>AP018152.1:8085000-10770000 GCA_003052745.1 Caenorhabditis inopinata | reverse complement strand
CAATATCGTGAAATTTTTAAGAAATTAAAAATGTTTTTTGTTAACTTTTTGAACTTTTTTATTTTTGCGTTTTTAGAGACGGAGAAAAAGAAACGCGAGATAGAGAGAGAGAGAGGGAGCGCGCAGATAGTCAGATCGCTCTAAGTGTCTGCGCCTCTCTTTTTAAACGGTTAAAGACAAAACAATGTATTGAGGCTTTATGAGAATAAAATTCTACACAAAAATAGGGTTAAAATTCTTCAAACTGAAAACATTTCGCTTGAATTCTTCGAAATGCCCAGCTGCTGAATTCGGAGAAAGTAGGCAGCCACTCTGTAATTTTCAGCTCTTCCCCCCCCCCTCTCACCATCCAGCTCTGAAAAAAATTTCTTGAAGAGAGCTTTATCAATTCATCACTTTTCGATATCCCCATTGTAGACGGGGAATTTAGAATTCAGAATTCAGATTCCAAATCATGTACTGTCCCTTCTCGAGTTTCCAAAATGTACAAATCTGAGACTTTTCAGAAATCGGAAAACTAAATTGAAATAGCCAGTTTTGCAAAAAATTATGAATGTGGGAAGGTGAGGTGGGGAGCTGGATCCGAGAGACTCTGTACGATGTTCCGATATTACGGTAGTCCACTCTAATAACACTGACTGAAAATTCTTAAATTGAGCTTGGAAACCTCATTTTTTAAGGCTTCTGCCGCAAAGCGATTTGCGATGTTGCATTAATCTAGCGTCAACGCAATGATACAAAAAAAGCTTCTGTATGAACCCAAAATGTCTGAAGATCGCAGAAAACAGCGTATTCTCCATGTCGTGAAGCGTATGCGAAACAGCGGAGCATCGTACGTTATAATTATGATTGTAGTCACTTGAGGGCCATCAATGTCAAGAATTGACATATTCTGATAAAATATGGACAAGAAATTTGGAGCGGGGCCTAGCTTTGTTTTTCTTCATTTCAAATTCTAGGCCTCGGCGACATTCACTTTTGAAATTGTTTGTTTTGCTTTTTTTTTAGTTTTAAAAAGGATTTCTAACTGCAAAATGGCTGGAACATCTTTGTTTGTAACTTCATGATTGTGTACGATGCTCCGGCGTTCCGTTAGGCATGACACGTGTCTGGTTGAGGCTTTGAAATCTTTTATTTCCTGAACCTAGCTGTTCGCAGTAAATTAGCAGAGTGCTGTCAGGGCTGTTCAACATTAAGATGCAATTTCTGCAGCGCCTCGACCTGCCCAACGGAAATAGCCGGAAGATTGGCGCATCGTACGAATCTACTCAGATTCAGCTATAATCAGGATACGTGAGAGCATTGGTTTGCGTAACGCTATATCAAAACGGGCATGATACGAACTGCTGGATGTCACAAATGAGTCGCCACTCAGCGAACACTACCGCTAATTTTTCGTAACGCAGGCTTTGCGCCCAAGTTGCTATAAGTTAGCGCATTTTTTTTTGATTTGTGTGTTCGTTTGGTATAAGAGAAGAGTTTTAAGTTACCGTTTCCCGCCATACTTCAAGAGAAAATCCTCTCACTCTCCGCCTCTTTCCTAACTCTCCGTGTTTTCAACTCTCTATTTTCGGCATTTGGTGTTTTTTTTCATTTCAGGACAGTCCCTTGGTTACGGTTTTGTTAATTACGTTCGAGAAGAGGATGCTCTCCGTGCCGTCAGCTCATTCAACGGTCTTCGACTGCAGAATAAGACCATCAAGGTGTCGCATTATTTTATTCGCATTTCAGGAACTCTGAAATGTCTGAAAATTTCGAAAACTCCCCCCTAAAAAAGCAAAAAAACATGAGAACGATTCCTATTTTAAGTTGTCTGTTTTACATGCTTTTCTACATCGTTTCATTCACTTTCACTTCTTTTTCTTTCTTTTTTGATACAGTTTTTCTTTTTCGAATTCAACGAAAATTGTTCTTTTCGGGTGATAGTCATTTCCACGAGTATTTAGCCGTTTACCCTTGTTGTGCATTTTGATTTTCCAAACTTTTATTTCAGAATTTTTAGTTTCATTCAAACGTTTATGATTTTCTCTTGCAAAATTCCCCGATTTTTCTAGCTTTCAAGTGTGTGTCTTAACGTCTTCAAAATGTCCTATGTGTACTCACTTTTTTTTTGGTTTTTTGCCGAGAAATTTCGCTTTCAATTAGAAGAAAATGAGTTATTCGAAAACTTTAATAATATGAATTAATAGTTTCAATTAGTAGATTATTAAATAGTTTGATTCAACCCGGAAAATTCAAATTTCGAGTGCAAAACTCTCGATAGTCGAGATTTTGGTTTATCTCGTTTCTGGGCATCTCGAGACTCCAGAGTCTCGCAGTTCTCGAGAACCGAGAATGTGGAGTCTCCAGAATCTCGACGCTTTATTCTTTAGTCTCTCTTCTCGAGAGTTTCGAGAGACGAGAGTCACGTTTCTAGAGTCAGAATCCGAAATTTAGATAAAATATCTCCCCCCCCCCCCCATTTTGACTATAAAAGAACTGGCTTATGGGCTGAAACTTAATTTAAAAAAGGGAAAATTGTAATTTCAGGTATCATATGCGAGACCATCAAATGATCAAATCAAAGGATCCAATCTTTATGTTTCTGGAATCCCTAAATCAATGACGTTACATGAGCTGGAAGCAATTTTCAGACCATTTGGACAGATTATCACTTCTAGGATACTGTCGGATAATGTGACCGGTATGGGATTTGAATTTTTGAATTCTCTCTACTAACAAAAAATTGACGTGAGGAAGCCGAATTCAAAGTTTATTCATTTTTTTTATCTGATTGCGAGTTTCATTGAACTGTCGTCAAATCTGGCGTCTCGAGTGCATACACCATTTGCTCAACATCCTACGAAAAAATTCTCACAGTTTTGCATTTTTTCAACCCTTCCACACTAGTTTTATAACAGAAAGAGAGTTCTGCGTTAGAATGGGATCTGATGGTCGTGGCTGGCTTTCCCAAACATGATGACTAAGGCTTCCACGAAAGACGAAATATGACCGTCTCGTCTTCGTCTTCGTCTTGAATTCGTCTGAATTGCGTAAGTCTTGAGTTTATTGCGTAAGACAAATGCAAGACGAACTGAAAGACGAACGAAGATGAGTCGAAAGACGAGCAGACAAACGACGAGAGAAAAGACGACTTTTTGTTTTCGTATACGTGAACTGGTTTCAAGGCAACGATTAATAAGCCTGTGGCAACCAGCCGTCGTTTCGCTTTCTAATGTTAAAAATCACTTTGTGAAAAGCCTGGTATGAGGTTTTGCGTATGATATTGAGCAAACGGTGTATGCATACTAAACGCTAGACTTGACGACAGTTCTGTGGAGCCCTTATTGTTTTGTTCAAAATCTGAATAACTGAGTATTCGGTGTTATGACGTTTCAAAACCGAGACTTTCAAAAATGAATTTCATTTCCACCGGTTTTGAAACGTCCCGGAGCAGAGTTCTCCAAATGTAAAGCACAAGTTTAGCATTTTTTTAGGAAAATGATTCATTAAAACTGAATTCTCGATTCAAATTTCCAAATTTTAAGGACTCTCCAAAGGCGTCGGATTTGTGCGATTCGATAAAAAAGACGAAGCCGATGTAGCGATAAAAACGCTGAACGGAAGCATACCGACTGGATGTGCCGAGCAGATAACTGTTAAATTCGCCAATAATCCAGCCAGCAACAATCCGAAAGGCATACTCAGCGAGTTGGAGGCAGTACAGCAGGCGGCCACCACGCTAGTGCCGCTGAGCACAATTCTCGGAACACCGACGTTAAGAGCAGCTGCTGGTGGGATCGGACCAATGCATCACACTCCAATTACGACGAAATATAGGTGAGCAATTGTTGGAATGTGCTTTTCTTGTAATATACTGGCGCACCTTTTGGCGCGCTTTTATTTTAGGATATGTGCAAAACGTCAGCGTTGTTCTATTGGAAATTGAATCAACAAAAAAATAATGAAAAGTTATTTCGAGCAATTTCAGTTAAAAATGTGGATATATAAAATGGAAGACTATCCTGCAAAACTACAGATTGTTTGGGCAACTTGCCCATCGACAGCATCTCGGCAGAAAGGTATTGTTCAGCAGAGAAGGGCGGAATTCCGGATTCCGCCTTTTTTTTCATTCCGTCTTCCGGATTCCAGATTCCGTGAAAAAATGTTTTTTCCGTTGTCCGGATTCCGAGTTCCCAAAATTCAATTCCGCCCTACTCTGCAGAGAAGGGCGGAATTCCGGATTCCGCCTTTTTTTTCATTCCGTCTTCCGGATTCCAGATTCCGTGAAAAAATGTTTTTTCCGTTGTCCGGATTCCGAGTTCCCAAAATTCAATTCCGCCCTACTCTGCAGAGAAGGGCGGAATTCCGGATTCCGCCTTTTTTTTCATTCCGTCTTCCGGATTCCAGATTCCGTGAAAAAAAATGTTTCTTCCGTTTTCCGGATTCCGAGTTCAAAAAATCCAATTCCGCCCTACTCTGATGGTCAGCCTTGAAAAACTGCCGGGAATTCAAACTTATGAACAACTTATTAATGTGTGCACCTATCTGCTGTTTGGCAACCCCCACAACATAATTTAAGCCAAGCGCCATTGAATGACTCTTAAATCTGCATTCCTCAAATTATACGTTTCTCAGGTACTCGCCAATGGGCGCCATCGCCACCGCAGTTCCGCAACCAACCGCCGCCCTTCCCGCCGATTATCTGACGACTTCAGCCCTGCTCCAGATGTCGCAACTCAACGCTCTGGCCAGCCTGACTCCGTTCGCCACAGCCGCCGCGGTTCCAGACTTCACTGCGTCCTTAATAGCACATCAACAGCAACAACAACAGCAACAACAACAACAGCAGCAGGCGGTAGCCGCTCAAGTTGCCCAAGCAGCCAGCCCGCCAGCAACCAATGGGCAAGTTGCCGGTTTGGCGGCGCACGCGCAGCTATCGGCATTGTCAGCGTCGGTGGCGGCCACATTACCACCATCGGATACAGCTGGATACTGTCTCTTTGTGTATAATTTGGCGGCAGATACGGATGATACCCTTTTATGGCAACTGTTCTCACAGTTTGGAGCGATTGTAAATGTTAAGGTACGTAGGAGTTTTTTTGGATCGTGTCACAAAATTACTGTAGTTTGCGCGGTGAGACCTTCACACCGCTGTCCTCGAAAACTCCTTTAGAAGCACTTAGCATGGTGAATTCAGTTTTTAGAGTGCATTGCTCACACGTCTATAAAACGATTTTCAGATCCTCCGCGACTTGACACAAAAATGCAAAGGATACGCGTTCGTCTCTATGTCTAACTACACGGAGGCCTACAACGCGATGGTCTCCCTAAATGGAACTAATTTGGCTGGAAAACCACTCCAAATCGTCTTCAAATCTTCCACACCATATCGAGCTTAAAAGTCTTGAATTTTTAGAGTCTCTCATTCCATTTTCTCACCCCGCCTACCCTCGTCTCTCCTGTGAGGCCTGTTACAGAAATTGTGATTTTCCCCCTTTTCTCTTCCGAATTCCAGTCACTTTTTGCACTTTCCTCCTAGTCACCCATTCTCTATTCATCATCGCGCCCTTTCACAGCGTCCCAACCCCTCCCCCCCCCCCTCTTTCATGAGCAACTGTGAGCAAATTTGAAACTTCCGGTAACGAGAAACTAAGCCACGCCCCTTTTCTTCAAGAGCTTCCAAAATGCATAATACATGCCCCGTCCCATCTTTGAAAACAAGCTTTAACTCGTTGTGTTCTTGTTCTGTAAAAAGAATTTCTGCCAAATTTTCAGTCACTTTTAAGTATTATCCGTTTTTCTCATACAGTTTTTGATACTTTTAATGGGTTTTTGAGAGTTTTCCAATTTTTTAATTCGAAAAACTCAATGGGAAATAAAAGAAATTGTTCAAAAGTCGATGTGTTCAAGTGAAAATTCATCAAAATAGTCGTATTGCAGAGTTTGAGTGGTCCGGTACGACACTCCGCTGTGCCGTTGTGTGAAACTGAAATCACGGGCTTGAAAAGCTGAAATGCCTTTTCTGACTGCTCTTTTTCTTACGATTTCTTAGATCCGTTCACGCTGCATTAATCGTCAAGATAAATCATGTGGCGTACGTTGCTCCGATATTACGCATTTACTGTTCAAGTTTTTCATAAGCCTAACTGGTGTGTTGCTGCGATCAAGCCTCGGCGCTATAATAGTTGGGGGGGGGGGCGGGGTTCAGTGGTTTTTAGCCATTTTTGGAGGTTTTTGCAATTTTTTTTTCTGAAAATGTTTGTTGTTATTGTTAAAATATCTGTAAACTGTCTTTTTTCACGCGTGGCGCTTACTCTTGACACGAAAACTACGATTCCACTTATTTTTATTGTTTTTTTTTTGAATTTTTTTTGCTTATTAGTTAATAATAACTTAGTTATTCATAGATATGAATAGGACCGCAGCTTATGCACTTCTCGTCTTGAAATAAGCCTAAGCCTAAGCCTAAGCATAAGCCAAAGTGTGGCCTCAAAGAAAATTTATGGAATGATCATTACTTTGAGGCGCTGTGGCATTTCAAATATCACGATAAAGCGAAATTTTACGAGTTATGGGCCGGAATCGCCAATAAATATCCAGCCACCTAGTCATTTTCTTTTTTGTCCGTATTTTTGTTGTTTGCCAATAAAAATTTCTAAAAATTGCTAGTGTTATTCGAGTATGTCTAATAACATTTTCAGAAAAAAACCCCCAAAAAAAATCTCCAAAAATGGCTAAAAACCACTAGACCCCCCCCCCCAACTAAGATAGCGCCCAAGCCTCAACTGCCAGCCGCTGGTCCGGGTGATATTATAAATTTTCACCCATTTTAAATGACTTACACCGCGAAGACATCCGAAAAATCCCAAGTCACGGACCCACTCAAAAACATCAAAAGGAAAAAATTAGGATGGGCCGGGCACATTATGCGAAGAAATGACGGAAGATGGACAAAACTGATACAAGAATGGATTCCTCAAGATCAAAAACGACCTGTCGGACGACCCCCCATGAGATGTTCCGGCCCACTACGAAAGGAAATCTCAATATACCGAGGAAACCGACTGACTACTTCATGGACCACCATCGCCCAAGATCGTAAGGCTTCGTTAGCCGTGATCCGCGCCCACACAAGCGATTGACGGATCGAGTAAGTAACTAATTAAGTATGTAAAATCGCATTTGTGAAATAGCCTAGTTCGATTGAGTTTGCCGGCTCTAACCGAACGTGATCGGGCAAGGCAAAACAGCAAAGTGTGCCCCCCGCCACAGGTATTAGCGGTGTCAGCGCCTGCGCTTAGTTAAAAATTGTTAAATAATTGTCTGAAAATGAAGAAACTTGTGTCGAAAATTAAAAGTTATCATTATTCCAGCAGTCACAGTCTAAACTTATTTACAAGGTGGCTGCCAAATAGCGTTACACGTTTGAAACGTTATAAATCTCTTCAAACAAGTTCAATTTTCACCAGAATTGGACAGAAGTTTATTCAAATGATACAAAAACAAGTGTTAACAATAGTTTTCAAATCGCCCTTCTTTGGCCATCACCACCGCTCTCAATCTCTTCGGGTAAGCGTCCACCATGGCACGCAGGTAGTTGGCATCCATTTCGTCTCAGGCTTTCACAAGTGCGACCTTCAGAGCGCTCAAACTAGCATAGTTTTTGGTGGAAACTTCTGGGTCAAATATCCCCAAACAGCGTAGTCTATGTGATTCAGGTCGGGTGACGACGCTGGCCATTCTGACGAGGAGATGAACTCAGGAAAATTGTTGTTGCATCACTGCTGAGATGCCTTGGCGCGGTGAGTCGGTGCGTCGTCTTGTTGGAAGCACCAAGATCGGTTTCCGAAATGCGATTTGGACCACGGAAGAACTGCAGCCTCTAAAATGTTTTTTTCTGTAGTAGGTTTGGTTCACCTTGGCTCCCAAATCAACAAAAATCAGCGGGGTTCGGAGATCGAAGCAAATTCCACCAAAAACCATGACTGAAGACGGATGAGATGTCTTATTGAGAATTTTTCCGTTCTTACAGGCAGTTTGAAAGTCTTTCACAATAACCCGATGGTTTTGGCCATTCTTATTTGCTTCGACGGTGAAAATGTTCTCTTCTGTGAACAGTGTGCCTGAGCGCGTGCCTTGAAGAAGCTTTCGTGCTTTTTGCATTCGGAGAGCTTTGATTTTCTCGGTCAGGAATGCGCTATTTTGCATACGATACGGAGTCATCTTCAGGTTCTCTTTGACAATGATTCCCATAGAATATCGGCACTTTTTGAAGTCTTTAGCAAGCTTCCTCATGCTTCGCTCCGGATTTCTTCGGATTCTTTCCCGAACGCTCTTGGCGTCGTCAAAGTGACAGGACGACCCGATCTTGGATGGTCATCAGGTGTACGAAGACGGTGGAAGCGAGTAACAGTTCAATGAACTAGCATTCGGTTGATGTTCAACCGCTTATCGATCTCCCAATTCGACACACCATGCTGCATCAGTTTAATAATAGAACCACGATGGGGTGAAGCAGCCGTAATTACCTTAAAAATGGAAGTTGCGACTAGAAAATTGAAAAACATAGTAATAAATATGTAATAATCAATAAAAAATAAAATTGATACGGTAGCGACTTGTGTTCATGCGCCAGAATCCACTCAAAGTTGCGTAACACTATTTGGCAGCCACCCTGTACTTAGTCGATCCGTCATTGGTCTGTGTGAGCGCGGATCACAGCTAACCATGCCTTGGGATTCTTGGCGATAATGGTTCATAAAGTAGTCAGTAGGTTTCCTCGGTATATTGAGACTTCCTTTCGTAGTGGGCCGGAACATCTCATGGGGGATCATCCAACAGGTCGTTTTTGGTCTCGAGGAATCCATTCTTGTATCAGTTTTGTCCATCTTCCGTCATTTCTTCGCATAATGTGCCCGGCCCATCCTAATTTTTTTCTTTTTGATGTATTTGAGTGGGTCCGTGACTTGGGAGATTTTTCGGATGTCTTCGCGGTGTAAGTGTCGTTGGCGTTGTTCCGTGAGGGTCATTCCAATTAATCTTCTTTCTAGTGATGCATGCGTCACACGGAGTCTTTCAGCGAGATTCTGTGTAAGGGTTCACGTTTCAGATCCGTATGTGAGCGCGGGAAGAACGATGGTATCGAAAAGTTGAGCTCGAACTCGTGGGCAGGTGAGAGCGTTGGTGGTGTTTTTGATGTTATTGAACGCTGGCCAGGCTGCCCTTATTCTTTTGTGGAGTTCTGGTTCTAGCTCATTTCGTGAGTTGAGTAGTCTCAAGTGGGTGAGATTTCTGCCATTGATATGTACTCCAAACGTATGAGCGTGTGAGCATTATCATCATTCCAGTGTCGAAATATTTTGAAAATGAGTGCTACAGTAATCCATGCATCTTTAAACCAGTTTGAGAGCAGCAGTCCTCCATTACCAAGAACCTCGGGATTTTTCAATTCCCGCCTAGTGCTAAAATCGACTTGACCAGTGAAAAAAACGGCGGAATCCGGAATTCCGCCCTTCTCTGCAGAGTAGGGCGGAATTGGATTTTGGGAACTCGGAATCCGGAAAACGGGGGGGGGGGTATTTTTTAGTTGATTTATCGCTGAGAAAAGTACTCTGGGTAAAGCAAACGCGCTCCATTGAACAGAGTTCCAATTCCATACAGTTCCGCTTTCATGCGGTTTTACTTTAAAACAGTTCTAATTCCCTATCAGTTCCAACTCAATACAATTTTCTTTTTTAACAGTTTTATTTTCATCATGTTCCGATTTCCTACGAGTTCTATTCTTATTTTGTTCCGATTTCACATACCCCCGGAAAACGGAAAACGGAAAAATTTTTTCACGGAATCTGGAATCCGGAATGAAAAAAAACGGCGGAATCCGGAATTCCGCCCTTCTCTGGTGTCCAGTGAAACATGAAACAGTTTCCTTTGTAATATTACTAATTCTTCACAAAATGTTGCTTTTCTCTTTGGTTCGTAGATTACGCACAGATCAACAAATTTTTAAAAACTAATCCCTCTTTTATCATTAATTATCAGAAACACAAAAAGCAATATTTAAAATAACCAAGCATTTTGGGGGACCATGGAAGGCAAGAAGGCACATCTCGATAAAAGTTTTTAAGGGTACAGGTGTGGAGCCGGTTGAGCCTTTGACATTTTTAGAGAAGGGAGTTCAAACACAAATAACAAATTAGTGAAAGGATTTCGAAAAAATTGCTATCACAGATACAAGAGCTGAGAAAACTAGAATTGGTTGAGAGACGGAGAACCACCAAATGAAAGAATACCCAGACACAAAACAATGTGAAACATTTCGACAGAACCGAGTGAGAACGAACAACTAATCGATATAATTTCAGAGACTTTGGATTCATGGGAAAACAGAGATTTCGGGTTTTGATGGGGTGAGAGACAAGGAGGCGCAGAGCGAGAGTGACAGACATAAAGAAAGAGAGAAAACATTTTCAATGGACAACCTGTTAGAAAACGAAGAAATCGAAGAAAGGAGAAAGAGAGGGAGAGAGAGAGCAAAAATAGAAACTCTGACGTGGTTAAAAATTTGGGGGAATAAGGATTAAAAAAGGGCAATTATCTATATAAGAAAAATTATATATATATATGAAAAATTGTGGGGGTCCAATGATTCCAGGACCATTTTTGAGATGAAGATCAAGTTCGACTCAACACTGGATTCTCTCCGGGATCGGTAGCTAGAAACTTAGAAATGAGGGGTGGAGGACGAGAACGAGCAAATGCGCTCCATTGCGAATATAGGTTAAAAGCATGGTAATTCAAACAAATTCGAAATCAGGGAAGTGAATTAGGAAATTTGAAAGACCGAGCTTTTCTATCCAACGGACAACATTCGCCATATTTGGTGGTGTGGCAGGAATTCGAATTATTTCCAGTCCATACCGTTTTTGCGAGGCAGTTTCTAGTACCGAGTGCTGGCCAAGTATTATTTGGTACTTTTGGGTGGAAAACATTTAATTATTCTCTATCATCGATACATTTTCTACCCAAAAATCTCAAAAATTAGATAAAAATTATAAAACACAAATAAAATACAAAGAGCAAGACATGGTTTGATGGAATTTGAAGATTCTGATGATGATAATGATGAAGATGAAGACGTAGAGATCAGCGTCTGCTAGAAGAAGATTCGGCGATTCGTTGAGGGGGGATTTGATCCGGAGATCGGTGCATTTTCGGCGGTAAATTAAAAGGAATTGAAAATGCCTTTCAAAAGTTCCGGGACGAAAAACGAAAAGATCTGATTTGTATGGTATGATGATCGACTTCTAGGCTTCATCCACCCAATTATGTTTAGAGGCCGTTGTACGCTTTGGGTTTCACGTTGGTCTGCTGGAGAATCTCGATGATCTGCGCTTTCTGCTCTTCCGTTAGTTCCGTCTTGGGAAATTCTACATCAAAAGTGACGATGAGCGTTCCCTTCTTATTGTTGTTTTCCAAGGAAGGCATTCCTTCACCCTTCTTACGAAGACGGGCTCCGGGCCAAGTTACCTAGAAAAAAGATAATTAAGAATAATGGGTTTTAAAGAACTATAAAAATACATTAAACATTTTTTTTAACTAATCAAACGGTAGGAATAAACAAATACGAATCCTATATCTATCTACCAATAACAGTCGTCTCTATGAAATGAAGTTATTTTTTCCTGTGATCCTCTTTTGAAGGAATTGTAAAAGGCAGTTTATCAATTGACGATATAGAATGAAAAGTGATTTTCGTTTTGCTGAGGGTTTACCGTTCAAATTATCACTCTATTAGCTAGGAAATACGATAATGAACCATGTTGTTTACTGGTAAATAATCAATAAAATTTCAAGAATAAATTTCTATCATACACTTCGGCATCGATTCTAAGTGAGCATGTTTTTCTGGGAACCGGTAGCTAATGACGATCAAAAGTGAGAACATTTGTGGATATTCTGATACCGCTAACAATTTTCTAAAGTTTTTTTTTGTGAAATATTGAAAATAACAACGAATAACTTCAACAAGAAGAAACTACCATAGCAATCTATATATTGAACACAAAGTGGTGACTTGATCTACATTTTTGTGTTCAGTATGTTTGGTGCGGGGTTGCGTGTAGATTAACACTCAAACCATTATTTCGACACTTTTGACACGTCATCTCACGTGATCACTGGGTATACGAAAGGGGGATGGTTGAACACTGATTCATAGTTGAACAACCAGAGTCCGGGGGAGCAACACAAAGCGACGGATCGCGTGGTTCGCGAAAAAAAGGACAAACCTTATCGCGTTCAACTCTGACGACGTGCCCATCCAGATGTAGAATTTCCATTTCAAAGCCGTTGAGAGCGTCTTGAAGCGAGATGGTCACATTGGTGTACAGATCATCACCCTTACGTTCGAACCTAGAATATACGCATAATTTAGCTGAGGACTATGAGGAAAACGTAAATGAGTAAAAAACATAATGCAAGGTATATAAAAATAAAGCAATGAGGAAAGGCATAGTGACAGTCAGTAGGATACAGTGATGGCCAAAAGAATATTTATAATCAGGCTTTTTGGTTTAAGAAGTTGAAAAACACTAGCTTTCGCAACAATGCATAAGCTAAAAAATAATACGACTACAATCTGAAATTCATAGTTGACAACTAGCTTTTCACGATTACTCACAAAGTTACATTATTTTATCAAAATAAGTAGTAGCTAGAGATTCTTATTTATATCGAAAAAGTGGTGTCACTCTAGAGATATTTATTTCCGACACAGAGAAAAAGTAGTTGAAATAAATAAATTCTTTCTTACAGGATTTTACTAAACACATTTGTAACAACTGGATCACCATTGTAGTTGGTAGTAGTTGACGATTAGGGTTGCAGGGTTGACTAGGATTAAAAAACCAATGAACGGCTGCAGAAAGTTAGCACTACAGAAACTTTACCTCTTGTTTCAGCCATCATCTGTAACCGACAATTCCATATTTTACTGAATTTTATGCAACCGTTTATAATTGATGTCTGCATCTAGTCAACAGGATAGCTGAATGGAAAAAAGGGAGCACGTAGAGTACGATATAGTGACAAAATTACTGAACCTTTCACCATTCGTCTTCGTCTGAACCCCAACCCCAAGTTACGGCACTATTGTTCGGGCAAAACATAATTTCAGGCAGACATTCAAGATACGTTCGAAATCGACTAAGCTTTAGACTAAGCTCTAAATATTAAAAAAACTCTAAATATTTGCTCTAAGCTCTAAATATTAAAAAAAATCTTTTTCCAACGCAAAGACTCCGCATATTATTTCGTCCGATTTCAAGCTTCTAAACCAACCCATGATTCTGAAAACAAACTCTCTTCTTTTAACAAAACGCATTGATTAACAGACAGCATTCACTGATAGTGTGTAAGCGTCGATGACATTCCATCTAACAGAAAACGGCGATCTGTGGCGGGAGGAGACGAAGGAAAGGGAAGGAGAAGAGGAGGAAGGGAGAACTGCAAAACGAGAAAGACTGCAAAACGGGCGGAGGAAACGCGGAGATGCCGAGACAGAAGCTAGAGAAACAGACGCAGCACCTCCCGCCAACGCATCAAACATTCGTTTCGTATTAAATCTCCACCTCTTCCTCTTTCCATTTTTCTGTATTGCGTGGCGACGGCGGTGCTGGCATGTACATATTGCGGAGATTAGTAATAATAGTTGTAGTATTGGGTTGAGAAGAAGAATTCAGAAGAACTGAAGTGATATTTTCATTGACAGTCGGGGGACAGAAACATCGGAAAATTCAATTCCGATAAGGGTCATCTTGATATCGTTTTACTACAGCCTTCAGTTTTGCTACTTTTCTAATTCGAGAAAATTAAAAAGATGGAATAGTGTGCGGTCAGCTTTCAAACCAATGTGACATATCGAATTAAAATCTTGTGGAGGGTGCAGTAATAGTAATTTATTGGTACAACAATGTTTCAATTGATTTAGATTTTTTTAATCAGTCATTGTTGTCGCATGTCAATGGGAAAAAATCTCATAAACGGTAAGGCGATCATATTTCTAGATGCTTCGTTCTATTCTCCCTCTTTCTACCAGAATAGTCTTTGGAAAGTGCGCTTCAGCTCAGATGACGCCGTTTCAACGTCATCACTGAATAATTCGATTTAAAGTACATCAGAAGACATCATCGAACTTCACCGATTTTATCGAAAGACGTTAATCCTATTGAACTGTCACTCTTATTCTATCTTTCTCCACACTCGGGAAAGAACAGCAATCGGCAGCTATTGCTAAAAGAAATCGTGTTTCAAATATCAATAACTACGAGGTAAACATCTTGGAAAATCTGCTGTTTCCACTTTTGGAAACTATTAGAACCGCGGAACCTGTCCGCATCATCGACTGAGGATAAGATTGTCATCATCCCGAATCTTTCGAGAAACGGAGAAACCAGATTTTCCTTGGCTTTCTTGCTTTAATCGATAGAAGGAGGAACTGCAGGGAAGGAAAAAAGAGCGCAATGAGAAACAAGAGGAGAAAACGACGGGCAGAAATTGATAAGTGATTTTTGGATACTTCGGGAAAGGATGGACGGAGCCACCAAGTCGGAAGAGGAACAGAGAAACAGAAAACGGGAGAGAAATATTTTTTAAAAAATGGGAAAAGAATGGTGGCGGGTGGGCGTCATCTTTTTCTTATATTATTTTGTTGCTTTTTTCATGATCATTTTTAACACAATGTACGTGATTGATAAAAAGAAATAGCAACAAAGGAGACTGAAAAAGTATTCTATACTGGAACTTTTTCCATTCCAGCAATTGCTACAGTACGCGCTACAGTACTATGTACGAGAAAGGGCGTAGATGCAAGATGACATTTCAATTCAAATCAATCAGTCGGTTTTCTTCTCCGGTTGTTCACTCCATCTCGATTGCTTGTCATTAAAATTGAACCAAATAGAGAAGTAATTCTAAGGCCTGAGGACGATTCGGCAAGGAAACATGTATCTTTATTGATAGATTGGGCGGCTAATCAATTTCTTTGTCGATAAGGAATACATTGCAGATCGGTTATGGTCAAATTCAGATTACGGTGTGTCAAAAGATTGGGTTTAGATTTCAAGTTAGTGGCGCCTCGACAACACTCAAATCAATTATGTCATCTAATAGTCCAATAGTGTTGAATGAGTACTATCAATCAAAAGGAAACCACAGCAACAAATTGTTAAAGGTCAATGAGAATTTATTGAGAGATAAATTGCATCGTTAAATAAACAATCCAGTAAAATCTAGTTATTAAGAGAAAAATACCTGCGATATTTACAATTTACACAGATACGAAAACTCGATCTTGGTTAGAATCCATGATGAATTTAAAGACTAAGGAAGAACATTTTGATAAAATCTGTTCTAACTATGTCTTGTGCCATCTATATTCCTGTTGTCAGCTTTAGAAGACATTTATAAACGAATATGATGCCATTATAAAAACTTCTTGCTTTGCTCAATTCACAGAATCCCATAAGGGCATGTTTTCGACCGAAAAAAGTCAACACTTTCTACGACTTGTTAAACGATGAAAGCGCCCCTGAGTAGTAGTAAATCCAAATGTTCGCTAAGCTAAAAAGAATGAGGACTGACGCAAGCCGGTGCTCTTCAGAGCCTAGATGAGATGGAGAAGTTAGAGAGGGAATGGCGAACATCACTTACACACACACATCAATCAGTTGGACAAACAGAAAATCGAATGCGGACAGAGAAAGAGAGAAAGAGCAAGCTCATGGTGAGGAGAAGGAAGAAGGAAATGAATGAGCACAAAGTGTATATGTATGCCACTTTCCGTTTGCGCCTGTCAATTTTTTTATTATCGATTCATCGATGAGGGATTTGCACTTTTTGCTGACCCGAATTTTAAGCCTACGACATTCCTAAAATAGTTCAGTGAATAACAAAGTCATCGACGAATGTTGCAAGACGAAACCAAAATACTCACTTTGTTTATGATGACAAATATAAAAAGTGATGTGGGCCGAGTAAAAAAATTAATGAAAAGGAGAAAAAAAGAAAACAAGGGGAAGTAAAAAAATGACTATGACGATAACTATTTACTGCGAAACATGAAACCAGATCTTTGAATGAGATAGCGTTCCGTTAACTGTCTCTTTGCCAAACTTTTTTTTTCTATTGCTCAAATTTGATCAAATCTTAACAGAATTGTTTAATTACAAATTACGGAATCAGGCATCTCATCGTAGATATCCTGAGTATGGCGCGACGAAGTGAGGAAAATGTCAATTTTTCGTAAACGTAATATTCTAAGCCGTAAATTTCCACAGATTTTGTAACTAGGAATTTCTATTTTTTCTCAAGGACAACGCCTAAGGGTGTGTTAGCGCTGATATCCTTTTCTGTCGTTTGGTCAAATCAGAATAGTATACAATTTCCATTTAAACTTGCAAATGCAAATCAATTCAATTAGCCTATTTCAATGATTTGTTGAAGGAATCGATTTTACTAGAAATCATTTCGATTCTAAGGATATTTAAAGATGATGGACACTAGCTTTCGAGTTTCTCTGAGAGCACGTTGAAAAAAAGCACACATTTCTTGAAACTGTTTGTAGAGAACTTCATAGGAAACTTCCCAGACTATAGATAGCAAAAAACGCTATTTTATAAAACTACTAGGCACATTGAGGAAAACTAGACAGAAACTAGTGGCCGACATCCGACCAACGTCACTATTTTTCCCATCTATTCAGAGAGAGACCATGCTTCGAACAAGTGCAAAAACGGGTCGGGAATGTACGGGCGAATTGCTCCGCGTGAGAAGTGCGAGCATAGAGTGAGCAAATAATTGTGAAATAGTGAGCACTTGCCTCTGGATTTTTTTCTTTAAAATCACGAGTTTTCAAATTCCTTCTCACTGTGTGTATATGTGTGCTTATGCTATCCTGTGAAATGAGTGTACGGTTAAAAACCGAACAGGAAAGCGAGCATGCTATGTCAATTTGGTTTTAGACTTATTTGATTTAGTTTCATACTGTTTGGTCGCATAAGGAAGTAAAAGAATGGAAAGTGAGAACCTTACATATATGTAGAAGTGCTTTCCGTCTTCCTGCAAACAAGTTCAGATGCCTTCGAAATATACTAAATATAGCACACATAAGGAGGCGGGCACTTCAACAAATTTTATGCTACTCTATGATTAAACTATGCTACAATTGAGTTGCGTTATAAACGAACTGATTTTTATCGCATTTATAACCTCCAACGTTATTTTTTATCAAAGCGTGAAGCGAGTTCCAGAAAGCAAACTCCGTCAGATCAAAATAATGAGCCAAACATTAAGAAGACTTTAACGAAGCCATTTTGTTTATTTATGTGTAATATGGGAAAAAATCACGTTTTGCGAAAAATGAGAAAGAGAAAAATTTCGCTCCGAGAGAAAAAAAACACGATTAAACGGGAATACTTGTTTGCTGATGAAATGGATAGTTCACAAGATCCGTTAAAAGATTTAAATTCACCTGATTGGAAAATGAGGTTTCCAATTTGAGAAACATTTCCCATTTAAAATGGGATTAAAATATTATTTATTTTAACTTGCATAAAGACCTTAATGTTCAATAAAGCAAATTAGTATACATTATAGAACGTTAGAACATTGTTCCGGACGAGTACAAGAAAATTCCGCGAGCATCATGTGAAAAAGGAAAAAAATATCCGCAAAGTCATTAAATTTACTTTAATGCGATGCGCGATGCACCCATAGCCAACAGTATGTCCTGTATGTTCTGTTTTTAGTGTTTCTGGATACAATATCGCAATAAAAAGTTGATTATAGTTCATTGATTTTTTCTGTTGGGCTATTGTGGTATATTATAATTCAAAAATTTTCACAGATTAGAGAAAACGCCAAATATAAATGACTTGTTCTATTATTTGAAAGGTTTTCACAAAAATAATCATCACTGATCCCTTTGGTAGTTGACAACTTTTTCGAGAGCTTGCTCCCCGTGATGATATAGCCCAGAGAAGTACGCACTAGATAAGATATCATGTTTTTAGTGCAAGTTAAGTGCAAATCATGATTTTTGAGTTATAGAACTATGGAAAATAATCGATTGTAGACGGAAAGTAGTCAATCTGCAAAAACTTAAAACATGTTGAACACATTTTGCAATTGCGGCCACTTTTTCATATGAAAAAACATCTGATTATCTTCCTAGTACTAAGCGGCAAATTCGGAGCTTGTGCCCTTCTCACTACAGTGCTCCACAAAATGATAGGTTCACCCCAATTTTTTGAAAAATCTCTTTTTAAAAAAAGTTTTTGAAAACTCTTTTCATTAAAAAAAGTAGCCCTTTTGGAAACATTTTATGTCACATAATTGAATTTATGAAAAAAATAACGTATCGAAAAATAACCCGAATTTATTGAAAAAACACGTAAAAACATTCCACAAAATGATAGGTTCACCTAAAAAAATCAACAAAAAAACAATTTTCACAAAATTTAACATGGATAACAAAGTTATCTAATAACTTGTATGACCTCCCCGGTTCGTTGTCAGTTCGAAAATTCGAGAATCGAGGGACAGATAGAGTTTGTCAATGAGTTGTTGGTCCACATCCTTCCATGCAGCAACAATCGCCTTTTTCAGCTGTCTAACATTGTCGTATTTCTTATTTCCTTCATAAATTTTGTGGACCATGACTCCCCACACATTCTCGATGATGTTCATATCCGGGGAACATGCCGGCCAGCTCAGGACGGGGATTCTTCTGTCCTCTAACCACTTCATCGTGCGGCGAGCTCGATGACATGGAGCTCCGTTCTGCATGAACATGAAGTTATTGTTTCGATTTTGACGCCAGAAGCGAGATAGACCACGTCTCAAACAACGTCTGTATTCGACACCATCCATTCGCTTCGAAACAAAGTTCAATTTCAATCGTCCGACAGAGCTGATGGCTGCCCATACCATGCAACCTCCTCCTTTGAAGTTCCTGCGTGAAAATCGGAGTGGTGCTTTCCGCAAATCGTGCCAATACGAGCGGTATCCATCCGGACCATCACAATTAAATTTTTTCTCATCAGAAAAAATCACCTGGGATTGTAAAGATTGTTTACGACAGGTACAGTAATCCTCACCTTTCTCCAGTTCGTGCGCGCGTTCTTTCTAGCAAACTCAAGGCGTTTTTCTCTGTGACCGGCTGTCAGGAATGGAGCCTTCTTCATTTTCCTGTGCTTGATGAACTTGCTCTTCTTCAGGACCCGTCTAACTGTCTCGGCGGAAGCGTTCAAGTCCAATTCACGCTTGATGGTTGAGCAGGAAGTAACAGCATTCGATGCTTTGCGGACGATATTCCGTTTATCTCGGTCAGACAAGAGAAATGGTCGTCCAGAAGACTTTTTTGTTCCATAATGAAGCGGATTATTGACGTAATTGTTGACGACATTGAGAGATCGGTTGATGGAAATCGCGATTTGTCGGTTTGACATTCCTGCAGCAGAATTTGCGTGGATGATACCTTTTTCGTAATCAGTGAGCGGTTTTCCTCTTCCCATGGCTATAAAACAATCAAAAAGGTTAAAATTTCCTGTTATCAAAACAAAAAACCAAAAAAAAAGCGCAAAAAAAACCAAAATGAGGGGTGAACCTATCATTTTGTGGAAAAAAAATTAGCTGAAAATCACATTTCTCATGATAAAGCGAGCTTGCTCATGATAAAATGTTTTCGTGTCGGGACCCATACAGTACCCTCATGGTGCCCTCTCCGGGACCCAAACGTTTTCCAATCATGTTGAAAAATAAAAAAGATTTCTTGAAAAATAGGGGTGAACCTATCATTTTGTGGAGCACTGTAGTCGTTTTCTTTTAATCATTTTTCCATCTAATATTTGTGTTAGGGACATTTGAAAACTTCATTGCAAATATGTCTGGTAATTATCAGTTAACGGTTAATATCACAACCAATACTTCTTAAAACTTTAGCATGGACGGATCGGGCTCAAACTTCGTGGTTGGGGTGTTTAGCACCTCCATATCACTTTAAAATAATTGCCTAGATTAAACCAGGATCAAGGTAATTAAGGTGACCTTCATTTACTCTAAGCTTTGGTGTGAACCGCGCGAAATCGTTTAAACATGTCATTTCAGCATTAAGGTAAAAAAAATTCTGCATTTTTCAGCCTTCATACTTTTACACAGAACGTGAGCTACACTGTTCTAATTTGATAGTTTCATTACAATTGTTCCGAAATTTCAAGTCGGCTGAATAGCTCTCACCATTTTAAAATGTGTTTTAAAGGTTTTTAAAAATAATATTTTCAGCTACGGCGCCGTTCTAAGCTTGACCGGACAAACAGGAGGAGAATCTCAATCTCATTATTTCATGCCCGAACTGAAATGAAACATTTTAAACTAACTAATTTTAAACTAAAACAATCATGCATCTAAAACGATGTACATTGAAACACCAAATAATTATGAACTACCAAAAGTTCGGTGATTTATATTATTAAAATATTTTAAATAGTATTTTTTTTTTCAATACCGAACGAAAACGAACCAGCACATTGCAAGATGTTACTCATTTGGTTCAAGCAATGTTAATGAGTATTATTATGTGTGGTTGTGTTCTTTTTGTGCTGCGCATGCATGCAG
Source organism: Caenorhabditis inopinata (assembly GCA_003052745.1). Taxonomy (NCBI): domain Eukaryota; kingdom Metazoa; phylum Nematoda; class Chromadorea; order Rhabditida; family Rhabditidae; genus Caenorhabditis; species Caenorhabditis inopinata. The sequence continues at coordinate 10,749,348 of AP018152.1, read as the reverse complement.
CAAATGTATGATTGACACATGCTAAATATGAACCGGTTTCGTCTAGATTTTGTGATGGATGGGGAAAAATTACTTGTGAATGATGTTAAGCGGGCGCTCGTCCGCTTTTGACATAATAAGTATACAATTTTGGACACTATTAAACTTATAACAGTGTTTGAAAAACTTTTGGTGCAAAACATCAGGAAAAGAAGAGTGGAGATGAAATTGAGAAATGTGTTCGGGCATGTTTAAAAAAGCAAATGCAAATGAGTGATGAAAGGTATGGGAGAAACTGAAGAGTTTTACACTTTTTAATTTAACACTTGCTGGTGGAAGGAAAATAACGGAAACTTAGTGAAGAGAAAAGCCAACATCAAAAAAAGTTAGGCATTACGATATTTGTGCATTTTGAACAAAAACCGGGAAATTGGAAATACCGAACATACTACAATAATTCTGAAGGTTGAGCTTGAAAAATGCAAGTTAAAAATGTTAAGGTGTTAAAAGAAGTAATATCGTTTTAAGACTGCTACTGCAGACTTAATACGATATTACTTCTTCTAAGACTGCTAAGACAGAAGGCGAAGAAATGCTAAAATTGTACACAAAAAAACGAACCTTGGATGCTTCAGAATCCGAATTTTAAACTTCAAATCTCCAGGATCTCCTTCGATGTGCGGCTCTCCCTCACCGTGGAAGATTTGTTGATGCCCCTCATCGGCTCCGACTTCTACTTCGACCTGGAAAATAAGAAAATGTGTATTTTTAATGCTATTTTATAGCGAGTTTTATCAACATTCGAGGGAATTTTTCCTGTTTCAGGTCTTCAACTGCTCACCTCTAACACCTTATTTTCTTGTATTAATTTGACGTTCGGGCACTCGTCACAAACTTTCACTTGGAACATTTGGAACCGTCCCTGTCCCATTTGTTCGGTGCGCATCTCATGCCGACAGTTGCATTGACGTGTTCCTGATGTTTGCTTGTAAACTGCCTTTTTCCGTTTGATCTAAAACAATTAATGATTATTAAAGTTTCGAACAAAACGTGGTTTCAATATAGGAACAATAAAAAAGGTCGGCAGCTTTATGAAATTACTAAATTTATATTTTAAATATTTGTCACTAAAAGCTGTGCTTTCCGAGACAAATAACCAACCATATCTCGTAGAAATATATTGCGCATTTTATCGGAGTAATTCCGAATGTTTCAGTAGTTAACTAGATCGAAACATCCGTATTATTTGTATTTTTTCACTCGAGTTTTCAAAACATAATTATTACCTCCACAAAATGACCACTGTATACTTCTTCCAGCGTTACAAAGAGGTCAATCGTCACATCGGCACCCTGGAATAAATAAAATAAAATAGAAGTACTGTTTTTAATTTATTACTTTGATTTCAAAATGACAAAATTTATAAAAAACGAAGTACGATTTTAACTATACATTTTTTCTTTATATTTTTTCAATTTCAGCAAACCTTTGGCGTTCCCTCCTCTCCTCCGTGTCCACCGCCGCCGAAAAAGTCGCCAAAGAATGAAGAGAACGGATCGTGACCACCGCCGCCACCTCCGCCCATTTTCGCCAAACCTTCTTCGCCGTGTCGATCGTACATTGCTCGCTTTTCTTTATCCGAGAGCACCTAGAAATTTTATAAATATGATAGTTCTGTTCAGAATTCAGAATTCAGATTCTAGATGTTTACGGTGTATTATAATTTTTGGAAATAATTTTCCCTATTAGAGAATAAATACCTCATAAGCCGCTGATAAATCTTGAAATTTTTCATTTGCCATTTCGTCGTCGGGATTCCTATCAGGATGCAATTCCTTAGCCAACTTTCGATAAGCCTGAAAATTATTTTCTTTGACGATCAATTTTTAAAAACCCCCAGTGTTTTACCTTCTTTATTTGATTAGCATTGGCGTTCTTAGCGACACCTAAAATTTTATAAAAATCCCTGCCACACTCAATAAAATCGGTTAGGAAAGCGGCAAGGATCAGTAGGCAAGTGTTCGATATCCGCATTGTTTTTCCTGGAAAAAATTCCTTTAAAATTTACAATATTTGAAAAAAAAATTTAAGAAAAAGTTGAGAAATCTAAGAAAAATTAAAGTGAAATTAGGAAAATAGATGAAAAGCTGAACTGAACTTTTTTCCCGGATGGAAAACTCCAAAAACGACCACGTTATGCACACGTCAGTATAACAGTGCAGTTCGGCGGAGCGCTTTTGCATATTTCTTATCGGTCTTTATAAATGTTAAAACTTCGTTCTCGCCTTAACTGCTTTGCTTTAAGTGAAAAGTAATGTGAAAACATGATAAAAATTTATCAGAAAATGTATCTTAATTAAAAAATATCTATGTCAACAGCAATTTATTTTTTATTTTTTGCAATATTGAAAAGAAACTGTATTCAAAATAAATGCGCCTTCAATTTTGACGCATCCGACAGAATTAGTTTTCCATTTACTAAAATTTGCATACTATTCTTTTTTTTTTAATTACGCACTTTTTTTAATTTAGATGTTTCAGGAATGTGTGCTAAAATATTTTTTATTCTTGTGTCGGCGGTGTTGGCAACTGCAGAAGATGTTACTCAACGGCAATTAAAACCTGTAAAAGGAGTACCCTTTTCTCGTAAGTGGAAATATTCGATTTTAACAAAATAAATCAATAAATGACCGTAAAGAGTGTATCATTTCTAGCTATTTTTTTTCATTTTATAAATATTTCTTTCTCTTTCTTCAGGTCTAACCCTCTACCAACCTTCAACCACAGGCACCTTCCGATGTCTAGATGGCTCCAGAACCATTCTCTATTCTCAACTAAACGATGATTACTGTGACTGCGCAGATGGAAGTGACGAGCCTGGAACTTCTGCCTGTGGTAATGCTTTCTTCTATTGCTCCAACGTTGGACACAAGGGAAACTTCATTCCAACCAATAGAGTAAATGATCAGCTATGTGACTGTTGCGATGGAAGCGATGAATATGATTCCGGAGTAGACTGTCCAAATATTTGTGATGAGTTGGGAAGAGCCGCACGTATTGAGAGAGAAAAAGTGGCAAACGTAGCTAGAAAAGGATTCCAGAAGCGTCAAGAAATGGCCAAAGAAGGGCAATCTTTGAGAGATTCAAAGCTGAAAGACGTAGAACCCTTGAAAGAAGAACGAGCACTTTTGGAGCCAAATCGTCTGAAATTGGAAGGAGAAAAGAAGACCGCGGAAGAGGAAGAGAAAAAGTTACAAGATGAGCATAGGCTTCAGTGGGAGTCTGTGAAAAATGAAAAGAAAAAATTAAGAGCGGCTGAATGGTTTGACGAATTAGATTTGGATAAAAATGGAAAACTCGATAAGGAAGAACTCCGTCAGAATTTGTTCCTCGATGAGGACAATGATGGATTCGTTAACGAAGATGAAGTCAAAGCTTATCTAACTATTGGTTAGTTTTGATATACATCTAGATAATCAGTTGTGCTAATTCAATAATTTCAATTTTAGATGAAGCCGACTTGGAACACTTCCAGTCTCTGATGTACAATCGTCTGAAAACCGCCAAAAAACAGTACCTTGAAGATGTTCGTATGAGAGAAGAGGAAGAGCAAGAAAGAGCAAAGGCTCTGGAAAATGTTCCAGATGACGATGATCTTCTGGCAGAAGAAGACAGGAACGAAGAGTCTGCCCCAGAAGACACTACGAATTCCGATGATGAAGATAAGATGCCGGAATATCCTCCAGAAACTCAGCAAGCCAGTGAGAAAGCCCGTGAAGCGCGCCGACTTTTCGATGAGGTTAACGAAAAAGTTCAAGAGTTGGATTCAAAGATACGAGAAGCCGAATCGTTTGCCAACTTCGATTACGGAGAGGATAGTGCATGGGCGGCATTGAAAGACAAGTGTTTTGACAGAAATGTCCAACAATACACGTATCAATTCTGTCCATTCGGACAAAATACTCAAAAAGATACGGGTGCTTATAGTGGAACATCGCTCGGAAATTTTAAAGAATGGAGCGGTCCTGAAGGGAATAAATACTACAAAATGCACTTTGGAGATGGACAACAATGTTGGAATGGACCAAAAAGAAGTACTGATGTAAGTTCTTTACTGATGTTATCTTCCTGATATGTTTAAGTTTTCTCAAAAATGAAATTTCTAAAAAAAAACCTTGTATAATGCAATTTTCGACTGCAAACTCAACTATTTAAAATTCCTACTCTTTGAGAATCTGAAATTTCTGAAACTTCCTGAAAATTCCGTTTTTTTGTAAACATTGATTTACTATCAGAGTTGGTGAATGCAACTTCTAAACAAAATATTTCAATATATAAGTTTGTATGGATATTTAATACTCAGCTTTGTTCGCAGTGCCTCACAATGGTGGTTACCATAATGCATTCACTAACCTCTCTGAACAGCTGTTCGGATGATCAAATAGAATAAAGAAAATGAACCGAAACACTCAAATTTTACTTGATCGGTTTTGAAAAAAAAATAATTCAAATTAGTATTAGGCCTTATTAACAAAAACAAACGAAAAGAACCATTGCATGAAAAAGCAACATTAAACATTAATTACTAAAAATGTGTTTAAAAGTAGTTCTCTGTAACAGGAAACTAGGAACATTAACAATTTCTCAGTCAGAAATGATCGTCATTTTAATCCAACAATCATCGAATCCCATTTCATCCGACTCTACTCGCTGTATCTCCTTGTTGCACTAGCTGAAAAAAAAGCATAAAAATAATGGTACAATGTGAGGTTTCAATTTTAATTCAAATTTACTTATTATTAAGCGAATAGTTCCGTCTGCCTGTCCAGGACGTTTTTTTTAACTCAAAAGAACGTGGGCTTTTCACTTTGATATGCCAGATGGTTCAACTTTAATAGACATTATTTTCCAAAGTTTCTAAGACATACCTGAATTTTCGAGAAAGTTCTAGAACAACAGATATTTCTACAATTGTTTATATTGTTTGAATAACCTTACATGTTACTCAATCATACTATTTAACCTAATTTAAAAGAATTAATAAAAGACGCATGCGGCGGTTGCCTCCAATTATGCCTAATTCAGATTTGGTCATTGTCTAATTAAACTGGTGGCTTCTAGTTAGAATGATTTTCAGTTTCCTCAAGGTGCTAGTTGTTAGATTTCTTGTTAAGATGTTAAGACAATTAACGGTTCTATTTAACTTTCTGAATGTGAACAGCGATGACTAAATTTTTCATTGACAGTATGAGCATTTTCAGCGGCACTCCGAAACACAATCTAGAATTTCAGATTTATTTTTTAATTTCTTAACTTTTTAATATTTTTTTCTAAAACTCTGACATTCATCTTTAAAAATTTAGTATAAAAGTGAAAAGCACTTTCAGTATAACGTGTTTGTAACTTTTTAGGGATATCTTCTTACTTCTTACTAAGCGATTAGTTCTGTCTGTGTGTCCGTCTGTCTGCCCCGTTTTTTAATAACTCAATAGAACGTGGGCCTCCTATTTTTATATGCGGGATGAAGCATTTCGCAACCATATCTTTAGGAGGTCGATGGGTTCTTGGGATACTGTAGAACTATGTACACAAAATCTACAAAACTGTCTTAACAACGATATAAAAAGTCAAAATTTTGCCGACATAGCAATCTGGATGTCCGTGTATCACGTGTAAAAAAATCAGCTTCATATGTGCAAAACTACCGCTTTAATATTCCAAAGTTTCTAAAACATTCCAGAATGTTCCAGAAAGTTCTAGAACTCTCCAGAACATTCCATATGCTAATTAGCCTAGTTAGAATAACTAATTAAGGACCCTGACGCGGTGCCTGCCTCCAATTATGCATAATCTAAATTTGGTCATTCTCTAATTAAACTGGTGACTTCTAATTAGAATGATTGTCAGTTTCCTCGAGGTGCAAGCTGTTAAATTCCTTTATGTGAAAAACACGCTGCCGAATGGCAGCGTAAACCGTCTAGTAATGTCTTTTAAAAAAGGTGTTTTAACCTACATTGGACTTTTATTTTCTTTAGTAATATTACGAAAAGGATTTATAAAATAAAGAATAATAGAAACAATTGCGCATTAATTAATGGTCCTCTGGTGAATTACGGTAACCACATCCCAGTTTTTTTTCGCGGGTCTCGTCGATTTTGTGCCTTTTTTCACGAATATTTAATAAGACGAACACGCACAAGAACATGTAAACACGTTATTTTTATTGCAGATCACCATCGAATGCGGCGAGGAAAATGAACTTACTGAGGTCACCGAGCCAGCCAAATGCGAGTATCACTTCACCTTCCGTACTCCGCTGGCCTGCTCGGATCCAGATAACGAGCTGATCCACGAGGAGCTCTAACATGCCGAAACCAGCAAATTCGGTTTATAAAACTAGCACATTTTTATTTATTTTCAAAACTCTTTTATCTTGTAAATTGTGAAAATTATTTCTCACTTTTCTCTCTTTATAATTTTATGTGGGTAATTCCTCTTCTGTGAAGTCGGCAATGAATTTTAGTCGGGAGCACTTTCCTAGGTAAAAAATTTCAAGGCAACACTGAATTTTTCAGTTTTCTCGAAAGAAAAGTATTCTTTGTTCGAACTACATATTTGTTATACATGACCGAGTTCCCTAGCTCCTTAGCTAAGAAAATAATAAATTAGCTCTCGACAACGAATAGAATTTTTAAATGTTTTTCTCATATTTTTTTCTCAATTTTTTGGTAAGTGGCTTTTGTCTCTCTCTGCGAACGAAATTCGTCTTTATCAGCCTATAAAACGTCAGAACCGACGGCATGCCTTCTGAATCCGAGAAGGGTTTCCGAATTCAATTTTTCTCCACAATATCCAAAAGCATGAAGAAGGATGTTTTTCGGTCGTTTCTACTCCGCAGTCAATTTTATTTGACATTGTTCGGGAAAAAGTGAAAGTGTGATGTATAGAAAATCACTTTAGCTCGGTGCTAATAATGCATTAAATTGGCCACCACGCGCGAAGATTCATATTTCCAGCATGAATTGGTAACCCGCGTATCCTGAGCAAACAGAGTACCTAAAAACACATTTGGAACATCAAAAATCTGAAAAATGTCTAATTTTTTTAGAGAATTCATGAGGATTTCTAGAGAATTCACTGGTTTTTCAAGTTTTAAAGTAAACAGCAAAATTAAAAAAAATATTTTAAAATTAGAGACAACAAAGACGTAAGATCTGAGGATAGAAGTATAATATCATAAGAAATTCCGGCATCTTCATTGGTAAACTGGATTTGAACATTCAGTTGCGAAGCGACGCATTATTTAAATGCTCAAGAGAATTGTCACAGAACATCGTGTAATACCAAAGCAGTTCGAATGATAAATTATTGATCGGTTGTGGCAGGTAGAGTGACGCGTCGACTCGACTTTCGACGAATTTGGAGTCGACTACCGATTAAAAGTGGTCGACTAAAGTCGACTGTAATTCGACTCTCAGTCGACTAAAGTCGACTTGACTCAAGTCGACTTTCAAGTCAAGTCGACTTTAGTCGACTCGACTCGAGTCGACTTTGACTCGAAGTCGACTTTAGTCGACTTGACTTAAGTCGACTTTCAAGTCAAGTCGACTTTAGTCGACTCGACTTTGAAGTCAAGTCGACTTTGGTCGACTTGACTTCAAAGTTGCAAGCGCGCTTTATTGCACAGTTTTTTGGAGGGAAATTTAAAATTAATTTTCTACACATTTATTGTGAAATGAGTGCTTTTCGTTAATTTTTAATTTGAATTTACTTTTTTGATGAATAATTTGAAACATTTTCATTTTCATTTAATGTTCAGAAAAAAAATCAAGAAAAAAGCTCCAAAATTTTTTCGAGAAATCACCAGATGGATCTCAAGTGAAATGCATCAAGTGCAAAAATTTGAAATTAAAAAAAAATGTTTTTCTTAAATTTTTTTTGAGAAAAAAAAATGTTTTTCTTAATTCTTTTTGAGAAAAAAAAAGAAAAATTTTTTAAAATTTGAATCCCCTCTAAAAAGCAGTCCAATAGAGCAAATTTGCAACTTGAAGCGTGGTCGACTTTAGTCGACTTGACTTTAGTCGACTTTGAAGTCGAGTCGACTTTAGTCGAGTCGACTCAAGTCGACTTCGACTTAAAGTCGACTAAAGTCGACTCGACTCGAGTCGACTTTGACTCGAAGTCGACTTTAGTCGACTCGACTCAAGTCGACTTCGACTCTCAGTCGACTAAAGTCGACTTGACTTTAGTCGACTCGATTTTTTCGATTTTCGTCGATTTCGTCGACTCGACTCATCATCGACGCGTTACTCTAGTGGCAGGTCGCTTTCCTAAAAATAAGACGTTTATGGCTTATAGATAATTTTAAATAAAGGGAAATTCATAGAAAATACCACAGAAGTCACTAGAAATTTTTATCTTAAAAGCAACCTGAAATTCTGAATTTTTCTTAACAATAAGGCTTAGCCTAAATACATTGTTTTGCATAAAGTTATTAAACGGCGGAATACAGAGTCGCGTCCGGCTGTTCCCCGATTAGGGCTTCCACGAAAGACGAAGACAAAAAATCGTCTTTGTTCGTCTTTCAGTTCGTCTTGCATTCGCTTTACGCAATAAAAAAGTTGTCAACACACTGCGTCGGACGAATTCAAGACGAAGAAGAAGACGAAGATGAGACGAGACGGCCAACATTTCGCCCAAAAGGAAGCCTGGATGCCCCTCCTCGATTATTTCTTTTCAATATAAGGCTTCCACGAAAGACGACATAAGATCGTCTCGTCTCGTCTTCGTCTAGAATTCGTCTGACGCAGAGATAGACATTGTGTTTGTACACATGTATTATAATTGACGATGTAAGACGAACGAAGACGAGACGAAAGGATTCCACGAAAGACGACCGATTTGTTTCGTCTTTCATGGAATCCTTATTTCAATAAACTAAGCTGTGACTTGTAATTCTCTTGTTTGCATTGAACAACGTGAAGCTATCCTTTCTTCAATTTTTAAAGGAAATTTTTGCTTCTTGCCGCTTTTCCATCCTCCTCTATTTCTGAACTATTCTTCCAGTAATCATCCCGCAGCACGCAAAAAATGGAATGAGCCGAATAGTCCAAAAGAGGGGGCGGAGCGTCTTCGCCCCGAGGGCTTATTTTCCGAGCTTCCCTGTTGTTGAATTCCTGAAAGTTTTGAATGTTATTTTTTATATTAAATGGAAATTTAGGTCTTTGATTCTATTCTTTTTGCTGCAATCTTTGAAAGCTAGAGATGGAAAAGCATCAGTAAGTCTTGTTGTTGGTAGTAATTAGGCAAGATTGGCAACTGGAGAAAAAAAAAGAAAAGGGGGGTTTCTCTTCTTTTTTCTCTCTTTTTATATTTTTCGTTTTTTTTTAGGATTTTGAGTTATCGGCTTCAAAATTAATTTTCGAGAATGTATATCCCGAAGCATTTAAAATCGCGGGCTTGCGGGGGTGGGGGGTTGTCGAGCAGCTTGATTCTTGTTGCCAAGTTCAAAAAACAAATGTTTCATCTACATTTTAGAATTGACTTAGAGGCAAGCTTTCGTCATTTCAAAAACAGCAAACAATAAAAGTATGAGCTGCACATTGTGTAGAATTAGAACGCCCCTTTTCATTCGCAAGCCGTATTTTGGCCAAAAACAGAAAATCTGCTTCTCAGAATTAATTTTAATATTTTTTTTTTCAAATAAATCTGCGTTTAATGTGATAATCTAGTCTTATTACATTACAGCTTCACTTTTCCTTTTGTAACATCCCGATTACACTGTTCATCGTGTTCAGTTGCTTTTTTCTTCTTGTTTTCACGCTCTTTATTTTCAAATAGACATAAATCTTCCTTTTTTTAAATTTGACCTCTAAACTCTCCGTGACCTGAAATTTTTAGTAAAAAATAGTCTAAAATTTTTGATATTCATCTGAATTAAATATTATACTACAAAAGCACAACGTCCAAGGTTAACTAGCTTTTTCGGTGTTTACAATTTTCTGTTTTCTATATGAAAATTTTAGTTTAACTTTCTCAATCTTGAAAATTGTTCATCAGGGGTTTTATACAAGACGAACTGCCGTGATGTCAGACGTGTATTCAGACTAATATGTTCGGAGAAGAAGGAACTGCCACTGCAGCCGGGTTCGCAATAAATAGTGCTCGGGTGGCGGAGAATTTTCTCAGTTTCTTTGTGTAAAAATGGTTTTCAAATGAAAAAAAATTCCCGACTTATGAAAATTTACTCAAAAAAAAAACAATAGACGCATCGAACCCCTAAACTCTTGAATGGACTCTTAAGCCATTTTAGGCTCATGAACCCTTCGATTGCGCCGACAAACAAGACACCCAGCGGTTCAAATGGAGGTGCGCGAGTGAATCGCATTAAGGGAAATTTACCCTCAGTATCCCATTTCCACGTGAATTTCAAGCAAGTGTGTTGATATCTATAGCTGAGGAAGAACGCGTAGCAAATTTATGCGAAAGTATACCTGGTAAACTAACGCTGGTATTCATTTTAACGGTGCAGAGAATTTTCAGTTGTTGCGGAACATTTTGGTTTTTATTACGCGAATTTGAAATTTTGAGCTAAGTCTCAAAGAAAACTGAGAACAACTAACAAAAAATATAGAAAATAAGGTTAAATGTGATCAGCATTCAGAAGTTATAGGAGGGCATTCGCACTCTCAATGCAGCTAAATTTAAACGGAATTTGATCGCAAGTCTTATTACCGAAAAACTAAAATACATATAAGCCGAAATCATATAATACCCTGATGATTCCTCAATTAGACCAGTTTTAGAGCACATGCTCTAATCAGCGAAGACAGGCAGTCAATAGTTGTCCATGGAAAAGAGGCCCGAATACCGGCTTCTTTATTATGGGGTTATTTATGATGCATTTTAATGCAAAAAATTTAGTACTGTGTTGAATTAAAATGCAAGGCGGTGTCGGATATCGCTACCGACAAAGTCTATGAGCCTTTAATGTGTCGATTTACGAGATCCTCAATTTTTTGTTGCTGTTTTTAGTATTCTCTTTTTAATATTTCAATATATTCGTAATTTATTCGTTTTATTTTGCATTCGTCGTTAAATTGGTTTTCTTTGTGAGAATATAATTAATTTTTATATTCATTACGTAGTGAATCGGTACATCGCCCAAGATCGCAAGGCATGGTTAGCAGTGATCCGCGCTCACACAAGCGACTGACGGATCGACTAACTATAAGTAACTAATTAAGTAAGTAAGTAAGTGACGCAGAAGAAAAATGAGCGACGACAAAGTTGAACCAATAGATAAAACACTGTTAATGTCGAGAGAAGACGCAGAAAAATTGAATACGGAATTAAAAAAAATAAATTTTAAGAATGAAATTAAATCGAGAAGTGAAAGAAAACAAAAAGCGAAAGCTGACGACTCGTATGAAAAGGGGATTATTATTAGGTTGAACACAAGGTTATTGCGTTTTTTAACCTTCAACTTTAAATGACCATAACTTTTTTAAAAATAAAATCGTAATAAAAACCGTTAGAATCAATACATTTTTGCCAACGAGAAACAAGTTTCCTTATGCCGGTAGCGTTAAAGTCCGGGTTCCTGGAAGCGACGAACTCATTGAAGGCATTTTCGGCATCTTCTTGGCTTTTGTAGCATTTCTCGCGAAAGAAGTTGTCGAGGTGCTTGAAAAAGTGGTAATCGGTGGGCGAGAGGTTCGGTGAGTATGGTGGATGAGGCAGAGTCTCATAGCCTATTTCGTTCAGCTTTTGCACGGTCGGTTGTCCAAGCATTATCGTGGAGAAGAATTGGTCCCTCTTTGTTGATCCATGCTGGGTACATACGTCGTAACTTCTGATGCATTTTGTCAATTTGCTGGCAGTACTTCTCTGCTGTAATTGTTTCGCCCGGATTTAGGGCCTGTGGTGAATGAGACCGGCTGCAGACCACCAAACAGTCACCATAACGGTTTTTTCGTGGATTTTCGGCTTCGAAAAGTGTTTATAAGCTTCATCATGATCCAACCACTGCGCGGAACGTCGTCGGTTGTCGTAGAGAATCCACTTTTCATCATACTTTACGATCCGGTAAAGAAACGGTTCATTTTTGTTGCGTAACCTTTTTGATTTTCGTTTAATTTGTGTGGCACCCACTTGTCGAGCTTTTTTGATTTGCCTATTTGCTTCAGAAGAACAACGACTGTTGATTGGCAAACGTCGAGTTCTTCGGCAACTTCTCGTGTTGATTTGAGAGGATCGGCTTCGATTAAGGCTCTCAATTGGTCGTTATCAATCACAGACTAGCGGCCGGCACGCTCTTCATTTTCGAGGCTCTCGTCACCGCTACGGAATTTTTTGAATCACCATTGTGCCGTACGTTTATTAGTGGTTTCTTGGACAAATGCATCGTTGATATCGCGAGTTGTCTCGACAGCGTTTCGGCCTAGTTTGAACTGGAACAAGAAAATCGTTGTTTTGCCTTTTATCCATGCTTTTTTGAAATGCTATAAAAAGTGACATAATTATTTCAAGAAAAAATTAATAAGACGAGTAGATAGAGCGAATTACGCTCTTTAAAATGATATATAACACGACCACAGATAACCAAACATTTTATTCAAAAATCTTTCACAAAAGTAAACAACATAAAAACGCAATAACCTTGTGTTCAACCTAATAGCCTTCATAATCGAAATAAAATATCATAGTTTACAGTATACGTATGAAAATGTAGTTAAAATAAAAAGATTTTTGAAATTCGATTGAGGAACACGAAGAGATTTGGGATCCGATTGAAAAGATCGAGATGGAAGGAAAAGGGATTTTATTTATCAGTGGCTTGCGGAAAAGAAGAGGATCGGAGCCACGACAGAAGACTGAGTCAACCAAAAAAAATTCAAGAAATTTCAATATGGAAGAATGGCAAGAGGAATGGAGAGAATTCAGAAGATTCGATTAGTTAATTTATCTCGTTGAATTTTTTTGTTTTTTTTACCTTTCATATTGAAGTTACTGATTTTATGTTATGAAAATGTTCTATTTTTAACAGTTCAACAGTTTATTAACGCAATGTTCAAAATTTCAGGAGATAGTTTTTCAGCGCAGTTCTCATGTCTTCGGCCGAGTCGTACGAGTCGTAAACTCCTATATCCTTGGCTAAATAATTTTGACTTCTCTTTAAATTAACTCGAATAAAGAATAGAATGCGCAACAACGGTACCTTCTCGGCAGTATTTCAAGAAAATGAATAATCTTGATGCTGCAGAAACACGAATCGCACGATCTTGAGTAGGAGGAAAGCAGAAGGAAAGCAGCAAGTCAAATTGGTTTGGCTCTAGCCCCATCAATCTGCGAAACTACGCCTATCAAGCGGCATTACATATGTTTTCTCTCACTTTTGTCTGACCGGTTTCTAAGGCTTGTTCAAAATTCTCGAAACTAAGTCGACGTGTTCCTTTTTAATAATCTCTAAACCTGACGTTGGGTTATCATATCTCTTAAATACAGTCATCAATAAAGCCTCTTGTTGTTGGTTTAAAAAATTCTGAAATTCTTGGCTTTCAAAAAAATAATTTTACTATTTTCTCACCATTGCCATTGTAATTTTACGCTTTTTCGCTTCTTCATCGTTCATTTTTGGCTGTAAAATATGATTTTTATCAAAGTAATTTTAATTTTTTCCGAATTAAAATGCAATCGTGAATAAGATTAAAGTGGCATTTTTTGCATTAAAATGCGATTGTGCTCTTCATGAATAACCCCATTACTTTTTTAAATCTAAAACTGGCAAAGTTGGAATAGTAAAGATTAAAAAACGTAAATTGAAAAGAATTAAAACGGTGCATTCTTTGAAATCAGGCCAGATGCTACTCCAACGCCTATTTTTAACGTCTAGCTAATTCAAAAAGAAAAACATGAAGCGGTTCCGTCGCTCAAAACAAAGACATTTTGCACCCTTTCTACTTGCTTTTTTCATTCAAAAACATTGAATCATTTCTTCCTCACATTCGCAATCAAATTTGCCGAGTGTACAGAGCACTCGCGTTCACATCTCCTCGTTTTTCACCAAGATACATGAATTCGAGATTCAGAACATTGAAAAAAGGGTATTCATTTATAATTGATAAAATACATAAGGTTCTTATATCAGTAGAAGTGTTAAAGAAGCGCAATTCATTTTTCAGATTATCGAAAGTACAAAAACTTTCTAATTAGGGTGACGGATCATGTTGTAGAATGCTTCTCGCAGACTTTTACTGAATTTAGACATATCTGGATTTTAATTTTCAGCTTCGGCATTTTCGACATGAAATGGCCAAGGAAAACTGATAAAAACAGAGGAAAAACATTGCTTCGCGGTTTTTGCGTACTTACAAAATGTGCTGTTTGTTGAATAATTACAATTAATACCGCTTTAAAGCTTTAAATTTGATTTTTAATAATTAAAAAATCATTTAAAATGAAGTGCACTCACCGATGATCTATAGTCTATAAATTTTATTCTTCCATTTTCATTTTCTTCATTTTTTCATATCCACCCTTTCTTGCTTTTCATATTCATCAAAACTCTTCTCTTAAGAGAATCTCTTTTTTATCCGAAGAAAATTTGAGAATATGCGGTTCTTCTTCATTAAGTGCAGGTTTTTTTAGCCTGTAAAAAGGCTTCCTCATTTTTCTTCAATTTGATTCAATATGAAAAAAATAATGCTTCAAAAAAATTGTAGGAAATTAGGTGAGAAAGGAGCTGAAAATTAGGAAATAGAAGTTTGAAAAAAGTGGAAGAAAAGTGGAAAAGTTTTGAAAAAAGTTAATTAGAAAAGTGTAGATATACTTGAAAAAATAGAAATTTCGAAGCTGCAAATTCTAGTTTTCAGGCGGTTGAGACGATCAAATTTTTGTAGATTTTTGAGTTTTTTCTGTCGTTTAGGGCAGGAAAGTTTAAATGCCGAGCTCGGCTATTACAGCACTTTATTTTTTTTAAATTTAATACTTTAGAAAAACTAAATAATCTAAAGGATGGAAAAATCATGTATTTCTGTGAGAAAAAATGAAAAGAAATCACTGTATGAGCTTTTTATTTCTACAGTAACTTTCTCTTTGAAAATTGAATAAAATTCAATCTTTCATATTCCGAATTTACGAAAAAAAAGTGCTCTTATCGACCCCAATCCCAATGCAGGTCAACCGCAAATGTCCCTGACACAATGATCTGTAGAAGCCAGACTTCTCTGTTTTTCTTTTCAGTCTTTTGGATGCTCCAATACCTAGTGTTAAGGCTTCCACGAAAGACCAAGACAAAAAGTCGTCTTTCCTCTCGTCGTTCGTCTCCTCGTCTTTCGACTCGTCTTCGTTCGTCTCTCAGTTCCTTTTGCATTCGTCTTACGCAATAAACGCAAGTATAAAAGCAAGACTTATGCAAGTCAGACGAAATCAAAACGAAGACGAAGGCGAGACGAAGACGAAGACGAGACGAGACGGCCAAAATTTCGCCCAACTGGAAACCTTACCTAGTGTATTAAGGAGATTTTCCTGGAAGCAACGCTGCGAAAATTCCAGCGTTTACTTTCAAGTATTCGTGGAATAACACAATGATTCAGTTTTCTATACTGTACTAATTAAAAGTACGAGGACTGTCTGAATGTTAACCGCGACCACCAAGGCCCTCTTTTTTCTGTCCATCCGTTTGTCCATTATTTCAATAATAAATGAGAAAAAATAAAATATCAGGCAAAAGTTCAGCGAGACGACGTTTTCAGCAATTTTTCAATATTTCAAAGTAACAAAATACATAGCAAAAAGCAAATTTTAACAGGAGCTATAAAAATCGGCTTGTTCTTGTTCCCATTCGTTCATTTCTTTGTGGATCTCGAATACGGTCTTTACTATATCCATGACGCAGCTCATTCTCAGGAGCGAAAAAATAGACATAGAATGTGTAGAAACGGCGAGCTGGCGCTTGTCAGTGCATGTCAGGAATGTTTGTGGAGGAGGGGGGGGGGGGTGGAAAGATGGCGTATATTCTTAGTTATTAGCGTGTGACCTTCAATCTTATACACTCTAGAGGAAGCATTCACGTTGAAGGAGCCCTGCCATTTTCTGCATTCTGACTAATATCCCATATTAGAGAAACTTAGCCTTTACTTTGAAAAAAGCACAGTCACTCTCGGGCTCCACTGGTGTTTCATTCGCTGATTATCGGCTCGACAAATTATGTATGATACGGAGTTGTTCGTTTCCATTTCTCCGCTTTCTTTTGTCTTTCAGCTCGCGAAAATTCTTTTTTAAACCAACCGTTTTTAATGCTAAAAAGCCTTCCTTTTGCATTTCAAGACACGCCCAACTGTTGAACGCGAAGAAGTAAATGTGGGCGTTTCTCGGCCCCACCTTCGATACTAAAGCTATGTACAATGTTGAAGATGTGCAGTGCTCCACGTAAATATACGCCACAACATCAAAATTTCCAAAAATAATTGTGTTAAAAATCTATTTTATTAAGGTTATTACGGTATGTATTTAAAATCACTCTTCAAGTACTATTTACGAGAAAATAATCAGATTTTTGAATTTTTTTTGTTTTTTAATCCACATAATGATACGCCACTCCTTTTTTTAAATTTATTTTTTTGAAATTTCATATTGAAACTAAATGGTTTTTTCTTATTTTATAGAATTTTACATTAATGAGTTTTGACAAAAAATTGCCTGACACTATTTATCCGTCCTAAATGATGAATGAATTGAAGAATGAAAAGCATCCATCGCCGAAATGGAGCTTCATGAGAAAATGCAGTCGAACGCACGCCATATTATAAATGTTCTCCAATGTATGTCAATTTGATTTTGCTCAGTTTCCCCAACAGGCCGGTCGGTAAGCGGTTCGGACCCAAAGGTTCTTTTATTCTTATGGAGATTGAAGCTTAATGTCCAAATTAAATGCTAGTTTTTGTCATGGCTCGAGGAAACTTTCCTACGACTCGTCGTCAGACATTTGATTCTATGTCTACATTCCTTCTCCGTTATCCGTTTTCTCTCCTTAGAATACCATTTTGCGATGGCGTGACGTCTTCTGCTCTTTATACTCAGCTTACTCCTCTCCTTTTTACTTCTCATCTTTATAGAATGCTATCAACATCATCTGAAGGCTTCTCGCCTTTTGATTCGATTTCGTTTTCCTCCCTTCCGGCGATCATTTCGAGACTGAAAAGAAGTTGCACCTTCTATTTCTTTCTCTCTCTCTCTCTCTCTCTCTCTCTCTCTCTCTCTCTCTCTCTCTCTCTCTCTCTCTCTCTCTCTCTCTCTCTCTCTCTCTCTCTCTCTCTCTCTCTCTCTCTCTTTATCTCTCTCACTTTTATGTGTAATTCTTATTTTTCTGTTTTCCCCGCCTCCATCATGTGCATTTTTATGTTTTTGTTTTCTCTCCATGTGCTAATCGAACGTTTAATGCTGATTTATTCCCCATCCCCATTTCCTTTCATTTCATTGTCCTGCGTTGCTCTAATAGCGAATTTTGATTATGGTATTCCTTAACAACAACGCAAAAATGATGCTTTTTGAAATTACGCACGGACACTAAAATGAGAAAAAAACGTTTTCTTAAATAAAGGGAACATTAAACATATATTTGCACATGTCTCCGTTCTTAAGGTTTCACTGAACTGCTGTCAATTATGGAGCTTATTGTTAGTGTTCATACACTTTCAACCAAATATCTTACGCAAATCCTCATGCGAATTCCCTTTTCCCGGCTTGTTACGAGATTTCTTACTTTCTTTAAAAGTTCTTAAACATGGAAATGCGAGCCTAAAAGGTTCAAGGAATTGTCGTCAAGTCTGGCACCTGGTGTGCACACACCACACGATTCATACCATCTTCCGATGACATGCATCTTAACGTATTTGTTAAAGCCAAGACGTAAATGCCTTCTGAAGTAAGATGAAACTTCAGAAAACATCTTCCAAAAAACGGGTGAGTATAATAGAGTTTCAAATCATTTTTACACCCTGCCCGTAATTGTTTTCTGAAAACTCGCTCTCTTTTTTGTTTAAAACGTTTTCCGAGAATTTCTGAAATTCCAGCAATCATTCTGAAAGAGCAAGTTTCACCACACACCATTTCGATGAGTTCAGAATGAAGTGACTCCCTTGGGAGCCAGAAACGAAGCGGGTTTCGTGTCACTGAAAGGGAAACGCTAACTTGGTTTCAATGTGGATTCGAAAAAAAAAACATTTTGATCGAGTTTTCACTCGGCATTTTCCGATCGCTGACTCACAACCTTTTACGGACACGGAGATCTGGACTCTGGACATCTGGATATACGGGAAAGCGAACAGCCATACAGACATGTGCAAACATCTAGGCATACCGTCATGAAGAGATGTAGATTTGCAGGAATACTGACCTAGAGGCATGCAGACAAACATATATATAATACATACAAACCAACATTCTGTTAAGCAGACATCGAGACACGCAGATAGGCAGACGGACAAATGTGAAAAATGGCTCAATTTACTTCGAACTCTTCGAAACTCTGATAAAGACTGAAAAATACTGAAATTTATTTGTTTTAGTTTATATTGAGCGTCAACATTAAATTTGAGCTTTTCTCTGAAAATATCTGAAACTTTAATTAAGCCTTGAAGTGTTCAATAATAGATTCGGCTGAAAATTTCAAGAATTTCTGCTTGCTTCGTGGTATCCGAAGCACACAATATCTGACGGTGTTCAAAAGAGCGCATTCGCATTTTTTAATGTTTACAACCCGTAACTTTCCTATTGTAGCCGCTTGGCTCATTTGAAAGAAAATTATATGCGCCTTTGAATTAAATGTTACCATAGCTTAGCGTTCTTTGGTCTCGTCACGGAGACCTACGCGCCAATTCAAATTCTTTTTCGTTTTTTCTAATAAAGGCGGAAGTCGGAAAAACGGGAAAAAGTGCCTCAAGTTCCGTACCAAATCGTGAATAGCCCAAACTTCAGAATAAGCGGACTTCAGAAGAGTCAGTCACGTATTAAAAATCAGGAATTCGTTAAAAAAATATGAGAAAATGAGAGCGAAAACTCATTTTTTCTCACGGTGAACTTTTTTTATATCAAATATAACCACATTTGAATAGTTTTCGAGGTACTACGATCAGGAAACACCGAAAAAACATCCCTTGTTCGGAGCATTTTCTAGACGACAACGCCCCCCCCCCCTTCTCCCCATTCTGAAACACCCCTCTCACCCTCCTCTCTCGCCTTTTCACTCATTGTCTGTTTTGCTTTTTGTTTTCTTCTTTCCGTATTTCCGGTGAAAAATGGAATTGAAGTAACCAGGGATCCGCGGAATTCGGAACAGATTCTCAACTGTCGTAAAGTCTGGTGCTGAAGTGTGCATACACCTTTTGGCAAACCTCTCACGCCAAACTTTATGCCAGTCTCTAAACTAGAGCATATGAGGTATTTAGCCATCTTTAAATACTGTCAATCATTGAAATCGGGGAGTGTTCTGTGAAAGGACGGAATTCGGAATTCTGATAATTCATATTATCCATCCGCGAGGACGTGAGCCTTTGTTTAAAGGCGCAACGAATTATTTAACGCTATTTAACGTGTTATCCCCTAACGAGACCCAACAGTTAATTCGTTGCGCCTTTAAACGAAAGCTCACGTAATCGCGGATGAATAATGAAAGAATTTGTAATACAGAAGATTACGATATATTTTGAAGACGCATAACAATTTCTTATGTGTTTTTTCACAATGAGCAGTATACCGTGTATACTGCAGAGTTGGACGGAATTCCGGATTCCGGATTCCGCATTCCGGATTCCGCCGTTTTTTTCATTCCGTTTTCCGGATTCCGGATTCCGTGAAAAAATATTTTTTCCGTTTTCCGGATTCCGGATTCCGTGAAAAACTATTTTTTCCGTTTTCCGGATTCCGGATTCCGTGAAAAATATTTTTTCCGTATTCCGGATTCCGGATTCCGCGATATGGCTTTTTTATTCCGTTTTAATTCTTTATTCTCAATTGTTGTGAAATGTTTACTTCTTTGAACTCCCGCAAAAATTTTTGCGAACAGAGCGCACTTACATCATTTTTTATTATAAATATTCCCTTATTAATGGTTAAAATTCCGGATTCCGGATTCCGCATTCCGGATTCCGCTGTTTTTTTCATTCCGTTTTCCGGATTCCGGATTCCGTGAAAAAAAATTTTTTCCGTATTCCGGATTCCGGATTCCGTGAAAGAATATTTTTTCCATATTCCGGATTCCGGATTCCGTGAAAAAAAAATTTTTCCGTATTCCGGATTCCGGATTCCGAGTTCCCAAAATCCTATTCCGCCCAACTCTGGTATACTGCAGTACTGGCCATATAGACAGCGCGCTGGCATTTTTTTTGACGTAACATCGCTGAAACTGCTCCGATTCCGATGTTCTTGGCAGTGTTAAAACTGGTCTGGGTAACGTATTCATTGAGTTATATCTTGTAAATGTAGATAGTTTTGGAAAAAAAATCTAAAATTTGAGAAAATCGTGAAAAACGCACTTTTTTGAAACTTTTTAAAACAATGTTATGAAACAAAAACTTCAAAATATCTAACCAAAATACGGTTTCAAAATGTTTAATACATCGTTGGGTACCTTTTTGCATCGATAATAGATTGGCAACGACGTGGCATGGAATTCAAAATTGCCTTACAATTAATGACTGTGATTGGGAAGCTCGTTCGCCCACGATACTTCAAGTTGAGCGAACTTCTGCTTTGCATTGGTGGCCCGGACACCTCGAAGTTGTCTCTCGAGCACTTCCCACATGTGTTCGATCGGATTTAAGTCTGAAGATTGACTTGGCCGCTTCAGCAAATTAATTCGACGACGTTGAAACCAGCTTGCAGCATGCTTCGAGATGTGCTTTAGGTCGTTGTCTTGTTGAAAAACGAACGCTCTTCCAACTTTTGCTCTAGCCCATGGTCTCATTGTATTCTCCAAGATATCTTCATACACAAACCGATCCATGATTCCATTGATACGTCTCAACGGGCCCATTGCAGTGTCTGAGAAGCACCATCACCGATCCGCCTCCATGTTTAACTGTTGTTCACTGGTACTTTGGGTCGTGCCTAGCTCCAATTGCAAGATGAATCCATTAAATTCCATCCGTACCAAACAAATTGAACATCGATTCGTCGCTCCAGACCTGTTTCGTCCACTCCTGTGGACCCCCTTTCAGATTTTTCCCACGCTACACGTGCCTTTCGATTCTTCAAAGAAACCAGCGATTTCTTCACAGCAGGGGGTCCGTGGAGTCCATTTTCTTAGAGACGTCTTCTAATAGTTCTCCTTGAAGGCACGGGCTCAATTGGAGAAGTGACAATCGTCTGAATCTCCGTAGAAGTCCTTCTAGGATCCTCTCAAGCAGCGCGCAGAATGTTTCGATCAACATTCCTGAAGGCGATGCGTCTTCCCGGCAATTTACAATCAACAACTCGTCTCTAAAAGTGAAATAACAGTTTTTAAACGTTAAAAAGCACTCACATCTTCCTGGTATCTTTTCAAAACGCGACGAATTTGAATTTGAACTCATGAGCCAAGTCAACTTTAGAATCACCACGTTTCCAGCCGGCAATGATGGCTTCTTGTAGGTCTACAGTGAGCGATTTCTTTCCAATAGATCTAAGCACTACTAGAAAAAAATAGGGAATCATACTCGCTGATTTGCAAGACTTCTGAATCAAAAAATGAAAAAAACATGGAAAAAACAAAAAAAAACACTTTAAAGGAGAACTTTTGCAATAATGCAATTTTATTTTCTGCAAGTTGCCGTGAGGGTATTCCACAATTACATTAGAATATTCACAACAAAATATCTGTTTTCAGCAAAGTTAACTTAAAAAAACACCCGCGCGCATTCTTAATGGCCAGTATTGTACTTATCTATTAATTTCTGTAAGCAATGATTCTAGAAAGGGGTAAAACGGAGTTTCAGTGAAAAAAGAGAATGAAAATGCGCCCAGAAGAGCACAATCAGTGGCCATTATGTCGTTTAAGGCAGTGGCTCACTTGCTCTCTCTCTCTCTCTCTCACTCTCCAACTATAAATCTTCTTCCCTGTTTCACTTATTCGAGTTTGATCTACTCGCTTCTTCTTTTTTTTTTCATTCTTCTTGGGTCACTCGTTGAGTTGGCTGATAGACCGAATCTTTTTTGAATGTTTTCAAATTTTCTTTCAGATTCTCATGTTTAAAAGACTCAAAATTCGTTTAGTTTTTCAAAGGAATTACCTCAATTACCTCAGCTTGAACAGATATGAGTGACTCATTCGTCTAGAAAGGCCTAGTACATAGGAATGCTGCTCCGTACGCAAAGCCATGAAACCTGCGAGCCTCAGGCTACAGTACTCCACACGGCATCCTTCATAAATGCCTGACATCACTGTAAATCAGTAAAAATTGAGTGAAAAA
Source organism: Caenorhabditis inopinata (assembly GCA_003052745.1). Classification (NCBI taxonomy): domain Eukaryota; kingdom Metazoa; phylum Nematoda; class Chromadorea; order Rhabditida; family Rhabditidae; genus Caenorhabditis; species Caenorhabditis inopinata. The sequence goes on along the minus strand of AP018152.1, from coordinate 10,726,921 downwards.
AACTGCAAATTTCTCTGAAAACGTTTGTCTGAAATTGTCTAAAATTAGCTACATTTTTTGTTGTTTTTCAAGCATTTTCATTTAATTTCAGCGAATTTATCTCGGCTCGCAGTGGAGATACCAAAAGACAATCAATTAATAAGTTATTTCTCATATCATTTTGTGCATTTTGACAGTTTACAGCTTTTCGATATCTCTTGGAAAATCCCAGATAGACGGCTTTAAAGACAAGGTTTGAGGTTCACCATAATCGATGTTTTTTCGTTAGTTCTACACAAAAGTTTAAAATTTTTTCACATTTTCTTTTACATTTCCAAGAATTCCACTTTACTTCCTCTAAAGGGTGTATTTTAAAACATTTCCAGCGCATTCAATCTGAAATTATCGACGCTGTAACATTTTGAAGGAAAGGTACTCATTAAATATAATTATAGGTTGAAGAAATCTACGAATTTTGATGATATCTATGCCAATTTCTGTGGGAAAACGCCTTTTTCTCAAAAAAAGCGATTAAAAACCCAAAAAAAATTGTTAACCATCCTCCATTCTATCTAATGCAATCTAATGCATTTGGTCCCATATGTATAACCGATTCTACGGTATTTTCAATTCGGGAGTCAATTTCTCAATTTTCATGTGAAATAATGCTCATTTTTCATACATTTTAAATAACCTGCACTGCGGATGTCCATTTCGTGGTCACACCCGCCCCCTCCCCTCCTCCCAAACGATATCTTTTAATTGGAATTTTCATCTTTACGAATTTCGAATTCTCCGTTTTGACCTATCTGTTTTTTTTTTCAGATAAACTGATCTACATCAAAGAAGTGCGAATAGGAAGGCTGGAATATGGTGGGAAGCTCGGCTGGCACGTCGTCTGAAAATGTGGGGAATGCGATAAGCAACGATGGCTATTCGTATGAGGACGAGTGGTGGGAAATGAACTGTTCTATCATACCACCCGAGTTCAGTAGGTGGGTGTTTGCTGTGAACAACACAGCTTTATTGTATATCAATATTGAAAATCCACACAAACTTTAAAGTTGTGGATTGAAAACTCATATTTTGCCTACTCGCTGTACGAAACTCCGATGTTTCGTTTTCAGTTCAAATTGAGAGAAAACTATCAACAAATGACAGGCGAATTCACGCAAAAAGTGATCGACCGGCGGCATGTTATCTGAGTTATCTGACTTTCTGACTTTCTGATTTTTAAAATATTAATTCACTGTTTACCATATTTTACTTTTTTAAAGTTCCGTCCAACTTGAACGATTCTTATGAATCAGAAATAAACAGAACTTAGGGGTATCATTAAAGAATTTCAGAGATTTTCAGCCTTTCACAGTCGAAAGGTTTTTAAGCAGTTATAGCCAAAAACGATAGGTTTTATAGTGAAATCTTCAGCAATAAAGCTTAATTTTTGTAATTAACCTCTTTCCTAAATGAATTTGAATTCTTGAATTCTCCCATTACTACTGTAGCTCGCTGATGCGAATGCTGCATACGACACTCCGAAATTTCGTATTCGGTGGTAACAGAGAGCCATGAAAAAGTAGGAAATATTCCGTTGCTGTACGACACTCCGATATTTCATATGAAGTGCAAACTGAAGAGAGACCCATGAAAAAGTAAGAAATATTCCGTTGCTGTACGACACTCCGATATTTCATATTAAGTGCAAACTGAAGATAGACCCGTAAAACAGTTGAAAACACCCAGTTCCTGTACGACACTTCGATATTTCGTATGAAATGCAAACTGAAAAGAGACCCATGAAAAAGTAGGAAATATTCCGTTGCTCTATGACACTCCAATATTTCGTATTCGGTGGTAATTGAAGAAAGACTCGTGAAACAAAAGAAACAGAAACAGGTCAACTACAAAAATCAAGTTGTATTCTTTAATGAATCCAGTAATGTTTGACATTGTGGTAAGAACCCAAAGTTGTAAGGGCACTCTTATGACGAGACGAAAACTGGTGAAGAAAAACACTATAACTGACGAGGAAATGCACAAAACGCTAACTTCATCAATTCCTATTGGAATTATTCCAAAAAATTGTGCACTTTTGCGGATTACGGTATCGAATAATGAATATTTCTGAGATTTTATCGGAAAATTTCAGCTTTATCAAGCGTTTTTTTCACTTTTTCGAGACACTTTTTCGAGAGACCGTTTGAACGTCTGCACTTTCGCATAGTCCATAGACGTGCACAATTTCAGAAAAAAGTCATCTGAAGAGAAACGTACGATATTCCGATGTTCCAACTGAAACATCGTGTCTAGTCTAGTTACAGTGGTCAGTGGTCAACTACCAGGATGAAGCACTCTAAAAGTTATATATTTTATTGACCACTACTGCATCTCCGTTTGCACTTTACTTATCTGAGAAGGAAATCTTATTAACAGATAGAAGAACGCCTAGATTCTTGGAATCCTTTTTTAAAAACAAAATTTTATCTAAAAAAAACCGCTTTTCTATTAATCTAATTTCTTAGGAATCCGTAGAAAATCAAAGGGCTAATCAACTCTGTAAAAAACACTGACACACTGGAAATATCTGGCTGAAATCCAAGATGCATTATTACCATGGGAAAAATTATCAGATCTGGAAAAGCATAAACTTGAAAAAATCTGATGTGGTAGTTCGAATGTTTATAACTTTTCTCTAGGTAAAGATACAAAGAAAATGTCAATTGATAAAATATTGCAAATAAAATTTCGGATATTTCATTAGTTAAAAAATTTTTCAAATTTTCAAAGGTTGCAGAGATATAACAGCAGGAAATTTCGGAAAAAGCAGAGAGCTACTCTTCCTCTGTGTGCCTCTCCAAAACTTCAAACCTTTATAACTTTTCACTGGTGAAAGGTACAAAAAATATGTCAATTGATAAAATATTGCTTATAAAATTTGCAATATTTCAGTAGTTAAAAACTTTCAGATATCTTCAAAGGTTGCCGAGATATAACAGTTGGAAATTTTGAGAAAATGCTGATCCCTATATACCTTTTTCTGCCCCGCTTTTTTCCGTCTCTTCAATTTTTTTTTCAATTTTTCAAAGCGTTTGCCACCCATCACTCGTGTGAAATGTCAAAAATATGATTAAAAATGGCAGACAGGGAGAAATGTTTGAATTTGTAAAGAATGAAATGACAATATAGAACAGTTATTCATGGTTAATTGAATTTATTTTAATTATGATAATGGAGGTGAACACTGCGGTGCCACTGTGCTTAATAAAAAATATTTCTATTTTTTTTTGTTTTTTAATGAATAATTCCTAGCAATGTCAGCTGATTTGTGAATACTATATGCATGTATAAATAAGCATTGTCATATGAATGATGATGAATGGAATGATGATGTCACAATGAATGAAACAAATGAATTCATAAAATTGAGAAAAGAAAAACATGCAAATAGGGGAAACGTGCAACCTAAAACTTTGGCTTTTGGCGCGATTGAAACTTCAAAGACGCGCAGACAGCTAGCTCACTCTGTCGGTCTGCGTCTCGCCGGCTCTTCTAATGGCTGTAGCTTTCTAGTGGCAAATTGCTTGAACCTCTTCCTGTCTTCGTCTCACCGCATTTTCTAATTAAAAATATGGAAAACTATATTGGATAGTATGCTATTGACTCGAATTAAAATGGAATAGCTTACTAATAGTACGAAATTGAAATTCCGTGGAGGTTCGGACGGTTAGCTTACTCTTTCTCTCTGCGCCTCTCCGCATTTCAAATTTCTCTGACCTTTATTGGTCAGAGATGAAGCTGTTTCGGAGGACCTGTTCATTGAGCATTTTAGCTTATCCAGCTCATCTAGCTTTTTTTTACAATCAAACATGTTATGAAATGAAACATTTTAGAGATAATGGTCAAACAATTTCAGGCTAATTCTCGTCGGAGTCGTTGGCGCTGTAATCGCGTTCATCTCAGTCTGCTTCAACACATTCCTCTTCATGGTATTATGCAGAAACGCTCGTCATCGGCAATCTCATCTTATATACCTGATGTTTCTATCAGTGGCTGACATCTTTCTATCAGCAGCCTACATTTTGTTGTTCCCCGTCAACTTGTACATGGATTATTTTGCATCTGAACTGTTGGCGGCTGCCTGGTGGTCGTACATGCGAATTATGATCACAATATCACATGTTTTCATTTCCACGTCAGCGTTCTTGATTTGTGCCGCTGCATTTGAGAGGTACGTTGAATAGATCCAACCTTGGATTAGAACGGCAACATGACAGATTCAGAAGCTTTCAGTTCCAAAGTGTCCGGTTCAAAAATTTCTGATTATGAATCGTCCAGTTCTGAATTGTCTGGTTCTGAAACGACAAGTTTAAAACGTCCCGTTTTAAAACTTCTTGTTTTTAAAGAATCAATGAGGAAACTGTCGGTGTTAAAACGTCCAGCCCAAATGTTCCATGTTCAAGTTCTGAAACGTGCAGGATTACAAATAACTCGGTTTTACTGCTTGTCGCGAAACTGCCAGTTGCGAAACGTCCGATTTTCAAACTTCAGTTCCGAAACTGCTTGTACAGAGACCATCAATTCTGAAACGTTCGGTTCTGAAGCCTCCGTTTCAGTGTGAAACTTCCTAAAGCTGTACGATGCAAAGCATCCGGCCTGAAAATTAATCTTTCTGAACTGCCGCTTACTGGCCTTACTTTTCTATTAGAGGAAATATGAAAATCGGCCTCCAGCTTTGAAAAACGCTTTTTTTTCTCTGAAATTTTCTCGCACATTTCTCTGAAGAAATTGGAAAAATTGGAATTTGTTGCGAGAAAACTGTTAAGAGCGAAATTTTCAGCCAAACAATTCGGAGCAATTTTGAGTTTCAGTCTGACCAATATCGCAGTACTTAAGTCAGCTGAAGCAATTTGATCTTCCTTAAAAGTGAATAGAAAACCAAAAATTTAAATGGAACCACTCTAATGCTCAGGAGGTGCCGATGCGAATGCGCTCTGTTGATAATCGTTTGGGCTTTAAATTGTTATGAAATTATAGCTTATTTATGTGCTAGAAGATGCATGGAAACCTTTCCCGATATCACGGTCGGAGCATGCATCTTATGACCCACGGAAAAGCTAAAACGTCTGAAAATCCAATTAACCTCTGAACCACAGTAACGGTGTCTGAAAGCCAATAAGGCTCGAGAAATATCAGATGAGTACGTCAAATACCGGTTTAAAGGTACATCACAATATCGAAAATCGCGTGCCAGTTCGCTCGCCACCATCGGCTCATCGTCATTGTGGCCTGTCTTTGCATTGCGATCACTGCGAAGGGACCAATGTACTTCGAAGTTGAGGTGAGCTCCTTATTAAGTCAAAAATTAGTTTTGAATTTTCTTTAAATATTTTTCGGAAAATGTATTTTATTATATAAGGTGATTGACACATGGTTTCTCGTAGAACCGACCATTCCCTGAGCTCCGTTTTCCCCATGCTCTTCCGTAGCTTTTTTAAAATTCGAATGTTGCTACTTGATCAAGCTCGCAAATTATAGATCTCGTAGTCTTTGATGACAGCTGATTGGAAAATATTCCTGTCATCATGAAATGAGCAGAATACGCAGCAGTTAGGAGATAACATTCGCTATTGCACAGTGAAGGGCAGCTAGTGGGCACGATGCCCAACATTTCGGAATTGTGCGAGATTGATCGAGTGGAAATGTTCAATTTGCCACCTGAAAAACACGCCATCTTATAGTGTTATCAAATAGAATTATCCATTTCGTTTTTCAGGTTGTGCCCAATGCCAATTGCACAGGAGTGACGTCACTCACCGCTATACCTTCAGAGTTTTCCGAATCCGAACCGTATAAAACTGCATATAAGGTGAATATCATTGTAATTTTCTGTGAGGTGGTCGCAGTCACAGTTTCTTAATTTCCTTTCGGAAAACATCTCGGAATAGATTTTTGAGTGCTCGGAAACAGACATTTCGATGTTTAACTCGATACGCACGGAATAACAAATGTTACGATATATTTTAAAGACGCATGGCAACTATTTCCGTGCCATTGGAGAGGATTTCTTTGGTTTTTCTCCATTTCAAATTTAAATGGTTTTGTACTTTCAAAGAACGTTTGGGAATATACTGTAAATCAGAAAAGTTCCGATCTGAAATTTCAATCCTCACCCCCTTGCCTGAGATGTCTTATCTGCCAAGTGGAAAGTGGTTTTGAGCGTAAAATATTAGGCGAAGGGTGCTTGCACATTCTGACCATTTTAAGCCCACTCCTTGTTTTCCATTGCGTGAGCGTCAGATATGGAATGCAATTTTGAAAGAAAGAGTAACTTTTTTCAGTTCTGGTTCCGCAACCTGCTCACCGTGGCTCTCCCATTCATCATGTGCTTCTACCTGAACTTTGCCATTATGCACCGCCTTCGTATCCAGCACCTCGGTGCCAAACTCTTCCGTTTCGCCACGTCGGAGCATCGTCAAAACATCCGAGCCGCTACTCTTATGCTCGTCGCTGTCACCTGCTCATATCTAGCGTCGAATTTGCTGAACGTTGTTGTCTATACATGGGAATTGGTGGACAAGGAATCGCTGTTATCGGAAAACATTCGACCGTTGTACACGCTGTCGTCTGACTTGGTTTCCTTGTTGACGGTGGTGGCAAGCGCGTGCCGACTGCCGATTTACTTGGTCTGCAACGCAAGGATCCGTTGTGAAGTTCTCGATTACGTGGATAACTGTGTGCTCACTCATCTACACATCAAGCCATATTCGGTGAGTTTGGTAGAAACAATGTATTGTCAAAAAAACAAAAACCTCGTCAGCGATGTTGGTAAGCTTTTCATATAATTCAAAGCCAGGTATTCACGCATTTGCGCGTTTTGCATTAGCTATGAGAAAATCAGCCGACTGCCGACTAACAATGACAGTGTTGCCCTTTAACTGCCCAATAGTTATGTATGTCCCAACATCCATCAACTTACTGCCCGAACGCTGCCTACTAACTTTCCACTTACATAACTTGTTAAAATGATGTTGATTAATTTCCCCCAACCCTGCCCACTATTATGTGGGCATAGGCAAAATGCCATTACATTACTGCCATTATACTGATATTGAGATTATTATCTCCATTTCATTATCGCAGCTGCTGTTTTGCTCAAGACTGCTAACCAACTCAGGGAAAACCGCCCATAGAGCGCATTTGCATTCTTTCGCAATCGGTATTCTATCAAAGTTCATTTCTCCGCATATCCCTTTAAAAAACTATCGCCTCTGTTCTTCAGGCTGTCGGCAGTAAAAGATGTCGGGCGACGACAGTGAGGTACTGCGACACTGGAAGTGGTTTTATGATTTATGAAGTGAGTTTCTGAGAATCAAAAACTGGTGGCCTAACTTTTACCAAATTTTCTCTTCCATTTTAAGGTTTAATTGTCCTACACAGATTCCTGACTGAAAATAGTTCTTCGGTGTCTGAATTTATGAAAAATTTGTGGAACTGGGAACTGATATTCTCACAATTGGAAATTTAGGCAACTCAAGCTCTCAAACCCTATTTTTTCAGAATAATAAAAGCTAATCGTATTTAATAAATTTACTGTCTGCTTCTCTCACTTTCACGTTTTACATACTTACCAGACTAGGGCGGAATTGGATTTTGACCACTCGGAACCCGAAAACGGAAAAAAGTTTTTTTCACGGAATCTGGAATCCGGAAGACGGAATGAAAAAAACGGCGGAATCCGGAATTCCGCGCTTCTCTGATACTTACCCTATTCTCTCATTAGAGCGTGTTTGCCGTCGTGAGCAATTTGTTTACCTGTATATATCCATCTCCCTAAATATCAGGGAAAAATGAAATTTTTTATAATAAAGAGGCACAATCAAAAAAAGGTTTCATATCCATCAATATTCAGACGAAACAAGACGAAGTGGTAGCGTCGGGTCCAGCGGTAAGATCATCAATGCATTTATTTTGATTCTTCTTTTTGGATTTTCATTTTTTTTAACTCTGAATAATTCGTATTTCATTTTCTGCACAACCACCTCTACCGTACCTCCGTAGTAACTCCTTTTTGGCATGGGATTACTGTATTTTTGAAATAACACTTTGTCCATGATGTTCTCGCTCTATTCTCAAGGTTTCAGGCACCGAACAAAAAAGGAGAACGGCGCGTGAGATCCGTCGGAACCGGATTGGATCGAGTTGTCTTGTCAGTAGCCATGGGCAGCATCAGAGCGTCGCATTGCAATGCTCATTTGGCAGTTCCACTCAATAATAATAATGGTGATAATGGTGGAGTACTGATTCATGAAGAATGATTTATTATGTGCTGAAAATGAAATAGATTACAATTTTTTCTGTGAAGAGATGACTATTGCTGTAATTGCAGATTACAAAGAGTTATTTTGAACTCAAATGATCGTGCGTGCATTTGGGCATTCAAGCATTTTCGCTTATTTTTACTTATTCCCGTTCGTTCCTCCCACAAGGGAACCATGTTTAGCCTTCATTTCAGAATTTTCTCTAAATTTGCTCATTTATAGTTTCAAATATGGGCTTTCTCGTGGTGTATTTGATTTTCTGCGCAAATTTCTAGAAGTCGAGAAAATTCGATCTGAAAATATGCTGTTTTTTGCTCTCCTCCTTCCTTTCCACTTTCCCCCCTTCCCTCTATACATAAATATACATATACTATAAAGCCCGTATTCGAAACTATAAATGAGCAAATTTAGAAAAAATTCTGAGATGAAGGGTAAACATGGTTCCCTTGTCAGTTCCAGCCCGATATCGGCTATTCTTGTCCATTCAAGCTTATTCATTCACTCGATACTCCTCACCTTGCTTGCTCATTCTTACGCATTCTCGCTCATTTCTGCTCGTTCGCGTACATTTTGTCACTGATTCAAACGTGTTTTCAATAATTCTCACTCCGTATTGTTCATTCTTTCCTATTCTCCCTCATTTTTTGCATATTGCTTAAGAATCTCAATTCTCGGTGAAACTCTGTACATTCAGTAGTCTAAGCCTAGTTTCCCACAAATGTAGCAGAAGTTTCACCGAAGACGTGTACTAGACTTGTGAAGTTTCGCAAAGTTGCTCTCATGTTTCACAGAAATTTCAGCAGGGCAATCTTGTTCACATTTAACAGTCGGCCTTCCGTCCTTCCGTATCAGTCTTTCCGTTCTCCTTTGAGTAACTTTGCTCAAAGCTTGACAGTTGCATACTTGCATCCTCCTAACTTTTTTAAAAAATTCGACCACAGGTACTATCGACTACGGAGAATTCAGTACACATAGTGGCTGTCTGCGCAAACTTCTGGAAATCGAGATATTTCCATCTGAAAATCCGGAGTTCCGCGCCCTTTTCTTTCCCTCTCTTTCCTCTATGCGTTCCCCACTATTTAAAATAACGAACAGCGGTGCCCGGGGTGTAAAAAGGGGGATGTGAGTATATGGAGTGTGGGTTCGGTTCCGCATTACCGTACCTTTTTTCGCTTTTCTGATTTTCCTTTTTTTAATTTTAAAGTTTTTAAGGGATCACGATAAAAAAGATAAAACAAAATGTCAGACACTATCAAGTTCAATAGAGGCAAAAATTTGGAATTCATTTTTGGAGAGCTCGAAAAAAATGTCAAGAAGAACTTGGAAGAAGGATAGGTTCTCCATGATCCATAGAGGAAAGAGCGGGAAGGAAGGGGCGAGGTAAGGGCGATTTTCAGATGGAAATATCTCGATTTCCAGAAGTTCGCGCAGATAGCCGCTATGTGTACTGAATTTTCCGTTGTCGAAAGTACCTGTGATCAAATTTAAAAAAAAGCTAAGAGGATTTTTATTCGAGGTTACCTTGTTAGGGAAATTTCGGCACTAATGCCGTCAAAAAAGCCGAAAATTTTCCTCGATCAATGTTCTCTTTCCTATCAAGTCTATGAATAGCATGACACCTCGGACACCTTTCCCCTTCCCCCGCTATCATTAATTTTGTAAATTTTCAACCTGGAAGCCACTATAATTTTTTAAAATATTAACTCGAATCGCGCAGTGACTATCCAGGTGTTAACCTCTTTCCTATTTGTCGAAAAGGAGTACACAAAAAGTGTGATGAATTATCATATCGCTCACAAACCGACGCCTACACCTGCTCATCACCTTTTGTTTGCCAACTTGTCAGCAGTCTCGAGATCTCCAGATTTAAAGAAGTGAGCATCTCATTTTCCACGTCTTTCTTTTCTCATCTTTGCATTTTCACGTCAATAAATTTACATATTTTTCAGGTTATGTCAGCCCAACTCCTCGAGGGGAAACTGCTGGTTTTGAATCGGTCGATTACGAATCGTCCTGTTGTAAAACGGGTGATTACTAGACGGACGGTTGCGAAACAGCTAAATATTGCAGAAAAACTGTTTTTACTATCTGAAAATGCTCGAAATCATGAAGTACAGTTGAAAAAGATGTTGACTCCATCAGCCACCACTACCATTTCTTTCCGTGTCTTTCCATTTTATATCATCGTTTTCCCGCTTAATAAACAGTGTCGGAAGCCCACAAAAAGAAGTGCTCATTGTGCAAAAATAAATTGTGATTTTGGATTTGGTTAGAAAAAGAGAGAGAAAGAGAAAGAGAGAGGCAGAAAGGGAGAGAGACAAATAAATATCAAGCGCGCGCGGGATCCCTTCATGCAATGCACAATGTTTGCTCAGCCTATATTACTTACTGTAGTAGAAGGCTCCGCCTTCTCCCCCCCCCCCTCTTCCGTTATCCATTTCTTCCTTTTTGGGCAGTTAGCTGGCAGTAATAGTTGATTTTCATTCCTCAGGATGTCAATTACCAATAATACTTCCAACTTCTTGGCAATGTTCCCCGTCACCTACACATTCGAAAACGGCGTGTACTCCACTATTGTAAATCAGAATTCGTCTGGAAACATTCTGATGGATAATTGTAGTCGGACGGTGCAGAATTCCATTCAGACGATGCAGAACACGACGGCAGATATGCAAAAATTGATGGGTAAGCACAGGGTGCTAGTTTCTTTTGGAAATTAACTTGTAAGACTATCTCAATTCTGAGCGAAAGTAATTTGATAGTTTTCTAGGTTCAAGTCATTATATACACGGTTGTTCGTTTTTTGATTCCTTTTTGGCTTAAAATTGTTGTCTTAAAATTGGGAGAATTACTACAGTGTTATACATATGATACCCCACCTACTCCATCCGTTATTCGCTCCTGTCCGTGCGAATCGCAGCTAACCATACTCTGCGACCTTGGGCGATGATGGTAACTTAAAGTAATCAGACGATTTCCTCGATATATTGATACTTTCTTTCACTGTGAGTTGGACCATCTCATGGGGAGTCGTTCTGGAGAGGAATCCATTCTTGTACCACTTTTGTCCGTTTTCCGTCAGTTCTTTGTGTAATGTTTATAATGCTTATGGTTCATCATGATTTCTTCTTTTTCAAGTGTCAAGTGCGCTTATTGAATCCTTTTCAGCTGAAAATGTTTGTCTTAGAATTGGGGAGAATTACTACAGTGCTCCACATAATGATGCGCCACCCACCCAAAAATTTCGAAAAAAACCGAAAAATAAGCGGTCATGGAAATGTTGAGTTTTTTGAGAAAATAAGCAAACTAAATTTTAGTTTTAGATTAGCAACCGAACAAGATTAAAAATAGGAATAAGGTTTAAGCTCACTAGGCTCACTGGACCGTTACGACTCAAAAATTACGAATATACCGATGGAAAAGTAAGGGTTTGCCCGCGATTTTCGATTTAAGGTCCGGGATCTTTCTCAATATTCCAAATACCAAAGAAGTTATTTATGCCTGGAGAGCAAGCTGGCCAGTCGAAAACTGGAATTCCACGGACACCGATCCACTTGATTACGCGATCGAAGAGCCACAAACCAAGAAAATTTTCAAAAAAATGGATGATCAACCAAAGAACTTTTGATTCCTTTGATCTTCCAGATTAAAAACAAATTACATCTCTCGGGCATTTCAAATCTCTCGAAATTTAAATGAATGATATTCCTTGTGTCATTTCGGCTTCAATTTGTTGTTTTTTCAATGTCTGTTAACTGATTTCTAAGATACGTGACATTGAAAATGCATAATATAAAGCAGAATCAAATTTTAAACTAGAAAATTCAAAAAAAAAATTGAAAAGATTGAGGGTGGCGTATCATTACGTGGAATACTTTATAAATCTGTTTGAATATTTTCAGAACGAAATTTAACAGAAAAAACATATTTTTTAAACAAACGTTTTTATCCATTTAAATCAATTTCTCGTAATTCTGAAAATGACTGAAAATGAACCAAACTACTTAGGCAACAATTTGCTCCTAAACCAATTATTAGACGCGCACTCCGGAAATATGAAACTGATGGTCTCGCCGCGAATGCATAATTGCGATAAAATCGAAGAAAAAGCGATGGGAAAAGAAGAACATTCTGCTATTCGACAATCAGACAATGCCAATAAAAGCTCATATTTTACGTGCTAAACGCTCTGAAACTGTCCAATGTCTGCCAAATTGCAAGTAGTTTCGATCCAAGCGCAAAGCACCAAAACGCAAGTCACCAAAACAGCAGTCCTGTAGAAAACTTTGTGTGCATTTGCACGTAGATTTCTTTTGATTATTCCGGAATTCGTTATTTCTGATTGAACCTCCTCGAAACAATCATGTTTCTCGATTTCCAGTCCCTTTCATCGACACCACTCAAATGCACATTCAAACTGCTCCAATTCAAGTGCTGCATTCTCAGCCATCGTCATCATCGGTCTGTCTCATTCCGACTTCCGCGCCTTCTTCGTCGCCCAGCTCGTCGTCCATCGCGAAATCGACGCCATCTAAAAAATATGTGAACCCGTTTGCACCTGAAGCTACCGTTCCTCTGCCTATAGAGTTAGAAGACCAGTTTGGGCCTTACAGGTGAGAAGTCTATGCATCCTTTAGACAAACTCTGAATCTGCTGATATGAATCGCTTCATTTTGTTTACTGGATTAATTCGTACATTTCACTTATAACGCGAAACGAATCCTGCAATTTGTAGCCTTTTTACAGGCTTTCACAAAAGACGAAAACAAAAAGTCGCTTTTCGTCTCGTCTTTCGTCTCCCCGCCTTTCGTCTCGTCTTCGTTCGTTTTTCAGTTCGTCATTTATTCGGCTTACGCAATAAAAAAGTTGTGCATGTGTACCAACACAATGTCTATCTCTGCGTCAGACGAATCCAAGACGAAGACGAAGGCAAGACGAGACGGTCTTATTTTGTCTTTGGGTGAAGCCTTAGTCTTTTTCAAGCAAGACCCTTTATTCTGAAGAAATTTGTGCGGCGGTCCGTTTCTCCAGCTATAAGTGTTCCTACCGGAACATAGGAACATCGTATCAAATCCAGCGCGCAAGATCCGGGAAAAGCTTAACCTAGGCAAATGAATTGTTCTAACCAAAAGGGGGTTAATGGGTCAGAAGGGTCTGAACCTTCTGACACACTAGCGGCTTACTCCCATAGCTACTCCCATAGATCAGATGGGCAGGTATACTGTCGCTTTTACCGAATAATGTGACTGAGATTCCGTAATCAGAAATCAAGAAATTTCAGCTCCTCTGTATGGAAACGAAATGAGCGAGAGCGGTGCCGAGTGAGAAATGTAAATGATGGATATGACAGACTCAGAAAGCATTTGCCAGTTCAGTTTGAGTGAGTTCTTTTTTTTGCATTTTGCAATGAACGGATCCCATTTTAGTGAAAAACGAATCTCGAAAGTGGACACTCTTCGTCTTGCCATTCGATACATTCGGCATTTGGACAATCTTTTGAAAAATCATCTTCATCAGTACAATTGCAAATGCTTTAACGGGTTTCAGGAGGAATCCGAAGGGAATATTTTAATTGACGTTTCCACGTTCAGCTATAACTCGAATAATAATAATCCATAAATTTGTTATTATTCATTTTGTTTACGGCGGCATAGTTTATAGTTTATACAATTTATACAATGCTCGTCAATAGTAAAGTGTCCCTGCCCTCCTTCTGGATTTCACTGTTTCAATAATAAGAATTACGGTGCCAGACGATAAGAAGCAAATGATGTTACGATCAGACGTACCAAAACACCTACAAAACAAATGTTTATGCCGATCGGCAAACTTTGACAACATTCTATTTAGAACACTATTTAAAACTTATCGGTTTAAAACGTGTCGGTTTTGAAACTTCTCAGTTTTGAATCGGCTCGCTAACAAAACGTGTCTGCGTTGAAATGTCTACGTAATAAAACACGTATCTCTGGAAACTTCTCTGTTTTAAAACGACTCGGTTTTAAAAAGTCTTAATTTTGAAACGTCTCAGTTTTGAAACGTTTGTTTCAAAGTGGCTCGGTAATAAAACGTGTATGCTTTGAAACTTCTGTTTTACAAAAACTCGGTTTTAAAACGACTCGGTTTGGAACGCCTCGGTTTTGAAACGTCCGCTCTGAAGTGATTCGGTTATAAAAGAGTATGTCTTGAAACTTCTGTTTTGAAACGACTCAGTTTTGAAAAGTCTCAGTTTTATTACGTCTTGTTTTTGAGTTACATTGATATTGAAAAGTGCCGGAGCCCGGTTTTCCACGAAAAGGGTTCTGAAAAAGGCACACCAGTAATTGTTAGACACAAAACCAAAAACACAGATTGCGCAACGAAAATATGCTTCTCTCTCATTCGCCTTTTTTCACAGTGATATCACATGAGAAAGAAAAGAGAAAACAGGTGAAAATAACCGGCTTCGAAGTGGCCACTGTACCTTCTCCATCTTCTATAACAACACTGTAACATTACAGCAAAGCCGAAAAAGCATTTTTCGCTTATTCCCCCTCTTCTCCTATCCATTTTATTTTGTATTTTTGTCGTTTTATTCGTGTAAATTTGGAAACGAAATGAAGAAGTTAACAGTTTTAGCCAGTTTCCTGTTTTTCATTTGCGATGTGGATGCCGAGATTTTTGAAAGGCAAAGGTGAGCTGTTTGATTTTAGGCTTTCACGAAAAACGAAGGCAAAAAGTCGTCTTCGTTCGCCTTTCAGTTCGTCTTGCATTCGTCTTACGCAATAAAAAAGTTGTCAACACATTGTGTAAGACGAATTCAAGACGAAAACCAAGATAAGACAAGACGGCCGAAATTTTGCCCAAACAGAAGTGATAGTTTAAGAAAATTATACACCCGAAAGGGCAGGTGTATAATTTTCTCTGAGGTAAAGTGTATAGATTATATGTAAAGGTAAGTACAGTGCGGTCAATATCTATAGGACCCCCCTCTAATTGGGGTCTATCCGGAGAACGGAAAGAGATATCAAAAATCTGCGAGCGCCATTCGATTTCAAACACAAAAAAAACCCCGGGGCCAATATTTCATGAAGATACCACTTTCCAGGATTCTGTAACCACAAAAAGGTGCATCTGCAAGTGGTCAATATCTATAGGACCCCCCCCCCTCATTTTCTGCTGTTTTCAGATAGGAGGTCCTCCGGAACATTGATCTTTTTTTCCTGTTTTTGTTTTATTACACGTTTTTCGGTTTTCTACAGTAATTTTACACTTCTAGAAACCTTCCCGCTTTTTGAAAAAGCCCAAATACACGAAATTACACATTAAAAGACGTAGTTTATTGAAAACTGGAAAGGAATGACAAGAAAATCATAAAAAACGAACAAAAATTTAATAACTGGTTTTTCCTCCATTGCTCTGAATCACTTCAATCAAATGATTTGGCCTTCTGGCGACCATATTCTTGAGGACAGCGCTGCTGATGAGGTCCCACTCCGATTTCGCAGCTCTCTTTAGCTCGTTTACAGCGTTGTATTGTCGACCATTGTGGTGCACACGTCGAACCAAGTATCCTCAGACATTCTCGATGGCTAGTGGAGAGATACAGAGGCTACTGGAGAGATTTTCGAAAGGATCCGAAGTACTTATCGAAGCGCGATTTCGGCGGTGGACGTTTGATGGTTTGGGGAGCATTCTGCGACGAGAAGAAGTTGGATCTCAAGTTCATTACTACTCGCGAGACGTCTACCTCGCATCAGCAGACCCTCCAGTACACTATCGTTCTATTATTCCAAAACCACATCCGTACCCACACCTTCCAGCAAGATAACGCATCAACCCATCGCAGCAAGTCTACAATGGATTGGTTTTCCGCCAAGAAGATTGATGTGAAGGAGTGGCCCGCCTGCAGTCCGGATCTGAACCACATCGAGAATGTCTGAGGATACTTGGTTCGACGTGTGCACCACAATGGCCGACAATACAACACTGTACACGAGCTAAAGAGAGCTGCGAAATCGGAGTGGGACCTCATCAGCAGCGCTGTTCTCAAGAATATGGTCGCCAGAAGGCCAAATCATTTGATTGAAGTGATCTAGAGCATTGGAGGAAAAACCAGTTATTAAATTTTTGTTCGTTTTTTATGATTTTCTTGCCATTCCTTTCCAGTTTTCAATAAACTACGTCTTTTAATGTGTAATTAAGTGGATTTGAGCTATTTCAAAAAGCGGGAAGGTTTCTAGAAGTTTAAAATTACTGTAGAAAACCGAAAAACGTGTAATAAAACAAAAACAGGAAAAAAAGATCAAAGTTCCGTAGAACCTCCTATCTGCAAACAGCAGAAAATGAGGGGGGTCCTATAGATATTGACCACTTGCAGATGCACCTTTTTGTGGTTACAGAATCCTGGAAAGTGGTATCTTCATGAAATCTTGGCCCCGGGGGTTTTTTGTGTTTGAAATCGAATGGCGCTTACAGATTTTTGATATCTCTTTCCGTTCTCCGGATAGACCCCAATTAGAGGGGGGTCCTATAGATATTGACCGCACTGTAACAGTTATTCAGAGCTAAGCTCTCGCCCCTCCCCCCCCCCCCCCTCCCTCCACTCCTACTAACAAGGTTTAATTTGAACGACTAGGCTCGTTTTCGGATTAAAAAATGATTTTCCGGAAATAGTTCACTAGAATGTCGGGAGAATGCTGCTTGAATACTTAGGCTTATAACTTTTTAGTTGATTTCAACAATCATTTCCTTTTCTCTCAAAACAACTGTACAAACGACACGTGGCTTTTAATTATTATTCAAGAACAAGAAAGAGATAGAGCAAAACCTGAGAATGCCATAGAACCGCCTCACACAGCAACGAAATTGTACCGCACGTTCGCCATTTCGATTTGCAACACATTTCAGCGAATTTCGTGCATTGCAACGCATTAACTGTGCTCTACTATAATATTTGGGGCACATTGGTGTCTCCAGAAGAACACGGCAACTACTCCGTGTTAGGTACATAGCTCCTGTCTTTCAAGAATACGCTTAACAGAGAACTGGTCGCAGTTCGATGCATATATTGTGCACATTTGTACTGAACATTTTCTGAGCTACAGCGAAGCAAATGGCACGGAAATGACTCGAGGGAGGGGCACAACTGCTGCCTTCCAAGAACACGGTTAGCGGGACACAGGTGGTAGTTCGATGCTTATCTCTTAGCTTACCCAGAGTTTTTAAGATAGTATACTTGAACAACTGAAACTTTGAATATGCAATGATGGCAACATACATCGCGGTAAAAAATTTTTAAGAAAAGGTTTTATAAAAGGCTGAATCTGAGCGATTTTTCCTTGGGTTTTGGGTTCTTTATCCGCAACAATTTTGAATAATTGCAAACGTGGCATTTATTTAGTTTAATACAAGGAAAAAGACGCATTTCTAATGGGGTTATTCATGATCCATATTTATGCAAAAAATGCCACTTTAATCTTATTCACGATTGCATTTTAATGCAAAAAAATGCATCGTAGTTCAGTGCTATGTTCAGTTCAAATGCAAGGTGGTGTCGGATATCGTCACCGAGAAAGTCTCTGCGCCTTTAATTTATTTTTGGCTTTCAAATAAATAATTTTACTATTTTCTCACTATTGCCATAGTAATTTTACGTTTTTTCGCCTCTTCATCGTTCATTTTTGGCTGTAAAATATTATTTTTATCAAATTAATTTAAATTTTTTCCGAAAATGTGAATTTTTCGCACAATAGGAGTTTTTCTCCAAACAATTGAGGGCCTCGTAAATCGACACATTAAAGGCGCACAGACTTTCTCGGTGACGATATCCGACATTACCTTGCATTTTAACTGAACATAGCGCTGAACTACGATGCATTTTTTCAATTAAAATGGCATCGTGAATAAGATTAAAGAGGCATTTTTTGCATAAATATGGACCATGAATAACCCCATAAGGAAAAGCTGAAAGAAACCGATAACGAAGCATGAAATTCAAAAAGTAACGGAGCAGTTTTACCATATTCAAATTAAATTAATATCCTCTCGAGAAGTACACGTGATTTTACTCTCTGGCCGTGAAATCGTGCAAGAAAAAAGCTTTAATTGAGATTCACGGAGTCGATTCAGCAATCTCTTCTCATAGAAGTTTACAGCACTGATTTAGGGAAAACAAGCCACTTGGATAGGAGAAATGAACGTTCTCCGAATTGTCAAAAGATAAAACAAAATATCTACTCTGAAGTTTTAGAGAAGGAGTGTGCAACAGCGCTCTAATCAATATTAAAATGTTACCCGAAAAGCACTTTCTGCCGCCAACTACCATGTTCCTAGATACATTGATCCACATAAAAATACGCCAGCAGAAAGCGAAAATTGTTGAACTTTCAATTTGTTAAAGGTTTCCATGACAGGTGAAACAAATCGGTCATCTTTCGTCTCTTCTTCGTTTGTCTTTCAGTTCGTCTTGCATTCGTCTTACGCAATAAAAAAGTTGTGTACTGTGTACGCAATCTATTTTACTTGACCAGCACAGTGTCTATCTCTGCAACAGACGAATTCAAGACGAAGACGAAGACGGGCCGAGACGGTCTTATTTCGTCTTTCTTGGAAGCCTTAAATTTTTTAACTTTTTGCTTATCCATATAATGATACGCCATGTTTTATTAATTTTTATTAAATTACTGTTCACAGACTGCTCGTCGAATGTTATGCAAAATCCAGTTTATCAAAATAAGAAAAATGCGAATGACTCTGACGGCTACTGAGAAGCTTTGCGAAAACCGTGTGAGATTTGCAAAAAACGGAATAGAGTCGGGTGAAGCTGACAGGGCTGGCATCAGTACACACACAAGGTTGCGTGCTTTGTGTTGAAAGAAAGAAAAACATCTGATTACATAGAGATTCGTGATCAAATGGGCCCGCTAACATTTATTCGTCGAAACAGCTCAAAATTTGCACATATCTCCAAAATGGAGCTCCATCGTGCACTTTGCTCAATCAAGAGGATAGGTGACAGTGGAATTCCAGTTCTCGATTGGCGAGCTAACTCCCCAGACATAAACATGACCGAGAATGTTTGAGGATTTTTGTGCTGAAGAATATTCGGGAAGGAAACTGGAGCTACGACAGCATCCCGGCCCTCAAACAGGCTACGGGTGGAATTAAAAATATTGATGGCCAACGATTATCCTTCTATAGATTCCCATATTTTTGATTTCAAATTTTTTATGACCTGGCGTATCGTTATGTGGATTTGTTTTTCTTTCTCTTCAATTTTCGCTGCGTGGCAGCCACAAATCTATTTTTCTCAATGAAAACAAATTTAGAATATTTCATACTAAATTCGTTGCGAAATTTTCCTTCGAAGAATACGAAATCAAAGAACATTTTTGACTTCGTATATTGAAACACGTATTTCTAGATTAGGACAAGTGCGCGTAAAACGCAATGACTTCACCAACAACTATGGCTATGGACCGTTCGGAATCGGACCAACTAACGGCGGATTCGACAGTTTCGGATTCTACAGAGACAAGTTTTATAATTCCGGACTTCCTCCGCTGTATTCGTTCGCTTCCTATCGTAACTACTACCACGAGATCTCATTTCACAAGAACAAATATGGACAACCTGCGCCAACGGATTTCGAGGTTGCACAACAGGAACGATTTGGTATGTTCTAGGAATTGGGACATCTAAAACATTATACAGACATAGTCAAATGCACACCAGCGCTCCCCGGCGCATTCCGGTGCTGCGAGAACATTTTTTGCAGTTCTTAAATGTAATGAATCAACAGAGCACACTTGCAGATGCTGTGCTTGAAGCGTACAGAGAATTTGTAAAGATGCCAAAACTGTAGTCTGTCTGTAGGCATGTAAAAACATGTAAAAAACATTCCTACAGACTACCGGATGTTTGTACACACAAACAGACCTCTAGAGGTCACTTTTTGTTTTAAACGTTCACTTTTCCCGGTCAGATTGCTCGTCACGTCAGCTGAGTATCACCATAACGCTCCCAATAAACATATTAGTGTACAGACTTATAATTCGTTCGTTTCAGGACCATACTACGACGGTGTTTGGGGATACGCGGATCACTCAAAAAATTGGTTTGGAAAACGCTAATTTGTTTCGCTTTGTTTTCCCCCTCTTTTTATTTTCTGGTTTCTTCACATCTCAAGTTCTAATAAAATTTTGGAAACGTGGACTTTCATACCGTCCTTTCCTTGGTGTAGGGAGGCTGTGATAAAATCTCGCCACGTGTTTATTTAATCACAGATACGAATTCCATTGATTCAGTTTGGAAAAGCAAAGTCGCGCAGGCTAAAAAGCATGGGAGTAGAAATTTCATTGGATCCCCCCGTCTGCCCGATTCAGGCGAATGGAGGCACTTCGAAGCACAAGATGATCAATCACACTGATCGTCATTTGGCTTTCAAGGTATTTAATTGAGCTTCTCTCTAAATTTTAATGGCGCATCTATTCTAAGGCACCTAGCGATAAAGCACACATTCACAAAACTACCACGCATTTTTTTTAGGTCAAATCCTCTAACAACTCAAACTACAGTGTGAACTTGATCTACGGTATCTTGAAAGTGTGTGACGTCCGGGAGTTGATTATTGTCAGAAAGGTCAGCATGCGCGCTCTACAGGACAATGTGGATCTTCGCAGTACGAAATCAAAATTCTGATTATTTTTAAGATTTTGAAATATTCAATTTGCAAATGTGACTTATTGAAATTTTATTTTTTGACAGAAACTTAGATTTATACATTTTTAAGGCGGGAAAACCACAAGCTGACAAGTTGGTCATCCAATACTGTCAAGTGAATGACGAGAATGCGGATGCGAAGCCACTGTTCGCCAATGGAATTCCGCCAGGAGAACTTTCCGGAGAGACTATTATTAAGCTTTCGGCTGCCGAATAAGTGAAAAAGTTCAGGAAGAAATCAAGTCCATCGCCAATGAATCAAAAACGTTCCGAGAAAAAACTATAAATTCGTTTTTTTTTGGCATTACATTTTTTATCTGGTAAAACACAGAAAGACAACGCATTATTTGAGAACCATTTATTTAAATCTTAGTCCGAATCATCTGAAGAGCTTCCGTACTGTTGAGCGATTAATGAGATTGGGTTTGATAAATTTGTTTCCCCTTTTTCCATAGTGTTCTCTGAATTCTTAGATGATTTTGGCCCGGGTTCGACATTCTTTTTCAATTGAATTTCTAATGATGATGGGGTTTTCCTTTTAATCCCTAGAAGCTTGGCTCCAGAAACTACAGAAGATGATGGCATTGAAGAAAACGTGGCATTGATCCTCTTGTCCCTCTCCGCCCTCATCGTGGCTTTCAGGCGGTCAGAAGACGTCGGTGGTACACATAAAGACGGGGTTGACGTGGATGGAGATTCAGAGTCATCTGCACGTCCAAATATTCGGCGGGATTCAATGCGGTCGCGCGAACCTTCCATATAGTCGTCGTGAGCTGAAGCCTTGGTAATTACTGTCGAAAAATTATGCAATGTACTGGGTTCGGCATAAATACTGATACGCAACTTTGCGCGGATTCTGGCAAGTGCACAGGCTACGCATGGCCACAATTTTTAAATTTTAATTTATAAAACCTCTTTCTTTCTGCATGTTTGGAGGTTCTTGAAATTCAGCCGACGATGTACCTTTACATGCTGCCAAGGCGATCCAGGACTCCAGGACGAGCCCCAGTTCATCACGAAGGGACTATGATAGGTTTCATCGCCTGACTTGAATCCTATTGATTTTGCCGTCTTGGGTTTAGTGACTAAGAAGGCTACTACTGTCAATTATCCTAACAATTCGCCAATCAAGACCGCCCAGTTGAAAGCTAGGAATGAAATCGATGAGGAATACTTCCATGTCGTGATGGATTAATATCAGAAACGACTTAAAACCTTGGTGAAGGCAAATTGCGGACGATAGGAATACCAGTCATACTATATTTACTCTGCCGTCTGAATGAACTACTGTTAAATTTCTGTGGAATTTTGCTGATTTTCAAGTTGCTACAATGTTTTAAACTTGTATCAGTATTTATGCCGCAACTTGTATTAGAAAATTGGTACTTGCACACAATTGAAGCTACAGTAATCTAAAACTTGCTTTTCGATTCCTTATATCGAGTCATCATCGATGCGATCCGTCGATCCTCTTCCGTTTCCGGTAAAAGACACGTCGTGCTGATTGAAAGTTTCTCACGAAGACTTGCGTCACGTGCACGCGTTTCGTTCAATGACTTCTTCTCGCTCTGAAAACAAAATTACATATAAAACAAGGCTTAGCAGCTGTGCATCAACTGAGGAATATACAAAATAACTTCACTAACGAGTAAATTGGCTCTGATGGTAATTTTGGTTCCAACAATTTTAAAAGCGCATCACAGTATATTTAGGCATCGGACACTGATTTTCCAGCAATTAACTTACCCTAAACTTAGCCCTTAAATACGAATTGGCTGAAAAATCATCTCTCATTCTCTCCTGAATCCATTCCAATTTGTCCACTCTCCCTTCCTCGGTTGCCGCTTTGTCTTTATCCTCGGACTCGTGTTCCTTCTTGAACATTGCGTCAGCCGCCAGTTTCTGAGCAAATCCTCGATCCACTGCTCCGATTTGAGCGATTTCCGTTGGGTCGAAACGACGCTCCTGCCGAGAACATCCTTCTACTAGTTCGTAATCGAAATTCTAGAAAAAATTTATGATGAGATAATTTTCACATTTTAGTAAGACAATATTTTTCAAACGTTCAAGTTTTGGTTTTTTAATTACTAAAAATAGACCAAGTTACTGTTAGTACTTGGGCGAAAACTTCCGCAATTATATATTTTCCATTTATCAATTATAGTCAAGTCAATTCGAAAAAAGATTTAGCGTGAACCCTCTAATAGAAAAATATAAGTAATTGGGCAGAAATTCAGCCAACATCTTAAAATTAGCTTTCAGTTATATTAGTATTTCCTACCAGCTAAATGCCAGAAAATATTTATAAAAATTTTTGAACGTTTGATGACTTATAAAACGCTTTCCTTGCCTTAGGATCCGTCCGAATCACATAATAATTATCGCAAAGATGACATTTCATTCGAAATTCGTAAAGCGGCGTCGTGTAATACATTCCGATTTTCTTCTTTTCCGCATTGTACCGTACGCCCATTCCCACGTGGTTATGGCAACCCAGACACCAAATGTTGAAAGGCATTTCAAAGCGAATGACCAGAATTCCCTGGTCAATTTTCTTGGCCCTCTCACGGAGTGCGTGCGTTCCATGGTATCCATTCAGCGATTTGTGGGTTTTATAGTTGAAATCCGGTGGATAGTAGAAGTTCTGCCCTTTACGCTCTCCCATCTGGAAAAAAATCAAATAAAGTTTATGTAAACTGATTTTTAAAGAGAATATTGAAAGCAAGCACTGTTGCAATTTTTTTAAATATCATTGCTTCAGCTCAATTCTGGCAATAATTCAAAAATCAAATTCGAAGTTGGAATTTTCAGTTTTATATTTCGATATCCGATGGAGTTTAGGAAACAGTATTGCTACATTTTTCGTGTTTTTGACAATTTTTTACGAAAATAAAATGTAAACCATAGACAAATTTTATTATCAAGCCTGGAATTAATAATTTTTTTCTGAAAAAAGTAAAAATACCAAAAACAGTACTTCAACTATTAATAAAATACAAAATCAGAATAAATATTTAGGAAATTATTATTTATTACAGATAACAAACAGGAATTTAATGTAAATGGAAAAATGCGAGCATTGCCGTAAGGAAACGATAAAGTTGAAACCCGAAAAACTTGTACATAAATGCAATGTAAAACTGGTTGACAGGTTGTTTGGCAATTATTGAGCGACAGTACAAAAAATACATTAAAAACTTGATAAATTGGAAAATAAGGAAGGGTATAATGGAATATGAAATTTTAATTCTGATTTTTGGATATTTTGGACTAAAAACAAGTAGAAACACCGAATAAAACGGATCCCAAGCAGTAATATAAATTATTTCCAGTCTAGTAAAAAATAACTAAAACCACTAAATGTGTTCAATTTCTACTCCAAGCGCATGCGCTTCCAATGCATTGAATCCTCCCTTTCTTTTCAATTTTCCAATCGATTCTTTAGAAAGTTTCGGCTTTTCTGTTCTCGTATGCCACACATACACCTTTGTGCAATTTTCAGCCAACGGTTCCATATTATATCGGTGGATTCCGAGGTTATTGAGGAATGTGGATTCCTGATATCCCCGTGGCACATCGAACGAAAAAAGAGCCTTGGGATTGGAGAGGATGAGAGTGATATTTACTGCGAACGCAGCCATGTCGATGGGAAAAGGACGTTCACGTTTCCATACAGCGTTGAAGTCGATTATGGAACCTTGAAAGAAAAGAATTGGGAATTTTAAAATGTTTCTGAGAAAACAGTTTTTGTTGAAAAATGACAAACTTGGTCTTATTATTATTTAAACTTGCGTAAAAATGATGTAAATAAGTGATTATGTATTGTGTTAGCTTCTAAGAACATCAACAAAATTGTATAATTTATAAATTATGATTTTTAGAAATGTAACGAACTATTTTGCGGTTTTTAGGGGAAATGTGTTAAATTTACAAATTTTGTAGCAAAACTTTAATTAAGCGAAATCATTTCTTTTTGCTTCTCACCGTTTTTCGCCAAAATTGGGGTCTCCACGAACATTCCACCGACAATTCCAACAGGCCACACCCCCGCATTCTTCACTTTTCGCATTTCTTCAAAAAGCTTTAAGTCATAGGTGTTATCATCATCTCCAAAATAGACGACGCCATTCATCACTCCGGCTAGTTGATTTTGAATCCATAAAAGAGCCTTGTTTCGTTGATCAACACCACGGGGAAGCGTCCAATTGGGATCGTCGTACTTCATTTTTTGGGCGGTCGGAGTCGCAGCATTTAAATGGGCCGTCGGAATTTTTGATCTTTTCAGAATTTCGGACACAGATGGCGTCAGTTCTTCTGAATCTTCCACGACGATCCAATGAAGGTTTGGAACATGGGAAAGAGTGTAGGATAGACGAGTGAGATCTGCTCTCTGGGCTGCGCGGAAATGTGTGGGTGTGATAAAATAGATGAACGGGGTCGAACGATTGACACGTGGCAATAGGGACAAGTGGTCACGGATTCTGAAAAGTTTCAGTTTTTCAGTTCAATTCTTCGAACTTTAGAATCAAACAAAATTAATAGTTAAGAAAGGTTCAACTTAATCGAAATATTGGCTGAAATTACGTTCGGTTCTTTTTGACGTCATTTGCCGCTATATCCGGAAATATTAATGTTTACTGTTAGCTTCATTTCAAATTTTAGGCGCTTTAGCAGAAAATGTTGAAATTTTGAAGCTTATGAATTTTTGAGCTTTACGCGTTTTTTTAGAAATATTTTTTAAAAATAGTAATTTCAGTTTTTCTGGTTTTAGACAAGATTATATTTCGGATTTATTATTTTTATTTTGAAAATAAAAATGTTTTTTCTCATTTCGGTTTATTTTGGTCTGAAAACTCACTGTGTATCTATTTCGTTAATTCGCCCATTCAGCCTCGTCAATGTCCGTTCCTTCTCAAAAATATCCGAACGTAATCCTTCGTTTTTTCGCGTCAGGACGTCGATCTGTAGTCTTTTTTTTGGAATTTTTAGCACAAAATTATTGAATTTTAGAGTCGTTTACGTTACATATCACTGACCGTTGCTTGTAACGTTGCACGTTCCTCCTCCAATCCTTGAACTCGATTAATTGCATAAAGAAGTTGCCAAATGAAAAAAAATACGACGGCAAGAAACGCGCGAAGCCACCATTTTTCGAGTATTCTTGGTGAAAACATTACTTAAAATCGGGAAGTAGTTCGAACAGTTTCATTTGGTCTATTTATCCCTGGAAAGTGGTCGACTAAGCTTTATTAATCCGGATTTCAAATTTTACCGAAACGAGAGGATTTTTTGAGTTTCCACGATGTAACGCACACAAATGTAATATTTTGAAGTTTAAAAGAGAACGAAAAATTGCAACTCTTATAAAATCAGAAAAGAAACTTCAGAAATAAAAACTAGAAAGACAGGTATTGAAAAAAGCAAAGATACCGTTTCTTAAAGGCTGCATAATTGCTAATATTACTATATATATAATCAAACGTCGTGTTTATAACTAATTTTTTTAAAAATAAATTGACTTTATCATTTTTTTTGACACACTGTTACTAAAATCTAGGAAAAGTATGATGAAAAACTAAAAATAGTGAACAAGAGTGCAAAAAATGCTTGCGCGACACAGAATACATTTATGGCGCATACCTCGAAAAATTTCTCAGTGTCCCGTATGGAACACTGTACTAATCGACCGCCAAGTTTGAATAATGTCTCTTCTCTTATTCCATGCTTACGAAAGTTCTCCGATTGCTTATTGCTTTCTTTTTATTTAATTATTTTTCCTAAATTAAGTTATATTGCCTTCAAATTGTCTACATGTCTTTTAAGCTCCGGGGTCTTTGTAAAGTTCTACAAAAATCTATGCTAAACCTTCTACAACATATTAAAAAATTTCAAAGTATCCTATTGCGAAAAAAAATCAATATTCATAAAAGAAAAGAGTGGGATAGTCACGCGCAGAGGCGCGGTTGACCTCCTGCGTCTCCGCACTCTTGTAGTTTCCAAAGGCCATGATTATATAGAAAAAAACAGTTAAAAGCCGTCTTTTTAATATTTTCTACTTCTTTTTCCATTTGACACTGATAATAGAATATCTTTTTGACGTTTTCCTGCATTTTTTGACACTTTTGCCAGCTTCGATTTGATAAGAACGAAGACAAGTAGAACATAGTAAAAATCGGAAACTTTTATGCTATATTTTCTCTAATGTTTTCCCAGAACTTATTGTTTTTTATCCCTACCATTTCGCGTATTTCTTCCTTAAACCGTTTTTCACACCAGCGCTGCCCTTCCTTCAAGGTGTTATTAAAAAGGGACCCAATTGGGATGGATGACCTGGTACTGACGGGCACTGCATACACACAGAGACAATGTCCGTCCTTGTTCAGTGTAATCAAGGCTCTTTAGGTGGCCTCTCTACACTTGAAACGGGGATGTTTTGTAATAATACTATTGTATGTTTGTTTGAAATACTGCAAATTATTAAAATACTTTTTAAATTGTTGCTTTTTCAGTTAAAATCGCTGTTCTTAGCTCTCAGTTATGAATACAATTTTCGATTATTCTTTCAAAATTAAAAGAAAATAGCAAAATAGCTAAACTGAGAAATATTTAAATCTGGAAAAATATACGAACATTTTTCATTAATATTTTTGTGGCTCAAACCAGCATTTATATTTATCCTTCATGCCTTTAGAAAAAGTGAATAGATAGAAATAGCCGTACGTCACTTGCCTAATTTATCGGAAATGTTACATTTTTTGGAAGTTATAATTATTCGACGCAGTAATAACTAGAATTCAAAAATTTTTAATATTCCTTATAAATTAAGTTTAGTGATAAATTAAAATAACAATAACGTGTAAAAAAAATGTTTAAAGAAAAGTTGCATACCTCTTTATCCTAATTCTCAAATTCTATATTAGCTTATATTTTCTTCAAAAAATTCACTTAATTTATAGGGGTTATTAGTATTTCACCGGAAGATTTAGACACGGCGTGTGCAAAGCCTATTTTTGCCTTTTTGTGGCTGATTTTTGAATTTTTTCCACTTTTCACTCATTTCCAAGAAAAATGCTAGTAAATTGGATGTAATCAAATCTAAATATTCGTTTGATAATCTTCTCTTGTTGTCGACTGCAACCTTTTGGGAAAATTTTAAAGCTGAATTCAAAGGAGCGCATTTGTAAATGCCTTCTTTAAAACCCCTCCAAGCAGGCCTTGCTCTCTTCCCCAGAAAATGAATTTCATTTTTAGAAATCTCTGACGAAAAAGCGCAGACTCGTTTTTCTATAAAACTTGAAAAAAAATTGCAACGACGTCATTGCTCCTTTTCGTCAAACATTTTTTACAGTACCACTATGAATTGGTTGTTTCTCCTATGTGCTCTTTCCTATGCAACTGTACACAAAACAGTGTACAACAAGCAGGCTTCTCCCCCACTCACCCTCCTCTTTAACCGGGTAACCCCCTTCCCTGGATGGGCCGAATAGTTCAATTTGAACGACAGACAGGTTCGGATTGATGGGTTCGGGTGGTTAAAGGGAGGGGAGAGAGCGAGATACTCGAAAATATGAGGTGGTCTCCGTTTCCCTACCAGCCAGTACCTCCCTCCCACTCCCTATTTCTCTCCTCCCTCTTTTCGCTTTTCAATCGATAGATACACCACACCGAGTGACTAAGGGCCTACACATACATTTAGGCGTGTGTTCTCACTGGTGCCCTCTAAGCTTTTGGTTGTCTCTATGCTTGGTGGGCCATAGACGCAGAGGGATTGGGACGGGAGGTCTCGGTGGCTGATTGGCGCGGTTGCAGCTGCTGCTGAGAGAAGTGACAGTTCGTGGCCTCTGCGTCTAGGCCACTGCTCGGAATTGAAATGGAATGTTGATCGACATTTTTTTTTTTTAAGATTTTTTTGAAATTGTTCTACAATAGAAATATATTTATTTCTGGTTTTGTATTTATGTATTATTTGTATTTCCTAATCTGATATGAGAACGTGACTTCGAATGCTTTCGAATGCACTTAGAAACTTCTAGAAAACTGGTTTCAGAATGTTCATCTTGTTTAATTTCTCACTTACTCTTCCCATCCTACCGCAGTTTTGCTTGAACTTTTCATCTTTCCCTCTTTTCCTCCATCATTCGCAACTCCATGTGACCAGCTCTTGAGCCGGAATACACAGGGTTTGAGCACACGAACTTGTCTTTCGTCATTCTCCTTAAGTTTTATTGGGTTATCTCGTATTCTGTGCGCATTTTCCACTTTTTTTCTATAGAAATCTTTATCCTAGAATATGACTCCACCCGGATTTCAGAATAATCCGAAAATTGGTTGAGATTTGCCAGTTGCATGTCTGGCACAACGTCAACATATGCGTATTATTAATTTTTCTAAATGGGGCCTGAGTTTCAACTTTGGCGTTGCCATTTTTTTTTATTTTTCAACTGTTTTTGGCCAGCTGTACAGCTTAATAAACCCAACCCAAGAGTTTATTGTGCTGGATGTGACGAAAAACTCGAAATTAATTTTAAAATTAATGAAATGTACAGTTAAATGCGCGCATTTTTCCTGGCGTTTGTCAGGCCAGACAGTTGTGAAAAAATTGAAAGAAATTAGGTGTAATTTTTGTGTACTGCATTAAGCAAATCAAATGTTAAAAAAAATAATTATGTAGAATGCTTCATACTGTAGAGAAATTGCCACGTAAAATTGTTTTTTATGTCAATAGGTTTAATATTTACAATTTCCACATTTTTTGACTCCACGTGCAATTTTCTTTTTATTAGTTCTCTGTTTTTTTAAATTCAAATACCTAGGTGTCTAAATTCGCATTCAATTTGATGTCGCGTATAAAACCAGTTGATTTTTTCTCGCATAAACCGACGAGCGATAAACATTGCTCGCATTCTCTAAAGTGCGACGTTTTGCCGATTTTCTGTATTATTTGTAAAATATTAGAAACATAATTGTTCTTCTATCATATTTCGATCCGCACCGCTCTCCTTGCTAAAGAGATGAAACCGGTGGAACTTCTTTTGATTATTATATTTCGATTTCTCGGCTATATATTACTAAATATATTACTTTGGAGCACGAGAACATTCAAATTCTCATGAACAATGGGAACAAAGAGAGAAATCTTGAAGATTCCTCCCATTTTCTTATCATTTTCTTCTCGCTTTTACAGTATTTCGTTTCTGTTTCTGTTTGCAATCATTCCGTGTCTTTGGGTGTCTTCGTATCGCCAACATAGTATCATTCTTTTTTATAAAGAAGGATAGGGTTCTATCATTGTTCTCTCCACTTCCTAGCTCGGTTCGCTTTTACATTTTCTGTCACATTATCAGTTTTCGGTTATTGGATTAGTTGAAACGTGGACTATAGGCAACAATATTTCTCCAGATGTTCCGTGCAAGCGCAATGAGACGATGGTATCCCACTTGATGCAAATACGCTCTCTTGAGTATCAAATTGAGCCAGAAATTGTCTGAAATTTTAAATTGTCTACGTGGAATCTGTAGAACGGAAGCCTTTATTACGAAAATTTGCTTTCTTATTTTTCCTTTTCGTGTCCTAATAAAATGACACATAAGCAAAATCTTAAGCCGGGATTTCAACAGAACGCATTCACATTGACTGTCCCTGAGCCGTATTCCTAGCCTTTTCCTAGTCCGATTCCGTCTAAAGCCACCTATTTAATGTCGAAATCATTCAAACCTAACTTTTTGGAAACGGCCTTTGAACGAAATACCGAATAACGATTCCGATCTAGCATATCTCTTCGTTTTGGAGACGAGAAAAATGTCGCAGAGGCATGGATGGTGGCTAATTGCTGATTCTCTAGTAAGAGAGACAGTCGGATGCATACTAAGATTGTTATCTTTTCCATATATCTTCTTCTATAGCCGCAAGATCATCCTTGACGAATATACATCGATACATATAGTAATTGGAGAAGTGTTTAACGGAAGTTTGACCTGTTCCAGGAACATTGAAAGTAACATTATTAATTTTTTTTCCGGAATTTTCTCGAAAAAAAAATCGTAGTCCTTTAAAACTTCAAAGGCATATAATTTTTTTCATTGAGAGCACGTTTTCTTCATTACTTGCCTTAAAACATCTGCAATAGCCTTGCTCTATTATTGTATGAAATGTTTGAAAAATCATTCTGTCCTGGTTCGTTTAATCGTAATTATCTGTATCCAGAGACTGCCTGCTTTTCGGCGTCTAGCGTGAATTTAATTGCTTCCAAGCGAATGTTATAAAAGACGCCAGAATCTACATTTTATAAGCCTATTCCAGTGCAACTATTAATATTGAAGAAAAGTCATTACAGGGCTCGGAATAGACCTGTCGACAGTTATGAGATTGACGAAATTGCACAACCACTATCAAGGTCGACAGAAGCTTGCTTTTGTGTCCTTTTTGACAGTCTTTCTCACCATCCGTCCTTTTTTTTTAACACCCAAGGCAAATGTGACCAAAGAGGGTGGAAATGAAATGATAGAAGAGAACAAATAGAGGCCATGTCGGGTCGACAAACTTCTGTTGACAGATTGAGTAGGTGTTGTGGGTGGAAGACCCAACGTGCAGCAAGCAAGTGGTGGCTATTTGTATTCAGTAATAGAGATAGAATGAGAGAACAAAGCACCTCACCCTACAAATCTTACATTGGAGTAACGACCGTTGTTATCATTTCTATCACGTTCTATGATTGTGTGGGTTTTAGTAGAAATCATCAATTTTTATATATGAACGCTTGGTTTGATTTTTTTGTTTGATTAATTTATTGGGAGGACGTTTCACTGATTGATTGACATTGATTGATAAACGGAATTTTTTTGAAAACCAGCTTGATAAAAGTTGATTTTGTAGCCACATTAGATGGTTTTGCGCAGCAAATGGAAGTGTTCTTACTTGAAGAAACAGGAAAATCATCCGAAAATGACGTGACAATGTGCACTTCCCAAGTCTATCGCTTTACTGACAGAAATTTGAGAATACAGAGTGGTTCAGACTCTGCTTGTGCCAAGGTGTTATGCTTAGTAGCTGACTTATTGATCTACCATCAGATACACACTCTGTGCTGAGATACGTGAAATATAAACGATCATGTTCTGAATGAAGATCTCACGGCTAAACAAGCGGAAAGTTCAAAAAACTAGAGGACAATTCAGTTTGTCTGCAAAGCGGCTTTGTATTAAATGTCCCTGAACCCCAGTGAAATTTGGAATGTCTCAATAGAATACTATTATACACAAAAATTTGAGTAGGAAATGACTTTAAAAATAGTCACACTGAAGGGCCCTATTTAGTTTTGCCTTAATTACCGTTGCCTTTATAAAATAACCTTCGAATTTGTTACATTTTTCTTTAAATTACAGTTGTTTATGTAAAATACCCTTGATGCTTCCAGTCGAGACCAGAAAGTAAAGGACGAGATTTTTACATTCATAAATTGGAAAAACAAGAAATTTATTTTTGTCTCCTTTCTTTCGCGAATTATTCCATAAATAATCACAGGATGTGAGGGAGGACCCAATGAAAAGGCGACATGTTGACAGACATTCGTCTCATTTAGCTTAATTTTTTAAAATTGACCGTTTCAACCGAGTGCAAGATTATAACACCCACGCACCTTGCCCCGTTCAAAGTTCGCAAACTGTTATGACAATAAAAAAAAACTGAAATTTCAGCAAATGCTAGATTAAACCAACTAATGAGGAAAACGTATTGACAGTTTCGTAATAATTGAAAATTCTATTAAATAATTTTTTCCATCTACCTTATCATTTTTCTCACAGTTTTATTCCGATTTCTTAATTATTTCCAGTCTTATTTTCAGTTTAGTCCCAATTTTTTTGCTTATATTTTCTTTAATTGATATGCTAAACTTCTTTCTTCTCCTTCTTTATAGTTCCCAGACAATATTTCCTCTTTTTGCAGACATCCAGCGTGGTCTCCTCAATCTTATATACATACACACATATATAGAGGCAAGAATATATAAGGGCACCATCTTTTAACACGAATTCGCTAAAATGGATGAGCAACAACCGCCACCAAACTCTCCGGCCATCTTTCATTCACCGCAAACGATGCCTGTGCGACGGACACTTGGACCACACAACTCGCCAGTTAAATCGATGTCCACTACCTCATCGGTAATTAACATTTTTAGTTATGAATTGGAAAAAAAAACAAAGAAATTCGTGAAAAACGGATGACGCGTGGCTGTTTCAGTCTATTTACTTGAAGCTAATATAATTGGGGATTAAAAATACTGTTTTCCAGTGCAGCTTCTGTGCATTTGCGCGTAGTATACAGTATTTAATTTTACTTTTGGTAAATCTCAGATTTCTTTTAAAGCCGTAAGCTTTCGGAGATAGCCAATTTAGTAAGCAGATAAAACAACAGGGTTTCGGCGATTTGCTGTAATATTTAAAAATCGAGAATGCCGGCGTGCCTGAAAATCAACCACGGCCCCAATCAACTGATTCAAGACTATCTTTTTCTATTCGTGACTGCTTTTTCATAATAATGATGAATAATGAAGACATTCTTTTAAGTCGCTCTTTTATGTTTTAGAAAAAAAGCAAGACGTATTAAATATTAAGTCGACAGATTGCAAAAAAAATGAAAACAATGGAACATTTAAAGCATTTCAAATAAAAACTGAAAAAAAGGATTAAGTGAAATCGGAAAAACACAACCCATATAAGCTTTTAATTAATTTAATGAATTTAAGAAAAACAGAGACATTTAAAAATTAAAAAAAGGTATTCCGCCAGAATGAATAATACATTTTCAAAAATTTCAAAAACAGTGCATCTTAAACGCTGTACCGTTTAAATTTTAAATTAAATTTAAATTACCGTTTAAATTTCTTTTTTCACTTTAAATTAGAAACAAAATAAAAATGGCAATAAAATTTAAATCATGATTTTGATTACGAGAAACCTTAAACGAATGGAAAAAAACTTGAATAAGAAGGTCGCGGTTATTTTTTAAATTTTGTAGATAATGTTTATCTGTCTGTAAAAAAATATGAGCAAAGCGAATCTGTATTCTAATCTTTAAAATTTATAAAAAGCGCTTGATATTTATAGTTATATAGGCAAAAAGATGACTTACCAAATAAAAACTGAACTGCAAGCGGAATTTCTTACATTAAAAAAATTATAAACATATCGATAAAATATAAGATTATTATGTCAAGTTGTTGAAAGAAAAAAACAGATTTTTATGGTTTTTTATCTGTAGGGAGGGTTTACACATTTTTAAATGCTTCTATAATCTCAAAAAATTGGAAAATTTTTTCAATATTTCACAAATTTGCCTCCGATATTACGAATTTTGCTAATCTTTTATAAAATAGCCCAGTTCTACTGTCTATTTAGGGCTTTGTAGCGTTTAAAATTTGCTTGAATGACTAAAAACTAAAAAATTAAGTCATAGGCCCAAAATAAAAATATTCCTGTTATCCAACATCTTTTTAAGGCTCAATCATCTCCAAGAGTGACCCCAACAAAAGGAGCCAACCCGTATGGTGACCGATTTATGCCTCTACGTCAATCAAATATCGATTGGAACGCACGTTTTCATTCAATCAATGCCGAAGACGATTCAGGGTTTAAAAAACCACTGGGAACGTGTAACAGACACTTAGGCGGCACTCAGAACACCATGATCATGTCAGCGGCATCCTCTTCTCATCCAAGTACCAACTCTTTAGCTGCATTAGGTGGAGGAAATTCATTGTCTACGTCTTCTATTAATACTCCATCTGCTCCGATTGTTTCTCATCAGCATCATCAGCTTCAACATCTCCATCACTCATCGTCAGCATCTTCTTATCAAGAGTACTATCAAGGAACGTCATCTGGATCTGGAAACACTTCGCCGACAGCTATTTCATCTTGTCTCGATGATTCTAGAAGTGGTGAAGTTGTGATGCGCGCTCTTCTACGAAACGAGATGCTCAGAGATAGAATTGATGATGTCAAAACGCAAGTACTAACTTCTGAAGAGATGATTGCCACATTTTCATTAGGCCCCGTGGTGACGGCGTTCCCACAGCCCACCACCGTCGAGCCGAATGTGCGAGGCATAATACCACAATTAGAACGGAATGCCTATGGTGGAAGTGTTGATACAGTGTTCCCGGTGATGTCTAATGAAGGAGTTAATGATGTTACTAGGTGAGTTTTTAAGATAAGTTTTGTGAAAAAATGCTCCGTGTTCTTTTTCCAGAATCGGTGCCGAATCACCTACTATCGCTCAAATGATGGAGCCACGTTTGAGGGGCGGTGTTGACGCCACACTCGTCGATATCCCACTTTCCCCAGCTGGAAGTGTGTGCGGCGACACACCAACAAAAGCACCGCCAGTTCCACTATCGCCGGTCATTCCGAAGCAATCGCCCGCCCGTGCTCTATTCACGTATAGTGCCAAAACGACGCCTGTGAAATACGGTCAGGCAACATCCACTCCTACTTCTCCGTTTGGTGGTCCATTTGGAATTGACTCCCAACGATTGTTACGGACGCCAAGAAAACCAACGCGGAAAGTACCCAAGAATCCGTACAAAGTGTTAGATGCGCCTGAACTGCAAGACGATTTCTATCTGAATCTGGTAGATTGGTCTTCGCAGAATCAGCTATCCGTTGGATTGTCTAGTTGTGTTTATTTGTGGAGTGCTACCACTAGTCAGGTAAGGCTTGATGATTAAAAAAAATATATTCTTTAAATTATGGACATTTCTGCAAAACTCTGATAAAAATGAGCAAAAATGCGAAACACATTTAATATTCTCGTTTAAAAATAACAAAAATTGTCAAATGTTGGTGATGGTGACTTATGGTGAGAATCACGATTCAAAAATTTAGGGTTATATAATTTTATCTTATTTTTTGATTTTATTAAAAAAGTTGAATCCTGTGAAATGACAGTAGTTTAAATTCAAACACGGGCATGGTGTTACTGCCTTTAACCCATTTTCCTTCAAATAGCCTCAAATACACCTGCTGCCTGTTCTCTGCGTTTCTCTGTTGAGCAGGAGCAAATAATAATTTCGAAGATAATTTCAGCACATGACTCATTTTGACGTGAAGTTTACCAGATTTAAGGAATGGAGAACGTTTCTGTAAAAGTGTACTGCGCAAACACGTTGTTCAGTTGGAGAGAACCGGTGTTTTACGTGTTCGTCGTAAGGAAGTGTTAGCATTGAGGGCACCGTCTAAACTACATGTTTTTCTCACAATAATCTATTACTATGGAAGTTTAATAGAAGAGTACCACTCAGCAATTTCCAAACACAGATTTTGAAAATCTATTAAACCCATTTATTTTTAGGTAATAAAGCTCTGCGACTTGAGTTTTTCCAATGAACAGGATCAAGTTACTTCGGTACAATGGTGTGATAAAGGAGACCTACTAGCAGTGGGCACAAATCGCGGAATCACTCAAATCTGGGATGTAACAACACAAAAGAAAGTGCGTGATCTCACCGGGCACACCTCTCGAATAGGATGTCTCGCATGGAACGCCGACACTATTTGCTCTGGATCCAGGGATCGAACCATAATGCACAGAGATATTCGTTCCGATGATAACGAGACCGCCCGAAAATTGACGAATCATAGGCAAGAGGTGTGCGGATTGAAATGGTCACCCGACAAACAATTGCTGGCGTCTGGAGGCAACGACAATCAGTTGTTGGTTTGGAATTTGAGAAGGAACGACCCCGTTCAAATGTACAATCAACATAACGCAGCGGTGAAGGCTCTCGCCTGGTCGCCACATCATCACGGCCTGTTGGTGTCGGGTGGAGGAACTGCGGACAGGTGCCTTAGGTTTTGGAATACGCTGACTGCTCAGCCGATGCAATGCGTGGATACTGGAAGTCAGGTTAGCTTTAGGAATCGGGAAGATAGATCAAAAAGAGTAAAATCAATATGAAAATGATGCTCGATTCGCGGAAGTGTGCACAATATAATTTTGTCAGGGTCTACCACAGACTGGCCTTCTTCCTATACATTTATGTACAAAAAAAGCAATAAAGTTAGGAGAATTAGCAAAGAAATGTGGCTGCAGCTTTGTTTAAAGAGTAGCGTGATGCATTTCCATACAGGGTACAGAAAAAGTAGTGTAACCGAAAAAAAAACTGTATAACTTCCCAAAAAAGTCGAATCGACTTCGAATTTTAACAGGAGTTTATCAGAATAACAAATGACAAAATAAAATTATAGTCGTTCGATTCTCACACATCTGTTTCTGATGGCTTTCCTCAATCTCTTCGGGTATGCATCGTTGGTGACACGGAGGTTGTCCGGCGACAGATTTTCTCATTCCGCGATCAAAGTCTTTTTGAGATCCTCCAAATTTTTGTGAGGACGAGCTTGAACCTTCACTTGAAGAGTGAAGATTGAAGGAAATCATGACTTTCACCTAAATCTCGTTGTAATCTTGGTTCACTTTCACACCTGGTTTCACAAAAACCAAATGTGACTTTCCATTAGAGGTGATTCCTCCTAAAACCACGATTTGCTGTTGATAGGCAGCACGGTGAATAAGCCGACCATTGTTGTTGGCTTCCCGAGGATCTCGAGAAAGTATAGGACGATTTTGAGAATTGAATCCCATTTCTAAATTGAATAGCTCTCATATGTGAACTCTGTCGTCAAGTGATGCCTTGTTGCGTGCCGGCAAGAAGCACCTTGCATTTTTGGAGTCGGGCGAGTTTGTTTCGATCCCAAAGAATAGCAATTTTTCGCACTCGATATGGATTCCTCTCCAACACATTTTAGACAACTCTTCTCGCAGTTCGGTCACTCGTTCCAACTTCTTGAGCAGTCTTGCGCATGCTTCT
The DNA here is from genome assembly GCA_003052745.1 of Caenorhabditis inopinata. Lineage (NCBI taxonomy): Eukaryota > Metazoa > Nematoda > Chromadorea > Rhabditida > Rhabditidae > Caenorhabditis > Caenorhabditis inopinata. The sequence goes on along the minus strand of AP018152.1, from coordinate 10,689,055 downwards.
GTAAGAATTGAGCCTGATCCTTTCTCAAATCGCTTTGACTCGCTCTGGAGTGATGGAACGCGCCCTTTTGCCGCACCCTGTATATTTGTCAAAATTGTGTGTATGCAGACTAATCACGAAATTTAAGTGCTGCTCAGTATTCATCTTCTTCCTGTATTTGAAAGTATGGAATTAAGATGAATAATAAAATGAAAGATGTGTTAAAGATTTTTACCACGATATTTTGTTTACTGCTATTGGTTTCAGGTATGCAATGTGGCATGGTCGAAGCACAGCAGTGAGCTCGTCTCCACTCATGGATACTCTTATAATCATGTAATTTTTTCTATCGATTTTTCAAAAAAATGCTGATTGTGGCTTATTTGTAACTAGCCCTAGTAAAAAAAATAATTTCCTTAATTTCAGGTAATTATTTGGAAGTACCCGAGTCTCCAACCAGTTACCAAGCTCGTCGGTCATCAATACCGTGTCCTCTACCTCGCCATGTCTCCAGATGGTGAATCCATAGTCACAGGAGCCGGCGATGAGACCCTCCGCTTTTGGCACGTATTCAATAAGGGAAATCCGCCGACGATGACACGATCAAAGTTGAATTTGCATTCTACGATTCGGTAGAAATGTCTGTGAATTTTTAAAATTATATATTTATGAGTTTTTAATGCTTTTTCTCTCAGATTTTTCTAATTCTTAAAAACGTTTTTTTTTTAAATGCGTAATTTCGACAATTACCCTAGCTTTCGTCCCGTATCGTTTCTGGAATATCGAGCTTCTACTTATTGCAATCGGGCAATTTTCGATATTTGGTCTTGAAAATAGGTCGAAATTCCGTATTTTTTGCCTTATTTCTGTTTTCTCCTCATCTCACTTATTATCTGGTCGAAAAAATTGCCAAAACTGGGTTAGCTCTAGGATTTTTGAATTATTGTATTTTTAATTTTGTTCTAACTTTTCGAAATATTCGCCCTTTAAATGCCATAGACTCTAGTCGTCACTTTAAATCACCATCGGTTTCTGTTTATGCTTCCGAAAAAAAAAGTGGAACTTTTGTGATTTTTCTCACCAAATCCTTGTCAGTCTCTTGATGTAAATGTAAATTGGGCTTTTTTCGTAGCCGCAATGTCTAGAATTTCTAGTTCTTTCTTCTTTTCCCTCTTATTCGTTGAATGTTCTGTGAATTCCTTATCATGTATCCTGACATGTTCAATGGGATTTTGGCGGCGTTTCAAAAAATGCTGAAAAGGTTCATTTCGATTTTGGCAGTCCTATCAAAATCCCTTGTGACCCCTCGTCTTTCACTCCCCTGTCCCAGCGTCTTCTTTTGCAAAATGTTGTATTTTCTATAAGACCCCCCGCCACGCTCCGCCCAGTGCTCTCTTGAATCTTCCCGAATATTTTTGCAGAGATGCAAATGCTGTTTTTCTCTGTGTGTATGTCTACGTCATAATATAAATTTATACATGCTTTTTCGAAAGTACTTGAATACTCTCTTTATTGATAACCGAGGCCGAAACAATATTTTAAAAACTAAACTGTGAAATGACTCGTTGCGAAACGTAATGAGACAGACAACCGGGATGCTGAATAATGCGCGGAGAATTCTTGAACTGCATTTGAAAACTCATTGCAATCACATTTAATTGTGTAATCGTTTCTGACTGATCTGCTGAAGATTGAATAGAAAAAAATAAAAATGTCTAAACAGCGCTTTCAAAAAAAAAAGGAAAAAAAACAGAATTTATTACAAAAAACGGGAAACCGGAAACAGCTTCACGGCCTGGAAAAAGCTTTGCTAATATTTGAAAAGCTCATTTTTCGCGTGTTTCAACTGCAAGTGGCGATGGCTAGCATTGTGTCGCCCCGATAAATTTCGTATTATACAGAGTTGTTGTTAGTACCTCGCGTCGGCATACAATTAATTAAGCGCAAACCACTTCTCGGTAGAAGCGCGAGAAAAATGAGCCATCAAAATTAATAAAAGCTAATTCGATCGCCTCCTGACCGTTTCCGAAATATCTCAATGCGAAATAAATTACTACAACAATCTGAGGACCAAGCATTGACATGCTCCGCCGCTTTTCATGAATTCACTCATGTCCACCTCTTCGACTTGTTTGCCGCGTGCCGCCAGAGCATTTCTGGTCGATTGAGAGACGCCAATTGGTGAGATTACTGTATCACGAATGGTGATAGCATTGCACACAAACGCCTTCGCTTCTGCGTCTGAAATGGCAATCGAGTTGGGAAGGCGACGAAGAATCTGAAACATGTCAAACACTTGTATTCTTTTTTTTTCGGGGATTCAGTAAAAGCAAAAAAAAACAATAATTGTTTCTAATATTTTAAATTTTAACAGGCGTATCCGCTGTGTTTCAGAGGTAACTCCGATGCTAATTTGTTCTGTTGAATACCCCGATTTTTCTTAAATTTTCCGTAATTTACCTGCATAAATCAGCAGAAATTTGCTATTCCGCTCTCGTCATTCTTTTTTAGCCAGACAAGCGGACACTTTTGAATATTTTCAGAAACTTCAATTATTCGTCAGAGCGAAGGCTTGGTAATTACTTCGGGTCTAGAAGGTGGCAGTTGCGACGAGGAATTAGTTCCGAATGGTCACGGATACACTTCAAAATAAGTGTTATCGTAATCCGTGAGCCTTTTAACCCGTTTCCGTGGATATGCATCATTTTTTGTAGATTTTTGTACAATATTAGTTGGAAAAAAGTGTATACGATACAAAATAAACTATTTTCGTAGCGATTTCGCGAGTGGTAGATTCGATTTTTTTTTCTGGCTGGAACTGTTCCCCGCTCGTACGGGCATAATATTGAGAGTCAACGCGACGAACATGGTTACCTTGCTTTGGCGAAATACCCACCTCTTCATTAGTTTTCTTCGAAAACGCGGGTGGATAGTAGAGAGCACTAGTCTCATCGACGGGTGCGAAGCAAGTGTCGAGATGATAAAAACTGGGAAGAATCATGTCGCAAAGGACAATATCAAACGATCCCAATGCTTTGATTCTTTCGTACACCGATTTCGAACTACGCTCTCCATAGCCAGCCCAAAGGGTTTGTCGATCGGAGAAGACGGCATCTCCACCGCCTTCGAAAAACTGAAAAAGAAATTAGATAATCACGAAAATATTACGCTCCAACAAAGGATAGGATTAAAACGAAAACGATAGTCAGTGTGACGACAAAGGCGACAAATAGATGTTCAGTTACCTCTTCATACCCCTCTCCGATAGTTTTTATGTTGTTTTTCTTGAACCATTCCAAGTACAACGGTTGCTCACCTGATCTGAAAAATATTGGAATGTTAGAACATTGCAAGAATTCATGGAAGCAGTAAGAGTTGCTATTCTTAACGCTTTTGCTTTAGGACGTTTTCTAGATGCAAATACGCATTTTATTGAGAAACGTTTTTGATTCCGTTTGTTTCTGACCACTTTGTATAAACTGAGAGTTTTAGTTAAAAATTAACGTGTGCCATCTCCCCCTATTACTTCCCTTTAAATAAAACAGCAAGCACTCTATGGGCCCGCGTGGTTGGTTGAAGAGATTTCGAAAAACAAAATTTATTTTCAATATCTGCAAAAGAAAATTACATTTGCATATATATAAGTTTACTTCATTGAAATTTTCAATTTTCTTTTGATTTAGAACACATTTTTATACTGTTAACTCATATGCAAATGCGCTTTAATAATATTTTGAGTGTAGCACAACAATATTCTTTGAAATACTTGAAATAAGTTAGCAAAGACTGCCATGTATATGTCGAATTTGAACGTGATTAGAATAACTATTAGTGCGAATTTGCAAACTCCGTTTCTGAAAGCAGAAAGCGCTGAGCTGAAGTTATTTCCTTTTACTGTGCTCTGTGATCTATTAATTATTCTAAATATGATTTAGTTTAGGAACAAGCTCTATAGAGAAATTACGTTTTTCTGCACGTATTTTTCGGTTACCTCTCCTTATGCCTGAATCTCGACAGGTAGACTTTATTATCATAGAGAAGGCCACTGTTACAGACGAACACTTGGTCGGGAAGCCCCTCGGTCTGTTCCATGGTCAACACTTGAACTCCCGCTTTCTCGATGGCTGATTTCAGAGTGTCCCACTGTTGATGCGCCTTCTGTCTGTCGACGACGCCACCCATCCATGGATTAATTGCGTATTCTACGGTGAAATGTTTCGGTGGAACCATTAGAACTCGCTTCAGGATGTGAGCGGCAGATTTGGCGGACATGGTTGCTTTGGTCTGAAAAATAAATCTGATTGCTAAAAAACTGATTTTTTGTAGTTTTCACTCTTTTCAACAAATTTTTCTTAGAAATGTAAGCATACGATAAAAGACTAAAGAATAAAAAATTTCGCTCCGAGACCATCACTTTGTAGATAGAGCACAGTTGAATCAGTTTTCCGACAGTTTTAAATCTAATTAATATTTATATTTACGTTTTTAACAAGGATAAATATAGCAAAAAGTGCAATAAAAGTAATAATCGGCTAGCTAAATCCATTCCGGATACCTGGTTGCAAGTGGCGTGCCAACAAAAACTAGCTGGGTTACGGTGTCGAGGTAAGACGGCGAATATTTATGAAACTTCTTTTCTATCCAGATATGTTTCTCAAGTTTTGAAGACAGCAGAATCTTCATTGTTATTGTAATACTCAAGTTCAGCATTTTTACTTATTCGTGTAGTGCCGAAATTTTTCAACTCGGTCAGCGGTGTTTGTGGACTAATAGCATCACAGGCCTCGCCCTATTTCAAAAACTAAAAATCACGTGCAAATTGATGATGATTTTATTGTATTAAAAATGAATATTTCTAGGAAATATCTTTATTTTTTTCATTTTTCACATTCAATTTCATAATTTTCTTTCGAATTTCAACTCACATCATTCATTTCTTTCCGTCTTACTTGAGCCTTAATTCAGCATTAATTCACTCGCTTAACCTAGAAAAATAGTGTCACACATTTGCATAAATTCTGCAAAGCCAAGTTTTTTGCTTCAACTTTCTTAAATTAAAGAATGTATTAAAACAGTGGTTTAATGTTTGTTGTACAACTTGCAAAATTGTTCGCAAAATGCAAACAAGCAAAAAAATTGATTGAAAATCGAGCTTTAAATTTGAAAAAAACATTCTCGCGGCGATGACCGGCGGCCGAACTACCACAAATGGAAGAGGAATTTCAATATGGTGACCACGCGATTACAGAGTTGTGCACCCCTGTTTTCAAGTGAACTACAGGAATAAAACGGCGTAATCGGCATTGAAAAGCGATAAGAAATCAATTATCGAGTGAAGAAAAGCCCCTCCTTCCTGTCAATTGTTTAACTGTACATCGAAGATGTTATACAGGGGCGTGGTCTGCGACGTCACAGGTCCGCAAGTGCCATTGACAAAGTATTTTTTTTTCGACTTTAAATCAGGCGAGGCGAGGTGATGTATTCAAACAGCAAGTACGCTCTATTGAAATACTCCCGCTTGCTCGGCGGCGAACATTTACTATCATCGTGCATTAAATGAGTCGTAGCGCAGAATAATCGCTTTTAATTGTGCACTACGAAAGGAAATTCGAGAGCGATATCTGCTAAACTTGTTTACTCGAAATTTAATATTGTTCTCCCGGAGTACACGAATCTTTTGAAACGAAGGGGAGCAGAATTGTGCGGAATGTGCATTTTGGCAAATTTCGGAATACCGGAATTTTACAAAATTTCAGATTGCAGAGTTATTACCAATCGGATTGTTCGTTTGCTTCGAAAAAAAAAATAAAATATTTTCTCAAAATGTCTCAAAATGATAGCCATTAATATTTTCATTGTAAAATGGTTCCGCTCGAGGTGAAAAACAATGTTTTTAGATGATATTCGCCAAATATTTTTTCGGAATTTTTGGGGAACCCTAATTCGGCTCCACACTCCCCCCCCCCCCCGAAAGGAACGTTCTTTGCTAATTTTCTGAGAGACTCTAAAACATGGATACGTTAAAAAACATTACTAAAAATAAATTTTTCGACGGGCTCAATACGAAAAATGAATAAAAACAAGAAAAAGCGGGAGAAATGACTACTGTCCTCCTATGTGTCTAAATACGACAGTTATTGTCCCTCGAATCTTCGAAGATATCGATTATTGTTAGGCGCAGTACGGCCAGACGATGATTTATTACCCAAACGTGTCTTAACCGCAATAAATTCTCATAATTCGGTCACGTGGCTTGTTTTAATGATGACTCACTTATGATAGTGGAGAGTCTCCTCGACAGTTATCGAGTCTGGAGACTTGAGATTCTCTAGAATGGGCGATCTCGTCACGGGTACCTCGAGACTCTCGGAACTTAATCCTCGAGAATGCTGAAGACTTCAGATTCTCAAGAATAGCTGATCTCATCTCGCCTCGGGAATCTCGAGACTTTCAGGCATCTAGAAACTTAATTCTCAAAAATGCTCGAAAATTCGGATTCTCAGAAATGGGCGATCTCGTCTCGAGTAATTGAACAGATCTCATTTTTTTGTTTCAAAACTTAATTCGCGAAAGTATTCGAATCTACGGGAATACATCGAGTCTCGCAGTTCTCGAGACTTGATTCACAAAGCCGCACACCAACGGTAGGTGCAATATGACCAAAATAAGAAAAACGCGCTCTATTGAACTGCATTGATTATGAACGGATTTGATCAATTTCAAATTTTCAATGTCAAGATTTACAATGACTATTAAAAGTTTTATTTTCAATTATTTTCGACGTATAATTTCCAGTATCTTGGGCGAATTAGTGTTCATTTTAAGCCCACGCTCATATATCTGCGAGGCCGGATGCTCCGTGGCTCACCTACATTACTGCACGATCCTACCTATTGGATATCCACATCCTAATAGGTCAAATACTCAGTAGCTTCTCATTGTCTATCCAGCACTGCCCTATAGCTGCATATTGACACAAAGTAGCCGAAAGTGGTGCATGTTCCGCCATTTCATTATCTTCTGAACTATTTGGCAGCTGTTTTTCCTACCAGAATATGACAACAATTGTCATCACTTTTCGGTACTATCTCTTGGCTACAATGTAGCCTTACAAGTATCTCAGCGTGCTCTAATTCTATCATTAAGTAGCGATATTTCCCTTTTTCTGTCCCTTTCTCTTTTCAAGAAGACTGGGTCTCAGAAACCAAAAACCCACGTGTTTCTTTTTTGTTTTTACAAAATTTTTGGAGAGTTTCTGAAAAATTCATTTTTTCATAGTTTTTACACTCATTTTCTTTTGTTATCTCGCGGTTTTCAAATTTTTTTAAAATCAAGAAATTTTGAAGACTCAATCTTTGTCAAATTTCAGGTTCCGCCTCCTTTTTGCTTCTGGTCGCAAAGTTCGAAGTAGCGCGAAAATTGCAATTTTCATTTGCAAATCCAACAAAAAAATATGACAAATCTGCCACGTATCGACTATTATTTTGACGTCATTTCACCGTATAGTTATATTGGTTTTGAGGTACAATTGTTTTAAGAAGAACCTATTGCAAACGTGCTCTATTACCAATTTTGAGCATTTTCTAGTAATAATCAACCGAAATGAGAGAGCTTTGGTATTTGTAGAGTATTCACTTAAAAATATGCATGAAAGCGCGCTCTATTAAAAATGTGTAATATACGCTGAATTGATTAATGAATGGGTTATCAATAGAGCGCACTTTCTGGTTACAATGACTACTTTTAACCTCCGTTCATTGAAAGTTGACTAAACTGCTGTATTTTATTCGACCTGCACACCCTGCGGAAAAGTGGAAAATGGAATGATGGAAAGTGGAAAATGGAAAAGTTGCACATTTTATTGACCATGTTGCCTGCTTTTTGCTCATACCGTGTCCATGGTTACGTGAGAAATCAGTTTTCAATAGAGCGCATTTTCAGCTTTTTTAAACAAGGACTGAGAACGACGACATTCAAAAGTTTCAGATTCTGCAAAGCATGGAGTCTCGATGGAAAGGAGTCTCCATTCGGTACATTCCATTTTTTCTCGGAAAAATCATGAAAGAGTCCGGGAATCGTCCACCGGCTATGCTTCCAGCCAGATCAATCATGATGATAGCTGACCTCGAGAGAACCGCCAAATTCTGGAATATCCCACCACTGACGCCGCCTCCAAAGTTCATGGAATGGATTAAGAAGTACCGTACCACGGCGGCGATGCATGTTTTGTTGGTTTTGGAGGAGCAAGACAAAGCGCTGATGCTACGCACTGCCAGGGAAATGTGGCTTCGCTTGTGGAATCGCAGCAAACCAATTTTCGAGGATCCCGATATTTTGGAGGTTCTAAACGCCGTCGGAGTTGCGAATCCAGAAGAAATTGTGGCAAAAAGCAAAGAAGAGAAGTATGCGAGGATTTTGAATGAGAACACCGATAAGGGGATTGACTTGATGGTAATATACATTCTTTGAGTGCTCTGAAATGAGCGTTAAGCTTCCATGCAAGGAATGACCCTCTCTTCCACCGTGTTTCTCCGCTAGGGAACAAGAAGAAGAGGGGGGGGGGAACTAGAATGGAGACCATTTCAATAGTATTAGGTTGAACACAAAGTTACGGCGTTTTTGAACCTTCAACTTTAAATGACCATAACTTTTTTTAAAATCAAATTTATTAATCGAAATAAAAACCATTAGAATCAATACATTTTTGCCAACGAGAAAAAAATTTCTTTATGCCGGTAGCGTGAAAGTCCGGGTTTCTGGAAACGATGAATTCATTGAAGACATTTTGGGCGTCGTCTTGGCTTTTGAAGCATTTCTCGCGAAGGAAGTTGTCGAGGTGCTTGAAAAAGTGGTAATCGGTGGGCGAGAGGTCTGGTGAGTATGGTGGATGAAGCAGAGTCGCATAGCCTAATTCGTTCAGCATGTGCAGGGTCGGTTGTGCAACATGTGGCCGAGCATTATCGTGGAGAAGAATTGGTCCCTTTCTGTTGATCAATGCCGGGCACATACGTCGTAACTTCTGATGCATTTCGTCAATTTGCTAGCAGTACTTCTCTGCTGTAATTGTTTCGCCCGGATTTAGGAAGCTGTAGTGAATGAGACCGGCTGCAGACCACCAAACAGTCACCATAACCTTTTTTTGGTGGAGTTTCGGCTTCGGAAAGTGTTTAGGAGCCTCATCACGATCCAACCACTGCGCGGAACGTCGTCGGTTGTCGTAGAGGATCCACTTTTCATCACAAGTTACAATTCGGTCAAGAAATGGCTCATTTTTGTTGCGTAAAAGAAGAGCGGACGACACCTCAAAACGACGATTTTTTTGATTTTCGGTTAATTCGTGTGGCACCCATTTGTCGAGCTTTTTTGATTTGCCTATTTGCTTCAGATGAACAACGACTGTTGATTGGCAAACGTCGAGTTCTTCGGCAACTTCTCGTGTTGATTTGAGAAGATCGGCTTCGATTAAGGCTCTCAATTGATCGTTATCAATCACAGACTGCCGGCCGTCACGATCTTCATCTTCGAGGCTCTCGTCACCGCTACGGAATTTTTTAAACCACCATTGTGCGGTACGTTTATTAGTGGTTTCTTGGCCAAATGCATCGTTGGTATCGCGAGTTGTCTCGACAGCGTTTCGGCCTAATTTGAACTGGAACAAGAAAATCGTTCGAATTTGCCTTTTATCCATGCTTTTTTGAAATGGTATAAAAAGTGACATAATTATTTCAAGGAAAAATAAATAAAACGAGTAGATAGAGCGAATTGCGCTCTTTAAAATTATATATAACACGATCACAGATAACCAAACATTTTATTCAAAAATCTTTCACAAAAGTAAACAACATAAAAACGCCATAACTTTGTGTTCAAGCTAAGAATACAGTAAGCTGGTCGTTGTTTAATTTATTTTAATTTTAGAGTTTCAAAATTGATTTTTGTAACAAAATTCACAAAGAGCGAAGTGCCCATTTATTTATTGTCTCCATTTCAACCAATTATTTTTTCATATTGGGTCTCGACGCGAAAAATGCCACCCACCGAAGCTTTGCATTTTGTAACGATGTATTTCAGTTTACAGTGAAAAATTTAATGATTGTCAACTGATAAAATGTGCAAAATTTCTGAGAAATATATTGTTAACAGGCCACTATTCGATAGTGCAGTACTATTACAGTTTTTTTTGTTTTTTATTTATGATGTGAGATTCAGAATAGGCTCATTTTAAGCTGTTCGCTGACGGTTCATTACCTTTCAAATACATACATAGCCAACCGCACTAGCGTTGTTAAAGTTGCTAGTGCGTTGTGCTCCAGTGCTTTGACTTCCACGCCAACCAACTTGAACATTCAAAGTTCGGTTTCTTGTAGTACAAATGAAATTTCCGTTTTCAGGCCTACGGAGCTCCATGGATCAATGTGCACACTGTCGATGGTAATGAACACTCATTCTTCGGATCCGACCGTTTCCATTTGATCGCTGATCTCCTTGAACAGCCGCAACCACTTCCAGATAAACATTTCGGACAAGAATCGAAGCTTTGAATTTATTCGAACATTTTATTAATTGTGAAATAAATGTCGCTTTTTCAAGAACATTTTTCTCAAAGTCAGCAGTAATTGACTTATAATTGTGAAGAAAAAAGAATAAAAAGTGTGAAAATACCGACAAGGTCTCGGCAATTTCTAACTTTTGAATAAACGAAAATTCATTTTCATTTCAGCATTTTCAGACAATTTCCAGTAAATCCGCACATCCGCTAGCACCGCTATCAATGTAAACGTATTTCTACACTTCCGAAACTCTCTGGGAACTGCGTAAGGTATTGGGTCATGAATGTTTCAGTTCTGTGAAAGATTGAGAATTAGTTAATCAGAGAGTTTGAATTGCCTTCATCTCCTTTAAATATAGTATACGCATCTTGTCCTCGAAGAATACACGGGCCTTTGCAAATACAGATAGTGATTAAAAAATCATGAAATACATAGACATTTCGAAAAAAATAATTAAGGAGAGATGAAAAAATTAATTTTTATCTAGACTCCGTGTACTTTTCCGGAACAAGGCAAAACGCATCTACATTTTCTTATGAAAGTGAAGTAATGACGTGAGGTTTTGCGTAAGATACTGCGATAAGCGGCTATGTGCTTAACAAGACACAGACTTGACGACAGTTCCCTGAAAGCTTGAGAACAGAGTGCTTACATAATTTAAGGACCAGATGTCCAAAGCAGGCGCAAGGCTGGCGCAGAATGTCCAAACTTTGTGATTCCCCGCAATAGCTGCAAATCGCACAGCATTGGGCTTTTTTTCTATGCATTCTGACAATTCCACGCTTGCCATCTCATGGAAAAATTATTAAAATGATTTTGCCGTTTTTGACAGGGTTTAATACAAATGGTGCCTCGGACCATTTCAAAAAACCATGGGAGAATCTGAAAACAGTGAAAGTCTGAAAATGGAGTATTACTACTCACTCCTCCAACTTTCCTGTTTCATTTTAATTTCGATAAGCAAAGAATTAAAAACGTAAACTCCAAATGACATCATTTTCTCCCATTTTCCCAATATTATTTTTCATTTTTCGCTATTCTTATCACGTAAATAGACAATGCGAAGCGGGGCGCCGATAAGATGGCAAACTCGTCCCTCCCCCCGTCTTGAACATTTTCGAAACAATTTTGTATATAATTTCCAAGTTATTCATTGTGTCGTTTAGTTATTGCTCTCTTTTCTCCTGAATATTTCACAATCCCGGGTGGTAGCATCGGCCCGCATGTTTGAAGGCTTCTATTCCGATATGCCTTTTATGAAAAACGCCGAGATATACAATTTTCTACTTTTTTCGGAGAGTCATTTCAGTTTTGAATTGAGGAATAGACATTGGAGGACCTTTGGATATTATTTATATGTTTATGTAAACATATCCTCCCCCACCATCGAATTCAGCGTTTCCAGAATTCCAGTACCAGGTAATGAGAAGTGAATGACCTCATACGACCCCGAGTGTCAAAAAATCTACAAATATTTAGACAGATCGGCCAACTCTTCGATTTGATCTAAAACATAAACCTCAGGGATAGACTGCATCAAAAGTATAGAATGTCATGAGTTTTTGTTTCTTTGGTCGCCAGAAATCCGTATAAAAAACAAATTTTTTTAATTTTTTGACGTGTTTACTCCATTTTTTTTGAACGGGAGGGATCTGTAAGACATCCATAGCCACGCAACTCGGAAGACACATCAAAACTGTATTTGGTTATCTACGAACCCTAACTTCTATGCCAGCTCAACGATCGGGAAGGCCAAAGAAAAACACTCTTCGTCTCTTCGTGCTGTATCTATTAGGTTGATGCAAAAGTTATGTCGTTTTTGAACCTTCAACTTTAAATGACCATAACTTTGTTTAAAATCAAATTTATTAATCGAAATAAAAACCATTAGAATCAATACATTTTTGCCAACGAGAAACAAGTTTCCTTATGCCGGTACCGTAAAAGTTCGGGTTTCTGGAAGCGACGAACTCCTTGAAGGCATTTTCGGCATCGTCTTGGCTTTTGAAGCATTTCTCGCGAAGGAAGTTGTCGAGGTGCTTGAAAAAGTGGTAATCGGTGGGCGAGAGGTCTGGTGAGTATGGTGGATGAGGCAGAGTCTCATAGCCTAATTCGTTCAGCTTTTGCAGGGTCGGTTATCCAAGCATTATCGTGGAGAAGAATTTGTCCCTCTTTATTGATCCCTGCTGGGCACATACGTCGTAACTTCTGATGCATTTTGTCAATTTCCTGGCAGTACTTCTCTGCTGTAATTGTTTCGCCCACATTTAGGGAGCTGTGGTGAATGAGACCGGCTGCAGACCACCAAACAGTCACCATAACCTTTTTTTGGTGGATTTTCGGCTTCGGAAAGTGTTTGAGAGCCTCATCACGATCCAACCACTGCGCGGAACGTTGTCGGTTGTCGTAGAGGATCCACTCTTCATCACAAGTTACGATCCGGTCAAGAAACGGATCATTTTTGTTGCGTAAAAGAAGAGCGGACGACACCTCAAAACGACGATTTTTTTTGATTTTCTTTTGATTCGTGTGGCACCCATTTGTCGAGCTTTTTTGATTTGCCTATTTGCTTCAGATGAACAACGACTGTTGATTGGTCAACGTCGAGTTCTTCGGCAACTTCTCGTGTTGATTTGAGAAGATCGGCTTCGATTAAGGCTCGTTATCAATCACAGACTGCCGGCCGTCACGATCTTCATCTTCGAGGCTCTCGTCACCGCTACGGAATTTTTTGAACCACCGTTGTGCCGTACGTTTATTAGTGGTTTCTTGGCCAAATGCATCGTTGATATCGCGAGTTGTCTCGACAGAGTTTCGGCCTAGTTTGAACTGGAACAAGAAAATCGTTCGAATTTGCCTTTTATCCATGCTTTTTTGAAATGCTATAAAAAGTGACATAATTATTTCAAGGAAAAATAAATAAAACGAGTAGATAGAGCGAATTACGCTCTTCAAAATGATATATAACACGACCACAGATAACCAAACATTTTATTCAAAAATCTTTCACAAAAGTAAACAACATAAAAACGACATAACTTTTGCATCAACCTAATAACTCGCTCGCCAACAACATCCGACAACAACATCAAGGCAGAATTCTAGCTTTCCAGGCTCCAGACCATTATGGTACAATTTGCAAACCATCTTCGTAGAACTGGATTCGCATTCCACTAGAAAAATGCCCTCTGTCCCTACGCCAACTCGACGAATGATTTGTTCCAGAAGAAAAACATCAGTAAGCAGGCCAGCATGATCTTCTGATGTAAACTCAATAATAAACCTGCGAACAATCCTCGCATGAGCTCTTTTTGCAAATAGAACCCAATATTACACAGTTCGAAGACTGCAAAACGCGATTCGAAACGAAGAGAATAACATCAGTGGTCAACACCTCCAGAACCTCCTGAATACCATGCCAAACCGTATTTATTTCCTATTCCCACGTCAAGGGAGCGCAATTGATTATTTAATGTAGAAATGCTGTTTAGTTTTATAATAAAAATGCGTTGTATAAACACTCTTCATTGAGAATGCAGTCCATTCTTCAATAAGACGCCTTTCATATGGATTTCTGGCGACCAGATTAAAAAAAACTGATAGCGTGCTATTCTTGTGACGCAGTCAAATTTATGTTCCAAATATCAAGTCAAAGTTAACCAATCTGTCTGAAAATGTGTTTCTGTAGGTGATTTCGGCACGCGTCTTCGTATGTGGTGCTAACAATTTGGTACTGTAATTTTGGGAATGCTGAATGCTGATGGGGTCGCTATATTTTTGACGCGCACTGTATTGGACAAATATTTATAAGTCATGTGTCGATTCGGTCATTAAGGGGGGGGGGGAGATTTTATTTATCTAGGATCCAACTTTGAAAGAAAATGAAATTCTCATATTTCGAATTGGGCAGCCTACCCCAAGTCTGCATCGTTTCTTGTTTTCTACACAATTGATCTGGAAAATTCTTGACAACTTCACATTCTCATTTCCAGATGAAGTTGCTATTTCTCGCTTGTCTAGCAGCGGCAGCCATTTTGGCACAAAGGACTTCTGCTCCAGGTGGAAACCTGTGTAATTATCCTGCATTTGGAGATGAATCCAACCAAGATGCAGTTCCTATTGCTGATTTCAGAACTTCCGGCATGGATTTTATCAGGTAAGCAGTTAAGTTGTTGATGATCACTCGATAATTGGTCGGAATGCCTGGCCGATTACAACCATTTTTAGGCAAATTGGTGGTCAAAAGTGAGCCGTCATTGAACTTGCGCTCTGTTGCAGATAAATTTCTACAAAATTTTTGCATATCGTTCTACTCTTCAACCAATGATTTCATACGCCAACCTTCTCAAATTTCAGACCAAACTGGTGCATAACCTACTGTGCTGACCGTACGTCTGTAAAAGTTGCAGCTCGTTTCCAATTCGCTAACCAGTCGACGGCAGTTCGTAAGTTTTTCTTTAAATTTCAAAGCCCATGCTTCCGTTTCAAACAAAAATGAATGTTCCAGCAACCTACAAAGTCCGTCGTCACTTCACCCGCGAAACTGGAATGAAGGTCCATTTAGAGCTCACCGGTGGAGTTGAAACCAAAAGAGATGACGATCCATTCAGTGAGTACATATATAGATAGGACAACAGCATTTATCGCGATTCTATGAGAGCGCACGATTTCAGCAATCCGGAAATAGAACACGGACTTAAAATGAAACATATTAACTTTTCGCTTTCCAGAAGTGGTATTCTCTCAATTCCCAAAGTCCATTGTTTCAGACTTTTGCATCGATGACAACGTCTCCAATACAATCGACGCTGTTGTCAACAACTTCACTGACGTTACAACTATGTCCGAGGCGCTCAACTATTACATCAACAAGCCAGGATGGGCCTATCTCTTATACGATGTAAGTTGATGTCAGAGAAGAGCGGAATTCCGCTTTTGCGCTCTCCGTTATTCGCCGGGAAGACATGAATTCCGCTTATCTCTTTTTGGCTTATATTTCAGCTAGGAACACCTCCAAGCATCGTTGTGACCGACAATGTGAAGCAGGATCTTAACTACTGTGAGAAGTTTGTCGTTAAGGTACGAATTTTGCTCTGTAATCGAATATCTAGAAAATAAAAAATGTAAAATGTAATATGTAAATTGTAAAATGTGAAAATATAAAAAGTTCTTATGTAAAAAGTTTCTGCCTCAAAGTGTCGTCCATGATTTCAGCGATATAAAAATGGAACTTACGGCGACTTCCAAGTGTTTGCCGGACTGATCAAGGCCAGCTGATTTCTGATTTTACCATTTTTCTAAATTCGAATTTGAATTTATTGAATAAAGTATTTCACTATTAACATGTTTTTAATCCATCTTTTACACTAGATCCGGCAACATGAGAAGGTCTTTTGGCATTGATACATACCAACTTACATTGTATATGAGATGGGTCCATCCTGGCTTGTTAATGTTCGAGAGAAATTCAGTTGCATAGATCATATTCACATAGTCACTCATCTAATCGAGCGTCAGAGGGAGTTTAAACAACCGCTCTACCTCTGCTTTGTCGATTACGTCAAAGCCTTCGATAGTGTTGAACTCAACGCAGTTTGGAACGCACTCATTCAAGCTGGAGTCGAGGCAGAATATGTACATCAACCTCCTCGAGGAATACAACATTGGAACAACTACAAAGATAAAGATGTTTACAAAAGAGCTGACCATCCCAATCGTCAAAGGAGTACGACAAGGAGACAATCTCACCGAAAATCTTCACTGCCGCTCTACAACACGCGGTGATCAACCTTGACTGGAAAGATAAAAGCATCATTATAGATGACAAGAATCTCAGCAATCTTCGATTCGTTGACGACATCGTTCTGATCAGTTACAGCCCTGCGGAACTTCAAAGCATGGTCAATGACTTGGACAAAGTTGGAAAAGCCATCGGATTAGAAATGAAACGAAGCAAAACAGAAGACATGAGAAATAGTTGGGCAACAGCGGATCCCATCACTTTCGGAGGAATCCTACTTCTGTATGTCAACAAATGCCTTTACCTGGGAAGACTGGTATCCATGGACAACAATCTCAAAGCAGAAATAAGCCGAAGAAGAAGCTCAGCATGGGCTGCCATGGGCAGTATCAAAGAACCTACTCAACTCAAATCCAGCAAGAAGATAAGGCCCGAACTATTCGATTCGACGGTTCTCCCTGCGCTCTGCAACGCTTAACAACAAGAGCTGAATCTAAGAAGCACCGATCTACGGAAAAACAATCCGGCATCCGAGTCGCTGTGGAATACACAATCGCCGCGAAATAATGGGCAGACCACGTCGTACGGAGACAAAACGATAGATGGGCTTCTGGTATCCAAAGGACGCTAAAGGAACATTGGGCCGTCTCGCAACAAGATGGTTCGATGCACTGAAGAAATTTAATACTCCCGATGGCAACTGGTCCCAAGCCGCACAAGATCGAAGCAAATGGAAAGAGACGTGTGCCCGGTGCTGAGAACACCCAGAGCCGACTACCTGGCGTCCAAGTATCCAAATCCAAGTCCAAGTATTGATTTGGAGGCCTACTTTTATGCACCTTTCTGTGAATTCCTGGAACATCCGGTGGGCAGTTCGTGGGTCGTTTGCGACGAGAATGATGTCGTCTACGAATCTCAGGTGGGTTAGATTTATGAATGGCATTTGATACTCACGGCCAACCTCGAGTAGGCGTTGTACTGAGTATGTGGTCGATCGTTGAGAATGTTCGACGGAATCCTGCTTTTTTTCCAGTCCGCCCAGAGATCCGGAAAAATATCAACATGTTTTCTATGCATACATTTCCGAAACTTTCTATAATGAAATGCACCTTCTGGTTCTTTGGGGGCTCGCCTTTCCTGGTTGACTGGGAGTGTGTGTCGCCTCAAACTTGGGTAATTAAACCATTTATATTATAACGATTAAGAGTATAAGAATATATAAGATAAAAGATAAAAAGGGGACAGAAACCATGAATAATTCTCGGGAGAAACAAGAAATGAAAGAAACAAAGGACCTAGTGAGTGTGAAGCAAAAGTGGGCGGAGTCTGCCACCTCTGCAAACACCTCAGAAGTTAAAGATAAGAGAGAGCAGAGAGTAAACAGGATAACTAAAGGTACTTTCAGTACACTGGGGGGGCTAGAGCAGGAAAAACCATAAGGATGGGGATAGAACACAATAAGACAAACATGGGCAACAGAAAATAAGCCTCGAAGTACAACTCAAAAAATCAATAAGGAAGGAAACGCAAGAATAGAATTACAATTCAATTAAGAAATTCAATACTGATTATCAGGAAGTCTGCAAAAGGCTGAGTGATGTTCCATGCTTCCGCAATGATGGCATACTCGCTTCTTGCACCAATGTCGTCCAATGTCTCCGAGGAGGATCAGGCACTTGGGGCATCTCTTCTCTTCTCGAACCATTCGTGCCCTTTCACGTCCAGACGGAATGCCCATGCAACGGTCGCTCAGGTGACTTCTATGATGATGGGATGACCCTTGTTTGATGATCACAATTTGCACCTTGTCGTGATGTCCAGAGGTATTGCAATACCCGCAAAATTGCTGCTTGACGTCAAAATAACCCAAACCGTGATTGTCGTTTTTGTGCATTTCTGAAAAAGTGGAACTATTTTTTCCTTGAACGAAAGTTAGACATAGACAAGCAAGTATCATGCTGTTCATTCTTCTTCGAGTCATTCTTCTGATGAAAAGAGGAGTTCTGATGATTCCATAAATCAACAATTTGATAATGATCCAGATTCCTTTGAAAACCTCTTTGATAATCGTTCTTCCCGTTTTTGAAATGAATGAATAGGATAAAAGAAAGATGAGTCCTGTAGCACAGACTATGATGAAGACTGACTTCATGAAACTGACGTAGCTGTCCACCAGGTGATTTATGTCTGGCAAATTTATCTCATCGTACACTGTAGTGTTGCCGGTAATGAGACGGTGGATCGTTGTCCATATGAATCCGGCATATTTCAGAATTCCAGTGATTTCGAAATACTATTTCTTTTTTCCTCCTCAGTCCAACGAGCAATTTCGATGAAGTTTCGCATATTCCGAGTTCAGGTCGATGATTGTTTTGGTCCCCTCCGTTGTGCATTGAACCGTGAATGACACTTCAGCACATTCCACATTGGCCATGGTTGATCGTTTCGTCGATTTGCAGAATAGTTTTCATCAGCTATTCTGAACTTTCTGAGCAATTCCTTGGCTTCTCCTTCCAAGAAGTTGTTGAGATGAGCCATTTTGATAATGTTTGACATATTGGATTTGTCGACGACTTCTTCGAAAATTGACCAGAAACTCGAAAATTCCCACTGATCTCCTTTGAATTTTGGGATTTGTAGAAATCCAATTCCTGCTGGTGAAGTTGACGGCTGTTCTTTTTTCACTTCCTTTGCCAAGATGAGAATGTCCTTGTGAGCAACAAATTGGTCTCTCGTATCGTATCCTTTGTTCAGAAGGTCCACAGATTTGTTCAAGTACTCTTCGGCAGAAGTTTCAGATTCTTTGTCCAATTGGCTCCTGTCTACTTCAGCACTGAACTTGTCCGTAACCGACTCCAACGTTTTGATCTTTGAATCGATCAAAGACAGTTTTTGAACAATGATATCAATAGTCTTTGTCTTGCTGTCAGTTTTCCATATCTCCAACCATCCTTCTCCATCTACAACTGCATCTTTTAGAGCAATATACGCCATTGTAACTAATCGTTTTGCTGTTTTCAACGACATTTTTCCAGTCCTTGCCAGTGCCACGCGGTTTTTGTCCTTCTTCAAATCAATGTCGATGCACCATATAATGAAATGCACCTTCTGGTTCTTTGGGGGCTCGCCTTTCCTGGTTGACTGGGAGTGTGTGTCGCCTCAAACTTGGGTAATTAAACCATTTATATTATAACGATTGAGAGTATAAGAATATATAAGATAAAAGATAAAAAAGGGGACAGAAACCATAAATAATTCTCGGGAGAAACAAGAAATGAAAGAAACAAAGGACCGAGTGAGTGTGAAGCAGAAGTGGACGGAGTTTGCCACCTCTGCAAACACCTCAGAAGTTAAAGATAAGAGAGAGCAGAGAGTAAACAGGATAACTAAAGGTACTCTCAGTACACTTTCTTGCTAAAAAGGAGACAAAGAAAATTCAGAGAATTATAGGCCTATCTGTCTTTTATCAGTACTCTACAAGACATTCTCAAAATGTCTATTAAATAGAGTACGAAAAACACTAGAAGAAGCCCAGCCAATCGAGCAAGCAGGGTTCCGTCGGTCACCTCAGTACCATACTTCCAAAAGCTCAACAACGCATTAACATATTTTTCAATGTCCTCCGCCGAGCAAGTTTCCAAATTTTCGTTAAATGCTTTAAAATTTATATTCGTCCTATCCTTGAATACGCAGCCATAATCTTTTCTCCTGTACTAAAAGAACATATTAAGATACAATGTCTGAGAGATTCGACCACCAGTAGTCACAGTCTAAAAAAGTTGTTTCAATTGATCTGATTTTTTATACAATGGGTACTTGTGATGCTCTAAGTACAAAACCGTATTCAGAATTAAGCTCCGCCCCCTTCGAGTTGAGATACGGTAGGGGTGTGTCGAAAAATTTTTTTTTCTTTTTTGAGATAACTTCGATTTCTTTTTTGGAATCGATAACCGGTCACTTATGAAGCATTTTTGTAGTGGAAAACATTTTTCTAGCTCTTCTCCTTCCGACCAAAAAATTGAATTTTCGGAAAAAATAGTTTCATTTCCGTATTGTGCAAAAAAATATATTACCGGAAGTGAGATCTTATCGGAACTTTATACTTCAGAGTATGGGTTACAAGAATTCATTACTGATTGGCCGCGGTTTGGGTGCACAATTCATTTTTTTCACGATTTTTGTCATTGTTCTACTGTTTTGGTACCATTTTTCCCATTTTTTGGAAAAAAATATATTACCGGAAGTGAGATCTTATCGGAACTTTATACTTCAGAGTATGGGTTACAAGAATTCATAACTGATTGGCCGCGGTTTGGGTGCACAATTCATTTTTTTCATGATTTTTGTCATTTTTCGACTGTTTTGGTACCATTTTTCCCATTTTTGGGAAAAAATATATTACCGGAAGAGAGCTTGCATTGCTGAACCCGATGATCTTTTCTTGGAAGCCGGTGAAGAATTCCCGACTATCGAACAACAAGAAATCGGAAAAATTTACTCTTGCCCGGAAATTGGATGCTCTTCTGAATTTCTCACTTACTACAACTTGGAGAAGCATTTGATTAGAGGGATCCACAAGACCACTCCCGAAAAATTGACTCTACGTGATGCCGCTTTCATGTTCTTTTCCAAAAACATTGAAGAAGTTCAATCTGCTAGGGCGTCCCCTCTTGTAGCAGACGCTTTGAATGAAATGACGGAGACCAGTGATGAAAACTCAATGGAAAAAGGATGGGCTCTTCCTCAAAAGACAATAAGAAAACCATTCGAAGCAAAAGTCAAAAAGTTCTTGGTTGACTGTTTTGAAGAAAGACTCGCTCAAAAACGACTGGATCCCAAAACAGTCGAAAAAAGAATGAAAACTATGAAAAATGCAGATGGGGCACTTCACTTTGAGGTCGACGAAATGAAAAACTTCCGACAAATTGCTGGATTTTTCTCACGTGAGGCGGAAAAGAGGCGTTCCGCAACTGGGAATCGGCACAGGCGATATCTACCACCAGAAGATGAAGCGTACGAAGTGCCTGAGGAAGAGCACGACGATGCTGGCTGGATCAGATTCATGAAAGATGAGGCGTTTTTCATGGAAGCGGATGAAATTTTCCATGATGTTCTTAATGATCAAGATCCAGTATTCGAATACACAAAATCATAAATTGGAGTAAAGTCATTTTTCTTGATGTTTTGAATAAATCGTGAAAAAAATGACTTGTGCACCCAAACCGCGGCCAATCAGTTATGAATTCTTGTAACCCATATTCTAAAGTATAAAGTTCCGATAAGATCTCACTTCCGGTAATATATTTTTTTTTCCAAAAAATGGGAAAAATGGTACCAAAACAGTCGAAAAATGACAAAAATCGTGAAAAAAATGACTTGTGCACCCAAACCGCGGCCAATCAGTTATGAATTCTTGTAACCCATACTCTGAAGTATAAAGTTCCGATAAGATCTCACTTCCGGTAATATATTTTTTTTTCCAAAAAATGGGAAAAATGGTACCAAAACAGTCGAAAAATGACAAAAATCGTGAAAAAAATGACTTGTGCACCCAAACCGCGGCCAATCAGTTATGAATTCTTGTAACCCATACTCTGAAGTATAAAGTTCCGATAAGATCTCACTTCCGGTAATATATTTTTTTTTTCCAAAAAATGGGAAAAATGGTACCAAAACAGTCGAAAAATGACAAAAATCGTGAAAAAAATGACTTGTGCACCCAAACCGCGGCCAATCAGTTATGAATTCTTGTAACCCATACTCTGAAGTATAAAGTTCCGATAAGATCTCACTTCCGGTAATATATTTTTTTGCACAATACGGAAATGAAACAATTTTTTTCCGAAAATTCAATTTTTTGGTCGGAAGGAGAAGAGCTAGAAAAATGTTCTTCACTACAAAAATGCTTCATAAGTGACCGGTTATCGATTCCAAAAAAGAAATCGAAGTTATCTCAAAAAAGAAAAAAAAATTTTCGACACACCACTACCGTATCTCAACTCGAAGGGGGCGGAGCCTAATTCTGAATACGGTTTTGTACTTAGGGCATCACAAGTACCCATTGTATAAAAAATCAGATCAATTGAAACAACTTTTTTAGACTGTGACTATGGGCAGTTGAGCTATGGTCGAATCTCTCAGACATTGTCTCTTAAACTAATTGAAAGTGTCCAAAAATCTTTCCTCGTTCGCTGTTATAAAAAATTTAATCAAATTCATTGCTTCGTCTTTCGCCTCAAGTGTGCTCTTTGAGCAGGCTCCCGCGGCGATATTCTTTCCGATGTCGTCTAACTTCTTCATAATGGTTTTAACCCATGCTGAGGCTTGTTCCCATTGTGTTATAAAAAATGTCATATTTTGATTGCCTTTATGATTGTAACCTTACCTCACTAGAACACAGCAGACTTATTGCTGACTTAGTTTTCATGTACAAAATATTAATTTCCAAAGAAATCTCTACTAACCTAAACTTGCCAATTTCACTCACATTATTTTCAACCATCACTTGTAAACTTTTCTAAACTTTACTCACAATTTTTCACTTCTCGTATCATCAAAGCTTGGAACTCTCTTCCTCACTCAATTTTTCCGACAAAAATATCATCGTCCTCATTCAGAACTAACATCATTCAATTAAATCTTTCACCACACCTCACATTAATTTCTGGGAATGTCTAACATTACTTCATGTATATCTGTAACTTAATATTTATTATTATCTAATCTTTTCATGTAATATAACCTTGAAAATATAAAAGGCAAATCTAGTCCTTTTTTAATGAATAAATAAATCTAAAATACAATGGGATCCGACATATGTAGGTGAGGAATCCGATTAAACTATTGAATGAAAAAGATACGGAAATGAACAGTTTTTTAAAGTTTTTTGAAACTAAAAATTGACTTTAAACCTTTGATATATGTTGCGGAAGTAAGCCCCTTACATTCCGCAACTCCACAAACACACGATGTCACCCATACGCCACCCGATCCAGTGCCAATCCAGTGCCAACCAATGCCAATCAGTCCAGTGCCAACCCAATCCAGTGCCAAGTCAAAGGAAGAAACGAGATGACAGGAACGTGAACTGGCCAGTCGACTTGCATGACGACCACCGCCGACCACGCAGCCTAATCAGTCAAGGTCACCGGGTCGTCGGAATGTCAACCATCCCTGCGAAGAGCTACAACCAATTCAGTTCAACTACGCAGTTGCCCAGGGACAGCGGACCGGCCTCAGCACCGCACCTCCACGAGCCACCGCCAAAGCACAACATCTCCACGATGGATTGGACGCCGGAAGAAGACCTAAGTAGGACGAACTAATTTATTAAATAAGTTTGAAATGTTATGCAATGTAGACTTGTTGGCCTGCGGGCAGGTAAAGGAGTCACAGCGGCGGGGTTTCCCACAACCCGACACACGCCTCATCATGGTGCATCGACCGGGAATCGCAAGCGAAAGAACTATCCGACGGCGAATCCAACAGACACGAAAAAAAGCGCCAACAGTGGCGCTTGTGCACAATGGGACACGCCACCGAGCAGTGCACTGTCTACGACACAGCCGTGGCGAGGGCGAGACGCTGCGCGGCCCTCGCCCTCTGCATTCATTGCGGAGTGACGAACCACAAAGCGGAAGAGTGCCGATTCGAGGAGCGTAAGTGCGCCTACTGCGGAGCCCCTCACTGGCAGCCGACGTGCGAAGTACGCTACAAGTAAACTCCCCACCCGCATTGATCAATAAACGATTTGGTTTACCACATTCGCAACACATACACATACACCTCCCTACAACAGACTCTAGACGACCACTACTCACACTGAACTACACACCTAGTCTATACCAGTCACGCGAATCACAAATTCGCAACCAAACACTCCAGGCACGCATCACACCTAGTCTATTCTACACGCAGCAATAGAATACCAGTCACGCGAATCACAAATTCGCATCCAAACACTCTCCAGGCACGCGTCACGCGAATCACAAATTCGCGTCCAACCACAATCATCCTCTGCGGGCTCTATCCTCGGCTAGTTTCCAACTAGAGTACAGTCGGTCCACCCCTCACAACTTGAAAGACAAATGTCGGGTCTGGAAAGTGGCGAGCTTGTTTTATCAGGTCCAAGCCTCGTAAGGGTACTAAGGTTTCACTCACACCGAACGGATCACTTGTACAATTTCTATAGAGCACAGAGCATCCGAGAGTTAACGCTGCTCCTGAACAAACACTTTCCGCTGGCAAGGGCCCTAAATGTCACTGAAATTGTTCTGCTAAGGAGTCAGGCATTAACGCGTATAATTCCATCGAAACCAAGGCGGTCCGGAACGCCGGAATTAACGGTCTCTGTGTGCGGAAGGCGAGCGATCTTCCCGGAGATCTCGGACGTCCCATAAGCTAGTGGGGACGGAAAACCCTAGCCAGTTGACAGTTGAGTTACCAACTCAACTCCTACATACCATATCAAGCAGGATGACCATCAGTTCGCCGCCAGGGCTAAACATGGTCATCCACGAGAAATCAATACCTGACATTACTCATTAATCCACACAATACACGTTACCTAATAGCCACCACAGAACCGTCAGCCCACTGGGATATGATGAAAATGAAAACAGTCACGGATTCCCCCGGAACAACAGACACGCAAGGTCATAGCGTCACGGACGGCGAGGTCACGGAAGTCGACTTGAGCACGACGTTCCGCAAGGCCACAAAGGTCGCCGAGGTCGACCAGACCCCTGAGGTCGGCAAGGTAATAAGAATCATCTCATGCCATCGCCATTCATTACGACAGTCCGATTGCGCATCCAGCAACACTATCCATCACCGATCCACTCTCACTATGACTAACAAAATTAGTCACGAGACACATACAACATCAGCAGCGGTAGTTCAGTCTACCGTATCGACTTCACCACCTGCGGACAACGGCTCTAATCTCTCGGGCAACCGCCGATCACGTACCACCGCATCCGACGGCACAGCCCACAACCCATCACCCCCCGGTGACAACATCACTACATCACAGTCTCACTGTAGCCTCCAGTCGGAGCACAGTTTTACCGTTCCGGAAGATTCCACTGACGGAACCCCACCACTATACAACCGCCGCGTCTATGAGACTCTTCGTGAGCTCAAGAGCAACGCAACAAAAACAATCAACAGGTACACAAAACGGGCTCGGTGCAGAACTACAAACTACGGAGGACACACGATACATCCACTCGCTCCAGGTTGGCCTTCAATCGCATCACCACGAGTTGCTCGACCTTCGCAACAATATGGAAAGAGAGCTGAGATTCCATCCGCCGCTATCTGCCACGGAAGACGAGCTGCACGCCAACGTCGCTATCCTTCATCAACACCTCGAAGACCGTGGATTATCACAGGCACTCGTACTCATCTCGTCCCTCATAGCCGCCGCACAGGCAAAGCTAGACGAATTACACGAGAAAAAACATGATCCCAGCCCACACATTACACCAACCACCAAACCAACTGACGCGATCAATCCAGAAGATAACACCAACCCGAGAGCATTCCCAATTCTCCACCCGACTCTTCCACAACATACACAGGCACTACCACTGTACCCCCAGTACACCCAGGCACCTCACGCCACACGTGCCACACCGGTGCATGATGCTGGAACGCCACAGCCCCCTGATCAATCCTCTCTCCTTCTTGCCGCGATACAAGCATTGAACGACACAGTCAAAGAATCGCGAGAGGAGAACAAGGGCATCCACGCAACGTTTCATAATATGAAAGAACACGTTAACGAGCAGATGCAACATATGAATGATCAAATGAACTATACATTCCGCCTAGCATCACCACCACACGTCGCATCGTCGCTGACACCCGCTTACACTCAACAACCCCACTACCAAACGGAATCTACTACGACGTTTCCCGCCAACACCTTCTCAACATGCGGCGCACGTCTAGACAAGCAGAAGGATTTGTGCATCAATTGTCTTCGAGGGGGCCACAGAACGGACGCGTGCAGATCATCGTTTAGGTGTCGCACGTGCCGCAGGCTCCACCACACTCTACTCTGCTACCGCGGCAACGCTACATCGGCACAGGAAGCGCAGGTTCGGCACAATTTCCAATCAGGTCCAGAGAAAAGCGTCGCGTTTTTTCGTTCGACGGGGCTTGACACCCCTACCCAATAAGTCGGTGCAGGACGGTCCATGCACTCACGCCTTTATGACGGTGCAGGGCGGTCCATACACCCACACCCACACGCATTCACCCACCACCATCGCTCAGACATCTTCAATCATTGAACCTGGAGCTCAACTCCTCCCACTTGATACCTTGACGGTACAAGATTCATCCACAAACCAAACACCACCTTCATCCATCGATCATGACACAATTGATCATGATCTGACACCCATCTGCATTCACATCTCCCCAATGACGGACGAAGACTACAAACTCCCCTTCCTACAACTCACAACACCAGAAGGCCACACATTACTAGCCCTTATCGACACAGGGGCCACCACATCAATAATTGCCAAAACTGCAGCAGCACAAATGCGTTTTCCACTTAAAGGCACACGGAACCTATCATTCCGAGGGTTCATAACCACGTCACAACCAACTCAATGCCACTTTTATCAGGTAGCCATCAGAGACAAAACAGGGAAAACATGGGTATTCACTATGCCTAGCTACCCCAACATGCCAACAAAGTTTCTCGCACCCGTATTCTCTCGACAAGACTATGACTTTCTGGCAACACAGGGGGTAGACGCTCAGAGCATTACAAATCTCAAAAAATTCAACAACAAGCCAATCGACATCATCCTCGGCAACAACATATTAAGTGTTCTCACCACCCACTCCCGCAGATACACTCTGCCAAGTGGTAGAGTTGTAGAGAACACACCATTCGGCTTCATTACTTACCCATCACCACACTCCGATCAACTAGTGCCTTCTCACAAACCTTTCGAGATATCAGCGGCAGATACCGCAATCGCACTCGTTGCCATAGATACCCTCTCCCCAACAAGCAAAGAAGGTACCGCCAGTGAGCAGGCAACACGCCGCCACAACACGTTAGACGAGCTCTTAGAACTTTCGTGGAAGTTGGAAGTACTTGGTATCGAACCACCCACAGCCATCGACGACCGGGCACGACACGGCGCCGAGTTGATACAATTCATCAAAGACAAATCAACCCGCGACAAAGACAATCACATCCAAGTACCTTTCCCATTTAATGGACGACAACATGAACTCGCTGACAACTATGCCGTCGCCTTAAGACGGCTCACCTCCTTGGTCAACAACCAACTAAAGAATGATACACTAAGAAAACAGTATGACGACATTATCCGAGAACAACTGGCCAGCGAGATTATAGAGCCAGCCCCACCGTCATCAGACATTAGTGGTCCCTCTTACTACATTCCCCACAAAGTAGTCATAAAAGACAGTTCCACCACAACCAAACTGAGGATTGTGCTAGACGCATCGTCTCATATGAAATCTGAAATATCCCTCAATGAATGTTTACATCCTGGACCGTCAATCCTACAGCCTATCCTGGGCACACTCCTACGAGCCCGACAGAAACAGTTCCTGATGGTCGCTGACATTGCCAAAGCGTTCCACCAGGTCCGCATACAACCAGCATTCCGAGATTTAACACGATTCCTATGGTTGAAAAACCCGTCGCTAGGAATACAACCTGGAAACATTGAGACGTTTCGATTCACCCGCCTCCCGTTCGGGGTGACATCCAGCCCTTTCCTCCTCGCAGTCACCATTTTGATGAATCTCGAGACTACACCACACCCCATTAACGAACGAATCAAACAAAACCTGTACGTCGACAACGTACTCGTCACATCGGACTACGAGTACGAACTCCCACAGCTTTACACTGATCTCAAATTTACATTTGACAAGATGGGTATGAACCTTAGACAGTTCCTCTGCAATTCAGAACAGACAATGAATACAATCCCAGAGAACGATAGGACAGATTCCACTACCTGCTCCTTACTCGGGCACTCCTATGACTCCATCACGGACACCATCAGCATCAAAATACCCACCCCAACCGCAGAGATACCGGGAAACTGGTATCGTTTGCCGCATCCTTGTACGACCCAACTGGTATACTCTCGCCACTCATGGTACAGACAAAACAACTCATCACACTTACCTGGCAGGCCAAACTAAAGTGGAACGACCCGCTTCCCGAACACTTGTTGCCATTGTGGAAGCGGATATCAGAAGGATTCACAGAGACCAGTTACACAATGTCCAGACAGCTTACTACGCGATACGACTATCAGGAAATACAACTCGTACTCTTTTCCGATGCTTCCAAAGAGCACTACGCGATAGTAGCATATCTGCGGTACCATTTCTCTGATAACAGCCACCATTCAGCACTACTCTATTCCAAAACCCGCATTAAGCCAATCAAAACAGAACTTACCATTCCACAAATGGAAATGTTGGGAATAGAGATTGCGACAAACGCAGCACACACGTTGCTCAATGAATTACAAATGAACATTGACAACATAACCATCTTCTGCGATAGCACATGTGTGCTCTTCTGGCTCCTACACAAACCGCTAAACACCAAATGGGTAACCAACAGAGTCATATCGGTTCACACCACTCTAGCTACTATCAACTCAAACGGAAGAAAGACAACTCTCCGATACGTACCCACGGATCAAAACCCAGCAGACATTGCCTCTAGAGGAGCAACTTTACAGGAACTCGAGTCAGGAAAATTATGGAAATCTGGACCAGCATTCCTACAACTTAGCGAGAGAGATTGGCCACGCCATCTCGACGACTCACCTGCTGATCCCCATATGTTTCATGCATTTGTACTCGACATTCCTCCACCCACATTTGAACGTATAGTAGCTACACCAGTCACTACTATACCAGACCATACGCACCTAACATTCCTCTCCACACAAACCACAGAATACTCGTCTTTCATTCCGTACGACAGCACGAACAGCTTATCCAACCTCACCTCCAGGATACAGTTGACACTAAAATGGGTACACAACACCACTAAGACACGTAACAGACCACTTCCAGAGTCGCCCATCATTTATCAGAGCAAGACAATGATCTCGGTGGGACCTCCATATACAATTGTCCGCTTAGTTCAAAGAATATTGTTAGTATTGTGAATAGTTTCTAATACAGATTTATTATAGAATTAATAGGCATAAGATAAAGGAATAATAAGAATATATTATAATGGAATAAATGGGGGGAAGATCACCCTAGCCACACCAAGGCCTCACCATCCTCCAGCGAGTCTCAACCACCAACTGACTAGCAATCCTCCTCTGTACGTCCTCCTTCTACGCGGGGTCAGTAGGCGTGGTCATTGTTACGACCACAGAGCCTAGAGTGCTCTGTATGTTCTTCATGTGCGCGGGGTGATAAGGCGAGTCCGAATGTTACATTGATAAGGCGAGTCCTACTGTTACAATACGCACAAGCTGACAAAGAAAATGACGAAGTCAAAAAACGACGTATCGCCCGCACATTCATTATTCGAGATCACTACAAAGACGCCGAAGCAAAGCTACACATCACACCCCCGACGAAATTTCACCCACAGCTCGACGAGGAGGGCCTCTTCCGCCACGTTCGGCCATACGCAAACTCACGACACCCCCAAACAATGAAACAGCCGGTGATCATCATAGCTCGCCACAGACTCGGTTTCCTCATTGCGATGGTGGCCCACATCAGCTCATTGCACCAAGGGACGAAGGACATGATCACCGAAATACAGCGTCGATACTGGATAGAAAAAATCGGAGTACTGGCCAGACATGTCCGGGCCACATGTTTCACTTGCAGGAAACAACATGGACGACCATTCCCATACCCATACTCAACAGTACTCCCAGCATCCCGCACAACACCCGTCCGCCCTTTCTCCCACAGCGGACTCGATTACTTTGGGCCGATCTACTACAAATCGGCAACAGGTACGGACGGCACTCTTTGGGTACTAGTGTATACATGCCTCATTACCCGCGCTATCCACCTCGAAGTAGTCCCGGACAACACATCCACATCTTTCCTCATGGCGCTCAAACGCACATTCGGCAGACGAGGTGTCCCACAATACATATACTCGGACAACACCCCTAGTTTCAAACTAGGGTACAACATTCTCAACACTGATCTGAGGAACCTCGTCAATAGCAGCCACTCCCTTACATCATATCTCGCCTCAAAAGAAATCGAGATTAAACTAATCACACCACTAGCGCCTTGGCAAGGAGGCGTATACGTGCGATTGATAGCAATTATCAAAAACATGTTCCACAAAACAATATCTCACAAACGTTTATCATACGTGGAATTGGAAACAGCTTTGATAGAAATGGAAGGTATCGTGAATAGCAGGCCGATCTCCATGGTACCATCACATCTCTCCGATAGCGAAGCCATACGACCCATCGAACTCATCATTCCCAACACATACTTATCCCTACCACAACAACTCAGCACCGACCTCACGGCATCACCTAAAACCACTGAACAGCTGACACGCCAGTACCTTGGAGTACTACACCACGCTATCAAACAGATGTGGGACAGATTCTACGACGAGTATTTCCAATGTCTTCGACATTCAGCGGTCAAAAACCACATCTACACAACCATCACACCCACAGTCGGACACCCGGTACTCGTTCACACCCCAAATGTTCCCCGTCATAAATGGCCCATTGGCCGCATCACCGCGGTCCTCAAGAGAGGAAATCAGATTTATGCAGCTCGAGTCACCTGCGGAAAGACCACCGTGGAGAGAGCTAACCTGATACCACTAGAGATGTACGACTACAGTCAGGACATCCCCGAACCGATCCGTGACGACGTCACACCTACATCAGTCCCGCCAGAACCCACGGGTACAGAGACATCAACACACAACAGGTCTGAGTCGGCGACGCGAGGAGCTCACCGCTCAAGACCGTTTTTACCCCGATTGGCCAAATCCAAAGCTCATCACTACCGCGATAAAGCTTCAGACCCCCCCCCAGTGTTGCGGACGTAAGCCCCTTACATTCCGCAACTCCACAAACCAGTGCCAACCCAATCCAGTGCCAAGTCAAAGGAAGAAACGAGATGATAGGAACGTGAACTGGCCAGTCGACTTGCATGACGACCACCGCCGACCACGCAGCCTAATCAGTCAAGGTCATCGGGTCGTCGGAATGTCAACCATCCCTGCGAAGAGCTCCAACCAATTCAGTTCAACTAAGCAGTTGCCCAGGGACAGCGGACCGGCCTCAGCACCGCACCTTCACGAGCCACCGCCACAGCACAGCACCTCGACACGAGCCAACGCCACAGCACAGCACCTCCACGAGCCACCACCAAAGCACAACATCTCCACGATGGATTGGACGCCGGAAGAAGACCTAAGTAGGACGAACTAATTTAATAAATAAGTTTGAAATGTTATGCAATGTAGACTTGTTGGCCTGCGGGCAGGTAAAGGAGTCACAGCGGCGGGGTTTCCCACAACCCGACACACGCCGCATCATGGTGCATCGACCGGGAATCGCAAGCGAAAGAACTATCCGACGGCGAATCCAACAGACACGAAAAAAAGCGCCAACAGTGCCGCTTGTGCACAATGGGACACGCCACCGAGCAGTGCACTGTCTACGACACAGCCGTGGCGAGGGCGAGACGCTGCGCGGCCCTCGCCCTCTGAATTCGTTGCGGAGTGACGAACCAGAAAGCGGAAGAGTGCCGATTCAAGGAGCGTAAGTGCGTCTACTGCGGAGCCCCTCACTGGCAGCCGACGTGCGAAGTACGCTACAAGTAAACTCCCCACCCGCATTGATCAATAAACGATTTGGCTTACCACATTCGCAGCACATACAGTACTGGCCAAAAAGGTATTCGCAAACAGTTTTTCGAGCATAACTTTTCTGAAACTTCTCGGATCGATTTGATATTTTAAGACAATATTTAGAACGGTAAAAGCAATTGAATCAACAACAAGAATAAACAATTTTTCGAAAATTTGAAAAAATATCGAAAAATTTATGAAAATGGCGAAAAACCGAAAAATGGAACTTTGACTTTTGAGATCTAGGAAAGACCGGTAAATGAAAAATAACAGTAAAAAATGATTGAAATAGTTTTATTACTTTATTGGGTAGCCTTTGGCGTCGATGACCGCCTGACATCTTCTTGGCATCGAGTCGAGAAGGGTGTCGATCACAGACATCGGGATGGCCTTCCAGACGGATTGGAGATGATCAAATTTCTGATTGGCATTCGATGCACGGACCCGTCTGAGTTGTCTCTCGACATGCTCCCAGATGTGTTCGATCGGATTCAAGTCAAGAGATTGACTCTGCAAGTCCAGAAGATCCACGTGGCGGCGTCGTAACCAGTCCTTGTTGTGCTTCGAGGTGTGTTTCGGGTCGTTATCCTGTTGGAAAACAAACGCCCGGCCCACATTAGACCGTGCCCAGGATCTCATTGTGTTCTCCAAAGTTTCTTCTTACACAAATCGATCCATGATGCCCGTAATTCTTCACAAGGGGCCGATTGAAGTCCGAGAGAAACGTAGCGTAGCATGGGCCAGAGCTCATTTCCACTGGGGACGCCAGCATTGGGCTAATCACGTGTTCAGCGACGAATCCAAGTACAATCTGTTTGGTACTGACGGTATCAAATGGATTCGCCGTCCGGTTAGATGTCGGTTCGATCCCAGCTACGAGCTCCAAACCGTCAAGTTCGGTGATGGTTTGGGGCTGTTTCTCTGGGACTTCAATCGGCCCCTTGAGAAGAATTACGGGCATCATGGATCGATTTGTGTAAAAAGAAATCTTGGAGAACACAATGAGATCCTGGGCACGGTCTAATGTGGGCCGGGCGTTTGTTTTCCAACAGGATAACGACCCGAAACACACCTCGAAGCACAACAAGGACTGGTTACGACGCCGCCACGTGGATCTTCTGGACTTGCAGAGTCAATCTCTTGACTTGAATCCGATCGAACACATCTGGGAGCATGTCGAGAGACAACTCAGACGGGTCCGTGCATCGAATGCCAATCAGAAATTTGATCATCTCCAATCCGTCTGGAAGGCCATCCCGATGTCTGTGATCGACACCCTTCTCGACTCGATGCCAAGAAGATGTCAGGCGGTCATCGACGCCAAAGGCTACCCAATAAAGTAATAAAACTATTTCAATCATTTTTTACTGTTATTTTTCATTTACCGGTCTTTCCTAGATCTCAAAAGTCAAAGTTCCATTTTTCGGTTTTTCGCCATTTTCATAAATTTTTCGATATTTTTTCAAATTTTCGAAAAATTGTTTATTCTTGTTGTTGATTCAATTGCTTTCACCGTTCTAAATATTGTCCTAAAATATCAAATCGATCCGGGAAGTTTCAGAAAAGTTATGCTCGAAAAACTGTTTGCGAATACCTTTTTGGCCAGTACTGTACATATACACCTCCCTACAACAGACTCTAGACGACCACTACTCACACTGAACTACACACCTAGTCTATACCAGTCACGCGAATCACAAATTCGCAACCAAACACTCCAGACACGCATCACACCTAGTCTATTCTACACGCAGCAGTAGAATACCAGTCACGCCAATCACAAATTCGCATCCAAACACTCTCCAGGCACGCGTCACGCGAATCACAAATTCGCGTCCAACCACAATCATCCTCTGCGGGCTCTATCCTCGGCTAGTTTCCAACTAGAGTACAGTCGGTCCACCCCTCACAACTTGAAAGACAAATGTCGGGTCTGGAAAGTGGCGAGCTTGTTTCTCAGGTCCAAGCCTCGTAAGGGTACTAAGGTTTCACTCACACCGAACGGATCACTTGTACAATTTCTATAGAGCACAGAGCATCCGAGAGTTAACGCTGCTCCTGAACAAACACTTTCCGCTGGCAAGGGCCCTAAATGACACTGAAATTGTTCTGCTAAGGAGTCAGGCATTAACGCGTATAATTCCATCGAAACCAAGGCGGTCCGGAACGCCTTCTCAACATGCGGCGCACGTCTAGACACCGACGCCAAGCCGGTTCTCAACAGCCAACACCCAGTCATCGGCAACAACACAGCCAGAAAATTGGAACCGCTGAGCTCCAACCAATTCAGTTCAACTACGCAGTTGCCCAGGGACAGCGGACCGGCCTCCGCACCGCACCTTCACGAGCCACCGCCAAAGCACAACATCTCCACGATGGATTGGACGCCGGAAGAAGACCTAAGTAGGACGAACTAATTTAATAAATAAGAATTTTATGCAATGTTTGTTGGCCTGCGGGCAGGTAAAGGAGTCACAGCGGCGGGGTTTCCCACAACCCGACACACGCCGCATCAATATAAAACATTTCAACAAGAAAACACGTCTTCTTCTTGATTGAACAATTTCAAAAATTCCCCTATAATTTGAAACAAAAAGTACAATTACTCTCTTTGGAACGATTAATCAACAAGAAACGTCAAGCCTAACTGTTTTGAAGCCGTTGATGATGTTAATGGTCAAGGAAACAGAATCTTATTGATCATTTTGAATGGGGAACTCTTCAAGCAAAAGGTTAAGCACATATCAATTTGGAAGCTTTGAAGAAGTCTTTAATGAAAGAAACATGCAAACAAAAAAAAGTTATAATATTAAGAAAACAGTGAATATCAAACATTTTTTATTACATTCCTAGCAGAGCTAGGCGGATTTCAGACTTTTTTCACAAAAGGCACCTTGATAAGTGAATCATTGATCATCGTCTTCACATCTTCTGGAATGTCCGTCATACTCTTGAATTTGATTTTCAGATAGAAAAGAGCAGTGTGTATTGCGTACGTGTAGTACATGCTCATTGTGAAGCACCCGGCACGTTGGTCTCGCATTTTCTTAAAAAGTGCATCGCAGTCCGGTGGCTTACCACCCATCACCAACTCAATGAGAATAGTCGTGAGGACTACGGTTGCCGAACGATCGAGACCCAAATCGCACATTACGACCACTGGATCATTGCTTTTAATGGGGAACACCATCTCCTGGAAACGTGGCTCAATGTTCTTTTTTTTAAGTGCATTTTTAGCTGTAGTCATATTTTAAAATCGAGTAATTGATGTCAGAGTTCAAGGCAAAAGTCTTCGCAAAAGCCGACCAATACGCTCATTGCCAGCTAAGGGTCTGAAGTCAAGTCACGGTGTAGCGCGCAACATCTTCCAGGCTACACCTTTCCCTGAATTATGTGAATAAACCTAGTGCCTTTTGTTCAGTAGCACTGAGCAAGGCTAGCGCGGTGTTTTTTTGATGACGTTTCTCGCTCAATCGGTGCACAATGTCGGCTCTACAGTGCGGCCAATATCTATAGGACCCCCCTCTAATCTATCCATCCATCCGGAGAACGGAAAGAGATATCAAAAATCTATAAGCGTCGTTCGATTTTAAACACAAAAAACCCCCGGGGCGGTAATTTCATAGAGATCAAAGTTCCGTAGGACCTCCTATCTGCAAACAGCATAAAAGGAGGGAGGGGGTCCTATAGATATTCACCGCTTGCAGATGTACCTTTTTGTTGTTACAGGGTCCTGGAAAGTAGTACATATCTTCATGAAATTTTGGTCTCGGGTGTTTTTTGTGTTTAAAATCGAATGGCGCTTACAGATTTTTGATATCTCTTTCCGTTCTCCGGATAGACCCCAATTAGAAGGGGGTCCTATAGATATTGACCGCACTGTATAACATACCTTCCACGGAGCGCGGGTCAACGCAAGCAACTTTCTCTCGTCATTCGGCACCTTTTTCCATGGCCATGTGGCACAGTTGAATACACGAGCGTAGTAAGCTTCACTACATTCATCGGCCACAATTTCAATCGAGTATGTGCTCAACCACTTCTTATCCCGACCTTCTGTTTCAGCTTTTTGAGTGTTGATAAGCCAACCGTTCAAATTCATATAGTGTTGAGAGTTGACTGGGAAGAACGACTTCAATGAGTGCGGTTCACACTGCAACATATTTTCAATTGTTAATTTCAGTTTGCAAGCCACGAATTATAATCCAGAATGCAGAATTTTGTCCTAGCTCACCATAACAGAATTATGGACAATCTCCAGCCTGGAATGATGCACTAGTTCCTCCTGTCCCGGTGGTGAATCGTTTCCAGTTTTAGTAGTTAAAGGAGACGGAACCGGACTTGAATTCTTGTGGAACTCTTCTATCGCCTCGTCAACAAATGGCTAAACATTAGAGTTTTTACTATATATATGGACCATCGAGGCAATCTTAGTTGGGGGGGGGGGGGTCCACTCGTTTTTAGTCATTTTTGGAGGTTAAAAACAAATGTTTTTTCTGAAAATGTTATTAGATATATATTTATTATATGTAATTGAGTGTTTTTGCGTCGAGTTCTTTTTTCTCATTCGCTGCGATTCCGTCGACCTACTGGTTTTCGATGGACGGAGTTCATTCAAAGAGGAAGCGGAACATAGAAAAAGAATCAAAATTATGGCTGAGATATGGTTTCTATAGAAGTTCACAGAGAGCGCTTGACTGCGCTGAATTCTGGAAAAACTCTGAATATCCTTGAAGTCCTAAACTCTATTGAATTCTCGCGCGCACGTTTGTGTCTTTGTGCTCGTGTATCACCGTAGATGGTGAGCATAGAAAATCTAAAGTGCTCACCTCAAAAATAGAAATCACCCTCAACGCCCTTTTCTGCGTGACCATTTTCCAGAAGTCTTGAAGTGTATCCGGTAAAGGGTACTGTGTCATAATGAAATGAATATCCGAATTGTCGAACTTAACGAAGCTTGCGTTGATGTAATCACTTTCATCCGACGTTGTAGTCTCCAGATGGATACGTGAGTGGTCGTACATCTTATGTTCTTTAGACCTATTTTTCGTCATGTGTTTCTCCCATTCGATGCACGAATTATCGCTAGAAGGCTTGTATTTGGCAAGATGCTCGTCAAAATACGTGGACAGACTGGCTTCTTCTGCAATGAGCTGATTCGATTAGAGTGAAAAATGCACTATTCAGAACACTATTCAGAAATAAAATTGAGGTATCATTACATTTAAATAAGTAGAAATGGAATACAGAAATGGTAGAAAAATGGCATAAATTGTTAAAAAATGAACCACAATAGCTCAAAAATTCTGACTGCCATCAATGAGAGAGGGAGAGAGTGCGGGCAGCCAGAGATATCTAGTTTCTCTGAACTCTCCAACTCTCCCTCATTCTCTCTTCGTTCTCACTTACTCATGTCCAACAAATACTTGCACAACGCTCTTGCCGCTGCTGCTACTTTATAATTACAAGCTGCAGGGAACTCCTTTTCCTTTTCAGTAACTTCAGATGACGTCCTCCTTTTTTCTTTCGATGGCTTCTCTTTTTGATTTGATTTTTTATCCTTTGATTCCCTTTGGTGGGTTGGCGTATCTGCAACTGTTGCGTCCTTTGAATGTTTCTTGTCCTCCTTGCTGCGATCTTTTGGCTTTTTTTCCGGCTCTTTTGTATCAAATTCCTCTTCATCTTCATTTATCGCAGGTATAAAACCTTCTTTCATACGTCTTAATACAATTCTACCAACTGCCTTTCCTTTTTCATTGCTCAATCTTGCACTGAAATATTGTAGTAAACTAGATTAAATCCTATCGAAATCTTGAAGAAAGCGCATGCTGGTGGTCCGGTGTGACCTAGAAACTCGTGGCCGTCACTAACTAGATGGTCAGAATGCGCAGTAAAACTGCAGAATGGCCAACTATTCAACAAGCAAATGGTAGGCAGCTAGTGGGCAACTCGGTTTCCAGATTTCCATTATTTGGGGAGTATTACAGTATCCAGAGCCCTGTTGACAGAGCTGCATTAAACAGGCTGCACATCTGCCCAATGGACTATAACAGTAACGAGCACGCATTCCTAGGCCACGGACGGCCATCGGATGACATTAACCAGGTGAATGCGCGATGAACTGAATCGACCTGTCTTCAATGCATTTCAGACTCAAAATAATAATAAAGAAGCATCCAGCAACCAACTTACACTTTCTTCATCGTTTCCAAAAACTTTTGCTGACGAAGTGTCGTAGTTTAGATTTATATAAATTGTAAAATACAGGAAATAATGATCAATGTCCTTGCTTTCCATTTCTCTTCAAAATGTTCACGCTTGAATTTTTACCGCATGAATTCCAATTTTTTAAATGATTTCTGGAACTTATAATGCTTCACAAAGGAAACACACTGAATTCATTGTTGAATCTCAAAACTCTGAAAATATTATTTTTTTTTTCAAAAATGTTTTCTGTACCCATTCTAATTCGTTTTAAAGATATGTTCGTATTTTATTAAGCTATGCTCTGTCCTTACTGCGGAAATTATCGGTATGAGCCACCCTGAATGGTACATGTGTTGGAACAATAGAAGTTACTATTCAAGATTTCAGATCTTCCGGCACGGATTTTATAAGCAATTAACCATAGCATGTTAATAATCACTTGGTAATTGGTCGGAATGCCTGGCCGATGACGACCATTGTTAGCCAAATTGGTGGTCAAAAGTGAGCAGTTATTGAACTTGCGCTCTGGTGCCGATGCATTTTTACAAAATCTTTGCATATCGTTCTACTCTTCAACCAATGATTTCATACGCCAACCTTCTCAAATTTCAGACCAAACTGGTGCATAACCTACTGTGCTGACCGAACTTCTGTTAAAGTTGCAGCTCGTTTCCAATTCACTAACCAGTCGACGGCAGTTCGTAAGTCTTTCTTTAAATTTCAAACCCCATGCTTCCGTTTCAAACAAAAATGAATGTTCCAGCAACCTACAAAGTCCGTCGTCACTTCAGCCGCGAAACTGGAATGAAGGTCCATTTAGAGCTCACCGGCGGAGTTGAAGCCAAAAGAGATGACGATCCATTCAGTGAGTACGTAGGACAACTGCATTTTCGCGATTCTATGAGAGCGCACGATTTCAGAAATCCGGAAATGGAAAATGGACTTAAAATAAAACAAATTAAATTTTCGTTTTCTAGAAGCGGTATTCTCTCAATTCCCAAAGTCCATTGTTTCAGACTTCTGCATCGATGACAACGTCTCCAATACAATCGACACTGTTGTCAACAACTACAATGACGTTACAAATATGTCCGAGGCGCTCAACTATTACATTAACAAGCCAGGATGGGCTTATCTCATATACGATGTAAGTTGATGTCAGAGATGAGCGGAATTCCGCTTTCGTTCCGCTCTCCGTTATTCGCCGGGCAGACGTGAATTCCGCTTATCTCTTTTTGGTGTGTATTTCAGATCGGAACACCTCCAAGCATCGATGGGACCGACAATGTGAAGCAGGATCTTAACTACTGTGAGAAGTTTGTCGTTAAGGTACGATACACCATTCTACATACAAGTTGAGGAACCCATCACAAGAGGTGTACGCCAGGATAATCCTATATGACCAAACCTCTTCTCAGTTTGTCTAGAGCTAGTTCTCGAACAATTGTCCTGAAACCACCTGAAAGGACACGGCGATGACTACACTCACATGCCTGGAGTACGGATCAATGGCAGAAATCTCATTCACTTGAGATTCGCAGGCGACATCATTTTCGTAGCAAACGACCCGCGAACTACCAGCCTGATGATCCAGGAATTCACAGAACGGTGCAAAAAAGTAGGCCTCCAAATCAATACTAACAAAACAAAAGTGTTGAGAAACACTTACGCCATCACTCATCCGGTGATCATCAGTAATAAACCAACCATCACAACAATAGAAGACATGGATGAGCATGTCTACCTCGGCAGGCTACTCAACTCACGAGATGAACTAGAACCAGCACTCCACAGAAGACGACGAGAAGCTTTGGACAGCGTTCAACAACATCAAAAACACCACCGACGCTCTCACCTGCCCCGAATTCGAGCTCAACTTTTCTTCCCGCGCTCACATACGGATCTGAAACGTGGACCCTTACACAGAATCTCGCTGAAAGACTCCGTGTGACGCATGCATCACTAGAAAGAATTACCGGAATTTTACCAGAATGACCCTCACGGAACAACGCCAACAAGACTTACACCGCGAAGACATCCGAAAAATCTCCCAAGTCACAGACCCACTCAAATACATCAAAATACATTTCCTGTTTCATTTTAATGCCAATTATCAAATAATTAAAACCGAAAACTCCAAATGGCATCATTTCACCCATTTTCCCAATATTCTCTTTCATTTTTCGCTATTCTTATCACGTAAATAGACGATGCGAAAAGGACCGATAAGACTTCAAACTCTAAACACTTTTGTATATAATTTCCAAGTTATTAATTGTGCCGTTAATTTATTCGTGCGTTCAGGCTCTCTTTGCTCCTGTATAAGTATTTAACAATCTCGGATGATAACATGAAATGAGGAATAAGCTTTAGTGGGCCTTTGGATTGGCCCGTTTCGTTTCTAATCTCAAGTATCACTTATTATTTATATGTTTATGCAATGCCTCCCCCCCTATCGATTTCAGCGTTTCCAGAATTCTGGTACCAGATGATGAGAAATGAATGACCTAATACGATCCCGCGTGTCAGAAAATCTACAAATATTTAGACAGATCGGTCAACTCTTCGATTTGATCTAAAACAAACCTCAAGGATGTACTGCGTCAAAAGTATAGAATGTTTTGGCTGAAAAAGCTGAAAGGGAGAGATCTGTAAGACATCCATAGCCACTCAACTCGGAAGACACATCAAACTGTATTTGGTTATCTACGAACCCTAACTTCTAGGCCAACTCAACGATCGGGAAGGCCAAAGAAACATTCTCTTCGTCAACACCGAACACTCCAGCGCGCTGTATCCCACCCGCTCGCCAACAACATTCAACAACACCATCAAGGCGGAATTCCAGCTTACCAGGTTCCAGACCATTTTTTAGTACCACTCGTAAATCATCTTCCTGGAACTGGACTCGTATTCCACTAGAGAAATGCCCTCTGCCCCTCCGCCAATTCGTCGAATGAATTGCTAAAAACAGCAAACCAACCTGCCTCAGTTCTCCGCACTCTGCCTCTGTTTCTGATACGGTAGAGTCAAAAGCAAGTCGAGAGAGGCGATCAGATCTCGGAGTACCGGTCGTCGGTACCGCAATTTTGGGAATGCTGAATGCTGATGGGGTCGCTGCACTATATTGGACAAATATTAATCCTGCAAGGTGTCGATACATGAGGCGCTCATTTCTTCTAGATTCGATCATTAAGGGGGGGGAGGTTTTATTTATCTAGGATCCAACTTTGAAAGAAAATGAAATTCTCATATTTCGAATTGGGCAGCCTACCCCAAGTCTGCATCGTTTCTTGTTTTCTACACAATGGATCTGGAAAATTCTGAACAATTTCACATTCTCATTTCCAGATGAAATTGCTATTTCTCGCTTGTCTAGCAGCGGCAGCCATTTTGGCACAAAAGACTTCTGCTCCAGGTGGAAACCTGTGTAATTATACTACAATTGGAGATGAGTCCAACCAAGATGCAGTTCCTATTGCTGATTTCAGAACTTCCGGCATGGATTTTATCAGGTAAGCAGTTAAGTTGTTGATGATCACTCGGTAATTGGTCGGAATGCCTGGCCGATTACAACCATTTTTAGGCAAATTGGTGGTCAAAAGTGAGCAGTCATTGAACTTGCGCTCTGCTGCAGATGAATTTCTACAAAATTCTTGCATTACTTTCCATCCCCAAACCAATGATTTCATACGCCAACCTTCTCAAATTTCAGACCAAACTGGTGCATAACCTACTGTGCTGACCGTACGTCTGTTAAAGTTGCAGCTCGTTTCCAATTCGCTAACCAGTCGACGGCAGTTCGTAAGTTTTTCTTTAAATTTCAAACCCCATGCTTCCGTTTTAAACAAAAATGAATATTCCAGCAACCTACAAAGTCCGTCGTCACTTCACGCGCGAAACTGGAATGAAGGTTCATTTAGAGCTCACCGGTGGAGTTGAAACCAAAAGAGATGACGACAGTGAGTATGTAGGACAGATTTCAGAACTCCGGAAATGGAAAACGGACTTAAAATTAAACAAATTAAATTTTCGCTTTCCAGAAGCGGTATTATCTCAATTCCCAAAGTCCATTGTTTCAGACTTCTGCATCGATGACAACGTCTCCAATACAATCGACACTGTTGTCAACAACTTCACTGACGTTACAACTATGTCCGAGGCGCTCAACTATTACATTAACAAGCCAGGATGGGCCTATCTCTTATACGATGTAAGTGGATGTCAAAGATGAGCGGAATTCCGCTTTCGTTCCGCTCTCCGTTATTCGCCGGGAAGACATGAATTCCGCTTATCTATTTGTGGCTTGCGTTTCAGCTCGGACCACTTCAAAGCATCGTTTCGACTAACAATGTGAAGCAGGATCTTAACTACTGCGAGAAGTCTGTCGTTAAGGTACGAATTTTGCTCTGAAATCGGATATCCAGGCCTAAAAAAACGGAAACTGTAGGGATTCTCTGAGAGATCAACAAAGTTATGTTTTCTTGAGATACATCTGAGAATCCTAGTGCATTTGTCCGTCAATTTCACTGTTTTCTTCGAATTTACTCAAAATTTTGGGAAAGTCTGAAAAAAAATTTACTTCTTAATTAAAGTGAATGATGAATTCAAATGATCAAATCATTTTTCAGCTTTTCCGAAATAAAAAAGGTTCATTAGAAAATTCGTGCTTTGCGAATACCGCTAATATATGTATATGTGCTCATGTAAAAAGTTTCGGACTCAAATTCTCGTCCATGTTTCCAGCAATATGAAGATGGAACTTTCGGCGTCTTCGAAGTGTTTGCCGGACTGATCAAGGCCAACTGATTTCTGATTTTACCATTTTTTTTCTAAATTCGAATTTGAATTTATTGAATAAATAATTTCACTATTATAATAACATGTGTTTAATCCATCTTTTACACTAGATCCGGCAACTTGAAAAGGTCTTTTAGCACTGTTAGTTTGCAAACGAATACGAAATTTAAAATGTTGTGGAGATTGGCGTCAGTCCGTGAAAATCATCATATTTCGACAATCCATTACTTCGTAGTATCGCTAGGGAAAATCTATTCCGCGTATGAAACGCAAAGTTTTTTCTAACAGAATGCGGAGTGCGGAAATAACAGCAAAATATCATTTTCATCCATTTTTTTATTTTTCTTTTTTTTTAATTCCTATCGCTTTAATTGACAGTACCAAATGTGACGATGAAGTCACAAAGAATGACATCGATACCGCTTTCCAGGGACCAGGGAACCAGGTATGAGCGAGAAAAACTTTCTGAAAACTGAAAAAGCACTTCGAAAGAGTTGTGCCCAAACGTGCCTAAACAATGTCTGAACATTGGGCATCTTGCCCATAAGACCATGAGTTATGGCACCGCACCAAGATAGATTGCTGGCACACAAAGTAAACTACTACATATGAAATACAAGTTTTACTAAAGAAAAAATTAGAAAATAAAAATCAAATCATCCTACAGATCCAATGGATTGCACCGAGGAATTCCTGGGTCTCGTATGGAACATCACTCTGACAGGTACCAGGGCTCCGGCCACACCGCCTCCACTTAACTTGGGCAAACTGGTCACCGAAGTAGTCGAGGTGGGATCTTTTGATATGGAAGGCCTTGACGGCATACCGCTAGAAGGCCGTGCTTTAGTGCCCAAAGCCGAGTTTGCGGAAACGGCTGCATTCGCCGGCCCTCCTTGCGATGTATCCAAGTCGCTGAGAATCCCGATCATTTTCAGATTGGCTATAATAGATTCCTGCGATTCTCTGGTCGCTATCACCTTCACTTTCAACTGTTTGTGTAGATTTCTAGCCTTTCGGCAGAGTATGAAATTTGCAAAATAATCCGTCCGCAAGTTTTTGTTCAAAGCGATTAGACTTATCGGGTAGACAATTGGAAGATAGCAACGGACGTTTAGGTAGAGAATATCCAGTAGCGAATTCTCTGCAAAATAATGGGATTTTTCTGTTAAAAATAGCCCGTCGCAAAGTTTCGTCGCAAATGCATTAACATTCAAAATGCGCTATAGAGAAAAGGTTCGGACACTTGTAAGTCACAAAAGCTGTCGATTGCGTGCGGGGGTATAGCTCAGTGGTAGAGCGCTCCCTTAGCATGGGAGAGGGCTGGGGTTCAATTCCCCATACCTCCAAGAATTTTTGATATGTTTCACTTTTTCATTGAATTTTGTTCAAAACTGAACTACTGAACTTGAAAATTAGTATTTTTTAAAGTGTTATTTGGAAAATGAACTTTTGAATCTCACACGATTCGCAC
The DNA here is from genome assembly GCA_003052745.1 of Caenorhabditis inopinata. Taxonomy (NCBI): domain Eukaryota; kingdom Metazoa; phylum Nematoda; class Chromadorea; order Rhabditida; family Rhabditidae; genus Caenorhabditis; species Caenorhabditis inopinata. The sequence goes on along the minus strand of AP018152.1, from coordinate 10,644,404 downwards.
ACTTCTGCTGCTAAAGTGATAATTTAATTTTTGAACGTTTGCAAACCCACCAATATCCAGACATCTTTTCACCAATAGTTGCAAGAATAAGTCTGACAAACAGGCAATGTACAGCGGGGCGTACGAATGTTTAAAGAAAGCAATCACGTTAGTTTGGTTTTGTATCTGAAAGCTTGCAGAATTAAAAAAAAAAAGAAAAAGACATTTCAATAAAAACATCTGGAGGTATGGGGAATTGAACCCCAGCCCTCTCCCATGCTAAGGGAGCGCTCTACCACTGAGCTATACCCCCATATCGGAAAGGTTGACTACAGCAATACAAATATCTGCACCTTTTGTTCATTTCGTATTCCTCCGACGAGGCACGCTCGTGTGTAAGACGCTTTTGCCGAGTTGTACATTACAATGGAGATCTTAAAAGAGATGAAAATACTTAGTAATTGACTCAAAAAGCTTACAAAAAGGCATGGAATTAGCAGAGCTGCATGATAGAAGTCGTAAAAGTAATTAGCGACTAATGAGTTACTGACAACGTCATCAGTGTCGCTGGAGTTTCCAAATGTCATCTGAGGCTCTACGTCGTCAAATTTAACGTAAATTTCACGAATTACAAGCTCTATGATTACGGAGACAACAATTTGTATGATCTGAATGAAACATATGGAAGGTTTTCAGTTTCAAAAAACCACTTAATTTCAGCAAAGCCTGAAAAGCTAACCCGGAAGACTACTATATGTCTGCGTTTTGGTGTTTCTCGAACAGACGGTGCTCTGTTAAAAATGATCCGTTCTACAGTAGTCCAGAATACGGCGACAGCTGGTACGGCTCGACATACAGAGAGCATTGTGGAGAAGAATGCTTCGGACTTCTTGGTATGGTTCACACTTGAACCCCAAATGGCTGCTGGAATTTGGAAATATTTCAGTTTTACTTATTGCATTCATAAGTTAACGGGCAAAATTGGTGCGACACGTAGGCCAATAGCTACCAATCGTGTTGCAAATTTTGTCCAAACTAGGTGAAAACGAGTGCGAAATTCAACGTCTTTTTTCGTTCCGGGCCTTCCTCCACTTTTGGCAATGTTTACACAATATTTTACAATCCAGCGAAACGAGCTTGCCTTTCAAACCTTATTTCACCTCATACCTGTGGCCACAATGTTAGAACAGCCGAGCAAGATTAGGGTCACCGACAGGAATCTCAAGTTTTTTCGGCAAAACTTCGGATAAACGGTGGATCGATGCGTGGCTCTCTGATAGCACAGGTTGAGGTAGATCCCGACGAAAGAGAGCACGAGGCAAGTGACAAAACACACAACTTCAATGGCCATACTGCACGTTAGGATCTTCTGAAAGAATATGGATTCTTGCTGTAAGATTTGGAGAAAAACGAGAGAAAATAGGTGCAAGAATGAGCGAAGGAAATCAAGTTTTCGGTGTTAAAGGAGGCCGTGTAGCGCCGCAAATCCATATAACAAGAAAACACCTGGCTAGTGCAAAGTGTTTTGGTGTTATCGATAAGCAAGTAAAAAATAATTATAGTGAGCTTCATAGAATACGTAATTCTGAAAAATGTCTCCCGCCGGAAATTGAAAATGGCGCGAGATACTCTGCTTGTTTTTTTGCAGTGTGTCTGAACTTAGCTATGTTGCCTTAATGGTGATCACAAATGGTAATGTCACAGTGAAATTCCGACATTATAGCATTGGGTTATTCAAATTGACATCACTATCAATGAAAATTAACTGACCTGCACTTCTTTTCTATAGACTATCAGCAATACTCCTTTTCAATATCCGTTGTGGTCTAGTGGTTAGGATTTATGGCTCTCACCCATAAGGCCGGGGTTCGATTCCCCGCAACGGAAATTGGCTTTTGCCTTTTTAGAAAATTTAATCAAAAGTATTTTAAATTGAAAGCAGGTGCAATATAGCGCAGATTTCTCGCTGTCTGCCCCTTGTCATGCGCAAATTATAAGAAGAAAACTGTTGCATAGCTCAGTAAAACGCAATTTGATCAATTTTCTTTTTGATTAATCTCTCAAGAATTCAAAAAAAAGGGGGGGGGGGAGAGTGCGACGAAAATTCTTACGAAAAATATATAATGAGCGGTTGTGTGTCTGCTCAGCAGAGCCAAACGGTGAGCGGCTACAGCGGGAGTGTGTGATTATGATGTGGACGAACGAAACTTTTCTCTGTTTTCCCATTCGCTCAAAAGGAAAATAAAAATAAAAACATAAGGAAGGACTAAAAATCAAGAAAAATAATGTAAATTTACGGCGCAAAAGTGATGGAAGAATGTTATCGAAGTTCAGAAACGTCATGCCAAAGAATCTTGCATATTCTAATGGTGTATGGCTTAGAATGACGAAACTGTTCTTGATCATTCGGTTGTGTTATTAGGTGCATTTCATGCTTTCATTGAAACTGCTCAACTTTTTAACTTTCAAAACGAGCTCACATACCAAGCACAGATATGCTTCGCTACCCTAGCTAAATATATTACTCAATAGCTTACCAATTTCAAACATAAAAACTCACATTTGTGAATCTTTTTTTATAGAATTTAAAGGAGCACTTTCTGCTGCAAAGTTTCAATGAAAAAATTCCTTTCTCGAAAACTTTGGAAAAATTTGGAAGAATTTAAACCAGGTTTTTAGGCCATATTAGTGAATCCAAGCCTCAATTGAGTTCAGAACAGCAGCTCTTTCAGCCTCAGTCAGTCCATCACAAAAAGTTGGCTGCAAATTCAGAAGCACGTTGGAAGAGGCAAAGAAATCACGGAGTATCCCTGGTCCGCTGAAAAGCGCGGAAAAACAAGGTCAAAGAATAGGATCCCTCACCTTGAGACACAGGAGCTACACTATATTTGAAGTGTACGCTCTAGTTGCAGACCCAGAAGAACTCACTGGCTTTCATGGTATTGTAGATAGAGGAAGCCCGTCTGACTACCTGCAACAAATACAAAGTTGTAAAAGGCGACTTTAATGCTAGAAATGGATCAGAACAGCACACGAAACAGTGCATTAGGCCACACAAAATGGATCCATTAAAAATGAGCGGAGAATTACTCGTTAACATCTGCGAATCAGCTATCCTATCCTACACATGAATCCTTAATTCAAAATTTCATTAAGGACGGCTAAGACTTGAAATTAAAAGGTGACATTGACCATATAACGGAATGTTTGTGACTGATGTTTCAGTAGTCCCCTTCCTCACAACGATAACGATCTTCTATACGGCAAGTTGCTCTACAAACTTGTAAAGCTCGAACAAATCAATCGGACTAACCCGAGAAGAAGAGTATTGGATCCGGAGAACACAGCGGAATCCAGCAGAAGAATCTCACAATCAGAAGCTACCAAGAAGCTTCTCACAATGCGGGGATTCAGCAAATCTGACCCAAACTTCAATTCGAAATTGAACTTCAATAGTTCTACTCAAAATTTTTTAGCACCTATCAAAATTGCCTGATCATTCATCTTCGTTACTCACGACGTAGATACGTACTCAACTATTTCCTCAACGGGAAAGCTCGAAATGTGTGCTGACCCACTAGCACGCGGTCTCCATCAACATTTGCGCAATCCTTGAAGACGTCAAGGCGATCATCTACCTCGGTAGACTATTCATTAAAATTCACGAACTTAAGCAAGAATAACACAGAAGAATACGTGCAGATAGGGCGGCATTCAATAGTATTAAGGAAACACGCTCCAGCCTCTTCGAATCCATAGCTCTCTACACTCTCCCTCACCGCTCAGAAGTTTGGGGCTCAGTTCGGGGTTCACTGGAGTTCAATTCCCCATGTCTCCAGAGATTTTTATTGAAAGGACTTTTTCTTTTATCTATTCTGCAAGATTTCAGATACAAAAACAAACTAACCTAATAGCATTCTATAATATAAACACTCGTATGTCCCGCTGTATATGTATTTTGTCAGACTTATTCCTGCAACTATTGGTGAAAAGATGTCTGAATATTGGTGGGATTGCAAACGTTCAAAAATTAAATTAGCACTTTAGGAGCGGAAGTGCAGAAGCAGTCGAATCATGTGAGAGTGATGTGAGAATGTGAGATTTCTATGAAAAAAATTTAGTGAAATTAAACGACAGAGATTAAAACAAAATCAACTTTATTTTCAGAAAGAGTAGACCAAAACCTACAATTATTTGAGAAAATGTTTGAAATTTAATCGTTTTGCCTCGATGCACACCTTCAGAAGAGTCGAAAAAGATTCCTGGTCAATTATCGTCCCATGGCTTGAGCAACGCTTTCTTCAGAGACTTCAGATTTGGATGGAAGTGAGCCATGACCTTCTGCTCTAGAAATCCCCAAACGGAATAATCCAGCGGATTGAGATCCGGCGACGAAAATTCATCGTTTAAAACTGTTTTTTGACTGTTAATTTTGACGTTCCGATCGATGAAATTCAGTGAAACCTTGCAATCGAATGTGAATCCAGCCCACACCGTCATCGATTGAGGAAACATCAGGTTGAATGCCAGATTACGTTTCGATGACGCCTTAACGGCTGCAATCAACTTTTTGGATTTTTGAGGGCGATTTTTCTTGGACCGATCGGAAAGATTTTTGATGATGTCACGGATCCGAGGAGTGTTGATACCTTGTGGTCTTCCTGTTTTTGGTATTATCCATCCGCGAGGACGTGATTTTTCGTTTAAAGGCGCTGTTTGGGTCTCGTTAGGGGATAGCGCGTTTTAACGCGCCAATTTAAAAATTGTAAGGATGCGCACACACTGCGTATGTGATTTCTTTTCGAAAATTGAAGCGAAATTTGCCAATAAAAATTAATTTAAAAAAGCATGATTTTCGAAGCAAAATATAAATAGAAAAAATTCCAATATTCGCTTCAATTTTCGAAAAGAAATCACAAACGCAGTGTGTGCGCTTCCTTACAATTTTTAAATTGGCGCGTTAAAACGCGCTATTCCCTAACGAGACCCAAACCCCGCCTCTATACGACAAACCACGTACTCCCGATCCGATAATAGCTCCTTGACATGTCCTCTCGTTTTGATATACTTCACAACTTTGTTTACAGTTGACTTCGGAATTTGGTGGCGTTGAACAATGTCACACACGCGCACTTCATCCGCGTACAGCTTGGGAATCAGGGATCGCTCTCATAGCTAGCGATGCAAATGAAGTGATGACCTATGTTTGTAATCTCTTTTTATATAGTCTACCTATATTCGAAAATATTCGAAAGTTTTACCCTTTGAGAGTTTTACCCCTACCCCTTGGCTCTCTGCAGTTCTCGGAAAAAAGTCTTCATACTTAGGAGCCACACTGTAGTTTATTTTGGAGGAACTTTCAAATTTACATTTTCAAAATAACCACAGAATTAATAGAAGTGAGTAACATTCTGAGGAATCAAAAGTCTCAATGAAAAAGTGCAAAACACTAAAAACTTCTGGAGGTATGGGGAATTGAACCCCAGCCCTCTCCCATGCTAAGGGAGCGCTCTACCACTGAGCTATACCCCCGCATGAAATAGAAAGCGTTTGTGTCCTACAAGTGTCCGAATCTATTCTCCATAGCGCATTTTGATAGTGAATGCATGGGGGTATGTGAAATCGGAACAAAATGAGAATAGAACTCGTAGCAAATCGGAACATGATGAAAATAAAATTGTTAAAAAAGAAAACTGTATTGAATTGGAACTGATAGGGAATTAGAACTGTTTTAAAGTAAAACCGCATGCAAGCGGAACTGTATGGAATTGGAACTGTGTTCAATGGAGCGCGTTTGCTTTACACGAGTACCTTTCTCAGCGTTAAATCAACTAAAAATACTCTTGTAAAGCAAACGCGCTCCATTGAACAGAGTTCCAATTCCATACAGTTCCGCTTCCATGCGGTTTTACTTTAAAACAGTTCTAATTCCCTATCAGTTCCAATTCAATACAGTTTTCTTTTTTAACAATTTTATTTTCATCATGTTCCGATTTGCTACGAGTTCTATTCTCATTTTGTTCCGATTTCACATACCCCCGAATGCATTTGCGATGAAACTTTTCGAGTGCGGTTTTTTACAGAAAAATCTCATTTTGTCCTCACATTTTCTCTATACAAAGTACTTGGGTCGATGCTTTTTGGGGCGACGGTAACACTGTTTTTGTAATTTTAGTAAAAGTTGGTTTTTTTTTTGTTCAGAATAATCGAAATTTTTGATAAAGTGCACTAAAATGTTAAATATTTTTCTATTCTAAAACCAATTTTTGAATATGATACTTTTTATTAAAATTTTAAATTCAAAACCTTTGAGAAAGCTTAGAAAATCATAAAATTCAAACTGGTATACTATGTTAAACGATCATGCATAAAAACTATCCCAATCATTCAAATTCAGTGACTGACCAGCAGAGCCAATCGACACTTCAATAGAGCGCGCTTGCTATTTTCTTCCGCTTCTCATGCTGAGAATTAGAGAACCGAGATCTAGATGTCGTCACTCAGAAACCGCGCTTTATTAACAATTGACACAGTGCTATCCTTAAGCGAAGTTGAAAGAGAGAGAGAGTTACACCGACACAAAGCTCCTCTCGTCTCTCCCGAATTCCGTTGTTTCTGTTAACTTTAAAACAATATACAATATGTATACGTAATACTGATTAATATTTATTTATTATTTTAAATGTAAAAAACATTTTAATCACAAATTCCGTTCATTAATTGCGCTGTCTGAAAAAGTTGACTAAAAAAACTGAAAACTGTAGCGTAGAAACAGCGGACTTTGGAAGATTACTTTAGATAAATTCTTCCGCCATTCTCCACAGAAAAATCTGGAAAATGGAAAATAATTATTTTCAAAAACGTTGGAACTAACCTTTTAAAGGCAAACTTTTCTCAATTTCAACAAGATGTTCAAAACTTCATGCTCGCCGTGACGGAGAAGATTCATAGAGTTTTGTAAGTTCTTTATTTCATATTGCATAAAATAGTGATTCATGCTCACACGAATTCTTTTTAACGAATACATAACTTTGCAGGCATGATCTGCGATCAACTCGGCTCCAAGAAGTGAGTCGAGATATCGACGGAGTGGAGGCAGTTATCAAAGAGTTTGTCCAAGATAAAGTTAGTTTCGACATTATATGTACTAATTTGAGATGCTTGCAGAATTATGAGAATCCGAAACGGAAAAATGCTCGAAACGCGAAGGAAATGCGTCATGCTAAAGAAGAACAGCAGCAGCTGGAGCAACTGCCGTTGGAACGTCAACAGCTGGAGTCGACACAAAATGAACACGGAAATGGCTCGGCGTATCCTCCCGAGGACAGTTTTTCTGATGGCCCATTGAAATTTTAGTTGAATCGAATTTATGCTTCTTATTTTTATCTTTTTTTTCACTCTTAAATTTAATTTGTACTACGGTTTCTGTGGTTTTGCGTCATAAAATTATTTGTTTTAAACAAAACGAATTCAATTATATTAAGTCGTGGTGGTGAATAACAGCTAGTTGTACATATAGAGGGGCGAGCAAGCGCACTCCATTAAACACCGCACGTTACGTCACTCCGATTATGTGGAGAATCGGTGGGGGCTCTCCTAATCTCCTCGCTTTCTCCGCCGATTATACTCGCTTTCTCCGCCGTTTCTACCGCAAGGTTTGCTCAGTTGGAGAAACGGCGTTTGTCCAAGATGCTTCTTAACCCCTTATTCTCCCCCGTTTCTACGCCACGGTTTCCTAAACGGTCTTTAGGCGAAAGCGCGTAAAGCACTGGAAAATGAAAAATACTCAGCAAACAAACCTTGCGGTAGAAACGGCGGAGAAAGCGAGTATAATCGGCGGAGAAAGCGAGGAGATTAGGAGAGCCGCCACTGATTCTACTAACCCCTTCCGCTGAGCGATAATCAGTGTAAAAATGCTTGCAAACGATACTGCGCATTCCCCCTAACGCGTTGTTTAGCTGTTCTTGTCTTTGGAGAAACGGCGCTTGTCCGACGTTGTCTTTAACCTCTCCATTCTCCGCCGTTTCTACAGCAAGGTTTGCTGAGTTGTAGAAACGGCGTTTGTCCAAGATGCTTCCTAACCTCTTATTCTCCCCCGTTTCTACGCCACGGTTTCCTAAACGGTGTTTAGGCGAAAGCGCGTAAAGCACTGGAAAATGAAAAATAAGTATTGTCAAATACAAATAATATCTCGCCATTGTATTCCAACAAATATGTGACTATTGTTCGAAGTCATCGCGCGGGTGCAACTCTATTCAAGGGGCAATTCAATTACAAGTTTTACAGAAATTAATTTAACGCTTTCATTTTTATATAATTTTTCAATTAGCTTCTAAGCTACCGTTTGCTAAGGTATCTTTAGCCACTATTGTTTCGCGAAAATTCCAATTTAGCACTAAAATAGATTAATCTTGCTCAACAAAACTCCGCAAATCTAACACAAGTCTATGCCAAGTTTTCCACAAGTCTAGCACAGACTTGGGCTAGATTTATAGAGCTTTGCTGAGTAGCCTTATTTTTCTTTCATAGCCTAGTTTAACCCTTCGCAATAAATCTGTTTTGATTAGGTCACATACCTAACTGTTTCTGAATAAATTTGTATTCGTTTATGTTTGTAATATTGAATTCAATTGCATACTTTTTGCATCATCCGTTTGTTTTGTGTCAATATCTGTTCAGAGTGTCAATATCTTGACTCTTACATTGATAAATTCATAATTTTAGAAGGATATTAAAAATCTATAGATTCAAATCCAAGAATGAGCGGCACTCTTCATCCACAAAATAGATATTCAGAAAACTGCGTGAAAGGTAAAAATAAAGTTTTACCGCTATTTAAATAATCAAACTTTACAGAATGTACGAGTAGTCAGCAACGTTATGTCTATCAACCTCCTCTACCCACTCCTCGACGTCGTGTAGTTCATCGCATTACTCAATTGTCGACTCCGCTGCCCAGAAATTGTAACTAAAGAATTCCTAAACTTTGAAACGTTATTTCTTTAATGGAATTTATAATCATGTTTTGAAAACTTGTATTTTTAGCACTTCACGCTCCTCCGCCCCACAGGAACATTCAAAGCTTGCCAACCAACGACCGGCCCATTTTGTACAAAGGAATTCATGTGCTGGATGGTGACTATAAAACATAAACAATAGTTCATGCGTTCATTCAGACCGGCTAGCCTTGTATCGCCATGAAATCGACTTCTTCAACAACATCGATGATACGGCACCCCTTCTAGGTAACATTATTCTCGTGTTACCGAATTCCCGGCTTTTTCTCGATTTCAGATAATCTCAACAAAGCTGTGAAAGGTGATGTCATCGACATTGGTGAATGTGGACTTGTCATTCTAAAGTACAAAACTTGCGGAAAGTTTAACGAAGATATGTTCAACGTAATATGAAATCAGCTTGTATTGTTACAAATCGTGATTCTTTTTTTCAGTCCTGTGCTAAAATTCACTCTTCTTTCCAATTAGAAACGTTGTCTGATGCATCGTCCCTCGGTAAAATCTCTCCCGAAGTGTTCGCTTTGGGACAAATGTTTTATGTAAATCTTTCATACTCTATTTCCTCGAAATTTAACGGAATTCAGATGAAAATTCTACGCTACGAAACGTCGTCGAAGAGAGAAAAGAAAACCGTCGGATTGAGTTTCAAACAATGTTTCACTCACGTGCTCAGAACTTTCAATGGACGGTGGCCATTCAAAGTATAGAAAATGATTTTCATCGAGTAATAAACTCATAACTTCAGGAACAACAAATAATTTCCACGCAAGGAATAGGAGCTGTTCCAAGTGACTTGAGACGTGGAATATCCTTGGTGATTCGACACGTTTTGGCTCAGGTACAATCATAGTGCATCCATTTCTTACTATCCCTAGTTTACAGATTTTGGAAGATCCGAGAGGCCACCAGTCCTACGCATTTAGAGTGAATCATGGGAAAAGTGGTAAAAATGAGGACCTTCTTGACTTACCCAGATATGTAGCTGAGTTTTTAAAAGGTTAGTTCCCACGTTTTTGAAAAGAATTATGTTTCATTTTCCAGATTTTTGCTTGTTATCTTTCGGATATCCAGCTGCTTCTCGCTTTGCCAGTTTCAGTTATGATGATCTCTTGAGAGAGAATGCAAGGTGAAATAGCAATGGAAGCACGAGTAGCATATTTTTCTTCCAGTTTGGGTGCAAGGCTCGGCAGAACAAGGAGCGACGGCTTGGCAAATTTCCCACAATTTCAACAAGACGTTCATCACTTCATGGTCGCGGTGACGGAAAAAATTCAAAGAGTCTTGTACGCTTATCAATGCTTTTCCCATGAATTAAATATAATGTATGTATACAAAAACTCGTTTACAGACACGACTTGCGATCCACTCGTCTAGAAGAAGAAATTGAAGAGGTCGACGGGCAGCAGGCAGTTATCAAAGAGTTTGTGCAAGACACAGTTAGTTTCGCTACTACATATCACTACTAACTTAAAATATTGCAGAATTATGAAAATCCTAGAAGAAAACATGCCCGAAAAGCGAAGAAAGCGCGTTGTGTGAAGGAGCAAGAACAAGAAGCAGCTGGAGCATACGCAGATCGAGATGAAACACTGCGCCCTCACAAACACACTCCTTTTGATGACGAACAGGATTTCTAATTACTGTAAAATCTGCATTTCAGTGACATGCAACACTATCGGTCGAAGTTATCGCGCTAGGGCAACTCTATTTTTCAAAAAATTTTCCCGACGCGGCGCTTTTATTAAGTGTCGTTACCAAACTGAAATGTTGGGTTTTCTAAACAACAATTACTTCAAAATTACTAACAGTAACAGTAGAAATGTAAGGCAAAATGTTGATTGAAGCATCACTTGCTGTATCTCCATCATCACCTCCTTCCTCGTCTTCGCTGATTCTCAGTTTATTAATAAGATTCCCGGCAGAAATTACAAAATCCAAAAATTGACTTCGTTTATTTTTAAGTTTTTCGAATTCTCCTGTAAATTAAACTATTTCGCTGCAAATTGAACAGCTTTTTTTAAATTTTAATAAATCGGCCTTTTCGATTGTTTTTTTTTTTGAATTTTGCATTCTGACCCAAAGTCTAACATTCTTAATGAGAAAATGCAGAAAAATTCAATTTATCGTTAACAATAATGTATAAAAAACAAAAAAATTAGTTTTTATGAGCATGAAAGCGCGCTTCATTTTTACATAATTTATCGGTTAAATTTTATTTGTTACTTTATTTTACGTACTCTTGGATAATAAATTTATGTGGTTTCAGCAAAATTTATTTGATTCTATTACAATGTTCGGGTGCTAATTCGAATGTAGATGCGAGCACGCACTTTCGATTAAATACAGCACGTTACGACACTCCGATTCTGTGAAGAATCCTTGGAAGGAGGGATCGAAGAATCTTCGTTATGGGGTTATTCATGAAAAGCACAATTGCATTTTAATGCAAAAAAAGGCATTTTTTTGCATTAAAATGCTTTTTGTGCTTTTCATGAATAACCCCATTAATGTTCTCTATAAGCCCGCTGATTATAATCGCATTTTATGCCACGGTTTGCTGAATATTTGTTTTTTTACTGGATTCTATAGTGTTTTTATTAATTTAAAAGTGGTAATCGCTATAATTGTTAAAGTTTTCAATGTGATCTTAACGGGACTGAAATTTTCAATAGTGTTTAAAAAATAATTTTCAGAGGGACTGCTTAAATAAAACTAAAAAGTTTTGTCTACAACTCGCTTCTTAATTTTTCGAACACGAAGATTCACTTGTTCCCAACATGTTTCCGCAACAAGGCCACGTAATATGGAGAACACCAGTACAACGACCTTATTTACCGACGCATCAGCAATTTGTACCGCAACAACAAGGATTTCAGTCAACAAAGTAAGAGAAACAAAATTATATTACTTTTTTAAAATAATAATTTGATTTTCAGCAATCTTCCACAAAAGCCGACAGAGTCGCGTGCTCAAAAACAAGTTTCAGCGAATTTTTTGCCTTCTGTCGTCAATGAAGCCTATCATAATGTTTTGGAACAAGTGGTAACAGCGATGTGCTATAAAATTGGGTTCGACGATATTGAGGAAGGTGCTCTGGAGACGCTCATGTTGCTTTTCCATTCCTGTAAGTTGATAAATTTAGTAAACTATTTTCCTACTAAACGTACACTTTCTCTGATTGTTTTGCAATTTTCAAATCGAAAAGTTAGTTTCCGGCATAATTGTTAAAATTCAAAGCTTCATCTATATTCACCTTGATTTTTGAAGCAATTTAAATACAATTTTTGAAAAAAAATCTTTATCTTTAAATAGCAGCGTATTTTGCATAATTTTTAGCTAAAACAAGTAAATCAAAGCCTTACAATTATTGTATGTATTATTTAAATAAATCAAAATCCCAATTTTTTTCAGACATTAAAAGAATTGGAGAACAATCTCGAATAGCTTGTGAGGTCGCTGGGAGAACAATTGTGAGTCCTGGAGATGTCTGGTTTGGCCTCATAAATATGGGAATAAAGGTTCAAGAATTGCCAGATTTCCATCAAGAGCAAATTATTTCCGCGTTGACTGTACATGCTCGTGAGTTTTTTCTTTGTTAACAGTTTTCAGATAAAAGACTTCCAGTTTCTAATAGAAATACAACTGTGATTCTGATTCAAGTCCTGAATTTATTTTTCAACACCTAAATCGATATTAATTCAACATTTTTCCAAAAAAAAAAAAGCATAAGTTTATTATACAGTTTTTTTCGACTGTTTTAAAAGAAAAAAATGCGGGAAGAGAAAATGATTGGTCAGCGTGCGAGCCGACAGACTGATTCGATATAATTTAATAGAAAATAAAAATCTAAACGCGTTTTTCATTTTTTTTCAATTTTACAGCCGAAATCATCCCACCAGATGCAAAAACTCAAGCCCTCCGCATCGGAACCCCTCGGCCACACCCCCAGTACGTATTCGAATGGCTCCCCCCTCTACCTGATCCTCATACCTATATCAAAACAGAAATAAGCGAGGATATTGATTTCACATATGAAAAAGTGCGAGAGGCGATGGCTCAAAAAAAGAGGAATGGAATCACGTCACTGGTCAATTACATGATCAGAAAATATCCGTCGATATGCCTCTTTAAGAGTTTTGAAGATATTATTCATGAACAAGTGAAGAAAACGGTAGATACTTTGTATTTAAAAGAAATTAGGCTCCTTAATGAGGGTTTCCTCGTAACGAGAAATACATAAATTAGACACGCAGATATGGACGTGCCCCTAGAAATCAGGCGGTGTATTGGAAAATTGCATGTGCTGTGTTGCCAAATGAAGAGAGGGATCAAACAGTCCTCGAATTTTTACTATTTTTCCAGTTGCTACCCGATTCTTAGATCGGTTTATTATCCCCGTCCCTCTTTTTTTGTAGAGCCTCAGTGAATGTCATTTCTAAATAATTAAAAAAATGTATTAATCTTTTTTTGCAGTTTATGAAAGAAAGTGAAGAAAAACGGATGCAAGAAGCCTTCGTCGCTTTTCGAGATTTACTGAAGACCAATGATATCGATGAAGCGAAGAATGTTGGACAACTGCTTTTCGATAATGGACTGATCAGTAAACACGTGAGCATTTCTGTTGTGCGTTTATGAATAGAAAACAATTGAAAAAGATAGGTTATTGTTAATTGCGTTTTTTCTAACGCTTCCTAAAACTTTTCCTTTGTGGCTATTACAAATTTAAATATTTTAAAGCGGAAATTAACTGATTTCAGACATGTTTCTAAAGTTATTAAAGTGATTTTGTGAATCAACACAAATGGACGCTAGAATTATGATATAAACTTATTTCCAAATTGAAAATATAAACTGGTCTGATTTAAATTTCATGCAGCAGATCGAAAAATTTTCATGTGCTATTATTCACTGTGAAGATTTGTAAATATAATCTGTCTGAAGTGCCTGAAAACAATGTGATTTGTCTGAAATAAGTTACAGAATCGCTGTCAACTAAGAAATTTGAGGGATTTTCAGTTCTATTTATTTTCATTTTTTTTTGCATCAAAATGCAATCGTGAATAACATTAAAGTGGCATTTTTTGCATTAAAATGCAATTGTGCTTTTCATGAATGACCCCATTAATGAATTGCTTCTAGGAACTCCAAACTGGCACAGAAGTTGTGTGCATGACCTCGGATGGAGCGCTGATTGACCAGTATGGAAAACGAGTGCACCTAACAGACTCAACTTCGATTGAGTTAGAAGACAAGGATAGAATATCAAAGAGTACGACCAGAATGACCACGTGTGGAGATGGAGCCGAATCATTAAGATGTAATAATTCCAATATTGAAAAAAAAGGCTGGCTCTAGTCACTGAAATACCGGATTTTTGAAGTGCCAAAAAAATAGTTGGAAATGAAATTAATCCTACTTGTCCTTTTCAGATCACTGGCCTGTCGACGAGATGTTGGATGAGCTTATCGAACTCGACTCATGCACAATGGATTTGGGAGACGATAAACCAGATGAAATGAAGTATATGCAGGAGAAGACGGCATTCGAATACCTACCAGAATGGTGTCACATATTGAAACCGTCGTTTGAGCATCGCGCCTATCTAACTGTGGTATTAGATGACCTGAAAGCTGAAGAAGAATCAAGAAAAGAAAAAGAAAAGGATAAGGAGGAAAAGGATGGAAATGAGGAAGAGAAGAAAGGCAAGGACGAAGAAATTGTAAGTGTATGAAGTCCGGTGTTTAAAGGAGATATCCATCTCTAAAAAAGATTTTAAAAATTTTTTAATTCTTAACAAATTTTCTTTCAATTCGTCATTTTGTAATTAAACCTTGCTTCCTAACGCGAAATAGCACAATGCTGCAGCACACTGTTTTCAAAATGCGGTCAAATCTCCGTTTTTTTCATGTTCCAGATTTCATGTCTGCGCCAATAAAAAGCGAACCATTGCTACGCTACAATTGAGCTTCGAAATGCACGAACACTTAGTTTCCTATCCATAGCCATAAAAATATGTTTTGTAATTTCATATTGTTTTTTTTTTCAATTGAAACCGTTGTCATAAGTTCCAGGCACACGAAAATCTCTACCTGTGCCCACCGATTTGTGATTTTGACTACGATGAAGACGACGACGGTGCCAGCAAGGTTGATGATGAGGAATCGGATGATAACCAAGAAGACTAATAACTTTGGCCTTGTCCGGCATTTACAAAAAAAAAAAACAAAGAGATCTCAAAAACTCAGGGTTTTCTATATTTTGTGTTGTATATTCAAAAGTTAGATTCTATTTACTGTACTAATTAAACTTTAAAAAAATATTTACCATAATGCAAAAATCGTGTTTTTCCCCCAGATATTCCTTTGAAAAGGTGATATTTCACCCTGCTAAATGTTGTCTGAAAATTCTCAGCTTTTCCCACATTTGTATTTTTTTGAAATTTTCGAGTCCTCTAAATATTTTCAGATGATTTCGAAAAACTACGAATTGCCCCCTCAAAAACTAGGAAATTTGGTAAATCCGATGCATAGAGTGGAGTTCGTGAGAGCACGGAACGAGGCTGATGCAGGCTGGCAGAGAAATCGAAGTCTGACAGATTTAGATGATATTCAGGAAGGTAAATTTTTGGATAACACTGATTAGACCGCATTTCAATGAGAAACGACTATTTAATTGAAACTTGTTTTATACTTACCATTTTTAAGCTACGGTGCTCTTGTGAATTTTCGGTATGACAATATAATTCACCCGAAAATGAACATACAAGTATTTCGAAGAGCAGTGTGGAAATTAGAATAGAGCGAATTTTTGTCCCCGCTTTTCAAACAGTTCTATCGGTTTTTTCAGCCTCCACTTCCTCCGCTCCAAATTTGTATTCCGCTTCCGGATTCGCTGCTGACTACCGAAAAATAATAGAAGAAAGTAAAGGTTTGGCGAAAAAGCCAGTGAAAATTAAAAAAGAAACTGACGAAGATGAGATCGTCATTATGGAAGATGAAGCTGATGGTGCGGCAAATCATATAAAAAAAGAACTTGACTTTTCCAAAATTTCTAACTTCGACGTTAAAGATATCAATGGATATTTGAAAGCGGCGAAAGATGGTAATCTGGAGGAAGTGAGGAAATTCTTAACTAAAGGTGAGCGTGCCCTGCGACAATCTGCTGGTTTAGTCTGAGAATCACGATCAGTATTTTTAACGTGTCTTCGTCAGAAAACTTCTTTTTTTCAGAAATCCCAATCGACGCTATTGATTTCTACGGATGGACTGCTACAATGTGTGCAGCTGCCGAAGGAAAATTCGAGATTTGCAAATATCTTCTGGAGAACGGTGCTGATCCAAATGTCAGGTGTAAAAATGGAATGGGAATTTTACAAATTGCTCAGAAAAACGGGCAAAACGGATTCATGGAGAAGCTTTTAAACTACTTTTGTAAATGGTAAGTCTAGGATCGGTAGCGCACTAAGAAAACATTTAAAAGAGTGTTTTTAACAGTAAGCACCGTCCTTAACGCCACACAATATTCGAAGTTGACCGCGCCTCGCTTCGTGTATAAACATACTTTGCTCATGCCGCGCAGCCATCAACGTGCACAATATTTACAGTATCGGCCAAAAAGATATTCGCAAACAGTTTTTCGAGCATAACTTTTCTGAAACTTCCCGGATCGTTTTGATATTTTGAGACACAATTTAAAACGGTATAAGAAGTTGATTCAACAACAAGAATAATCAAATTTTCAAAAATTTGAAAAAATATCGAAAAATTTATGAAAATGGCAAAAAACTGTAAAATGGAACTTTGACTTTTGAGATCTAGGAAAAACCGGTAAATGAAAAACTACAATAAAACATGACTAAAATAGTTTTAATACTTCGTTGGGTAGCCTTTGGCGTCGATGACCGCCTGACATCTTCTTGGCATCGAGTCGAGAAGGGTGTCGATAACAGACAGGGGGATGGCCTTCCAGACAGATTGGAGTTGATCGAATTTCTGATTGGCATTCGATGTACGGACCCCTCTAAGTTGTCTCTCGACATGCTTCCAAATGTGTTCGATCGGATTCAAGTCAAGAGAATGATTGGGAAAGTCCAGAAGATCCACGTGGCGGCGTCGGAACCAGTCCTTGATGTGCTTCGAGGTGTGTTTCGGGTCGTTATTCTGCTGAAAAACGAACGCCCGGCCCACATTAAACCGTGCCCAGGGTCTCATTGCGTTTTAAAAGATGTCTTCTTACACAAATCAATCCATGATGCCTGTAATTCTTCTCAGGAGGCTGATTGAAGTCCCCGAGAAACGTAGCGTAGCATGGGCCAGAGCTCATCTTCACTGGGGACGCCAGGATTGGGCTAATCACGTGTTCGGTGACGAATCCAAGTATAATCTGTTTGGTACTGACGGTATCAAATGGATTCGCCGTCCGGTTGAATGTCGGTTCAATCCCAGCTACCAGCTCCAAACCGAGGTGGTTTGGAGCTGTTTCTCTGGGACTTCAATCGGCCCCCTGAGAAGAATTACGGGCATCATGGATCGATTTGTGTAAGAAGACATCTTTTAAAACACAATGAGACCCTGGGCACGGTTTAATGTGGGCCGGGCGTTCGTTTTTCAGCAGAATAACGACCCGAAACACACCTCGAAGCACATCAAGGACTGGTTCCGACGCCGCCACGTGGATCTTCTGGACTTTCCCAATCATTCTCTTGACTTGAATCCGATCGAACACATCTGGGAGCATGTCGAGAGACAACTTAGAGGGGTCCGTACATCGAATGCCAATCAGAAATTCGATCAACTCCAATCTGTCTGGAAGGCCATCCCCCTGTCTGTTATCGACACCCTTCTCGACTCGATGCCAAGAAGATGTCAGGCGGTCATCGACGCCAAAGGCTACCCAACGAAGTATTAAAACTGTTTTCATCATGTTTTATTGTAGTTTTTCATTTACCGGTGATTCCTAGATCTCAAAAGTCAAAGTTCCATTTTTCGGTTTTTCGCCATTTTCATAAATTTTTCGATATTTTTTCAAATTTTTGAAAATTTGATTATTCTTGTTGTTGAATCAACTTCTTATACCGTTTTAAATTTTGTCTCAAAATATCAAAACGATCCGGGAAGTTTCAGAAAAGTTATGCTCGAAAAACTGTTTGCGAATACCTTTTTGGCCGATACTGTATATCACAGTTGTATCGCGGTATTTGCAGATTTGACCGAGCTGCTGACGCGCTCTGACTTGACATCTGATAAATCCTCAAAACATTTAAATATGTGTATGTTTTGTGTGTGCCTGTGTGAAACTGGGCTCCATTTAGAATTTGGAATTTTATGTTTAAAAAAAATGAATGGTGTTCATATCCATTATTTGTTGGAATAATTTTGGCATCATACTCTATTTTTTAAATATTCTTTTTCGCGCAGAGAACTAAATAGAACGCGTTTTCATGTACAAATATTGTAATATTTGAGCATTCAGAAATTCAGAGATTTCGAGTGTTGCCGGCTTGTTGTCCTGTTTTTTCATTCATATGCTCTAAAAAAATTGGAACAATTTTCAGCGTTTCGCCGACGACGTCATCGAAGCTAGATACACTGACATTCTGTGAACCGTGCAATATGTTCATCCCGGATTCAACAGCAATCGAACATGTTTCTTCTATTCCGCACCAACTCAATGACAGGAATACTCATGGAGCGGCTCTCCAATCAGGCATTCAAATCGGTCCTTCAAACATAGGGTATCGCTTAATTTGTGCTTCCGGATGGTGTGAGGAGCAGGGTCTTGGACGCTATTCAGATGGTCAGCGATTTCCGATTCGAACAATGCTGAAAACGAATCGAACCGGATTAGGAATGGAGAAAATGGTGAAGAAAGTGACACATTTCGGGCCGTACGACACAAATGCAGTTCGCAATAATACGGTAACTTTATTGATGCAAAGCCTCTTTTTCAGTATCCCTTTTTCCTCGCAATATTTATAAAGATATAGGGAAAAACAGTATATAGGAAAACATTCCAATCGCGCAGCCGACAAATAAAAGTTTCCTTGTAGAAGATCGGCCGCCAGCCATTTTTTAAAAATTCAGCTTAATAAAATATTATCGCCGTAAAAAAGTTCCGACATTTTTTCGAGTCGGGATTTGAATTTAGAGGCTCCGCCCATTCATCATCGTTGCAGCGCATTTGCTATGCGCGATATATGGGCGGAGCCTCTAAATTCAAATCCCGATGTTCGCGGGCTCGAAAAAATGTCGGAACTTTTTTACGGCGATAATAGTTTTTACCGAATTTTTTCAAGCAATTCCTTCAAAAAAAAAATTTTAAACGAGAAAAAAATATTCATTCCTCGATCAGCTTCTGAGTTGCTTTTAATATCAGTTTTACGCCCGATTTTTGTTAAAAATGTTGTCCGCTTCTAAACTCGTTATAAAATGTAATGATTTCTTTTGAATTTTAAGCAGTTTCGTGGAGGTTGCTGTAAAATTTGCTTTAATATAGTTTTTAAATTTGAAAAAAATATGATGGAATTCCCCAATACCCCAGAAAAATGTTTCAAATTCAAAATTAAAATTTCAAATACATTTAAAGGCGCAAAGATTACGGTAGACCTAATTTTAGACTGTTGTCGTTTCGAAAAACGATATTTTTAGTGCTTTTATTAATCCAAATCAAAAAAGCAATAACATTTCGCTTCTGCAAATACTTCTGCAAATGAAAGAAAAATGCTGCTCTGTGAGTTACGAGGTTTTGCGGTCGTGGTCAAAAAGTTCGCCGTCTTATGAGCAGGATCAGGAAATCTAGAAATGAATATTATCTTACGATAAATACAGATCTGTGTGTCGTTTCGAAAGCATTTCGAGAAATTTTTCTCGTTGATTTCTCGAGAATTTTTCGAAACGACACACATATATATATCTTGTAAATTGCTTGCCAACGCATTAAGCGTAGAAGTGCAAGAATACGAGTTTCACGGTACTGTCATCAAGTCTGGCGCTTACTGTTCTTACGTCGTATGCCCAAAATTTTACGCGAAATCGCAGCAGTCACCAAGGCCAGCCTCGAAGTACTTCGAAAAAATTAGACCCCGCCCTAAAAACTTCCGGACATTCGTGCATGTAGACACGCGGAAATTAAGATTTAGACTTAGACGTGCACTCAGACATGCAGACATTCGGACAGTCATGCAAATACCATCTAATCCGCAAAACAGCTCGCATGCCTATAAAAAATCGAACTTCTTCAAGTCCAACAACATGTATATTTCCAGAAGCTGAAACCCCCGCCCACAAAAACAAAAAAAGAAATGGAGATTCAGAAGAAGAAGGAGGACCGGATCGCCAAAAAGTTCCGTGCAGAATTTGCAGAATCGGACAGTGTTTATGATTATTTTAATGGCAAATAAAAATAAACGGGTTTTATCTGACGGTGATCCGTTTAATTGGTTCAATTTTTTGCTATCTGAGAACGGTACACTGATGCCTGAGATTTTTTCAGAGTTTTTTCTTAATTTTTAAAAATACTGTTTTCACTCGAACTTCGACTTAGTCGTGTATAAAAATTTGCCACTTGAATATTGTCCGAAATTGTGGCAAATAATTATTTTATTTAGCGCAAAAATAGTTTCCGGTGGTAAAGGATGAAACATGTGGTTCAGCGGCTTCCAATGCGAGTGAGCTCTGTTGTAAAACTTGCTTGATTCTGCATTTTTTGAAGTTTCAGCTTGTATTTTTCATTTTCGGAGAAAAAATATGAACATAGAATTAAAAGTGTAGAGTGTATTCGCACTTGTGGTAACCGCTGAAGCGAATACTTCCCGTTCTAGCATTTGTCGTCCCAAATGACCTGAATTAAAAAAGTGCCTGATCGTCCGTATTTCTGAATATCTGAACACTAAACTCTGATTTTATGTTGTTTTTTTTCGATCGGACTAATTAGCTTCCGGCTTTTTCAATTCAGTCTGAAATTTTACATTTTTCATAATGAATTTTTCAATGTTTCACTTACCTTGAAATGCGGAATGTGAATAATCGGTTAGAGATGCGCAGGTGATCTGATCAGGCTTCTCTGCTCTCTATCTCTTAGCATTTGTGATAAACAAAGAATAGAGCGTGTTTTCTACATGTAAAAGGAAATTTTAATTTTTTTTGAAATTATCTCTTTCTCTCTCCCGCTGTGTCGTTGTATCTCTCTTTCTTTATCTCTCTCTCTCTTTTTCTCTTTCTCTCTCTCCCTCTCTCCCTCTCTCTCTGTATCCTTCCCTGTATCTCCCCGTATGTTTCATTTAAGAAAACGCATATCAGAACGATCTAGCTTCTAGAAAAATTAAACCTTTCGAATCAATTTTTATTCCTCAAACCTATTCCATTGCTTTTGCAGGCGATGAACGAATACGGTTGCAATGTATGCCACGACGAGTATTCGGCTCGGGACCCATTGAAATGCCCGCGCGTGCTGACCGGCTGCGGCCATACAATATGCCACAATTGTGCAACGCGAATCGCCGGCAGAAACGCGTCCATCTATTGCCCGTTTGACAGAACGTCAACGCCGATTCCGGGAAAGGAAGTGAACAATTTGAAGAAGAACTTTGCGCTGGTCGAGCTGCTCGAAAGGATTGCTGACAGCGGAGGGATGAACGAGAAGGGGACAGACATTGATAAATATTCAAAGGAGCGCCTCCTGAATCTTAAGTGCGATGAAAACTCGGAACACGTGGCTGTCATTTGTTGTACCGTCTGCGACAGCAACTTATGTGAAAGGTGAAATTGTAACGCTGAGTTGGAAATGCCCAGAGAAGCGAAAGTATTCAGAGCAGCTGTGTCTTTCCAATTTCTTATTTTCTTACATTGAAGAAAGCGCGTTCTATAACTACATATTTTAGAGGGAAAGTGAGACGCAGAAAAGATATAGTACTCTCCTTGCCTGCGTCCCTCTAAATCAAGTTTTATAGATCTTCACTTTCAAATGTTCAAAGCTATACCCCTTTTTTCCATCCGGAAAACAGACTCCATCGCTATCTTTCGCCTAGACAAGGATTAATAGTGAAAGAGGGATGCAGAGAAGCTGAAGTGCTCTAATTGTCTGTATCTGTTGTGAAGATTATTCATGCAAACGCCCAAAATTAGTCTTTAAAGCTTCTAAGGATGCTAGTGCAACTGTGTTATTTTGAACCGAAGCCAATGCTTTGGTGGGTAGATCACTATCGTTGGAATTAGCAGTAGAGCGTGTTTGACTTTATTAATGCCTCAATATGTGTGAATTTTATCACCAACGTTTAGGGAATTCCCATGAAAAAGAATCGAAATATTCCTTTTTTTTTCTATTTTTGCAATTTTCCAGATGTTCCGACACGACGCATTCCACCAACGTACTTTCCAAACACCGGCGGATTCCGTTATCCGAAAAACCGCCACCGCAAATCCATTGCCGTCTTCATTCATCGTATGTTGTCGAGTTCGTTTGCAAGGAGTTGTCTTGCGACAACGAGAGTCCCCTGATGTGTATGATGTGCCGGGATTACGGTCGGCACAAAGGCCACTGTCACGTGCTCATCGAGCGAGAGGTGGAGGATCTGAGAGAGAAGGTGAGAGAGCATCTTACCGAACTCGGCAGACAATCGGACATTGTGAACACCGCGCTGCACTCGATTGACATGGCAATTCACGAGTTGTCACCCGACGAAGAGGACGGACGATTGGAAGAGACGAAACAAGAGGTTTGTGAACAGACACACAGATAGACACATCTTTACGGAATCATTAATAGTTTCCTCTAAGAATATGTAATATTAGACCGCGACTTAAAAACCGTGCGACAAGCTGAAATATTGCAAGATCTAGCGCGCTGGCCTATGCTCTTCTTACCTTTTTAAGAATTGATCTAGAAGATTAAACAATGGTAGTGCTGAAAAACGCTACTTAAGAAAATCGAGACTTACAGACAGACAGGCATCTGGAATATTATTATACTTATAGACATCATGAATAGCAGGCAGTGTGTCGTTTCGAAAAATTATTTCTCGAAAAATGCGTTTTTCGAAAAATTTCTCGAAATGCTTTCGAAACGACACACTGATAGCAGCTACTAACATTCGTATTAACATTGCGGTTTAGCAGTATCAAGTGAACGAAAACGCGCAAATTTCCTCGGATATTTTATGCGCTTCTGGTGTCTCAGGGAAAAACGCTGCACTTTCCGAATGTATATCAGAACGCATTTTCATTGACAAGGCCCCCTAAACCACATTGAATTTATTTGAGATATCCGCAATCTTAAGTGATAAAAAATAATCGAAAACTTATACAAACCGCCACTCTAATTTAAATCCTCAAATTCGCAGGTCCGCAACCACTTCCGTCGCCTGCGCGCCGCTCTCGACCGTGACGAGACCGACGCTGTCGAGACAGTAATTCGGCACGTGCGTGGTCGCGTCGACAACCTGCAACACCAGAAAGAACGTCTGGAGGCGGTCTCGACAAAAATTGGAAGCACGTGTGTGACACTGCAAAAGGCGCTGATCATGGAACGCGGGCAAATACTGGATCGGAAAGACGATCTGCTGGCGTTGGCCGAATCGACGACGGCCGAGCCGACGGCTGTTCCGGACGCCTCTCAACTGAGCACCCGCATCGCTTTCTCGTTTTCCAACGATCGGAAGTTGCACATTGGAGATTTCATTGAGAGCCGAGTAGTCTTGTTGGGTGAATACATGAGTTTTTTTTGTGAATTTCGAAATTTTTCGAAAATTCGAAGCCAATAAAAAAAAAGTCATAGGCTGCCGTGCCGTTTTTGTGTGAAAGCCGCAATATGAAAACTGTCAGTCATTACTGCTTGTAGTTATTCACGAAAAATGAGGACAACTCTGTTATTCATTTATCAGTCACAATCGAAGCCACTCCAGAAAACCTGGAAATCTGAACTCTGATTCAACATTGAAGTCTTATTACAAAGTTTTACCGCTTTATTTATTGTGAATAACACCGTTGCATGAGCTGCATGAGTCGCTTCCAAAAATCACGGAAGTTTGGGTTCCGTATCAATAGGCGCTACTCAACCAATGTCTTTAAAAAATAAGGTACATTCATTATTTTCACCGAGATTCATTTCGTTTTCATTATGAATATCGCAAATTGTATGAGTCAATTCCAGAAAACTCGGAACCTGACGGAGGCCATCAACCCTATAGTCAAAAACAGTTGAAAATTAGTGTTGTCGTAATATGTGCACATTTAAGCAAAATATTTTTTATTTTAGAGATGACCAGAATACGGTACCACTCACTTTCCACCGCCTTTCACCCGCTCGGACGGGGACAAAAAAAGTCTAAAACGCAAAAACACGTCGTCTGTATTTGGCGCCGCGCTTTTGCGTTCCCATTGTTAGAAGCAGCTTTTGGCATAATTATTAATTAAAGCGGTTATTTTGACCGAAAACGTTCCATTTTCATTTTCTAGGGCTCGACGGCGCCGGCAAAACGTCAATCGTGCGGCGCCTGAAGAAAGTTCGAATCGACACGGTGATGGCGCCAAATCCAACGAACGGATTCAGCATCGATACGATTCACTATAAAAATTATCGCCTCAATTTTTGGGACGTTGGCGGATCGCCCAAGCTGAGACACCTCTGGAAGCACTACTATTCGAATGCGCAGGCCATCTTTTATGTGATTGACGGGCATGCGGTGGAACGATTTTCAGAGGCGATTAAAGAGCTGAATAAAGTGATGAGTGACCCATTGGTGAGCACCTGCTCAGTCATTGTGGCGATCAACAGGAAGGAGTGAGTTCAACAGAACAAGATTTTGAGTTTCCTTTCGTTGTTTAGTCTACCGACCGTGTCCTGCTTAAGACTAAGTTTTTGTTAAAACCATTTTAGCGGGTTCATGTAACGGCTTTATGAATGCGAAACAAACACTTTTCAATACGAAAAAGGTGTTTCGTCTGTTCGAATTGCTGGGAAAAAAGCTGCGCTTGCTCCAACGTTCCGATAAAATTTTCCTTCCGAAATGTCGGAGCATCGCATTATCGGTTCGCGAGTACGTGGTGAGCCGCTTACAGGTGGGGTTTGGGTCTCGTTAGGAAATTGGCGCGTTTTAACGCGCCAATTTAAAAATAGAAAGAAAGCGCACACACTGCGTTTGTAATACTTTATTCAGTTTAATAAGCAGTTTAAGAAAATTGACAATAAAAATTAATTTAAAAAAAACATGATTTTCGAAGCAAAATATAAATAGAAAAAATTCCAATATTCGATTTCAATTTTCGAAAAGAAAAACAAACGCAGTGTGTGCGCTTTCTTTCAATTTTTAAATTGGCGCGTTAAAACGCGCCAATTTCCTAACGAGACCCAAACCCCACCTGTAAGCGGCTCACCACGTACTCGCGAACCGATAATAACAATTTTTTATTCTTATAACTTTTTAGCTTTGTAATACAAATGACATTGTATTGGAGATTGCAGCATTGCAGTCATTGGAGCATCGTACCACGCGTTGAATTTGAAAATTTTTTGGTTCTTAATAGGAATCTACGATGTTCTCCTAACAGTTTGTGTACCGAAATACCGGAGCATCGTACCAAACGATTATTTTCACCGCTGAAAGACGATGCTTTTGCATTCCGCTAGCACTCATTAAAACATCAATTGATTCGTGTCACACTTATCCCATCGTTTATGCAATGTTTATCTCTGCAAAACCTGGGGGGAAAATATGATTGCAAAAACTGTTTAATGTCGGCAGGATAAACGAGGCTCCGATGTTCCACTGGCAGTTCGGTGTAACATAGTATCGCAGCACAGTATCAAGATTTTTTCTAGTGAAACGATGCTCCAATATTTCGCTAACCTGCTGGGATAACTGGAATGTGTGTCGTGTCGATTCAAAAATCGATCAATTGTGATTCGGTTTGTTGAATGGGCAAATCGATTTGAATCGATTCGATTACGCGAATGAATCGACCTGAATCGATTCGATTCGATTCAAATCGGTACTTGAATCGATTTAGTTCGATTCGATTCGATAAAATCGAATCAACAAAAATAGTGCAAATGCGCTCTACCGATCAATGCCTTCGGCGGCGGTTTGAAATCGTATTTTTATCGCTTTAGTTCAGATTGCGTTTTTTAAAGCAATTATGAGTTTTTTACACTTTTTCAACCATTTCAAAAATGCAATTTACTAAAAAACAGTTTAAACCGCCGCCGAAGGCATTGATCGGTAGAGCACATTTTCTTTATTTTTGTTGATTCGATTTAATCGAATCGAACTGAATCCAATTGAATCGATTTGATTCAATCGCGATTCGAATCATGTTGAATCGATTGAATCGATTCAAAAATTGTCGATTTAATTCGATTCAATCGATCAATTCCAAAATCGACACGACACACTAGTGCCAAACTTTATTTTGTATAGTTTTCGTGCTTTGCTAAACGACGCTACGATGTTCCGCTATCTGTTTGACCTTCCTTGCATTAGATTCTTTACGGTATTGCATTCAACATTCTTTTTTGCAGCGGCTCCTCGCTCAATGGTCATATGGATGCTCTTTTATCGCAACTGGAATCCCTGCCCTTCCACCATGACTTCCATTTCTGCGATGCAGCAAGTGGATCAGGAATCGATCAAATTATTGATCAAATCACAGTTTCATTGAGTCGTCTTAACGGTACATGTCCTGTATAAGTCTATTTGCGTTAGAAGTCTGAAAGTGCGCTCTATTGATAAATATTTCATTTTCGCGCAAGTTCTAGCATGCAGCGCCGTTTTTTCTTTGTCTAAAAATACTCTTTTTAAAATAGACACACATTTATTGCACGTTTTTCGAAAAATGCATAGAAAATTATGAGATTATTCATGATAATTTAGACCAAATGAAAAAGAAAACTCTAAAAGAAAACTCAGGAAAATTGTAAAGACTCTAAAATTAGTGTTTTGCTTTCATTCAATATGAAAATATGACTCAAAAATAAGAAAAAAAGCCTAAATTTTTAAAGCGTAGTTTTTCACTATTTTTTAACGGAAATAGGTAACTAAAGTAACTCAAACGGAATTTCCACGAATCCCAATTACACAGAAAAATGCTGCAATTGTTGCATTTTCTCAAAAGAGCGCATTTGCTTGCTCAATACGAAACTTTTGCATTAGAATTTTTCGCGGATAAAACTGTCGGAGCGCGTTTTCGTAAATAAGATAATAATGAGACGCAGACAGTTAGGGAACTCTCCATCTCTCTCCCGGTCCCTTTCTCTGCATATGCTAGAAATTAGCAATAGAGCGCGTTTCAACTTTAATTCAAATGGTGAAGTTTTGAAAATACTAAATAATACAAAACAATAAAAACATTTTAGAAGCAAATATTGAACAACTCTAAAATCAAAGCAAATAGCAGATTTTGTTTGCTATTTGTCTCAAAATTTCACCAATTTCTGCATTCAAATACATATTCGATTCATTTTACGCTTTTGCGCAAAATTCCATTTTATCAAATGTCGGAAAATGCGCTCTATTGATAGATTTGAAAAATATTGACTGTCAGCGTTTTCCTTTTTTTTATTTCTCAATGGAGCGCGCTGCGAACTTGACGCTTTTGACTTGTTACATCACTTTTAATGGTTCGAAATGATATTTCTGCTTTTTGGCAAATGATAGTTATGTTTTAAGTAGCGTTTAGAGTGTAAAAAGTTGCATTTTTTCAATCTGTCAATTGTGTAAAAAAAAAGGACTTGCAAACATGACTACTTGTACATTTTATACAGAGATTTTACATGTTTTTAAATTTTGTTTTTTTAATAATGTTTTCCTTTTTTTGATTGAATAAACATCAATTTAAAGGTTCTAGAACAATCATGAAAAAATCAACATTTTCCGCGAATATTGCCTGCGTAGCGATTATATGGTTAATACGAAGTTCGTGATTCGGTGAATTACGGAAATGGCTCTGTAGCGAATCATAAAATTAAGCATTGCTTCCGAGCGCATTTCCCTTAAAATTCAGCCAAATCCCATAGGAGCTTCAGGTCGGCGTCTAGGTGGGGAAATGGAGAATGCTTGTGGTCTCGCAGCAAAAACGATTAAGGATGAGCAATTCTCCGTTTTCAGTTTTTCTTAAAAAATTCGCTTTGACACAAGTTGACACGAAAATAGCTCAAAGTCTCTCGCAAAGCCTAAAGATCTAAATCGATCATTCAGCATGATCAATCGATACGCTTCCGACACGGATATTTATGGTACCAAGAAGCCTTCCGGATGCCTGCCAGAGTAGGGCGGAATTGGGTTTTGGGAACTCGGAATCCGGAATCCGGAAAACGGAAAAAAAATGTTTTTCACGGAATCTGGAATCCAGAATACAGAATGTAAAAAACGGCGGAAAATGGAATTTTAACCATTAATGAGGGAATAAAATGATGTAAATGCGCTCTGTTCGCAAAAATTTTTGCGGGAGTTCAAAAAAGTATACTTTTCACAAAAATTGAGAATAAAGTATTAAGAGACAATGTCTGAGAGATTCGACCATAGCTCAACTGCCCATAGTCACAGTCTAAAAAAGTTGTTTCAATTGATCTGATTTTTTATATAATGGGTACATGTGATGCCCTAAGTACAAAACCGTATTCAGAATTAGGCTCCGCCCCCTTCGAGTTGAGATACGGTAGGGGTGTTTCGAAAATTTTTTTTTCTTTTTGAGATAACTTTGATTTCTTTTCTGGAATCGATAACCGGTCACTTATGAAGCATTTCTGTAGTGGAGAACATTTTTCTAGCTTTTCTCCTTCCGACCAAAAAATTGAATTTTCGGAAAAAAATGGTTTCATTTCCGTATTGTAGAAAAAACATTTATTACGGCACGTGACTTCTCATCAGAATTTTATATTTCAGTGTATGGGTTACAAGAATTCATAACTGGTTGGCCGCGGTTCTGCTGCCTCCAGTCATTTTTTTTCACGATTTTGTCATTTTTCTACTGTTCTGGTACCTTTTTCCCATTTTTTGGAAAAAAGGCAGCTGAACCGCGGCCAACCAGTTATGAATTCTTGTAACCCATACTCTGAAATATAAAATTCTGATGAGAAGTCACCTGCCGTAATAAATGTTTTTTCTACAATACGGAAATGAAATCATTTTTTTCCGAAAATTCAATTTTTCGGTCGGAAGGAAAAGAGCTAGAAAAATGTTCTTCACTACAAAAATACTTCATAAGTGACCGGTTATCGATTCCAGAAAAGAAATCGAAGGTTATCTCAAAAAAGAAAAAAAGAAATTTTCGACACACCCCTACCGTATCTCAACTCGAAGGGGACGGAGCCTAATTCTGAATACGGTTTGGTACTTAGGGCATCACATGTACCCATTATATAAAAAATCAGACCAATTGAAACAACTTTTTCAAACTGTAACTACTGGTGGTCGAATTTCCTAGACATTGTCTCTTAAACTTACATTAAAAGTTTCATCAAATTAAAAACAATAAGATTTCTTATGCAACAGGAATCCCGAGGCAGAGTTAGGTGGAGTCGGTGCCTTCGTTAATCCTACAAATTCCCCCGACTCACAGAGCTTAAGTTCATAAATCACTTATAAGGCTAGCTCACCTTAATCTTCACCTTCATACCCGCCAGGACAACTGAAGCATCAGCGAAAAACGAAATAAGACCATCTCGTCTCGTTTCGTGAATTCGTCTGACGTCGAGATAGACATTGTGTAGGTCAAGTAAAATGCATTGTGTACACAGTACACAACTTTTTTATAGCGTAAGACGAATGCAAGACGAACTGAAAGACGAACGAACGACGAGACGAAAGACGACTGTTTGTTTTCGTCTTTCGTGGAAGCATTAAAAAGTATGAATTTTCACAAAATAAATCGTTCTCCGAAAAAATACATTTTTTCAGATTTTCGAAAATTTTGAGGTGATCGTATAATTATGTGGAGGAGCTAAAATGTGACGATTTCAACCGCGATTCCTCAAACGTCCCTTCGGTTAGACCTTCCGAATTATATCGATTATATCGTAGCATTGCACCAAACTCACATTTTTATTGTTTTTTTTTGTTTTTTTAAACGATGCGCCGCTATTCCGCCTCAATTTTCTCTCTAATGGATTGCATCTAAACACAGTTTACTCAGTTCTCTGATCATCTCTCAACTGTTGTATTGTGCTGCGCTAAATGTGTACGCACCGTTGGCTCAATATCTTACGCAAAACCTCACAACAGCGCCCGTGCCACCCCCTGCTGAAATATATATTTTCGTGTTCTTATCAATGGCACAATGGGAAAATAATAACTTTGCCGCCGTGTTTACGACTAAAAGATTAGCTTTCCGCACTTCTCGTTTCTTATTGTGGTCGTCTTTAATTCTCTCTGTCGGTCTGCATCTCCGGATGTCCCTGCCTCTTTGGAAAAATCCACTGTCGACATAAAAACTTTGTCGGAAGGAATATAATTTTCATTTTCCAATTCATTTCTATATTTTTTAAGCGGTACTAACTGAAAAACTGGGAAGAAAATTCAGGGAACTTAGTGAAGAATTATCACTTAAAACACTTCCGTTCAAACTGAGTGCCAACATGCACAAAAGGTTTGTGACATTTTCAGTCAACTTCTCAATCTTGGTGCAGTGACACAGAGCCGGAACTAAAACACTTTTAAAAACGAAAAAAGTTTTCGTCTGTCCGAATTGCTGGGAAAAAAAGCTGCGCTTGCTCCAACGTTCCGATAAAATTTTCTTTCCGAAATTTCGGAGCATCGTTGCAAGCTTTTATTTTTATAACTTTTTAGCTTTGTAATTTTTAGCTTTAGCATTGCAGTCATTGGAGCATCGTACCACGCGTTGAATTTGATAATTTCTTTTGGTTCTTAATAGGAATCTACGATGTTCTCCTAACAGTTCGTGTACCGAAATACCGGAGCATTGTACCAAACGTTTTTTTTTCACCGCTTAAAAAAGATGCTTCTGCATTCCGCTAGCACTCATAAAAGCATCAATTGATTCGTGTCACACATAATTTATCGCATCGTTTATGCAATGTTTTGCTCTGCAATATCTGGAGAGAAAATATGATTTCAAAGACAGTTTAGTGTCGGCAGGATAAACGAGGCTCCGATGTTTCACTGGCAGTTCGATGTAACGAAATATCGCAGCACCGTACCATGTTTTTTTTGCTTGTTAGACGACGATCCAATATTCTGCTAATGCTTTAGACAACTGAAATAACTGAGCGTCGTACTGGAGTATCGTACAAATTTTCCACGTGGCGCGGAGAAGCTTAATATCTGTTCGAATGCCAACTTTTCCCGGGTTGCTGGCTCAAAGCGGTTACGCGTTCTGCAATCAGCACTCTTCTAGCAGGAATGGAAACCGCTACTCGTTCAAAGAAGAAGAAAATTCTTTCAAAATTCAAGCAAAACAACGGCACATCGTTTTAGCTGTTTTCATTTGTGTATGTCTTAAGAGAAAATGAGATCTGAAAAAAAAAATAATTTCTCCAGTATAAACGAGACTTCGACGTTTCTGTTTGGCTCACCGAAATAACGAAGCATCGTTCATCGTAGTTTTTATTTTTCTAGAAATAGATTGCTATAAAAAATATAAAAAGAATAGCAATGAACCGAACACTTTGAAGTTTGGTACGATACTCCGAGCTTTCGCATTCACATTGCGCGTTCATGACGCTCGCGATTTGCTTTGAGTTCGCTGAGTATCAATTAAATGTGAGTGATGATTTAACATGCCGGCACTCGCGCATTCAAAACGCAAACCACTTCATGTGAGAAACACGCGAGAAATACTAGAAAAACTCGGGGAGGGGGGGGGGGGGTAGTTGTAAGTGGGAAACATCGGAGCCGCGTACCAATTTTCAATTTGTGTCGGATTTCGGCTTTATTGCGAGTAGTGTGTCGTGTCGATTCAAAAATCGATCAATTTTGATTCGATTTGTTGAACGGGGAAATAGATTTGAATCTATTCGATTTCGCGAATGAATCGACTTGAATCGATTCTATTCGATTTTGAATCGATTTAGTTCGATTCGATTCGATAAAATCGAATCAACAAAAATAGTGCAAATGCGCTCTACCGATCAATGCCTTCGGCGGCGGTTTGAAATCGTGTTTTCCTTTGAAAAATGCAATATACTAAAAACACAGTTAAATAATAAGATTTTAAACCGCCGCCGAAGGCATTGATCGGTAGAGCGCATTTGCACTATTTTTGTTGATTCGATTTTATCGAATCAAATCGAACTGAATCGAATTGAATCGAATTGAATCGAATCGAATCGATTTGATTCAATCGCGATTCGAATCATGTTGAATCGATTCAATCGATTCAAAAATTGTCGACTTAATTCGATTCAATCGATCAATTCCAAAATCGAGACGACACACTAATTGCGAATTCAAAACGCAAATTAATGGTCTCCAACTACTTTTTTCTGCACAAACAATGCTCCGATGTTCCGTGGACAAAACACTTTGTTCTCTGATCCTTCTACAAATCAACCATTAAGTGGATTTTTGATAAATAACAACTGAAAAAGAGAGGCGGAAGCATTCGGCAATTCAGTCTGAGTAGGCACTTCCTTCTATTTGCACAAGATTATTTTCAAAGTGATTTTTCGTTTCTTTTTCAGTTGAAACTTAATCCTTTTTTACTCGCAACCAACTGCGTTTTCCGGCAAATTTACGTCACTTTTATGCAGAACTCCGAGGAGCTCTGCTCACTCAATTCTGAAAATCAAATTTGATACAGAAAACGAAAGAAAATGCGCTCTAATGAAGAAAAACTGAATGTTTATTTCAAAATGTATAATTTCAGACGTTTTCAGACAAATTGTTAAATGATATTTTTTAAAAACCGCTCGCGAGTAGTTTCCGATATTTTTTCGTTTTGTTCTTTGGTTATTTGTTTTGTTTTAGTTTGTTTTTGTTTGTTATTTGTATTTGTTTTAGTTGTCTGCTTCCTGATCAATGCACTGAGATAAAAAAGGCCGCAGAGAGCCAGAGTGCTCTAACCATCTGCGTCTATCACATAGCTGCGTAGTTACTGACCAATGTATGTACAATCCTGTGACATTTTGGCTAGTGGTTGGCATGGGAAAACTTTCTCAATTTGATGGGTGCAACATGGCGTCATGCCTATAGAGAGAAACATTTTATGATGGGAAAGCGCGCTCCAATGAGATATTGCAAAATTTTCTAATACCACTAATGGAAACTCGTCAAATGATCAGTTTTTAAGAAAAAGAAAAACAATTTTCAGCCATTTTCAGCATCACATTTACATCTTGTTTGGAACCCTATACTTATTCAAAAGTTCTCCAAAATATATCTTTTGTTGGCGTGCTTCGAATCAAAAATGAATGCTCCTCTCTTTCTCGGCTCTTCTCTCAATCCAACACTATTTCTCTGGCTTGCTTCCGTCTCCGTTCTCTGACACACCACGCCCACTCTCCTTTTTCTCTTCTGGGGCACTTGTTGGCGCGCACACAGCACATATTTGCTTCGACAGACGTGAGACGACGTCTTTTCTTAAAACTTATACCTTTTTCTCGGCTCTGCACCTTTAAAGTTTGGCGGAGGATACGGCAGCTCCGACGAAGACCTTGTTGTGATATTTTCTTTGATTAAATCTTGATTTGTGGAAAAGCGGATGGAAAATAATGCGTTAATCCAGATATTCACGATGCGCCTTTAATTTGAAACTTGTTCGGTTACGGTAGCCACATAACACATTGGAACATTTTTTGGTTTTTCAAAGCGCCTGTGTCTTTAAAATTAATGACCGTAATGGTTACTGTATGTAAAGATTTTTAAAAATTGTTTTTGTTATGCCCTTTTCTTAAATAATTTAATACAATTAATACAATTTTTTAATTCAAAACTATCAGACAATAAAATTCCATCATTAATCTGGAAAATTCGGAACGAGAAACGGCGACGTTCTTAATGGCCAGTTGCGAAACGACTGGTTATGAAAAAGCTGCCAGAACTTAGAATAATAAGGTTAAAAATAGAAATTCCAAGAAATCTTCAAGAAAAAAGCCACTCGAAACGCATGCAAAAATTGAAGAATTAAAGGCGCACAGATTACGGTAGCTCTGATTTTCAACTATTTTCTTGGCATTTCTTGACACAACATTACACAAATTGCCTGAGTAGCGAGCATATAGTCGAAGCAGAGTTGAACTTTCGAGTTTTAGGAATTGGCTGAGCCGCGACTCATTGGGATTATTCTCAAAAGAATGTAATATACTCTGCAAATTTTGTTTTATTGAGTCGCTACTCAGTAGTTCTCAGAAAACTCGGAAATTTGAACTCTGTATCAACCATATAAGACGTCTCTGACAACACCTGCAGAAAGTCAATAATTTTCAGCATTTTCAGATTTTTATTATTTTTTTCCCTGGAAAACCCTACTTCGATTGTATGAGTCGCTACTCTGCTAATTCCAGAAAACTCGAAAAATTTGATTCTATGCGAAGCCTATAGTCGCTACTCAGGCAATATCTGTAGAACGCCATTCCCTTACACCGTTTCCTTGAATATTCCGCTATTGAAACATTCAAAAAACCGCCTTTTCTGTTCAGAAATTCCTCACACTTTTTCTTTCTTTTTCCCCCCATTTTCACACAAAAAAGATTATTAATAAATCAACGCTTGGCCTCCTGAAAACAAAGAATTTTTTGGTTTTTTTTTTCTAGGAGAAAAGACAAGAAAAGCGCGGGAACATAAAGGAATGTCGACGTCTTCCACACTCACTACATCAATTCCCCAGGAGAATGGAGGAGCAGCAGGCAGCAATTCGTCCGCCAAACAGGTTAGTTTTCCGTTTTCAGACGGGAGTGAGTGAGGGGATGAGGGGGGGGGGGAGTGTTCTAGGACGGAGCAAGTTAATCATAAAATATAAGGAGTGATATCAAGAGATTAAAACCAATTTCTTAAAAATCGTGCAAATTCGAAGAGAAGAATCATACTTGTCATCCGGGCAGAAACCACGAAAGACGAAATAAGACCGTCTCGTCTCGTCGTTCGTCTTGCATTTGTCTAACGCAATAAAAAAGCTGTGCATGTGTACAATCTTTGCATGAGACGAATCCAAGACGAAGACGAGACGAGACGCTCTTACTTCGTCTTTCATGAAAGCCTTACCTTTTTTCGAAAAAAGAGAGCAGCTGGAAAAAAAGTCGAAAATTGTAGTTCTTCATAACTGCTTCATAACAAATAAGTGGGCAAATTGGCATCACTCCGGGCTGGCTACATTAGCAATTTCAGCTAAATCTGTGAGCTGTGTTCTTTAAATTAAACGGTCACAACTCAACTTCTCTGCCAATTTTGCGATATGGGTAGCCGAATACGGGTCCCAACCCTGGCCAACTTTACTCCAATTAAAAATTGAAGACCTCGGCGAGTTCTGAGATTTTTATACTTCATGAGGAGCCATGAAATTATATAATTTTGAAATAAGATTGACAGACTAAGAAATTGATTTGAAATTCGACGAAAGCGTCCTACATCAATAGTTCTTTCTAAGACGATTCTACAACCCAAAATAGAGAAATAGATAGGGCCGCGGAGTGAATGTCGGAAACTCGGCCATGGCGACTATCTCACACAATGCAAATCAGAATACAGGCAAATTGCCGCTAAAGAATGAATGAAAGTGGATCGAGAGATATGGCCGTGGTCGCATATTCCGCCAATCGTCGCACCACGGCCTTCTCGACTTTTTTGTTTTTCAAATATATCTTTTATGTTTTTTTTCTGTGCGAATTAGCAGCGAGGCCGCGAAAAGCCATCCCCCTACTCTCGCCGTCACTTTTTCTTCCATCAGATAGTGAGAAAAAGGCGCGAAAATGGAAGGGGGGGGGGAGATGAAGAAGTGTGCCAAATTGCTCCTTCTTATTCGTCTTCTACGCTCCTTTCACCCTCCCCACATTTTTTTTTCATTCGATTTCGAGCACTTTTTCACTCTACGACGAGCAAATTGTTTCGGAAAAGGGAGAAGGGGGAACTCATTTAAACGTGGGAAACAAGACGAGCGGAGGAGTCCGTGTTGCTAGAAATGTGAGTAAGAGACGAAGAACAGAAGGAGGTGTCAACGGGATGAACAGAAATTTGAGGGCTCTCGCTGATAACTTAGCTCTCAAGGAGACGGTCAAACAGGGACAACAGCCAGGAGCTTTCAACGGAAGAGCTATTCTACTGAATAACTGCCGACATTCCTGGAATTCCGAAAATTGCCGCTGAATTAGCTTTCCTTTCCTCGACCTCAACAAGATGTGTCCCCTATCCTCCCCCCTTCCTCACTTCATCTGAGGTGTTGTCGCATAGGCTTGTCAAGTTTGGTTCAAGTGAATTCAAGCTACTCGAAGAGGGATCAGGCGGCCGGCCACTCGCTTTTGGAATAAAAACACACGTTATTAATTTTTAAAGTTTATTTTGAAAAATAACCAAGTTGCGCTGCATAAAATTCTAAAAAACGAACAAGATTGCTGGTTCACGAAAATCAAAATAAAAGCATTTCAGAAACGAGAAACGGCGGGTTTCATAATGGCTAGTAGCCAAACGACTGGTTCTGAAACATCCCATAAGCAGCTACCAAAATGCCAAAATTTTTATTTAAAACATTTAAAATACTGAGTCATTAGTCAATAGTTTTTCATATTTTTTTTACTCTTTTCCTTGAAAAACCCCCGATCGCACGAGCCGGTAAACTCGGAAAACTGGACTCTGTACCAATCTTATAGTCGCTACTCAGCTAATTGTAATGGATGCCGTGTAAAAATCAAGAAATATGAGAAAATTTCGACTAAAATCAGTTTCTCGGTAGAGCGCACTCGCATTAGGCGTGCTAAAATAAACCAAAGGGGGGAAATTTAATTAAAATTAGAGTGGTTCATTTCAGAATTTTTTATTTTCGATTTTCAGGAAGAAATCGACATTAACTTAGATGACCCACAAGTTCATGATGCGGCCAAGAAAATCCAAAATGTGTTCAGGTGATATCGCCCATTGTCACCCGAGTTTCAATTTCTTCTTTTCAGAGGAAAACGATTAGGGGCGAAAGCAGCTGCTCCAGTGCTCACTTCCGAGGAAAAGCAATAAAACGCCGTTAATAAATTATTATTTTGAAAGAAAAATAAACGATTTGTGAATTTTCAGACTTCTCAAGTTAAGCTGTTCACGCGTGAAAATGACAAATTTCCTTCCTTATATTAGCGGAAACGCTTGCGCTGCATGAAAACGAATACAGAAATGTCTGGAATTGGAAACTAGAAAAGGATAAAAAATGAAAATTTTCAAAAGCTACCTTTTTGTATTAAATTAAATTTGGATTGCATTAAATTTACGCAAAATTAATAATCCGTAATCCGTGCGCCTGTATGCCCATTCGAGTTTTAAGCATTTCTTCGTTTTTCTGTCTTTTTTTGTGCAGGCTTTTGTATATTTTGTGAGCAATTTCGAGAACTTTGAACATCAGAGTTGGGCGGAATTCCGGATTCCGGATTCCGCATTCCGGATTCCGCCGTTTTTTTCATTCCGTTTTCCGGATTCCGGATTCCGTGAAAAAATATTTTTTCCGTTTTCCGGATTCCGGATTCCGTGAAAAAATATTTTTTCCGTATTCCGCGATATGGCTTTTTTAATCCGTTTTAATTCTTTATTCTCAATTGTTGTGAAATGTATACTTCTTTGAACTCCCGCAAAAATTTTTGCGAACAGAGCGCACTTACATCATCTTTTATTATAAATATTCCCTTATTAATGGTTAAAATTCCGGATTCCGCATTCCGCATTCCGGATTCCGCCGTTTTTTCATTCCGTTTTCCGGATTCCGGATTCCGTGAAAAAATATTTTTTCCGTATTCCGGATTCCGGATTCCGTGAAAGAATATTTTTTCCGTATTCCGGATTCCGGATTCCGTGAAAAAATATTCTTTCCGTATTCCGGATTCCGGATTCCGAGTTCCCAAAATCCTATTCCGCCCAACTCTGTTGAACATCAGCACTTGACCCTATTTCTTTCAATTCACCAGCCTTCGACGTTTCACACAAAGCTGAAATGAAAATATGAAAATAGTCAGAAAACTCTTAAAAACGCTTAAAATTTGAGGTAAATAGCTAAAATATTCAGCGGATTTCAGTAGTACTTGCTTCGCTGCTAAGGCGGTAATTGCGCCGTCGCAGTTTTCGAGTTTTCCCAGACTTCAGAACCGGTGTGTGAGTTAATACTGTTCACCACGTTCTTAAACATTCAATGTTGCTTGTACGGCCACCTTACCTGGAGTGATAAATGTCATTTCAGAAACGAACTTCTGGCAGCCGAATTCGGATGTAGGCTAACATCACCAGCGTTTTGCTTTAAAGTATGGTGTATTGAAGGAAACAGGACGAGAATGAAAATATTTCGCTCGCACAACACTTCCCGTTTTTAGTGGAACTAGGGCCAAGATCGGGATCTTATTTAGAATTCTAACTTCAAAATTTCGCATTGTCTAAAGAATCTTGAGCCTGATCTTTCAGCTGCTCATTCTCTCATTCTGGCTCTTTCATAATACGATCGTCGAACCACTAATTTCAAAGAATGATGATACTCTTCAGCAGGAAGTTTTCGATTTCGTTGAGTCATATAAAGTCGCCGGGGAGCAACGGCCCGCTTTGAAGGATCATCTTTTAAGCCATTCATTTTCACTAGTAAAAACAGAAACAGCTAGAAAGAGGATAGTTATTATAAAAACGTAAAAACAATTAAAGTACATCTGGAAGCCCTACATTTATCATTATGTTGTCTGGCGCTAAATTCTGGCTTAGTGACTGAAAAGATTATTCTCCAAAGTGGTTCGTTGCTCCCCTGACTTCTTTGTATGACTCGGCGCAATTGACATTTTCCGGAAGAGCATAGTTCTTTCCAATTAGTGTACCGACGATCATGTTATGAAAGAGCCAGAATGGGAGAACGAACGGCTGATTGACCAGGCTCGAGATTAATTAGGAAAATTGGAAAAGTTGAAGTTGAAATTCTAAATAAATCGGGTATAAATAAGATAACAGATATTGGCACTACGGCCACAAATACTCTCATTAAATCGGACGTCTTCGCGAGCAGAATCAGAAGATCGGTAAGGCAGCATGAATACCACAATCAGGCATCACCAAATGACGTAGAAGAGTTCGATTCTGACAGGCAATGAATAATATTAAACAGAATAAAATTTGTTGGTCACTCTGATTTTTATACTAAGAAATTGTCTACGTGCTTTTACGCCAGTCACACTCCGGAAAAAAGCATTGTTTCCTGTAAAATAAAGTAAAACCGACAAAAACCCAAGTCCATTTATCTGTTCCTAATTTGCCATGTAATTTTCCAGAAATCGGCGGAAAACTAGAATCCGTATCATTACGAAATTGAACTTCTAAAAATATAAATAATATAAAAATAATACAACGCGAAACAAGTAAAACCGTATAGCATAAAAAGAAGGCCTAGATTCTTTTATTATTTTTTCAACGGAACTTCTCAGAAAATAATTCTACGCCGACGGCATCACTTTAAACCGCTCGAATGCCGCTTTCTCGAGTGCCTCACGATCGTCTGGATGTGAAATTTGAATTAGCTCATAAGCTCGCTGACGAATCGATTTTCCCCATAGGTTGGCGATTCCGTGTTCAGTGACTACGTAGCGGGCGTGTGCTCGTGTCGTCACTACGCCGGAGCCCTGAAGAATGTTATTTGAAAATCATATTAAGTTATGAACTCATCTGCGCGCGCATACAATATACTTTTTGCGTTTTTTATTAAGCAAGATTTCTGCTAAACGCCAAAAAAATTAATTCTACACACAAAAGCACATCGCGGGTAATCCCGTACACCATAACGTGTATCCCTAGTGACAGCACTCTACTGTATAAAAATAACTACTGTACACGCTTAATAGGCAACCAGCGGAAAGTTCGCGACTATGGCGCTGTTTTAGAACATTCTGAAACTTTCTGGAATGTTTTAGAAACTTTGGAAAACAATGCTCATTAAAGTTATAGTTTTTCACATATCAAGCTGATTTTTAACATGTGATATACGGGAATCCAAATTGATATGTCAGCAAAATGTTGGCTGTTAAGACTGTTAAGAGTTGTTAAGTCTTAAGTTGTTAAGTCTCGTTGTTAAGACAGTTTAGTAGATTTTGTGTGTATAGTTCTACAATATCGCAAGTACACAGCGACCTCATAAAGATATGATTGCGAAGCGCTCGAGTGGTCATGACACCATCCCGCATATCATAGTAGGCCCACGTTCTTTTGAGTTATTGAAATAAACTTCTTGAACAGACAGACAGTACCAGCGCTGTAGAAGTTCAAGGACTCACGTAATCTAGGATAAATGATCTTAACCTACTACCCACTAGACCACCAACAACAAATGTTGCCTTTTTTTGGAATGCTGCGGGGCTCAGACTCCCGACACTAGGAAGTCCCAACAGACTCAAAGGTATACAAACCTGTGTCAGAAAAGGCACAATTTTTGTCTTTCCCTTATTGGTTCTAGAAGGTAACGCAATAATTGCTTTTCCAAGGCCGTCGAATCCATGAGGACTGGCAGCCATAAAATCGACTTGACCTCCGAATCCACTAAAGAAGTTTCGTCCGATCGAATCCGACACGATTTGCCCAGTCAAATCGATTTCGATCGCGGAGTTTATCGACGTCATTTTACTATTTTGACGGATGATGTCGATGTGGTTGGTGAAATCACAGGGGGCGAAATCTGAAAGAATTTGATGTAAACAAAGAAAAGCGTGTGCACATTCTGAAATATTGCAAAAATTGCTCTTTTTGTGTGTAGGTACAGTTAAAGTACACATTTTAATATTTAATTTTAATACGTATCCAAATCACTTCTATGTCTATGAAAAGCACTTCACGTTTTCAAGATTTCAGACTCTATAACTTTCTTCAGCAATCAATGCTTTCAAGAACAATGTTACTTTGAATTCTATTAATCCCTTCCGAGCATTGGCAAATAAAGGAGAAAACCTTTAACTTAGTTTTACGAAAATTATTCATAATACTCAACTGTTAAACAAACAAAAATAATGTTTAAGAGATTTCTATGTCATTGTAGATTATTTTTAAGAAATCCAGTAGTTGAAAAGTCTTTCTGAAAACAAGCTTGAGTCGAAAGCTCGTGAAGCTTTTGGAAACTATGGTAAGCTTGAACGAAAATTATCAAATTATAGAAACCGCGGAAAAACTCAGACAATTCTAGCGATTTTAACATAATATCAGCGTTTTATAAAAATTTCTGACTTTCGAACTTACAATATTCTGGATTATTATCAATTTTCTTATAAAATTCCTTTGTGCCGAAAGCAAACGAGGATACCGTTTTTCCGGGCATGAAAGC
The DNA here is from genome assembly GCA_003052745.1 of Caenorhabditis inopinata. Taxonomy (NCBI): domain Eukaryota; kingdom Metazoa; phylum Nematoda; class Chromadorea; order Rhabditida; family Rhabditidae; genus Caenorhabditis; species Caenorhabditis inopinata. Next base: position 10,603,009 of record AP018152.1, on the reverse strand, counting down.
CTTTTTCTGATTATTAATTATTCCTCTATCGATTAAATCAGTGACTCCATCACTGAACATCTCTGTATGCACTCCCAAATCCTTGTGTTGCTTCATGGCGGCCAATGCCGAATCGGGAATAGCTCCGATGCCCAATTGAAGTGTTGCGCCGTTGTCGACGAGATTTTCGGCGATGATTTTTCCGATTCTCTGTTCGATTTCCGACATTTCTTCGTTTCCTTGCCGGAATGCAATAGGGCGATCTGTTTGGACCATGGCGGCAAAGTGTGAAGAGTGAACCGTGGTGTGACCACGGGTGCGGGGCATTGTGCTGTTCACTAGTGCTGGAAAAAACAGAAATGGTGTGAAGAGTTTTGCAAGTATTCGAACTCACCAATAACCTTCTTGGCGCACGTGGCGGCTGCCAAAGTGCAGTCGATATCGACTCCGAGAGTACAGAATCCAAGTTCATCTGAAATAATAGATACTTCCTTTTGAAAAAAAGGAAGAGAGCGTGTTATTTTTTTTATATTTTACTTTGTGCTATACATATATATCATATATTCCTATTAGTACATGAATAGTTCAACCGGTATGTGCGGAGGTTTTTGTATTATAAGTTTTGATTTCTTCATACATGGGATACGGTCTTGGATCTCGGATGACTCGAGCCTAATGCTCTTTGAAGCTTTTGGTACTGTAATATATAGGTAGATACCGCTATGGTGCGGGGTGTGACAAAATCGTTGCGAATTATTAGAGAATTACAAAAGTTACAGTAGCCAAAAACGCAATAGATCAAAATTCACACGAAGTTTTACAAAATTGCAAACTGTAATATTGCTATAGTCACAACGACCAAAATCTTTGTAAAACTTTTCTTTTGCCTTCATTTTTTTCAACGTTTTTATAGTGAAACATCTTTTTATGAGTATTTTTGCGTAGTTGCATAAAAAGAATAAAACGAATTGGTAGACCTCCTTGTCTTAATGATGCCCTTCTAGATTGAGTTTAACGGTACCTGGCGGAGATACAGTTATCAGCGCCACATCTACATTGAGCGTTCCACTGTTGTATAAAGACGGCACTTCTGAAAGGAAGATCGGTGTGTAATCGGCGGCGCCCATGTTAACGTTTTTACGATTTCCACCGCAAATGAACAGACTGTTGTTGAGTATTTTTCCTGGAAAAATAGACAAAATTGAATCAAAGCAGTTTTTTCATACAAATTTTAAATTATATAATAATTTTAACGCTGGTTTAATTCTATATATAATTATATATATTTTTTATTCTGTGGCCTAAAAGCCAGAAGTTTCAACTGCGTGCTTCCATTGTTAATCAGTAAGAAATTTTCATCGATTACAGTAGAATTTCACGCCATGGAACAACGTAATTTAAAAATAAGAATTTCGAGGAAAAAAATTTCGGTGGCGGTGTTTTATGAAAGTTGTATTTTGAAACCGTTTCCGTTCAGTATTTAATCAAAACGCTATGATTCTTAAAACGATTCTGATACAATTTTTACTCTTTTACTTTTAATTTTAATTTTGCGTTCACTTGCTGCTACTCCATCGCAACTCCTTGCTAATTCATCCTTTTCCTATCATATGATAGGTATAAGTAAAAAAAACAAAGAATTAAAGATCACAAATAAAGCAGTGAGCAAATAATGATTGCATCAATATATTTTTGAAAAGAATGCATATAATTGATTCCGAATATAAACGTATCATCGTCATTCTTATTTAAAAATTATTTTATGTGATACGGTACGGCAAAGGTGCCCCAAAATTTCGATAAAATATGCCGTACTATTTGAGTGACTGCGATAAAGTTCACTTAATGTAAAGGGAATGGGACTTTGAAAATTCAAAATTATTTCGATTATTTTAAATGGACAAGCTTACCATGATATTTGGGATCAAATTGTGGGCAATTGCCGCTTAAAATTAAGTGAGACATCCGAATATTATTGAGATTTGCGGAATCAACACGACGGCAGAGGGCTTCAAGAAGGACGTTTGGAGCTGAGGCATGATTACCCACGTAGATGTCAGTATCTGGAACATTGAACATTGAATATGAAAACGAATAATTTAAGATAAAAATCAACAAGAAGGATCTTATTTTTAATAAATTCTAAAAACAGTGAAGAATAGAAGAAATAGTGAAAAATTTAGGAAGGTTAGGAAGCGTTCGAAGAGCATCCAAAAATATAATATCCCAGCAGAAAAACTATGTAAACTTCGGATTTTGCGTCGTAATGTTTCGCAATGAAATATCTGTATTTGAGCGAAATTATTGATTAAAAATTATGTTTCCAGTACAATAATTATAGTGAGCATTGTGGTATTTCGATTGATTATTTAACAGAAATTTTCGAAATATTGGTCGAAATGTAACTACTTGTTGAGAAAAATACTCGATTATACTTAGTAGTTACAATTTATGTACGTTTTTTAATGAAAAATCAGCTAAACTTACCGGAGTCAACCAATGACAGAGCCTCATCCGCAGACACATACTTTGGCACAAAACCAGGTTTTGCATGTAGTAGTTTTGTCGGGAGACGGGGTCCATTGGTGAAATGCCTGAAATAAATACTGGTAGCTTCGTGGATAAATATGAAATTACAATAATATCATTAATATATGTTATCAGACCTTTAGTCTTAAAATTTTTAAATAAATTCTTTAAAGATTTTTGAAGAAGATTGGTAAAAACAAACCTAGAAACCGACAGAACTCTCGACAGCTTGCTGGCCAGTTTTAGTGACATGTCTGAAAATTAATTTTCTGGGTTTCTTCAATTGGGATCGAATTTATCGGAAAATAAAAGGAAAAAATACTGGCATTATGAAAAAGGAAACGCAGGTCAAAAGTTATGTAGTGGGAAATTTTCGGCCACGTTTTCGGACTATAAAATTAAAAAATATATATTTATATACATACACATATATGTTGAATTAACAAGATTCAAGATTCCGTTAATAAAATTGTTATAATTACATGTTTATACAGTTTTTTCGTGAAAATTACGAACTTCCACCCATTTCTACCAGTAAAAGCCGATCTCTAATCGAAAACACGAGCCATATTTGCAAAGAAAAGTAAATTGGATTGTCTCTTGCCAGTCCTCAGATGCGACACTTCTGAACACTACAACGATTCTAAGCAATAAATCTCTTGTGGTACAGAACTTTTTCATCATACATTATTTTTCGAAATGCATCTCCAGTCGTAATTTTTTCTTTAAAATAATCAAGAGTACGGTCTTCAATTTACTATATTTTACAGTCCGAGTTCCGAACAGTTCAGGTGCAGTGCCCGTTGCATACGTTGCATCCTGGTTTAAGAGACGACCTTTACCTATTTGCTTTGGCGATTAGAACTCTCAAATTTTCAACCGATTCTTCACTCGCGAATCTAGAAGTGTTAAACCTTGAATAGAATTGGTAATTTTTTTTAACTGTACATTCAAATTTTTAAGTTGCTTGAACCAATTTCGATTATTTTAAGTATTTTTATTTTTATTTTTGGTGAATAGAAGTGGCGAAAAAGCAAGAAAACCGCTTAACGTTTCTTTCTATTATTTTTTTCAGACAATTTTCAATTAAAACAAACAGGTATGCAGCAGAGCTGGAACATCGTTTTGCTCACTTTTCCCCGATAGTTATTACCTGACCGACGACGCTCCTAGAACTTCTACAATGTCGCCGGTTAAAATCTAATTAAGCTGAAAATCAAAGGAAAAAAACATTTTTAACCATCCATCTTCACCACGAGGAGAAGACGCAGAAAATCAGAGGAAACCCACGTTTTTGAATGCTTCTTTCAATGTTCTTTGTGTGGAGCTCCTCCCACAAATACACCTCGATTAAACACTGTTTCTCTATTTTCTCTCAAAACATCACGAGAAAGTTGGAGGTCAGAGAACAAAATGGGATTGCTGATAAGAAATCGCGAATTCACTTTTATCTATTGCAAGAGGGCAAGACAAACAACTAATCTAGCGAAGCACGCGTTGAAGCCTACCAATTTAGCACCTTTTCAAAATTACAAGACTTCTTAGAGAATGACCCATCCGCACGGTCAAATTTAGTTTAGTAATAGGAACTTTTTTTGAAGATTTCGGGACAGATAAATACACTTTGAAGCATTTTCTCAGTAGTTGTTCAACATTAACAAAATGGGAACCACAGATGAGAAGTTGAGAAAATATTGGAAAATAAAATGCAATTTCTTCCCTAAATCATAGAAACTTGTTCACAACATTTTGAATTCAATTCGTATCAGATTCCTAAGAATTAAGTTGAAAGAAATGGAAAATTTAAGATTTTTTTTTCGGAGAGGTACAATAAAAATTTTCCATGCAATGATGTCAGAAATTCTTAGAAAATGTGGTTGCTTGATATTTTCTAATCAGATATATGTAGTTCCTAATAGGACAGCAGCTGAAAAACTTCCAAAGATGAACCAGAGTTCTGTATTAATATGTTTCAAAATTTGCGAACAGAATGCAAAACAAGTGAAGAACGAGAGTAGAACATATGCTTATCAATAACAATCTTTTCACAATTAGCGCACAGCCAACTAGTTGACAAAAGCCGTGATGAAACACATAGAAATTTGCCTTGAATGAAATGTGCAGAACAGTTTCAGACGGATTATTTCAGCCTGTTGTCGCTCTCGTTTTTCAAACAATTTTGAGTAGGAACTGGAGAAACGTAGCCTGTATTTGGAGTGCGCTTTCGTCACGTCTTCAGACGCGTAAGAGTTTGTGTTGCGTTAGCTGAGTATGCAGCGCTGTTCCCATCACACTCTATTTATCGCGTCGACCGTCAGAATCAGAATGGAAACAAACCGCTTAGCGGCTGACATTGGCATTCAAAAATAAAACTATTTTCGAGACACCACCAATTTGTTCTCTGATGATAGGAACAATTTTTTTAAGAATAGAAGAAAATTAGGTTAAATCTCTAGTAAAAGGTGGAAAACACAAAACAAAGACAACTAAGGGGGCATGGTCTGGAGAAATCTAGCTTTGCTGAATTTACTGAACGCTCATGTTTCCGGCTTAAAGTGGTTAGCGTTGCGTTAGCTGATTTTCGGCACGATTAGTCGTGTGAGATATGATGTCAGGTTATGCTTCTCCACGCCGCATTTAGGGAAAAAATCACAAAAAATCTATGCGAAACCGATAGTTCCGATATTTGTTAAATTTTACTCAAAATTTCAACCTTCTTATCAAAAATTAATTTTTAAAAATTGAAAATATAAGATTTTTTTGAAATCTTCGGATTCTTGTATAAAATTTCGTCAGAAAATCTTTGATATTTTAAAACGTTAAATTCTACAGCTTAACGACACTCCACAGTTATGTGGTCTGCGTCTCACGATTTTGAGCTGTCTCCTTCGGTCCAATATTGGAACTTTTTCGGATTTCTCGAATATCAATAACAATATCAGAAGATAAAATATTTCGATGCGAATTTATAAAAATTAAACAAATTGTAAAAAATCCAAAATTGCTTCAAGAAGGTAAAGTAGAGAAAGTAGATGTAAGTTGAAAAAAAAACCAACATTTTAGTCGGAATCTGAAAAAATTACACTAAAAACACAGTATAGATATTTTCAGAAATTAAAGCAATAGCGACTCTGCTTTTTCACAGTGATATAGAGCGATATGAAATTTAATCAGGACTCCAAATTGTCCACGTCTTTTTTTTTCAAAAATTACATCTTTCAACCGAGATTATGTATTATCTGGCTGTTGAATTGCGCAGAAAGTTCACTTTCCAGATCAAACATGAACATTGGAGAGCAAGCCAGACGACAATGGATGCAGACTGTATGGGAATACCGTCTTTGTTAGGTCTATTTACCATTTTTATATGGTAATTTGACTCGTATGGTGTGTCTGTAGTCGAACAGACTGGCACGTTTCGAGAATTTCTAAAGAGAAATTTCAAATAAATATTTGAACCAAGATGGTGTAGAGATTTAGAAGTCTGCAAATGCACTAGAGAGCTGATTTATTTATACAGAAATGTTCAATGAACTTGAGAGTGTAATACTTAAAATACGGGACAATGGCACATTTCGCGAAACAACACGTTTGGTGAGAATTGCGTCTCGCAACTTTTATTATGCGTCAGGTGTTTTCTCACTTTCTAAGGTTCCCTTTTTTCCTTCAGTTCTTTTTGATATGACTCTTTTTTTAATTAAAGAATACGTTCCCCTGAAAGCTCTATATTTTTTTGTTGAGTCATGTAAAAAGCAAGCAAATGTAGGCAAAAGGTTTCACGATTATCGAGATAAGATGTTTGAATCTAATATTAACAAGGTAAAAATCAGTTTTACCATAGCTCTGTGAACTACCATTAAGTAACTAGACCTCCAGAGCTAAAACTGGTCAAAATTGGTCATTTTCCTCATTTTTTATAGTCAAAATCCTCTTTAATTTCCCGTTTTTCAACTTGTAATGTGACATTTCTTAATGTAATGTGGTTAGCGCAACACGGCTCGCTTTTCACCCATCATGAACACCTTTTTTTGAGGATCAGAAAAGCGCTCCCTATTGAAAAATACACATCTTCGAGCCCATTTTGAACTCCTAAGTTTCTCGCAAGTTCTCCATTTTTCGGAGTTTTTCGCAGAGCTATTTTTAATTCGAAATGACGATCATACTACATTTAGTACAATTCAAATTGAGCTAAAGGAAATGATCATGATCTTTAGATCTCTAATTCTAAGGAGGCTACCGCAAAATTGAAAGAAAAGTCTCATTAGTTTGACAAGGCTCTGCACACACTACTTATGATCAAATGCACTTTTAGCAGTTTTCTATTGAACCTCAGCGTATCAGTTGGAAAATTGCTTTAAAACCACTAAAGATTTAAAATATTTGAACATTAGGGAGATTTACGGCATCGCATTCTATAAGAATGCGTAATTTTTAAGTCTTCTACAAAACTTCTAAATTTATAAACTTAAGTTTTCTTTTCGAAATCTTATTTTTCCCGTTTCTAGAGAGAAGCGGTTCGTGTCGCGTTAGTCGTTAGCTAGCCGAGAGTTAGCCGAGAGATGAATCGTTTGTCATACGAGCAGTTTTGTATTTCTAGCGCTCTCTCATAAGAGGATATAAGAGAATTCTTATCGGAATTTTGTTATAATAATATTATAATGTGAATTCGGTAATATTCGGTTATGATTCTAATGATAAAAGAAAGAAAAAATAAACTGCTGATATGCTAAAAGCGAAATAAAATGCAAGATTACAGCGCATTACTGTACTAATAAATACATAAACAAAAGTCCGGGAAATATCTGGCTATAACAAAATGACCTAACAAGCTGATTTTCCGACGCGCCAGAACTTTCGTTTACCAGTCTAAAACCAAATGATATTAGCTCTACGATAGATGTTAGCGTTATGGCCTTCTATTATCGATATATATTATCTTCCTTTCTCGCACTAAGGATTTCCGGGTCTTCCTCATTAGTACTAAAGCGATTTCCAAGGCCAGCCATACCTATTTTGAAATGAAGGTAAACAATATTCCAAAGCATACCAATACAACAATTGGTTCTGCAACATTCTGTCATAGCTCTTTTTTATCCAACACGAGGAAGCTACCGTTTTCGTGCACGCCGGCATTCTGTATAAATTCATCGGATGTCTCCAAAACCCTTCTACCGATTCCCGATGGAGTGATCTGCATTCGTGGAATTGGAAACTGGCATTTTTTAACGGGATCTTTCTACTTCCGTTTGTTTCTTTCGGGTGGCAGTGATTCCCATTGTTTATTCATGCTGTTTCATTGTGGAGAAAAAAACTATCCAGCATCATTGAAAGACGTGGTGAATTGTTGACGTATGAAGGCTTCTGAAGATTCTTGTTACAGGGTGGGGACATTGTAAGAAAATAAAAAGAAAACGAGTTGGTTCTCAGCATATTTTCAGCATAATGATTAAGTGACGAAAAACCGTTAATATAGCATAGTTGCATTCATCCTACATTAAATCGTAGTAATTTTCAGTAAAAAGTATGTGAGATTTAGAAATCAGACAATTATCTGTGATTCAAGCCCATTCCTTCAATTATCAAAGCTCATCTGCACACGCCGTCACTAAAACCCCGCGATATTTATCAGAATTGCAGTCTCTTGGTATTTTGCTGCTTCCATAATTTCTAGTCACACGCTTATTCTCAACACTTTTCAGTATTTTCATTCAATTTTTCCATTGAAATCTATTATTCCGTATAAATTATCCTACCGAATAGTGGTATTCTCATCTTATTTAGTATTCATTAAAAAAATTATTATTTCAATCGTTTTTTCTTTCTTTCCGCGTCTCTTTCTCTTTCCTTTACTCTCACGTGTTCCTTTTGTCTTACTCATAAAGGCTAAAAGATATTAATGGAATAAAAGTAAATAAAAGAAATGAAGAAGCTAGCAAATGCTTAGAAAAGCTAGAGATTTTGGGAATTTGTTATTGTGTTATGAGTCCAAGTAGCTTCGCTTAAAAACGTTTTCTTGAAACACAACAAGTGCTATGGCTTCTTAAACAAACAAATTAGAGATTCACACAGGAGGTCTGTCGCCAGGATTAATCATTTATAATACTAAAAAAAGAAAAACAGATAATAAAAAATGCACGGTTCTCTACACACTTATTAAAAGCGAATTCACTTTAGAAGTTTTTCTAAAATTTGTTGAGACTCCATTTATCAATTGGAAAATTGCTTTAAAAATACCAAGAATTAAAAAAATCTAAAAAATTCGGAAAATATACGGCATTACATTCTGCGAAACTGCGTAATTTCAATACATCTTATGCGAAAATTCGAAGTTTAGAAACTTCGGTTTTCCTTTCGAAAGCTTATTTTTTCCAGGTTCTGGGAAGCGGCTCGCGTCGCGTTAGCCAAGGGATAAATCGTTAGTGGTACGAGAAGTTTTATTTCACATGATTTACCGCGTCGACACTTACCTATGAGATGCTAGCCAAAATTAATCATAATCCTTCTTCAGGGAGGGTACACTTGTCCTCCTCCTTAAAAAGTGAGCAATAGTCGATGAAAACAAGTCCGCATTATAAAAATCGTTTATATTTTCTTCTCTTTTCATTTCATCATTTACAAGGTTTTTTCAATGAAGATCGGATATTTGCGTTTGGTGTTTAGTATTGAAGTGTTCGTTAAAAGGAGGTACACGGTTGCCGCCGATGTCAGCATCAAAATTTGGTTTCAGTTAAAGCTTTCCGGTTTTGAATCGAAAAAGTTATTGCCCCGCTCACTGTTAGACTTCAATAACAATGCTCAAATGATTTCTGGTTTCATGAATATTGTTGTCTGTCTGAATAGAAAGTATATGTGTCCAAAGAAAAAATAATACCAAAGACCTAAAGAGCAACCATCAAGTAAAAAACAAAAAAACACCATTGTAGTTTATCGATAAAAAAGAAAAAAAAGTATGTAGCCGAAAAATTGCAAATTCTGCAAAAAAGAAAATAGGGAAACGCCATCAAGCGAATCGGGCAGTGCAATCGCGCCTTATGGCGGATAGCCATTAAAAACGGGAAACGTTGGAGCGGTCTACTCTCCTTTAAAATTCGCGATATTTTTATTTTCAAAAATGAGAATATAACATTTTTCCGTCAAATCGATTAAATCTGATTTGAAGCAAACAAAAATTGATTTTATTCTATTAAATTCTTTTAAGCATCCTATTAAATTGTATTTAATTTAATTAAAATTCAGCTACTAAAACTTGAAAATGTTCAGTATTAACGATTATGGTTAAAAATCAGAACTAAGCTTATAAAATCAACGTGACAAAAGCGATTTAATGTGGCGAATTTATTCCTGCTCTATTTATCATAAGTTTTCCGCTGTTTGACGGCAATTTAAAAAATTTTATTTTTTCTTTCTGATTTATATCTGCAAAAGCGCCCGGAGATTTAACATATCGGTGTAGCATTATGTATTATTAACATCGAAACGCTAATTCGTTATTTTTATAGCCTCTTCGTTAAATTAAACATTTATCCTAAATACGTTTTTTGAAATCATTCGAAAGAAAAATATAGAATTTCAAACGAGTAACAGTTTGCGTTGCAAGTGTCGATTAATGTGTGCTGCAGACCTGTTCGTATATCTCATTATTGCCGATATTTAGCTAACGCAAAGAATCTGAAGCCCGCGATAACCCCGTTTTCCACGTACAGATAGAGCTACTGCGAACGTGCGATGAGCTCGACCTATTGGAACATCAGAGAGCAGTGTCAAATCATATCGATCAATCCGCGAACGACCATGAGAAACCTAAAATGTATGTTCTGAAAGTGAATTTTTCTTTCGTGTGCTACAGAGCTGTATAAGTGTAATGTTTAGAATTTTTCTCAAATATTCTTGCTAAAAGAAGTCAGGAAAATGCCCATTTTCCCTCTTCATGGGTAATCACGTATACCCTAACGAGCGGCAGGAGGAGAATCACGTCATCTGAATCCAGAAAATTCAATTAATTTTTCGCAAGGAGCTTGTTTCCTGATATTAGTTTCTCTCCCTCCGTCTCCTTTATTTCTTCATAATTCTTCCAGGAGAGTTCTCCAAAAGAGAGAGGCTATCCAATTTCCGGAAAGATCTCATTAATATTGTTATTTTTGCTAGAAGTGGTAGTAGTCTAACAAAACACTTTATTCTCGGACGACGAATTAGAAGAGGAAGACGATAGACAGTTCCGAAATATTCCAGAAAATTCTCGAAAATCCGACAAAAATGGACAAAAAAAACTGAAAAATATGATGGATGGGGCGAGGCTATGGAACAAATGTGCTTTCGTATTGATTCTGTATTCAGGTGTCATATCAGAATTAACGACGTCCGGCTCTTTCTAGAGCATCGGACAGACCAAGAGCATCTTCAAACTGGTAAGCTGGTGAGATTACAGAGCTTCGTTTCTTTCCAGCGTCGATGAGGCGGCTGTACGTCTGAAAGTTTAAAAAATTTAGGCACATAGAGAACACCCGGTTAGAAGTTTCAACGATTCGCGTACTAGGTGATCTAGGATTCCCTGAGATTCTTCCCCGCGGAAACAATATAAGCTTTGCAGAATGTTGCAAGAAATTGGATTAAAAATAATCTTAATGAACCCCCCCCCCTTCCCCTAATTATCCTCAATTATTTTAATTATCCAATTACTGAAAGAAATACACAAAAAATGCTTTGTAATTCAGGGATTAGTGCCAGGTCTTCGCGCCCCACACCGCTTTTAGTTCCGTTGTAAACAGAAATGTTGAGCTCTTCTTCCTTTTTCCCTGTTTTATCCACTATCCGCCCATACATTTCCGTTTTTGGTGACTGACTCAAAGGAAATGAGGTAAAACATGTTTTAAAAAGAGAGAGAGCGAGAGTAACAGAGGGAAAAGTGAGAGCGAGAATGGTGATGGTAATAAAATGAGCATAATGGGAAATATATTTTGGGTGTAAAAGCTTTTTCTTGTGATTTTGAGAAAAAGTGCGCTTAGCGCTATGTGAAAATCATACGGTCAAGAACACACGATTTTTGAAAGCATTGCTTCAAGTATTCTTGGCATGATCCTCACCAACCTGAAACTGATCGCCATAGTCTGCTGCCATTGGAGCGCTTCTTTTTCCAATATCCAACAGGTTTCTCATGTTACCGGCGTCAATTTCCACGTCGTACGATGGTGAAATATGTCGTTTCGATTGCGGAAGAGGTGCACGTTTATACGGAAAAGCGGGCGCCTGGAAAACGGATATTTTTCGGTGCCCTAAGCCCTCAATGAACGTCAATTCTGCTCGGTGGGTCTGATCTGATAGTTTTAATGAAGCCTTCCTGAAACATGGCGTAGTTGCACTGCTTGACTACTCGTATTTTCCTCTTACAATTAGATTAAACATACTGTTTGTCCAAAATTTTACGCGCACATTTTTATTCGACAGCTCATTTAAAAGATATTGAAAGGATTTGTAAACTATGTAGTAAAATTGAACCTCACATGATGAGTTTGCTATTTTAGTTTTGAAATTCTGAAAAAATGCACAGATTCGCAATTAAAAAAGATAATAAAATTAATTATAACAAACGCGGAACTTCATAGACATTTCGATAGAGCAGTTTTGTAAACTTTCTACTGCTTTTCTTTTTGAAGATAGCTGTTTGAATGCGCTGCATTAAAAATTCTTGTGTTTTAATAGATGCTTCGCAACGAAAAAAGGCAGGTAGGGAAACAGCGAAAAGTGGCGTTGGCTTAAAAAAGTGACGTCATGCTCACAATTTTCACAAAACAACGTGAAATTGGGAGAAGCAAACAGTAAAATTTATAGGCAAGCAATTTCTTTATCCAAAAGCAGATATATCCATGATCAGTGAAAAGTATAAATGCGAAAAGTTTCAGAATGTAAAGAGAGAGAGAGAGCTGTAAGGACAACATAAATTAAGCTTTCATTATTTATTACGTAGCCAACTACGGGTAAGCGTATAATTTTTTTCAAAATGAAAGATGCTCCTTGAAAAGGCTCTAATTGAAGATCTTGGCGTGATTTATGGATTTGCTCTTATGCTCCGATGGTAAGAATGTTAATTTTTCAAATCAGTCATAGACCATCCCGGTCTCTTTTGTTATCTGAAGATTCAGGATTTCTCATGAATCTGATTCCAATAATAAATATTTTAATTCTTAAAACAGGGCGTGGATCTACAATTTGCGACATTATTCAGCTTTTTTTGCTATATTATCTACTGAGGAACCACAAAACTAGAAATTCTCGTTTTGCAATTCTGCAGTATTGACGACAATTGACAACTACTCTCCTTCTACCCACCTCGTAACTATAAAGAGCAGCCACGTAGTCGTTGTCATTGACGGCGCCATTCGATGGATGCGCGGTTGGATTGGGTGCCGCCAAAACGACCGCAATTCCGACTGCCAAGAGTGCCAAAGTGCTCATTTCAATCGGGGAATGTGTGCCACTGAGTTTGATTCGGGCAGCGGGGAACTATAAGTTGGATCGTAGTGGGAAAATATATGTAAATAATAGTTGAACTCGAAGAATTTATTATCTTAATCCTGGTTTCAAGGCTTGAAATTTCATATTTCAAATAAAAATTAATCGTAAAAAAGGCCAAAAGTGTATCGTTTCGCAACTAAAACCTCCTTAGGTTCTTTCAATTTTCTAGCCATATCCAAAATGATTTTTCAGGAAGAAAAAACATCAAAAATCTTTTTGATCTTCAAAAACAAAGAAAACAAGTAAATAAAAGAGGGGGTGTTTGTGGGGTGTAAAGTATATCCCCCAAGGGAGCATTTAATGCTCCATTCCCTTCCCATTCAACTAAAAAGGGCGCCTATCTGGAGAGGCTCCGCCCACTATACTGAAGAAGGCCGAATTGGGCGGCGCTAAATATGGTGAGAGAGGTGGGGGGGGGGCATGGTGGTGCGAAATAAGCCACGAGAGAAGCAGAGAAAAGAGAGAATTGGAAACGATTTTAACATAAATTTTATCAAAATTTAATGATTAAAAAAGCATTTTGATCTTCAAAAACAAAGAAAACAAGTAAATTTTTAATAAAAAAGTTTTAATAAATAATACAAAATAACATTTTTAATTAAAAAAATTCCTCAAAGGAGCGCGTTTACTGATGAGTACGGTCGGAACACCTAGAAATCTTTGAAACTTTGGTAGCTTTGAGTGAAATCCTTAAAAAATCTTTAAAAGGACTCCATTTATTGCATTTTACCCCCTTTGTGTCCCTTCACCGACTGTAGCTGATGTAGAAAAGCCAGAATGGCGGAATTCGGAATCTGGGAACTCGGAATCCGGAATACGGAATGTAAAAAAAACGGCGGAATCCGGAATGCGGAATTTTAACCATTAATGAGGAAATCAAATGATGTAAATGCGCTCTGTTCGCAAAAATTTTTGCGGAAGTTCAAAAAAGTATACTTTGCACAACAATTGAGAATAAATTATTAAAATTCATAGTTAGGCGGAATTGGATTTTGGGAACTCGGAATCCGGAAAACGGAAAACATTTTCTTCACGGAATCCGGAAAACGGAGAAATGTTTTTTCACGGAATCCGGAAAACGGAAAAATAATTTTTTACGGAATCCGGAAAAAATTTTTTTTCACGGAATCTGGAATCCGGAAAACGGAATGAAAAAGACGGCGGAATCCGGAATTCCGCCATTCTCTGAGAAAAGCTGAGAAGCGTCTAATAGTCCAGTCCAATTGTTGTACGACACACCGATGTTTCGTTTTCAATTTTTTATAGCAAGTTGACATCTGAAGCAGCGAAGAATAAGGCCCGTGAAAGTGTTGAGAGAGCAGTTTTATGGGCCTTCTTTCCTGCTTCAGATTTCAACTAGCTGTTACCGTAAACGTGATCTCTATGATACCATCGGTCACCGGGTATAAATACAATAGGCATTTCAGAACTTTCCGTTTTGCCCAGTTGATTCTGAACATGGCTCTTCGCCGACTTGTATATTCAATTAGCGAGATGACTAAAAGCGATTTCGAATCTTCCATTTCCAAAATGGATGATATCGATTCGAACTACATCTTCCGAAACGACCTTTTGCAAAGCAAAAGGTTCCGAAACGTTCATTCATTGTACATTTCGCCGTTCGCATAAACTTGCAATTTCAACTAAGGCTTCCATTGGGCGAAATTTCGGCCGTCTCATCTCATCTTCGTCTTCGTTTCGTCTTCTTCTTCGTCCTGAATTCGTCTGACGCAGTGTGTTGACTACTTCTTTATTGCGTAAAACGAATGCAAGACGAACTAAAAGACGACTCGAATTTGAAGACAGCTTTTTGTTTTCGTCTTTCGTGGAAGCCTTAATTCCAACATTTGGATTGAAAAATGTGAATTTTTAATGGCCGTCAAATGGTTTTACAATGCTCTCGATAACTGTAACAGTCAATAGACATGCGATGCGAGTAAAAAAAGAGCGAAATACGCAATTAATACCTTGTCTTCTTACTATTTCTCATTCTATTACATTCTATGAGGTGTCGTCGTATTTCTGATGGGATTTAACGTGATTTTCGCAGATGACGTGGCAAAAAAAGAATTTTAGAGCGAAATGAAATACGAAATTATGTTTTGAGCATTTTAAAAGAAGACAAAACCCGCAGCAACACCAGAACAAATTTGCGATGACGTCGGGCGTCGAAAGCTAAAATTAGAATTCTAAAGTTGGTTTCGTGGAAGCACCGCGTGAAAAAATGCCAGGCCAAGTGGTTTTAAGGCTGAAATTGTGTGGATTCGTGGGATTTCAACGTCACATGGGAATCGCGGATATTTTCATTTCGAGTCACTTAACCAAATTTCCAAAGTATTCCACGTGAACTACTTTATTAGCTCGAGTAAGTGCTCTCGAGGAGCACAAGGGCGAGGAAAATATCTTTCTATAGAATTGCCGCACCAGTGAAAGTACTCTTCACGGCTTTTTGAAGCGTATTTTTCCAGAGCGTCGCGGTCACATTGAGTTCGCTGATTATCAACGCGTTAATCAAATGTGATACGAAGAGCAACACGCACTACCAAGTGATATTATTAATGCCAATGGTTTAGAGGCATTGCAAATGCAAACGCGCTCTGTTGAGCAGGGAATTAAGACACAACGTCTGGTTTGGTGGAAAGAAGATGAATAGACATTCGTTGGTGCGACAATTGTTAGGAAATTTTAGATGAGACGAATGTATCAACAGAGCGAATTTGCACTAACACTTTTGGAAGTCGACCCAAATTGTGCAAAAAAAATTTGTCTTCTCCTCGAGGGGTACACGGAATTTTAAAAAGTTCTCGGCAAAACCGGGTAGATCCATGTCAATAACGGGTTGGCGCATTACTCTCTTCAATGTGAATATCAGTGCTTGAAAGAGTGAATCTGAAGAAGCAGAAGGATCTGGTCATCCACTGGCTGGCTACATGCTTTGAAGAAGACGGGCGGAACAGAGCAGATCCGGGCTAACGAATTGCTACTTGAGAAAGCTGGAAACCTATAGACTTCGACCCGTTTTGTAAGAAAATTCTAAAACGAAATTCCTTGAACAGGTTCATAGAAGCTCTCAGAGGAGACGGGCCGACGGTTTGTGACCTTGGACCCATTTTGTAACCGACGGAATACCAAATGTCCAATTCAACGTGTCCAAAAGTAAGCCCTGCTTAGACGCATTAAGCCAATAAGCGAACTTTGAAAACATTAACGGCTCAATTAAGCTCAATTAAGTTTTCTATTAGTATTCTTTGAGAGTTCTCACGTTTTTTTGAATTTTCGAAGTCCCAAATAGCAATTTAGAGGAAAAGAACAAGAGAAAGCACTATAGAATGTTGAATAGCCTTATATTGCCGAAACTGGAGCATCTACAGCGCGTTTCCGAAAACCTCAACAAATTTTGGGCACAGGATATGCTTCGAACTGACACCAGTTTCCCGTTAAGCGTTCTCTTAAAAGGTAAGAGTTGTGCCGTGTTTTAATTTCAAAGTTTTTCACTATATATTGATTTCAAAATTCAGATCGATTGGACCAGTTTTAATAATTTAATTTTTTTTTTTCATAGCCAAAGAGAGAAGGGCACACCGTAATACACTAATATTGGACAAATCATCAAACGACGAAGGTTAAAGATCTATCCCGCCGCAAAAGGTCCACAAACACATGAGTTATTTTTCTTTAAATATATTTCTCTTTCTCTCTCTCTCACTCCGGCTCCTCGCGCTTAACTGTTACTTGAATAGAGTTAGATCTAAATAAAGCCTTATAGAAATCTTACAGAAAAATCTTAGAAAAAAAAAAAGAAAATATTTTTTCTTTGCCGTTAGTTCATATAAAATAAGAAATGTGAGAAGCTGCGTCTTCCGCCATTATTTATTCGCCTTTTCCTCGCTCTTTCGATCTAAACTGATTTGTAATATGGGAAAGATCTAGAAATAAATTTTCGTCATTATTCTTAAATTTAAAAAGACGTTTAATGGTTTTTTTTTAAATATTTTAGCATAGTTTACAATTTACTTTATATACTTTTTTCAAACAATTTTACAATCTTTCCGTATTCAGAAGAAATTTTCAAAAGATTCAAGTTTTTATCGTAATATCAATTTTTTGTCTTGACTATGGTTGACCCTAGAACGTTAGAGTTCTGCTCAAATACCGTAAAAGGTGAAAATGCATTTAATTTTATTTACTAATTTCTATCCTTTTCTTTCAGTTTTTCTTTATTTCTTCTCGTTTCATAATATATTTCTTTGTTACATATGAAGTACGAACATTTACTTAAACGAGTTATCGAAATTCTATACCTGCAAGCTGTGCCACCATTTGCTAATGGGGTTCATGAAAAGCAAAATTGCATTTTAATGCAAAAAATGCAAGTTGAGGAGAATAATGCTAAATTTATCTTGCTCAGTCGAAATATCCGGATCAAACGAAAAATGATGATCCTGTTATCAAAAAGTAACTTTCAACTTATTTTCTGTAAATTTCTCGTTATTTATGAGAAAGGAGAAACAAATCACATCGTCTAAAGCTGGGTTTTTCATGGAGTGTAGTAGAATTCAAGGAATTAAGACAACATAAGACAATGTGTTGCAATAAACACAGAATATCGCGATATTTTGATAACAGAGGTAGCTCAAGTTGAATGGAAAACACTCGAATGAAATGTATGCTCTGCTGACAGAAATAAAAAGAAGTGGACACTAGGCTGCTTTCGTCTGACTACGAATATACTGCAGTGAAAATTGAAATATAAATGAAGGAGGCCGTCGGCTTTTACCATGTGAGTTTTAAATTCTGTTTCTATTACAACAATACAAGTGTTTCTAGATAGAAGGAAACATTCGTCCAGCCCTCACTGTTATTAGTGAATATTAACCCAGAATATTGTGAAATCCGAATATTGTGAAAATATGTATTTTTTGAAATTAAACCGGGAAATTGCGATGGCTTTAATTTAAATATTGTTTTTACATCGTTATTTTCCGTTCAAAGTGAGATCTATCCGATTTTGAGTTCTAAAAGCTAAATTTCATGCTAAAAATATCGATATCGCAATTCGTCTTTTAAAACAGGAAGGAACAAGTGGGCATTTTCGGTGTATTCAAGTGGAATTTCAAGCAAGACATTAAAAACTCGAAATCAACAATGTTATTTTTCTTATTCAAAATAATGTAACATGACGTTTCTGGAAATCGAGAAATATTTGAAAATAACTCTGAATCCACAATCTTGATCTATTGATATTCGGGAATGATAAAAATAATGAGCGATTTTCCTCAGCTTGCCTGCAATTAACTCAACTGTCTATCTTCTTCAGCAGAACGAGAAAGGGTGGGTATTCAGTGGAGCCGTGCGGGTTACACGTTCGTGAGAAAGTCAATGACAACCCAAAACCTGTTCAAAATGGTACTTTTGCAGCAAAATGTTACCTATACATGTTTCTTCTAAATTTTCTTTTTTTATAGAATTTGTTTTTGGCGTCTTCTGTTGATTTTGCTTGAAGAGTGATTTTTGGATGATAAAGTAGAACAATGATTTTCCAAACTAAGGCTTCCATTTAGGCGAAATTCGGCCGTCTCGTCTCATCTTCTTCTCGTCTTCTTCTTCGTCTTAGATTCGTCTGACGCAGAGATAGACATTGTGTTGGTAACCATGCACAACTTTTTTATTGCGAAGACGAATGCAAGACGAGATGAAAGATGACTTTTTGTCTTCGTCTTTCGTGGAAGCCTTAGTGCAAACAAATGGTTTTATACGAAAAATAGTACGCAGCAGAGTTGGGCGGAATAGGATTTTGGGAACTCGGAATCCGGAATCCGGAATACGGAAAAAATATTTTTTCACGGAATCCGGAATCCGGAATACGGAAAAAATATTCTTTAACGGAATCCGGAATTCGGAATACGGAAAAAATATTTTTTCACGGAATCCGGAATCCGGAAAACGGAATGAAAAAAACGGCGGAATCCGGAAAGCGGAATGCGGAATCCGGAATTTTAACCATTAATAAGGGAATATTTATAATAAAAAATGATGTAAGTGCGCTCTGTTCGCAAAAATTTTTGCGGGGGTTCAAAAAAGTATACATTTCACAACAATTGAGAATAAAAAATTAAAACGGAATAAAAAAGCCATATCGCGGAATCCGGAATCCGAAATACGGAAAAAAAATTTTTTCACGGAATCCGGAATCCGGAATACGGAAAAAATATTTTTTCACGGAATCCGGAATCCGGAATACGGAAAAAATATTTTTTCACGGAATCCGGAATCCGGAAAACGGAATGAAAAAAACGGCGGAATCCGGAATGCGGAATCCGGAATCCGGAATTCCGCCCAACTCTGGTACGCAGCCCTGCTTAGGACTTAGAACGTGTCGATTTACGCTGAGGCAGAGTATTTTTCCAATTGAATACCCGATATTATTTTAATTGGTATCGATCAGTTTCAGAATTTTTCCCCGTTTAGCATTTTTTTTTCCGTAAACTTTTTAGGCAGGAGCAGTAGCTATAAGAACAACATAAACCACTCTCATCTCTGATTCGAAAGCCTGGCAAAACATCTGCTTAAAAAATAAAGTTGAGCTTCTTCAGGTCAAGAATTTTGTGGCTTAGACTATGATAAAAAGCAAATTAAATCGAAAAGAAAAATATGGCTTAGACGGCCATTTGATTGACGATGTGAGAATGAACTGAGTCCTCTTAAGGGAGAAATATTTCAAATTGAAGGAGTGCCCCTGCTTGTTGGTCGGCTAACACTTTGAAAGGCAGCAAATAGAAAAAGGAGAAGAGCAACAAGGAAAATAATAATCATGATTTACTAACCTTGAAGAGGAGAGGATGGAGGGAGGCACGGCTGAGTGAAGGAAGAGGCGGTTTAAAAAAACATCTCTGAAACGTGAGCGTTTACGAAGATTTCGAGAGATTCTGGAGCAACATTTTACTAATCTTACAAAAATGAAAATGTAATCGAGCGAAAGAGAAAAGCAACAACAGAAAATAGAGATTGGCCGGCGAACGACACCCGTCAGTGGCCGGCGGGGAGGCAAAAAAGGAAAAAGAAAGAAATTAAGTGGGAAATAAGAAGAAACTTCAAAAAACTTTCACAGTTTCTTTATCAAGCAACAATGTATCAGCTAAGAAAATTTGGATTTGTGAAACTAATGCATATTGGAGTAATTTGAAAAAGAACGAAGACAACAAAAACCCATATTTCTTCAATGAAACTTCGTGTTCTTAGAATTTGTTCTATCTGTGAGATTTCAATATTTTGTGGGGAAACCATTTGCATCAATTACTGCCTGGCTACGGGGCATGGAATCAATCAAAGTGCCGATGGTTGATTGGGGAATCTTCTTCCACTCCTCCTCGAGAAGTTTGAAGCAGTTTTTCCGGTCAATCTCCTCTCCAATTCCGCCCATAGGTGCTCAATAATGTTCTGGTCCAAGATTTGACACAGACAATCCAAAAGGGTGACACGGCGGCGGTTGAACCAGTCGCGCACGTGATGAGAACGATGCTTGGGATCATTATCCTGCTGATACAGAAAGGTACGGCCTACGCTAGAACGTGCCCAGAGTCTCATGATGTTCTCCAAACTATCCTCATATCCATAGCGATCGAGATTACCGACGATGCGCTTTAGAGGACCCATTCCCGTGGCGGAGAAGCAACCCCAAACAATGCAGGAACCGTCACCGTGCTATTAAACCTAAATTTCACGCGTTCTACGAAAATCGAAGCTCAGTCGGGCAAGAAATATTGCAAAGAATGATTCAGCGAACAAGATTGGCTAGCAAGCAAAGGAAATTTGGGTGCAGAGATGCGAGATGGACTTTTCCAAGGTGATATGGGGTCCTGCAACGATCTGTAACGAAATTCCAGTAGAGCACTGTTTTTGTACTTGAAAAGCGTACTGGAACATCTCATCGTCCGCTAGTCTCAGTGCAGCTTCATCTTCGCGCGCGTGACATGTGATATTTCCTTTGACCAATGTAGGTTTTCGTAAGATACTGGGCAAACGGTGAATGCATATCACAATGCTTAAATTCAGTCGCGTGAAACTCTCCATGTTGAAATTCTTCTTACTTACTCAGTTATTCGCATGTGTGCCCTCGTATTAGAGCTAACCATGCCTTGGGATCTTAGGGCATCGTGATCCATGAAGTAATCAGTAATTTCTCTATATAATATTTCTCAATATTTCCTATATAGCATATAAAATTCCTATTTGTATTTTAATATAGTTGATTAATTATGAGATGTCTACTGTTCATTTTTTTGTAAAAACACATTTAATTTAATTTAATTTCATTTCATTTAACTATTTTTACTTACAAAATTAAAAAATAAAAAAAGTTTATTGGCTTTATAACGACTGAAATTGACAGGAGTTCCGCAAAAAATGAATAATCGAAAAATAAAAAAAACGAAAAGCAAAGTCGGTTGATCATAAACTTTGGAGACCTGGAAAACATTGAAACATTACAATTTCACAAAGCTTTTCAGAAGACCCAATTTTATTTTCCTACGTTTTTTTGCGAAATTATAAAAGGAACTCAATATTTTACCTTCCAAATCGTTGGGGAACCCAAAAAAAATTGCAGAAATGTAAACAAGCTATTATCGGTTCGCGAGTACGTGGTGAGCCGCTTACAGGTGGGGTTTGGGTCTCGTTAGGAAATTGGCGCGTTTTAACGCGCCAATTTAAAAATTGAAAGAAAGCGCACACACTGCGTTTGTTTTTCTTTTCGAAAATTGAAATCGAATATTGGAATTTTTTCTATTTATATTTTGCTTCGAAAATCATGTTTTTTTTTAAATTAATTTTTATTGTCAATTTTCTTAAACTGCTTATTAAACTGAATAAAGTATTACAAACGCAGTGTGTGCGCTTTCTTTCAATTTTTAAATTGGCGCGTTAAAACGCGCCAATTTCCTAACGAGACCCAAACCCCACCTGTAAGCGGCTCACCACGTACTCGCGAACCGATAATATATCATTTGAATGACAATTAACTTAATTTTATCGAGGTTTCCGGTAAATTGGGGGTACGGGTCCCGCCGTGAAAATTTTCATGAATCAAATTTTTCAGAAACGCAATACCCGACACTCACAAAATGACTGACATGTGGACACGTCATCAAGAATTCCGTCTATATCTGAAAATGGTGGTTCAGTAGATTCGGAAGATTCATTAGATTCTAGAGTTGCATTTAAAGCTGTTGCAATATTATATATTTCGAAATTACGCGTAATCTCTTCAATTCTGATCAAATTCGATTGCATCACGTCTTGATCAATCTGAAAATTTTAGACGAATCTTAAATTTCAATATTTCATGCGATCCCCCCAGGAAAACTAGTACCGTACCAGCCTCCGGAGATAGGTTCTCCTCAATTCTCCAAAATGTACGTGGCATTTATCGATCAAAAGTTGACTCACTTCCAGCACGCTCATAGTTGCATCGACTTTTCCAGAAATTTCCGATTTTATGCATCTGATTTTGCACCTTAGATCGGACAGGCTGTCGTCGAGCTGAAAACTTGTTTTTTTAATGTTTTTTTAAAGAAAAGTTTGAATTTAGCTCACCCAAACACTTAGAAACTTAGAGTGCCGGAGATGTGAGTTTCAAAGCGAAAAAATAGTAAACTTTTTTTGTTTTTGAGATCATTCAGATTCGGCTCACGATTTAAAGCTTTAAAGCGAGTATAATCCCGACGATTAACCGATCAGGCTTTAAGAAGTTACGCGATTCTAGTGTGCAGCTAAGTAAGTCAAATGCTATAGCCAGTCCCAGGCTGTTGTCGAACGTCTAGTATCTAGTAATAAGCGTCTTTGTGGCAATACAAAAAAGTCAAGTAAATCGGCGTGCGTTCATTCGGCAATTACTGGACATCTGGTAAACGAATTATTTTAATTAACAGTGAGTACACTGTTTCAGATATAACAAATTTTTGAAAAAAAATTCAAATAGGAAAAAATTATTCGGAAAATTTTTATAACTTCGACCATACCACGGCTCTTTGAAACCCGTGAATCGTTAGCAATTGTCCGAATTTTTCTGAATTTTGCCGAAAGCTTTCCCGAATTGCCGTAATTGCTTGATTCAACGAGTCAAGTAGTTCATCAAAATCATCGGGTTTCAATTGTGACTGAAATTTACAGAAAAATCAGTCGGCGCAAATTTATATAACCAACCACTACGGAGTGTTCGGTTGTCGTTGTGTTCAGCGACCGTGCAGAGGTTGCCTTCTGTAAACCGAGTGATGACCGGTTTCCAGAAGATTCCGAATAACCGGCGTCTGACCTGGAATCGTTTGATTCTGAATAATCGGCATTTGATCTGGAATCGGATGATTCTGAATTATCGACGTCTGACCTGGAATAGGATGATTCTGTATAACCGACGTCTGACCTGGAATCGGATGATTCCGAATAACCGACGTCTGACCTGGAATCGGATGATTCTGAATAATCGGCCTCTGACCTGGAATCGGATGATTCTGAATAATCGGTGGCTGACCTGGAGCCGGATGATTCTGAATAACCGGCGTCTGACCTGGAATCGGACGATTCTAGGACGAATATCTGAAAAAAACGAGGACTTTGGTATAGAAGTGAAATATTATAAACTTTCGATTTTTCATGTTGAGAAACCCATAGCGTTTGGTTATTAATGCAAGAAGTTTTGTGTAGTTTTCGCGGCGTGAGCATCAATGTTCAAAATCCTTATATACAGTACCGGCCATAAAGATATCATATTATGGTTTTTCGACCATATCTCATTCGATATAAAACCAATCAATCTGATTTTTTCACAGTTTGTTCATGAAGCAACAATCTATCAGTTAAGAACATTTGGATTTGTGAGACTAATTCATAATGGAGTAATTTGAAAAAGAACGAAAACAACAAAAACCCATATTTCTTCAATGAAACTTCGTGCTCTTAGAAATTGTTCTATCTGGGAGATTTCAATATTTTGTGGGAAAATCATTTGCATCAATTACTGCCTGGCATCTACAGGGCATAGAATCGATCATTGTGTTGATGGTTGATTGGGGAATCTTCTTCCACTCCTCCTGGAGAAGTTTGAACTTCTCGTCGATGTTTGAAGCAGTTTTACCGGTCAATCTCTTTTCAAATTCCTTCCATATGTGCTTAATGATGTTCTGGTCCGAGCTTTGACTCAGCCAATCCAAAAGAATGACACGGCGGCGGTTGAACCAGTTGCACACGTGATGAGAACGATGCTTGGGATCATTATCATGTTGATACACAAAGGCACGGGCTACGCTAGAAAGTGCCCAGGGTCTCACGGTGCTGTCCAAAATATTCTCATATCTGTAGCGAACGATATTACCGACTCTACGCTTGAGAGGACCCATTCCCGTGGCGGAGAAGCAACCCCAAACAATGCAGAAACCGCCACCGTGCTTCATGGTTGGCAGTTGATAGTTGGGGACGTAGCGAATGCCGGTAGGACGACGAATTCACTTCACACCGTCACTTCCAAACAAGTTGTACTTGCTTTCGTCCGACAAGACAATATTGGCCCAGTCCTGGCGGGTCCTATGAAGATGACTTCTGAACCAGATGGTTTGGGGTTGCTTCTCCGCCACTGGAATGGGTATTCTCAAGCGCATCGTCGGTAATCTCGTCTACTACGGATATGAGAATATTTTGGAGAACACCATGAGATCCTGGACACTTTCTAGCATAGGCCGTGCCTTTGTGTATCAGCAGGTTAATGATCCCAAGCATAGTTCTCATCACATGTGCAAATGGTTCAACCGCCGCCGTGTCATTCATTTGGATCGGCTGAGTTAAAGCTCGGACCAAAACATCATTGAGCACCTATGGGAGGAATTGGAGGGGATATTGACCGGAAAAACTGCTTCAAACATCGACGAGAAGTTCAAAAAGCTCCTGGAGAAGTGAAAGAAGATTCCCCAATCAATCATCTACACAATGATCGATTCCATGCCCCGTAGGTGCCAAACAGTAATTGATACAAATGGTTTTCCCACAAAATAATGAAATCTCGCAGATAGAACAATTTCTAAGAGCACGAAGTTTCATTGAAGAAATATGGGTTTTTGTTGTTTTCGTTCTTTTTCAAAATACTCCATTATGAATTAGTCTCACAAATCCAAATGTTCTTAACTGATACATTGTTGCTTCATGAACAAACTGTGAAAAAATCAGATTGATTCGTTTTATTTCGAATGAGATATGGTCGAAAAACCATAATATGATATCTTTATGGCTGGTACTGTAATTATACTATTTTAAACGCTAATCGTGGGCCGATTTTGAATAAAATCTCAAAAGCTCAAAAACGCAGGCTTCGCCACGAAAAAATTATGGAATTGAGATTTTTCATTAATCCCTTAGCGAAACTCCATAAGCCAAAAGATAGAAATAAAACATTTCCGGAACAGTGATCTCAATAAGTCACACTGGTTGGAAATACATTAACTAACATCACTGTCGTCCGTTTTTACTGTACTGCATGTGGTACAATCCTCCCGATTCGAATAACAAAAGCATTGACCATCCTCGTGACACATTCGTCGAGGTACTACACAATACTGAAAGAATTCAGATTACTTGTGAACAGAGAAGCCGACGTCTCACGGACCTACGCCCTAACGACGTAATGTATCCCTTGAAACATGCTTACCAAGTGATTGTCGTCTTCAGAAACCAACCTTAAGGCTGAAGACGTTAGTGCAGAAATAATGGGGGATGACGTCATCGATTCTTCATTATTAAATATTTTCGATTTAGTGGACATAATCGTTTCGAAAAGTTAATATTTCGTCCTCCGACGAAAATTTGGTAGGAAATGACGCGAATTTTGATGTTCAAAACGTAAAAATTTAAAATTGAAGAGAGTAGGCTAGGTCACGGTGGAAATTTTTAAAGAGAACTTTTTTTTTATTTCGATAAAATATTGATGATTTCAGGTCAAAGTTGGGAGGGGTCGCTGGTTTTTGGGCACTTTTGGTTACTTTTTGCTCCGGAAAAGTTTCCGTTTACACGAGCGATTTTCCAGCAGGGATCAAAATAATTTTGCTCTTAAATATACAAAAACGGAGATATCGAACGGAAAAAAAAGCAATATTTCTAAAACTTTTGTGGTGAACCCCAATTTTTTCGTCTTGAAATTGAATTCGTAATCATCTTGTGATTGGCTTTATAATGACAAGTACAATTTTGACTCCCATATCGAAACCTATGGTAATCAACAGGGTACTTCGTGGCGGAAACACTTTCTCAACAATAGGAATATGGTAAATTGCTGCAATTTAAAAATATTTAAATGGTCTGTAACATTTGATCACGCCTCCTCCATCCCGCGTACAAATGCATACCGAGGAGAAGAGGTTCAGCTGTGGTCTCGGAGAAAAGTGGATGTGAGCCAGTGTGTGGTTTCGAAATCATTTCGAGAAATTTTTTCGAAAAATTCTCGAAAAATTTCCGAAAAATCAACGAGAAAAATTTTTCGAGTATTTCTCGAGAAATTTCCGAAAAATTTAGAAAATTCTCGAAAAAAAATTTTTGATTAAAAAAATAATACTAATACTAGTTATAATACTAGTTAATATTAGGTTGAACACAAAGTTATGTCGTTTTTATGTTGTTTACTTTTGTGAAAGATTTTTGAATAAAATGTTTGGTTATCTGTGGTCGTGTTATATATCATTTTGAAGAGCATAATTCGTTCTATCTACTCGTCTTATTTATTTTTCCTTGAAATAATTATGTCACTTTTTATAGCATTTCAAAAAAGCATGGATAAAAGGCAAATTCGAACGATTTTCTTGTTCCAGTTCAAACTAGGCCGAAACTCTGTCGAGACAACTCGCGATATCAACGATGCATTTGGCCAAGACCACTAATAAACGTACGGCACAACGGTGGTTCAAAAAATTCCGTAGCGGTGACGAGAGCCTCGAAGATGAAGATCGTGACGGCCGGCAGTCTGTGATTGATAACGATCAATTGAGAGCCTTAATCGAAGCCGATCTTCTCAAATCAACGCGAGAAGTTGCCCAAGAACTCGACGTTGACCAACAGTCGTTGTTCATCTGAAGCAAATAGGCAAATCAAAAAAGCTCGACAAATGGGTGCCACATGAATTAGACGAAAATCAAAAAATATCGTCGTTTTGAGGTGTCGTCCGCTCTTCTTTTACGCAACAAAAATGAGCCGTTTCTTGACCGAATTGTAACGTGTGATGAAAAGTGGATCCTCTACGACAATCGACGACGTTCCGCACAGTGGTTGGATCGTGATGAGGCTCCTAAACACTTTCCGAAGCCGAAACTCCACCAAAAAAAGGTTATGGTGACTGTTTGGTGGTCTGCAGCCGGTCTCATTCACTACAGCTTCCTAAATCCGGGTGAAACAATTACAGCAGAGAAGTACTGGCAGCAAATTGACGAAATGCATCAGAAGTTACGACGTATGTGCCCGGCATTGATCAACAGAAAGGGACCAATTCTTCTCCACGATAATGCTCGGCCACATGTTGCACAGCCGACCTTGCAAAAGCTGAACGAATTAGGCTATGAGACTCTGCCTCATCCACCATACTCACCAGACCTCTCGCCCACCGATTACCACTTTTTCAAGCTCCTCGACAACTTCCTTCGCGAGAAATGCTTCAAAAGCCAAGACGATGCCGAAAATGCCTTCAATGAGTTCGTCGCTTCCAGAGACCCGGACTTTTACGCTACCGGCATAAGGAAACTTGTTTCTCGTTGGCAAAAATGTATTGATTCTAATGGTTTTTATTTCGATTAATAAATTTGATTTAAAAAAAAGTTATGGTCATTTAAAGTTGAAGGTTAAAAAACGACATAACCTTGTGTTCAACCTAATACTATAATACTATAAATACTATAAATAATACGACATTCCGAAATAACGCAAAGCGCGTTGTTTATCGTATTTCCATTCAAATCATTTTTCGCGATATCTCGAGAAATTTTCGGAAATTTTTCGAAACGACACACTGATGTGAGCGTGACGAACCTATCTCTTGATGTTTATTCTCCAGTTTATTCCATTCATTATATTCTTATTATATCTTTATATCTAACCGATATTAAATATTATTCAAAACCAGAGTGCAAGTGTATTCTCGAGTCAAAACTAAATCATAACGTTGTATCCAACCATGTTACCAGTTTTAGAGAAGCACTATTAGAATTCGGTATTATAATTTACTTTATTTAAAAGCAAATAAATGTTAAATCTAAGCTAACATTTATATTGGATTATTG
Source organism: Caenorhabditis inopinata (assembly GCA_003052745.1). Taxonomy (NCBI): domain Eukaryota; kingdom Metazoa; phylum Nematoda; class Chromadorea; order Rhabditida; family Rhabditidae; genus Caenorhabditis; species Caenorhabditis inopinata. The sequence goes on along the minus strand of AP018152.1, from coordinate 10,574,693 downwards.
AATTCCACCTTCTTGTTTTCTTCTTTTTACTCCGACATCTGAAAAAAAAATGTAAATTGTTGTATTTGAAAACAATTTAAACTACACACTCGAGCTAACTAGGGAAGGTTGTTAACTCATCATGGAGTTTCCATACGAGACCTATGTGAATCGATAGATTAGAAAACGCTGAGAAAGAATCCGTTATCCGAATTTGCTGAACGCTTCAGCGAACCGAGTTATTTCGATCTGAAATTCCAGCACTAACCACTGTGGTTAACCATCTTTAGTTTCTCCGCGATATCACTGCTAATTTTGAGCGAATGGAACCGTAGCAAGTTGGCAGAGTGAGTAAGAGGCTGGGACAGTAGAAGGAAGGTCTGGGGTTCGGTTTCTGCTGTGGTCAACTACATTTTATTTTTATTTTTTTCGTTAATTTTTTTAAAATTCCTTTTTTATAAGTTTTTTTGAATTTTTTTTCAATATGGTGTCATTTCACACATAAATACACAATTTCTGATAACTTTTAGGAGTTTGAAAAATTACATATTTTCCAAAGTTTTCCATGTATTACCCACCATGAAAAAAACATTTGACCACTGATATCATAAGATATCATATGCTCTTGCTGTTTTTTTTGTAGGAAATCCATTTTTATTATAAAAAACTATGATTCAGGAAACCGCAGATGATTTTGTTCAAAAAAATCGGAGAGAAATCTCCTTGTTTTCGCCATCAAAGGATTTCAATGCTGATCAAACCGGAGTACAAGGAACTATATGGAGCAAGAGCGCTGGAATTTTTAGGCGAGAAGACTCTCGAAAGAATTGTTCAGACGAAGTCTTCTTTGACCCATTCTTTTACTTTCTTGCTGATGCTCTTGGACGGCACTCTGGGACCGAAGGCTTTCACGGTTCTTTCGGAAACCACAGATCAGTTCCCGCCAACTCGCCCGATTCCGAACGTGCCGAACCTGGAAGTTAGAGCTGGAAAAAGTCATATAATGACTAAAGAATTGATGAGAGATTGGCTGACGACTTGTGTTTTCATTCCAACCGTTTCGAAAAGGCTGATGATGATTGTTGGTAGTTGGCCAAGTTTCAAGGACCACAATAGTATTCACAATTGTGTTCCACCGGGATTCGATGTGACTAAGGAATATTCCACCACATACGACTTCCCTCATTCAACCTTTGGATGCCTATTGGAACGGCCCTTGGAAGGTATACAGGGCAAGAAAATTTGACAATTTGAAATCATTCGAATTTCGGAACTTCCTCAAAAAGTTCACCTCCTGTGTGCTCAAATTTCATCCAGACTTCTTGATAGCCCAAAGAAACAATGAAATCTGGATGATCTCCCTACTCTATCATCAAGTCTCGGCTAGTTACTTCCAATCTTACCTACGGTACTCCTGGGAAAAAAACTGGTTATGTAGACCATTCTTCACTATTCGTATCATCTGCGGTTTCCGGGATCATGTCTTTTTATAGTAAAAATGGATTTCCTACAGAAAGAACAGCACGAGCATATGATATCTTGTGATATCAGTGGTCAAACATTTTTTTGATGGAGGGTAGCACATGGAAAACTTGGGGAAATCTGTAATTTTTCAAACTTCTAAAAGTTATCACAGCTTGTGTAGTTATGTGTGAAATGACACCATATTGAAAAAAAAACTTATAAAAAAGGAATTTTAAAAAAATAAACGAAAAAAATAAAAATAAAATGTAGTTGACCACAGCAGAAACCGAACCCCAGACCTTCCTTCTACTGTCCCAGCCTCTTACTCACTCTGCCAACTTGCTACGGAACCATTCGCTCAAAATTAGCACGTGATATCGCGGAGGAACAAAAGATGGTTAATCACAGTGGTTAGTGCTGGAATTTCCGATCGAAATAACTCGGTTCGCTGAAGCGTTCAGCAAATTCGGAAAACGGATTCTTTATCAGCGTGTTCTAATCTATCGATTCACATAGGTCTGGTATGGAAACTCCATGGTGAGTTAACAACCTTCCCTAGTAGGAACATGAGAAGCAAAAAAGGTAAACTGAACACTTCAACGTCAACGTTTTAGTGAAAAACTAAATATCCTTGGAAAAAAAATTAAACTACACAGCGCAACGACACTACACAATTTCACTATCTGCGTCTCTCTATTTTTAGATTGCTTTAAATTGCTCATTTCACAAGAACTTGTCGTGTAACAAATGATTGCTCAGGTAACGCTATGCGACATCAGCACTCTAAAAAATACGAACTTAAAATAGAAAAAATGAAAGAAAAAGCCGTGCTGGGAAAAAAACCAAATTGAAAGGCATAACGACACCCCCACCACTTGAATTGTTTTTCGCTCGTTAAGTAACGCACCGCGGTTTCTTAACGCTAGTTAAGCGCAAGTAGCACTTTACAAATTATAATCGGCGCTATCGTAGTTAGGGGGGGGGGTCAATGCTTTTTCAATTTTTTGGAGGTTTTAGAGATTTTTTTGTTCAATTGTATGTTGTTATTGTTAAAATATTTGTAGGTTTTTTTCCAGAAATTACAGCATTTCGTTTTATATTTTTTAAAGCTTCTCATGATCCAATTAAAATTTTAAAAAAGTAAAAAAGTGAGCCGTTGTGCGAAACCGAACCATTTCGTCAAGAAATCTAGACTTTTTTTTCTTGGTTTTATTTTCCACCATCTTCGACGCTTTCTTGCTTGGATTATCTTGCTGACTTTTCATGTTACCATTAGAATTCTTAATTTTCTTTGACGATTTCTGCGACTTGTCGGTATTTTCGCCTTTTTTCTTGGATTTATCCTCCACCTTCTTCAACGATTTCTTGCTTAGCTGATCTTGCTGACTTTTCATATTACCATTAGACTTTTTAATCTTTTTTGACGATTTTTGCGACTTCTTGTCGGTAGTTTCGACTTTTTCCATTTCCGGTCTTTTAGAGACTTTTTCTTCGTCTAACTTTGCGTTTTCGGTTTTTTGATTCTCGTTTTCCTTGTTCTCTGTCTTCTCTGCATCCTTTTTCGATGCGGCATAGCTTGCGAGGGAGGAACGTTCCGTCTTGGTGACCGTGCTCCGTGCGCAAGAGCTCACAGGAGACATTACTCGAATTTGGGCCACTTCCTTTTTCTTCACGCACAACAGCGTGAAATCTAAGAATAAATATTAAGATTTTCTGTTTAAAAAGCTCTTTTCATCGTTCTTGGCGTGCTCAATTTTTTGCTTTTATTTTTCCAATATACGCAGAGTATTTTTTTAATTGCGCACCGCTTAGTGTGAATATACTTTTTTAATAGTGAGCTCATAAACCAAGCTGCATAATATTTCGTCATTATTCCTTGCCCGTGTCGGTTTACTACGTTCAATTTACGCCGCATTGTGTAAATTGACGCAAAACACTTTCGATAACCCTTACTTGCAACTGAAACCAGATAGAAGGCAAGAATTTGAATCATCCGGATCATAAACATATCTGGAAACCCGGGTTTAATGGAGTCAAATTCACTACAGGAGCTCACTCACCTTACATAAAATATTCAAAGGGTAGGCTGTTGTTTCAAATAAGCAAAAACCCAATAATATTTTTTCGGGTGTTTCAGGTTTCATTGAAAGTATGCAAATAGGGCGAATCAATGCTGCAGGGCTAACTCACGTTAATTAAACCATTTTTTCAGAATATTTTCTCCCATTTTCTTCGTCTTTCGAAATCGGCACAGTAGTGCTTTTATTTCGAATAATTAGGCTACGATACGAAGGCTCCGGCTACTGTAAGATTTTGGTGCCAAGACCTCTGCGTTAGCGTAATTCTAGTTCGCCGAAGCATAGTCATGATTGTTTTTAAGCTTTCGGTGAGTCTGATCTGAATTTCGCCTATGATATACAGTGCTCCACACAATCTTATGTTCACCTCCAAAAATCTCAAAATTTCGATTTTCTGTAATTTCTAATTATTTATCATATATGATATGGAAATACCTTTGAAAAAGAAAATAATGGGTATTGGAGCAAAAATAAAATAAAGCTGAGCAATCGAGAAATTCTAAATTTTTCGAAAATTGGGTGTTTTTTTTTCAACATGATGAAATGTTCACCTTTATTTTTTGTCGTTTTTTGAACTTTAAACTTGGTTTTAATCTGTTTAATTATCGTTTTGCTGTTTTTTGGAAACATGTCGGTAATTTCCACGAATCGCCCCCCACCATCGATAATAGCCCCCCAACCAACGTTATTCATTATCAAAATTGATGTGGGGGATAATTAATGTTGGGGGGCTCCTATACGAAGTCGTTATCCAATATAAATCCCCCGCCAGTTGAAATGGGGGGGGGGGGGGAATATTTGGATCCTAGGTAATCTACAATAATCAACCCCCAACAAACGGTACTAATCCCCCCACCGGAAGATCCAGGAATGATCCCCCTCTTCCAATATTCCCCCCTTCCAATACTTCCATGAAATTCAGACGAAATGAAATGAAAATATGAAAATGAAACTAGTTCATGATGCCACGTAAAAACTATGAAAATTTTTTTAAATTATGAAACCAATTTTTACAATTATGAAAATTGTAAAAATTGGTGGAAAAAACTGACGTTAGGGGAAGGGGTGGGGGTCATTCCACATTCTTCCACCGGGGGGTCACTCTTATATCAAACGGGGGGGAGTTATTGTATTATGCCAACATGTCGGAAGATAAACCTCTAAGTGAATATGAAATAGGTCTAATTGACGTCAAATTGACTGAAGGACTCGCGCACCGTGAAATCTCTAAAGAAATGAATCGTTCCCTAGATTTAATCAACCGATTTGCTGCAAATCCACTTGGATATGGTATAAAGAAGTCTTATGGTCGTCCACCTCTTCTTTCTGAACGAGACAAGCGAAGAATTATCCGCAGAGCATCAAATTTTAAGGTCACTTGCTCAAAGATCAAGAGCGAACGTGGACTTTCCGTATCCGTGGAGACTGTTCGCCGCGTTCTTCCGAAGAGCAAGTTCATCAGGCGCCGAAAAATGAGGAAGGCTCCAAATTTGACCGCCAAACACCGAAGAAATCGGATTGAATTTGCTAAGAAGAATCAAAGAACTGACTGGAAACAGGTAAGCATTACTGTAGCCTTCTTAAACTGGTATTTTGTTTTCAGATTATCTTCAGTGATGAGAAGAAATTTAACTGCGATGGACCGGATGGCTACCGTTATTACTGGCATGATTTGAAAAGAGAAAAACTGCAGTTTTCACGTCGAAACTTCGAAGGTGGAGGAGTGATGGTTTGGGCAGCAATCAGTGCCCAAGGCAAAGTCGAACTTTGCTTTGTACCAAAGAACATGGACGGTTGCCAATATCGATACGTGATAAGAAGAGGTCTCATACAATTTATCCGTCAAAATCGCTCCAAAAATTTCACTTATCAGCAATACGGAGCTCCATGACATCGGGCTCGACGCACAATCAAGTGGATAGGTGACAGCGGAATCCCGATTATCGATTGGCCGGCCTGTTCCCCTGACATAAAAATCATCGAAAATGTCTGGGGATACATGGTACGGAAAATCTACGAAGGAAACAAAATTTATGCGGACATTCCACCCCTCAAAAAGGTTATCATTGAAGCATGGCTAAAAGTTGACCAACAGCTTCTCGACAATCTTTATTCGTCTATGGATGACCGAATTTTTAAAGTTGCTCGACAGAATGGTCGTCCCATCGATTATTAATATTCATTCGTCTGTTATTTTCTCTATTTTTTTACAGTTTTCATCAAGTGAACATATGATTTTGGGGAAAATTTTTTAACCTTCTTTCATAAAATTTTGATTTTTTTCCAAATGTGTGAATTTTAAACCAATTTTAAGTTTCTATCATGAAATACCTACTAAAAAGCTATATTTCTTCAATAGGAAGCATTTTGGTTGAAAAGCCAGTTTTCGAGATTTCGAACATTTTTGGGGTGAACATAAGATTATGTGGAGCACTGTATAAGGACTGTTAAGAACAATGAAAAACAAAATTCGAAAAAATTCGTATTTTATTCAAATCAACTGCTCCAAGACAAGCATGTTCTTTTTGGGTACAGTATTAAAATGCTTTTCGATTATCGATTTTCCCATTTTTCGATGAATTGCTCTGAGACACTCAATCGCTCGATCACGGACCAACCAATGAGGAGATGAGATGAAAATCTTTAAAAAACAAAATATTTAAATTAAATATTTTTCAGGGTAGAGTGCATTGCGCCCCAGGGTCATTGCCGATGTAAATGTACTCTTTTCAGAAATTTCAGTTTTTACGTGCTATCTGATACTGAATTTTGGCTTTGCACTAAATTCTCCGAAAAGGTTTGCAATACACCACCGAAACAGTATGCATCCTAGAAAAATCTCGAGAATTTCCCCGACCTCCAATTGCAAAAGAATTATGCATGGTTGCCGAAATTTCAGACCAATCCTGTTATGGATAAATTTTGAATTGGCGGCTCTTGTGTAGCTGTGAGAGCGGCTCAAAACTAGTGTGTTGTGTTGATTTTGGAATTGATCGATTGAATCGAATTAAATCGACAATTTTTGAATCGATTCAATCGATTCAGTTCGATTCGATTCGATTAAACCGAATCAACAAAAATAAAGAAAATGCGCTCTACCGATCAATTTGTTTAAAAATACAATTTTAAACTGTTTTTTTTTTAGTAAATTGCGTTTTTCAAAGGAAAATACGATTTCAAACCGCCGCCGAAGGCATTGATCGGTAGAGCGCATTTGCAATATTTTTGTTGATTCGATTTTATCGAATCGAATCGAACTAAATCGATTCAAGTACCGATTCGAATCGCATCGAATCGATTCAAGTCGATTCATTCGCGAAATCGAATCGATTCAAATCGATTTGCCCGTTCAACAAATCGAATCAAAATTGATCGATTTTTGAATCGACACGACACACTACTCAAAACTCGAAAGCTTTTCTCTTTTCTCAATAAAACGAATCCGCCTATATCTCACCCCAATAATCAGCGGAATCAATAAATCCATCGATTTCACAAATTCCTCATCGTTCCGATGTTCTTTCAACACTTTTTCCACCCGCTGAATAGTCTTCGACGGGTCTCGGCTGGAAATTTCCTGGAAACATTCGAATCGTTTAATTCACACTGATACTTGTGATACCTCTACCGTCGCTTTTACTAAATTTCCACCATTTCGTCCCATCATTCTTTTAATTTGATTTCGCTTTTGATATTTTTGTATTTAATTTGAAAATAAACATTTGAGCCGGATCTATTCTCAGTTTTCCACGCTTCAAATTTCATAAGGTATTTTTTATAAATTGCCACTTTTGGAAAATTCATTCTTGTCGAAAAGGGAAACAAAATGGTTTGAAGAGAATTGCATTAACATCGAAAAAATCAAAAACCAAGTGGAGAGAAGAAACGCAGCAAAACGAACAAAATCGCTGTTTGATGATGATATTTTGGTTTTTAGAATCGGTAGACAAAATTATTAAAAAAGGAGGTAATTTATAATTAAGTATTTATTTGGGGTTGAATGAGGGAGGGGGTGCGGGTGGGGGTAAAAAGTAAAACATTTTTTACATAATTTTTTGATTTTCGGAACGAAAAAGTGTTCTTTTGAAGGGATTATTTGGAGAAAGACGATACAGATCAGTGCCTAAAGCGAGTAGAATCGAGAAACATTGAAGAAAACAAAGGAAAAAGCCAGTTTTAAAGGGACATTTCAGTTTGTCTTGTTCCTTTAAAGCTTCTGAGCAAGAATGCACTACATAAAGCCACTTACAAAGAATAAAACGGACAGAGAAAATTATTCGAATTGAGTTTTTGCCAAAATCTCTTTTCTTTGCACATCGGTGTTAGCGACTTGCAGCATCAACTGGCACCGGACGTGCGGCTGATCTGAGAGTAAGTTAACACCAATGGTGAAGAAATGTTATTTTGACAATATAATACAATAAATTGAAATCACAAAAAAAGAAACAAAGAAAATAATAAATATTGGAAAATATAGAGAAATTAGACACGAAGCTCCTGTATCTGTTTGATGAGATACGCTTTCTCGTCGTTGAATTGCTCATCATTGGTGCGGTCGTTGTGAAAGGCCGTCAAGAATTCGACCAGTTTGTCGCGATTTCTGTTCAGAATGTCAGTGATCGGGCGGGGCTTGTTCGGATTCGCCACAAAGATCTGAAAGAACGAGGATGTTGATAAAGATTGAGAAACCTATCAAATGCCATTAAGTTTCTTGTATAAAATGCGTTCATTTTTAGTTCAATTTTGAAAGAAATCCATGAGACACTCATATTCACCAAATGTAAACTTCATGCTACGCTTGACATACGAAAATCACATGTTTCTTCAAATTTATTACCCACCCAATGATTGCGCGACCGAAATTTATTTATTACGTTGAGCGAAAAGTCTTCGTAATTTTTTGAATTTTTTCGAAACAAAATTTATTCAAAGAAACCGAGATTTAATGTGTGATATATTGACCATTAGTATTTTCGACTTCTTGCTAAAGCAATGGAAGTTGGTAGATTCCATTCGCGTAGAACTCGGGAGACTGGTAGGCGAAAAGTCATCCAATCACTTCTCGACATTCTCGACATATCAGAACTTCTTCACGCCAATGTGATTCTGTAGGTAACGAAAAAGATAATAATCAGTTGGGACCAAGTCTGGGCAATACGGGTAACACAAGACCTGGACTCCGAGGCTCTGGAACTTCTGGCGGGTCTTCAAAGCGGCGTGCGATTTTGCGTTATCATGTAGTATCAGCAAGTTGTAAGTTTTAGGGTGATGTAATCGATGTTCCTGAACCACTTTTCCCATTTGAGCGCAGTGTAGGTCCGCGTTGACAGTGGCGCCATATGCAAGAAGCTCTCGAAGCATTACGCCTTTACAGTCACACAAAATCGACATAGAATCACTTTTTTTCTCTCGTGAAGTTCTTCTTTGAGGTCCGTTCTGGCGGTTCCCTCGGTCGGGTCCCATTGTCTTTTTCTAGTATGATCGACATGAAACACCCATTTTTCGTCACCGGTGATAATATTCATAATTCAATCTGTCGTTCGTTTCATAGTGAGCAGAGAAAGTACCAGGTCACAACTCTATTGTTGTTCTGAAACCGTCAAAAAGCGAGGAACGAGTTGACCAAATTTTGGTACTCTTCCAGATTCATCTAGATGACCAAAGTTAGTTCTTTGAGGATGCTTGAGAGTCGACGCAAGTTCGCGTGAGTCCAACACATCTTTGACACCTCTTTTCAATGTTCGCTCACTCGTTCCGCCTTCTTCAGCCATCTTGCGCATGCTTCTGTGAGGAAGGCGTCAGATCCTTACCCTATTCGTTTTGATTCGAGTTGGAGTGTTGGAAATCCTCAGGCAGCCGCTTCTCGGTCGATCAATATTATCCCCATTCATTCTATAACGCTTGACGGTCTGCCGAACAGTAATTGCCACTTCCGAACGCTGAACTGATCTCACCAGTTGTCTTGCCTTGCTTTTGCAAACCGATATTTGAAGATCTGTTCATAGAAGGACCCGTCATTACTGTAAAAACTGAGATAGAAATATGAAACTTTGCAAATCGACAAATGAAAACCAGATGAAAAGAAATGAAAACAATAACGCAAAACGAAGTGCGCAAACCCGTACCGGTCAGCGTTAAAGTTGGGTTACAGTACTTTTTCCGCATCCTGTGAGAAGAAATTTCATTGTAAAATGTGCAGCTTAGAGCCACCAGAACTTAAGAGAAACCTGAGATTCTCACCTTGAACACGTGAAACGCTTCATACTGAATATTACGTCTCTTGTCCCTTAACAATTCCATGACCGTCTTCAAATTCTCGGGGCTTGTGATATATTTGTTCATCGTGCTGAAGTTGTGACGATCCAAGAGGAGTTCACCGAGCAGTTTCAGCGATTGACGGCGTGTAACGTAGTTCTCCGAGTTGGTTAGCGCTGCGTATTGAGCTAAACAAGGGAGTGATTTTGTATATGAAAAATTAATAAGTCTGTTAAGCAATTTCTCATTTCCTATGGAAAACCCCAGTTTTTCGCTGCTTTTATTTATCGCATTCAATTTTTTTGTAGATCTCGCTTGCTTGCAACAAAAATTGGAGATCCTCTCATTGTAGATCTCGGTCCGGTCCGATAAGAAAATGTAAAATTAAAGAAATTGAGCAGTTCGAAATAGCTTTTAAAAAATTTAGGCGGCAGATTCCGGGCCTTACCATGTTAATTATCTTGTTCCGTAATTCTGAAACCTCATATTTATGGCATTCATTCATACAACTCACCTATAGTTAAAATTTCATGACTATTTTTTAAGCAATAAATTGCATATTGAAGAAGAATAGAGGCAGACCCGTGACATGGATGATCCGGATAGCAAGCATGACAACAATGTTGCATCCCAATACTACTGAACGAAAGCTTTGACTGGCTCGTTGGCCTATCAGCGCAACTAATAATACAATTTTAGAGCTACATGTGCATTTTATTTACTCAACACTAAACAGTATTACGGTAGTTACCGCTACAAAAGCTTCAGTAATTTTCATTTGAATCAAACGTTCGTTTCGGAGAAAAACAAGAATAATGGAGAAACATTTTTGACAACCATAATCGTGTCACACGGCACGATCTGGCAGATTTTGTCAATAAATATTTATGTACAAACGTAATAGATGTACCGCTCAATTGGATGATCAACTTCTGTAAAATGGAGGATCAAAATCACTTTTTATGAAACGTTTCACGGTACTTTAATTTTAAAATGTAATTTCGAACATTTTTTAAAGAGAAAATTCAGTTGTTCATTAACAAAAATGCTTATTTTCCCGCTGTTTCCCATGCAATATTTTTAAAGCAAAATTTTCCGCTTATTTCCAATATCTGGTGAAAAAAACTCACTGAAAAACCGATCATAATTATTTTCCAAATACTCGGCACACATATTTTTATGTTTTGTCAGCAAATCCTTGAAGGTAGAAAAGGCGTCAGTAGCAATATCAAAGACATCCGATTGGACAAAAACGAAAAATCGCTGAAAGTACTCCGAATAGAGGACGATCCGAGCGAGATGATCATGACGGGCAGCTTCACGCAACATTGATCCGCATGTCAAGGCTATGTCCGGTTGTTCGTAACTGCAAAAATAATGGAGTTCGCTTTTTAAAATTAAAATTCTTAAAATTGTCTTTTAACAGTTTTAGTTAAGATAGAGGAATGAGATAATCATTTCTAATAAAAACGGAATACATTAAACCTGATAGCGAATAAATTTTTAAGGCTAAAAACTTGAAATGTTCCAGATTTCGAAGTTAAAAGTGAAAAGTGGTATTTCTCCATAAATGCTATCAAATGGGTTTTAGCTTTTATGTAGTAAACATTTCCATTACTTTGAAAATGCCTTTCATTCATCCTGTTCTCGGACGTTCAAGTTTTGAACAAGACGAGCTTCATGTTACATGCAGATTGTAAACAACCAGCCCCTCACTATCACAACAAGTATGTCAGAAAAAGGGAGAGGCTGGGCTGAGGTTGTCGTAGGAGCAGCGGTAGACTGGGAGAGGCATAACGGTCCGAAATCCTCCAAACCATTTTTATTTTTCAAAAGATTTACATAGAGTAAACATAGGTAGATTCTTGTGCACTATGATGAGGCGGAGAGACTCCAATATTGTCCCATGACAGACAGCTTTCTTCTGAGCAAGTTCACAACGACTATGATTCGACTCAAATACAACGCGTCAACTGGGGCTTCAACAACCAATTACAAAAATTAAATTAAAAACTAGTAAAATCATTTTGAAATCAAAAACTCTCATTTTTATTAATTTAAAAAGATATGTAGTTCCCGGACAGTGGCGATTACAGCGAGCTAGCTAGGGGACTTCGAATAACAGGATAATCGAAAATTCTGTATAAAAGGTCTAGACAATTCTGCCTGCCATTTTGCGAAGAACTGACGGAAGATGAACGAAACTGATACAAGAATGGAGTCCTCGAAACTAAAAACGACCTGTCGGACGACCCCCCATGAGATGGACCGACTCACTACAAAAAGAATTCTCAATATATCGAGGAAATCGACTGACTATTTCATGGACCACCATCACCCAAGATCGTAAGGCAAGGTTTGCTGTGATCCGCGCCCACACAAGCGATTGACGGATCAACTAAGTAACTAAGTAAGTACCGTCCAATGCGGCCGTGAGCAGCTTGACCTAAGCACGGGCAACTAGCGTTATTTTTTGTACGTATTTTAAATTGGCCACTGAGATAGAAATTAAAAGTTAACGACCGCCATATTGTCAATTTCGTTCGAATATTTATGAATTTCAGATAAATTATTTTTAAAAATTGATTACCCAAGAAGAAGAGTGATGAGAACCTCTGGTCTGGCGGCTAAATATTCGACAGTCGGCGATCTGTTACCGATTTGACGACGGAGCAAGTTGTTGAACACCTGAAAATGAAATGTTTGTTTTAAAAACGTTACGATTCCATTGAAAGTCAAGCAGAATTATTTAAAAAATAAGGAATTTGGACCATTTTGCTGAAAATGGAGAAAAAAATCCGCACTGATTGTTTCGGTAAAATTGCTTTTCTAAACTTCTACATCTTTCATCCACTTTCTAAAAACTATATCAAGCAATAACACTCACCGAAGCCACGTCCTTTTTGCATTCGAACTCAAATTTGTGCAAATGTTTAATGAGCATCTGCAGCACATTCGAATTATAGACTTCTTGGGCCAGTTGTGTCACTTGTTCGTTCGGAGGCTCACTTGTGTCCGCTCCGAAGATGAATGTCTTTGCCAGAACTAGCATTTTCGCAACTTCCTCGATGGCTTTTTCAACTTTTCGCTCACTTGTGCTGCTGCCATGCTACAAAATAAAACATGGCTACTTATTTGCATTCCTAGTGATAGGAAATTATTGAAAGCCTACAGTTTCTAAAAAAAAGAGGAAAATTTTTAATCTTCCCCTTCTGTTTTTTTTCTGTAGAAGCGGGAATTTCTGCGAAGACATCCAAAATTCTGAAAGTAGTCTGTAAACTCGCAGGAGAGACCGAGAATTCAGTTTCTGAGTTATTTGCTTAATTGGTAGCAGCAGTCGAATTCTATTTCGCGACAATTAAAAACTGCAATTAATAATTTAAATTTAAAATATTAATTGCATTTTATTTCATAGCGTCCGTTTTTTTTTTGATAAAAAATGGTACAATTTCAGCTATAAGCAGTCAAAAATATAAATTTAAAAAAATTTTTCCACAAATTTTGAGGATTCACTTTAAAATCTTTGAAATTTCGTGCATATTAGTAGACATATTTCCCTTACACGATCTATGACCATTAACGCATCGCGCAGATTCTTCACCACATCAGCTGGCGTCTTATCGGCTTTTCCGAATAACGGCTTCAACATTTCTGAAAAACACAACAGATTAATTTTAGCAATTTTCGAATATAAAAATTCCCGAAACAAAAGAATCGATAAGTGGAAAAGTATGTTCGATTGTTTTTGAAACAAATAGATTGATAACGATTAAAACCCGCAGGGGGTGTGAGAGATGAAAAAAAATTATTTTCGACTGTTTTCACAGGAAAGAAGAAGAAAATATTGGAACCGGTCATGCAAATCAAGTGGAGAATTGTACAGATTAAAGAAGAGAAAAAACAACACATTTTTCCAACAATATGTGAACACTTTAACAGGAACATTTAAAAAAGCTATTTGTTACTAAAATCAACAAAAATACATAAAAGTATGAAATTTTAAAAGTGATTTTTTGTAAAATAAGTATGAAAATAATTGAGTTTTAAGAACTTTGTATGTGGTTGTCAGTAAAATATTCGGAAAATCGGAATATTGCAATATTTTCAGGAACATTTCCCAGATAAACGAAAATTTGAATGAATTTTGAGAAATTTCTATTAAATCTCCCGTATTAACTTTTAAAACCCTCTGTCCATCAAATTATCATTAGAAATACCAACTTTCTTGCATACAATTAGACTTATATATAATAAACATTGAATTATGGTGCTCTCATATCGATTTAAAGCTCAAAAATGATTTTTAAGACAAAAAATTAAGGAAAAATTCCTCGTTTCTCGTAATCTTCGAAGGAAATTTCGCGATTCTGCTCAAAAATCGTTTTTTAATCCATATTCTCCATTTTCCAATAACTTTCACTGTTTTTCAGGTTCTCCATTTCCAGTTCCTTCCTCTATGTGGCTGTTTTCAATGTCTTTCTTCCTTTTCAAATATTCCGCCTGTTTCCCATCAACCAAATGTTTTGTATGAAAGAACCAATACAGCAAATCATCGAACTCCCCAGTGTATTTTCGCCTGAGACCCAATTCCTGATATTCTCTTAGCGAGTAGTAAATCGCTTCGATCGTTGCGAGACCCGTATCGGGTACGTTGTGTTGCGGGCGCCAGAATGCGGTGCGGTAAGACTGAAGTGACACATGTTGGAGACCTGGAATATGGAGAATATCAGGAAATTGTTTTTAACAAAATAGGAAATTTTCAACAGTACATCGGGTAGTAAAATTTTTCGTTTATGAGGGATACCAAAAACGAGACTATGACGCTTTTTACTGTTAAATTGTTGAAGTAAAGATGAGCGAAAGATTTTGAATACACTTCTTGCGCGCTTTGTAAAACTATTCTTCCATTATTTATTATTAATAAAAAATTGAGAGAGCTTGTGTAAAAATTATACGGGAGCACGTCTGTTTCCTTGTTTTCTTCAATTAAGTATAGCCTTGCATCTTCACTGGCACATTTTTAATTATGAGCACAATCTTTTTTCCGCGAATATGCAGTGAATCAAACAATTTTTTTTCAAATTTAAATTATAAACCAACCTTGAATCTGCGGTATTTTTTGCATGACTCCAACTTGAAACCAGGTGCAATCCAACACAACAATTCTAATTATAGGTCCTCGTTTCTTTACAAAATCTTCGACAGAAATTGCGGATTTACTCGGGAATATGATGGCAGTGCCTTGTCGTTCCTCTTCGGAGTCCTGTGCATAATCATGAACATTTGGGTAGTCGAACACGCGCGTTTGCTCAGGAGCCACTATTTTACAGTGGAGAGCACTGCTTTTGCTGTTCTTCTCCATCGGATGTTTGATAATGTCTACGGAGCAGGGGAGCTGAAAAATATTAAAGCAATAAGCATTTCGGAACGAAAATGATAGTTATAGCTAACAATTAATTATTGGTGAAGATTTATGAAAATAAACTCAGCGCTAATGACCAATTTCGGAGGCTGAAGTTTTATAAAAAACAAAAATAAGCTTTGATGGAAATACGTTCTACGGTCTCGCCCGGAAAATCAAGTTGGATAACAACACACGAAAACATTTTAGATTGAAGAAGAATTGAAGAACAGCATTTTCGTATAACGGAATCCCCGTTTTCGTGGCTATTTAAAAAAATGTTTTGATTATTCAGGTTTAGTAATTTGTGGGAAAGCAAAGCAAGTCAGCAAAGCGGAAAAGCTAGATACCCTTTTCCAAATTAGAATGAGCAACAGTATAATTTCCTCATTTTCATCGTTCTCCGCCCGCCTTCTCCTGTACCTTAACAGTCGGCGCGAAGACGCCGGGCATCGGCGTCCGGCAATCATAACAGAAGTACATTCGGCTGGCTTTGCATCCGCGACACGTAGATTTCACACAATTTTCGATGGGCTTAAAGCTGGAGAGTCGCACTTCATGCTCACTGATTACTGACATAGAATTGCCTGAAATGATGTATAAAATTCCAAGTATAATTCAAACAAATATAGTGAAAGGCATAAAACCATATCCAATTAATTTGAATAGTTCAATATTTTCGAAAAGTAAAAACATTTTTTAACTTATAAAAACAAAGACAGGAACATTCGTATACATTCAACTGAACATTTTTGAAAAATCAAACTTAATGTGCTTAAATATCCCGTATTACTGATGGAGAAATGATCAAATCATTGTGTAGGCCTTGATGAAAGATATGAAGGTAAAACATTAAATTATACAAGAGGAAGTTTTTCTATAAGACAAATCACATCCATTATCGCTTCGGCGACTATTTGGTCTGCTTCTGAAAAATAAGAAACATTTTAACTGAAAATTACAGATTTCTGAGTGTCTACACTGGTGAATCTATTTCGAAGGATCTGGGGCTCTGCTGGGACGAGTGTTAGACTAGTTTAAATGGTTTTTTCACCCAATTACAAAAGCTGGTGTTTGTAGTTTTATTACCTTTTATTGGTACCAATGCGGGATGAAATATTTGACGGAATTTACAGCATTTCTTGGTTTACGTGGGATATTTTTAATTTTAAAAGTTAAACAGGAAACACTATTATATGGAATTCGGTTCAAAAAACACATGCTTTATGAGTCAAACTTTTTTTTGGAAATTTAACAATATTTTTTGAACTCAAAATACGCGAAATATATTTTTTATAATTTTAAGAAAAAGTAACAAAGCAGGACGAAAATTTTAAAAACGGCTGGAATACTGCCAACAGAATCTATGCAAAATATAGCTATGCACAAAGGAATCGTTGAATGCAACAACACCGTATTAAAAGGGCATCATGAAACTTCGGAGATTTTTAATGGCATTTTTTGGTGAGCTCAATTATGATTTCTAGGCCACACGGTTTATTTTCAAATTAAAAAAATTGATTTCCTATTTGAATAAACTGAACTTTTCATTCCTCAACTCACCATTTTTCCAGTTGCGCCTGCGCTCCGAACTGTGCAGAAACGCCACCGGGATTGCCGTTCGTCTTTTGCTTTGTATTTCCTCTCATGTGCTTATAATATGAAGGCTCCATTGAAAAAAAGACTAGAAATTACACAAACTTTTAATAAACCTTACGGCACATTTACTTCCGGGAAAACGATGGCGAAATCAATTCATTGACGACAAGCAGTGTTTGACAACCGCGCTCCGCTGACCAGCTTTCTAGGCGCGCATTTTAAAAAATATTGAAAAAAAATTTCTCCCGTTAAACTAAGCCTTATAGCTCGCTGGAGTCGTATATAGTTCGATATCGGTTTTTTTTAGAATAAGTGAAGACGTGTTTCTAATCCTCAAACAATTTCATTAAATTGGAAAAAAAACTTAACAATTTACAAGATTTTCATGTAGTAAACCGATGAAAAACAGATAAAGAGATAAAAACCGATGCAATTATTAAAAATATTAAAGAAATTATTAATGCTTTGCAAATTAAGGCTTCTTGGCCTTTCGTCGCTCCTTGTGTCAGTCTGTTTATTGAGACATTGTTCGATTGTGGTGGTATTTGTAACGATTATTGACCTAATTCTGTTATTTACAATCGAAGTGTGTCATGCAATATTCCAGTCGATGTCAGAGTGAAACACAAGAATATAAACCTTACTGAAATAAATGCAGTAGCAATAGAGCTGGAAACAGTGATGGAGACTCTGAAGAAAGATATTTCATCACGTGTTCTATATGCGCCAGTCGCCCCCAATCACCTAAATATTAGGTTGATGGAAAAGTTATTGGGTTTTTATCTCAAATCAACACGAGAAGTTCCCGAAGAACTCGACGTTGACCAATGAACAGTCGTTCTTCATCTGAAGCAAATAGCCAAGTCAATAAAGCTCGACAAATGGGTGCCACACGAATTAAACGAAAATCAAAAAATCGTTTGAGGTGTCGTCCGCTCTTCTTTTACGCAACAAAAATGAACCGTTTCTTGACCGGATCGTAACGGTTCATGAAAAGTGGATCCTCTACGACAATCGACAACGTTTCGCGAAGTGGTTGGATCGTGATGAGGCTCTCAAACACTTTCCGAAGCCGAAAATCCACCAAAAAAAGGTTATGGTGACTGTTTGGTGGTCTGCAGCCGGCCTCATTCATAACAGCTTCATAAATTCGGGTGAAACAATTACAGCAGAGAAGTACTGTCACCAAATTGACAAAATGCATCAGAAGTTACGACGTATGTGCCCAGCATGGATCAACAAAGAGTGACCAATTCATCTCCAAAATAATGCTCGGACAAACCGACCCTGCAAAAGCTAAAAGAATTAGGCTATGAGACTCTGCCTCATCCACCATACTCACCGAACCTCTCGCCCACCGATTACCACTTTTTCAAGCTCCTCGACAACTTCCTTCGCGAGAAATGCTTCAAAAGCCAAGACGATACCGAAAATGCCTTCAATGAGTTCGTCGCTTCCAGAGACCCGGACTTTTACGCTACCGCCATAAATAAACTTGTTTCTCGTTGGGAAAAATGTATCGATTCTAAAGGTTTTTATTTCGATTAATAAATTTGATTTCAAAAAAAGTTATGGTCATTTAAAGTTGAAGGTTAAAAAACGCAATAACTTTTCCATCAACCTAATATAGTCGATGAATACCGGCTGCTGTTTTAGCTCAAGTTCTCATTAAAGAATTTTTAGCATTTGAGTTGTTCACCGTAAGATCTTTCTTCATTTAAAATGAGATTATTTTTAATTTTCCTTTAATACAAAGTTGGTTCAAAAAACGTCCGCTATCGAATTTGAAGGAGTCCATGGAACGCACTGAAACATACATTCCCGAGTTTCGTGCAACGATTAGTAATTTCAGAATAGCGAGCTGGTAACAAATCTTTTAAAGTCACTAACGGGTATATTTGAATAAACCCCCCGGAACATTGCAATAAACCCCCCCCCCCCCAATTATAAATACCGGATAACCCCCCCCCCACCTTGCCTCCTCGAGCGTGGGACAATTTCAATATAGTCCCCCACCGCGTCTCCTTTCTGTAGTGGGGGGGGGTATATAATTGTTTATCAGAAGCTTCGCTGAGTATCAAACGCACAGGAAGCTGAAATTTAATTGCTTCTAATTATTAATTTTCTCTGTTTTTTTCTGATTTTTACCCGTTTTTCATATTTAATTTCTTTAAAAAATTTTTTATCGAAGCATCTTATTTCTACAGTATGTCACTCTCGAAGTTAACTTCCATTTCTGACTTCCACACCTCAATTCCGGATGAAGAGACCGCTCTCAGTGTTCTTATGAACGAAAGTATGATTTCGGATAAAAGAATATGTAAAAAGTGCAATCAGCAGGCTTAGGCTTAGGCTTAGGCTTAGGCTTAGGCTTATTCTTAGGCTTAGGCTTTTGAATTTCATTTATTTTTATTGTTAACCTGTTGTTTTGTTAATTAAATTGTTTTGTTCACAGTTGATGACTATAATTCTCTCGATACTTTTATTAATACCATACTCTCTCCCATTTAAATAGAACCCCCCCACCATTTAAATAGAACCCCCCAACATTTAAATAGAACCCCCCACCATTTAAATATGACCCCCCACTATATTAAGATGACCTCCAAGGTGGGGGGCTATTCTAGCTACCATACAGTGGGGGATCGAAATGAAATCTGTCGGGGGGGGGGCTAATTGAAAGATTTCCAGGTATTTCAATATACACTCCCAAATCAACGGTGGGGGGATATATTTCATTCCAATTAAACCCCCCACTGATATCATTCCAATTAGGCCCCCCTTCTTCGAACTTTCCCATATTTCAACGGCGGTGGGGGGGGTTATCCGGGTAGTGGGGGGGGTTAAACAGGGTGGGGGGGTATATTGAAATTTTCCCTCACTAACTGTATTGAAACACGTAAAAGACGATTGTGCGCCCAGACACACGGCATACATCATATGCACGGATTGGCCAGAGCTAGACTGTCTGCGAGCTCGTTGCTCAATGAAAAAGCCGCGAGAGAGTTCATTTCTCAACTTAACGAACGGAGTACAACTGTCCGCAACTGCAATTTCCGCGATTGCCAAGAAAACATTGGCGAAGATAGGCTTCACATCATGCGCTTTGCCGAGGAGCCGGCATAGAACTTAAAACTCGAGGCTTTTCATTCGAGGAGAATAAAAACGCCAAAGAAAGATGGAGGTCAAACAACGGATTGGCTCATTCGAGTCGTCTACCACTTTTTTTTCCCAGAATCTCATGCAGTTTATGTTATTTTTTATTTTCATGTTGTTTTTTTAATCCAGCCAACGCTTTACGGGTTTAAAACAAAACTTTAGTAAGAAGAGCAGAGACTCTCTTGATATTAGATAAATCACCAATGAGCTATGGTTGTGCATTTTTGATTTTCGCGCACAGTGCAGCAGTGCACAAAATTAAAAAAGCGCACTCGGCTGGAAATTCATCAGCGACACATGGATTTCGCAGAAATTACGATGGGCTCATGTTGTTTGTTAAGCATCTTTTCAATTTAATACAATTGTCTAAATATTAGAAATGCGTCTTCTTCTTATTCTAAAAAAAGCCGTGCCCAAACTGTATACGACTACAGTGAGCTATATAAGACTTATTTAGAATAACGGGAAGGTGTGACATTCTGTGCGAAGATATGAACAATTTTGTCAGCAGTGCAAGTACAAGCAGTACAAATGTGCACTCGGGCTTCACATCCGCGAAATTAGGATTTCACACAATTGTCGACGGTGTGAAATTTGAAGAGCCGCACTTCATACTCATTGATTACTGATTTAGAACTGCCTAAATCGTGGTAACACGCAGGTAGTCGGTGGGAAAGAAGACCCCATTCCTTGAGAAGCGTAGTCTTCAGAGCTGCCACACTTTAATTTGGTCTTGCACAGACCTTTTTCTGCAACACACTCACATGGAATAGTGCAGAGGGTTCAGATCGGCAGACAAAGCTGGCCATTTCTCTAGGTAATAAACGAGGGAAGTTTCTTCCGCTAAACTGCTGAGTGAGTTGCAATCTCATCGGATTTATATGAAATTTGGCAAAATAGAAAAAATGAGTAAATAAGTTAATTAACCAATTTGATGCACCGAAGATTCGCAACTCGCCAAACCCCGTAGCGTCAAACTTTTGTCTCCGTAATTAAAACCCATCCGGAAATGAAAGCAAAATGCAAAACATTTCATTAATTGTACATAGTATTGAAAAAAAAAAGTTTAACTTAAAAAAATAATTAGTCTGCAACCAAAAGAAATCTATTAAAACAAATAGAATTTACAGATTTCATAAATATCCCGTTATACTGAGCGGTATTTCATCACAATATTGAGTAAGCCTCGATAAGAAAACGTTTGATTATACAACTGGAAGCCTTTCTTTAACAGCGGTCACATCCACTATCGCCTCTCCGACCATTTCGTCTAATTCTGGAAAATAAGAGAACATTTTCTATTGAAAATTACCGATTTTCCAGATGCTATACTGCTCAATTCATTTAGAAGATTCACATTTCTCAGAAGCTAGCCCACTTTTGGGACAACTTTTGCAGCTTACATCGCAAAATTCCTCAAGGGCTGGTGATTTTATTTTTTTGCGTTTCTGGGTGTTTCTGGATGATTTCATAAACGAAAATAACAATGTTATATTATAATTATACTGAACAGATCAAGATATTGTTTTTTAAAATGCTATTTTACGAAGATTAACCTAATAACTATTTTTGGAAATACCTTCTAAAACAACGTGGAATCCGAAGTGAAGGTAGGCGATAAGAAGCAAATGAGCAGCTATGGAAATACCAATGAGCATCAACCGATTCGGTGTAATATGCGACTTATGACACACGATTAGGCCCATTCGGAGGGCAGATGGAACGCAGAAACTGGCGACAAGAACGAAAAAGAAGATGTGATCATGAGATGAATGGAACAATGACGTCAGCAAAAGGACCAGACATTGAGAAGTCATCGAGTAGCCCTGGAAATTGGCAAAACGTGTAGAATATTCGGTGTAGACTGTGCCACCGACAACATGAATTTAAACATACATTTTTTTAAAATCGAAATGGTAGAAATTAATTTGTAAACAACGAATTCCCATCATGAAATAGTGAGCAATAGATTCACACTATTTCCAGATGGCATATGAGTGAATTTTTCCTATTTTCCTATCTTAACGCAGCGCACGTTTTTTCTGGGTTTCAGCCTTTCGTTGTCTTCTAACTTCTCTTTTCAAATCAGCAGAAATGTTTTTCAATGTAACTGCAATAATAACTTACAAAGCAGGACAGAAGTGTTAAAAACGGCTGCTCTGCTGCCAACAGGAAGCAAGCAATCCATAATGCTCCAGAAATGAGAATCCAACTTCCAAAACAAGTGAACATAGCGGTTCCCATTAGGGTTCCGTTTTGGATTACGATTCTGAAAGATGAAAAGGTAATTTAAAGTTAAAAAAAAACAGTAGTACAAGGGCATGAATTTCGAAGAATTTTGCCATATTAAGCAGGATTTCCAAACGTATATGGCTACAGTTCAAAGGCATATTTCCAAGCGGACACATTACAGTTTACAGGTAAAATGAGCATATATTGTTTTGTTTAATAGGATTCTCCTTCGAGAATTCGTTGTTTAATAACTAACCCACTAGTTTTCATGTTATACAGCAGTAGTGCTACCATTGTGAGAACAAGCATTGTTGGACCATATAAATCTTGTGAAACTTGCATTTGCGATAATTTTCGAGGGATGAACGAGCGGATTAGACGACTTCGAACCTAAAAATGTAGAATTTTGATAAAATTGAAAAAACTCATGCTATATTTCTAAAGAACCAGCTTTCTTTAAATGAACAATATTAATTTTTTGACAAAATTACAGCGAGAACAAAAAGAATTCTAACATTTAAAATTTCGAATAACAGTTAAATAGATGAAAAACCGTTTGAACTTTTTCGCTTAAGTTTTTGTACATTCTATGGATATATTTTAATAATTTTTAGATTTTCCACTACCTCCGCCGGATCCACATCAAAATACGGACGGAACAAATCGATGCGCCCATATGACTGAAATGTGTCTTGCACTTGTTTTGAGCCGGCTTCCCACATCTGAAATTGCAAACTTTTTTTCTCGGTTTTTTACTCGATTTTTTAAAATTGGTCAAAACTCTTCATTCCACAGCTTACCATTTTTCCCAGCTGCGCCTGCATCCCAATCTTTGTGTTTTGTTCGTCAGAAACGCCGCCGGCGTTGCTATTCGCCCTTTGCCTCGTATTTTCGCTTTCCTGACCATAATATGAAGGCTCCATTACTAATACTCAATTATTAAATAATTGTTTTTTAAGCCGCAATAGCTAAACCCGCTGAAAAACGATGGCGATATAAATTCAATGACGACAACGGGGTGATTGGCAACCGCGCTCCGCTGATCAGCATTTTAGGCGCGTTCTTTGAAAAGAATAAATAAATAATTTCCTTCTGTTATTCTAAGTCTTATAGTTTGCTCAATTTCAAAAAAAAAATGCAGAAATATTATCAATTTTTAAAATTTCGAGAAAAAAGAAAGCTGAAAAAATTCATATTAGGTAAGTGCATGCGCCATCAACTTTGAAGTTTTGAAAGAATCGAAAATGAGTGGTGTTGAAAATTCATCTGCACATATGTTTTGCAAATGAATTTGCTGCTCAAATGTCAAATTTCTAGTGAGTAATATGGATCTCACAACAATAACCAACTAAATATAAGCAAAATGTGATTTTGAATATTTCCCTTTTTAAATCCACATAATCATACACCACTACTTTTTTTAAAAATGTTCTTCAACATTTTTAGATTAAGACTTAAATTTGTTCTATTTTATTAAATTTCAAAGTCATGGATCTAGGAAAACTGCTGAATGATTAGAAAAAAAGTCACATTGGCGCCAAAATTGTTCAGACTCATTCAGTCAAATCTCAGAATGAGAATGAGTCATTCGAAATACGTAATTGATAGACATGCAGCGGTTTATGAAGTGAAAAAGTCTCCCGACCGATATTTTTGAAATTTTCTGATAAAAACATGTGAAGAATAAGGTTTCCTCGAAAGACGAAAGCAAAAAGTTGTTTTTTATCTCGTGCTCGTTCGTCTTTCTTCTCGTCTTGCTTGCATTCGTCAAACGCAATAAAAAAGTTGTACATGTGTACCAGAACAATGTATTAGGTTGTAACATAAGAAACCGCGGTTGTCTTAGTTCATCCATATTTTTTTTGTAATAAAATATTTTTGAATGCGGTTTTGTCTATTAGAAAGAGCGTTTTATTGCGCATCGTTTGATATATAATTTGTCTATGTTTACTTTATTTTTCCGCAAGAAAAAGTGTTTAGAAAATGTCTGATCAAAAATTTCGAATACGAGTTTGCATGTGGTACGACTTTAAGCACGGCAAATCGGCTGCTAAATCTCATCGTGCGCTCTTTAAAGTATTTGGCGAGGAAGCCCTGTCTGAACGTCAATTCCAGGAGTGGTTTAAACGATTCCGAAGTGGTCGTCGACAATGACCTGTTGAAGGAAGCAATAGAGTCGGATCCGTGCCAAACAACTCGAGAGCTTGCAGAACAGTTTGGCTGCTCTCACATGACAATTGAGCGCCACTTGCATAAAATCGGCAAGACGAACAGGTGCGGAAAGTGGGTGCCACACCAGTTGAGAAATGCTAACAAGGCGACCCGAGTGACAATGGCCGGAATTCTCACTCGTCGTGCAAAAACTGGCTGTTTTTTCGACTCCATTGTTACGTCAGATGAAAAGTGGATCTGCTACGACAACACAACAAGAAAACGGCAGTGGTTGGACCCCGGTGAGGCCCCAAAACCGACTCCAAAACCGGACATCCACGGAAAAAAGGTGATGCTTTGTGTTTGGTGGAACAGCAAAGGTCTTGTGTATTTTGAGGTTCTGGATTCGGGTCAAACAGTTACGGCGGACCTCTATCAACATCAATTGGACCGTGTGGATCAAGCGCTGCGACGTCAAGGTGTGGATACGGCGTCAACAAAATTTCTTCACGACAACGCCCGGCCGCATGTTGCAAAGATCACTGCACGGAAAATCGAGGAATTGGGCTGGGAAGTCCTGTCTCACCCGCCATACAGCCCTGACCTGGCGCCATCCGACTACCATCTGTTCCAGTCGATGCAGCACTCTCTGGCCGAGAAAAAGTTCAAAAACCGCGACGAAGTCCAAATTTGGGTGTCTAACTTCTTCGAGTCGCAGCCGGCCGAGTTCTTCGATAAGGGCATCCATTCTTTGCGTGGACGTTGGCGACAAATAGCCGATAATAATGGCGAATACCTTTTGGATTAAAGTTTTGTAATTTTGTTTTTATAATAAATTTTGTTTTTGGATCAAACCGCGGTTTCTTATGTTACAACCTAATATATCTCTGCGGCAGACAAATCTAAGACGAAGACGAGATGAGACGGCCGAAATTTCGCCCAAATAGAAGCTTTAGTGAAGAGTCACTCGTCGAGCATCGAAATCCACTTCCATATGCTCCAAAATCAAGACAAAATTAAAATTTTCGGCCTTTGTAAGTACTGTTCGTCAGATTTTGTCCAAAAAGCAGTTTATTAAATCAAGAAAAGTGCGAAAAACACTGATGGTTATTGAGAAACATAGCAAAAACGTACGAGATTCACCAAAAATCAGGTGTCATCCATACATAACCTGTCGTATGATTATGTGGCCTTTTTCTAAATTTTTCAATACAATTTTTTGAATTTTCTTTTTTTTCTTCCAAATTTTAGAGGCAAACCTAAAACTAATGCCAATTTTACTTATTTCCACGAGAGGTGCAATATTTCTACGAAGACTCGTTTTCAGGTTTTTTGAAATTTTCATGGCATGGCGTAACTTTATATGAACAACTATATTTGCAAGAACCTCTTGAAATATTCTAACGCAAAGTTTGAAAACCAGAAATGCAAAAAAAAATAGTTGAAAATTTCATTTATTTTTAAAACAGAAATTGAAAAAAAAAACTAAGCAGAAAAGTATGAAAAGCTTCATAAAAATACCCGACGGAACGGATTGGAAACGCTAAACCCAGAGACAACATAAGAAAATAATCAGAAAAATAAGGAAATAACTGAGAACATTATGAAAACCAAAATGATTCTCGAGCCGTTCCGAGCTCCAGATGCTCTAACCGCGCCATTCTCATCTGTTCTTTTATAAGAGTAGTTATTCGGCCGATAGGTTGATAAAATATGATTTTTCGCGTGCTCTTCTTCAATTATCAGCTCTCCAGACGTCACCAGAACTCTGAATTCTTCACGTTTGTTGTTTCTTCTTTTCAGCAGAATCAACGGGTGGTCGAAGGCTCTCAAGGAACGTGCCGTACGCGATACCGAACCGTTTCGATCGTCGGGGGAGCAGTTGCTGACCTGTAATACGCCAGTTTCGAGCGAATTTCATTTTTTTCAAAGAGATATTTTGGAGCGAAACCCACTTCCAGCTTGCGTGGAAGAACTTCAGGGTTGGCACAGTGCCGGTGTGTCGTACAGCGACTGGACATGGTGGCTAGATTTTTAGATATTGCTCCCTTTCATGAGATAATTTGAAGATTTTCATTCAACATAAGTGCTTGCGTACTTTAAAAACTGCTCACAACAAAAAACAAAAGTTACACAAAAAGTTTCTGAATAGTGTTTAGGCGCCTAAGCAAACAATCATGAGGACAAATGATTGTCTAGGGAATTTCCCTGATTGAGAAGATGCAAACACGCTCCATTGAGAAATTATTTAAAGTGTTCTCGGAGAAATTACGGTCGTAAATTTGTTTTTTCAGAATTTTAGTTTTAAAAACGCCGAAAACGACATCAGCGACCTAACTGAACACATCATTATAGAGAGCTACTGTATTTAGAAAACAACGCACGAAAAATAGTAATTTAAAAATGTTGACTCACCGGGCACTCTCCCGCTGGATTTTTGACAGTAATCCTAATGTTGCACTTGAAATAGACAATGTGGTTATCCACAAACTTGAAGGCGTGCGAGCTGGCAGCGGCTCTCATCGATCCCCCCTTGTACTTTATAGGGGACAACAGTTCTCCGTCGATGGTACAGCCACTCTCGTCTACGACTTTGACGTTATGCGCCCCACCGTCCTCGGCTGTACAGCTGTATACCTGAATATTTCAACAAAAACATTGGTTTTAGATTTGAGAAGTGTTCACAGTTTTAGATAGGTTTTGGTCTCGACACGAAATTCTTTTGCATTTTTAAAATAGAAGTTGTCACGATTCATATTATTCAGCGCGTTCAGGTGTGGTGAATTGCCATGTGAAACGGCAAGCTGTGCAGCTGATTGGGCAATTTGCTTATGACTGACTAGAAGGTAGGAATTGGGCAGAAAGTCGGTCAAAATCTCATTTTTTGGACTGACTTTCAAAGTCTTTTACTTTTTTCTGTTGTTTTTTTCTTAAAGAAAACCAAGAAATCTAACCTGAATACAGTAAACATCACTTGGTGCATCACCGGAACACGTCCAAACATGGATAACCGAATCTCCAACATTGGCGATTTGAGAGGACGTATCGGATAGGGAAGATGTGACGAATTCTGAAAGTCGCGAAATTTAAAATATATATTTATATATTATATATGAAATATTTGGAATAAAGCCCATTCTGAAAATTGGATCCTACCACGAAAACTACCGTAATCACCGGAGAGCTCAAAATTCTATGATAATATCGCTAAATTGGTATGCATATCAATCGGGTCGTGGTGGGACCCAAATGCCTTTCTAAGTTTTTAATGGAGCTTTCAAAACCAATGAAAGATCTGCGAAAAGTCACCCGCCTCCAGCACGACCCTTTCCTCCGGTGACTTCCACTCGATAATCACAAGTTGGCAATTTCGGCTCCTCGCTGAGAACCTGCGGCTGAGGAGCATTCACGCTGAGCATCGTCTCCACTCGACTGTTCTCTTCTCGGTAGAAACAATCGATCTGGTAAGCCACGTCACGATGGGTGATGATGGACCCGTGATATGAGACAACTAGCACGGAAGACATTGTCATGCCACGCGGCGCCACGATCTGAAAAAACCGACAGTTTCTATTTGAAGAAACATTTTTGCAATTGGAAAATCATTTAGTCTTGTATGAGTGACGCAGAGAAGAAAGAGTACTCTTGTTTTCTACGTTTCTCTCTCTCTCTCTCTCTGCTTCCAAAACCATACCTGCCTCTTTCTCCTGCTTGGGCAATCTTCAAAACCAAATTCGAAGCTAATATTCTGACTGGGCTGCGCCGAAAAATCAGCTTTGCATGACTTCTTATCAGCGGAACCTCTCAAAAACAGAGCTCCTTTGAAAGGGCTATCCATGACCATCATTACAGTAATTCCAGACGGAGCACATCGGATTTTTGGCTCACCTGAAACAAATCAAACCGTTTCTTTCGAAAATTCGGTAATACTAATGTGAATATGATTGTTTGTGGCTTCCACGAAAGACGAAACAAGTCGTCTTGTCTTCGTTCGTCTTACGTCGTTTAAGACGAACAAAGACTTACGTCTCTGCGTCAGACGAATTCTAGACGATGACGAACACGAGACGAGGCGGTCTTATTTCGTCTTTCGTGCAAGCCTCATTTGTTTCACATATTTTTATCCTAGAGATATGAATTTCTAAAATTGCAAAAATCACAACAAGAAATGCTAAAAACTTACCAATAATTGTTTCAAATGTGTAGTTTATAGTCAGAAATAGAGACAAGCATTTTAACAATTTCTTCATTTTCTGTATTTATTGTTTTTTTCTATTAAAAATTCGAGAGTACCGAAATGAAATGAATGATAAAAACAATAATAAAAGTACGCACTAATCAGCAATTCTTAAGATGTGCGGCGATGGGGGGGGGACCAAATTACCCGTCTGTTCCACCCGCCCCTATCCCCCGTATTCAGCCGGTCACTTAAAGGTCATAAATGGGAATATTGTGGCAGGCGGAGAGATGCTGAGAAGAAACTGTCAATGGTGCGGTGGGGGATTTGATGAGAGCCGAAAGGTCACCTCTGATGATATCTTCTAGGAAAGAAATGCGCAAATCGCTGATTTGCGTCTCTTACTAGTAACATTCCGGATGGCAATTGATTAGGACCATAGGCCTGGGGGAATTTGGGCATCTGAGAAGACCATGCCGCTTCTTTCGGAGAGCTGCCATTCAAATCCAACTCAAATCCAGCGCACTTCAAAATGTAAA
The DNA here is from genome assembly GCA_003052745.1 of Caenorhabditis inopinata. Classification (NCBI taxonomy): domain Eukaryota; kingdom Metazoa; phylum Nematoda; class Chromadorea; order Rhabditida; family Rhabditidae; genus Caenorhabditis; species Caenorhabditis inopinata. The sequence goes on along the minus strand of AP018152.1, from coordinate 10,545,659 downwards.
GTGTATATTTTCATAATAATTCATTTTTTAAAGGATGGCTCACATTTGAGAATTTATTTGTCTCGTTAACAAAAACAACGATTCAAGAATAAGGGATTCACAGAGCTGTCGTCAAGTATGGCGTTTAGTGTCCATACACCGACCACGTAGATGCTCTATTTGCGAACATGGAACGTGATGCGGAAATTTGAATTCAGAATGGTGCCTTCAAGAAATGGGAACGTTTTGGAAACTGAAGTTACTGCTAAGTGTGCCTGGCACCCGATAGGTATGGGAATGACAAAACTGAACGGTTTGCGTGCGAGCCGGCGCTGCTCCCTTGTGATGTAAATGTGTAGCTAGCAGGCAGTTGCAAGACAAAAATGTATCTGATTGGCCATCTCGCAGGCGGTAGTTAGATATAAAGTAAGGCTTCCACGAAAGACAAAAACAAAAAGTCGTCTTTCGCCTCGTCTTTGTTCGTCTTTCAGTTCGTCAAGCTATAAAAAAGTTTTGTACTGATTTCTATCTCTGCGTAAGACTAATTCAAGATGAAGACGAAGACGAGAAGAGACGGTCTTATTTCGTCTTTCGTGGGAGCCTTAGTATAAAGTGCGGCGATATTGTCAGCCATATTGACTACTATTCAGTGAGCTATTTCAATGGGTAGCCAATGGGGGGGGGCTGATCCCCCAAGGACTATACTGGAGTCAGCGGCTACTACAGTAGCGGCCCCTTAAATATCACCTTTTTGTTTTTCGGCTATAACTTTTTTTGAAGAAGAGCAATGAAACCAAATTTTTTTGTTTTTTTTTCAAATTTTTTCCGCGTATATAATGTACTCCCCGCGACATTTCGTGATGTTTCATCGAAAAGAAATTTTTTTCTTGGGTTTTCTCATTTTTTTTCATTTTGGTCGTTTTTCATATACTATTTCTGTGAGTGAAAACTCCAAGATTTTTTCAGATAACTTCTTAAATCTTTGTTTTTGTCATGGCTTAAGCCAAAGAGAAACGTGATTTGGTCTCAACTTTGCAATATGTTGCTAGGGATGAATGAAAATGTGAAGAAACTGAACTGCTATCGGCCATGTTGCTGGGGAGCCTGGTGGCCTGCAATAGAGCAGCACTGCGTAGCTAGTATTTCGACAATATTATGTGGTTATGCACTATGTTATTGAACGCCACTATGTGAAAACTGAGTGGAAATTAGCCGGCATCGGAAAACTATTTGACCCGTAAACTGTATATTTGGAAAACTCGTGGGACAGATGCCCCGTAGGCCGTGCCGCTCAGAGAAGTGGCAAGCTGCCCAAAAGGTCCAAAACTCGAAAAGTTCAGGAAGATCCCTAATAATCTGAAAATACTGAACCCTCCTCCCATTTCACGATTAGTCTACAGCGTTGCACCCCCTTCCATAAATTCGTATTACATGTTTCTGTTTTTTTTGGTCAAATTTCTACCGTATCCTTCATCTTGTATCCGAATCATAACGTTTATCAGCATCACATCAAGCCCATTCATTTTACCTTGTTTCCTAATGTCTCGCTCATCAATCTTTCCCGCCGATTCCCGCGGGTATTCGGGTGCGTTCGGCAAAACTGCAAAAAAACTGTCCTAGTTTTCTGTTTTGTTGCGAATCGAAAAGATGTGTAAAACGTGATTATAGCATGGTGTCTGTTTAAATATTTTTAAGAACGGCTATGTCTGTTTAAGGCTTTCAGCCCCATAGAAGGACGATGTTCAGAACATTCAGGGAAAAAATTCAAGAATTTTTGAAATTTTTGCAGCTTGATAGTTTCTCCTTAGAAATGATTTTCTTTAATAAAAATCGAGACAAATACGATGCTCCGAAATTTCATTGGAGCGTATAGCTCTTATAGTGTGGAACATTGGAGCATTGTTCAATAAAGCAAAAGCTGTTAACCTTGCATTTTGGTTCTATATGCTTCGATGTCCACCGGAATATACAACGAGAATCTTCGTGTCTGAAATAAATCACATACAGACAAGTGCGAAATCCATATTCCATCAATTCTCACACATGTCAATGCAAGGAAATTAGTTTCAAAGATCTGTCGTCAAATCAAGCGCTTCGTGTGGGTACACAGTTTACCCAATATCCTACACAACAGCTGACGCCAGTTTTGGAGTGTTCAAAAATCTATTGAACAACGTATGATCTTCAAATGGAGACATTAAGGAACCCGCGCAGTTTTTGACGATCATGTGGTTAATGACTTATATTTTCTTATAAAGACCTCGAATTTCAGCCTGAATTTGACTTTGAATCGCCGAGCCGCCGCACAAATGGACAAGCCGCTCCGCGAACGCTTCAGATTCGTCTGTAAATCATGCTTCCCCCTTTGGAATGTTCGTTTTTCAATCGTCGGCTTTCCTTCAAATACCCGTTCTATTGGAATGGGGTGAACGTCAAGAAAATGATGATACAAGTGAGAGGCTGATAAAAAAATACACGGAGAGAACACCTTTCACTTTGATACGAAACGTGATTCCTCAAAGATAATCGAACATGCTGGGCATGGATGACTTAGGCGCAGACCCCGAATGGGCATCCAAACAGGCAGACACAAGTAATTTTCAGCGTTTTCAGCCTATTTTGGAAATAACTATGTATTGCCTAAACTAATTTTGCATTGCTTGTTCATAAATTTCTCCTCCTGTCCTCTCGGATTTTTTTAAATAGACGCCAGGAAAGTTGGGGCGGTCTAGAAAAAGAACCCCGTGATTCTAAGCCCGTTTTCTAAGAATTCACCATAAAATTTGTGAAGTCTAGAGAATTTTGAATGTTTCAAGAGCCAAGCAGTGAGAACTTAATGAATTTAGCTTCAGAAACCTCTGAAACTCAATTTCAGTTTAGCAAAAACGTAGAAAATTTGTTGTTGATAATCTACAGCTTCTGACTATACTTTTGATAATTTTTCGTTCAAATTGAATTTCAGATTTTGGATATTTTCAGCTCGTCTGAAAAAATGTCTAATCCCCGTATTGTAGAACAGAAGAATATAAAATATGGGATTCCGGAAAACGGTTACCACGACGTCTTTGGGTTTTCTAGGCCACCTCTCGTTTTGTAGTTCAAAACGATTAGTGTCTAGGCTATCCGGATTTATGTCTAGGCCGCCATGATTACACCATGGGTTAGTTATGCTAACCTTCTAGGCCACATTGGTTTTCTAGGCTATCATGGTCGCTATCGAGCCAGGAACTGCTCCTTGTGTCATAACCGGTGGCATTCATGATTGATGTCTAGGCCACTCCTGGTTTTGTAGACCATTTTTTCGTTTTTTTCAAGGTCACGTGGGTTTTCTAGGCCATCACGGTTACTTGGCAGATCGCATGTGGCCAGATCCGGTTTTGTAAGCTATTGCGGCTTACCCGATCACATTGTCTTGCCGCCATTGTTATTAACTTCAAGTCCAGAGCAAAAATATTTTAATAAAAGAGCGTCAGAATTTTAAACGATTTTAAGAGTAAATTTTAGATCTGAATATCTTTCTTTGAGTTCTTAGTTTTCCAACCTCCATGAATCCCCATTATAACAAAAGTGTCATCTCTCCAGAAGAAGCGTATTCTTCATCCCTTTTTCTCGAATCCCTTTTTCCGCTATTTCATTTCATTTTCACCCCCCCCCCCCCCGTGAGCCACCCCGCCCAGCACACAACACACGCACACATGTTCTTTCTCTCTTTTTTCTGTTCGCACTGCTCTCCCTCTCTGCTTAAGGTCTCAGGGCTTATGCTCGATCAGCTCCGTGTGGTCCCATTTTGGTGTCGGTGGTCTCTCAGCGGGTCGCGCTATTTCTATCCAACAGAAACACTTTGAAACAACGAATGCAACTGGTTTTCGACGCCGCGAAAAGAGCACTTTTTTATGGGTGGTTCCGCAGAGCAGCGAAGTGTTTTTTTTTCGCTCCAGACCCGGAGAGCATCGGCGATTCGAAGATACTTTGAGAAAACGGGAGAAACGATGCCACTTTACAAAGTGCACACACGCAACAGCTTCTTCTCCTTTCTTCACTTTAACACTGAAGCTCGGCAACTTTAGATTCTGAAGAAATTGAAGCGCATGACGTTAACAATGAATAGTAGGGTGTATGCACACTATGCGTCCGATTTCACGTCAGTTCAGTGAAAACTTTTCACTTGTGTGACTGGCATACCGTCTTTTGTAAGCGCACACAAGCCATTTTGAAGCCAAAAGCGGCTAAAATTCAACCATTTTCTGAACAATTACTTAAAGTGACCAGCTCAGTTGTCAACCAACATTTTCTCAAGATTTCACGGCAAGATAGGAAACAGACAAATTTCATAAAGATTTTACAGCATGTTCTATAGATTGCAATCAAAATTTCTTAGAATCATCGATAAATTTCAAAAAAATAGCCCACGGAAAGTGCGCTCCATTGAAAATTGGCAATATGCTGGCGTGAAAACCGATTAGGTCCTGACTACTGGCGTTACAAGTCAACCTAGGGAAAAATGTTTTCTGTCAATACAGGTTGCCAGACTTCGTTTCTTGATTTGACATCTTACCGCCGAGTAAAATATACCGGTTAGGGACGCGTACGGGACGCGCCAACGATGCTCCTGGAGATTCCTGATCACGATGGAAACTGCCTGAAAGTACCTGGAAATTGAAATAAATTGCTCAGAAGCTAAGATTCCATTAATCCGACAAACGTGAAATCCTGAAAATCGACAATTTCTCTCGATCAACACAGACCGAAACATCGGAGCGACGTATATAAGAGAATTTTTGAAATTTCTCAGAAAAATTGCATAAAAATCTTTACGAGACATTGAAAATAAGCAAAAAAGAGGAACTCTGAAAAAATGTTCAAAAATCTGTAAGTTAATACCATGGTGTCGCACAGTTTGGTGTACCGAAACATGGGATCATCGTTTAAAGAACGGGACATTTTAGCATCGTACCAAACCACTGTGATTCTTTACATTAACGCAATGATTTGATGTGTGAAAAAACCCATGTCAGTACGATGCTCCGATATTTCGGTTCCTGAAACAACTTTAGATTCCTCTCATTTTTCCAAATCTCTTAACTCATCGCGTCTGAAATAAATTGATATCGAGGAAATGTTGAATTGTAGATTTCCAGATATCTCAAATTTGTATATCAGAGATTTGTTCCCCGTTCAAATATTTCATTGGCCAAATGCCCAGAAGTTGCCCAATACTTGCCCATTTTCGCACGTTTTCTGTCCAGCCACATATGTCTAGATTCTGCAGATTTTGCGATTATTCCCATTGATCAACACTTGGGTAGCATGAACTTGCTCTGAGCTGCCTTGTTGAAGACGGCGATGGCAGAGCTAGTTGTACGATGAGCATATTGCCCACTAACTGCCCATTTATTGTTTTCTGCCGGCACTTCCCTCACTAGTTCAAGCTCGAAACTTGCAGATTTCTGCAGTTTGTATGACCATAGACATCCATGGCTCAGTTTATAAAACTCACTCAGTAGCTATCAAATTACTGTCCATTTCCGTGCACTTTAGTCTAGTGGCAACTCAAAAGCTGCCCTCGAGCACCCAACTTTCTATGGGCAGCTTGCCCAAATAGTTGCGTAATAGAAGTCTTTTTAGCATGAGCACGTTTTCGCAATCTACGTACATCTTTCACATTTCACCAACACCGATTAGCAACCTTCTTCTCCCCCCCCCCCCAACCCATTTTCCCACATCCCTTTAATCATTCTTCTTCTTCCTTTCAGTGATCCTATCTTCTTCTAAAGCAATATGTCTTCGCTCTGGCTCTTGCCACCATCTCGAGTCTTCTTTTTTCTAACACCAATCTAGACTCCCCCCCTTGAACTGCGGCTCCCTTTCTCCCAACATTCCAACATTTTCTCTTCTTTAACATCTGTCTTTTATCAATGTGCAGTCTCCGCCCCTTCTTCTGGGTTTTTCAATAAAAATGGAGAGCACAGATTAATTTACTTATATAGGTTCGAGCACACACACACACACACATACAGACTATTCTTTTTCAAGGATTCTGATGCATAGAGTAAGGAAAAAGTGGCAACAAGGACTAGGGAAAATACGTAGAAAGGCTGAAATAATCTGAAATTTTCTAGGAAATTAACTTAAAATATCTGAAAATAAACAAAAAGACACTTGGCAGCACAGAATGCACCCCACGTATTTAGTCACAGTGCAACATTTATAATTACTCCTTTTTCTTTTTCTGAAATTTCAGCCTGAATTCTTCTGTGTTACCAAATACATGTTCTGTGAGGTAAAAGGTGAAATCTGAGCGACAATCCCGTTAAAAATAGCGGGAATTTCAGAAATTATTGAGGAGGAATTAGTTGTTCTACAGAGCGCCTTTGCCTTCAGATGAATCTGAAACTGAAATAGTAATTATAAAAAAAGTAGATATCATTTCTTCATTATTAAAATTTTCATTAAAATGCTTAAAATTTTTTCAAGAACCAGAAAAATGAGCCTAGGCTGAAAAAAAAAAGAAATTTCAGCAGAAAAATCAAGAATCGTTCCAGTTATATCGTTAAAACCAACTTTAAGAGAATTTTTCAGCTTTTCAGCTTTTTCAGCCCATTTTTATTAGCAGGATGTACGATGCTCCGATATTAATAGGCCAAACAGTTCGGTAGGCCAAACAGTGAACATTAGAATTAAATTAGTCTGAATCAACATATGAAGTCGGAAATACGTGATGGGCGGAAAGCAACTGAACTCGTATCCGGAAGTCTTCAATTGCGCTCTATTGAATAATTCAGCGATTCCTCAAAGTTCTCCTCAGAGCGCGTTTGCAGTATTACGGATACAGACACCGATGGTTCACAGTTTGTAAAAAAAATGAAATTCGTACGGGGAATATATTTTTTTGCAAGAGGGGCGTAGTCGGCAAGTGTCCGCAAACACGTCCATGCTCCCATTTCGTTTCCAGGTGGGTTTTTTTGTCTGAAAATACCTGTAAATGCTTTCCTTGGAAACGTAAAATGACTACTACTATAATTGCTATAATTTCAGAGTTATTTGAAATTTTATGAAGTTTGAACAATTTTCGGGATTTTTTTCAGAGTTGTCCAGTTTTTTTTTTCGTTTTCGTCTATAATCGCATCCCAAAGCAATTGTTTTCCTCAAAACTGCTGAAAATTTATGGCTGAAATTTTGTAAAATTCTACTGTAATACACTATCCGCTTCATTTCAGCTTCAAACCTCATAAAATTAAGACATTTGCCGCCGAAACGAAACGTGATGTGTTGCCATTGAAATTCCACATCTTTTTAATTTCAGAATGTTTAACTGTCACTTTTCCATAAATTTTCCTGAGAATTGAACAATTTTCAGCATATTTACAGAAATTTTACCGTAAGATGTTGGCAAATAGTGTATGCACATCAAGCGCCAGACTTGACGACATTATTTCGGAAGATAGCACTGGCACGTCGGAATGGATGGATGCCCAAAGCTATTTTTCTAATTGGAGTTTCAAACTTTTTCTTATTTTCAGGCTATTCAGACTTAAAAATCCAGATTTCCAGTATTTCAGAAAGAAATCAGAATCTAAATGACTCATTTCAGAATTCGCTTCCACGCATGTGCGCGATTGCGTCCGTATTACAGGATTTCTCAAGATCAGATTTTTAAAACAAAATTTTGGTAAATGAAAAATCTAGGCCACCACGTTTTTAGAACTCCCGTATTCGGAGACCCCCATGATTTCTAGGCCACCATGTTTTTAGAACTCCCGTATTCGGAGACCCCCGGGATTTCTAGGCCACCATGTTTTTAGAACTCCCGTATTCGGAGACCCCCATGATTTCTAGGCCACCATGTTTTTAGAACTCCGGTATTCGGAGACCCCCGGGATTTCTAGGCCACCACGTTTTTAGAACTCCCGTATTCGGAGACCCCCATGATTTCTAGGCCACCATGTTTTTAGAACTCCGGTATTCGGAGACCCCCGGGATTTCTAGGCCACCATGTTTTTAGAACCGCCGTATTCGGATCGGAGACCCCCATGATTTCTAGGCCACCATGTTTTTAGAACTCCGGTATTCGGAGACCCCCGGGATTTCTAGGCCACCATGTTTTTAGAACCCCCGTATTCGGATCGGAGACCCCCGGGATTTCTAGGCCACAATGTTTTTAGAACTCCGGTATTCGGAGACCCCCGGGATTTCTAGACCACCATGATTTAATACCTCCCATATTATTGACCACCCGCCAGTGTCCCTCGCTTTTTCAGGCCATTTTTTTCGCTTTTAAGGTTCGCAACACACAGAACCCTGAATCGGACTTACTGTATTTTTGCGTGGTTGGACCTTCGTTGAGATTATTCCCATTTCAAAGATGATTATACCGCTATACCGATTCAATTCTTCAGAATTCTCTGGAAAAACCATTGACTGACAAGTAATACGCCCCCTCCCCCCAATCCCCCGTTTTAGACCGTGTAAACTATTACTGTTCTTCCCAGTCGGTCAGTGTTCCTAAATTCCCGAAAATGTTGCGAAAAACGTCTGCGTTTGTGGCTGCGTCTCTCGACTTTTCCCACAATCTCGTCAAGCATATTTAATTTGGCGCCATGCGTGTGTTTATGTGTTTGAGTCTGCGGGCGCGCGCGCGCGTCTCGGAAACGCGCTTGGTTGTCTATCTCAACAAAAGGAACACACACACACATATCGCAAAGCACGGAGGCTAGCGAGGCACTGCATGATTCGCGGAGGTTTAGTCATAAAAACGCCGAAGAAAAAAACACAGAAAAAAACGGAGCTTGCACTTTTACGCGTTTCTCTGACTAGAATGGTGTCAGTGAGACGGATAGGTGGAGTTGAATGGCCAATAAAAATGGAGAAGAGATCGTGAGAAGAGAAAGAGAGAGAGAGAGAGAGACGAAGAGAAAGAGAGATGAAATGGATGTTAATTACATGCAAATGGCGCGAAAAAAAGCAAAAAGCAAACGGCGGGTATGGAATTAAACGTGATGGTGGCTCAAAAAGGAGTCAAAGAACAGGCACTGGTGATCCACCAGACCCCGGCCAAAGTGCCGTATTGGTGCGAAACGTGATTTGGCCCAAACAGATGAGTGGTTCTACAGGCCATCTGTCTGAGTACCAAATTAGTATCAAATGTAAGCCAAAATGAGAGTAGAGCAAGTCTGGACAACATTTGATGCTTTCCGTTCGTTTGCCTGAGCTGTGAGAATAAGAGGACGAAGATATCACAAGCTCATTGAGTTGACTGCAATCTTTTTCTTTTCACTTCTAGAATTTGTATGGCCCTCCCCCCCCCCACCCCTCTCCAAAACAATGACGAATACCACGTTCCGTTGTGCCTTCTCTTACTCCGCCGCCAGCCGTTTTTTTTGTTCAATTGGCTATACCCCCTTCCATGTCTCTTCACCTCCACCTTTTCGACGATGTCTCACGAAGCCCTGCCCACATTTTTTCGAACCTCTTCTCATTGTTGCGAAAAGCCATTCATTTTGTGTGGCGCTGCAGAAGCCAACATTAGCAGCAACAGCACTTTTTTGCAACACCCGAAGACGTTCTCACTCTCTTTCTCTCTTGTTCTATGCATACGTCAACGGGGCCAGGAGAAACAGAATGGAAGAACAAGAGCGAAAGAGAAAATGGAAAAAGAACAACAGCCGTTTTTTATTGGGCCGCCCCAATTTTCTAATGGGTGGCCAGAAGAACCCAGCCGAGGTCGGAGAAAGATAAAAGAACATTTGAAATCGCTATCCGATTTATGGAGGATTTTTTGAGGAAACTCTTTTTGGGTCTCGAGGGGAAAATTGAAATTAAAATAAAGAATCCACAAGATTTTCCATTCTTTAAAATGAGCATATATGTTTGGAAATTGCAGAGAACTTGTTTTGAAACGAGGGATTATCTTCCTACTAGATGCCCAGTAGATGCCCTGATGCTCATTTTATTTTGGGCAAGTTGCCTAAGTTCTCTCCAGTTTCATAGAAAATGGAATAGCGATAGAACCGTCAGTAATATTATTTCGAATGAAGCAGAAACCTTTACCTCAGGCAGCCAGAGAGAAGACGGAGTGATAACAGTGACGTATGATATTACGCATGGTACTCTCACACCAAAGTACAAAAATACACAGATTCAAATGTACAGTAGTCCGTAGCAGAAAAAAATTGACTGCATCCCATGTTCCTTCTTGCTTTCAAAATATGATGATGGCCAATCTATCGATAGTCTGAAGAGCACGGTTTCTTCCTTTTTCAGAAATAGGCTCCACTTATGCAACACATCGGGTTTCTCCGTGATTTCTGGCGATAGACCGCCAGAATTCAAAAACTGTGAGGTCTGCACCTCCGCCAAATTCATGCTATTTCTTTTAAAAGATAAATAAAGTCTCTTTGTTTCTCTTTCTATCGCTCTCTTACGTTGCTCCCGTTTTTTTGTGGTGGTTTCGGGCAATGAAGTCGGCGAAAGTAGAGTGAAGTAAAGGTTGTCTAGACTGTTGTAATCTTTGTGAACCAATTCAGTGAATAGTCGACAAACATTAGATATTAGAAATATTATAAGAAAAGTACGAGAAAGGTATACGGAAACACGAAGGAAATGAGCGTAATTCACAGAATGGGCAAGAGATGGGCAGGCTGCCAAAACCCGGCAACTGAGGTAAGCATGTGTTGTGAGGAACATTGAGAACAACAATGGCTTTTTCATAAAAATCGGGCATTAATGGACATGCGAGTTGCGATGTTGCGTTGCGATGAAAGATCACGAAGGCACATGTTCTTATACCAGCAGTCAATGAAGAAACAAATGACTATCGGCAAGTATTGGGCAAACAGATATACTTCAAAACTAAACTACAAAAACGAAAGCAGAAAAAAAATGGAAATTGAAAAAAACTAAAAAAAATGAAATGTGCAGATAAGAGTCAATTTTCTCAATATTAGATTATTAGTAATTTCTATAAGTTTAAACCAAAATTTGCTAAAAGCTGATAAAAATAGTGATAAACGGTTTATTTATGGGCAAGTTGCCCGGTAACAATTTGTCAGATTGGCATATTTTCAAATCGGAAAACCCCGGCAATAAGGTAAAAATGAACTAAAGCTAAAAATGACACGATTCGGACAAAAAAAACATACTCACTGTTAAAAATAGAACAAGTTTGATCATCTGACAAAAGTCGCAGAGCAAACTCGCAAGACTGGACGAAAAACCGAGAATAGAGTATTAAGTACGAGGGAAACTTTCAATTGTTTCCAAATTTACAAAAACTAGTCAAGTAGTGGGGCAAAACTTCGGCAAGCTGGTCAAATTAATATTTCAGGCGATAACTGAAGCAAATAGTGTAAAAACTGCTGATGGGGAGCAAACGTCAGACATTAAGAACTTGGGCAAGTTGCCGAAACCCGCAAGAAATTATTAAATTGCCTCGATTTTCGTTATAAATTTATAGAAAGATGAAAAACAAGCACTACAGGCGTGGTCTTCAGTCAAACGGCAAGTTGCCCAAAGTCGCATACGCTCAAGTTTTGTTCAATCCTCCATTCATTAATTTCCCTCCAATTTTATTCCACCTGCTCTGTTATTGTCACGTCAATCTTGTTCCTTTTTGGAGGACAACTGAGGTTCGGGATCAAATTGTGTTAGAAACCCCCAATTTTCTCTCTCTCTTTTGCTTATTGAACACAAGTAGTGCAATCGAAGTGCAAATTAAAACAGAGATTACGGTAGGTAGGTCAGCTTGCGTTGGAATCAGGGGTACAGTGAATGAAAGGCTTTGGGCAAGTTGCCGAATTCGATATGAGCAGTTTCATTTTCCAGAGACACCACAAACCGCCAGACAACTTTTTTAGCATCTGTGCAAGCTTTATGCCAGTTGCCAAGCACAAAGGGATTTTTGAAAAGAGCAAGTGTTGGGCAAGCTGCCGAACTCTTGCAAACAAAATCCGAAACACATAAAACTACAAAAATTTCGATCAAGTATAAAACAATAAAAAGTTTCCTGCATTTTCTCTCCCGTTTTCTTTTCCCATCACAATCACTAGAAGTACTTCCAGGTGGCTAAAACCATCCCCCCCCCTACAAAAAATGTTTGAGATAGTTCATGAAATCGAGAGTTTCTTCTGTCTAAAACCCTTTTTTTCTCTTTCTCTCTTCCTCTCCGTCTATCTATCTGTCGCGTTTCGACACCGACGATAACTGATATCAGGCGGGCCGTCTGCGGCAGAGGCGCGGGGCGCCGCTCCCTCCTCTCCCCTCTCGTTTCTCTGCGTCTCTCCGCCAGAAGTCGCACTCTCGTCCCTTAACTTCGTGTGTGGTCCAATCCATCCAATCGCGGGCGGCATCAGTCGCCGGTGCGTCAAATTGTGGGCGGAGTCTCGTCGCCGCGACTTTCGTGCCGGGACCCGCCCCGTTTCACCCAAGAGGAGGGAAGAGAACACCCCTCCCCCCCCCCCCTAGCCCGCCTATTACTTGCCTCTTTTCTCTTTTCTTTTTCCCACCCCCCCCCTTTTATTTTTGAATGCGACTCGTGCTCTGAGAGCTCGATTTCAACGAGTTCACTGTATTTTTTGGGTAGGTTACTGTACTTTTCAAATAGGCATGTTGCCGGATTGTCTAAAGGGGTTACTGTATCATTTAACTTCTTTATTCTTTTTTGCAACTTTTCATGTTTCTGAAAATCGCTTTGTGAATTGCCTTTTTGCATTTTTTAAACGACTCTTTAAAGGGATTCAAGCAAAGTTTTCTTTAAAGGTGCATTTAGAATTTCTTCTGAAAAATCTCTGTAAATTTGTATTGCGAGTAGTCAATGCTTGTCTTAAAACGAAGCTACCGTATTCTATCATTATCATCACACATCTTTAAAGGCACATGATCGATTTTTTTTCAGTTTTATACCATAATCCTTAAGTTCTTTTTGGTTTGAAAATGCTTTTTTTTATTCAAAACTTCAGTTTTTTTTTTGGTTTTTTTTTTTGGAAAACTGATAAAATTGCGTGATCGGTAGAAAAAAAATACATTTTTTGCTCCAAAAAGAAACTCAGTGTGATCTTTGATTTGATAAAGAGTTATTTCTTTGCAATTCGTGCATGATTTCATTTTAAAGGCACATGCACATCTCATGACTTGAAAATTATAAGACTGTAGTTTAAAGGAGCCTGACGGAATTTGATCTAGATTCTTGATTAGAAACGAACAATTCTGTAGTCTAATAGCAATGACTAGAAAAGAAGTTGAAAATCTGAAAACCCCCTGAGTTTTGGCACTTCAGAAAGTCAGAAAGTTTCAAGAAAAAGTGACGGTATCTCTCCGCCCATCACTGTTTTTTCTTTCAGAGGAGCTCTAATGCTCACCGAGGATTCCGTACCGGAGATAAGCGAGGCGACCACAAACGTTGATGTGCTCGCCGAGCAGGAGAAGAACTATTACTGTCAGCGGTGTCTTAATCATGGAGAATTGAAGCCAAGGAAGGGGCATAAGCCCGAGTGTAGGTAGGTCGGGAAGGCATCGCGTTTCCAGATTATTAGCTCGTCGCGCCCAAATTGTCCTCTACTGGATAAAACTGGTGGTTCTCCGACAAAATTCACTTAATTGAAGATAGTTGTGAAATCCCTAAATGTGCCCTCATTGAATATCTGAGCAACCCTTTCCGAAATACTGCCTCCTACGTCATATCAACTTTTCCGAGTTCTTCCTTCATTTCTGCGGCGATTATTTCAAGTTTTCCAACTGAAATTTTCAGTGAACAGGTGTTTAGTACTGTAGGTGAAGCAAACATAAGTTTCGAATTTTTCATTGATTTTTCCATGAACTTTGTGTTTCAGTCACTTTTTCATCCTTCATTCTGCTCCCTCCCCCCTACGGTAGTTCGTATGGAATACTCCACCGTAAGTAATGAATGCGCGCTCCATTGATTTGGAGATTTTTCAAAAGAATCTTTCTTGGGTTCCTGCAGCAATGCGTAACATTTTTCGATTGATTCAAGAAATACATATGTTGTGAAATCCTTAATGATAAAATGTCAATATTGTAGACCACTTCTCCTTGAAGTTGTATAGTTCAATCCTCGAATCGCCCTGAAAACGAATCATCGGAGTGTCGTACAGCGATTGAATATGGTGGCTAGGCTAGACACAAAGCTAATAATTATTCATAAACTATGTTAGCATTTTCTAAAATTGCATGCTTAGGTTTATTGTCTTATCGCACATATTTCAGCTGTCTGGCACTCCGAGGCTTCTTTTTCAGAGAATACTGAGATAATTTCCGAAGTAAGAAGAACAAATTGATTCGCAGAATTAAGCACTACCAGTAAAATTGAATGTCTCATCTAGTTGCTGTACGACACTCAGATATTTGTTAAAAATTATTGGAACCATGGTAAACACGAAGTTGACCGTTTTCCACCGAATTCTCTCTGTCTATAGCTCTGAAGTATTCTTCTTTAATGTACTTCCAAAAGAATTTTGTCAAAAAAGAATCGATTAGAAACATTGCGATTTGTTTTCCGGGTCTTATTTCTGCGTCTTATTGTTTTCAGTCAAAATCTGAAAATGTTGCTTTCAATGAAGAGATAGTTGGAAACATGCGCCTCTCATTTTCCCATAATCTATCGCCGGGATAGCCCCGGATAACATGTCATCGAAAGCTTCACTTTTGTAGTTCACCGCTTTACTCTAAAAGATCTCTCACAAAATCGTTTTGTACCATCCGGTCTGAGTCTGATTTGATTTCGCATGCACATCCGCTGTACGAAGCTCCGATGTTCCGGTTTGAGTGGAAATCGAGATGTCTTGCGAAACCCACAAAACTGTGCGGAGAAGTGATACGGTAAGGTGGTCAACTACAAAAATGAAGTTCTAGCATTGAAATTTTCACTCTGAAATTTTTGAAGCAGCCAAACCATTCTTGGCATTGCGGCAAGCACTCAAACAAAATGACATTGGTGTTCAGCTTTGCACCTTTGATTCTTTGAAAATAATTTTTAAAGCATATCTCTATTTTGTTTGTTCCCATATGCCAAAAGTTATAGAAACCCTGCATTTCTGAAATTCCGAAACCAAACCCTATAATTGCGCTGGTGAAGTTGACATTGGTAGCCTTTGCATTACATGAATTATGTTGTTTTAATTCTAGATTCTCGTTCATATTCAAAGAGCGATTTCTCTTCTGTTTGCCCGCCTACTTGCACACGGCATTATGCACAAATGGATAGCAATTAACAGTTTCTCAATAGGGCGCACTTTCCGCTCTCTGATTCCCTGAATGCCTCTTGAAAATTGTTGGGATGTAGGGATTCCGTGTTGTGTGCCTTTAAAATCATCCGCTTTCTGTTTCATAGGAATTTTCCTTAAATAAAAAGATTACTGTACTTTAAAGGCGCATGCTCGCCCTTCAACTTTCTGAACACATTTTTTACTTCGACACCGACAAAGAAAACTAAAAAAAATGGGGGGGGGGGTGGGGGGATTGAGCGGATGGAGGGCAAGGCAACACGAAGACCGTAAAATTTAAGATGTTCGTCTCCGATTACGGCCAAAAGACACCATTCTCCACTACCCCCTCTCCCTTTCTGCAAAAAAAAAACAGCTGACCTTGCCGATTTAAAACGAAAAAGACCACCCATAATACATTGAGGCACTGTCATCGTCCCCCTGCCTCCCTTTAAATTGTTATTATACCGGAAAAAGAGAGGTCGAAAACGAATTATTAAATCGAGAGGGATAGGAACCCTGAACGATGAAAAGAAGTTGGGAGGGACAACAGGTTTGGTGTTTAAACCTGTGACTACTGTAGATTTACAGACGGGGGTGATATTTGGGCACACGAACGGATGTGAAGATTCGTTTCATCCGAAGCTGAACGAATCTCCGTTTACAGCTCGCCGAGAGCTGTTTAACGAGTGTAACCATTACTATGTTCTGAAAACTTTAGCGTTTTCATGGTCCCCCCCCTTGAAAATTACAGTAATCCTATTTTTCCATAGACTAATCGTTATTATCATTAGCTGATAGCTGAAAATCTGTGAAGTAGAAGGTTTGCAGATCCAGATCTAGCGATGGACAGATAGACAAACAGAAATACAGACACTCTGATATACATGCACACAGACAGATAGAACAGGTCTTAAGGACGCATAGAGATATCCAGATATACAGACAGACAGAAACAGAAACACCTAGGCTTTGAGGCATACGGGCATCCGGGTGTATATAAATCAGAAATGAAGGCAGGCAGAAAACCCTCAGGATTCAGACATCTAAACATTTGGAAATACGGATTTAAGGGCGTACAGACCAGAGAAGGGCGGAATTCCGGATTCCGCCGTTTTTTTCATTCCGTCTTCCGTATTCCAGATTCCGTGAAAAAATTTTTTTTCCGTTTTCCGTTTTCCGGATTCCGAGTTCCCAAAATCCAATTCCGCCCTACTCCGGTATAGACAGACGTTTGGATCTGTGGACATCTATGTATACAGATATACGCATACGCTTAGTTAGGTGAAGATCCGGACATCCGAATCCACAGACCGACGCCAAACAGATGACGACCTATACAGTCGTAAAAATGTCCTCTATTGATAAAAATGACAATAAAACTTTTTGAAATGGGTGGGCGGGTTACTGTACAGTGGACACCGACTGGTACTGAAAAGCAAATACACTATTTTTCTACAGATATCTGAAGTGCCCATGTCCAGAATGCACGATGGTCGAGCAGCGGAGGCAGTTGAACAATTTGTTGAGCAAAAGAAAAGTGAGTTTTCAAAAAAAAAGATGTCGTTGTGAGTGTGCAAGTTTGCTCTATCATCCAACGATGTTCTCTTCTCATTAGAGCGCGTTTACTGTTCAATGAGAGCTACGGCACAACCTTAGAGACGCAGACAATCATATGACTCTCTCTTCTCTACGTCTCTCTCTCTCTTTTTTTTAATCTCTTCTAAGGCTTTTCTTAGAATTATTCGTTTTGAGACTCAAAATTTTGAAGCTATCGGCAAACCATATTTTTCGACTCGCCAAGAGCTTTCCAACGAGTACACTTGTACCTAGGCTTGGGAATAGTTCAAACACGCGCCGATACGGTAGTTTTAGTTGACGAAACCTCGGGAAGATCATACTCGTTTAAAAGACTAAAAACTATTTTATTTTTAAAAATTCTGAATTTAAAATTGGGTTTTGACGCTAAGAATCTCCCCACTTTCGGTTTGTTACCATATCAAAAACTTTAATAATGTCAAACGCGTCAAAGACACTCCAGTATGAAATATGCAAAAGTGTTTAAAAAAAAACTAAATTCGCAGCAAATTGGGCACCATGCCCATGAGTGAATACTTATCAGCCTTGCCTGAAATGACCAGTGCCCGGCGTTTCCACAATACTATTCTGAGTGAACCAAAGTTTGGTCAATGTTTGGTTAGAAATTGTTTCGTTTCTGGGCAGATAGTGGGCAACTATATTGGGCCATATGCCTAGAGTTTTGGCTGCCCCGTTGCCCTTCCACATAAACTGCACCAAATTCTCTGTATCTAGTGATAAACTGAGTGATCTTCTTTTATGCTTCATCTGTGTTATCGGAAAACACGCTTGAGGTGCACCAGTTGGTACAACACTCAGTGGGCACGTTTTAGTGTCAGCTATAACAATTAATTGTTCTTCTCTCAAAGCGCATTAGATTTCTATTGCTAAGTTGAATGAGGCCCGTCAGCGAGGTTAAAATGTGACAGTTGCCACCAGCCACAAAGTTCACATACACTTTTTGATTAGATTAGTACCATCTTCTTTTAACTCTTATCAATTGCCCGAATCGCAACTTTTTGTCCATTGCAAATCTGACATTTATCTTCATTATTCTCTTCTTCTTTTCAATTTTTAATCCATTTTTCTTAATTACATGACAATCAGAAATGTGGCTGACCAACTTGGCGCTATTTTGTAGCGTTTTTACCAAAATTTTTGTATGAAATAGGTTGAAAATAGACGGGAAGTGAAGGGGGGAGGGCTACTTAATTAACTAACTAAAAGACTCGTTATTGGCTATTTATTTCAGACATGTTCTAGAAGTTTGTCAGAGAATAATCAAAATTTGGATTCAAACAGAAATTTACTATTTCGAGCGATTCAGTACGTTACTTCAAAGTTCCGCAAACAGTTTTATTCACCGAAATAATGGAGCAACGTTTCAAACTTTATTTTCACAGTTTTTTGTGATTTATTAGACAATGCTGCGATGTTCCGCTAGAAGTTGTAAGAATCCGAGTGATTCGGTAAGCAAAACAGAAAGATACCGCAAAGTATCGTATCACAAATCTATCTTTTGCTGTTGATTCTATTCATTAAACGACACTCCAATGTTCCGCTTGAAGCTTCCACGAAAGGCGAAGACAAAAAGTCGTATTTGATCTTGTTTTTCGTCTCCTTGTCTTTCGACTCGTCTTTCAGTTCGTCTTGCATTCGTCTTACGCAATAAAAAGTTGTACTTGTGTACCAACACTAAGTTTATCTCTGCGTCAGACGAATTCAAGACGAAGACGACGACGGGGCGAAAACGGGGACGAAACGAGACGTCCGAAATGGAAAAATCGGAGCATCGTAGTGCTTTTCATTTTTGTTAATCTCTTCATAGTTTCGAATTAATTTCAGACTAGCTTCAGAGGTTTTTTAGAGAAAATTTCCATAATTCAAGAAAAGAGAATCAGGTGAAAACAATGTAATTGACGCGCAAAATCTAATAATGCAATAGTTTTAATTTGTTGTATACTGTTTTCATTATTTTTTCTCCATATTCCGCCAGTTTGTTTTTATCTTTCATTTTCACCTGAAACGTCATTAATATCTTTAAATAACTAGTGGAGAAGATACAGAGTCAGAAGAGAACAATGCAAATGACACGAAAATGCACAATTTTTAGTGATAAACTTTAAATTTTGTGCATTTGTGCGTAGATTACAATGTTTTTCTACCGTTCTTCATGAACTACAGACTACATCATTTCTGTATGTTTTGAAGCTAAATATTGTGGGATTTATTGCCGAATTTCAGCTAAATTTCAATTTTTTAAAACGAATATTCGATTTAAGACTTCTGAAGTTGTCAAACAAATAGTATAACATTGGAGCGTCGTTTGCTGAAGCGCAAAAAACAACGAAAAGAAAATATTTGGCAAGATGCTTCATATTTTCTCTCAGTATTGCTTATGACTACTCCGGAGCATCGAACCGAATCACTCGGGTTCTTATAACTGTTAGCGAAATATCGGAACATTACACTGTTGCATCGGAGCAACGTACATAACCTTCTGGTCTTTACAAGATTACTTTAATCGTGAAATTGAAGTTTCTGTAATAAACTTCTAGTACATGACTGAGTTAAAATTCAAAAAAAACGCGTTGTAAAAATAAATGTTTGACGCAATACTTCGCAATTTATATTTGACCTATCGGAATATCGGTGCATCGTACAAAACTCGGATTCTTTTGCTTTTGTTTGAACCCAAGAGCTGAAATCCCTTTTATAAATGTTTATAATAAAACGAAATATTCTTCAAAATATAATGCAAAACTTTTCGGAATCGTTGTTCGAGTCTTTGATCCTTGTATAAGGGTTTTCTGAAGCGAAATGCTCTTCTTAAAAGTGATTTTCACGCGAATCCCTACAATTCCAGGTTCAATGCACACCAAACACCCAAACTCGCAATGGCAAACGCATCCGTGATCCGCATTGTGCCCGTTGCTCGGCGCACGGAGTCCTCGTGCCACTGAGGGGACACAAGCGGACAATGTGCCAGTTCGTGACGTGCACGTGCACACTGGTAAGCAGACATACATACGTATAATTATATTGTCACGGCGCCCTTGAAACATAACACATTGGTCGCTGTTTTTTCGCCTTTCTTTCTACGCTTTTTGATGGTTTCGTCCTTCCTTCTGTTCACATTAAAATCCTACTAAGTGGTTACTGTAGCAGAAGGGAAGGGGGGGGGGGAGACCCAATAAACAAAATGGAGAACAGACTGTAGGCGGGGCTTCACAATCGACACTGTAGAATTGGCAAACTCATTATGTGAGCGTCTGTCTCGATGTCCAAATGTCAAGATGTCCTCAAGCTTGTCTCTCTGTATGACTGTATGAATGTGTCTTTGTCTGGCTTTGTCTCTCTGTATGATTGTCTTTGTCTGGCTACATGCCAGAAAATCTGTCGTTCAGATTATCCAATTTTCTAGGTATCTGAATGTCTAGCTTTTCGAATTCCCCGTAATTCAGTTTGCCTACGTGCCAGGCTTCCTGAATTTCTGTCTGTCCAACTGCTTGTTTCGATGCCTATATGTCTGATTGCGTGGCTGCTTATCCAAATGTTTGTCTGTTTGTCTGCATGCCTCTCTGTCTAGGCACCGAGCTTCTCTCTCGCTGTATATAAAAATGCTAGTACGCCCAGATATCCGAATATCGACTCTGTTTGCATGTCGACATGTCTAGATGTCTCTCCATCCGTATATCTAGAATTTTTTTAATCCTATCTATCCATATATCTATATGTCAATATGTCTAGATGCTCGAATGCGGAAGCATTAAAGATGTCTCTCTGTAAATTGTTTTGTCCGGTTGTCCATTGGTCCAAGTTTCCGGTTCCGCCCACCCATTTTTGTGGAGCTTTGTATGTATTTGCACAGCTCCGAGCTTTTTAGACAACAGTGCTTAATTCGTTTTATTGGGTCTTGAAGGGAAAGCTGCATTCGCTTAGAAACACCAATTTTTTGAAATGCAGTCAATTTTAAATAAGTGAAAATAGAGCTCAAGAAGATGGAAAACTGGAAGGAAAGAATTCGTAATTGCACACAAGACCTTAAATATGTTACGGTAGCCAGCCAATGACACTTTGCTCACTATAGCACTCATGAGACACGCAGACAGCTAGCGTGCTCTCGCTTTCCAATGCCTCTTCTTCCTCTCCGTTAGACCGAAAAGTTAGCAATGGCGCGCACTTCCAATTATTGCTTTTTTCAGTGTGCACTAGTGGAAAACCGTCGAATGTTGATGGCTGCTCAGATAAAGTTAAGAAGATCCCAGCAGAAATCGAGGGATGGGAAGGAACAGAAAGCCAAAAAAATGAGGAAATCGAAGGACCTGCATTTGGAAAATATGAATCAACTGATGATGGTTGTCACCACGAATAATGAAGAACAGAAGAGAACAGGTACGCTGAAAGCAACTTTCTCATCTGAAATTATTGATTTGTTTTACATTGTGTAGTTTATAGTTTCTTAGTGGCTTTGAAAAATGCACACAATTCATTGTTTAGTGTAGAGACCAAATCTGGGTGGTACTATGTAATTCTACTATTAAAAACTATAATTACCAGAAAAGGGCGGAATTCCGGATTCCGGATTCCGGATTCCAGATTCCGTCGTTTTTTCATTCCGTTTTCCGGACTCCAGATTCCGTGAAAAAAAGTGTTTTCCGTTTTCCGGATTCCGAGTTCCCCAAAATCCAATTCCGCCCTACTCTGATAATTACCGGAAAACGGAAAACAATTTTTTTCACGGAATCTGGAATCCAGAAGACGGAATGAAAAAAAAACTGCGGAATCCGGAATTCCGCCCTTCTCTGATAATTGCTAGAATAACTACAGTAATCCTGATTTCAATTTTCCATTAATGGGTTCAATTTCTCACATGCAAATGGGCGATAGGGCCATATGACCAATGAACATACAGTATCGGCCAAAAAGATATTCGCAAACAGTTTTTCGAGCATAACTTTTCTGAAACTTCCCGGATCGTTTTGATATTTTGAGACAAAATTTAAAACGGTATAAGAAGTTGATTCAACAACAAGAATAATCAAATTTTCAAAAATTTGAAAAAATATCGAAAAATTTATGAAAATGGCAAAAACCTGTAAAATGGAACTTTGACTTTTGAGATCTAGGAAAGACCGGTAAATGAAAAACTACAATAAAACATGACTAAAATAGTTTTAATACTTCGTTGGGTAGCCTTTGGCGTCGATGACCGCCTGACATCTTCTTGGCATCGAGTCGAGAAGGGTGCCGATAACAGACAGGGGGATGGCCTTCCAGACAGATTGGAGTTGATCGAATTTCTGATTGGCATTCGATGTACGGACCCCTCTAAGTTGTCTCTCGACATGCTCCCAGATGTGTTCGATCGGATTCAAGTCAAGAGAATGATTGGGAAAGTCCAGAAGATCCACGTGGCGGCGTCGGAACCAGTCCTTGATGTTATTCGATGTGTGCTTCGGGTCGTTATCCTGTTGGAAAACGAACGCCCGGCCCACATTAGACCGTGCCCAGGATCTCATTGTGTTCTCCAAGATTTCTTCTTACACAAATCGATCCATGATGCCCGTAATTCTTTTCAAGGGGCCGATTGAAGTCCCAGAGAAACAGCTCCAAACCACCTCGGTTTGGAGCTGGTAGCTGGGATTGAACCGACATTCAACCGGACGGCGAATCCATTTGATACCGTCAGTACCAAACAGATTATACTTGGATTCGTCACCGAACACGTGATTAGCCCAATCCTGGCGTCCCCAGTGAAGATGAGCTCTGGCCCATGCTACGCTACGTTTCTCGGGGACTTCAATCGGCCCCCTGAGAAGAATTACGGGCATCATGGATCGATTTGTGTAAGAAGACATCTTTTAAAACACAATGAGACCCTGGGCACGGTTTAATGTGGGCCGGGCGTTCGTTTTTCAGCAGAATAACGACCCGAAACACACCTCGAAGCACATCAAGGACTGGTTCCGACGCCGCCACGTGGATCTTCTGGACTTTCCCAATCATTCTCTTGACTTGAATCCGATCGAACACATCTGGGAGCATGTCGAGAGACAACTTAGAGGGGTCCGTACATCGAATGCCAATCAGAAATTCGATCAACTCCAATCTGTCTGGAAGGCCATCCCCCTGTCTGTTATCGACACCCTTCTCGACTCGATGCCAAGAAGATGTCAGGCGGTCATCGACGCCAAAGGCTACCTAACAAAGTATTAAAACTATTTTAATAATGTTTTATTGTTATTTTTCATTTACCGGTCTTTCCTAGATCTCAAAAGTCAAAGTTCCATTTTACAGTTTTTTGCCATTTTCATAAATTTTTCGATATTTTTTCAAATTTTTGAAAATTTGATTATTCTTGTTGTTGAATCAACTTCTTATACCGTTTTAAATTGTGTCTCAAAATATCAAAACGATCCGGGAAGTTTCAGAAAAGTTATGCTCGAAAAACTGTTTGCGAATATCTTTTTGGCCGATACTGTATGTCCTGCTGGCCAGATGTACAGTATCTTCATATTTTCAGACAATTTTTCCAAATTTCAATGAATCTGTGAATTTACTGAATATTATTATATTTCCTGCCGACGGTGCACCATTCGCTGAAATTTGCAAGAAACTGGAAATATTTTTTTTCTAGAACATGGCCTACCAGCCAGCCCCGCTTCATTTTTGAATTTATGGACTACATGTCCTACGTTTCGGCAGCTTGCTCTTCTTGGGCGTCTGGCTCACTTGTTGCCCATTAGTTGCCCTCTCAAATAGCTGGTGATGCATTGTAGCTGCCAAATGCCTGGCCACTGGCAAGTGGGCAAGCTGCCGAAATTTTTGCTCAATCTGAAATATGGGCATATGTACTACCCGTTTTAGACTTGTCACGCTCCTCATAAATTCAATATCTACAGTATCTCGTCTGGCTTAGTTACCAGAGAAGGGCGGAATTAGGGCAGATGGTCCTGTTGTCCATTTGTCTGTGAGAAATTAAACCCATTAATGGAAAATTGAAATCAGGATTACTGTAGTTATTCTAGTAATTATCAGAGAAGGGCGGAATTCCGGATTCGGCAGTTTTTTTTTTTCATTCCGTTTTCCGGATTCCAGATTCCGTGAAAATGTTTTTTTCCCGTTTTCCGTTTTCCGGATTCCGAGTTCCCAAAATCCAATTCCGCCCTACTCTGTTAGTTACTTAATCGAACCGTTATCCGCTTGCGTGGGCGACGATAACAGCTACTTATCCACGTCTTCAATTATTTTAATGATGATGTTATTTCTGATAATCTCCACTTGTTTTGTGGCGTACCAGTTTGTATCAATTTTGTTGCACTCTTCTGAAAACTATTTTCCAACGAACTCTAAAAATCCTTCTGAAAAATGTTGAATTTCAGGAACGTCGACAAGTCCATCACCCTCCTCAACCACTGACACAATGTCGCCGTCGCTGTCCATCTCTCCACCGTATTCGCCGTCGCCCACCGGCTCAGCAGCTCCGCACTCGGCGCCGATGCTAGCAGTACCGATACCCGTCTACCCGCACATCACTCCGAATCTACAACTTCTGCAGCAACAAATTCTACTGAATTACCTTCAGAATGTAGCTCCACAACAGGCTCCGCCTGTTCCGCTCTTTGCCACGTCGCCTCCTCAACTGATGCTCAGTGAGCAACTAGGAGCCGCGCTGTGCAATATGTACCTGAAAGGTTGTCTAAAAATTTAAGTATCATTGATTCTAAATCTTATTTCTAGAAAATTGAAACGTTTTTTTTTCAATTTTAACTTTTTTATTTCTTTTTTTTTTTGATTCCTTCAAACAATCTCTTTTTATTATTGGTTTCAAACTCATCGATCATTTTTTGCCTATTTTATTGATTTTCCGGTGATTTCAGATGAATTTTCAGAGAAAACAAGCTACGCTATTACTGATATGCAAACGCGCTCTAGTGAGAAAATCCGAACGATATAAACAATTTTCAACAAATCGACATTAAACGCAATTTTTTCGCCACTCCAAAATGCCGCAATTTTTGCATAATTCTTGAAAAATTCAAGATTTCTCTGAAAAATTCAGCTGAAATTCCAATGTTCGACCATATTTCCTAGTTCAGTGTTCATATTATTCTTCACCAAGTGAATTCTTCAAAAAAATTTCAAAAACTTTCTGAAACTCATCTTCTCTCAATTCTCCAGTCTACAAGACTTTGTTTAATGATTCTTTTTCTGAAAATGTTTCGTCTGCGTCTCTGCCCGCCGATTATCTCTCTTATCAAACTAATCATGTCATCAAACTTTTCTTCGAAAATTCCCCCCCCCCCCACCCGCCCGTTCCCCGCCCAAATTTGAGCTGAGCTCCCTCCACTTTTCCCAGGATTACTGTACTGTTTTCATTGCCTTTCCATGTTGTTTCTCGCTCTGCGTCTGTTTTCTCTCATTTGAAGAATCTGGATAAAATCCTTTTAAAATTCAAATTCACCGGTCTGCTTTTTAGACACAAACTCCCTCCCCCCCCCCACAAGCCCCCTTCCATTCCACCGCACTCTGTTGCACTTCCAGAAGTCGCAGATTTACAAAAATATATTTTTTTTGAAAGAGAGTGAAATGTTTCTTTTTGAATGAAATACCCATTTTTTACGCATCGAGTCTAATAATTATTGATTTTTCCAGGTTTTTTTGTTTATAATAAATTTTTTGCCCTGGCTCTAAAAAATGGTTCTGTAAAATGAAATCAGCGGTTCAAGATCGTTCAGACAAATGCTGTCATGGCCAGGTTGCCATCATTTTGGTGTCTCAGCGGCAAGCAGTGAGACGACGCTACAGTAATTTACGAATTTTCGTGGCGAGGCTCGAGCTGTTATAATTATGAAAACGACCGCAATATGGATTTTATTTCGAAGATCTCGATAAGAAGAGTTCAAGATTGGAATGAGAAACGTAACGCGTTTTGGGTCCCGCCGGGAAAAGTACAGAAAATCAGTTTTTGGAGGTTAGACTTAAAAATGTCTGAGTCTAGATGTGATACGGAGAAACGAGTTTCTAGTACGTAACTGCGTACTCTGAACTAAAGCTTTCACGAAAGACGAAACAAGTCGGACGTCTTTCAGTTCGTCTTGCGTTCGTCTTACATCGTCAATTAAAATACATGTGTACCAACACAATGTCTATCTCTGCGTCAGACGAATTCTAGACGAAGACAAGACGAGACGGTCTAATTTCGTCTTTCGTGGAAGCCTTACTCTGAGCATCTCGCTGACCGGTTTTAAAATCTGCAAAAACTGATCATTTTTTTATTAAAACTAACCAAATTTGGCTACCCAGGATTCAAGTTTGTGTGTGTGTGTGTGTGTGTGTGTGTGTCTGGTGTTTCATTCAACACGAATCCAAACTAATAACGACCCACATACACGCTCACAGAAACACAAACGAATGAGCTTTAACCTCGGAGAAAAAGAGAAAGAGGTAGGGAGAAAAACGGGTGATTTGGGGGGGGATGTTGGTAATAAAACGGAAACGACTCCAATCGGTGGTGAAGGGTTCGTTTTCGACACAACCGATGCCATCCCCCTCCCCCGCCCTCTCCTTTCACCTCCATTCCACGCTAAAATACAGACATATGAAAGTATGCGGACAAAAAAGAACATAATGACAACGGGAAGGTAGTGGCCGGAAAAATGTGTGCGTTTCCCGTTAGACTCATCGGAAAAGAAAATGTTTAACAACTAGGGGTTCACCTAAGTTATTAAAGTGCCGAGCGTACTTCTATCTCATTTGGCTAGAGTTGTTCGGGGACTTATAGTGCAAACGCGCTCTGCTGAACAAAATAAACTGAAATTTCAGTTAGTGAAACCTTCATTCCGCTCATTTCCGTTATAGTTTTTGATGATTCGACTAACCGAATTGAGCATCTATCTGAGGCTTACTCTATAGAGCGCACTTGAATTCGCACTTCATATGACAACGCTATTGAAATTTTTGATGCCGAAATGAAAGGTTAAAGGTTTTATTTTAGAGTTTTCCTCCGTTTTTCAGAAAATTTCCAAAGTTTTCGGCATTTTCAGCAAAGCTTACTATTTTTCTCAAATCAAATGTTATTACCTACCAAACTTCAACATTTTTAAAGCATTAAACGCGCCGAAGAATGCACCAGCCTAACAAGAAGTAAAGATTTAAAGTTCCGAATGCGCTGTGTGCAGTAGAGCGCGCCTCCAAAGCTCTCCAAAGTGCATTTTGCCATTTTCTCGTATATTTTTCCGGTGGTAGATATTTAGGTGAAACATTGAACTCCACGCGAAAATGCAGATGTTCAATTTCGATATCAAAATACAAAGTTTTACGAAATAGCTGAAATCTTGTGAAATTCCGCCGAAACTTGATGTTTTTATAGCAAATTTGAGAGTTTTCTTTTACTAATTTTCTCTAATTATCCAGTCATTTTCCGCATTCCGCAGAACTATTTTCGCGAATGACCACCGCTTCAAGATGCGCTCAGCGGAAACGCGCGGCATGCGGCGACCCAGGCAGCGTTGTAGGCCAAAAAGTGTGAGAGATTGCCGAATGAAGTAGCTGACCGAAACGTCTGCCACTAGACAAATGTTGCACTTTTCCGATTTTGCCAATCAGCGGAATTTCTTATCGCCGAATTTGAGTTTTAAGATGCCCAGAGTGAGAAAGCGCTTCTAATCTTGTACAAATGTTGCAACAATTCAGAAAAAATGGCTTTAAATTTAGAAAAAAACGCAATGAAATTGAAAAGAAAAGCATGGTGCCTGGTGGTGTCTGGAAAAGAGAGAGAGAGAGAGAGAAGCAGACAGACAGACAGAGAGAAGACTGGCCTAGACTACATGGAGTTTAGGGAGTGCTGATTGTTCAGAATAGTTTAATATTAATATATTAGGGAGGGGAGGGGGGGGGGAGAGAGAGAGTGGGAGAAAGGTTGAATTAACCTAACTTTTCGAGCTTCTCTCTCTTTCCGTTACTTCCAGTATCAAGGTATCTCTATGGAGAATTTCAAAAAAGTTTAGCTTTTCTCACAAGAATTGCACCAATTAAAACAACGGTGTATTTTAGCGGGAAACCGCGTGCAGGCGGTGTTTACGTATTCTTGCCAGTGTTCAAGCACGTGCAGAACAGAGTAGGGCGGAGTTGGATTTTGAGAACTCGGAATCCGGAATCCGGAATACGGAAAAGAATGTCTTTTTACGGAATCTGGAATGCGGAAAACGGAATTTTAACCATTAATGAGGGAATCAATGATGTAAATGCGCTCTGTTCGCAAACATTTTTGCGGGAGTTCAAAAAAGTATACTTTTCACAACAATTGAGAATAAAGTATTATCGGATTACGAGTACGTGGTTTGTCGTATAGTGGCGGTGTTTGGGTCTCGTTAGGGGATAACGCGTTTTAACGCGCCAATTTAAAAATTGTAAGGAAGCGCACACACTGCGTTTGTGATTTCTTTTCGAAAATTGAAGCGAATATTGGAATTTTTTCTATATTTTGCTTCGAAAATCATGTTTGTTTAATTAATTTTTAAATTCGCTTCAATTTTCGAAAAGAAATCAGAAACGCAGTGTGTGCGCTTCCTTACAATTTTTAAATTGGCGCGTTAAAACGCAATATCCCCTAACGAGACCCAAACACCGCCACTATACGACAAACCACGTACTCGCAATCCGATAATATTAAAACTCATAGTTGGGCGGAATTGGATTTTGGGAACTCGGAATCCGGAAAACGGAAAAAAATTTTTTCACGAAATCCGGAAACGGAAAAACATTTTTTCACGGAATCTGTAATCCGGAAAACGGAATGAAAAAATCGGCTGAATCCGGAATTCCGCTCTTCTCTGGTGCAGAATGTGACGCAAAATGAGTAAAGCTTACATTATTTCCACAGAGCGCGTTCTGCATTAAACGCTTATTAATTTGAATTTTGAACATCCTGGGAAAATGATAAACAGAAAAATTCCCATTTTCTGCGTGCTCTATAATTTTCCACTATTCCCCTCCTACCTCTCCCTGAAAACAGTCATCCTTCAGAAGAATTTCACAGGAAGTCCCCCCCCCACCCTTTATTTTCCAGTCTGCTCGTCCGCTATCTCTGATCACCAGAATCGCCCCCCCCCCACACCCCACCGCAGACGAACACATTCTGAATACTCTTCGTCATCCTTTTTTCCATTCATCCAATTCCACATTTCTGCGTGCGTGTGTGTGTGTGTGTACAAACACATCAAATGTGACGCGGTATTGTATTGTTGCATCTGAATTCCCCTTCTTCTTTAGAAGACGTTGACGTCTACTTCTTTCAAGCGCCCTCTGAAAAAGAGGTTGCTGCGTGATGGCGTCATTCTACAAAATGAATTGTTGGCGTTCATGACAACCAGAATCTCTTCTTTACTAGAATCCCGGCTAAGTTCTTCTGAAAACATTTTCAGATGTTGCGTGTAGGTAAATCTAGAATGTGAAGACTTAGCGAAAATATTCCAGCCAGTTTCAGGAAGACAAGAATATATTCACCAAATAGGGGAATAAACATGAATATAAAACGCTGCTTAACAGATATATTCATTTAAACTCAACAAAAACGCACAGTATTAAATTTTGTAGGGGTAACGTAACAATCCAGATGAACAGTTAATGAACAAAAAAAGAAGGTTAAATCGAATCTACTGATTAGAGACGTTGGGCACCACGAGAAGCCAGGTTCCGCAAGTTTCCGTATACTTTTGACGGGTTTGAACCTGGAAATTAAATTTAAATCCAGAGAAATTCAGCCTAAAATGTTGAAGCAGCGATAACAAACATATTTTAAGATAAAGGAAACTCACCGAGAATTAGACTGCAAATTGCGTTTCTGGCGAGTTTTAGATTCTGAAAGGCTCCTAAAATGTGGATTTTCGTGTTGGCGACGACGATTCTCGTCTTTGTGGTGTTCTCGATTACCAGTTTGGTGCGTCCGTCTTTTCCGGCGATACGTCCGATTGCGCGGCTCATATTATCACCTTTTAGTGAGAGTTTCACATCAGCGATCTGGAAAGTTTTCGGTTAAAAATTAATGGTGAACACATGTAAAATCACTTTAAAGGTTCTAGAAATTTTTGCAATAAAGCTCATATTTTCATTTCCATTGAGTAATTCCAGCACTTCATCCTTTTAATTTTTAGGACACAAACGGCTGTTCTTTGGTTATAGAAAAAAATCTTATAGGTTAATAGAACTAACGGCTGTTGTTTGAGGAGAATTTCGGGCGACTTTCCAGTTATAATTAGTTTTTTTAAAGATAAAATTACATCTTTTTGCTGGAGGAGCGTAATTTGTTAGCTAGAATCCTATTATCAGTGTTCGAAATAGAAATTGCCCATAAAGGGACACGATTTTTTTATTGTCTGCTATCACCGTTTCGAATAATTAAGCTTCGCAGTGAAAAACTAATACGTGAAGTTAGATTTTGGACTAAAACCAAGTTTATTACCATGTCAATCACCATATTCTGCGTCTCTCTAGTTCTGGTTACTATGTCTTATCAGCGAACCATCTACGGAACGATCACATAAATGTTGCGACACTCTTTGAACTACCGTATCTCAAGCATTTCGCTCTCATCATTCGCGTCTGCGACTAGTGGGCGGAGTTGCGAACAAGAGAACGAGGAGACGAGAGGGTTGAGACGCAGTTTGAAAATCCAGCGAAGAGACGCTTATTAGACCGGTGTATGGCGTCGAAAAGGTTGAAATCGGGTTGCGAAGTCAGAAGAAAACATGATAATAATAATGGGGCATGTGTGCGTTTGCTGGTGTGGCTCCTTCTGAACAGCCTCCCGTTTCAAGGTTAATGGGCTTTTCGGATGAGACATTTTCAATCGAAATGGAGAAAACGAAGACAGATGGAGGAAGAATTAGGATAGGCGGCGTAAAACGAAGATGAAACACGGAGACATATGGATTGAAGCTACCGAGGATCCGAAAATCGGTTTACTACAAGAGAGCAGCTGATTTTGCAGATCTACAAGAAAATTTTGTTGTTTTCGAAAAATACTTAGCAGTAGTACACCACGTAGACCGCCCATATTTCCCCAAAGTAAACGGCTACCGTTTTATATACAGTATTAGTTATTTAATGAACCTAATTTGAAGATGAGTTTAAAATTCAGTGGACTTCAGCTTTTTATTAGTCAGAGATGTTTGAAAGAGCTGGCAAAAAAGTTTAATTTTCAAATAAATACTTTAAAAAAGCATAAAAAAAGAACGAAACTGAATTTGAAAACTTAAATGTGAAGAAACGAAAAAAATATTTAGAATTGAAAACCAAATATGTTAAAAAGCCAAGAACGGTTAATTTTTTTTCCGATGTGGTGATTATAGATTACTGCTAGTGCGATAATGATTTTGAGAATATGATTGAATTCAAAAGTTATGCAAAACGTTTGATAGCTTTATCTCAAATATCTTAACTACAGCCTAACTGACGATCGCACTATGTGAAGAAGATTGCTATGAACACGACGGTATAAGATTGCTGCATTTCTCAAAATGCTCAATATTAGAAGCCTAGTACCCGAGAAATTAGGAATGCGCGGAGATAGATAAACAACCAATCACAAAAGAAACAAATTAGAAGCAATAATTCCGATATCGTCTATTCCACGGTTAATTCTCATCGAATTCCGAATGTATAATTGCGATGACAAATGATTGGACAAATTAAATTACCGTCATGGGCTCTATTAATGAGGTGATATTTAAAGTCATCCGCCGAACAACTGATCATGGTAATCATGGTATGATTAGGCAGCGAAATTAAGTGAACAAGGATAGTGGGATTAATTTGTTTAGCAACGGCAAAAATATTATAATATTTATTGTTCATACTATCTCATGCTTACAATTGGGCACATAGCACAGCATTCGGTGATTTAGAATTATTCCTGCAATTAATGGCTTTACGTAGTCATTAATACCAACCACATCGCAAATCCTTTGGAAATATTAAGTGAATGCAGAAAGATTCAAGCTAACGTAATATTCCACCTATTTCGTTTCTTTCATCATTGCTCTTTGTATTTTCGCATATTTCAACTAACTTTCTTTCTCAAAAAATGGAAAAAGTGATATCTCTACCAAAAGAGAGCATTTTACGACTTTCTTTCCTTTTGTCGTGTCCAATATGTCGTTCACCTTCCTGCCAATCTTCCTCAACTATTCGATGACATTTATTAGTCACAGAAAATTTATCAAACATTTCCAATAACGAAACCGCGACCTAACCGTTTTCAGAAGAGCACGTAGAGCACATATTTAATCGGACGGAACCAAACGTCAATCAGATTTCTTTGCCGAATAAAGAAGAAAAAGTTAGCCGAAAACACGGAAAACAGATGAGAATGTGGAGTCCGATA
This sequence comes from Caenorhabditis inopinata, assembly GCA_003052745.1. Lineage (NCBI taxonomy): Eukaryota > Metazoa > Nematoda > Chromadorea > Rhabditida > Rhabditidae > Caenorhabditis > Caenorhabditis inopinata. Next base: position 10,513,502 of record AP018152.1, on the reverse strand, counting down.
GATTTTTCTTACCTCAAAAGTCTCGAGGAACAGGTGATCAAGACGTATGAGAGCGATGGCGTCGTTAACTTCGAATCCGAGAATGAAGGCACGCACAAAATCGGTGGCCTGTAAAAAAAAGATTACAAATTCATCAGTTCTGCTAATTTCCAAGAAAATTGTTTGATTTTGCAACGAGAAAAGAAAAAATTGAATAAGATTTACTATTGTAGAAAATGACGAATGAAGTTCGTTTGTCTCCATTTCATCGATTACGTTCACTCAAATGTTTTACTTAAACTTCACTGAACCAAAGCAAAAATATAAATATCAAAGAATGTTTTCATTTCGCCTACAATCTATCAGTTAAACTCTTTAAAAGCATATTACTTTTTGTAAATCAGTAGTATCTTCTCGATCCTCCGGATTCCGAATTTCAACCTGTCGCTTTTTCAAGTTAAATCGAATTTGTAGTCCTAAATTTTTCACGATCGGCGTGAAAATGTTGACCCAGTTCTCCTTGAGAGGTGTATAACGGTGTTTCGGTACCGGAATGCAACGTGACTCCCCCTTTACTCCTTTGGTCCGTTTCGACGGTTTCTGTCCGGTGGAGGAGTCTTCTGTCACTTCAGCGTCAGCTTCTGTGGAGGCATCCGGTTGGGAAACGTCTTCCATGACGACGTCCACTGCATTTCCCGCCCTTCTCTTTCGTTTTACCTATAAAGTGTGGAATAAGTGTCGGGGTTTTCAGTTTTGGCATCATAAGTTTTATGGCAGATTTTGCGTTTCTGTATTTTCTGCAATTTTTTACTCTCTATCTCTCTCTGAATTTCAATATTTTTGCTTTGTTATACAAATAACGTGCGTTTAATATTTTACTTTAAAATTGCGTCAAAGGCACACCAGAATTTATTTCATCTGCGAACCATCTGCGTACTTTCATTTCCAACATGTTCCTCGCAAATTTCCACCCATAAAATAGAAACCACCAATTCTTCTGAATCACTACTCTCGTCATAATATTCGTTCCAATGTCATCAAACACTCATAATATTCTCTTCGGCCGCACTCCTTTACCATCATTCTAGACGTAAAGGAGGCGACCACACCGCCCGATAAAAAGAAGTTTAAAGGAAGAAGGAGAGGGAGAAAGAGAAAGGGAGGGGGCAACAATAATAAAATTGCAGAGCGTTCTTTTGTAGTCAATATGCGTGTTAAAATACCGGCGTGTCAAGCAAGAATTGAGAGAATGCGAAAAAAATTTCAAAAAGAACGTAAATTTTATGAATGAATCGACTACATATTTTAACGATTCACAAACCCTAATAAAATCACATGGAAACAGAAAGCATTCAATTTCTTTTAAAATTACAATTTTTGGGATCGCCGAAAGCACAATTCTCCAAATTTAAAATCTAATTTTGAATGATTTTTTTAAATTTAGCTAAAATACAGCATAAAAAGGCAAACATGAGAAACTTTAAAAAGTGATGGAGACTTGATTCTCTCTCAATATGTAGAAATACAACAATATTTACTTTTTCCAAACGAAGGGGTAGAAAGAATCCAAAAATATCACCACAGGAAAGCAGAAAAACAAAAGAGGATTCAAAAACGGTATGGTTTACCACATGAGTTATAGGAACTACTCAATCATTAACAATTCCGCTATTGTCACTAAAATTACGGAAATTTAACTCGTAAAATTGTTAGGGGCTTATAAAACGGTCACAACGGCTGAACAAATCAAAAACGTGGTTTTCCTGAGGTGGTATTCCTGAGGTCGTTGTAAGAAAATAGTTATAAGAAATCAATTCCAAATGAGCAAGTAAATTTAAAGATTCGTAATAACCGTTTCAGAGTCAAAAAATTCCAAATTTTATTTTATTCTTATGTAACACAAATGTGTTTGAAAAAAAAATTATGCGACATTCTCTCCGTGTTGCGTTAAAAGCTATCTGAGTTGAGCCATTTTTGGCCGAGAATTGGGGTGATTTGCACAGACCAGCCCTCTGAGAGAACTAAAGAACAAAATAATAAAACATTTTCAAAATGTGATAAATGTAACATTAGCGCACTAAAAGAAGCTATGAATCAACTCATATTCTCGAGGTCATCAACATATTTTTTTCCGATGATTCCTTTATACCGTCATAGAACAGAATAACTGATGCATCTTGGAATAATTAAAGGATCAAGACACCGGACTTAATACCGAATTCATAGCTTGAAAATATATTAGTTATTTTCCTATGCCATACTATAGTGAATAATCTATCAAATGCTAAAATTGGGGAAAATAAGAATTTCGCATTTAAAACTACTTATAATTGGCATTAAATGACAGATATTTGAAGCGTATATAATAAAAGTTCAACTTCAGTTTCTGAAATTATGTTCTAAGCATTAGAAACGATAGCTTCTCACAAATACTTCAAAATAATCGCAAATTCAGTCGATTATTAACAGAATCAGCTTAGAAATCTTACCAATTTGAACTCCTCTTCTCCTTTTGGAGCTGTATCAATGTTTTGTTCGACAAGCGAGATAAGTTCTGTCGGCACAAGGCCATCATCGACAAGATCCGGCATATCTGGATGAGGAAAAATGTGAATTTTCGTTAGTGTATATTGCTTTATACCCAATAAATTTGAATATTTTAATGAAATTACGGAGGTGACTATAATAGTACAGAGAAAAAGGTAGATTTTCCCGATATAATTTTCAACAAATCAAAGCAAGAAAAGCGATGATTTATGGTATTTCTCCTCAGGTACCAAAGAAAATCAAATAATTTTCATGTAAAGAAAAGCGTACCATCCTCCATGGGAAACGCGTCATCAAAGTTAGAGCTGCTGGTAGCCATGTTTTCTGTCTGAAATTGAGATTGTATCAGAAAACACAGAAAGCTAAAAAATGAAGAAATTTTTTAAAAATCGCAAGGAAACGATGATAAAATTACCAAGAAAAACACAAATAAGTAAAATTTTATATTTAACAGTAAGAAAACAACGGGTAACAGGTAACAAACGTAACACGTAACATGAAACATGGCATGTAACATGAAAACTTCAACAACGAAAAATTGGTAACATCGGAGATCTTCGTATTTTGAAAATGAGAAACCAAGGAAAAAACAGTAAAACACGGCGACTAAATGATTTCACAAATTCAACAAAATACTGTCAAATGTGTAAATTTAGATAATATTTAGACTGTTTCAGATTTAAAGAAGAAAATTTTAAAAATCCGCAGCCTTCGTACGGAAACCTCAATTTTCAGACCGAATTCCTCATTTGCCTCCACACAAAATCAAACAGGCTGACATCCTGCTTAGCCCTATCCAGTCGATCCATATGTCTTTGAGTATAGGGTAGAAATGACTCAATGTAAGCATAGGCGCCAGGCATTGACACAAGTTCTTCTGGATCCACAATATGAATAACTTCGTAGAGGACTCTCTGGGCGATGGACGATGTACGGCTGTTCGTGTTCCATTTTACTGTGAATTGAAGAAGAATTTCAATTTGGCGCGTGTCCAGACGACGGATTGCAGAAGTCAGTTCCTCGTTAGTTTCTTCAGAGATAAGGGAGTTGATAACCTGAAAAAAAAATGGGAATTCGTCTTTTCGAAAGTGACTCGCCATGTTTAAAAACGAATCAATAATGTGACTTATTTTTATTGCCATGGAACTCATCATTTTTCAAACACCCAACATAGACAACAAGAAAAATCGACGATTGGCTTTAATTTTTTTTAATGACTTTTCCTCACAACGAACCGTACATGGCGAATCAATCATGATGGAACATATTCCTAACTTATTAAGATGATCTTTTATTATATGGGTTTCGACGAGTTGCAATGCATCATTCAGAAAGCACAAATCGAATTTAGTAAAAAATTACTAAAAAACTAAATATTAGAAAAACAACCGAAAACTCATTAACAAGGGAACCTCGAATAGAAATCCTCCTAACTTTTTTTAAAAATTTGACCACAGGTACTTTCGACTACGGGAAATTCAGTACACATAGTGGCTATCTGCGCAAACTTCTGGAAATCGAGATATTCCGATCTGAAAATCCGGAGCTCTGCGCCCATTCCTCCCATCCTTCCTTCCCCTTCTTTCCTATATGCATTCCACGCTGAAGAAAAAACAAGCAGCGGTGGCCGAGGGGTAAAGAGGTGGATGCGAGTATATCAAGTGTGGGTTCGGTTTCGCTTCACGGCAAATTGTTTTTTGCTTTTCTGATTTTGCTTTTTTTTCAAGTTTTAAAATTTTTACAGGATCATGATAAAAAAAAGATGAAACAAAATGCCGAAATTTCTGGAAATCGAGAAAAAATTAACAGGTTATACTAACTATTTATATTTATTAAATAGTTAGAATAAGAAAAAAATATAGGAAAATCTATGATTGACCAACACAAAATGGAGAAAACAGAAATGCTCCTCGCGATGAATGCACTTGATAAACGACGTTTTGGGATATCCGTTGTGATGGCATTCTCTTGCAACGTTCCTTGAGAAGAGGTTCTGGGATGGAGTTTGGAAGAAGGGTTGCTTGGGGACCTCATAACCGCAAGCATGCCAGGCATTTTGAGCTCATGGTTTCAACTTGGGAGAACAGAGCTGCTACCAGATGAGAGACAGAAACTGAAAATCGAGAGTCCTTTTTTCGAATATCAAAGGCTGAACCAATCTCGTGCATCCTGGAGGGATAATGCGGACTTTCAAGTCATTGGCTGCTGGTTTAGGTCAATGGCATTTTGATCCTTCCGGCTACTCCACGAGTCCATTAAAAGTAGAGCATCTTTTGGCATCGATGAGTCAAAAACAACTTTTTCAAAGAATACCTTCATCAAATGTTTCGTAATGATGCGAACTGTGACAGGTTATCATCAAATTTGATGCTTTGTAGTTGCCTTTTTTGGGGAACTTTCCACCATTATGTTTCAACGTCACGAACAACTTTGGATGAAGTGTCCCATCGGCAGAAATCAACGGAAAAACTGTATAAGAATTGGTCGTGGAAGACACATTCTGGACGACACAATTAATAGTGTCCGATCCTGTGAAAACCATTTCGTGATTTTCCGGGATGATAGTCCAAATCCTCGTTTCCATTTCCAAATCCAATCATCCGAAGATTTGATAACTTTGAATTTTGAAGGTAAGTTCGTTGAAATTTTGATATTCGAAAAAAGGACTCTCGATTTTCAGTTTCTGTCTCTCATCTGGTAGCAGCTCTGTTCTCCCAAGTTGAAACCATGAGCTCAAAATGCCTGGCATGCTTGCGGTTATGAGGTCCCCAAGCAACCCTTCTTCCAAACTCCATCCCAGAACCTCTTCTCAAGGAACGTTGCAAGAGAATGCCATCACAACGGATGTCTCAAAACGTCGTTTATCAAGTGCATTCATTGCTAGGAGCATTTCTGTTTTCTCCATTTTGTGTCGTCCAGAATGTGTCTTCCACGACCAATTCTTATACAGTTTTTCCGTTGATTTCTGCCGATGGGACACTTCATCCAAAGTTGTTCGTGACGTTGAAACATAATGGTGGAAAGTTCCCCAAAAAAGGCAACTACAAAGCATCAAATTTGATGATAACCTGTCACAGTTCGCATCATTACGAAACATTTGATGAAGGTATTCTTTGAAAAAGTCGTTTTTGACTCATCGATGCCAAAAGATGCTCTACTTTTAATGGACTCGTGGAGTAGCTGGAAGGATCAAAATGCCATTGACCTAAACCAGCAGCCAATGACTTGAAAGTCCGCATTATCCCTCCAGGATGCACGAGATTGGTTCAGCCTTTGATATTCGAAAAAAGGACTCTCGATTTTCAGTTTCTGTCTCTCATCTGGTAGCAGCTCTGTTCTCCCAAGTTGAAACCATGAGCTCAAAATGCCTGGCATGCTTGCGGTTATGAGGTCCCCAAGCAACCCTTCTTCCAAACTCCATCCCAGAACCTCTTCTCAAGGAACGTTGCAAGAGAATGCCATCACAACGGATGTCTCAAAACGTCGTTTATCAAGTGCATTCATTGCTAGGAGCATTTCTGTTTTCTCCATTTTGTGTTGGTCAATCATAGATTTTACTATATTTTTTTCTTGCTCTGGTTATTTAATAAATATAAATAGTTAGTATAACCTGTTAATTTTTTCTCGATTTCCAGAAATTTCGGCATTTTGTTTCATACTTTTTTATCATGATCCTGTAAAAATTTTAAAACTTGAAAAAAAAGCAAAATCAGAAAAGCAAACAACAATTTGCCGTAAAGCGACATCGAACCCACACTTGATATACTCGCATCCACCTCTTTACCCCTCGGCCACCGCTGCTTGTTTTTTCTTCAGCGTGGAATGCATATAGGAAAGAAGGGGAAGGAAGGATGGAGGAATGGGCGCAGAGCTCCGGATTTTCAGATCGAAATATCTCGATTTCCAGAAGTTTGCGCAGATGGCCACTATGTGTACTGAATTTCCCGTAGTCGAAAGTACCTGTGGTCAAATTTTTAAAAAAAGTTAGGAGGATTTCTATTCGAGGTTCCCTTGTAAGAGGCTGGATTTTTTGCGAACTTGAAACTGCTATTAAAATTTTCCAAATTTTCAGAAATATGAAAATTACACGTTTTCAGTTTTCACAATAAATTCTTACCTTAAAAGCGCAAAATGGTTTCGCTAATGTCAGGGCGAAGACCAATGCCTCTGAATATCTTTTTTGAGTCAACAAATTGGTGAGTGTTTGATCCTGCTCAATGATCTCTCTCCTTTTCTCATCTTCTACTTTCCGCTTTTCCTCCGTCACATCTTTCCATACAACAATACGTCCATCAGTTCCAGCGGTCACGAATTCTGATTCGTCACCATTTTTGGAGAGAGACCAAATTTTATCAGAGTGCGCATCAATCGAACTCTCACATTCGGCTGTTTTTATAGTCCAAATCTTAATGATGCCTGCGCTGTCAGCCGAAATCAACTGAGTATCATTCCTGACGTACATCACTCGGAATACTGCACAAGAGTGCCCAGAGATCGTTTGGAGACATGATTTTTCCGCGAGGTTCCATATTTTAATTGTCATATCTCCACTGCATGAAGCCAGTCTATGAGAATTCTGGGCGAACTTAACGTCTCCAACTCCACGACGGTGTCCAGACAGTGTTCCGGCTATTCCCAATTGCATTTTGTGAATGTCAACTTGCCATATTTTAACGAGTTTATCCATTCCACCAGTCGCAATTAAGGCATCGGACTCGGAAACGTCGATGCAGTTGACGTCCCTTCCATGAGCTACCATCGTCGAGCAGCATGTCAGCTTTCTTCTGAAACTTTATTATTAGGAAGCATAAGGAAGGAAAACAATAACAATAAGGAAAATTAGAGCCAAAAGCGAATATGCGTTAAGAATTTGCTTTTTCGTTTGTATTGATATTTTAATGGAAAAGCGTAAATGTTCGTAAATTTTACAGAGAATTTGTTATGTTTTATATCAATTTTCCCTTTATAATCCGTTTCTGCATTTTTAGCGTAAAACTAACAGCTGTTCCACAAGACCTCTTTCCGCCTCCACGTCGACTTCCTTTAATTTTGCGATATCTTCCAATTCCCACAATTTAATGGTACAATCAGAGGATACAGATGCTAAAAATGGAGTTCTGCCACTATTGGAAATAGCTAGAGCAGTAACCGTATTCGCATGCCCTGTAGCTGCAATCAATGGGATCAGTGTGGCGGATTGAGAAACATCAGGTGACGTTGTAAGTCTCCAGATAAGAATCGAATTGTCTTTGGAGCAGGATGCGAGTAGAGAAGTGTCCCATGATGGGGAGACTACGGAAAGGACTGATTCAGTGTGTCCACGGATCAATTGGCAATCTAGGGTTTTTGTATCGTATAGACGGATTTCAGAAGTATTTGATGCCACAGCCATATGTGATTCATTTTTTCCGAGGAGGCAACATGAGTAGATCTAAAATAAACAAATTTGGGTAAAACTGTTGTTTATATTGAAAATAGCGGTGATATTTATTGAATCGTTCTAAGTAGAAGGAACCCCGCATCTTATAAAACTTTTAAATGATATAAATAGAAATAAGCCAATTTTAATAAATCTTCTGTAACCATTTCTCTCAAAATTTCACGACTTACTTCATCATGATATCCAACTATTTGCCTAGAAATCTTCAGATCTTCGAAATCGAGCACAATCAAATTATGTTCAGCGGAGGCCGCCAAAAATCGATTGGAAACCATATCATACGACAGAGAATCAAGTTGTGAGCTAGAAATCCTCTTTTTCCGGACTAATTTTGCAGTTTCAATAACGAATTCCTTCAAAAATCCATCCTCTCCAACAGTAAAAAGATTTCCATTATGTCCGATAGCTCCACTTTCAATAGATTCATACAGAGGAAGTACACGTAGCGTTTCTTGTGTCTCTGTCTCATGAATACTCATCGTTTTATCCCTCGAAAGTGCAACGGCAATTCTGGAGTCAGGAATTTGAAGGAGTGCTGTGATATGAGAACTATGGTTATTCCACGTTTTCACCAATTTCTTTGGGGCTCCTTTGATAAGATTATAGAGATTCAGTTGGCCCTCGATGTATCCTACCACTAGCTTTTCATTTTTTCCAAACAATATCGCTGAAACTACAGCTGGACCTTTAAAAGTGTGAGTGCACTGTTGTTCATGTAAATTCCATACTTTAACAACATGATCAGCACTTCCGGTAGCCAACAAATTCCCTTCTTCATTGAATTCCAAAACGAGAACCGGTGCCAAGTGCATAGTTTTCCATGTTCTTGCCAGTTCCGATTTAATGATCGATGGGTCCAATGGTATTGAATATTCTCTTATGACCTGGTTATTGTAGGCGATCAGAAGACGATTTCTGTTTTTGTCGACGGCAATGCAGGTGATACGGAGCTCATCTTCAGAATCGCCTATGGTATAGCTGGAAACACGAACTTTCTAGGTAAGAAATTGAATTTTCATTTATTTTATTTTTGAGATTTTACACATTTCGCGGTATTGGAGAAATAGTCGTCTCGATATTACAACTCACGTAAATTGAGAGAAGAAACGAGACACTCCCCACCGTTCATTCTCTCACGGATAGCAGTTATCTAATTCTGATGAACGTGTCTCGCTCTACTCACAAACTAACGCATACCCCCAATTGTGGCATTTACAGGCTTATAGAGAAATGTATTGCTTTGCTCACGAACCTTGCACTATTATCTGCCAAATCAATAACCTTGACGACATTTGTGCAAGTTGAAAACAGTTTTTGGCCGTTTGCACTCCATCTTACAGTTCCCCCGGTGTACACTGCCTCGACACTTCTTTTTGTGGCGATCTCTTTGATGGCTTCTGTCATTTTTTTTTTGAAATTGCCTACGAAAAACATACATTATTAAAATTTGAATGAAGACTATTGAAAATGGTAGTCTTTATAATAAAAACACATAAGATCGATTAAAGTAGGAAGATTATTAAAAAAATAGTCTGAATGTCCAAAAATAAATTCTACGTAAATCTACACAACGCTAAAACGAGTGCAAACGTAATATTTCGCTTGGAGACCCTTTTCACGAAAAACTCCATGCACCTTTAAATAGCAGACCAGCTGCTATTCTTGTCGATGAACCTGCTAGTGTTCCCACAAAAAATTAATTAAATTTTCATGTTTTTCATTTCTTACTTTGCAGATATTTGTTGAAAAATTGTTCAAAATAATAGCTTTAAACAAGTTTTTAGTAAAAAAAAAGTAGTGAAAATTGATTAGAAATAGTGCTTTTGTCTGAATAAAAGTTTTTTTTTTAGAAAGCATATTCAGAGTGAAAGTTTTCTATTGTTTTTCGTCATTTTAAGAATATTATTAGGCTATTTTCAGTGAATTCTGATTTTTTTCTCTCCGAATTAAAAAAAATGTTGATCACATTTTTTTTGTTTTATCCATACTTTTCCTCCCGGAAAAAATCAATTTTATAAAGTATTGTGTCGTTTTGCTATAAATAAATAAATGATTTTTGCTGAAGCTGTGTGTTTTTTTTAACTTTTCCTTGTAATTTTCTTGAATTTCATATTCTTTATCCATTTTCAGTCAACTATCACTTGGTAATGTCTGGACAGCCGTTCCAGCAGCATTCACAACAGCCACAACAACAGCCGCAACGTGCCCCAGTCGCCTACAATAATAATAATAAAAACACGGCTTCCAATCAGAACAGCCAAGGCAACAACATCGATTCGGCGACGAATTCATCCGCAAACGCGTCGTCGGGAGTTTCGTTCGAATATTCTAACGAACCGCCGGGAAACACGACTAGAACTACTCCGGATTCTGGTCTAGGGACTGACGATCAGAAAGGGACTCCACAGACACGTGCTCCGCCACCTGGATTTGTAAGTAGAACAGGAAAAACGCAAAAAGCACACTCACAATAAAAAATAGTGCAGTTGAATGAAAAATATTATGAAGTGCATAACGGTGCTCGATATAATTTTTTTCCAGCTGGTAAAATTGTTGCTCTGAAATTCACTATTTTTGCCACCAAACTTATTTGCAACTATTCTATAATACAATTTGTAAATTCCTTGTTCTTTTAGAAAAGTTTGGTCACTGATATTGTAGCAAAAACACCGTTGCGAGATCGTTCTATCATATCAATCATGCGCCTTTAAACCTACTGTCAGTATTTTCCACGTATTGAATAGTTAAATGCTTTAAACCTTGGTCGAATTTTTCAGTGTCTTCCAAGAAGTTTAGCTGAAAATGGTTTTCTATTTTTCATAGCGCGCGTCTTTCTCTCACGTAACAGATAAACCTACGTCCTTCTCTTCAGTTCGCTAGCTTCTTAGATCTTTCGCAGCCCAATCTGTAATTATCAAAAACAGCTTGAAAATTTCACCTTGGAATTTTTGATATCTTGTACTTTCGGGGATGTATTGCCATAAAGTAAACAGAGTGCAACATTTTGTTGTGTAATTAGCCAAATTTAAATGACGACACTTTCGCTGTCATGAAAAAGGCAACCGCGAGAAACTGAAAAATTAGGGAAAATTTGCGCCTGAATAGTGAAGTGTTTTTAGCGTGTTCTTATATTTCCAATGTCCTGCTTGTCCTGTCCAGCTTTAATGAATACAATTGGAAGACTCAATTTTTCAGTTTTTTTGACCTAGCACTGCGGAGACTGGCCTAAAAGACCACGTCGTGATCAATTGCCTGCATTGAAATTTGAATTTTTTTGCAGAACCAAAACCGCGGACCCCCATCACATCATCAGCACCACCAGAACCCGTCGCATCTACAACAACAACAACAACAGCACTTCTATCCGATGCGTCCACCTCCACAAATGGGAGCACCAGGAAACGGAATGGTCTACTACAGTGTTACACCACAAGGCGGAGCACCTGGATTCGCCCCGCCCACTCATCCACAACCACAAGAGGCTTATGACCAGCAACAGTATGGAGGTGGATACGATGGAGGGCCACCACCACAACATAGGGGACCTCCAGGGGGGTATCGGGTAAGGAAACGTTGTAAAATAGCATACTTGCAATCCGAGCGGAAGCGCGTCTACCTTTCAAAAATGTACGATTAGCTTGTCTCACTTTACTTTTTTAAGTTGAACGTTCGATGTTCTGCTAGCAACCTTTATTTGCATTCCTAAACTGATTTCAATGCACTTGAAGAAGCCTTTCCTATTTTCTTCTTTTTAATCCTTCATGTTTCTCGATTTTCTAGTACCAATCAATGGAAGGCGGACCAGGGTGCTACGAGGACAATAGCCAAAACAACAATTTCGTCATTCATGGACCGAATGATGGTTTCGACGGAAGGCCACAATACAGTGAGTGCTGGAAACGAGGAAAACCTGCTATATTCTCGCTTCAGAATATTGAAAGAACGACACAAATTTAATGATTTAAAAAAATGTCTTCTTAGTCTACAAAAGTTCATTAAGTATTTTCAACTTTAGTTGAAGTTCAAATTGCAGATACGCAATCCGGTCCCCCACAGACATTGCATCCTCAAGGACCTCCACCGGCACAAAATCAACAGATGATCAACAACGGCGGTTACGAAATTGACCATTTCCGTTCAGGGCCGCCATATCAAGGAGCTCTACCTCCTCCGCCAGCACAAAACCATGGACCAGCTCAGTACTATAGTGGGCCAGTCATTCATCAGGGTCCACCCAATACTCAGGGATACAGCGGTGGTCAATACCGCGGAGGGCCACCACAAGGAGGACCGCCTCCACAGGTTCCTCATATGATGCATATGATGGCTCCACCGCCAACCGCTCAACAAGTGATGTTCTACCCGACGGCGATGTATGTTCCGATGCCTGCACCGGTGGTTGTCAGACAGCCGCCAGCAGGCTCGACTAATGATAGTAATAAAGATCGAAAAAACAAGCGAAATAGCCAGAATGAAGAGGTAGTGGAAGTTCAGCAGCTGGGACCCTCTCAAAACCAGAGTCAGAGCCAACAGACCCCACAAGAATCCCAACAACAAACTGTGCCCGTCCCTCAGCAACAAGGATATCATCACCAGCAACAGGAATTTGTATCGAATCCACTTTTTAACCGACCAGTTGTTAGTTATGCACCTCCTGGAAACTTCTCTCAACCGCCGTCAAATCAGCAACAGGCAATGGAGCATCAGCAAGTTCAACAACAGCATATGCAACATCATATTCAGGTAAAATGCTGGAAAATATGACAATGAGATATTTTTGACAATGTAATGTAGAATTGGTTGTTTGTCAGTTAAAAGCTGGTCAAAAGTGGTATAGAGAGTGAAAACGTGAAACATATTATTTTGAAATTAAAAAAAAAACATTAATTAATCTGACCAGATGCTTCAGCAAATGACTCCGTATGGAATGCCACAAGGACCACCACCATCGCATGCATCTGGAATGATGAGTCACTCACAGATGAACCCCCAAATGGCTGCTCAACAACAACATCAGTATGCCCCACAATTCGTTCAAATCGCTCCGCCGCTTCCACATCATCAAATGCAACAAATGCAAAGACGCCCGGGAAGTGTTGAGCCTCTAATGAGCGCTCCACCTTTCCAATTGCCCCAAATTCAAATGGGTGGACCTACCGGAGGAGGACGTGGAGGATTCGGAGGTGGAATGCATCAGCCAATTGGATACTTCAACGCTGGAATGGGAAGAGGTGGCGGAGTTTCAGGAGGTCGAGGAGGTAGAGGAGGGGGTCGTGGTGGTCATGGTTATCAGCATTCCCGACAGAACTCGAGCCAAAGCTATACATCTTCACAGAATTATCAGCAGAATCGAGGAAACTTCGAGGCATCGCCGCCATTTTCTGCTGATGCTCACGAAGAAGATCAACAAATTGTCCAGTTAACTAACAGAATTGAGCATCTCCAGCCGGTGAGCTCTCGTGCAGGATCTCCGAACAAGCAAATGCTGCAACTAGTAGAAGATCAAGTGGGGATGGGAACGGAAAACTTGGAATCTCCGAGTCGTTCAAGTACTCCCAGAAATCGAAAAAATCGGAAAGATCATAAGGAGCAATTGAAAGAATCTGCGGAAACAGCTCCGGCGGAAGACACCAAAGAACAGAAAACACTGAAAGAGGAAACAAAGACAGAAGAAGATAAAAATGAGCTGAAGGAGGTACCAAAGAGTGGATTGTACTGCTTCAGATGTGCACACTACGAAATGCCAAAAGAGGACATCCACTCTCATAAGTGAGTTTGCCTCTAAAAAAACGTTACAGAGCTGTGCAAAATCATAAAATTAGTAATTAGTAATTCAGAAAAAATCTTAAATTGCACTGAAAATTATAAAGTGTCTTTCAGTATCCGCAAAGAAAACGGCGATTTGTGGTGTGAACACATGAAAAAAATTAAATGTGAGCACTGTGAAGCAACCGGTGAAAAAGGGCACCACCCTTTGATTTGTCCAAAGAAAAAAGAGGAAGAACGTATTGCAAAGTCTAGAGAATCCTCAGAAAATCGAGCAGATTCCACTAAATCTATGAATCCTGAAGAAGCTTCTTTGGCGACTTCAGAAGATCCATTGGAGCCGGTTGATGGTGATTCCATTCATCATCATCACAATCCGCATCATCATTCGAAGCCCCGTCAAAACTCGGAAAATCGAGGAGGCTCCAGAGGAAGTCATTGTCATTACAATAGCTGTAACCACAGCTATGGTGGAAACACATCCGGTAATTATCGTGGAAGATCTTCTGGAGGACGTGGTGGTAATACTGGAAGCAATTCAGGAGGGCGTGGATATTCACGTGCTGGTGGAGATCGAGGACGTGGCACAGGAAATTTCGCTGTTAGCTTAAGTTCTTGTTTCAAAAATTTTGAAAGTGTCTGGCCGTTTTCGAACGCGTTATCTACAGTACTGGCCTTAACGAATGCGCGCGGGCGTTTTTTGGGATAACTTCGCTGAAACTGTTCCGATTTGTCTACATTTTTTTGGAAGTGTTAAAACTGGCCTGAATAACATATTCAGTAAGTTGTAGCTTGTAAATATAGATAGTTTTAGAAAAAATCCAAAATTTGAGAAAATCGTGAAAAATGCACTTTTTTGAAACTTTTTAAAACAATGTTAGGAAACAAAAAACTTCAAAATATCTAACCACAATACGGTTCTAAAATGTTTAATACACACACGATGCTTCAAGTTGAACGAACTTCTGGTTTGCATTGGTGGCCCGGACACCTCGAAGTTGTCCCTCGAGCACCTCCCACATGTTTTCGGTCATATTTAAGTCTGGAGATTGACTTGGCCACTTCAGCAAATTAATCCGACGACGTTGAACATGCTTCGAGGTGTGCTTTTGGTCGTTGTCTTGTTAAAAAACGAACGCTCTTTCAACTTTTCTCTAGTCCATGGTCTCATCGTATTCTCCAAGATATCTTCATATACAAACCGATCCATGATTCCATTGATACGTCTCAACGGGCCGATTGCAGTGTCAATGTCTGATTGCAGTGTCATCGCCGATTCATGTTTGACTGTTGGGCACTGGTATTTTGGGTAGTACCTGGCTCTAACTACACGACGAACCCATTGAATTCCGTCCGTACAAAATAAATTGAACTTGGATTCGTCGCGCCAGACGTGTTTCGCCCACTCCTGTGGACCCCGAGTTCAGATGTGCCTTTGCCCACGCTACGCGTGCTTTTCGATTCTTCAAACTGACCAGCGATTCGTCCGTGGAGACCATTTTCTTGGAGACGTCTTCTAAGAGTTCTCCTTGAAGCCACAGGCTCTATTGGAGAAGTGACAATCATCTGAATCTCCGTAAAAGTCCTTCTAGGATCCTCTCGAGCAGCGCACAGGATGTTTCGAACAACGTTTCTGTAGGCGACGCGGGGTCTTCCCGGCGGTTTATGATTTTAAATAACTCGCCGCTAAACGTGAAATAATAGTTTTTAAAAGTTAAAAAGCGCTCACATCTTCTTGGTATCTTTTCAAAACGCGACGAATCTGACTATGAGATCGATTAAACTGGTGAGCCAAGTCAACTGTAGAATCACATCGTTTCCAGCCGACAATGATTGCTTCTCGTAGGTCTACAGTGAGCGATTTCCTTCCAATAGGTCTAACCATTACTAGAAAAATACGGAATCATACTCGCTGATATACAAGATTTCTGAATCAAAAACTGATAATAAATAAAAACTCAAAAATTGAAAAAATTAAAGCCTTTTGCAATGAAGCAATTTCATTTTCTGCAAGTGGCCGTGAGGCTGTTCCGCAACTACAGTAGAATTTTCGCAACAAAATATCTGTTTTCACCGAAGTTATCCCAAAAAAAAAAACACCCGCGCGCATTCTTTAAGGCCAGTACTGTATAATTTTGTGAAGCTTTGTACTTTCTTTATTTTATAGGTTTGATTTTAGCCCGCCTTCGACGCTTTTTTTATTTCGAATTTGCAAGCTCCTTTCGTGCGTTATAAAGTCATCGCTCAGTTGAAAACGTTATTTTCAAGTTTCCGAATTAGCCGAACTGGCTTACGTCCAGTGGTGGATCCAATTTTTTTCGTTTTTATTCAGTCTGATAGCGTTCGAGGTGTGGCTCAAAATTGCTACATATTCATTATCAAATCGCTACCTTTAAAAAGTTTTCAGAATAAACGAAACTGAATTTCTTCCTTCTGTGATAGTTTAACGCGTGGTGGTGACGTCATCCATTTCAACAGTTTCAGATGTTGACGAATGGCGACGACGGCGTCTTCTAATATTTTCAAATTACCAATTATAAGTTGTTTTCCTCGTTTCCCGTCAAAAATGTTTCACGTTGATCTCCACCCATTCCGCACATGCAAACCCCATCCTTAACTACCGTATCCCAATGCGAAAAATAGCTTTAAAGAATAGTCTCCGTCCCTCATGTTTATCCCAATCTATTTGTTGTTGAACAGTTGTTGTTTTTGTTGGTTTTTTGAATATTTGACGGTTCGTTAAAACCGCCCCCCCCCCCTGTCGACTGCTGGCCCTTTCAATTTTTGTTTGGTCCTGCCCCGTTGTCTATTCGAATGCAATTCGTGATGGTGGTCTTTCAGTTATTTCCTTCTCCTCTTCCTTCCCCTCCCACCTTTTTCTATCTGAAATTTTCATTCTTGACTGGAATCGGCTTGAAATTTTGTTAAATTAGATTTTTTGCCCACAAATTTTCATATTTTTTTCAATTTTTCGACAGATTCTATGTCTCGTTTTCTCCCAGGCCTTGCTCATAAAAAATTTTTTTATGGTCCCTATAAACTTTGTCCCTCTATCTTTCTCCTCTTTACTCCAACCTCCCTTTTCAGTCCAGCATAATAATGCATGCTATGATGTTAGTTCGAAACATGATCTATAACTGTTTACGGTGCGTCCGAAGTGCAGCCGGGCAAGCAGATTTCTCAATTCAGAGTTTTTCAAGTCAAATAGCTATGTATGTTCTGCATTTCGGCCCGCTTTATACGCACCCTTATCATTGACACTCCCATAAATCTCAAAATCGTTAAATTTCGAATAGTATACTTTCCGGAAAATTGGAAACAGGGAAACTAGGGAATAGTTACGTAGAACGGGATATTCAGCAAAATTGTCGAATTTTGGAGTTCAGAAAAAAGAAAATAGACACGTGCAATTTTTCAAAAGAAATCGGATCGGTGTTTTTAATAAATTGCGGAAGAAATGAAAAAAATCAATGAAGGCTGAAAAATTCCAAACGAGGATCAATCAAAAAATGAATTGAAAAATAGCAAATCGTTTAATTGGGGAAACGATCGCATTTCCGAGAGACTTTTCATTCACTCCACTAGCTGCGTCACTTCCGTTTTTTGGCGGTTCCGACTGCTTCTTTTGCCCATTTCAGGATTTTTTGCTCACGCATCAACGCATTCTGCTTATGAAGTGGTGTGGATGGCGCTTCTGCAGATGACTGGAGGCGTTCATGATATGGCAGCAGTGGAATCGGAACGCTTAAACATTCAAGGTTCATACATTTCTGTTTTTATGGAGGAAACACTGAGAAAAAAACCATTACGCGCTTCACTCACGTCGCCTCTGTGGTATACTGGATTTTTATTGCTCAGCTGCGAAGGTCTATGGCGATTGTTGGTTTTGTGAGATTAGATGTACGCGTTGAAAATGATGCGCAGTGCGCTGCCGTTTGTATTCTTGGTCCTGTGGAATACACTGTGACTGTCGCGTTCTCAGAAGAGGGTTGTGAGCAAAAGGTAGTGAGCAGTTTACCTGTTGAAAATTCGAAAAATTCTACTTTATAGCATTTTTAAAGTGATGGCTTATCTGACGGAAAATATTTGACTCACTACGAAAGGATGTGTCTGTCAATAAGTCGAGGAAATTAATTTATTACTTCAAAATGCGCACGCCTGGAAGGCCTCTTCTATTACTGACAGCGATCAGCCAGCCGTGACCACTAAATACAAAATTACTTTCGAACTTACCCATTATCATCGATAAATGCATGATGTTGACGTGTCTTAATCAGTTCTCCACGAAACGATCCAATGAAGTGCGCCTAGAATCAAATTACAGTAAACGGGCGCACGAGTGAGCAGGCTATCGATGCCGGCACATCAGTAAACGCGCTCTACGGAAAAATTATACAAATGAAAAAAAAAAGAGACGCAGACCACAAATCTTCTGCGCATTTGAAAAATGGAAAAATGTAATTTCAAAATGGCTGTCTGTGTGTCTGTGCGGTGTCCCATCTTACTTACCGATCGCATCCCAACATCCGCGTCTGAAATTCTGAAATCGGGTGCATTTTTCCTCATATGTTTGCGGTTTACTCTTTCCAAAAGGCTGAATGATGAGATAACTGAAAAAAAACAATGATATTTGTGGTTCCATTTCAAATGAGCTCTATTGAACAGTCTGTTGAACAACCAAAGTAAATGCGCGGACACAGAAAAAAAAAACTCTGGAATAAAAGGACGATCCGTTTCAACCAACCGAACAGACACATCAATTTCCCAATATTACAGGTGTCTAACAAAAGTTATTTTTTCTCGAAGAAATCTCACCTGGGATAAATGAATAAACGGTTATAAACAACAGTATGACATCTGTAAAGAGTCGCATTTTTCAGCTTTTATCGTCTGAATATCGGTTGCCTTAAAATGCTGGAATGTTCTGACGCCTAGCCAAAGGAAACGGCTGGAACTGAGAATTTCCGACAAAGAATTTCTGCTTGATGCGCGCGTGATTCTGTGAAAAATATTTAACAATTTGCAATTGGTGTAAATTAGAAATCAAATCGCCATTCCTTTGATCTGTTCAATGACAAAAAGAAGATTGAGAGAAAGAGAGAGTAGAGAGAAAGAAAGAGAAGGAGAGTACAGTGCAGATGGAAAAGCACGAAGAAAAAAAAGGAAAAGAGAAGGGGGGAGTTGATAAGAAAGACGTGACATGAGATTTTAATGGTCAAATCGTGTGGAATATTAATAGAACAAAGGGGAGAGGATCATTGGACAGGACCAAGGAGGTCACGGCGAAATCGGTGTAGAGGGCAGGAAAAAAGGTTGAAACCCTTGCTATAGCCCCAACCCCCACCCCATTCTACCAAATTTTCTTAGAACTTGGCTGAAATATCACGGAGTGTTAAAATCCAGAAAACAGATTGAAAGCATTAAGCTCCGTGCTGAACTGGTTTAAAAAAGATGGAAACAGCATAGAAAGCTTGAACAAGTCTGAAAATCTGTGAATACCAGCATATTCAAACAAACTGCAAGTGGATGAAGCAAAAAATGAGAAAAATTGTTGCCCTTGCCCAAACATGGTTCTTAGAAATGTTGCCTGAAGGCTGCTCATCTATTCAATTTGATCAAAGCTAGTATCATCCAGAGTAGGCCGGAATTGGATTTTGCGAACTCGGAATCCGGAATGCGGAAAACGGAAAAAATATTTCTTTCACGGAATCTGGAATCCGGAAGACGGAATGAAAAAAACGGCGGAATCCGGAATTCCGCCCTTCTCTGGTATCATCTGACAGAATTACGGTTACAAGAACTTGAAGAGTGGCTGAAAATACTCAAAATTCTTCTGATTTTTCCTGGAAGTTTCTTTTAGAAAAAATAAATCGGACGATTTTAGGAAATAATATGAAGCAAAGCACCGGAGTCGTTTTTCACTGTAGATTTTCAGCTTTCATATCTAGGTTGCTGAAAGAGATATCAGAAAGCTGAAAACAAATAAAATATGCAAAATATTATCAAAAATAATTCATTAGTTAAAAACTTTCTGAAAACGATTACAGGAACCGAGAAAGTCACTGACGTAAACATGGTATGCAATCATTATCTTTATAAAACGAACATTTCGGATATCGGGGAGGGGGACGGTAGACGCACCGCTGAAAAGAGTACGAGAAGAGAGCTATGGAGCAGCTATTAGTGCAAAAATCGAAGAAGAAAATACACACAGAAATAGCGAACCAGCAAAGCGGGGTCCTTGCAATACTGCAATACAATACATGCCTTCCGAACGAATACTCCTTTGATTTATGCGAATGAATCAACAGCAAAAACAATTGCCCCGAACCAGGATCGAACTGGTGACCTTTAGATCTTCAGTCTAACGCTCTCCCAACTGAGCTATCGAGGCACGCCTTTTCCTATCGTAAAGGAAGTGAAAAAACTTGGACTGCAAGGGAATGCTCAGTTCAAAACTTTTAAAGAATAAAAGACTTTGAAAGAACTCTTTTGAAAATATGAAAAAAAATGTAAGGACAAAAAAATGCCCCGAACCAGGATCGAACTGGTGACCTTTAGATCTTCAGTCTAACGCTCTCCCAACTGAGCTATCGAGGCACGCGGTTTTCCTTAATTTCCAGGTCTTTGATGTTTCAAAGGAAAATTCCTCTGTAGAAAAGTCAATCAATCCGAAGTGTGATACAAAAACATTACAGTATCCCACTCTGCAATTTTAAACTATTGTTAATTGAATTTTCCGTACACTGCTTTCACAGTTTTCCCGAACTGTCGTTAAGTGTGGTGTTTAGTGTCTCACGCACCGTTTGCACATAATGCTACGCGCAAAATCTTGGGTCAGATACTTTTTTAAAGCTTATCTCAAAATAATTAGAAGCCAGAGTTTCAGATAAAGGATATCAGCAGCAATATTTCAAAATTGAAGAGTCACAGAGGTTCCACGAGATGCTCTTCTCATTCCGTTTAGAAGCGATTCCTATACTTTTACAACATTTTGGCAAACTATGTGTCTACGGTCATGTCCGTTGTCCACTGTCCACAGCCTTGAAATCATTGGTCTAAAAATTTTCATTTTTTTTAATCAATTGCAATTTCTATCTGTATTTATAAAATAAAACATCTGAAAATCTCCTGAAAACGAAACTGAAAATAGATTTCAGATTTTGTATTGATTCATTGAAATCAGAATCCTCGAAGGGTTTGTTGGCTTGGAATGTTCACGAGGCCACGCGCTGGGTGATCCTAAAAATGAAATGAGCCAAATGCGTTGCTGAGTGTGAAGCCAGCCCATCTCTGATTGTACAGGGTGGCCGCTAATTACCCGTACACGGGTTCCGCGCCAAGCAGGCAAACATTGACGCATCAGTGGGGCGGATAAATTCAATTTTTTTATTTATTCATGTATTTTTTACTATTTTCCCAAGTTTTAAGTTTTGTTTTAGCCAAATGGCACGTGCTTCCCCCAACCGTGCTACCATTATCCATATGTTCAAGTCCGGAATCAGTGGAGCAACGACTGCTAAACAGCTCGGAATTGCCCCCCCCCCCCCTCCAACGGTGTATGATGCAATTTCTCGTTTCAAGGAGCTCTCCATATCGTGTTCAATTCTTGCTGAAGCCAACAAGAAGAAACGTCTGGAGAAAGCAAAAGGTCTTCTCCGCCGCACGCAGTTTGGTGACTGTTTTTTCTGATGAAAAATTTTTCACAGTACAGGCCTAGTTCAACTCCCAAAATCACCGTGTTTTGGCCCATAGTTCCCAAGAAGCATCTGACAAAGGAAGGACCACCAATCAAGTCTCTCACCCTGCCAGCGTCATGGTCTTCGGAGCCACCGCCAATATCACTCAGGAGTGGTGCGCAACGCATTTTCCTTCATTCATTCGCAAGGATGAATGGCCTGCTTCCTCGCCAGACCTAAACCCCCTGGACTACTCCGTGTGGGGGGTCTTGCAGAGCAAGGTCAATGCTTAACCCCATTCAAGTGTGGCTGCTCTGAAGAAGACTTTGCTCAAGGAATGGGACAAATTACCTGCGTGCCACAGTTGATACTTACCCGCGACGTCTTCGAGCTGTCATCCGCAAGCGGGGTGACCGCATGGAACAAGATTAATTTATGTTTTTTGTTATCATTTCAATAAACTTTTTGTTAATTCCCAAGTCTCTTTGATTTTTGGTTCCGGTTTTATAGCCGTTCTATAGTGTACGGGTAATTAGCGGCCACCCTGTAGTGGGCAACTAGAGGGCAGCTAACTGGTCCAAGGGCGCCCTGCCCCAAAAAGCCGTTCGTGGGCCGTCAAAAACACAAAAGAAACACCAAGATGGAAAGTAAAGCAAAAACAGCATTGGAACGTTCCCGAACCTCTTACTGCGCGAATAAGAGATTTTCATGTCGAGAGTGACTGTCCACTATAATATTATACATAACAAGATGCAGTGTGACATGTTCAAGTGCTTTTTCTCCTGTCGTTTCGGGTATTCTGGAGGTGGGCGGAACGGGTGGGTAACAACAACACAAAAGTGACCACTTAGTGGTTGTTTTGTTTTGTTTCTCTACTTGATCTCGGTTCCAGTCATTTGAATTCTTTTTCTATTTTCATCCTCGTTTATTTTTTCCCAGCAATTTATTTAAAAAATACGCGACTCATCATAGAGTTTCCACACCAGTCCTATATGAATCGATAGATTAGAACACGCTGAGAAAGAATCCGTTTTCAGAATTTACAGAATGGTTCAACTCACTAAAAATTGGCTGTGAGGTCACGAGGAACTAGAGACCCCACGATATCTCAGAAGGAACTGAGATATGGTGGGGTTTTCTATGGTTAACAACAGTAGTCAGTACTGGAGTTTTAGATCGGAATAACTCGCTTCGCTGAAGTGTTCAGCAAATTCTGAAAACGGATTCTTTCTCAGCGCGATCTAATCTATAGTTTCACATAGGTCTGGTATGGAAATTTCATGGTGAGTCTACAGCCTTCCCTTGTCAGACACGCCTTTATCAATGGAGCTTTTCCTATCGGAAACTGAACTGTCGTCGAGTCTGACGTATAAAGTGCATACACCATATTAGAAGTAACTAGTCTCATGAAAGTCCCTTGAACCCCCCGAACCAAAATTTTAAGAAAAAACAGTAAAAAGTGTCTGGGATGAAGTTATAGCACGACTGTGACAACGCCTTATGCGCCAATTGCTACCGAGCCAACGGGCACTGCAATAGAGCGCTCTTGTACTCTTTCCTTTTTCTTTTTCAAATAAACCGCCGATTTATGTTGCAAGTGTTTCCTGTTCCCAAACTATCGAAATACCGATCTCTCTGATCATCACGTTCAACCTCCCGCTAGAATTTTCAGATGCGCATTCCAGTATTCTCCGTCTCTTTTATCTCCATGTTTTACACTTCCATTGTATGGATCCCCGCGTCATATGCGAAGTCTAAATTATCCCCACCGAAACTGCCGAATTTGTACAAATGGCTAGCACAGAATAGCTATATTTGTAAGTCCCCTCCAGAATAGTCGCCCTCCCTTTACCTCTTCGCGGCAGGGAGGGAGTGCCCGTCAGTCTAGCTAGCGAGTTAAGTAGAATGAGCACGAAGGCTCTCACTGAAAAGGGCATTTTATGTACTTCATTCTGTTTTTTCCAGGCGATCCAACTCTCCTCAATAAACGATCTCACCGATTTCTAGCGCCTCTGGAGTCGGTGAGATTGCGGTGCTCTTGTGGCGATCCACTGATCTCCAAATCGGCATGCGGTGTGAGAAGTTTGACCAAAGGGAAAGCAAGATGTTTTAAATGTAAGTTGCCGACCATGCGCTGTTCCCTAGTGACGCATGGGCATGTTGCCCAAATCGGCATTCAATTTGCCATTTCACTAGACATCGAGTACTCGCTAGTAGCCCACTGGGAGACTTTACTTCCTGTTAACAAGCTTCCTTTTTCTCCATGCAATGTGTCCAGCCGCCCTTTACCTACCGACTTGGTGTACACTATCTGTTTCTAATAGTTGCAAAATAGCTGACGACAAGCTGCTTAAAACTATACACCTTCTTATAATGAATTGCACCTTCTGGCTCTTTGGGGGCTCGCCTTTCCTGGTTGACTGGGAGTGTGTGTCGCTTCAATCTTGGGTAATTAAACCATTTATATTATAACGATTAAGAGTATAAGAATATATAAGATAAAAGAGAAAAAAGGGGACAGAAACCATAAATAATTCTCGGAGAAACAAGAAATGAAAGAAACAAAGGACCGAGTGAGTGTGAAGCAGAAGTGGGCGGAGTCTGCCACCTCTGCAAACACCTCAGAAGTTAAAGATAAGAAAGAGCAGAGAGTAAACAGGATAACTAAAGGTACTTTCAGTACACTTCTGCACATTTTCTAGATAGTTTGCGCTTTCTTATCATTCACTACAGTGGACTACTAGCTTCCCATTTTCATGATGTCATTTCAATAACAACTGTGAGCCACTTGGTGTCTAGCTGCCCACTAGCTGACGAAAAGTTGCCCAAATCACTACGAAATGAGCCGTTCTGTTTCATTTTGCCTGCTCAGTTCATGTGGCAGCTTTGAACTTTGGTCGTTCTTATTATCAAAAAGCACTCTGTAAGGCGAATAAGTTAATTTCAGTACCAGAGCCATGCTTACAAGAATACGCAATAATCTTTCAAAGTTCCGGAAATCGGTTGTCTCGTGAGTTTTCCTGGCCGCTCTCTCGTTCCCTCTGTTTTTTAAGTTTTTGCAGTTTCAGAACCATTACCACGTAAACACCGTCCCCGTCTACGTCTTCGTACTAAACGACCTCTAGCGGCGAGGAAGGTCTTCATTGGAAGGTGAGTTTTCTACAAATCATTGAGTCGAAAGAATGAGGTTTTCGTGGTGAGACGAAGCTGAAAACTTCCTGAGCCGACACCGGAAAACACGCTCCATTGAGAAAATATTATTAATAAAACGGGAAAATGAAAAACGCTAATTTTACACATGTTCTAGTCACAAACTCTGAACTTTCGATAAAAACAAACGTCGCACATTTTTTTCATAATTTTCAGAGATTTTTTGTGCACTCCCTCTCTTTCTCTAAGACACTCTAGAAATTGAGTCTCTTAGCATCATCAGAAGCCTTATCGATTGATTCAAAGTTTTCTTAAAGCTGTTTAAAAATACTGAAACTCTTAGGGAAAGGATGCTGTAAATGTTGGACTGAAAATCGGCAAATTTTTTTTCAGAAAACGACCCCACCGGCGGCGAAAAGTTCAGTTCTCGGTGCATGGCAAAACTGCAAAACGAGTCAGAAAAACTAAAAATTAGCGTTAATTTTTTTGTTTCAAATAAATTGTAATACACATATATTATATACATATATATAGACTGGTTGGGTTTGTTGTTCCAGAAATTCCAGGATTTGGGCACCTTGCCCATAGACAGCTGGTTCACAGCAAGGTAGTGTCCTGGAAACGACAGAGGGCACTTAACTCATGAGCAGCTAGCTGGCACGTGTCAGGCGGCTACTGGGTAAATAATCCCTTATCTGCAAACACATACTCGATCTGGACTGAAAAAAAGCTGCCTACTAGCGCCACCAACGTGTTAGAGACGATGACAAAAAGTGATAAATACTAGAGCTGTTCTTCAAGATTTGAACGTTTCTTAACGATTCATTCGCGTTTTCTGGGAAGAATGCAGAAATTTGGGGAACTTGCCCATGGTCAGCAATAGGGCAGTAAGTAGTTAGCTAGTCATAGCTATCATCGCCGGTATTTGTGCAGCAGCGCAGTTGTCGTCAATCTGCCCAATACATTGGACAAGCTGCCCAGAAACAATGTATCTCACTCATGAACTATATATATGGTTAAGAATTTAAGTCAATTTTACCATGTTTCTACCTGTGTAAAATGAGTTTTCAAAGACCGCCTGCTCCGCAGATTGCTTCCTATTTGAGAGCTACCATCAGACCTTGAGTGCCGTCGTATCGTTTCTCGTCACGGTACACGTGTCGCTGAAGAGACATTTTATGCTTATTTATGCTCCATCTGTACAACTGGACAACATGTAGGAAAAGACTGCATGAAGTTCCATGCATGGCCAGTGCCAAGTCAATAAATCAAACGCATCATAATCTTACTTACTTACTTAAAGACTAAGACTAAAGACTAAGTAAGTAAGTAAGTAAGTAAGATTATGATGCGTTTGATTTATTGACTTGGCACTGGCCATGCATGGAACTGGTCATGCAGTCTTTTCCTACATGTTGTCCAGTTGTACAGATGGAGCAGATATTAGTGCAAAAGTCGAAGAAGAAAAAAACACACAAAAAGAAGGAACCAGCAAAGAGGGGTCCTTGCAATACTCTGATTAAGCATGACTTCCGAACGAATACTCCTTTGATTTATGCAAATGAATCAACGGCAAAACAAATTGCCCCGAACCAGGATCGAACTGGTGACCTTTAGATCTTCAGTCTAACGCTCTCCCAACTGAGCTATCGAGGCACGCTTCTTGCGCGTCGTAAAGGAAGTGAAAAAACATGGACTGCAAGGGAATGTGAACAGCTCAAAACTTTTAAAGAATAGAAGACTTTCAATGAACTCTTTTGAAAATATGAAAAAAAAAACGTAAGTACAAAAAAATGCCCCGAACCAGGATCGAACTGGTGACCTTTAGATCTTCAGTCTAACGCTCTCCCAACTGAGCTATCGAGGCACACGATCGCCCATCCTTTCCAGGACTTTGAGGTTCCAAAGGAAAACCCCTCTGTAGAAAAGTCAATCAATCAGAAGTGTGATACAAAATCATTACAGTATCCCACTCTACAATTGTAAACTATCGTTAATTAAGGGGAATTGAACAGAAATCGTAATAAATACGTCGTTTACACACGCAAGCCTTTTTATTCGAATTGCAATACAAGAAGTGCTTCTCTCCCTCTCTCTTTCGAGAATACCACGACCAGTCCTGTATTGTGGTAAAGGAACGGCAGCCGTACAGCAACTTTTATACATCGGTTAATTATTTTTGAATAAGGGAAATATTCTGAAAAAAATACTATAATAAATATAGTAAAATAAGTCTTCCACGAAAGACGAAGCAGATCGATCGTCTTTCGTTGAATCCTTTCGTCTCGTCTTCGTTCGTCTTACGTTGTCAATTAAAACATATGTGTACCATACCAACACAATGTCTATCTCTGCGTCAGAAGAATTCAAGATGATGACGAAGACGGGACGAGACGGTCTTATTTCGTCTTTCGTGGAAGCTTTATAGTAAAATACATCTTCTAGCTTTCAAACTTTTAAAACAAAAAATGCGCAGTTTTGCTTTTCTTCAATCGATGATCTACTTATTATTAAGCGAATAGTTCTGTCTGTATGTGACTCTGTCCAAGACGTTTCATTGAATAACTCAAAAAATCGTGGGTCTCTTACTTTGATATTCGGGATGGAGTCATGACCACCCGAGCGCTTCGAAACCATATATCTAGGAGGTCGCAGGGTACTAGGGATACTGTAGAACCGTACACTCTAAATCTACAAAACTGTCTTAAAATCGATAAAAAAAGCCAAAATTTTGCTGAAATATCAGTTGGCATGTCCGTATATCACATGCAAAAAATCAGCTTGATATCTTTAAAACTACAATTTTTATGGACATTGTTTTCCAACGTTTTTGGAACATCACTATCTACTTATTATTAAGCGAATAGTTCCGTCTGTCTGTGACTCTGTCCAAGACGTTTCATTGAATAACTCAAAAAATCGTGAGTCTTTTACTTTGATTTTCGGGATGGAGTCATGACCACCCGAGCGCTTCGAAACCATATATCTAGGAGGTCGCAGGGTACTAGGGATACTGTAGAACCGTACACTCTAAATCTACAAAACTGTCTTAAAATCGATAAAAAAAGCCAAAATTTTGCTGAAATATCAGTTGGTATGTCCGTATATCACATGTAAAAAATCAGCTTGATATCATTAAAACTACAATTTTTATGGACATTGTTTTCCAACGTTTTTGGAACATCACTATCTACTTATTATTAAGCGAATAGTTCTGTCTGTATGTGACTCTGTCCAAGACGTTTCATTGAATAACTCAAAAAATCGTGAGTCTTTTACTTTGATTTTCGGGATGGAGTCATGACCACCCGAGCGCTTCACATTCATATATTTAAGAGGTCGCAGGGTACTAGGGATACTGTAGAACCGTACACTCTAAATCTACAAAACTGTCTTAAAATCGATAAAAAAAGCCAAAATTTTGCTGAAATATCAGTTGGCATGTCCGTATATCACATGTAAAAAATCAGCTTGATATCTTTAAAACTACAATTTTTATGGACATTGTTTTCCAACGTTTTTGGAACATCACTATCTACTTATTATTAAGCGAATAGTTCTGTCTGTATGTGACTCTGTCCAAGACGTTTCATTGAATAACTCAAAAAATCGTGGGTCTTTTACTTTGATATTCGGGATGGAGTCATGACCACCCGAGCGCTTCACATTCATGTATTTAGGAGGTTGTAGGGTAGTTGGGATACGGCACGGGATGTAAATCTTATTTGGTTTTTGACGATCTGCTAATAAATTGTTTTACTAACAAGTGGAAAAGCAGAACGCCTACAATTATTTCTAAACGAAAGCCAGTGGAAGCCAGTGGAAGTCGCGGCGTAGCCGCGAACTTTCCGCTGGTATATAACTATTTGATTAATAAGATTTCTTCAATATATTTTTTTTCATATTTTCAAAATTTTCTTTGAAAGTCATCGATTCTTTAAAAGCTTTGAGCTCTTCGCATTCCCCAGACCCAGATTCTTCTATTTCCTTTACGATTGTTAAAACTGTGCCTCGATAGCTCAGTTGGGAGAGCGTTAGACTGAAGATCTAAAGGTCACCAGTTCGATCCTGGTTCGGGGCAACTTCTTTTATCGTTTTCGTTGGCACTTTCACTATTCTGAATGCCTGATCTATCAAACAATCTCTCACTATTCCCCATATTTAATGTGTTGATTCTTGTTTCTCGCTAACTGTGACGTGCTTCATTTTTGACCTTTTTATAAATAAAGGTGGGATCCTTTGTGTTTTGATATTCACAAATATTTTTCCGAATGAAACGTCTGGTTTAGCAATTGGTCGGCAAGCTTCTTCTCAGCCATTGAAATGAAATTCTTGCATTTGGTGAATGAAGAAACTCTTTAATCCCTTATTTTTTCAAAGTAATCTGGTTTTTGCAGTGTTTCAGCCTCCCTTTACCCTATCCCCCCCCCGCTTTGCACGGAATCTAGTTTTCAAGTCATTTGTTACTGCATTTCCCGATTTACAATGGTAATCCAAAAATATTCAAATTTATTTCATTTTTCTATTTCAAAAATTACTGAACCTGAACGAATCACGTTTGAAGTTTTCTGTGACGTTTGGTGGTTTATTCGCAGAGAATTGGCCGTTTTAAACGAGAAAAATGACCTGGTTTTTGGAATATTTGGTTTTCTAGGCCACCAATAACGTTGGGATAGCTTAAGTTTAGTTGCCAAACACTTGATCTTTAATTTTGCTTGCCACTGCCTTTAAGTTTTAATTGAGACATTTAGAAGAGCTGGAGCATCTCTTCTGGCCACGCAGAGACAAAAATGAGGTCTTGTGTATAAGATAGAGTGCAAAAAGTGATTGCACACTAAGCGCATGACTTGACGACAGTTTAGAGTTCTTGATAACTGCGTTATGCCAGAGGAAATCATGCATCCGTGTACTCCCCGCCTAATCCCATAAATCCAAACGAAACACAGAGCTTCGGTATTTCTCTATCTGATAGCTTTTACGTCTCTTTTTTCTGATATAATTTAGATCCAAGAAATATACTTTTCATAGATTTTTGATAACCTCTACATTGTGGGGAATAAATATAGCGCCGCATTCAAAACGATGAGTTTTCGAATCTTCCTTACTTAGTTTTGATGACAGCCTGAAATCTCTTCGGGTAAGAGTCGACGACGGCACGGAGGTAGTCAACTTCTAAACTGTCGCATGCAGCTGTCAGAGCGATCTTCAGGGCTCCCAAATTCTTATAATTTTTCGTGGGTACTTGTTGGTTCAAATATCCCCACACAGCCAAATCCATTGAGGTCTCGCCTCGAAGCGGGCCTTTGATCTTTAGTTATAAAATCGGGAAAATTGGCTTCACAACAGTGCTGAGTGAGTTTTGCGGTGTGAACCGGCGCTCCGTCCTGTTGGTATGTCTAATCGCCATCCATTAAGTGGGATTTGGTCCACGGCAACACCTCCGCCTCAAGAATCTTCACGATTTAGTATTCCTTGTTGACTTTGGCTCCAACATCAACAAAGACCAGTGGCGTCTTCCCATTAACAAGAGAAAAAACGAATACGTCAAATTCTTTTGATTTCCCTTTGTTTTAAGCATTTTAAACAATAATACCATGTGTCTTGTTGTTTGTTCCCCGCAAAAAATAATTTCTTTCTTCGTTTCTCTTCCGCTTTACTTTTTAGTTTCCATTTTGGTCTAATGGTTTTGTCTTATCTTTAATGCAATCCCATCAAATCGCGCGCAAACACTGTTTGCCCAGAATCATACCCGCAAAACCTCACTTCCTGTACCATTTCCTTCCGTGTCGTCGTGATTTGCCATTGTTTTTTTTGTATCATCTTCGATATCCGATTTCGAATCGTTTGCGGTGTTCGGAAAACATTGTGTACAGTTTTTTTTTATCTTTTAGGAAGTGCGTTCCGAAAGAGTCCACTAGAGAGCAAGGAGGTGGATTGCATTTTCCTTTTGATGATTCTTATCTTCAAGGAGCATTGCATGGGCCTGGGAAAGCAATTGGCCAGAGATATCTCCTTTGAGCATGAAGCTTTGCGTATGAGAGATAGCAAAACCGGCGCATGCACACTATGCGCCAGACTTGGCGAGGATTCAGGGAAACATTTTTGACAACAGAGTTATCCGGATAGGAAAACACAAAATAAGTGTTTCCTTTTCAGTGTCCACTCCCCCCCCCCCACACCGGAGTGCTTAATTTTCGTTTTAGAACATTTTAACACGTACTTATGCTTACCGTACTAATGTAAAACGGATGTATTGTCTACATTTCAGTGAAAGCTTAGGAACTCAGTAGTCCGAAAGTAAAACACGAACTCATTGTAAAATGTGCTCCCTCACTCCGTTAAAGACTTCACTTTTTTGAGAATAGAAGATAGAAAGCAGAGAAGTGCGGAATTCCGGATTCCGCCGTTTTTTTCATTCCGTCTTCCGGATTCCAGATTCCGTGAATAATACTTTTTCCGTTTTCCGTTTTCCGGATTCCGAGTTCCCAAAATCCAATTCCGCCCTAGGTATAATACAATAACTCCCCCCCCCCCATTTGATATAAGAGTGACCCCCCGGTGGAAGACTGTGGAATGACCCCCCACCCCTTCCCCTAACGTCAGTTTTTTCCACCAATTTTTACAATTTTCATGATTTTAAACATTGGTTTAAATGGTCATTGGTCATTGGTAATAAAAAAAATTGTTCTTAATTTTTACGTGGCATCATGAACTAGTTTCTTTTTCATATTTTCATTTCATTTCGTCTGAATCTCATGGAAATATTGGAAGGGGGGGGGGAATATTGGAAGAGGGGGTGGGGGAATATTGGAAGGGGGGATCATTTCTGGATCTTCTGGTGGGGGGAATTAGTACTGTTTGTTGGGGGTTGATTATTGTAGATTACCTAGGATCCAAATGTTCCCCCCCCCATTTCAACTAGCGGGGGATTAATATTGGATAACGACTTCGTATAGAAGCCAACCTACAGTAATAATCCCCCACATCAATTTTGATAATGAATAACGGTGGTTGGGGGGCTATTATCGATGGTGGGGGGGGGGCGATTCTTGGAAATTACCCCGCCCTACTCTGATAGAAAGATCTAAAATTTGGAGTTACGCTAACCTGTCGTCAAGTATTCATATACCAGTCAGCTTTAAACTGGGAAAACAGAGTTTTGAGCCAAGAAATGTTAGGATCAGACAATTTCAGCGAAACCCAGTTTTTTTGTCCAGACGTCAGAAAATGTAAGTTTTCTACACTTCATTTCAATGCATGAGAATCTAGTATCCGAGTGGAAAACACGAAATAACTTTTAAGAGACAATGTCTGAGGGGGTCGACCACCAGTCCTTCCGACCAAAAAATTGAATTTTCGGAAAAAAATAGTTTCATTTCCGTATTGCAGAACCGCGGCTAGCCAGTTATAAATTCTTGTAACCCATACACTGAAATATAAAATTCTGATGAGAAGTCACGTGCCGTAATAAATTTTTTTTCCACAATACGGAAATGAAACCATTTTTTTTCCGAAAATTCAATTTTTTGGTCGGAAGGAAAAGAGCTAGAAAAATGTGCTCCACTACAAAAATGCTTCATAAGAGACCGGTTTTCGATTCCAGAAAAGAAATCGAGGTTACCTCAAAAAATTTTTTTCGAAACACCCCTACCGTTTCGAAACACCCCTAATCAGACCAATTGAAACAACTTTTTGAGACTGTGACTATGGGCAGTTGAGCTGTGGTCGAATCTCTCAGACATTGTCTCTTAATACTTTAAACCTTTTTAAAATTCTTTTAATAGAGATGTTTTTGATGTCAAAATGCCGGTGTCCAAATGTGGAATTTTTTGAAGTTTGACTGAAAAATGTCTCAAAAATCTTCTTTCAAACTTCTTATTTTGAATCCGAAGCGCTGTAGTTTCAGAGCTTTCAACTATTTCTTTATGAATCGGTTGAACCATTTTAACCAATATTACAGTTTTGCCCAATTTCTTGTTCTTGATGATCATGTTCCGGGCGGATGTTGTCGTCCCGGTCACTGTACTGGCTTTTTTTAAAGACTGTATGGCTTGAATTCGTTTTGTTCTTATAAATTCATATAGTTTTCCGAGATCTACAATTTTCTGTCTTTTCCGGGCTCATAATTTTCATTTTGAAGAAAATTATTCTCCTGCAAGGGATCGGCCCGGATCGCAAGTGCGGGAGACCGCCTACGACTGTGATGAATAAGGCTTCTGATCCATTAGTACGTCTTATTGGAACAATTGAAATGATCAGCTATAAAAATTGTTCGATCACATTCGATTCCGTCCTCTTCCGGATCAGGTTCAAAAATGAGGTACAAAAATGTGAAAAGCATGTGAAGACGTCAAGTTTCTAACAGAAAACAAGGTGGTGTAGTTTTCGCTAGATACAGAAAGCTAGTTAGATATCACACGCCTAGCAAATTCTTCACATGATAGCCGAAATGCCAAGAGTAGATCCGATCTTTAATTGAAGATGTTATTACAAAGACTGAAGAAGTTGACTTCCGCCTTAGCATCGTCACTATGTCGCTATAAAGGGCAGCTTTTGCTGACTATCATTTTCTCAACACCGTTGGAGCTTTTTTCGCAAATTTACGCTCATAACTTCAGCTCAAGCCTTTCCATGCCACCATTAAAACAACGGTCGCTATTTAAAGTTCTTCCAAACTCCGAATAAACCTTTTCTTTCGCTGGAACTATCGCGAGGAAAGCCACCTTAACCCGTGTCCGGGAAGCGAGTCTAACTCTTTTGACGCCATTTTTTCTTCAGATTGTCAAAAATTTCGGTGAATTAGCTATATTATATCAAGTAATATATCACTGCGAGACCCAAAAAGCACAGTAAACAAAAACAACAATAGCAAGCAAATAGCGGAAAACTCCTTTTTTTTCGTGATATTTGATGCTTGAATAAACTGGATCGCCTACGATTTTAAACTATTTTTTGCATAGTTTTTTCTCACTACTTCTGAGCAAACGCCAAATTTTGTGTTAATTCTTGTGAACTCTTATGGGGTTATTCATGATCCATATTTATGCAAAAAATGCCACTTTAATCTTATCCACGATGCCATTTTAATTGAAAAAAATGCATCGTAGTTCAGTGCTATGTTCAGTTAAAATGCAAGGTGGTGTCGGTTACCGTCACCGAGAAAGTCTGTGCGCCTTTAATGTGTCGATTTACGAGGTCCTCAATTTTTTGGAGAAGAACTCCTATTTCGCGAAAAAATCACATTTTCGGAAAAAATTTTAATTAATTTGATAAAAATAATATTTTACTGCCAAAAATGAACGATGAAGAGGCGATAAAACGTAAAATTACTATGGAAATGGTGAGAAAATAGTAAAATTATTTATTTGAAAGCCAAAAATAAATTAAAGGCGCACAGACTTTCTCGGTGACGGTATCCGACACCACCTTGCATTTTAACTGAACATAGCACTGAACTACGATGCATTTTTTCAATTAAAATGGCATCGTGAATAAGATTAAAGTGGCATTTTTTGCATAAATATGGATCATGAATAACCCCTTAAGAGTTCACAAGAAATAACACAAAATTCGGCGTTTGCTCAGAAGTAGTGAGAAAAAACTATGCAAAAAATAGTTTAAAATCGTAGGCGATCCAGTTTATTCAAGCATCAAATATCACGACACTGTGCAGAATTATGCATCTCCTATTTGCCTATACTATTTCCCTTCACGATTTGGGGTTTTCGGGTATACAACACAAAACACAAGGCATTTGAAGCAGACTCCGCCCATCCCCAGGTTGCCGGTCGTGCGGCAGATTGGTAGGTTCAGCGTCTTCTTCATAATTTGTTTCTCTGATTTTCACAGTAGTCGTTTGGTGTTTTGTTTTATAGTTTTAAAGTTATTTTTTTCTGAAAAAAGTCAGTAAAAAATTTACATTATTTTCTGATATTTTCTCTTACAATGGTTCTTCTTTGTGCTTTCTATTTCTTCTTCTTTCTCTTCATTTCTTTAAAATCAGCGGTGTTTGCGGACTCGAGCCACTTTAAAACACATTTTCATTCCCTCTTGTCATGAAATCAAACGCGCTCCACCGAAACCCCGTGCAGCTGAATGTTAACTTTAGAAGTCGTAGAGTTCAGCGAGCGTTGAAATTGCAATGTTTTTCTGAAGCATACAGTTAGCGCTTGATTCCAAACATTAGTACGATTGGGATCCAGGGAAAAGACACATAGTAGTGGTCATTGAAAGCCACAAAAATGATCCCGTTTCGATTTTTAATTGGAGGATTGGGGTAAAAAATTGATATTCGAATCATTCAAATCTTGAACACAGATTCCCAGAAACACGTCTCCTGAGTTCTTTCGAACCTCGAGAAGAAACTCAAGATTCCGCTGAGGTTCAGGACAGGATTTTCTAGTGATGACTAGTGTTAGAACAACACACTCGGCTCGAGTTCATTTCAACTGTTGTCGGCATCACTAGGAGAGGGGTCTCTGGAGTGGCGAATCAAGTCCATGCTCATTGTGTCTTGTGGAATTTCATATGTCAGATGTTCTGTTTTAACCAGATTTGACCTAAAACATCAGGCTCGTCAAACAAAGTGACCTTATTGTGCGACCACGCTTCAGAAGTCTGAGTGTCGGTTCTCCATCGCATTACTTTGACTATGGACCAGTTAGTGGACGCACAAATTTTGCAACAAGTGATGTTACCTTTTGCACGACAATTTCCTCAAGCTCCCTTATTATTCCATCAAGGTTATGGCCAGAAGCGCACTCTTAACGGCATCCCATTGTCTAAGATCAGCTCACCTGCTATCTGCTCAAAATTGATCCATAAAGCACCGTGTGGACTTCATGGAGTGACGAAGTCAGAGTGCGGGCCATGAGCCCATCGAACATCTAAATGAAGAACTCGAGAGACACGTTTCTGGGATCAGGTAGATTAGGCTCTGATTCCACATTCCTTTTTGGGCCGTCTCGTTGATTCCATGACAAGAGCATCCCAGCTTGTCATCGATGTCAAAGTCATTGCAGCAGCAAAGTAATAATACTTTTATTTTGATTCTATTCCATTTCTTCAATCGCGTGTTGTCGTTCTTTAGGTGAAATTCCAATAAACTGGTAATTGTGAAACATCGAAAATATCGAAACAAACTTTGTTTTTCTGATCCAATTATCCAATTTGAAAGAATCAAAGCGCGATCATTTTTGTGACATATTTCAGCATTTTCAAAAAAGATACCATGGCCACAACTGTATGAAATTAGGCTTCCACGAAAGATGAAACAAATCAGTCGTCATTCGTCTCGCCTTTCGTCTCGTCTTCGTCTTTTGTGGAAACCTTCATACTATGAAACCCCAATCCGTTTGTAACTATTTAGTGATTTTTCGGCAGTTTCCTACCATTCAGCTAGCTGTCTGCGTACCTTCCTCTCAACCTTCGCCATAACGTCGTAATGGATAAGGTTCGCTGACATCTTCATCATTTATTATCGATTAATCTCAATATTCTTACGTCCAAAAGCTCACCAAGTTTCGCTCAGATATCGCATAACGACTAATTTTTGCGCAATAGTCGCCCTGTGATATGGAGAGTTTGAGCGTAGCCAGGTTGCACTCAATCCGCACTCTTAAAATACATAATTAGGCACAGGAGCGGCCTAAAAGTTGCTAAAAACTAAATGAGTTTTCACTTTTGCTCTGAATCTGATCGACTATGTCTGTCGAACTATAAGCGAAGGTGTAGTATTTCGCAAAAGTTAATGTAGGATTCCGCAGCTTCGGCAAGTTTATCTAGCGAGACAAAAGTTGCAAACTGGTGGCAAATAAGCACTTCTAAGAATTTTCCCAATTTCGAGATCTTTGAAAAATGAGCACAGTGTGTTTAAAGGGCGTGGCTTAATGAGGAATAGGTCTGCAAGCATTGCTTCCGTTCAGTTTGCTCCTTTATTCTTACCCGATCAATTGAGTTTTCAGAAATGACAATACCCGAGAAGAAGCGTGCAAATCGGTCGACATCATGGCTCAGGAAGAATATGCTGTTATTGATGACAATGGCTGGAATAATAGCGGGAGTCATAATTGGAGGAGTTGTGAGAACGGCCGATCCATCTCCAGAAGTGATCCGATACGTTGGATTCCCTGGTGAACTATTCATGAATATGCTCAAAGCCATGGTTCTTCCACTTATTGCGGCTAGCATTATTTCGGGTGAGCAAATAAACAGTGTTTTGGATGCCCGTAGCCTTGATACGGCAATACATTCGCGCTTACCCATGGTTGGAGCAAATAACTCTCTGAAATGTAACATCTATTAGAAGTTTCTATATCCGATTTCAGGGCTTGCCCAACTAGACGGAAGAACCTCTGGTCGTCTAGGTTCCCGTGCTATCATGTACTACTTCATCACCACTTCTCATGCTGTCATTCTCGGAATCATTGTTGTGTCGATCATTCATCCCGGAGATCCGACTATTAAGAAACAAATGGGACACACAGATAGTAGAACTGAAAATGTCTCCGCTATTCAAAAGTTTTTGGATTTGTTTAGGTGAGCCCTTTTCCTTATAAAATAACGGGGATGACTTGGGCTTGTAGCTCGTCTCGAAAGATCCAGGTTCTCTCTTTCAGAAACGCCTTTCCCGAAAACATCATGCAAGCCACCTTTTCCCAGGTGCAAACCCATTATGTGAACACAACAGGCATGGATGGAATCCTCCAACAAGTACCTCATACCAGCTATGTGAACGGAATGAATGTTCTCGGTTAGTTTGATTTATGGAACGCCCACTTTTGCAACTGTGGCACTGTAAATAGAAAGAACAACGTGCACAATCATCGTTTACTTTTTAAAAATTGTTTTTAAAAAATCAACAAAACGTTTTCCCGGTTTCTACACGCTTCACACACAAATATACACTCACAAGCAGTTAGGCACAGAATCTGCAGCATGTTAAAGTCCTCTCATTCCCCGATTTTCAGGTATAATCGTATTCTGTATCGTCATGGGCCTTGTAGTCTCCAGAGCCGGGGAAGACGGCAAACCTCTGGCAAACCTATTCCATTCCTTGGATGTCGTGATCACTAGAATG
Organism: Caenorhabditis inopinata; assembly: GCA_003052745.1. Lineage (NCBI taxonomy): Eukaryota > Metazoa > Nematoda > Chromadorea > Rhabditida > Rhabditidae > Caenorhabditis > Caenorhabditis inopinata. Next base: position 10,475,863 of record AP018152.1, on the reverse strand, counting down.
GTTATGCTGGTCATGTGGTTGGGACCAATCGGAATACCCTCCTTGATAGCTCAGAAGATGCTGGAAGTGTCCGACCTTTTTCAGACGGCAAAAATGCTTGGGATGTTTGTCTTCACCGTCGTTCTCGGATTGGCGATTCAAGTGAGATCACGCCATGGCGTTGTGCATCGTAAACCGTTTTCCAGGCCGCGATCACCCTTCCCTTAATCTATTTCATCGGCACCCGTCAAAATCCGTATAAATTCCTAAAAGGACTTGGGCAGGCGATAATGACGGCTATCGGAACATCGTCAAGTGCTGCTTCCCTTCCAGTTACATTTAGATGCCTGAACAAACTTGGCATCGATCCAAGAGTTACCAAATTCGTGTTGCCAGTTGGTGCGATGGTCAACATGGTGAGTTTTATGGCTTTTAGGCATTTATTGTTCCCACTCTTACAAGACCTCAGCCCAGTTTCGCACACTTTCGCGTACCTGTCTTCATGGTAGTTTTTGCGTTGCATGGTCGTTTGGTCGCCCATGAACTATAAAAGTGTGCATCAGAAAGAAGCCATTTAGCAGACAGCTAACTGGTAGCTATTCTCCACTGTCGTCACCAATCAGGGTGGCGATAAAGTTTCCGTGTTTTGTCGGCTGATTTACTCTTGTTTTCCAGGATGGCACAGCGCTATATGAGGCGACCGCTTCCATCTTCATTGCACAAATGAACGGAATGGAGTTGTCAGCTGGACAAATCGTCACCGTATCCTTAACAGCCACCTTGGCATCCATCGGAGCCGCTGCGATTCCGTCAGCTGGTATTGTTACGATGCTCATTGTGCTCACTGCTCTCGGACTCCCGTCTAGCGACGTTTCTCTTATTTTAGCCGTTGACTGGTTTCTGTAAGTTATCAGCCGCCTTTTATCAGTTGTGCCTACTCGATGAGAGAATTTTGTTGTGGTCCTCGCTGATATTGGTATTGATAAGCCCATTGAAAACATACCGATTTTTAGAGATCGTCTGCGAACCTCAGTGAATGTGATGGGAGACGCGTTGGGATGTGGATTCGTTCATTATATTTGTGCCGATCATCTGAATGCCGACGTGGAAGAGGCCGAGAAGTGTCATGCCGCCGTGACGGCCCATGTAAGCCGAAATTTCCTTGGTTTTCTTTTAACACCGCGCCTCGAATTAGAAATGAACGAAGAGAGAAAGCGTCCTTAATTCTCAACAAAACTTCACAACTCTAGCACAAGTTCCCCACGCATTTTGCACAAGTTTTTCCCAAGATTTGTGCTAGACTTTTGGAGTTTTGTGGAATTGTTTTGGGTTGTGTCTCGTTCTACATAAGCTCAAAATTGTGCTCGAATAGATGAAACATTTAATTATTACCTGGCTGGAAAAGCTTTTTTCTTTTTGCCTTCGTTTTTCAAGTCTCCGGGCGCGACGCGCGATCGCTCCATTTCGATTTTTTATCAACGGAGGTGCAAGCCTGCTTCTTTTATGCCTTGAATTTCCAGGGAGTCAACTTTGAGGAGCTCGAGAAGGAGTGTGAGCAAGATAACATCAATCAGAGGAATGTGGAGAATGTCTGAGAGCACCTACAAATCTTTCCGTTTTTCGAAAGGTTCTTCAAGTGCAAAAAAGTTTCACCTTTCCATCTACAGAATTTCGATGTTTCCCTCAATTTGAAAAATTGGAAAGGAATAAATAACTTATTTCTTTTTTTAATACCAATTTCTTAGAGATTTTCCGGTGTAGAAATCATGATTTCCCCTCAATTTTCCCGGTTACAAAAGCTTTAATTTCCTTATGCATCATTGAATCCTTATTATCTTTTAGGATATTCTCTTGTATTGTCACATGCCACTTAATAAATTCTTCAGTTAGCCATTTACAGTACCGGCCATAACGATGTTCCGTCTGCATTTTTTGATCCCAATTTCGTTCAAAGTTATGCAAATCCGCTGAAAAAACTAGAGTAGCCGTCGTAGCCTGGGAAAGCATTAAAGAGCTATAACAGGTCAGGCTCTTGAAAAACAAGATATAGATCGGTTGAGGCCTAGTTCAGATCCGTCGTATCACTAAGGCTTCCACGAAAGACGAAGACAAAAAACCGTCTTGCAGAGTCGAGTCGTCTTCGTTCGTCTTACATTCGTGTTACGCAATAAAAAAGTTGTCAACTCACTGCGTAAGACAAATTCAAGACGAAGAAGAAGACGAAACGTAGACGAAGATGAGACGAGATGGCCGAAATTTCGCCCAAATGGAAGCCTTACGCACAACCTCACTTCGAGCACATGTGCGTGCGCAAGGTTCACTTCGAACGCAGCGTACCCCAACACCCTTCCTATTTTGGCACATTCATCCTAATTTATAGTGTTTGTGTATGCCCTTATCTATGCGCAGCGTGCCCCTCAACACTGATTCGAGGTCATTGGGCAGTTGTCTCCTATTTTTGCACATTCGTTCTTATTCACAGTGTTTCGTATGTTGCGGAACGCGGCACCGAACACCTCGGTATTTCTTGTTTCATTTTGACATTTATCGGCGATTTAATGCTTCGCTAATATTTATTTAAAATTGTTTTCGCTTTTATGGTCCTTTTAACTAGTTTATTATTTTATTATTTTGATTTTTTTTTCTGTTAAGACTAAAATCATGTTTTTCTATTTTTGACTTCTACATGCTAACATTTTTTATTAACAATTGGGAAGTTATAGACAATTCCTTCAGAATTTATGTGCACTGGATTTTTTTTACTGACTACGGTGGAATTAGTCGCAATTGCTCGTCACGGTGTGTACACCGCAGGCAGAAACAGTTTTCGCGCGCTTGTTTTAAATTACTTTTCTCATCATTAATTTCATTTTTATTGGCTATTGTATACTTATCTAATTACTAAAAATAGTTTATTATTGATTTTACTTGGAAATACACTAAAACGCTCAAAAAAATTTTTTTTAATGCTAATATTTTCCCGTAAACTACTTATTTTAAATGAAATCGTGCAGTATTTTTTGAAATAGTGGTTTATACTACATGTTTACTTGTTTTTTTCAGTATAATTTTTTTTTCTAAAATGACGCTCGTTTTTGGCCGCTTTGCCGAATTATTCACATAAAATTTACACTTTATTCCGATTTTCCCCCCATCTTTCTGAACTTTATGAATTTTTCCGGAAAAAAATCGTGGCTATCCCCGGTGATTGCGCTATTTGATATTTTTGGTTTAAATTACTCATTCAATTTAACATTTTTTAAAGTCAATTATTTTCCGTAACATTGTCGACGTTATATTCGCTAATTTCTCGTTTTAACCGCCCTATTTTCATTTGTTTTATAGTTGGAAAATGAAAGACACCGAGGGAAATTTGTCAATAGATTTCACCAACCGAACCGAGTCGGAGCCACCGAGTCCACGTGTCTTTGTAACTCCACGTCTTCCGATACCTGTAATGATGCGAGAGACACCGTTATCGACAAAACAAGAACGTGAGGCAATAACACCGAGATTCCGGCGTCCGGCTCCGAAAATGGTTAAAACTGTGCCGCAGACTAGAAGCATATTGTCGAACCGGAAGGAGATTGCACCACAATTGGTTACCCCACACGGTAGGTTTTGGAATTGGAATGAAATTCATAACATATTGAAAAAAAAATAATGCATTTTTCCGAATCCTTCCTGCCTATTTTCTAAAGTTATGACATTGCTGGCTTGCATTTTCATATAACGTGGGTAAATTGAAATGATTTCCTAGTTTTGATATCACAGTTCCACTAAAAATTACTAAATGTGCTTCAGATTTATTATTCAAAACTAAAAATAAAATGCAAAAAATTGCTTTGCAATGCCGGAATCTTTTGTAAGACCAAGCTTCTAACAATATATGATTATTCTTATAAATCTAAAACCTTTTCTTTATTTTCAGGCCCGAAACCGCTGGAATCACCAAAATACGACCGCAAAATTGGCCAATCGTTTTTCGAACAAGTGTTCAATGTCGAAGAAATCATCGGCCGCGGATCATTCGGTGAAGTATTCGCCGCCCGCTCGAAAGAGGATTCTCAACAATACGCTGTGAAGGTGTCAATTGCTCCGATACGGCAACACTCTGTATCGAAATATCGTGAAGCGGAATGTCACATGATTATTCCTCCGCACAAGAACCTCGTGAAGTTCTACAGAGCATGGGAAGAAGCTGGCAGATTGTACATCCAGACAGAACTTTGTGACCAGAGTCTGCTGCACTATTGTACGCTGAAACATCAGCTACCCGAACACGAAGTTTGGGACATTTTTGTGGATTTGTTGCAGGCGGTGGATCATTTGCATTCGAATGACATGATTCACGATGACATTAAGCCGGAAAACATTTTTCTAACGAAGGATATGATCTGCAAATTAGGAGATTTCGGCCTTGTCATCAATTTGAAGAACGTAAGGTTTTCAGAAAAAAATATAATGAAAAAAGCAAGTTCTTGAAAAATCGGCAAATGTTGTATTTTCCTTTAACAAAATTAAAAAAAAAACATTTTATTCCTCGTATAGTCACGGATTTTCAGCCAAACGACCTAAAGACAGCTGAAGAGGGAGATTCGAAATATCTGGCTCCCGAAGTGCTTAACGGCCGTCCCACGAAGTCGTCGGATATCTTCAGCCTGGGGATGACAATTCTCGAGGCTACAACTGACCTCGATGTGCCATCGAATGGAGATTCATGGCATCAAATTCGAAACGGAGACATTCCAGATCGATTTTTTGTCGGAATTTCCAAGGATCTTCGTTCATTGATTGCTCTTATGCTGGATTCTAATCCATTCAACCGTCCGACCAGTAAGGAACTTTTGGATCATCCGGCCATCAAAAAAAGACTCAGGCATCGTGGATTATTTATTCGTTTTGTGGAAATGGTAAGAATTTTAAATACAAAAGTAGGCAGAAGTTCTTTGAAGAACGGTAACGTCTAAAAATTTAAAACACCGTTCATAGCGTTTGATTATGAAAGACCGACGCAAAGGCAGAACCAGACACAGTTTTTACTTTTTTCATTTACAGCGCAGTAGTTCTCTTTCGTTCTTGAGTGCCATTCTGTTCTGGGGGATGGCCTTCCTCTCAGTCATCTTTCATCCGATCGCTCGATTCCACGAAGCAATAAAAAATCGCAGATCGGAAATATGTGCTCAATTCGTTAATGTAAGCTTCTCGTCCTGTGTGTATTAATTTAACGTGGGCGTCTTTATACTAAGGTTAAAAGGATAGTCTTCATGTATCTGTAGGCCGAATCTGAATGATAGTAAAACGGTAATTTTCAGAATTACCAACAACAGCAACACACCCCAATTCAGACGCCGGTGTCTTCTAAAGTTTATTCAGAATCTCTGACGGGTGTCGCTCTTCGTCAACAATCCGCTAAAATCGTTTCTCCATTCGATTTCTCGGATGATGAAAACCCACCACAATCACAACGCCGTCTTTTCACCGCCCCACTACCAAGGCGCTTGAATTTTGAAGATGATGATGATGACGATGAGCAGAAAGCAACGTGCTCATCTTCCAACTCTTCGGCCATAGAGCCTATTGAGGAACCATCCATCAACACGCAGAGAAACACGACGAATGTGATGGAGAGATTGTGAGTTTGTATAGCTACAATGGATGTAGATGCAAAAAATTTCATCGAAATCATAAATTCAGATAATTGTCTTGATTTTTGTCTATCTCAATCGAATTCATCCTGAAACACTTTTGTTTTCAGAAACACTCCAAAATCTGCCCGTCGACATCTTGCTTACTACCGTCGTCGTGCGACTCCCAACACCATGCCCAATACCGCTGGCACGTCTTCAACTGCTACTAGATCATCGATCTTCGAGCACACTGGCTCCGGTGACGGCTTTAGCAACAAATGCTTAGTGGCCGCTAGACAGCTTGCGGATCAGGAGCGCACTGAGAAATATCTCCGAATGCGGTTCGCCGAGCAAAACTTGGATTGGAGCGATTATAACCATATGATCGACGAGTCGTATCCGTCAAGAACAAGAAAAAGTCTGCGTGAAATGTCAAGTATTCCGAAACTGAATTTTGATGTTCTCAATGAAAAAAAGACAGAGGTGATGGTGGAAGAGCCGGTGAGAATACCAATTAGAGGACCAACCCCTCCATTTCGCGCAAGAATGGTAGATACCTAGATAGATGGAGGGACGTCTTGGCAGACAGACATATCTAAACATGGCCTACAAATTTCGGTGCCTGTGTTATCCTGTTTGTCCGGATAGCCCACTTCTCCTCCTGCTACTTTTTATTTTATTTTATTTTATTATTTTATATTTTAGATGTCTATGCAAGGATCGTCGGGAGATGAGATTTAATAACGCAACCACGTTCATGCTCTATTATTCCGCCCCCCCCCCCCACTCTCCTTCCCTACTTTATCTACAATAGTCTCACTAATTATTGACTCTTCCCCAGACCACGCTCTCATTATTTTTTCTTTTTTCATTATCAGAACTGTGTCATTACTCGAATTCACTTTCTATTTCCGTCCTGGAAAATCTTACTTTTTTGCAGTGTTGAATAATATTGGCCTTTCTTGCCGAAAAACGTCTTCAGATTGGGTGTCCTCTTTTATCTGGTAATTGTGTCTTTTCTGTTTGAAAACATTTCATTTCATTTGTATTCTGTCCCACATCCCAGTTCACCGCTTTTGCTGTCATTATACATATTTCCCTCCCATTAATTTGGTATGTCTTTGACTAAATTTTTACGATGCTATGAAAAGATAACCAATTTTTTGTTCAATCCGAGTAGAGTCCAATAATTGGAAACGGGTCCGAAATATTTTGCAAACAATTGAATTCCTTTAATGAGGCTGCACAGCAATCTTAGTTTTTAAATTTTATAAGATTGATATTAAGAAAACTGTTCAAGAATGTTATGGACGATTCGCATCACTCCAAAAAACGATAATAGAGAATTTGTCGACATAAAAAAATCGTAGAAAGTTCACATACGGAAAATGAACGAATTCGGGAAAAAATTGGGCGGACGGTAGACAGACTGACCAGCGAAAGTTTGAAGCTCAGAAGGCATCGAGTGGTGCGTTTTTCAGTGTTTTCTTTCTGAATAAGCACGCTCTATGGAGCTAGTACACTATTTTTTTCGTGTTTTCGAAATTTTCTGAATTTGTCCGCTTTAGAAAGGCATGTTCAGGAGAAACAAAACCTCCCTGAAGACAGTGTGAGCGCCTAATTGGCACATTCACCATTATCTGAACTATTGAAACGCCACACGGTATAATATTTTGTCAGTTTTTCAATCGCGCTCCATTGACACGAAAACTCTGTGTCTCTCAGCGAGAGATTATTGGCTCGTGCAGCCCTCTCGTTGTAATGCTTAAGCATTAAAATTTTGAAATGAATTTCGTTTCTTTTGTGATTTGAAATGCGATTTTCACCGATTTTCTTCGTTCTTTTTTTCAAATATAAATAAATAATACATGTTTTCACGATTTCCTTTAATTTCAGGTAGAATGTCCAGCGGAGAGACAGCGATCGATCACACCAAGGAGGACACGAACATGTTCAGGTCACTTTTTCCTCTTTATTTCTCCGTTTTTCAAATTAATACCGTGGCTAGAGTTCACTCTTTCAGAAATCGTTCATGGTCAGCAATACAGGATGAGGAATGCAACGAGCAGATTTGGAAAACCGAGAAAGAAGATTGTCAAAAGGATGGTGAAGGAAAAATAATTGAGATTTATTGAAATAAGGAAGAATTACTTATGAGAATGGTTGCGATAGAAAAGAGCGCGGAAGATAAGAGAGTGCTTTTGGATATCGTCTTTGATCGAAATATAGCGTTTTCTCTTTTTTGGCACGGTGTAGTTCCTGAGTTCGTTTGAACTTGGAAGTGAATAGCTTTGAACCAGCATATCTCCGAAAATATATCCAGGGTATTTTGAGATCTAAAAGGTTTAACATGCACTTTCATTGTATCCAAATTTCTAATAGATGCCCCATAGGATCTTCAGTCTCTCTTCTTCTTTACTTATCTCCCGTGGGCATTACCTTTTTTTCAGAGAACACTGGAACGTGGAACTCACGAAGTATCATCAGTAATCATGCTTATAAAAACTTTTTTATTTTCCTGTTTATTTTGAATAATAAATTTTTATTAATTAATAATATCAACAAACATTGAAAAAAAGATTCAGTTTCAAAGGCAATAAACAATTTATGAATAAAAACTCAATAAATTTTTCGATTGCTTTTCGCTATTCCACTTCTTGATGTTGCTTCCGATTATAGTCGATCATTGTGAGAGCTGTTGTACGTGTTGTGCTGATACAAGTTCATGAACGATTTCTGAAAGAGTGAACTCTAACCACGGCATTAATTTGAAAAAATGGAGAAATAAAGAGGAAAAAGTGACCTGAACAAGTTCGTGTCATCCTTGGTCTGATCGATCGCTGTCTCTCCGCTGGACATTCTACCTGAAATCAAAGGAAATCGTGAAAAAATGTATTATTTATTTATATTTGAGAAAAAGAACGAAGAAAATCGGTGAAAATCGCATTTCAAATCACAAAAGAAACGAAATTCATTTCAAAATTTTAATGCTTAAGCATTAAAACGAGAGGGCTGCACGAGCCAATAATCTCTCGCTGAGAGACACAGAGTTTTCGCGTCAATGGAGCGCGATTGAAAAACTGACAAAATATTATACCGTGACGCCATGTGCTCATTTTCGTTATTGCACAATGCACCTGATGCGTTTCAAACAACTTTTCAAGCATAAAATTTATTTAAAATTATAATATTATGTTTTTCGTTGAGAACCGAGGAAAAATTACCTTACCTTATACGCAGCGACGTCATAAAATTTAAAAACGCAGACAAATATTTTCTGTTCTATTAGATTCAAAGGCTCTGTCTACAGCCAAACTGAGCTCATTCATTTTGTATGTAATGGAAAAATATAGACACGCGGGGAGCATCCTTTGTAGCAGATCTAATAAAATATAAAAGAATAAAGGAAAGCCTCTCTAGGAGAGGAAATGTCGAAGTAAAAATAGAAGACATCGAATATAGTAGAAACATCACTGAATGCTGACGATCCAGCCAAAGATAGAGACGCAGTGCTAGCAGTAATATCTTTTCACGCGTTACTGCGAGCCAGTGAAGTAGCGACGCTCAAATGGCACGGACTCACTCCGCTTTCGCTTCGAAACTTTTGATGAAAATAAGGAAACGAGACGCAACACATCGCTGTTTCAGAATAGGAGGAGCAAACTACACTAGCCAAGGTTTTCAGCTAGAAGAAATAGAACAACGAGGAAGGCTAACATTGCTCGCGGGACTCACCAGATACCTGAAAGACGGCCCAGTGGCTATTTATACTGTTGTCACCTAACTTCGAAAACTTGCAAAATAAATTATTTAGTATTTAAATACTTTTTCTAATAGTATTTTTTTTTGAGTGAACGAAACAGAAAAACATTTTCAGAGATCGAAGGGAAAATATAATTTTTTGTCATTTGTTAACATTTCTTCCCAAAAGTTTTGAAAACAAACTAAAAATCGACGAACTCTGCAGTAATTCTTAGTTGCTTTGCAATAACATAGATGAAAAGCCTTAATGCAAGGAATGTGATAAAATCCTGATATCTATGGCAAGCAGCCATTCAAAAACAAGACAGTTCGGTTCAGACATCCGTCGCACCACCCCGCTTCGAACACATTTGTTCACGCAAGGTTCATTTCGAACGCAGCGTAATTGACGCGCAAATGCATAAAACCATTTTTACTTGTTAATTACTGCATTTTCCTTTGCATTCCAATCTCCTGAACTTTTTCTTTTGATTTAGTATGATGCTGAAAAACTAATTTAAGCGCAATTCTGTACATACTAATCTATACGCAGCGAACCCCAAAAAACTGTTTTGAGGTCATTGGACCACTGGTTGTTTCCTATTTTTGCTCATTCATCCTAATTCAACGTGTTTCGTGTGCTGTTGAATACGGCACGGAACACCGCTGTATTCTTATTCTTATGTTGTTGCATTTTGGCAGCTCCCCTCGCATGTCAATAAAAAAATGTATATGCATTTTTAAGGTTCTTTAGTGTTGTTTTACTACATATGAACAGTAATTTTATATCGTTCTCCAGCAGTTTATCATCAATGACTGCTAAAATTCACTCTTTTTCTCTATATTACTCTTACCTTCCATTTAAAAAATTAGGCTTACTCCGGCGGTTCTATATTTATTATATTAAGTAACATTCCTAACTAACTCCGCCAAGTTAGATTAGCATTTCGCATGATTAGACTAACATACTGACCTGGTAGATTGAAGTATAGCCTAATACTATTTGACATTCGTTTATTGATTTCGCAATATTTGGCAGCAGAAAACAGTGGTTTATGAAATAATTTATCAATTAAAAACATTAATTTTAAAAAATGCGTATTGCAAATATTATAATTATGGAATAAGAGAATAACTTGGGAATAAAATTTGTGAAAAATTCCTAAATTTTCCCCGTTTCCATATCTGTGTAAGAGTCTGAGTTATATTTTTTTCCATCTGAAATTTAAGAATGCTTCATGTAAATTTCAATAAAAATTACTGACTGACGGTAGATAAGCCGTTTATCTTAATGCCGGTCTGTTGATAGACGCTGAAGAAACAATCTACTTTCTACGACGATGAACTTCATTCGATAAATTCTACGGCGCGCCTAAAATAATAAGTAATTTTTAATTTTCTTTAAAATGCTCCGCTTACTTATCATGAACAGCTCGGCACTAACCTAATCTTGAAATTACTAATTTCAAACACTTCAAGACAACTGCTTGGAAGCCATTTGATAATTCTGCCGTGAACAGCAGTAGACGTCTGACATCTACGGCTAAAATGATTGATCGAGAAGCATAAAGAGGACCCTATTTTCAATCTGAAAAAGAAGTGAATTTAATTTATAAGAACACAATTAAAAAAAGCCAGTGACATGAAATGTTTTTCAACATTTCTCTCATATGTTCTGATCGACTGATGACATTTGAAATATCGATTAATAGTCGCTTGCGGTTGCGTCGTGCTTAATAAAAATAGCGCTTCATCAGGTCTTTGTCCGATATCTGTTTCCACTTTACTTCAGATATATTTTAGTTCTAACCAGAATCTAGTGTAAACCTTTGGAATCAAGAACTTCGCCATTTGTGGGTTGGTGCAGAAGCGAGTCCTTCCAATAGTAATTATCATTTTCCGAACCGTCTTTGAAAGATGTGATGCCATCGATTTCTTTGTTATCGACTGGAGTAATAGCTAAAGTGGGAATTTCTACCGCGCTTTTTCTATGTTTCTTTACGTTTCTTTCTTTACGAAAAATATTTACGAATTCTTCCTGTAGTTAATCGCAGTTGTCTAGATATTTTATTCTTCAAATTTATGCATAAATGATTAATGCGTTGCATAGGTACAGTTTATTTGTGTTGTTGTTGAAATTTAACGTTAAGATCGAGCACACTCCTCGTTTATTAAATGTTTTAAATCATGGCATACGAGGGCATTTAGACCTACATTTCTTAAAATAAATTAATTGCGACGAGGGATGTCCGAATTCTATCGGATGTAGGCTAAAACTGTTAAAAGGTAAATATCCGTTTTATTCTGTCCCCTGTTAAAAAAAAATTTTATCGCTCGTTTGTCTATTTGTTGACAAAAAAGTTGATGATATCGGCATTCATATTTCAGGCTCATACAGAAAACGAAATATGTTTGGGAATGACAATCACAAAAAGAGCATTCACACCATCGATACTTTACGCAACGAGAACAATTTCGCTTGATAATTTATCAAAAAACGCTTGCTTGGGAAGCTTGGGAGAAAAAAAACCTTGTGAAAAAGCAGAAATTAATTCAGACGCGAACCAATAACAACGGAAAAAAGACAAATGCGAGGTTTTAGAATCTCAAAAATTCATGACGGTGACACGTTGTAAGCAAAAGTACCACTAAATAAAACAACTAGGCAAAAACTCAACATAACAGCACAAAGACTTACAATTAGCATGTAGCAACTCAAGTGAAAAACTAATTCACTACGTTGTAAACCAGTAAAATTAGGAAACTAGGAACGTGATTATTAATTAGATTAATATTAAGTTGCCTATATAAGACAAATCGGAGCTTTAGAACTATACCAAAAATGGCAAAATGTTAAAATTTGTGATTTTTTCGATTCGATCGAATAAAATTTTTTTTCTTTATTATAATTCATTTATTTATTTATTTATTGTCCGTGCTTGCTCTTTCCAATTTCTCGTTCTAACCGCCCTGTATTCATTTGTTTTAGAGTCGAAAAATGAATGGATTCGATGGAGATTTGTCAATAGATTCTACGAACCGAGCTGATAACGCGAAAACGGGTCCACGCCCTTTTATGACCCCACGTCTTCCAATACCTGTAATGATACGAGAAACACCGTTATCGACAAAGCGGGAACGTGAGGCAGTAACACCGAGATTCCGGCGACCGGCTCCGAAATTGGTTAAAACTGTTCCGCAGGCTAGAAGCATATTGTCGAACCGGAAAGATACTGGCCCGCAATTGGTCACACCACACGGTTTAGTTTCGAATTGAGGGAGCTTCTGTAAACTCTAGGAACTCACTTTCATAAATTATCTCATTCTAAAGTTGATATAGCAGCAATGGATAATTTTCAAGTTTTGATACTAATTTTCCACTAAAAATCACAAAATGCTCCGCTTATTTAGATTCAAATTTTTAATAAAGATCGGCTTTGCAAGCTCGAAATCAGGAAATTTCATCCACATTTCAGGTCTGAAACCGTTGGAATCTCCAAAATACGACCGCAAAATCTGTAAATCATTCATGGAGCAAGTTTTTCATATTGAGAAAATCATTGGCTACGGATCATTCGGTGAGGTGTTCGCCGTCCGTTCAAAAGAGGATTCAAAACAGTACGCTGTCAAGGTGTCGATTGCTCCGATGCGCCAACACTCAGTTACAAAATATCATGAAGCTGTATGCCACATGATTATTCCTCCGCACAAGAATCTTGTGAAGTTCATCAGAGCCTGGGACGAATATGAAAGATTATACATCCAGACAGAACTTTGTGACCAGAGTCTCCTGCACTATTGTAATCTGAAACATCAGCTACCCGAGCACGAAGTTTGGGACATTTTTGTGGATTTGTTGCTGGCGGTGGACCATTTACATTCTAATGACATGATTCACGATGACATTAAGCCGGAAAACATTTTTCTAACAAAGGATATGATCTGCAAATTAGGAGATTTCGGCCTTGTCATCAATTTGAAGAACGTAAGTTTTTCAAGAAATGTTTCTGGAAAAAAAAAAACGAAAATTTCGTGTTTTCCATTAACTATTTATTACCCGTATTAGTATTATTTATATTTATTATTCCCTATAACTAAAGTTAGAGAATTGTCGAGGAAAATACCAAAACGGTTTCGTGAAAATTTTGGTAGGAAAGTATTTTATCGGTGTTTTCCCTCTACGTTGTCCTGCTTTCTTCCGTTCTTCATCCTATTATCTTTCTGATATTTAGCCAAACGATATGAAGGCAGATGAAGAAGGGGACTCGAAATATCTAGCTCCCGAAGTACTAAACGGTCATGCAACAAAGTCGTCGGACATCTTTAGTTTGGGAATGACGATTCTCGAGGCCACAACTGACCTCGATGTGCCATCCAGTGGAGATGCATGGCATCAAATTCGCAACGGAAACATTCCAGATCGATTTTTTGTCGGAATCTCCAGGGACCTCCGTTCATTGATTACTCTTATGCTGGATTCTAATCCGTTCAACCGTCCGACCAGTAAGGATCTCTTGGGTCATCCGGCCATCAAGAAAAGACTCAGGCATCGTGGATTATTCATTGGTTTTGTGGAAATGGTAAGTAATCTGTATGAAAAGGTAGGCGGAAATGGGTAAAAGTGGGAATCTAAAAATTTACGATGCGTTCATATCGTGGTTTAATGAGACGAACTGGCGAACAGACCGAGCTCCTCAAATTTTTTATTTTACAGCGCGATAGTTTCCTGTCGTTCTTGAGAGCCATTCTGTTCTGGGGAATAGCTTTCCTCTGGGTCGTTCTTCATCCGATAGCTCTATTCCACGAAACGATAAAAAATCGCAGATCCGAGATATGCGCTCAATTCGTTAATGTAAGTTTCTTTGCCTAAGACCGATTTCTTTATTCTAAAGTTAGAATAACAATCTGTATGTTCCATGCATATATTATTATATTATAACAATAATTTTCAGAAACAACAACGTCCCACGAAAAAGACACCGCTGTCCTCCAAAGTATATTCAGAATCACTCACGGGTATCGCTATTCGTCAACAAGCCGCTAAAATCGTTTCTCCATTCGACGTCTCGGATGATGAAAACTCGCCACACTCACAACACCATGTTTTCACTGACCCCCTGTCAAGGCGCCTGAATTTCGAGGACAGCGACGGTGACGATGAGCAACAAGCAACGTGCTCCTCTTCTGACTCTTCAGCCATTGACACTGTCGGAGAACCATCCATCAACTCAGGTAGAATCACAAAGAGTGTGATGGAGAGATTGTGAGTTTGTATATAGGGTGGCCTACAATGACTGTATGAACATGTATAATAGATAAAGTCAGATCGAAATTATGAATTTAGATAATAGTCTTTTAATTCTGAATGTTCCAATCGAGTTTATTCTGAAACGTTTAATTTTTTTTCAAGAAGCACTTCACCGTCTGCTCGTCGACTTTTCTCGTGCTACCGTCGTCGTGTGCCGCCTAACACCATGCCAAATACTGTTGGCGCGTCTTCAACTGCTACGAGATCATCAATCTTGGGGCACGCTGGCTCATGTAACGATTTTTCCAGTAAAAGTTTGATGGCCAATAGACAACTTGTCGATCAAGAGCGTACTAATAAATACCTCCGAATGCGGATCGCAGAGCAGCGCTTGGATTGGAGCGATTATAACCATGTGATCGACGAGTCATATCCGCAAAAAAGAAGAAAGAGTCTGCGTGAAATGGCAAGTGTTCCGAAACTGAATTTCGATGTGCTCAATGTGGTAGAAAAATCGGTGAGAATACAAAGTCCTCAAATTGACGCTGGAATGGTAGGTACCTAAGTGAGCATCGTAGTTCGGTATATGTTCTCGTTTTCCCGTTTGCATGCTTTCCCGATTATCACCATCTCTCCACCTCGAGGCTTACTAACCCTTGCCACAAATTTTAGATGTCAATGCCTGAATCGTCGGAAGATAAGATTCAATAATGTAACCACGCTCTTACATCTTGTTCATCGAAGATCTTCCTCGTTGCTCCGTTATTCGAATATTACCTTCTAGGAAAATCCTCCACTGATTTGTCTGAAAATTTGATGCCATCCTTCTCTAGTAATTACGTCTCATCTTTTTGAAAAATTTCCATTTTATTTGTCTTCTGTCTCATATCACTGAATTTCTTGTAATTATTCCACTTTTCCTGTTTATTTCGGTATATCCTTTACTAAATTTTCACAATCCTCTGAAGAGATGACCAATTTTTGTTCAATTTGAGCAGCGTAAAAATTGCAAAGTGATCCGTAATATTTTGCAAATAATATAATTATTTTGTTGAGCCGTAATTTTCAATTCAATACAACTTATTTAGTGGGCCATGAATCACTGCGATGTGTCTACCATTCACATCGCAGTGATTTATTGATTGCAAAATGGCATTTGGAGATTTCTTTAGTTTGCTAGGTAATCAAAAAATTCCAACAATTGTATGGAATTATTATCGCCGTAAAAAAATTCCGACATTTTTTCGAGCCCGCGAAAATCGGGATTTGAATTTAGAGGCTCCGCCCATTTCATCATCAGAGCGCATTTGCTATGCGCGATATATTTTTATCAGAAGAAACGAAAAAAAAATAAATGACGCAAATTGATATATTTAAACATTCGAAGAAACGTGTAAAAAAATTCACGATTAATACAATTTCGTTCTTTTAATCCAGTTTAATTCTGAAAATTCAGAAGAAAAAATAAAAATTAAAAAAATATATCGCGCATAGCAAATGCGCTCTGATGATGAAATGGGCGGAGCCTCTAAATTCAAATCCCGATTTTCGCGGGCTCGAAAAAATGTCGGAACTTTTTTACGGCGATAATAATAATTTAAAAATGTTCTAAAACCTAAACTCCGTGACTCCGCCCACTTCTGCACAATTAAGTTTCTTCCTAGTGGGTTGCAATATGATGAAATAGTTGTAAGTTATTAAGAATTTATATAAAACAAGGCAGTCAACAAACGGAGAAAATAAATTAATTAATGCACAAGGCAACTCAAAACGAATCCTAAAAACCAAGGATTAAACTTAGGTCACCTATGAAAAACAAAACTTCCTCCTTTGTGTTTTTTCGCGCCGCCCTGAGTCCAAAAACACGTCAGCCTCGCGCCCTTGGCGCCAACTGCAACATGTAGATCAAGGAAATCGGCAGGTCAAAAATGACTTTGGCTTTGAGGATTTTGATGTCTTTGGTCTACAAACCGGGCAATAACCCGACATCCTCCTCTTTTTCGAGCCCAGCCTTCCAAGATCTTGAGACTCAACAGTGGGGCTTCAGGCACATATGACATCAAAGGGAGGGGGCCTAATAATTTACAAAACAACTTAATTATTTAAAAATCTTTACAAAAACTACAAAAAGACTACAAAATTAAGAGGCTACCAAAAAAATTAAAACCTAGTGGGGGGATTCAAATATACAAATAAAACATAATAATAACATATAGAAGAAAACAGGATGGAAAATATTGGAAGAGGGAACTTAAGGAACTTTGTTTCGTCTCTTAGGAGGCACTTGGCATTTTTCGGCTCCTCGGCAGTCTCGACTGCTTTCCCGACGCTGTCCGCTGCTGCTGCTCTTCCCGTCTTCCATCACTCCAAATTTTGGCCACATCCATCCTCTGTCCTTTACCATGGTGTACACCTCACGCCAATAATCTTGAGTGCTGACGACATCCCGAAGATTGATGAGCTGCCGGTTGCCAAATTTTAATGAACGGTCCATGGGTGAGAGCAACCGAAGATTTCCTTCACCTCTCTCCATTGACATCATCCATGTCACAAAATTATCATTTTGTGAGTGATCTTCATTCTTCTTTGGCCCCATAACCACCATTATTTCCGTCTCCTTATGGATGATCGAAATAAGACTTTTCCAAAGAGTTCGTACCTCTTCACTGACATCCACAGAAAGCACAATGATGACCAGGTGATAATGATTCTGCCTCAGTTCATGTGACAATCTGTGCTCAGCTTTTGTCGGACGATCCAGGCTTAGAATTTTCTGATTGGTGAGTGGAACGATGGAGATATCCGTTCCTGGTGCCAACACCACAAGCGCAGAACACGGATTCAACAGCTCTTTTCCAATTGCCCGTTCGGCTATGTGAGCTGCCAATTGCTTGAAGGCCTCATACCATCCTGGTATATCCTTACATACCAAAAACAAAGTGGGACAATGTGCCATTAGGAGCAATGTCTCTTCCGACGGCACGTCTTCCCTTATGGGCAAATCACTTTGAGCGACGAGGCGAAGTTCTGCTGCGTCCATGTTGGGATTCAATTTTAGCAACGTTCGCATTCTATTGAAGTGGGTCGGTGACGGTGTTTTCAGTCCTGGCTTGGTCTTTTGGTCCGGGAAGAACATGCATGGATGTCCAGTGCATCGGCACGATAATACACAGCTGAAAATTAAATCCTGATTATTTTTATATTCAAGATCATATTTTCTGATTTCATCGCAATTAGCCCTCATTTCTACACCCTTCTGCCCGATTCTTTTCTTCTTGGTATTAATAAACGTGTCGTCCATTTCTTTTGGAACAATCCTAAGGTTCTCAAAAGGTATAGTCAACACTTCCTTGGTTTTTCCCATGATTGGAGTAACAGTAGCAGAATTTGTAGTACATTCTAGCACTCTGTATGGTCCTGTCCATTTGTTCACCAACTTTGGACACTTTGCTCCTAACTTCTCTGACGGAATTTCTACTAGCACTCGGCTTCCCGGTTCTGGATACTTTCGAGTCAAGGTCTTATGTTTCTCATCGAATAATTTTTTTGTATTCGTCATGTTCCCGAGCTGCATGTTCCCGAACAAAACAATGCACTTTCTCTAATTCATGAGTTAACAAATGTTTATACTCATCCATATCAGCATAGCAGATGCCTCCATCCCCCTCTTTTTGTAGTGGGCCCTTTGAGTCTCTCCCATACATGAGATACATTGGAGACTCTCCAGTGGTTCTGTGAGATATTGAGTTGTACGCAAACACAGCGAAAGCAACTTGATCATCCCATTCCATTGGAACAGTGGCCTTTTTTCTGATGATGTTTCAATAGTTTGATTAAATCTTTCCACGGCCCCATTAGCTCTACTGTTGTACCCTTTCGTCATAACATGATCGATGTTTAGCAATTTGGTAAACCGAGCGAATAATTCATTGTCAAATTCCTTTCCTTGATCTGTAAGCAATGTGGAAGGAATTCTTCCTTCCCCAATAGCCCATCTTTCAGTGAAGGCCTTTAGAACCGTTTCACCTTTTTTATCCGGTATCGGTACAGCAATAGCATACTTCGTGAACAAGTCGATGATAGTCAACATGTATCTATTACCCTGGATTGATAATCCTACATCTACCAAGTCACAAGCAACGATTTCTAATGGAAAAGATGGCCTGTAAGGAGTCAATGGAGCAACCAATTTCGGACGGCTATTCGCGCAAACGCAATTTGGACATCCCCTGACAACTTTTTCAATTGAAACTCTCATCTTTGGCCAGAAGAACCTCTTACTCAACTGCCTGAATATTTTTTCAATCCCAAAATGTCCTGCAACCATTCCTCCATGTGCTTCTTTCACAAGAGTTTCTCTCGCTCTTTGTGGAACCACGAATCGACATGTGTCTTGTTCAGTATTTCTTAGAGATTCCCCAATTAATGCGTAATTTTCCATAGGAACCTCTTCTTTTACTCCCAATATTTTGACCTTGCCGAATTTCTCTCCGGCTTTCAACCGTTGAATCATGGCACACCAACCCTCGTCCTCTTCTTGTAACCATTTCCACCATAACTGTGTGTTCAGAACATCTTCTTCAATACCATCCTCTGAAATTTCGTTGACAATGTTCATCAACTCTGTAGTGACACATTCGTCTTCTTCCAGTGGTGGGCAGCCTCCTCTGCTCAGAGCATCAGCCACAGAATTTGCCTTTCCCGCCAAGAATACAATTTTCCAATTAAATTCTAGAACCTCGATTGACCATCTGAGCAATCTATCAGCGAGTGGAGTTCCTTTCAATAACGAGATCAATGGTTTGTGATCTGTGAACACAACTATCGGCGTACCATAAACAATTGTCTTGAATCTCCTCAGTGCAAATACCATTGCCAAAGCTTCTAAATCCGTTATATGATATCGTTTTTCTGCGGCGCTCAGAGATTTCGAAGCAAAAGCAATAGGGTGTTGCTCTCCATCCTCTCCTTCTTGAGCAAGAACTGCACCAACACCTTGCTTGCTAGCATCTGTGTAAATCATAAAAGGTCTTTTGCCATTGATAGCTGCATTAATATCTGGTTGCATCAACACCGGTGCTTCGCAGATAGCCTTGAGAAGGTTTTGAAAAGCCATTTCTTGTTCTTCTTCCCATTTCCATGGCACTTTAGGAGAAGTGAGAGGATACAGCACCGAAGCAATCTTAGAAAAATTCATGATGAATTTCCGATAATAGCTGACCAATCCCAAGAATGAATGAAGATCTTTCTGATTTGCCGGACGTGCGAATTTTTTCATTTTTTCCACCTTGGCTTCCTCTGTTTTCACTCCTTCTGGTGTGATTTTGTGGCCTAAATAGCTCACTTCTTGCTTTGCAATTCTACATTTGCTTGCTCTCAGCTTCATCCCACTATTCCGGATTCTTGTTAAAATGGTTCTGAGATCAATTGCATGCTGTTCGATTGTCTCACTGGCAATCAATAGATCATCCACGTAGACGAATGCACATTTCCCTAAGCATTCCCCTATCACAGCTTCCATGGTAGCTTGAAACAATGCAGGTGATGTGACCAATCCAAATGGAAGAACTTGCCATTCGTACAGTTCGCTTCCGATAGCAAATGCAGTGATTTGTTTGCTATCTTCTTGCAATGGAATTTGCAATACCCAGCTAGCAAATCGAGTGTGGTGAATATCTTTTTACCACTCAGCGATTGTAGAGTAGCCTCAATATGTGGTAAGGGATGCGCATTATTCCTTACTACTTTATTCACTTTCCGATAATCAATGCACATTCTGACTGACCCGTCTTTCTTTTTTACCAAAACAACTGGACTTGACCATGGAGATTTACTCTCTCTGATCACATCTTGAGCTACCATTTTCCTTAACATATCTCGAATTTCTGGACGAACTGCTAGAGGAATTGGTCTAGGTTTTTGCCTAATTGGCTCAGCTCCCTCAGTCAACTTGATTTCACATTCTAAGACATTTGTCCTTCCGAGCTCACTATCATATAAAGCAAAAGTTTCTTGAAAGTCCTCAATGACTTGCCACACTTCCTTTTGATCTTCCTCGTTTTCTCGTTTTAAATGCTCGCACACAGTTTTGAATCTCAAGCTGACTTCCTGATTATTCATCACTGTGCATACCCGTTTTCCTGTTTCATTAATGTCCTCCATTAATGCACAGTTGTTTAGCACCTGCTGATCATTTTCTGCTCCCTCTGTTTTTCCTTTGACTATTTCGAAATTCTCGAGCTCGCCAACACCAATTTTCTGGTTTTTTCTCAAGACAACAGTTTCTTCTCCATAGTTGCAAAGCTGGAGCCTAGCCTTTCCATCTTTTCCAACACGACACAAAGACGCAGATAAGTTGTCAACTAGTGGTGTTACCAGACAACAGTTAGCTTTACTCTAACCACACCCTCAACCCAGACTTCTCCTATTTTTCTGGCACTCGGAAGTAACATAACAGAGTTCAACAATTTAATATCTCTGGGTTTTTCGACGAATTTCATCTGAATTCCCATTTCTTCGAAACCTCCAATGCCCAAAATTATTGATTCTCTATCGATATCAGCAAGATAAAACAAAATATCTCTGGTGGTATTTCTCAAAGATATCGGAACTGTAACACATTGAGTAAGATGCATCGGATCATTATTCGCTACAAACACCGTCTTGTTTTTAGCATCCTCCACTTTCACACCCTTTTCCCATTCATGCCCATTTTTCTTGCAAATCTTTGTCCATGTGCCATACGAAATTAACGAAATGCAGGAACCACTATCTAAGACCACCTCAACTTCCATTTTCCCAATACAACCCTTCTCTAAATTTGTTTGAAGAAATTCCGTCTTCTTCGAATCATCTTCTTTAGTTAGCAGGCAGCTTTCTGCAATAGATTGTACTGAGCTATTCTGTTGCGATTCATTAATTGTGAACTTCTGTATCGGTCCTGGTGGCGCAGCGTTGATTTGTTGTTCTCTTTTGGGGCATTTATTTGAATAATGTCCCCATTCTTGGCAATGAAAGCATTGAATTTTGACATTCGATCGAGTTTGATATCTTGGAGCCTTTGAACAATTCGGCTCATGGCATCCCATTTGTCGACATTCTGTACATTGAGGAAAAGCTGGACTATTCATGTCTTTTCGCGTGTTTGAACTCCAGTTCTTTTTTATTTCGTCATCTGTGGCATCGTTTTCAGTGGGTCTCCAATATCTCTGTGCATTCGGATGTTGGTGAAGCATATGTTGTTGTCGAATCGATTTTCTATCAGCATGATTGTTTTTCAAGCTTTGCATTTTTTCTTCTTGACTTTCCTTCAACGCTGATTCGTATCGAATTGCAATTGTTCTGCAGACATCATATTGGTCGATTTCTGGAGTATCCGCTAGTTTGTTGTCCATTAAGCATCTCAGCGATTCATTTCTTGAAGCTGCTGCTTTCAAGACTTTTGCCGTTTTTATTGAAGACAATTCTACTTGATTGACTCTTCTGAATGCAATTCTGGCAATTTCGTCTAGATGCAAACAAAAATCTTCCATCGATTGGTTTTCTAAAATCCTAATAGAATCCCATTTGTTTTTGGCTCTGCGCGTTTCATCCTCAACCGAAATTCTCAACCGATTTGACATCGCTCTCATGACCTCGCTTAAACTGGATTTTTCAGCCTCGGTAAGACCTTTGTACACTCTGAGTGCTTTCCCAACAAGAAACTTAGTTTCGAGTAGAATCATTTGTTGTTCCTCTGTTAACCTTCCATACTTCATTCGGAAACTTTTTTCGAATGCAGCAATACTAATCGACGAATTTTCAGCAGAAAATTTAACTGGCTCAGGCAAATTTTGCTCTAAGAACATCCTATTCCAAATGTTAATTTCCGAGTTATCTGACCAATATTCTCTACCACCCAATGATTGCTCTTTTACATCTCCCTGGTGTGGATTTCTCCCATTTTTTCTCGATCTTCGTATAACTCATATTCTAAATCGTCACATCCATGTGCATCTTCATAATACCCTCTTACTGTTTCTTTTGGATCATTTTTATAATTAAAAATCTCACCAGTTTTGTGTCGACGGCGAAGAGGAACAGGCGCTGCGGGCATCGATGTTTCGCCCGAAATCTGGAAGTTTCTATTTGCCATTTGCATTGTTTCATTCAATATGTTACCTCTCCGAGTATAACTATTGGAATTGACGTTTCCATCAAAATCTTCAAGCTTCTTTCGCAATTTAGATATCTCGTTATCGGCGATATCTAATTTTAATTTTAGCTCTTTGCTTTTGCATTGTTCGTCACCAAGTCGTTGGCGCAGGCTTACTGCATCCGCCTTTGCGGTCTGAAAACAATCCTTTATTTCTTCTGCGTCACTCAGCATTTCATAAAAATAGGTTAACATTTCTTCCAATTCACTAACCGACTTTATTCCGTGTGCTTCCAGCATTTTTTCCATTTGCTTTGCAGCCAGATTCCTCGGCTGCGCCACTGGGACATTTGCGACAGGTTGCTGCATTGGGCTCGCCTCTCTCTTCTGAAGATCATCAATTATTTTCATTAATTCGCTGTTTCTGGCACGCAGTCTCAGAAAACTTTCAGCTAATGCGCTATGTTCAATTTCACCTTCCATCATTCGAAGTTTAAACCGGTCTGTCATGATTTCTACTTGTTTTGAACCAACTTTCGAAATGAAACGTACGTGTCCTATCATAGCCTTCAACGCGCTTTCATCTTTTTCTTTCCTTTTTCTTAGTTTTAATTACAACTCGACAACGATAAAATTATGAGCTTGAGCTTGAGAAACAGAATGAAAATCGAGGTCTTCAAAATGTGTTGTTTCCCGAGAGAAAAAAGAACGAAAACTTAGTACTCTAGGGGTGTTCCTCTTAAAGTACTTGTTGTTTTCTTTTTTCTCAGCCGATTTCCAATTTATTGATTTTCCGGTATTATACCGTAAAAATCGTGATTGTCGGTCCTCGCTTCACTGCGAAATTATCGACTCCCCCAGGTGTTCTGGTAAGAATCGATCAAATCGGTCCTATGTCCTTCTTGCTCCAATAACGCGCAAGATTTGATTCGGCCCCCAAGTTGTAAGTTATTAAGAATTTATATAAAACAAGACAGTCAACAAACGGAGAAAATAAATTAATTAATGCACAAGGCAACTCAAAACGAATCCTAAAAACCAAGGATTAAACTTAGGTCACCTATGAAAAACAAAACTTCCTCCTTTGTGTTTTTTCGCGCCGCCCTGAGTCCAAAAACACGTCAGCCTCGCGCCCTTGGCGCCAACTGCAACATGTAGATCAAGGAAATCGACAGGTCAAAAATGACTTTGGCTTTGAGGATTTTGATGTCTTTGGTCTACAAACCGGGCAATAACCCGACAAAATCTTTCCCGAAAGGTTTTCTCTTTTTGGTTAGGCTGTAAGCTTGAAACTCTCAGAAATTTACTATTTTCTCGATTCGATTTTAAAATCGAATTGAATTAAATCGAATCGAATCGAAAATCGAATCGATTCGATTCGATTTGATTCGAATTGGATTCGAATTGATTCGATTCAATTCGATTCAATTCGATCCAATTCGATAAAATCGAATCAACAAAAATAATGCAAAAATAAAGAAACAAATTTTTTTCCCGAAATCCGGAATCCGGAAAAATTTTTTTTTCGCGGAATCCGGAAAACGGAAAAAAACTTTTTTCGCGGAATCCGGAATCCGGAAAACGGAAAAATTCTTTTTCACGGAATCCGGAATCCGGAAAAAATTTTTATTCGCGGAATCCGGAATCCGGAAAAAACATTTTTATTTGCGGAATCCGGAATCCGGAAAACGGAAAAAATTTTTTTCACTGAATCCGGAATCCGGAAAAAATTTTTATTCGCGGAATCCGGAATCCGGAAAACGGAAAAAAATTCAATGAAAACTCGCCACAATCACAACACCATTTTTTCATTGACCCGCTGTCAAACCGTCTGAATTTCGAGGACGGCGACGATGATGATGAGCAACAAGCAGCGTGCTCTTCCGTCGACTCTTATTTAGTTTGTAGGCCTATTGTGGCTTAGGTATTTAGGGTATTTGGTTATTGAATATAGATATAGATACCGTAACCGGTAATGGTCATGCTTAGCAGCCGGTTCTAATCGAGTTCTTCCTGAAACGCTACTTTCCAGAATCACTTCAAAGTGCACAAGAGATGACTATTGTGGTAAAAGAGCGAGTGAGAATACCAATAAAGGGAAGCGGGGCGCTTGATTTCTCGCTAGAAGGATAAGTACCTTTTTTTTGGGGGGGGGGGTGGGGGGAGGTTTCTGGATTAAAACAAGGTAGATATGAACCTACAAAACTTATCTCAATGCCTCGGCGTCTGTGTTCCTGTTGTTCAGTCTTTCCAGATAGCCTTCGTCTCTCCACCTCGAGGGCTTTCCATACATTTCAATCCCTGAATCGTAGGTATTCAATATTGCAACCACGTTTTTTCTTATTCATAAAAGTAGCGAAATTATTCACTAATTATTCACTCTACGGTCTCCTGACATGTTTTTCTTTGTTAGAACTGCCATAATCAGCTATTATCTTCGAATTCACTTACTCTTTCCATCCAGGAAAAATTCTTTTTTTCTTTTCAAGATGTTCATTTAATTTGTATTCTGTCCATATCCCAATTCATCACTTTGTCATTATGCATGTTTCTTTCATTATTTCGGTATGTCCTTGACCAAAAATTGACGATGCTGTAAAAAAAATTCTGCTCACTTCTTGCAGTGTACAATACTTGCAAACGGGCCAGAAATATTCGACAAACGATATATGCAGTTCCTTTTATCAGATCGTCCAACTATTATGATTTCATAAAATTGAAATCCAGAATAGTATAGACAATATACATGACTCCATAAAAGGATTATATATTACTTGCCGACGAAAAAAATTCGCCGAAGTTTTGCTGACGGAAAAACAATGTATTCAAGATTGTTACAAGATTGTTACAAGTACAAGATTGTTTGAAATTGAAAATAAATGTATTCTCGAACGAAAGGTTGCTGAAAATAATTTTAAAATATTCGAATTTTTAAAATGATATATTAGAACACTTTACAGAATGCAATTTACGGAATGCACCGAACACGGCTTTTCGCATTGTATGAGAACACGATGAGTCTTCGATAATTTTTCTATTTCTTTTCTGAAATTCACAGTCATTTTATCAATTTTTCTGAACTAAATGTAATGCGCTTAAATAATAGAAGACTTTTAAAGTAATTCTGAGTAAAAAGTCGGGAAGATAGTTAATTTTCCAAACATTTAAAAATGTATCGTGAAGAGTTCATTGTAGTGAAGCCTCTTAGCACGAAACTGTCCACTGCCGATGCTAGAAAGCTGTGCACGCACCAAAAGTTTAATCTCCGACCCCAGAAGAGTTACGTTAGCTGAGTGTAAAGTCGCGCATGATTCGTATCGCACAATATTTGAAGCTTCGGCATATATATCGAACTCAACGCGAACTAAGGCTTTCACAAAAGACGAAATAAGTCGTGGAATCCTTCGTCATTCAGTTCGTCTTGCATCCGTCTTACGTCGTAAATTAGATTGAATGCCTATCTCTGCGTCAGACGAATTCTAGACGATGACGAAGACGAGACGAGACGGTCTTATTTCGTCTTTCATGGAAGCCTTAACGCGAACCACCAAGCTCTTGAATGGGAAAGTGCGCATTCAAGTCACAAGTTAAACTACTCCAGATCGTGTTTCACAAGTTGTCGTTTTTCATTTCCCTTGTTCTTCTTCTCATTTTTTTGTCAATCTCGTTGTTGGTTAATCCTACGAAAAAAGTAATTCATTTTTTCCAAAGGATTAAAAGGATAACGAATACCCAAGTATCGAGTCTTCGTCCTATTTTTTTTGAAAGAAAAATCGAAAATTCTCACAAAAAGTTGATCTTCTCATGTTCAATCTAAATTTAAAATTCGTTAATATCTGTATAAATTATTGTTTGCTTTTTTAAAATCAAAATATCTAACATAAAATTTGAATAAATTAAAACTTGAGGATACAAGCGGTTTCCATAGTTTGATCCCCTCGGTTTAGAAGCCGGAAATAGAAAGAACAATTGAGCACAAAAATGTATAATAGGCGAATAAAGTGCATGAAAGCAATGAAAATCCAGTCTAGTGGGGGGGGATGAAGGAAAAAAAGTAAAATAATTAAAAATTGATAAGAATGGAGCGGTAGTAATCACAAAAGGAAGATGTAAATAGAAGTGAGTCTTGCACGAAAGACGAAGACAAAAAGTCGTCTTTCGACTCGTCTTCGTTCGTCTTTCAGTTCATCTTGCATTCGTCTTACTCAATAAAAGAGTTGTGCATGTGTACCAACAAAATGCTTATCTCTGCGTCAGAAGAATTCAAGACTAAGACGAAGACGGGACGAGACGGCCGAAATTTGGCCCAAATTGAAGCCTTAAATGAAAGGTTAAGCGAAATGATATAAGAAACAAACTTCATATTAAAAATCTGTAAGGATCCATACTTTAAATCCATCTTTTTCGCGTGAACTTAGAAATTTAGGGATGCAATTTTTTCCTGCATACCACTAATGTATTTGACTGCAATACGGGTGCAATTTGAAGTTAAAAAATATATGTAAACAGCCAATTTAACTATGTTTTCGACCCGACCGGGAGGAGCAATTCATTAAATGTTTCCAGGTGAGTGGGCAACTACAGGCAACTGCCTTATTGGAAATCTCGAAAATGGAATCTACCACACACCCCCCCCCCAACCTTCCACTTCTTCTGAATCCAATATAATCACCGCGCCAATAAAACAATTTGGAGCACAGAAAAATGCGTTTCTTGCTCACTCTTCATTCATCATGCCTCCCTCCATTGACGACGTCCTCGTTTTATCTTTGTTCTTCTGAAGACGTCGTCGCCCTCCATTTTCTTTAAAGGTAATTGGATTATTGTAATGCAGATGTTCACCCCTTTTTATTTCTGGTATCCCGTGTTTTGCACACTGTTTTGGACGCATTATACGTCTTTTTGCCTTGGACAATCGAAAAATAGAGTGCTTCTAGATGTTTCCTGGCTTCATTCTTCATAACGCTTTTCTCAATTTCTTAAATTATGAAAATTGCCGATTTTCAATCAAACATCTTGCTTAAAATTCAAAATAATCTGAAACCGAAATGTTCCAAATAATCATAATCATATATTATCGTGTTAGAATCGGGAATATCGATTTTATGATCAGTGCTTTATTCAAAAATAGTCTCTCTGTTATGACAATTAATTCTGTTCTCAAACGATGATTTCAAAACAAATAGCGTTTTTAATGGTTGCAAAACGTTGCGCATTGCCAAATGTCCAGTTTCTATTTAAAATTATCAGTTTTAGAGCGGACCGTTTCAGAATAGAGCATATCTAAATAGACCAGTTGCAAAACGGCCGGTTCTGAAACGTATTGACTTGAAACGACAAAAATAGTCTTGAAAATTAAGATATGCTCCGCTCTTAATCTGTGTTTTGTTGCGTATGCGTAGAATGGGAGTTCCGGATAACAGGTACACGTACGGAAAAGAGGGAAACACCTTTTTTTTTTCGTTTTTTATCAAATTTCGGAAAAAAAATGAGAAAATGCTGTTTTTAATTTTAGAAATGGTTAAAAAGTAGTTTTTTCAAAAAAAAACATTGAGAAAATGAGCTCAATTGAAATAATTGAAATAAATAGTCTTTAAAATATATTTATTCGATTTTAAGCCTTTTCATTGATAGTTCCAGCAGCTGACATAACAGAAAAACGTTTTTCTAAAGAAAATTTTCAGAGAATTAAAAAAAATCAATTTCTGAAATTTAAAGTAAAACCCAGTTTCCCTCAAGATTTAATGCTTTCTTCTAAGAATTTCAGAATTTCAACTTCGCTTTAAAAGCGGTCCACGATCACATTTGAAAGCATCCGGAAGCGGAAAATTAGTTTTAGTGCCAAAAGTCAGCAGATGCGGTTTTCAGGCAACACTTCTCAGTTTCTCTGCAATTTTTACAACTCGGTAGCACAATCAAAATTCAATTCGCAATGTCTGAAATGGCACAAAGTGAGTGCCCTTCTGTTAGAAGTCTTATTGCTGTTGAAAACATAGAATTGACGTCAACAAAATGACGCAGCACCAGCTACTTTTGGAATAAGAATGATGTCATGCATATTTTTCGGGAGTTACACTTAGGATACTGCAAAAAATGATGAAGACGAAAATAAGTACATTAGTCTTCAGCTCATTTCTGGCTGCTCTTTTCCGTCTTTTTGTGTCACTTTCTGCACGGTTTCAGCGAAATACGACATGGTCCACGCTGCTTGTAGACCTATTGTGTTGCTTGATGACTCATTTTGATCGGAGAGTCCACGAGATTCTTCTTGCATCGGAAAGCTAGTTTTGTGTTTCAACCGTAGTGCTTTCTTCTGATCTTCATTCGCTTAAAAAGTTGTTTCCTAATAAATTTGTGGTGTTCTCGAAACACGTGTTCAGGAGATTCGAAAAAAAAGAAGACACTGTAATCCAAGCGAAAATGCATTTGCTCGTCTTTGTATATAGTTTGTGCCGTTTTCCAATTTTTTGAATTTCGGATTTTCCATGTGCAAAACTTCCTTTAAACTTCGGATTTTCAATTGACGATGATTCTGTACGATTTTGGAAATAAATGCGCACAGGAAGCGAAAAAACGCGAGAAAACACTGTAATCTACGCGTCATTGAAAAATAAGCTTCGAGTTTAACAACTGTCGTCAAGTATGAGGTTTTGTGTGTATACACCGTGAGCTTTTATCCACAGGCAATGCTAATATCTTCAAGTTTATCACATAAAAACCAATTTTTGCGCGTCAAACTAGGCTCTTCCCCACTTTTCCAATTACCCGAGCTACTTTTCCGTCCTGAACTTGTCTTCAGAAAAAGGGAAAACAAGAAAAAAACACGTTAATTGACGCGCAAATGCAATAAACTTTCTTTGCGCCTCAATTTAGCTTTTGTGCGTCAGATAAGAATTTATGACTATCAGAATGATTTGGTCAGGAAGCGCCATTGGTCCGCAAACGCCGCTCAGAAATTTTATGTTTTTGGCGGGGGTGGGGTATGTACTTTGAACCTTTTTCCACCACTACACACCGATTTCTCCGTTGCTATGGTAAATAGAGTCAAAACTTTCTTCATTTTGAGCAAATTATCCGCTTTAATACGCGAACTCAATAATGCAATGTATTCTAGAAGGAAAACAAAACATTTCCCAATGGCAACCCGTATTTTAAGCACATTTGGAATCTCTCAGATTGCCACTTTTGAATCATCTTTTGTCTTCTTCAACACACATTTATGGGAAAATTTATTGGAAAGTCAAATGTATTCTTGTACTACACGTGGACAACTTAATTTTGCTTTCGAAATTGCACAACTGTTACCCGATAAATTCTTTCAGGGTCTTCGTCAGGGCTTTTAGTAGATTTTAAGATTGATTTCGATTGCCTCGGACTTGACCGATTGCGATCCACATATTATCGGTTCGCGAGTACGTGGTTTGTCGTATAGTGGCGGTGTTTGGGTCTCGTTAGGGGATAGCGCGTTTTAACGCGCCAATTTAAAAATTGTAAGGAAGCGCACACACTGCGTTTGTGATTTCTTTTCGAAAATTGAGGCGAATATAGGAATTTTTCTATTTATATTTTGCTTCGAAAATCATGTTTTTTTTAATTAATTTTTATTGTCAAATTTCGCTTCAATTTTCGAAAAGAAATCACATACGCAGTGTGTGCGCTTCCTTACAATTTTTAAATTGGCGCGTTAAAACGCGCTATCCCCTAACGAGACCCAAAACCCGCCTCTATACGACAAACCACGTACTCGCGATCCGATAATAACTACCCCCCTCTAACTACTAACGGGCTGTTTTAATATTATTTTACTGGTTTTCCAGAGCCTCCAATGTCAGGCAAAACATTTTTCGACAGAGCGAAAGTGATTTTTGATCCACGTATTCTTAATATACTAGGTACCCGGAAAAAATAAGTTTTTTAAATTCGAAATTCTGAAAATTTTCACGTCCTGCCCCTCCCCTCATTCAGGAAACTGACGGCATGCTGCTCAAAAGCCCTTCTGTGGTCTATAAGACGCAGATTCCAACTAACAACTTTCCAGCCTCATATTGCTTTTCTGAACCGAAACATCATTGGCCAAGGTGCCTTCAAAAAGTTTACATCTGTGCTCCACGCGGCTAACTAATTCACACTTTTCAATTAGTGCCATGAACAACTCTTTCTAGAGGAATCACAGTGCATTTCAAGTTTCGTGCTTGAAAACTTTTCACCCCCCCCCCAACCATTAACGAGCACCCGCCGGATGCATTTATTATTCAGAAAGAAACATGCTGAATGTCAAAAAATAACAAAGATATCCGTCTTTTGTTTCGAAGACAAGTAGTTTTTCAATTACTTTCTGACGTCATTTTATTATTTTCTGCTAGGAGAGAAGCGCATTCCTCTGAATAAGCGCACTTTCAAACATTTTCAATTCACTTTTTCCATAATATCGAGCTGTGAAAGCAGACGAGTGCGGAATGGTGTTGTCGGAACTTCGGAACATTCTGAATGCTCAAATAACGGAATTCCGGTACCATGAACTTTTGAAAAGCTGTATTTCGGAATTTTCAAAAAACGGAATTTCGGGACTTCATACTGGTAATGCACCATTTTGTAATGTATGACCTCTAATAGAAGACCACCCACTTTCAATCAGGCGGAATTCTTAATTGAAATTATAAAAAAAAATCTTAAGCTTTTCTGAAAATGTTATAGTCCTTTCCTGAGCTAAAAATGACTTTCATAGAATTATTAAAGAATTGATATGGACAAGTGACAGTCAGAGAAGGGCGGATATCCGGATTCCGCCGTTTTTTCCATTTCGTCTTCCGGATTCCAGATTCCGTGAAAATTTTTTTTTCCGTTTTCCGTTTTCCGGGTTCCGAGTTCCCAAAATCCAATTCCGCCCTACTCTGCAGAGAAGGGCGGAATTCCGGATCCGGATTCCGCATATCCGGATTCCGCCGTTTATTCATTCCGTCTTCCGGATTCCAGATTCCGTGAAAATGTTATTTTCCGTTTTCCGTTTTCCGGGTTCCGAGTTCCCGAAATCCAATTCCGCCCTACTCTGCAGAGAAGGGCGGAATTCCGGATTCCGCCATGTTTTTCATTCCGTCTTCCGGATTCCAGATTCCGTGAAAAAAGTTTTTTTTCGTTTTCCGTTTTCCGGGTTCCGAGTTCCCCAAAATCCAATTCCGCCCTACTCTGGTGACAGTGGCATTTTCATAACCGGCTATTTCAGAACCTGCCTTTTCAAAACTCTTTGGCTATAAAACATTTGTTTTGAAGCGGAACGGGTGTCATCTGAGAAAGTGTCGTATAATAGTCTCCCCTTTCATAGCAGGTCGTTTCGCAACTGTTCCATTCTAAAACTTTTGCTTCACAACGCCATCAGAAGTGAGCAGTTGCGGAAACAAACTGGCTATTCACCAATTGAACTTTTCACAACCGCCCATCTCAGAACAGGACCGGTTAGTTGAAAAAAGCTTCCGTTCCAGATCAGTTTTTGCTCTCTCGTTTTAAAACAGCCAACGGAAGCCCTTTGCGTAGTACAGCTGCAAAATGTCCAAAGGAAATATTTCGCAATAAAACGAACAAAAGTCTGGAAATAATTTTTTTTTGTGTAAAATTGCAGAGGAACTCATATCCTCCGAAATATTTTCTACAGTTTCAGACAAATTTTTCTGAAAACGACGCTTCATATTTTTCTAGATTTTCTCTTGAAAAACGAGACGAAGATACATGTGTATGCGTGCATGTCTTAAATTACATGGGCTCTGTTCTTTTGACTTCTCTCTTTCTGTCTCTAAAACTAGCAACATTAAACAAGAAGCTAGTGTGTTTCCTTATCAAATATCTCACTTTTTCCTCTCTCCCTCCAGAGTGATATTCGCATTTTCATCGGAGAATACACAAGCGTTCGTGGTGTAATGGTCAGCATGGATGCCTTCCAAGCATTCGACGGGGGTTCGATTCCCCCCGAACGCAGAAAAAAATTTTCCTTTTATTGGAAGCTATGTGGTTTTTGATGTATTTGAGGGGTCCGTGACCTGGGAGATTTTTTGGATATCTTCGCGGTGTAAGTCTCGTCTTTCAATTAATCTTCTTTTTAGTGATGCATGCGTCACACTGATCCTTTCAGCGAGGCTCTGTGTAAGGGTCCAGGTTTCAGATCAGTATGTCAGCGCGGAAAAAACAATGGTGTCGAAAAGCTGAGCTCGAATTAGGGGTTAGGTGAGGGCGTCATTGGTATTTTTGATGTTGTTCAACTCTGCCCAGGCTGCTCGTCTTCTTCTGTGGAGTTCTGTTTCTAGCTCCAAGGCAATTGCCGAAAGACGAGCTCCAGACAATCTGAGAAGAGGTTTGGTGATATTGGATCACCTTGGCGTACACCTCTTGTGATGGGTGCCTCAACTTGTCTGTGGAATGGTGTGAAGGTGGTTGTGCAGTTTGTGTAGCAAGCACTCTTTGAGCAGGTTTATATAGACTGTTTCTACTCCTTGTGCTCGAAGGCTTTCCCAAATGGCTCTCGCTTTCACATTGCCAAATGCCTTGTGGAAGTCAATGAAGACAAGTGTGAGCGGGATTTGGTACTCACTGCCAACGTCGAGCAAGCGTTGTACTGAGTGTATGTGGTCGATCGCTGAGAACGATCAGGAATGATCGAATGAACGCCATCTATCTAATCTGGTATCCCCCTCTCTCTCTCTAACCATTCTTTATTTTATGCCCCCTCTATCTTGTGGTTTCATTTTTCATAATTCCTGTCTCCCTGTTTCTTTGAGAAATGTAATTTTTATTATTTGTTTCGCTCTTCTTTCATTGATTTAAGTTAAGTTTTCACGAAGTATACGAATTTCGGAGCAAGGATTCAGATATAGTTTTACTTTTACCCACTTTTCACACACACAATGTGCTAAAATTCTAATGCGATTTCGTTAAATTTCAGAAAGTCGAACAGGCTACAAACTACACGAAAGAGACGAATAATAGTGACCGATGTATTATAACAGTGGACATTGGACATTGGATCAAGTGGTTCAGTTGATTTAAGCAGATGTTTCGATTCAAGAGGCGGGAGCGGTTAGTTTCAGCTTTCAACTTTTTGTGCTTAAAATATTTTGGAAACAAGTGGAATGTGAATTTTTTTGAAATTCCAAAGTTTTCAATTTAAAAGAAACTAATTTGGGATCTCATTTTCCAGTGTATTTTGAGAATTTGGCCCAAAGAAAACCGTTTTCGTTATAAAACTGGAAAAAATAATTATTGAAATGACAAAAAAGTCGGGTTCCTGCTCACTGAACCTGCTCATTCAAAAAACAGAAAAAAGCTGGGAGACCCGGAAAGTGTCGTCCGCTCGATTTACTCACTATTGGTTCAACTAGAGAAATTATTAGGAAATGTCCACGGTGTTCCGTACGGACTCGTGTCTGTAAACGCGCACCATTGAGAAAATCATATGAATATCATATAAAAATGAGAGGCGCATATAATAAAACAAAAAAAAATGATATATCAATTTGGAAAAGCTTTACACCAGAATTTTGCTGAAATTTTGGAAAATTTCAGCATTTTTAATATTTCGGAAGATTTGCACATTTTGTGTGTAAACTTTGCATAATAAAAGCTTTAATGAACTGTCGTCGAGTCTCGCGCTTAATGACTTGCACCATTCTTACGCAAAGCCTCATCCTAATTGTAATCACAAAAATGAATAACTACTAATTGATGAGATATGTCTCGTCCACGGTACTCCAGGTATCGGTAAGACCCTATTCAAGTCAATAACGCTGTCGAAAATCTTGTTTCCGTACCCAGTGATAATGCCGGCCAGTCGAGGACTCCGACGTTTCTCGTTGGTATCCATTTGGAGCTCCACATTGCTACTAGACCAAGCTTCTGGAATGGATTCGCCTCCAAAATGGAAGAACTTCTCTGCGCAGAAGGGAACGATAATCTAGGAGTACATCTTCTTCGAAATGAAGCGTCTTCACGCGACGGAAGGAAGAAATGGCAGACCAAACAATGACTCATCCTCCTTTGAAGCTACGACGAGAGCATCTCATTTTGTCCTGTCGTATGTCGTGTCAATAACTGCGAAATCCATTGGGATTTCTTCTCGTCATTGAACATAATCTGAAATTTTGTCAGTAGTGGCCACAGTCTATCCACAAGAAAAGTTGTTTCTACCTGCTTCCAGTCAGTTTTCACTGCACTTCTTGGGAGATACGAGGATTTTTATTCTTTTGGTAACAATGCTCTCTTATATAACTGTTCCAACAGTTTCTGGAAACGCTTTCAATTTGAGATACGCGTTGATTTTTTGAACGTTGAACACAAAGAATCCATGCTGTTGGACGCTTTATGGAGAACCATTTGTTTTGTAGTTTACCATTCTCTGTGCGTTTAATGAACTACAAAACAAAAATTTGGGAAACTAGCCCCCATCTCTATATTCTTTTGTAAATGTTCACTATTCACAATAAAATTTCTTTATGGCCACTAGTTTAGCTGGCCTTACTTTCTGTAGTTAAACTAGACTACTTCCGGGCCCGAAAAGCACCCGAAAATGACGTCCTCCAATTTTTTGAACTAAAATGCTTTTCGAACTGAGCTAACGGAATGAGCAATGGCCGGTCAAATATCCAAAAGAACTAGAAAGCCAGTCATCCGGAATTCTATGGCATCGTTTCAAAGAACACAATTCGCATTATTCGAATTTCCACTCGAAGTTTCAAAATTGTTCAACAATTGAAAACTTGAAAGTTTAAAAATTGTGAGAGGAAAAATGAGCAGGGTTCAAAAGAATGGCTCCAGAACAGGAAGTCTTACAATCATAAAAAATCGATTTCAGAACAACTATCCGCGTGTTTCTAAATGCCAAACTATTGAATGGTGACCAGACTCTTCTGAAAACTTGGTTCAAAGCTTTCTAGTCTGCCAGATAGAAGCTAGACATCTATTGAAGACGTAAGCCATCGAAACCATTGGCCGGGAAACAATGAAAGATCAAAACTTAAAATGGAAAAGACGAAACAGACAGAAAATGGGTTTAAAATGAATGTACTGTCTCATCTCTTGCTGTTAGAGACTAAAGTTTAGCGGGACATAGTGTGAAAAACGACTATATACACTACGCGACGGACTTGCCGACAGTTCATCCAAATTTTGCATTTCGATGCTTTAGAAATGAGATATTAGATAGTTAGCAACGAATACATTTTGTTCCCTCATTCATAAAGAAAGCGAGAGAGCAGACAACCAAGTATCTCTGGTCACTCTGCGTCTCTCTAAACCTCTCAGAAAGAAAATCTCTTATCTTCTCCACGCTCGGCGACGGATTTCTGAGTAGAGTATTTGGAAGAAGAGTGCATGCAACAGTGTGAACACTAAGCATCGGACTTGACGACAGTTCATCGAAAGCTTGAGAACTGAGCAATCCGAGAAAGAGAGAGAGAGAGACCATTCCAATTCCTCGTTTCACTTTATTCGTTCGAATGTATCATCGCCCCCCTCCTGCCGCCACACATGTGTGACAATATATCATTTTTGAGAAACTTACTGAGAGACACAGAAATGCGGAACCGAGTTTATGATGGCGGGAGAAGAAGAAACACTGTGTGCAAAAATGATAACGCTCTGGCTCCACACCAGTGCACTGAGGCAGCTGTCCGGAATCACAGGTCCCTGAAGCCAGATGAGAGTAACAGCAGAATCGAGAGACGCCGAAGGGATTCCTCATTCAAAAAGGTCGGCGCCCGCGGACTCACTTCGGTTTTTGAAACTCTGGCGATTGAGCAGCTCATGAGTTGTTGAAAACGATTTCGATCTATTTTTGATTCGTGCTCTCCAATTTCGATTATAGAAGGTTTATTTTTAAGAGGAACGTCATTTTTAAATCAGTGAATAATTCATTTTATTTTGCGATTACTCATCCCATAAGCATTCACTGAAATGCCGTTAAGTATGACGCTTACTGTGCCCACATTCATGATAAGATGAGATGTCCATGAAACAATGGATTCTTCATCGACGCTTCATCGTTTTTGAACGGTTTCCGAAAAAAATCGACTAGGTGTATAAGAATTAGAAAAAAACTCTGATTTATGCTCCTAAGGTACACAATATAATAATTTATCGCGAAAAATAACTCAAAGTTTAACCAATGTTTTGCGCGTCAAATACAGTGTTTTCCTCTGTTTTTGCTTACCTTGAAAATTTTCTTTCGAATTTATACAATAAATTACTGTAATCAATTCTTTTATTTTTCGCGACTTCTGAAGGCGAACATTTTTCCAAATTCTTGGTAAAGTGTGTTGAATATTTTTGAAAATGGCACGTATATTTTTGCTATGTGTTTCCTGAAGCCATGCACCTTTACGGCGGAAAAAAGCCGGAATCCGGCTCTAAAATTCATGTTTCAGCTCAAACTTCGATGCCAAAAAGTTATGAAATTGAATTTTCAGACATTATCAGTCAAATTTTGAAGCGAATATTGATTTTTTCTTACTAAATTTTTGAAAACTTGAGAAAAATAGTGATAACTCTCTGCTTAAAACAGTTTACTTCTGCCTTGAATGCCCAGAAATCAAATTTGAAAAAGTTGGCTGAGAATGTCTGAAATTCTCGTTAAAAAAAATTTCAAATTTTTATCGCCGAGGTTTTTGAAAACTATTTAAAATTAACATTTTATTTCACTTTGCCTTCAAAAAATACAGGATTAAACTGAGAATTTCAGAACTTTTCAGCAAAGTCTTCAAAGTTGATATCAGATTGATATCTGTTGAAGCATAGCTTGTAACATTTTAAATTTCTCACATCTGACTACTGTTTTAAAGCTGTATTTTCAGTGGTTTGAGGGTGTTTTTGAAGAAAATTAAATTTTCCGCATTTCATACAAAGCAACATTTATTCGCTCTTGAAATTCTTAGAAATAGTTATAAATGTGATGATTCCCTTGCTTTCCTCCTTGTTCCCCGTTCGTCAGATCTCGAAAACTGCATTTCCTGCACTTCTTTCATGTCTTAGGAGGTGTTCGTTCACTAGGCCCCGATGCGATTCGGTAGTCGACGGCACTGCACGGAGGCCAGTGATGACAACGATTCGATGGATTCGATATCAGTGCAGCGGAAAAATCAGAAGGAGAAAGAGGAGTGGAAATGGGCACAGTCCCTTGCAAGGTAACTCGGACGGGGTTGTGAAAAATTCCCCAGTATTAGTCGATTCCTTTCGGTTTTCTGACGAAGAGAACTAGGAACATTGTTTTCGACTTTCTGGTAACTAATGAATTTTTTTCCGATTTTTCTTTGAAAAAAACTGATTGATATCGGATTTTTTTGTTTTTCTCTTGCTTAATGTACAAAAAATCCAGAAAAGCGGCTTATTTCTGGTTTTTTTTTTCGCTCAGTCAGCTGAATTATGAATAATAATGTTCTTTTGCTGGTCTGGAAAATTCATTTAAAAAATAACAATTTCAGTTATTTCCATCGATATTTCTAAAATGGGCAAGATGCCCACCGTTTGTTCTAAAAAGTACTGCCAGCAGCACTCCATTCGCTGGGAAACTGCATCTGGCCTATTAACTGTGCCTTATCTTCTATATGCCCACTCTATGCCATCCGGCTGCGTAAAAGCTGTTCACTGGTCCTAACTGCTCACTAGTAGAGCTCAAACTTCCAGCCAACTGACAATCATTCTATTGCCCACTATTTGCCTACTGGCTGTCCATTATCTGCCAATTTGCGGACCACTAGAGGCTAACTAGCGGTTGAACCACTTGGTTCTCAATAGCTAATCAGTTGAAGTTTATTTGAGAGCACTGCCTGCCGATGACGTGGATTATAAGTTGTGGAAGCCCTATAGAAGTTCCGGAAAAAAAACTGACCTCCGCCTACCTGTATGCACAGGGTGGGAAATAAATATAGCGCCGCATTCAAGGCGGTGTAGTGAATTCAAATCGAAAGATTTGTTTTCTGAAAATCAACCAAAATGTTTATTAAACAATAACAAAAATTATAGCATTAACAGTTTTCGAATCTTCCTCCTTTTGCTATGATGGCTGCCTGAAGTCTCTTCGGAAAAGAGTCGACGACGGCACGGAGGTAGTCAACGTCTCAATTGTCCCATGCAGCTGTCAGACCGGTTTTCAAGGCTCCCAAAAATCCCAAATTCGAATATCTGTCAGAGCTGTTAGGCTGCTGAGTGAGTTTTGCGGTGCGAGCCGGCGCTCCGTCCTGCTAGTATGTCCAGTCGCAACCCACGAAGTGGGATTTGCACCACGGCAACACCTCCGCCTCAATAATCTTCTCGATATAGTATTACCTGTTTGAACCAAAGTCAACGTTGACTACCTCCGTGCCATTGTCGTCTCTTATCCGAAGAGACTTCAGACAGTCATCAAAGCGAAAAGAGGAAGATTCGAAAACTGTTAATTCTATAATTTTTGTTGTTGTTTGATAAACATTTGGGTTAATTTTCAGAAAAAAATCATTCGATTTGAAGTTATTACTCCGTCTTGAATGCGGCGCTATATTTATTCCCCCTCCTGTAGAATCGAAAACTTCGCCATTTGATGGCGTAAGAAAAGTACTTATCATTGTTCGACGCGTTTTTCAAAGACGCCGTCCTATGGAACTCTTCACAATTAACAAGAGAAAAAACGAATTCGTCAAATTATTTTGATTTTCCCTCTTTTTTTTTGCATTTTGAACAATAATACCATGTGTTTTGTTGTTTGTTCCCCACAACAAACAATTTCTTTCTTCGTTTTTCTTGCGCTTTACTTTTTTAGTTTTCATTTTGGTCATATGGTTTTGCCTTATTTTTAATGCAATTCCATCAAATCGGGCGCAAACACTTTTTGCCCAGAATCATACCCGCAAAACCTCACTTCCTGTACCATTTCCTTCGGTGTCGTCTTCATTTTCCTTTCGATGATTCTTATCTTTAAGGAGCATTGCATGGGCCTGGGAAAGCAATTGGCCAGAGATATCTCCTCTGAGCATGAAGCTTTGCGCGTTAGATATAGTACAATTGGTGTATGCACACTATGCGCCAGACTTGGCGACGAGTCAGGGAAACTGTTATCCTAGCGTCTGTATTTTTGAAAACATATTCTCTGAAAATCAACCAAAATGTTAATTAAAAAACAACAAAAATGATAGCATTAACAGTCTTCGAATCTTCCTCCTTTTGCTTTGATAACTGCCTGAAGTCTCTTCGGATAAAAGTCGACGAAGGCACGGAGGTAGTCAACGTCTAAATTGTCCCATGCAGCTGTCAGAGCTGTCAGACTACTGAGTCAGCCGGCGCTCCGTCCTGCTAGTATGTCCAATCGCCACCCACGAAGTGGGATTTGAACCACGGCAACACCTCCGCCTCAATAATCTTCTCGACATAGTATTCCCTGTTGGAACCAAAGTCAACGTTGACTACCTCCGTGTCGTCGTCGTCTCTTATCCGAAAAGACTTCAGGCAGTTATCAAAGCGAAAGGAGGAAGATTCGAAAACTGTTAATTCTATAATTTTTGTCGTTGTTTAATTGACACTTTGGTCGATTTTCAGAAAAAAATCTTTCGATTTGAAGTTTTAACATCGTCTGGAAAGCTATATTTATTCCTCACCCTGTACCCATTTTATATCCAGTAGCAGCCCATCGGCAAGTTGCCAGAGGTTAAGGACTTTCTCGGCATGCTGCCCCCTCAAACTATATGAGCCGAAATTGGCCGGAATTTTTCAAGTATTCGGAATTCCGAATTTCGTGTTCTATTCCGATCTTCTATAATACTATTCGTGACTATCTTCAAGAAATAATGCGCCATTTTGAATAATATAGGTCCGGATTCTTTCCAGATTGACTTCAATACGACGAAACCAGAAAGTACGCCCCAGTAGAGTTCTAAAAATTAATGAGCTGAAAATTTGAAGACATCTTATATCAAATAAAAAAGTAACAATATAGATTAAACATTTTCAGGTTCCTGCAGACATTTTTAGGTTCCCCTGTGACACTTCTGCAAAATATGTACAAGGGTTGAAACACGCAACCGAGAGATATGATGACGTAGTTCGTGGAATGCGGCGTTGCAAATTTTGAAAAGACTGAGCCGAGTGAACTTGACGTAATATGATCTATAATGAGGAGTACATAGGTGTGAGGAAATGAATGGGATTGTAACTTTTTCTTCTTTATTCTTAATCCAATTTGGATTTTGTAACAGAGAGATTTATCTTCTAGGATGGAGCGTTCCCCTGAAATGTATTGGCTGAAAATTTTCGTTTAATTCAGACATTTTTTTTCAACTTTCTTAATTAATAAAATTTTGTTTTACTTCTAAGGTCAATCCGATTTTTAAATCTTCAAAACTGCTCAGGTCGCTCTTTGAACACTCTTCTGTAGGTCTCGATTCACCATGTGCAATATTGCTCGATTGAGAATATTAGAGTTGAAAGAAGTATTAAAGCCGCCCGCCCTGCACACACCAGGTTTACCCGTTTTGCCCACTAGCTGCCCAAAACCCGTCCATTACTGCCCAATAGTTGAGTGCACAAGCTTGCACCTTATTAGTTGGTCTTTGTTGGCTTGCCCAATAGCTGCCCACACTCTGGTAATCTAATGCCAAGTGGCAGCACAGATAGCTACTGACTTCTGATCCGGCTAGTTGTTCAATGGCTGTCATTTCAATCTTGACCTTTTTCAGTGACTTTAAACAGTTTTCCAGACTATTTTTTCTCGTAGACTTCAGCACAAAAATCCACTTTTCTCTCTTGTTTTCTCTCATCAAATATACTCCAGAAATGCTCAGTGAGCCATGAAAAAGCGTAACCGAAACGGTGACTGACGTACACCATTGTAAAATGAGAAATTTACTAGTGTTAGTTTATGAATCGGTTCGCATTTTTCACATTGTTGACGTTTTCGTGAAATATTGCGAAATTTGGTTTGAAAACTGAAAAAAGTTAGCCGAATGAGGATGGAGTTTTCATTTTTTCCATGTTTTGTTCTGAAAATATTCATAAACAAATATAGCATTTGAAATCTTGAGGCAGCATAAAACGGGCAGAATTTTGATTAAAACTTGGGCAACATGCCCGTGTGCAACAACTGACCAGAAGATGTGGGTGCTAAAGGACGACATTCCACTGTTCCGTCGAAACCTTTAGAAAATGCTCTAACCCGAAGTACTCGGAAACTTTGCACTTATTTCAGACTTGATATGGAAGTTTCTTACAGAGTCGGAATCTATTTTTTAAGAATGTTTTTCAAAGACAAACAGCGGATCTTTTACTCAACATTTTCTGAAATTTTCAAATATTTCGTTTTTTATGTTTTGGCAACATTTGACATCTGATAAATGATAGGAATTTTCGGAACTTATAGGTGAGCTCAGCGGAATAATGCATGTGCTTCGTCTAGATCGTCTTCAGAAAACACTCCCTCTATTTTTTGCTAAAACTCGCTGAAAATTCTGAAAATTTGACTTTTTATTTTGTGAAAATATTGCTTTCAATGAGAGAAGCTTAAATATTCAACAAGAAGTTCATAAAGCTCGAGTTATAAAACATTGATAGTGGTCTACTATCAGATTTATTTTTTTTCGATGTCGGTGTTTGCGTACTCATTGCAGTTGAACAAGTTATGTGGGCGTGGCTCGAGGGGTCAAAACTAAGAAAAATCTGAAAAAAAGTTGGTCTTTAAATGATTCAAATGAAACAAATTTATTTCAAGATTAACTAGAACGCAAAATTAAATTCTCCACGCGTAGCTCTAAATGTGCTTACAGGTTGCATAGTTATAATTGCGAAGGAACATTCCCCTGGGAAATTTACATGTGACGGAATATTTCAAACATTGAAATTTCG
Organism: Caenorhabditis inopinata; assembly: GCA_003052745.1. Classification (NCBI taxonomy): domain Eukaryota; kingdom Metazoa; phylum Nematoda; class Chromadorea; order Rhabditida; family Rhabditidae; genus Caenorhabditis; species Caenorhabditis inopinata. The sequence goes on along the minus strand of AP018152.1, from coordinate 10,433,292 downwards.
GAATATTTTGAATGACTTCTCTGGAATTTTCGGTGCCTAAAAGATTCAGAATACCTTTTGTTTCAGTATCGAAAATTGTTAATACGCCTTTAAGATTTTGTTATATCAAAAGCGGAATGCCTTTCCGAAACTGACCGGAATTTTTCAAGTATTCGGAATTCCGAATTCCGTGTTCTATTCCTGCCATCTTTTTTATATTTTCACGCTGAAATAGGCTTAACTCATAGAACTTTGGCTGGCTCTAAACGAAAAAGAATAATTTTCCCATAAATTTCGGCTATTAAATTTTTAACTTCGCCCCCCCCCCCTCCTCCTCGACTAGCCCATGAAGCTTTTAGTACTTTTCTTGTGAAATATTCTTTACCCAATTGCTATCTCTCCTCTATCTCCCCCCCCCCCCCCCCCTCACCTCATTACATAAATTTCATGGTCAGCCTGCCTCCCGCCATAGCTCCTTCTCATTTTCATGAGCTGCGCCGTGTCCAGCAGCAACATTCTTTCCATCATACATTCTCTCGCTCTTCTCTGGATCTGTGGTGCTCAAAACATTCGGCTCCGCCCGCTTTTCATCTAACACACCAAAAGCCCCTGTGCCTGATCCCCCCCCCCGCCTTAGTGGACACAGACGTACACACCTCATTATTAAAATTGCCGCGAGCAGAAAAGAGAAGAGGAGCCATTCGTATTATTTTTAAATTCTCTCCTCCCCCAATACCTTTTTCCCTCTTTTTTCATATGGAATTATGCTTTTCAATAAGATGCCTTCCTCTTCTTCTACATTCGTCTGAAATCTGAAGACGTTCTACTATGATCGACCGTTTGATCAGGTGAGAAACTTGGAAGTTTCTACTACTAAGATTGCTATAAAAAAATCTCTAAATTAAAGTATTTTTTCTGCAACTGCAGTGCTCTGCACGAATATATTGAATTCTGCTCGCCTAGAGCTTTTAAACAAGCATAGTCATGACTAGGCTCCGACAACTTCTGGTCCCGCCACGAAACACCAGGATTCATGTAATGTAACCGCACAGTTGTTGGAACCAAGACGTGTTTATTTTAAATTAAAATGAAAACTCTTCATTAGTTGTTACCAAAATAGAAAATCGCGTCCGGAAATCACGTCACGTCTCCGACACCTTAGATTTTCATTGGGAAGATTCACTTCCCAATGAATGGAAAACTAATCATATGATGTGATGGCATAGAGAATAGCAAAACACTGACGTCATTCTAAGATGTTTTCAGATTTTCCCAGAAAATTCTTTAATTCTCAGTTTTTTTTCTGAGTTTATCGCTTTTAAAATGAAAGAAAAGCGAAAATAGATGCAAATATCCTAAAAGCCGTTGAATTGCCTCCGGAGTCTTGCAAAACAAAGTTAGGGGTACTGTAGTTTTTCTATTGGAATTCAATATGTGTCATATTCACACGTGCGCATGATTATACTATAATGAAAGCTGAAAACACGCCAAGCTACAAGATACCATAGAACATTGAAAGAATTGATTTCGGCGGAACGCCATTCTGGCTAAAACTCAAGAGAAAAGTCCGCAAATTCCGGTGAAATATAATGCAGCCAAGTGATTGCGTACGTATATCTCAAGATGAGATACAGAAATCGATTCAAAAATTATTTTCACACAAGCTTTTGAATTTCGTCCACAATTTTAACAGTTTTCAGACGCCTGGAACAAGTGCTAAACGTACACCCCGAAAAATATCAAAATGGATGTAGCAGTCAGCGACCAAGTCGGCAATCATCTCCAGATCAGCTACTGGCACCCATCAGAAGCCGAAGCGCAGAATATGAGTACGTTTTGTTAAAACAATTATTGATAATCCACGAAACCAGAATATTTATAAAGGAAATACTGTAATTGGCAGGAAAACCAGTTTTCTAGTGAATTTGAGCGTAGAATACGGTGTTTTCTCTTGTTTCGCATCTTCCGTTAACTTTTTTTTTCAGGAGCGTGCAGTTTCTTTTAAAAAAGTCATTTATGAAAAATAAAAAAAAACACAGCAATCGACGCTCAAACATTGCTTTTTTCTACTCTAAATTTGCATTTTCTGGACAATTTTCGCGTAAAATACGGTACATCCGCTAGCAAAACGCGTAAATGGGTGCCAAAGTACCAAGTTTGAACATTTGACTGAAATATATGAAAACAATATTTGTTTTAATATTCCCCATATGGGAAAATGGGGAATATTATTAAATGAAATATGTGGCATTCCGAATTCCGTTCCACTGATCCGCCGGCAAGCACGAGCTTCTAGTGCGACGCCCGTGATTTAAAAAAAAATTGCGCATTGCCCTTTGATGAAGTTGGAGCCCATTGTTGGAACCATGTACAGAACATTTCGAAAACAGAAATAGTTAGGAAGGAGGAAATAACCTGGAATGGAAAGATAGAGAGCTGGAGAGTTTCCAGAATTACCGATTCTCCGTTCTATGCGATTCCGTTTTCTTCAGACTGTTAGACCACGCCCCGTCTACCAGTTCTCGTGGGGTAACGTGCTTACCCATGTACAAGACAATCATCTCCTGAAATGAGCCGAAAATGAGCAGTTATGTCTTGCAATATTCGAGTCGGTGTCAGAGAGAAACACAAAAATATGAATCTTACTGAGATAAATGAAGTAACAATAGAGCTGGAAACAATGATAGAGACTCAGAATAAGGAAATATACATAGAGTGCCGGGAGAGCCGAATCCAGTTCATTTTTAACGTCCTGGCAACATCATTGATCTCGTTTCCAAACCGTGACAGACAACTCACATTTTCTTCTCAAAGACAGTTTTGTGTCAAAATATTACGAATGCTTCCAGCATGATATGAATACGTGGAACTAAAACTGAAAAGAAGATGAGTAATTTCTGCAATTCAATTTGCATTTTCTGTGATACGGTCCGAAGCTGCTAGATGACAACGGGCCAGCTCCTTAGTTAGAAAAAGAGACCTCGCCTTAAAGAGGCTTTGGGTTCGGCAGTCTACTCACCGGTAGTTCGATCCGCAGTTGTAGTCAACCGATTCTGAACCCCAAAATCCAAAAATTGTCGTTTTTTCTCAAAAACTGTGGGCTTTTGGCGACCCGTATTCGGCCCGTTTTTTCTTTTTTTTTCACAGTTCTAGAATGCGTTTAGCACTGATACAACGCACGTAAAACGTTAGCATTCAGCGCTAAAAACTGAATTTTTGCTCTTGAAAAACGTCAACCGAAGATTGAAAAAACTGAATACCACACTGTAATTTACGAAAAAATGCACCGAAATTCCAAAGGAACACTACATTTTGCGCGTCAATTATAATGCATTTCATGTGATACATATCTCTTCTCCTGATTTCCTTTTTCTCGAAATTGTAGTCTCTTGAAAATAATTATTATAAAAAGGAAAACATGTGAAAACACTACAAAATTTGACTGAAAAACCGGCCCCAGAAGATCATTTTCAACTAACGCGCAACCTTAGAAGAAGGAAATCTTTATAGTTTTAGAAAGTTAAATTTCCTTATTTTACATCAAAAATTGTTATTAAAAAACGGCTAGAATTCTGAATTTATTCATTGAGTGAATTGGAAAATCAGGAGATAGCTCAAAAAGTCAATTTGGAGCCCTTCACGATGGTGACCTATTAAAAAATGAGTTCTGCTGTGAAATAGTGAATCTCAGTTGAAAAATGAAGGCTTTCAATCTCCGTTTTTGCCAGCTTCTTCTCGAAATTCATAATTAAAGACAACAAGGAACCAATCTTCATTTGTTCATTGAACTGTTTCTGTTTCTGCTCAAGCCTTTCCATTAGTAATTCTGCAGCGGTCGCTTCCCTCGTTACCCGCTTCGTAACTCACTTAAAAACTAGTTCATTTTTTTCCGGTGTGCCCACTCATTACTCTTTAACTTGTCCTTTTCCTTGTCCAGTGTTCCGGCTCGTCCATCTCCTCCGCTATTTTTTTTGGGGAAACATTTGAAATCCGATTTTCGGTGAATTTCCGTGAGAGTGCACTCGTTAATATCTGTCTGGGGAGTGCTTGGAGAAACGGAAATCCGTGAATTTTAGATTTTCCTGTGCCTTTTTTTGGCCATTCTCAAGATTTCAACACAGATATTCTCGTTGGTCCTGAAGACGTCGAATCTGAAGATTTTAGGCGCTTTCAGATGTTACCAATGTGGAGGTTTAACAGGATACGAAGGTAATGGTTTCTCTTGAAAAGAAAATACAGAACTTTCAAACATTTTTCATTGTCGCTCCACTGCAAAAGTACCTGCTGGCTTTAGAGCGCATTATCCCTTTTTAACTAACTACCTTTCTAAGAATCCAGAAAGAAAACAGTACAATTTTAATCCTACGTGTTTCTCTGTTTGTCCTGCATGGATTAATGTTTCATATTTCTTCCCACTGGGGCGCATGTGGCGCGTTTTTATTTACTATATGTATAACTATGACTACTGTATTTCTCAGTAAAGCGAGGAACTATAATCATGAAGGGCCCGCTCCTTCAACGTGCCTTTGGTGCCTTTAGTTTTAAGCGACCTTCGGCATTTAAAGGGATTTGAGATATTTGAACTCTTTGAGCTTTTGAGACCATCTATTGTTTTGCAATTGTCAATTTTAATGTTATGTGCATTTTTTAGAAGACTACTGGGTTTTTTCCTATTATTCTAACTTTTGTGCATCTTTGCGTAGAGTATGGCGCTTTTTCTTGTTATTCTATCTTTTGAAATCAATGTTAACAAGTGTGCACTTCCAGAAAACAAAGAACTATGCAGAAGAAAAAGTAGTCCAAACAAATATAATTGGCGCGCGAATGCTTTCTATCCAGATCTAAATTCGAATTTTTTTGTGTATTTTTGCGTAGAGCTCGGTGATTTTTCCTGTTATTCCAACTTTTGAAGTCAATTTTCAAAAGTATGCACTTCCAGAAAAGAAAGAACACTGCAGAAGTAAAAACGAAACAAAACATTATAATTGAAATGTTTTTCATTTTTTTTTTGAGAAAAGCATCTCTAAATAAGATTTTTTTTTGGCTGAAAATGTTGCAGCATTCTTCAATATTTTTGAAAACGTTCAAGAAAATTGTTCCTTTTAATGTTCTTTAACTTTGAAGAATTGCATTAAAAGAATATCCAACCCAATGGGCAGAATGCCAGAGCGCCGATTTGGGCAACTTGCTCATACGCCTCTGTACATTTCTTGACAAAATTCGTAGTTTCTACCAAAAAAAAAAAAATTTCAAATCAATAAACGCAGTTTCCGCAGTGTGGTGCCCCATGTTCTAGATGCCGTCGGCAGGTGACGCAGTTCTGCTCAAGACAGGCACCCGTCGCCCAAACTGTCACTTTCATTCATGCCGCTTTCAAAGTTGATTTCCAGGAGAAATTTCCTGGAAAAACGCTGTCCAAAGCTGCCATTTATTCCGGAAACTGTCGCAACGAGGGTTACCATAGTTTGCCTCTTTTTTCGAGATCTTCAACGATTTCTCCGTCAGAATCCATCATTTGAGGAGAAATATTCAGAAAAAAACAGCCGAATATAGCGAAAAAAAGTTTAAAAAATCGGAAAAAATTGCTTCAAAAAAGAGCCGTAAATCGTGCGACGGTCGGTGGTCTCGAAGGGAAGAGGCAAACTACGGTAACACTCGTTGCGACAGTTTCCAGAAAATCTGGAAAAAATGGCAGCTTTGGACAGCGTTTTCCCAGGAAATTTCTCCTGCAAATCAACTTTGAACGCGGTATCATGGATGTTTCATATTTTTTCTATCAATGCCTAGATTCCTTCATTTTTATTATGAAATGTGCAGAATGCAAAATAAAACGGCAAAAGGCGCAGTAGTTTCGGCAACTTGCCCATGAACAGCTATTTGACAAGAAGTGCGCGGAAGTGGCACTACACCATAAGCCCTAAACACCGGCCATCGAGCCCACGAAGTCGGTGAGTGCTAGGGTGTAATCAATTTTTCAACATTGCACATAGGTTTCGCCGCGCAGTGATCAATCACTTTCTTTCTACAATGAGGAAGAAGATGAGAGATAGGGCATCCAAAAAGAGAGACCAGAGAAAAATGAGATGCGCAAAATTGTGCACAAAGGGACCCGGGCTCTAGTGTCCAGTTTGATTGCGACTTTAATGACATATGAATCACTAAGAGAGAGAGAGAGACGATGGAGAGAAAGGCGGAACGGGGTGGAGAGGGGGGGGGGGTGGAAGGTGTCACCTGTTAGTTCATGACTTCATCATCTTCCTCCTATTACTTGTTCCCCACATTTCCCTGCTCGTAACTGATCCGCTTACCAACTTACCCATCACGTGCATCCTCACTAACATCTATTTTCCACCGACTAATTTTGTAAAATTCCTAATTGCCGCCACTGAATTTTTAAACACGTCTTCCATTTTGATGATCTCTGAGCTCGGCGCAACGAAGAAAATATATAAAAAATGCAAACACTACCAAATGAAGTCATCTAATGTTTGGCGACGAGCCAAGAAGCGTTTCAATGGAGCACACTTGAATTCATGTTTTCGAACTGCGTAGCAGAGAGAGGATATGTAAAACTCAAATTCCCGAAATTTTAAATGTATTTTGTTGCGAAGACAATAACCCGGAATCTGGGTCCCACTTTGCTACCGTAACCCGTAATTTCTGGCTCGGGCTCACAGCTCTCAAAATTGTCCCCTTTTAGTAAATTGTCAGTTGTTGCCAAGAGGCTTCTATATCCAACACCACATTTCATGTTTTAGACAAGTGAAAACGCAGTAAAAACTCGGCCATTTTTACTCTCCGGTTTGCGACCCCGTCACCAGATGTGGTCGTTCGCTTGTTTTTCTCTTCTGCAAACGCCACGTACACACATTTTTAGAGAGAAGGAAAAGATGAAGAGGCTGAGCTTTGAAAACTTTCATTTTTATGATTTCAAATTGAAATAGAAACGACTTTTGTGTTAAACGAAGCTAAACTTTATTATACTTCACTCTTCTTTCTGTTATTTTTAAGATTTCCAAAGCTTCTCATTGTGAGCTAAGAGACGTCTCAATAGAGCGAATTTGAGTTTCGTTATTCGAGATCGATCCAGATTACAGAATCTTGAGCTTGAGCAATTTGAGATTCATTATCGAAAATTAAAAACTCGAAACGAGAGATGAAAAATTGTCCCGCAATTCGGGAGAAGCTCGTAGATGGGGTGGCCGGTTGTCGAATCTTGAGAGGAAACTTGGAGCCATTGAGCTCTACAGCTCAATTCTCGTAAATAGGCTGTATTTTTAGTTCTCGTGTCCGAAGTCTGTCTTAAGGCGCTCGTTCGGGTTTTTTTTTGCTTCAGCGAGCCCATTTTATTGACCCTTACAATTATTCTTTTTACGTTAGCATTACTATACTTAATCAAGAGCGGTATAAATGCAATATTCCAGTAAAAACCAATTTTGGATTACAAAATGATCAAATCTTCCAGACGTGCCGCTGAAATGACGTCAACCAACAGTGAAGAGGGAAAAGGCATGCTTTTGCGGTACGGCAACGAGAAAATCCGTCTTCCAAGTCCGCAACGTGGCACTCCGGACAGCTCAAGCACGTAAGTCCAGTGGAGCGCGTTACATCGTAAAATCACAGTAATGCGCTTTTTTTCTTTTGCAGGCAAGACAGCTCTTCTCGCAATCAGATTGTTACTATCAATGTATCAGGAATGAGGTTTCAAACTTTTGAAAGCACACTGGCCAGGTATAGATCCGGACCGGCCGGGGAGGGGGCTTGATGGAGCATACCGTAATCCGTCTTACTTTCTATTCCAGGTACCCCAACTCTTTGCTAGGGAATCCAACAAAACGGCAGCACTTTTTTGTGCCTGATTCCAATGAATTTTTCTTCGATCGGCATAGGACTACGTGGGTTTTTTAAAATTATTATTCGCGAGATTGTATGTGAAAACATTGTTCAAACACACTTTTTCATATATTTCAACGAAACTTTTACATCTGGATTACTTTACTTTGTAAATTCATTAAAATAGAGATACAAGGACCCAAAAAGTATCACTTTCCGTATTTATAAGTGGTGGTAAGTACTGTTACACACACAAATGAGTCTAAAATATGTCGAAATGTTCGATTTTCTCACGTTTTTCTAGATTTAAACTTTTAGAAGTGACGAAATCGACTTCCATGTGCAAATTTATCTGTAAGAAAAACTAATTTTTTTTTCGGAATTTCGCACATTTTTTTCTAAACAGTGTTCTTTTGGCTTTGGCTTTTCGCTTTTTTCGATGTGCTCCCCACTTGCTCCTTGTGTCATACATTACCACAAAAGCACCATCTAATCAAACGGAAAGTTGTCAACTTTGTCCTAAAGAAGTTTTTCTATCGTGTAGTCCGAGAGGATAATGGAGAGGTGCAAAATTGTGCTGAAGAGTTTCAATTAAACAATTCTCTTGAACACTGTTTGGTCCCGCCACGGTCAGTATTAAAGTCAGCAAGACAAGTCAGTTAGAAAAAAATTTATTAAACTTTCTGAAAAAAAAAACAATTTTTTTTCGTCAAAAAACGTCGTTACCTTGTGTTTTCTTTAATTCAGCTCATTTTTTCCGGAAATGTCGGCGGAAATTTCCCACCTTTCAGGTTCGAATCAATTCTATATATTTATCAAAGTGGTGGACGGGTGAAACGACCGGAAGTTGTGCCCATTGACGTTTTTCTGAGAGAAATGCGCTTTTATCAGGTAAATTTTCAGCAAAAATCAGCCCATGTTACTATATTTTTAGTGTTAATGCTATGTTAGGCCTGCTATGTTCCTTAAAGTCACGCTTTCGATGTCAGTTTAGGACTTTGTTAGGCCTGATACAACGGTTTAAGGCTTTGTTAGACCTTCAACGAAGACTACAGTAATCCAAAAATTTGAGAATACTTCTAGTATCGAAGTTGTTTTTTAGAAGTCTAGAAGATTAATAGCATTTTCAGATGGGCGACGAGCTTCTAGAAGAGTTCTGGATTGCAGAAGGCTACGAGAAACCGAAAGAAGTGCTGATGCCAACGAACAAAACTCAAAGGAAAATATGGGAGCTAATGGAGTACCCGGACAGCTCGCTATCCGCCAGAATCGTCGCATTTATTTCCATCGCTGTAATTGCGCTGTAAGTCTTTTTATAAATCTGTTTCATTTGAAAAAAACTCGCTTTTGCAATTAAACACGAAGAGTGACAGGGAATTCAATGATTCAAAAGCTTTCAAAAAAGTATACATTAGCTACAGTATCCCGTGATATCGTGGTGAGACATGAAACAAAAAAAGATCAAAAGTCATTCTAAGCCATTCAATGACAATCTGAAAAGTATAAGTAAAGCGGTAATTGTAATCCTATTATTGATTTTCTTTAGATCCATCATCTCATTCTGCTGGGAGACTGTACCATCTGATAGCGACGATAAGCCAACCAACATATCTGCGAACGGCGAAATTCTAGATGAAACCGACATTGAAAAACACTATTCACCATTTTTCTGGATTGAACTGACGTGCATCTTATGGTTCACCATTGGTAGGCCGAATCGCAAAACAAGACGGGCTGGCAAATTGAGACAAAAGTGTTTCAGAGCTGCTCCTTCGATTCATTTCGTGCCCTTGCAAGGTGACGTTTGCCACGTCGATTTTGAATATTATTGATTTTGTGGCGATCGCTCCGTTTTTCGTGAATTTCTTCCTGTAAGTTTTGATTTATTTAAGAGGTTTTCAATACCGAAAGAGATACGTCGTACCAAGGCGAGTAGAGTATCCTAGCTCCTTTACTAAATATTGCAAATACTTTAAAAGAAAGGATTCCACGAAAGACGAAATAAAACCGTCTCGTTTCGTCTTCGTCTTCGTCTTGAATTCGTCTGACGCAGAGATAGACGTTGCGTGGGTACATATACACAACTTTTTCATTGCGTAAAACGAATGCAAGGCAAACTGAAAGACGAAGAGACGAAAGACGACTTTTTGTTTTCGTCTTTCGTAGAAGCCTTCTTAAAAAAAGAAAAATTGAATACAATTCTGTTCAGAGCCGACGCCAACAAATCCAACTCTTCCATGTCATTTGCTGTGCTTCGTGTGCTTCGATTGGTTCGCGTTTTTCGCGTTTTCAAGCTTAGTCGGTATGTTTTATTTTCAACCTATAGTATGAAGCCCGGAAAAATATATTCGCAAGTCGAAGGAAAACCTTATTTTTCGGTTTTTTGCGTTTTATTTTGTGTGATACGAGTTGTGTACTTCAAAAAGTACAGTAATCCTACAACAACTACTATTTTCAGGCACTCGGTTGGTCTACAGATTCTTGGAAAGACATTCCGATCGTCGGTTCAAGAATTCTGCCTTCTCATATTTTTCATGGCCATCGCTTTGGTCCTTTTCGCGTCAGGAATGTACTTTGCGGAGCAAGGAGAGCCGAATTCAAAATTTACGTCAATTCCAGCTAGCTTCTGGTTTGTACTGGTAGGTTCGATGCGCAAGTTATTGACACAGATATCAGGGAAATTCAAAAATTATTAAAACATTCTTTGATTTCTGTTTTCTAGTGAAAAATTCGCGTCCTTTAGTAACCCATGGTACTCGGTTTCGTGGAATAACCCAAACACTTTTTGGAATGTAGGTATCAGGCCAATGCACGGGGTATGGGCCACTTGCGATTTTGAGACATTCATACGATACAGTCTAGCAGGCAGGCATCTCTCCTGACAGCCAAGTCTAACGATTGGCTCCCACGAGTAAGGCTTCCACGAAAAACGAAATAAGATCGTCTCGTCTAGTCTTCGTCTTTGTCTTTGCCTTGAATTCGTCTGACGCAGAGATAGACATTGTGTACACAGTACACATCAAGAACAGATAGTAATGCAAGACGAACTAAAAGACGAACGAAGACGAGACGAAAGACGACTCTTGGTTTTCGTTTTTCGTGGAAGTCTCACCCAATAAATACTTACTTGTTGCTCCTTATATCTTCCATTTCGGAGTTTTCTAATGGGGTTATTCATAATGCATTTTAATGCAAAAAATGCCACTTTAATCTTATTCACGATTGCATTTTAATACAAAAAAAGGCATTTTTTGCATTAAAATGCTTTTCATGAATAACCCCATAATGCTCATGGATAAGTGGCCAAATCAGCCGTTGAGAATGGAATTCTGGTCATTCTGATCCTATCACTATTTTATATTTTTCTCCAATCAAGTTTTCGTGGCAGGACACAGAAACTAAAAATTGCCAAAGTAAAAGGTCACTGGCGGAATTTGGAAACTTAAAAAAAATAAGATTTCAAATTTCAAATCAACTTCAATTCCAGGTCACCATGACAACTGTTGGGTAAGTTCAACAGAGAGTGATAAATGTCGATTTTTTCTTTGTCGTCCTGTGGTTTTTTTGTTTGAGTTTTCAGTGTTCAGCGTTGTTTTTGTTTCCTAATTCTTTTCTATTTTTAGATACGGAGATCTCGTTCCACTGAGCCCGTTTGGCAAGCTTGTCGGCAGCATGTGCGCCTTGATTGGTGTACTCACTTTGGCGCTTCCAGTGCCTATTATCGTAAGTTCAATACATCCGAACATCGGTCGAAAACTGGCCGATAGATGAAGGAAACACAGCAAATTTTGGAATGCCAAATTTCAAACAAAAAGGAAAATTCAGAATTCTAAAGAACTTCCTTTAAGATACCCGTATATCCCTCGCAACAGACACCGAAGCACATTTTTTTCAGGTCGCCAACTTTAAACACTTCTACCGCCAAGAAAACCGCTTAGCCTCGATGAAGTCCACGTCGAAGGGTGAGGACGCGGACGACGATATCGCCTGACGGTGTGAAGGTCTGACGACAAGCTGCACTTCTGAAGTGTTAAGCCAGTGCTTATCGGAGAGCTCGTCGTCACGTGGCGGATCATCGGGCCTGATGACGTCGCCGCATAATGCTTCAGTGCTCAGCAGTCGAAGACCGTCGACTTTGTTCCCGATATGACGATTATGTGAAATTATGCGAAATTTCTGAAACGCTTGGGACTTTTCGAAAAACGGGTGTTCATCTCATCGATTCTCTTCAAACTCTCCTTTTCCACTTTTTTTAGAATTCCGGTCAAAGTTTCTGTTTTTTATTTAATACAAATTTTTTGTATAAATGACTCTATACATATAAACAACAATAATTTTTCAGTCCGGAAATCTGTACAAAAGATACAGCGAAATGGAAACGCAGACATGACGTTATAAGGACGACTTTCAAAATGATTGTCTCTTACTTAGCTGATCCGTTCTTCACTGACATAGTTTGAGAGCTGATCACACCGCATCAGCTTTTTCGGTCTTTTGCTAAGACTGTCTTAGAAGTAAAAGAAGTAGAGAGATGATTTCCATGTCGGATGGATACGTACTTCTCAATAAGGCTTCCACGGAAGACGAAGACACAAAAAGTCGTCTTTGCTTTCGTCGTTCTTCTTTTCGTTTTTCGGCTCGTCTTCGTTCGTCTTTCAGTTCGTCTTGCATTTGTCATACGCAATAAACGCAAGACTTACGCAAGTCAGACGAATTCGAGACGATGGCGAAGACGAGATGAGACGGCCGGAATTTCGTTCAAATCGAAGCCTTATTTCTCAACGAATCCGATCATCTCATTGATGACCTTTCAAATGTCGATGCTCATCCATTCTCGTATGAACGTGCCCCACTTACAAAAGTATAACCTCACTTGATATAAAAAATTCAGAATGAGCAACAATGAAACAAATAACTGCTCAAAAAATGATTTAATAATCAGCTGGGCCTCCGCTGTTCCTTGAAAAAAACTTTAAAAATGCGAATATCCATTGATCCGTACAAGTTGGCAAGGCGCGTCTGGTCGACAGTACTCCAGGCATCGCCAATCGCATTTTCAAATCAGGAACATTGTTTTACGTCTTGTTTCCGTCGTAGATCTTTCTTTTACAAGTTGTTAGAAGACTGTTCGATGAGTAATTTTGAAGAGCATGTTCATCAAAAAACGTAAAATGCGAAACCCCACATCTCTTCATAAATCACCGGAAAAACGGTTGGCGTTCTCCAAAAAACTGATCATTGTCAGAATCTCTATAAAACAAGTAAATATATCAAAAGCTAGTTGTTTCCCTTGTCATTCTGATTGATAAAATAAGCTTACCTTCCTTATTAACGCGAAAATCATTGCATCTAGTTCAAACAGAAATCAGGGCGTTCGTGGTGTAATGGTCAGCATGGATGCCTTCCAAGCATTCGACGGGGGTTCGATTCCCCCCGAACGCAGATCAAGGTTTTTTGTTTTCAATGAACACCGTTTGCGTGGAATATGCATTCATCTCAAGTCGGGTATTTTCTTAAAATTCACAACACCAAATTCAGTACGTTTTAGCCGGTTTCAGCTATTTTCAAGGATTGGGATCATTATCAGAATTTCTCTAAACAAGAAAATTTATCAAAAGCTAGATCTTCCTCTTGTCATTCTGATTGATACAATAAGCTTATCTTCCTTATTAACTCGAAAATCTTTGCATCTAGATCAAACAGAAATCAGGGCGTTCGTGGTGTAATGGTCAGCATGGATGCCTTCCAAGCATTCGACGGGGGTTCGATTCCCCCCGAACGCAGATCAAGATTTTTTGTTTTTTAATATATACAGTTTGCGTGGAATATGCATTCATCTCAAGTCGGGTATTTTCTTAAAATCTACAACACCGAATTCAGTACGTTTTGGCCGGTTGGCAATGACATTGATTTTTACTGTGAAAAAGCTACACACGTTTGTAATTTATACAGCAAAAAAATTATAAATCGCTTGACTTGATTTATGTGGCTACACTGGTGTATTCCCCCAGTTGTACGCATAATGCATAGGATTATAATCAAAGAGTGTCACTCCCAGCCTTTCTATAGTTACTCAGCCTCTACGTGGCGTGATTCTCTTCTACACATCCGGCGGAGATCGGCACCCCGGCAGAGTCTCAGTTGGCTACTGGGTATAGGTGTCATGGAAGATCGGAGGTAGCGCCCAATACTCTCTGTGGCCCGATTGCTCTAACATTGTATTATCATTCTATATGCTCCCTTGCCACTCATACCGTTCCTTGTATTCATTCCACCCTATCAATGTCAAACCGTGTTTGTAAATAAATACAAGTTATGCTGGGTCTTAAAAACTTTGTGAAGTAAATATTTAGAAGATGTTCCCTACAACTAAATATGTTGCAAATCCTTTGCGAAAAATGGATGAACTCTGACTTTATTAAAAAAAAATTAAATTTAAAAATGAATTTAAAGTAGGTAAGGAGGTGGGGCCGATTTGCGTCCATTGCCGAATCCAAATGAATCCTCACAGAATCAATCGCGACTTTCCACGTTCGCGATAGCAATGCGAGCACTGCACGAGACGCGATTCCGGCTCATCGAATCATATTTCATCCAGAATACCAAGAGGTAACCCATGGAAATCATGGGCGATTCAAAACTTGCAGGGATTCTTTTCGGAATCCCAATTCCAGAGAAATCTCCTTCAGCTAGTTTGGTGCCACGAGGCAGGAGTAGGCGCCTCCAATCAATAATTTTTCTTTCTACGAACCTTGGCTTTCAACGGACACTCTTCAAAACACTTGCTGAGGGTGCATGAACGCCGTTGTGGTGCGTGATTGGTTGGAGCTGCTTGATTGGTTTCGTTGAATAGTTTTCCATGATGACTAGAACTTTGACACCCTTTTCAAGGAAGAAGATGCGTTTAAATAATTCGGCGAAATTTAACTGAAAGTTTGGGGAAAATTCAAAGTTTAAAGTTCAACAAGCGAAATTCAGAATCAATTCGTCAAGAGTTTACAGAAAACTGGAATCATGTCTTTGTTTGAACAATTCTATGTCGCAAACAATAAATATAATAATCAAAGATAACTTTTCGAATGTGCCTACCTTGATAGCAATAAGTCCATCCTTGAAAAGTGTTCCAGAAGTTCTCAAATGTTTGAATTCCGACGGAATCAGCATTTCTGCGTTATTAAGTGCCGCGTTGGTCTTCTGAATGACTATGACTTCCTTTTTGGCCACAACGTTCAGTCTCCATGCACGATCCAACTCCACACAGACTTCATATTTTGTCTTTCCGAAGTTGGAAATACCGTGGAAACTTGGTGGACAGTCGTTCGGAAGACGAAAGCGGAATCGCCATCCATAAGTTCCTGCTGGGATTTGAGTCTGAAAAAACGTTTTGTTTTCTTCTATATATTTTGAAATTCATGAAATTTGCCGGATTTTGTGATCATCGCTGATATTTTGAATCTCTAATTCTTTTAACTCTAAAATATCAAACAGTGTCATTTTGGGAATCCGATCTTGGTGGCGTTCGAGAAGATATTGGTACAAATGGCAGAGCTGCCTGAAGACACCTTCGAAATAAAAAAATTTTCGAAGTTGATTATTTATTTATTCATTGAAAAAGGGCTAGATTTGCCTCTTATATTTTCAAGGTTATAATACAATGAAATAATACATGAAAAGATTAGATAATAATAAATATTAAGTTAGAGATATACATGAGATAATGTTAGAATTTCCCGGAATTTAATGTGAGATATGGTGAAAGGTTTAGTTGAGTGATGTTAGTTCTGAATGCGGACGACGATATTTTAGTGGGAAAAATTGAGTGTGGTAGAGAGTTCCAAGCTTTGATGATCCGAGAAGTGAAAAATTGTGAGTAAGCTTTGGAAAAATTTACAAGTGAGGGTTGAAGATAATATGAGTGGCGTCTGAGATGTTTTACAGCAAACGAGGAAAGATTTTTGGACACTTTCAATTAGTTTAATATGTTCTTTTAGTACAGGAGAAAAGATTATGGCTGCGTATTCAAGGATAGGACGAATATAAATTTTAAAGCATTTAACAAAAATTTGGTAACTTGCTCGGCGGAGGACATTGAAAAATATGTTAATGCGTTGTTGGGCTTTTCGAAGTATGGTACTGAGGTGATCAGTAAAGGTAAGGGAAGAGTTATAAATTACACCCAGGTCACGAATTTTTCTTGTGCTTGGTAACTCTTGATCATTTATCGTGAATACAGGGTTAGTGTTAGCAATTATTTTTTTGTGATGAAAAGATATAGTTTGACACTTGTCGGGAGCAATATGCATCTGCCAGGTATCGCACCATTTTTCTAGTAGTTCTAAATCATGTTGAATGTTGGTGGTGTTTGTTGAGAAGATTTTAAGGTCATCAGCGTAGAGTAAAAAGTCTGATTTAAAGTTGTCTCCAATGTCATTAATGAAAATGAGGAAAAGGAGAGGGCCAAGAATGGAACCTTGTGGTACACCCGATCGAACTTTTGTTTCTTTTGATAGTGACCCATTAATATTAACTTTATAAGTACGGTTAGTGAGGAAAGCATTTATCCAGTTGTAAGTTTCGTTTTTAATGCCATAGGCGTAGATTTTGCGCATAAGTTTATTGTGAGAGACTGTGTCGAATGCTTTTTTGAAATCGATATAAACACTGGGTGTTGTGAGTTTTGAGACGAAATTTGCGATTAATTTACTAGAATAGGAAAGAAGTTGTGAATCAGTTCCTCTTTTAGAGCGGAACCCGTATTGTGATTTAGTTATAAGATTATTTTGGTTAAGGAAACGGATAATATGTTGATGAATTATATTTTCCATTAATTTTCCCACAGATGATGTTAGTGAAATTGGTCGGTAGTTATTTGTGTCGCTTTTTGCGCCTTTTTTATGATGCGGACGTACTATTGCCATTCTCCAGTAGTTGGGAATTGAAGCCGTTCTTAACGATTCTCGAAATATTATAGATAGTGGAAGAGATATTGCGGTGCCTGATTTTTTAAGGAAAATAACCGGGGTTTTCGGGTGTTGTGTTATTTTTGGAAGTTATTTTAGAAAGCATAAATTCGATATGATGAGGTTCTATGTTAATTATATCGATTGTTTCGTTTGTTCTGCTAGGGAAAGTCGGCGTTTTTTTGTCGTCTTCCGTGAATACATTTTCAAAGGATTGCGCAAAAAGTTGTTCTTTTTGTGTGTCATTGGTGATAGAAACGTTTGCGGAATTTCTCAACACTCCAATTTCATTGGATTCTTTATAACGGGTGTTTATAAATTTGAAAAAGTTTTCTGAGGTGCCAAAACTGAGTTGTTTTTCCGTTGTTTTTAGTTCTTCAGAGCGAAGTTTAGATTTTAGATGCGATGAAATTAGTTTATAGTGGTGAGAATTACCTTCATTCCGCCATAACTTAAGTTTATACTTTTGTAGAAGTTTAATGTCATGGGAGTGGATGCGACATGATTTGTTTATAGTTTTAGTAGGAACAAAGGTTTTAATTAGTTGGTGGCATTTTTTAACAAAGTAATCATACATTTCACTTGCGGTTAGTGTTGAGAAAACTAAATCCCAGTTAATATTTGATAGAAAGAAATTTATGCTAGCAAAGTCACCTTTGTGGAAGTTTCGAAAAGTTTCAGTGATTTTAGTTACGTTATTTGAAATTGAGAGTGTAATGTTTTTGAGGCTGTGATCACTGAAGAGATCTCCAACGTTTGCTTCTCTGATAATGTGGGTATTGCTTAGGCATAAGTCTAAGATGTTATCGGGGTTATATCTGGTTGGTGTGTGGATGTGTTGAGTTAGACCGTGTTTTATTACAAAGGACATAAAGTGTTTACATTGGGAGTCAGTAGCTGTAAGTTTGTGCCAGTTTATATGGGGGAGGTTAAAGTCGCCAACTATTATGCAGTGTTTATGGGAAAGAAGTAAGTGATCAAGAGTTTCCATTAATGCGTCAAGATTTTTTGAGTGGTTTGGGTGGTAGATGACAATGACTCTTACAGTGGTACCTTTCATCAACACGTCAATACCTACTACTTCTGGTACCAAAGCCTATCAGGAATTTTTATGTGAAGAAATCTAAGTTTTTTAGAGATTAGTATTGCAACTCCTCCGCCATGCTCATTTCTATCTTTTCTAATGATGGTGAATGTATTAAACACAGTAAGTAGGGCGTCAGGAAAGTTAGGATCTAGATGAGTTTCAGTAAGTGCAAGGATGTCAAGATTGTAAGTGGTTAAAGAAAGTTCCATTAGGGGGATTTTGTTTTTGATCGATTGGCAATTTGTGTATCCAAGGAACAAAAATTTTACTTGCCTTCTATCGCTTCTTTGATTACCCATGGTCTTGGCGTCTGGTTTTCTTTGAATTTTTGGCAATTTTGGCAACTTCTAGGTCCCGGACTGTGTATATTCGCGATTTCTGTTCGTTGTTGAGTCTGATTACTTCTTTCCAGGCCATTCTGATACGTAATATTTATTGTTTATCATTAAATTCACAGACTTATCCTACAAATCATAGGTACGTATTATCGCCGTAAAAAAGTTGCGACATTTTTTCGAGCGCGCGGACACCGGGATTTGAATTTAGAGGCTCCTCCCATTAATCATCATTTGAGCGCATTTGCTATGCGCGATATGTTTGTTGAATTTTTATTTTTTCTTCTTTTTCTTCGCAACTTGATATATTTAAACATTCGAAGAAACGTGTAAAAAATTCACGATTAATACAATTTCTTAAATATATTAATTGTTTAAATAAATTTATCAATTTGCGTCATTTATTTTTTTTTCGTTTCTTCTGATGATCGTAATCTCTCAATATTCAATACCTGAAGTTTTTTTGCATTTTTATCTTTAATTTTTGCATTAACATAATTTTCCAGGTGTCAAATCTTCAAGTTCAAAGTGAAGCAACATCGCCGAAAAGAAGAAACCGTTGCATTCGTGTTATTTTTTGCCAGCCGCTCCTGTAGTCATATATGCTGTAAATTATAATCAAAACACTGAATATATTATAGAATATTTTTTCAGACGAGGATCCTCACTTCTCTCATCTCTCCCTGGCTCGCGTTCATTTCAACACGTTCATAGTGTCACACATGTCGAACAATTTGAAATGCATTATCTGGGATAGTTTGGCGAAATGATTCTTCGTGTTAGTTTGGAACTAAACTATTGTTGTTCTCTCCGCCAATTTTCTTTCAGATTCTTCATCGGATTTTCGGGTGGCACGATGTTGAATGGAACAAAACAACTATTTTAATACCGCATAATTAACAATAGAATAAGATTATTAATGAGAATAAATATTTAATATTCCATACTATCATCCTCGGAATCGGACATCCCGTGCTCCTCGAAGACTTCCCCAACAATCTCATCGTCGCTATGAACATCAAAGTCGCCTTCATTATCTTCCAAATCGACAAGATGTCCGTCTTCGTCTGTTTCATAGAGAGCTCCGAGCTCGGTGACTTCTACCATCATCTCTTTTTCAAGTAACATCGAGCGTACTTCATTTTCATCTATACGTGTTTTTTCAAAAAGAGCTTTGGCATCAGCTGCAATGAATTCGAGAAGAAACTGAAGTGCTCTTTCCTTTACCTGTAATCACTATTATTGTTAAATGTTTTCATGTTTTCATGTTTTACAAACAATTGGTAACTTGTCTTCGCGGCAGCCGGTATTTCGGATCTTCTGTTTCAATTGAGCCCAGAGAAATTCGATAGGGTTCCAGAAGCAATGGTATGGAGGTAATCTCAAAATCTGAACGCCCCACTCCTCATCTGCCCAAGCATCCAATTCGTACACTGTATACGCTTCACGACCTCCATTATTTCTGATGAACTCTTGTGAAATGCTCAATAGTTTCGGACGTAATGCTCTCTGTGGAAATGAAATATTATGATTTAGAAGCCACTCTTTAATGTCGCTCTTAGACGATTCTGTTGTTGGAGGTTTCGCACGTGTGCGACAATGATATGGCGCATTATCCATGATGAAAACAGGGTTCGGCCTGTCGGAGCAGCAGCTCGTGCAAAAAGAGGAATCACTCTTCGCAGGTACTCTTCACATGTATTACTGTTCATTTCTTTGTGATAATCCTCATATTGCTCATCTGGCTTTCCTCCAGATACACGAAATTCGACACTTTCTCTGATGGTTCCAAGCTCCGTAAGAACCGCCAGAACAATTCCTCGTTTTCCTTTATCCTTAGGCTTCTCCGGACCTGAAACGGGACATTCTACGTCGACCATTCGTGCTCGTTGGTACATAGTTCCATTTTTATGCTGCCAACCACTTCGAGCTCCCATTCCTTCGTGCGCCCAGGTCTCATCGAAAGCACCGTAAAAAGCATTCATGTTGTCGAATTTCAATTTTTGTGCGAGATATCTGTTTCTCCACTTCACAACCGCCGGCCTTTCTTCGATAACCGACATGTGGTTCAGTTTTTTGAAGCATAAGCCGATTCCAGAGAGAAGTATCGTGAAATATGATATTCCATACTTGTACTGAATGCTGGACTTAGCCCACTTTAACATCTCTTCGGCAGATACTTTCTGCTTATCTTTCCAACGTCTATGTACTTCTTTGATGAGCTTCGCCCTATCAAATATTGAAAGTTTAGCAGCAATTCTTCTACTTCTCTCTTTTTTCCCCATTTCCATAATTGTTCCCCTTCTGGGCGGAATCGGCTCGCCTTTACAGTAGCGGGACACTGTAGTTCTATAAAAGCCACTGAAGTTAGCTGTAGCTTGAGTTACAGCATGAAACGGCGTATAAACAGAGTCTGCTCCAAGTTTCATCCTAATCATTTTCATAGTATCCGCCAAGTGTGAAACGATTTCTTCGCCACTATTTGCTAAGATTTTGTTTGTTGCAATTTTTCCAAAACTCTCATTCTGAAGACTTGCGATAACTTTCCCGATTATCATATAAGCCGAATCCATCTGTTATCAAAATACTACTTTTAAAATGCTTTTAAAATGTATTGTTCTGTTAAATCTACCAACCGTAGACATTTCGTGTTCTTCACAATCACTCTTTCGTTTCTTCGAGTCGATTTCAATCATTTTTTCCGTCTGAACCTCCGCATTCTTCATACGAAAACACGAAGTATCTGTTTGGATGCTTTTCAGTTTCAAAAAATCAGGCAGTTTGCTCTGCGTGATTTGAGTCTGTCGACTTTTGAATCGTTTGACAGGCGTCATAGTTTCTTAACAAATGTTATAAGAACATTTGGATTTATGTTGGGATCATATTTTATTGAACGGATTTTACATTGGGAAGTACTTCCATTTCAGAAAACAACACGTCGGCAGAATTACAATTCATTTATTTATAGAATATCACGTGAGAATGGAAATAATTTACAAATCCAACATCTTGCCACCCGAAAAACCGATGAAGAATCTGAAAGAAAATTGGCGGAGAGAACAACAATAGTTTAGTTCCAAACTAACAGTTTTGGAAAAATTACAACAAACAAATTCTTAGTAAATAGTGGCGAAGAAATCGTCGATTTGGAAGATAATGAAGGCGACTTTGATGTTCATAGCGACGATGAGATTGTTGGGGAAGTCTTCGAGGAGCACGGGATGTCCGATTCCGAGGATGATAGTATGGAATATTAAATATTTATTCTCATTAATAATCTTGTTCTATTGTTAATTATGCGGTATTAAAATAGTTGTTTTGTTCCATTCAACATCGTGCCACCCGAAAATCCGATGAAGAATCTGAAAGAAAATTGGCGGAGAGAACAACAATAGTTTAGTTCCAAACTAACACGAAGAATCATTTCGCCAAACTATCCCAGATAATGCATTTCAAATTGTTCGACATGTGTGACACTATGAACGTGTTGAAATGAACGCGAGCCAGGGAGAGATGTATGACGGAGAGAGAAGTGAGGATCCTCGTCTGAAAAAATATTCTATAATATATTCAGTGTTTTGATTATAATTTACAGCATATATGACTACAGGAGCGGCTGGCAAAAAATAACACGAATGCAACGGTTTCTTCTTTTCGGCGATGTTGCTTCACTTTGAACTTGAAGATTTGACACCTGGAAAATTATGTTAATGCAAAAATTAAAGATAAAAATGCAAAAAAACTTCAGGTATTGAATATTGAGAGATTACGATCATCAGAAGAAACGAAAAAAAAATAAATGACGCAAATTGATAAATTTATTTAAACAATTAATATATTTAAGAAATTGTATTAATCGTGAATTTTTTACACGTTTCTTCGAATGTTTAAATATATCAAGTTGCGAAGAAAAAGAAGAAAAAATAAAAATTCAACAAACATATCGCGCATAGCAAATGCGCTCAAATGATGATTAATGGGAGGAGCCTCTAAATTCAAATCCCGGTGTCCGCGCGCTCGAAAAAATGTCGCAACTTTTTTACGGCGATAATAACAAAAGAGAAACTGAAAAAGATACGGTCATTGGATGCCATGATGCACAAGCTGCCGAATCAATCATGAATGAATGGACATGGAAATTTCAGTTAAAATTTAATGATAATTTTCATTTCTGCTGAACATGGGACGGGTCGGATTTGATCGCCGCAAACCAGTGAGCAAAGTAGAAATTGTGAAAAGAAAAACTGAAATTTTTGAGTATTTGGGATGGAACAGACTCTGAATGTTTTCAAGGAGCTCGAACATCTAATTGTTTGAGAGAGTGCATTGGGGTTTTGAGTAGGATATTGCGCAAACGCTCTTATTTCTGTTTGATCAAGATGCAAAGATTTTCGCGTTAATAAGGAAGATAAGTCTATTGTATCAATCAGAATGACAAGGGAAACAACTAGCTTGTTTTAGACCGATTCTGACAATGATCCCACTCCTTAAAAATAGCTGAAACCCAAATGTACTGAATGCGGTGTTGTGGATTTTAAGAAAATACCCAACTTCAAATGAATGCTTATTCCATGCAAACTGTATATATTAAAAACAAAAAACATTGATCTGCGTTCGGGGGGAATCGAACCCCCGTCGAATGCTTGGAAGGCATCCATGCTGACCATTACACCACGAACGCTCAGATCTCTGTTTGATGAAGATGCTATGATTTTCGCGTTAATAAGGAAGATAAGCCTTGAATACAATCAGAATGACAAGAGAAAGAACTAGCTTTTGATAAATGTTCTTGTCTTACTATTAGAGAGATTCTGACAATCATCCCACTCTTTGAAAAAAGCTGAAACCGGCTAAAACGTACTGAATGCGGTGCTGTGGATTTTAAGAAAATACCCAACTTGAGATGAATGCTTATTCCATGCAAACTGTATATATTAAAAACAAAAAACATTGATCTGCGTTCGGGGGGAATCGAACCCCCGTCGAATGCTTGGAAGGCATCCATGCTGACCATTACACCACGAACGCCCTGATTTCTGTTTGATCTAGATGCAAAGATTTTCGCGTTAATAAGGAAGATAAGCTTATTGTATCAATCAGAATGACAAGAGGAAGATCTAGCTTTTGATACATTTTCCTGTTTAGAGAAATTCTGACAATGATCCCAATCCTTGAAAATAGCTGAAACCGGCTAAAACGTTATGAATGCGGTGTTGTGGATTTTAGGAAAATACTCAATTTGAGATAAATGCATATCCTGTCTAAATCGTTGTTTCGATAATTATAGTCTGTCGATATTTATTTATCCTCTAATTCTCTTATTCCTTTTTTCTGAGTCATCCATATCTTGTTATTGTTAATTTGTACTGTAAATACGCGACATATCTCACGCAAACAAACAACCACCACGACAACCCACAACAACCACGCAAATATTAAAAACAAAAAAACGTATATCTGCGTTCGGGGGGAATCGAACCCCCGTCGAATGCTTGGAAGGCATCCATGCTGACCATTACACCACGAACGCTCTGATTGAACCCGATCCGGGTACTTTTTTTATTAAATTTTAATTTATATTTACCGCGCAACCCTTCTTTCTGCGTCTAGAGGCGTTAAGTTGTATCTCGCCGTACCCCTTTTTTCTCTGCGCCTCGTCTTTATATTTTGTATCTCACCCGCGCAACACTTTTCCGTCTGCGTCTCTTTAATATAATCTTTTCATTTGTTTTCATGTTTTTAACAACGGCGCGTAAGAACCCCCAAATTTTCTCTTTATAATATCTCGTAGCGACCGGACTACGGCAAAATACGGTAGATTGTTTTTGTTTTCCACGCTCTTTGAAGCGTGGAATTTTTATCTTAATTCTTCCTAAGTTTCAACCTTTACCATCTTTTATAGTATATCAATTTTTTAGTTAATTAAATTCTTATAATTTTAATGTCTGTTAAATCTTTCTGTTAATTTTAACTGTTAATTTTAATATGTTATCGTTGTTAACTTTTTTGTTGATTAACTCTTCTTCGTTATCATAAAGGTTTAATTACCCAAGTTTGAGGTATCCAACGCTCACTACCGTTCAACGTCGTATCCATTTTACTGATTTTTATTTGATGAAGATGCAATGATTTTTGCGTTAATAAGGAAAATAAGCGTATCAATCAGAATGATAAGAGAAACAACTAGCTTTTGATATATTTTCTTGTTTTACAGAGATTCTGATAATGATCCCACTCCTTAAAAAAAGCTGAAACCGGCTAAAAAAAACAGGTTAAAAACGAGATATTAATAATAAAATATATGATAGTTTGCCAGCAAGACACTATAGGCGGAGGGCTGATTTCAGTGCGGAGCTGAGAGAAAAAGAGATACAAACGTCGAGAGATTCCAAGACGATCACTTGTAGGCCCAGAACGGGAAGACTATGGAAGCTCGAGAGGCACAGGGAATTTTTAAAATGGACAAAGAAGACAGTTCCTTTCACCACCCCCCCCCGCGAGCGGATGACTAACTTCATTCAAGTTGGAAATTTCTGAAAAGGGGTCGTAATTTGAAGAAAAAAATTTCAATTTGCAACCTTGTTCAAATGATCATTTTAATCTTGAAGGAATAGCCGTCTTATTTTTTTTCCATCTCTCACTGTCTCCAATCATTTAATAACCCATGAAACGAAAGAGAAAAATGAATCATTTGAACACGAGCAGATAAGTTGCAGAATAGCGGTAGAGATAAAAAAGACACTGAGCGTTTGACCTTTTCAAAAAGTAACGATGTGAAAATTGAGTATCAAATATTGCATATGTCTATTTATCCACATCCACTCAATAAAGTTATGGCTTGACGACCTGCTCCACAAGATCCGCTAGGCGAACAATTCCCTCGATTGAGCTGTCCCATTTTATAATGATCAGTTTATTGGTGCCAGTTGACATTGGGCACGTTGCTATTCTGAAAAGCTCTGCAGAGTCACGTCGAAAATTTTGAAATTTCGTTTTATCCGTATTCTTTGCCTCGTGAAAATTCATCTGCATATCGGCTAAATCCATATGATCAAAAGATATAGAGAAATAGGATCCCAAGGGAGAATTTCGAATAATAAATTTTTGAATAATTAGAAAACATCATTGATTTATTTTAAGTTAATAATGCTTTCAGAAAATACTGGCTGACTCCAATAAAAAATATTTCATATCAATCAAATCAATCTTACTTTTTCTTCTTTCCCATCAACCACTCTAGTTGATTAAAATTATTGTAACATTGTTCCGTGCACCCACCCATTTCCCAGAGGATTCATCGCCTCCGACATTCTAACGAAACACAGTTTAACTGTACAATTACACTGTAATGCTCCGCCTACTTTTCACAGCACAGTGTAAAAGAGCTCCAGTAGAGCTCCCTTCATTTTATCCTATTATTTTATATCTTCATTTTGATATCATTATGTATTGTTACATAAGATAACCTTTTCCAGTTTTGAAATAAATGGTTTAATTACCCAAGTTCGAGGTTCTACACACACACACACACACACACACACACACACACACACACACACACACACACACACACACACACACACACACACACACACACACACACACACACACACACACACACACACACACACACACACACACACACACACACACACACACACACACACACACACACACACACACACAAAAATACATTCTACAATGATGATCACCTTTGCCCACAAGTCGTAAGATCTGCGAATGGAGCCCTATTGTCGAAATCGTTGTTTCGATACTTATAATCTGTCGATATTTCATCCTCTAATTCTCTTATACTTTTTTCTGAGTCGCCCATATCGTGTTATTCTTAATTTTACTGTAAAGGCGCATTTTCTTACATCATCCTATTTTAACGACACGTGTTATTGTTTTCCACAAAACAATATTTTTTTTTATTATTCTTTTTTCTATTCATATTGTAATTTGATTATCTTCGAGTTTTTCCTTATCTTACAAGGGAACATCGAATAGAAATCCTCCTAACTTTTTTTAAAAATTTGACCATAGGTACTTTCGACTACGGGAAATTCAGTACACATAGTGGCTATCTGCGCAAACTTCTGGAAATCGAGATATTTCGATCTGAAAATCCGGAGCTCTGCGTCCTTTCCTCGCCTCCTTCCTTCCCCTTCTTTCCTATATGCATTCCACGCTGTGGGAAAAACAAGCAGCGGTGGCCGAGGGGTAAAGAGGGGGATGTGAGTATTTTAAGTGTGGGTTCGGTTTCGCTTCACGGCAAAATTTTTTTTTGCATTTCTGATTTTGCTTTTTTTCAAGTTTTAAAATTTTTACAGGATCATGATAAAAAAGATGAAACAAAACCTTTATGATCTGCCTTTCCAGACTCAGAAAAGTTTCTTGTTTTTCCTGTTTATTTTTACCAGCGGAAAGTTAGCGGCTACGTCGCGACTTCCACTGGCTTCCACTGGCTTTCGTTTAGAAATAATTGTAGGCGTTCAATTTTTCCACTTGTTAGTAAAACAATTTATTAGCAGAACGTCAAAGACCAAATAAGATTAACATCCCGTGCCGTATCCCAACTACCCTACAACCTCCTAAATATATGGTTTCGAAGCGCTCGGGTGGTCATGACTCCATCCCGAAAATCAAAGTAAAAGACCCACGATCTTTTGAGTTATTCAAAGAAACGTCTTGGACAGAGTCACATACAGACAGAAATATTCGCTTAATAATAAGTAGATAGTGATGTTGAGAAAGTTTTTGACTATGTCTATGCTTCCATGCGGACTTCCAAGTCATTGGCGGCTCAAAAAGACACAAAATCCATCAGCAGCAGAGTTCAGAATTTCGAGAAAGAAATCGGCAAAAGTGGAATCCTTACCGTCCAGGCAAGGCTTCTTTGGAAGACATTTCCAATGAGCATAGACATATCTTGGAAGAAGGAAAGGTTCTCCATGATGCCATACTTCGATTTCTGATTGTGGATATCATCAATCGAAATAAGATGAATATCAAATATGTTTCTCCGGATGATTGGTTTGGAAATGGCAACAAGGATTTGGACTATCATCCCGGAAAATCACGAAGTTCGTAGCGAGTGTCCGGCACAGAAATCGAGACAAAATCGAGAATACATCCAAGTATTTCGTCAAAGAGACCCATCAATTCCTTTCCATGTATCCCAAATCCAACGTCTTCAACGCTGATCAAAGCGGATTTCAGCTGGAGATGAACAATGCAAGAACGTTGGCCTTCACAGGATCGAAAGATATTAATGGTGTCGTCCAGAATGTGTCTTCCACGACCAATTTTTATACAGTGTTTCCGTTGATTTCTGCCGATGGGACACTTCATCCAAAGTTATTCGTGAAACAGAAAGGTGGAAAGTTCCCCAAAAAAGGCCACTACAAAGAATCAAATTTGATGGTAACCTGTCACAGTTCGCACATCATGACGAAACATTTGATGAAGGTATTCTTTGAAAAAGTCGTGTTTGACTTATCGATGCCAAAAGATGCTCTACTTTTGGTGGACTCGTGGAGTAGCTGGAAGGATCAAAGTGCCATGTTCAGTGTCAAACCAGCAGCCAATGACTTGGAAGTCCGCATGGAAGCATAAACATAGTCAAAAACTTTCTCAACATCTATCATGACAGGAATAAAAATAAACAGGAAAAACAAGAAACTTTTCTGAATCTGGAAAGGCAGATCATAAAGGTTTTGTTTCATCTTTTTTATCATGATCCTGTAAAAATTTTGAAACTTGAAAAAAAGCAAAATCAGAAATGCGAAAAAAAATTTTGCCGTGAAGCGAAACCGAACCCACACTTAAAATACTCACATCCCCCTCTTTACCCCTCGGCCACCGCTGCTTGTTTTTCCCACAGCGTGGAATGCATATAGGAAAGAAGGGGAAGGAAGGAGGCGAGGAAAGGACGCAGAGCTCCGGATTTTCAGATCGAAATATCTCGATTTCCAGAAGTTTGCGCAGATAGCCACTATGTGTACTGAATTTCCCGTAGTCGAAAGTACCTGTGGTCAAATTTTTAAAAAAAGTTAGGAGGATTTCTATTCGAGGTTCCCTTGTTAGAACTGGTATTGTATCTTAGAATTTATCTTTTTATATGAGAGTAACTATTTTTATCCTCAGGTCTTTCTTTGTCTTGAAATTGAATATAAAAATTTAATTACCCAAGTTTGAGTTTGAGGTACGACCGCGACACCTATTAAAGTCGTAATAGTGAGTTGTGAATCACTTTCTTGACTTCTGATTCAATGTTTTAGCGTTCCTACAATAAATTTTGCATATTGCTCCCTTATTATGTTCCCAAGCTTATACAGGGTGGCTCCTAAGTATGGAGACTTTTTTCAGAGAGCTGCCGGCGTACTTTCGAAAACAATCTCATGTATTCGAAAAATATATAAAATATATTACAAGCATAAGCCATCACTTCGTTTGCACCGCTAGCTATGAGAGCTTCTGCACATGGAACCCTGATTGCCAAGCAGTACGCTGATGAAGTGCGCGTGTGCGACATTGTTCAACGTCTCTAAATTCCGAAGTCAACCGTCTACAAGGTTATGAAGTATATCAAGACGAGAGGGCAAGTCAAGGAGCTCCCAAAAACTGGAGAACCACAACGTTTCAACGCTTCTCGGATCCGTAACATCACCAAAAAAAGATCACCCGGAGTGAGGTGCTCAGCATCAACAAGCTGTCTGAATCGTTTGGAATGGGTCGCCGAACTGTTCAAAAAATCGTGAAGAAGGACCTTGGTCTCACCAGTTACCGTCAAAGAAAAATTGACTTCAAAAATTTAAAAAGTTGATTGCAGTCCTTAAGTCCCGCCTTCTCTACGACGTCATTTGGACAGATGAGAAGATCCTTACCATTAGACCACTTCTGAACAGGGAAAAACCAGCGTCAACTCTTATTAAAAGATGTCAAAATCTTTGAAACGTTATCTGGCATTCAGAGAGATGTTTCTTCAATCGGTGACGGTGTGGATTCACATTCGATTGCAAGGTTTCACTAATCTTCATCAATCGGAACGTCAAAATTAACAGTCATGTGTACCAAAAAACAGGATATTGTGGAAGGCCAGCTTCGTTGTCGCCAGCTTCCTTGCCGGATCTCAATCCGCTGGATTATTCCGCCTGGGGATTCTTGGAGCACAATGTCTGTGAAGTTATATCGTCTTTTTTCGGTTACATTTGTTTCACTTCACACTGTATATATACAGTGCTGGCCAAAAGTGTATAGAAAATCGGTTTTTTCAAGATAACAAAACTCATACTCGAAGGAGGGTCATCAAATTTTTTTCCCATGGTTAAAAGGGTAAATTGCGTTAATTAAAAAAAGAGTTCCAGAAAAAATGAAAATTAAAAAAAATTATAACAATTTATTCGAAAAATGGAAAAATCCAAGAAAATGAGAACCTGTGAAAAATGAAATAGGGAAGCTCCGATTGGCAAGTCAATGGTCAGAAAATGATTAAAAATGATTTTATATTTTGTGGTAAAGCCTTTTGCATCAATTACTGCCTGGCAACGACGCGACGTGAAATCCAGTAGAGCATCCACGACGGAGAGTGGGATAGCCATCCATGCAGCCTCCAATTGAGCGAATTTCTGGTCCGCATTTGTGGCTTGGACTCTTTTCAAACGACGTTTCAGTTCCTCCCACAAGTGCTCGATCGGATTCAAGTCGAGAGACTGGCTGGGCCAATCCAAAACGTCCACCCGACGACAATGGAACCAGTTGCGCACATGTACAGATGTGTGCTTGGAATCATTATCCTGTTGAAAAACATAGAATCGGTATACATTTTGGAGTGCCCATGGTCTCATTGTGTTCTCCAAGATATCCTCATACTGGAAACAATCCATAATTCCCTGGACACGTCGAAGTGGCCCCATGGAGCCAGCTGAAAAGCACCCCCCATACCATGAGTACGAAATTCTTGTGGTGCCTTACCACAAGAAATCGTCTAATTTAACAAAAAAAACACACAACGAACGGTTGCCACAATTAATATTTATTCAGTTTGGAATTTCCGAAAATTCCAACAAAAACAATAACGGGCAAGTAATAAAAAAGAGCAAGGCCTAGCAAAAAATCACCAAAAAAAACACTCAGAAAATCCAAAAAAATCGAGAGTTTTTTCTAAAACCAAAAAACTAAAGAAGTTCCCTAAAAAAACATTCTCCACTTTTTAGTTATAAGTTTTCCCGCCTTTTTGCTTTTCGCGCTCATCACCTGTCGTCGACACGACAAACACGCCAGCACGCACAGGGCGCATGTTTTTATGGGCGCGTGGGTCTAGGAATTTTGCCGTGTCTATTGACAAAGGCTTTGAGGGTGAGATGTTTTGTTTTTTAGGGAAAAAACCCGGGTAACCACCCGACATCCCCCTCCTTTTCGAGCCCGGCTTCCAATAACCTCCAGCTTTGGTGACGCACGATGCAAAAAGGGGTATCCTTATAACTTTACAATCATATTAGCAATTCTAAAATGACAAAAACAGAGGGACTTGGGAAGAGAAAACAAATTTTACGGGGACAACTTTGGGCTGCTGGCAAGGGTGGGGGATTAGAAAACTTAACATAGTTTAAAAACAATTAATTAAACAAGATAGAACCAAAAATTAAAAAAACGCACAGCGCACCATTCATGGATGTCCGGAGTAGTTCTTCATCTTTCCATGTGGACGTTCCCTTGACCGGTTGATTCTCCTCTTGGGGGGCATGTTGTCCCTCTTCTCCTCCTCATTCTTCATTGCGAAGTGTGGCCAGCAAAATTCCTTTTCTTTTATTAGAGCCAACACAGCTTGCCAATATTCATGCTTCGTCCTGTTGACCCCAATGTACTCCAACTTTTGGTTTTTCTGGCTCTGGCAGTGATCTTCTGGGGAAATGACAAGCAGTTTTCCTTCTTCTCGCCTCAATCGATCATATCGAAATTTGAATTGCTCCAGCAGCAAATGATCATTCAAAGGTGACGGAGGAGGTCCTGGTAACACCATAACATCCACCGAAGAAGGAACACACCTTATCAATTTCTCCCATAACTCCTTGTCGTCATCTGCTGCAGAAAACGGGAGAATGAACACCACCATGGTGTATTTCACACGGAGTGCTTCCAGCAACATACTCTCACTATCCTCATTTCCACTCAGCAACAGATGCTTCCTCCAGGTCACCGGAACTTCTCTTAGTTTCATTCCTGGCGCTAGAACAACCAATGGCTTGCAAGGATCGAGAATGTCGGAGCCCAAATGCTGTTCAAAAAGCTTGCTCACCACGACATTTAACGACGCTTTCCATCCTGGTATTTCTTGGCACACTAAGTGAATTGTTGGGCAATGCGCAATTGCACGGAAGAATTTCTCGTCTGGGTCTTTTATCTTAATTGGCAATTGCATCTGTGATGCCAGCATCAGCCCTTCCTTATCACGTTTCCACTCGGGACAACATTCCAGCAAGGAGTGAATTTTGAGCAGTTGAGTTGGCGACGTTGTTTGTGCTTCGGCCATTTCCTTCAGCTTGAATGTGCACGGAACATTGCATCGACACGCCAGAATCTCACTAAAAACAAACATGTTTTTATACTCTAGCGTTGTAATGGTAATATTGTCTTCCGCAGAAGGCAAGTGTTTCCTCACAGTTCCCCTGGTTTTCTTAGTTTCTATTTGCACCTCTCCCATTTCCTTAGGAATTACTCTCAAGTTATCAAAGGGAATATTCAACACCTCATTTTTCTTTCCCATCACTGGAACTACCATAGCTGAATTCTCTGAACATGAAATCACTCGATAGGGCCCTCTCCACTTATTTACCAATTTTGGACATTTTGCTCCCAACCTTTCCGCTGGAATTTCCACAAGAACTCTACTGCCTGGCTGAGGGTACCTTCTCCTCTCTGTTTTGTGTTTCTCATCAAACAATTTCTTGTGTTTGTCATATTCCAAATTCGCCTGCTGCTTTGCTGCATGGTGAGCATCTTTCAACATTTGCGTCAAAAGATATTTATATTCATCTGTGTCTATATATTGCATGCCTATGGCATCCTCTCCCTCCATTTCAAGCGGGCCCCTCGGATCTCTTCCATTCATCAGAAATGCCGGTGAGTCTCCCGTAGTTTGGTGTGCGATGGAGTTGTATGCGTATACCGCATACGGTAAAACTTCATCCCATTCTAGAGGCATCGCCGTTTTCTTTCTAATAATGGTCATAATGGATTTGTTGAACCTTTCAACAGCTCCGTTAGCTCGACTATTATACCCTTTGGTCATGACATGGTTCACCTTCATCAATTTATTGAATTCGTCAAATAGCCCGTTTGCAAATTCTTTTCCTTGATCTGTCAGCAGTGTATGTGGTACCCGTCCTTCTCCTAAAGCCCATCGCTCAGCGAATGCTTTAAATACGGTTTCCGCCTTTTTGTCCGGAATTGGTACAGCTGTCCCATATTTTGTGAATAGATCAATTATAGTTAAGATATAGCGATTGCCTTGTATCGACAGCCCTACATCTATCAGGTCACATGCCACTATTTCTAATGGATACGAAGTTTTGTATGGTGTCAACGGCGCAATTATTCTTGGGTGATCATTGGCGCATACACACTTAACACACCCTCTCACCACTTTTTCAATTGATGCTCTCATTCTTGGCCAATAAAATTTCTTGCTGAGCTGTCGCATGATTTTTTCCGTACCAAAGTGTCCTGCTACTAGCCCTTCATGCGCTTCTTTGATGATTCTCTCTCTTGCTCTGTTCGGTACAACTACCGGACACGCGCTCTCATTTTCAACATTTCTCAAGGTTTTCCCAATTATCATATAATCGCTCACATCTATAGTTTTCTTCATCCCTTCTACTGTTACCGCTCCACCTATTTCCCCAGCGTCTATTCTCTCTATTACCGTTCTCCATCCTTCATCTTCTTCCTTCAGCCAATCTAACCAGTTGGTTGTGTCTAGTAGGTCTCTTTCTTCTTGAACCTTGTTGATTTCGTTGATCACTGTTTGCAACTCAGTGATGTTTCCTTCTTCTTTCATCGACGCAATACAACCCCCTCGACTCAACGCATCTGCCACCGCATTTGCTTTTCCAGCCAAGTACACAATTTTTAGGTTGAACTCTACAATTTCAATAGACCATCTCAGCAATCTGTCTGCTAAAGGAGTTCCCTTGAGCAACGAAATTAATGGTTTATGATCTGTTAGAACTACGACGGATGTTCCATATATGATAGTTTTGAACCGTCTCAGGGCAAAAACAATTGCTAGAGCTTCCAAATCTGTGATATGGTAATTTTTCTCTGCGGGACTCAACGCCTTTGACGCGAATGCTATGGGATGCTGCTGCCCGTCGCATCCTTCTTGTGCCAATACTGCTCCTACTCCTAATCTACTAGCGTCAGTATAAATCATGAAAGGTCTTTTTCCTTCTACTGCCTCATTCAGATCATTCGGGTTGCATCAGTACTGGTGCCTCACATATTGCGTGTTTCAGTTTATTGAAAGCTTTTTCTTGCTCGTCTTCCCACTTCCATGCTACCTTGGTTGATGTTAAAGGCGTCAATGGGGCGGCTATTTTAGCAAAGTTCAGAATGAATTGACGATAATACCCGACCAAGCCTAAGAACGAATGCAATTCTTTAGCATTAGTAGGACGACAGTACTGCATCACTTTTTCCACCTTTATGCTTTCTGTTTGCACTCCTTCCGGTGTAATGCGATGACCCAAGTATTCTACTTCCTTCATGGCAATATGACATTTGGTTGCTTTCAGCTTCATTCCACTGTTCCTGATTCTTGTCAAAATGTCCCGCAAGTCATTTACATGCTGTTCCTCATTTTCACTAGCTATCAACAGATCATCTACATAAACAAAAGCATACTTTCCCAGCGCACTGCCTATTATCTCCTCCATAACGGCTTGAAAAACTGCGGGTGACGTTGTTAACCCAAATGGTAACACGTTCCATTCATATAATTCGCTTCCAATGGCGAATGCCGTTACCTGCTTACTTTCTTCTTTCAAAGGAATCTGCCAATATCCCGCTAGTAGGTCCAAAGTTGTAAATATGCGTTTTCCCGATAGAGATTTTAAAGTAGCTTCAATGTGTGGAAGCGGATGAGCATTACTCCGTATCACTTTATTCACCTTCCTGTAGTCTACGCACATTCTTATTGACCCATCTTTCTTTTTCACTAGAACTACTGGGCTCGACCATGGCGAATCACTTTCTCTGATTACCTTCTGAGCTACCATTTTCTGAAGCATTTTCCGAATTTCTGGCCTAACTGCCAGCGGAATCGGTCGTGGTTTTTGCTTAATGGGTTTAGCTTCCTCGTTCAACTTTATTTCACATTCAACAATACTTGTCCTGCCTAATTCACTATCATCTAGGGCAAACAGATCCTGAAACTGCCTAATAATATCCCATATTTCCACATTCGCGTGTGTAGATCTTCTTTGCAGTTGTTCACATAGAATATCAAACCTCTGCCGGTCCCACTCTTCACTTATTGCGCATGCCATTACTTCCGTTTCCTGCACTTCGGGCTCTATATCAGATTCCTCTACAATCTTAAAACCTTCCAATTCTCCTGTACCGATTTGCTCTCCTTTTCTAATTAGAATTGTCTTATTGTCGAAGTTGGATAGTTTTACCCTGGCTCTACCACATTCATCTACTTGACAAATTGCCTCTTCTAACGCTTCATTAAGCGGTGTAATTATGAACTGGTTACTATCTCCACTGATAAACCCTTCAACCTCAATTTCCACTATTTTCTGCGACTGCGGCGTTAGTCTAACTTCTTTTCTTAGCCTGACTATTCTCGGTCTACTTTCCCATGTCATTTGAACTCCCATTTTTTCGAAATTATCAATTCCCAGGATCACCGTTTCCCGATCTACATTGGCAACGTGCAGTGTAACCTTTCTCGTACTGTTCTGCATAGCTAATGGAACACAAACTCTATGCGTCAATTGTATCGGCAGGTTAGTGGCAGCCATTGCCGTTTTACAACCCGTAATTTCTTCTGAAACTTGTCTGGCCCACATCTTCCCTTTTTCTTTCACAAGTTTATTCCATGTTTGAGTCGACAATATCGATATGCTCGCACCACTATCTACTAACACATCAACGACTACTCCACCTATGCTTCCCTTTTCTAACTGACTCCATTTTTCTACCTTCTCGCCATTTTTTATGCTTACGGCGCACACCTCACTTTTCTTCTCTACACTATTCCCTTCTTTCCTCTTTTCATCTAATGGAACTTCCTGTCTGTTTCTGTGGCTTTCTTTTGGGCAATCCCACGCTATGTGCCCCATCTCATTGCATCTGTAACATCTTAAGTGAACTCTAGTGTTGACGGGTTTTGGCGCTCGCGAACATGCTGGTTCATGACACCCTGTTTGATGACATTCTGTACACTGCAAACTTCTCAAAGGCTGTCTCTGTTGTTCTACGGGTTGAGCTATTCTATTTCCCGAGTTTCTTTGCATCACTTTTTGAGAAGAGTTCTCCGCCTGAGAATTCTTCTGTGAACTTGAATTTGCTCGGTTTTCTTGAGAATGTCCTGTCCAACCTTCTTTCTCATTTCCTTGCACTTTTCTCTTTTCAATCTGCTTTACTTGCTTTTCTTTTTGACTCCATTCAAATCTGGTCGCCAGCATTCGGCACATATCATAGTGATATACCTCTGGTGTTTCCAGCAGTTTGTTGTCAATCATACATGACAACGCGGAGTTATTCGAAATAGCCGCTAAGACTTTTGCAGTTTTCATCGATGACAGTTCTTCAGGAGCAATTCTCCTGAATGCAACACGAGCAACTTCATCGAGAAGCAAGCAAAAGTCTTCCAAAGACTGATTATCTTGCAGCCTTATTTCTTCCCATCTTGTCTTAGCCCGACGCGTCTCGTCTTCTACTGATATCCTCAGTCGACTAGCTATGGCACCCAAGACACTTTTCACACTTTTCTTTTCTCGCTCAGTGAGACCTCTGAACACCCGTAACGCCTTTCCCGACAAATATTTAGTTTCCAGAAGAATAACTTGATATTCTTCTGAAAGCCTTCCATATTTCAACAGAAATGTCTTTTCAAACGAATTCAAACTGACTGACCCATCAGTAGCAGAATACTTAGGCGGCTCCGGCAAATTTTGTTCCATGTACAACTGGTTCAGAAAATTCATCCCAGTCCATTCTGGCCCTTGCCTTGGCTCATACCGCTGCGCCATTTCATCCAGGGTAGAACCTTCCTCTTCTCGCCCCGACTCATCCAAAATTTCTTCAGTGGCATGGTGGTACCCTCTAGCCGTTTCACGCGTTTCCCACATTTGTTTAAAATTCCCACCTGTGTAATTGCCACTCCGCTCCTGTCCGGATGTCTTTTGGGTGGAGTTTCTTCCCTTGGTCTGAACATATTGATTGGTTTCATTAATACAATTTGGCTGCTCACCAATCCGCGAATATGAGTTGGCCGTCGCGTTTGTTTGCCGCAATTCATTTTCCTTTTTTAGTCGGTCCATTTCCTTTTCCATCATGTCCATCTTGAACTTTCCCAACTTTATCTCGTTTTGAGCATCTAGCAATCGTTGGCGCAACGTGGTTCGTTCTTTTTCTACTTCCTGCAAAAATCCTTTGGTTTCTTCTAAATCATATTCAGCTTGATAGCTTCGATGAAGTCGTTCTTTTAAAACACTCACTTTATTGCAGTTGAACTCTTTCAACGTGCTCTTTATTAGCTCCATGCCTTCCTCATCTTCATCTTCTTTCCTTCTTGCCTCATACGTGTGCTGAAATTCATCGATAATTATTTTCAATTCATGTTTCTCTCGGCGCAGTTTTAATATTTCCCTCTCTCTGTGGTTAATGACTTCTTCTTTATCATTCAAAACTTTTTTCACTGGATTCACCATTAATTCTGCTTGCGTTTGCGAGACGTTCGCTAACTGGCGAATGTGTGCAATTACTGCCTTTATTTTTACTGTATCACTTGCCTTTCTTTTTTCTTCCTGCGCGTCAAAATCTTCGGTGTCCATGTGGTCATCCAACAAAACTTCTTCATCATATTCTTTCTCCACACTCTTTCTTTCCCCTGCCTCATATCTTTCTTCTCTTTGTTGTTGTTCCATCTGTTCATCGGTTTTTTCGCTCATTTCGACAATCTGAAATTAAACACGATTGATTAAATCAGAGTGAACACGAGCAATGAAGAGAATTGTAAAATTCGGAGGAGTATACAGAATTGAATCTTATATTAATTTATTGTCTTACTGCCCAATAATATTCTACCGCGCGCGGCTAGAAATCGCAGCAATTTACAATCAAATTAAATTCTTGAACCAACTTCCTCTCGTATGACTTCAAAAAAAAAAAACACGGCCAATCGAAGTATTGTACTTCAACTCTTGAAAATCAATACTTCACTATTAACCTCGAAAATCACAATTTTCCAGGCAATCACCAATTTCTTCAACGAAACTGTTGATTTAGTGGAGTCCGACTAATCTTCAAAAATTCTTCTTTTCTGGTGTAATTAGACCTTCCGTCACAATTACGCTCAGAATTGTCCACTTCTTCTTCTCGCTTCGGCTAGAAACTGACCTTTTCTCGCAAGAAAAGTCAACTTTCTACCTTTCCTTCGGTCCTTTTCACAAAAACAGATCTCTATTCCCGCAGGAATATCTGTTTTTGCTCCTTCGTTTGGTCTTCGGCCCCCAAGTACGAAATTCTTGTGGTGCCTTACCACAAGAAATCGTCTAATTTAACAAAAAAAACACACAACGAACGGTTGCCACAATTAATATTTATTCAGTTTGGAATTTCCGAAAATTCCAACAAAAACAATAACGGGCAAGTAATAAAAAAGAGCAAGGCCTAGCAAAAAATCACCAAAAAAAACACTCAGAAAATCCAAAAAAATCGAGAGTTTTTTCTAAAACCAAAAAACTAAAGAAGTTCCCTAAAAAAACATTCTCCACTTTTTAGTTATAAGTTTTCCCGCCTTTTTGCTTTTCGCGCTCATCACCTGTCGTCGACACGACAAACACGCCAGCACGCACAGGGCGCATGTTTTTATGGGCGCGTGGGTCTAGGAATTTTGCCGTGTCTATTGACAAAGGCTTTGAGGGTGAGATGTTTTGTTTTTTAGGGAAAAAACCCGGGTAACCACCCGACACATGCACGATCCGCCTCCGTGCTTGACAGTTGGAAGCTGGTACTTGGGAAGGTATACTTTGGGAGGTAATAACTAAAATCTTCAGAAATCTTGTGCTGCACCGAAATCCAGTGGTAGACCCAAGAAATCCGGCCGTAGTATGGATCGGAACATTTTGCGGTATGGGCATGGTATGGAGGTGCTTCTCAGCTGGCTCCATGGGGCCACTTCAACGTGTCCAGGGAATTATGGATCGTTTTCAGTATGAGGAAATCATGAAGAACACAATGAGACTATAGGCACTCTGAAATGTAGGCCGAGCCTGTGTTTTTCAGTAAGTTAATGATCCCAAGCACACATCTCTACATGTGCGCAACTGGTTTCATCGTCGTCGGATGGGCGTATTGGATTGGCCCAGCCAGTCCGCCGACTTGAATCTGATCGAGCACTTGTAGGAGGAACTGAAACGTCGTTTGAAAGGAGTCCAAGCCACAAATGCGGACCAGAAATTCGCTCAATTGGAGGTTGCATGGATGGCTATCCCACTCTCCGTCGTGAATGCTCTACTGGATTCCATGCCGCGTCGTTGCCAGGCCGTAATTGATGCAAAGGGCTTTCCCACAAAATATTAAATCATTTTTAATCATTTCCTGGCCATTGACTTGCCAATCGGAGCTTCCCTATTGCATTTTGTGAAGAGTGTCATTTTCTTGGATTTTTCCATTTTTCGAATAAATTGTTGTAATTTTTTTTAATTTTGATTTTTTTCTGAAACTCTTTTTTAATCAACGGAATTTACCTTCATAAACATGGGAAAAAAAATTGATGACCCTCTTTCGAGTATGAGTTTCGTTATCTTGAAAAAACCGATTTTCTATATACTTTTGGCCAGCACTGTATATCAAATTCATACAGTTCAAAAAAATAGTAAAGGACAATCGCACAGATGCACCCTCAATGGGAATTGGTAGAATAAAAGGGAAACGAAAGAAAAGAGCGAACACTAATGAGAGTAATAAAATGGATTGAAAATGAGAAATGAACAAAAGAGATTCTTGCTAATAAAGCTGTTTGATTGTCAATGTTAAAAAGGATTTAAAATTTGGAATCAGGAATGGTCCAAAATCTGGAAACGTATTCTGCTACAAGCAAATCAACATACACTTCCGTCTTCCGCTGAGCATTAGATGACGGTTTTGTATAACTCATCCGAAATCATCTGAAAATTGATAAAAAACTACTTAATTTTTTGTTTTTTTTCCGTAATTTCTGCATATCATTCTCAGAACCCTTCAGAACTTGCATATGATTCACAGAAGGGTGGAGCAAGCTTCTATTCCGCCAACCGTCTACATGAAGTAACATGGTAACAGATGAGTTTCTTTTTTCTCTAGATCTCTTGAATTTCGTTGTATGCTGGCTCTCTTCTAGAGGTTTGCATGCATGACAGTCTGAATCTATTGATCCATAGAAAAAAGACTCCGCCTACTTTTGCCTCTTCCCATTTGGCTCCACTCATTTGTGTCAAGATTCACTTATTCTGGTTTTTTTCCTTCAAGTCGGCTGGTTTTCTATTTTTTATCCTCTCGGTTTCATTGAGATTCCGACAACTGCCACTCTCATTTCTACATTTTGGAGTCCTGCAGCGAGAACTACAGTAGCTTTTGTGCCTAGTCCAAAACAGGTAATGATTATACTCTTCTGATATTTTTGCTTTGAACGGAATTCAATTTTTCTTCTGCTGATGTCTGAAAAAGAGCTTTTCTCCAGACACATGCCGTTTGTCCTAGACCCTACCTGTGTCAAGTTAGACAAGCCGAATCATGAATTCGTCGGCGGAGATGTAGTCGCCGGACAGTTGAGAATAGTGTTCCACAAACCAACTAGTTGTCGATTCATAAAAGTAACCCTTAAAGGAAAGGCCGAACCCGGGTGGGGAGGCTTGGAGAGAATCGGTGAATTCTGCTACCTCAGCAGATCGGAAATCGCATGGGAGCGAAAACACGATCACGTGAGTTTTCAAGATTTACAGAATTTGCTCATTTCTAAAAGTCATTTCATATGTCTTTCTGCCCAGGAACGCATCAGCAGTGGACTCTTCACCTACCCGCTCTCCTTCCGTCTTCCTTATCATTGCCCCCCCATCCTTCAACTCAAACCAGGGGATCATCAGATATTATGTGAAAGTTGAAATGCTTTGCGACGGTGCATTTGACCGATTCACTAGAAGAGAAATCACAGTGACTAGAAATGTGTCAGAGCAAGAATTTCGTTGAATGGAAGGACAACTCTGTCCTTTTACCCATTATTTTATGCTATTCAGACTCATAGGAACGCATGTGAGACATGTCGAATTCCTGGTAAGGTAGACTGGATATAACAAACTGAAAGAGAGAGAGAGAGAGAGAGAGAGAGAGAGAGAGAGAGAGAGAGAGGGACGTGACGTAGAGTGCAAACTCGCTCCATTCAATATTAATGTTACATTTGAAAGTGTATTTCCTTTCTTTGCTTTCAAATATACCATTTTTACGTTTTTCAGGCGCGTCTCTCCCAGAAAATTGTGCAACCAGACATTAACTTTACCATCGACACAGTCTTCCGTAACAACAGTATCCGAACCATTCAAAAGATTTCCGTAGGCCTCTACCAACGCATTGAATATTATACTGGAGTTCACCCGCTTCATCGTACAGTGATTATGAAGATTCGAGAATCCCCGAAATATGATTTCCGTCTTCCGTCGTGCCAAATCAAATCATTCTCATACCCGATGAAATTGGACAAATCTACAGTACCATCGTTCACTTCTGAAGTCATCAATGTGTCATACTTTATGAAGTTGAACTCTTTTATTTTTACCCAATTCCAATCATACCAATTATACCAAGCGCTCGAGTGGCCATGACTCCATCCCGAATATCAAACTAAAAGACCCACGATCTTTTGAGTTATTCAATGAAATATCTTGGACAGACAGACGGAAACACAGATGGAATTATTCCCTTAATAATAAGTACATAGATTTCCATTTTCGCCTATAAAACGTGTATGTGTTAGTCTTAGAATAAGGATCCGATTTTGCTTACTCCGAACTATTGCTTACTCCGAACATTTCCCATCAAATGTCATACTTGCCAATGAACTCGATACCCCATTTTGGCTCTTCACTGGCGTCATTTTCACATCACACAATGACCGCCTCAATATCAGTTGAAGCTGAAATGCGTTTTTCACTGGCGTATTAAGTTTTAGCTTAGATTCATGAGTTATGCAGGGTCTTAAAGACTTTGCGACTTGTGTACGAGCTGTTCCCTAAAAATAAAACACAGAAAATCTTATGCAAACAGATAGATGTACTCTGACTTTATTTTAAAAAATTTAAATTTAAAAATGAAATCGAGAACAATTAAGGAAGGTAAGGAGGCGGGTCCGATTCGCGTTCGTTGCAAAATCCTAATGAATCATCACAGAATCCATCGCCACTTTTCACATTCTCGATCGCGATGGGAGCACTGCACATTACACGATTCCGGCTCATCGACTCATTTTTCATCCAGAATACCAAGAGGTAACCCATGGAAATCATGGGCGACTCAAAACTTGCCGGGATTCCTTGCGGGATCTTAATTTCCAGAGAAATCTCCTTTTGCTCGTTTGGTGCTACGTGGCAGAAGTAGTTGGCTTCTCTCAATACTTCTTCTCCGTTTCTACGAAACTTGGCTTCCAACGGACAATCTTCAAAACACTTGCTGAGGGAGCATGGATGCCGTTGTGGTCGACTATGATAATGGGATTGCTGGAGAAGCTCGAAATGAAGCTGCGTGATTGGTTTTGTCGAATAATTTTCCATGGTGACAAACACTTTGGCACTCTCTCCATGGATGAAGACGCGTTTGGCGAAATTTAGCTGAAAGTTTGACGGAAATTCAAAGTTGAAAGTTTAGCAAGATATATCCAGAATTCAGAAAGTCAACAGTTTACAGACGACTACAATCACGTCTGTGTTTGAACAATTATAGGTCGCAAACAATATAGCAATCGAAGATAAGTTTTCGAATGTGCCTACCTTTATAGCAATGAGCCCATCATTGAAAATTGTTCCAGAAGTTCTGAAATGTTTGAATTCCGACGGTATCAACATTTCCGTGTTATTGAGTGCTGCGTTGGTCTGCTCAATGACTAGGAACTCCTTTTTAGCCACGACGTTCAGTCTCCATGCGCGATCCAACTCCACACAGACTTCGTATGTGGTCTTTCCGAAGTTGGAAATACCGTGGAAACTTGGAGGACAATCGTTCGGAAGACGAAAGCGGAATCGCCATCCATGAGTTCCTGCTGGGATTTCAGTCTAAAAAAAAACGTTTTGTTTTCTTGTATTTAATTAAAAATTCATGAAATTTTCTGAAGTTTGTGATCATCGCTGATATTTTGAAGCTCTCAATAATCACTAATTCTGAAAAAAAAATGGGAAGACGTACCTTTTTACCGTCAGCGATCCATGCGAAAAGGTAATTGGAAACATGGATTTGAGTACTATCCGTCTTTGAGCTCCCAAACTCGCATTTGGTTACTCCCTTCCACGAAACCCTCAAGAAACGAGCAGACATCGGCTCCGAAGAGCTCAATGTAACTTTTCCGTTAACGAAATCTCCTGCGAGGTACTTCTTCGTTGGGTTGAAGAAAACGATTTGGATTGACGGAGACATTCTGCGGTTCGGTAGAATGGAACAAGTAAGGCAGTTACGGTTTCAAAAGACGTGAGACAAGAAAAGAGTAGAATGCTCGAATGACAGAACAATCTGACAGTATTGTTAGAGACGCAGAACGCGCGCGTCTTAAAGATGCATTGTCCAAGTGGGTGGAGCTTCCCATATAACCAATTGAAGGTGGAAGGAGGCAAGCACCTGTGGAGTACACCTTCCATGTAGACACCTATTGTTGATGGTCGTAACTAAGACATGTTGTATACAGATTGTAGAAATACTGAGTTACTCATTAATTAAAAAAAATCCTTCTCGAAATCACTGTTGGCTTTTTTTCGAAGATTAGTATTCATTTCAATGTATGACTCGAGCCATTTACTCTTTTTGAAAGTAATGATTCTATGGATTTTCTTTATTTTAACTCGTAATTGGAGCCCAGGCTGCTCGTCTTCTTCTGTGGAGTTCAGGTTCTAGCACATTTCGTGGGTTGAGTAGTCTGCCAAGGTAGACATACTCATCCACGTCTTCGATTGTTGTGATGGTTGTACTATCACCGGATGTTTGGTGGCGTACGTGTTTCTCAACACTTTGGTTGTGTTAGTATTTATTTGAAGGCCTACATTTTTGCACCTTTCTGTGAACTCTTGGATCATCCTGCTGGCAGTTCTTGGGTCGTTTGCGACGAGAATGATGTCGTCTGCGAATCTCAAACGGGTGAGATTTCTGCCATTGATCCTTACTCCTGGCACGTGAGCGTAGTCATCGTCGTGTCCTTTCAGGTGGTTCCAATACAATTGTCCGAGGACGAGTTCTAGACAAGCTGAGAAGAGGTTTGGTGATATTGGATCACCTTGACGTACACCTCTTGTGATGGGTACCTCAACTTGTCTATGGAATGGTGTGAAGGTGGTAGTGCAGTTTGTGTAGCACTCTTTAAGCAGGTTAATATAGACTGTTTCTACTCCTTGTGCTCGAAAGCTTTCCCATATGGCTCTCGGTTCCACACTGTCAAATGCCTTGTGGTAGTCAATGAAGACAAGTGTGAGCGGGATTTGGTACTCGCGGCCAACCTCGAGCAAGCGTTGTACTGGATCTAAGTAGTCGGAAAAGTTCTAGGAATCTCACGAACAACTGCTTGAAAATAATTGAACGTTTTTATGAGTTGAATACACTCAAAACCGTTCAAAAAGATAAAGACCGCGCACTTCGAATACGCCAGAGAGAATAA
The DNA here is from genome assembly GCA_003052745.1 of Caenorhabditis inopinata. NCBI lineage: Eukaryota > Metazoa > Nematoda > Chromadorea > Rhabditida > Rhabditidae > Caenorhabditis > Caenorhabditis inopinata. The sequence goes on along the minus strand of AP018152.1, from coordinate 10,388,982 downwards.
ATGCTGTTAGAACGAGTTTGTCGGAATCCACACCGAAGCATGAGAAGAATGAGTCTGGAGCTTCGAAAGAGCAATACGTCAATTTCATCTTTAGAAAAGTTTCAATAAACCATTTTTCAATTTTTTAATTGATACGGCTCATTTTGAAAAACTTGCATCACTTTGAATGCGTTACCATACTTTTGGCGTACCCTCTAAATAGATGAAGAGCTCTAGAGGTTGCTTAAATAAGAATAATACATATGTAAATGTTAAGGAAGAGCTTAACGAGTTGGTTTCGAACATTGAAGATTTCTTGAAGAAGTCTAATGACGCTTCTGAGGTTTTTTTTTCCACATTTATCTATACTGCAATGCCGTAATCGTTTTCTGAACATCTCCGTCTTATTTTGTTTTTAATGAAGATTTGTATTTTTTATTTCGAGACATGTTTCTTCTCTCTAATCTCTCTTCACACACATCCATCACAACTTTAACATATCGATTATTATTGCAACCGGTTTTTTTATAGATATATCGATTGTCTCTTCATTTTGCTTAAAGATATTTTATGTTTTAAACTTTTGAACAGCATGCGATTATTACAAAATTTAAGCAAAAACGACTGAAATATCATAGGCTGCAAATTAACATAGAAATGGAAAAATAACAACGCTTATTGATCAAAGAACACAAAATCCATTTGTAAAAGCTTCCAGCTTCAGAGTATTATTGTCTGTTTCATAGATACTATCTCTGAAGATGGCGTTAGCCGAATAAGTGCTCGAAGAAAATTGTTTAAAAATAAAGATCAATGTAAGAAAATGTCTTCTAATTGCCTATTTTTCCATAACTTTTTATTTCTATTTCCGCCTATATTTTAGTCTTAGAATACGAATCCGAACTATTGAATACTCCGAACATTTCCCAGCAAATACCATACTTGCCAATAAACTCGAGATTTTGGCTCTTCAATGGCGTCAATTTCACATTATACAGTGGCCGCCTTAATCTCAGTTTAAGCTGAAAACCGCGTATTAAGTTTTAGCTTAGATTCATGAGTTATGCAGGGTCTTAAAGACTTTGCGACTTGTGTACGAGCTGTTCCCTAAAAATAAAAACACAGAAAATCTTATGCAAACAGATAGATGTACTCTGACTTTATTTAAAAAAATGTAAATTTAAAAATGAAATCGAGAACAATTAAGGAAGGTAAGGAGGCGGGGGCGATTCGCGTCCATTGCAGAATTCTAATGAATTCTTACAGAATTCATTGCCACTTTCCACGTTGTCGATAGCAATGCGAGCACTGCACATTACACGATTCCGGCTCAACGACTCATTTTTCAGCCAGAATACCATGAGGTAGCCCATGGAAATCATGGGCGTTTCAAAACTTGCCGGAATTCCTTTCGGGATCTCAATTTCGAGAAAAACTTTATTCCGATCGTTCGGTGCCACCCGGCAGTAGTAGAAGGCTCCGCTCACTTTTTTTTCTCCGTTTCTACGAAGCTTGGCTTCCAACGGACACTCTTCAAAGCACTTGCTGAGGGAGCATGGACGCTGTTGTGGTACACTATGATAATGGGATTGCTGGAGAAGCTCGAAATGGAGCAGACTGATTCGTTTTGTCGAATAATTGTCCATGGTTACAAGCACTTTGGTAGTCTCTCCAGATACGAAGACGCGCTTGGCAAAATTTAGCTGAAAGTTTGGCGGAAATTCAAAGTTTAAAGTTCAGCAAGAAAAATTCAGAATCAATTAGTGAAGAGTTTACAAAAAACTACATGTATGTCTGTTTTTTGAACAATTCTAGGTCGCAAACAATATAATAATCTAAGAAAACTTTTCGAATGTGCCTACCTTGATAGCAATGAGTCCATCCTTGAAAAGTGTTCCAGAAGTTCTGGAATTTCTGAATTCCGACGGAATCAACATATCCGTGTTATTAAGTGTCACGTTAGTCTTCTGTATCACTGTGAACTCCTTTTTAGCCACGACGTTCAGTCTCCATGCGCGATCCAACTCCACACAGACTTCATATTTGGTCTTTACGAATTTATAAATACCGTAGAAACTTGGAGGACAATCGTTCGGTAGACAAAAGCGGAATTGCCAATCATGAGTTCCTGCTGGGATTTGAGTCTGAAAAAACTGTTTGTTTTCTTCTACAGTGCTCCACATAATTTTACGTTCACCCCCAAAAATCTCAAAATTTCGATTTTCTGTAGTTTCTAATTATTTATCTTATATGATATGGAAATACCTTTAAAAATACAATTATGGGTACTTGAGCGAAAATAAAATAAAAAGGAGTAATCGAGAAATTCGAGATTTTTCGAAAAATGGATTTTTTTTCCACATAATGATACGTTCACTTCTATTTTTTGTCGTTTTTTGAACTTTAAACTTGATTCTAATCTGTTTACTTATCGTTTTTCTGCTTTCAGAAAACAGGCTCGACGCACAATCAAGTGGATTGGTGACCGCGGAATCCCGATTATCGATTGACCAGTCTGTTCCCCTGACATAAAAATCATCGAAAATGTCTGGGGATACATGGTACGGAAAATCTACGAAGGAAACAAGATTTATGCGGACATTCCATCCCTCAAAAAGGCTATCATTGAAGCATGGCCAAAAGTGGACCAGTAGCTGCTCGACAATCTTTATTCGTCTATGGATATCCGAATTTTTGAAGTTGCTCGACAGAATGGTGGTCCCATCGATTATTAATAATCATTCGTCTGTTATTTTCTGTTTTTTTTTTAGTTTTGAGCAAGTGAACGTATGATTTTGTGGAAAATTTTTTACTCTTTTTTCATAAAATTTTGGTTTTTTTCTGATGTGTGAATTGTGAGCTAATTTTAAGTTTTTATCATAAAACACCAAAAATAGGAAGCATTTTGGTTGAAAAGCCAGTTTTTGAGATTTGGAACATTTTTGGGTTGAACGTAAAATTATGTGGAGCACTGTATTTATTTTGAAAATTCATGAAAATTGCTAAGGTTTGTCATCATCACTGTTATTTTGAAGTTCTCAATCATCTGATAATCAATTCCGAAAAAAAATGAAAAGACGTACCTCCTTATCGTCGGCGACCCATGCGAAAAAGTAATCGGAAATATGGATTTTAGTTCTGTCCGTTTTTGAGCTCGCAAACTCGCATTTGGATACTCCCTTCCACGAAACTTTCAAGAAACGGGCGGACATCGGCTCTGAAGAGCTCAATGTAACTTTTCCGCTAACGAAATCTCCTGCGAGGTACTTCATCGTTGTGTTGAAGAAAACGATTTGGATTGACGGAGACATTCTGCGGTTCGGTAGTATGGAACAAGAAGTAAGGTAGCAAATTTACAAATTTCAGAAGACGTCAGCCAAGAGAAGAGTAGAGTGCTCGAATGACAGAGCAATCTGATAGTATATTAGAGCGCATGAGATGCATTGTCCATGTGGGTGGAGCTTCCCATATGTACATATAACCCATTGAAGGTGAAAGGAGGCAAGCACCTGTGGAGTACACCTTCCAAGGAGACACCTATTGTTGATGGTCGTAAGTAACACATGTTGTATACAATTTGTAGAAATACTGAGTTACTCATTAATTAAAAAAAAATCCTTCTCGAAATCATTTTTGGCTTTTTTTCGAAGATCAGCATTCATTTCAATGTATGACTGGAGCCATTTACAATCTTTAAAAATAAGGATTCTATGGATTTTCTTTATTTTGAGACTTAATTGGAGACACTGCAAATAGATTTCATAGTGAATTACATACTTCTCTTTATCGAATAAAGTATTACATACCGTAAAAACTCAAATAGTGTTGCATGCAATACTATTGTTCAAGCTTGTCTCCGCGAGGCAATACTATTAGGGGCGCAAATCAATAAGGGGTGCAATACTATTGTTCAAAAACTATTTTTCTCGTTGTTTTTTCTTGTGGACTTCTCAAAACAATAAGAATTTATTACGATTTTCGAAAAAGTTTCAGTCAAAAATGACAAGACTTTCAGTAAGAAAGCGGTAAGAGTTCCAGTCAAAAAAAAAAAACACAATTTCGAACAAAAAATCGAAGCAAAAAAAATTATAAAATAATATCAATGTCGAATTCATCATAATCTTCACTTTCTTCGTTTTCTTCGCCTTGTAAATCAGTATCACCAATAATGCCGCCAACTGAACCTAAAGACAATGACTGGGCAGCTTCTTCTCTTTTTTGTTTCATCAGTTCCAATCCCTTTGGTATTTCGCCGTCGTCTTTAAAACAATGAATCTTGAAATCTTTAGATCCGCCCGTAGCATTCTTCAGCCCACATCCAGTGAAAGATTTTTTGATCAAAAATTCTGGTAGCTGTTTCCAAGCGTCCAAAATCCATATTAAATAAATTTCCATTGGAGGAGGACGCATATTTCCTGAGTCAGTGTACGACTGTAATCCGTGAATCATCCAACTCTCATACGATTCACTATGTTTGCTTTTAAACAGACTGTTCGAATACACATCTGGTGCATATAATTGAAATCCTGTTGGAAATCTAGAATTTCGACGTCTTCTATCTGAATGAATTCAATGATCCCTCCAGGGATCACAGCCATATCAACACGTAGGATTTTCATCACTTTCTTGGTATCCGTGTTAATGTTGCAACGATATGATGCTCTGTGGTCTCATCATTGAAAAATGTTATCTCTGACCATGAGAGCTCCATCGAGGAACCAAACTTTTTAATAATCGATGCAATAGGAAATTTTTTCGGAAGCAAAACTAAAGGACGACACTTGAATCCGTCCGAGCGAGCAGTAAGCATGACAGAGATATGAAGCTTGTCATGTCCAGTTGCAGTTTCGAAGAACTGAACTCCTTCTTAATTCATTTTTTGTTGAACGATCTACCTTATTTGCTCCCAATTCGTCGATAGTCAAACTATTTGAGAAATATAAATAATCCGCCGTTTCATCATAGGAATATCGTAGTTACAGGTTAAATAAGTGATCGAAAAAAACATTAAAAAATAGAAAATAATCAAACAAAAAGAAGAAAAAACAAAAAAAATGAAATAAGGAAAAAATAACAAATCTAAATTATTTTGCTCGCTTTTCACTATTGAAAGGCGTATGGGCAGTTAACAGTTCTCAAACCTCAAACGTGGATTGAAAAAATTTGTGTCATCACGAAGGAGCAAGACAATTAGGGAGGCAATGTTATTAGGGGCGCAAATCAATTAGGGGGTGCAATACTATTGTTCAAGCTTGTCTCTGCGGGGCAATACTATTAGGGGCGCAAATCAAATAGGGGTGCAAATCTATTAGAGGTTTTACGGTAACTTTTTAACACCATTATTAAAGTCTATGGTCTATGGTTTTTTTTCCTTCCCATATACAGTGCGTTTCAATATTATACGTCCACTCTTGTTTTTGGCCGTAACTTGAGAACCGGTTGAGATATCAATCTAATTTCATTAAAATTGAATTCAGAGCAACAAATTACATCTAGAAAACCATTTTTGAGAAAAAATATTGAAAACTACTCGAGATACAGAGAAAATTCTGAAAATGTGACATTTGCAACCGTTTCAAAATTATACGTCCACTTCAAAGGTATGTCGATCTTGACCTTTGGCGGAGCCGGAAAAGCTTGAATTTAGTTTTGTTTTTTGCTGCCAATGTGAGAAACTTTTTTCATTATGATTTTCCTTGTTTTTCTCCACTTTTCAACATGTCTCGTGGCCATTTGCTCACTGATGCTGAAAAAGCCTTCATCGACGCGTTCAAAACCTCTGGTTGGACCAACAGGGCTATCGCGAAACATCTAAATCGTTCCCACGATTGCATTAATCGTTTTGTATCGAACCGGACCCGCAACAATCAACCCAACAAGGCTGGACGTCCTCCAAAACTCAATTCAAGAGCCAAACGATCAATCGTTCGTGTGGCTTCAAACACCATGAAGTCTTGTAATGATATCAAAAAAGAGCTGAATCTTGGAGTGAGCAAGTGTACAATCTGGAGGGCTCTTAAGGATGATCCAAACATCAAAAGAGCAGTCATGCGCCCTGCTCCGAAGCTCACTGACAATCACAAAACTCGCCGTCTCGACTTCGCTCGAAAAAACATGGGAACCAACTGGGATAAGGTATTAAATTTAAAATTATCTATCCAAATTATCTTATCTTTTACAGGTAATTTTTTCGGACGAGAAAAAATTCAATCTTGATGGACCCGACGGATTCAAATCGTACTGGCACGACTTGCGGAAGGATCCAGCCGTTTTTGCCAAAAGGAATTTCGGGGGAGGCAGTTTGATGGTATGGGGAGCATTTGCTTCGGCTGGATACTTGGAGCTCGCTTTCACCACTTGTCGAATGAACTCCACAGACTACCAAGACGTTCTCCAGAACCACCTTATCCCGTTTCGTCGTCGATTCAGTCGCCGCCAGTTCATTTTTCAGCAAGATAATGCTGCAATCCATGTCAGCCGCTCCACTTTGGACTGGTTCCAATCGAAAAACATCGATGTCTTGCCATGGCCAGCTTGCTCTCCAGATCTGAATCCGATGGAAAATGTTTGGGGCGAGCTGGTTCGTCGTCTTTACCGCCATGGAAAGAAGTATGCTAGTATTGGAGAGCTTCGGGATGCGCTGATTGCTGAGTGGAGTCTGCTGGAGCAGGAGTTCAAGACTAAGAGCACCCAATACATCCAAAACCTTATCAAATCGATGCCAAATCGTCTCTTCGATGTCATTGCTGCTAAAGGTTCATCCACAAAGTATTGAAATATTTTTTATTCTCTATTTTAGCATTGATTCTGAGAGTGGACGTATAATTTTGAAACGGTTGCAAATGTCACATTTTCAGATTTTTCTCTGTATCTCGAGTAGTTTTCAATATTTTTTCTCAACAATAGTTTTCTAGATGTAATTTGTTGCTCTGAATTCAATTTTAATAAAATTAGATTGATATCTCAACCGGTTCTCAAGTTACGGCCAAAAACAAGAGTGGACGTATAATATTGAAACGCACTGTAACCCATTGCAGGTGGAAGGAGGCAAGTACGCGGAGTACACCTTCCAAGTGGACACCTATTGTTGATGGTCGTAAGTAACACATGTCGTATACAAATTGTAGATATGTGGCTCAACTGAGTTTTTCATCAATTTAAAGAAATCCTTCTCGAAATCACTTTTGGCTTTTTTTCAAAAATTAGTATTCATTTCAATGTATGACTGGAGCCATTTACTATCTTTAAAAATAAGGATTCTATGGATTTTCTTTATTTTAACTCCTAATTGGAGACACATGCTTTGCGATCTTGGGCGTCAGTCGATTTCCTCGGTATAATGAGACTTCTTTTCGTAGTGACTCGTACCATCTCATGGGGGGTCCGACAGAATCCTATGGTTCCGGGAATCTTTGATTCGTTACCAATTTTTACATTTTCTGGACACCAGGGAAAATTCATTGTGACGATGGTGTAATTCTTTGGGATATTCAAGATCTTCTTCTGACTTCTTTAAGTAATCAATATAATCCTTCAGATCCAATTTAACTTCACATTTACATGATTCACCTTCACTTTCAATAAATGTGTTATAGTTCTTCAAATCTCCATTGAGAACATTAATTAAAGACTGAGTTTCGAACTGAAAATCACCAGTAGGTAACATCTGACACATGGCCCATCCATACAAATTATTATAATAGCATCTAAATACAAAAAGGAAGTTTGTTAATTTTTTTGGATTGAATTTTGTAGAGTATTTATTGTTAACCTTGGGTTGGGCTATCAGGATAATGATTCTCTTATCTATGAAATGTTAACATCTGATCTTTTAATTTCCATTACATCGACGAGCTCTTTTAAGTCAAGACTGGTTAAGATTGGTTAATGGCTGCAAGTCCATAGACTCCATAGACAGAGACTAAAAATGGTCATTTAATAATAAGCAAAACTTCAAAGCTCGTGTGATGTGCCGACAACTATTAGGTTGGTCCCTAAGTTTTTTTCGATTTTGGAAAAAATTTTATTGAAAATTTTTACATCTCTAAGCAAATATAATTAATGAAAATATTCACCATTAGCATTGATGGACTTCTGCCATCGCCCTGGAAGTTTCTTGATTCCTTCATCAAAGAAGTTCTGTTGGGCAAAGTACTGAGTCAACTCAGTTTCATTGTCCTTCTTTGTCTTAAAAGTTTTGCCATCAAGATGTCGCTGGAGATGGCTGAAAAGCCAAAAATCAGAAGGAGCGAGATCTGGAGAATACGGTGGGGGGTGCAAGACAATCCATCCACACGACAAGAGATCAGCATTTGTTATCCTTGCAACGTGAGGGCGCGCTTTGTCGTTTTGAAAGAAAATTTACGCTTTCTCTCCTCGGCTCTTCTTCACTGCTTCTCTAAGTTTTTGCAACTGTGTAGTGTAGACGTCAACTGTTATTGTTTTGCCTTCTTTGAGCAATTCCCAATACTCGATTTCTTGCACGGATCACCAAACGCACAGCATCGCCTTTTTCACATGAAGTTCGGGGTTCTGGACGTCTACCGGCTGCTCATCTTTGTCCACCCACTGGCGGTTCCGTATTTAATTAGAGTAGTATATACTATTCACTTCACATCACCAGTGATTAGATCATTCAGCCAGTCTTGAGTGCGGTGAGAAGAGTAAAGAACCGTACTGATGTCCACTCGGCGATCCTTATCGTAGTCCTTCAAGGCATGAGGTACCCAATGTCCAAATTTGTTGAGTTTTCCAATTGTTCGCAATCCACGTACTAGAGTTGCATGACCAACCCCTAAGGTCTTTGACAATTCACGGGTGGTTGAAAACAAATCGGCTTCAATAGTATTCTTCAACAGGTCCAAATCCACCTTCCGGACCGATCTTCGTCTTCCAATTCAAAATTCTTGGCTTGAAATCGATCGGTCCAGCTTGATCGTATGGGCAGTAGGAGATTTTTCTTCATATATTTCTTTAATTTTCTTGTGGATATCTTGAATTTTTAAACCAGAAAGGAATACAAATAAAATGACATTTTGGAAGTGTAGATGGGACGAAAGCAAGCGGCATGCTCGCGAGAAGGAGGAATGATGCAAAGTGTGTAAAGCAAGTCCGTGAAATACTCTATCCAACAGAAAACATCGGTTTTAAGAGAGAACAGGAGCAATTTCAGAGAAAATTACCCTGATCTAGCTTTGATAAATTTTCTTGTTTTAGAGGGATTCTGACAATGATCCCACTTCTTAAAAGTAGCTGAAACCAGCAAAAAAGTAAAGATTGCGGTGTTGTGGATTTTCGGAAAATACGTAACTTGAGATGAATGCTTATTTCACGCAAACTGTATATATTAAAAACAAAAAACATTGATCTGCGTTCGGGGGGAATCGAACCCCCGTCGAATGCTTGGAAGGCATCCATGCTGACCATTACACCACGAACGCCCTGATATCTGTTTTATCTAGATGCAATGATTTTCGCGTTAATAAGGAAGATAAGCCAATTGTATCAATCAGAATGACAAGAGAAAAAACTAGCTTTTGATAAATAATCTTGTTTTAGAGAGATCCTGAAAATGATCCCAATCCTTGAAAATAGTTGAAACCGGCGAAAATGTACTGAATGCGGTGTGGTGAGTTTTCGGAAAATACCCAATTTGAGATTAATTCCATATGCATATTCCACGCAAACTCGGAAAATACGCAACTTATTAAAAACAAAAAACATTGATCTGCGTTTGTCATCTGTTTTCTTGCAATTACTCGAACATTCAAACAGAAAATTCATTAAAAATTCGGAAATAGTAAGAAACAGCTGAAAACTGTGTAAAAATGTCCACGATGACGAGAAATATAATAATTTTTAGTAGCGGCTGGCAGGACGGGGGAAAATTAGGAAAAATATTTTTTGCAAACAAAATGTCACTTGAAATGCACTTAGTGATCTGCTCCAACAGCGTGACTAATTCGCTTGAAGCATGAGGACTGATTTCTGCTTGATCTAGATGCAAAGATTTTCGCGTTAATAAGGAAGATAAGCCTAGAATACAATCGGAATGACAAGAGAAAGAAGCATTTGCTAAGAAGATAGATTTTGATAAATGTTCTTGTTTTAGAGAGATTCTGATAATGATCCCACTCCTTAAAAAAAGCTGAAACCGGCAAAAACGTACTGAATTCGGTGTTGTGGATTTTAAGAAAATACCCTATTTGAGATGAATGCATATTCCACGCAAACGGTGTATATTGAAAACAAAAAAACATTGATCTGCGTTCGGGGGGAATCGAACCCCCGTCGAATGCTTGGAAGGCATCCATGCTGACCATTACACCACGAACGCCCTGATTTCTGTTTGATGGAGATGCAATGATTTTCGCGTTAATAAGGAAGATAAGCTTATTGTATCAATCAGAATGACAAGAGAAAGATCTAGCTTTTGATAAATTTTCTTGTTTAGAGAAATTCTGATAATGATCCCAATCCTTGAAAATAGCTGAAACCGGCTAAAACGTACTGAATTCGGTGTTGTGAATTTTAAGAAAATTCCCAGTTTGTGATGAATGCATATTCCACGCAAATGGTGTATATTGAAAACAAAAAAACATTGATCTGCGTTCGGGGGGAATCGAACCCCCGTCGAATGCTTGGAAGGCATCCATGCTGACCATTACACCACGAACGCCCTGATTTCTGTTTGATGGAGATGCAATGATTTTCGCGTTAATAAGGAAGTAAGCCTATTGTATCAATCAGAATGACAAGAGAAAGATTTAGCTTTTGATAAATGATCTTGTTTTAGAGAGATCCTGAAAATGATCCCACTTCTTAAAAGTGGCTGAAACCGGCAAAAAATGTACTGAATGCGGTGTTTTGGATTTTCGGAAAATACCCAACTTGAGATGAATGCATATTCCACGCAAACGATGTAAAAACAAACAAACATTGATCTGCGTTTAGGGGGAATCAAACCCCCGTCGAATGAGAGATTCTGAGAGATTCTGACAAAGATTTCACTCCTTAAAAATAGCTGAAACCGGCAAAAATGGGCGCTATCTTAATTGGAGGGGTCAATGGAATGGTTATTAGTCATTTTTGAAGGTTTTTGTAATTTTTTTTTGTACAATTGTTTGTTGTTACTGTTAAAATATTTGTAAGTTTTTTCACGCGTGGCGCTCCCCCGGGGCACGAAAACCACGATCCCACGATGAGCCGCTATTTCGCTTATTAGTTAATTACAAATATGAATAGGACCGCAGCGGCTGCACTTCTCGACTTGGAGTCGTTAACAACTTTCAATGGATGGTCCGGTTTCGCGAGGATGTCGTCTTAAGAATTCGACTCGAACCTTCCTGAAAGGGGCCTTTTGTGGAAAATCAACCGGTGTCCTTCTTGCCAGGAGGCAAGTAAATCAACAAAGCAGATAAGCAGAATATGTTTTTATATTATAATTGGAATGAATAGACATTATAATGGATATTAATAGGCATTATTAATTAGATTAGATCTTATTTGTTGCAAATGGGATCTTGCATGTGAATCGACGAAAATGAAGTTTGAGTGCAATAAGCGTGCTTGTCGATCAGCGGCAGTCTCGTGTAAGACAGAGAAGGGCAGAATTCCGGATTGCGCATTCCGCATTCCGGATTCCGCCGTTTTTTTATTCATTCTTCCGAATTCCAGATTCCGTGAAAAAAATGTTTCCGTTCTCCGTTTTCCGGATTGCGAGTTCCCGAAATCAATTCCGCCCTACTCTGGTGTAAGATCGGAAACCTCAAAGGAACTTTCTTTGAAGGTCTGCGTGGCAATAGAAAGAAAATTTTCTTACTGAGTCTGCTGTACGCCACATCCTCCATGTCAAACGAGGACCTCGCAAAATAAGTCGAAATAGAAGAGAACACTGCATCGCAATGATTCAGAGACGTTATGGCGGATGATTTCTTCCAGCCAGCCACCAAAATTGTAGGGATGGGAGTAGTCGTTCAAATTGACGAGACCAACATCGTCAAGAGAAAACACAATGTTGGGAGGATGGTTCGAGACGGCTGGCTTGATGGTGGGATTCAAAACAATAGCCGCTCTGTTTTCGTTGAAATCACCGGTAAGCGAGACAAAGGTGCGCTCGAAGCCATCGTCACGAAATGCTTCCGGGAGCTTCCGGGAACCACAATATTAACGGATTGTTGGGCTGGTTACAATGGTTGAAAGCATTGGATGTCGACCATCAAACAGTGAATCATTCTTCCAACATTGTAAACCCTGTCACTGGTCACCATACTCAGAGAATTGAACAATAAATCCAAAGTGTGGCTTCAAAGGGGAATTACGGAATCATCATTAATTTGAGGCGCTGTGGCATCTCAAATATCATGATGAAGCGAAATTTTACGAGTTATGGGCCGAAATCGCTAAGAAATATCCAGTAACAGTAATTTTCTTCTTTGTGCTAAAATGACTAAAAACTACTGACTCCTCCCAACTAAGATAACGCCCAAAAAGGAATTCGGTGTTGTGAATTTTAAGAAAATACCCTATTTGAGATGAATGCATATCCCACACAAACTATATGTATTAAAAACAAAAAAACATTGATCTGCGTTCGGGGGGAATCGAACCCCCGTCGAATGCTTGGAAGGCATCCATGCTGACCATTACACCACGAACGCCCTGATTTTTATTTGATGGAGATGCAATGATTTTCGCGTTAATAAGCAAGATAAGCCTATCGTATTAATCAGAATGACAAGAGAAAGAACTAGCTTTTGATAAATGATCTTGTTTTAGAGAGATTCTGAAAATGATCCCAATCTTTGAAAATAGCTGAAACCGGCTAAAACGTACTGAATTCGATGTTGTGAATTTTAAGAAAATACCCTATTTGAGATGAATGCATATTCCACGCAAACGGTGTATATTGAAAACAAAAAAAAATATTAATCTGCGTTCGGGGGGAATCGAACCCCGTCGAATGCTTGGAAGGCATCCATGCTGACCATCACACCACGAACGCCCTGATTTCTGTTTCATCTATATTCAGAAGCCGCCTACTGAATGCCGCTAATCAACGAAGGAGTCTTAAGAAGGTAGCGAGAGACATAACAGAGTATAAATCTCAAATACCTTGCCTTAAGTCTCCAACGAGCGGCGAAAGAATCACTTCTAGGACAAAGATGGAACAGGAGATTCAGAAGTTCTACTCGAAACTATTCAGCAGCAACTTCTCTTCTCCTACATCAACCAATACTTCCATCAGAACGGAAACACCACCACCAGCACCACCGTTCCTCCCAGAAGAAGTGCGAACTGCCCTCAATTCATTCCCAAACGGGAAGGAAGCAGGTGATGACAAAATCACTGCAGATTTTCTCAAGAGCTGTCATGACAATTTCATTAGCCTGATCGCACGACGATTCTCGAAGTATTTAGAAAGCGGAAAAGTTCCATTGAAATAGAAAAACTCGAACATTACTCTGATCTTCAAAAAAGGAGACAGGGAAAATTTGGAGAATTATAGGCCTATCTGCCTTCTATCAGTACTCTATAAGACATTCTCAAAATGTCTATTAAATAGAGTACGAAAAACACTAGAAGAAGCCCAGCCAGTCGAGCAAGCAGGATTCCGTCGATCATTCTCAACGATCGACCACATACATTCAGTACAACGCTTGCTCGAGGTTGGCCGCGAGTACCAAATTCCGCTCACACTTGTCTTCATCGACTTCCACAAGGCATTTGACAGTGTGAAACCAAAAGCGATATGGGAAAGCCTTCGAGCACAAGGAGTAGAAACAGTCTATATTAACCTGCTCAAAGAGTGCTATGCAAACTGCACTACCACCTTCACACCATTCCATAGACAAGTTGAGGTACCCATCACAAGAGGTGTACGTCAAGGTGATCCAATATCACCAAACCTCCTCTCAGCTTGTCTAGAGCTCGTTCTCGGAACATTGTCTTAGAACCATCTGAAAGGGCAAGACGACGACTACGTTCACGTGCCAGGAGTAAAGATCAATGGCAAAAATCTCACCCACTTGAGATTCGCAAACGACACCATTCTCGTCGCAAACGACCCAAGAACTGCCAGCAGGATGATCCAAGAGTTCACAGAAAGGTGCAAAAAAGTGGGCATTCAAATAAATACTAACACAACCAAAGTGTTGAGAAACACGTACGCCACCAAACATCCGGTGATAGTACAACCATCACGACAATCGAAGACGTGGATGAGTATGTCTACCTTGGCAGGCTACTCAACTCACGAAATGAGCTAGAACCTGAACTCCACAGACGAAGACGGGCAGCCTGGGCAGCGTTCAACAACATCAAAAGAACCACCGACGCTCTCACCTGCCCACGAATTCGAGCTCAATTTTTCGACACCATCGTTCTTCCCGCGCTCACATACGGGTTTGAAACCTGGACCTTTACACAGAACCTCGCTGAAAGGATCCGTGTGACGCATGCATCACTAGAAAGAAGATAAATTGAAATGACCCTCACGGAACAACGCCAACGAGACTTACACCGCGAAGACATCCGAAAAATCTCCCAAGTCACGGACCCACTCAAATACATCAAAAAGAAAAAATTAGGATGGGCCGGGCACATTATGCGAAGAAATGACGGAAGATGGACGAAACTGATACAAGAATGGATTCCTAGAGACCAAAAACGACCTGTCGGACGACCCCCCATGAGATGGTCCGACTCACTACGAAAGGAAGTCTCGATATACCGAGGAAACCGACTGACTACTTCATGGACAATCATCGATTGCAAGGCATGGTTAGCTGTGATCCCCGCTCACACAAGCGAATGACGGATCGACTTAGTAAGTAACTAACAAGGGAACCATGTTTCGGTATCATCTCAGAATTTTTTCTAAATTTGCTCATTTATAGTTTCGAATACGGGCTTTCTCGTGGTGTGTTCGGTTTTCTGCACAAATTTCTAGAAGTCGAGAAAATTCCATCTGAAAATTCACTGTTGTTTTGCTCTCCTCCTTCTTTTCCACTTTCCCCCTTTCCTCTATCCATTCTCCACAGTGGAAAAAGCGAGCAACAGTGGCCGAGTGGATAGTGGGGATGAATAGGAAACACAAGTTTGGGGTTCGATTCCGTCGTTGTCAATTTTCTTTTTTCTTTTTTTTCTTTTTTTTTCTTTGATGTTGGAAGAATTTTTCGAAAATCAAAAATATGGAAGCTTCTAGAAACGCTCTGGAAAGGGTATAAAAGGGCTAATTTTTATTCATTTAATGTTTTTTCTTGTTTTTTTTTTGCTGTTTTTATTCTTGTCTGTTCTATCATCTACCATGATAAACGTCGATAAAGTTGTGGACTATGTTCATGCTCATTGGAAAGGTCTTCCAAAAAAGCCCTGCTTGAATGAAGATGATTCGAATTTTGCCGATTTTTTGCTGGAAGCTCTGAATTCTGCTGCCAATGGGAACTTCGAAATATTCAAAGAAGAGTTCTTCACTGAATTTGAGGAGGACACAAAAGATACGAGTGACTTTTGCTATAATTCCAAGAACGTTTTGTTTTCAATCATTTTATAGATTGGAGCCCAGAAGATGAAGAGTATCACCAATTGAAAGTCTATAACGATGTCGAAGATCTTCCTGGACAACCGAACATGATTCAATTTTCTACAGGAGAGTTCGTGCATTTGGACAAAGTGAAAGAAGCGGTGGAATTTTATGGATCGAAGTCCGGTATTACCAATTCCGGCGCACGGATCCGTCCTAGCTTTGAAACCATGAAAGGTCGATTTCGTTTCATCAAAAAACTATATCACCTCCAAAAGATTCGAAGCTATGAGGCAACAAGTGAGAATCAATCATCATAATTAAACTTAACTTTTTGAAAACCAAAACTTTCAGAAACCATCAAGTTCGAAGTTCGATCAAGTTCGATTAAAGGTACAGTTTTTTCATTTAAAAAACTGTGAAAATTTTCAAATCATATTTCAGCTTTTGTCACTGGTTTGGTGGCAATTGTGCTCTCCGAAGTTGCAACCTTGGGCCCAATATGCCTGGCATACCTGTGGATATGACGTCCCTAGACCACCATACTTCCAAACACCAGCACAGTACCTTTTCCCCAAAAAGGTATCCCACGAATGTCATGGAAACGGATGCAGCAAAACCTCATTTATTAAATGCATTTATTGTGAGGAACATTTTTGTTTCCAACACTTTGTACTTGTTCACCATAGATGCTGTTGATTTCCTGTTTTCGGTCTTCTTTTTTGTAATAATAAATATAGATAGTAAAAGATTTTTCTAATTGAGAGAAATAGAGTTTAAAATTCTTCCAACATCAAAGAAAAAAAAAAGAAAAAAGAAATTTGACAATGACGGAATGGAACCCCAAACTTGTGTTTCCTATTCATCCCCACTATCCACTCGGCCACTGTTGCTCGCTTTTTCCACTGTGGAGAATGGATAGAGGAAAGGGGGAAAGTGGAAAAGAAGGAGGAGAGCAAAACAACAGTGAATTTTCAGATGGAATTTTTTTGACTTCTAGAAATTTGTGCAGAAAACCGAACACACCACGAGAAAGCCCGTATTCGAAACTATAAATGAGCAAATTTAGAAAAAATTCTGAGATGATACCGAAACATGGTTCCCTTGTAAGTAAGTAAGTAACCCTATTTGAGATGAATGCATATTCCACGCAAACGGTGTATATTGAAAACAAAAAGAAACATTAATCTGCGTTCGGGGGGAATCGAACCCCCGTCGAATGCTTGGAAGGCATCCATGCTGACCATTATACCACGAACGCCCTGATTTCTGTTTGATCTAGATGCAAAGATTTTCGCGTTAATAAGGAAGATAAGCCTATTGTATCAGTCAGAATGACAAGGGAAAGATGTAGCTTTTGATAAATGATCTTGTTGTAGAATGATCCCACTTCTTAAAAGTAGCTGAAACCAGCAAAAATGTACAGAATGCGGTGTTGTGGATTTTAAGAAAATACCCATTTTAGATGAATGCATATTCCACACAAACTATATATATTAAAAACAAAAAAACATTGATCTGCGTTCGGGGGGAATCGAACCCCCGTCGAATGCTTGGAAGGCATCCATGCTGACCACGAACGCTATGATTTTTATTTGATGGAGATGCAATGATTTTCGCGTTAATAAGGAAGATAAGCCTCAAATACAAACAAAACTAGATTTCGATGAATGTTCTTGTTTTAGAGAGATTCTGACAAAGATCCCACTTCTTAAAAGTGGCTGAAACCGGCAAAAATGGGCGCTATCTTAATTGGAGGGGTCAATGGTTTTTAGTCATTTTTGGAGGTTTTTGTAATTTTTTTGTTCAATTGTTGCCAATAGCCAAGAGAGAAAGAGGGAGACTTTCATCGATTGCGTTCTAATATTTCAATATTTTGTGTTATCTTTTTTCTTGCAATTATTCGAACATTCAAACAGAAAATTCATTAAAAATTCGGAAATAATAAGAAACAACTGAAAACTGTGTAAAAATGTCCACGATGACGAGAAATATAATAATTTTTAGTAGCGGCTGGCAGGACGGGGGAAAATTAGGAAAAATATTGTTTGCAAACAAAATTTCACTTGAAATTCACTTAGTTATCTGCTCCAACAGCGTGACTAATTCGCTTAAAGCATGAGGATTGACTGGATGGCGACTTTCCACGCTGGAATCTGCCACGAGCTTCTTCTTCAATCAACTGAAATTTTTTGAAATTTCGGAATTGTACTTCAAATTTAAAAATGGATTTCTTTTCATAGACAAGGAACAGTTATCTGATGTACTCGATTCGAGCAATCTCCCGGTCTCTGTCCATACTTTAAAGTAAAACCTATGCCACTAGTACAGGGTGCGGAATAAATAATAGGATGAGATTTTGCGGCAAGTCTGGCGCCGGTACACCGCGCACGGCGCACACTTTGATTTTTATTTATTTTTATTACACCCTTTCGTTTATGTTTTTCAAGTTTTTCCCCTAATTGTTTCCGAATTTTAGTCAATGGTGGCTGCATTTCCGTATAGATTCCCGATCCTGAATTGCATGAGAATGGGATTGTCTAATTCAGAGATTACAAAAATGTTGAATGTGCTACATAATTCTCTGGTTTATTGGACTGTGACTCGTTACCAACGTCTTCGGATACTGGAAGACACGCCTAGATGGTCGTCCCACTACTGTCACGACTTCTGAAGCTGTCAAAAAAGATTCGCAGTAATGTAGCAAGAACATGAGAAACACGGCTAATGAGATGGATATGATTGAAAAGTCTATGAGAAGAATCGTCGAAAACAAGCTGAAGATGGCCCCTCATCGTATCCAAAAGGCTGCTTTTATGACTGAGTAGAACAAGGCTCTCCGCATGCAAAAAGCATGTCACTTCCTGACTGGCACTCGCACCTTTGCACTGTCTTCAAAGATGAAAAGTTTCACGGTGGAGGATATCAAAAATGGCCAAAACCACCGGATCATCGCCACAGACTTTCAGTCGGCCTGTCAGAATGGGAAATTCTTCAATATCACTTCTCATCCGGCCTCCGTGATAATCTTTGGCGGATTTTGCGCAAACCGCAAAACTTCGCTCATTTTTGTGGATTCTGAAGTCAAAGTAAACCAAATTTATTACAGAGAACGCATTTTGGAAAATGTTCAACTTCCCTGAATCAAAAATCACTTTGGTCTAAACTCTTGAACCATCTAATAGGACTCAGCTCCAGCTCATCGCGCCGAAGCACCACAACAGTGGTGCAAGGACAATTTCCCCAAGTTCATCACTTCTGAAAAACGATCTGTATCTTCGTCTGATTTGAATCTAATAGATTATGCCGTTTAGGGATACTTGATCCAGATGATTTCAACGAAAAACTACTGCAGTTTAGGTGCCGTGAAGATTGCGCTTCTGAAGGCCTGGGACGATCTTGACGTCAACTACCTGCGTTCCTTTGTTGACTCCTACCCGAAGAGATTGAGAGCTGCGGTGAAGGCGAAAAGAGGAACATTCGGAAAGTGTTAATTTTCTTTGTTTTATATTGTTTGAGTAAACGTATGTCTAAGTTTCATATCGATTTGCAAAAGTTATGGCGTTTGAAACCCATCCTATCACTTATTCCGCACCCTGCAATTCAAAATTATTTATTTTTCATTTGTTACCCCTGTGATAATAGAAAGTTTGAGATTTAGAAATACTATTGCATTGCACTTGGCTTAGAAACTCGGATATTAAAAAAAAACTAGATTTCCATATTCCCCGTTAAATGTTACCTTTTTGGTCTCCGAGGTCAGGTAGGCTGGTGTTTTGTCATGGGGCACTGGACCTCTGCAATCTTTTTGTTCATGCAAGAATTAATGTTGGTAAGCAGTTTTAATGAAAAGTTATAGGGCGACTAGCACAAAACAAATAATTCGGTAATGGGCAACTAGTGAGCATTTAGTTGGTAACAGTTAGTGGGAAAATAGAGGGCTGCTTGTAGTCATCTATTGAAAAGTGTTGGTTAGCTAGTGGGATGGTTTGAAAGTGCTCATTACATTCATTCGAAATCTCTTTTCTCATTGATCAATACTACAATATTCGGCACAGTTTCTAAGAACCATTTCAATTCATTTCTTCAACTGAACATGTGTTTCTATAACCGAAATAGTTTTTGATTAATGCAAAATCTCACTCCGGTGTCACTCCAGTTTGCTGGTACAACTGCTCGGCAGTGGCTTCCGATGAATACAAATTCATCGGCGAATTGTATTGCAAATGATGGACAGACGCACCAGGCGACAAATCATTTCGATTGCGACCAGATGGAGAATGATAGTATGTTTTTGATGGGGACAATCCTCCGTGAGCTCCGGGAGCTGCTGGCGCAGTGTTGATAAATGTCAATTGGTTCAAAGGGGTACCACCGGATCCTGGACCGTAGTGTTGTACAGTGGCTCCGTTGTTGTAGCTGCAAAACTATGGCGAACATTAGTACTGTTATAATTAAAAGTTTAGGTGACTTTTGAAGTTTTCCAATTCAGATAAGCTTAATATGCTTTAAGGCTTTTGGAAAGAATTCAACCCAACCACTGTTACGAATCCCAGTGATTTGGTACAATGCTCCGGTATTGCGGTATACCAGAATATAGGTAAGTAATTGGGAAGCATCGTACCAAACAATAAGTTTATTAATTTTAGTAAGGCTTCCACTAAAGACGAAATAAGAGCGTCTCGTCTCGTCTTCGCCATCGTCTAGAATTTGCCTGACGCAAAGATAGAAATAGTGTTGGTACACATGCAATTTAATTGACGACGTAAGACGAACGCAAGACGAACAGAAAGACGAATGAAGACGAAACCAAAGGATTCCACGAAAGACGACCGACTTGTTTCGTCTTTCGTGGAAGCCTTAAAATTAGTTTTTTTAATAGCTTCTTCTGAGCTTTAGATTTTGATGAAATAGTACACGATTTTGATTATTTCGTGTGACATCGGAATTTTTTTTTAATTTCGATTAATTCAAGCTATGTATTACAGAGTTTAGAAGAAATTTTCTAGAACTAATTATCAACCAAAATGTTTTTTAATGTTTCTTTTACCTGTAAGTGGCCGGCGGAGCTTGAGCCTGAATTGCACTTCCATTGGAATGAGCACCTCCTTTAAACCCTCCGTATACGCCATATCCTGTTGGCACATTGTTATAATTGCCGCCATTATTCTGGTTATAATTCGCACTTCCCGGCAAGATATTGTTGTCAGTTGACCTTTGATGGACAGCGTTGTTGTAGTTTGTAGTGCTGTTGTTATAGGAAGAGAACGGCGGAGCAGGTGAGAGACGAATTGGGATGTTCCGTGTGGAAGACGGAGAAAGTCCACCGGCTCCGCCAAATGAATTTTGAGAAGAGGAGTGGTAGGTGGAGCTGAAAATTTCATTTTTTTTCATTTATTTTTTCTGAAAATCAGAATCAATTTTGAATTCAGTTGAGTTGAGCGACTGTTTTCATAATAATATAATTGTAATTTACTAGTTATACACGTTATTGTAATTTCGTGAACTTCTCGGAGAAAGGGCTAATCACATCTTCTCTTCCCGATTTTCCGAATTAGTAGCCAGTTTTTAAGAACTGCAAAGCAATTTTTTTCAACTATTTCTAGTGGACAAGACGAAGTTCACTTTCTCTTCGCGATTTTCAGCATTTTCAGACAAATTCATGGAATTCCAAGACAATGATTTTTATAGTTTTGTTCACTTCTGGACGTTACGTAAGAAACAAATATTGCAATCGAGAAATAGACGGTATTTGGAAAGACAAAATGACATCTTGCTCTCACGATTTTCAGAAATTTCGTAGAATTCTAAGAAATTCTATCGGCAATCCCATTTCCGTTTATTTTCGCTTCAGGATCCAGAGTTCTCGGTATGCAGGCTTTCAACGAACCTAATCGGACAGAATGTGAAGGTCAATATCCCACCATATTAAAATTATAGATACTTGCAAACTATTCATTCACAGAAACGATTGCACTACAAACTACGGACTACAAACTACAAAAATCTCAAAAACCGACAAAGTCCAGAAACAAGAAATAGCACTCAACGTTGGTTACAGTTTTAAAAGCCAATAGCGTCCTCCCACCTTTGATGATTGCTTGTATTCGTGTTGGTGACATTGCGTTGATTGACACCGGATCCGGTTCCAAAGTGGGAACCGAACGTGTTGCTCTGAAATTATAGAACTCCTCATTGTGGACAGAAAAGACTTTTGCTATATTTTGCTACCTGATCGAAAGAGGAGTTTCCCCTGCCAAAATTTGAACCGAATCCGGTTCCGAAACTACTTCCAAAACCCGGCTTAATTTCTTCGACTACCATTTTATTATCCTTCTCGTTCAACGTCCATGGAAGACATGTGTGCGAGGTGACAAATCTGAAAGTTGGAATACTTGGTTTTCTAAGCGACCAAAACAAAGGTTAGCCCATCAGATAGGATAGCTGGGCACTGCTTACGCACATTTCTCATCACTATGATGCACAGCGGTTGGGAAACTGCACGCTAGGGGTGCCGACAAGTTGTCCTGCCAGCTGTCTGCCAGCTAATTTCTTACTAGTTGCCCGGAATTTGCCCAATAACTGATCACTAGCTGCAACTGCCCTTATAGTGCAGAAAATGCAAGGAATTGATCAATCATACAAAACAAAATTGGGACAGCGGCCCAATTTTGTGAGTGGACAGCAAGCATCCCAGGTGCCAACTTTTCAGCAATTCTACGCTCAGTTGGTCAGCGAAAGTTATCAACATTTGAATATAATTTTACCTATTCTTACTATTAGACGTTTCGTAAGCCGGTTTTACAATTTAAAATTTTCATTACCCTCAACCCCCCCCCTTTTCTTTTGCTTCAAGACCTTACCTCTGCAGCGAAAGACGGATCTCATTAAACGAGTCATTGATAAGATTATTGGCAGTATTGGCATCCAATCCACGTGTCGAACGTCCGTTAATCTTCAATTTCAGGAAATTTTCGAATATGGATTACTGTAGGATTACTGTACCTGATCTACCTTATCATTGTGCTTAACACCAGCTTTGTCCGATAGCGATTCGGCTTCGACCTAGGAGAAACATGGAATTATTCAAGATTCTCTATTTTTTTTAATAATTTATCTTAGATTAGACCCCGCACTTCCAATCTTTGTCCCCTTCTTATCTTCACTAACATGTCTAGGAGCATCATCACTTCAACTTGAACTCAATTCGTTCATCGAAAGAACAGGTGCGTGGGAAGATGGAGTTTTTGGGGAAATAGTTTGGAAGACAGGGGAAGATAAGAGAAAAAGATAGAAAAAAAGGTGTGCTGGCTATTGCACTTGGTTGACGAAGTCTCCATGAACAGAATAGACTAAAAGTCAGTTTTCAGAAAAAACAAGACTGCTCGATGTACATTGTCAGTTGTAGGTATCGAATGTAGACAAGAAATGGACAGCCAGCATGCCAAGTCAAAATCACCTAAGACGATATCTAGACACCCGTCATTTTAATTCATCCGATCGGTATTCATACCTCGCATATAGTAATTGCTTTTAAATAATCTGTAATGAATCGGGCTAAACAACACGCTCTCTCTTCTACATATTCTGAAGGGGAAAGCGCGACTTTATCTGAACCATCGAGTGTTTATTCAATGCTAATGGTATTGAAACCCTCAGCAAAGTTTGGGGGGTGGGGGGAGCTCAGAATATACATCAAACTGTCACCAGTGCCCCGTTAAGCGTGCTCTTGAAAGACAGGAGCTGTGCTAATAACGAACAGGTGCCGTGACTCTCTGGAGACCCCCCAAATAGTTAAAGCTTTCCATCAATAGACGAATTCACATCTTTAAATCATTCGTATCTCAGAATTGAAAATCTTTTGAACAGATTACACATTTTGTTTCGCATTTCATCTAATAAATTGTTACTCAATTTAGCTCTGAAGCTACTGAAATTGGAAGAAACAGAAGATATGCGCCTATAATAAAACGCGTGCACACCATTCAAGCAGCAGTGTCTCTCTGTTCAAACTATTGAGTGTTTATATTTATCTGTAGCTCTCGTGCATCGGGAGCGCCTGCATCGCGAGTACTGCATAACTGCAGTACGATTATGTCAAGTATGCCATTATGGTGCTATAAAACTACTTTACATGCTCGGAAAAGTGTCCACGGCTGCCCGCCTTTTTAAACACGGTTTGAAGCAGTTGAGCAGTTGCCAAAAAATGAGCTATAAAGCTAGAGCTAGTTCATACGAGCCAGAGTCAAAGTTAATTGTTATTAAACCATTTTTATGGAAATTTCAAAAAAAAAAACCAAAATCTGCTAATCATTACAGTGTTCTGACAACGTTGACTTTTTTGGTCTCACAGCGAAAACTACAGTAGTTTTGCTTGCAATTCATAACTGTCTAAAATAAGTAATTATTCTGCATTTTTTAAAGCCTGAAATACATTTTCTCGTATTTCTCGGTTATTCCCCTCCCTTTTCTTTTCTTCTCCAGTCTAGTTCTCATGTTCGATTTATATACGCCTTCACACACTCTAGTTAACGCCGCCCGGTTAGCTCAGTCGGTAGAGCACCAGACTCTTAATCTGGTTGTCGCGGGTTCGAGCCCCGCATTGGGCTTAGCTTTT
The DNA here is from genome assembly GCA_003052745.1 of Caenorhabditis inopinata. Classification (NCBI taxonomy): domain Eukaryota; kingdom Metazoa; phylum Nematoda; class Chromadorea; order Rhabditida; family Rhabditidae; genus Caenorhabditis; species Caenorhabditis inopinata. The sequence continues at coordinate 10,364,863 of AP018152.1, read as the reverse complement.
TGCATTTTTCCAATAACAATTTCTTTGCTGCATTTTGCTCACCCTATCAATAATGAGACCATCGGCCTGTGCCCTGACAGAAAACCCCCAACGGATATTGCGGTCGGAGCGGTTCATGCGAACCGAAATTGTTTCGTACGTCATTCTGAGATTGCTGAAAATTGAATGAAATTAAAAGTAGCAACAGAGTATGAGAAAAAAAATCACATACAGAGACATCAGAAGAGCCAGAAGATGGAAATCTAGGCGGAAAGTTGAAAATGAAATGAGAAAAACCGGGTTAAGTTAAACATGTGCGATTTATGTGTTGTGTGGAAAATGCATAAAAATAGCGATCGGATACAGATGCTTTCTTGAAGAATTGCTTGTTTTCGAGACGCGGAAAACAAGAAAACGCTTGCCATCAGGTTATACGGACAAATCAAAAGACGAATCGACTTGAAATCCAAAGAAAAGTTCCGGAAAGTTTCCAAATAAAATTAGCTTCTTAGCAAACATATTATGTGGAAAAGTTCCAGAGCATTGCTGTAAACTTTGTTGGATGATCAGTAGCGGGTGGCAAAAGATACTGACGGCCACTTGGCAGATGAATAGGCGGGTTATCACACGACACCTGACATTTGTTGTGGATAGCAAAAAAAAACCCGGAAAACTGCTAAAAAAACGGTGAGAGAATTGAGAAGCTACGAGCTTAACCGAGGAAGCTTCAGATCAGACGCTTTCTTCTCCTGTTTTCCTCCATTTCATTCCAGTGTTTTCGGCAGCACAACAATTCATGGATTTTCTCCCTCTTTCTCTATTCATCTCATTCTCTCGATCTCTAATCAAGATCTTTGAGGACAACTTGTCATCTTATTTTTAGACTTTCTATCTCTTCACAAATAATTAGAAAGAAATAAGAGAAGGCTCGGTGATGGAGAAAAAACGTTGATAAAAAGATTTCTTTGTGATTATTGTGAATTTTGAAGACAATAAATTGAAAGAAAAACTAAAAATTTTAGAAAGTATTTGTTTGTTATAAATAAAACTGAAAAAAAAACATGAAAAGAAAGGACTGACTCAGACAAAGAGCATTGTTTTTACAAACACGAAATGGTTCAGAGACTCTAGGGTATCCTATCATCGTCCGGGAATCAAACCCGCGCACACACCGGTGCAACAATCATCGGTGTTAGCCACTGCGCCACCAATGACAACAGCGTTTTGCATCTCGAAGGGGATAGAAAAGAGTGGGAAAGTGAAGAGTCCACCTGTGGCGAAGGTGGAGGGTTATGACCGAAAGTGCATGGGGATTTGCCTGAAAATTGCCTGTCCTTTTACTATTACTTAAATAAAAGCAACGTTGGAAAATATAGATAAAACCGCTTATCTCATTTTTTTTACATTATCGTATTCAATTCAAGTCTTAAATCGTCCATCATACCTTCCCCCCCCCCTCAACTTATGACGTTGCCCCCTTTGCAATATCGCACACAACACGCGACCCTACGCGCACATTGCGTACCGTTAGGCATTGCAATTAGTGTCCTTGTGTCTGACTGACGTGGCCTCATTCTTATTCTCTTTATTGTGTTCGATGGAAATGATAAGACGACATTTTTACTTCCATACGCTTTTTCATATGAATTATATTTTTTAACTGATATTTTCTCTCGAAAGCATGGAAATATGTAGTAAAAAAAACCGAACTCGCTTCCATATTTCTGAAAAATGAGAAGCTTTAAACGGCTTAAACGGCTTAAAAATATGAAAATAAAAATTTAAATTTAACAATTTCAGAAATGTTCAGATAGCTTTCAAATTTGCAGTAGTGTGATACGGAACTTTAACTAAATGTTATAAATGGAGTGTCTTTTCCAAATATTTCAAGGCGGCTTTCACACACGCACACATACACACACACACACAAAACACAAAACACAAACAAACACGGAATCCTTCTGTAATATTTGTCTGCAAATTTGCGTGGAGGCGTATATACGCAAAAAACTGCAACTACACCACACTTGACGACAATTTTTCAGTAGTATTATCCATTCGCGAGGACGTGATTTTTCGTTTAAAGGCGCTGTTTGAGTCTCGTTAGGGGATAGCGCGTTTTAACGCGCTAATTTAAAAATTGTAAGAAATCGCATACACTGCGTTTGTGATTTCTTTTCGAAAATTGAAGCGAAAGTTGACAATAAAAATTAATTAAAAAAAAACATGATTTTCGAAGCAAAATATAAATAGAAAAAATTCTTAAATTCGCTTCAATTTTCGAAAAGAAATCACAAACGCAGTGTATGCGATTTCTTACAATTTTTAAATTAGCGCGTTAAAACGCGCTATCCCCTAACGAGACTCAAACAGCGCCTTTAAACGAAAAATCACGTCCTCGCGGATGGATAATAGCGTTTTCGTGGCAAATTTTTTTAGAAAAATAAATATTCGATAAACAACTTTCTCAGTGCGGTTTCCACGTTTTTTTTTTATAATGCTTCAAGTTTCCAAAATATGCAATCCTCCTTTTTTTTCGGTGGTTTACTTGTTTTTTCTTGTTAGAGAATTCTGAAAATTCTCATAATTCCAGCTGAAAAAAATGGATGTGGTCACCGACAAGTACTACTTCCCGCTTTACTCTGCTCTTGGGTACTTTACCTTGGTTTTTACGCTTGGAGAGGTTGCTCGAATTGTGAGTTTAAAAATGGCTTGAAAAACGTTTTATTCGGTTTAAAATTGCGAAAAGTGAGAGCTTTCCTGAGTGTGTACTTGCATTTTTGAGCTTCCCGCTGAATAACCATTGGAAAACGCGGAAAAATTGATGTATCCCGCTAGCAACTGTATATTTACTTTCAGCTAACCGCCAAATATGTGCCAAGTCGTGGAGTTTCACAACTTTTCCTATACGAGGTCATTGGCACCATTCAGATGTGCACATGTGTCTATGAAAATGGTACATTCTCATGTGCAACAAGTGCGCATTGAGAACATACTTATTCGCGAAATTTGCAGGAATAATCTTCAAAAACTACGGCTTCCCCGCCATTTTCTTGTGCGTCGCTCTCCTCCTTACCGCCGGCGGTATTTTCAATCGTGGAGCAATGACAAACTGCGCTCCGGCATTCGAGCAGTTTTTCTTTGGAAATCTGGGATCCAACAAATTTTTGACAATTCTGACGGCTCAACTCATTGGAGCCGCATTTGCGTCGAAAGTCGCTTATGCCATTTGGAATCTCACGGCACCGTATTCGGCGGCTCATTTAGAAACGGCTCAGAATTTGGATTGCATTCTGCATTATAAGGTAAGTCAATATTACTCGCATCTTTCTCACATCTTTGTCAGTGGCGCACGTTTTCTTCTTTCATTTTTTAGCTAAGCGTGTGAGCTTCTAATAGACAAAGTGCTCTCAGTGAAATAAAGCAGTTTGCGAAGCAAATTAGGCAGATTGCCCATGGTCAGCCAGCGAGTGGAAAGGGGTTGGCATTGTGCAGCAAGCAGCTAATACGAAAATAGGGGGAGGGGCAGCTTGCGGGCATTTGGCTTGTAAAGTATTACATGTCAGTGATTAACTGTGAAAAGAAAGTTCTCAAGAAATGCAGAGAAACCAGAGTACTTTAACTACCTTCCCTGTGAGAAAATATTTGCTAGATTATGAGAGCACTTTAACTGCTACCCTCTTTAAAACATTGGCTTCAGTGTTCTAAATTACGACTACTATTTTTTGGTTTACAGGGTGGCTTTTAAATATTGTAATGCAAGTTTGGCGCCATGGCGCAGGCTGCTGACGCATTTTACGCGCACAAATAATTCAAAATGTTGATCATTATTTCATTATTATTCGTTTTGCCAAGTTTAAGAATGATCGGTTGTTTTTCAGCGCGATGGTGAAGCCTAGTGTTTATCGCTCTACCATTATTGAGCTTTACAAGGGTGGTCAGAAGCCGCAAAGGATCGCATATCGGCTCGGAATAGCAAGACCAACAGTTTACAGAACAGTCAAACGTTTCGAGGACACAAGTGTACTCAAGGATAGAGCCAGAAAAGGAAGACCAGTCACTGTTACAACTTCTCGGGCTGTAAAAGTCGTCAGAGAACGAATGCGAAGAAATACTCATCGTTCCATCAGAAAAATGGCAGAGAATCTCGGAATGTCTCGCTTCTCTATGACAAACATTGTCAAAAAGGAGTTGAGAGATAAATCATATTGTGTCACTCGAGCCGCCATTCTTTCTGAAGAAAACAAGCAGAAACGCCTCCAGAAAGCCAAAAAACTTCTGGCTGGCATGCGTGATGGCGAACATTTGGTGACGGTGTTCTCTGACGAAAAATTGTTCACTGTGAAGGCGGAGTTGGTATAATACAATAACTCCCCCCTCCCCCCTGTTTGATATAAGAGTGAACCCCCGGTGGAAGACTGTGGAATGTTCCCCCACTTTACCTGGCGGGGGATTAATATTGGATAACGACTTCGTATAGAAGCCCCCTACAGTAATTATCTCCCACATCAATTTTGATAATGATTAACGTTGGTTGGGGGACTATTATCGATGGTGGGGGGCGATTCTTGGAAATTACCGCGGAGTTCAATCCTCAAAACCGTCGTGTTATTGCCCACAACATCCAGGCTGCTTCTAACAAAGGAAAACCCATCTATCGAACATCCCACCCGGCGAGCGTGATGGTGTTTGGTGTAATTTGCCCAAACAGGAAGTGTCCACTGGTTTTCGTTGATAAAGGTGTCAAAATCAATAACGAATATTACATGGAAGACATTTTGAAGAAGCATATGCTTCGTGGGCCCAAAATCATTTTTTCCGGGCAGCATTGGATCTTCCAACAAGATGGGGCACCGGCCCATACTGCGAAGTTCACTCACGACTGGTGCGAGCGCCACTTGACGGAGTTCATCATGAAGGATGGGTCTGAATCCTCTCGACTTCTCCGTCTGGGGAGTTCTTCAAAGTAAGGTCTGTGCTAGACTCCATTCGAGTGTTGAGGCATTGAAGAAGAAATTGGTAGAGGAATGGGAAAAATTGTCGGTGGAATACCTGCGTGCCACAGTCGACGTGTACTCAAAACGTCTTCGAGCTGTCATTGCAGCAAAAGGTGGCAGAATCGAATAATTTCTTTTTTCATCTGTTCTTATACCTATGAATAAATATTTTGCTGAGTTACATCACTTTTTGTTTTTTATTTTTTGAGATACGATCATTTCAATGCGTTGCAATATTTAAAAGCCGCCCTGTAGGAATGAACGTGGCTTTTTCTGGTGCTACGAAACATTATACATTGAAGTGAATTTCTTCTTTTTTCATTTTGTATCGATGTCAATAAACTGATCACAACTTCAATTTCTCTCCTTCGTCATAAATCCTAATTTTTGGAAGTAAGCCGTCGTAAATACAGTCACTTTACCCCCATCAACCCCCCCCCCCAGGAAACGATAACTTTGAAATGTTTGCATTAAAGCACACCTTATCAAAAATAGTAGAGTAGCCAATCAGCCGTACCTAAACGCTCGTTAACTCATGAAAATAAATATAGATATGCCGAGTACACATTCACTCTACGAATTTTCAGCAATCCGCCGGAATCGTCATCGGCTTCGAAATCATTGGAGCGTTTGTGGTCCGCCTTGTTGTCGCTCAACTTGTGGCTCGTCCAGCGCTCGTTAAACTCGTCCCATTCGTTATTTCAGCCTACTTGACTCTGGGTAGGCGGGTCTTTATCTTGGGGCTCATTACACATTGCAATTCTATAAAAATTGGCGCGTTGCTGCCTTTGCTTTTTATTTTCATGCGATGTCTATGAGAATTTTGCGACGTGGCGCGTTTACGGACACGAATTAAAAACAATAGCGGAAAATGGAATTCCGCTTGTCCCTGTTCTTGTTTCAGTTTTGTAAGCTTCATTATTTTTCCAGCTCTTTACGTCGTCGGTGTCCCTGGACTGAACCCAATTGTGGCCACCGCTCGTTTGTATGGATGCCAGGGAATTGACAACTCTTCGTTCTTCATTTTATACTGGGTATGAGCCGAAATTTTCTGAATCTTGAAACGAAAACGCATTAAAACACTTTGTAATTCTACAGAGCCTCGCTAAAAGCTACAACGAGATTCATCTCATTTTGAAGCTTTTATTGGGGAAGAGCGTTCCGTTGATTTTTCGTTTTTCCTTAAAAAAAACATAGACAACACTTTCCAGTTCTGCCCGGTGATCGGATGGCTGACGGCTGCCTATTTCGTCGGAAAACCGACTCCACCGAAGAAAAGTGCTAAGGAGGTGAAGGCGGAGAAGAAGGCGAAGGCGGCCGCGAAGAAATCCAACTAAGTCCGAACATTTCCAAGTTTTTTTTGTTGATTTCTTTATCGTTTATATTATACTAGCCATATTGTTTTACTGAAATTCCAAAGTTTTTTCTCGTTATTATGGTTCAAAATGAAGCGTGTCTAACCCAATAACTTGCCAATATTTTTATTTATTTCCTGAATTTATAGCTTAGTTACCCATCCTTGAGTTTGATGCACCGTGCGACGCGAACGCCGTGCACTACAGTTGATTCCGTTCGCGATCTAAAATATTTTAAGCCATTTGACAGAGAACTTCTTCTCTTAAGAAACCAGCCTTTGACTCTGAAAAAGAAATTGTGCTCACGAATTGCGAAGAAGTCTCAACAAATTGCAAGTAAGGCATCGAAGAAGGTAAGGAAATCGTTTGTAGCGGTCATTGAGCAACTACCTGATTATCTGAAGTATGATGAAGTGTGATAAAGAAAAGATTAGAAGCCATATTTCGAACCGATTTCGTCGTCAGCGCTCTGCTCCCATAACCCAATGAGCATTACAGCGGCCAGATATGCTCTGCAATTATAAAATCGGTTTCTATATGGTTCTTCCAATTCATCATTATTCTTTCTGTTTTTTTTTGAAAACAAAAAAACGAGGTAATTTAATCAATAAAAATGCAATTGCGGCTACTGAATATTCCCTTTTGGTTTTAGTCAGAAAAGATTGGAATCTGACCGTTTGCAAGTAAGATAATTCCTCGTCGATGTTTCAAGAACAGATACTGGAAACGCGTCTCTTAAATTCTTCCTACAAGTGCTCGATGGATTAATGTCGGGGCTCTGGCTGGGCCACTCCATTTTAACCACACAGTTGGTGGCGAACCAACTGGTTTGTGGTGTGTTTGGGGTCTTTATTTTGTTGAAGCAATCACTTCACTTGGGGAATCGGAGCATCATAGTTAGCAAGTTCACGCACAGAGCAATGCAACTACTTGATTGCGGCCAGAAATGCACGGCTTCTTCACAGTTCTCCTGCCAAAAAGTTCAGCATGATTTAAGCGACGTCGGATCTTTATAACGCTTCTCACAGGTGATCCACGTGGAAGCCTCATTGAGTACTTCGGCGGCACTCAACCTATGGTTGCTTCTCGATGCGCGTGCAATGTTTCTATACCTTAAATGGCACGTAGCGCGATCCCTTGAATGTCTTCTCTTCACTGCCTTTTCATTTTGAGGTTTCCAGCATTACAGAAATTTCCCACCTTTGGAACGATGAACGGTGAACTGCTCAGCGAATTGCCTATGAGTTCGTCCCTAATATATATGCCGGCGATACGCAAAAAAACGTTCTCGCCGACTGCTCTTCTCTAAAAGAAGCTATAGCTTAAAAAAAGGGCGGGCGCTAATGTATGTTTCTTCAATTTAGAAATCCCAGAATCAAAAAATTTCGTGAAAAGTTTGAAATGTTTATTGCATAAAGGGGGGGATGGGAATTAGGTGAATTATGAAATCCATGTTTCCCCCAATTCAAACTGATCCTTCGTCTAGCGTGCTTCAAAAGTTTGATGTGTGAATATGTTTAACAATACCACGAACATTTTCTTGTATTGCCTATAGTATAGCCAAATTAAAATACTTCAAACCCAGCTAAAAAAATATTGCTTTCAATGTATAACTCGTTGAATCATTCCTCATCACTAATCACAGAAAGGCATTGACCCACCTATTTCGATCTATTTTTCTACAAATCAAAAAAACTATAGAACGTTTGAAAAGCGGAAACGCAGACGCACCGCTAGAATAATTTGTGATCAAATTCTGTTTTCTGCCCGTTCGTTTTTTGATTATTTGGACGATAAGGTGGTCAGATAAGACATCTTCAGCACCCGTGGTATATAAGTGGTTAGGTAATTCAGATGAAATTAAAAAAACACACGTCTTTAAGAACTTCTCACAAAAAATTCCCGTTTTTCCAACTTTTCAAAAATAGCCAAACTGATTTTAAGATTTGCGTAAAGTCAGCTGAAAATCACCCAACGAAAAGTTGAGAAAAAGAATACTGAAATTGCAGAAAGAAACCATCATGGCAATCATACTTCTGGCATTTATTACCGCAATCATTGGTGTTTTGAGGTGAGCAATTGATATTTCTAAGATTGGCGCGTCCCCAGGCGCGCCATTTAGGGAATCTTTCTAGAATTTCAATAATATGATAAGAGTAAAAACGAGAAAAGAAGAAGCTAAGTTTATAAGGCTGTATTTCAAAGTTCCACATAGTTTTAGGTTTCTAGAATTATTCATATTGAATTTTAAGATTTAAGACTAGTTTGCCTTATGAGCTGTATAAAAAGAAGTGAAAATGTATTTGTTTAGAAAATAATAATTTGTTCGAAATGCGAAGAATTCAGATTTAAAATTATTCACGGAAAATGGCTGAAGTTTTCGGAAATAACAATTCTAACTCAAGTTTGGTGTAGTAATATCAAAGTTCTCTTATTAAATTTACCTGAAAATATCTAAAATGTTCTCTTAAACTTGATATTTTGACATGAATCTTTATCGAAAATTTTACTTTAGCAGTGTTACACAAAACTTTCCAATTTGCAGATTTTTGCAAAATTTCTTGCAAATTTTTGTATTTTTCGTTGTCTTAAAACTGATATGAAACTTTAGAAAACATCAAGTTTCAGTCGCTAATCAGCTAAATAGAGTATTCGCTACTAAAGCTAAAACAACTTTTCTTCAACGTTGGTGTTTGCGAACATTAGGCGACGGGAAATACAGATGGCTGTCCTGAGCTTGAATTTGGCGTATTTTGCATGTTTCCAGTTTCTACCTCTACATATGGACATATTGGCGTCGGCGTGGAATTCCTGGCCCACCTGAGTATCCAATAATCGGGAGCGCATTGGAGATGCTATCATATGAGAAACCACCATTCCTTCAACTGAGAGAGTGGACAAAAATATATGGGAGTGTGTATGGCATCACTGAGGGATGTTTGAAGACACTCGTGATTTCGGATCCCGAATTGATTAATGAGGTGTTCGTGAAACAGTACGACAACTTTCATGGACGCAAATTTAATCCGCTCCAGGGAGATCCGGATAAGGAAAAACTGATTCATTTGTTCGGTGCGCAAGGCCACCGGTGGAAACGGTTGCGGACGATTTCCAGTCCAACTTTCTCCAATAATAGTTTGAGGTGAGTCGGAATGACAATTTTGAGCAAGCGAGACATAGAAAATTAGGAAGAAATGTCAGATAGCAAATAGAGAAAAAGAGCTCGAGGCAAAGAGAGAGCAGAGAAATCAGAAAGCAATGGTTTCTCTGCGTTTCCTTCTCTCTCCTTCTGCGCTCTCCCATTCCATTCAAAAATTATTGATTTTACCCTTTTTTTTCCAGAAAACTCAAAACCACTGTGGAAGATTGTGCATTAGAGCTATTGAAACATATTGAGCTGCAGACGACTGGTGGGAGCCCCATTGATCTATTAACGTGAGTTGTGATCAGATTTTCCTCTGCGAAACGCCACCGAAAAGTTCCTATCGAATTTAAAATATCCGGCTACAGTAGTTTACATTCTGTGCACACCGATTATAAAACATTGAAAAGAAAAGATGTTGAAAACGATTAATACTGGGCCTTATCTTTGCAAGAATTGCAAAAAAGCTGCAGTGCTGTAACTGTATTTTTGATCATCACTGCGCCAAATTACAGTTTTAGTAGCTACTTACTCATTTTGCAGCTTTAGTCACTATCATCAAAATAATATTTATTTGAAATCGGTGGTTGTGGACAGATGGGAAACGTCCACTTTCATTCACCCACAGCTAGCAGTGGAAACATTGCAGTAGGCGTAACAGTGATCTTGAAAGATCGCAAGAGAACTCTCTCGACCATACTCAGCCAAATTACAGTAAACAATTTCAAAATTCAGATTCTACCAAGAGTTCACCCTCGATGTTATCAGTCGAATTGCCATGGGAGAAACCCACACACAGATGTTCAAGAATCCCATGCTTCCATATGTCCGTGCAGTGTTCGGGGAGCCGAGGACAGGGCTTTTCCTACCTGGATTGATAGCGCCATGGACTGGGAAAATACTGCGAAAAGCGCTCTTCTCGATACCCTGCATATTCAAGAATCCAGCTGTCAAAATGATAAAAACCGTAGAGGAAGCCGTGGAGAAAAGAATTGCCCAGCGTATAGCTGATGAAAAAGCTGGCATTGAGCCAGGAGAGCCGCAAGACTTTATTGACTTATTCTTGAATGCGAAATCTGATGACGTCGAGCTCGAGAGAAATGAGGAGTACTCAAAAACTGCGGTCAAAGTGACAAGACAGCTTACCACTGACGAAATTGTGGGACAGTGCTTCGTGTTCCTACTCGCCGGTTTCGATACAACTGCCCTCTCACTGTCATATTCCTCGTTTCTTCTGGCGACGAATCCGGAAATTCAGAAGAAGCTGCAAAACGAAGTGGATAGAGAGTGTCCGGATCCGGAAATCACATTTGATCAACTATCCAAACTGAAATATATGGAATGCGTTGTTAAGGAGACACTCAGATTGTACCCGCTTGGAGCATTGTGAGAAATTTCTTCGTTAATATAAAAAAAAAACACCAAAGTCTAAAAATTCACATTTTATTCTGGAAGCATGTATCTCCAAATATATGTTCGGTTTGCCGGACGGGATACACTTAGTTCATAGTTCCATGAATCCAAAAGATAAGAGTTGGGTCAGCGTGCATTTGTTCTGTCTAAGCCTAAGCGCTGCCATTATGTATATACTTACATACTTGCTGCTGTTTACTCCACTTACATACGTCATAGACCAACTGCCAGCTCAACTTGCTCAGCGGCAACTCATGCACGTTTGACCTATTAGCTCTTAATGGGCTCCATCCCTCTATGTGTTGAGATGCAGTAAACATTTTCAACATTTTGTAATTTGTAAAATTTGAGGTTAAGATTGCACGTTCTCAGTCATTTTTCAGAGCCAACGGTCGTCGATGTATGAAAGCGACTAAAATCGGAAATTACGAAATTGAGAAGGATGTGTCAATTCAATGTGACACGTGGACCCTTCACACGGATAAGAAGATTTGGGGAGACGATGCGGACGAGTTCAAGCCCGAGAGGTAATCATGACCTTCAGTTCACTGGCTGAAATCGCGAACTTTAATTAATCAAGATAAGACATTTCTCTAAGCTTCGACTGCTCACGTGAGGTTTTGCGTGAATCATTGGGTGAAGGGTGTATGCACACATATAGCGCAAGACTTGACGGTAGTTTAAGTTTTTATTGATTTTCAGATGGGAGTCTAAAAATTTCAGAGATCTTCAATTTTCTTGAAATTTTTAGAGCAGCAGCTTAACTTTTAAGAAAAAAAACCAAGAATCTCTCTGAAAACCTGAAACACTCTCAAGAATTCCATTTCAGATGGGAGTCTGGTGATGCGCCGATCTTCGCGAAAAGCGGCTACATACCGTTCGGTTTGGGACCCCGTCAGTGCATTGGAATGCGGTTGGCGTATATGGAGGAGAAACTTGTCTTATGCCATATTCTGAGAAAATACACTATGGAAGTTTGCAAGAAAACACAGATTCCATTGAAGTTAGTCGGATCAAGAACCACACAACCGGAAAGTGTTTGGCTGAATTTGACGCCCAGAAATGAATGAAAAAGATTGATATTATTATTTTTCTTTCATTGAAAATTATCGATTTTTTCTGAAATTGAGTATTCTATGCTGTTTCAGGATCTCTAAAGTTGTTTTTCTTGGATAATAAACACCTTTCAATCAAATTGTTCATATTATGTATACAGGGTGGCTGCCAAATAGTGTTACGCAACTTTGAGTGGATTCTGGCGCATGAACACAAGTCGCTACCGTATCAATTTTATTTTTATTGATTATTACATATTTATTACTAACTTTCTCAATTTTCTGGTAGCAACTTCCATTTTTAAGGTAATTACGGCTGCTTCACTCCATCGTGGTTCTATTATTCAACTGATGCAGCAGGGTGTGTCGAATTGGGAGATCGATAAGCGGTTGAATATCAACCGAATGCTAGTTCATCGGACTGTTACTCGCTTCCACCGTCTTCGTACACCTAATGATCATCCATGATCGGGTCGTCCTGTCACTTTAACGACGCCAAAAGCGTTCGGGAAAGAATCCAAAGAAATCCGGAGCGAAGCATGAGGAAGCTTGCTAAAGACTTCAAAAAGTGTCGATATTCTATGGGAATCATTGTCAAAGAGAAGCTGAAGATGACTCCGTATCGTATGCAAAATAGCGCATTCCTGACCGAGAAAATCAAAGCTCTCCGAATGCAAAAAGCACGAAAGCTTCTTCAACGCACGCGCTCAGGCACACTGTTCGCAGACGATAAATTTTTCACCGTTGAAGCTAATAAGAATGGCCAAAACCATCGGGTTATTGCAAAAGACTTTCAAACTGCCTGTAAGAACGGAAAAATTCTCAATAAGACATCTCATCCGTCTTCAGTCATGGTTTTTGGTGGAATTTGCTCCGATGGCAAAACCCCGCTGATTTTTGTTGATTTGGGAGCCAAGGTGAACCAAACCTACTACAGAGAAAACATTTTAGAGGCTGGAGTTCTTCCGTGGTCCAAATCGCATTGCGGGAACCGATCCTGGCGCTTCCAACAAGACGGCGCACCGGATCATCGCGCCAAGGCCACTCAGCAGTGGTGCAAGAACAATTTTCCTGAGTTCATCTCCTCGTCAGAATGGCCAGCGTCGTCACCGGTGGTGAAGGCCAAAGGATGGCGATTTGAAAACTATTGTTAACACTTGTTTTTGTATCATTTCAATAAACCTTTGTCCAATTCTGGTGAAAATTGAACTTGTTTGAAGACATTTATAACGTTTCAAACGTGTAACACTATTTGACGGCCACCCTGTATCATCAATCGAGCCTTCCAACATCTCAGCCGATTTGGGTACCTCATGTTTTGTCGGCAAATGTTGCTGTATCACTTTTGTCACAAAAAAACGACAACATTGGTATTTTATATCTGCAGATGAGAAGTGGACAATCTTTGTCATTATTTCTTACAAATATTTATATGTTTTTCAACTTCTTCAACTCTTATTCCGTATTTTGAGTTCCAAAGATGTTTGCCAAGTCTTACCAATAAACTAAAATTAAAAAGAAAATCGTCACCAGCACCCCTCCCCCTCTCCCCGCCCATAAATTTCCGTTTCAGAGCAATGCAAGGAGCGAAGTTAGAAGGAGGGAGAAGTTCATTGAGCTGAAAGAACGTGTAGTGGGAAATGAGGAGAAAAGTCGATCCTTCTGAAGTCATCTTTTCGTTGTTGTGAGTAACGTGACCGGCCAGTTTCTAGACTTCAGAATTCGTGTTTCTTCGCTCCAAATTTCACTCTCTATGTATAGCTTGCGGTCCAATGGCGTCGATCAACGCGTCTGTTTGTCTGGAAATGGATGGCGTGAAAACTACTACGTTAAAATTGTCTGAGGGCTCTAGACCATTTCGAAGTTGCATGACAGGGAAGGGGAAAGGGGAGCTCATGCTGAAAGAGGCACATTGACAATTTTATAGCATTTGGGTCACACTGAAATTATTTTCTTAGGTTAAGATGCTTTTTTTTCGTCTCAAACCAAATGAATATTGATAAATTAGCTCCACGCAGCCAATCCAGCCTTTATATAAGAATACATGTACATACCTGGGCAAACATAGCTACACACGGAATTAAAGACACATTAGGGCTCAAGGTACGATTTTCGAAAACCGTTCTACTTCTTAATTCTAGAAATTCTAGTAACAAAATTCTCGAGAGAATCCCGTTTCTCGTCCTTGAGGTGATCCTTCGAGAATTCGGAGACTCTGAAAACCAAACATAAGATTCATGACACTTCTACCGATCTTACCTCGCCTGACGCTATTGGCTCAACAAAAAAAAAACAATGAAAACGCTCTAAATATAAGTACTTTTTGGATCGACATCGATGTGACAAGTGTGTTGAAGCGAGCGAGCTCAAAGTCCGAGGGTAGCTTTTCTTAATAATATTTCATAAAGGCTTTCACATTCCTTACTTTTTTTATGCTGTTTCATTGCTCCTTAGACTACTTTAAGCATACATTGAAAATCGTTGATACCAATTTTTTCATTCTGTCTTAAATTTCAGCTCAGAAATTGAAATATTCTCTCAGGTTTTGAAAGGATGTATATAAATAATGTTTTCTTGATATCCTTAACTAGTTTTTTTCTTATTATCTAAAATTTCAGACACGAAAAGCAACATGATTATTTGATTATCAGAATTGGCATAACCACCTAGATTTTGCTCTGGCGAAAGGGAAGAGACTGTGGTCTGCGGAGATAACATAACACTCTGAATGTCTGCGCTTCTGCTATGACACTGTTAACGGTACTTGTTGAGTCACTGCTCAGTTTAAAAAGGTGTTTTGAAATAGGTATATGCCACTAAGTTTCGGAGATGGCGACAACGGTCGCCCACGCCGCTGAAAATGATAAAGCTGATTTTATGTCTCGGCAACTTGCCTGAAAATCTCTGACGAGTAAATTGAATAAATGTTAAAATGTCGATCTCCCTTTAATGTTTTGCGACTCTTCTGAAATCTTTTGGAATGACTTCTGAATTTCAGAATTCTTCTCTGAAATTCAAATTCTATATGTGTGTTATTGTGCTTCTCTTATTCTTCATTTGTTGTTATGTATTTCCATAATTGATATGTATGTTTCAATTGTTCACAAAAGGTAGCGTCTGACATATCTAAAAAATGGTGAGAATCATACTTAAATCAAGCTCCGACTGATTTTCTCTCTAGTTTAATGAACACGTTGAACGCCGAAATCAATTCACCTTTTTTAGAAATGGCTTTTCTTTACGATTTCGCTCTTTCCACAAATGTTTTTCGCCATTTTCTCCGCTTTCTTAAGGCAACCATTCTCGAGTTCCAGGTAAACTAGAAATGGGCTCATCATCAGTCTTTTTGATGATCGCCATGCCAATGTGTGCCGCTCTCATCAGGCGACGTTGCCTCCTCACCGCCGTTCTCCAGTTCGAAAGATTCAAAGACCGTTTGCAAGTAAGATAATTCCTCGTCGATGTTTCAAGAACAGATACTGGAAACGCGTCTCTTAAATTCTTCCTACAAGTGCTCGATGGATTAATGTCGGGGCTCTGGCTGGGCCACTCCATTTTAATCACACAGTTGGTGGCGAACCAACTAGTTTGTGGTGTGTTTGGGGTCTTTATTTTGTTGAAGCAAGTAACGATCACTTGGGGTATCGGAGCATAATAGTTAGCAAGTTCACGCACAGAGCGATGCAACTACTTGATTGCGGCCAGAAATGCACGGCTTCTTCACAATTTTCCTGCCAAAAAATTCAGCATGATTTAAGCGACGTCGGGTCTTTATAACGCTTGTCACAGGTGATCCACGTGGAAGCCTCATCGAGTACTTCGGCGGCACTCAGCCTATTGCTGCTTCACGATGCGCGTACAATGGCTCGTAGCGCGAGCCCTTGAGTGTCTTCTCTTCACTGGCTTTTCATTTTGAGGTTTCCAGCATTAAAAAAAGTTTCCACCGGTGGAACCATGAGCGGTGGACTGCTGAGCAAATTGACTATGAGTTCGTCCATAATATATATGCCGGCGATACGCAAAAAAAACGTTCTTGCCGACTGCTCTTCTCTAAAAGCAGCTATAGCTGAAAAAAAAACAAGAAGGGATATTTCAGCGGGCGCTACTGTATGTTTCTTCAATTTAGAAATCCCAGAATCAAAAAAATTCCTGAAAAGTTTGAAATGTTTATTGTATAACTGATCGAAACGTTATCAGCTCAGTTATATATACTTTCCATGTTTATCAATAACGGTCTGCCAACAGTTCACCAACGTGCAAATGTTGTTCTGCCAAAATACCAAAAGTGCGGCTGCAAGAGGGGGGGGGGGAGGGGCATAATATACTTTTACAGTCCGAAAGACAAGGAAAGAATGTCGGGGCGAGTGTCTGGATGTCGGGAGCAATTAGAAGCGTACTAGTAAGAAACGGCAAAGGAATTTAATACAAAGAAAGTGCTCAATCGAACACATTTTTCAAGGCGTGCATTTAAGGATGACTCTTCAATGGCGACCCGCCTAGCGCTGTGCGGATGAAAGCGTTCTTTTTTTTTAAAGAGTAAAAAAGAAGATTAATTATTAAAATGTTTATTGAGGGGAAAAAGCCTGACGCTGTTGGTAGGCTGTAAAAAACCTCAATTTATCAAAAATGGCAAAAAATACAATAAAAAGCCATTAAAAAAATCCATCGTTGTTTTGATGGAAAAATGATTTATAAGAATGATTATAAAAAAAGAGCCCCGATCACTGGTTGCTTGACTAACCCCAAGGGTCCTTGCTAGTTCACGGGTTGTTTGAATAGGATCGCTCTCCACTTCTGAGCGTAACGTATCCAAATCCAACTCCATTGGTCTACCAGTACGGGCATCATCATCTAATGAAAAATCGCCATTTACGGATCGTTGAACCAACGTCGTTGAACCAATGATACTTTCAGAGGGTGCATCCTTGTCATAAAATTTCGTCATTTGACGATTAATGACGAGTATTTTCAGACCAGATAGAAACATAAATAACATGACTTGTCGAAAATGAAATATAATGGGAGCAAAAGCGAAAGCCATCTCTCTCCGATCACTGGAAATGATATGAATTGCGTTGTCGATAGGGGTACGTTCAAGCTCCCATGAGACAGAAAGACACATGTCTCCATCAAATTTCCACAGAAAAAAAGGTAACAAACTGGAAAAATCTGTCAGGACTTATGAATCAATCTTATACTTCGTGACAAAATTCGAAGCATAGAAAATCAGATGTCACGAAAAAATTTGGAATTTTAAAACAACCTCTAGGTGAGAGCTTTGTTTGCGGAATCCGTATTCCATACTTAATTTTTTCAAAGATTACCGCACCAATTTTGAGAACCAGTCTTGACTTAGACACCAAACTTGACGGCTATTCATTAAGACTGCTAACTACATTTATTTTCATTGAAAGGGCCCAAGTTTCACGGCACTCTCGTCAAGTCAGGTGTTTTGTGTGCACACACGGATTGCCTCAGTTCACGAAACTTTGATTGAAATTCAATGTTGTTCGTTTTAAAATTCAAAAAGTATCTTTTCCGATGATACTTTCCGATGTATCATTCGCACGTCATCGACTGTTTTTGAAGGCTACAATACATAAAAAAAGAAATAAGAAAAATAAACGTTTAGAAAAACAAGAAAAACGATATAAAGTACAATTTTTAAAAGTGACAATCAACTTTCTTATCAGTGGCTACACACAAAGCTTTATATGAATTCTTCAAAATATTCCAAGTTCAGGAAACTCGTAATCAGCAAAAAATTGTTGAAAATTACTCAAAAATACACGAAAAATAAAAAATTCTAAATGAATCTCATCAATTACAGTGTATTCTAACGATTGCAAACCTCCTGATCCAATACATTGTTCGGAAATCATATGAAATCGTATTTTCTGTAAAAAAAAATGCCTAGAAATCCCGCAAATTGGAATTAAAAAAAAACAGTAATCTAAGCGAAAATGCACAACGGATTCGAATTTTCTGTTAATTACAGTGTTTTTTCTGTTTTCAAATCTCCCAAATTATTTTTTTTCGTTGAGTTTTCGAAGAACGCTTCAAGAAAAGGAAGGCGCAAACGCACAAAACTTGAAAGTTTGAAGAACAGGTAATTGCGCTTCAATTACCTCAATTTAGTCGGTTTCCGTTTTCCTGAAATACCTTGTTTCCGGAAGTACTAGGCTCACAACGCTGATGGAAAGCAACGCAAATATAAAACAAGTCGTCATAAAAGAAATAGCTGATTTGCTACAAATATAAGGTGACAAATCTTTGCCTTCTGTTACCTGCTTAATGGTTTTGGCTGAGTTAGTCAAGAAATGGGAATTTTATTCCGAAAATGTCACGAATTTTTGGAATATTCGGAATTCCGGATTCCGCTACGATCAAAAATAGGAAAAAAACCTTTTTAGTGTTTCGTTAAAAAAAACAACGTCAGTAGCGATAATGCACTTTGGTATAGTAGAGAATAGCCAAATTAAAATACTTCAAACCCAAAAAAAATATTGCTTTCAATGTATAACTCGTTGAATCATTCCTCATTGCTATTCACAGAAAGGCATTGATCCACCTATTTCGATCCATTTTTCTGCAAATCAAAAAAACTAGAGAACGTTCGGAAAGCGGAAACGCAGACGCGTAGCTAGAATATTTTGTTGTCGAATTATGTTTTCTGTCCGTTCGTTTTTTGATTATTTGGGTGATAAGGTGATCAGATAAGACGGGTTCAGCACCCGTGTTACATATATAAGTGGTTAGGTCATGGCATTAAAAAACACACATATTAAAGAACGTCTCACAGAACTTTCCTGTTTTTTCCAACTTTTTTAAAAATTGCCAAACTGATTTTAAGATTTGCGTAAAGTCAGCTGAAAATCACCCAACGAAAAGTTGATAAAAAGAATATTGAGATTGCAGACAGAAATCATCATGGCATTCATACTTCTGGTATTTTTAACTGCAATCATTGGTGTTTTGAGGTGAGTAATTGGCGCGTATTCAGGCGCTCCAGTTAGAGAATCTTTCTGCATAGATTTTCAATAATATGAAAAGAGTAAAAGCGAGAAAAGAATCCACATAGTTTTAGGTTTCCAGAATTACTCTTATTGGATTTTAAGATGAAATCTGGCTCACCTCTCGCGCGTTGTTAACTACCTAGTTTGCCTCATGAGCAGTTTGAAAAAAGTGAAAATTTATTAGTTTAAAAAATAAATATTTGTTCGAATAGCGAAGAATTCAGATTTAAAATTATTTGCGGAAAATGTTGAAATTTTCGGAAATAACCATTTTAACTCAAGTTTGGTGTAGTAATATCAAAGTTCTCCTACTAAATTTACCTGAAAATTTTCTAAAATGTTCTCTTAAACTTGATATTTTGACATGAATCTTTATCGAAAACTTTACTTCAGCAGTGTTACACAAACGCTTTCCAATTTGCAGAATTTTGCGAAATTTCTTGCAATTTTTGTATTTTTCGTTGTCTTAAAACTGATATGAAACTTTAGAAAACATCAAGTTTTAGTCACTACTCAGCTAAATGGAGTATTTGCTACTAAAGCCAAAATATATTTTCTTCAACGTTGGTGTTTGCGAACATTAGCCGTCGGGAAATACAGATGGCTGTCCTGAGCTTGAATTTGGCGTATTTTGCATGTTTCCAGTTTCTACCTGTACATATGGACATATTGGCGTCGGCGTGGAATTCCTGGCCCACCTGAGTATCCAATTGTCGGGAGCGGATGGAAGATGCAGTCAAATGAGAATCCGCCATACCTTCAACTGAAAGAGTGGACGAAAATATATGGGAGTGTGTATGGAATCACTGAGGGATGTATTAAGACGCTCGTGATTTCGGATCCCGATTTGATTAATGAGGTGTTCGTGAAACAGTACGACAACTTTCATGGGCGCAAATTTAATCCGCTCCAGGGAGATCCAGATAAGGAAAAACTGATTCATATGTTCGGTGCGCAAGGCCACCGGTGGAAACGGTTGCGGGCGATTTCCAGTCCAACTTTCTCCAATAATAACTTGAGGTGAGTCGGAATGACAATTTTGAGCAAGCTAGACATAAAAGGAATGTCAGATAGCAAATAGAGAAAAAGAGCTTGAGGCAAAGAGAGAGAGAGCAGAGAAACTAGAAACCAATAGCTTCTCTGCGTTTCCTTGTCGCATCTCTCTCCTTCTGCGCTCTCTCATTCCATTCACATCACAAATTACTGATTTTACCTTTTTTTCCAGGAGAATCCAAACCACTGTGGAAGATTGTGTATTAGAGCTATTAAGGCATATTGATCTGCAGACGACTGGTGGGAGCCCCATTGATCTATTAACGTGAGTTCCAGAGGCATTTGGATAAAAAGACATGTTTACAGATAAATTACGGGAAAAATTGAAGAGTTTTGTTCTTAATTCTTAAGAGTGATCATGGTTTTAGTGATTGGTTTTGATCGAATTTAAACTATCGGCTACTGTAGTTTAAATTTTGTGCACACACCGTTCATAAGAAATAAAAAATATAGAAAATTATTAATACTGGGTCCTTGCAAGATTCGCAGAAAAGCTGCAATGCTGTAACTGTATTTTGATCATCACTATGCCAAATTACAGTTTTGGCGCAGTGATGATCAAAAATAGGAAACGTTCACTGTCATTTACCCACAGCTAGCAGTGGAAACATTGCAGTAGGCGTAAAAGTGATCTTGAAAGATCGCAAGAGATCTCTCTCTCGAACATACTCATCCAAATTACAGTAAACAATTTTAAAATTCAGATTCTACCAAGAGCTCACCCTCGATGTCATCAGTCGAATCGCCATGGGAGAAACCCACACACAGATGTTCAAGAATCCCATGCTTCCATATGTCCGTTCAGTGTTCGGGGAGCCGAGGGCAGAAATTTTCCTACCTGGATTGATTGCGCCGTGTACTGCCATAATTATACGTAAAGCGATCTTCTCGATGCCCAGAATCTTCAAGAATCCTGTTGTCCATATAATAAAAGCCGTAGAGGAAGCCGTGGAGAAAAGAATTGTCCAGCGAATGGCTGATGAAAAAGCTGGTATTGAGCCAGGGGAGGCGCAAGACTTTATTGACTTATTCTTGAATGCGAAATCTGATGACGTCGAGCTCGTGATAAATGAGGAGTACTCAAAAACTGCGGTCAAAGTGACAAGACAGCTTACCACTGACGAAATTGTGGGACAGTGCTTCGTGTTCCTACTTGCCGGTTTCGATACAACTGCCCTCTCACTGTCATTTTCCTCGTTTCTTCTGGCGACGCATCCAGAAATTCAGAAGAAGCTGCAAAACGAGGTGGATAGAGAATGTCCGGATCCGGAAATCACATTTGATCAGCTATCCAAACTGAAATATATGGAATGCGTTATTAAGGAGACGCTCAGATTGTACCCGCTTGGAACACTGTGAGCAATTTTTCCGTTAACATTTTGAAAAATACTAAAGTCTGAACAATCACAGTTATTTGGAAGCATGTATCTCCAAATATATGTTTGATTAGCCGGGCGGGATACACTTAGTTCATAGTTCCTTGAATCAAATGCCTAAAAGATAAGAGTTTGGTCAGCGTGCGTTTGTTCTGTCTAAGCCTAAGCTGCCGCACCCATTAGCTCTAATTGGGCACAATTTGAGATACAGTGACAATTTTCAGTTTTCTCCACATTTTACCTTAATTTAGTTGCGGAAAGAATAGGAAAAATCTACAAATAATTGATAAATTTCTAATTCCGTAGACAATAAACTATGAGCATTTCTTGGGTTGACCACAGTAATTTGTAAAATTTAAAGTAAAAATTACACGTTTTAATCCATTTTTTCAGAGCCAACGGTCGTCGATGTATGAAAGCGACTAAAATCGGAAAATACGAAATTGAGAAGGATGTGGCAATTCAATGTGACACATGGACCCTTCACACGGATAAGAAGATTTGGGGAGACGATGCGGACGAGTTCAAGCCACAGAGGTAATCATGACCTTCAGTTCACTGGCTGAAATCGCGAACTTTAAATCGCGAACATCGGCTGCTCGCGTGAGGTTTTGTGTAGAGCACTGGGTAAACGGTGTATGCACGCAGATAGCGCGAGGCGTTTTTGTAATTTTGTCATAGTGCTGGAATTACCATCTGAAACACCATTTCCTACTATTCTTTGTGCGTTTTCTGTGTATTTTCAATTTTTTTTGCAAAGATGACTATTCTTCAAACGCTTTCAAATTAACGCATTACGGTCGCGCCGTCGGGCGCCCTCCCACTATGGCGCCCACTATGAGCCCATCCGGCGTCTGATAAGAGTTTGAAGAATTATCCAATCTTAAAACTAATTGGGATCTACAATTTTGCAATGTTTTGCGATGCCAAATCATCTGCACAATCCCAGATAATTTCTTTCTAAATGAAGAAATGTTTGAAAAGAAGGTGTACGGTTTCAAAAGACGAGAACAATGAGTTTAAGAAAAACGAAATCGGAGGGAAACACCATAATAGTCGAAAAAGAAAACTGTTTTCCAGGCCCTCATTAAAAAAAAGTAATCAATTGTAGTTTTTGATTCGTTTTCCGAACAGTAAAAGTGAAATCCAGTTTATATAAATAAGAATAGAAGATTTCAAGGAGATTTCGCAAGCCCGCCGGCCATTTCACAGATCTTTCTTAAAAACAAGTTCATAGAATTCACTGAGATCTTCAATTTTCTTGAAATTTTAGAGCAGTAGCTTAACATTCAAGAAAAAAAAACCAAGAATCTCTCTGAAAACCTAAAACACTCAAGAATTCCATTTCAGATGGGAGTCTGGTGATGCGCCGATCTTCGCGAAATGCGGCTACATACCGTTCGGTTTGGGACCCCGTCAGTGCATTGGAATGCGGTTGGCGTATATGGAGGAGAAGCTTGCCTTGTGCCATATTCTGAGAAAGTACACTATGGAAGTTTGCCAGAAAACACAAATTCCATTGAAGTTAGTCGGAGCAAGAACCACACAACCGGAAAGTGTTTGGCTGAATATGACGCCAAGAAATGAATGAAAAATATTACTATTATTATTTTTTTTTATTGAAAAATATCGATTTTTTCTGAAACTGAATGTTCTATGCTGTTTTAGGATCTCTAAAGTTGTTTTTCTTTGATAATAAACACCTTTCAATCAAATTTTTCCTATTACACTGCTTAATCATTGAAAACAATTGTGCCAGTATTGCGATTCCCAGTCAAAATAGGAGAGAGAAACAGAAAGAGAGAGACGCAGTAAAGGAGAGAATGAAAGAGAAAATCTTCAACTTTTTCGAAAAATTGAATAGCTCATGAGAGCGCGTTTTCAATTTCTAAAATGTGAATAAAAATATAACTTTAGTATTTGGTTTAATCAAAGTTACTGTACCACTTTTTTTTTTTCTCTAGAAACTTCGAGAAGCTTCTAGAGCAATCCATGGTGGGGGTATATGAGGGGTATTTTTCAAAAAAATTAACAGCTTAATGGTTTCTTCAAACAACTCTCCAGCTCATCTATTGCGAGTGCACGCCTACTTGCTAATTCTGTATAAACATCGTTCTGGCTCTTCGACGAGACAAGCTGCGGATCGGATCAATAATTTGATGGGTGCTGGCACTGTTAATCATTTAAGAGCAGTTCGTTGGTGCCAAAATATTTAGAAATAAGGAGGTTGAATGCAATGATTCTCCACATCTTGGACGTCCCAAGGTTGTTGATGAAGGCACTGGTGACAGATGACCCTCGCCACTAGAATAGGTGACTTGCAAAAAATCTTGGACACTCTTCACGTATCATCAATGGGGCCCCCCGAGATCTCGGATTCTTCTGGAAAGCCGATTTGGGTACCCCATGTTTTGCCGGCAGATTTTGCAGCTTCTCTTTTGCCACAAAAAAGAACGACGACATGGTTTTCCAATTTGATTACTGCGGATGAGAAGTGGACACTTTATGTCAATTTTTATCACGGACGCCAGTGGCTGAAACATGGGAATTCAGGAGTTACACCCGAAACTGATTGCCACTTGTTCCGATCTCTGTCTCACTTCCTGCACTTAAACGAATTTCGAAATGAAGACGATCTCAGAGAAGTCTTTTTTCAATAGTGACCAGCAGTACCGAAAAGGAAACAAACATTTATCCATCCATTGGAAATACATGGTCTATGTATATCCATAATCACAACTTTTTCTGAATTCCCATTACTTATTTACTTATAGTTACAGGGTGGCCGCTAATTACCCGTACACGGGTTCCGCGCCAAGCAGGCAAGCATTGACGCATCAGTGGGGCGGATAAATTCAATTTTTTTTATTTATTTATGTATTTTTTATTATTTTCCCGAATTTCAGCTTCATAAGTTTTGTTTTAGCCAAAGGGCACGTGCTTCTCCCCACCGTGCTACCATTATCCATATGTTCAAGTCCGGGATCAGTGGAGTTGCATTGCAAACATAAATGGAGACAGTTTTAAGATTCCTTCCTAGCTGACGGGCGATCGAAGATCTTGATATTCCTCAAGCGATCAGAACATCGATTTGAGCTTGTTCGGCGGCGGATAAGTGAGCACCATTTGGTACATTGGAAGAAAAAATAATAATACAACAAAAATTAAGAAAAAAAAACAGGTATATCCATTTTCGGCCACCAGTAACCATACCAAAAACTGTCTATACTTTTGAAGGCGCCGATTTTTGATTTATCTGCTCTATATCAAGTTCCGAACATCGGATCCGATTGAAATTTTTTACCTGTAGGTCATCTTATACGCCTGATCGAACTGCATTAGCCAATTTTTTTCATTTCGTACAGAAAATTCAGAACAGCCAAAATTGAGGGGGTGTCTATACTTTTGAAGGGCACTGTATTCAGTGCGAGGGTTGTTTTACAAAGTGCATTACTACAGTTTTATTTTCTGCTGATTGAAATGTTCAAATTTTGAAGCAGTTGGCAATTATTTCAATACTTTTCAAGACATCGTTTGGATTGTTACAGCTCAGGATTTTTAGATCATCGGCGAAAGCAGATATAGGAAAGTATATCGCGGGGCACAGAATTCAGATATTTGGAAATTTAATCTTACCAGTTAGCAAGCGCCAGTTTCCAAAATTAACAAATTTATAAAAAAAAATAGGAATTCAGAAAAAGTGGAAATGTTTGAAATACCAAAAAGAAACATTAATGTTTCGTGTACATATCACTGCAGAGTATTTCAGAAAAATTGAGTTTTTTAGTCGTTTTTGCAATTCTGTATAACCGACATGACAACAGAAACACTTAATTATTGACCAAAAAATTAATTCGGATAACCCTTATTGAATAACGATGTATCTCGCAGATTCATTACAGAACTCTTCAGACGGTACTGATTTCAGAAGACTGTTGTTATCATCATCCTGATCCACAGACCATATCCATACTCCTCCCAAGCCCATTTCCATGACATATTTGGTTTTTGATTCAATACTTCTAGTGGTTTCAAATGTCCAAAACATCTTATTTTCAGGGCTCCAAATATAAGAAGTTTTCGTTTCTTCATCCCATGATGATGGCTCCAAAATGTATCCATCGCGGTTGACTGTCCATCGAGACATGTACGGCTGTCCTTGAGCTTTACCCTCTATTAGAGTTGCATTTCGGAAAACTTCACTCCCTGAAGTCAATGCGTTTTCCACATTTCTCCACAGTCTGGCGTAAAACGGAATCACGATGTTCAACTTGCTGCCACTGCCAGTTTTGTTTGTATAATAATTCATAGTCCAGTCCACATTAAAATTCTTCCTGACTCCGATTCCGCGGTGTATTGGAGCAGATGGTCCTGTGGGAGTGCCCCATTGATTATCCCATGGTCCATTGTAATCCATAGTATACACATTGGCAAAATCTACTGAATTCATGATATCATCCAAAGCATATCCCATTTCCCAATTTTCAATTCCAGCTGGAGGAAAGACAATTGAAATGATATATCGTTTTTTTGTAGTCGTCAGTTGTTTTCTCAACTCTTCCAGAAAGAGCGCATAATTGTACTTATCCGCGACATTTGGCCATTTCCAGAATAAGTCGACTCCATCAATGTGATGCTCTTCTATGAATGATCGAATCGAAGAGATGAATGCCCTTGGAAAGTATACATTAATTTCTAGACATAATTGTGAAGTTGTACGGCGGTCTGACCATCACGCAACGGCTCATGATTGTAAATTATCACAAGAACTAGTGGAAAGTAATTCGCACCGACTATTTATGAGCAATTTTCTCAAATTTCAGCACAAAGCTCAGGTGTTTCCATACATTTTCAATACATTAAAAGTTATTTGCTGGAAATGTATGATCCTGAAAATGATTTTCTGTGTTCTTATTACCTCCTTTTGTTCTCATCCGCGAGAACTGTTGAGAAATACTGCGAATTTTGATCCCCTCCGATCGAAACCATCACTTGAACACCGGACACTGTTCTTGCTGCTGCTCTTTTCAAAAATGAAAACCGCTGGGCTGCATGGCTATTGACGAAACTCAAATTTCCGTTATCGTCCATTCGAACGGTTGCGAAAACGGCATGCGTCATTAACTCTAGTTGATTTTTACTGACATCGGTGTTTTCCCATTCTGTGTAGTACCCAACAATGCGTTTCTTGCAAAATGAATTGTGTGAAGGCAACATTTTAAAAGCATTTTCAGCGTTGCTGGGAGTTTTGGTGTCTGCAAAAATAAAAGTCATCATTCGTCAATGTTGTTTAAGTAATTCAGAAAAAAAAACAGTGCTCAATTTGACACAACCGAAATCACCACAAAACAGAAAGTCCTCACTTTTGTCGTTGTTTTCCTTATACCAAATTAAAACCGAAACA
This sequence comes from Caenorhabditis inopinata, assembly GCA_003052745.1. Classification (NCBI taxonomy): domain Eukaryota; kingdom Metazoa; phylum Nematoda; class Chromadorea; order Rhabditida; family Rhabditidae; genus Caenorhabditis; species Caenorhabditis inopinata. The sequence continues at coordinate 10,338,073 of AP018152.1, read as the reverse complement.
GAAAACGACAGAATTGCACATAAAGAAAGAATCCCAATCACCACGAGAGATTCTTTTTCAAAGATGATATCTCGACGATTGTTTTTTTGTCCATTGCTGAAAAAGATGAAGCTTGAAACAACGGAAAAAACGATTTCACTACTGGAGGTTTAAGAAATAATCATTATTCAAATGATCCGTTGCAGCGCTTCTTTGAAATACGGAAAAATGGAAAACTTCCATTTGTGGTTGATGAAAAAGTTATTGCGGTTTTATGTTGTTTACTTTTGTGAATGATTTCTGATTATAATTTTTTCTTATCTGTGGTCGTGTTATATATCATTTTAAAGAACGTAATTTGTTTTATCTACTCTTTTTATTGATTTTTCCTTGAAATAATTATGTTACTTTTCATAGCACTTCAAAAATAGCATGAATAAAAGGCAATTTTTTTTGTTCAAGTTCAAACTAGGTCGAAAAGCTGACAACACAACTTGCGATATCAACGATACATTTGGCCCAGGAACCAATAATGAATGTACGGCACAATGATGATTCAAAAAATTCGGCAGCGGTGACGAGAGCCTCGAAGATGAATAGCGTGCCGGCCGCCAGTCTGTGATTGATGCGATCAATTGAGAGACTTAATCGAAGCCGATCCTCTCAAATCAACACGAGAAGTTGCCGAAGAACTCGACGTTGACCAATGAACAGTCGTTCTTCATCTGAAGCAAATAGCCAAGTCAATAAAGCTCGACAAATGGTTGCCTCACGAATTAAACGATAATCAAAAAATCGTCGCTTTGAGGTGCCGTCCGCTCTTCTTTTACGCAACAAAAATTAACCGTTTCTTCACCCAATCGTAACTTGTGACGGAAAGTGAATCCTTTACGACAACCGACGACGTTCCGCGCAGTGGTTGGATCGTGATGAGGCTCCTAAACACTTTCCGAAGCCGAAAATCCACCAAAAAAAGGTTATGGTGACTGTTTGGTGGTCTGCAGCCGGTCTCATTCAGCACAGCTCCCTAAATCCGGGCGAAACAATCACAGAAGAGAAGTACTGCAAGCAAATTGACGGAATGCATCAGAAGTTACGACGTATGTGCCCGGTATTGATCAACAGAAAGGGACCAATTCTTCTCCACGATAATGCTCGGTCACATGTTGCATAACGGACCCTGCAAAAGCTGAACAAATTAGGCCATGAGACTTTGCCTCATCCACCATATTCACTGGACCTCTCACCCACCGATTACCACTTTTTCAAGCTCCTCGACAACTTCCTTCGCGAGAAACGCTTCAAAAGCCAAGACGACGCCCAAAATGTCTTCAATGAATTCATCGTTTCCAGAAACCCGGACTTTTACGCTACCGCCATAAATAAACATGTTTCTCGTTGGCAAAATGTACTAATTCCAATGGTTTCTATTTCGGTTAATTCAAAAAAAAGTTATGGTCATTTAAAATTGTAGGTTAAAAACCGCCATAACGTTTTCATCAACTTAATAAAAACAATGTTCCGTGATAATACGTGATGCAAACCTTTCAGAAGAAGGCTTGACAGATGAAGAACTAGGAAACAAAATTGCGGAGATCAGCCAAACCAGAAAAGATGTGAAGGTTTTTCGGATTCCACTAAAAAAATCCCCACCCCTACTAAAACTACTAACAAACTCAGAAGAAGATGCCAAAAATGTACTAAGAAAGGCAAGAATTATCAAGGAAAACGTAAAACAAATAAATGCCGCAATACTTCGTCCAGACCTATCAAAGCGTGTTTAAAAAAAAATCCCCGGTTTATTATTATTATTATTATTATTTTTTCTCTCTCCCTTATTGAAGCTCCCAATCCATTAGGTTAGCCTCGTGAGGGGCCCTATCTAATCCTACTGTCACCCAATATTGTTTTAATTCTGTATGAATAAATTCAAATTCAAAGCAAAATTTAATGAAACACAGAATGGCCTGGAAAGAAGTAATAAAACTCAACAACGAACAGAAATTGCGCATATACACAGTCCGGGACCTAGAAGTTGCCAAAATCGTGTTCAAAGAAAACCAGACGCCAAGACCATGGGTAATCAAAGAAGCGATAGAAGGCATGTAAAATTTTTGTCCCTTGGATACACAAATTGCCAATCGATCAAAAACAAAATCCCCCTAATGGAACTTTCTTTAACCACTCACAATCTTGACATCCTTGCACTTACTGAAACTCATCTAGATCCTAACTTTCCTGACGCCCTACTTACTGTGTTTAATACATTCACCATCATTAGAAAAGATAGAAATGAGCATGGCGGAGGAGATGCAATACTAATCTCTAAAAAACTTAGATTTCTTCACATAAAAATTCCTGATAGGCTTTTGGTACCAGAAGTAGTAGGTATTGACGTGTTGATGAAAGGTACCACTGTAAGAGTCATTGTCATCTACCACCCAAACCACTCAAAAAATCTTGACGCATTAATGGAAACTCTTGATCACTTACTTCTTTCCCATAAATACTGCATAATAGTTGGCGACTTTAACCTCCCCTCATAAACTGGCACAAACTTACAGCTACTGACTCCCAATGTAAACACTTTATGTCTTTTGTAATAAAAAACGGTCTAACTCAACACATCCACACACCAACCAGATATAACCCCGATAACATCTTAGACTTATGCCTAAGCAATACCCACATTATCAGAGAAGTAAACGTTGGAGATCTCTTCAGTGACCACAGCCTCAAAAACATTACACTCTCAATTTCAAATAGCGTAACTAAAATCACTGAAACTTTTCGAAACTTCCACAAAGGTGACTTTGCTAGCATAAATTTCTTTCTATCAAATATTAACTGGGATTTAGTTTTTTCAACACTAACCGCAAGTGAAATGTATGATTACTTTGTTAAAAAATGCCACCAACTTAATTGAAACCTTTGTTCCTATTAAAACTATAAACAAATCATGTCGCATCCACTCCCATGACATTAAACTTCTACAAAAGTATAAACTTAAGTTATGGCGGAATGAAGGTAATTCTCACCACTATAAACTAATTTCATCGGATCTAAAATCTAAACTTCGCTCTGAAAAACTAAAGACAACTGAAAAACAACTCAGTCTTGGCACCTCAAAAAACTTTTTCAAATTTATAAACACCCGTTATAAAGAATCCAATGAAATTGGAGTGATGAGAAATTCCGCAAACGTTTCTATCACCAATGACACACAAAAAGCACAACTTTTTGCGCAATCCTTTGAAAATGTATTTACGGAAGACGACAAAAAATTGCCAACTTTCCCTAGCAGAACAAACGAAACAATCGATATAATCGATTGAACATAGAACCTCATCATATCGAATTTATGCTTTCTAAAATAACTTCCAAAAATAACACAACACCCGAAAACCCCGGCTATTTTCCTTAAAAAAACCAGGCACCGCAATATCTCTTCCACTATCTATAATATTTCGAGAATCGTTAAGAACGGCTTCAATTCCCAACTACTGGAGAATGGCAATAGTACGTCCGCATCATAAAAAAGGAGCAAAAAGCGACACAAATAACTACCGACCAATTTCACTAACATCATCTGTGGGAAAATTAATGGAAAAATTAATTCATCAACATATTATCCGTTTCCTTAATCAAAATAATCTTATAACTAAATCACAATACGGGTTCCGCTCTAAAAGAGAAACTGATTAACAACTTCTTTCCTATTCTAGTAAATTAATCGCAAATTTCGTCTCAAAACTCACAACACCCAGTGTTTATATCGATTTCAAAAAAGCATTCGACACAGTCTCTCACAATAAACTTATGCGCAAAATCTACGCCTATGGCATTAAAAACGAAACTTACAACTGGATAAATGCTTTCCTCACTAACCGTACTTATAAAGTTAATATTAATGGGTCACTATCAAAAGAAACAAAAGTTCGATCGGGTGTACCACAAGGTTCCATTCTTGGCCCTCTCCTTTTCCTCATTTTCATTAATGACATTGGAGACAACTTTAAATCAGACTTTTTACTCTACGCTGATGACCTTAAAATCTTCTCAACAAACACCACTAACATTCAACATGATTTAGAACTACTAGAAAAATGGTGCGATACCTGGCAGATGCATATTGCTCCCGACAAGTGTCAAACTATATCTTTTCATCACAAAAAAAGAATTGCTAACACTAACCCTGTATTCACGATAAATGATCAAGAGTTACCAAGCACAAGAAAAATCCGTGACCTGTGTGTAATTTATAACTCCTCCCTTACCTTTACTGATCACCTCAGTACCATACTTCGAAAAGCCCAACAACGCATTAACATTTTTTCAATGTCCTCCGCCGAGCAAGTTTCCAAATTTTTGTTAAATGCTTTAAAATTTATATTCGTCCTATCCTTGAATACGCAACCATAATCTTTTCTCCTGTACTAAAAGAACATATTAAACTAATTGAAAGTGTCCAAAAATCTTTCCTCGTTTGCTGTTTTAAAAAATTTAATAATAATTATGTGTCATATTTTGATTGCCTTTATGATTGTAACCTTACCTCACTAGAACACAGAAGACTTATTACTGACTTAGTTTTCATGTACAAAATATTAATTTCCAAAGAAATCTCTACTAACCTAAACTTGCCAATTTCACTCACATTATTTTCAACCCTCACTTGTAAACTTTTCTAAACCTTACTCACAATTTTTCACTTCTCGTATCATCAAAGCTTGGAACTCTCTTCCACACTCAATTTTTCCCACTAAAATATCGTCCTCCGCATTCAGAACTAAAATCACTCAATTAAACCTTTCACCATACCTCACATTAAAATCCGGGAAACTCTAACATTATCTCATGTATATCTCTAACTTAATATTTATTACTATCTAATCTTTTCATGTATTATTTCATTGTATTATAACCTTGAAAATATAAGAGGCAAATCTATTCCTTTTTCAATGAATAAATATATATTAAAAAATACTAAATTGCCGGTTCGTAGAAACCTGCAAAAGCGAACGAATTGAAACAGTCTTGATATAAGCTTGAATAGCGAATCATTTATGTGTTCAGATTCGGGGTAATCAGTGATAACAATGAAAGCTTATGAGCAATTTTCGGGGAATCTTCAATATTTTAAAATGAACGAACCTGGGAGTGGAATCTAAGAATCGTTCAGACGGCATTGCAACGAAAGAAAAAAAAGAAGAAAGATAAGAAAAATCGATGGCCAACCCACTCCTCAAAGATTGGTTGCTTATTTTGACCCATATTTGTTTAGAATAAAAGTTACTACTCTTCATGTGTCTTTTCTGTATGTACGTTGATGTTATTGTGATATAACAGTGCTTCCGATACCCGATTTCGGTCTCTCTCTCTCTCTGTCGAAAAATTCGCTGCGCGACGGTCAGCGCTTACTACTGATGGCAAGCAGATAATATCAATCATCGCAGGACGCAGGCAGCGAGGAATCGATAATTTTTGAAGTCGATTACATGAAGTCGTTTGTCTTTCTCTGCGGTTCCGTGCTTCTGATACTCGATTTCAGTTCGGTAGGAAATAAAAATTTTTAAAATGATCCGTTGCAAAGCGTCTCTTGGAAAAACGGAAAAATGGGAAACGTCCATTTACTAAATTGCCGGTTAGTAGAAACTTGCAAAAGCTGAACCATTGAAACAGACTCATTGGAAATGACTGTTTTTCAAAGAAAATGTAATCTCATAATACTACATATAAGGGCACATGTGCTTGTTGGTAACAATAAAGTGATCAAAGCAAATGAATTCTTCACATCTGGAGCATTTTATGAATGCATCTTTCGTTCAGCCGCTGGCGTAGCAAGAGTCATTCCCAACCTGTCCAAAACAATACCGTGAGGGAGTTAGGAATGGTGAAGAATGGTCCATATAACCAGTTTTTTCCCAAAAGTACTGTAGGAAAGGGTGGAAGTAACGAGCCGAAACTTGATGATAGAGTAGGGAGATTTTTCACTTTCTTGCCGATGCTCTTCATGGACTCTGGGACCGAACGCTTTCGTGATTCTTTCGGAAACCACCGGTCAGTTCCTCCCAACTCGCCCGATTCCGAAGTTCACCACATACGACTTCCCTCATTCAACCTTTGGATCCCCATTGGAACGGCTCATGGAAGGTATATAAGGCAAGAAAATTTGATAATTTGAAATCATTCGAATTTCGGAACTTCCTCAAAAAGTTCACCTCCTATGTTTTCAACTTTCATCCAGACTTCTTGATATCCCAAAGAAACAATGAAATCTTAGAGTTGAGTTTTTTGTGTGTCAAAGTTTAATAAATACATTTTTATAGTAAAAATGGATTTCCTACAGAAAGGACAGCAAGAGCAAATGATATCTTGTGATATCAGTTATCAAATTTTTTCATGGTGGGTATCACATGGAAAACTTTGGAAAATCTGTAATTTTTCAAACTTCTAAAAGTTATCAGAACTTGTGTATTCATGTGTGAAATGCCACAATATTGAAAAAAATTGGAAAAAAAAAATTCAAAAAAAACCCATAAAATAGGAATTTTAAGATTTGAAAAAAGCGAAAAAATTAAATTAAAAAATAGTTGACCCAGCAGAAATCGAACCACAGAGCTTCCTCCTACTGTTCCCGCCGCTTACACAGGTGATTTGCGGTTAGACTAATATAGATGGAATATAGCTCGCGCAAAAATTGGCTGGGTACGGGAGATAGCGTTTGTAATCAGTCTAATAGACAAATCGCGAGTCACCACCTATAAACTGCACATATCCTACTTATCGCGAGCAAAACTAGTACATATTTGTCCTATAGCGAGTTATACATCTATTGCATTCTCAAAATCGGACAGTAGTAATCCATGAAAATTTATTTAAAAAAGAAAGTTCTGTTGAATGAGAACAAAAACAGCAATATTAAAAATCAACAAAAAATGGGTCAACAACATTGAATTCTAACGTTGAAAGCATGACATGGAGCATTGTCTTGTTGGAAGACAAGTCCGGAACGACGGCGACGGTTTATGAATTGTACCAAACTGGTCTGAAGTACTTGCTGATAAGCCACGGCATTTATCCGACTTGAAATGAAGACCAAGTGGAGACTTCCTCGTAGCGGTGAAAGCTCCTTACACAATGACAGAGCTTCGCTTCGAAAAGATTCTTGGGTCTTTCCTCAAGTATCTCCAATAGTGATTCCAACAGAGTTAGACTTCTTCTCATCAGAGAAGTTGATCTGAAATCAATTTTGTCCGTTTTTCATTATTAAATATGGCCTGGTATCCATCCAGCTTAATTCATCTTCTATCAGAATCGTAGACATGCTGCTGCGAGCGAACTGGCGTCTCTTCGTATCGTACTCGGGTTTCAGTATTGGTGCCGAAATCATGGCTTCGTGGGCCATCTGTCCAGAAGAGTTAATGAATCGGAGAAGTGTGTTTTTCGACACTGAAAGCTGAAGATCAGATGCTTTGGTGGAGTTGGACACAATGCGTTTACTGGCGAGGTGTTCCACGACTTGACAATTTCTTTGGTCTTCAGGAACGTGGAGCAGGACAGCTCGGAATTCCCCACGCCCCCCCCCCCAACGGTGTATTATGCAATTTCTCGTTTCAAGGAGGTTCGTAGTCAACAGGATCGTCCTGGACGAGGAAAAAAGTTACTGTACCAACTCCGGAGGTGATTAAGGCTGTCAAGATGAGAATCTACAGAAATCCGCATCGAAGCATGAGAAAGATGTCAATTTATATGAAAATCGGACGAGAAAAATTGTGGAAAACCAGCTCCACATGACTCCATATCGTGTTCGATTCTTGCTGAAGCCAACAAGAAGAAACGTCTGATGAAAGCAAAAGGTCTTCTCCGCCGCATGCAGTTTGGTGACTGTTTTTTCTGATGAAAAACTTTTCACAGTTCAATTCCCAAAATCACCGTGTTTTGGCCCATAGTCCCAAGAAGCATCTGACAAAGGAAAGACCATCAATCAAATCTCTCACCCTGCCAGCGTCATGGTCTTCGGAGCCATCTGATCAAATGGAAAAGCACCATTGGTCTTCGTTGATCAGGGAGCCAAAATCAACAAGGAACTTTATATTTCAGAAATTTTAGACAAGTGTCTTCTTCCTTGGTCCAAAAATCACTTCAAAGGACGACATAGGGTTTTCCAGCAGGATGGTGCACCTGCTCACACCGCCAAAATCACCCAGCAGTTGTGCAAGACCCACCTGTCTGCGTTAATCTCGAAAGATGAATGTCCTACTTCCTTGCCAGACCTGAATCCCTTGGACTACTCTGTGGGGGGGGGGGGGAGTCTTGCAGAGCAAGGTCAATGCTCAACCCCATTCAAGTGTGGCTGCTCTTAAGAAGACTTTGCTCAAGAAATGGGATAAATTGTCAGCCGATTACCTGAGCGCCACAGTTGATGCTTACCCGCGACGTCTTCGGGCTGTCGTCCGCAAGCGAGGTGACCGCATAGAATAAGATTAATTTATGTTTTTTGTTATCATTTCAATAAACTTTTTGTTAATTCCCAAGTATCTTTGATTTTTGGTTCCGGTTTTATAGCTGTTCTATCGTGTACGGGTAATTAGCGGCCACCCTGTAGTTACTTAGTCAGTCGCTCTATTCATTTTTCAAATGAGGAAGGTATCTGAAATCATTCTTTGAAATATCTGAAGTAAAAGAAAGCAAACCAGCATTTTCCATTACACTTCATGACTACATTATCTTTATATATTTTTTTGGTATTTCAAAGTTTTTATACTTAATTCATGTGTCTATTTTCATATTTCCCAAGTCTAGCACAACTGCACAACCACCTTCACACCATTCCATAGACAAGTTGAGGTACCCATCACAAGAGGTGTACGTCAAGGTGATCCAATTTCACCAAACCTCTTCTCAGCTTGTCTAGAGCTCGTTCTCGGAAAATTGTCTTGGAATCACCTTAAAGGACAAGACGACGACTACGCTCACGTGCCAGGAATAAGGATCAATGGCAGAAATCTCACCCATTTGAGATTCGCAGATGACATCATTCTCGTCGCAAACGACCCACGAACTGCCAGCCAGATGATCCAAGAATTCACAGAAAGGTGCAAAAAAGTAGGCCTTCAAATCAATACTAACAAAACCAAAGTGTTGAGAAACACGTACGCCACCACACATCCGGTGATCATCAGTAATAATACAACCATCACGACAATCGAAGACGTGGATGAGTATGTCTACCTTGGCAGGCTACTCAACCCACGAAATGAGCTAGAACCTGAACTCCACAGAAGAAGACGGGCAGCCTGGGCAGCGTTCAACAACATCAAAAGCACCACCGACGCTCTCACCTGCCCACGAATTCGAGCTCAACTTTTCGACACCATCGTTCTTCCCGCGCTCACATACGGATCTGAAACCTGGACCTTTACACAGAACCTCGCTGAAAGGATCCGTGTGACGCATGCATCACTAGAAAGAAGATTAATTGGAATGACCCTCACGGAACAACGCCAACGAGATTTGCACCGCGAAGACATCCGAAAAATCTCCCAAGTCACGGACCCACTCAAATACATCAAAAAGAAAAAATTAGGATGGGCCGGACACATTATGCGAAGAACTGACGGAAGATGGACAAAACTGATACAAGAATGGATTCCTCGAGATCAAAAACGACCTGTCGGACGACCCCCCATGAGATGGTCCGACTCACTACGTAAAGAAGTCTCAATATATCGAGGAAATCGACTGACTACTTCATGGACAACCATCGCCCAAGACCGCAAGGCATGGTTAGCTGTGATCCGCGCTCACACAAGCGAATGACGGATCGACTAAGTAACTAAGTAAGTAAGTAACTTCATGACTACATTATCTTTATATATTTTTTTGGTATTTCAAAGTTTTTATACTTAATTCATGTGTCTATTTTCATATTTCCCAAGTCTAGCTTCGCAGTTTATACATAATTTAGCATTTATTCCATTCCGTTAGAACTATAAAATAGTTTCAGAGAGAAAGAGAGAGAGAGAGAGAGAGTTTCAGTTTTCTCTTTAAACCTTTTTTCAAAAGAAAAATCTACAGGAATTTGCAAGTGAAGGAAGGTGTGAAGGATCAAGCTTTCCAAGTATAACGATTCCCGCGGGGTTTCTCTGTAATATGAGGTTTTCAGATGGAATTTGCAAAAAGTGAACTATTTACTAATAAAAAGCTGCAATTTAAGAATTCGAGACATCTCTTTTCCCCATCGGACTCATTGGAGCACATTAAAAAAACATTCATTAACATGACATTCTGTGTTTTTTCTTTTGGAGTACACAAACATTTCTCTAAGCCCAACTATTTTAGGAATCGAACTCAACTTATCAACCGTGTCTTATGCCTCGAAATTCATCTAAAGCATCTAAAATCAATATGAATTACAAGAACTACCCAGTTTTCCAAAATGTTTCAGACAACAGCAGACTCAAAACCTATAAGCAGCCTATTTCAAATATGCTCTTGAACTCTTGTCTAGTTTGAGTTTTCTTATGCACAAAAATGAAAATTTGAAATAAAACCACCAATTCTGAAAATTACAGATAATTCAATCAAAACAAGCTATCACAAATTGCGGAGAAGCTGTCCTAATATGATATCCTTCACTTTTGTTATGTTCAAAATTCAAATTTATTGAACAAACTACAAAAGCGGTTCTATGAGAGCTAAAGTTAGGCAAATTTCCAGCCAATTCAGAGAAACTTTCAGTTTTAGCACTTTTTGCCATTTTCGAATAATAGAAATGGGTGGGGAACACATTAAAAAATATCACAGAACTCGCAGACAAGTATCTATTTTCAGATTCTTTTTTAAGAATTGTAATATTTCCTTTAAAATATTTGGATTTCCAGACAGTTTCAGGAGGGAATTTCACATTTTATTTCCAGTTTCCGACGGTAGACTGCTCAATCGGTGAGTATTTTTTTAACAGCGTTCCCAGTAGCAGTCAATGCTTACCACTGCCCACTTTGCTTGGCTGCCCATTAGATGTCTTCTGCTCACATATGTAGTTGGATTTTCTCTGTTTGGAAAGTGTTCCAAATCACATTTAATATTGTCATTTTTGCTGTTTTACGGAAATTTGATTATTTCGATTTTTCGAGAATTGAATTTCAATTATGTGTGCGTTTTGGATACCCGGGAGATGGCAGTTTTATTCGGATATTGTTTGTAGACAAGGTTTTTCAAAATTTGAATTTCGACACCATGCTCTTTCCTTTCCTACTTTAGACAAATGTGTCTATTCTATTTTATGGCCACTTCCCTAATGAAACATGCTGTTTGCAATGTTTGCGCACTCATGACGTCACAATCCATTATTTCTCGAGGCGTTGCAGATACCTCTTTTCTATTTTGTAACTTTAAATTGGTCGAAACGAAATTCCAAGTTTTGTTTGGGCTTTCTTCCAAATATTCATATGTTTTTCAACTTCTTCAACTCCTATTCCGTATTTTGAGTTCCAAAGATGTTTGCCAAGTATTACCAATAAACTGAAATTAAAAAGAAAACCACGTGCTCCGATATTCCATCTTCCCCTAAAATAATCGGTGCACCAGCGTCACCAGCACCCCTCCCCTTGTCCCCGCCCATAAATTTCCGTTTTAGAGCAACGCAAGGAGCGAAGTAAGAAGGAGCGAGAAGTTCATTGAGCCGAAAGAACGTATAGTGGGAAATGACGAGAAAAGTCGATTCTTCTGAAGTCATCTTTTCGTTTTTGTGACGTAACGTGGCTGGCCAGTTTCTAGACTTCAGAATTCGTGTTTGTTGGCTCCAAATTTCACTCACTATAGCTTGTGGTCTTTCTTGTGGTCAATAGTGTCGATCTACACGTCTGTTTGTCTGGAAATGGATGGCGCGAAAACAACTGCGTTAGAATTGCTTGAGGGCTCTAGACCATTTCGAAGTTGCATGACAGGAGAGAGGAAAAGAGAGCTCATGCTGAAAGAAGCACATTGAAAATTTCATAGTATTTGTGTCGCACAGAAAAGGTTTTTCTCAGCTCAGACTCAATTTATATTAATAAATTGGCTCCACGCAGGCAGTCCAGCCTTCATATAGGAATACATACACCTGCGCAAGCAGAGCGACAGACGGAATTAAATACGCATTAGGGCTCCAGATAAGACTTTCGAGAACTATCCACCTTCTTGATTCTAGAAGTTCTCGAGAGAATCTCGTTTCTCGTCTCGTGAGGGGATCCTTCGAAAATTAGGAGGCTCTCGACATCCAAGATTCGTGACACTTCAGCAAAAAAAACAATGAAAACGATCTAAAAATAAGTACTTTTTGGATCGACATCGATGTGACAAGTGTGTTCAAGCGAGCGAGCTCAGAGTCCGAGGGTAGCTTTTCTTAATAATATTTCATAAAGGCTTTCACATTCCTCACTTTTTTTATGCTGTTTCATTGCTCCTTAGACTACTTTAAGCATACATTGAAAATCGTTGATACCAATTCTTTCATTCTGTCTGAAATTTCAGCTTAGAAATTGAATTATTCTCTCAGCTTTTGCAAGGATATATATATATAAATATTGTTTTCTTGATCCTTAACTAGTTTTTTTTCTTATTATCCGAAATTTCAGACACGAAAAGCAACATGATTATTTGGTTATCAAAATTGGCATAACCACCTCGATTTTGCGCAGCCCATAAATCTTCTGGAAAGGAAAACTGACGAAAGACTTTTCTCTTTGCGTATTCACTTCAAAAGCAGAATTTTTTTTTTGGAAAAAGGGTAATTCAATTTGACTAATGACAAAGAAATAAACCGAATGGATTAGTAGTTGTGGGTGGAGAATAATGAGAGAACAAGATCGCAACGTGCCTTTCTTCACTTTTTGTTAAACATTTTACATTGAAATCAGATATTCTATACGTCACTTTTTAAAAATTTGAATATATATAGCTCAGTCAGCGTTTTTTTTTTGAGAATTCTAAGAAATAAAATGCGCTCTACTGCTTCTTTAGCACGTTTTTCTAATAAAGCTCATTCTTTTTCAGTTATTTAAAACTAGTATTGCCATTTGTCATATTCATGTAAGGAAATACAATATTCTTGGTTCTATTCCGCTGAAATTCGTGGAAAATATATTATGAAAAGCCATACTCTGACTGTCCAAGTCGTTATTCTTTGTGACCTATGATTTTCTCGGTCATGGCTGCCATTTGTTCAGAAGCTTCAAAATCTTTGTCCATTTGTTTTGCTCTCTTACTGTAAACCTGTGAATCTCGAAAAGACTTTTGTTTTTTTGTTGCCAACAAATTCGGAAAAGAACGCAAAACGTTTCGAAATACCCCGCTGTTCCGAAATGTTGCTGACCCATGATTACCCACACAACCTTTTAGATGCTCTCTCGCTTTCCCCTAACTAGCTTCACAGTAGTCGTCACTTAAATAGCAAATGGGCAAAGTGCCATTATCGCAAACTAGCTGCCCACTTTTTGGCAACTTGAAGCTCACTTACAAGCCTCATGCCTCATTCCTGCCCATTGCACACCAGCTCATGCAGACCAATAGCTCATCATGAGCTGTTTTCTAGAGCTGATTCACTGTTGGTAAAATCTCTCCGAACTTCTACAACAATTCCCAATTCTCTCTGATTCTTTTAAAGAAAGATCAAAGGGAATACGGTAGTTTTAGTTTGTGTCCAGAGGAGCAGAGCAGCGCGCGCGAGTCCTCTCAATGAGTGCTTTAATTTCAATATTTTTACTCGATCAATCTCGATTAATCTCGACAAATAGTAGATGTCAATGTGTTTTATGCTGGTGACTTTGAAACAAAAACTAACTTGATTTGTCAGATTCACGATAGAAGTGGCCATGACGTGTGAATTATGTTAAGAAGTCAAATTAACTTTTTTCCAAATCAACATTCCGTAATCTACCAAGCTACCTACTTTTGCGGTTGATTTTTTAAAAAATAAGCACGTGGTGAGCCCGGAATGTCCTCGAATACAACTTTGGGGGAAGAGGGGAGGGTAGGGGGCTGTGGTCTGCTGGCTCTAATGTAATTAATAGAATTTCCTGAAATTCTACTTCAGGAGAATTGTGATCAATCGCTGTCCATTTCAGTTTTCATTTGAACTATTAATAGATTCAGCATTCATTTAGGTTCTTCTTATTTCTCACTAATAATAATGGTTTTCTCGAGAGACGCCGAGAAAACATAACACTCTGAATGTCTGCGTCTCTGCTGCAAAACTGTTAACGGTACTTGTTGAGCCATTGCTCAGTTTCACCAGGTATTGAAATGCATACCACTATGTGTCAAAGATTGCGACAACTATTGCACAAGTCGCTGAAAATGAGAAAGCTGTTTTTATATCTCCGTAACTTGCCTGAATGTCTCTGGCGAGTAAAATAAATAAATGTTAAAGTGTCGATCCTTCTTTAAAGTTTGTGCGACTCTTCTGAAATTTGCTGAAACGACTTCTGAATTTCAGAATTCTTCTCTGAAATTCAAATGTGTGTTATTATGTTTCTCCCCTGTACACAAGTCCCTTTCATCCGATATTCTTAATTTGTTGTTATGTACTTCCATAATTGATATGTATGTTTCACTTGTTCTCAAAAACAGCGTCTGACATATCTGAAAAATGAAGAGCGTATGAAAGAATAACGAGAATCATATTTAAATCAAGCTCCGCCTGATTTTCTCGCTAATTTAATGAGCACGTTGAACGCCGAAATCACTTCATTTTTTTTTGAAATGGCTCTTCTTTACGATTTCGCTCTTTCCACAAATGTTTTCCGCCATTTTCTCCGCTTTCCAAAGGCAACTATTCTCGAGTTCCAGGTAAACTAGAAATGGGCTCATCATCAGTCTTTTTGATGATCGCCATGTCAATGGTGCTTCTGGAATGTGTGGCGCTCTCATCAGGCGACGTTGCCTCCTCACCGCCGTTCTCCAGTTCGAAAGATTTAAAGAATTTGCTGGATGTGCTGCGATGTTTCAAGGAATTGAAGGAGAGGTAGGGCTGTGATGTCTGTAAATCTGGATGTCTTGCCTTGTATTGATGTGTGGGATGTCTATGTGTCCAGGTATCTGTCTGAATGTCTGCATATCTGATTGTCTGTTTGCCCGTCTGCTTATATTCTCAAAATACTCTACCTATATACATGCCTGAAATATATATGGTTTTGTTCATCCAGATGTCCACCAAGAATTCTGTGTAGAAACGTTTTGATTTTTACGTCTGCCGGTATGCCTATATGTGCATATATCCAGATGCATGCCGAGATTTCTGTATGTCAGTGTATTCAGGTTTACGTCTGTAAACCAACACATCTAGATGCTCGTCTGTCCGTTTGTATATCGAAATGCTCATAGTTTAAACTGTTTGCTTAAATGTCCATATTTCTGATGTCTCCATTTAGTTATGTTTGTATATTCAGATTTCAGCATGTTCATCCAGAAATCTGTATATCAAGGCCTATTGGTCTGGCTATTTTGGTCACACAGTCTGTACGGTTGCATGTTTCATTATCCAGGAGGTTTTCTGAACGTGTGCACAACAAAAAATTCGTCTGCCCAGTCTGCCCAGTATACCAGAGAAGGGCGGAATTCCGGATTTCGGATTCCGCATTTTCCGCCCTACTCTGCAGTATACCGTATACCCAGTATACCGAAGCGTCAGTATATTCTGATTTTCAAATGACAGAGTGCCAATGTCAGAGAACCCAGATGTATGTCTGTATGCTAGTGTATTCCAATGTATGCATGCTCAGATTTCCAAAAACCTTCCTACGATAATTTCAATTTGGGCTTGTCTAAATGTCCGGATATCGGAATGCCTCACGTGCCTTCTGGACGTGTTGGTTCCATTCTTTAATATGAAAATAGAGAGCACTTTGGAAAGCACGACACCTAATACATCACATCACCTCTCTTCTCCTAAGAGTAGCAAGGTTTTTGAAGAAATATGTGTCAGTCACGTGTGTGCTCGCTGTCACGCTCTAATATATGCAGAATGAATTTGTGGAATAGCATATCAGGTGGAAAAACGCATCAATTTTCAGTGGACAACGAATCTACTTCAGATACATTGGAAGCACAATGCGCCTTTTTGACGACAGTGGTTTGTTGCTTTTTGATTCGCATTTATTTAGTTTAGATGGACACGAAACCCTGTAATTTTGTTGAAAAATGTTCGCATTCGCTTCTAGAATAACTCCTGATTCTTTTGTCGTTTCGGTTCTGGAAACAAACATTTATAGGGTGGACCATAAGCACGGATTTTTTTAGTTTTGGAGTCTAAACAGTGAAACACATTTTATTTTGAACATAGGCAACCATTATTTAAGAGAATGCTCAAATTGAGATCCTCCAGCCTCGATGCATTGTTTCAAACGAGTCGATACAGATTTGACCGTGCACCGCAGGTAGTCGACATCTAAATCGCTTGCGCAGCGTCAGATTCAGAAATTTCAAAATTGGATGAGAGTGAGACATGTTCTTCTTTTCCAAAAATTTGGAGAGAAAGCGAGCCATCAACCATTGTTTTTGCGATTGATCTTTTAGAAGAAACTGTTCGAAAGCGGTGTGATAGTTAAGATCTTTTAGACTGTCTAGATGACATTGGAGAGGCGGCGCACTGTGAGAGCTGCTATAAACTTCTTTAATTTTTTTAGCCCGTTCTTCTTGAACTGGTTTGAAAGCCAATGTTCACGACGAAGACGGTAACTGGCTAGTCACAAATCCGATTTCACGATTCTCTTTCTCGCGATTTCGATATCTTGTTAATGTTGACGGCACCGTTCCAGGTAATTCTATTCTTGTAGATGTTATGAATCCGGTGTTGACAGTGTGAAGATCTCTCGGTTTCGTAATCTCCAAAACAATCCCCCTTGCTTTGACACACTTGATCACTTTGCGGACAATAGACTTCGGAATTTGAAAGCGTCGAACGCGTCGATGTTGTTTGCAATCTCTGTTTACATATGTTCTTTTTTTTCGAAAATGTTCGAAAGTTTTCAAAAATCGAACTTTATAGCGTGTCAAGAGCTCTCGCAAAAAAGTCTCCATACTTATTAACCACCCTATAGAGACATGAGCGCTTAAAGATTCAAAAGCATTGAAGCCGCAACCTATATTGTAGTATTTTCTCTGACTGTCTTTTTTCAGTAGTAACACGAATTAATTTTGAAATGCCTTTCAACATCCATGAAATAGGCCTAAGGCACAGGGTCTATGCACACCAAGCTTCAGACCTAACATGATTTCTGCTAAATACCGTCAAAACCTTTGCATTAACTGGTTTCTTTCAGGCCGTGAAGTGTCGTGCAATGCCGAAAAGCAGCAAGAAATCCGCCAGCGATCCGACCGTCGATGCATTTTCTCTCCGATTCACTGCCTGTTCAACAGAAGATTGCAAGCCGCAAAGCTCTTCCGCTCCTCCGCCACAAAAAACATTTTTGGAGAGAAGAAAAGGAAATGATGTGGTTTTGGGATGAATAAATGCGCAATGACAATTGGATGATCAAACGATGACAAACAAATAATAATGATTTCATACAACAAGAAACAAACAAAAGTGATATATCAAACAAAATGTGTGTGTTATTTTAAAAATGACTAAGTTTTACCATTCTTATAAAATAAACCATGAACTTTGTTCGTTTGTCTCTTTGTAATGTGCAATAGATATACTGTGGCTCACGACTTGCGATACCGGCCGATCCGGAGAAAGGGCTGATATGAAGGGGCGGTGTCCTCTCCAAGTCCAAGTTACTTACTTACTTAGTTACTTAGTCGATTCGTCATTCGCTTGTGTGAGCGCGGATCACAGCTAACCATGCTTTGCGATCTTGGGCGATGGTTGTCCATGAAGTAGTTAGTCGATTTCCTGGGTATATTGAGACTTCTTTACGTAGTGAGTCGGAAAATTTCATGGGGGGTCGTCCGACAGGTCGTTTTTGGTCTCGAAGAATCCATTCTTGTATCAGTTTTGTCCATCTTCCGTCATTTCTTCGCATATTGTGCCCGGCCCATCCTAATTTTTTCTTTTTGATGTATTTGAGTAAATCCGTGACTTGGGAGATTTTTCGGATGTCTTCACGGTGCAAGTCTCGTTGGCGTTGTTCCGTGAGGGTCATTCCAATGAATCTTCTTTCTAGTGATGCATGCGTCACACGGAGTATTTCAGCGAGATTCTGTGTAAGGGTCCACGTTTCAGATCCGTATGTGAGCGCGGGAAGAACGATGATGTCGAAAAGTTGAGCTCGAATTCGGGGACAGGTGAGAGCGTCGGTAGTGTTTTTGATGTTGTTGAACACTGTCCAGGCTGCCCGTCTTCTTCTATGGAGTTCAGGTTCTAGCTCATTTCGTGGGTTGAGTAGCCTGCCAAGGTAGACATACTCGTCCACGTCTTCGATTGTTGTGATGGTTGCGTTGTTACTGATGACCAAGTCCAAGACTTGGGTAATTAAACCTTTATTTTCAAATAAAGAAAAGTTAGCGATATGTAGCAAATAAAGAAATCATAGATGAAGAAATGAAACTATAAAATAATAGGGTAAACTCAAGGGAGCTCTATTGCAGCTCTTTTTATACTGTGCTGTGAAACGTAGGTGGAGCTTTACAATATAACTGTACAGTTACACTATGTTTTGCTAAAAATGTCAAGGGTGATTGAATCCTCTTGAGAATATGCGATTGCATGGAACAATGTTACAATAAATTTAATCATAAAAGTGGTTGATGGGAAAGTGTGAGGAATGTTGGAGCTGAAAGCCTACAGTATGTTTATATTTGATTGTGGGAAAGTGAGGGAGGAAGTACATTATTTTACACTGTTAAATAAAAATATAGTGCGAGGCACGGAAAGTGCTCGTATCGAGTACAGCTGAAACCACGGGTTTGGTCTCAAATTTGATCAAAATTGGAATAATTGAGAGGATAGGAAAAAAGGATATTTTTTGCAAATGTTGGAAATTGTTTCCTAAATCCATTCGAATCATTAAGCAATTTTCTTATGAGTTTAGCCGATTCCTTGCAGTTTGTCAAGATCATTATTTGATTTTGAAAAAAGTTACGCGTCTTCCGCGTTTTGCCCGTGTTGGCCCGGACCCATGTATTCTCTTCTATTCTGAAATTATCCGCGTTGGTTTTTTGTCGCACAAAAATTATCAAATATCAATTTAAAGTAGCGCGTGACTCTCTAATTCTGCACCTATAACTCGGCCTTCGGTCCTGTTGTTGTCTGCAGGTCGATGCCAGCTTTCGAGTTTTGTTGTTTCAATTTTCATGAAGATTTCGAGAAAAAAAAACAGATTTCTCCAATTATTTTGTTTTTTTTCTTTCAGACCGTCTCGTCTCGTCTTCGTCATCGTCTAGAATTCGTCTGACGCCAAGATAGACATTGTGTTGTATTTTAATTGACGACGTAATTCGAACACAAGACGAACTAAAAGACGAATGAAGAAAAGACAAAAGGATATCACGAAAGACGACCGACTTGTTTCGTCTTTCGTGTTGATTTTATTTTATTTTAGTTATGATTTTAGTTGATTGTAAAAAAAGTTGTGGTCTTTTAAAATTGAAGGCTTAAAAAAGCAAGAACTTTTTCATCAACCTAATAGTATCATCTGTGCTGGATGAGGAGGTCTCGTTAGCTGTGGATGGGCTTGTGAAAGAACCACCGGTAGACGATTCCTTAATGCATATGCCAAACAGGGATTCCTCAATTTTGCGAATGGGTTCAGCAGAGACTCTTCTATTTCAACTTATTCCAAACACAAAAGGCGATGTATCTTGATGGCGTCAAGCTTGGTTACTAACTAGCGTTGAAGAGTCTTATACAGTACTGGCCATAAAGATGTCATATTTTGGTTTTTCGGCCATATCTCATTTCTATATCGAATGAGATATGGTCGAAAAATCAAAATATGACACCTTTATGGCCAGTACTGTAAATCTTTGCAATATCCGAACTACTGCCAGCGTCACCTCCACATCCAACTACATTTTCCCCGTGGCCCCTCCCCAAAACCGCAATTCCTTATCTTTCTTCGAATGTCTATTCACTTGCTCTTTTTCACTAGCACGTTGATGTGGCGAATAACTGTGACCACTTTGGACATATTTGAATCGAGTGGAATCATGAGAAGTTTCTTTCTATTCTGCATGCTGAATGGCTCGAATCCACTATAAACGCTGAAAACTTTTTAACGCCCAAAGAAAATGATGAAAGAAAAGACAAATGCGGTAAATTTCAAATAGGTAAATTATTTTATTTTCCTCTTAAACATGCTCTGTGATGTACCCCTGACTTTGTCTGAGACTGCGACTGACACCGAGAATGTGGTTTTTAGCTCTCAATCGTTTCAATTAAACTCAAGCGCTTCAAATTGTTATCCAAAATTAGACGATCGGTTTTAGTGCTTGTCCAATGTTATTCGTTCAGTCACCGGAAGACAGGCGGACATACAGACGCACAGATAAACAAATAATCAACAGCTCGCCGGCGGGGAGCGCATATTTCGACCACTTTCATGATTGTTTTTCTTCCAGGCTTTATATTCTAGCAGAAATGCTTCATACTCTTCGTCAACCTCCTCCTCTTTCTAATCTGGATCTTCTGTAATAAAGAAAATTTGCTTGTCGATTTCTGTATACGATGTCAGGAACGCAGAGGCATGATCCATTCCAGAAGTGCATGGCTCCGTTGTCATTGTTGTCGTTGTCGTTGTCGGCTCCCGATGTATAGTATCAGCAGTACTGGATGAGTGGGTCACGTTAGCTGTGGATGTGCTTGTAAAAGGACCACCGGTAGTTGTCGCTTCAGGAGATTCTTTATTTCAAATTCCAAACAAAGTACACAGGGATTCCCAAATTTTCAATGTAAGTTTTCTATTAGTTTAAAGCGATTAATCGAAGCGAATCAAGTTTGGAATAGATGGAAAATTGAACGGGATTGGGATTATGTGTTTGCACGGAAATGTGTTTTTTAACAAATAAAACTGGAGACGTACTCTGTCTGTCATGGCTTATTGCTTCGTCATTTAGCATTCACAGCGCTATCCACCCTATGTGTGAACTGGTAGAAGATCATCGCAACGTTGGAGATTTTTTTTTTCCAGATAGTGAACATTAATGAGTCCTTAATTGATCTCAACCTGACTAAAAGAGGATATTATGGTGGAACTGTTGTAACAGTCTTCGGTGATAGAGTAACTGCAATCGGAATTATACCATTTTGTGAGTTTTTTTAATTGTTCTATCGAAACAGACTTGGCAATGATCTTATTTTCAGAGATTTCTAGAAATATAAGTGCTGAACCCCTTCGCAAAGTTTGGGAATCCCTGTGTACTTTGTTTGGAATTTGAAATAAAGAATCTCCTGAAGCGACAACTACCGGTGGTCCTTTTACAAGCACATCCACAGCTAACGTGACCCACTCACCCAGTACAGCTGATACTATACACCGGGAGCCGACGACGACAACGACAACAATGACAACGGAGCCATCCACTTCTGGAATGGATCATGACTCTGCGTTCCTGACATCGTACACAGAAATCGACAAGCAAATTTTTTTTATCACAGAAGATCCAAATTACAAAGAGGAGGAGGTTGACGAAGAGTATGAAGCCTTTCTGCTAGAATACAAAGCCTGGAAGAAAAACAATCATGAAAGCGATCGAAATTTTGGATGTTCTTTTTCTTATTGATTGTGATGATAAAATATACTTTATTGAAAACTTATTACTGACAGTCGGTCTAAATTACAATAACGACACCCCCGCTCTCCCGCTTTCCAATTAATAACGAAACCTAACACTTCTCCACTCTAAATTTCGATAAAAGCCCAAGAGCTTCAGAAGCTCAATTGGCTCTGCAGAATGCTGTTGAAAGGTTCATGGAACAATTTTTTTCACCGAATTCCTATCAAGTTAACTATCTAATTAAAATTTAATCAAATTAGCTATGTGCACTCCAGGGCTTTTTGTTTGCCGCGATTTTTGCCGTTTGCGTATAGTCCGGGAGGGATGCAGAGAGCCCGCAATCGAATCATGTGTAGAAAGGGACAAGACGCATAGTTAACTAGTGATTTGTAGACTATCATTGTATTCAACAATTTTTAATTCACCTATTTCTAAGAAGCTCAATTTCTTCAACAAACGTAAGCGTTTCAATTGATTCTGAAAATTCTGAAACGAAATTGTTTAAATATTATAACGTGGCTTATAACACTTGTCTCGAAATCTCATTTTTCAAAAACCTTTCGAGAATTTTCATTTCTATGCTAAAAATTAAAATTCAAAAACAAATGCTCTTCTTAATTTTGACTAACGCTGTTATTGAACGTCTGCTCTCTATTACACTTCTTCTCATTTCAGTTTACTTGTTAACGTTCTGTGCCGAACGTGTGGCATCATCCAGGTAGCGTAGGTCTTTCGATTTTCTAGTTGACACTGGCTACGAAGCGCGAAAACGAGAGGCGCGCAAAGTGGACGTGCGATAATTAGAGATTGACAATAACTGATCTGAATTCAAGCTGATTTTAATGATGGGTCTCTTCTGAAGTCTTTGCGGCTTAATTATCTGAGCAATTGCTGTTAAAAACAGCGTGGATTCTACAATACAAGAGCGTTTTTGCCATTTTTTTTCATTCAAAGTGTTGGCAGCAATGTTTTAGAAAATATTTTCCATTTTCAGAGAGCGAACTCACAGCGACGAGGCATCACTATCACAAAAACAGCAATCAGAAATGGCATCGGAACAGGAAAATAAACAAAACAATAAGAATCAGCAAGATCAGAGGAAAGATAAACCGTTAGTTTGTCGTTAACCGCCATGATTTTCGTTCGATTCTGGGGGAAAGTTGGGGTTTTTGCGGTGCACTTTGTTTCATGTGCCTAGCTGGTCGAGACGGTGTCGGGCTCGACTTCAGAAGTTACGAGTCTCGCACGTGAAATGTCTTTTTGAATCGCAATTTTTCTCTCAAATAGATGTTGACATATTCATTAACGCGGCGTTAAAAGTTGCTACAAACTACAAAACTCGACAATTTTCTACAAAAAAAGATACGCCACCCCCCCCCCCTCCCAAGTATCAAAAAATGGAAAGAACAAGTGAGTGATGATAGAAATTTCAATCTGCTGCAGAAAATAATTGCAATCGACTCTAGTTTTAGAATTGAAATAGAAAAATGGAAAAATAATCGATTTGATCAATAAATTGTAAAAATCCAAATAATGATACGCCAGGCTATAAAATATGAGAAAACATCCGAAAAAGATTGTTCAAATGTGTTTTAATAATAAATTAGGGGAGCACTGCAGATGGTAATATCAAGAATCCATGAAAAAATAAAGGGTTTCCAACAACCTTTGCCTTTGCATCAATGTTCGTCTGTTTGAGGGTCGGGTTACCGTAATTGCCCTAATTTCCGATGTAATTCTTTTTTTCTGAAGAGCATGTACTGGAATCCCTTCGTTCCGCTATACACTAGATTGTGCACTGTGACACTATGCACAGGAGCTCAATCTTGTTGATGAGGTTCGACGATTAATGATAGCGAGACTCATCTCATCATGTATTTGTATTCAAATGCGTCTATTTTGTTCGAAACAGTGCACAATTTGAGCACTGATGGCAACCCAAACCATCACTCCTCCCATTTCAAGTTACAGTGGGAATAACGCAATTTTTTATTCTCAAGTTATGCCAGTATTCACAATATAGATCTAGACCGTTACAATTGAACTTCTTTTGGAAATTGGAAATTATCTGAAATCAGAAATATTTTAAAATGAATCCGCCGTATTTCTCAACCAATTCCGATTGGTTTTTGGTCGTTTTTCGCAAATTTCCCACTGTTTTAGCGACGCTTCTTAGTAACCATTGATGCCTTTCGCATTTTTCTTCTTTTGATACGCATAATTTTGAATATTTCCCAAACAACAGTTCCAGCAGAGACCGACAAGTTCAATTCGCTCTTGATTTTGAAGAATGTAGGACTGGAATTCGAAAAACGACGAATATTTCTTCGCGTGTCTTTCTCCAAATTTCTCGATGGTCGGCCGGAAGACGTTTTAACTCCTTAAGGGTATTTAGTTCACTTTTGTTGTAAGACCCATGAATGCTACTAAAAAAAGTGTTTTATGCACTGTAACGAATAAAGCTTCAACATCACCTATTTTTGGTTTTTATTTTCGAAATCTTGAATATTGGCGTATCTTTATGTGGAGAACGGTAGTAATCGGTTAGAGTCATGCTTAAACGCTTAAAATTGTGAGATAACTGTGGGCAAAACGAGTCTACCTGTTGCAGTCTGTTGCAGCCTGCTGTGTCTTTTTAAATTTGCTGAAATTGTTCCAGAATGGACTCAATTCGAATAATGCGCGGCCGAAAAAAGCCTCGCAAAGATAAAACAGCAGAGGAGTTGAAGCCAGATAGATCGGATTCGCAACACACAGAGCTCATCAATGTGCCATTAGGAAAAGCGGCAATGTTGGTGAGCATCCAGACACACCGACACACTTTTTGTTTCAGAAAGACCCAGCCGCAATCGAAATTAACCGGAAGTTCCAAGAAGAAAGAAGCCGAGAGAAGTGGAAGGAAGGCGCCGATCCAAAAAGTGAAATTCGCCGAGAAACTGGTGAAGTCGTCGAAGACGTCGACACCTGGTTCAGAAGTGAGCGGCAAGTCGGAAAATGAGCCGAAATCGCAAAAGTCAAGGAAATCGTTGAAAAAGACGTTGTCAAGGAAGACTAAGAGAGTTGTGCCAAGAAATAGAAAAAAAAATTAAATGTTTCTTTTGATAAACTGATGTTCTGTTATAACGCATACTGCACAGACCCTTTACCTACCAATTTTTTCACCTCTTCCTATTGATGGGGCTCAGCATATGAGAAAGGGTCGGATACTTCTACGTTTTCAAATGTAAACGTCTGGCGACAGTGAAAAATTAATTCTTATTCTTCTCAAATTCTTATTATTTCACCAGTATTTCACGGAGAATTTCATAATAGTCTTTGTTGGAACGATGAGCCATTTTTAAAAATCGATAGTGTCACGTGAAATTGAAGGAACATATTCCGAAAGGACTATTCGTGCTTTCCGTATTCTATCTGGTTTAGTTACTTGCACTTTTAATTGAATGTTTTGTTGGTAAAGGCTCTGGAGTCGTTTACAGCAACGCAGATTTGATACGTCAATAGCATCAGCTGCCATTTCCTACTGAACTGCAGAGATAGGTCAAACTTTGTTGTTAGTACTATGTTAACACCCTTAAAATGTCCTAAAACTCCAAAAATTAAACCTCCAACTAATTCGCTATCATTTAAAAATATCGAAGAAAGACAAAATGGCTCAATAATTTTAATTTAATATTTCATACATTCACAGAAAATTATGTGGAAATAGTTCAAAAATCTGCCTAATCTATCCGGAAGAATCAGAGCTTCCGCCTCCGTTTGATGTACAGTAGCACGTAGGACTTCTGCTTGGCCACCAATGACGCATCCATCGTTTTGACATTGTTATGATCAAACATGTACCCGATGAGCATCTGAAAACGAGGATTGATTAGATATTTAATGAAACACCAGAGGTAGATTCATTTCTAGAAACAGTTGAATGTGGTGTTCTCGTTTAAAATTCATCATTTTTTCGAGTTTCCCTTTTAAAATTAAGAGAAAAGTGCAATATTTCAGTTATTTTACCACCACTTATATCTTATATAGCGTGATCCAAAAACGCTAAAAAGTAACCCAAGTCCGTGATGAATAATGATTGATCGTATACGCATGCAGGCTCGTCACTGTCCTGAAATTACAAAACAAATTTTGGGAATAGAAAAAATATTATCGGGGTATTTACGAAAACTGCAAAAAAGTGGAACAATGTTGCAAATGAAACAACCGGCTCAAAACTTGGGGGGAGGGGTAAACAGTAAAAAGCAAAGCAAAATAACATGTTAAATATGCGTAGTCCACGGGTGCGCACCGTTTAGGCTTCCACGAAAGGTGAAATATGACAGTCTCGTCTCGTCATAGTCATCATCTAGAATTCGTCTGACGCAAAGATAGACATTGTGTTGGTACACAAGTATTTTAATTGACGACGTAAGACGAACGCAAGGCAAACTGAAAGACGAACGAAGACGAGACGAAACAAATCGGTCGTCTTTCGTGGAAGCTTTAAATTAAAGTGATTCCAAAAGCCCATTTCATTGTATCTTTTCCAGTGTTAGTTTGAAATTTTTAATTTATCATTCACCAAAATTGGAAGAAAATGCAAAAAGAGCAGTCATTCCTCGACTTGCGATACCGGTCAATCCGGGAAAAGGGCTGAAACCACCGGTGTGGCTGAAGCGCGTGACTCTCTAATTCTGTACCTGTAACTCGGCCTTCAGCCCTGTTCTTGTCTGCAGGTCAATGTCAACTTTCGAGTTTTGTTATTTCAGTTTTCATGAAGATTTTGGGAAGAGAAAGCAGTTTTCTCCAAATATTTTGTTTTTTTTTCCTTCAGTTGCGTCATTTTCCACACTTTTACAGAGATTCTGGTTTCATATTCTGATTCGTGTACTTTTCGCGAACAAAATTAAAGTAAGGCTTCCACGAAAGACGAAATAACACATGTATTTTAATTGACGACATAAGACGAACGCAAGGCGAACTGAAAGACGAACGAAGACGAGACGAAGCAAATCGGTCGTCTTTCGTGGAAGCCTTAAATTAAAGTGATTGCAAGAGTTCATTTTATCATATCTTCTCCAGTGTAACTTTGAAATTTTTAATTTATCATTCACCAAAATTGAAAGAAAATGCAAAATGAGCAATCATTCCTTCTCTTAAACTTCTTTATTATTTTTTTTCATAAATAAAAGAGAAAAATCTCTTGAATAAACTTAAAAATACAAATTAAAAAGTGATGAGAAGATTGACAAAGCAAGCAGTTGGAATGTTAACCGGTAAAATTGAAATTGGAGTCTTGAGACGAATCAAAAAAATTAGAAAAATAAAACGGAAAGTAAGCCCAAACCTATTCGACATTTCGAAATATTTCAGAATTTCGAGAATTAATACAAAATGAATCCCTTTGAGAAGTAATATGCAACAAATTGTTGTGAACCTTTAAGATGTACCGTAGTCCTCGTTATTCGGATCGGAATCTCATTCCGGAATTGATAAGAAATTTCGGAATATTTTGGATTTCAGAGTTCCGAATTGAGTTTCCCACGATCCTGAAAACTATGGAGCAGCCGAAAAAGTTCATTTCAAAATTATTCGAAATTTCAGGAAACGGTAACTTTGTGCAAACATCGATAACATACATTGCGTCTCTTTATATTTGATGTCCTGTTGGCAAAAGACGCTCTGTGAATACTGAACTTTAAGAATGTTCGTTTTTTTTAATGTTTTTACCTGAAAAAAGATGTGCTGGAAATTTATGTTTGCATATTCAATTATTACGTCATAGGGAATGTCGCTTTCAAAGACAATTTTTTTCAACTTTTTGTTTTCAACGAACGATTCAATGAGAAAAAAGAGCTCACAAGAAACGGAAACGCTTAAAAGACGGAAATGCACCCAAGAAAGCACGAAAAATCCGAAATTTGTGTGCCCAATACAAAGTTTGGCATATTCGAATTGTTTTCGTGAATTTTTGCGTGGATTACCGTGTTTTTGAACGCCAGAATCATTTCTGCTGTATTTTTTTCCTTCCGAAGTGACAGTTGCTCTTGAAAAAAGTGAAACACTGTAATATACGACAAATTGCACAGAAATTCAATATGTGCTCGTCAAATATAATGTTTTCTATTGAAAGTTGTAATTTTTTTCTACTACAGTGTGGAAAGATTTACAAATCTCTGGGTCTCAAATGAACATAGACATCTTGCGGTGACGTCGTGGCACTTCCCACTAATTTCAGCGGGATTCGAGTTCGACTTCCAATTTCGAACGTGTACTTCCGGAGAATATGGGCTAACACCACCTTCTGCTCCATTATAGCCAACCGCATTCCGATACATTGGCGGGGTCCCAATCCGAATGGAAGATACGCTCCTTTATGCTCCAAACAGTCCTCCGATGACAATGGAGACGCCCATCGCTCCGGCTTGAACTCATTCACGTCATCTCCCCAAATTTCAGCGTCATAATGGAGGGACCAAGTGTCGATTTGGACGTGGACACCCGCCTCGATTTTTACTCCATTCACTGTTGTCGTCTTCATGCACTTTCGGGAATTGGAGCTGGAAATCAGAAATTGCAACTTTTTAAATTTAGAGATCAACGAGGCGCAGTTTAAATTTTTCTCTGAAATCCTTCAGCTTAAATTGCGTTACTTATTTCAGACGTTTAAATTGTACCTAAAAATTCAAGAAATTCAAGGAAGAATGGACCAAAATCCCACTTCAGACCCTGATGAACTAGATCGACTCGATGCCAAGAAGATGTGAGGCTGTTATCAAAGCCAAAGGCATGGCGACCAAATATTAAGTTAATTTAATCATTTCGTATCATTTCCCCCAATTTTTAACTTGTCATTTTTGTTTTTTTTCCCCATGAATATCACAAATCAAAATATCAATTTTTTCAATTTAAAAAAAAAAAAAGTTTTTTTTGATTAAATGTGTTTTGTTATTAAAACGTATTTTTTAAGCGTTTTTCTCAATTCCTGAAACTTTGGGGTCGATCGGATCATCCGAAGTCGAGTTTCGGTAAAAAAACACCCCGGCTCGTATACTTTTGCACGATACTGTACATAGGTGAATAAACTATGTAGCTCAGTACGACAGCAAAGATCATAAAACATTGTAATTGGCGAGCAAAATCGTGTTATTTAGGTAATGGTATTATTGCTTTTTTTTGTGCATTTTTGCGTAGATTACAATATTTTTTCCCGTTGGCGTGTTTCCTAAGAATTTTTTAAAAAAGAAATTGCGATCTCATGTGTTTTCAGTTAAATAAATTGAGCGAGAGGGTTTGAAGTCATTAGAAAACACTGTAATTGACGAGCAGGACCGTATCCTTTATTTTTCTTTATTTTCTGTGCAGATTTCAATATTTCCTTTCCGTATTGGTTTTTCCTGAACTCGTTTTCACCGTGCAATTTAACGTCTTTCATTAAAATCATAGAAAGCTCGGAATAGTTTGAGAAATTAGCGAAATTCTTTTTGTGTAGCCACTGATAAGATTGTTGGTTATCACCTTTTGATATTTTTCAAAAACAAACTTTTATTATTATTTTTTTGTTTTAGTGTAGTCTTAAAAAATAGTGAATGATATAAGTATAGTGAAAACAGCCTGAGTGTAGAAGTTTCAATGAAATGTCGTCGAGTCCGGCATTCATTGTGCCAGACCTGAGATTTCGTGGAGAAATTCTACGGATAGCTTTAAATAAGGTGAAGGAGAAACAGGAGAAAATCCCACCAAAAATTCATAATTCTAGCACAAATCTTGGGTAAAACTAATCCTAAACTTGTTGTAAACTTGGCCTAGAATTGTGAGCCTTCTAAGTTTGGCCTAGAAGTGTGCGAGACTTGTGCTAGGCTGGTGAACTTCGTATCACCTGGCTTCATCTGAAACATGTACGGATTCGTATTTATAATAGTTTTGAATCTCTCCTAGGTTATCCTTAATGCAGAAGAATCGAATACAGTTTTCGTTCCTGTTTCCATGCTATATTTAATGGGTTTTGTGCTTTTTACAGTTTTTTCTTCGGTTTCTCTTTTTGATGAAAATTTGGTCAAAACCGCCAAAAAAAACTCACATAGAAGCCAGTGGGTACAATCTGAGCGTCTCTTTGAATACCATGTCCATGTACTTGAGCTTTTTCAATTTGTCAAATTCAATTTGAGATGCTCCAAACTCGCGGTCCACTTCTTCCTGCAGTTTTTGTTGGCATTTCGTATTAGTCGCCAATAGAAAAGTGACATAAGAGAGCGATAAAGCCGTGGTGTCGAATCCACCAATCAGGAACAAGAAGCACTGTCCGACAACTTCATCGGCACTCAATTCCTTGGTCACCTTCAAGTTTCTCCTCGAGAAGTCCTCCCTCGCTTCTTGACTAAAATCCACGTCATCTGATCTGGCATTCAGAAACAAATCAACAAAGTCGTGCGGTTCACCGGGCTCCACTCCTTTCGACTGCTCTCGCTCTCTCTGTGCGATTCGTGCCGACACCACATCTTGCATCATACGGTGCAGCTTAAAGGCCGGAACTCTGTTGGGGAACTTAAAGGTGAGACTGCGAACGAGGTACCCGATTGGAGGGAATACTTGGCAGAGGAGCATCAGGTTTTTTCGACTTCCACAGAAAATCTGAAAATGTGGAATAGGTGAAACATGCAAGTAATCAAGTCCGCTCACCTCTTTGACAACACTCAACATTGGATTTTTGAACATCTGTGTGTCGGTTTGTCCCATTGCAACACGGCCAATCACATCCAAAGTATACTCCTGATAGAATCTGAAATTTCTGCTTCTTTTTGAAACCAGTTCATTAAACTCGAATACAGGCGAAAACACTGCAATTGACATTCAAAAAGCTGTCTTCCAGTTTAAATTCTTAAAGTTTAGTACATAAGTTATGCGCTATTTTCAGCAGGAATTTCAACTTTACTTTTTGTTAAATGCAACATTCTATTTCTCTTTACAATCTTCTGAAAATGTCTGAAATGAAAGGCGGAATTTCAGCCGGAAAATTTCAGAGGAATGCTTCAAACCAAGCCATTCGAAACCTCTCATTGCGTCTAATACGGTTACTGAAATTAACAAAAAACTAACTGTAACATGTCAATCTGTTCTCCACGAGAAGTATTCTTGCCGATGTGCCTCAACAGCTCCAACGCACTGTCTTCCACTGTGCCCATCATTTTTCTCAGACATGCGTTCGAAAAACTTTGCGATGAAATAGTCCGAAGGCGCTTCCACCTATATCCCTGCGCGGCGAGCAGGTGAACTCGTTGTTCATTCTCCGGATTTCCTTGAATTGGATTCAACTTTCTTCCATGGAACGTGTCAAACCGCTTGACGAGTATTTCGTGGGCCATTTCTGGATCTGCAACGACCAATGTCTTGTGAGCGCCATCCGTGTAGCCGTACACTTTCCCGTACTTCTGAAAATCTTTTTTTTTGGGTCCCGCACCAAACTTCAGCAGAAAATGTATACGTCATTTTAAAATGGAAAGTTTAAAATTCCAACTAAAAACGTTAGTTTTATAGAGTTTTTCAGCTGAACGAGTTGGAAAACGCACAAATCTTTAGAGCCCTCGAAAGTGTTAATATTTCTCAGTTTTTTAAAGAATTTTCGAGCTAAATTTACAAAAATAGAACATAATGTCTGTAGTTAGCAACTCGTCTCTACAGTTTCACGAACTGAGTACGAAACATCGGCGTGTCGTTCAGCGACTAGACAGATGTGCATTCTATTGGTATGCATTTGAACTGTGAAAAATTTAGCATTTAATAGGTGAATAAAAGTTCCAAAAAAACGTTGAGCATTTTTTTCGTATATTAATAGCTTTTTTCAGAAAAAATAGAGAAAACAAAGTCATCTGTTGGAAAATGCACAAATATTTCAAACGTCGCACTGAAAAAAACTAGTTCTTGTGCGTCAATTACAATGTTTACAGAGGATTTTACATTTGCTGAACTATTTGTACTCCTGAGCACGTGGATCTTAGAAAAGAAATCTTAGAAAACTTGTTAACCAAAACACGAAAACAGTGGAAACACTGTATTCTACGCGCAAATGCACAAAATTGCAAATTTAATATAGATCGCATATCTGTTCTCCAATTTCAGCGATTCTCTTGATTTCGAAAAGTTATTTAAAAATGCATGAAGTCATATTTGAGAAAAACACTTCTACGGTCCGAAAAACAGGATGAACAAGGCATTTTTGAAATTGAGCTCTGAAAACTTTATGTTTTGCAGTTTTTGTATAGCTTTAATTATTTCTTTTCTCCTAAACACGAAATGATTCAAGAAAAAGAGAGAACCCTGTAATCTACACGAAAATACACAAACAATTTGGAAATACTCGTCTATTACAGCTTCTCCAGAACGCGTTTTTTAAGAGCGTGAAAATTTCGAAAAAAGAAGAAAGAACCTAGTTTTTCAGCGCTAACTTCAATTTTTATTTGTGCATCTCAACGTAGGTTTCAGTGTTTTCGTAGGTTTTCGCCTTCTCTAGGCTCTTTTTTCTTCGACAAACTGCATGCTCTCGATTTATTGTACCAGATTCCGGATGGACTCGCGAGGTGCTTTCGAGAAACTAGTGGATTGTTCTATTTCTGAAACTTTCTTCGTTCCAGAAGATTTATCGCATTCAGATTCCTTTTTCCTTCGGTTTTTCTTCCTATTTTCTAAAAAAAACGGAAAACAATTGGATCATTTTGCACTACATTTTTATTTCCCTAAAGTCATACGACCGTTTGGTTTTTCCGTCTCAATATCATTTCAAAATATTGGTGGTTTTTCACTGTAAAGAGAATTATATCTTTCCGAAAAAATGCACTTTTCCGCTTATTTTTGTCCAAATTGGTGGCCTTGACAAGTTGTTTCTTCGCAGAACACAGTTCGCCTCAGTGTTGTTTTCAAAGTGATTTTTCGGTTTTTCTAGGACCGGTGGCCTACATGAACTACTTAATTCGAAGGTCAAAACAGTTTTGGCTGAAAAAATGAATGGAACACTGATCGGAATTCGATAAAGAATGAAACCAGTAAGGAAGGTAAACAATACGTCATGCAGTGATTTTTTGATCAGCCAGAAAGCGCTCTTGAGAACAACGGAGAAGGACATATTTAAAGAAGGGGGGGGGTTGGTTAGAAGTCACCCAAAGCAAGTAATATTCCCATCGGAAACACATCCTGAAATGGCCTGGAATTTTCGGAATATTCGGATGTTTCCGACCTCCACTGCTGTAGTCACGTTTGGTGCTTATTGTGTACATACGTATACACCGTGCGTCAAATTCTATACCTCATAACCGTTGCTGATTTTTTCATTTGAAACTGGGATATCTTTAGGTGCAAACTTAACGTTGCGTTTACGAACTTATTTCTCTGACATTTTTATTTTCTAAATATTCCGCTAGAAATAATATTTCAAAATTGTTCAATATTCCGAGTTCCTGCTTCCGATTTCCGACTTCCGAATTAGGAATTCCGCTCTCCTCACCTCTGCAGTCCCACACGCTGTGCATGTACCGTGGGGATATACGCGTACTCTCGTGACAGACTCGGTAAGACGATGATATCTAGATATCTCCGAAAAGTTTCGAAACAGGTTCCGTCAATTTTGGAATGTTGGAATTTTCAAGTATTTTCAAGTATTTTCAGATCTTTTCAGACTGCTGGAAATTGTTTTTCGATAAGTTCCATACGCCAGAATACAGCATATACTGGGTTTTTAAATAGATATCTTATATCAAATTAGAGTTTCTGAAAGAATTAATAATGAATTCGTATTTCACCATCTAATGTCTCAGTTCACAAGTATACTAATATCAGAATACATATTATCGGATTGCGAGTACGTGGTTTGTCGTATAGTGGCGGTGTTTGGGTCTCGTTAGGTGATAGCGCGTTTCCTTACAATTTAAAAATTGTAAGGAAGCGCACACACTGCGTTTGTGATTTTTTCAGTTTAATAAACAGTTTAAGAAATTTGACAATAAAAATTAATTAAAAAAACATGATTTTCGAAGCAAAATATAGAAAAAATTCCAATATTCGCTTCAGTTTTCGAAAAGAAATCACAAACGCACAGTGTGTGCGCTTCCTTACAATTTTTAAATTGGCGCGTTAAAACGCGCTATCCCCTAACGAGACCCAAACACCGCCACTATACGACAAACCACGTACTCGCAATCCGATAATATTTCACAGAACTGTCGTCAAGTCTGTTGTTTAGTATGCATGCACTCGATGAATATCTTTTGCGAAACCCCGAGTAAGTCCTTTTATTCTTAAAAGTTTCTCATGCTCAAAATGACTAATTTTTTTTTTCAGAAAATATTCAGAAAAAAACTACTTTTAGCATTTTCAGATCATTTCAAAGGAATGATATTGCATAAAAAGCTTGAAAAGTACCAAAAGATTGATGAATTTTCAGAACATTTCAGCAAAAATCGAGGAAAAGTTGAAATTTGTGTACCAAACGCAGCCCACATTTTCATTAATCTTATTTTTTTGAATATCTCCGTTTCGCATGGACACTCACAAACCCACAAACCCACACACAACAAATAGAAACACACGCAAAAACGCACACACAATATACCGCTTCACATCTCATTATTTCTAATGTTAATGTTTTGAATTGAAAAAAAAGGAATATCCTCTTTATCTTTTAATGCTTTCTGTTCGCCTGTCTATCAGTATGTCCAGTGCTTCTGAATGAACAGGACAAAGGCATTCGAAAATCGTTTTGAAATATGCAGAGAGTTGGAAGAGAGTTTAGAATTGACAGTTAATAAAATTCGTTGTTATATTTTCAGTTTTTCTGTCGTCTGCTCAAAAAATGTATGAAAGTAATTATGGGGGCCACCTAGACCCTTAAAAATTCATAATTTATAGTCCTTCAATAAATAGATAAATTGAAAGCCACGCTGGTCTACCTAGCACTTACTTTTGTCCATTCGACGAGCTTGATAAATCCGGGGTTATTGTGCTCCAGGAGCACATCAAGCACACCCACAAACGGGCGGCCCCGAGGGCCTGGCACGCCTTTCCTCATCCAATAAGTCCATATCCAAAGGTAATACGTGACGATTCCTAAGAGTACAGAAAAAGTCGCGACGAGCACAAAGCCAACGCTCATCTTGCTTTATTTTCAACCCTGAACGGAGGAGGCTGAAATTTCAAAAGACCAAGGGCCGTTCTCTTAGTCTGTCTGTATTTATACAAGGCGCCCCGCCCATCTTTGCTTTTTTCTTTCTTTCCCGAACTCTTAACACAGTGTACCAATAATTTGCAACATTTCTCCTCTGCGTCTCTCTGTTCTCTCGCCTGAAGAGACGCAAAGAAGCAGAGAAAGAGAGCAAAAGATAAGGATCTAGACGCAGTTTGATTGCTATTAATGAGGAGAACTTCGGGCAAATTAGAGAAAACCGAAACGCTCAAGGACGGGCTGTCTGAGCGAGAGTGTTAAAATTGATCTCTTTTCTGTCCGTTTACCTTGTAGTACTTCGTGATACAAATCAGAACGGGAAGAAAGAAAAAGAAAAAGAAAAAAAAAGACAAGAGAGAAATCAGTTGAGATCAGTCTTAAATCAAAGTTCAGTTGTCTGCACTTTTTTGAGATTAAAAGATAGACACTATTCAAAATAGTCGTGCTCTATCAACACATACACACACACAAACACACACACACACACACAGCGAAAGCAAGTCAAAATTAGTACCTATAAGATAAGTAAGCATAAAGCGTTTTTTTTTCTGGAAATTTCTATTGTGATTTATATATTTTTTGTAATCCAAGCTTGTTTTTCAGTCATCTTCTTTTTCAGCATCGACTAAAAAGATTTACGACATTATTTACTCAATTTCGCTTCGCAGCTGACCAAAAATCAATTTGAAAGATTCGAAAAATTGCTTAAAATCAGAAAAAAAGAACAAACATTGCTTCAGTCAGTTCAGTGGACGGCAATTAAATGTTGAAAATGGCGCAGCAAAATCAAAGTTTAATGATTAAGTAATGCCATAAAGTACTAGAATAACCTATAATTTGTCTGAAATTTTCACCCATTCACTTGGTCTTTGTTACAAGTATTTGTATTCTTTCGCCTCAGTCTGCTTTGCCCCACGACTTCATACCAGTTTGTTGAATATTGGAAGATGGTGACCTAGAAATCCAAAATCTCGATAGACTATGCTTCGTTTACAGTAAAGTGATGGGAGAGTTTGAAAACTTTGACAAGAGTAGACATCTCAACGTTCGGACACTGTCATTAAATTTTCCGTAAGTTATTTTGTCAAAGGTGCTCGCACTCTATGCATCATATTTGACGACAGGTCCGTGAAACTTTTATACTCGCATTTCTATTTCACAATTGAATGATAAATGTGAGAAATGAATACAGTCATGCCGGTTTTCATTTGTACAGTTTATTATTTCCCACCGTTGATTTACTGAACTGTTGTAGAGTCTGGCGCTTAATATATTGGGTTGAGGAATAAGTTCTTAGAGTTTTTATATTATCTTTTGTTTCACAACAATTTTCTTATTGTTTGGAAAAGTGCACATATTTATCTGATAGCGCTTTTTCTGCTCTACAAAACAGTGTTTTTAGTTTGTTCTGAAATTTTAATTTTTCATCATTTTTCAGGCTTAGAAATGAACTATCCAGGAGGCAAAAATCAGCATTTTCGACATCTGCTCTTCTTCGCTTTCCATCGAAAGCAAAAAGCAGCCGAAGCCTCTCGGGAAATATGCAGTGTATATGAAGAAGGTGTCTTAGGCGTGTCTACTGCACAAAAATGGTTCGCAAAGTTCAAAAATGGTGACTTTAATCTTGAAGACACGCCTCGAAGCGGACGACCTGCAGAAGTAGACGAAGAGCATCTGAAGGCACTATTAAAGGAAGATGGTCGTCAAACAAGTCGTGAATTGGCCGAAAAAATGAACTGTGATCAAAAGACAATCCTTAATCATCTTCATTCGATGTTCAAATAAATCTTTGTGAAAAACTCTACTAACTTATTCCTCAACCCAATACAATCTCGCGAATAATAATTTCGCATACACCTTTCACATATTATCTCACGCAAAGCTGCACACCGGTGGCCAAACGATAAGGTATCTCAACTTCTTGAAAGGAGGGTAGTCATACAAAAATGTGCATAAAGTAACGGTTTAACTGCCACTTTTCTGCCTTCTCTGTCGAAAAGAAGCCGAAGATTCCGCTGAGGTTCGGAGCACAATTTTCGCCCATGGCTAATGTTAGAACAATGCGACTCTGGCTAGAACAAGCTGGATTTTTGAAAAACAACTAGACTCGTCAGCATTCGGTGAGGATTATCTGGGTTGACGAAAGCTGGTACAGTCAGGGTTTTGGTCCTCGCCATCCCATTACTTAGAATGCGGACCGAACGAATCTTGGACCGAAATCTTGGACCGAACCGAAAATTGAAACCCAGAATATCACGTGGTCTACATGGGCTGAATCAGGACCACAATATGTTGGGAAAGAACTCTGAAGAAGGATTTCTGGGATCCGTGTGCGAGATTCGAGATTCTCTCAGCTTCAGGCAGCATTGTCAAAATCAACAGAAATAAGAACACCAAAGAGATTCTGGAGAATAATCATGTTCCCTGGCCTTAAAATCACCACAGTGGCCAACATCAAGGCCTCCAAAAAGACTCATAGATCAATCTTCACTCATCAACAAAGAAAAATAACTTTTTCCTTGTCTGATTAAATGTTTTGCACTTTCCAATATGTTGAGACCTTTAAAATAAAGTCAATTCTCTTGTCTCCAGCGTGAAACGCGTTTTGTTACTTGCAAGTTTCCCTAGATCATTACCGAATATCGAATCTTTGTACAAGAATTTCGTGGAGAAGCACGACAAATCGTCGTTGAACTACATGCGTGATGCCTCTCTACGCCATTTTCATGCTCTCATCAAAACCAATTTTAACTGTCAATTATTCTGTAATGTTTCAATTGAAAAATATGAAAATACTTGTAGAATTTTCATCATTTCTTTCATTTTTTAAGCTCCCGAGTTACAAAAGTATATTGAAATGCCTCCTCTCCTTAAAAATGTTCTTTTGTTGTCGGAAAGCCATGGAGAAAAGTTATTTTCTGTCCACAAATTGGTGAAATGTTGTTCTATATTCTAAAACACTACATACAATTCGCTATACATCGAGAGTTTTTAAACTGGAAACAATTGAAAATAGACGCTTTAAGGATTTAGAAAAGCTAAAAATATTCACACGCTTTGAGACTGAGCTTAGAAGTATAATGATTGTGCAAAATTTCTGGCCGAAACTAAATTTGTGGCAAAGTTTCGGCTGCCCTCAATCGCGAATACTCGTGCCAATTTCGCCTACTACGAAACTACCGGCATGGCGTGAAAAACGGCCAACCATTTTCGTTTATCAAAAAGACCACTTTATCAAAGTTCTTATCAGTTGTAAGCAATTGGCTGGCGGAAATCAAACAGAACGCAGAGCACAGCACGCGCCACATCAAATTGCGGAGAGAATGGAAATAGCTAACAAACAACGATAAGGAGAAATACAAAATCGAAATTCGTTTTTCTGCAAAGTCAGCAGCACTTTTCTGGGTGCAACGATGACCAGGAAAGCTCTATTAAAGAGAGCGAGTGCCCGCATACAATAATGCGGATTGTGCATATTTACGCGGGTGATTCCCACGTAGGAGCTCCCAGATGTAGAATACCCGGCGTTTCTCTGCATCTTCATCGAAAAGAAACAATTTGTGTTTTTTTTTAATAATAAACATTTACTGAAATCTTAAATTCACAATTATGCATCAGAATGCGGTTGGCTCAAATGGAACAGAAAACTGTATTGGCCTTAATCCTCAGAGAATATTCGTTCCGGAATTCACAGAGCATACGAATTCCTCTGAAATTAGTAGGAAAATTGACTGTTTCACCAGAAGTTGTCATTGTGAAATTGGAGCCCAGACACGTTTGAATTCTTTTATGAATACTTTTTTTTTTTGTTTTTTGAAATAATAAACATTTAGTGAAATTTTAAATTTACAATTATGATAAAAGTAGCTTGAAAAAACTTGCTTAAAAACTATTTATAAGTAGCAGAAAAACAATATCATATGAAAAACATTAATATTGACTTTCCACAAAACATATTAATCTGCGTTCGGGGGGAATCGAACCCCTGTCGAATGCTTGGAAGGCATCCATGCTGACCATTACACCACGAACGCTGCGCTTTCCTTACCATGAAGATGTAATGATTCTTCCGCTAATATAGGAGATAAACTGTGAAATTATAGAGACAGTGGAAGCGGACAGTGGAATACAAGCGGAAGAACTAGATTTCGATGAAATGTCTTGTTCCAGAGAAATACGTACTGTTTATCTCCTCTTTTAATGGAAAAATCATTGCATCTTCAACGAAAGGGATTCGCAGCGTTCGTGGTGTAATGGTCAGCATGGATGCCTTCCAAGCATTCGACGGGGGTTCGATTCCCCCCGAACGCAGATTCATTTTTTTTGTGGAAAGTCAATATTATTGTTTTAATATGATACAATTTTTCTGCTATTTATAGCTAGTTTTTTAAATCAGTTTTTGCAAGAGGCTACTTTTATTGTAATTACAAATTTAAGATTTCAGTAAATGTTTAAAGGTAAATCACGTTAATTGAATTTTTGATTTCGACAAAAAAATGTAAATTTTGAAAAATTATGACAATTTATTCGAAAATTTTAAAAACGAAGAAAATGAGAACCTGTGAAAAATGAAATAGGGAAGCTCCGATTGGCAAGTCAATGGCCAGGAAATTATTAAAAATGATTTAATATTTTGTGGCTAAGCCTTTTACATTAATTACTGCCTGGTAACGACGCGGCATGGAATCCAGTAGAGCATCCACGACGGAGAGTGGGATAGCCTTCCATGCAGCCTCAAATTGAGCGAATTTCTGGTCCGCATTTGTGGCTTGGACTTTTTATCATTTTAGCATTTGTGGCTTGGATTTTTAAGATCCGCCTCCGTGCTTGATAGTTGGAAGCTGGTACTTGGAGTGGACCAAACATATCTGGTCAGACGAAAGCAAGTTCAACATGCTTGGGAGTGACGGAAACACATGATCAAACAGAAATCAGGGCGTTCGTGGTGTAATGGTCAGCATGGATGCCTTCCAAGCATTCGACGGGGGTTCGATTCCCCCCGAACGCAGATTAACTTTTTTTGAGGAAAGTCAATATCAATGTTTTCAATATAATGCTATTTTTAGCTAGTTTTTTAAAGCAGTTTTTGCTAAATGCTACTTTTATTGTAATTGTAAATTTAATATTTCAGTAAATGTTTATTGTTAAAAAAAACACAAATTGTTTCTTTTCGATGAAAATGCAGAGTAATGCGTTTATAAGGGAGGTAAACCCTGAATACAATCAAAGAACTAGAAGTAGTTTGGGAGTACCTTACAGCACTTCAGTGCATTCCATTCTGATTTAGTAGAAATTGAGTTTCTAACGTCGTCTTTGAAGCTGTTAAATATATCATCGTTCGACGAATACCATGAGACTTCGCATCAAATTCTCAGTTAAGGACGAGCCAAAACTTTCAATAGAGCGAATTTGCACTGTTAGATTTCTTTTTCGAAACTGTAACTGTTCCAATATTGGCGAAAAAGCTGCGACAATGTTGGTACCACCCTTCTTCATACTGATTACTATAAACTCAGCCAGCGATTACTCTAGAACACTCAAAAAAGTTCGTCGAGAAGTGCCAAAAGTGCATCGGCCGCATCCGTGATCGTTATAAATCGCTAGCTAGTGCATTTCTACTAAATGCCTCTCACTCATTGCACATCAGATTACCTATGTATGATTGATAAGATCAAGTGAATGAGAGACCGAGAGAACAAGTGATAAGTGGGCGCCGACTGCGTAATTATGTCATCGTGCACAATCAGCTGGAATGAAAGCATAAGTTCAATTTGTAAATTTCAACCTCGAAACGCGAGGGATTTTCGTTTGAATTCAGACAACTTCTACAGAATCCACAATTGTAGATTCCGACCCAAATGTACATAGAATACTCGAATTTTCAAACTTCGAAATTTCGGAATTCTCGAAAAGCATTGATTTTTCTACGCGACATCATCATTTTCTATTTCTTCTTTTTTCATGTAACCAACCGATTTTTTCATTGTGAAAATGAACGCACTCTGCAGTTTTTTCTTTGAGCACCGAGCTCTCCAACGAGCTCGCAGACAGTCTAGCTCCGGCCAAACCGTGCATATAACGTATGTCGTTCATTCGATAGCTGCTTGATCGTTTTTTCTTGTCGGAACGATCAAGCTTTCTCTTGACATTCTGATTGTATTCAAGGTTTATCTCGCTTATTAACGCATAAATCTCCTTTTAAAGTATGAACTCTGAAACATCGGGCCAATATTCAATGGCTGCCTAATCTTTGGTTACTTGATCAATGGCTACCTGATATTCTTTGGCTACTTTTGCCTTCGAGTTTCAATGGCTACCTAGTTTCAATGGGTACCCAGTTTTTTTCTGATTTTTATCCAATAACCAGAGTTTATTTTGTGGTTACTCATTTTTTAAATCAATATCAAAATTGAATTTTTTGAAAGAACAAAAATAACAGGATAACAAGAAAATTAAATGAAAACTCAAAAGAAAACGATAACATCATATTTACAAAATTTTGAAAATTCTACAGTGCTGGCCAAAAAGGCATTAATAATCAGTTTTTTCGAGATTACTTGGCTCACAGGTGAAGTGCGGTGATGAAATGATTTGGCAAGTCAATAGCCAGGAAATTATTAAAAATAATTTAATATTTTGTGGCAAAGCCTTTTGCATCAATTACTGCCTGGCAACGACTCCTTTCAAACGTCGTTCCAATTCCTCCCACAAGTGCTTGATCGGAATCAAGTCGGGAGACTGGCTGGGCCAATCCAAAATGTCGACCCGACGACGATGGAACCAGTTGCGCACATGTATTTAGAGATGTGTGCTCGGGATCAATATCCTGCTGAAAAACATAGATTCGGCCTACTTTTCAGAGTGCCCATGGTCTCATTGTGTTCTCCAAGATATCTTTATACTGGAAACGATCCATAATTCCCTGGACACGTCGAAGTGGCCCCATGAAATCACCTGAGAATCACCCCCATACCATGCACGATCCGCCTCGGTACTTGGGGAGGTATCTGGCTCCAATAGGTCGACGAATCCATGTGTTTCCGTCACTCCCAAACATGTTGAACTTGCTTTCGTCTGACCAGATATGTTTGGTCCACTCCAAGTACCAGCTTCCAACTATCAAGCACGGAGGCGGATCTTAAAAATCCAAGCCACAAATGCTAAAATGATAAAAAGTCCAAGCCACAAATGCGGACCAGAAATTCGCTCAATTTGAGGTTGCATGGAAGGCTATCCCACTCTCCGTCGTGGATGCTCTACTGGATTCCATGCCGCGTCGTTACCAGGCAGTAATTAACAGAGTTGGGCGGAATAGGATTTTGGGAACTCGGAATCCGGAATCCGGAATACGGAAAAAATATTTTTTCACGGAATCCGGAATCCGGAATACGGAAAAAATATTCTTTCACGGAATCCGGAATCCGGAATACGGAAAAAATATTTTTTTCACGGAATCCGGAATCCGGAAAACGGAATGAAAAAAACGGCGGAATCCGGAATGCGGAACGCGGAATCCGGAAGTTTAACCATTAATAAGGGAATATTTATAATGAAAAATGATGTAAGTGCGCTCTGTTCGCAAAAATTTTTGCGGGAGTTCAAAAAAGTATACATTTCACAACAATTGAGAATAAATAATTAAAACGGAATAAAAAAGCCATATCGCGGAATCCGGAATCCGGAATACGGAAAAAATATTTTTTCACGGAATCCGGAATCCGAAAAACGGAAAAAATATTTTTTCACGGAATCCGGAATCCGGAATTCC
Organism: Caenorhabditis inopinata; assembly: GCA_003052745.1. Classification (NCBI taxonomy): domain Eukaryota; kingdom Metazoa; phylum Nematoda; class Chromadorea; order Rhabditida; family Rhabditidae; genus Caenorhabditis; species Caenorhabditis inopinata. Next base: position 10,295,438 of record AP018152.1, on the reverse strand, counting down.
GCCCAACTCTGGTAATTAATGTAAAAGGCTTAGCCACAAAATATTAAATCATTTTTAATAATTTCCTGGCCATTGACTTGCCAACCGGAGCTTCCCTATTTCATTTTTCACATGTTCTTAAAATAGATACGACGTTGAACGATGGTGAGCGTTGGATACCTCAAACTCAAACTTGGGTAATTAAACCTTTATGATAACGAAGAAGAGTTAATCAACAAAAAAGTCAACAAAGATAACATATTAAAATTAACAGTTAAAATTAACAGAAAGATTTAACAGACATTAAAATTATAAGAATTTAATTAACTAAAAAATTGATATACTATAAAAGATGGTAAAGGTTGAAACTTAGGAAGAATTAAGATAAAAAATTCCACGCTTCAAAGAGCGTGGAAAACAAAAACAATCTACCGTATTTTGCCGTAGTCCGGTCGCTACGAGATATTATAAAGAGAAAATTTGGGGGTTCTTACGCGCCGTTGTTAAAAACATGAAAACAAATGAAAAGATTATATTAAAGAGACGCAGACGGAAAAGTGTTGCGCGGGTGAGATACAAAATATAAAGACGAGGCGCAGAGAAAAAAGGGGTACGGCGAGATACAACTAACGCCTCTAGACGCAGAAAGAAGGGTTGCGCGGTAAATATAAATTAAAAATTTAATAAAAAAAAGTACCCGAATCGGGTTCATTCCCGGCCTCCAACGCAGTTTTACATCTCGGGGTTTTTCATTACTTTAGTCTTCGGTCTTCGGCACAATGCTGGGTGGTGTGAGGTTTCGTGTACACCGACTCTCCTACAGAAAGTGCATTCGGTTCCTTGTCGGCGACAGACGGCATTTGGGTGGTAATTCAGGCAGAGGTAACAGTTACGTTTCTTTTCGATAATCGATCTGCGCTCTTCGACATTCGTATAGTTTCCGCATTCGTTAGATAGGTGACTTTGGTAGCAAAACATGCATCTTGTCTTGCATTGGCTAGATGAAAAGTCCGGTGGGACTACGAATCGGTAGATGGGTGCCTGTCTCAATGGAAACTCACTTGCCGCTCTCTTCTTCGGTGGGGAATTCGTGGAAGATCTCATAGATGACCACTCACTCGTTGATCCTTTTCTCGATGGCACCTGATTATAAGATTTCATCGAGTCGCTAATATTTGATCTTAGTTCACTTTCCACATCACCATCATACTTCACTTCACTTTCTTCATCATCATCGTCTTCCAACTCGCTTTCCACATCCTCCTCTTCTTCCAATCTTCCAATCTCCTCGGCCACTTCGTGTACTCTTCCTCTTTCTTCCATTGGGTTGCCCTTTAGGCAGGCTCCAGCCTCCAAAATTTTTTCAATTTTATTTATTTTTTCTATAATTGTTTTTGCGAAAACTTGCATATTTTCCCACATCGAGACGTGTTCTTCTTTTTTCAGTTCTTGCTCATCTTCTACTTCTTTTTGCAGGTTTTCGAGTTGAATAATAGCTTTTTTTTTGCTCCTTCTGATATTGTTCCAATTCTTCTTTAAAATTGCACTTGTTCGCGTGATCGTGTATATCCCTGTCCCGGAGAATATGTCCCATTTCCTCTTTAGTAAACACTCCAAGTTTTACTAAATTGTCGATGTTCTCCATGGTCTTCTTATATTCCTTGTATGTCGTGAGATATTGGTCATAATCTTTTTCGATTATCCACTGGAGTTTCAATAAAGAGTGCATCACGTCGATTTTCGGCTGATTATTCAACTTCGGTTCACAAAAAAAAGCCGATCGAATTTTTTGATTTTCCTTCGTTCTTGCTTCAATATTTCTGGCTGTTTCCAATGCATCTTGTATACTTCTGGTATATTGATCGATTACTGTCCGGCGGTGAGATCGGTGAAATTGCATAGTGGCTGTAATGATTTTTGATGAGTATTGATGAAAGTAGAAGCTTAGTATCATGCAGTGGAGAAATAATGACATGCAGTAGAGGATTAGTGACATGCAGTTAAGGAATTGTGACATGCAGTTAATGAATAATGACATGCAGTATTGTATAGTCCACACTGGCCGGTGTGGTTGGTTGGTTCCAATGTAGTTGAAGATGGTTCTTTCTATTTTTAGATAAGTAGATGTGCCTATAGATCCTGTGTGATACGGCATACTGGATTTCGCACATTCGATAGTTTGAAATGATTGAGTCGATGTTGCTACTGGTAATAAGCATAGTGTAGCTATCATCATAAGTGTCAGGTAGGTAATTCTGTTGAGTTTAGGAGTGCAGAATTGTATGAATATATCAGTTTCGCTCTCCGATTCGTCATAGTTTATCGGTCTTCTTTTTCTCAGATTGTAATTTGTAGAAATTGGATCTTGTGAGATTGATTCTTGGAGTTCTTCGGGTATTTCTGTCACTTTGTGCATTTCAGGTTCCCCGACTGGATTTGTTTCTTCGTCTTCTAACTCTCCGTAATCAAGTTCCATGGGTACAATCAGATTTGGGGGTCGTTTTATGATATGAGCTTTGCTCTTCGACGGTTTTACTTTGATATGAACTTCCCTTATCAATCCATCCGTGGACTCGATGACGTTTACAATTCGTCCCAGTCTCCAGTAACTTCTGGGTTGGTCTTCATCGCATATGAAGACCATTTTTCCTATGACTGGTATTGCTGGATGTCCGCGTTTCTTGTTTATACGGAGTTTATGTGTTTCTCTTAGTTCAGCTAAGTATTTTTCTCTCCATATTTCCCATACTTTCTCGGTAGCCTCGATTGATGACTTAAGTGCTTCAATCGTTTCGGTCTTTGTCAAGGCCGTTTGAGCTTCCTTGGATGGCCGGTATTCGTTGTTTTGTTCGTTTAAACTTCCTAACGGAAGTGTGGTTGCCATCCGTTGATAGATGAAATCCATCGGTCGGATGAAATTTGTCGAATCGATGTCATCTTCTGTGTATGTTAACGGTCGTGAGTTAATAGCTGCTGTGATTTCGTAAAATGTCGTTGACATTTCAATTAGGCTTAGAATTTTTCTGCCAATTCCTTTAACGAATGCATGTTTTACAGTTTTCACCATTCGTTCATAAAAACCCCCTTTCCATGGGGAATAAGGTGTTATAAAACTCCATTCAATTTCCATTATTTGCAGGAATTCTCGGATTTCATGAGATAGATCTTGTCCTTTGCTCGATTCGGTTATTAGTTCTTTCCCAAGCACGAATGTTGGAGCGTTGTCACTAATAACTATTCTTGATACTCCTCTCATTGATACAAATTTCCGAAACGCTTGAATGAATGAAGTTGTTGTTTCATTCGGTACGACTTCTACATGGATTAATCTCGTTGCCATGCATGTGAAGATTGCTCCGTGAGCTTCTTTCTTCTGATTATCGTCCGACATATAAGTGATTGGTCCAAAATAGTCTAGGCCAATGTGTTCAAATGGTCTGCTCTCATTGACCCTGTAAGAAGGTAACTGACCGGAGTTTGGGTACTGGAAGGGCTGTTTGGTCATTCTTTGGCATGCCACACACTTCTTGAGGATTGTTTTGGTTAACGATCGGAGTTTTGGAATCCAAGTTGTCTTCCTCACTTCTGCCATTGTGTGATCCAAGGGATTATGATATTTCCCGTGCGCTTCTAAGACTGTCAATGTGCTTAGTCTTGAGTTGCGTGTCAGTAGAATTGGTTCCTTCGCTTCGCCCATGATACCTGCTCGTTCTAATCGTCCTGGGCAGACTATCACTCCTTTTTCGTTCCTTTTAGGTCTGAGGTTGCTTAGCTTATGGAGTTCTTTTTCCGAGTAGTTTCTTTGAGTGTCTTTTATCAGCATAAGATGTCCTGATTTGATATCTGCACCTGTCAATGCCCCTTTCTCCATCCACTCAATCACAGGAATCCTCAGGTTCATCAGCTTTTGTCGCTGTTCAGGAAGACCTTCTCTCATGTAGCGTATTGCTTTCAAAACATAAGCTACGATTCGTTTCAGTTTCGGAAGGGAATTAATTCGTTCTTCCGTAGTCGAATATGGATTGATCTGTACTTCCGTCTACTTTTTCAACTTTCGTTACAGCGACTGTTTCGTAGATGCTCGGTTTTAGTTCAAAGAATCGTTCATGGTTTGGCCATTTTTCGCTGATTGTCTTCAGGAAGTTAGGTCCTTTCCACCAGATGGAATCTTGAACTGTCTCTTTGTCAATACCTCGCGTTCCAAGATCGGCCGGGTTACTTCTCGTATCGACGTAACCGAAGATAACTGGGCAATGTTTGGACATCTCTTCCACTCCTTCTCTTATGGTTTTGAGTCGGTTGGAAATGAGTACTCCTACATCTTGTCTTGTTGGCATTGATTTTAGCCATGCCAATGCGATTTCGCTATCAGACAATATGTGGATATCTTTTACACGGATGTTTCCGTCCTTTACTGCCTTTAATACTTTTTTGGTCATTTGGACCCCTAGTGTTATGGCTTGAGTTTCTAACTTTGGGATTGTCCATTTTTCTTTCAATGGTTTGACCTTCGATTTAGCGAAGATTAGCTCTGCTTTCTCATTAGATATCATGTAGATGCAGCATGCTATTGCTTCGTTACTGGCGTCGGTAAAGGTGACTATTCTATTTATAGTCGATTTATTGATCACGTTTCTCGGTATTCTTCTAGAGAAGCCGATGATTGTTTCGATAATTTTGAACCACTGTTTTTCGTGATCTTTGTTCAAAGGTGTATCCCACCCATACGTTTCATTCCATAATTCTCGCTGGAATAGTTTCATGGGTAGTAGTAATGGTACCAGCATTCCAAGTGGGTCGAATATGCCGGCAATGCTGCTCGCTACTGTACGTCTGGAGCAGGTTACGCAGTCTTCTATCTCGATCGAGCAGTATAGGCTATCGGTTTCAGTATCCCATTGGATTCCTAAAACTTTCGTTTTCGTTTCCTTTGCTCGATCTTTTTCGTCTACCATCTCATTGAATTTTTTCGAATTACTTAAAAATTCTCTTAAATTCATATTCATATCTGAGAAGGTTTCTTTCGATTTTCGATAGAGATTTACTGCTTCCTCTGTGGTGCCATCAGTTGTGAGGATTAGATTATCCACATACAGATTCGTTAGAATTTCTGTCGCTAACTCTCTGTCAGGATGAGTCTCCAGGTGATACTCGATCGTTGCTCCAAGTAGATATGGGGACACGTTGAGTCCAAAAATTACTCTCGTGAATCGATAAGTTACTATGTTGTCCGGTGTTGCTGGTTTCCGGAAATCTTTCAACCATAGAACTCGTGTCGCGTCTCTGTCGTCTTCATGTAGATGTACCTGCAGAAAGGCCTTTTCTACATCTGACAGTATAGCGATTTTTCCCGCTCTGAATCTTATGAGCATTTCGATTAGATCAGGTAGTATCACTGGTCCTTGTTTGATGATGTCGTTCAATGACTTCTTATCTTTGAAGTGACTCGATCCGTCAATCACTACTCGACATTTTGTAGTTGTCTTATGTGGTGTGAGGACGGGTTGGTGCGGATTGTAGTGGACTAATCCTTTTGAAACATCTTCTCTTTCGACGTGTTCGATAATATTTTTCGCTAGTTGATCGAGAAAGATGTCATTTATCATTTCGAGTACTTCTTCAGTGTTGTATTTTACGACATTCTGCAACCGCTTTAGAGCTATTTGTCTATTATCTGGGATTCCTTCATGATCTTTGAAGGGCAGACGTATATAGTAGCCGTTTTCTCGTTTTTCAATAGTTCTTTTGAAAAACTCGATTGTTTCTCGTTCCATTTCGGCTTTTTCATCCGATATTGGTCCCGAGAATTCTTCATTTGTTTTCATCGACATATCGTTCCGTTGACGATCTTCGATATCTCTTCTGACTAATTCTTTCGCCTCGACCTCTTCTGGTGAGTGGGCTACGTAGATTGTTAGGTCAGGTTTTTCAGTTGTATGAAGTTGATTTGCAATCTTATTGCTGTCGGCTCTTCCTATCGTAGCATACCCAAGCACGGTATCCAATAGGTTCAATCCTGATGGTAGTTCGATCATCGTTCCTCTCCAGATCTTTTTTAAGAAATCGGTTCCCAGAATCATGTTTGGTTTTACATGTGACTCCAAGGAGTCTTCATTCAGTTTGAGTCCGTTCTTCATGATGAATGCTGCATCTTCTTTGGATAACGGTGCTTTCGTCATGGATCCTGCTAGTACTTTCGTAACTAGCGCGTCGGTTTCGATGATCTCGTTCGGTATCTTCATCTTGATTCTTGTCCTTTGGTATGTCTGTTCCTTAGGACTCAATTCTCCAAACGATTGAACTTTCAGTATTCGTTCTTCCAATAATGTTAGTTGGAATGTATCCATTAGGTCAGAGTCGATGAAGGTTTGGGTAGCTCCACAGTCAATTAAAATGGAGATGGAGTCCCATTGATTGGTCTTTTGATTAAATGCATCCGCTTTCAGTGTCGCTAAGAAGGATTTAGTTCCGTTGTCTTCCTGTACTTTCTCGCTCATATTACATTTCTTGTCCTTTCGAACTTTTGCAACATTCGCGTGTGTCCTAGAAGTTCGAACTTCATTCTTCGGTTGACTTTTATTCATGATCGTAGATTTAGTCTTTGGACACAGTGTGTAATGGTGTTTTTCTATGCATTCATTTTTACACCAATATTGTCTATTACACTCAGTCTTCTCATGCTTTGGATCGCTACCGTAACAACCTTTACAAGCTTTCTTCTGATCAATTACTTTGATTCTCTCTTTGATGTCGGTTACTGCGCGGCACTTCGAAGAATAATGATTCTTATTACAAAACAGACATTCCGGGATGTCCTGTGATTGTCTCTCAGAATCGTTGAGTGTAGTTTTAGATCTTGGTTTCTTATCTAACCTTTGGTCTTCTCTGCCTATTTGCATTGCTAGATACTCGTATCTTTCGATCGATAGCTCAATGTCCGCTGATAGTTTCTCAATGGTCCATTTTGCGTCATCTCTCAGATCTAGTTTTGCTTTATATATGTCTTCTTGGATCTTGTAGCTAAACTTTTTGACTACCAGATTCTTGAGCATTTCGCTCTCAGTTTCTTGTCCCAATCCTTTTAGTTGGTCCAGAATGGTTCGTACCGTATCCCAGAGTTTTCTCTGCGCCGGTACTTTGAAATCGTTGCTTTTAGCTTCCAGCAACTTTTTGTTGAGCTCATTGACTGTAGCGGTTTTGTTCGCGTACCTTTCCTTGAGAAGGTTAACCACTTTGTCATAGTTTTCGCTCGTTAGTTGGTATCTCCCTGCTAGCTCTTTCGCTTCTCCTTCGAGGTTCATGACGAGTGTGTTGAGCTTTAGCAGGGGACTTATTTCTGATTTTCCGACAACTTCGTTGAAGATTGTCCAGAAATTTTGCCATTCCCATCTTATTCCATTGAATTTTGGAATTTCGATTTTGGGTAGGGATGATGGATAATTATCACGGACTTTCCGACCGAAGGCTTCTACAGATCCTTCTGGAATCGGTTTTAGATTGGCCAATCTCATTCGATGTGCTTTGAGATCGTACCATAAGTCCTTTCCCATTTCTAGGGAATTTAATATTTTTTCAATTTGATCATCGTATTTTTTGTTTAGATCCACATTGTCACCTATTTCTTTCTCCGCTTGTTCAAATATTTTTAGCTCGTTTTCCAATTGTTCAATTTTAGACCCAAGTTTTTCGATTGACATAAAGATTTTCGCTTCTTCTTTGACATAGGAGTCATAATCTGCGGTCTCCAATAATGTTACACCTTCAATGAGGCTTTTGGTGACCGCATTCAGCGAATTTATCTTTTTAGTTGTACTCGATAATCGAGATTTCAACATTTCTTAGGTCTTGAACTTATTGGGCGTACTAATAATAGGTTAGCGGTGTGAGTGTGACGGACAAAGGACGGACGTGGTGTTAGATGTTAGACAATTTTTAATGTAAAATTGAACTAACCAAAATAACTTTTCTTGACTTCGTTGTTCGTTGCTGCCACGCGGGTCTTCTATGGACGGTCTGGTGTCGATCAGCTTAGGTGATGCACCATAAAATAGATACGACGTTGAACGATGGTGAGCGTTGGATACCTCAAACTCAAACTTGGGTAATTAAACCTTTATGATAACGAAGAAGAGTTAATCAACAAAAAAGTCAACAAAGATAACATATTAAAATTAACAGTTAAAATTAACAGAAAGATTTAACAGACATTAAAATTATAAGAATTTAATTAACTAAAAAATTGATATACTATAAAAGATGGTAAAGGTTGAAACTTAGGAAGAATTAAGATAAAAAATTCCACGCTTCAAAGAGCGTGGAAAACAAAAACAATCTACCGTATTTTGCCGTAGTCCGGTCGCTACGAGATATTATAAAGAGAAAATTTGGGGGTTCTTACGCGCCGTTGTTAAAAACATGAAAACAAATGAAAAGATTATATTAAAGAGACGCAGACGGAAAAGTGTTGCGCGGGTGAGATACAAAATATAAAGACGAGGCGCAGAGAAAAAAGGGGTACGGCGAGATACAACTAACGCCTCTAGACGCAGAAAGAAGGGTTGCGCGGTAAATATAAATTAAAAATTTAATAAAAAAAAGTACCCGAATCGGGTTCAGTTCTCATTTTCTTCGTTTTTAAAATTTTCGAATAAATTGTCATAATTTTTCAAAATTTACATTTTTTTGTCGAAATCAAAAATTCAATTAACGTGATTTACCTTTAAACATTTACTGAAATCTTAAATTTGTAATTACGATAAAAGTAGCCTCTTGCAAAAACTGATTTAAAAAACTAGCTATAAATAGCAGAAAAATTGTATCATATTAAAACAATAATATTGACTTTCCACAAAAAAAATGAATCTGCGTTCGGGGGGAATCGAACCCCCGTCGAATGCTTGGAAGGCATCCATGCTGACCATTACACCACGAACGCTGCGAATCCCTTTCGTTGAAGATGCAATGATTTTTCCATTAAAAGAGGAGATAAACAGTACGTATTTCTCTGGAACAAGACATTTCATCGAAATCTAGTTCTTCCGCTTGTATGGCTGTCTCTATAATTTCACAGTTTATCTCCTATGTTAGCGGAAAAATCTTTGCATCTTCATCGTAAGGAAATCGCAGCGTTCGTGGTGTAATGGTCAGCATGGATGCCTTCCAAGCATTCGACGGGGGTTCGATTCCCCCCGAACGCAGATCAATTGCTTTTTTTTGTTTTTAATATGTCATTTTTGAGTTGTATATACAGATCTCTTCATCTCTCCCTTTCAAAGTCTGCCGCCTCGTCTGTTCTGAGTAGAGCATCCCATATCACGGTTTCAAGAACTTGTTTCGGCTGGGAGTGCATTTTGAATTCTTCCCTTCGTCGTGCTTTTATCAAATCACCGGACAACTTTACTAAGATCTAAGATACCAGGTACGAAAGGAAGCTCAGCTCGTTTCATAGTATATTGCTTAGGCGATCTAGAAGGGGAATGAGCCATTGTGCTAAAACAAAGGGGACTTTAGATATTCCAAAAGGTAGAGCTGTGCACTTCAAAAATTGTGGATCAGTGAGTAAAAACGCAGGCATATCCGAAGATTCCTTAGCGATGTCTATATGATGGTAATCGCATCTAAAATTTACAGTGGTTGCGAAGGTTTCTTCTCATCTGTCGTGGGCCGTGTGAAGCTAGTGACGGGGTAGCCGGCCTCAGCGAGTAACGGAGAGAAAAAGAGTCGAAGGGATGTCTGTAGCGCGCGCAATAGAGGGATAAGCAATGTGGATAACGATAAAACAAGAGGATTTACACTTACAAACCAGTTTATTCAAAAATAAACAAGGATTTATCCGTGGTTGGAGACGGAATCGGGGAAGGAGTCGATGACGAGGTGTCGGGAGTCGTGGACGAGGTCTGGACGACTTCGGAGACGTGGTGATTAGGTCACGTCTGGAAAGGAGACAGATTTAATCTTTTTTATACAGATTAGGTCTCTTCGATCACGTGGCTACTCCTTTTTGTACGGAAAGCCAGGATCTTTGGGGGAAAATGGGAGGACAAAAGGCGTAAGTCCAGAATCTGGAGATTCTGGAAAACTTACGCCAAAAAAGACGAGGCGCGGTAAAAAAGACGACGTAATAAATATTAAAAAATATATAAAATTGATTTTGACGACGTAACGTAAGAAAAACGACGAAACGTTACGTAAAAAACGCCAAAAAACATCTGCCGAAGTAATCGATTTATTGGCCTAATTTTAGGTGAGCAACGGGCGCATGCCGCACCGGGTCTCGCCGCGCGCGGCGGACTACGATAGCGGCGGAAAGGGCGCGACGTTTGAATTTTAGGTTTTGAATGAAATGAGTTAGAGGAACGGAATAAACGGTAATAAAAGGGGAAAACCTACAGTTTTTTGTGGTGAAGTAATTTAGATAAATTACAGATTATAAAACTGTAAGGTTGTGGGTTTTGCGGAGGCATAATCCACAACATTCCGGGGCGGAGAGAAGACAGAGAGAACCGACGTGTCGTATGACACTTTTAATCTTTTAGGAGTCGGTTCTTCTGTCGTTACCGTTTCAACGGGGTCAGAGATAAAGACATAGCGGACTGGTCTAGATTTTACTGCTCGGGGCAGTTTCGGACGGAGTCTCTGTGGACTCGTAGCCGGTTGTAGTCGTGTTCCCATTTCGTCTTCTGAATCAGAATCTACTGGTACTGTCGACTGTTTAATCTCTTCTGGCTCGTTGATAAGCTCTAACTCAGAATTCGAGTTGCTCTTTCTGATATATAGATCGTCGTCTTCACCGATTGTGTGATCTTGGAAATGGACTTCCAGATCTTCGTCATCGGGTATTCCTTCTCGATGAGAACTGGTGTCTTCTTCGAGGTCTTGGTTGAACTCGAGGTTTGGAAGTGTGGGCAACATTGCTGGACCAAGTTGCGGGATAGTTTTGTATTTTGAGTCTTTAGACTCTGAGCATGGGCAATTGTCTGCAGATTCTTCGCTGTCTTCGTCCAGGTCACCGACTTCAAGAGGAATAAGTTGGCATACTGCTCTCTTATAATAGAGTCTTTCTACCATTCTCTTTTTCGGATTCCATTTGCAGACTAATACAGTTGCTGTTCTGCATTGACCATCTTTGCTCTCTTGGAGTTCTTTGATTCTGGCCAAATGCCAAAGTTTGCGAGGTATGAATCTCTGCATGATGAGCACAATTTGGCCGACTTTCGGCTTCAGCGTACTGCATCTCTTATTTTTGTGTTTGGAATCTCGTAGATTCAAGAGGTAAAGTGTCAGCCACTGCCAGTAGAGATGTTGTCTGGCTAGAGCCATATTGGATAGGTACTCTCTGGTCTTTCTGGCTGTCGAGGTTTCATTAGGAAACTCTTTCATCTTCAGATCTTCTGGAAAATCAGTTGGTACTGATGGTACGAGAAAGTCGATAGGTCTCAATGCGAGGTGAGCACTGGACTTGTTAGGATTCGGGGTGATCGGACGACAGTTGATCATCCACTCGACTTTGCATAATTCTGCTTGGAGCTCGGGGTAGGACACAGTCATACTCCCAATACTCTTCAAGAGTTGATGTTTGACGATTCCAATCATCCTTTCATAGATTCCTCCTTGCCAAGGTGCTAAAGGACAGATGTACTGGAAGTCGATCTGATGGTGTGCGAGGCATTCAACGAAGGCTTCGTGTGGAGCGCACTCTTCAATGTTAGAATTGATGATGTCTCCACCGAGGATGAATGTTTTGGCGTTGTCAGAATAAATGGATTCAGGTACGCCTCTTCGGTTGAAGATCATATTTAGAGCTCTGATATACGAGGTTGTGGTGCCATCGCATACGAGTTCGATGTGTACAGCACGCGTAACGAAACACGTGTAGAGGAGTACGTAGACGTCCGAGGTATTTCCTGAGGAGTCAGTGCAGGTCAGTGGTCCAAGATAGTCAAGACCGACATGACCGAACGGCACTGCAATATTCGTTCTGGTTTTCGGAAGTACTTTCGAGTATGGATAAGCGAATGGTTTCGCATTCACTCTTTGACAGTTTAGACATTTGTTGATGACTTGTTTGGCGAGAACGTTGTCGTACTGGATACAGTACTTCATGCGAAGTGCTGATACGAGGTATTGTTCAGGAGGATGTCCATTGATGACGTGAGTCTCCTGGGCTATCAACTCTGCCAACTTGTGTTGTCTGTAGATCACAATTGGTTGGGCTGCTTCTCTTGGAAGTATTCCGGTTTGATCAATTTGACGAGTGATTCTGAGCAGTCCATCTTCGTCTTTGAATGGGAAAATATCGGATGGAAGTTTAAGTCCCATCGACTCGGACTCTTTATAATGCTCTAAGATCACAAGTTTTCGAATCATAGATCTTCTGTGGAGTAGGATGGAAATATTTTCTCCAGCAGACTTTGGCTGGATGTATTCTTTTATCCATGGACTTGTCCATTCACGATTCGGCAAGCTGTTTGTCAGTTTGTTGATGATCATGGAGATCTTTCTGTGAACGTGAGTCACAATCTTTTTCAGATCGTTGGAGTATTCGAATGGAACGAATGATTTGTATGGAGTAGTTGGAACTGTGATTTGCGAGGTCTGTTTATTTCGTTGGAGCACTGTTGTGAGCACAATGTGATCAACTGGTGCACTTGGTATCGCTGGTGATCTGATTACGGTCAATGTATTGACTGCTCCTTTCTTTGTTTTTGGAATTAGTTCATCGAAGACTTCTTGTTTTTGCTCTTCAGGACACGCTACCGATCCTGATACTCTACACGGCCACAATTCTGGATTTTCTTTCAGAAAGTCGGGACCATGCCACCATAAGTCGCACTGATTGAGAGCCGAGGTACTTAAAGTTCTCGTGGTGAAATCAGCTGGATTCTGAATTCCTGGTACGTGGTGGAGCGAGGGATCGAGTCCGATAGCACGATATTCTGCGCAATTGGATTCAATGGTTTTGACTCTGTTGGCCACCCATGCTCTTCTCTTGTAGTTGTTCTGCATGATCCAATAGAAGGATGCTTGCGAATCAGTGAAGAAGGTGACTTTCCTGAGTTTCATGTGGATCTCCTTGATGATCATACGAGCAAGCGAGGTTCCGATTTCGACACCCAATAATTCGAGTTTCGCAATAGACCATTTGCTGCTCTTGGAAGGACGAATTTTCGACTTCCCGATCAGTAATCCACAGTGAGGTGTTTGGTTCCCTTCGAATCTGTACAACAGATACGCTGCGCATCCGTAGAATTCGAGGTTTGCGTCACTGAACATCACAAGTTCGACTGATTTGTAATCAAATCTTGGAGTCAATGTTCTTGGGATGGTAATCTCGGAATGTTGGAATTCGGACTGAATTTTCTTCCAAGTCTCTACGAAGTCTTTGGATAGTGATTCTTTCCACTTGATACCGCTGTCCCAGATGTTTCTGATAAGTGCCTTGAACGACACGAGAGCGGGAGAGATTAGTCCAAGTGGGTCAAAGTTTTTAGCCATTCTTGATGCGACTTCTCTTTTGGTTGGACATTTTTCTGGAAGCTCTGTGAGTTTAACAGTGAAGGTGTCATTGACACTATCATAGAGGTATCCGAGAAGTTTGACAACGAGGTTTTTAGCCTTGTCTTCTTCCGGTAACTTCTCCATAATTTCCTTACAGTTAATCACATATTCTCTGAGATTCATTGACATTTTTGAGAATGTGTCTTTTGAATTTCTGACGATGTCATCGAGTTCGGACTGGTTGTTCGTGGTAAAAAGAACATTATCGACATACAGATTTTCAGCGATTCTCTCATTCAATTCGCATTTCGAGGTCCCCAAGAAGTACTTGATAGTAGCTGCAAGGAGAAACGGCGAGGGAGCCATTCCGAACGGAATTCTGGTGAATCGGTACTGTACGAGGTTATCTCCTGTTGGGGGTTTCGAGGTATCTCTTACCCACAGGAATTTGGTGCAATTTCTGAATTGCTCCTGCATTCTGACTTGATGGAAAGCCTTTTCAATATCTGCGATAACAAGGTATTTACTAAGACGTGATCTCATCAGAATTCCGACGACGGATTGCAGAATAGAAGGTCCCGGATGGAGACATTGGTTCAGTGAGAATTCATGCTTTTTGTGTGAACTCGCGTCCAACACAACTCTGGTTTTCGTGGTATTGGAGTCTGCTTTGAATACTGCTCTGTGAGGAATGAAGTATTCTGGACCACCTGTTTTATTATTTTCAACTGTCACTTCCTCAATGATATTGGATTTTAGTTGACCCTGGATAATGGTATCATACTCTTGGAGTACTCCGGGTTTTTTGGAATTCTTGAGGGTTGTGAGCAGCGAACGGAGACGCACGATGGCAATGTCGTAATTATTAGCCAATTTGGATTCGTTTCCATTGAATGGAAGAGCTACTTCGAGGTCTCCCTCTGCGTTAATGATAACGGATTCATTGAATTCTTTGAGAAGGTCTTCTTTAACCTTATTCTCAGTTGATAGTTCTGGAGGCTCTTCGATTCCGAGGTTTTCAATATTCCACATCTGGGAAAGTTCATGAAGTACTCTCATTTCAAAGTTGTCCTCTTCGTCACCTTCACCACCAGTATCAATGTAATTAATCAGTGTTCGTTTGAAGAGGTCGGTGGAATCAGTGGATTCTGAATCCATGATATTCACTTCGACGTCTTCATCGAGCAATAAGAGGTTTTCTGGTAGGGGGACTGGAGATAAAATTAGGCCGAATGGAGTAATTTCCAATGTGCGACCGCTTCTGAGAAGCTTTCTTTGTGAATGTTTGATCATCCACGGGGAAATATCGTTTCCGAGAATCATATCAATAGGATCACCTTCATATTGATGTAGTTCATCGAACACTTTTGGATCGATGCCGTACGAGGTGAGATCTTCTCTATCAGTTTGACTGAGAATTGGAGAATTGAAAACTGTGTTAAGTCTTCGTGGTGTGCCACATACGTATGTATAATAGGACTCTGGATTTGGATCGATTGGACAGAATGTCTTGAGTGAGAGTCTGTATACGTTAGATTTTTCTTTTTGGATGGAATTATAACTAGCGATTGTGAGCTCGCATTCTTTTAGAATTTCGAGGTCAAGGGATTCAGCGGCGTCGTGATTCAACAACGAAAGTGATGCTTCAGAATCAACAAGTGCGAGAATTGGCTTATTAGATGGTGTTCTCAAGCACATAAATGGCAAGCGATAGTGTTGCTGAGCCGGTTCTGTTGATGTATTGAAGCATGTGAACTTCTGCGAGGTATTAGTAACTGAATTCACGAACGCATCGACTGATTCGACTTGCTCTGGGATTGTGAATGTTGGCACCGAGGTCTTCTCTGGCGGTCTTTTACTGTTGATGTTGTCGGAAGACAACTTATTAGGGGATGTTGGACACCCTAAAGATTTACCATAGCAGGATTTATTGGTGGTGTGGGCCACGAAAAAATGTTTCAGTTTTGATGGCGTTTCCTGGGAAGTTTTCCTTGATGAGGAAGTATGTCTTTTTGGAGCAGCCCGAGGTATAATGTTTTCCTTGGCAGCAAACGCATCTGAATTTAGAAGTACATTTCTTCTTGTGGATGCTACCACAATTAATGCATCTTCCTTCATTTTTGATCCAGTTGCGGATGACGTGCGGTTTCTCTGGGCATGCGGTCGACGAGTGACCTGCATTTTTCCCGTGGTACACGCAGTTCTGATATTTAGTTGGGGTTTCCGGCAGGATGTACTTGATAGCAGGAAGTATTGGGCCTTTTCCGTAGTCCCAGCTCGGTTTGTTGTTGCCGACGGATTCCGAGGTATATTCAGTACGTCTTTCAGATTCAGAGTGTCTCTGGCGAGGTCTCTTCTCCTGATGGTATCGGTCGGAATCGCTTTCATCGGACTGTTCGCGTTCACGTTTGCGATTGCGATTTTTGGAGTTGGAATCACTAGAATAAGAGTTGTTCTCTCTTTTGAAAGTGTAGGAATTATAGTTTTGATCTCTCTTGGAGTTGTTCTCTTTTCTGTTATTTCCTGATCTTGGTTTTCTCTTGCGGTCTGGAGAATGATCAGCTCTTTTGGAAGATGACTCGGTCAGGTTCACCACCTCTTTTTGCTCCTCTCTCACTCTTTTCTGTGAGCCGTGGTTCATGGAGTTAGTGAAAAGCGTGGTATACGTCTTCTCAGTGTCCATTTTCCCACGAATGAATTCGGCAGCATAGTCAAAGCTCATGTTGGGAATTGTCAACCCAACCATTTCAATATATTGTTCCCCCTCTTTATCCTCTGCCTCTTTCATACTTTCCTCCCACCTACATCCCTATGTCATCTGTACAGAAAACGCCCCTTTATGACTTGTACAGAACACGCCCCTTTATGACTTGTACAGAACACGCCCCTTTGTCACTTCTGTCCGATTCACGACACATGGTCTTCATTCTGCTCTGTGAAGAGAAGCTAGCCGGCTTCTCATTCCCTTTTTTTTCCCTTTTTACTTATACTTTTTGTTGCTCTTTATTCTTTCATTTATGAAATAAATAGTTTAATTACCCAAGTTTGAGGTCTGGCATATCGGAGTAAAGGCGAGCAAAATCCCCCACACATTGGTGCATCGACCCAATCGAAAAAGGAGCAAATTCCGCGTGGCACCCCGATATTCTATTTGGACACCAAGCTTGTCAACTACTGCAGTCTACTAAACTACTAAACTGTACGTTACAAAACATGATTTCTTCAAAAATAGAAAATGTTTATCTCAAAATGATCCATTCTATGGAATCAGAGAATAGAAAAGCGGGACAAGTGCGAGAGTTTTTGGAAAAAAATCGAGATACTACCCCAACAATCATGGTGAAAGCGGAACTTAACGCTCACCTCAATACGCTAGACAAGAAGATCGACCACCTGAAAATCGCGATTCAAAGCTTCGTGGATGAAGCCGCGAAGTACCAAGCAGTTGATGAAAAAGAAAAAGATGTGTACAGCAAGCAGATGAGATCAGCGGAACAAAGTGTTACGGATGGAGAAGAAATTTACGCTTGTGGAACCGAAATGCAGGAAATTTGGCGATTCTTGGAAAACGCGAATTTGGCGGCAACGGATCACATTAAAAAGGACGCGGCCGTCACAACACCAACACCAATGGATAATGGAAGCTCAGATGGAGTAACAAGCAACAATGGCTACGCTTCACTACCCAAAATCCAGATACCATATTTTGATGGTAATATGACCCAATTTGCTAACTTTTGGGCAATATTCGAAGATGCCTTCGATAATAAGAACCTGTCAAATATGACAAAATTCACATATCTACATTATTATCTGAAAGGACCGGCTTTGGAATTGATCAAGAGGTACGCAATTCATGGAGACAATTACGCAGCAGCAGTCAAACTCCTTAAGAAACGCTACGGTAACCAGGAAACGGTCATTGAAGAGTTAACTGATCAACTGAAATTTATCCAACCAACTTCGGACTCAATCGCGGACCAGCAAAAGATGTTCGACAGAATTTTCATCATAATCGACCAACTACGTAGATTCAACGAGAATGTCGATGTTAGAATGGTTAAGACCATGATCATTGGAAAATTTTCGACCCAACTACGCGAAAAAATCTTACGAGAAAAAGAAGACGATGCCGAGAAAGACAATATTTGGAATATTGAAACCATGATGGAAAAGATCGAAAAGATTTTGGAACGAGAACAGAAGTTGTACGCATGCTTGGAAACCCTCCCAAAGGCCAATTCGAACGATTCAAGAAGCCGAAATTTCAACTTCATCAATACGATCAACTCTACTAACCCTATTGAAAATAAGTCGTCATGGAAGAACAACGACTTCAAATCATTCTGTAAGCTTTGCCATTCAAAAGATCACAACATTTCTGATTGCAAGTTCTCGTCACCTCAAGAAAAACGGCAATTTCTCAAAACCCAGACAAAAAGATGCTGGAATTGCCTTGGACGAAATCATCAAACCAAAGAGTGCAAATCGACGGCGCGGTGTAAAAATTGCAACTCCAATCAACATCATACTGTACTTTGTGTTCCTTACAACAAAGAGCACAAAATTGCAAACGTAGGAGCAGAAAAGAAAAAAGATCACACGAGCCATCAATACGACAAGGCAAACGCTAACACCACAACCAATTTGTGCACAGTGCAAGGAAAAAAGAAGACGACGGTAACAAATTTGATGGAAGTGAAAATGCCTACTGCAGGAAAATTGCTGACTTTGAAAATCGACGCCTTCAATCAGAAGTCCAAGAATTGGGAAAAAGTTTCGGTATTTTTGGACAATGGAGCAAGCAACAGTTACGTGTCTCATAAGATAGCGGAAGGATGGGACCTACCAAAACTTGGATTTACGCGCTTCAGTATGCAAACATTCGGAAATTCGTTGAAAGATCAAAAAATGGATGTTACGCAAGTGATTATACGAGACAAGTGTGGATCGATAAATACGCTGAAAGTCATGGTGGCTGAAAAAATGGCTGGAAGATTAAACAAAGCACGTCTCACAACAAAGGATTTGGAACATATCAAGACGATGAACTTCGAGATCAATGAAGAAGCACTTAATAGTTACGCTGATCCTGATATCACCATTGGAGTGGACTATATCAATGAAATTTGGGATGGAAACACTCACCAACTTCCGTCAGGTATTCATCTCATCAATACGAAATATGGATGTACGACCTATGGAAAACCATTCGAATCTGATGAAACAATTGAAAATCCGATATCCTTCAACAACTCAGTTCAAACTGATGAAAATGATTTTCAAATGGAATTCGAGACTCTGAACCAAGACGAGTTCACTGGATCTTTGAAAGAAGAGAAGAAAATCGAAAATGCAAAAGTTCACGAAAACTTCAGAAGAACAATCGAGAAGAGAGGAGATCGATATTACGTACGCTTACCGTTGAAACCAGGAGCTCAAAATCAACTGCCAGACAATTATGGAATTGCATTACGCCGCCTGGAAAGTGTTACAAAACAATTTCAACCAGATGTACTTAAAGAAATCGACAAAATCTTCAAGAACCAGGAAAAGGACGGAATAATCGAAGAAGTTCCCCACGATGAAAGAAACGTGGGATTCATTCACTATAATCCTCATCAACCAGTCATCACTCCCCAGAAGACAACTACGAAAGTACGCGTTGTTATTGATGGAGCCAGTCATTTGAGGAACAAACCGTCACTAAACGACATGTTATATCAAGGACCTGTCATTCTTCCGGAATTGGTTCATCTATTCTTACGCTTCAGATCTGGTGAAACCGTCATCATTTCTGACGTCGAGAAGGCTTTTTTGCAAGTTTATCTGCACGAAGAAGACAGAGATGCAACAAGAGTTTTATGGCTGAAGGACATTACAAAACCAGCTACGAAGAAGAACCTCGTCATATTCAGATTCAACCGAGTCATTTTTGGATTGAATTCAAGTCCATTTCTACTAGCTGGAACAATACTTCATCATCTGGAAACATCAAATCACCCACTCACTTCGGAAATTCAAAACAACATGTACGTCGACAACTTGGCAATGACTACAGATAAGCACGAATTATCGCAACTTCAAGCAATTTACGCTGACTCAAAAGGTGTTTTCAATGAGATGGGAATGAATTTACGCGAATTTCTCACAAACAACAAGGATTTGTGGAATTGGATTCCAGACAAAGATCGATGCAAAGATCAAGAAGTCAGATTTCTGGGAATATGTTGGAATGCTAAAGAAGATCATCTACACATCAAGTACCAAATTAAGAAAGCTGACATATGGACCAAACGGGCTGTTTCAAGCACCATTGGAGCTTTCTACGATCCTCAAGGACACACTACGCCTCTCATCCTGCCTCTGAAGATATTTCTGTCAAAAATCTGGGACCAAGAATTCGATTGGAACGATCAATTACCAACTCCATTGATCACAGAATGGGAAAATCTTTTGCGAAAAGTTGA
The DNA here is from genome assembly GCA_003052745.1 of Caenorhabditis inopinata. Taxonomy (NCBI): domain Eukaryota; kingdom Metazoa; phylum Nematoda; class Chromadorea; order Rhabditida; family Rhabditidae; genus Caenorhabditis; species Caenorhabditis inopinata. Next base: position 10,275,492 of record AP018152.1, on the reverse strand, counting down.
AAAATTCGAGAAGCAACTTCCGAGAAAAATATTCTCGAAAACTGGAAACAACACCATCATCACCTTCTCAGACGCTAGCCAAGAAGTTTACGCAGCCTGCTCTTACGTCGTCAATCAATATGGTTCAAATTTGGCATTTTCGAAGACGAAACTGAAACCGGCAAAGGCAAAATGGACTATTCCGAAACTCGAGCTAGCTGGAATAAATCTCGCGATGGACACAACGACAACTGTAGTACGAGCACTCAAAACTGGCGGAATGAAGGTGAACAAAGTATTCATACTAACGGATAGTGAAATTGTGATTGGATGGCTAAAAGCTCAACCTGGAAAAAAGGAAGCTGGAGTTTATGTAAAAAATAGACTTCAAACGATTCGAGAGATGACAGATGAATTGGAAAAAGGTGGAATCGCAGTCAACTTTGGATACGTCAGTACGCTCGTCAATCCCGCAGATGTAGCATCAAGAGGATGTTCAAAAGACGCGCTACAAGACAATTGGTGGACAGGACCTGAGTTCATCAAAGAAGAAGACACCGAAAAATGGCCGAAAACGACAAAACTTTTCAAACTGACCGACGTGAGCGGAGAATTGGAGATTAACCACGTCAACTTTTCACAACGATACGAAAGAGAACCAGATTCTACAGTATTTGATTGCAAGAAGACAAACTCCTTTTCAAAAATGATACGCATCGCTTCCTACGTCAATCGATTCATCAGAAGATCGATTAAATCGCTTCCAGAAGCCTCCAAGTTAAGAATTTACGCATCATTGCCCGAATTGAAAATTGACGAGCCTGAGACACAAGTACCAAACTACTTGGAAGTCAAGAATGCAGAAATCACACTGTTACGCGATCAACAAAAAGTACTGATGGCGAAAGATCTTAAGAAATTACGCAATCTCAATATCAAAACAGATGAAAATGGATTGTTAAGATGCCATGGAAGACTGGAACATGCAGAACTATCTACAAGCCGAAAGAAGCCAATTTTGATTCTGGAGAAGTCAACTATTGCAAATCTCATCATACGCCATTATCATCAACATTGGCATGGCAGTACGTCACAAACAGTTGGGTTTATACGAAGGAAATTCTGGATACCAAAACTGAGACAAAATGTGAAGAAAGTACGCTCGAAATGCACACCTTGTCAAAGATTGCACAAAGCGGCTTACAAGTACCCCGATATGGCAAATCTACCAGCATCAAGAGTACGAAGATCAAGACCATTTCAACACATTGGATTGGATTACTTCGGACCAATGTACATCAAGCAGAAAGACGGATCGAAAACGAAAGTCTTCGGATGTATCATCACTTGTTTGACAACCAGATTAACTCATTTGGACATTACTCAGAATTTGAGTACAGTTTCATTCCTGAATGTTCTACGAAGGTTTTTTGCCATAAGAGGAATACCGGACTCGATCACTTCAGACAATGCGCCTCACTTCATTTTGGCAGATGACATGATAAGAGATGCCAAAGGAACGATCGACGAAATTCACGAAAAATTGGAAATTTTCGCAGCTGAAAGAGAGATCAAATGGAAATTTAACACACCATTTTCACCATGGAAAGGTGGAAGTTTTGAGAGACTCATTCGAATAACCAAGGAAGCACTCAACAAGTCACTTGGAAGGAAAATCCCGACAGAAGAGGAATTACGCACAAGCTTATTCGAAATTGCGGATTCGATGAACAAACGACCATTGACTTACGCAGAAGACGATATCGATGAAATTCGACCAATCAGACCTATTGATTTTCTTCAGAAACATTTTGAAATCTACGACCCAATCTCAGCTATTGCAAATCAAGCTCAAGATCAAGATGATGAATACCACACGCCTGAAGAAATCATCCAACTAAAGACAAAGCAAGAAGCGAGACAATGCCTGAAATCTTCTTACGCTATGACTGAAAAATTCTGGAAAATCTTCAACGAAAACTACTTGAACCAACTACGAGAAACTCACAAGCTTCGAATGGACAACAAAAAAGGTACCGATGAAATCCCAAAAGTAGGAAAAGTCGTACTTATTTGTGATGAACGTTATCCGAGAAACTTCTGGAAATTGGGAAAAATTACGAATGTCATTACGAACTCCAACAATATCACGAGAGAAGTGGAAGTTACATATATGACAAATCCCGATGGAAACGGATGGAAGAAGAAAACAGTTCGAAGACCGCCAAACTTATTAGTGCCTTTGGAATTGGATGAAGATGAAAGTGCCACATCAGGAGAAGACCCAATAAAGGAAACGGACGATTCGAACCATGCAGACTCGGAAGATAAATTACTCAATGGAAGATACAACCTGCGAAACCGAAAGAAAAACAACTATTCGGAACAAGAGAAAGACTTTCTGTGCACTTCTCAGAAAGTTCATACAAATTTCTCACACATCTGGAATTCGTGGAAGACTCTTTTATTGATGTTCAGCTTGGCAACATTTACGACACTCACAATGGCAGAAACTGGTCAAATCAAAGAAATTTGCACTGACAGTGGATTACGTCTCAATGTGAACGGAGTTTCAAAATGGGAAGTTTGCTCAAGAGAATATTGCACTCAACAAATCAGCGAGAAAACTGAAAACTACGTGGAAGTTCTTATCCCTGCCAATATCAAACTAAGAAGTCACAAAGTTACGATCAAAAGAGCAAAGGAACATGGAATTACTACAACAGACATCACTTGCCCAGCTGTGTCATTTTGCGAAACAATAAAATGTTTTTGGTGCACAGCTACAATCACTAATCCAGAATGCAACCCTACGCTATCCATTTCAATGCTTGGATTCACCTTATATGTAATTTTCTCATGTTGCTACATAATCGCCAAAGTGAAGATGCCCATCGGAGGACCATGCTTATTAGCAATCCAGATTAGTTGGTACGCGTTAGTATTCAGCATCATTCTTGTCAAGACAATTTCGAACTGTCTGAAAGTCACAGGCCAGAAAATCAACAAATGGGCAGCGAGGAATTGGAGAACGATGCGCGAACATAATCCGATTCTACCAGTGCAAGCTCAAAGAAGACGATTTTACGACGTTTTAACAATTATCGGGATCCTTCTGGTATTGAGCCACATCACCTCAGCATGTCAAGAAATCGACATTTTCACATCTAAGGAAAAAATTTGCATAATTAAAGAAAATGGAGACTTGAAGTGCAGAATCAAGACATCTGAATTACTCACCATGAGCCCAATGAAACGTGAAGCCTGCCTTCGAATTTCGAGAAATGGAACAGCTACGAGGGAAATACGCATTCATTGGATCAATATCGAACTACAGTGCGAAAAAGAGGTCATCACATATTCAAGAGATACGATTCAGAAGGTGATGAGTTCGAAAAGATGCCCACACGCTGGAACTTGTTCGGGAAAGAAATGCGACAAGATTTTAAGAACCTCAAAAATTGAAGAACTGGAAGAAGTGAATGGACATTTGGGATTCACAGGATGCGTGGCCAGCTGTGGAGACATAGCCTGCGGATGCTTCTTTCCCAGTACAGGATGCTTGTTTTATCGTGTTTACGCCGAAGCAGTTAGCCAAGATATATACGAAATATTCCGATGTGAAACTTGGCAAGAGAAACTCAATGTAAACGTTACTATTACGAAATTGGCATCGAAAAATCCGAAACAAACGACAACCGAGAAAAAGCTGACAATCAACAACCAAGTTTTGATTGGAAAGAATGAAATGATGTTGAAATCGATCCACATACCGTACTCACCTATCCTCAATTCATGGTTTATCAGAAAAAACAATACAGTGGCAATGTGGCAAGAAAATGAATTTCCAACTGTGAGATGTTTGACTGAGCCGGAAGCAAAATCGATGAATTGCACATTCGAAGAGAATTGCAAATGTGACCCTAGTGAAGAAGAAATGCACTGCACTTGCAAGGATCTGAACATGTACGAAAAGATGACCGACTTAAATTACGCTCTTCCGAAAACTACTCCAATTTGGCAAATCAGGAACACCATTGACGGAGAAACAATGGCCTTTTCAGACCAAGCAACTATGGCTGAATTATCCATTAGTGTCGACGAACTGGAAGACGCTATCATCATCAAAACCATTGATAAATGTTATATCGAAGATACGTACGCTGAAGGATGCTACAATTGCGAAGAAGGATCAAAAGCAGTTATCAAATGCACATCAAGGAAATATGAAGTGATAGCTGATATCAACTGTGAGAAGGAACAATTTGCCGTTCCATGCAATTCAACTGGATTCAACTCGACCATACGATTTTTCACGACTTCGGCACAACTTCGAAGAACATGCTCATACAACTGTGGAAAGAATATTCAAAACTTCACCATCACATCTACGCTAAAATTTCATGGATCAATGTGGGACGCAACATGGAGAGTTATCTCAGGAAAAAGGAAGATAACAGAAGAATTCGAAATCCCAGACGTCTACCATTTGTGGGAAGTATACAAATCGTTCATGTTCACCATGTTCACCACTGTGTTTTGCATAGCCGTAGTTGGGCTCAGTTTAGCTGCATTGACCTACGCCTACGGAATGAGAACGACTACGATCATCGCCCTGCTGATATTCAAACTACTAAGAGAAATACTTAGACTACTGAAATTACCTTTTGTTTTGATTCAAAGGATATGCCGAAAGATCAGACAATTGAGACGGAGACAACCGGAGAATATCGCACTACTACCCATTGTATTTATACTCATGTGGATAAATGACGCCAAAGCTGCCAAGATAACGTAGTTTTTTCCAAAAATTTTTTTTTGAGGCGGGGGAATGTTGGGAATTGTCAACCCAACCATTTCAATATATTGTTCCCCCTCTTTATCCTCTGCCTCTTTCATACTTTCCTCCCACCTACATCCCTATGTCATCTGTACAGAAAACGCCCCTTTATGACTTGTACAGAACACGCCCCTTTATGACTTGTACAGAACACGCCCCTTTGTCACTTCTGTCCGATTCACGACACATGGTCTTCATTCTGCTCTGTGAAGAGAAGCTAGCCGGCTTCTCATTCCCTTTTTTTTCCCTTTTTACTTATACTTTTTGTTGCTCTTTATTCTTTCATTTATGAAATAAATAGTTTAATTACCCAAGTTTGAGGTCTGGCATATCGGAGTAAAGGCGAGCAAAATCCCCCACACAGCTCATCCGAGATACAACGGATGTAGATGAATGGGACCTTTCTCTTTTTTCTTGTTCGACAAATTCTTTGCCCCACTTCTCGTCGAATTTCTTAACGAAACTCGTATACAGGGACATTTTCATTTCGGGGCAGATATTCATGATCGCCATGTTCAATTTCTCATGTTTTGCGATATGGTATCTGAATGCCTGTTGGTCTTTTTGATTGAGCGGAGTATTAAGGAATTCGGCTAGGAGGTCATGGACCCCTTTAGTATTATCTCCACCGAATGTTTTCTCCAAAAGTTTCATTGTCACATCGTAATTTTCAGCGATGGTAGCATCTTGGAGCACTGAGATGCAGATTTTTGCGTGTCCTTCCAAACTTCCTTCCAAGAGGATGTTCTTCTGGAAAACGTTGAGCGAGCTGTTTTCATGTACGAGAACTTTGAAGTTTGACATGAATTTGCGGAAATTGGACTTTCCATCAAACTTTTCAGTCATCGCTTTGAGGTCTTTGAAAGACATCTGCGAGGTCTCTGGAGTGCTCATTTGTGGAGTGATATTATTTGTCGCACGAGGTGTGGACTGATACTCATTTTGTTCTCTTCTCATTGAAGTTCTTTGACGACTGATGTTTTCGTCGTCTGGAGAGCGGGTTCTGGAATAGGCATTGGCACGATGCTCATGTTCTGGAGACTCGGAGCGATCGCGACGTTGTTGCGATTGTCTTCTCGGAGTGTACATGGCTCTCGAGGCGCCTTGCTCATTCGCTTGATTTTTCATCGAGGTATAAATGAAACGAATCTGCTCTGCGAGTTCAGAATTGGCTAGGTGTTCTGGAGCCGCGTTTTTCAGAAGTTCCTGACCGGCTTGAATAATTGAATCAAAGCGGTTTGAATTGCGAGAACTGGAGCGACGGTCTCGCTGAACACGCACCTCTTCGTCGTCAGAGACCATTTCGTAGACTGGTTCGTGTTCATTATCAGAGTCTTCGAACTGGATAGTCTTGTCACCTCTGCGAGATGATTGAGCGATGTTGTTGTCTTGTTGACTGCGGTCTGGCTGTCTGGATATGGATGGTTGAGACTCGTGGTCAGTCAACAAGTTTTTGATGTTCTCAATAGATTGTTTGGCTCTGGACGTGACGTCATCTGGATCTTTAGTTTCGACGTGTTTCCAGAGTTCTCGACGGACGAATTCTCTTTCGGCAAAGGGCCAGGAGGCTCCTTCGGTATTCAAGAATGCGTCGATTCTGCCGTCGATGCAGCTCCATTCCTGAAAATTCTTCTTCAGGATCTGGAGGAAGGATCTGAGACTTTTGAGCGAAATCTTCTGGCGTTCACCGGTAGTCGTGATCAATGTTTGAATCATGAGTTTGGACTCATTGATGTTCCTTTCGACTCGGTTATACGCAGAAGTAATCGAGGTCTTGAGCGGAGTGATCTTTTTGCGGATGTACTCCGGAAGTTTTCCGACGAAACCTGGGTTCTGACGGGTTTGATCGAGCTGAAGGCTCTGGGGAGGTGGCGTGGTTTTCGCAGCACCTCTACGGATAGTATCAGATATTGGGGAGGTTGATGACGACATCTCGTGGGGATGTTTGAAGATTGATGGTAGTGGTAAGCTACTGTGATTGATCCAAGATTGATTTACTGAAAGAAGGTCAATCTTGAATAGAATATGTCATTCCAAGCGATTTATATAACGGATGGAAGCAGAGTGAAGTAGACAAGGACTTTGTATTGGACTGGACAAGTCTGACACGTGCATTCAGACTCTAAAGAAACAAGCAGAAAAACATAGAAGGAAAATGGAGGGGCTCAGAGGAAGATGGACTGTGAATAATGACTAGACTGTTATGTCTGGGAAGTCATTGCCAACTTAGATGGAGCTCTACTTCTAGATGAATGCTTGTTTGAGTGAATGACATATTCTGGGTATTTCTTTCGTGAGAAACGCCTCTTGGCCTGCACTGTGCGGTAAGTCCATAGTTTGACAAGACTTAAGCGCTGGTGCTTTGTTTCGGTCGGCCCACGCCGGCAAGGTTTATATTCGGAGTCTTGCCCTCCTAGTTGTTATTGAACGCACGGTGAAATGCGCCTCAGAGTTTTCCGAAGAAGAAGGTCTGAGTTCCTAATGAATGAGTCTTATGCGGTAAGTTCTGATGACGGCCATAATCTGCTGACGGCACTTCCTCAAGGTTACGATCCGTCCGTGGCTTCCAGAGCACAACTCCTCTACTGAGGGGCTTCACGAGGTTGATCGGAAGGTGTCACCAGGTGCGATTAACCGTAAGTGATCAATCTTTTTGAAGAAGAGATAGATTTGGATGAATATAGATGATTAATAGAAGTGAATTTATTTTGAATTTTGTAGAGAATGGAGCATGTGAGCTCTTGATCTCTTACGATTCTTCACTCTTACCGACTCAAGGTATCATTACACCTCGTCTTCACATCACCTCCGGCAAAGGAGATAACGTTGGACTGTTCGGTTCCGCCGTGTTTCGTGCACAAACACTGCTTCGCCTCCCCTTCCACCGAGCGACCTTTACGGTTAAGGGTATGGGTTGCATTATGTTACTAACTGGGTCGCCGGGAAATTGTGACCGCAGACGCCCACACACTAACACCGAGAGAATTCAATGCTCGTATGTGAATGTCTCCGTTTGCCACACAACTTCCCCATGCAGGCCTGCTCGCCAAAGCTTAGTCGTAGGTTTACAGGACTTTAGCCTTATTCCCATATCCTGTAAACTTAGCTGTCTACAGAGTTGCACTACTAAAGAGAAATAGAGTTGCGGGAATGAAACTTTTCGAAGCTCTCGCTTTGTCAAAGCTTTACGCTTATCGAATGGGTACACTTCTCAAAGCCGGCGGGAGAAATGGATTCTCCTTATCTTCGGACTCAACAAGTACAGGAACCTCCTTGGAGTCTAAAGCTCGCAACAGGTATTACGTCACCAAACAACATCATAATACCCACTGTTCGCTTCTTCTGAAACGGAATGATTCAGGTGTGACGATGTAGATATAGATTTAGCTGGATGTCCGGATCATTACTCCTCGTTACCGAGTAACCCTTGAATAGGTTCTGGTTCTGATTTGAGGAATAAAGGGACTTTTATTCGTCCGGATCATTACTCCCCATACCCAGTAACCCTTGTATAGGTTCTGGATCTGATTGAGGGATAAAAGGGACTTTGGATTTGGGCAAACTTGATGTTCGCTAGTTCTTTGCGCTTGGCCGTGATTTTTCTAAGACTGACTTTTGTAATTCTAGTCTTTTCATCGACATTACGTTGAGTCTGTCGTCTGGTAAAAGTTTGGTACTCATATAGTCTCTCTTTATACGGTTCAGTGGATGAAACTTTTACTGTACAGACGAGCTGGAGCAGACTCCTTTTGTACTAAAGCTCTTTTTCTTTTTATTTGTACTCAGCTTTTGCTTCCGGGCTTACTGATATGTGTATCATGAATTTCGATGGATTGGTGGATTTTATTAAATCGTAATCATTTGTGGAACAGCCCACGACAGCTTCCACAATAATCACGACCCTATCCGTATTTCATCACCGTTACCAAAGAAGGGGTTTATCAGACACATGTTCATTTGCCTCTGGTAATACGAGGTGTTCTCTATTGGAGATCTACCACGATGGAGTACAAGTAAAAATTCCGATACGAATAGTACAAGTATGGAAATTAGTATTTGTCGAAAAGTGACTCGAGTGCTCCGAGAGCCGATGTATCTGACTTCGTTGCATCCTCTGTCTTCGGAGATGTTTTTTTTTTTTGACTCTGAGACAGGGTGTCTTCGACTTAAAAGGAATTGTTTTATGTTTTATAATTGTTTTATATCTTTCACTTTTGTTTCATATGTGAAGTATAGTTAGTCCTTGCTAGATATGTTCTCTTTGGTTTCGTAGTATAATGTCTGACACTTGGTGTTCGCAGACTGCAAAGGCTAATCGGTTTTTTGTTCAGTTCAGTGGTTTTATTGAGATTCGAGAAAGGCGTACTTTCATTTGAGTATTGGAACTCAGTTTTCCTCTGATCTGAGTATTGGAACTCAGTTGTTCTTTTGATAGATATCTTAAGTGAGGTAGATATTTCTTTTTATTCAGATTTATTGGATCTGGGTGAACATAGAACAGTACGAGGTTTGAGGCCTCTCAACAATGGGCCACGTAGGGCTAGGTATATTGATAACAATGAGATCAAGATGATCATTAAAAAAAAATATCAGAATGATATGTTGATCATAGGGATCATAAATGAAATCAATCATAAAGTGATCAGTAAGAAATATAATGGTAAATAGGAATGAGAGCAATGAGAGAGGAATTGGGAAACGAGGTATTAATTATACTTCTTGCTCTTGAGCGGAATGTGATACGACGACATGCCGTCGTCGATGATCTGAGATCTTCCGAGGTTTCCTCTTCCACTTCCTGGTCCTCTCTTGTTGCTCTGGGTTTTCGGCGAGCGGCTCTCGAGGTGCTGAGTTGACTTGAGCATTGGATTCAGAGCATTGTTGCCATAGTCCTCATCGCAACAGGCTTCATCGTGGTCGATGTTTTCCTTGCCTTCAGTGGACTTGCAGCGGTTGCATGGATGGTCCTTTCTCGGGCACTGCTCATGTCCTGCATCTTGTAAGCACAGCTTGCACCGCAAGAGCTCTTTGAGTCTCGCAATACGCTTGTACGCGGTCTTGTAGACGTCACATCGGAATCTGGTGTGGGTCACCGATTCACAGAAGATGCACTTCTTGGAGGTGTTGAGGTTCTTGGAAACCTTCTCTTTAATGAATTCGATGCTGCTCTGCATCTCTTCATTGGTCTTCCTAGCCAACGTGAGCGAGGTATAGCAATACTCTTGCTGTGGGACGATCTTCTGGAGGTCTTGTGCGGATTGCGTCGAGGTTTTCTCAATTTCTCTCAGACGGCACACAATCTCATGTGTCCAGAGCTTGAGTTCGCTCGTATCCTCTTTGGTCTTGGTGAGGTCTGGGATAAACTTTTCATTTTCTGAGATACGTCTCTTGAACAGTTTGTCCATGCGATTGTAGAGAGATTTGTAAATTTTCTCTTGGCGAGTTCCCAACTCCTTGATTTGAAGCGACAACTCTTTGAGCATGATGTCCTTCGGAGATGGTGTCTCTGATCCCTCGGACTGGTCTGTCTCTTGAAGATCGGGGTCTTCAATATTGACGATGCCATCGTTGATGATGATGGTTTCTTGGTTGTCGGTCTCTATATAGTTTAAGGTTATATTAGAATTTCTGGATGAATGATTACCGATTTGTTCATCGTTCAGAATGAGTGGACCTGACTCTTTGAGAAGCTCCTCCGAGGTTTTTTTGGAGCGCTTTCTGGATTTCGGTGTCTCTTTGAGCTCCGTTGTCTCCTTGATAATTGGCGGAGCCGTGGTATCAGTCTTTTCAGAAGTATTCTTCGGTTCTGGAGAGCCGTTCTTGGGAGACTTGTCAGTTTTGTTGCTCATATTGATTGAACTATATAACCCTTAAAAAAGGAATTGATTATCGATTAGATAATTTACAGTGCATAATGATAATTCAAAGGTAATATGATTGGGTGTTGAACCATTTAATGAATTTCAGAGGTTTTTCTTTAATTTTTTGCCTTTCTCAGGACGGACGCGGTCAAAAAGACCTCGACTGATGGCTTGCCACACCTCACGGGCGCCCCTCTCCCGTGAAACCATCAGTCTGACGTCAGAAATTTGAAATTTTTAAGAAAAGGTACCTTTGGTTTCGAGCATTTTATTTGTTTGTTGAGCTCGTGGTGTCTCTCTTCTCGTCGACTTTTCGCCTGGAATAAATGAAGTTACCACTGAAATTATCGATTTTTCCACAAACTTTCCTAAATTGCGCTGACAGCACCCTTTTTCTCAGTTTTCTCCGCTCGTCACGTTCTTTCACTCATATTTTCAGAGTTTCAGACCGGTCGATGCACCATGTCGTGGGCCGTGTGAAGCTAGTGACGGGGTAGCCGGCCTCAGCGAGTAACGGAGAGAAAAAGAGTCGAAGGGATGTCTGTAGCGCGCGCAATAGAGGGATAAGCAATGTGGATAACGATAAAACAAGAGGATTTACACTTACAAACCAGTTTATTCAAAAATAAACAAGGATTTATCCGTGGTTGGAGACGGAATCGGGGAAGGAGTCGATGACGAGGTGTCGGGAGTCGTGGACGAGGTCTGGACGACTTCGGAGACGTGGTGATTAGGTCACGTCTGGAAAGGAGACAGATTTAATCTTTTTTATACAGATTAGGTCTCTTCGATCACGTGGCTACTCCTTTTTGTACGGAAAGCCAGGATCTTTGGGGGAAAATGGGAGGACAAAAGGCGTAAGTCCAGAATCTGGAGATTCTGGAAAACTTACGCCAAAAAAGACGAGGCGCGGTAAAAAAGACGACGTAATAAATATTAAAAAATATATAAAATTGATTTTGACGACGTAACGTAAGAAAAACGACGAAACGTTACGTAAAAAACGCCAAAAAACATCTGCCGAAGTAATCGATTTATTGGCCTAATTTTAGGTGAGCAACGGGCGCATGCCGCACCGGGTCTCGCCGCGCGCGGCGGACTACGATAGCGGCGGAAAGGGCGCGACGTTTGAATTTTAGGTTTTGAATGAAATGAGTTAGAGGAACGGAATAAACGGTAATAAAAGGGGAAAACCTACAGTTTTTTGTGGTGAAGTAATTTAGATAAATTACAGATTATAAAACTGTAAGGTTGTGGGTTTTGCGGAGGCATAATCCACAACATCATCGTTTGTAACAACGTAGGTGGGGATATGACTGAGATTATGCTCGTCTCCATGACAGCACCCGCACTCTTCAATTTACTGACTTCTGAAAATACGAAATCTACGAAATCTACGTTATCAATGTTTGGTTTTACTTCAACCTTCTCTCAGAGAAAGCACAGTATCTTTTTCTAATATATGTAATTTTATAGCTGTTTTTAACTATACTCAAAATCGACTAGTTTTTGATTATTTGACACCAGAAGTCCAGAACTCTTGTCAAATTTCTTAAAATCTGGTCCAACGTCTAACTTGTTTTTCATTGCTCTCTTCAGTCCGTTTAACGGAAAGAGCCCTCCCTACTAACTAATCATAGCAGTCGAGGAGGCGGAGGTTGTTTCTTGAATGAGCTCAAAGTATCTGAAGCCTATTGAGCGAGCGCTAGAATTTTCGTTTTGTCGACCGCCAAAGCATTGGCACCCATTAAAGCTGTCGGACATCCCATTTTTTCCATGACTTTCTAGGCTTTCGGGTCTCTGTTCAGTAGAACAAGTTTCTCGTTCAATTTTTCAACGCCACTATCGGTTTTTTGTCCATTACTTCCTGTTCCAGACTCCATCCTTTCAGCAAGCATGTTGAGTAGTTTAGATTGGTCTGAAGTTGAATCCCATTTCGCGACAGTGATAGTGCAGCCCCTTCTACCTTTGTTTCACTGCTTTTTGAATCAATCTCTGATCTTTAATTATCCTGAAAGACAAGAAAAGAAAATATTATGTTTACCGGGACGAGTTTGTGCATAATATAATCGTTTTCTGTATTTTGTAAAATACGCGCTCGAAGAAACTCCGAAATGTCTGCGTGTTTTTGAGACAAAAAAATGTCGACGGACAAGGTACTACATAGAAGGTGAAGGCGATCTGGGCCTGAATTTCATGAAAGAACAATTCAGATCAATGAAATCAAGAATAAGTCGATTAAAGATGATTTCAAGAAGCAGGAAACTATATGAGCTTCCTTTTTTACCTGACACATAAATCACTCTCATTGTCAGTGAATAAGCAAAATCGGTAGTCACCTTCCAAGTATCAAGCAACGACCTCTCAACCTTGGCAGAACAGTTCTCCGCTGATTTGATTAAAGCACGACGAAGGGAAGAATACAAATTGCGCTCCCAGCCGAAACAAGTTTTTGAAACAGCGATATCGAAATTGTTTGACATTATCGAACAAAACGAAAAATGCGAAACGTACAGTGCAGGCCATAAGTATATAGAAAATCGGTTATTTCAAGATAACAAAACTCATACTCGAAAGAGGGTCATCACATTTTTTCCCATGTTTATGAGGGTAAATTGCGTTAATTAAGAAAAGAGTTTCAGAAAAAAAAATCAAACATTTGAAAAATTACAAAAATTTATTCGAAAAATGGAAAAACCCAAGAAAATGAAAACCTGTGAAAAATGAAAACCTGTGAAAAATGAAATAGGGAAGCTCCAATTGGCAAGTCAATGGCCAGGAATTGATTGAAAATGATTTAATATTTTGTGGCAAAACCTTTTGCATCAAATACTGCCTGGTAACGACGCGGCATGGAATCCAGTAGAGCATCCACGACGGAGAGTGGGATAGCCTTCCATGCAGTCTCCAATTGAGCGAATTTCTGGTCCGCGTTCGCGGCTTGGACTCCTTTCAAACGACGTTCAAGTTCCTTCCACAAGTGCTCGATCGGATTCAAGTCGAGAGACTGGCTGGGCCAATCCAAAGCGTCCACCCGACGACGATGGAACATGTAGAGATGTGTGCTTGGGATCATTATCCTGCTGAAAAACATAGATTCGGCCTACATTTCGGAGTGCCCATGGTCTCATTGTTGAAATTCTCATTGAAACGATCCATAATTCCCTGGGCACGTCGAAGTGACCCCATGGAGCCAGCTGAGAAGCACCCCCATACCATGCCCATACCGCAAAATGTTCCGATCCATACTACGGCTGAATTTCTTGGATCTACCACTGATTTCGGTCCAGCACAAGATTTCTAAAGATTTTAGTTAATACCTACCCAAGTATACCTCCCCAAGTACCAACTTCCAACTGTCAAGTACAGAGGCGGATCGTGCATGGTATGGTGGTGCTTCTCAGCTGGCTCCATAGGGCCACTTCGACGTGTCCAGGGAATCATGGACCGTTTCCAGTATGAGGATATGTTGGAGAACACAATGAGACCATGGGCACTCCGAAATGTAGGCCGAATCTATGTTTTTCAGCAGGATAATGATCCCAAGCACACATCTCTACATGTGCGCAATTGGTTCCATCGTCGTCGGGTGGACGTTTTGGATTGGCCCAGCCAGTCTCACGACTTGAATCCAATCGAGCACTTGTGGGAGGAACTGGAACGTCGTTTGAAAGTAGTCCAAGCCACAAAGCCACAAGCCACATCAGAAATTCGCTCAATTGGAGATTGCATGGAAGGCTATCCCATTCTCCGTCGGGGATGCTCTACTGGATTCCATGCCGCGTCGTTGCCAGGCAGTATTTGATGCAAAAGGCTTTGCCACAAAATATTAAATCATTTTTAATCATTTCCTGGCCATTGACTTGTCCATCGGAGCTTCCCTATTTCATTTTTCACAGGTTCTCATTTTCTTGGGTTTTTCCATTTTTCGAATAAATTGTTGTAATTTTTCAATTTTTTTTTCTGAAATTTTTTTTTAATTACCGCAATTTACCAATTCACTCTATATACTTATGGCCAGCACTGTATACTCTTGTGACGGTCCTTTCCTGGGATGATCTAATCAGAGCAGACGAGGCAGCGGACTTGAAAAAGGAGAGATGAAGAGATCTGTATATTCAACTCAAACGTTATATATTAAAAGCAAAAAAAAATTGATATGCGTTCGGGGGGAATCGAACCCCCGTCGAATGCTTGGAAGGCATCCATGCTGACCATTACACCACGAACGCTTCGATTTCCTTACGATGAAGATGCAAAGATTTTTCCATTAATAGAGGAGATAAACTGTGAAATTATAGAGACAGTCAGACAAGCTGAAGAACTAGATTTTGATGAAATTTCTTGTTCCAGAGAAATAAGTACTGTTTATCTCCTCTTTTAATGGAAAAATCATTGCATCTTCTTCGAAAGGAAATCGCAGCGTTCGTGGTGTAATGGTCAGCATGGATGCCTTCCAAGCATTCGACGGGGGTTCGATTCCCCCCGAACGCAGATTAATATTTTTTGTAGAAAATCAATATCAATGTTTTTAATAAAATGCTATTTTTAGCTAGTTTTTTAAAGCACTTTTTGCAAAATGCTACTTTTATTGTAATTGTAAATTTAAGATTTCCGTAAATGTTTATTATTAAAAAAACACAATTTGTTTTATTTTGATGAATATGCAGAGATTTATGCGTTAATAAGATAAACTTTGAATACAATCAGAATGTCAAGAGAAAGAACGATCAATCAGCTTTCGAATGAACGACATACGTCATATGCACGGATTGGCCGGAGCCAGATTGTCTGCGAGCTCGTTGGAGAGCTCGGTGCTCAAAGAAAAAACTGCAGAGTGCGTTCGTTTTCACAATGAAAAAATCGGTTGGTTACATGAAAAAAAGAAGAAATAGGAAATGTTGATGTCGCGTAGAAAAAGCAATGCTTTTCGAGAATTCCGAAATTTCGAAGGTTGAAGATTCGAGAATTCTATGTACATTTGGGTCGGAATCTACAATTGTGGATTCTGTAGAAGTTGTCTGAATTCAAACGAAAATCCCTCGCTTTCCGAAGTTGAAATGTATAAATTGAACTTTTGCTTTCATTTCAGTTGATTGTGCACGATGACATAATTAAGCAGTCGGCGCCCTCTTATCAACTGCTCTCTCGGTCTCTCATAACACTTGATCTCGTCCTTATCTGAGAATTTGATGCGAAGTCTTATGGTATTTGTCGAACGATGATATATCTAACAGCTTTAAAGACGACGTCAGAAACTCAATTTATACTAAATCAGATTGGAATGCACTGAAATGGTGTAAGGTACTCCCAAACTACTTCTAGTTCTTTGATTGTATTCAGGGTTTATCTCGCTTGTGAACGCATAAATCTCTGCAAATTCATCAAAATAAAACAATTTGTGTGTTTTTTTTTAGTAATAAACATTTAGTGAAATTTTAAATTTACGATTATGATAAAAGTAGCTTGCAAAAAATGCTTTAAAAAATTAGCTATAAATAGCAGAAAAATTGCATCATATTAAAAACATTGATTTGATTTTCCATAAAAAACAGTAATCTGCGTTCGGGGGGAATCGAACCCCCGTCGAATGCTTGGAAGGCATCCATGCTGACCATTACACCACGAACGCCCTGATTTCTGTTTGATCTAGATGCAATGATTTTCGCGTTAATAAGGAAGATAAGCTTATTGGATCAATCAGAATGACAAGAGAAATAACTAGATTTTGATAAATGTTTTGTTTTAGAGATATTCTGACAATGATCTCACTCCGTAAAAATAGGTGAAACGGCCAAAAATGTACTGAATGCGGTGTTGTGGATTTTCGGAAAATACCCAATTTGAGATAAATTCCATATGCATATTCCACGCAAACTGTACATATTAAAAGACGATCTCTGACAAGTGAGAGTGTAGAGCACCAGTGGTAACAGTTTTCAAAAATTTTTGAAGAACGATCTGAAATTTGTTGTGAGCGTACCCTAGGGTACACTCATTCCATATATTCTTAAATTATCCGGATCCGTTCCTCCTCCCCATAGATGACGTCATCTGAAATCAAAAAATCAACTTTGTCATTTTTGAAGATAGAGGTCTAAACTTTTCAAAAATAAGTTTAGAACACTTTTTCGAACATTTTTGTAGTACATGACTAGTTTCCACCTCTTACGGTTCAATCGGAAATTTCTCATATCTGACTCATTTTTCACTTTTTGGAGATT
This sequence comes from Caenorhabditis inopinata, assembly GCA_003052745.1. Taxonomy (NCBI): domain Eukaryota; kingdom Metazoa; phylum Nematoda; class Chromadorea; order Rhabditida; family Rhabditidae; genus Caenorhabditis; species Caenorhabditis inopinata. Next base: position 10,258,588 of record AP018152.1, on the reverse strand, counting down.
TCTGAAAAATTTTAGTATATTCGTCCCTCGAGATAAGTCCAAATTATGAAACTTGAAGTTCATATTAGTATAGATCACACTCGGGTATATTCAGATTTCAATGCGCAAAACACTTTTTTCAACAATTTTCATTTTTTTCCACTACATTCTGAAATTTGATTTGAGGTTGTTTGCCAGATAATGATTCCTATCAAGTCGTAAGTGTGGGGTAAAGTGTTTTTATTTTATTATACATCAAAAAATTCTATATTCCATTAATAATTCCGGCGTTAAAAGTTTTTCATTTGAAAATTTCTAAAATACTAGAAAATATTTGGAATGGACACGAAAAGCTCGTTTCCTGAAAACTTTTGTACTAATGTCCGTTGAGATTCATCAAAATCATAAAAGAAGATGTCAATGTGCATCAGATTATCATAAATAGACATCCGGAATTCAGTGTGTAAATCCCTTTACATGATCATTTTCAATTTTATTACAGTTTTACTATTTTTCATTTGTTTTTTTTTATTTTTTATTTTTTTTAATTTTCATCTAAAATTCGAAGAACGATTGCTCTGTCAAAGTCCTTTTAAAGTAATTTTTCTTCAAAAAAATATTTATCATCTGTTTCCTTTTTGAATTATAATCAAGAAAAAATTAACATCAATATAGCAAAGAGAGGAATAACTCGAACTGGGCAACCCTTCAATCAAGAAATACATCTTTCGCTTGTCGTACCGCTTCAACATATTCGTCCCACTCTGTCAAGAACGATTCATCCTTGATGAATCTGATGATACCAGCGTCTTCATGTTCTTCATCCGTAATGACGTAGATTTCATCGTCCGGTGCCAAATACCGTCGGTGACGATGGGTGTACGAATTTCGTTTTTTATCCGCTTGTCTCGAGAAAAATCCGACGATTTGTCTGAAGTCCTTCTTCTCGTCGACAGTGAACATCTGTGTTCCATCTTGATTCTTTTCGGTAATCATTCGTTTTTCAACGAACTTTGGATCCAGTCGCTTTTTTGTTAGACTTTCTTCAAAACAATCAAGTAGGAACTTTTCACTTGAGGTTCAGCCATCACAGACGCTTTGGACGAACTGAAAGAATCGACGGAACAAGAAGCTTTGAAATCAGGTTGGGCACTCCCACGAAAGCAAATACAGTGCGGTCAATGTCTATAGGACCCCCCTCTAATTAGGGTCTATCCGGAGAACGGAAAAAGATATCAAAATTTTGTAAGCGCCATTCGATTTCAAACACAAAAAAAACCCCGGGGCCAAAATTTCATGAAGATACCACTTTCCAGGATTCTGTGACAACAAAAAGGTACATCTGCAAGTGGTCAATATCTATAGGACCCCCCTCATTTTCCGCTGTTTGCAGATAGGAGGTCCTCCGGAACTTTGATATTTTTTTCCTATTTTTGTTTTATTACACATTTTTCGGTTTTCTACAGTAGTTTTACACTTCTAGAAACTTTCCCGCTTTTTGAAAAAGCCCAAATCCACTAAATTACACATTAAAAGACGTAGTTTATTGAAAACTGGAAAAGAATGGCAAGAAAAAAAATCAAAAATGAAGAAAAATTCATTAACTGGCTTCTCCTCCATTGTTCTGGATCACTTCAATCAAACGATTCGGCATGCTGGCGACCATATTCTTGAGAACAGCGCTCCTGATGGGGTTCCACTCCGATTTCACAGCTCTCTTTAGCTCGTGTACAGTGTTTTACTGACGACCATTGTGGTACACAGGTCGAACCAAGTATCCCCAGACATTCTCGATGGCTACTGGAGAAATACAGAGGCCACTGGAGAGATCTTCGGAAGGATCCGAAGTACTTCTCGAAGCGCAATTTCGGCGGTGGACGTTTGATGGTTTGGGGAGCATTCTGCGACAAGAAGAAGTTGGATCTCAAGTTCATTACTACTCGCGAGACGTCCACTTCGTATCAGCTGACCCTCCAGAACACTATCATTCCATTCTTCCAAAACCGCCGCCGTACCCACACCTTCCAGCAAGATAACGCATCAACCCACCGTAGCAAGTCTACAATGGATTGGTTTTCCGCCAAGAAGATCGATGTGATGGAGTGGCCCCCCTGCAGCCCGGATCTGAACCACATCAAGAATGTCTGGGGATACTTGGTTCGACGTGCGTACCACAATGGTCGACAGTACAACACTGTACACGAGATAAAGAGAGCTGTGAAATCGGAGTCGGACCTCATCAGCAGCGCTGTTCTCAAGAATATGGTCGCCAGCATGCCGAATCATTTGATTGAAGTGATCCAGAACAATGGAGGAGAAACTAGTTAATGAATTTTTGTTAATTTTTGATGTTTTCCTTGTCATTCCTTTCCAGTTTTCAATAAACTACGTCTTTCAATGTGTAATTTAGTGGATTTGGGCTTTTTCAAAAAGCGGGAAAGTTTCTAGAAATGTAAAACTACTGTAGAAAACCAAAAACGTAATAAAACAAAAACAGGAAAAAAAGATCAAAGTTCCGGACGACCTCCTATCTGCAAACAGCAGAAAATGAGGGGGATCCTATAGATATTGACCGCACTGTATTTGCTTTCGTGGGAGTGCCCAACCTGATTTCAAAGCTTCTTGTTCCGTCGATTCTTTCAGTTCGTCCAAAGCGTCTGTGATGGCTGAACATGCTCTGGAATTCTGGATTTCCCCAATGTTCTTAGCGAACATTTTGAACGCCGCATCGCGAAGCGTAAATCTCTCAGGTGATACTTCATGTTTCCCTCTGAGGAGGTGCTTCTCTAAGTTCTGTTGGGTTATGAACTCTGCCAAGAAGCCAACTTCTGGACATGAGTATAGTTTTCCTATTTCTTCCGTCATCTTCGCATTTTCTCCGTCATCCGTTTCTAGAAAAGTATCGTCTTCTTCTTTCACACACTTCGAAGATTCTGTGTTTTTTTCATGGACTTGCATTGGAAAAAATACCAAAACATTGTTTGCTTTCCAGCAACAAAATTATTTCTCTCAGTTTCGATTGATTCAATTCCGGAAGCAGTATAACCGGCATCTTCGAATTGAATAGCTCCATTCATAAGGTTTAGTTCGTCCTTGGTTAAAAGATGTCCTTCTCCTATCCCTCCGTATCTCCATCCTCGAATACCATCTTTTTCAACAGTGAAATGATTCAAGTTTGATTTACCGGTTCATTTCGCACTCCCAGGAAGATCAACAGTAACAGAACCATGATGAATCGACATTCCATTCAACATTTTTCCGATGCATATTGACGTGCTCTTTCATGATTTTCATGAATCTCAACGGACATTAGTACAAAAGTTTTCAGGAAACTAGAAAAACTATCTCGAGGGACAAATATACTAAAATTTTTCAGAAATCTCAAAAAAGTGAAAAATGAGTCAGATATGAGAAATTGCCGATTGAACCGTAAGAAGTGGAAATATGTCACGTACTACAAAAATGTTCAAAAAAGTGTTCTAAACTTATTTTTGAAAAGTTTAGACCTCTATCTTCAAAAATGACAAAGTTGATTTTTTGATTTCAGATGACGTCATATATGGGGAGGATGAACGGATCCGGGTAAATTAAGGATATATGGAATGAGTGTACCCCAGGGTACTCTATGCAAGCGGAAGAACTAGATTTCGATGAGATGTCTTGTTCCAGAGAAATACGTATTGTTTATCTCCTCTATAAATTGGAAAAATCATTGCATCTTCATCGTAAGGGAATCAGAGCGTTCGTGGTGTAATGGTCAGCATGGATGCCTTCCAAGCATTCGACGGGGGTTCGAACGCAGATTCGCAGATTGACATTTTGGAGGAAAATCAATATCAATGTTTTTAATATATTATTGTTCTGCTACTTATAAGTAGTTTTTTAAAGCAGTTTTTGCAACCTACTTCTATCACAATTCAGATCAATGAATTCATGAATAAGTCGATTAAAGATAATTTCAAGCAGCAGGAAACTAGATTAGCTTCCTTTTGTACCTGACACATAAATCACAGTGAATAAGCAAAATCGGAAGTCACCTTCCAAGTATCAAGCAACGACCTCTCAACCTTGGCAGAAAAGTTCTCCGCTGATTTGATTAAAGCACGGCGAAGGGAAAAATACAAAATGCGCTCCTAACCGAAACAAGTTTTTGAAACAGCGATATCCAAATTGTTTGACATTATCGTACAAAACGAAAAATGCGAAAGGTATACTCTTGTGACGGTCCTTTCTTGGGATGCTCTACTCAGAGCAGACGAGGCAGCAATCTTGAAAAAGGAGAGATGAAGAGATCTGTATATTCAACTCAAAAATTACATATTAAAAACAAAAAAAAAAAATTGATCTGCGTTCGGGGGGAATCGAACCCCCGTCGAATGCTTGGAAGGCATCCATGCTGACCATTACACCACGAACGCTCTGTCTCCTTTCGGTGAAGATGCAATGATTTTTCCATTAATACAGTGCTCCGCATAATCTTATGTTCACCCCAAAAATGTTCGAAAACTCGAAAAATGGCTTTTCAACCAAAATGCTTCCTATTGAAGAAATATGAGTTTTTAGTAGGTGTTTCATGATAGAAACTTAAAATAGCCTCAAAATTCACGTATAAGGAAAAAACCAATATTTTATGAAAAAAGGTTTTAAAAAATTCCACAAAATCATATGTTCACTTTCTGAAAACTTAAAAAAAAAGAGAAAATAACAAACAAATGATTATTAATAATCGATAGGACGATCATTCTGGCGAGCAACTTTAAAAATTCGGTCATCCATAGACGAATAAAGATTGTCGAGCAGCTGTTTGTCCACTTTTTGCCATGCTTCAATGATAGCCTTTTTGAGGGATTGAATGTCCGCATAAATTTTGATTCCTTTGTAGATTTTCCGTATCATGTATCCCCAGACATTTTCAATAATGTTTATGTCAGGGGAACAGGTCGGCCAATCGAGAATCGGGATTCCACGGTCACCTATCCACTTGATGGTGCATCGAACCCGATGGCATGGAGCTCCGTCTTGCTGATAAGTGAAATTTTTGGAGCGATTCCGACGGATTAATGGTGTGAGACCTCTTCTTATCACGTATCGATATTGGCAACCGTCCATCTTCTTTGGTACAAAGCAAAGTTTGACTTTGCCTTGGGCACTGATTGCTGCTTAGACCATCACTCCTCCACCTTCGAAGTTTCGACGTGAGAACCGCAGTTTTTCTTTTCTCAAATCATGCCAATAATCACGGTAGCCATCCGGTCCATCGCAGTTAAACTTCTTCCCATCACTGAAGATAATCTGAAAACAAAATACCAGTTTAAGAAAGATACAGTAATCCTTACCTGTTTCCAGTCGGTTTTTCGGTTCTTCTTAGCAAATCCAATCCGATTTTCTCGGTGTTTGGCGGCCACATTTGGAGCCTTTCTCATTTTTCGGCGTCTGATGAATTGCCCTTTGAAGGAACGCGGCGAACAGTCTCCACGGATACGGAAAGTCCAAGTTTGCTCTTGATATTTGAGGAAGTGACATTAGCATTTGACGCTCTGCCGATAATTCTTCGTTTGTCTCGTCCAGAAAGAAGAGGTGGACGACCAGAAGACTTCTTTATACCATAACCAAGTGGATTTGCAGCATATCGATTGATTAAATCTGGGGAACGCTTCATTTCTTTAGAGATTTGACGGTGCGAGAGTCCTTCAGCCAATTTGGGATCAATTAGTTTTTTCTCATATTCACTTAGAGGTTTATCTTTTGACATGTCTTCGAAAAGCATAAAAGCAATAAGTAAACAGATTAAAACCAAGTTTAATAGTCAAAAAACCACAAAAACTAAAAGTGAACATATCATTATGGTGAAAAAAAACACAAATTTTTCGAAAAATTACGAATTTCTCGATTGCTGATTTTTATTTTATTTTAGCTTCTGGACCCATAATTTTCTTTTTTAAAGGTATTTCCATATCATATATGATAAATAATTAGGAATTACAGGAAATCGAAATTTTGAGATTTTTGGGGGTGAACATAAGATTATGTGGAGCACTGTAGAGGAGATAAACTGTGAAATTATAGAGACAGTCATACAAGCGGAAGAACTAGATTTCGATGAAACTTCTTGTTCCAGAGAAATACGTACTGTTCGAATCTCCTCTATTAATGGAAAAATCATTGCATCTTCATCGTAAGTGAGACAGAGCGTTCGTGGTGTAATGGTCAGCATGGATGCCTTCCAAGCATTCGACGGGGGTTCGATTCCCCCCGAACGCAGATTAATATTTTTTTGTGGAAAGTCAATATCAATGTTTTCAATATGATGTCATTTTTCTGCTACTTATAAGTAGTTTTGTTTATTATTAAAAAAAAACAAATTGTTTTATTTTGATGAATATGCAGAGATTTATGAGTTAATGAGCGAGATAAACCTTGAATACAATCAGAATTTCAAGAGAAAGAACGATCAATCAGCTTTCGAATGAGCGACAAACGTCATATGCACGGATTGGCCGGAGCCAGACTCTCTGCGAGCTCGTTGGAGAGCTCGGTGCTCAAAGACAAAACTGCAGAGTGAGTTCATTTTCACAATAAAAAAATCGGTTGGTTACATGAAAAAAGAAGAAATAGAAAATGCTGATGTCGCGTAGAAAAATCAATGCATTTCGAAAATTCCGAAATTTCGAAGTTTGAAAATTCGAGAATTCTACATTTGTGTCGGAAACTACAATTGTGGACTCTGCAGAAGTTGCCTGATTTCAAACGAAAAACCCTCGCGTTTCGGATATGCGTTCGGGGGGAATCGAACCCCCGTCGAATGCTTGGAAGGCATCCATGCTGACCATTACACCACGAACGCTCTGGTTTCTCTAAGATGAAGATGCAAAGATTTTCGAGTTAATAAGGAAGATAAGCTTATTGTATCAATCAGAATGACAAGAGGAAGATCTAGCTTTTGATAAATTTTCTTTTTTTAGAGAGATTCTGACAATGATCCCACTTCTTAAAAGTAGCTGAAACCGGCAAAAATGAACTAAATTCGGTGTTGTGGATTTTAGGAAAATACCCTATTTGAGGTGAATGCTTACAGGGTGCGCCAAAGTTATGGTGACACATTCAAAGTGCTGTACCTTCTACAAAAATACTCGAATCGATTTGAAAATTCAGCTATAGTTTATTGAAACGATTATAAAACATATAAAATTAATTTTGTTCGATGCTTTTCTCTTTGTTGTTCACGACATCCTTGTGTCTCTTCGGGAATGCATCCACTGTGGCACGAAGGTATTCTGGTGATAGCTTGGCCCATTCCACTTTCAAACTTTTCTTTAACGACTCTGAATTGCGATGAGGACGTGTTTGGACTCTCGATTGAAGAACTCCCCATATCGAATAGTCGAGCGGATTGATATCTGGGGATGAGGCTGGCCATTCAGGACTTATGAAACACGGAAAATTGGCTGAACACCAGGTCTGGGCGATCTTTGCTTTGTGAGCCGGAGCAGAATCCTGTTGTAATGTCCAAACCTGGTTTCCAAAATGGGATTTTGTCCATGGAAGCACATGCTTCTTCAAAATTTTCTCTAAATAATATTCTTTGTTGATTTTCACTCCAGGATCCTCAAAAATGAGCGACAGAGGTAATGACTCCAAAAACTATTACTTGCTGGGGATGGGAAGCTCTGTTGATGGCTTTTTCGCGTAGAGCGTGCTCTACTCTATGATTCTGGAGGTTGAATTCGGCTTCGATAGTGAAAAATTTTTGGTCAGTGAACAGCATCCTCAAATGTTCATTTTGACGCGTGCCAGCAAGAAGAACCTTGCACTTCTTCATCCGGGCCATCTTGTTTTTTTTCCGATAGAATCGCAGCTTTTCGAACACGATATGGGGTCATCCCGAGCTCTCTTTTTACAATTCTTCTGATCGAAGAATGACCGATTCTGAGCTCTGTGCTCAACTTGCGCATGCTTCGGTGGGGATTTCGACGTAGACGTTCGCGGGCCGTCTTGATCCTATCCGGAGTGACAGAGCTTCTTGATCTTCCGCTTCTGGGACGTTTGTTGATTGTGTTGAGCTCTCTATATCGTTTAATTGTCTTCCGAACGGTTTGAGCAACCCCAAGAGCTTTGCCGATGGTACTTGCATTCTGCCCTCTTTTCGCCATTTCACCATAATTTTGGCGCACCCTGTATTCCACTCAAACTGTACAGTACTCCACATAATCTTACGTTCACCCCCAAAAATCTCAAAATTTCGATGTTCTGTAATTCCTAATTATTTATCATATATGATATGGAAATACCTTCAAAAAAGAAAATCATGGGTCCTGGAACAAAAATAAAATGAAACTGAGTAATCGAGAAATTCAAAGTTTTTCGAAAAATGAATGTTTTTTCCACATAATGATACGTTCACTTTTATTTTTTTGTCGTTTTTTGAACTTTAAACTTGGTTCTAATCTGATTATTAATCGTTTTTCTGCTTTTAGAAGACATGCCGAAAGGTAAACCTCTAAGTGAATCGAAGAAAGGACTAATTGACGCCAAATTGGCTGAAGGACTCTCACACCGTTAAATCTCTAAAAAAAAATGAAGCGTTCCCTAGATTTAATAATATATTTATTCATTGAAAAAGGGCTAGATTTGCCTCTTATATTTTCAAGGTTATAATACAATGAAATAATACATGAAAAGATTAGATAATAATAAATATTAAGTTAGAGATATACATGAGATAATGTTAGAATTTTCCGGAATTTAGTGTGAGATATGGTGAAAGGTTTAGTTGAGTAATGTTAGTTCTGAATGCGGGCGACGATATTTTAGTGGGAAAAATTGAGTGTGGAAGAGAGTTCCAAGCTTTGATGATCCGAGAAGTGAAAAATTGTGAGTAAGCTTTGGAAAAATTTACAAGTGAGAGTTGAAAATAATGTGAGTGACGTCTGAGATGTTTTACATTTGCTGGGGAAATTGGCAAGTTTAGGTTAGTAGAGATTTCTTTGGAAATTAATATTTTGTACATGAAAACGAAGTCAGCAATAAGTCTTCTGTGTTCTAGTGAGGTAAGGTTACAATCATAAAGGCAATCAAAATATGACACATAATTATAATTAAATTTTTTATAACAGCGAACGAGGGAAGATTTTTGGACACTTTCTATTAGTTTAATATGTTCGTTTAGTACAGGAGAAAAGATTATGGTTGCGTATTCAAGGATAGGACGAATATAGATTTTAAAGCATTTAACGAAAATTTGGAAACTTGCTCGGCGGAGGACATTGAAAAAAATGTTAATGCGTTGTTGGGCTTTTCGAAGTATGGTACTGAAGTGATCAGTAAAGGTAAGGGAGGAGTTATAAATTACACCCAGGTCACGGATTTTTCTTGTGCTTGGTAACTCTTGATCATTTATTGTGAATACAGGGTTAGTGTTAGCAATTCTTTTTTTGTGATGAAAAGATATAGTTTGACACTTGTCAGGAGCAATATGCATCTGCCAGGTATCGCACCATTTTTCTAGTAGTTCTAAATCATGTTGAATGTTGGTGGTGTTTGTTGAGAAGATTTTAAGGTCATCAGCGTAGAGTAAAAAGTCTGATTTAAAGTTGTCTCCAATGTCATTAATGAAAATGAGGAAAAGGAGAGGGCCAAGAATGGAACCTTGTGGTACACCCGATCGAACATTTGTTTCTTTTGATAGTGACCCATTAATATTAACTTTATAGGTACGGTTAGTGAGGAAAGCATTTATCCAGTTGTAAGTTTCGTTTTTAATGCCATAGGCGTAGATTTTGCGCATAAGTTTATTGTGAGAGACTGTGTCGAATGCTTTTTTGAAATAGATATAAACACTGTGTGTTGTGAGTTTTGAGACGAAATTTGCGATTAATTTACTAGAATAGGAAAGAAGCTGTGAATCAGTTCCTCTTTTAGAGCGGAACCCGTATTGTGATTTAGTTATATTTTTTGGTTAAGGAAACATATAATATGTTGATGAATTAATTTTTCCATTAATTTTCCCACAGATGATGTTAGTGAAATTGGTCGGTAGTTATTTTTGTCGCTTTTTGCGCCTTTTTTATGATGCGGACGTACTATTGCCATTCTCCAGTAGTTGGGAATTGAAGCCGTTCTTAACGATTCTCGAAATATTATAGATAGTGGAAGAGCTATTGCTGAGCCTGATTTTTTAAGGAAAATTGCCGGGAGGTTTTCGGGAATCAATCGACATCCACTTGGGTATGATATAAGGAAGTCTTCTGGTCGTCCACCTCTTCTTTCTGGACGAGACAAGCGAAGAATTATCCGTAGCGCGTCAAATTCTAAGGTCTCTTGCTCAAAGATCAAGAGCGAACATGGACTTTCCGTATCCGTGGAGACTGTTCGCCGCGTTCTTTCAAAGAGCAAATTCATCAGACGCCGAAAAATGAGGAAGGCTCCAAATGTGACCGCCAAATACCGAGAAAATTGGATTGAATTTGCTAAGAATAACCAAAGAATTGACTGGAAACAGGTAAAGATTATTGTACCTTTCTTAAAGTGGTATTTTGTTTTCAGATTATCTTCAGTGATGAGAAGAAATTTTACTGCGATGGACCAGATGGCTACCGTGATTACTGGCATGATTTGAAAAAAGAAAACTGCGGTTCTCACGTCGAAACTTCAAAGGTGGAGGAGTGATGGTCTGGGCAGCAATCAGTGCCCAAGGTAAAGTCAAACTTTGCTTTGTACCAAAGAAGATGAACGGTTGCCAATATCGATACGTGATAAGAAGAGGTCTCATTCCATTCATCCGTCGGAATCGCGCCAAAAGTTTTACTTATCAGCAAGACGGAGCTCCATGCCATCGGGCTCGACGCACCATCCAGTGGATAGGTGACCGCGGAATCCCGACCCGACAATTTTTAAATTGACAATGTCTGAGAGATTCGGCCACAGCTCAACTGCCCATAGTCACAGTTTGAAAAAGTTGTTTCAATTGGTCTGATTTTTTATATAATGGGTACTTGTGATGCCCTAAGTACAAAACCGTATTCAGAATTAGGCTCCGCCCCCTTCGAGTTGAGATACGGTAGGGGTGTGTCGAAAAATTTTTTTTTTTCTTTTTCGAGATAACTTCGATTTCTTTTCTGGAATCGATAACCGGTCACCTATGAAGTATTTTTGTAGTGGAGAACATTTTTCTAGCTCTTTTCCTTCCGACCAAAAAATTGAATTTTCGGAAAAAAATGGTTTCATTTCCGTATTGTGGAAAAAAAATATATTACGGGAAATGAGATCTCATCTGAACTTTATACTTCAGAGTATGGGTTACAAGAATTCATAACTCGTTGGCCGCGCTTCTGCTGCCACCAGTCTTTTTTTTCACGATTTTTGTCATTTTTCTACTGTTTTGGTACCATTTTTCCATTTTTTGAAAAAAAGTTGTTTCAATTGGTCTGATTTTTTATATAATGGGTACTTGTGATGCCCTAAGTACAAAACCGTATTTAGAATTAGGCTCCGCCCCCTTCGAGTTGAGATACGGTAGGGGTGTTTCGAAAAATTTTTTTTTTTATTTTTTGAGATAACTTCGATTTCTTTTTTGGAATCGATAACCGGTCACTTATGAAGCATTTTTGTAGTGGAGAACATTTTTCTAGCTTTTCTCCTTTCGACCAAAAAATTGAATTTTCGGAAAAAAATTGTTTCATTTCCGTATTGTGGAAAAAATATATATTACGGGAAACGAGATCTCATCTGAACTTTATACTTCAGAGTATGGGCTACAAGAATTCATAAGTGGTTGGCCGCGGTTCTGCTGCCACCAGTCATTTTTTTCACGATTTTTGTCTTTTTTCTACTGTTTTGGTACCTTTTTCCCATTTTTTGGAAAAAAAATATATTACGGGAAACGAGATCTCATCTGAACTTTATACTTCAGAGTATGGGCTACAAGAATTCATAAGTGGTTGGCCGCGGTTCTGCTGCCACCAGTCTTTTTTTTCACGATTTTTGTCATTTTTCTACTGTTTTGGTACCTTTTTCCCATTTTTTGGAAAAAAGGCAGCTGAACCGCGGCCAACCAGTTATAAATTCTTGTAACCCATACACTGAAATATAAAATTCTGATGAGAAGTCACGTGCCGTAATAAATTTTTTTTCCACAATACGGAAATGAAACCATTTTTTTCCGAAAATTCAATTTTTTGGTCGGAAGGAAAAGAGCTAGAAAAATGTTTTTCACTACAAAAATGCTTCATAAGTGACCGGTTACCGATTCCAGGAAAGAAATCGAGGTTACCTCAAAAAAGAAAAAAACATTTTTTTTCGAAACACCCCTACCGTATCTCAACTCGAAGAAGGAGGAGCCTAATTCTGAATACGGTTTTGTACTTAGTGCATGACATGTACCCATTATATAAAAAATCAGACCAATTGAAACAACTTTTTTTCAAAAAATGGGAAAAATGGTACCAAAACAGTAGAAAAACGACAAAAATCGTGAAAAAAATGACTGGTGGCAGCAGAAGCGCGGCCAACGAGTTATGAATTCTTGTAACCCATACTCTGAAGTATAAAGTTCAGATGAGATCTCATTTCCCGTAATATATTTTCTTTCCACAATACGGAAATGAAACCATTTTTTTCCGAAAATTCAATTTTTTGGTCGGAAGGAGAAGAGCTAGAAAAATTTTCTCCACTACAAAAATGCTTCATAAGTGACCGGTTATCGATTCCAAAAAAGAAATCGAAGTTATCTCTAAAGAGAAAAAAAATTTTTTTTCGAAACACCCCTACCGTATCTCAACTCGAAGGGGGCGGAGCCTAATTCTGAATACGGTTTTGTACTTAGGGCATCACAAGTACCCATTATATAAAAAATCAGACCAATTGAAACAACTTTTTCAAACTGTGACTACTAGTGGTCGAATCTCTCAGACATTGTCTCTTAATTTTTTTAATAGTAAACATTTACTAAAATGATAAATTTACAATTACGATGACAGTAGCATCTTGCAAAAACTGCTTTAAAAACTACTTATAATGTAAATAGCAGAAAAATAACATCATATTGAAAACATTGATATTGACTTTCCACAAAAAAATATTAATCTGCGTTCGGGGGGAATCGAACCCCCGTCGAATGCTTGGAAGGCATCCATGCTGACCATTACACCACGAACGCTCTGATTTCCATTCGATGAAGATGCAATGATTTTTCCACTAATATAGGAGATAAACAGTACGTATTTCTCTGGAACAAGAAATCTCATCGAAATCTAGTTCTTCCGCTTGTATTCCACTGTCCGCTTCCACTGTCTCTATAATTTCACAGTTTATCTCCTACATTAGCGGAAAAATCATTGCATCTTCATCCCATGGGAATCAGAGCGTTCGTGGTGTAATGGTCAGCATGGATGCCTTCCAAGCATTCGACGGGGGTTCGATTCCCCCCGAACGCAGATTAACATTTTGGAGGAAAGTCAATATCAATGTTTTTAATATGATATTATTTTTCTGCTACTTATAAGTAGTTTTTTTAAGAAGTTTTTGCAAGCTACTTTCATCATAATTGTAAATTTCAGTAAATGTTTATTATTTCAAAAAAACGCAAAAATACATAAAAGAATTCAAACGTGTCTGGGCTCCAATTTCACAATGACACTTTCTGGTGAAACAGTCAATTTTCCTACTAATTTCAGAGGAATTTGTGTGCTTTGTGAAGTCCGGAACGAATATTCTCTGAGGATTAAGGCCAATACAGTTTTCTGTTCCATTTGAGCCAGCCGCATTCCGATGCATTGACGGGGTCCCGCACCAAATGGTATGTAGGAGCCGTTGTGTTCCATATGATCGCTGGCGCCGTTTTCCCATCTGGAAGTGTATAGAAAATTGAAATTGGAAGAATAACAGCTTCAATATATGTAAAAATGTGACAAGCTCTAGGTATGCACGCACCGCTCCGGCTTGTACTCCTCCACGTCATCACCCCATACTTTCGGGTTATGATGTAGTGTCCACGTGTCGACTTGGATGTTGACTCCTTCTTCAATGTGAACCCCATTAATAGTCACTTCTCGCATACATTTTCTGACGTTGGCACTGAAAAGCTAAACTATTTAAAGTGAACAGGCCACAAGAGAGCTCTCGCTCTATTTGACTTTCTAGATCTTTCTCGATTCGTATGTAAATTTAAAAAATAGAGAAAGAAATGCAGATTAAGAGAGACAGAAAGTGTACATAGTGTACATCTCTATTTGCTTCTGTTTTTCTGTCTCTCTTAATCTGCATTTCTTTCTCTATTTTTTAAATTTACGTTCGAATCAACCAATTCGCAATCGAGCACATTTGCCATTGGAAAGAAACTCACGTCGTGGCCAATGGATACAACCGTAGGGCCTCCTTCATGACGCATTCCATATATTTCAATTTGGATAATTGATCAAACGTGATTTCAGGGTCCGGGCATTCCAGATCCACTTCTTGCTGCAATTTCTTCTGTACTTCTGGATGCGTAGCTAGAAGCCACGTGGCATAGGACAGCGACAAAGCGGTAGTATCAAAGCCGGCTGCCAGAAAAACGAAGCATTGTCCAATGACCTCGTCAAACGTTAACTGCCGGACAAAACTACCAACTTTCTCTTTTGAATACTCTTTATTTGTCTCCCCATCAAAGAAATCCACGTCTTCTGACTTGGCGTCAAGAAACAAGTCGATAAAGTCTTGAGGTTCCCCAAGCTCAATTCCATTTTTCAAATCATTCTCTCGTTGCTCGATTCTTTTCGTGACTGCTTCTTCGAGAAGGTCGAACACCTTAAAGCCAGGTGCAAAATCCGCCGGCACTATTTTCGACAGCTTTTTGAGAAGGCCAGCAAGTGGTGGAATGAGCCCGGTGATCAGAAACAGGTGCCAGGAGCCGTTGAAAATCTTAAATAGCAGATTTTGTTTCAGAATTTGCGAAAAACTGCGAATCTTACTAAAAGAGGATAGCTTCATTTAAAAAAATACACTCAATCAAAAGATTTCAGAAGAATGGTAACGAAAAGTTTCAATTGTTGGAGTCCCGCAACGAAAATTTCATTGTTTACCTTGCATGAAATTGTTTACATTGCATGAAAACTACCGTAATAATAGGTTCAACTTTGATTTCGAACTGTAGTTATATAGCATAGAGAATCAAGATTGAGTATACAGCTTACAATTAGTATGTGCGATTCTAAAACAGAATCCGAGTTCCGCGATTTTTCATTTCACTTTCCGATTTTCGCTTTCCATTTGAATTGTTTTTCTTGAATTTTCTTTTATTTCCAGATGTTTTCTCATTTTTAATAGTAACAAATTTATCGAGCACTATTACAGTCTACAAAACTGATAAGTTCTTAGTGCTGATAGACACCGATCTTTTTGAAATTCTGTGGTTCCGTATTCCGTATTTATTAAAAATGAAATAATAATAAAAAAACGGAATTCCGTCTTCCGCTACCCATCTATTCTTTCAGAAATGAATTAAGCACTTAATTAAGTACTAGTTCCTTTTCACGTCTCTCATAGTCAGTGAATTCGTGTTCGTCAGGGATTCCGAAAACGATTTAGAGATACGAAATATTTGGAAAATAGCAGAGGCTTGCGGGAAAGAATTCGGAATTCGAAACTTATGAAAATTGCGATACTTCTTTCGGAATGCTTGCAAACAAAAATCAGAATAAATAATTACGGTATTTTAAAGGCGCATTCCTAAAAACTTTTCTCTCTGTTTCGAGCAGATTCATTTTACATTCTCAATATTAACGTTTTCTCATCGAGTCACATACACTTCAAATTCGTCAAGTTTGGTGCTCAGTATGCAAACACATTTTGCTCAATACCTTACATAAAATCTCAGACATAGATGAAAAAAATCAATAAAAGAAGTGAAACTTACCGCTTTCACCTTTGCCAATAATGGGTTTTTGAACATGCTCGATTCAGATTGTCCAAGTGCAATTCGACTGATTATTCCAAGAGTGTATTCTTGGTAGAATCTGAAAACTAGTTATTGGCTGAAATGCTGAAATTCACTTCAAGATAGTGTGGGGAGTCTGAGTGACGTTGTACGATGCTCCGATCGTCCGAGTGTAGTTTAATTCAAATTTGACGCCAAGATGGCAAATCTGGTGTTTTGCTTTCACCGTCGGAATTTCATTTTCAGTCAACATATTGCTTTTTCAGAAAAAAAGTGAAAATTGTTCAAGATGGCTGCAAATCACATGAAAGAACCATAAAGGTTTTAGGTTTTTGTTGATTCCAAGTTGGTATTCTATTAAAAACAGTTTAAAATTTTAGACAATTCTCAGCCAAACTTTGAAGAATTCCCTCAATTCACAGCACCTCCGTCTGCTTTATTAGACATTCCGCTAAAACTAAAGCAGCCCCCCTTAACGGAAAATTGAAGTTTGTTCTATATAAATTTGATAAGAACGCTGAAAACTCACAAAAGCATATCAATCTCCTCGTTGTTTGCCACTTTTTTCTCAATGTGCCACATAATTTCATTTCCGCATTCCTGTACAGTACTCTTTACTTTCCGAAGACTATTATTGGAAAACGAGGGACTCGAGAGAGTGCGCAGCCTCTTCCATCGTTTCCCTTGCGCCCCAAACATGTCGATTCTTTTGTCTTTCTCTGGATCGCCTACAATTGGGTGGAGTTTACGGCCGTAGAACTTGTCGAACTGCTTGATTAAAATCTCGTTCACCATTTCGGGCTCAGAGATTACCAAAGTTTGTTGCGAAGCTTCCGAAAAACCGTATACTGGGCCGTATTTCTGGGGAAAAAAAACTTTAACGTCTTGAAAAGAATTCTGTAATTTTTAGAAATTTCTCGAAATTCATTTGACTCACTAGGGAAGGTTGTTAAATTTGGAAAACGGATTCTTTATCAGCGTGTTCTAATCTATCGATTCACATAGGTCTGGTATGGAAACTCCATGGTGAGTTAGCAACCTTCTCCAATCAGATCTTTCAAATGAATTAAGAAAAGAAATCTTTTTCGTTTTTTTGTCGACCGTAGTTTTCGTCGCGTCAAGACCTAATTTAATCAAAATTTTTTAAATGGTATGGGGTGGGTTATAATGAAATTCGCCTTATTTTTCTGTGGTTGTTTATTTGAGCCTAGCGATCTGCGCTTGATGATATAAGTTTAGCGCTCAAAGTTGTCAAAATCTGAGCATTTAAGTCTGAACCTGAAGGAAGCAACAAGAAAAAAAAACTGACTTTTGTCCATTCCCCCAATTTCAAATACGGCGAATGTTCATGTTCGATATTCTCAATGAGCATGCCGATTCCAGGGAACCCGCGTGGTCCTTTAATCCCTTTTCGCATGAAATACGACCAATTCCACACGGCATACGTGAAATAAGCAAGTAAAAAAGCGGAAAATAACACGAGAATCATTCTCGGCAGAGAGAAAACCGAATAAATACAAAAAGTTTTCTTATTTCTAGTTTGTCTGCCGCCTTTTAACCAAGCGACGGTGAGCGGGAGACGCAGAACAAACCACAGTTGATCACAAATAATGAATGAGGCGACACGAAAGTCACGGAAAATGGTCATAATGCGGGCAGATTTTCGGTTCTAATTCATTAGTTGATAACCAATTGGTTAATTGAGAAAATTAAGCAAAAAATTGTGGCGTTATTCAAAAAAATTGTTTTTTTTTAATATTTCCAATTTACTTTCGTCTTTCTTTCAAAATCTCTGCTTGTAACTCACTTATCCTCTGGTCATGGTCTAGAATTTCGCGGCCGTGAAACAAGGTAAACACTTCGTGGGAACAAATACTGTTAAGACATTGAAAGTGGTTTAATCGTCTTGAAAAATCGATGAAAAGTATTTTGAAAATTGAGCTGAAATTATGACTAAAATATCTGTTATATATATATTTTTAGAAATTTCCAGCCAATTTTTAAAGTTTGAAAGATTTCTTCAATTTTCAGACTTTTTGAAGCGATTTTTTGCAATTTTTCTAGTCAACATTGATTTGTCTTGTTCACGTGATTCAAGGTCTCGGCTGGGACCGTCGAAAAACGACTAACATACACAGAAACTCGTAGAATTTTGAAGATTATTTTGAAGATTACACTTGACTAAGCCACTTTATGATTTTCCAAAACTCTGTTCTTTGGTTTTTGAAAGCATTGCATTAAACTTGATACCGTCATAAGTCATAAAAGCCATAAGTCACAAATCAGTGAGTACTGCGCCCTTTCTTGCTTTTAAGAGACAATGTCTGAGAGATTCGACCACCAGTAGTCACAGTCTAAAAAAGTTGTTTCAATTGGTCTGATTTTTTATATAATGGGTACTTGTGTTACCCTAAGTACAAAACCGTATTCAGAATTAGGCTCCGCCCCCTTCGAGTTGAGATACGGTAGGGGTGTTTCGAAAAAATTTTTTTTTCTTTTTTGAGATAACTTTGATTTCTTTTCTGGAATCGATAACCGGTCACTTATGAAGCATTTTTGTAGTAGAAAACATTTTTCTAGCTTTTCTCCTTCCGACCAAAAAATTGAATTTTCGGAAAAAAATTGTTTCATTTCCGCATTGTGGAAAAAAAATATATTACGAGAAGTGAGATCTTATCAGAACTTTATACTTCAGAGTATGGGTTACAAGAATTCATTACTCGTTGGCCGCGGTTTGGGTGCGGCCGTCAGTTATTTCACGATATTTGTCATTTTTCTACTGTTTTGGTACCATTTTTCCCATTTTTTGAAAAAAAATATATTACGGGAAGTGAGATCTCATCAGAACTTTATACTTCAGAGTATGGGCTATAAGAATTCAAAACTCGTTGGCCGCGGTTTGGGTGCGGCCAGTCATTGTTTTCACGATTTATTCAAAACATCAAGAAAAATGACTTTACTCCAATTTATGATGTTGTGTATTCGAATACTGGATCTTGATCATTAAGAACATCATTTTCATGGAAGCGGATGAAATTTTCCATGATGTTCTTAATGATCTAGATCTACTGGATACTTTTTTTGGTCGGAAGGAGAAAAGCTAGAAAAATGTTCTCTACTACAAAAATGCTTCATAAGTGACCGGTTATCGATTCCAGAAAAGAAATCGAAGTTATCTCAAAAAAGAAAAAAAAAATTTTCGAAACACCCCTACCGTATCTCAACTCGAAGGGGGCGGAGCCTAATTCTGAATACGGTTTTGTACTTAGGGCATCACATGTACCCACTATATAAAAAATCAGACCAATTGAAACAACTTTTTTAGACTGTGACTATGGGCAGTTGAGCTATGGTCGAATCTCTCAGACATTGTCTCTTAACACTCTGTATAGGTGCATCGCAAGAATGCTTAGTGATAAGGAGATTAAAGAAACTCGCAAGAACTACTTTTGAGTACAACATTTTTGATTGAATGGCTTCGAAAAAAAGTTTAATTTCCATTCAGGAAGCTAGTATGCATCTCTGAACTTGTGTATGTAGAACAAAATCTGTGAAAGGCGGAATGCGGAATTTTTAACGGAATATAATCAATTTATCTTTTTTCAGATTACGAAATATGCAATGACGTGTAATTTTGATGCTATACGAAATATGGAATGAGTTCTTAATTTATGAGAATTTAGGAATAATCTACAATACTGGCCATAAAGGTATTATATTATATTATGGGTTTTCGACCAGAACTACAACGTAACAGTTTGGACTCTAACGTCAAGTAATCTTGACGTTAGAGTCCAAACTGCAATTCTCGCTGGACGAGCACAAGGCCGTGCCCGAGTACAACTATCGTGGCAATTCGGTGTTTCTCAAGCGGCAATCTCACAAATTCTGAAGCGCTGTAAACCACGCACAACCTCGAGAAACATGGATAGGAGTATTGTCCGCGCGAGCAGAGAAGACACCAGACGAACTGCCACAGCAGCCACAACATTTTATTCTTCTCAACTGACCCTGCGATTTGTCGTTCTATCGGCATTCGCTACTTCCCCAAGTATGAACTACCAACCATGAAGTACGGTGGCGGTACCTGCATGGTTTGGGATTGCTTCTCCGCCACGGAAATGGGTTCTCTCAAGCGCATCGTCGGTAATCTCGACCGCTACGGTATGAGGATATTTTGGAGAACACCATGAGACGCTGGGCACTTTCTAGCGTAGGCCATTGAGCTCCTATTGAACTAATTGGAGAGGAGATTGACCGGAAAAACTGCTTCAAACGTCGACAAGAAGTTCAAACTTCTCCTGGAGGAGTGAAAGAAGATTACCCAATCAACCATCGACACAATTATCGATTCCATGTCCCGTAGAAATGGTTTTCCCACAAAATATTGAAATCTCGCAGATAGAGCAATTTCTAAGAGCACGAAGTTTCATTGAAAAAATCTTTTTTTTTTGTTGTTTCTGTTCTTTTTCAAATTATTCCAGTATGCTTTAGTCTCACAAATCTAAATGTTCTCAGCTGATACATTGTGGCTTGATGAAGAAACTGTAAAAATCATATACAGTGCTGGCCAAAAAGGTATTCGCAAACAGTTTTTCGAGCATAACTCTTCTGAATCTTCCCGGATCGATTTGATATTTTAAGACAATATTTAGAACGGTACAAGAAATTGATTCAACAACAAGAATAAACAATATTTCGAAAATTTGAAAAAATATCGAAAAATGTATGAAAATGGCGAAAAACCGAAAAAGGAACTTTGACTATTGAGATCTAGGAAAGACCGGTAAAGGAAAAATAACAATAAAACATGATTAAAATAGTTTTATTACTTTATTGGGTAGCCTTTGGCGTCGATGACCGCCTGAAATCTTCTTGGCATCGAGTCGAGAAGGGATAACAGACAGGGGGATGGCCTTCCAGACAGATTGGAGTTGATCGAATTTCTGATAGGCATTCGATGCACGGACCCGTCTGAGTTGTCTCTCGACATGCTCCCAGATGTTTTCGATCGGATTCAAGTCAAGAGATTGGCTCTGCAAGTCCAGAAGATCCACGTGGCGGCGTCGTAACCAGTCCTTGATGTGCTTCGAGGTGTGCTTCGAGTCGTTATCCTTTTGGAAAACAAACGCCCGGCCCACATTAAACCTTGCCCAGGGTCTCATTGTTTTTTCCAAAATTTCTTCTCACACAAATCGATCCATGATGCCCGTAATTCTTCGCAAGGGGCCGATTGAAGTCCGAGAGAAACGTAGCGTAGCATGGGCCAGAGCTCATTTCCACTGGGGACGCCTGCATTGGGCTAATCACGTGTTCAGCGACGAATCCAAGTACAATCTGTTTGGTACTGACGGTATCAAATGGATTCGCCGTCCGGTTGGATGTCGGTTCGATCCCAGCTACGAGCTCCAAACCGTCAAGTTCGGTGATGGTTTGGGGCGGTTTCTCTGGGACTTCAATCGGCCCCTTGAGAAGAATTACGGGCATCATGGATCGATTTGTGTAAGAAGAAATCTTGGAGAACACAATGAGATCCTGTGCATGGTCTAATGTGAGCCGGGCGTTTGTTTTCCAACAGGATAACGATCCGAAGCACACCTCGAAGCACATCAAGGACTGGTTACGACACCGCCACGTGGACCTTCTGGACTTGCAGAGTCAATCTCTTGACTTGAATCCGATTGAACACATCTGGGAGCATGTCGAGAGACAACTTAGACGGGTCCGTGCATCGAATGCCAATCAGAAATTCGATCAATTCCAATCTGTCTGGTAAGTCATTCCGATATCTGTGATCGACACCCTTCTCGACTCGATGCCAAGAAGATTTCAGGCGGTCATCGACGCCAAAGGCTACCCAATAAAGTAATAAAACTATTTCAATCATGTTTTATTGGTATTTTTCATTTACCGGTCTTTCCTAGATCTCAAAAGTCAAAGTTCCATTTTTCGGTTTTTTGCCATTTTCTTAATTTTTCGATATTTTTTCAAATTTTCGAAATATTGTTTATTCTTGTTGTTGAATCAATTTCTTGTACTGTTCTAAATATTGTCTTAAAATATCAAATCGATCCGGGAAGTTTCAGAAAAGTTATGCTCGAAAAACTGTTTGCGAATACCTTTTTGGCCAGTACTGTAGATTCGTTCTATTGTATATCAAATGAGACCTTGTCAAAAAACCATAATATAATACCTTTATGGCCAGTACAGTATTTGCGGAAAACGGAACTCGGAATATGGAAAACTAGTTTTTAACGGAATGCGGAGCACGGAACACGGATGTCACATGTACTGCCCAAATACCTTGCTTATAATCTTATACCAGTTCACTAAGGGCAAATGAAGAGCCTCGTCTCCCTTAAATCGCTAAAATCCGTTCATATCTATTGCAGCTGCTCATTTAAAAACCACATTGTTCTTATAATTGTTATGTAAATCTTATCGAAAACCGCCGTCCACTTTTCCCTTCCCCCCCCCCCCCTTTCTGTTTTTTGCTCATGCCGCCTAGTGACACCATTTGAAGTGGCCGGATGTGCACAATGGTGATTAGCACACGAACATGAATGTCAAGTGTCGTTCCTTTAGCATACTGTTGGGCTCTCCTCAGTGAGCCCTCTAAAGATAGCTCACCACCGATTGAAATTCGATCGCCTTCTATGTGTATTTGTGTATATTGATGTCGGGAGTCCCGTCAGATCACACTTTTATTCGGCACATTGGCGGGCACTTCAAACTTGTGAAAAGGAAGCAAGACGGGTGTGTACTTTTAAACAGAAAGGTGAAGAGGAGTTGCGCAATGATGATGAAGTGCTCACCTCATCGGTAAGGAAGGGGGGGGGGGGTGGGCTACTGTACTAACAAACCGACTTACAGACGGAGGCGACTGCAAAATACGACAAGCTTTTAGTATACTGTTGGGATCTCCTCAATGAAACTTTACAAGATTTCCTGAAAGATTATGCAGTTTATGGATTTTTTCACAGTTCAATAATAAAGTATACAGTCTCAAGAAATGCTTATACATAATCTGATTGTTGCATATTCGTCATGCCCAAATGGCTGAAATTGTCTGAAATGTCTGAGATTTACTGCCTGCGGACCCGTATGTTAGCATCTTCAAATGTCTTCACATTACTCAGAAAAAAAAACGAAAAGAAAAGACATCAAAGAGTCTCAGCGTATCACAATGTGACCTGTAAAGTACTTACACCTACTTAACCCGTTAATCTCTCTCTCTCTTTACATGGCTATCCAATCCCGGCGTCTTCATTACACAATTATGCTCCGCCCATTCTCTTGTTCTCTACGATCCTCCGAAATGGTCAAAGAAGCCATAGCGAGAAGCCACCACCGGCAGTAGGGTACTGTAAGCAACAGTGGGCGGAGTCAAGAATAGAGGGATAAGATGAGCTAAAGCTCAGCCGCGACTCATTTGGTCAGTTCTTTAATTTTATGGCTTCCCAACAATCGCTGTCTCAAGAACAGCTTCTCCATTTCTGGGGTAGGTTAATTGCAAGAAGAAACTATTAATACTAATTATTTTATGAATGCCTCTATATTTAAGGTATTATTAATTATTAATGCTAGATGAAGATTTCAAACTGTAGATATGAATCAGGTCAAAACTTCTAAACTGCACCCACAGATTATTGTCGGTGTTGTGGGTCGAGTAATGTTTCTAACCTGTTGAGCTTTATGCTCAGTATAAGAACAAAACTATATGAAACTCGCCGATATCTACAATTTGCGACCTTAGTCAAGCAATATCTATGATTTTGAGAAGAGATATACACCCGCCCGTAGTCGCCCATTGGCGAAACAATTCACTACAATGAGTAAAGTGATTAACCCGGGGACCTTTTTTCACCAGGATCCCCGACTCTGGCCCGGTTTGTTAATCCAGTAGTACTCACCCCCGCTCCCCATTTTTTACCAGATTCGAAAAGAGTTACAACAAATTTAGGTGCTCACAACACAATGGGTAAAATGACGAGACGAACATCACAGAATCATGAAGTCGGAAAACAATCATCAGGTAGCAGCGCTGGTGGAGCTGGCACCAAGCCAAAGGTACGGTACATGGCATGAGATCAGAAAACTGAAATTCTGGTTTTTGACATTTTTAGCAGTAGTAGTTTTGAAGTAGTTTTGAACAACCTCTTCATGCATCGCCATTCCGAAATCCTAAAATTTGCATGCCTTCATATCGGAGTGTCGGACTAGCCGAAGAAGTTATTATAGTTAAAGAAAGACGCTTTTCTATTTAAATGAAGAAACGTGCGATTTTGAACACAAAATTTGAGCTTTTGGCGTGAAAAAAAAACATTTAAATTTCCATATTTTTTCCTTCAGGTGGCTACGCCCCAAGTGGTGGCCAAAATTGAGCAGTACAAACGGGATAACCCAACTATATTCGCTTGGGAAATCAGAGAGAAATTGATTAGTGAAGGTGTGTTTCTATATTTTAGATCTTGTTTATCTTCTTAAACTGAGCAACAACCAAACAAATCACTCTTGGCCAATTTTAGGTGAATTGGCCATGAGTTAGTCAAGCGTTTCACAATTCTAGACCAAGTCTTCAACAAGTCTAGCACAGGATTGTCACAAATTCAGGACAAGTCATAGGCAAAACTGGGAAACCAAATTCTTATTAACAAGTTGGCAATCAATCAATGATAGTCAATGACTAAATCAAGGCTAAATCAAGCTTCTCAGCAACTCGATGCGGGGTTATGAGTGATGTGCGGAATTCCGCCCTCCGCTTTCCTCCTCCAGCCTTCTGGCATCAATGGAATAATTGCGATCAAATTTCTCTTGAATTTTTCTGAAATCTTTTATGGTGGATTCTGAAGTGCTTCCCAAACTGAGAAATAAAGTGAGCCAACTTGCTGTACATAGTTTTTTTCCGGTTTCCCATAATTTTTAAATAATTCCTATTGGAATTTCTCTAAAATGATCGATTATTACAGAAGTATGCACAACACCCCCTTCGGTCTCTTCTATAAACCGTATTCTCCGTACGCGGGCCGCTGAAAGAGCCGCCGAAGAGCTTCAAATGATTTTGTCCGCGCAGCATTTGTCCCGCCCACAAATCCGCCCGCAACAAGTCAGAATTCCTTCTGGATTCCCTTTCCCTCTTCCGTTGGTCTGGCCGAGTCTTCTTCCCAACCCGGCACAAATCTCATTTTTACTGAATTCTGGAGCAATTGCTCCTCCTCTGGGCCCCGCTCCAGCACCTCTCGGTGGGGGAGGAGCTT
This sequence comes from Caenorhabditis inopinata, assembly GCA_003052745.1. Taxonomy (NCBI): domain Eukaryota; kingdom Metazoa; phylum Nematoda; class Chromadorea; order Rhabditida; family Rhabditidae; genus Caenorhabditis; species Caenorhabditis inopinata. The sequence goes on along the minus strand of AP018152.1, from coordinate 10,233,442 downwards.
CAATAGTGGGCGGATCATTGGGACCAACTTCAACGGAGTCGAATCCAAGTGTTTCTGAGGATGATTCAGCAATGGGAGTGAACTTCAGAAGGCTCTCCAGAAGCACTTTCACCAATGGTAAGCCTTGATAAATCAGGACTTAAAAATCTGTAAAAATTGCTCACTACAGTTTTTGAAACAAAATTTAAACATTTTCAGTTTAAAAAGCTGAAAGCCCTTTTGCATGATTTGAAAATTTTAATTTTCCCGAACTGTAAATCCCAAATTTCAAAAAAATCTTCAATTTTAGAACAACTCCAATGCCTTGAAGAAGCATTCTTCCGCGGTCAGTACCCTGGAATAGCAGAAAGATCGGATCTAGTGAAACGGACAGGTCTACCAGAAGCCCGGATTCAAGTATGGTTCTCCAACAGAAGAGCGAAGTGGCGGAAGGCGAATGCCAGCGAACGGGACGAGTCGAGAGCGGAGAGATCCGAAACTGATGACGCGATGAGCACTTCCAGTCAGACACCTTCACCAGGAAGGCAAGAGGGGTCAAGCTATGAGGACGGAGGGAATAAGAAAAGAGCGATCACTATTTTTAAGCCATATGAATAATTTTCCGAAATTTTACAAGATTTTTAGAAAGTTTATTGCAGTTTATGGCGTTCTCCTAATTATTTATAAATCATTGGGTTTTCAAAATTTACAAAAATAAAAATTAATAACATTTTGCTCTCTTTTCAAAAGAAAACATCTAAACTAATCAATATTTTGACTATTTTTCAAAATTTGAAATGCACAACGTGGCATATAATTATGTGTAATCATTGAACATGAATAACTTTAAAAGTAGAAAAGCAAACAAGCTGAAATCAATTAAAGAATTCAGTTAAATGGGAAACCCCACAAATCGAAAGTAATTATTCAATCAAGTATTTTTTTCATTTCCAGGGCTTCTAAACTTAAATTGGTTCTTTGAATTAATGTATTCTGCAAAACTCCCAAGATGGAATAGCCGAGGGTAAGATTTCCACGAAAGACGAAATAAGACCGTCTCGTCTCGTCGTTGTCATCGTATAGAATTCGTCTGACGCAAAGATAGACATTGTGTTGGTACACATGCATTTCAATTGACGGCACAAGACGAATGCAAGACGAACTGAAAGACGAACGAAGACGAGACGAAAGGCTTCCACGAAAGACGACCGATTTGTTTCGTCTTTCGTGGAAGCCTTAGCCAAGGGGAAGACCTGCGAAAATTATGGCCATCTTGGGAGCTTGGGAGCTTGGGAGCAGCACCACTCCTGAGTGAGGTTTGTTGGGTTAGCAGGAGCGCGATCCTGTCGTAACACCCTATTATTATACGTTGTGTGCAGTGTTTCAGGCTCAAAACCAGCGGCGGCCAAGGCGTAAAATTTTATTGTCCATTAATAAAATCCACTGTTGTTTAATTCTCTTCCATTCAAAAAAAAAATACGGAAACACCTATGTCGACACAGAATACATAGCAACTATAGAAGATCTAGCTTGCAAACCGACTGGAATACTGTAGTTTTGTGCTCCCTATTGTGCAAACAATTGCTCACAACCGGAGAACTTCCCCTAAGATCAAAGAAATATCGATTTCACTGTATTGTCCGTCAATCACACACACACACATTTACATCGTCTCGGAGCCGCTCATCTTCAAGCATATATATGTATATATGTGTGTATGTATACTAATAGAGAACACCGTATCTTTTTCTGTCTTTCTTATGAGCGGGAAAAAGAAATTAATACGATATGAAGCTAGGGGGGGGGCAGATGTTCGGGCGTATCACATTTCAAACAATGTGTGAGCGGTGCGCGAGCAAGTGATACTCTTTGCGTGTGTATCCAACACCATCAAATCTCTTCCCGCTCACAGCACCCGTTATTTGCTATAAAGAGGTGTGAACAATGAGCGGATGGTCGGACCGTGGTAGAATTGACGTGTTAATAGACACATATGTTTTCAATTAAAAGAAAAGTGTTACAATGCTCAATTTGAAAAAGGGATACGGTGGAAACATGAGCCTGTTCGCGAAGAGTTTGACTCTGGGTGAAACATACATAGAAAGATTAATTTAGATGGATCGCGGCCTGACATATTCCATCTTTTTTTGACCCATCTGTCATATTTGCGCGAAAAGATATTGATTTCGCTTAGATGTTGGTCTTTCATTTTTCTTTTTTCCTGAAATATCAAAAAAAGTAGAATTAAACAACAGTGGATTTTACCTATGGACAATAAAATTGCGGGGCGCTGCTCTACTCTACTCTATTCATTATGGCTGATACACTTCGCAGAGCGCAAGTGGGAGCTCCCGCTGAGCGGCGGTCCGGCTTACCCAAAGAAACTTCCTCAGCAGGGATTCGACGTAAACTTGTAGCTCCCGCTCATTAAGAAAACCATCGGACTTCAAAATTCTATAAGTTGGCGGGCATTTTGTTATAATTTGAATGAAAGATTGGATTCAACAAGACCAATTTTGTGGAAACTGATTCCATTTTCCTGTTTTGTTGTTCTCTTGGAGTACACGAGAAATAACAAATTCATACATTTTGATGAAAAAATTTGAATAAAAAACTTTCATTCAAAATATTTTCTTTGAGCTTTTCTTGCCGGCCTCCAGGGGGACTGGTATGAGGTTTTGCGTATGATAGTGGGCAAAGGGTGTGCGCGCATTAAACACCAGATAAGACGAGAGTTAGATGAAACTCTTCTTCTTGCATTTACATGATAACATTAAGGAGTAATCGGAGAGTAAGAAAACCAATGAATTACAAAAAACACGCCCCCCCCCCCCTCCCCTCTCTCAAAAATGAAAACATCTTACGAGAATCCGTGACCTTCCTGAATTGAAAAAATCGTTTTTTTTTTCCTAAAACTATTTAGCCGAAATTGTTTCACTCAAACACCGTTTCCACGTGCCCCTTTTAATCTCCTTATCTCCCATCTTTTTCCCAATGAAAAAATGAGACGATCGATTGAAAAAGTGCTCATTTTGTATTCAACTAACCCACACAATCACTCGCCCTCTACTCACTCTCTACTAACCAATAACATCGACAAATGAACAATATTCCGACCTTCATTGATCGACTTTTATCAGGTAAAATCGATTGAAATTTTCATAGAAATTGAGCTATTTTCACAACGAAAAAAAAACGAATGAAAGTGAGAGTGCAGAGAAACCCGAGTGCTCGAGTTGTCGGCTACCTCTGTATCTGTCGTTATTCCTGCATATTTGTATCTGTACACGTCTTAGTCGCTATGCCTCTGCGTCTGTCTGTCTGTCTCCTTTTCTCTCCATTTCTATCCTTCTCTTTGTTTCTCTCTCTCTTTGTCTCTCTCCCTTTCTATTTTTCTCTCATTTCTCTCCTTTCTCTCTCTCTTTCTTTCTTTGTCTCTTTATATCTTTTTCTCTTCGAATTTCCAAGTTTTCCAGTAAATGACACATCGAATCCTTCATTGACACATTGCATAAAAGAAGCCGAAATCGACGACGTAATCCAAATGTGCACACAGATTATTCTGGAGCAAGCGACGATGGTGGAAGTTCAGGCGCCAATTGCGGTACGGTAAGAGGGTCATTCACGCTGAAGGAAGCCGGTGTTTCCGCGCACTTCACTTTCTAGTGGAATATTGTCTCGATTTGTACAATAGGGCGCGCTTGCGATTAAAACATTTGATTAAAAACCTTTCGGAAGTCGCATAATGTTCAAAGTTTAGGTATGCGGTGACATCCACGGACAATACGTTGACCTTCTGCGAATCTTCAATCGTTGCTCATTTCCACCCGACCAAAATTACCTATTTCTCGGTGACTACGTGGATCGCGGACGTCAACAAATCGAAGTCATATGCCTTCTGATGGCATACAAAATCCGATACAGGAACAGTTTTTTCATTCTTCGCGGAAATCATGAGTGTGCTTCAATCAATCGCACGTATGGATTTTATGATGAATGCAAGCGGCGGTACTCACTGAGCTTGTACAATGCTTTTCAGGTGAGTACTCAAGATTTCGTGCTGAAAAAGCAGTTTTCGAATGAAATCGTTTAATCCTGACTCAGCTGTACAAGCTTTGGATCTTGACACGAACATGCGGTTTAGTGTATTTTTCCTGTTGAGACGGACTCAAAGTGATCGGATTTTAGCCATTATTATACTCATTTTGAAGCTCCCATCTTGCTGAATTTGATTTGACTATTCTCAGGATCTGTTCAACGGTCTCCCGCTGTGCGCCATGATCTCTGGCCGCATATTCTGTATGCACGGGGGACTGAGTCCTCAACTGGACTCGTGGAAGCAGCTGTCTGCTATCAAGCGTCCATTTGACCCGCCAAACAAATCGATCGCCATGGACCTTTTGTGGGCGGATCCCGAAAACAACATGACGGGGTGGGGAAGGAACTCGCGGGGCGTTTCGTACATTTTTGGAGCCGACGTTGTCAAGGACTTCACCGAGAAAATGAATATCGACTTGATTGCGAGGGGACATCAGGTCGGTTGGCTGGCGTTTTATTCCAATTTTGTGGAAATTAAATAACCGATTAACTGCTCCAACTCCAACAGTCTTTTTGATTGTTTTAAACGTTCTGAAACTGTTGAGAATAAATAACGGAAACTGACTTCAGGACCCCCAAAAAAAAGCAAAACGCTATGTATTGTCTTAATTTTCCAGGTTGTTCAAGACGGCTACGAGTTTTTCTCCGGAAAACGTCTCGTAACAGTTTTCTCGGCGCCCAAATACTGTGGAGAGTTTGATAACAATGCTGGAGTAATGATTGTCGATGAACGGCTCATCATCTCGTTTGATATTCTGAAGCCAGCGATCCGTGAAGTCACAATTCGTGCACGTGGACCTCCAAAAATGGTATCTTCTAGAAGCATGCTTGTGAGCAGCCGAGGACCCAAATCGAGAATGGGATAACGGCAAATGTTGGCTGAACAATTGCCAGAACTAGCACTGATATTACCAATTGAATTTGATTTGTCGAATTTATATAAATATTTGAAAAATTGAATTGATCTTGTGGGCGAGATGCTACTCGAACGTTTCAACCGAACAAGCCTTTAACGTAATTGACTGAGTAGCAGCTTTTCGCCTTTTTTTTCATTAAAGAGTCTTTGAAAGTTTAGAAAAACAGACGACAATTCACGCAAGGATAAGAGTGCATTGATATTGAGCATTGGGTTCTCCAAATTTTCATGGCTCATTTTTTTGGTTTTAAATGGGCTATTAACTTGAGATTTTGCTCAAAACAACCATAAGCATAAACCTTCATCTAGAAATGCTGTAAGTTGTTCTGCTCTTCCGAAAATCGATATTCACAAGTCGTCATATCGGATCATCGTACTATTTTGAAATTGTTGTTGAAGAATGGAATTTTGGCTATTAAATGACTTTCAAGACACTGAAAACATTGAAAAAAAATTGAAAACGCAAATACTATTTATAACACTGAAGATTTCAACTGAGACTCGGCCTAAGCTTAAACTTAAACAACCCCCCTCACTAATAGGTGCGGAGCGTGCTGTACAATGCTTCAGGCCGCTTCAATTTTACAAACATAATCTTAGCTTAAAAATGTTAATAACCATTCGACCTCCCCAATGCAGTGATCATATATGAATGATCAGCGATCAATATCTGAAGAAGCGCATAATTCAGAAACTACAAAGGGGTATTTTCGAAAACTTTTGATTATTTTCGAAAGTAGGTAAACTATATAAGAGATATTACAAGCATAAGTCATCACTTCATTTGCATCGCTAGCTATGAGAGCTTCTCCACATCGATCCCTGATTGCCAAGCAGTAAGCTGATGAAGTGCGCGTGTGTGACATTGTTCAACCGTCTACAAGATTGTGAAGTATGTATAATAAAACGAGAAGGCATGTCAAGAATCAAGAAGCTGCCAAAAACAGAAAGACCACAAAGTATCAACACTCCTCGGATCCGTGACATCATGAAAAAGATGATTGACCGGAATGATGCGTTCAGCATGAACAAGCTGCCTGAATCACTTGGAATCGGTCACAGAACCGTTCAAAAAATCGTAAAAAAGGACCTTGGTCTTACCAGTTAACGCCTCCGTCGTTGACATTGTCTTTCCAACCGGTCCAAGAAAAATCGACTTTAAAAATCTAAAAAGTTGCTCTGAGATCTCAGAAAAAACGCACAATTCAAAATATCAGGCGCCTAATTTGCGCTATTCTGACATCTACTCCTCAACTCCACTAGAACGCTTTGTTAGAAATAGCTGAATATCTGAAAACCGGCAACAGATCCATATTGTTTCGTAGTTTATTCTGGGTATTTCAAAATCAGTGTAAGTGAATTCTTAACACATTTTTGAATTATTCCTTAATACTTTCTTCGAGTAACTTTTAGAATTTCTCACATTTTCAATCTTCTTAAATTTCCACTTGGTCGCACTCGCACATTTTCAAAGAATCCTGAATGCAACTTTTTTTGGCTGAGTTCTCCATCTTGCTTTCATGAATTGTGCCCTCAAGTCTTCACCTTTTTGGCGAACTCATTTAACAAAAGAGGAGTTTCTTTATCTCATCACTGTAACCTCAACTCAGCTCAAAAAGTTAAATAAAGCGCAGAATGCTTCGACGGTACTGATTTGAAACGATATTTTGAAAAATAACAATGGAAATTTAGGAAAAAGAGAAAAATATTTATTTTGTTGCAAATTGGAAATTCCTTTTACAGAGGAGATTCGCCACAGCGATCACTTCAACTTCTCGTCGAGATCTAGTTTTCGAAGTTTTCCTTAACCTCATAAAGCTCTACAAAGTGGCGAATCGTATGGTTTCAATTGATGGATCCCAGATCAATTTGAAGTGTTTATTGGGTAAGCAATGTTGGTTCTCGAAACGATTTATGAGTTTTCTCGCGGAGCAGAATTCTTTTCTTAGTAGCTGAAAACTATTTTCTATTTTCTGCAAGCCTTTTTATTAAAAAAAAAAACAATTAAAAACATTCATTTGTTTTTGTTTCAATTCTGGAAGTTCCACATTGTCTCCTCTTGTATCGTTTTAAATTTAGTTTGACCATGCTTTGCTCCCACCCTCAAATACTTCAGTAATCCAAAATGTTCATTTCAATGCTCGGGATAAGCTGCACAATGACAGCCACATCCTTGTGCAAGCTTTTTGCAAATTTTCAGCGTCCGCCCGACAACTTTTCATATTTTTCATCGATGTCTTCACTAAACTTGACCCCAATCAAATCGAGGCGGCATTTGATGAATTCTACATTGCGCGAAAACTGACTCAACATGACGTGGAAGTGACCGCCACGTGGCGAATGATCAGCAATGCGGCGATCGGTCATCACAAGCATCAAGTGGAAGTAAGGAGAGCCTGTCAGGAGCAGAAAGGGTTTCGAGAATCGTTTCTGAAGACACACACAGATTTCGATATAGATGTAGAAGATCAAGAAGCGGAGCAGAATACACAGTTGTTGTCAATAGAAGAGGCTGTGTTGATTATTCAGAAGTTAGAGAGAAGTGAGTTGGGGCGGTATGGTTATATTTCATGGAACTGATCCTAATATCTGAAAATTTATAGGCATCTTTACTTTTTGCTTACTAGCTACTCATTTCTTTTACTTTCCGTTCACTTCCTGTTTATTAGCTGCCCACTAGCTATCTGCTCAGAGTGCATTGGATCAGATACGCAGTATCTGCCCGATGCCGGCACCATACTTTTCTTTGTTTTTTTTAAACTGATACATACATGAACCAGCAAAAAGAGAACGAAACTATGTGCATGGAAAAAATGCAAATTCCAGAATACCAAGCAATATCGCGCCGAAACTATGTCAGATTTGTTAGAGAACGAGCTGCAGAGCTTCATGGACAGAAGACTGAAATAGATGCCACACACGCGGCGATCAGAATTCAGGCGGTAATAATCTTTTGTTGGCAGGCGCCCTGGTCAGAATGTTCAACACATTTCCATTTCCAGCGCACTCGTGGCTTTTTCGCCAGGAAATTGGTCCGAGAAATGAGAGAAAAAGAGCTGAATATTCTGAATATGACACCGGAAAGCTACATTCGGAAGCGATGTGCTGAACGGGTGCGGAAGAGGGAAGAAGGGCCCGGTGAGGGATGTCGAGTGGAGAAAATCGAGCAAGTCGAAGAGTTTGTGAGTGTTATTTTTCTATATTTTTGAATTGCATTCCGCACAATTTGTGAATTTCTGAGCATTTGCGAGTCAATTGCGGTGTTTCTTCGTGTGCTCTCGCGCTCTCTTTAAACATGGAGCAAAAATTTATTGAGACCCAGGGACTGCAACTCAAACATGCTCAGCAGAGGAAACTGATCTGGCTTGAAAATTTCAGAAATTTCAACGTTAACAATGTTGTCTATTGTCTTCGCTTCTTCCGATTGACGGGCAAAAACATGTTTTTAGTGCTAAATTTTAAAAAAATTTGTGTATTTGCGCGTTTATTACAGTGTGGTTTTTTTAAGGTCTCCTGTACTATGTTTTCAGAGGCTATCTATGAGCAAAAACGCGAAGAAAACACTGTAATTGACGCTTGAAAATTCAATTTTCAGTGCTAAACATGGAAGTTCTGGTGCAGTTTTGCGTATATTATTCTGTTTTGCGGTCCTACTGCACTCAATTTTCTCCAAAAACGCTTTCTTCTTATAAACAAAAAGCTAAAAAAGAAAAATCTGAATAGAAAAAACATTGTAAAAACCATATTCCTCAGTGCTAAATTTGAAAATTGTTTTTTTTTGCATTTGCGCGTAGATTAAGGCGTTTATCTGGTTTTCGGATTTCCTGAGATTTGTTTTTGAACTTTACAACATATTCAAAAAATTACAGTGCATTCTCTTCTTTTTTTTCAGCCTCTTGACTTGGAAACTGCTCTGGAGCTTTTGAAAGATCAGTTCTTTTTCTCTACCACAAATCTACCAGAGCCAACAATTAGTAATCCCAAGCCTGCTCAGCCTACATCAGAAGCTGTATACCGGGATGCCTGTTTCCGTGGCATTGTCTCTCCTTTATCACAAATCGAGATCCACGAACTGACATCTCAACAGGAGCGCTGTACAATTGAGAATCGTCATTTCCGTTTTGACCTGCGCACTTTTCTTACTCTAACCGTCTGCATTCCGTTGTCCCTTGCCACGTGGCCAAACTCAAAAGATCATAGAACCAGCGACAAGAATATCCAAAACAGTTGGCTTTTGCTCTCAGGAAGTTCAACTTCTGGAAAAACGACATGGGCCCGAGCAATAGCTAAAGCCTGCCACATTGCACATGTGCACATTTCAAAAAATGTGGTCAACATGGGGAAGCAAGGGATCTACGGAGTGACCAGGAAGCTGGCGAAGCACGAGAAGCGATTGCTTATCAGTATAGATAAAATTGATTTGTTGAGAAAAGATCTGAAGCCGGAAAGGTATCGGCACAGACAGGTGAGTCAGATTGGACTCTCTGTCCATACAAAAAAAATGAACGAGTTGTAAAATGAGCACGATATACAGTAAAACGGCAAGTGGTGCGCGCAAGTATTTCGGCAACAGGCAACTTCTGCGTATCTTGGCAGCCAGCACCCCTGCTGCATCAGTTGAATAATAGGGTGAAGCAGCCGTCATTACCTTAAAATGGAAGTTGCAACCAGAAAATTGAAAAACATTGTAAGAAATATCTAATAACCAATAAAAAATAAAATTGGTACGGTAGCGACTTGTGTTCATGCGCCAGAATCCACGCAAAGCCAACACTATTTATCACCCACCCTGTAGTATAGTGGATGATTAAAATGGCTGAAAACGGCGCTTATTGGTTAAATTTTGAATTACTCGATTTCCCTCAAATTTTAAATTTTAGCGTTTTTTTATGTACAGTGTCGTGCAAAATTATACGAACCGGGGTGATTTTTACCGAAACTCGACTTCGGATGATCCGATCGACCCCAAAGTTTCAGGAATTGAGAAAAACGCTTTAAAAATAAGTTTGAATAACAAAAGAACGAATTTACTCAAAAAAAAAAGTTTTTTTGAAAAAAATTAAAAAATTGAAAAAATTGATATTTTGATTTTTGATATTCATGGGAAGAAAAAACAAAAATGAAAAGTTAAAAATCGGGGGAAATGATACGAAATGATTAAATTAACTTAATACTTGGTCGCCATGCCTTTGACTTTGATAACCGCCTCTCATCTTCTTGGCATCGAGTCGATCAAGTTCATCAGGGTCTGAAGTGGGATTTTGGTCTATTCTTCCTTGAGTTTCTCGAATTTTTCGTTACAATTTTTTGCTTTTCTGGATTTCAAACGTCTGCCAAGGACCTCCCAGAGATGCTCAATGGAATTCAGGTCAATGGGATTCGAATTGGCTTGGCCAGGTTGACTTGACGCTGTGCGAACCAATCCTTGAAAAAGAGGGAAGAGTGTTTCGGACCGTTGTCTTGTTGGAACAACTAACCACGACCTATCTGAGACCTTCCATATGGCAACATTTCGTTTTCCAAAATGTCCTTGTACATGTACCCTGTACTTGTACTTCGTACTTGTCCTTATATTTGGCGTGGAAGCAGCCCCAAACCATGACGTTACCACCACCGTTCTTAACAGTCGGAACCTGGTACTTGGGATCGTCCCGTTTGTTAACTGGACGTCGTACATGAGTGATTCTTTCTAGCCAATCATCAAATACTTCGATTCGTCGCTTTACAGTACCTTATTCCACTGCTGAGGTGTCCAGGGCAGATGATCCTTCTCCCACTTCAATCGAGCCAGACGGTTCTTCTCGTAAATCATTTGCTTTTTCACTGGGCGCCTTCCGAAGAGTCCAGAATCACGCACACGTCTTTTGACAGTGTCGCTGGACACCTATAAGCCATATCAATTGAAATTTTTTGAGAAATGACCAAAAAACTGACCTTGACTCCATATTGGGCCTTCAGTTCCGAGTTGATGTCCGTACTTCTCAGCCGCGGATTTTTCTTGCACATCCTGACAATGATTCTGTCGGTTCCTGGTGATGTTTTCAAACGTCTTCCAGTACCTTTCGATCGGTTTCGAGTGTTCAAAGTTACCCAGATTACCGATTTAGAAGTCTTGAACTGCTTCGCGAGGGTGGGCATGTCCAGACCCATCTAACGATCACGGATGATAGCCATTCGCTGAGATTCTGATAAATTAGGTAAACCACGTGGTCTATCCAATTTAAATAACAACATCCATGCATAAAAGAACGATAATACTTTTAAAAAAGGGAAAAAAACCAAAAAATCGGATTTTACCGATTTTCGAAAAATTCAAAAATAAGTTCGCAACTGTTACTGCTTACCGTAATTCATCACTCAAACTCATTTTTTAAGCTTTTTTCTCAATCCCTGAAACTTTGGGGTCGATCGGATCATCCGAAGTCGAGTTTCAGTAAAAATCACCCCGGTTCGTATAATTTTGCACGGCACTGTATATCAGCGACAAACATCGTGCAAGAGGTGCGACAGTTCTCTTAAAAACTGTGTGCATCAGTAGTAAAACCATGCGTTCGATGTCTGGAAAATTTCGCCGTGAGCTCGCTGCGAATAACAGTAATAACAATGACAACAATTATCTGGCGTTGGCCCAGACAACTAAGGCTTCCAAGAAAGACGAAATAAGACCGTCTCGTCTCCTCCTAGTCTTCGTCTTGAATTGGTCTGACGCAGAGAAAACATTGTGTTTGTACAGATGCATTCTAATTGACAATGTAAGACAAATGCAAGACGAATGCAAGACGAAGAAAGACGAGACGAAAGACGACTTTATGTTTTCGTCTTTCGTGTACAGACAACTCAGCCATAGAGCAATCACCGTTTTCGAATATATTGGTAATTCAGGAAACTCTAAACTCGATAAACTTTTGTAACTTCTTTCAGATACTACTCCGAAATTTTCTTTCCGATCTTTCTAAAATGAAATCTATTATGGTCATCGGAATGACCGATGCTTCCCCAGAAGATTTGGATAATTCTATTTTGGATCTTTTTCCGTTACAAGCTGTTTTGAGTACTATAAGAGAGTCAACCAGATACGGTAGGTACAGTAAACAGTAAAAATTTCTGTTCAGTTATAAAATTGAGTTTAAGGAAACACTTATTTAAGCATGAAAAAGCATGCTTTTCAATGCGGAACGAACTTTGTTCATTTGCTTTGTTCAAATCAATGATGTTCAAATGTAGCGTGTTCGTCTGAAATCGTGTATGTTCTGGCGAGTGATGATTAAAAAATGAATGACGCTGAAGGTCATTGATTGTCCGTGCAAGAGCGCTCTGTAGAAAAAAATATTAAGCTCTCGAAAATATAGCACACTAAAAGGACAATCTCGTTAAAAGACGAAAACCCCACAATTGACGCGCAAACACATTTTTCTAGTGATTTTCATTTTAAAAAACTACAAAAAAGTAATTTTCATTTTGTTTAGGAAATCAAAGCTAAAGAGTAAATCTCCGAATACGGAAGTATGCAAGCCAGCGTGTGCACTATTATGAGAACATCGGTTTATTAATATTTTCGTAATAATTTACACTTTCCTGCAATTTCTGACAATGTGAGGGAAAACATCGGAATTCACGAAATAGCTTATTCGCAGAATGGAAAATTCGTCCTCACTGCAGTAAACATTTTGTGCAGTTTCACGTGGAGCTTAATGTTTTTCTTTCCCTTTTCTATGAAACGTTAAAAAAAAACTGCAATTGATGGCTACTTCTTTGATTTTTCTGTGATCTTTCCAGATATTTCTATATTTCAAATATTTCAGCCAATTCCCGAAACATCGAAAAGCAAAATAAGCAAGTACAATATTTTTTTCCAAAAAAAAAAACAAGATTTCAGTGTCACAATCATTTTTTTCCAGATCTCGCAGTGGACTGCTTGAGCCGTAATTGGGAGCAGGAGCGGCTTCCGAAATTTCCACATCGCATATTTGATATCGAAAAACAAACGGAAGGATTCAGTCGCGGAAAAACCGCCAAGTTCGTTACAAACCGTTGGAGTGCGGCAAATAATAAAACCAATCTGTCGTGAAGCAATTTTGAATAAAAAGTCACTTTCTTTCTTTTCGCGCATCCGCACAATTCAGTCTAATATTGTGCGCGTGCCATGGGCCCGATTCCCGGTAAAACAGCATATTGCGCAGCAATTATGGGCAACGTGCCCATCAAAAGTAAATGAACAGAATATGCACCGGAAGGGGGTGTTTATGAATATCTGGAAAAACGACTATGAGAATGGTCTGAACAACCCAACACTTGTACATATTGCTCGAATTAGATTAGTTGACGCAATATTCCCATTTACGGTCTCCCCACGATAATCACAATTCTGCAACCAAGAAGCTATAAAAACGTTAAAAATTTGAAAGATAGTTTCATTAAGGGAGAGGTCTGCTGCTATATATTGTGCAAAGCGATGTACAAGCTCCAGACTTGACCACTATTCAGTACTACTTCTTAAACACTGTTTGAATGCGAAATTAAGTATAAACACATTTGGAGATATCCCTTTTTTGAGGAGTTAGTCCCCACATGTTATCAGCTCCTTTTGACTATTTGTGGCCAGATTTTGGTATGGAGGATTGCTGGGTTGCCCAAGTCTGTGGGCGATTCTGTGTGTTTGAATGTGTTCGTATTTATTCTGAATTTTAAAGACGTCATTATCGTTCCCTTCACAATACAATAACGCATCTCGAATGTGTTGGTACAATTTTTCAGGTCCTGTCCCGAAATTACATTAGTTACCGAGCTCTAGGTATGATTATGCTCATTAGGAAGCTTTCCAGCAGTTCCGCTCAAAGTGATTACTTAAATTCGACTTTTCAATGAATATTGCTAAATAAAATGATTAAAAACCAAGAATATATCCACAAAAAATTATACTAATTCTGGAGAAAATGACAAGCAAATCGACATTCGCCGGGCAAAAGGTATATGGAAAGATGGAAAGAGCTCAGAACAAATTGAGCACAGAACATTATTGCTGCTCTCTACCCTTGTGCCATGCGCTTTATTTGATTATTTTCTCGGCCTTTCCCGCTATTTTCCTCTTTATGTTTTCAGATAACACTTCTCTCCAACGAAGAGTCCCTGAAAAAATTCCAAAACTTCCTCCTCTTAAATTCTCAAATTTCCTTAAATTTCCGGCAACTCTTTGCCTTTTTTTTCGTTAATTTCGTAAAGAATTTGCTTTTTTTGTTAAAAAAAGAAACAAAATCAGAGAAGAATACAATTTATTTTCCATTTCGGTGTGGTGGTCATCAGTCAAATTGTATATTGCCGTTTATCAATTACTTTGATCTTTATTGTTATAATTTTTCTTTTGGAATTGCTTCTTTTTTTGAAATGCGTCTTAGAATTTTGAAATATTGACATATTTTCCTAAATTTTTTTTGAAAGCACACAATTCCTGAAACGATGAGCTGAATTTTTGTAGTCTCAAGCTGCAAAATGCTTGAAACCAATACTAAATCTATATATTTTTCATTTAAAGTTTATTTTTCATCATATTGTAAAGAATTTCGATTAGTTTGAAGTTGCTTTGAAATGTAATTCGCTATCTTTACAGCTGTTTTTCTTTGGAATTTCAGGTTTCCGAGCTCAAAAATATTCAGAGTCGAACGAAACATAGAAAATAGGCACTTTCGTACATTTGGAACTCATTTTCAGAAGTCTGACGCTAGACAGTTTTCCAGAAAACTGACATTTGTCGGCTGATATTGATTCTTTGGCATTCAAAGTTGGAAGAGAGACTAACAGATTGAATTTTTTCATATTTGAACAAATGCTCGTTTTCATTTTTTTGCAGATTATTTTTTGCATTTTTCACGACGAAAATTATTAAACTGAAAAAATGATTTCATAAAACATTGAAATATCAGTGCAAGAAGTGCTGCAAAACGTGAGCCAGTCCATGACATAGGTGTTTGGTGCACTCATTGGGCTCATTGGAGCAGTAACTTTTAATTAACTGGGAACGAAATAGAGGTGAGTTTGTTAGTGTTGGCTCCGCCCATCACGAGGCGTCCGTTACCCTTTTTTTTAAATTAATCTTTTCATTTTCAAAACCATCGCCTCTTTGGCCAGATGGCGAGGATTTTTGCTACTTACTCCTGTTCTGGGTGACCAACACTTTCTGTTCGTTGCCGACTGGCGGCGGACGAGAAGCATGGCCATCAATATGTATCCATTTAAGTAATTAGTTTTCCGTTAAATACTCACGAGCGCAGCGCCCTCTCCCCCCCCCACCATTTTCCAGAATAGCTCGCTGCACTTGCCCTTCAGGTGCCTAACGTGAAACGTAATCGCATCATCTTTCCGTTTAAAAATTTACAGTCTTTTCAGTTGTTTTGTGTTATCAGAAAATGGCTACTTGTGTTGTGGAGTTCGCCAAGACGCCGCCGGTATTTTCTCCAGGAGAAAACCTCTTGGGTAACGTGAAAATCCAGATACCGGACGACGATTTTAAAGCTCGCAAAATTCGATTGGAGATGATCGGAAAAGCGTACACCTATTGGGATGGCAATATCAGAAACAATCATACCAAGATTAAGTGAGTATGTTTTGAGAGACGCAGGCGGCGTAAGAGTACTCTGGCTTCTCTGCATCTCATGAAAAAACGCCTTTCTTATTCAGGAACGGCGATATTGCCAGAGTTCGGCATAATTGTGCAGACCATAAAGGGAAAATTGTGTATTGCCGTTTCGAGACTATTGTGTGGAAGTGCGACGACTCCACGGTGTGTATTTTTGTATTTTTATCTAGTTTGGAGGACGTCGGTTTTGAACCCTTGTGAGAGGTTTTGTGAGCAAGGATTCAACCACTGTAACACAGTCTTGGAATCCTACGCGTCTGCGCGGTGTCGATGGCAACGTTTCTGCCCAATAACCGTTGGACCAAGTTATGATACCGCATACTCTCGAAATACCTTGTCCAGCTTTTTTACAATTTTTTGTTAGCTTTTCCTTGAATAATTTTATGCAGTTCCGCAGTAAATTTTCAGAATGATATGCCTTCTGGAGAGCACGTTTTCCCATTTTCTTTTCAGCTTCCCCATTGGGCGCCACCTAGTTTTGAAGGTATTCTTCAATTAATATATTTTTTAGAAGTTCTTGTCTTTACTTTCCAGGAGAACTGGGATTCATTCGGTACTTTGTCAAAGTTGAAATTGACAGACCTTGGAAATTCGATGACAAGTTTATCACTTGTCTTACCGTACTACCATGTATCGACTTGAGCCATATACCCAATTCTCAGATACCGGTGAAGAAAAATATTTGCGAAGAATTTGGAGCAGTTTTGTGGAAAAGTGGACTAGTAAAGATGGAGGTAAAGCGCGTGTTTTCCTCTTCTCTTTCTTTTCTTTATTAAAACATATATCAGATTCGTCTTCCGAAACAAGGTTTCGTGTGCGGGGAACAGATTCCAGTGAAGATTCTAATAGATAACCGAGCTTCTAAGACATTCAGAAAGGTAAACAACAAAAGGCAAAAAGATGCTCCCGGTGAGGCTCGAACTCACGACCTTCAGATTATGAGACTGACGCGCTGCCTACTGCGCTACGGAAGCTCATGTGAGAGGAGGAGATAAGGTTCTACAAGAGTGTGCACACGGAAAAGGGCGAAGAGAAACGTGTCGGAAATTAGATGAGAAATAGGAAAAGAGGGGAATAAAAGAATTTTAGGAAAGTGAGCGCAGCAAATGTAAATTAGAGTGGATTCGAAACGATTCGTTTTTCATAGAAATTCAGAAAAATTTGGTATGTTTCAGAATTTCAGACTTTTATCAGAAAAAAAAAACCAATTTTGAAATGAAATCATTAAAGAAACCCATATTTTATGAAAACGAGCAAAAAAGCAAAATCATAGGAAATCCTCTTCTTTTGAGTTACGCTTTGCAAATGCGCTCCATTGTTAATTCCATGTTTTAACATTTTAGATCACTCTCCGCCTGGTTCAACGTGTCACTTATACTGGCTTTCGAGATGGTTTTACTAATTCACAACCTCATTCTTTCACTGGAAATGAAAAAGGAAAAGTGGCATATGCTACACGTCTAAATGCTCAGACACGGGTTGAGGAGAGGAAGATTGCGGAGGAAGTAGTGGTAAGTAAGAAAAAAGGGGAGAAACAGGGAGACGCAAAGAAACGAGAGGGCACTGATCGTCTGTGTGCTCTTGCATATTTAACGAGAGAGCACAATCACCACAATCTTTCTTTATTTTCAGGAAACTAAAATAGAAAAAAATAAAAAAGAAAACTTTGACAAATCGATTCTCCTGCCACCGTCCCCACCGTCGACAAAAACTTGCGGAATTATCTATTTTGAATACTTTGTGAAGGTGAAGATGAGCACATTGGGTGCGCTCAAAAGTGTCGTCAAATTGGAACTCCCTTTCTTGATTGGCACTGTGCCATTTGATAAACGTGAGTGATATTCGCACGGACATGAGACCAAACAGATACACAGACATACTGTTATACATAGGTATCAACATATTTTTGTGTTCGTATTTTTTTCTTATTTCTGAAACGAAAGTTGTAGCTAAACGTTTCCATTTCGCACACCGATGATACAGGGGACATCCAACCATCCCGGCATACCAACAGATTGAATTTCAGATCGGAAGTTTGACTATAAAAAATCGGTGTTTGGATACGCCGCTACTGTTCTGAAAAATCGTGACGTTCAGGTTTGTGTGCCAGTTTGCCCGTATGCCCTTAACTACACAAATTTCAGAAATTCGCGCCGCTCTACCCGGTATACAAGTTTGACTGATTCGAAAAGTTTACTTTTTTCTGTGATAATTTTACATAAATGGATATCTTGACAATGAGGATTTATGTTAATCTGTGCAAACGCGCTATATTGAGAAATTAAATTGCTTGAAAATGCTTTAATATCGAATTGCGTGTTTTTTCGATAGAGCACATTTGCATTCGTTTTTAAATGTGTTTTTTTTAATGAAAATTCTACATTGATTAGAAGAGTTGAAGTTGTGCTGCGGAATGGTATTGAGAACCAATTCGGAAGCCAAGCATAATATTGGAACAATAGCAACAAACATTTTCAGAAAAAAAATCGAGAAAAAAGTTCCAAAAATGACTAAAAACCATTGACCCCCCCCCCAACTACCTTAGCGCCTTGAATAGTCCTTGAGTAGAACACCGACATTTGATGCCGAAACAGCGTGGAACAAGAGGTACAAAAGTACTATCTGATGGGTTCGATTTGATTGGATTCTTTTTTCCAACGGTATTTAACAAATATAATTGCTTCCAGGAAATCAATGAATGCTCCATAAACACGAAACCCTTATCTTACCTAATAGAAACGCTCCTTTCCAACTCTCGATTTTCAAGCTATGAAAGAAAACTCTAAACGGCAAGTTGAACAATCGATTGCATTGCCGCTGACCGAAATCGTGATATTTATAATATCTAGCGAATTGCAGACACCTTCTCTCACAAGGGAACCTCGAATAGAAATCCTCCTAACTTTTTTTTAAAATTCGACCACAGGTACTTTCGACTACAGAGAATTCAGTACAGAACAAGAACGTCAAGAACAAAACGCCAGGAATAAATCATTTGTCCGTACACTTACACGTGGGAGTCAATTTGGATTTCTTACCTCTCTGCCTCCTGTCTCCTTCATTATGGACAACCTTTTTCCATATAAACTTACAAGATTAGACCGAGGCAATGCTCAACTTGCCGATGTCTTCCGTTTGTCTGGATGCATCTCCGCATTTTCCCTTTCTGATTTTCAGAGGGTGTCCTTACTGGTTTTCTCTTTCTCTCTGAACGACTGTCCGGTTTCGTTGATTTGCGTACTCTTTGTCAATTTCTAATTTTCCCTACCCGGCTAAAAAATATTTTATTGAGTCACTTGAACTATGGAAACAAAGAGGACAATAGGAAAGATATATCACGAAAATGCAAGGCGCATAATATATGAGCTCTGTAAATGATTGTAACCACTGTTGTTGTCTGGCTTCAACATGATTAGAACATCAGGTTCCCTTAAATGAGATTCTTCATTAAAACGGTAGGAATACGGCGATCAAGTGCAGTTTTTGAGGCAGTCATCATAGGATGGTGGTGGTGATGCTTCTACGATTGTCTCAACCTGTTCCATCTTTTCCATTTTTCTCTTCGTTTCTTCAATTTCAACGTCATCACCAGGCGTTGCGCCGATGTATACTGTAGCTCTCATGCTCGGCTGGAAGAACCATTTGGTCACGACACCAAAACTCATAAAGTAGCCATATGTGATCAAGCCAGTATGGAAACTGGGGGTCGTCGCCGCCGTTGGAATCTCGAATCCCATGACGAATGACTCGATGGAGTGTGGTGCCACGTGGCACTTCACTATTTTTCCCTCTCCAATATAAGCGCGCGTATTCTTCTGGCCATTCAAGGGAACAGGGCAGTTGTCGAAGCAGAAAGATTGGCACGGTGCCAACTGATTGCGCGCG
The DNA here is from genome assembly GCA_003052745.1 of Caenorhabditis inopinata. Classification (NCBI taxonomy): domain Eukaryota; kingdom Metazoa; phylum Nematoda; class Chromadorea; order Rhabditida; family Rhabditidae; genus Caenorhabditis; species Caenorhabditis inopinata. The sequence continues at coordinate 10,213,934 of AP018152.1, read as the reverse complement.
TGATAGTGAGTCTGTTTTCCAAATCTAGTGAAAATCTCTTGAATATGGGTCGCACTGTCGTTGATAATCTCGAAACGGAGCTCAACATACTGGCCGGCAGTGAATACAAGGTTCGGCACAACTACCTGGGAAAATAGATCTTGTTAATATGTCGATTTGTCAAAATTACCGATACTTCTACTACTACTTGGTTTACCTAAGTTCACCTTTGCAAAACATGAGAATGCATCTAAACTCGCCAGATATCTTGAAAATTAATATGCGATAGTAAGTTTGTCTGTTTTTCTTACAAGGGAACCTCGAATAGAAATCCTCCTAACTTTTTTTTAAAATTTGACCACAGGTACTTTCGACTACGGGAAATTCAGTACACATAGTGGCTATCTGCGCAAACTTCTGGAAATCGAGATATTTCGATCTGAATCGACGATTCGAAAACGATCGAAAACGAAAACTGAAAACGATTCGACCCTTGTTATTGTCTTTATGTCCAACCTTCAATGAAATCGGCCCAGTCGAGAAGAATGGTGCAGAATTGAAGCAGCATCTGAAGTAGTAACCTGTGCTTATCCACTTCGAATCAATATTCAAGCTGTGGGTGACCATAATCTCCTTCGTTTCCTTAATATTGAACTTCCATGGACGGTCGATTTCGACCTTCACTTTGTAGTTGTTTCGTCCATTCCCACCGCGGAAGGTTGGTGGTATATCAACAGGCAAAGTGATGGAGAATTTGAATGTGTGATAGCCGATAGGCATCTGGTGCTGGAAGATAAACTTATATGAGTTCATTCTATTCAACGTTCAGAGAAGTTGCGTTGCGCACCATTAGCGCCTCTTAGCGCTTTTCAAAGAGTGCACAACGCGCATTAAAATGAGCCAGCCTGACGGAAACTTATTAAGCAAAAACGGCGTTGATAAATCACCCAAAACACATCCGTACCCTTCTCACCTTTCCATCCATGGAAACCCAAACGATTTCGAATCCGCGGAAATGATCTTTTTGGCAATAGCAATCGGAAGAGTTGATACCCCATGTGAACGACTTTCCTCTCCATCTGATGAGCACCGCACGCGCGTTACGCACTTCCTTGTTAAGAATAACTACAGTAACCGTTACGGTTTCACCTGGGAGGTACGGCTTGTCGATGCGATCGAAAGTGATAATCGGCCGGGAGAGTGACATGACTCTGGAACGTGGAACATTGATAAATCTGAAAGAAATAAAGAAATAGAGAAAAACAGAGAGACACACACACGTCCCTAAAATTATCTAAGGCTAACAGCCAATTCCGTTTAGAGCCATGATGCGCACTTCAATTCACAGAGTACATTACGAAGAAAAGAAGGAGGAGTCGAAAAATAGCAAGAAGTGCAGATATTAGGAGAAAGAGAGAGAGAGAGAGAGAGAGAGAGAGAGAGAGAGAGAGAGAGAGAGAGAGAGAGAGAGAGAGAGAGAGAGAGAGAGAGAGAGAATGTTGCTTTGAAGGATTTGTACAACAAAGAATAACACAAGAAGTGACACAGTTTTTTTTGGGAAATCTCTCAAATATCGATGTTATAAAACATGAAAAAAGGAGCCGTCTGGTCTCTTCTCAAAGGAAGAACCACCACCGAAACCATCACTATGACTATAACGACTACAAAAGCTTAGAGAGCAAAAAGAGAAAAGGAAATTTGAAACAAAAAACGCAATAATGGTTGAGCAACGTTACTATGGGTAACCAGAGTCGTCTGCTCGCCCAATCTGAAACGAAAGCCCGAAAAACAACTGAAATAATTCGACAATTGCTTGTTGGTGAGGTGAAGAGAAGCATGAAACGTTTCTGGCATTTTCAGATATCATTCTGAATCTTTGATGATTCGATGACGATGCCACGCTGGACTTCAATCTAGTATCGACTTAATAATTGCCGATGCACAATTAATTCGTCTGCTCGTTTCGTTTGGAGAATGCTTGTGTGCGTGGGTGAATCTCAAAACATTTGTAACAAAATCTGAATGTATTAGGTTGAACACAAGGTTATGTCGTTTTTGAACCTTCAACTTTAAATGACCATAACTTTTTTTAAAATCAAATTTATTAATCGAAATAAAAACCATTAGAATCAATACATTTTTGCCAACGAGAAACAAGTTTCTTTATGCCGGTAGCGTTAAAGTCCGGGTTTCTGGAAGAGACGAACTCATTGAAGGCATTTTCGGCATCGTCTTGGCTTTTGAAGCATTTCTCACGAAGGAAGTTGTCGAGGAGCTTGAAAAAGTGGTAATCGGTGGGCGAGAGGTTCGGTGAGTATGGTGGATGAGGCAGAGTCCCATAGCCTAATTCGTTCAGCTTTTGCAAGGTCGGTTTGTCCGAGCATTATTTTGAAGATGAATTGGTCCCTCTTTGTTGATCCATGCTGGGCACATACGTCGTAACTTCTGATGCATTTGGTCAATTTGGTGACAGCACTTTTCTGCTGTAATTGTTTCACCCGAATTTAGGAAGCTGTGGTGAATGAGACTGGCTGCAGACCACCAAACAGTCACCATAACCTTTTTTTGGTGGATTTTCGGCTTCGGAAAGTGTTTGAGAGTCTCATCACGATCCAACCACTGCGCGGAACGTTGTCGGTTGTCGTAGAGGATCCACTTTTCATCACAAGTTACGATCCGGTCAAGAAACGGCTCATTTTTGTTGCGTAAAAGAGGAGCGGACGACACCTCAAAACGACGATATTTTTTGATTTTCGTCTAATTCATGTGGCACCCATTTGTCGAGCTTTTTTGATTTGCCTATTTGCTTCAGATGAACAACGACTGTTGATTGGTCAACGTCGAGTTCTTCGGCAACTTCTCGTGTTGATTTGAGAAGATCGGCTTCGATTAAGGCTCTCAATTGATCGTTATCAATCACAGACTGCCGGCCGTCACGATCTTCATCTTCGAGGCTCTCGTCACCGCTACGGAATTTTTTGAACCACCGTTGTGCCGTACGTTTATTAGTGGTTTCTTGGCCAAATGCATCGTTGATATCGCAAGTTGTCTCGACAGCGTTTCGGCCTAGTTTGAACTGGAACAAGAAAATCGTTCGAATTTGCCTTTTATCCATGCTTTTTTGAAATGCTATAAAAAGTGACATAATTATTTCAAGGAAAAATAAATAAGACGAGTAGATAGAGCGAATTACGCTCTTCAAAATGATATATAACACGACCACAGATAACCAAACATTTTATTCAAAAATCTTTCACAAAAGTAAACAACATAAAAACGACATAACTTTGTGTTCAACCTAATACAAATAAAAGTTCAAAACAACATGAATAAAATGAAATGAAAGCGGAATACTTATAATTGACATAGAGCTGAAAATAAGGAAAGAGGTAATTGGTGGGCACTTTTATACAGGCATTCAAGAGGGTGGGCTAATTACTGCGTTGTTTCTGAACACATGAGATATTACATTTCGAGAAATTTAAATTTTCGAAATCCTTTTTAAACTTCTCCAGAAATCCCATTATCATAGTTGACCACAACGGCATCCATGCACCCTCACCAAGTCCTTTGAAGAATGTCCGTTGGAAGCCAAATTTCATAGAAACGGAGAAGAAGTATTGAATGGAGCCAACTACAGTACCGGCCATAAAGGTATTATATTATGGTTTTCATTCGAAAGCCCACAGTCTTTCTTGCTCCAGATGCATTTTCAGCTCTTTCAGACATATAAGTTACCTGCTTCTGATTACATTGCCTAAATATCCCTATCCCGGTGCTCATTCTACATACCGTTATTGGCCGTAAAGGTATTATATAATGGTTTTACGAGAATATAATACCATTATGGCCGGTACTGTACTTCTGCCAGGAGGCATCACACGAGCTGAAGGAGATTTCTCTGGAAATTGGGATCCCGAAATTAACCTCGGTAAGCTTTGAGTTGATTATGATTTCCATGGGCTACCTCATAGTATACTGGATAAAAAATGACTCGCTGAGTCGGAATGGTGGTAAGTGCAGTTCTCGCGTCGCAATTGGGAACATGAAAAGTGGCTATGGATTCTGTGAGGATTCATTTGGATTCTGCAATGAATCAATTCGGCGTCCTTCACCCTCAGCAAGTGTTTTGAAGAATGGAAGCCAAGCTTCGTAGAAACGGAGAAGAAGTACTTTGTAATAAAGAGGATGAGCCATACATCCAAATTCGCTTGCTACAGTACCAGCCATAAAGGTATCATATTATGGTTTTTCGACCATATCTCATTCGATATAGAACGAATCAATCTGATTTTTTCACAGTTTGTTCATGAAACAACAATGTATCAGCTAAGAACATTTGGATTTGTAAGACTAATGAATACTGGAGTAATTTGAAAAAGATCGAAAACAACAAAAACCCATAATTCTTCAATGAAACTTCGTGCTCTTAAAAATTGTTCTATCTGCTAGATTTCAATATTTTGTGGGGGAAATCATTTGTATAAATTACTGCCTGGCACCTACGGGGCATGGAATCGATGATTGTGTCGATGGTTGATTGGGGAATCTTCTTCCACTCCTCCTCGAGAAGTTTGAACTTCTTGTCGATGTCTGAAGCAGTTTTACCGGTCAATATCCTCTCCAATTCCTCCCATAGGTGCTCAATGATGTTCTGGTCCGAGCTTTGACTCAGCCAATCCAAAAGAGTGACACGGCGGCGGTTGAACCAATTGCGCACGTGATGAGAACGATGCTTGGGATCATTATCCTGCTGATACAGAAGGGTACGGCCTACGCCAAAAAAGGCCCAGGATCTCATGATGTTCTCCAAAATATTCTCATATCCGTAGCGGACGAGATTACCGAAGATGTGCTTGAGAAAACCCATTCCCGTGGCGGAGAAGCAACCCCAAACCATCTGGTTCAGAAGTCATCTTCATTGGACCCGCCAGGACTAGGCCAATATTGTCTGGTCGGACGAAAGCAAGTACAACTTGTTTGGAAGTGACGGTGTAAAGTGGATTCGTCGCCCTACCGGCATTCGCTACGTCCCCAAGTATCAACTGCCAACCATGAAGAACGGTGGCGGTTCCTGCATTGTTTGAGGTTGCTTCTCCGCCACTGGAATGGGTCCTCTGAAGCGCATCGTCGGTAATCTCGACCGCTACAGATATGAGGATATTTTGGAGAACACCATGAGACCCTGGGCACTTTCTAGCGTAGGCCGTGCCTTTGTGTATCAGCAGGATAACGATCCCAAACATCGTTCTCATCACGTGCGTGACTGGTTCAACCGCCGCCGTGTCACCCTTTTGGATTGGCCGAGTCAAAGCCCGGACCTGAACATCATTGAGCACCTATGGGAGGAATTGGAGAGGAGATTGACCGGAAAAACTGCTTCAAACATCGACGAGAAGTTCAAACTTCTCCAGGAGGAGTGGAAGAAGATTCCCCAATCAACCATCGACACTTTGATCGATTCCATGCCCCGTAGGTGCCAGGCAGTAATTGATGCAAATGGTTTTCCCACAAAATATTGAAATCTAGCAGATAGAACAATTTTTAAGAGCACGAAGTTTCATTTAAGAAATATGGGTTTTTTGCTGTTTTCATTCTTTTTCAAATTACTCCTGTATGCATTAGTTTCGCAAATCCAAATGTTGTTAGCTGATGAATTGTTGCTTCATGAACAAACTGTGAAAAAATCAGATTGATTCGTTTTATATCGAATGAGATATGGTCGAAAAACCATAATATGATATCTTTATGGCCGGTACTGTACTTCAAAATGTCAAAATGTCAAAGCCACTCTAAATTTGCGAAGATATTCGGAATATTGAATTGTATCCCCGTAATCTCTTATCACTTCAAATGAACGTGAACGTGACCCTTTCCTGGTTTCCTATTTGTAGTCCATCTTTTTTTTACACCCCATCCCGCTTCTTTAATTATTTCTATTTCTGCCCGAACGAGGTTCCATTCAAAAAAGATAATGTCTGGAATTGAAAACATGGAAAACAAAGAACAAACAACAAAACCTCCAGGAAAATCCGGATCACAGAAAAAGACGCCGTCTGTCACCAAAATGGCGTGCTTGAAGGTGCCAGCTTCAGTATCGAAGACGGTCTCCGCTGCAGGAGTTAAAGCTTCATCACTGAAGAAGTCCCGATCGTGTAGAAAAGTTAGATCTTTGAGATCCGCCCGACTTAAGGTACGCTTTGTTTGAGCTCTTCTTCTGGCATACTAACGGCGGAGATGCAGCTGTTAGTGAAAGCAAGAGACTGGCCCAATAGACGAGAAATTCTGAATTGAGAATGAGTAAGCTTCACAATTACGTCGCGTTAACGTTGCAAGAACTAGTAGGGTAACATGAAAAGAATGCGCAAACATCTCAAGTACTCAAGTTTTTTTTTCGGTTCGCCATCTGATTTTTCAATTTTTCAGCTTCGAAAAAAATTAAGCTCTGACAAACAAGACATGCAACTTTCGGAACAACGTTCCGAACAGTTGTTCAATGAGATGATTGAAAACGATAAGGAGGAAAAAGAAGAGAAGACAGTCAGCATTCGTGGCTCACGATCTCTCCTGAATGCCTCCACAAATTCTTCTTCAGATATTGTAGAGACTCCAGTGGCACCCGAAACACATTATCTGCCAGTTATTGTGAAGATAGATTCATTTATATGGCTGAAATTCTTGGATTATGTTGTTGTCAGTCGAAATATGGTGATCAGAAGAGTGGGACGATGTCTGATGACAGATTTGATGCCTGGAGATCAGCTGTCTTCTGTAGATGGAACTGTACTTTGGAATTTGGAGGTAAGGGTGCCAGGGGAACGTGCCGCTTGTAACACGCTGCAGAAAGAAATTTAGCTTTGTCTTCGTGTCATTGACGTATGATATGGAGTGCGAGTAGGCTGTCTTGGACCAGCTTCAGTTAATTTCTTATTTCAGGATTTAGAACGCGAAATCTATACTCCAAAACAAGGAAAGTTGGAGGTTACAGTAATCCGAGCTTGGAACTTGAAATGCCCGACCAATGAATTTCTGGATCGGGTCAATCCTCGTCTAGAAGATCGCCTACACTATTTCGTCACCACAGTGTACTGTAGATCGGGAACCGGTGGGCTCAAGATTTGCGCCGACAGAAAGCGGGTACTAGTACAACATGTTAGTTTTTTTATTCTACTGATCCGGATGACCCCCTTTTTGCAGATTATTGCTAATACTCCGGTGAGCTCATCCCTGCTCATTGGAGATCAAATTCTTGGTGTTAATGATGAGCTGCTGTCTCGGAAAAGTAAGAAAACCCTAAAGCAACAAGTGTGGGATATGATAAAACAGAGTACGAAGAAACAAGGTTACGCTGAGTGAGTTTCCTCTTCTGTTTTATATGGCAGAAAATCTGAATATTCTCAGAATTTTCGGTTGTCGTCTTATCGGAGCTCGTAGCTCGCCGGCTCCAAGTCTCGAGGCAGAGATTGCACAGAAGTTTGCTGATTATGCGGTCGGTGTTGAGAAGGGCACCAAGTGCGTGGAGAGGAAAAGTGTGTTAATGTTATCTGGATATCTGGATGTCCTTGCAAACATACCTGAGAAAATCCGAAATTTATTCTTTTACGACCAGCTTGGCTACTGAGAATAAATTAGCTAAACTTTAAATATGCGAGATTTTATATGATAGACGAAAGGATTGGTTTTCTGAACACGTAGACATACATGCAGAAAATGCAAAATACAGAAAAACGAACTTTTTTTTTTAGACGAAACCATAAGCTTGCCGCTGGAAGCAGATGCTCTGGAAATTGCGATGAGGGAGTTGACATTTTTGAAGCAATGGATTGGAGATGATAAGTTCGAATTGGTAAGAAGGTATTTGAAGACGATTTCAGTATTTTCTGATATCGACACAAGTGGACAAGTAGGGCAAGGATACTACGAGCAATGGGTCGTTTCCATGCCCCTAGTATCATGAACTACCAACCGATTCATAAAACACCTACGTGTGGCATCATACAATGCTTTGGACCTTCAAATTTTCAGCCACCTTGCGACAAAGGAACATCTCTTTTTGCTGATTCACTTTCTACCGCAAACGGCAGTTTATCACCAAGACGAGGCACTTCAGATTTACGGCTACAAGCTGCAAATTCGATGGGAAATATCGCCTCTCCCACAGTAGGAAGCAATGGCCCGCACACAATCGAAAAATCGGTATATGTGCCGACGTCTGCGACAGCAGCCTTATCGTTGCCGGAGTTAGGCAAAAAACGGTCTAGATTTAAGAGGATGGATAGAGATTCGCTAATTAACCTTAAGGTATACTAGGGTTTATGTGCAGACATCCATACGGGCATTGAGGGATTGTTACAGGAACAACCGGAGACTTCACCGATCACTTCGGATATTCCAGAAGAGGATGAATTGAAGAAGTGTGATGCGAAGTCTGGGATCGTAGCCTACATTCGGAATTACTGGAACTCATGAATGAATTTTTTCTTTCTGTTAGCATAAGGCTAAACTGTTTGGCAGATAATGAAAACTCTGTCTTGACTGACACTGGCATTCGGCGTGGGAGCGGGAAGTAAGAATGATACGGTATTGAAAAAAGGACGCTATTTTGGTTGGGGGGGTCAATGGTTTTTTGACTTTTTTGGAGGTTTTTGTGATTTCAAGCATGCGACGAGTCTTTAAGTATCTGGAAATGAGGAAATCAGAAAAAAGAGTTTATCTACGGATGTTTCGAAACTTGTGAGCCTTTTCTTGTCTCTTGAATGCCATGTTATGAGGCTTTGGTTGTATGTACACTGAGCCAAAATTAACGAGAGTTTAGAGTATCTTACGAAATTTACAACTTTGTATACGACATGTGTTACTTACGACCATCAACAATAGGTGCCAAATTGGAAGGTGTACTTCGCGTACTTTCCTCCTTCCACTTTCAATTGGTTATATGGGAAGCTCCACCCATTTGGGCAATGCATCTTGGAGACGCGCGCTGTCCTGTCTCTCCAAAAATACTGTCAGATTGTTCTGTCATTCGAGCATTCTACTATTCTCTTGGCTGACGTCTTCTGAACTTTGTAAATTTGCTACCTTACTACTTGTTCCATTCTACCGAACCGCAGAATGTCTCCGTCAATTCAAATCGTTTTCTTCAACCCAACGAAGAAGTACCTCGCAGGAGATTTCGTTTACGGAAAAGTTACATTGAGCTCTTCGGAGCCGATATCCGCCCGTTTCTTGAGAGTTTCGTGGAAGGGAGTAACCAAATGCGAGTTTGGGAGCTCGAAGACGGACAGAACTCAAATCCATATTTCCAATTACTTTTTCGGATGGATCGCCGACGGCAAAGAGGTACGTCTTTTTGTTTTTTTTCAGAATTGATAATGATTAAGAGCTTCAAAATATCAGCGATGATGATAAATTTTAGCAAATTTCATGAATTTTCAAAATATATAGAAGAAAACAAAACGTTTTTTCAGACTCAAATTCCTGCAGGAACTCATGGATGGCGATTCCGCTTTCGTCTTCCGAACGATTGTCCTCCTAGTTTCCACGGTATTTCCAACTTCGGAAAGACAAAATATAAAGTCTGTGTGGAGTTGGATCGTGCATGGAGACTAAACGTTGTAGCCAAAAAGGAGTTCACAGTGATACAGAAGACTAACGTGACACTTAATAACACGGAAATGTTAATTCCGTCGGAATTCAAACATTTCAGAACTTCTGGAACACTTTTCAAGGATGGACTCATTGCTATCAAGGTAGGCGCAAAAGTTATTTCAGATTATTATATTGTTTGCGAAATAGAATTGTTCAAACAAAGACATGATTCCAGTTTTCTGTAAACTCTTGACGAATTGATTTTGAATTTTTCTTGCTGAACTTTAAACTTTGAATTTCCGCCAAACTTTCAGCTAAATTTCGCCAAACGCGTCTTCGTCCCTGGAGAGAGTGCCAAAGTGCTTGTCACCATGGAAAACTATTCGACGAAACCAATCACGCAGCTCCATTTTGAGCTTCTCCAGCAATCCCATTATCATAGTCGACCACAACGGCGTCCATGCTCCGTCATCAAGTGTTTTGAAGAGTGTCCGTTGGATGCCAAACTTCGTAGAAACGGAGAAAAAGTATTGAGTGGAGCCAACGTAGCACCAAATGAGCTGAAGGAGGTTTCTCTGGAAATTGAGATCCCGAAAGGAATCCCGGCAAGTTTTGAGTCGCCCATAATTTCCATGGGTTACCTCTTGGTGTTCTGGATGAAAAATGAATCGATTAGCCGGAATCGTGTCATGTGTAGTGCTCGAATCGCTATCGACAACGTGGAAAGTGGCAATGGTTTCTGTAAGGATTCATTTGGATTCTGCAATGAACGCAAATCGGCCCCGCCTCCTTACCTACCTTAAATGTTTTCGATTTCTTTTTTAAGTATTCGTTTTTTAATAAAGTCGGAGTTTATCCATTTGTTTTCATAACATTTTCAGAATGTTTAGTTATAGAGAACAGCTCGTACAAGTCGCAAAGTTTTTAAGACCCTACATAACTCATAAATCTTAACTAAAACTTAATACGCGGTTTTTAGTTTCAACAGAGATTGAGGCGGCCACTGTATAATGTGAAATTGACGCCAGTGAAGAGCCAAAATCTCGAGTTTATTGGCAAGTATGGTATTTGATGGGAAATGTTCGGAGTATTCAATAGTTCGGATTCATATTCTAAGACTAAAACAGGCGGAAATAGAAATAAAAAGTTATGGAAAAATTGGCAATTAGAAGACATTTTCTTACATTGATCTTTATTTTTAAACAATTTTCTTCGAGCACTTATTCGGCTAACGCCATCTTCAGAGATATTATCGCCTTAAAAAAGTTCCGACATTTTTTCTAGCCCGCGAAGCCTCTAATTTGAATTTAGAGGCTCCGCCCATTTCATCATCAGAGCGCATTTGCTATGCGCGATATATTTTTTGAATTTTTATTTTTTCTTCTGAATTTTCAGAATTAAACTGGATTAAAAGAACGAAATTGTATTAATCGTGAATTTTTTTACACGTTTCTTCGAATATTTAAATATATCAATTTGCGTCATTTATTGTTTTTTTTCGTTTCTTCTGATAAAAATATATCGCGCATAGCAAATGCGCTCAAATGATGATTAATGGGCGGAGCCTCTAAATTCAAATCCCGATTTTCGCGGGCTCGAAACAATGTCGGAACTTTTTTACGGCGATAATAGTATCTATGAAACAGACAAAAATACTCTGAAACTGGAAGCTTTTACAAATGGATTTTGTGTTCTTTGATCAATAAGCGTTGTTATTTTTCAAAGGTTACAACACATTTCTATGTTAATTTGCAACCTAAGAAATTTCAGTCGTTTTTTCTTAAATTTTGTAATAATCGCATGCTGTTCAAAAGAGGCAATCGATATATCTCTAAAAAAAACGGCTGTAATACAAATCGATAAGTGAACCCGAATCGGGTCTCTTTTTTATTAAATTCCTTCCAATCCAAAATTTCTTATCAATCAAACCAATCAAACCTTTTACCTTTTATCCTTCTATGCGAAATTACTGTGCTAATTTTTATTCGTATTCTTTATTTATTCGTATTGCATTTATTCCTTTCTCCTCTAAGTCTCTTCTCCCTCACTCCCTTCCTGTGACGTAGGTTGTTTTTTAGCATGCATTCTGCATTGCTAAGTGTTGAAGGCGCTCTCCCCCTTTTTTCTAGAATATCTCGCCCCGCAATGGAAATACGGTACTTGGTTCCCGTTTTGTTTGAACTGTGGATTTTTATTTCCCTAAAATTTACTTTAATATTTTAAGACTTACTTTTGCTTTGTTGAGTTTTTTATCTGTTTCTTTTTTGTTATTACTTTTGTTGACAGCATTTCGTTGTTTACTCTTTACTGTTCTTAATGAAAAGGTTTAATTACCCAAGTTTGAGGTTCTTGGGTAATTAAACCTTTGGCGCTATGGTAGTTGTTGCGGTCAATGGTTTTTTTTAAATTTATTCATTGACTAGATTTGCCTCTTATATTTTCAAGGTTATAATACATGAAAAGATTAGATAATAATAAATATTAAGCTACAGATATACAGTAGCGGCCAATCAAATATCACCTTTTTGTTTTTCGGCTATAACTTTTTTCAGAAAATAGATAGAAACTCAAGGTCTTTTGTGAAAATGTGTCAAATTGAACCAAAAATATGATCCGAATCGATTTTTCTCGATAAAGAAAATATTTTCGGAAATATTTGAAATACTCGATTTTTCGGATTTTAGCTATTACTGGTTTATGGCAAGAACACACGGAAAAGAGCAACGAAAGAGACAAAAAAATTGTAAAAGTTAACTAGAAAGGATCAACATTTTGTTGCGAAGCATCTAGCATCAATGACGGCTTGCCATCTTCTAGGCATCGCAGAAGCAGCTTGCCGAGCAGTTCACTACCCATCGTAGCACCGTTTCAATATTTCTAAAACGCTGGAAGACTCAAAACGGACAAGCAATCAAAAGAAAACACTTGGGGATTCGTGTTACGGACCATCTGACAGAAAGAAACATCGTCCGGGCTTCCAGAACCAACCCAAGGCGGTCTGTCGCTGAAGTTCTCGAGCAAGTTTCTCATCGTGGATCGCTTGTAGCAAGCATCAGAACGATCGGACGCGTCTGAATGATGCCGGACTGTTTGGTAGGAGTCCTGTGAAGAAACCATTCATTTCAGACCGTAATCGAGCAGCCCGTGTGGCCTGAGCACGCGCTCATCTGCACTGGACTCAGAACCAATGGGAACGAGTATTATGGAGCGATGAGAGCAAGTTCATGCTGTTTGGTTCCGATGGAATTTCTTATGTCAAACGACCAGTGGGGGCCAGATTTGACCCAAAATATCAAACACCAACTGTCTAACATGGTGGAGGCAACGTAATGGTGTGGTCCTGTTTCAGCAACCATTGACTCGGACCTCTTCACCGAATCACTGGCATAATGGACAGATTTGTGTACGAACAAATCCTGGAAAAGTCATGCTCCCATTCGCTCGTGCTTTCCCAAGAGTTCGTTACTTGTTTCAACAAGATAATGACCCAAAACACACTTCCAAGCACATCAAAGTGAGTCAAACTACCATATAATTTCTTTAAGAATTGGTTTGCGACCAACCGTGTGAATGTGATGGAGTGACCCAGTCAAAGTCCAGACCTCAATCTCACTAAACATTTGTGAGAGGAGCTCGAAAAACGTGTTTCTGGTATCCGTGATCGAAATGCCGACGAAAAATTCGCTCAATTGCAAGACGCATGGGCGAATATTCCCCAGTCTACTTTGAGCAACTTCATTCAGTCGATGCCGAGAAGATGGCAAGCCGTCATTGATGCTAAAGGCTTCGCAACAAAATATTGATCCTTTCTAGTTAACTTTTACAATTTTTTTGTCTCTTTCCTTGCTGTTTTCCATGTGTTCTTGCCATAAACCAGTAATAGCTAAAATCCGAAAAATCGAGAATTTCAAATTTTTCCGAAAATATTTTCTTCATCGAGAAAAATTGACTTGGATCATATTTATGGATCAATTTGACACATTTTCACAAGAGACCTTGAGTTTCTATCTATTCTCTGAAAAAAGTTATAGCCAAAAAACCAAAAGGTGATATTTGATTGGCCGCTACTGTACATGAAGTATTGTTCGAAATTCCCAAAAATTAATGTGAGGTGTGGTAAAAGATTTAGTTGAATGATGTTAGTTCTGAATGAGGACGATGATATATTTGTCGGAAAAATTGAGTGAGGAAGAGAGTTTTCAGTCATTTTTTGAGCTTTTTTCTTGATTTTTTTTCTGAAAATGTTTGTTGCTATTGTTAAAATATTTGTAAGTTGTTTTTTTCACGCGTGACGCTTAATACGATCAAGCGTGGCGCGCTTCAACGATGAGCAATTTTTGCTATTTTTTTTTGATTTTTTTTTTCGCTTATTAGTTAATAATAACTTACTAGTTAGTTAGTTAATCATCTCGAATTCTCGACTTGAAGTAAGCCTAAGCCTAAGCCTTAGTATCCAAAGTGTGGCCTCAAAAAAAATTTATGGGATGATCATTACTTTGAGGCGCTGTGGCATTTCAAATATCATAATGAAGCGAAATTTTACGAGTTATGGACCGGAATCGCCAAGAAATCTTTTTTGTGTGTATTTTTGTTGTCTGCCAACAAAATTGCTCTAAAAATTGCTAGTGTTATTCGAGTATATCTAATAACATTTTCAGAAAAAAAAATCAAGAAAAAAGCTCCAAAAATGACTAAAAACCATTGACCCTCCCCCAACTACCATAGCGCCAAACCTTTTTATTAAGAATTTAATTACCCAATCCATACCCTGAAGGACCTACTCACATCCCGACAAGTGGTTAATTTAATATGTTATAGATGTGATGGATGTATGATGAGAAACGGAGGATTTCTTAAAAAAAAATACAAATCTACACTGAAAATAGAGTAAGACGGAGTGAAAATGTTCAGGAAATGATTACGGCACTGCAGTATAGATAAATGTGGAAAAAAAACCTCAGAAGCGTCATTAGACTTCTTCAAGAAATCTTCAAAGTTCGAAACCAACTCGTTAAGCTCTTCTTTAACTTTTAAATATGTATTAGTCTTATTTAAGCATCCTCTAGAGCTCTTCGTCTGTTTAGAGGGTACGCCAAAAGTATGGTAACACATTCAAAGTGATGCAAGTTTCTCAAAATGAGCCGTATCAATTAAAAAATTGAAAAATGGTTTATTGAAACTTTTCTAAAGATGAAATTATCAAAATTGTTCTATGCGGTTGCCTTTGGGGGTGTGGATGACGTATTGCTCATTCGAAGCTTCAGATTCATTCTTCTCATGCTTTGTGGATTCCGACAAACTCGTTCTGCAGTATTCTCTGGAGTGATCGAAGTGCGCGGTCGTTAGCTTTTTGAACGGTTCTTGAGTTTATTTAACTTATAAAAACGTTTAATTATTTTCAAGCAGTTGTTCGTGAGATTCCGAGAACTTTTTGAATAAAAGTTTCAAAGTGTACTGTCATTATTGGTACACTTGGACACGATGAACACAATTTTAATTAAGCACGTGCACCTGATTTTGAACATGAAACATTCTTTGGTGCAGGAGCTTGCGCCTAAAAATGATCACTGCCGTCTTTCAAATCTTGCGCCAAAAAGTCGATTAGGAGGTCTTTTAAGAACATTCCCCTTTCGTGGGTTTAGACTTACTTGGAGACTCAATAAATCCCGTTCAAAGCATCGCTAGTGCTGTGGCTAGTCTACTGCTCATGGCCAATCTTCTATGCTGCCTATAAATTTTATAAAAGCAGTTAAACCCAATGGATACGCCCGCCAATGATGGAACTCTCGATACTGGCTCCATAAAACCACTGAAGGAACGAACGAGGAGATTAGCGCTAATAAATACATAAAATTCTTTGAGAATTTGGTTATTAGAGTGTAAATTACTTTCAATTCAGCTCATCCGTCTTGACAGCTGGAAAATAACTCATCATCAAAATGGTAATGTTCTTAAAGACCCTTCCTTTCCCGACCTCTACATAAACCCGGATGAGATATAATGCTCTCCGTTTCTCAGTTGACGATTCTCTTGAAGTGTACCTATTTTATCATTACCTGACCCGCCTATTGCGTCTTCATTAGCGCCTTCTTACCTTTGCACTTCGCTTTGTATTTATTGGATAACGAGAGTAACGGTGTATAATTCAAAATTGCTAACAGTCATAATTGTTTCAGAGCACGGGTAATAACAGAAGTTTATAAAAAATACTGTGAAAAGAGGAACGCGAGAAAGGAACATTGTTCAAAAAAGCATTGAAAATGACAAAGTGAACGTCGAAAGTTAAAAATAAAACAGTTTAAGTTGAGGATTGCTTACAAGTTAGGAAAAAAGATAGCCAAATTTACAGGAAAGGGGGGGGGGTGAAGTAGGGTTGACTCAATAGAGAGGGGGGTGGGGGGGCTTACAATTTACTTCAATTTACAATACAATACAATACAGTTAGATAATCTCGATTCCATACTACCGGGATCAGAAGAAAATTTGTTTGATTGGAATTGGGTAAAAATAAAAGAGTTCTGAAGATATTTTTGATTGATAAAAAATGGAAGTTTGCGAAATTATTTTATTTTTTAACAAACAGCAATAATAAACACATGGATAGATCAAGGGAGAGTGACTTCCTCCCCAAAATAAATTGAGAATTCCTGCATTTCTAATTCAACGACTGGCTTCTTCTTGGCCACCATAATCTCGACGGGAAACTTAATTTTTGACGAAAACAATGCACCGGTGTGCAAGACGAACTTCAGAAAGTATGACACATTGATGACTTCAGAAGTGAACGATGGTACTGTAGATTTGTCCAATTTCATCGAATATGAGAATGATTTAATTTGGCACGACAGAAGACGGAAATCATATTTTGCCGATTCTCTAATCTTCAGAATCACTGTACGATGAAGCGGGTGAACTCCAGTATAATATTCGATGCGTTGGTAGAGGCCTACGGAAATCTTTTGAATGGTTCGGATACTGTTGTTACGGAAGACTGTGTCAATGGTAAAGTTAAGGTCTGGTTGCACTATTTTCTGGGAGAGACGCGCCTGAAAAACGTAAAAATGGTATATTTGAAAGCAAAGAAAGGAAATACACTTTCAAATTTAACTTTAATATTAAATGGAGCGAGTTTGCACTCTACGTCACGTCCCTTTCTCTCTCTCTCTCTCTTTCAGTTTATTATATCCAGTCTACCTTACCAGGAATTCGACATGTCTCACATGCGTTCCTATGACACTGAATAGCATAAAATAACGGGTAAAAGGACAGAGTTGTTCTTCCATCCAACGAAATTCTTGCTCTGACACATTTCTAGTCACTGTTATTTCTCTTCTAGTGAATCGATCAAATGCACCGTCGCGAAGCATTTCAACTTTCACATAATATCTGATGATCCCCTGGTTTGAGTTGAAGGATGGAGGGCAATGATAAGGAAGACGGAAGGAGAACGGGTAGGTGAAGAGTCCACTGCTGATGCGTTCCTGGGTAGAAAGGGATATGAAATTACTTCTAGAAATGAGCATATTCTGTAAATCTTGAAAACTCACATGACCGTGTTTGCGCTCCCATGCGACTTCCGATCTGCTGACGTAGCAGAATTCACCGATTCTCTCCAAGCCTCCCCACCCGGGTTCGGCCTTTCCTTTAAGTGTGACTTTTATGAATCGACAACTAGTTGGTTTGTGGAACACGATTCTCAACTGTCCGGAGACTACATCTCCGCCGACGAATTCATGATTCGGCTTGTCTAACTTGACACAGGTAGAGTCTAGGACAAACGGCATGTATCTGGAGAAAAGCTCTTTTTGTGAAATTAGCAGAACAAGAATTGAATTTTGTTCAACGAGAGGACAAAAAATAGAAAACCAGCCGACCTGGAGAAAAAACCAGAATAAGTGAATCTTGACACAAATGAGAGGAGCCAAATGGGAAGAGGCAAAAGTAGGCGGAGCCTTCTTTCTATGGATCAATAGATTCAGGCTGTCATACATACAAACCTCTAGAAGAGAGCCAGCATACAACGAACATCAAGAGATCTAGAGAAAAACATTCATCTGTTACCATGTTACTTCACGTAGGCGGTGGACGGAAAAGAAGCTTGCTCTGTCTTCTGTGAATCATATGCGGGTTTTGAAGGGTTCCGAAAACGATATACAGAAATTACGCGAAAAAATCAAAAAAAAAATAAAGCTGAAAAAGAGTTTTTTAATCAATTTTCAGATGATTTCGGATGAGTTATACGAGACAGTCTCCTAATGCTCAGCGGAAGACGGAAGCGTATGTTGATTTGCTCGAAGCAGAATACGGTTCCAGATATTCGACCATTCCTGATTCCAATTTTTAAATTCTTCGTAACTTTGGCAATGAAACAGCTTTGTTAGCAAGAATCTCTTTTGTTCATTTCTCATTTTCTATCCATTTTATTACTCTCATTATTTTCGCAATCAGAGTTCGCTCTTTCCTTTCGTTTCCCTTTTATTCTACCAATTCCCATTGAGGGCACATCTGTGCGAATGTCCTTTACAATTTTTTTTTAAAACTGTACTCTTATGAATTAAATACATATGCAGGGTGCAGTAAAGGTAGTGTAACCGAAAGAAAACGGTATAACTTCACTAAAAAAATATTCTAACGTTAAAAAAAAAATTTTAATCATGATTTTCAGTGGATGGGCAGCACGGTGAATAAGCCGACCTTTGCTTTTGGCTTCTCGAGGATCTCGAGCAAGTACACGATTATTTTGGGAATTGAATTTCGCTTCCAGATTTAATAGCTTTATATCGATGAGCATTGCCGCTAAATGCATATTTTATCGCGTACCGGGAAGAAACGTCTTGCATTTTTGGATTCGGAGGAGTTTTTTTCGATCCGAAAGAATAGCAATTTTTCGTACTCGATATGACATCATCTTCAACATATTTCGGTCACTTGCACATACTTCTGTGAGGATTGCGTCTGATGCTTTCCCGAATCCCTTTGACTTGCTCTGCAGTGATGGAAATCCTCGGTCCGCTTCTCTGTCAATTACAGTACTGGCCATAAAGGTGTCATATTTTGGTTTTTCGACCATATCTCATTCGATATAGAACGAATCAACCTGATTTTTTCACAGTTTCTTTATCGAGCAACAATGTATCAGTTAAGAACGTTTGGATTCGTGAAACTGATGTATAGTGGAGTAATTTGAAAAAGAACGAAAACAACAAAAACCAATATTTCTTGAATGAAACTTCGTGCTCTTAGAAATTGTTCTATCTGCGAGATTTCCATATTTTGTGGGAAAAACCATTTGCATCAATTACTGCCTGGCATCTACTGGGCATAGAATCGATCATTGTGTCGATCGTTAATTGGGGAATCTTCTTCCACTCCTCCTCGAGAAGTTTGTACTTCTCGTCGATGTTTAAAGCAGTTTTTCCGGTCAATCTCACCTCCAATTTCTCCCATAGGTGCTCAATGATGTTCTGGTCCGAGCTTTGACACAGCCAATCCAAAAGGGTGACACGGCGGCGGTTGAACCAGCTGCGCATGTGATGAGAACGATCCTTGGGATCATTATCCTGCTGATACACAGAGGTACGGCCTACGCTAGAAAGTGCCCAGGGTCTCGTGGTGTTCTCCAAAATATTCTTATATCCGTAGCGGTCGAGATTTCCGACGATGAGCTTGAGAGAACCCATTCCCGTGGCGGAGAAGCAACCCCAAACAATGCAGGAACGTAATCTCGATCGCTATGGATATGAGGATATTTTGGAGAACACCATGAGACCCTGGGCACTTTCTAGCGTAGGCCGTACCTCTGTGTATCAGTAGGATAATGATCCCAAGCATCGTTCTCATCACGTGCGCAACTGGTTCAACCGCCGCCGTGCCACCTTTTTGGATTGGTTGTGTCAAAGCTCGGACCAGAACATCATTGAGCACCTATGGGATCAATTGGAGGTGAGATTGACCGGAAAAACTGCTTTAAACATCGACGAGAAGTACAAACTTCTCGAGGAGGAGTGGAAGAAGATTCCCCAATCAACGATCGACACAACGATCGATTCTATGCCCAGTAGATGCCAGGCAGTAATTGATGCAAATGGTTTTTCCCACAAAATATGGAAATCTCGCAGATAGAACAATTTCTAAGAGCACGAAGTTTCATTCAAGAAATATGGGTTTTTGTTGTTTTCGTTCTTTTTCAAATTACTCCACTATACATTAGTTTCACGAATCCAAATGTTCTTAACTGATACATTGTTGCTTGATGAACAAACTGTGAAAAAAATCAGATTGATTCGTTCTATATCGAATGAGATATGGTCGAAAAACCAAAATATGACACCTTTATGGCCAGTACTGTATTATTATTCCGAGTTGCTTCGCCAATTCCGAATGCTGAACAGATCTCACCAGTTACCTTGCCTTGCTTGTGCAGAACGGTATTTGATGATCGGTAAATAGAATGACCCGTCATTATTGTGAAAACCGACATAAAATATGAAACTTTGCAAAGAAAAAAGGAAACTGTAAAAACAGGGTTTTTTTTCCAATCCTCCCCACGAAAATCAGAAATGAGAAAGCGTTACTCAAGAAATACATGTTGATTCGTACTTGGTTTCTGATGGCCCAGTGTCCGTGTGATGTATTAAAGGAGAGAGAGAGAGGGTGAGATCTGTCTTCAACAGTTCGCCGCATCATCTTGTTGAAACCAAAAAGAAATAGTGGTAATCAGACATTGTTCTGATATCTTCCACCTGGAGTTCAGCTGTGAGCTGGTGCCAGTCTAATTTATGGGTTCGAGCCAATTTCTCTGTTCGAAAATGCAATATGCTCATTGCCTTCTTCTGTCCTGTACAGACGGACTTCAAATTTAATACTCAATTTTCACATCGTTACTTTTTGAAAAGGTCAAACGCTCAGTGTCTTTTTTTATCTCGACCGCTATTGTGCAACTCATCTGCTCGTGTTCAAATGATTCTTTTTTCTCTTTCGTTTCATGGGTTATTAAAGGATTGGAGACAGTGAGAAATAGAAAAAAATGGGACGGCTAAACTTTAACACTTCCCTGCGTCTCTCGAGCTTTCATAGCCTTCCCGTTCTGGTCATACAAGTGATCGTTTTGGAATCTCTCGACGTTTCTATCTTTTTTTCTCTCAGCTCCGCACTGAAATCAGCACTCCGCCTATAGTGTCTTGCTGGCAAACTATTGTGTCTTTTATTGAATATCTTGTTTTTAACCAGTTTTTTAGAAATTCACCGCCTCCAGTGGAAGAACACTAGCTCGCGTCATTTCGGCTCAAACAGTTCTCATCCTAAGCTTTTTCAGATATGCTTGCACACTGCAGGGATCATTTAATTCGTTTTGACAGTCCAATCTATTTTGCCGGAGACACAGTTAAAGGAACAGTTCACCTGATTGTGGAAAAACCTGTTGAGGTACGTTGCTTAAGTTTCTCGTGGCTTGGCGAGTCTCGCACTGGATGGTTCGGAAACGGCGATGGGAAATACATCCACGCGCACATTAAGGATTCGCTCTATCTGTGGCATGCCGACGACGAAAATGTGAATTTTTTATCAGAAAATGAATGACAAGCTGAAAAAAGTCCTCATTTTTCAGAGCATCTTACATCCAGCATGCTACGAATTTCCGTTCGCCTTCAGACTTCCGGATGATGCTCCGCCAACATTTACAGGAGTTCACGGGCAGGTGAAATATTCCGTCAAATTGGTTTTGAATCGCCCAAATCTACCTATTTGGGTTTTTGAGAGGAAATTGGTCGTGAGCCGAAAATTCCCGTTGCATTATCTTGCTCTTAAGAAGCAGTTCCATTTGGAGTGTCGGACAGTTCCTGGATTGTTCTCAACTTACGGTGACGTTGAAATCAAGGTGAGTGAAGGTCTAAGCATGCAAAGAAGCAAAACACGTGAAAATCTACGTTCATCCATCGATCCTTTCCAGATCTGCCCCGTTGACAAAATAATGATTCCTGGACGAAAGACCGAATTGCGCATTCAACTCACAAACTTATCTCGTGTCACGCTGAATGGCCTAGAAATCGATCTCTATCAATATGTCCACTGCCACTCGAGACCACAGGAATCTTTGTGTCGTGCGGGTGCGAACACACGATGTTCTTTGCCAAAGAGTCGTCAGAGGAATCAGAAAAATTGGATCAAGGGTACAGGTGTCAATTCGCTCTATCTTCGTCCGCAGAACGAATCCATATATGTAATGTCAATAGTTATCCCGGCATTCATCACTCCAACCTTCAACTCGCCGTGCTTCGCGGTCGAGTATGAGTTGAAGACGACGGTTATCACGCAGGGAGTCCTCGCACACTCGGTCACCTTCATGATGAGCGTTGAGATTGGTCACGTGAATTGTGATTACAGGGACGTAGATCTATTCGGTGGAGATCTTGAAGTCGTCGGTGTACAAAGACATGAATGTCGTGCTGTCGACCACGTTGGCGGCGGTGCAGAACAAGATGAGGACGACGATCTACCGCCAAGCTATTCCGAAATTTTCCTGGCATAAATTACTTTTTTGTATTATTTTTCCTTGTTTGTCTATTAGGTTGAACACAAAGTTATTGCGTTTTTGAACCTTCAACTTTAAATGACCATAACTGTTTTTTAAAATCACATTTATTAATCGAAATAAAAACCATTAGAATCAATAAATTTTTGCCAACGAGAAACAAGTATCTTATGTCGGTAGCGTAAAAGTCCGGGTTTCTGGAAGCGACGAACTCATTGAAGGCATTTTCGGCATCATCTTGGCTTTTGAAGCATTTCTCGCGAAGGAAGTTGTCGAGGTGCTTGAAAAAGTGGTAATCGGTGGGCGAGAGGTTCGGTGAGTATGGTGGATGAGGCAGAGTCCCATAGCCTAATTCGTTCAGCTTTTGCAAGGTCGGTTTGTCCGAGCGTTATTTTGGAGATGAATTGGTCCCTCTTTGTTGATCCATGCTGGACACATACGTCGTAACTTCTGATGCATTTTGTCAATTTGGTGACAGTACTTCTCTGCTGTAATTGTTTCACCCGAATTTAAGAAGATGTGGTGAATGAGGCCGGCTGCAGACCACCAAACAGTCACCATAACCTTTTTTTGGTGGAGTTTCGGCTTCGGAAAGTGTTTAGGAGCCTCATCACGATCCAACCACTGCGCGGAACGTCGTCGATTGTCGTAGAGGATCCACTTTACATCACACGTTACAATTCGGTCAAGAAACGGCTCATTTTTGTTGCGTAAAAGAAGAGCGGACGACACCTCAAAACGACGATTTTTTTGATTTTCGTTTAATTCGTGTGGCACCCATTTGTCGAGCTTTTTTGATTTGCCTATTTGCTTCAGATGAACAACGACTGTTGATTGGTCAACGTCGAGTTCTTCGGCAACTTCTCGTGTTCATTTGAGAGGATCGGCTTCGATTAAGGCTCTCAATTGATCGTTTTCAATCTCAGACTGGCTGCCGGCACGCTCTTCATCTTCGAGGCTCTCGTCACCGCTACGGAATTTTTTGAACCACCATTGTTCCGTACGTTTATTAGTGGTTTCTTGGCCAAATGCATCGTTGATATCGCGAGTTGTCTCGACAGAGTTTCGGCCTAGCTTGAACTGGAACAAGAATATCGTTCGAATTTGCCTTTTATCCATGCTTTTTTGAAGTGCTATAAAAAGTGACATAATTATTTCAACGAAAAATCAATAAAACGAGTGAATAGAGCGAGTTACGCTTTTTAAAATGATATATAAAACGACCACAGATAACCAA
Source organism: Caenorhabditis inopinata (assembly GCA_003052745.1). Taxonomy (NCBI): domain Eukaryota; kingdom Metazoa; phylum Nematoda; class Chromadorea; order Rhabditida; family Rhabditidae; genus Caenorhabditis; species Caenorhabditis inopinata. Next base: position 10,190,601 of record AP018152.1, on the reverse strand, counting down.
ACATTTTATTCAAAAATCTTTCACAAAAGTAAACAACATAAAAACGCAATAACTTTGTGTTCAACCTAATACATGTAAGAGTATTTCTTGAGAAGTAAAAATTTCTGTTTTCTGCTCTCTGAAAAGCCCACTATAAACTTGATATTCCACGAGATGTACACAAATATAATAAGAGTTGTATTGGCTCCCGGAGCCAAAAAAAAGCAAATCTCCAAAATGGAGCTCCATGGCACCGTGAAATTTGCTCAATCAATAGGATAGGTGGTAGTGGAATTTCAGTTCTTGATTGGCGAGCTAACTCCCCAGACATAAACATGACCGAGAATGTTTGAGGATATATGTGCTGAAGAATATTTGAGATGGAAAAAAACTGGAGCTACGACAGTGTCCCGGCTCTCAAACAGACCAAGGGTAGAAAAAAATTATTGTTGGGCAACGTTTACCTTTCTATGGATTCCCATATTTCTGATGAACTTCACAGTGATCTTTATTGATTATTAAATCACATTTAGACTCAATCGCCTTTTTCAAATTTATTTGATCTGACGTATCATTATGTGGATTTTTTTATTTTCCGATAAAATTGATTATTCCGTTCTCTTTTAATTCATTTTTTGGTGGCAAACCTGAAAGTAATGTTGTTTTCACATATTTTCTAAAAAGACCAAAGATTTCTATTTATTCGTTTTGGAATTATTGAAGCCTTGAACGGTGGCGTATCTTTACGTGGAACAATGTAGTTTAGAAATAAAAATAAGCGAAAGTGATTATTTTTCCAACGGTTTAGCTTGTTGTACGTGAAAATTTGTGTAAAACAGCAAAAAAAAAATCAATGGTGAAATAATGTTATTGATTTGAATTGTTTCCTCTCTCATAATGGAGCACGTTTACATTAAGAACCGATTACACACGAATTAATATAGTATGAAACTTTAAAAAGTTATATATTTTTCTAGCTTTCAATTCAAGATTTGAGTTTGCCGAAACAAACGAAACTTACGATCTGAAATTCGTACTGATTGTGCCTTTACAAAGCTCATAGTTCACTCTTCACTACAATTCAATTCACATGTTCGTGGTGCAATCAGTATTATCATCATCATCACAGTTCATGCATTTGCATAAGCGATGCTATAAAACTGTCGGAGGAAGGAGTGACTTCCGAAATATTGTATTACTATACTATATTAAATACTGCTACATTGCAAAAAATGTCAAATGAAAGTTCCGTAGCGTCGTCGACTTCTTCGGAAACGGTTACGGTCAACAATGAAAATGAGCAAGAGGAGAGAAGATATGGATGCCTTGGAGCAAGCCGTTATGTCATCTTGGTTATTGCTCTCTTACTTCTTTCTTCCATTCTTTCTTCGTGAGTTGTTTTCCTTAAGATTTCCACGAAAGACGAAACAAGTCTTTCGTGGAATCCTTTCGTCTCGTCTTGCGTTCGTCTTACGTCATCAATTAAAATACATTCGAACAAACACAATGTGTCTATCTCTGTGTCAGACGAAATCTAGAAGATGACAAAGACGGGACGAGATGGTCTTATTTCGTCTTTCGTGGAAGCCTTAGTTTTCCTTGATTTTTTCCAAGGCAAATGCACTTTTACTAACAATTTTTTGCTACCAGCGCTTTTTCGCTATCGGTGGCAAAATGTTGCCACTCTTTAACAAAGGAGGTCTACAATTCTTTGCATTCTGTACTTCTTTGCCTATTTGAAGAGTACCATTCCGGATCTGACTATTTCAGAACCGACAATTTTTGCATCCAGAAGTTTCGAAACTAGGTGTTTCTAAGATGTTTATATATGAAACCGGCTGGTCTGAAACATCCAGCTTTGAACGACAAAAAGAAGTGTACGTATGCACTTTGCCCAATACCATACGCTCTATATCATGACAGTCCCCGAGGACAGATATTTCACCTCCTCTAAACTTATTTAAAAACTCAGTTTAAGCTTGGGCAACTTTCAGAATCATCTGCTACAATGCGAGCTACGTCTCCATGGTCAACCTTCATTCTTCACCATACTGGGAAGATTTTGCCACCTCCAACAAATCGATTTCTGAAATAAACTGGAACGATCCTGACCTCCCTCTTGGCCAAAGACGGTTCGCTTTTGGAACAACTGAAAAATCACTCGGATTTGCCGCCGGATTCCTTGGAGCCATTGCAGCGGTGGTGCCGATGTCGAGAATCACCGCGCGATTTGGCGTGCACAAAGTAATGGCAATATCAGGAGCATTATGCGCGATTTTGGTAGCCATCATTCCGATTGTTATCTCGTGGAATTTTCCTGCTTTCGTCGTACTTCGCGTAATACAAGGTGTCACTATGTCTAATTTGTTCACAACTGCCGGTGTTGTTGTCAATGAGTGGGCAACTGTAAATGAGAAGGGTCTTTTTATTTCTGTGCTCTCAGCTCATGTGGAGGTGGGAGCAGTGTTCACAATGCCGGTTTCTGGAGCTTTGGCTACTAGTGGTAGGTTGATTAAAAAGTCAGAGAACTGAAAATTATTTCTCTACTTTTTTCTTTCATGAATTCTCTTCCGCTTTACCTTCTAGTTTAGTAAAATATATTTGTATTTGCAGCCGGTTGGCCATGGGTGTTCTATCTACACGGCGCTATCCTCGGAGCACTCACTATTCTTTGGACAGTCTACTACAGAGATCGTGCAGTCAAACATCCATTTGTGCAGAGGAAAGAGTGGAACAAGATCAGCTTTGGTAAAAAACCTAATCAACCCGGAAAAGGTCCAAATACAGTAAGATTTCAGAACAAATTAAAGAATTCTGGCAAATTGAGACAATATAATTTCTTTTAGACTCCCATCCGCAAAATTGTCTCCTCGATTGTTATCTGGGGTGTGTGGATTGCTGTGATCGGAAACTTTTTAGTCTCACAATTTTCAATCTCTTATGCTCCCATCTATCTTCGAGGTGTCATCGGGTGCACACCTACGGAAGCTGGCCTTCTGACACTGATCCCCATGGCTTGCTTGGTAACTTTTTGAAGTTTTCCTGTCAAAACCCAAACTGTCAAAATTGCAGCTCGTCATCAAGTTCAGCACGGGTTTCTTATCGGATCGCATCAAATCAATTTCGGATCTTACAAAAATGAAAATGTTCAACTCCTGCGCTCTTCTTGGCTCCTCTATTTTCTTCATTATTCTGGCATGCTCGAATCCTGGAGGCAGCAAAGTTTTAGACGTTATATTGCTTTGTAAGTCCTACTTATTTCTGTTTCCATTCTTATATTGAACACCTAAAAAGACCATTTTGCAGCCATCCCTATGGCTCTTCTCGGCTTCTCTTCTGGCGGGTATAGCAAGTGTGCTGTCATGGTTTCCGGGCAGTACTCGCCGTTTGTCATGTCTATTGTGCAGGTGGGTCTAAATTAGTATGTTCAAGTTAGTATGTCCCAAACCAATTGCTATATTGTCTTATGATGCACAGATTCCCCTCACAAGTTCTGAAGTATGTGGGAAATTCAGTTAACCCGGGTTGACGACGGGCGGGTATAGCGGGTAACTTTCTTAAAATGAGAACTATAGCTTAAGAAAGATCACAAATTGTGAAACTCGGCGGGATGTAGGTACGTCTTTGAATTCGTATTCATAGAAAGGGTTTCCACGGTAGACGGGTTGGCAAAAGCGACCGCCCCCCCCCCCACAATTCACAATAGACAAATTTTTACTTCACTATATCATAAGATTCACTGAAATGAAAATGTGGCAACCTTTTGGTGATGTAGTGGAAATATCAATCTTTACGAAAAGAAATATACACAAGAGTCGTTTGGGTCCTACCCGGAAAAGCACAGTTTCAAAATTGATTCGCATTTCACTCACTGACAACTCATTTCAGAAGTACAGCAATACGAATTTAAAAATAAAAGATTCTTACAGTTAGAACTGTCGTCAAGTCTAGCGTTCAGTGTGCATACATCTTTTGTCCATTATCTTACACAACACATCATGTTTCTTCTTTAAAATTCCTGGGTTCAATTTATAAGTTTCCAAGTAACCGCGGCTGGAAATTGTAATTATTTCTCCGATGTCCTCATTTCTTTATACTTGCAGATCATCGCATGCTCCTCGCTCATGGCAGGCTCGTTCTTGGTGCCAGCTCTGACGCCGAACGACAGTTTCAGCGAATGGCAGAGAGTGTTCATGATCTATGGTGCCGTTTTAGCCATTACCAACACAATTTTCATTGTGTTCGCGAGGTGTGTCTGCATCCGTTTTCATTCCAACCTCGATGTTTCAGAGCGGAGCCTGCAAAGTGGTCTACTCAAAAAGGTGACTTGACACTGGCAGTGGCTGTCATGGGATCTGAAGCAATTAAGCAATCTGATTCAGCACCTTCCGAATGCGTTCATCCGGAAAATGGAACTGCTTGAAGGGGCACAACTGCTATATCCAACTGATGGCGGGTGGCGCCATGATTGTTAGACTTCCCTGTATATCCCAGCATAGATAACTCAAATTGAAACAATGCAACTACAAACCATCTCACTTTGAAATCTCAATCTTTAATATCATTTTTTAGAAAGTTTTGCTCTAATTCTAAACGGTTTTCCCCTAATTTCATACTTCTTTTTTCAATTAATAACTTCTAGAACTTTGTGCAATAAATAATTGTCTTAAAGATAATATTAAATAAGAGCCACTGAGCTTATCCTGATTCTCACCACGATCTACAGTAATATGATTCCTAAATCCGAGACTACTTTAAAAAATACGCAATTTTCCAACAAAAAAGTGATCGAATCGAAATCGCGTTTTCCAACCTCCTCGTGACATCGCATGACCCTTTTCTCTAAAAATTAGGCAAATGGAACGAAAAAGGAAGCGCAGTCAAAGCTCCTGCCCGACATTAAATCATTTCACATTGCTTTAGTCTTTTATTTTGCGAAAAATCCTCGCAGGAAATAATGCAGGGCAAGTCTCCAAAGCTTGTTTCTAAAGGAAGCGATGCAGCAAGTGTCAAGGAACACTTGAAAAAGGTGAGCGGTTTCAGCTTAATATGGCGACATTTCTGAGGTAACAATTCATACTGAACATTAGTGGGTTTTCTCATTTTTTCACATTCCAAGGTCTATATTCCCAACATGAAATGACTTAGGTGAGTAGCGATTCATTCATACACCATGGTGATTTTGCGAATTACAATTTTCCTCTTTTTTAAAGGCCTGTGGGCGGTTTGCCATACTGGAATGCTTACAGAGATAGACCGCGAAGGGTTTCCCACCGCCCGGTATGCAAAGAACTGACGAATCTGCTCTCATTATTCGTTCATGTTATAGAAAGTTTGGAGAAAACATAGAAAACATGTCGAATATTGGTCACAAGACTGATTAGCGAGTAAATCGTTTTCCTATGCTCTAAGTTGCTGTGTGGATATGGAGCTATGTTTGCGCCCAATTTGTCAGACGTTTGTCGCTGCAGAGCCAAATCAAATGTTTGATTGACAAGTAACACGTCAATCCCAAAAGCACATCTGAATCGCGACTGTTAGCTACCTCGGCTAAGTCGGCTACGGCGAACGTCCGCTATCATTCACATAGGTTTTATTTTGATTTATTCATAAACATGTTAAATACAGAAATATGTACTATGGGTACCGCGATGGAAGGAAAGGTAATAATTCGCTTAAAACACAATCAATCATAGAAAATGAAGTTTCGAAAAGATGAAACGATGATTCAGCAAAAACAAAAGAAAAAAGAATGAACCCAGTTTCGCGATTTGCCAATTACTGCCCAATTATACACTAATCGGCGACATTGTTCTGAAAACGCCGCTAATGTTTTGTGTAATTGATCAACAGTGCATGTGTCAGTAGATTCGAGACCACTCACCGATTCTCGAGATAACATTATACCGAGAGAAACAAATAATCAAAGAATCAATTTACAGAAAACTCCGCAAGAGCTGGCACAGATGGCAATTATCAACCGCGCATTCTCCAATGAATCGAGCGATGACCCGCCGCCACTTGCCCATCAAAAGGCTGAACCGACGTTTGCTCCACTGAACAAACAGCTGAAGTCGTTGCCAATGGTGAAGGCGTTCAACTCGGCCGAAAATCAATTGGACGGAACGAAATAATAATTTTTAAAAGAAATTAATAGGAACTGTATAAACGGATATTTTTAAAATTTGATTGTTTTTCCTTTGTAAACTCTGAAACTGGGAGAATTCTTTCTTTCCTGTCATTTGTATTTTTTTAGGACAGGAATTGGGCATTGCTGGGGCAATATTTCGTCTGAAAATTTCTGCAAAATAATGAAAAATATGTTTCTTCTTGTGCCACTCACAGTACTGCCCAAAAAAGTAGCCGAAAAATGGAACTTTGATTTTTGAGATCTAGGAAAGATCGGTAAATGAAAAAAACAATAAAACATGATTAAAATAGTTTCAATACTTTGTTGGGTAGCCTTTGGCGTCAATGATCGCGTGACATCTTTTTGCCGAGTCGAGAAGGGTGTCGATAAGAGACATCGGGATGGCCTGCCAGACAGATTGGAGTTGATAGAATTTCTGATTGGCATTCGATGTACTGACTCCTCTGAGTTGTCTCTCGACATGCTCCCAGATGTGTTCGATCAGATTCAAGTCAGGAAATTGACTGGGCCAGTCCAGAAGATCCACGTGGCGGTGTCGGAACCAGTCCTTTATGTGCTTCGGGGTGTGCTTCGGGTCGTTATCCTGTTGGAAAACGAACGCCCGGCCCACATTAGACCGTGCTCAGGGTCTCATTGTGTTTTCTAAGATAGATTGTGAAATTGACGCCTATGAATAACAAAAGTGAGGCATCGAATTGATTGGCGAGTAAGGCGGTCTCATCGTAACTTCTAAGGAGGAGGAGTAGTTGTTTGGGCTGTCGTTTCTTCCTTTCGTCACCCGAAGATATGCTTCAATTTGAAAAATATGAACTCTCAAGATTATAGTTCCATTCTTAGGAGATAACTTATTCCATGTTGGCCCGAAACAGTTCCATAAACTTGTTGGTTTTCTGTCGGCGAACAATTGTTTTTCGATACAGAAGAAAATGGAGATGAACCAACTTTAAAAGGCGAATTTCCGGAAGCGAAATAGTTTCCAGATGCTCCATCGAAGTATTTTCTCATATTCAGATCGGTTAGGAGAACGCAAGAGTTGCAGTGTATCTAAAAGACGTCATGTTTCCGCGACTACGGATCCGACCCTTCGAAGTGCGCTTCGAAGTTTTGCACAATCTGCAATCTTGTTCCTGGTATTCTACTCAAACGGACAATCAATACGTGCAAAAACGGAATTGGAGGTGTACTGTCGCATTTGTGTCCAGACGTTATAAAAGTACTGGTTACACATTTTGCAAGAAGTTTGTTTGAAACTGAGCAAAAATATGATCAAACTGAAAAAGAATCAATGGCGTTGATTTTTACTGTGAAAAAAAAATCACAAACGTTTATAATTTTAGAGAATTTATATTGCAAACAGAGCAATTCTTGGATCTTCTAAGATTCATCCAGTGACTTCACAAAACAGGCTGGTCAGATGGGCTACCACACTTTTGTCGTATGATTTTGACTTGAATTATGTGGCTACACTAGTGTATTCCCTCAGTTGTACGCATAATGCATAGGATTATAATCAAAGAGTGTCACTTCCTGTCCTTATCATTATATATGCACTCTTGCCATTCGTCCCGTTTCCTGTATTCATTCCAACTTATCAATGTCAAACCGTGTTTGCAAATAAATACGAATTATGCTGGGTCTTAAAGATTTCTTGTGAAACATTAAGAAGATGTTCCCTATAGCTGAATATGTTGCGAATCCTATGCAAAAAAAATGGATGAACTCTGATTTTATTGAAAAAAAACGAATATTCTAAAAAGAAATCAAAACATTTAAGGTAGGTAAGGAGGCGGGGCCGATTTGCTTCCATTGCAGAATCCTAATAAATCCTTACAGAAACCATTGCCTCTTTCCACGTTGTCGATAGCGATTCGAGCACTGCACATGACACGATTCCGGCTCAGCGACTCATTTTTCATCCAGAATACCAAGAGGTAACCCATGGAAATCATGGGCGACTCAAAACTTGCCGGAATTCCTTTCGGGATCTCAATTTCCAGAGAAACCTCCTTCAGCTCATTTGGTGCTACGTGGCAGGAGTAGTTGGCTCCACTCAATACTTTTTCTCCGTTTCTACGAAGTTTGGCATCCAACGGACACTCTTCAAAACACTTGATGACGGAGCATGGACGCCGTTGTGGTCGACTATGATAATGGGATTGCTGAAGAAGCTCAAAATGGAGCTGCGTGATTGGTTTCGTCGAATAGTTTTCCATGGTGACAAGTACTTTGGCACTCTCTCCAGGGACGAAGACGCGTTTGGCGAAATTTAGCTGAAAGTTTGGCGGAAATTTAAAGTTTGAAGTTCAGCAAGAAAAATTCAGAATCAATTCGTCAAGATTTCACAGAAAACTGAAATCACGTCTTTGTTTGAACAATTCTATGTCGCAAACAATATAATAATCTAAAATAATTTTTGCGCCTACCTTGATAGCGATGAGTCCATCCTTGAAAAGTGTTCCAGAAGTTCTGAAATGTTTGAATTCCGACGGAATTAACATTTCCGTGTTATTAAGTGTCACGTTAGTCTTCTGTATCACTGTGAACTCCTTTTTGGCTACAACGTTTAGTCTCCATGCACGATCCAACTCCACACAGACTTCATATTTTGTCTTTCCGAAGTTGGAAATACCGTGGAAACTTGGAGGACAATCGTTCGGAAGACGAAAGCGGAATCGCCATCCATGAGTTCCTGCAGGGATTTGAGTCTGAAAAAACGTTTTGTTTTCTTCTATATATTTTGAAAATTCATGAAATTTGCTAAAATTTATCATCATCGCTGATATTTTGAAGCTCTTAATCATCATCAATTCTGAAAAAAAAACGAAAAGACGTACCTCTTTGCCGTCGGCGATCCATCCGAAAAAGTAATTGGAAATATGGATTTGAGTTCTGTCCGTCTTCGAGCTCCCAAACTCGCATTTGGTTACTCCCTTCCACGAAACTCTCAAGAAACGGGCGGATATCGGCTCCGAAGAGCTCAATGTAACTTTTCCGTAAACGAAATCTCCTGCGAGGTACTTCTTCGTTGGGTTGAAGAAAACGATTTGAATTGACGGAGACATTCTGCGGTTCGGTAGTATGGAACAAGAAGTAAGATAGCAATGTTACGGTTTCAGAAGACGTGAGCCAACAGAATAGTAGAATGCTCGAATGACAGAACAATCTGACAGTATTTTTAGAGAGACAGGACAGCGCGCGTCTCCAAGATGCATTGCCCAAGTGGGTGGAGCTTCCCATATAACCAATTGAAAGTGGAAGGAGGTCAGTAAGCAGAGTACACCTTCCAAGTTGGCACCTATTGTTGATGGTCGTAAGTAACACATGTCGTGTACAAATTGTAGATAAGTGGCAACAGAAGCAACATATATTTTTCATTATTTTGCAAAGATTTTCAGACAAAATGTTGCCCCAGCAATGTCCTCGTTCTAAATGTCCAAATCTTGTCCTGAAAAATATAAATGCCCATTCAGAGGATGGAAAAGTCAGAACACAGGTCGATTTAATTCCGATAACTTAATTTAATTCCGATTAATTCCGATAACTTAATTCCGATAACTTAATTCCGATTAAATAGATCCACGAAACTCGACAATATCAAAGTGTGCTATTTTGGGAATCCGATTTGTTGCTTTCGAGAAGATATTGATGCTCAAAGAGCTGCCCGATGAAATAAAGACACCTTCGTAGTTGATCAGTTATACATCTACATAGTTATATAGTTAGTTATACAGTTATACAGAAAGTCATAGATTACAAGTTGTAAATTTCGAAAGATACTCTAAACTCTCGTTAATTTTGGCTCAGTGTACATACAACCGTTGACCAGTATCTTACGCAAAGCCTCATAATATGGCATTCAAGAGACAAGAAAAAGTTCACAAGGTTCGAAACATTCGTAGATAAATTCTTTCGCAGGTTTTTTCGACCCTCTTTCAAGTTTCGCTTCATTATGATATTTAAAATGCCATAGCGCCACGCTTATTCGAATTTAATTTATCTTTTTTTTGTCATGATCTAATTAAATTCAAAAAAGCAAAATCTGAAAAGCAAAAAAAAGAACAACAAATAATTGAACAAAAAAAATCACTAAAAACTCCAAAAAAGTCGAAAAACCATTGACCCCCCCCCTTTCAGTTTTCATTATCTGCCAAACAGTTTAGCCTTATACTAACACAAAGAAAACATTTATTCACGAGTTCCAGTAATTCCGAATGTAGGCTACGATTCCAGATTTCGCATCACACTTCTTCAATTCATCCTCTTCTGGAACATCCGAAGTGATCGGTGAAGTCTCCGGTTGTTCCTGTAACAATCCCTCATTGCCCGTAAGGATGTTTGCACATAAACCCTAGTATACCTTAAGGTTAATTAGCGAATCTCGATCCATCTTTTTACGTTTAGACCGGTTTCTGACTAAATCCGGCGTCGACAAGGTTGCTGTCACCGTCGCCGGCATATATACCGATTTTTCAATTGTGGGCGGGCCATTGTTTCCTATTGTGGCAGAGGCGATATTTACCATCGGATTCGCCGGTTGTAGACGTACATCTGAATTGGTTCGTCTTAGTAATAATCCGCCGTTTGTAGACGGAAGTGAATCAGCAAAGAGAGAGGGACCTTTGTCGCAAGGCGGCTGAAAATGTGAAAGTCCAAAGCGCTGTATGATGCCAGTGATATATGAATCGGTTGGTAGTTCATGATACTAGAGGAATGGAAACAACCCATTGCTCCTAGTATCCTTGCCCTACTTGTCCGCTTGTGTCGATATCAGAAAATATTACAATCGTCTTCAAACACCTTCTTACCAATTCGAACTTATCATCTCCAATCCATTGCTTCAAAAATGTCAACTCCCTCATCGCAATTTCCAGAGCATCTGCTTCCAGCGGCAAGCTTATGGTTTCGTCTAAAAATTAAAACAAATGTTCGTATTTCTGTATTTTGCATTTTCTGCATGTATGTCTACGTGTCCAGAAAACCAATCCTTTCGTCTATGATATAAAATATCGCATACTTAAAATTTAGCTAATTTATTCTCAACGGCCAAGTTTCTAGTAAAAGAACAAAGGTGTTAAGACCCGTGAGTTGTTGGTTTCGGATTTTCTCAAGTATGTTTGCAAGGACATCTTGATATCCAGATAACATTAACACACTTTTCCTCTCCACGCACTTGGTGCCCTTCTCCACACCGACCGCATAATCAGCAAACTTCTGTGCAATCTCTGCCTCGAGACTTGGAGCCGGCGAGCTACGAGGTCCGATAAGACGACAACCGAAAATTCTGAGAATTTTCAGATTTTCTGCCATATAAAATTGAAAGAAAAGAGGAAACTCACTCAGCGTAACCTTGTTTCTTTGTACTCTGTTTTATCATATCCCACACTTGTTGTTTTAGGGTTTTCTTACTTTTCCGAGACAGCAGCTCATCATTAACACCAAGAATTTGATCTCCAATGAGCAGGGATGAGCTCACCGGAGTATTAGCAATAATCTGCAAGAAGGTGGTCATTCGGATCAGCAGATTAAAAATAAACTAACATGTTGTACTAGTACCCGCTTTCTGTCGGCGCAAATCTTGAGCCCACCGGCTCCCGATTTACAGTAAACTGTGGCGACGAAATAGTGTAGGCGTTCTTCTAGACGAGGATTGACTCGCTCCAGAAGTTCATTGGTCGGGCATTTCAAGTTCCAAGCTCGGATTACTGTAACCTCCAACTTTCCTTGTTTTGGAGTAAAGATTTCGCGTTCTAAATCCTGAAATAAGAAACTAACTGAAGCTGGGCCAAGACAAGACTACTCGCACTCCATTTCGCATTGGCACGATGACAAAGCTAAATTTCTTTCTGCAGCGCGTTATAAGCGTTGCGTTCTTTTTACACCCCTACCTCCAAATTCCAAAGTACAGTTCCATCTACAGAAGACAGCTGATCTCCGGGCATCAACTCTGTCATCAGACATCGTCCCACTTTTCTGATCACCATATTTCGACTGACAACAACATAATCCAAGAATTTCAGCCATATAAATGAATCTATCTTCACAATAACTGGTAGGTAATGGGTCTCGGGTGCTACTGGAGGCTCTAGAACATCTGAAGAAATATTTATGGCGGCATTCGAGACGGATCGTGATCCACTAATGCTGATAGTCTTCTCTTCTTTGTCCTCCTTTTCATTTGAAGTATCAATTTCATTGGACACCTGCTCGGAAGGTTGTTCCGAAAGTTGAAAAGAGTTTCTTTCAGAGTTTATCTTTTTTCTGAGCTGAAAAATGGAAAAATCAGATCGGAAACGAAAAAAAAGGCTTTAGTACTTGAGATGTTTGCGCTCTCTTCTGATGTTACCCTACTCTCGCTCATTATCTCTGTAGTTCTCCCAACGTTAACGCAGCGTAATTGTGAAGCTTACTCATTCTCAATACAGATTTTCCGCTATATTCATCATCTTGTTTTGTGTGAGGCCTGGTGACTTGATGTTTCGAGCAATATCACCAAATCCTATAATATCGTTTCTCGAGTCTTGAACTATTTCTGCGGCCGTACTGTCTCTTGCTTTAACCATTAATCTCTTGCTTTATCTCTGGATCGACACAATTTAGGTTAAATATTGCCAGAAACATTGCCACTTTCAAACCTTTTTGGATTCCGTAAGACTTTGAGTATCTTGGAACACTTCACAATCAGCGTTCAGCTGTTTGGCACATTGCGCAATTTAATACACCAGATGGAGAGCACAAACAAAACGTACAGAAAGCCTGACGAATCTGAAAGATCTAACTCTTTTGCACGATCGTGTCTTCTTCAGTGACGGAGGTTTAGTTCCTAACGTGGAGACCGTCTTCGATTGTGAAACTGGCATCTTCAAGCACGCCATTTTGGTGACCGACGCCGTCTTGGTCAGTGATCCGCATTTCCCTGGAGATTTTGCCGTTTGTTGTTTGTTTTCCTTGTTTTCAATTCCAGACATTATCTTTTTTGAATGGAACCTCGTTCGGGCAGAAATAGAAATAATTAAAGAAGCGGGATGGGGCGTAAAAAAGGATGGGCTACAAATAGGAAACAAGGAAAAGGTCACGTTTGATGAATAAAGTAATATGAAAATTCGGGGCGGAAGAACTGATTTTAGAATACGTGCTGTTGGGTTCACGTCCATAAGTTATTTGTTCTACCATAGTTTGACATATGTATATCTACCGCGCACCCCGAGCATATTCATATTATCATTACTCTTGTGTCCCTGCTTAGTGAGCGATATTCATTCTAGCCTATTCTACCAGTTCAATTCTGATATTCTCTGTATATTCGGTTAATAAACTAGTATAACGAACTCATCGTACTTCCTGAAGATACAATATCTGGCGATCAGGAATTTTTTCTATTTCTACTGCTGTTTTCGGATAGTACATACTCAGAAGCCAAGAACTGAACAATGAACAACACCATTGCCGCGATGCTCAAAGCGCAAATGACATGACAACAACGTCAAATGGAGGCACAGCAACGTCTTCTCGAGGCAATCGCCGCTTTCATGGCCGCACACCAATTTTCAACAAGCACACCACAGCCAGCCAATCCGATCATCTCCGTCATTGACTCCATCACCGCTTGTCCGCCAACGCTCAGTTTTGACCCCGCCAATGGATGCACATTCGACGTATGGTTCAATCGCTACATGGCATCATCAACAAGGATGGTGAAGAAATCGATGGCGCCAGCCGCGCTCGTCTCCTTGTCTTCATTTCTCCTCTTTATCGTTGTCTATCCCGTTGAATATTCTCGATTCACGAAAATCATCGATCCTGCAAAGGCTTCAGATCTGTCATTCGATGAAATACCTGAAGGATCTCTTCGGTCCAACCAAGTCAGTTTTTCTACGTCGTTTCGAATTCGACAGTATCGATGAATACACTGGACTCGTCAAGCGACCTCTTCGAATAGAAAAAAATGACAGATGAAAAAATGCAGTGGGTCATATCAATATGTAGGTTTCATGCAACTGAATACCAGCGGAAAGTTCGCGGGTACGCCGCGACTTCCACTGGCTTCCACTGGCTTTCGTTTAGAAATATTTGTAGTCGTTCTGTTTTTCCTCACAATTTATTAGCATAACGTCAAAAACCAAATAAAATTTACGTCCCGTCCCGTATCCCAACTACCCTGCAACCTGTTAAATATATGAATGTGAAGCGCTCGGGTGGTCATGACTCCACCCCGAATATCAAAGTAAAAGACCCACGTTCTTTTGAGTTATTCAAAGAAACGTCTTGGACAGAGTCACGGACAGACAGAACTATTCGCTTAATAATAAGTAGATAATAGATGTTCCCAAAACGTTGGAAAACAATGTTCATAAAAATTGTAGTTTTATTGATATCAAGCTGATTTTTTACATGTGATATACGGACATGCCAATTGATATTTCAGCAAAATTTTGGCTGTTTTTATCAATTTTAAGACAGTTTTGTACAATTTGGGTGTACGGTTCTACAGTATCCCTAGTACCCTGCGACCTCCTAAATATATGGTTTCGAAGCGCTCGGGTGGTCATGACTCCACCCCGAAAATTAAAGTAGGAACCCCACGACCTTTTGAGTTATTCAAAGAAACATCTTGGGCAGAGTCACAAACAGACAGAACTATTCGCTTAATAATAAGTAGATGTTGACATCAGAACACGCTCAATTCGAGTTCAGGAAAGATTCCACGACCAATATGTCCATTGAGCACGGGAGCGCAATTGAATTTAAATTAAAGATCTTCTGATTGTTGGCTGATTTCAAGACTATGGATGGTGGTGACAGCGCCGCCGAGGCGAGCTTCTTCCAGTCCTTGACGCTTATCAGTGTGACTTCGGCTCCCGTGTCAAGCTGCAGGCGTAGTTTCCCACCGTTTATTTTCACTTCGTTCACTTTTTCTTTTATTTTCACTTCCTTTCTGTTTGCATTTCCGGTATTCTGACAGTCGATGTGGGCACTCCTTGTTCCATTGCTGACCTGTACGATGACGGCAAAGTGACGACAGCGGCTTCTCATTCCTTGAATGATTGTATCTTCAGGGCTAATTGGTTCACTTAAAATCGATTTGTAGATCAAAAGAATCTTCGAGATTCTTGTAGAACATCTACTGATGCCCAGAAATGTGTGGCGACTCCATCTGAATAGATGCGATCGAGGAAAACTAGCAGAAGACGTCTAAACCGGAAGTCACTAGTTGAAAGACGTCCCGTGAGCACACGTAAAATTATTTCATAAAATGGTTTCCTCGTAGTCGCCTGGATCTTGTCGATTGGACATGACAACTTTCCAACTTGAATAAAACTGAACAGAAGCTGAAAAGAATTCGAGTTCAGTGAATCAACAATTTACAGCAGAAATTCGCTCATCTTGAAGCTGCTTTCAAGAGTGTCCCGATGCCTGCCATTGACTCTCTTCCCGATTGGATGCCGAGACTCTAATACAGATAAAAAATTTTCAGATTGATCATTTTGGCATTGCCTCCCCCCTCCCACTACAAAAAAAAGGGGGGGTGATCAGTTACGGAGTTCTCTTGTGGGAAGAAAGACAAATATATGGAATGTATCCTTAATTTGAAAATAAAAAAAGGTTTTAAGACTTTCTAGTTTCCAAATTATGAATGACATGACCGTGTCTTACCTTACGATTTTTGAAAACAACCTATCAATATCTTATATTTTTTCATATCACTATTATATTGTATAATATACATATATGTAATTCTCATGCCCTCGCCTCTCGACATTCCTCGTCATCGTTTCATGTATTTTCTTAAAATAAAAGAAAGTGAGAGCGTTTCAGTAAGGGGAGGAGGAAAAGTAAAAGATAACAAGAATGTTCATTGATAACAAATTTCTTCATGATTTTAACATCTCGGAGGTGAATAATCGGCAAAAAAAATTCAATATGTAGTATTTAATTTACCACGAAACATCAAATGTTTTAATATTTTTCATATTTTTTCAAGTGAGCAACGCACTTGCAAAGAAGGGAAATGTTTGACAAAGAAGTACAGGGTGCGCCAAAATTATGGTGACACATTCAAAGTGCTGTACCTTATACAAAAATACTCGAATCGACTTGAAAATTCAGCTAGTTTATTGAAACGATTATAAAACATATAAAATTAAAGTTGTTCGATGCGGTTCCCTTTGCTGTTCACGACATCCTTGAGTCTCTTCGGGTATGCATCCACTGTGGGACGAAGGTATTCTGGTGATAGCTTGGCCCATTCCACTTCCAAACTTTTCTTCAACGACTCCAAATTGCCATGAGGACGTGCTTGGACTATCGGTTGAAGAACTCCCCATACCGAATAGTCGGCGGATTGAGATCTGGGGATGAGGCTGGTCATTCAGTAATGGTTATGAAACGCGGAAAATTGGGTGAACACCAGGCCTGGACGATCTTTGCTTTGTGAGCCGGAGCAGAATCCTGTTGAAATGTCCAAACCTGGTTTCCAATATGGGATTTTGTCCATGGAAGCACACGCTTCTTCAAAATTTCCTCCAAATAATATTCTTTGTTGATTTTCACTCCACGATCCACAAAGATGAGCGGCATCGTCCATCAGAGGTTATGGCTCCAAAAACCATTACTTGCTGGGGATGGGAAGCTTTGTTGATGGCTCAACCGTGTAGAGCGTGTTCTACTCTATAATTCTGAGAGTTGAATTCGGCTTCGATAGTGAAAAATTTTTCGTCAGTGAACAGCATCCTCAAATGTCCATTTTGACGCGTGCCAGCAAGAAGAACCTTGCACTTCTTCATCCGGGCCATCTTGTTTTTTTTCCGATAGAATCGCAGCTTTTCGAACACGATATGGGGTCATCCCGAGCTCTCTTTTTACAATTCTTCTGATCGAAGAATGACCGATTCTGAGCTCTGTGTTCAACTTTCGCATGCTTCGGTGGGGATTTCGACCTAGACGTTCGCGGACCGTCTTGATCCTATCCGGAATGACAGAGCTTTTTGGTCTTCCGCTTCTGGGACGGTTGTTGAGTGTGTCAAGCTCTCTATACCGTTTACTAGTCCTCCAAACGGTTTGTCGTGCAATCCCAAGAGCTTTGCCGATGGTTTTTGAACTCTGCCCTCTTTTCGCCATTTCAATGATGATGCCTCGGTGTACTAAATTGGATACCATTTCTGTAAAAAATGAGCTAGCGATTCGAAAATTTGGCTAAATAATAATGAAAACATGAAAAAAATGGAACAAAAATTGATGAATAAAAATTGCCCCCCGTGCCGCCTGCTACGTCCAAAGTTTTGTCACCATAATTTTGCATCATAACCCTGTACAAAGCATTCAAATTTTAATATAAAAAATGCAATAGAAATTAATGCAATCCAGATTCGATACGAAATATAGTTATTCTCCTCCTGTGGGTTATATTGTCATTATTACGGAAAACTTTCGGAGTTCGAATTCCGAATTCTCATATTGATCATTTCAAACATTTCAAACACAGTGGCTCATTAAAGTAAACCACCCTAAAACATGCGATCATCGACGCACAGCTACATGTTGGCCGGCCATTGCTGGACAATTCTTCACTTTTCGTGGATTCTCGTGTTTTTGATATAACCCGCATTGCTATGATTATTAAATCAAATTTAGACTCATTCTTCAACTCAGCAGAAAATACGGAGATAAGACCGAGAAAATTATGAATGTTTGAATGCCTCAAATGTCTCAAAGCGCATCGTAAGATAACGAGTACCAAAGGTGACGGTGGAAATGTCGAAAGAAAAAAAAAGAAAACGTCTAAACTACTTTCTATTAGACGCTAAGAAATACGGACCGCAGCACTTTATTAAAGGTAAATACATCTGTCACGTACATGGAAGGAGAAACGAAAGAGTTGGCAGAAAGGTATCAACTAGTTAGTGATAACCACGACAAAGTGATTGAGTTATTGAAGGCAAGGTACGCCAAAAATACCGCTACTGTGAACAAGCGCAACAAGAAGCTACTGGAAACCAGAGCCAATGACTTCAAACTACAGGCGAAGAGAAAACTCTGAGATGCGGTCAAAACAATCGTATGTCAAGTGACATTGAATCATCAATAAAATGATGCAAATCGAATACATTGAAATGCGGATAGAAGATCAGGAAGACGACAAGAATCAGATGACGAAACCTAAATCTTTCTAAGAGGATTCGGAGAGAAGATCGATGAACAAACGAATGACTAGATACGATCGACTAACTAATTAAGTAAGAAAGCTGAAAAAATATTAAAAATTGAGGTAAGTAGTATATTAGCAACTGAGAATTGGATGAAAAAAATGGGAAAAGAAAAATCAAAAACCACACAATGATACGCCAGGTCAAAAAAATGAGAAAAAAAGAAGGAAGAATGAGTTTAAATGTGATTTAATAATTATAGCAATGCGAGTTATATCAAAAACACGAGAATCCTCGAAAAGTGAAAAATTGTCCAGCAATGGTCGGCCAACCTGTAGGTGTGCGTCGATGATCGTATATTTGAGGGTGGGGCGCTGTCGTAGCTTTTTTCCGTGGTAAACATTCTAAACGAAGCACAATTTGACGCAACCGTGTGTACTGATGCCAGACCAAACCATTACTCCTCCGTTTTTAAAGTTATATCGAGAATAAACCAGTGTTTATTTTCTCAATTCGTGTCAGTAATAGTATCATTAGCGACGTCACAAAAGAACTTTATTAATTCTTTATTAATCATTAAAACTTTATTAATTGAATCTACATACCAACATAATCACCCGAGTCCAATTGGTTTTTTGAAGAATCTCACACGGTTTTGGCGATGCTTCTCAGTAGCCGTCGGTGTCTTTCGCAATTTTTTTCCTTTGATAAACTGGATTTTGGATAAAATCCGACGAAAAGTCTCTTCTGAGGCTGACTAGTTTTAGAGCATGAAGAAATGGAATTCGAAGCTCGGCGAGTTCCTCTGTGTTTTTATACGAAAGTATGAATGGTTTACCGAGAGACATTGCAATCCAACAAACCATAGTAGCCCATAGCTACTCGAGAAGATATTTATATGTATTTCGTAACGAACGATTTATTCGAAATTTCAGGGTGTGGCATACATAGAGCTCTGCTTCAAAGTGCGGCAGGTCTCGTGCATATGACCGTAAAATTTTTCACTATCTCCGGAAAACTGTGTGCCATTGACACACCCATGAGTGTCATGATAAAACATATTGCGTTAGTACATTTTTTCTTTTTGACCGTTTTTGCTTTTCCTTTGTCTAAATTGATGAGCCACTGTGTTTGAAATGTTTGAAATGATCATTATGAGAATTCAGTTTTCCGAACTCCGAAACTTTTCCTAAACAAGGACGGGATAACCCACAGAGGAGCATAACTATATTTCGTATCGCTTCTGGATTGCATTAATTTCTATTGCATTTTTTATATTAAAATTTAAATGCTTTGTACTTCTTTGTCAAACATTTTATCTTCTTTGCAAGTGCGTTGCTCACTTGAAAAAATATGAAAAATATTAAAACATTTGATGTTTCATGGTAAATTAATTTTGAATTCTTTTTGCCGATTTTTCACCTCCGAGATGTTAGGAAGAAGACATGAAGAAATTTGTTATCAATGAACATTCTTGCTATCTTTTACTCTCCCTCTTCCCCTTACTCAAACTCTCTCCCTCTCTTTTATTTTAAGAAAATACTTGAAACGATGACGAGGAAAGTAGAGTGGCGAGGGAATGAGAATTGCATATACATATGTATATTATACAATATAATAGTGATATGAAAAAAAAATATAAGATATTGATAGGTTGATTTCAAAAATCGTAAGGTAAGACACGGTCACGTCATTTATAATTTGGTTTGAACCTAGAAAGTCTTAAAACCATATTTTATTTTCAAGTTAAGGGAACATTCCATATATTTGTTTTTCTTCCCACAGAAGAACTCTGGAATGGATCACCCCCCCCCCCCCCTTATTTGTAGTGGGAGGGGGGAGGCGATTCCAAAATGATATTCTGCTTGCGTTTTGTGATCATAACTTCGCTCGAAATTATCCAAAATATGTGAGCGCGGGAAAAATGATGGGGTTGAAAAGTTGAGCTCGAATTCGGGTCCTGTTCTAGCTCAGTTCGAGAGTTGAGTGATCTACCAAGGTAGGCATATTCATCCACGTCTTCGATTGTTGTGATGGTGTTGTTATTACTGATGATCACCGGATATGTGGTGGCGTACGTGTTTCTCAACACTTTTGCCTTATTAGTATTTATTTGGAAGCCTACTTTTCTGCACATTTCTGTGAACTCTTGAATCATCCGACTGGCAGTTTCTGGATCGTTTGTGATGAGAATGATGTCGTCTGCAAATCTCAAGTGGATGATATTTCTATGAGCGTAGTCGTCGTCGTGACCTTTCAGGTGGTTCCAAGACAATTGTCCGAGGACGAGCTCTAGATAAGCTGAAAAGAGGATTGGTGATATTGGATCGCCTTGGCGTACACCTCTGGGTACCTCAACTTGTATGTAGAATGGTGTGACGGTGATTTTGCATCTTGTGTTGCACTCTTTTATTACATCTCCGCAAAATTCCTTGATAAAACTCGCTTTAAACTGTTGATAAACATGTGCTAGACTAGAGATGAACTAGATTTGACTTGTGAAAAATTTGTCGCAGATTTGTGAGTTTACAAAATTTGGCTCAAACTTGTGAAAAACTTGGACAACACGTGTAAACTTTCAAAGTTTGGTCTATGCATGTGAGAGGCTTTTCAGCATTCCAAATATTTCGAAGAAAAAATTAGCGAAAACTCGAAAAAACAACTGGAAAACCGAATGAAAAATAAGAAAAACCATTTGAAATTATTGGAATTTCATTATGCAAATGTGTGTGGCGTTAGTTTTCAGATACAGTAAAAAATTCAGCGTGATTGGATAGCTTTGAGCGAAGTTATTTGATAAAATGCAAGCGGAGTATTATAATGAAAAGTACTGTATGCCATCCTCATTAGTAAATTCTCGAACTTTGCTGATAAGAAGTTTCAAGAAGACGTAATATGAGCATTTTTGACATTTGCGTTTTACCACCTCCCTAAATCAATAAAAGTTTCCAAATTTATTGCTACAGAAATTATGTAAATTTTAAAGGTTCCATTTGGGCGAAATTTCGACCGTCTTATCTCATCTTCGTATTTGTCTCGTCTTCGTCTTTCTCTTGAATTCGTCTGACGCAGTGTGTTGACAACTTTTTTATTGCGTAAGACGAATGAAAGACGAACTGAAAAGCGAACGAAGACGCCTTTTTATCTATGTCTTTCGTGGAAGCTTTAGTACATTTAACGTTTTCTCATTTCACAAAATCCGCAATTTCAGATATGAGAGCACCACGTGGCATCGGGATTGCCTTTATAGTAACGGTGGCCGCCGCATTGGTGATTGGCCTCGTAGTGATAATCGTTGCAGTTAGTCGTTCAAGTACTTCTCAGCGTGAGTTTTCAGTATTTTGAATTCGGATGCCCAAATGTATGTGTATGTCTAATTCATCATCCAAAGGAATACTATAAGAATCTGTCTTTTGAAATGTAGAAATAGTGAAAAACGGTTATTTAGATTTCAAAAATTCATCAAGTACATTTAGCTTTCCGGAGGAGCGCTGTTTAGTTAAATTAGTTGACCTTCAAGACATGTTCTTATAGGCATTTTGCTAGTGCATAACAGTAAATGCGCTCCGTTGAGAAGAATATAGTCACTTGTACTCCTCCAATTTTCATGAAACCAATATACCGTAAAAACTCAAATAGATTTGCATGCAATTCTATTGTTCGTGAAGCCTTTTTGTAAGCAATACTATTAGTGGCGCAATTCAATTAGGGGTGCAATAATATTGTTCAAAAGCTATTTTTCTCATTGTTTTTTCTAGTCAATTTGTCAAAACAATAAGAATTTATTACGATTTTCAAAAAAGTTTCAGTCAAAAATAGTAAGAATTTCAGTAAGAAAACGGCAAAAGTTCCAGTCAAAAAACAACAAAAAGTAGAACGAAAGCAACGATAATCGAAGCAAAAAGCAAACAAAAATTATAAAATAATATGAATGGAAGTATCCACTCTATCACATTCTTCACTTTCTTCGTTTTCTTTTCCTTGTAAGTCAATGTCACCAATAAGGTCGCCAACGGAACCTAAAGACGATGACTGGAAAGCTTTTTCTCTTTTTCGTTTCATCAGTTCTAATCCCTCTGGTATTTCGCCGTCGTCTTTGAAACAATGAATCTTGAAATCTTCGGATCCGTTCGTAGCATTCTTCAATCCCACATCCGGCGAAAGATTTTTTGATCAAAGATTCTGGTTTCCAAGCGTCCAAAATCCATTGTAACTAAACTTCCATTGGAGGAGGACGCATGTTTCCTGGGTCTGTGTACGACTTGACTCCGTGAATCATCCAACTCTCATACGATTCTCGAATTTTACATTGAAACGGACTGTTCCAATACACATCTGGTGCCTATGATTAAAATCCTGTTAGAAAGCTAGAAATTCGACGTCTTCTACCTGAATGAATTTAGTGGTCCCTCCAGGGATCACAGCCATATCAACACGTAGGTTTCTAATCACTTTCTTGGTATCCGCGTTAATGTGGCAACAATATGAATCCCAGACCAACGGTCTCTTTCCAAACAAAATGTTTCCGATGATAGATTTAAGAAAATGCTCTATGGTTCCATCTTTGAAACATTTTCTCCCTGACCATGACAGTTCCATCAATTTTTTGACGTATTCATCTGGAGGCTTTTAGCAGACTGTTGTCGGACGACGAGCGAAAAATCCGTGACGTTTTAGGAAACGTTGAAGCCATCCGCTTAAACCCTAAACAACGAGATTATGTATAGGCTGTATTTTTTCATTGAGTCTCTAATTTGTCGTGCCCTCTGTTCGATCATGAAACGCGTAACTCTGAGCTTTTTCTGGCGTTGCTCTCGAATCCATGCTGCGCGCTCCTCGTCGGCAGTAACATTCTTCATATGTCTGCCTGCTCCTTCCATACTCAGTTTCTTTCCGATTGCACTCTCAGATTTTTATTCCAATACATACTTGTTCGACTTCCATTGTTGGATACATTGGTGAGAAACTCCATATTTTTCGGCGGCTTTCACATTATTTGTTAGAATCGCGAAATCGACTGCTTCCTTTTTGAATGAAACTGTGAAGTTTGGCTTTTGCATCCTTTAACTCCAGTTCCCACCTAACTCATGACGATCAAATTCTGGAAATTGTGAAATACGTGATCGAGAAAAAACATTTCAAAATAAAAGAAAACCAAACAAAAATAAGAAAAAAACTGTAAAAAAAAAAGTCGAAATAAGGAAAAAAATAACAAATCTGTCGTGGCGCCGATCACAAAGGGGTAAGACAGTTAATTAGGCAATGTTATTAGGGGCTTAAGTCAATTCGGGGTGCAAGTCTAATAGAGGTTTTACGGTAGCTATAATATAAACGTTCTTTCAGCTTACTCGGGCCGTGTCTTAACTTTGGGTCTTTGCAACTCTAATATCGACGCAACATCTTCCAAAAGTTTTCGATTTAAGAGGGACGCCACTTCGACCGACAAATGCACTTTTGATACTGTATGTGAACAAAAACAGATAATAGCACATGTGTTGAGCTGGTGGTGAGCCTAGGTAAAGGTGGCATTCTTAGGGAACATAGAATTTCTTTCACCTCGAGAGTTGGGACAACGGGGTGTTCATACATAGTTAGCAGCATTTCATGATGCTGAAACAGCAATGAATGACATATACAGGAAAAGCGGCAGGAAGCTTCTTCGTTCAGCTTCTCCATTTGAATGAAGCGGAACTTTTCATATAAAAAATATCTGTATTATCCGACATTGCTCAATGGCATTTGAAAATACGTGGAGTTGCATGGAGAGATATAGTCAAACATTCTTTAAGAAGAGGTTAACCTGCCTATGTACGAAATCGTTATACACAAATCTCCAACAACAACCCCCCCCCCCTCCCCCCATATTCCGCTATCAAGCATTAGTTACCAATTTTGAAACCTTTATGAATTTATGCGGGGGTTTGATTTCAAGTTTGCTAGTGTGGGGGGGCTATTTTAGAAAATAGCTGAAACATGGATTCTAACTCTTTGAAGGTATAATAAATTCAATCATCTCCAAATAAGATAATAAGCATGTGATAATGAATGGCTGAATATCTGAGGATACACAAAACATTTGTTGAATTCAAGTCATTTCCAGAACAAAAAACAAATGTTGGATTTTGTTCAAAACAGTGACTATGGAGTTAATTTTGTGTTGGTGACATATGCAGATGATGCGACCGTAAGAAAATGTTTTCGAACGAGTTACTCAACTATGATCTTTGAAATTACAGAAAACTGAAATGATATCAAAAGATCAAGCAACAGCTCGCCTCACCAGTTTACAAACAACTCAATCGCATACGATAAAACAAGCAAAGTAAGTACTTATTAATACCGGAGAGAGTGAGAGAAAAGAGCCGAAAACATCATTCCTGGAACATTCAGCATTATTCAGCCTGTATTATAATTAATTGATAAGAAAAATTGCAGAGCATTCGATGCCTACAATCCGAAAGAATATGCCAACTCTGACTTGGTTTTCTTTGCACCTTGCAGTACGGATTACCCGTAAGTTTTCTATTATCTGATAGCAGCTTAAGGACTAATAAGCTTCTTCTGTCACTTCCCGGAGATGTTTAACCACCAATACTGCTTTTCCTAATCGGAAATTAATTTCAGGGGCTATCAATCTGATATAGCCGATGTGAAGAAAAGCATTCAACAAATACAAAGTACATCAAATAACAAATTTGTGATTGTGTCATCATCGTTGAACCAAACTCAAATGGAACAAAACTATGGAAATAGTTCCAATATTATTCCAACAACACCAAATTCTGATGTCTCCAATCAGATTAAGCAGGTCTTGAACATAACAGGTAATGAGATGGAAATCAAAGGGGATGTAGTAACTCCACGTATGAGATATGATTGTTTGCAAGCATGTTTCACAAAGACTTCTGTTATACATATGTATGTGTTCAGCTACTACACAAGCTCCACCGACAACGACACAATTTATTCCAACAACCACTCGAACTACAACCGCAGAAACTACTCCGGTTATAACTGCCGGTTCCACTCCTGGAACAACAGAAGGATCAACTTCTGAATCCACTCCAGGATCAACTTCTGAATCCACTCCAGGATCAACTTCTGGATCAACCTCGGGATCAACTTCAGAATCTACTCCAGGATCAACTTCTGAATCAACCTCGGGATCAACTTCTGAATCAACCTCGGGATCAACTTCTGAATCAACTCCAGGATCAACTTCTGAATCCACTCCAGGATCAACTTCTGAATCCACTCCAGGATCAACTTCTGAATCAACTCCAGGATCAACTTCTCAATCCACTCCAGGATCAACTTCTGAATCCACTCCAGGATCAACTTCTGAATCAACCTCGGGATCAACTTCAGAATCTACTCCAGGATCAACTTCTGAGTCCACTCCAAGATCAACTTCTGAATCCACTCCAGGATCAACTTCTGAATCAACCTCGGGATCAACTTCAGAATCTACTCCAGGATCAACTTCTGAGTCCACTCCAAGATCAACTTCTCAATCCACTCCAGGATCAACTTCTGAATCAACCTCGGGATCAACTTCTGAATCAACTCCAGGATCAACTTCTCAATCCACTCCAGGATCAACTTCTGAATCAACCTTGGGATCAACTTCAGAATCTACTCCAGGATCAACTTCTGAATCCACTCCAAGGTCAACTTCTGAATCCACTCCAGGATCAACTTCTGAATCAACTCCAGGATCAACTTCTCAATCCACCCCAGGATCAACTTCTGAATCAACCTCTGGATCAACTTCAGAATCTACTCCAGGATCAACTTCTGAATCAACTCCAGGATCAACTTCTGAATCCACTCCAGGATCAACTTCTCAATCTACTCCAGGATCAACTTCTGAATCAACCTCGGGATCAACTTCAGAATCTACTCCAGGATCAACTCCTGAATCCACTCCATGGTCAACTTCTGAATCAACCTCGGGATCAACTTCTGAATCCACTCCAAGATCAACTTCTGAATCCACTCCAGGATCAACTTCTGAATCAACTCCAGGATCAACTTCTCAATCCACTCCAGGATCAACTTCTGAATCAACCTCTGGATCAACTTCAGAATCTACTCCAGGATCAACTTCTGAATCCACTCCAGGATCAACTTCTGAATCAACTCCAGGATCAACTTCTCAATCCACTCCAGGATCAACTTCTGAATCAACCTCTGGATCAACTTCAGAATCTACTCCAGGATCAACTTCTGAATCCACTCCATGGTCAACTTCTGAATCAACTCCAGGATCAACTTCTGAATCCACTCCAGGATCAACTTCTGAATCAACTCCAGGATCAACTTCTCAATCCACTCCAGGATCAACTTCTGAATCAACCTCGGGATCAACTTCTGAATCCACTCCAAGATCAACTTCTGAATCCACTCCAGGATCAACTTCTGAATCAACTCCAGGATCAACTTCTCAATCCACTCCAGGATCAACTTCTGAATCAACCTCTGGATCAACTTCAGAATCTACTCCAGGATCAACTTCTGAATCCACTCCAGGATCAACTTCTGAATCAACTCCAGGATCAACTTCTCAATCCACTCCAGGATCAACTTCTGAATCAACCTCGGGATCAACTTCAGAATCTACTCCAGGATCAACTTCTGAATCTACTCCAGGATCAACTTCTGAATCAACCTCGGGATCAACTTCTCAATCCACTCCAGGATCAACTTCTGAATCAACCTCGGGATCAACTTCTGAATCAACCTCGGGATCAACTTCTGAATCAACCTCGGGATCAACTTCAGAATCCACTCCAGTATCAACTTCTGAATCAACCTCGGGATCAACTTCTGAAGCAACCTCGGGATCAACTTCTGAATCAACTCCAGGCTCAACTTCTGAGTCCACACCAGTATCAACTTCTGAATCAACTCCAGGATCAACTTCTGAATCAACCTCGGGATCAACTTCTGAATCCACTCCAGTATCAACTTCTGAATCAACCTCGGGATCAACTTCAGAATCCACTCCAGTATCAACTTCTGAATCAACCTCGGGATCAACTTCTGAAGCAACTCCAGGATCAACTTCTGAGTCCACACCAGTATCAACTTCTGAATCAACTCCAGGCTCAACTTCTGAGTCCACACCAGTATCAACTTCTGAATCAACTCCAGGATCAACTTCTGAATCAACCTCGGGATCAACTTCAGAATCCACTCCAGTATCAACTTCTGAATCAACCTCGGGATCAACTTCTGAAGCAACCTCGGGATCAACTTCTGAATCAACTCCAGGATCAACTTCTGAATCAACCTCGGGATCAACTTCAGAATCCACTCCAGTATCAACTTCTGAATCAACCTCGGGATCAACTTCAGAATTCACTCCAGTATCAACTTCTGAATCAACCTCGGGATCAACTTCTGAATCAACTCCAGGATCAACTTCTGAGTCCACACCAGTATCAACTTCTGAAGCAACCTCGGGATCAACTTCTGAATCAACCTCGGGATCAACTTCTGAATCCACTCCAGTATCAACTTCTGAATCAACCTCGGGATCAACTTCAGAATCCACTCCAGTATCAACTTCTGAATCAACCTCGGGATCAACTTCAGAATCCACTCCAGTATCAACTTCTGAATCAACCTCGGGATCAACTTCAGAATCCACTCCAGTATCAACTTCTGAATCAACCTCGGGATCAACTTCAGAATCCACTCCAGTATCAACTTCTGAATCAACCTCGGGATCAACTTCTGAATCAACTCCAGTATCAACTTCCGAATCAACCTCGGGATCAACTTCTGAATCAACCTCGGGATCAACTTCAGAATCCACTCCAGTATCAACTTCTGAATCAACCTCGGGATCAACTTCTGAATCCACTCCAGTATCAACTTCTGAATCAACCTCGGGATCAACTTCTGAATCCACTCCAGTATCAACTTCTGAATCAACCTCGGGATCAACTTCAGAATCCACTCCAGTATCAACTTCTGAATCAACCTCGGGATCAACTTCTGAATCCACTCCAGTATCAACTTCTGAATCAACCTCGGGATCAACTTCAGAATCCACTCCAGTATCAACTTCTGAATCAACCTCGGGATCAACTTCTGAATCCACTCCAGTATCAACTTCTGAATCAACCTCGGGATCAACTTCAGAATCCACTCCAGTATCAACTTCTGAATCAACCTCGGGATCAACTTCTGAATCAACTCCAGTATCAACTTCCGAATCAACCTCGGGATCAACTTCTGAATCAACCTCGGGATCAACTTCAGAATCCACTCCAGTATCAACTTCTGAATCAACCTCGGGATCAACTTCAGAATCCACTCCAGTATCAACTTCTGAATCAACCTCGGATCAACTTCTGAATCCACTCCAGTATCAACTTCTGAATCAACCTCGGGATCAACTTCAGAATCCACTCCAGTATCAACTTCTGAATCAACCTCGGGATCAACTTCTGAATCCACTCCAGTATCAACTTCTGAATCAACCTCGGGATCAACTTCAGAATCCACTCCAGTATCAACTTCTGAATCAACCTCGGGATCAACTTCAGAATCCACTCCAGTATCAACTTCTGAATCAACCTCGGGATCAACTTCTGAATCCACTCCAGTATCAACTTCTGAATCAACCTCGGGATCAACTTCTGAATCCACTCCAGTATCAACTTCTGAATCAACCTCGGGATCAACTTCAGAATCCACTCCAGTATCAACTTCTGAATCAACCTCGGGATCAACTTCTGAATCCACTCCAGTATCAACTTCTGAATCAACCTCGGGATCAACTTCTGAATCAACTCCAGTATCAACTTCCGAATCAACCTCGGGATCAACTTCTGAATCAACCTCGGGATCAACTTCTGAATCCACTCCAGTATCAACTTCTGAATCCACTCCAGTATCAACTTCTGAATCAACCTCGGGATCAACTTCAGAATCCACTCCAGTATCAACTTCTGAATCCACTCCAGTATCAACTTCTGAATCCACTCCAGTATCAACTTCTGAATCAACCTCGGGATCAACTTCTGAATCCACTCCAGTATCAACTTCTGAATCCACTCCAGTATCAACTTCTGAATCAACCTCGGGATCAACTTCAGAATCCACTCCAGTATCAACTTCTGAATCCACTCCAGTATCAACTTCTGAATCCACTCCAGTATCAACTTCTGAATCAACCTCGGGAACAACTTCAGAATCCACTCCAGAAAATTCTCCATAAAGAGAAGGATAAGTATTCGAAGGTGACACCCAGATCTCGGATTTTTCTTTTTTCTTGGTAACTTTTGATCGTTAACAGTAAATAAAGATCCTTAATATTAAATGAAGAGTTAATGTTAGCAAATCTATTTTTATTATGAAAAAAAAAAATAGTTTGACATTTGTCACGGGTAATAAGCATCTGCCATGTATCACACCATTTTTCTAAAACGTTAAATCATGGTGAATGTTATTGACAAATGATGAGAAAAGTTAAGGTCTTCAGCATCAACATATTTAAGATCATCAACATAGAGCAAGAAGTCTGATTGGAAGATATCGCCGATGTCATTAATGAAAATAAGGAAGATCATTGAGGCACCCGACCGATCATTCGTTTCTTCTGATAATCCCCTATTAACATTAACTCTGTGGTTGTGGTTGTTGAGGAAGGCATCAATCCAATTGTAAATTTCGCCGTTAATGCCAAAAGCATCAATTTAGCGAATGAGTTTAGAGTGAGATACTGTCTCAAATGCCTTTTTTGAATATAAACACTATGCGTTGTGAATTTGGAAACAAAATTTATAATTAATTTGTAAAAATAGGACGAAATTGGCAAACTTTTCCTCTTTAAGAACGGAACATAATTATTAAAAATTTGCCATTCTCCAGTAGTAAGGAATACAAGCAGTTCGAAGCGATTCCCGGAAACTTATATGTAGATAGAGGCAGAGATATTGCGGTAGTGGCTCTTTTGAGGAAAATAGACGGAAGACTTTTGGAAGTGGTGTTATTTTTAGAAACTAACTATTTATTGAATAAGGACCAAATTTGCCTCTTATATTTTCAAGGTACATAACAGCATGAGAAAAATAAATAATACAGGTGGCGCCATAATAATTGACACAAATTCAAAGCGGTATAACTTCTTGAAACTTTATAAAACGTTTAGTTATTTTGACATGTTTTATTTCGAACGCGAAAAATTCATTATAAATCAACAAATCTTAAATCGACCTTCTTCCGCTTTGATGACAGCGTTTTTTTTCTCATTCTAAATTCAGTAGACAGCTTTCTCATGCACCGCCCTGGATTTCGCCTGATTCTTTGATGGCATGGACGATCAGATAAATCGTCGCAGACACTCGACGGCTAGTTCTCGGGTCATCCTTGTCGATATGAAGACTGGAGAAGCGATGGACAGTTCTTTGAACCAACTTGCGAAGCACATTGAGCCGTTTTGCAAGCGGTTTCGATAAGTACGATAAGGAGAAGCGGCCACCATTACCTTCGAACGTATTATTATAATACTATGGTTTGAAACTTATACAGGAAACAAAAAATACATGAAAAAATACAAAAGTGAAAAAAAGTTGAATCTGCGCGCTGTGCATGTATCAGAACTCACGCAAAGTTGCTAGTAAATAATTATGGCGGACCCTTTAATTACAGATGTACATGAAACAATTTTAGAAATTCTCAGAGGTCAAAGTGAACTTTGATGAGAAATTTAATTGAGCAATGTTACGACCCATCTGAGACCTTTCATTTGGCAACATTTCCTTCTCTAAAATGTCCTTGTACATGTAACTTGTACTTGTACTTCGTACTTGTCCTTATACTTGGCGTAGAAGCAGCCCCAAACCATTACATGGGTGATTCATTCTGTACCAATAATAAAATACTTCGATTCGTCGCTCCACAGCATCTTATTCCACTGCTGAGGTGTCCAGTGCAGATGATCCTTCACCCACTTCAATCGAGCCAGACGGTTCTTCTCGGAAATCATTTGCTTTTTCACTGAGCGCCTTACGAAAAGTCCAGAATCACGCAGACGTCTTTTGACTTTATCGTTGGACACCTATAAGCCATATCAATTGAAATTTTATGAGAAATGTCCAAAAAACTAACCTCGACTTCATATTGGTCCTTCACTTCCGAGTTGATGTCCGTACTTGTCAGCCGCGGATTTTTCTTGCACATCCTGACAATGATTCTGTTGGTTCCTGGTGATGTTTTCGAAGATCTTCCAGTACCTTTCGATTGGTTGCGAATGTTCAAAGTTGCCCAGATAACCGATTTAGAAGTATTAAACTGCTTCGCAAGGATGGGCATGTCCCATCTGACGACCACGGATGATGGCCAAACGCTGAAATTCTGATAAATTAGGTGAGCCACGTGGTCTACCCATTTTAAATAACAATATTCATGCATAAAAGAACGATAAGAATTGAAAAAAATTGAAAAAAATGAAAAAACCAAAAAATCGGATTTACCGATTATCGAAAAATGCGAAAATAAGTTCGCAATTGTCACTGCTCACAGTAATTTATCATTCAAACTCATTTTTTTAAGCGTTTTTCTCAATTCCAGAAACTTTGGGGTCGATCGGATCATCCGAAGTCGAGTTTCGGTAAAAATCACCC
This sequence comes from Caenorhabditis inopinata, assembly GCA_003052745.1. Taxonomy (NCBI): domain Eukaryota; kingdom Metazoa; phylum Nematoda; class Chromadorea; order Rhabditida; family Rhabditidae; genus Caenorhabditis; species Caenorhabditis inopinata. The sequence goes on along the minus strand of AP018152.1, from coordinate 10,158,691 downwards.
CGGTTCGTATACTTTTGCACGGTACTGTACTTCTCTGATAATGTGCGTATTGCTGAGATATTAATCTAGAATGTTATTTGGGTTAAACCTGGTTGGGGTGTTCACATGTTGAATTAGACCGTGTTTTGTTACAAAGGAAATAAAGTGGTTGCATGGTGAGTCAGAGGCTGAACTGGTCCTTTCACGCTCCACAAGATGCACAACAATACTTTTTTCGGGTGCAACTCTTTTTTGATTCTGATTTTGAAACTCCAGAATTCCCAGATTTCAGCCACTTCCGTCCGAGATGAAACTTGACATAAAGTATCCACTTCTCATCCCCAGTAATCAAATTGGAAAGCCATCTCTTCGTTCTTTTTTGTGACAAAAGAGAAGGTGTAACATCAGCCGACAAAACACGGGTTGCCCAAATCGGCTGTTTCCAGAAGAATCCGAGATCGTGGAGGGCCCGACTGACTTGGAGTTGGAGAGTGATCAAGATTGATTGCAAGACACCTAGTAGACTATTCTTTGTCACCAATGCCAGTAGCTCGCCTTTATCAGTGTCCGTTATGTGTAGAATCTCTGAATTCCACCTCCGCACTTCTGAACTTTTGAAAGCAACAAAATGTTGTTGTTACATGAGTAACCTTACCTGCACCCATCAAATTATTGATCCGATCTGCAGCTGGTCTCGTCGAAGAACCAGAAATGTTCACGTTTTCATTATCCTTTTGCATTTTAGATAGAACTTCGATTTTTATAATAAATTCTTCCGTAACTTTTGCAAGAAAAATTGGAAACGATATTAAAGTTGAACAAAAGTCCATTCAAACAAAATTGAATATTTTCTAATATTCCATCTTTCGCCTTCACTACAGCTTTCAATCTCTTCGGGTAGGAGTCGACAACGGCACTCAGGTAGTTGACGTCAATGAGCTGGAGCGGAGTCCTGTTGGAAGATCCAAGAATTTATACCAAAATGATTTCTGACCAAGGAAGTACACCAGCTTCCAAAATGTGTTCTCTGTAATAAATTTGGTTCACTTTGACTTCTGGACTTCGACAAAAATGAGCGGAGTTTTGCCGTTTTCACGTGCTTTTTGCATGCGGAAAGCTTTGCTGCAATACTGCGAATCCTCGAACGTACCTTTTTGACAGCTGCAGGAGTCGTGACAGTAGCAGGACGGTCACATCTAGGCTTGTCTTCCAGTGTCCCAAGACGTTGGTAACGAGTGTCACAGTCCGATAGACCACAGAATTATGCACTTTCAGATTGTACCGGCGCCAGACGTGGCAAAAAATCTCATCTTTTTTTTGCCGCACTCTGTAGTGACTTCGTCATTTCCCATTCACCGGAATACTAGGTTAAATCCGAAATTGTCTCTTATCCCTTGATTTGTGCGAGATGTCATCGATTTCTCCTGACTTTCTGATAAAATATGACAAGAATATGACACGCTTCAGCGAACGTCCCTCGAAGTCGCACATGAAAAGTAGCAGATGGTTTCGACACCCAAGTCGCAGGCTCCCAGTTTTTGGGAAAGGTCAGAAAATGGAATGCCTGAAATGGCGAAGAGCACAAACACAGTTGGAGTCAGTTATAGATTTATTTTAGAATAGTGGCTTTGAAGAAAAAAAAAGACATTTGCATGAATCGACGAAAGAACAGAAAATACAATTAAGTGCAATTACATGGTGGGGCATAAATATAGCGCCGCATTCCACACGTAAAAACTTCAAATCGAAAGATTTTTTTCTGAAAATCAACCAAAATGTTTATTAAAACACAAAAAAAAGAAAGCATTAACAGTTTTCGAATCTTCCTCCCTTCGCTTCGCTTCCTTCGCTCGATGTCTCTTCGGGTAGGTGTTGATGACGGCACGGAGGTATGAGGCGTCTAAATTGTCCCATGCAGCTGTCAAGGCGGTCTTCAGGGCTCCCAAGTTTGGATAATTTTTTGTGGACACTTGTTGGATCAAATATCCCCAAACAACGAAATCCGTCGGGTTCAAGTCCGGGCTGGAAGAGGGCCATTGATCTTTCGGGATGAAGTTGGGGAAATTGGCTTCGCACCACGGTTGTGTGAGGCAACACCTACGACACCAAAATTTCAACATTTTCAGAAATAGTTGAAAACAAAATAATTAATTTGAAAAATAATACTGTGCGCTACAAAAAGCGTTCCGCATGCGCCAGAGCTTACGCAAAGTAGCGGCGCTATAATTATGCCCCACCCTGTACGTGTAAATACCCCACAGAATTTAGAAATTATAGAGTTTAATAAAATAGCTTGTCAGTAGTTTGGCAACGAAGTCTCGATTATGGAGGGTAATCGACCAGAAAATGAACAAAATGAACGGCCGTTGGGCAGTTTGTTCTCTTCCTTTGATAGTGCCGCGGTCACCAGCATTCTGTCACTGTTTTTTCTGTCTTCAGACAAGAGCTGCTTTTCAAAGTTATGAAGAATAGGGCGAAGTTGAATCCTGAAAGTTTGCGCGGAAGATTTGAGGAATACTGCGGAAAGAAATATACCGACAAACCAGCAATTTTTCCAAACCAGTCAGAAAGCATACGAAAATGTCTTTTAGAGCTTATTTGAGAAACACGACTTTCTGTAAAAATGCATCCATGCTCAAATTTTCGAAGTAAATTGTTCAAAATAGTGTGGGAATAGTGCCAAGGTTGGCGACACTGCAAGACTGCCAAAGCTGTGCTTCAACCTTTCTGCTCTGGCTCTTTTTTTTTTGAAAGTACGCAAAGAAAAATATAGTCTAATTTCAGATCTAATCTCTGCAGAAATGGTTTCCAGAGCTTCTTTCGGTCATCTTTCAATGAATTGTTTTTTTCGTTTTATAATTACACCAGCGGAAAGTTCGCAGCAAAAAATTGCAGTCGTGTCAGTTGTTCCTCTTCTTAATAGAACAATTTAATAGAAGAACGTCAAAAAGCAAATGAATTTTACATCCCGTCCTGTCCATCCCGAATATCAAAGTAGGAACCTTACGATCTTTTGAGTTATTCAAAGAAACGTCTTGGACAGACAGACGGAAACACAGACGGAACTATTCTCTTAATAATAAGTAGATAACGAGCTATTTTATTAAATGGCAATATGCACATCTTTAAGAAGATTAGAAAGGGGTTTCAAACATTTTAAGGGTTTAAACAAACACTATAAATGTTGATAACAATTTTTTTCTAAGATAAATTCTCAGCATTTCAATGATTTTTATATGTACAGTGCGGTCAATAGCTATACGACCCCCCTATATTTTGGGCGTACAGAAAAAACTGGAAGAGATATCAAAAAACGGTCAACGCCATTCGATTCACAATCAAAAATAACCCAAGAGACAAAGTTTCATATTTTTATCATTTTTCTTGACCGCGTACCATCCGAAAAACCTATATGCAAGCGGTCAATATCTATACGACCACCTCGCTTTTTTGGGTGAAATCGAGGCTTTTGGAGAAGGAAACCCTTCTGAACTCTTCGAATGACATTTTTCTGTTCTTTTTTGCTGTTTTTACTCAAGTTTATTATGTTCTAATTGTTTTAGTGATGTAACTGTCTTCGGAACTTGAGCCTACTTATGCTCACACCATTTAAAAAACAACATTCATATTTATTCTGAAATTCAAGAATACAACAGCGAACTATTTTACAAATGAGGAGATCAGTAGCTGGTCTCTCCTCCATCCTTTTTAATGACTTCGCAGACCCGATTCGGCATACTCGCGACGAGATTTTGGAGCTCCACGCTTACACGATCCCATTCCTTTTGCACAGTGTCATTGAGCTCTTGGACGCTATTGAACTGACGTCCATTCTTGTAGACTCGACGTGCCAAGATACTCCAAAGGTTCTCAATAGGGTTGAGATCTAGACTGCATGCTGGCCACTTCATATCCTTGATTCCTTTGGCTGCGAGCCACGCAAATGTGGAGTTACTCTTGTGAATTGGCGCATTGTCTTGTTGGAATATGTGTGAGCGACGGCGGTTTCTGAGGAAGGGGACAATCGCTTTCTAAAAGGTCTTCTAGTAAGAATCAGAAGTTTCACGAGTTGTGATGAACAGTAGATTCAGTTTCTTCCCATCACAAAACGCTCCCCATATCATAAGAGACCCTCCTCCAAAGTTGCGACGCGAGAACATTCTTGGATCTTTTCGAAGGTCTCTCCAGTAGCTTCTGTAGCCATCTGGGCGCTCCAAATTTCATGGGTATCTTGGCACGTCGAGTCTACAAGAATGGGCGTTAGTTCAATAGCGTCCAAGAGCTCAAGGACACCGTGCAAGAGGAATGGGATCGTGTAACAAGCGTGGAGCTCCAAAATCTCGTCGCGAGTATGCCGAATCGGGTCTGCGAAGTCATTAAAAAGGATGGAGGAGAGATCAGCTACTGATTTCCTCATTTATAAAATAGTTCATTGTTGCATTCTTGAATTTCAGAATAAATATGAATGTTGTTTTTCATATGGTGTGAGCATAAGTAGACTCAAATTCCGAAGGCATTTACATCACTAAAACAATTAGAACATAATAAACTTGAGTAAAAACAGCAAAAAAGAACAGAAAAATGTAATTCGAAGAGTTCAGAAGGTTTTCCTTCTCCAAAAGCCTCGATTTCACCCAAAAAAGCGAGGTGGTCGTATAGATATTGACGGCTTGCATATAGGTTTTTCGGATGGTACGCGGTCAAGAAAAATGATAAAAATATGAAACTTTGTCTCTTGGGGTTATTTTTGATTGTAAATCGAATGGCGTTGACCGTTTTTTGATATCTCTTCCAGTTTTTTCTGTACGACCAAAATATAGGGGGGTCGTATAGCTATTGACCGCACTGTATACTTGGTCGTCTTTCGTAGAATCCTTTTGTCTCGTCTTCGTTCGTCTTGCATTTGTCTTGCGCAGTCAATTAAAATGCGTTTGTACCAACACAATGTCTATCTTTGCGTCAGACGAATTCTATACGATAACAATGACGAGACGAGACAGTCTTATTTCGTCTTTCGTGGAAGCCTTATTTTAGATGACTTAAATTGCATAAGAAATATTCATTATTCCTCACTCGTTCTCATTTTTCTCTGTCTCTCCCTCTTCCACGCCAGTCTTTTTGTATGTCTTTCGTTTGTAGGCTTTTGGAACACCGGTGCCGCCCACAGCGTATCATTCAGCTCTGAACACAAAGTTTTCAAAGATAGTTATCAGTTTTTGGCTTGACATTTTTTTCTTTTTTACATCTATGACTCTTATGTTTTATTCGATGATATAACTGGTTTCACAACAGCTATCAGTAGAAGTTGGCTTCACCTTTCATCGATGCTGTGTTTGGCCAGGCGTGGGCACGGCGAACAAACATTTTTTCTGCAATTTTTCAGACTCTCTTTATTTGTCTTTTCCTTGTCATCTCCCTCTTCTTACTCCTTTTTATTTTTATGTTTCTCACAAATCTCCAAATTTTGCACTTCTTCACAAAATCTTACATTTCAGCCATGAGAGCATCACGCGCAATCGGGATAGCCTTTTTGGTTACGGTGGCCGTCGCATTGGTGATTGGCCTCATACTGATAATCGTTGTAGTTAGTCGGTCAAACACTTCTCAGCGTGAGTTTGAGTACTCAAAGCCGATGTATATGTTTTTCTTGCGATGAAAAGTGATGAAGAATAAGCGATTTTCAGCGAAGTTATCCCAAAAAAACACCCGCGCGCATTCTTTATGGCCAGTACCGATTCATCCTATTTGATTTCGTAATATTTCAACGATTTTGACGGTCACGTTTCTTGGGAAGAAGTCATAGGAAAGAATCATGGTTTGGCAGCCAACAGTACTCATTGGAGAGCCAAATAGTGCTTTGTTCCAAAAAAATTGATTGATAGGAGCGAAGACAGAAACGTAATAAGGCGGGGTCAGTTACCGTTTATTCATCGAAACCGATCGGCAAATTTCGTCGCATTATCAAGAGGATATGTAGGTGTCTGTGGAATCCCAGTTTTGCCTAGCCAGCGTGTTCTCCGGACTAAATTTCATCGAAAACGATTTGGAATTCATAGTGAAAAAGATTTTCTATGAAAAGAATCCAGGACTTTGAGCAAATGGATGTTGGATCTAAAACTTTTGTGCACTCCTTATTTTCCCACGGATTCCTGAAATTGTGACTTACTTTGCATTTACTTACTCACTTAGTTACTTAGTCGATCTGTCAATTGCTTGGGTGGGCGCGGATCACAGCTAACCATGCCTTATTCCATTCTTGTATCAGTTTCGTCTATCTTCCGTCAGTTCTTCGCATAACGTGCCCAGTTCATCCTAATTTTTTCTATATTGATCTTCTTTATAGCGATGCATGCGTCACACGGATTCTTTCCGCGAGGTTCTGTGTAAGGGTCCACATTTCCGATCCGTATGTGAGGGCGTGTAGAGCAATGGTGTCGACAAGTTGAGCTCGAATTCGGGAGCAGGTGAGAGCGCCTGTGGTGTTTTTGATGTTGTTGAACGCTGCTCAGACTGCTTGACGTCTTCTGTGGAGTTCTGGTTCTAGCTCATTTCGTGAGTTGAGCAGTCTTGCATTATTACTTATGATCACTGGATGTGTGGTGGCGTACGTGTCTCTCAACACTTTTGTATGGTTGGACGTTGAACCATCACTTCTTTGAACTTTAATAATTAATTAAGAGAAAGCGCGGTTAACAAACAAAAGAAAATGAAACAATTAACAACCGGCACAACCGGCAACCGCCCGTCATGAGTCCAAAAATACGTCAGTATCGCGACTTTGGCGCAACTGCAACAAGGAGATCGGCAGGTCAAAAATGACTTTGGCTTTGAAGATTTTGATGTCTTTGGTCTACAAACCGGGCAATAACCTGACGGTATTGATTTCTATTTTCTTGCCCCTTTCTGTGAACTCCTGGATCATCCTGCCGGCAGTTCTTGTGTCGTTTGCGAATCTCAAGATTTCTGCCAGTGCTCCTATAATCCACTTTTTCTTTTTTTTGTCTTTTTCTGTTGCTAGCCTAAAACTAACACCTAGTTACTTAATTTTCTCAAAAAATTCGGAATCCATTTTCAAATTATTCGAAATTTTTGTATTGGTGTCGTATCATTAGATGGACAGTAGGGTTTGTGCTGTCATTGTGCTCGATTGAGCACTTTCTTTATATTGAATTCCTTTCCTGCTTCTTACTGTTACACTAACATTCGCCCCCGACATTCTTTTCTTATCTTTAAAACTGCAAAAGTATGTTATGTCCCTTCCCCTCTTTTGCAGCTGTATCCCGGTATATAAGGGAGATCCCAGCTAGCTCCGTTCAATTTTCTCATCTTTTATTATTTTCTTCTATTTTTTTGTTTATACTTATTTTTATTCTTTTTTTATTTTCATAAAAGGTTTAATTACCCAAGTTTGAGGCACCGTCTGACAACACTAAAAGGACAAAAGAAACACCACTGAACCAATCGTGTTTATGGTGCATCGACTTTAAAAGATCATCACGAAGTGAGTTCAAAGTGAAGCACTTAACAGTTCTAACCCACACTGCGTGTTTAATTTCTCAACTGACCAACAATTAATACGACTGACTGGGCTTTGTAACGACGTGTCTGAAAAATGCTGACTACGAACTTGCGAATGACGACGAAGGCCTTTAATATTTTGCAAGCCGAAGCAGATAATGCTGAAAACCTTTTGGAAAAACTGAAAGGCATATCCATTATCGAAATAGAAGAACAGGAAGATAATATATTCACTATCATGAATACATTGTCAGCGAAAGTGAATGTCCTTCAACAGGCAATGGATAAGCTTGCGGAAAAAGCTGAGGACCTGGATCCAACAAACTTGAGAGATAATCAAAAGTTCGAAGAGCAAGTAGAGAAAGTTATTGACGCACTGATACGAGGAACAACAGTGCGAGATTTACTGTATGTTCAAAAAGAACGAATCAAGTTGAAAAAACCGTACAAAAGTACGCTGTTAGATTCTTCGGGACATACAAGAGAGGTAAATCAAAATGCGCCTGTCTTAAAGATACCAAAATTTGGTGGAGACAGGTGGGAATGGACAAATTTTTGGACCATTTTTGATGAACTCATCAACAAAACGACGATGAGTCCGCTTCTGAAATTCAACCACTTAGTGAGTCACCTCGAAGTTGAACCTAAAGAACTCGTCAGCCGATATCGCATTTCAGCCGAAAACTACCCCGAGGCGGTAGCCTTGCTGCAGCAGAAATACGACGATGAAGAGGCGACAATAGTTGAGTTGCATTGGAAGCTGCGAGCAGCAAAAGCAACGGACACATCCATCTCGGCGCAAAGGAAGCTCTGGGATAAGATGTATGTAATTGTGCAACAGTTGGACATTCTTGGAGAAAATCTTGATAACAGAATGATAAAAGAAGATATCATCTCGAAATTCGAATACAAGATTCGCAAAAGAATATTTGAAAAAAAACTCAGTCTGGAAGACCCTACGTTGTGGACAATAGGAAAGTTAGTGCAAGATATCGAATATACGATTCACAAGCGCGAACTCCTACATAAAAGTTTAGGCACGAGAAACGAAGAGAGAACTGCAATGTGTAGCAGAAGTTATTCAAGTGCAAACAACGAAGATAGCCCGAAAAAGACTGGGAAAACAAAATCCAAATGGAGGTGCTGGTATTGCAATGGAGATCATGCTGCTTCAAAGTGCAAAGAAGTAACAGATCCGAAAAAACGAAGCAAAATTCTAAAAAAGAAAGAAGTCTGCAATATTTGTTTTAACACCATGCACACGACGACAGAGTGCACGAGAGAAGAACTCTTCTGTAAAAATTGCAAAAACGGTAGACATCACACTTCGTTGTGTTTTCGAAAGAATTACTCACACAAATTGAGGACAGCAAGCGGTCAGGAAATGAATCAACAAACGATTGTTGCTAAAACCTGCAATGAGGACAGCAGTCCTTGTGAAGAAAGCGACGAAGAAGATGACGTAAGAGTCGCAGCAACAGCGACTAACAAATCGACATATTCTTCAATTCGAAGATCGAAGAACCCCCCCCCCCTCCCGAAATCTTCTTGCCCCCCGGAATGTGCTCGATTGAGCACTTTCTTTATATTAAATTCCTTTCCTGCTTCTTACTTTTACACTAACATTCGCCCCCGACATTCTTTTCTTATCTTTAAAACTGCAAAAGTATGTTATGTCCCTTCCCCTCTTTTGCAGCTGTATCCCGGTATATAAGGGAGATCCCAGCTAGCTCCTTTCATTTTTCTCATCTTTTATTATTTTCTTCTATTTTGTTGTTTAAACTTATTTTTATTCTTTTTTTATTTTCATAAAAGGTTTAATTACCCAAGTTTGAGTCACCGTCTGACAACACTAAAAGGACAAAATAAACACCACTGAACCAATCGTGTTTAGTCATAATTCTATATTCGTATTTTATAAATAACAGATATTAAACTTGCACAAGTTTTACAAGGTTATTTAAGTTTATTTAATTGCTGGGAGACTTGCGTAGATACTAGAGCCGAGATGGCGCGAGATGCAAGCCGACGTTTGGAAATGTCAGCTTTGTACTTGCCGATGGCCGATGTTTCGGCCAATATTCAATTCTAATCTTTGGCTACTTGATCAATGGCTACCTGATATTCTTTGGCTATTTTTTCCTTCGATTATCAATGGCTACCTATTATCAATGGCTACCTGATATTCTTTGGCTACTTTTGCCTTTGAGTTTCAATGGCTACCCAGTTTTTTTTTTCCGATTTTTATCCTTTAAAGACACTGATAGTTATTTCCACTCAGTGGGTAACCAGAGTTTATTTTGTGGTTACTCCTTTTTAAATCAATATCAAAATTGAATTTTTTGAAAGAACAAAAATAACAGGATAACAAGAAAATTAAATGAAAATTCAAAAGAAAACGATAACATCATATTTAAAAAATTTAGAAAATTCTACAGTGCTGGCCAAAAAGGCATTAATAATCAGTTTTTTTGAGATTACTTGGCTCACAGGTGAATTGCGGTCATGAACTTTTTTGCATGTTTTTGAAGCTAAATCACGTTAACTGAATTTTTGATTTCGACAAAAAATAAAAATTTTGAAAAATTATGACAATTTATTCGAAAATTTTAAAAACGAAGAAAATTAGAACCTGTGAAAAATGAAATAGGGAAGCTCCGATTGGCAAGTCAATGGCCAGGAAATTATTAAAAATGATTTAATATTTTGTGGCTAAGCCTTTTACATCAATTACTGCCTGGCAACGACGCGGCATGGAATCCAATAAAGCATCCACGACGGAGAGTGGGATAGCCTTCCATGCAGCCTCAAATTGAGCGAATTTCTGGTCCGCATTTGTGGCTTGGATTTTTAAGATCCGCCTCCGTGCTTGATAGTTGGAAGCTGGTACTTGGAGTGGACCAAACATATCTGGTCAGACGAAAGCAAGTTCAACATGTTTGGGAGTGACGGAAACACATGGATTCGTCGACCTATTGGAGCCAGATACCTCCCCAAGTACCCAGGCGGATCGTGCATGGTATGGGGGTGATTCTCAGGTGATTTCATGGGGCCACTTCGACGTGTCCAGGGAATTATGGATCGTTTCCAGTACAAAGATATCTTGGAGAACACAATGAGACCATGGGCACTCTGAAAAGTAGGCCGAATCTATGTTTTTCAGCAGGATATTGATCCCGAGCACACATCTCTAAATACATGTGCGCAACTGGTTCCATCGTCGTCGGGTGGACATTTTGGATTGGCCCAGCCAGTCTCCCGACTTGATTCCGATCAAGCACTTGTGGGAGGAATTGGAACGACGTTTGAAAGGAGTCGTTGCCAGGCAGTAATTGATGCAAAAGGCTTTGCCACAAAATATTAAATTATTTTTAATAATTTCCTGGCTATTGACTTGCCAAATCATTTCATCACCGCACTTCACCTGTGAGCCAAGTAATCTCGAAAAAACTGATTATTAATGCCTTTTTGACCATCACTGTAGAATTTTCAAAATTTTTTAAATATGATGTTATCGTTTTCTTTTGAGTTTTCATTTAATTTTCTTGTTATCCTGTTATTTTTGTTCTTTCAAAAAATTCAATTTTGATATTGATTTAAAAAAGGAGTAACCACAAAATATACTCTGGTTATTGGATAAAAATCAGAAAAAAACTGGGTAGCCATTGAAACTAAATACCCATTGAAACTAGGTAGCCATTGAAACTCGAAGGCAAAAGTAGCCAAAGAATATCAGGTAGCCAGGTATCCATTGATCAAGTAACCAAAGATTAGGCAGCCATTGAATATTGGCCCGATGTTTCAGAGTTGTTAAATTGCAGTTAATGAAATTCTTTAAAAAGTTCAGCTATTTCAGCAATATTGATAAAATGTACACTCAGAAAACTGTGATTTCTGTAGCTTCCAATCCGAATAAAACGTTTGAAAAAAGAAAAAATGCTCGGGAAAAATAACTCGGGAAAATTCAAAAAAAAGTACATATCTGTGCTCAATAAACATTCAGAAGCAGTATTAAACTTCAATTTTCAGGTTATGCAGGCCGTGTCATAACTTTGGGTCTTTGTAACTCCCATTTGGAATTACCATCTCCAAAAAGTTTTCGTTTTAAGAGAGACGTCCCGTCGAACAACACGTGCTCTTTCGAAACTGTAAGTAGAAGAAAGAAGATTCCAGAACTCTTTTAGAATTTGAAAGATTTGCAGAACAAAAAACAAATGATGGACTTTGTGAAGAGCAGTAGTTCTGGAATAGATTTCGTGCTGTTGACGTATACAGATTATGCGACGGTAAGAAAATGTTTTCGAACGAGTTACTCAACAATGATGTCTGAAATTACAGAAAACTGAAATGATATCAAAAGATCAAACAACATCTCGCCTTAACAATTTAATAACAACTCCATCGACTACGATAAATCAAACAAAGTAAGTATTACCGAAGAGAGTGAGAGGAAAAAAGGAGATCTTCTTATGCGATTTAGAACTTTAAAACTCGGTGAGCACGCTCCAGGAATCTAAGAAACTTTCAAATGACCACCTGCAACATAGGAACCAGCAGCTATATAACTTTGCAATAGAACTGAGCTTATGCGTCACTCAATCTCTTCCACCACGGACAGTGTACTTTTTGGAGGCTTTCCCATTAGCAGAGCCAACAAAACAATGTTGCACCGCAAATTGCCTAACAAGGGAATCTCGAATAGAAATCCTCCTAACTTTTTTTTTTTAATTCGACCACAGGTACACTTTCGACTACGGAGAATTCAGTACACATAGTGGCTATCTGCGCAAACTTCTGGAAATCGAGATATTTCCATCTGAAAATCTGAAAATCTTGATTACACAGCCACTTGGCTGATTATACAGAAACTCGCCCAGCAAGTAGCCCAACAAGTTTCAGTAGAATTGCCAAACATTTTCATAAATAAATCGTATCCTTGAATCTCCTAGAATGCTTTCAACTTCTCAAGTTCTTCAAGAGCATTAGTTGTGTATTGCCTATTCTTGGAACACTATTAAAAAACAAGTGTGGGTGCGAAACGGTCTTGAAATGTGAAAGAGTGGTGACAGCTTTCCTAGAAAATTCAGCATTATTAAGCATGTATTGCAACTAATTGATAACGGAAATTGCAGAGCACTCGAAGCCTACAATCCAAATGATTATGCCAACTCTGATTTGGTTTTCTTTACACCTTGCAGCACGAATTACCAGTAAGTTTTCTATTATCTGATAGCAGCTTAGGGACTAATAAGCTTCTTCTGTCAACTTCCCGGAGACGTTCAACCACCAATACTGTTTTTCTTAATCGGAAATTAATTTCAGAGGCTATCAATCTGATATAGCCGATGTGAAGAAAAGCATTCAACAAATACGAAATACTTCAAATAACACAATTGTGATTGTGTCATCATCGTTGAACAAAACTCAAATGGAACAAAACTATGGAAATAATTCTATTAATATACCAACAAATGCAACTTCTGATGTCTCCAATCAGATCAAGCAGGTCTTGAATATAACAGGTACGGGGTAATGAAATGGAAACACAAAGGGGATGTGGTACAGTACTGGCCATAAAGAATGTCGCCGGGCTTTTTTTTTGGGATAACTTTGCTGGCACTGCTCCGATCGGTCTAAATCTTTTTGGCAGTGTTCAAAATGTCCTTAGTAACATATTCAGTGAGTTGTAGCTTGTAAATATATATAGTTTTGGAAAAAATCCAACATTTGAGAAAATCGTGAAAAATGCACTTTTTTGAAAATTTTTAAAACAATGTTAGGACAAAAAACTTCGAAATATCTAATCAAAATACAGTTTTAAAATGTTTACTACTTCGTTAAGTACCGTTTTGCATCGATCACAGCTTGGCAGCGGCGTGGCAAGGACTCCTTAAAGTGCCTTAATGACTGTGATTGGGATGCTCGCCGATGCTGTTTCAAGTTGAGCGAACTTCTGGTTTGCATTGGTGGCCCGGACACTTGCTTTGGCGGCCCATTGTCTCATCATATTCTCCAAGATATCTTTATACACAAACCGATCCATGATTCCATTGATACGTCTCAACGGGCCCATTGCAGTGTCTGAGAAGCATCCCCACACCATCATCAGCATCGGCGATGTGGGTTCTTTCCGGCGATTTACGATCAACAACTCGTCCCAAAACGTGAAATAATAGTTTTCAAAAGTTAAAAAGCATTCACATAGTCTCGGTATCTTTTCAAAACGCGACGAATCTGACTTTGAGATCGATAGAACTGGTGAGCCAAGTCAACTGTAGAATCAGCTCGTTTCCACCCGACAATGATGGCTTCTCGTAGGTCTACAGTGAGTGATTTCCTTCCAATAGGTCTTACCATTAGAAGGAAAATAAATAGAAAATCGTACTCGTTGATTTACAAGACTTCTGAATCAAAAACTGAAAATAAATAAAAACTCAAAAATGTAAAAAACTAAAAAATTGAAAAAAATTAAAAACTTTTGCAATGATGCAATTTCATTTTCTGCAAATTGCCGTGAGGGTGTTCCGCAGATACAGTAGAATTTTCACAACAAAATATCTGTTTTCAGCGTAAATATCAAAAAAAGCCCGTGGACATTCTTTGTGGCCAGTACTGTATCTCTTACAGTTTTTTCTGTGCGCCCAAAATATAGAGGGGGGGGGGGGTGTATAGACATTGACCGCACTGTATGTAGGTATTTGCGGGCACGTGTCACAAAAACTTCTGTTATACATATGTATGTGTTCAGCTACTACACAAGCTCCACCAACAACGACACAATTTATTCCAACAACCATTCGAACTACAACCGCAGAAACGACTCCGGTTATAACTGCCGGCTCCACTCCTGGAACAACAGAAAGATCAACTTCTGAAACGACTCCAGAATCGACGACAGTGGGGAGCACAACCGAAGCCACTGTAGAAACGAGCACGACTCCAGAATCGACGACAGTTGGTAGCACAACCGAAACCACTGTAGAGACGAGCACGACTCCAGAATCGACGACAGTTGGGAGCACAACCGAAACCACTGTAGAAACGAGCACGACTCCAGAATCGACAACATTTGGTAGCACAACCGAAACCACTGTAGAAACGAGCACGACTGTAGAATCGACGACAGTTGGGAGCACAACCGAAATCACTGTAGAAACGAGCACGACTGCAGAATCGACGACAGTTGGAAGCACAACCGAAACCACTGTAGAAACGAGCACGACTGCAGAATCGACTACAGTTGGAAGCACAACCGAAACCACTGTAGAAACGAGCACGACTCCAGAATCGACTACAGTTGGGAGCACAACCGAAACCACTGTAGAAACGAGCACGACTCCAGAATCGACTACAGTTGGGAGCACAACCGAAACCACTGTAGAGACGAGCGCGACTTCAGAATCGACTACAGTTGGGAGCACAACCGAAACCACTGTAGAGACGAGCACGACTGCAGAATCGACGACAGTTGGGAGCACAACCGAAACCACTGTAGAAACGAGCACGACTCCAGAATCGACGACAGTTGGTAGCACAACCGAAACCACTGTAGAGACGAGCACGACTCCAGAATCGACTACAGTTGGGAGCACAACCGAAACCACTGTAGAAACGAGCACGACTGCAGAATCGACTACAGTTGGAAGCACAACCGAAACCACTGTAGAGACCAGCACGACTCCAGAATCGACGACAGTTGGTAGCACAACCGAAACCACTGTAGAGACGAGCACGACTCCAGAATCGACGACAGTTGGGAGCACAACCGAAACCACTGTAGAGACGAGCACGACTCCAGAATCGACTACAGTTGGGAGCACAACCGAAACCACTGTAGAAACGAGCACGACTGCAGAATCGACGACAGTTGGGAGCACAACCGAAACCACTGTAGAAACGAGCACGACTCCAGAATCGACAACATTTGGTAGCACAACCGAAACCACTGTAGAAACGAGCACGACTGTAGAATCGACGACAGTTGGGAGCACAACCGAAATCACTGTAGAAACGAGCACGACTGCAGAATCGACGACAGTTGGAAGCACAACCGAAACCACTGTAGAAACGAGCACGACTGCAGAATCGACTACAGTTGGAAGCACAACCGAAACCACTGTAGAAACGAGCACGACTCCAGAATCGACTACAGTTGGGAGCACAACCGAAACCACTGTAGAAACGAGCACGACTCCAGAATCGACTACAGTTGGGAGCACAACCGAAACCACTGTAGAGACGAGCGCGACTTCAGAATCGACTACAGTTGGGAGCACAACCGAAACCACTGTAGAGACGAGCACGACTGCAGAATCGACGACAGTTGGGAGCACAACCGAAACCACTGTAGAGACGAGCACGACTGCAGAATCGACTACAGTTGGAAGCACAACCGAAACCACTGTAGAGACGAGCACGACTGCAGAATCGACTACAGTTGGAAGCACAACCGAAACCACTGTAGAGACGAGCACGACTCCAGAATCGACGACAGTTGGTAGCACAACCGAAACCACTGTAGAGACGAGCACGACTCAAGAATCGACTACAGTTGGGAGCACAACCGAAACCACTGTAGAAACGAGCACGACTGCAGAATCGACTACAGTTGGAAGCACAACCGAAACCACTGTAGAGACGAGCACGACTGCAGAATCGACTACAGTTGGAAGCACAACCGAAACCACTGTAGAGACGAGCACGACTCCAGAATCGACGACAGTTGGTAGCACAACCGAAACCACTGTAGAGACGAGCACGACTCAAGAATCGACTACAGTTGGGAGCACAACCGAAACCACTGTAGAAACGAGCACGACTGCAGAATCGACTACAGTTGGAAGCACAACCGAAACCACTGTAGAAACGAGCACGACTGCAGAATCGACTACAGTTGGAAGCACAACCGAAACCACTGTAGAGACGAGCACGACTCCAGAATCGACGACAGTTGGTAGCACAACCGAAACCACTGTAGAGACGAGCACGACTCCAGAATCGACTACAGTTGGGAGCACAACCGAAACCACTGTAGAAACGAGCACGACTGCAGAATCGACTACAGTTGGAAGCACAACCGAAACCACTGTAGAAACGAGCACGACTCAAGAATCGACTACAGTTGGGAGCACAACCGAAACCACTGTAGAGACGAGCACGACTCCAGAATCGACGACAGTTGGTAGCACAACCGAAACCACTGTAGAGACGAGCACGACTCCAGAATCGACGACAGTTGGGAGCACAACCGAAACCACTGTAGAAACGAGCACGACTCAAGAATCGACTACAGTTGGGAGCACAACCGAAACCACTGTAGAGACGAGCGCGACTTCAGAATCGACTACAGTTGGGAGCACAACCGAAACCACTGTAGAAACGAGCACGACTCCAGAATCGACGACAGTTGGTAGCACAACCGAAACCACTGTAGAGACGAGCACGACTCCAGAATCGACTACAGTTGGGAGCACAACCGAAACCACTGTAGAAACGAGCACGACTGCAGAATCGAATACAGTTGGAAGCACAACCGAAACCACTGTAGAAACGAGCACGACTCCAGAATCGACGACATTTGGGAGCACCACCGAAACCACTGTAGAGACGAGCACGACTCCAGAATCGACGACAGTTGGGAGCACAACCGAAACCACTGTAGAAACGAGCACGACTGCAGAATCGACGAGCACGACTCCAGAATCGACTACAGTTGGGAGCACAACCGAAACCACTGTAGAAACGAGCACGACTGCAGAATCGACGACAGTTGGGAGCACAACCGAAACCACTGTAGAAACGAGCACGACTGCAGAATCGACTACAGTTGGGAGCACAACCGAAACCACTGTGGTGACAAACACGACTCCAGAATCCACTACAGTTGGGAGCACAACCGAAACCACTGTAGAAACGAGCACGACTGCAGAATCGACGAGCACGACTCCAGAATCGACTACAGTTGGGAGCACAACCGAAACCACTGTAGAGACGAGCGCGACTTCAGAATCGACTATAGTTGGGAGCACAACCGAAAACACTGTAGAAACGAGCACGACTCCAGAATCGACGACATTTGGGAGCACCACCGAAACCACTGTAGAGACGAGCACGACTCCAGAATCGACGACAGTTGGGAGCACAACCGAAACCACTGTAGAGACGAGCACGACTCCAGAATCCACTACAGTTCGTAGCACAACCGAAACCACTGTAGAAACGAGCACGACTCCAGAATCGACTACAGTTGGAAGCACAACCGAAACCACTGTAGAAACGAGCACGACTCCAGAATCGACTACAGTTGGGAGCACAACCGAAACCACTGTGGTGACAAACACGACTCCAGAATCCACTACAGTTGGGAGCACAACCGAAACCACTGTAGAAACGAGCACGACTGCAGAATCGACGAGCACGACTCCAGAATCGACTACAGTTGGGAGCACAACCGAAACCACTGTAGAGACGAGCGCGACTTCAGAATCGACTATAGTTGGGAGCACAACCGAAACCACTGTAGAAACGAGCACGACTCCAGAATCGACGACATTTGGGAGCACCACCGAAACCACTGTAGAGACGAGCACGACTCCAGAATCGACGACAGTTGGGAGCACAACCGAAACCACTGTAGAGACGAGCACGACTCCAGAATCCACTACAGTTCGTAGCACAACCGAAACCACTGTAGAAACGAGCACGACTCCAGAATCGACTACAGTTGGAAGCACAACCGAAACCACTGTAGAAACGAGCACGACTCCAGAATCGACTACAGTTGGGAGCACAACCGAAACCACTGTAGAGACGAGCACGACTCCAGAATCGACTACAGTTGGGAGCACAACCGAAACCACTGTAGAGACGAGCACGACTCCAGAATCCACTACAGTTCGTAGCACAACCGAAACCACTGTAGAAACGAGCACGACTCCAGAATCGACTACAGTTGGAAGCACAACCGAAACCACTGTAGAGACGAGCACGACTCCAGAATCGACGACAGTTGGTAGCACAACCGAAACCACTGTAGAGACGAGCACGACTCCAGAATCGACTACAGTTGGGAGCACAACCGAAACCACTGTAGAGACGAGCACGACTCCAGAATCGACTACAGTTGGGAGCACAACCGAAACCACTGTAGAGACGAGCGCGACTTCAGAATCGACTACAGTTGGGAGCACAACCGAAACCACTGTAGAGACGAGCACGACTCCAGAATCGACTACAGTTGGGAGCACAACCGAAACCACTGTAGAGACGAGCACGACTCCAGAATCGACGACAGTTGGGAGCACAACCGAAACCACTGTAGAGACGAGCACGACTCCAGAATCCACTACAGTTCGTAGCACAACCGAAACCACTGTAGAAACGAGCACGACTCCAGAATCGACTACAGCTGGAAGCACAACCGAAACCACTGTAGAAACGAGCACGACTCCAGAATCGACTACAGTTGGGAGCACAACCGAAACCACTGTAGAGACGAGCACGACTCCAGAATCCACTACAGTTCGTAGCACAACCGAAACCACTGTAGAGACGAGCACGACTCCAGAATCCACTACAGTTCGTAGCACAACCGAAACCACTGTAGAAACGAGCACGACTCCAGAATCGACTACAGTTGGAAGCACAACCGAAACCACTGTAGAGACGAGCACGACTCCAGAATCGACGACAGTTGGTAGCACAACCGAAACCACTGTAGAGACGAGCACGACTCCAGAATCGACTACAGTTGGGAGCACAACCGAAACCACTGTAGAGACGAGCACGACTCCAGAATCGACTACAGTTGGGAGCACAACCGAAACCACTGTAGAGACGAGCGCGACTTCAGAATCGACTACAGTTGGGAGCACAACCGAAACCACTGTAGAGACGAGCACGACTCCAGAATCGACTACAGTTGGGAGCACAACCGAAACCACTGTAGAGACGAGCACGACTCCAGAATCGACTACAGTTGGGAGCACAACCGAAACCACTGTAGAGACGAGCGCGACTTCAGAATCGACTACAGTTGGGAGCACAACCGAAACCACTGTAGAGACGAGCACGACTCCAGAATCGACTACAGTTGGGAGCACAACCGAAACCACTGTAGAGACGAGCACGACTCCAGAATCGACGACAGTTGGTAGCACAACCGAAACCACTGTAGAGACGAGCACGACTCCAGAATCGACTACAGTTGGGAGCACAACCGAAACCACTGTAGAAACGAGCACGACTGCAGAATCGACGACAGTTGGGAGCACAACCGAAACCACTGTAGAGACGAGCACGACTCCAGAATCGACTACAGTTGGGAGCACAACCGAAACCACTGTAGAAACGAGCACGACTCCAGAATCGACTACAGTTGGGAGCACAACCGAAACCACTGTAGAAACGAGCACGACTCCAGAATCGACTACAGTTGGGAGCACAACCGAAACCACTGTAGAGACGAGCACGACTCCAGAATCGACTACAGTTGGGAGCACAACCGAAACCACTGTAGAGACGAGCACGACTCCAGAATCGACTACAGTTGGGAGCACAACCGAAACCACTGTAGAAACGAGCACGACTCCAGAATCGACTACAGTTGGGAGCACAACCGAAACCACTGTAGAAACGAGCACGACTCCAGAATCGACTACAGTTGGGAGCACAACCGAAACCACTGTAGAAACGAGCACGACTGCAGAATCGACGACAGTTGGGAGCACAACCGAAACCACTGTAGAGACGAGCACGACTCCAGAATCGACTACAGTTGGGAGCACAACCGAAACCACTGTAGAAACGAGCACGACTGCAGAATCGACGACAGTTGGGAGCACAACCGAAACCACTGTAGAGACGAGCACGACTCCAGAATCGACTACAGTTGGGAGCACAACCGAAACCACTGTAGAAACGAGCACGACTCCAGAATCGACTACAGTTGGGAGCACAACCGAAACCACTGTAGAAACGAGCACGACTCCAGAATCGACTACAGTTGGGAGCACAACCGAAACCACTGTAGAAACGAGCACGACTGCAGAATCGACGACAGTTGGGAGCACAACCGAAACCACTGTAGAGAAGAGCACGACTCCAGAATCGACTACAGTTGGGAGCACAACCGAAACCACTGTAGAAACGAGCACGACTCCAGAATCGACTACAGTTGGGAGCACAACCGAAACCACTGTAGAAACGAGCACGACTCCAGAATCGACTACAGTTGGGAGCACAACCGAAACCACTGTAGAGACGAGCACGACTCCAGAATCGACTACAGTTGGGAGCACAACCGAAACCACTGTAGAGACGAGCACGACTCCAGAATCGACTACAGTTGGGAGCACAACCGAAACCACTGTAGAGACGAGCGCGACTTCAGAATCGACTACAGTTGGGAGCACAACCGAAACCACTGTAGAGACGAGCACGACTCCAGAATCGACTACAGTTGGGAGCACAACCGAAACCACTGTAGAGACGAGCACGACTCCAGAATCGACTACAGTTGGGAGCACAACCGAAACCACTGTAGAGACGAGCGCGACTTCAGAATCGACTACAGTTGGGAGCACAACCGAAACCACTGTAGAGACGAGCACGACTCCAGAATCGACTACAGTTGGGAGCACAACCGAAACCACTGTAGAGACGAGCACGACTCCAGAATCGACGACAGTTGGTAGCACAACCGAAACCACTGTAGAGACGAGCACGACTCCAGAATCGACTACAGTTGGGAGCACAACCGAAACCACTGTAGAAACGAGCACGACTCCAGAATCGACTACAGTTGGGAGCACAACCGAAACCACTGTAGAGACGAGCACGACTCCAGAATCGACTACAGTTGGGAGCACAACCGAAACCACTGTAGAAACGAGCACGACTCCAGAATCGACTACAGTTGGGAGCACAACCGAAACCACTGTAGAAACGAGCACGACTCCAGAATCGACTACAGTTGGGAGCACAACCGAAACCACTGTAGAGACGAGCACGACTCCAGAATCGACTACAGTTGGGAGCACAACCGAAACCACTGTAGAAACGAGCACGACTGCAGAATCGACGACAGTTGGGAGCACAACCGAAACCACTGTGGAGACAAGCACGACTCCAGAATCGACGACAGTTGGTAGCACAACCAAAACCACTGTAGAGACGAGCACGACTCCAGAATCGACTACAGTTGGGAGCACAACCGAAACCACTGTAGAAACGAGCACGACTGCAGAATCGACTACAGTTGGTAGCACAACCGAAACCACTGTAGAGACGAGCACGACTCCAGAATCGACTACAGTTGGGAGCACAACCGAAACCACTGTAGAAACGAGCACGACTGCAGAATCGACTACAGTTGGAAGCACAACCGAAACCACTGTAGAGACGAGCACGACTCCAGAATCGACTACAGTTGGTAGCACAACCGAAACCACTGTAGAGACGAGCACGACTCCAGAATCGACGACAGTTGGGAGCACAACCGAAACCACTGTAGAGACGAGCACGACTCCAGAATCGACTACAGTTGGGAGCACAACCGAAACCACTGTAGAAACGAGCACGACTCCAGAATCGACTACAGTTGGGAGCACAACCGAAACCACTGTAGAAACGAGCACGACTCCAGAATCGACTACAGTTGGGAGCACAACCGAAACCACTGTAGAAACGAGCACGACTGCAGAATCGACGACAGTTGGGAGCACAACCGAAACCACTGTAGAGACGAGCACGACTCCAGAATCGACTACAGTTGGGAGCACAACCGAAACCACTGTAGAAACGAGCACGACTCCAGAATCGACTACAGTTGGGAGCACAACCGAAACCACTGTAGAAACGAGCACGACTCCAGAATCGACTACAGTTGGGAGCACAACCGAAACCACTGTAGAGACGAGCACGACTCCAGAATCGACTACAGTTGGGAGCACAACCGAAACCACTGTAGAAACGAGCACGACTGCAGAATCGACGACAGTTGGGAGCACAACCGAAACCACTGTGGAGACAAGCACGACTCCAGAATCGACGACAGTTGGTAGCACAACCGAAACCACTGTAGAGACGAGCACGACTCCAGAATCGACTACAGTTGGTAGCACAACCGAAACCACTGTAGAAACGAGCACGACTGCAGAATCGACTACAGTTGGAAGCACAACCGAAACCACTGTAGAGACGAGCGCGACTTCAGAATCGACTACAGTTGGGAGCACAACCGAAACCACTGTAGAGACGAGCGCGACTCCAGAATCGACTACAGTTGGGAGCACAACCGAAACCACTGTAGAAACGAGCACGACTCCAGAATCGACTACAGTTGGGAGCACAACCGAAACTACTGTAGAGACGAGCACGACTTCAGAATCGACTACAGTTGGGAGCACAACCGAAACCACTGTAGAGACGAGCGCGACTCCAGAATCGACTACAGTTGGGAGCACAACCGAAACCACTGTAGAAACGAGCACGACTGCAGAATCGACTACAGTTGGTAGCACAACCGAAACCACTGTAGAGACGAGCGCGACTCCAGAATCGACTACAGTTGGGAGCACAACCGAAACCACTGTAGAAACGAGCACGACTGCAGAATCGACTACAGTTGGAAGCACAACCGAAACCACTGTAGAGACAAGCACGACTCCAGAATCGACGACAGTTGGTAGCACAACCGAAACCACTGTAGAGACGAGCACGACTCCAGAATCGACTACAGTTGGAAGCACAACCGAAACCACTGTAGAAACGAGCACGACTCCAGAATCGACGACAGTTGGTAGCACAACCGAAACCACTGTGGAGACATACACGACTCCAGAATCCACTACAGTTGGGAGCACAACCGAAATCACTGTAGAAACGAGCACGACTGCAGAATCGACGACAGTTGGTAGCACAACCGAAACCACTGTAGAGACGAGCACGACTCCAGAATCGACGACAGTTGGTAGCACAACCGAAACCACTGTAGAGACGAGCACGACTCCAGAATCGACGACAGTTGGTAGCACAACCGAAACCACTGTGGAGACATACACGACTCCAGAATCCACTACAGTTGGGAGCACAACCGAAATCACTGTAGAAACGAGCACGACTGCAGAATCGACGACAGTTGGTAGCACAACCGAAACCACTGTAGAAACGAGCACGACTGCAGAATCGACGACAGTTGGTAGCACAACCGAAACCACTGTAGAGACGGGCACGACTCCAGAATCGACGACAGTTGGAAGCACAACCGAAACCACTGTAGAGACGAGCACGACTCCAGAATCGACTACAGTTGGTAGCACAACCGAAACCACTGTAGAGACGAGCACGACTCCAGAATCGACGACAGTTGGTAGCACAACCGAAACCACTGTAGAGACGAGCACGACTCCAGAATCGACTACAGTTGGAAGCACAACCGAAACCACTGTAGAAACGAGCACGACTGCAGAATCGACGACAGTTGGTAGCACAACCGAAACCACTGTAGAAACGAGCACGACTGCAGAATCGACTACAGTTGGAAGCACAACCGAAACTACTGTAGAGACGAGCACGACTCCAGAATCGACTACAGTTGGGAGCACAACCGAAACCACTGTAGAAACTAGCACGACTCCAGAATCGACGACAGTTGGTAGCACAACCGAAACCACTGTAGAGACGAGCACGACTCCAGAATCGACTACAGTTGGAAGCACAACCGAAACCACTGTAGAAACGAGCACGACTGCAGAATCGACGACAGTTGGTAGCACAACCGAAACTACTGTAGAGACGAGCACGACTCCAGAATCGACTACAGTTGGAAGCACAACCGAAACCACTGTAGAAACGAGCACGACTGCAGAATCGACGACAGTTGGTAGCACAACCGAAACTACTGTAGAGACGAGCACGACTCCAGAATCGACTACAGTTGGAAGCACAACCGAAACCACTGTAGAAACGAGCACGACTGCAGAATCGACGACAGTTGGTAGCACAACCGAAACTACTGTAGAGACGAGCACGACTCCAGAATCGACTACAGTTGGAAGCACAACCGAAACCACTGTAGAAACGAGCACGACTGCAGAATCGACGACAGTTGGTAGCACAACCGAAACTACTGTAGAGACGAGCACGACTCCAGAATCGACTACAGTTGGAAGCACAACCGAAACTACTGTAGAGACGAGCACGACTCCAGAATCGACTACAGTTGGGAGCACAACCGAAACCACTGTAGAAACTAGCACGACTGCAGAATCGACTACAGTTGGTAGCACAACCGAAACCACTGTAGAAACGAGCACGACTCCAGAATCGACGACAGTTGGGAGCACAACCGAAACCACTGTAGAAACGAGCACGACTCCAGAATCGACGACAGTTGGGAGCACAACCGAAACCACTGTAGAGACGAGCACGACTCCAGAATCGACTACAGTTGGAAGCACAACCGAAACCACTGTAGAAACGAGCACGACTCCAGAATCGACGACAGTTGGGAGCACAACCGAAACCACTGTAGAAACGAGCACGACTCCAGAATCGACGACAGTTGGGAGCACAACCGAAACCACTGTAGAAACGAGCACGACTCCAGAATCGACGACAGTTGGAAGCACAACCGAAACCACTGTAGAAACGAGCACGACTCCAGAATCGACGACAGTTGGGAGCACAACCGAAACCACTGTAGAAACGAGCACGACTCCAGAATCGACGACAGTTGGGAGCACAACCGAAACCACTGTAGAAACGAGCACGACTCCAGAATCGACGACAGTTGGGAGCACAACCGAAACCACTGTAGAGACGAGCACGACTCCAGAATCGACGACAGTTGGAGCACAACCGAAACCACTGTAGAGACGAGCACGACTCCAGAATCGACTACAGTTGGAGCACAACCGAAACCACTGTAGAGACGAGCACGACTCCAGAATCGACGACAGTTGGTAGCACAACCGAAACCACTGTAGAGACGAGCACGACTCCAGAATCGACTACAGTTGGAGCACAACCGAAACCACTGTAGAAACGAGCACGACTCCAGAATCGACGACAGTTGGAGCACAACCGAAACCACTGTAGAAACGAGCACGACTCCAGAATCGACTACAGTTGGAAGCACAACCGAAACCACTGTAGAAACGAGCACGACTCCAGAATCGACTACAGTTGGGAGCACAACCGAAACCACTGTAGAGACGAGCACGACTCCAGAATCGACTACAGTTGGAGCACAACCGAAACCACTGTAGAAACGAGCACGACTCCAGAATCGACGACAGTTGGAGCACAACCGAAACCACTGTAGAGACGAGCACGACTCCAGAATCGACTACAGTTGGGAGCACAACCGAAACCACTGTAGAAACGAGCACGACTCCAGAATCGACTACAGTTGGAGCACAACCGAAACCACTGTAGAAACGAGCACGACTCCAGAATCGACTACAGTTGGAAGCACAACCGAAACCACTGTAGAAACGAGCACGACTCCAGAATCGACGACAGTTGGGAGCACAACCGAAACCACTGTAGAGACGAGCACGACTCCAGAATCGACTACAGTTGGAGCACAACCGAAACACTGTAGAAACACGAAACCACTGTAGAAACGAGCACGACTCCAGAATCGACGACAGTTGGGAGCACAACCGAAACCACTGTAGAAACGAGCACGACTCCAGAATCGACTACAGTTGGAAGCACAACCGAAACCACTGTAGAAACGAGCACGACTCCAGAATCGACTACAGTTGGGAGCACAACCGAAACCACTGTGGAGACAAGCACGACTCCAGAATCGACTACAGTTGGGAGCACAACCGAAACCACTGTAGAGACGAGCACGACTCCAGAATCGACTACAGTTGGGAGCACAACCGAAACCACTGTAGAAACGAGCACGACTCCAGAATCGACGACAGTTGGAGCACAACCGAAACCACTGTAGAAACGAGCACGACTCCAGAATCGACTACAGTTGGGAGCACAACCGAAACCACTGTAGAAACGAGCACGACTCCAGAATCGACTACAGTTGGGAGCACAACCGAAACCACTGTAGAAACGAGCACGACTCCAGAATCGACTACAGTTGGGAGCACAACCGAAACCACTGTAGAAACGAGCACGACTCCAGAATCGACGACAGTTGGAGCACAACCGAAACCACTGTAGAAACGAGCACGACTCCAGAATCGACTACAGTTGGGAGCACAACCGAAACCACTGTAGAAACGAGCACGACTCCAGAATCGACTACAGTTGGAGCACAACCGAAACCACTGTAGAGACGAGCACGACTCCAGAATCGACTACAGTTGGGAGCACAACCGAAACCACTGTAGAGACGAGCACGACTCCAGAATCGACTACAGTTGGGAGCACAACCGAAACCACTGTAGAAACGAGCACGACTCCAGAATCGACGACAGTTGAGAGCACAACCGAAACCACTGTGGAGACAAGCACGACTCCAGAATCGACTACAGTTGGGAGCACAACCGAAACCACTGTAGAGACGAGCACGACTCCAGAATCGACTACAGTTGGGAGCACAACCGAAACCACTGTAGAAACGAGCACGACTCCAGAATCGACTACAGTTGGGAGCACAACCGAAACCACTGTAGAGACGAGCACGACTCCAGAATCGACTACAGTTGGGAGCACAACCGAAACCACTGTAGAAACGAGCACGACTCCAGAATCGACGACAGTTGAGAGCACAACCGAAACCACTGTGAGACAAGCACGACTCCAGAATCGACTACAGTTGGGAGCACAACCGAAACCACTGTAGAGACGAGCACGACTCCAGAATCGACTACAGTTGGAGCACAACCGAAACCACTGTAGAGACGAGCACGACTCCAGAATCGACTACAGTTGGGAGCACAACCGAAACCACTGTAGAAACGAGCACGACTCCAGAATCGACGACAGTTGGAGCACAACCGAAACCACTGTGGAGACAAGCACGACTCCAGAATCGACGACAGTTGGAGCACAACCGAAACCACTGTAGAAACGAGCACGACTCCAGAATCGACGACAGTTGGAGCACAACCGAAACCACTGTAGAAACGAGCACGACTCCAGAATCGACTACAGTTGGGAGCACAACCGAAACCACTGTAGAAACGAGCACGACTGCAGAATCGACGACAGTTGGGAGCACAACCGAAACCACTGTAGAAACGAGCACGACTGCAGAATCGACGACAGTTGGGAGCACAACCGAAACCACTGTAGAAACGAGCACGACTCCAGAATCGACTACAGTTGGGAGCACAACCGAAACCACTGTGGAGACAAGCACGACTCCAGAATCGACTACAATTGGGAGCACAACCGAAACCACTGTGGAGACAAGCACGACTCCAGAATCGACTACAGTTGGGAGCACAACCGAAACCACTGTGGAGACAAGCACGACTCCAGAATCGACTACAGTTGGGAGCACAACCGAAACCACTGTAGAAACGAGCACGACTGCAGAATCGACGACAGTTGGGAGCACAACCGAAACCACTGTAGAAACGAGCACGACTGCAGAATCGACGACAGTTGGGAGCACAACCGAAACCACTGTAGAAACGAGCACGACTCCAGAATCGACTACAGTTGGGAGCACAACCGAAACCACTGTGGAGACAAGCACGACTCCAGAATCGACTACAATTGGGAGCACAACCGAAACCACTGTGGAGACAAGCACGACTCCAGAATCGACTACAATTGGGAGCACAACCGAAACCACTGTAGAAACGAGCACGACTCCAGAATCGACGACAGTTGAGAGCACAACCGAAACCACTGTGGAGACAAGCACGACTCCAGAATCGACTACAGTTGGGAGCACAACCGAAACCACTGTGGAGACAAGCACGACTCCAGAATCGACTACAGTTGGGAGCACAACCGAAACCACTGTGGAGACAAGCACGACTCCAGAATCGACTACAGTTGGGAGCACAACCGAAACCACTGTAGAAACGAGCACGACTCCAGAATCGACGACAGTTGGGAGCACAACCGAAACCACTGTAGAAACGAGCACGACTCCAGAATCGACGACAGTTGAGAGCACAACCGAAACCACTGTGGAGACAAGCACGACTCCAGAATCGACTACAGTTGGGAGCACAACCGAAACCACTGTAGAAACGAGCACGACTCCAGAATCGACTACAGTTGGGAGCACAACCGAAACCACTGTAGAGACGAGCACGACTCCAGAATCGACTACAGTTGGGAGCACAACCGAAACCACTGTAGAAACGAGCACGACTCCAGAATCGACGACAGTTGAGAGCACAACCGAAACCACTGTGGAGACAAGCACGACTCCAGAATCGACTACAGTTGGGAGCACAACCGAAACCACTGTAGAGACGAGCACGACTCCAGAATCGACTACAGTTGGGAGCACAACCGAAACCACTGTAGAAACGAGCACGACTCCAGAATCGACTACAGTTGGGAGCACAACCGAAACCACTGTAGAGACGAGCACGACTCCAGAATCGACTACAGTTGGGAGCACAACCGAAACCACTGTAGAAACGAGCACGACTCCAGAATCGACTACAGTTGAGAGCACAACCGAAACCACTGTGGAGACAAGCACGACTCCAGAATCGACTACAGTTGGGAGCACAACCGAAACCACTGTAGAGACGAGCACGACTCCAGAATCGACTACAGTTGGGAGCACAACCGAAACCACTGTGGAGACAAGCACGACTCCAGAATCGACGACAGTTGGGAGCACAACCGAAACCACTGTAGAAACGAGCACGACTCCAGAATCGACGACAGTTGGGAGCACAACCGAAACCACTGTAGAAACGAGCACGACTCCAGAATCGACGACAGTTGGGAGCACAACCGAAACCACTGTAGAAACGAGCACGACTGCAGAATCGACGACAGTTGGGAGCACAACCGAAACCATTGTAGAAACGAGCACGACTCCAGAATCGACGACAGTTGGGAGCACAACCGAAACCACTGTAGAAACGAGCACGGCTGCAGAATCGACGACAGTTGGGAGCACAACCGAAACCACTGTAGAAACGAGCACGACTCCAGAATCGACTACAGTTGGGAGCACAACCGAAACCACTGTAGAAACGAGCACGACTCCAGAATCGACTACAGTTGGGAGCACAACCGAAACCACTGTGGAGACAAGCACGACTCCAGAATCGACTACAGTTGGGAGAACAACCGAAACCACTGTAGAAACGAGCACGATTCGAGAATCGACGACAGTTGGGAGCACAACCGAAACCACTGTAGAAACGAGCACGACTCCAGAATCGACTACAGTTGGGAGCACAACCGAAACCACTGTAGAAACGAGCACGACTCCAGAATCGACTACAGTTGGGAGCACAACCGAAACCACTGTGGAGACAAGCACGACTCCAGAATCGACGACAGTTGGGAGCACAACCGAAACCACTGTAGAAACGAGCACGACTGCAGAATCGACTACAGTTGGAAGCACAACCGAAACCACTGTAGAAACGAGCACGACTGCAGAATCGACGACAGTTGGGAGCACAACCGAAACCACTGTAGAAACGAGCACGACTGCAGAATCGACGACAGTTGGAAGCACAACCGAAACCACTGTAGAAAGGAGCACGACTGCAGAATCGACTACAGTTGGAAGCACAACCGAAACCACTGTAGAAACGAGCACGACTGCAGAATCGACGACAGTTGGAAGCACAACCGAAACCACTGTAGAAACGAGCACGACTGCAGAATCGACGACGGTTGGGAGCACAACCGAAACCACTGTAGAAACGAGCACGACTCCAGAATCGACTACAGTTGGGAGCACAACCGAAACCACTGTAGAAACGAGCACGACTCCAGAATCGACTACAGTTGGGAGCACAACCGAAACCATTGTGGAGACAAGCACGACTCCAGGATCGACTACAGTTGGGAGCACAACCGAAACCACTGTAGAAACGAGCACGATTCGAGAATCGACTACAGTTGGTAGCACAACCGAAACCATTGTGGAGACAAGCACGACTCCAGAATCGACTACAGTTGGTAGCACAACCGAAACCATTGTGGAGACAAGCACGACTCCAGAATCGACTACAGTTGGGAGCACAACCGAAACCATTGTGGAGACAAGCACGACTCCAGAATCGACTACAGTTGGGAGCACAACCGAAACCACTGTAGAAACGAGCACGATTCGAGAATCGACTACAGTTGGTAGCACAACCGAAACCATTGTGGAGACAAGCACGACTCCAGAATCGACTACAGTTGGGAGAACAACCGAAACCACTGTAGAAACGAGCACGATTCGAGAATCGACGACAGTTGGGAGCACAACCGAAACCACTGTAGAAACGAGCACGACTCCAGAATCGACTACAGTTGGGAGCACAACCGAAACCACTGTAGAAACGAGCACGACTCCAGAATCGACTACAGTTGGGAGCACAACCGAAACCACTGTGGAGACAAGCACGACTCCAGAATCGACTACAGTTGGGAGAACAACCGAAACCACTGTGGAGACAAGCACGACTCCAGAATCGACTACAGTTGGGAGCACAACCGAAACCACTGTAGAAACGAGCACGATTCGAGAATCGACGACAGTTGGGAGCACAACCGAAACCACTGTAGAAACGAGCACGACTCCAGAATCGACGACAGTTGGGAGCACAACCGAAACAGTTGGTAGAACAACCGAAACCACTGTAGAAACGAGCACGACTCCAGAATCGACTACAGTTGGGAGCTCAACCGAAACCACTGTAGAGACGAGCACGACTCAAGAATCGACGACAGTTGGTAGAACAACCGAAACCACTGTAGAAACGAGCACGACTCAAGAATCGACGATAGTTGGGAGCTCAACCGAAACCACTGAAGAAATGATAACAAAATAGAATTGAATATGTTCAGAGTGTTGTTTCTTTCAGCTCCAAAATGTTTTTACTTCAAGTTATTTTGTTCAACTTCCCGTTAATTTTGGTTTTTTTTTCATTTGCGATTTTTATCAGTGAGGTTTACGTTGAAACGTAGTATTATGCTTATTTGTAAATCAGATAATTTCCATATCATTTCAACATTTTGTATATTTGTTTCTGATGGTTTGTGCAGAAAACATATTATTAAGCGAATGCTTGTCGCCATCTCTTTTCTCATTTCTTTTCTGTGTTCTCACATCAATCTTCATGGTATTCTGCGCCAAAAAAGTAGTACCATCACGATCGCCACCATCCACTCGCGTCGCTTCAAGTGTGAGTTTGTCTGAACTAATTTTGAATGTCGTTTTGTCTTTTTCTTAGCTATATTTCATCTTCTACAATCCATTGCTCCGTTTGAATTCGTTTTCACAGCTCAAGTTGTAGCTGCTGAACTCCAAAACCTTTGCATTCGTATCAGTGGAATTCGTAGCTGAAAACCCCAACATAGCTTTGTGCATTTCAACTTCTACCTTTTCTTTGAAACGTTCTCAAAATCTTTCACTAAACTAGAGAAAATTTCCGGTCAAGTATTTCATTACTGTTTTGAATTTAACACATTCCATTTCAAATGTATGTTTTCAGAGCAGCCGCCAACCAAAGAAGACGCTTCCACCGGCAAAGCCATTGCTGAAGCCTTCGCGATGTTCACCGACACCGGCACCCGTGGGAAAAGTTGTCATTCCAAAGCCACTGACCCCAGAAAAAATGTCGGATAATACGAAAAACTCGAAAAATTCGATAGCCACTGTGATCAGTAAGAATACTCCAGCTAAAGAATTGGTAAGAAACAAAATTTTGAAAAATCGCGCTCAACTCTTGCAAAAAAAAAACCGTTATACTTTTGTTCAAGCGTTGAGCTAATGTGGCTAATCAAATTTTTTTAAGCAAATTGTTTTCTAAGCAAAGCAACAAGCTTTTCTAGAACCTTCTTCAAGTCTAGCTCTAAATCTTATATGTATTATAGCTGTACAATTTCGCGGACGAACTCTGACAAAGTTCAGTTCAAAAATTTTCAGCAAAAAAACATATGTTCATCATGAGCAAGGTATTTCTGTGTCTGGCGCCACATGCAGCTTACAAACCGCATTTACACTAAGAAAAAATTAAACCTGAAATCTTCCAAAAGAAAACTCAAAAACACAATTTTTGTGAAGGAAAATTGCACAAGTTTTCACCAAAATTTCCCGCGGAAAGCGTCAAGCGACAGTGTCGGAATGGTTACATGGCTCTGAAAACTGTCTCTTGTGAAATACATAGACGGGTGTCTCATGTATGGCCCGTATTTGATCCATATTTCATTCGTAGCGTCCTCGCACTGCCATCAAAAAAATTGGATCCAGAATCCAAACGATTTAATTGATTAGTTGATTTTCAGAGCAACTTGAGCAAAGTTACATGGTTTACCCATTGTCCGTCTTTAACGTATATACAGTGATCCGCATAATCTTATGTTCACCCCAAAAATGTTCGAAAACTCGACAACTGGCTTTTCAACCAAAATGCTTCCTATTGTAGAAATATGGGCTTTTAGTAGGTATTTCATGATAGAAATTTAAAATAGACTTAAAAATTCACACATCAGGAAAAAACCAAAATTTTATGAAAAAAGGTTAAAAAAAATTTACACAAAATCATATGTTCACTTGCACAAAACCTTAAAAAAACAGAAATAACAGACGAATGAATATTAATAGTCGATGGGACGACCATTCTGTCGAGCAACTTCAAAAATTCGGTCATCCATAGACGAATAAAGATTGTCGAGCAGCTGTTGGTCCACTTTTGGCCATGCTTCAATGATAGCCTTTTTGAGGGATCGAATGTCCGCATAAATTTTGTTTCCGTCGTAGATTTTCCGTACCATGTATCCCCAGAAATTTTCGATGATGTTTATGTCAGGGGAACAGGCTGGTCAATCGATAATCGGGATTCCGCGGTCACCTATCCACTTGATTGTGCGTCGAGCCCGATGTCTTGGAGCTCCGTATTGCTGATAAGTGAAATTTTTGGCGTGATTCCGACGAATAAATGGTATGAGACCTCTTCTTATCACGTATCGATTTTGGCAACCGTCCATCTTCTTGGGTACAAAGCAAAGTTTGTCTTTGCCTTGGGCACCGATTGATGCCCAGACCATCACTCCTCCACCTTTAAAGTTTCGACGTGTGAACGGCAGTTTTTCTTTTCTCAAATCATGCCAATATCACGGTAGCCATCCCATCCATCGCAGTTAAATTTCTTCTCATCATTGAAGACAATCTGAAAACAAAATACCAGTTTAAGAAAGCGACAGTAATCCTTACCTGTTTCCAGTCAGTTTTTTGGTTATTTTTAGCAAATTCAATGCGATTTTCTCGGTGTTTGGCGGTCACATTTGGAGCCTTACTCATTTTTCGGCGTCCTATAAATTTGCTCTTCTTAAGTACGCGGCGAACCGTCTCCACGGATGCGGAAAGTCCAAATTCGCTCTTGATCTTTGAGCAAGAGACGTTAGAATTTGACGCCCTGCGGATATTTCTTCGATTGTCTCGTCCAGAAAGAAGAGGTAGACAACCAGAAGACTTCTTTATACCATAACCAAATGTTTTCTCATATTCACTCAGAGGTTTACCTTTCGGCATGTCTTCTGAAAAAAAAACGATAAGTAAACAGATTAGAAACAAGTTTAAAGCTCAAAAAACGACAAAAAATGAAAGTGAACGTATCATTATGTGGATAAAAAAATACCCATTTTTCGAAAAATGTCGAATTTCTTGATAGCTCAGTTTTCTTTTATTTTTGCTCTAGGACCCATAATTTTCTTTTTTGAAAGTTTTTCCAAATCATATATGATAAATAGTTAGGAATTACTGAAAATCGAAAATTTGAGATTTTTGAAGGTGAACATAAGATTATGTGGAGCACTGTATTTGCTTTTTTTTCCAGACTGAAACTTTTACATAATAAAGAAATCTTGGACCCCCTTTATGATAAGTATAAACATCAGAGAGGTATCATAAGAGTGGCTTGATTAGGCGGCTTGATTCCTCTAAATATTCGAACAATGGGGAAAAGCGAATTTGGTCTTTTTTTTGTTAATACCCAGTACACGACAGCATCCGGACTTGCAGACTAACTGTTTTGTATAATTACAGCCGAGTAAGCTGGGTGAGAAAGGGAAAAACGAGGAGGATCTGAAGGAAAAAACGGAGGATTGCGATGCTCTGCTGAACAATCTGAAAAGAATGAAAGAAGACAAAGAAGATGAAAATCCAACAACCGACTTGGAGTCTCATCGAGAGGAGCGGGATAACAAGAATTCGAATAAAAATAAGAATAAAAAGAATAAGGATGCGACGGGTCCAAAAGAAAAAGCGGAGAAGTCACAAAATGCTTATTGAATCCCGTTTTGTTTTCATTATTTTTTCGATGGAATACGTTTCTTTTTTTTCGTTTTGACAATGTCTGCTTTTACCTTTGCTCATGAAGAGCTTTGAAATGATAGTTGCCATTATTTTGAAAGTTTTTGTGTCTTGCCACGAATATTACGGTAGCAGTGTTTTTTTGGTAACAGTTTGCTCTCTTTCTTGGGTTCCTAGGCTTGCTTTTTTCTCTATAAATAACCTGAAGTGTTGTAGTTGTTCTCTTTTATTTTCCGATCCCGGAAGAATTTCTGAAAGTTGACACTAGCGTTGAGTTGTTTCCGAAAGAATGTGATTCATTAAATTTCAGTAGAGAAATAAAATTATAAATGAAACAAAAATAACGAGAGTGATGCCACTTTTCTTGTTGTGCTTCATTATTTCTCATAAATCGTGTGTATCAATGCTCTGAAGGGTATCTGGTAAGACAAACTGACCAATATTGACCAATGACATAGCAGGTATGAAAAAATGCAGTTGCCCACCCGCTGCCTACTTGCTGCCCGCTAGATGCCCACTAGATACCCACTAGCTGCATACGAGTATCATAGGAGACAACGCCTTAAAATAGGGACATAACAGTTCTGAAAAATATTTGTCCACTAACTGCACACTCGCTTCCCGCCACAAACCCACTAGGTGCACATGCATATTTATGTACAGTGTCGTGCAAAATTATACGAACCGGGGTGATTTTTACCGAAACTCGACTTCGGATGATCCCATTGACCCCAAAGTTTCAGGAATTGAGGAAAACGCTTTAAAAATAAGTTTGAATAACAAAAGAACGAATTTACTAAAAAAAAAAAGTTTTTTTGAAAAAAATTTGAAAAATTGAAAAAATGGATATTTTGATTTTTGATATTCATTGGAAGAAAAAACAAAAATGGCAAGTGAAAGATCGGGGAAAATGATACGAAATGATTAAATTAACTTAATACTTGGTCGCCATGCCTTTGGCTTTGATAACGGCCTCACATCTTCTTGGCATCGAGTCGATCAAGTTCATCAGGGTCTGAAGTGGAATTTTGGTCCATTCTTCCTTGAGTTTCTCTAATTTTTCGGTACAATTTTTTGCTTTTCTGGATTTCAAACGTCTGTCAAGGACCTCCCAGAGATGCTCAATGGAATTCAGGTCAATGGGATTCGGATTGGCTTAGCCAGGTTGACTTGACGTTGTGCGAACCAATCCTTGAAAAAGAGGGAAGAGTGTTTCGGATCGTTGTCTTGTTGGAACAACCAACCACGACCTATCTGAGACCTTCCATATGGCAACATTTCCTTCTTCAAAATGTCCTTGTACATGTACCCTGTACTTGTACTTTGTACTTGTCCTTATACTTGGCGTGGAAGCAGCCCCATACCATGAAGATACCACCACCGTTCTTAACAGTCGGAACCTGGTACTCGGGATTGTACCGTTTGTTAACTGGACGTCGTACATGAGTGATTCCTTCTAGCCAATCATCAAATACTTCGATTCGTCGCTCTACAGTACCTTATTCTACTGCTGAGGTGTACAGGGCAGATGATCCTTCTCCCACTTCAATCGAGCCAGACGGTTCTTCTCGTAAATCATTTGCTTTTTCACTGGGCGCCAGAAATGTCCAAAAAACTAACCTCGACTCCATATTGGCCCTTCACTTCCGAGTGGATGTCCGTTCTTGTCAGCCGCGGATTTTTCTTGCACATCCTGACAATGATGCTGTCGGTTCCTGGTAATGTTTTCAAACATCTTCTAGTAGCTTTCGATCGGTTTCGAGTGTTCAAAGTTGCCCAGATAACCGATTTAGAAGTCTTGAACTGCTTCGCGAGGGTGGGCATGTCCAGACCCATGTGACGACCACGGATGATAGCCATTCGCTGAGATTCTGATAAATTAGGTAAGCCACGTGGTCTATCCATTTTAAATAACAACATTCATGCATAAAAAAACGATAATACTTTAAAAAAATGGAAAAAACCAAAAAATCGGATTTTACCGATTTTCGAAAAATTCAAAAATAAGTTCGCAACTGTTACTGCTTACCGTAATTTATTATTCAAACTCATTTTTTAAGCGTTTTTCTCAATCCCTGAAACTTTGGGGTCAATGGGATCATCCGAAGTCGAGTTTCGGTAAAAATCACCCCGGTTCGTATAATTTTGCACGGAACTGTATGAACAAATGCAGAATATTCGAAAAGCAAGGTGAGTTGAGAGCTAGCTCCTTATTCTTACGTTTTTGGAGCTTTTATGGTTATTGGATTCCTATTCGTACAGATTGTGGTGAGTCGGCGACGATTCATCGCTAACTTGCCAGCAAGCCTGCATCCTCCATACTGGCGCCCGCTCAACCACCAATAAGTCGCATAATGCAGACTTGGCGATTTGCTTCGATGGTGTCATGGTCAGCAATATAACATTTCCAAGCATTCGACGAAAGTTCGATTTCCGCGAATCTCATGAGATTTTTACTATTCTCAGTTTTTTTTCTGCAGTTTTCACCATTTTGAAATTGCGTCAATGTGTATGTATATGTACATTATTTGTTTATTTTCCGTCACTCTTCTGCGCTTCATATTTAACTATTTCATAGCTGTTACTAGTCTGCGTCTTTGTTAGCCAAGCTGTGCTTCAAGGTAACTTGGAGAAAATAAAAGTGATTTTGAGTGTGGAAAAATTTCGAAAGATTGGTTTTGACGAAATAATTTTCAGCGTTTAATCAATTTAATGAGTCATTTGAAGGCAGTCTACTGGAAAGCACATATTGGTTCTCTTATCAACTTCGTACACCATTTTAATGCGTTGTTCACTTGAGTTTGTGCTGTTTCATGTGTGTAAGACAGTTCATTCCTCGCTGTTTATTATGTTGTGTTTAGGTTTATACATTTGTGAATTCGCCAACTCTCTTGCTCGTATTTACTAAAGATTTACCACATTTCAGATAAATGGATGACCTACGGATTGAGTACGATGCGCCGAACGGCGTCTTTTCCCCGAGTCAAGCTGTCACCGGAAAAGTAGTCATTCAAAATCGAGAATGGATCAAAGCCAGATTTCTAAAAATTTGCATTCACGGCGGTGCCTATGCTGGATGGATTGAAAGTCAAAACCGATCCATTGTGTAAGAATTTTGTTCTAAAATAATTTAAAAATGCATATTCAACACTTAGCATCGAAACTCTTACATGGAACGTTGAAATAACGATGATTTCCGTTATATCTCAAAAGTTTTAGATCCCTAGCCAAGCTTACGGTAGTTTCTTTCTTTCTTCGTTATCAACTGCTTTATGATTTGCACCATTTGCACCGACACCATCCTTCTGAAAAAAAAAGAAGTGTTATTTTTTCAGAAACGAGCAGGGTGAAACCCATAATCACACAGAAAATGTCAAATACAGTGCTACTGTAAACTATTTGGAGGGAGAATCCGTTGCATGGAGATCTCCAGATGGATCTGTAAGATTGCAAGGGAGAGGAGCGCGACGAACCGGAAAAACTCATGAACGTTACAGAACCGTCTTCCAGCTGGCACGAATGTCTTCCCATTCGCCTTTTCGTTGCCCATCAATTGTCCACCAAGCTATGAGGGATGTCACGGACACGTAAGATATTCAGTGCACGTGGAGTTGGATAGACCGTGGCACTTTAATAAAAAAACAAGGAAGTGTTTCACAGGTGGCGCTTGAATTTGAATTGAACTTGAATTTAACTCGTCAACTTGACCAACTCTAGTTCATTTCCAGTGATACCTGTCTACGACCTAAACATCACTCCAACAGCCATCAATCCTATGGTCAATACAACTTCGAAGAATACAGGGTTTATTTTCAAAAAAGGATTGGTTTCCATGACAGTAAGTTCTGTGTGACTCTGAAAGATGATGCACCAGTTGTGAAATAA
This sequence comes from Caenorhabditis inopinata, assembly GCA_003052745.1. Taxonomy (NCBI): domain Eukaryota; kingdom Metazoa; phylum Nematoda; class Chromadorea; order Rhabditida; family Rhabditidae; genus Caenorhabditis; species Caenorhabditis inopinata. Next base: position 10,119,870 of record AP018152.1, on the reverse strand, counting down.
AAAACTAAAAACAAGTTTGAATGCTTTTTGTCTGAAATCCTCCTTGTCTGAAATCGTTGTTATACACAATGAGTCTCATCGATTTTGGGCTCTTCCCAAACTCCGTTGACATATTTCTGATGCTTCCCTCCGGGTTCCTCCGAATTCGCTCCCTGACGGTTTTGACGACATCAGGAGTCGTGACAGACACCGGTCGAGCGCTTCTCCTCTTGTTTTTCAAAGTTCTTAGCTCTCTGAACGAAATTTGAGTTCGATTCACCACTGATTTTCCGATGCCTAGCTTCTGAACGATCTCCGAAGAAGTCATCCCCCTCTCTGCACATTCCACAATGGCAGATCGGATTGGAGAAGAAGTCACCATTACCTTCAAAGTTTATATAATTAGCTAAAATTTTCGAAAATAGTTTACAACAAAATACTGAATTTAAAAAAATAGTACTGTGTCACACAAAACGTTCTGCAGGCGCCAGAGCTTACGCAAAATTGCGGCGCTATATTTATTTCCCACCGTGTACACTAGTGTGTCGTGTCGATTTTGGAATTGATCGATTGAATCGAATTAAATCGACAATTTTTGAATCGATTCAATCGATTCAACATGATTCGAATCGCGATTGAATAAAAATCGAATCGTTCGATTCGATTTGATTCGAATTGAAATCGATTCGATTCGATTCAATTCGATTCAATTCGATTCAATTCGATTCATTCGCGAAATCGAATCGATTCACCTCGATTTTTTAACTGTTATTCAGTAAATTGCATTTTTCAAAGGAAAATACGATTTCAAACCTCCGCCGAAGGCATTGATCGGTAGAGCGCATTTGCACTATTTTTGTTGATTCGATTTTTTCGAATCGAATCGAACTAAATCGATTCAAAATAGATTCAAGTCGATTCATTCGCGAAATCGAATCGATTCACATCGATTTGCCCGTTCAACAAATCGAATCAAAATTGATCGATTTTTGAATCGACACGACACACTATTGTACACTAGTTTGGGGTGGATCAAAAACCTTTCACGAAATTAGCTCCAACTTCATACAGAGTTGGCACCAATCGACTCGCATAAGATCACTGCAAAGTTGATAGATATTCGCCGGGTATACATAGTTTTTGTTACAGAAAAAAAGCCAGCTTCTTTCAGGTTTCCCTTCCAAAACGTGGCTACGTTGCCGGAGAGATTGTTCCAATCACAGTCACTATCGATAACAGCTCCAAAAATCCTGTGGTTTCAGTGAGCTCTAAAATATATCAACACTCTGTTTTTCACGCGTCCTCCTGTCATGGAACGTTAAATGGAACGGCTCACATTCACCACAGAAAGGACACGAAAACTGTGGCAGAATCCCAGAGAAGCATAGACGTTCCGCCACGAACCAAAAGTCAAGTGGTTCTGTCAACGCGCATTCCAGCCATCGTTCCGTCATTCGAATGTCCCGTGGTGAATGTTAATTACTGTATTTCCGTGAAATTGGGCACTGCCACTGCGATCCACGGCACTCTGAAATGTGAATTTCCACTGATCATTGGCACTATTCCAATACGGCCGACTGCTCCACTAGGTATGTTGCTTTAGGCTTATTAAAAAGCCTATTGCTCCATTTGTCGAGGGTGGCGCGTATAGTGCATACACCTTTGATCCATATCTTACAAAACACTTTAGATTTACTGTTAGTTTCTAACTGGAACCTGAAAATTAATATTAATTTGTCTGTTTTATCTACTTTTTTCCACACCCGTCTGTCGTTTGTTTACTTTTGCAGACATACATTTACTATTTCACTTTTCAGCGTACGGATCCATTCCGGCCACGATGCCTTCAGCACCTTCATCCTCTCCACCGTATCCTGTAGTGAGTGAAGCTTTTGCATCGCCTTCAGTGTACCCAATTGCTCCATCGGCTCCGCCATTATTGCCCGAAATGCAAGGTGCGCTAGGAGTTACGGGACTCTCATTGCTTCCACCGCCAAGTTATGAAGAGTCAGTATACGGAGCTGGAAAAATCGAAGGAGCAGAGGTGAGTTGAGGTTTGAGTCGACAAAGCACACCAAGGTGTACTTTTGGAATTTAATTTTGAACACCTATTATAGTTAAAAAATGTAATCGTCGTCTCATTGTGTCACTAGCTTTTAAGAATATCTAAAATTTCAGCAATTCGCACCCCGTTACCCCGTCTACAACAATCTAGAACAAACCACACAATCAAATTTTGCCACTTCCTTGCCACCAAAAGTTTGATTCTGAATTAAATTCTTTGCCACTTTCCATTCGTAAATTATACATGTTTCATAATAAAATTTAACTTATTTATATTACAGATATTCGTAGTTCAGGGGAAAAAGTTTCCGATACCTCCGCAAAAAAGTTCTGCGTTCGGGGGGAATCGAACCCCCGTCGAATGCTTGGAAGGCATCCATGCTGACCATTACACCACGAACGCGTCGTTGACTAAGCTTTTGTCAGTGGTATAACCATTGCGCAAAAAGCGAAAGAATGAGAGAGTGAGAAATAGAGAAAAAGACAGCTGCAATAATATTTTGTGACTGTGTGTGTCCAGAATGCGATTAAAGTTTTTATATGTATTTTTCAGTATATTTATTTAAAAAAAAACAGCGTCAGGTGTTTGCAGACCGATGGCGTCTCGTATTTTACATTTTTGCCATCCCTTTTAAATTTTGCAATTGCTCAGCGGGTTCCTTATGCAGTGCTTCTATACCAGCGAAAAGACTAAAAGAATGGACGCTTCTCATTCACTTTTATCACACATTTCTCTCATTTTAATCATTTAATACATAAGAAATGACGTGAATTAATTCTAAAATCGTGATAAGTATCCCTGTTAGTTATGAATAGGTAAACAAAACAATGAGTGTGTCTTTAACGGGTTTGTTACTTCGAAAATATTTTTAGATTTTAATGGCTTTCTTTACCTTTTTAAGAAAAACCGTTCATAAAACCCAGAAGTAGATCGTTGACCGAATGCGCATGGTGGGGGCATGGAAAGAGCCGCATATCCAGCGAAAAAACATTGGGACATGCCCATGGGCATCTACTGAGCAGTCGGTAAGATGATACACTATTTCACAAATTCCCAATACAATCAAAATATTTATTGGATTTTTGTGCAAACATTTTTGGCTATTCGGAATAAGGCTTCCACGAAAGACGAAACAAGTCGGTTGTCTGTCGTAGAATCCTTTCGTCTCATCTTCGTTCGTCTTTCAGTTGGTCTTGCGTTCGTCTTACGTCGTCAATTAAACTACATGAGTATGAGAGAGAGAGAAAGTCTTTGAATCAGTCCTGCAGTGTTTCGGCCGACCAGCGAATGCAGTGCTACCCCAACACTAGGTATTTCATCAATTACAAAAACAAATTTACTGCCCCAGCTGCTCACTTTCTGCTCACTAGGTACAGTGATCCACAAAACCATACGGTCATCAAAAACGTGATTTTTCGGCGAATGACGTCATTTGTAAAAATATGCATTTTCAGTGTCAGTTTCTTCACGTTTTCCATTGAGAACTCTGTCAGAATCAGTTTTTTAAAAAGTTAACAATGATTCATCAAAAAGCAACGAAAAATAATTTCACAAAATGATACGATCAATCAACAAGAGGTAATAAAATAAACAAAGTTTGAAACATTCTAATAATTGATTATGGCGATTATGGCCATTATGGCGAGTGATATCGAAATTTCGATATCCATGAAATTTTAGTGAAGTTTTTGTTCTATTCGACTTCAATTCTGTTTTTTATTCCGTTTTCAGTTCTGTAAGAATTCAAGAGCAAGTCACGACAGCATTTGAGCTCCTGCAGACGATTATTTGCTTGTCTTATTCCGAAATAAGCGGGTGGCGTCTGGAAGACTTCTTGGTGCCAATATCCGGGTAGAAATCGAATCGATTGATCAAGTCGAATTTTCGGAAGACTTTGAGCTTTTCGTGTCAGATTGCCGTTTCTCATATTCGGTTAGGGGTTTTTCTTCAGCAAGGCCTGTGAAATTACAAGAATTTCATATTTTAAAAAACTCATTAAATTAAATGTAATCCTGAAGGAAAACCTCAGGATCGCTTTCCAATTAAAACTCATTTTCAGGTTACTAGCTGTACCCAGTTTGTCCTAGTCTAGCCCAACACATTGGTCGAGACTTTTCAAGCCACCCTCAGTGATGTGGATTAAAATTGGAGAGGAAAGGTAAAAGAAATCTTCGAGTTATCATAAGAAGTCATAAGATCATAAGATTATTCATACTGTGGTACAGCTAGGCAAATCCGATGAGACTGGCGCGCCTTTGACGTTGTTTCACAACAAACCAATGGTGGAAGCTCCACCCCAATAAGAAATAGTGTCACAGTCCAAGTGAGACTTCAAGCCCATTTTACACCCTCTCTCTCTCTCTCTCTCTCTTCCTTTCTCACTCAACACCGGAATAAGCTGATTGCTGATAAAAACTAATGTATTTATTTATACTGCGTGTGGAATTTCAGCTTTTTCAATAATTCAATATGTCTCATATAATCCTCCATCAAGAAAACTATCAGGCTGGTGACGTCATAACCGGCGAAATAATTCTGAATATCTCGAAAGCTGCAGAAGTGTATGGAAAAGTGAAAGTCAAATTATTTTACACAGGGCTGACAACCAATAGTATAGGAGAGTTGTAAGTTGTTTGCTTCAGCTTTTTGCAAAGGGAATTCGCATCGTAAGATGTGTCTCCACGAGATAACGTTTCCGATTCCAAGCGAGGAACATGCCGAACTCGCATATAGCCATTACATATGTAACGTCACCCAACAGCTATTTTCTTTGATAGCCGGGAAGTGTGTTACACATTCATTATCAACTTATGTTTATTTAAATGAACTAACTATAAAACGAGATAAAATTTCAAAGAAATTCGCGAGACGCAGAGAAACGAGAGTACTCCAGAAGTCTGCGCCGTCACCTTCTCCCTTTCCATTTTTCAACACCATTTTCAACACCATTATTTCAGAAAGCCATGTAAACCAGGAAAACATGGATTGATACATATAACCAAAACACCGAATTGTATGATCGCCGAGACTCTCGTGGAAATTTCAGAGAATCAAAGAACGGTATGCGCATTTAAAAGTCGATACGTTAGAATGAGGACAGGAAAAGAAGGCGAATAGTGTGCTGAAACCCTAAATTTCAAAGTTTCCGTTAGTTTTGGACAGCCATACTTTCTATTTTAGAATTTTAGACCAACTCAGCAAAACTCGACAAATCTAGCACAATTCTTCTACAAGCCTAGGGCAACTTTGAATGACCAAGTTTTCGACAAGTCTAGCACGAGTGTGTCAAGTTTTAGTTTAGGACAACTTGTGCTTTGAACTTGTACTTGGATTGTGGGATATTGTTGAGAACGTCGATATGAAAGAATAAGCATGAAAACTCTGGCTGAAAACGTTGGAAATCATTCCAACTTGACAGTTTGGCATCGAATATGAACTTCTGTGTTTGCAGAAAGTCTTCACCAATGGTACTTACTACTTTCCATTCGCCCTCCCACCGTTACCAATTGATTGCCCGTTCAGCTTTACTGTACAGGACAAGGAAGTCTCTTATTTGATACAATCAAAAGTGGAATTCGAATCAAAGCCCGCTTTATTGCTCGAGCATTTGATTTTCGGTAAGAACTTTCTTTTCATTTGCTTTTACTCGAACATTTATAGTTTATTTTCAGTGTTACCGTTTCACGACTTAAATCTTAATTTGGCCGCTCAAAAGTTGCATCAAGGGAAATATGCGAAAATTGTTGGAATTACAATTAAGAAATTAAAGATGCAGGTGGAGACATCCGGACAAACGGAAATACAGCCTCATTCCTTCTACTTTTAATGTTTAAATATTGATTCAAAAACTGATGAAAGGCCTAAAGATTCGGTTTGAACATTGAGAAAAAGAAGACAGAGCACTCTAGTGGCTTGTGTCTCCCTCGCCGAACTTAAGAGGTCTCTTAGTTCTCTGTGATGTCATTCTTGCAACTGTGGTCTTTTTCTTGCAATGTTTAGTGAAGGATCTTGTAGAAAATAGAGAAACCTCAATGCAGAAAAGCTTGACTAATGCAATTGGAGTCGTTTCCATTAATCTAGTTCTAATAAACGCGAATGGCCGCGTAGGCAAAACTCTTATCGGGTTTTTCACATACTGTCATTTTTCAGGTGACCGCACCCACAGGCGTTGCCATCAACGAGAGCTTACCTATTTCGCTGCACATCGAAAATCAGACGAACATGGCAGTGACCACAATCCGCTCGAAATTAATACAACAATGGGTAATTTCCAAAGATATCTTGGTGGCAAATGAATGTAAAGCGATTTGTGAGCACGTGGATGCCATACACGTTGCACCCCACTCCTTTTTCCACGTGACACACTTCCTGGTTATCAAAGAAGATGGCTGTTGGGTGACGTGTCATAATGACTATATTCAAGTCCAGCACGTTCTTTGTGTGGAATTGGAAACTTCACCTGACAGACACGTCTTACGATGCGAATTACCTATGATCGTTGGTACGGTACCAATATTGTCGCATTTTGAGCCTTTGAATGTGGCAACACCGACCGCTCCTCCGGAAGAGATGCGAACAGAGCCATCAGCTCCTGTAGCTTATTAAATAGTTAGAAATCCGGCGAGAGAATATATTTAAAATCCCGATTCTCTTAAATAATGTTTTCTATCAACAAAACTGTTTTTTCTATGAATATTATTTATCTTTACAATTCTACAAACATAAGATCCATTATTGACAGTGTCTCTTCTAGTTTGACGCAGGCTTTCCGGCAGTCACTTGGGCCTCAATTCCGACTTCATTGCTTCCACGGTGAATTCTGAAGTATCCCTGCTCTCCCCACGATTCGCCCCAGGAATTGGCGACGATCCAATATGGTGTATATATCGAAATTTCGATATCCATGAAATTTTAGTGAAGTTTTTGTTCTATTCGACTTCAATTCTGTTTTTTATTCCGTTTTCAGTTCTGTAAGAATTCAAGAGCAAGTCACGACATCATTTGAGCTCCTGCAGACGATTATTTGCTTGGCTTATTCCGAAATAAGCGGTTGGCGTCTGGAAGGCTTCTTGGTGCCAATATCCGGGTAGAAATCGTATCGATTGATCATGTCGAATTTGCGGGAGACTTTGAGCTTTTCGTGTCAGATTGCCGTTTCTCATATTCGGTTAGGGGCTTTTCTTCAGCAATGCCTGTGAAATTACAAGAATTTCATATTTTAAAAAACTCATTAAATTAAATGTAATCCTGAAGGAAAACCTCAGGATCGCTTTCCAATTAAAACTCATTTTCAGGTTACTAGCTGTACCCAGTTTGTCCTAGTCTAGCCCAACACATTGGTCCAGACTTTTCAAGCCACCCTCAGTGATGTGGATTAAAATTGGAGAGGAAAGGTAAAAGAAATCTTCGAGTTATCATAAGAAGTCATAAGATCATAAGATTATTCATACTGTGGTACAGCTAGGCAAATATCCGATGAGACTGGCGCGCCTTTGACGTTGTTTCACAACAAACCAATGGTGGAAGCTCCACCCCCATAAGAAATAGTGTCACAGTCCAAGTGAGACTTCAAGCCCATTTTACACCCTCTCTCTCTCTCTCTCTCTCTCTCTCTCTCTCTCTCTCTCTTCCTTTCTCACTCAACACCGGAATAAGCTGATTGCTGATAAAAACTAATGTATTTATTTATACTGCGTGTGGAATTTCAGCTTTTTCAATAATTCAATATGTCTCATATAATCCTCCATCAAGAAAACTATCAGGCTAGTGACGTCATAACCGGCGAAATAATTCTGAATATCTCGAAAGCTGCAGAAGTGTATGGAAAAGTGAAAGTCAAATTATTTTACACAGGGCTGACAACCAATAGTATAGGAGAGTTGTAAGTTGTTTGCTTCAGCTTTTTGTAAAGGGAATTCGCATCGTAAGATGTGTCTCCACGAGATAACGTTTCCGATTCCACGCGTGGAACATGCCGAACTCGCATATAGCCATTACATATGTAACGTCACCCAACAGCTATCTTCTTTGATAGCCAGGAAGTGTGTTACACATTCATTATCAACTTATGTTTATTTAAATGAACTAACTATAAAACGAGATAAAATTTCAAAGAAATTCGCGAGACGCAGAGAAACGAGAGTACTCCAGAAATCTGCGCCCTCACCTTCTCCCTTTCCATTTTTCAACACCATTTTCAACACCATTATTTCAGAAAGCCATGTAAACCAGGAAAACATGGATTGATACATATAACCAAAACACCGAATTGTATGATCGCCGAGACTCTCGTGGAAATTTCAGAGAATCAAAGAACGGTATGCGCTTTTAAAAGTCGATACGTTAGAATGAGGACAGGAAAAGAAGGCGAATAGTGTGCTGAAACCCTAAATTTCAAAGTTTCCGTTAGTTTTGGACAGCCATACTTTCTATTTTAGAATTTTAGACCAACTCAGCAAAACTCGACAAATCTAGCACAATTCTTCTACAAGCCTAGGGCAACTTTGAATGACCAAATTTTCGACAAGTCTAGCACGAGTGTGTCAAGTTTTAGTTTAGGACAACTTGTGCTTTGAACTTGTACTTGGATTGTGGGATATTGTTGAGAACGTCGATATGAAAGAATAAGCATGAAAACTCTGGCTGAAAACGTTGGAAATCATTCCAACTTGACAGTTTGGCATCGAATATGAACTTCTGTGTTTGCAGAAAGTCTTCACCAATGGTACTTACTACTTTCCATTCGCCCTCCCACCGTTACCAATTGATTGCCCGTTCAGCTTTACTGTACAGGACAAGGAAGTCTCTTATTTGATACAATCAAAAGTGGAATTCGAATCAAAGCCCGCTTTATTGCTCGAGCATTTGATTTTCGGTAAGAACTTTCTTTTCATTTGCTTTTACTCGAACATTTATAGTTTATTTTCAGTGTTACCGTTTCACGACTTAAATCTTAATTTGGCCGCTCAAAAGTTGCATCAAGGGAAATATGCGAAAATTGTTGGAATTACAATTAAGAAATTAAAGATGCAGGTGGAGACATCCGGACAAACGGAAATACAGCCTCATTCCTTCTACTTTTAATGTTTAAATATTGATTCAAAAACTGATGAAAGGCCTAAAGATTCAGTTTGAACATTGAGAAAAAGAAGACAGAGCACTCTAGTGGCTTGTGTCTCCCTCGCCGAACTTAAGAGGTCTCTTAGTTCTCTGTGATGTCATTCTTGCAACTGTGGTCTTTTTCTTGCAATGTTTAGTGAAGGATCTTGTAGAAAATAGAGAAACCTCAATGCAGAAAAGCTTGAGTAATGCAATTGGAGTCGTTTCCATTAATCTAGTTCTAATAAACGCGAATGGCCGCGTAGGCAAAACTCTTATCGGGTTTTTCACATACTGTCATTTTTCAGGTGACCGCACCCACAGGCGTTGCCATCAACGAGAGCTTACCTATTTCGCTGCACATCGAAAATCAGACGAACATGGCAGTGACCACAATCCGCTCGAAATTAATACAACAATGGGTAATTTCCAAAGATATCTTGGTGGCAAATGAATGTAAAGCGATTTGTGAGCACGTGGATGCCATACACGTTGCACCCCACTCCTTTTTCCACGTGACACACTTCCTGGTTATCAAAGAAGATGGCTGTTGGGTGACGTGTCATAATGACTATATTCAAGTCCAGCACGTTCTTTGTGTGGAATTGGAAACTTCACCTGACAGACACGTCTTACGATGCGAATTACCTATGATCGTTGGTACGGTACCAATATTGTCGCATTTTGAGCCTTTGAATGTGGCAACACCGACCGCTCCTCCGGAAGAGATGCGAACAGAGCCATCAGCTCCTGTAGCTTATTAAATAGTTAGAAATCCGGCGAGAGAATATATTTAAAATCCCGATTCTCTTAAATAATGTTTTCTATCAACAAAACTGTTTTTTCTATGAATATTATTTATCTTTACAATTCTACAAACATAAGATCCATTATTGACAGTGTCTCTTCTAGTTTGACGCAGGCTTTCCGGCAGTCACTTGGGCCTCAATTCCGACTTCATTGCTTCCACGGTGAATTCTGAAGTATCCCTGCTCTCCCCACGATTCGCCCCAGGAATTGGCGACGATCCAATATGGTGTATATATCGAAATTTCGATATCCATGAAATTTTAGTGAAGTTTTTGTTCTATTCGACTTCAATTCTGTTTTTTATTCCGTTTTCAGTTCTGTAAGAATTCAAGAGCAAGTCACGACATCATTTGAGCTCCTGCAGACGATTATTTGCTTGGCTTATTCCGAAATAAGCGGTTGGCGTCTGGAAGGCTTCTTGGTGCCAATATCCGGGTAGAAATCGTATCGATTGATCATGTCGAATTTGCGGGAGACTTTGAGCTTTTCGTGTCAGATTGCCGTTTCTCATATTCGGTTAGGGGTTTTTCTTCAGCAAGGCCTGTGAAATTACAAGAATTTCATATTTTAAAAAACTCATTAAATTAAATGTAATCCTGAAGGAAAACCTCAGGATCGCTTTCCAATTAAAACTCATTTTCAGGTTACTAGCTGTACCCAGTTTGTCCTAGTCTAGCCCAACACATTGGTCGAGACTTTTCAAGCCACCCTCAGTGATGTGGATTAAAATTGGAGAGGAAAGGTAAAAGAAATCTTCGAGTTATCATAAGAAGTCATAAGATCATAAGATTATTCATACTGTGGTACAGCTAGGCAAATCCGATGAGACTGGCGCGCCTTTGACGTTGTTTCACAACAAACCAATGGTGGAAGCTCCACCCCAATAAGAAATAGTGTCACAGTCCAAGTGAGACTTCAAGCCCATTTTACACCCTCTCTCTCTCTCTCTCTCTCTTCCTTTCTCACTCAACACCGGAATAAGCTGATTGCTGATAAAAACTAATGTATTTATTTATACTGCGTGTGGAATTTCAGCTTTTTCAATAATTCAATATGTCTCATATAATCCTCCATCAAGAAAACTATCAGGCTGGTGACGTCATAACCGGCGAAATAATTCTGAATATCTCGAAAGCTGCAGAAGTGTATGGAAAAGTGAAAGTCAAATTATTTTACACAGGGCTGACAACCAATAGTATAGGAGAGTTGTAAGTTGTTTGCTTCAGCTTTTTGCAAAGGGAATTCGCATCGTAAGATGTGTCTCCACGAGATAACGTTTCCGATTCCAAGCGAGGAACATGCCGAACTCGCATATAGCCATTACATATGTAACGTCACCCAACAGCTATTTTCTTTGATAGCCAGGAAGTGTGTTACACATTCATTATCAACTTATGTTTATTTAAATGAACTAACTATAAAACGAGATAAAATTTCTAAGAAATTCGCGAGACGCAGAGAAACGAGAGTACTCCAGAAGTCTGCGCCGTCACCTTCTCCCTTTCCATTTTTCAACACCATTTTCAACACCATTATTTCAGAAAGCCATGTAAACCAGGAAAACATGGATTGATACATATAACCAAAACACCGAATTGTATGATCGCCGAGACTCTCGTGGAAATTTCAGAGAATCAAAGAACGGTATGCGCATTTAAAAGTCGATACGTTAGAATGAGGACAGGAAAAGAAGGCGAATAGTGTGCTGAAACCCTAAATTTCAAAGTTTCCGTTAGTTTTGGACAGCCATACTTTCTATTTTAGAATTTTAGACCAACTCAGCAAAACTCGACAAATCTAGCACAATTCTTCTACAAGCCTAGGGCAACTTTGAATGACCAAGTTTTCGACAAGTCTAGCACGAGTGTGTCAAGTTTTAGTTTAGGACAACTTGTGCTTTGAACTTGTACTTGGATTGTGGGATATTGTTGAGAACGTCGATATGAAAGAATAAGCATGAAAACTCTGGCTGAAAACGTTGGAAATCATTCCAACTTGACAGTTTGGCATCGAATATGAACTTTTGTGTTTGCAGAAAGTCTTCACCAATGGTACTTACTACTTTCCATTCGCCCTCCCACCGTTACCAATTGATTGCCCGTTCAGTTTTACTGTACAGGACAAGGAAGTCTCTTATTTGATACAATCAAAAGTGGAATTCGAATCAAAGCCCGCTTTATTGCTCGAACATTTGATTTTCGGTAAGAACATTTGCTTTTACTCGAACATTTATAGTTTATTTTCAGTGTTACCGTTTCACGACTTAAATTTTAATTTGGCAGCTCAAAAGTTGCATCAAGGGAAATATGCGAAAATTGTTGGAATTCCAATGAAGAAATTAAAGATGCAGGTGGAGACATCCGGACAAACGGAAATACAGCCTCATTCCTTCTACTTTTAATGTTTAAATATTTATTTAAAAACTGATGAAAGGTCTAAAGATTCAGTTGGAGCATTGAGAAAAAGAAGACAGAGCACTCTAGTGGCCTGTGTCTCCCTCGTATTCGCGCGCAGAACGTAAGAGGTCTCTTAGTTACCTGGGATGCCATTCTTGAAGCTGTGGTCTCTTTCTTGCAATTTTTAGTGTAGGATCTTGTAGAAAGTAGAGAAACCTCATTGCAGAAAAGCTTGACTAATGCAATTGGAGTGGTTTCCATTACAGGGTGCGCCATAAATATAGCGCCGCTACTTTGCATAAGCTATGGCGCATGCGGAATGCTTTTTGTAGCGCACAGTATTATTGTTTTAATTAATTATATTGTTTTAACTATTCCTGAAAATTTCAGCCAATTATATTAACTTTGGAGGTAATGGTGGCTGGGAACGTTGAACGACAAACGTAGAAGTGGTCGCCCGGTGTCTGTGACAACTCCAGATGCGGTCAAGGTCGTCAAAGAGAGAATCAGAAGAAATCCGGAAAGAAGCATGAGAAAAATGTCCACAGAGCTTGGAATGAGTGCCAAATCTATAAGAAGAATTGTCAGAAACAAGCTGAAGATGAACCCGTTCCTGACTGACCGAAACAAAGCTTTACGCTTGAAAAAAGCCAGAGACCTCCTGAGAGACACGCGCGTTGGCACGCATCTCAAGACGCTGTTTACAGATTAAAAAATGTTCACTTTGGAAGTCAATAAGAACGACGAAACAACCTTATCATAGCTGTCGATTATGAGAGTGCATGTAAGAACGATAAAATCCTCAATAAAACTTCTCATCCGTCTTCTGTGATGTTTCTGTTCAGATGGGGAAGACGCCATTGATTTTTGTTGATGTTGGAGCCAAAGTCAATAAGGAATACTTACTTAGTTACTTACTTAGCCAGTAACTAAGTAAGTATTCCTTATTGACAATGAGAAAATTTTGGTGTCGGAGGTGCTGCCCTGGTCCAAATCCCACTTCGTAGACGGCAATTGGACTTTTCAGCAGGATGGAGCGCCGGCCCACACCGCGAAACTAAAACAACAGTGGTGCGAAGCCAATTTCCCCAACTTCATTCCGAAAGATCAATGGCCCGCTTCCAGCCCGGACTTGAACCCGATGGATTTCGCTGTTTGGGGATATTTGACCCAACAAGTGTCCACGAAAAATTATCCAAATTTGGGAGCCATGAAGACCGCCTTGACAGCTGCATGGGACAATTTTGACGCCTCATACCTCCGTGCCGTCATCGACTCCTACCCGAAGAGACTTCGAGCAGTCATGAAAGCGAAAGGAGGAAGATTCAAAAATTTTTAATGCTATATTTTTTGTTATGTTTTAATAAACATTTTGGTTGATTTTCAGAAAAAAATCGTTCGATTTGAAGTTTTTACACCGTCTTGAATGCGGCGCTATATTTATGGCACACCCTGAAATCTTGCTTGTCCCGATAAACGCTAATTGCCGCGTAGGCAAAACTCTTATCGGGTTGACTTCTGACGCTTTAACGAAGGAATTCATTTGCTTCGAAGGATCAAGGATTGATCATCAGCTGATTGATCAACAGAATCAAAGAGGATTCAGTATTCTTGATTCTGATAGATTAGCCTTGGACTTGAATTTCAGCTTGTTGGTTGTCGGTTTTCGTTGTATTTTCCAGACATTTTGGTGAATATCTAAAAAGTTTTAAACTGAAAAACCTTAAATATTCTGAAATGCTCAACGGCACATCAATGAAATATAATTTTGGAAGGGTTGTGCTCAAGGATTCAGTGCAATAGAGCACTAAAACTGCAGACTGCACCAAACTGCGTATACTATCCGTATATTCTTCAAATCTGATCTTATTCGAGCAATTAAGATTTCGACGATCATTCAGTGTAATGCTGATGAGATCAAGTTCCTCTTCGAAATTTGTCCGAAAAATCTGGAAAATACTCTGTGTGGATTTTGGAGCACGCGGAAATAGAGCTCAGCAACTCAACGAATGATTCTTCACTTGTTTCGATCAGAGAGTGTCGCTGGTCCGAACTCGCTCTGGATTTTGGAGCACGCGGCGATGGAGCTCAGCGACTCGACAAAGCCCCATCTCTAAAAACAAAAACAAAGAAAAACGCAAAAAAATAATGTTTTTCCTTGAACTTTTCGAATCATTGTTGCACTGTTTCATTTTAAAAACTACAAACTACAAAATAATTTCAGAATAATCATTTGCGAATTGAAATTCTCCGAAAATGGTTAAAAAATTAAAAAGTAAGAGAAGTGCCATGATAGTCTTACAACATTCTTCAATGGTATCAAGTTTCCAGATTCCAAAACTTTCGTGATCACGTCTCCAATTGTCAGAAGTGAATTTCAGAAAATGAAAGTCGCAGGGCAGTCATGGTGAGATATTGAAAGGTCCAATGGTTTTTAGTCATTTTTGAAGTTTTTCTCATTTTTTTTGTACAATTGTTTGTTGTTACTATTGTGATTTCTCGAGAATGTTTCGAAAAATTTCTCGAAACATTTCCGAAAAATCAACGAGAAAAATTTCTTGAGAATTTCTCGAGAAATTCCCAAAAAATGTTTCGAGAAATTCTCGAAAAAAAAATTTCGATAAAAAATAATAATAAACTAATTCGAACGACACTCCGAAATAACGCAAAGCGCGTTGTTTATCGTATTTCCATTCAAATCATTTTTCGCGATTTCTCGAGAAATTTCCGAAAAATCAACGAGAAAAATTTCGAAAATTCTCGAAAAAAAAATTTCTATAAAAAATAATAAGAAACTAGTTCGAACGACACTCCGAAATAACGCAAAGCGCTCGAGAAATTTCCGGAAAATTCTCGAGAAATCAACGAGAAAAATTTCTCGATAATTTTTCGGAAATTTTTCGAAAAACCCATTTTTCCAAACGACACACTGATCATGATCCAATTAAACTAAAAAAAAAGCAAAATCAGAAAAGCAAAAACTCCTGCCATGAATGCGGAACCGAACCAGCAACCCCTTGACTCCCATCCTTCCCTCTTCACCACTCGACCACCGCTGCTTGAAGATCTCAACGTGGAGAATGCATATAGGAAGGATGGGAAATGAAAGGAAAAGGGCGCGATGGTAAATCATGGTGGCACTCTAAAAATATGCTGAAAATCCCAAAGAAACTTTAGTGTCTTAGTGCGCCTTTTTACAGGCAATTGAAATTTAATTACATAACGGTCGATGGTGCTTCACTTCTCACCTTTTATTTGGGTTGGAAATACAACCAGGCTTCGCAATGGCTGAAACTGGACGGAGAAGTTAAGATTATGCTCACGAGCCGAAATCCAGGGGCTGCCACCTACATTCTGGATCACAAAGTGAAGGACGCGATATCAGGATCCTCCTATTTTGTAGGAGACATTTTTTCACGGCTCGTTCTGGACGTCTATAGCTCCGACGGAATCCGCTTCCCCGTCATGGTTCAATTGAGGATTGATGTGATCAGCGATGACGAGAAGAGTACCCGAATGTTCAATTTTTACGATCCGTTTCCAGATGACAAAATGTTCACATTTCACTATAATTCAGCCAAGAAAACCCGTAATTGCTATGCCAAACAGCAGGTTTTCAGCCATTTTTTAGAATGCTCAAAATGCTGATTTTCAGATGCTCATTTTTCATTCTCCAGTGTTTGAGCAAATGATAACTACGGCGAAAATCGTGAATTGCAGATTGGTTCAGAATAAACTGAAAGACTACATTCTTCTGCTTCAGCTAATTCACGGTGTTCCACTTGAACTGAATGGTATTTTTGAAGAGAAACGAATCTAAAAACGCTGAAAATAAAAAGTGCTCTTCCAGATGATCAAGTACGGAGGCTCCTTCCAATTGCAGTCCGTTATCGAGTTCTTACCGTAATTCGACGATGCGAGCTCTTTCTAATTTATTCAACTGAAATTGCGTTCGAAGAATTATTGGATCTCGCCGTCTGGTACGATCTGCGCCACCTTTTTGCTCTTTTGCTCCACAAAATTAAGTCGCTGGAAGAGTTGAAGCACTGTGTAAAGCTGATGGATATAGAGCAACTGTCTTCTGAAGGAAAGAAGACCGTTGTCTTCAAATTTTACAGTTTTATCAATTTATAGCTCATCTTGACTCCACGTTATTCAAGATTATGGAGTTCTAATAAAACAGTGCTCTCGGATTCCAGATTCTCCAAATTCTGGAAAACAAAGGATAACGAACACTTTTATTAAAATTTCGACAATTATCGATAGCGATGAAAATCGATAATTTTAAAATTGAGAAATGTGCATTTTTCATGAAAATTGCTGAAATTTTAATGATTTTCTTTTCTTCAAAACTGTATTAATCAATAATTTTTATTAAATGACAAAAAGTAAATCACAGGGAAAATAATAAAACATTATTATTATTATTATTGCAGTGGCAAATATTCATAAAAATAATTGGGAATTAGACTCGTATCACCGGTTACAATCACAGCAAATTATCGATTCAGAAATGACTGATTTTGGGAGGAATCAGATGGGAGGAATTAACAAAAAATACGAATAAAATTTAAAAGAAATTAATAATTAAATACATTAAATATTACAGAAATAGAGATTAATAATTGGGAAAATATTGCTGAAAATGGTTATTTTCATTCTGGAAATATCCATTTTCGAAATGATTATTTTCCCAATTATTCACAAAATAATTTGGATAATTATAGTTTGGTATCGGAGGGGGCGGGGCAATGAATTGTTGGGGATCATAGGGATTGATGAATACATTTTGATGGGGGTTCCAGTCCATCATTGGCTGATTTTCAGCTACTTTGTACTGTCCTTCCGGAGAATAGTTTGGATGGATTTCAGGGTTTATAGGCAGATTTTCCGTCGAAGTGAATGGATTCTCATGAGGCGAAGGATTATTGTTCTGAGCAGACTGTGCTCTTCTCTTTGCTGTTGGCTCACCTCCATCGCCATTTCGTCGCTTTCGCGACTTCCCTTGTCCTCCATTGGCGATGGTGGCGAATTTGTTGTGGCGCGCCTTCCAGTTTCCAATGTCCTTGTGCTGGTATTCCGATACTGGAATGATCTGTGCAAAATCTATTTGAAACCCTGTTCTCATATTATCGTTGTCGACATCGATTACAGTTAGCACTGGCACGTACTTATGCATTGTATTCACATAAATAACGTTGGTCTCGAATTCATCTTTGACATTTGTCGACAATTTTAACTTTTTGAACATGATAGGCGTTTCCATCCACTCTTCACCAGATTTGACTCCTTCTACATGTTCAATTTCCTTGTAATAATGAATGGGCAAAGCGTTTCTCTTTGTAGAGATTATCCAGTTATCTTTATCCGAATTGATAGTATATCTGTAAAAAAATAGAATTCAAAAATAAATATAAAATGTTATTTTTGATAGAACCTTACCTTATACTATCGAGCCTTCTGAGTGAAATTGTCAATTTATATTTTCCGTTTTTGTCCAATCCTTTGATGGTAAATCCCAATTCTGGAGATATTAGAGATTTCCTGGACAGCATCTCCATATTAGGGTACCATTCCATCCAAAGATCCTCATCAACGAGGCGCACTGAGGTTTCGAGACTCATGATTATGTGAGTATAATGGAGTAGAATAAATTGTCAGAATGATATTCTGACTGTACCCCTTCTGCCCTTTTATTGGCAGGGGCGTGGTTTACGACGGAAGAGGGGGGGACCACTGGAGACAATAGAGCATGACTAAAACTGTATCGATCAGTGACCCTTTGCGAGAAATTGAGTGAAATGGATCCCCAGACTGTCCACCTGCCCGACTCACTCCTCTCAAGTTGCCGAAGACATCATCACCTTACTTCCGTATGTGGTGAAGTGTGAATGACAAGAGCAGAATGCACATTTCCAGAAGGATGGTATACTGTTACTAATCTTGTCAACCGGAAGTAATGTAAATGATAACACTGTGAAATGCTTTAAATTTTACTGAAATCCCTTAGCGTTGCTTTCTTTTTACAGATTTTCGCAGTCATGGTTTTCATAAAGCTTTCGATAACTTCTGAATAAAACAGTTTACGCCAAAAGACTTCTGAATTGGCAACGAACAATTAATGAAAAAAGAAGTTGAAATTCGCTTCTTTTAAAATTACAAAAATAAAATTAAAAATGCATTTTGTTTCAGAATATTCAATTGAAATTTCCAGATTTATCGTTGACAACTTATAGTTTTTATATACATTTTGCTAATTCTGAAATGCCAAATCTAGAAAAAATCCAAAAAAAAAAGAAAGTTCTGTAATTTTTGAACGTCATCTTCATGATGATTTCAGAAATGATGACAATACTCATTTGGACTCCGTTCGTAAGGAATATCACCATCTCACTCCTTCTGTTTTCTGATATACCTGGTGACGGACGGTTGTAAATATTATTGAGCACACTTCCCATTTCGAGAGAATTTATGAATGTAGGATACCGTAGAATAAGCAGTTTTACAGATAGATAATAGTGATGTCAACCCAAATCTGAACTCCTTCAATTTTGAAGTACTGACGACAAAAAAATTAATTTTCTGTTTTCCCGTTGAGCCGATAACCACAAAATCCATTGGAATCATTGCAATTAAATATTTTTTATCGCTGAAAATGTTTTGTAATCTGAAAATCGGATTCGTTTTTCTGTTTTTCTTTGCAATGTTTGCGGGTAGCGATCGATTCTTTCCCAACACCTTGTTAAAAAAAAAGCTGAAAACAGTCTCCATGAAGAGAGAAAAGCTCAGAATGCTCTTGATTTTGGAGCAACTGGCAGTGGAGCAAGACCACTCGACAGAATAATTCTTCGCGTGTCCCAATCCGAGAGTCTCTGAAACATCTGAAACCAGACTGACTGAAATTTGATTGAATAATAGTGACAGAGCCAATTTGCGGTCAATTTCTTCTTTTTTTTTAAATGAACAAACGATTTTTCAGAGTTCATACCTCTGAAAATGAATAAAATAATTTATAATAAAGTTAATAAATGAAAAAAACGATGGCGTATCATTGTGGGGATTAAACAACAAAAATTCAAAAATCAATTTTCTTGTCATTTTCATTGATACTTGGCGATGACGGCGAAGGGGAATGCATAGAGAAAAGAGGGGTACGGAGCTCCGGATTTTCAGATCGAAATATCTAAATTTCCAGAATTCCAGCCAATAAAATTGTTGTAAATATTGCTAGTGTTACTAGAGCATGTCTAATAACATTTTCAGATTCAATTAGGGGAACGATGGGAATTGATAAAATTGCTGTTTTGAGACACCAGATTTTAGTTTTGGCAGCATGACGGGTACTTTGATAGTTTAGAGAATTATTCCAGTCATGCGTCTTTTTAAAGAATATCGAAACTAGATCTTATGAATTTTTGATTCCGATATTGAATCGATTCGAAAGGGTTTTCCAACTTTTTAAAGCGAAAATTTCGATAGTTTTTCAAAATTTTGTTTTGTTTTCAGAGATGGGTTCGGCTCAGCGACACTCTCGGATCAAAGCAAGCAAGGAATCATTCGTCGAGTCGCTGAGCTCCATTGCCGCGTATTGAGCAAATCTGTGTTCTCAGAGAATTTTTCAGATTTTCAAGACAAATTTCGAAAAGGAGCTGGATCTCCGGAGGATGACAAGCGAGATGGGTGGAATCTCACTCAATCGGTAGTTAACTTCCAATGACGTTAAGTGGAATAATATCTGTTTAAGATCCGGTAAGCATGACACTGAATGATCGTCGGAATCCTAATTTCTCGACTGACACTGCTTCTTATAATTCTCCAGATGCTCTCTGTCTCATTCTTTAAATATCAGATTTGTAGTACATACAGATAGTTCACACAGTTTGGTGAAGTCTGCAGTTTTAGTGCTCTATTGCACTGAAAATTTTGGATAGTCGCTCTTCATTGCATTCTTCCAAAATTATATTTCATTGATGTGCCGTTGAGCATTTCAGAATATTTAAGGTTTTTTAGTTTAAAACTTTTTAGATATTCTCCAAAATGTTTGGAAAATACAACGAAAACCGACAACCAACAAGCTGAAATTCAAGTCCAAAGCTTCTCTATCAGAATCAAGAATACTGAATCCTCTTTGATTCCGTTGATCAATCAGTTGATGATCAATCGTTGATCCTTCGAAGTGAATGAATTCCTCCGTTAAAGCGTCAGAAATCAACGGAAAACAAAGGATAACGAAAACTTTTATTTAATTTTTGATAATTATCGATGAACGATGAAAATCGATAATTTTAATTTTGAGAAATGTTCATTTTTCATGAAAATTGCTGAAATTTTAATGATTTTCTTTTCTTCAAAACTGTATTAATCATTAATTTTTATTAAATTACAAAAAGGAAATCACATAAAACATTATTATTATTATTATTGCAGTGGTAAATATTCATAAAATTAATTGGGAATTAGACTCGTATCACTGGTTACAATCACAGCAAATTATCGACTGGGAAATGACTGATTTTGAGAGGAATTAACAAAAAATACGAATAAATTTGAAAAGAAATTAATAATTAAATACATTAAATATTACAGAATTAGAGATTAAAAATTGGGAAAATATTGCTGAAAATGGTTATTTTCATATTGGAAATATCCATTTTCGAAATGATTATTTTCCCAATTATTCACAAAATAATTTGGATAATTATAGTTTGGTATAGGAGGGGGCGGAGCAATGAATTGTTGGGGATTATAAGGATTAATAAATACATTTTGTTGGGGATTCCAGTCCATCATAGGCTGATTTTCAGCTACTTTGTACTGCGCTTCCGGAGAATAGTTTGGATGGACTTCAGGGGATATAGGCAGATTTTCCGTCGAATTGAAAGGATTCTCATGAGGCGAAGAAGTATTTTTCTGAGCAGATTGTGCTCTTTTCTTTGGTATTGGCTCACCTCCATCGCCATCGTCACTTCGCCGTTTTCTCCGTTTCCCCTGTCCTCCATTGGCGATGGTGGCGAATTTGTTGTGGCGCGCCTTCCAGTTTCCAATGTCCTTGTGCTGGTATTCCGATACTGGAATGATCTGTGCAAAATCTATTTGAAACCCTGTTCTCATATTATCGTTGTCGACATCGATTACAGTTAGCACGGGAACGTACTTATGCATTGTATTCACATAAATAACGTTCGTTTCGGCTTCATCTTTCACATTTGCCGACAATTTCAATTTTGTGAACATAACGGCTCCACTCATCCACTCTTCACCAGATTTGATTCCACCTACATGCTCAACTTCCTTGTAATAATGAATGGGCAGCGCGTTTCTTTTTGTAGAAACAATCCAGTTATTCTTATCTGAATTGATAGTATATCTGAAAAAAAATAGAATTCTAAAATAAATATAAAATGTTATTTTTGATAGAACCTTACCTTATACTATCGACCCTTCTGAATTAAATTGTCAATTTATATTTTCCGTTTTTGTCCAATCCTTTGATGGTAAATCCCAATTCTGGAGATATTAGAGATTTCCTGGACAGCATCTCCATATTAGGGTACCATTCCATCCAAAGATCCTCATCAACGAGGCGCACTGAGGTTTCGAGACTCATGATTATGTGAGTATAATGGAGTAGAATAAATTGTCAGAATGATATTCTGACTGTACCCCTTCTGCCCTTTTATTGGCAGGGGCGTGGTTTACGACGGAAGAGGGGGGGGGGACCACTCGAGACAATAGAGCATGACTAAAACTGTATCGATCAGTGACCCTTTGCGAGAAATTGAATGTAATGGATCCCCAGACTGTCCACCTGCACGATTCACTCCTCTCAAGTCGCCGAAGATTTCATCACCTTACTTCCGTATGTGGTGATGTGTGAATGACAAGAGCAGAATGCACATTTCCAGAAGGATGGTATACTGTAACAAATCTTGTCAAACGGAAGAAATGTGAATGATAACACTTTGAAATGCTTTAAATTTCACTGAAATCCTTTAGCGTTGCATGCTTTTTACAGATTTTCACAGTCATGAGTCTCATAAAGCTTTCGATAACTTCTGAATAAAAAAATTGACGCCAAAAGAACTCAGAATTGGCAGCGAACAATTAATGAAAAAAGAAGTTGAAATTCGCTTCTTTTAAAATTACAAAAATAAAATTAAAAATGCATTTTGTTTCAGAATATTCAATTGAAATTTCCAGATTTATCGTTGACAACTTATAGTTTTTATATACATTTTGCTAATTCTGAAATGCCAAATCTAGAAAAAATCCAAAAAAAAAAGAAAGTTCTGTAATTTTTGAACGTCATCTTCATGATGATTTCAGAAATGATGACAATACTCATTTTGACTCCGTTCGTAAGGAATATCATCATCTCATTTCTTCTGTTTTCCGTGACGGACGGTTGTAAATGTTGTCGAGCACACTTCCCATTTCGGAGCAAACATCCTTGGATTTATGAATGTAGGATACTGTAGAATAAGCAGTTTTACAGATAAATAATATGAAGAATATACAGTGAATTCAATGAGAAATTCATAGAATTTAGGCAAATGGAAAGCTACAAATAGAGAGGGAATCGACTGAGCCTCAACCTGCACTGATGGCAGCTCAAATCTGGACTCTCTCAATTCTGAAGTACTGACGACAAAAACATCATTTTTCAGTTTTCACGTTAATCCAATAATCACAAAATCCATTCGAATCATCACAATTAAACATTTTTAATCGCTGAAAATGATTTGTAATCTGAAAATCGGATTCGTTTTTCTGTTTTTCTTGGCTGTGTTTGCAGGTAATCATCGATGCTTTTCCCTTTTTGATAATTCTCTAATTGTGAAAACTATATATTACGAATCTCATCTTAAAAATAGAAGACAGAGGGCATCTGGAGAATTCTGGAAAATACTCTATGAAAAAAGCTGAAAGAAGTCTCCGTGAAGAGAGAAAAGCTTAGAATGTTCTTGATTTTGGAGCACACAGCAGTGGAGCATTGTGTGGATTAAACCCCAATCTGGTTTCCGCATCTCAGACACTTCAATCTGAGCTGGTGCGCTTCTTACGGGATTTCTTAAATTCTCTAAACTTAAAAACATTTACAATATGACGCCTTCATTAAACTTAAAATATGAATCTGTTATATTCTGAAATTTGCTTTTCATTTGAGTCCTTTCCGAGCAAAACTCGAAAATTTCAGATAAAAGCAAAATAAGATTTCTACAAAATCATAGTATTTGTTATTTCAGAGAATTCAATGAAATCTTTATAAATATTTTCCAAATTTCTCATTGAAATCTTTCTGTATTTATAAGAATTTTGTATTTATAAGAATTTTGGAAATGATGAGAATAGTCATTTTGATGCCATTTTCCGGAATTCTCCAGATGCCCTCTGTCTCTTATTTTTAAGATTAGATTCGTAATATATTCGAACAGTTTATACAATTAGAGAATTATCAAAAAAGGAAAAGCATCGATGGATACCCACAAGCATCACCAGGAAAAACTGAAAAACGAATCCGATTTTCAGATTACAGATCACTTTCAGCGATAAAAAATATTTAACTGTGATGATTCGAATGGATATTGTGGTTATTGGCTTAACGGGAAAACAAAAAAAATAATGTTTTTGTTGTCAGTACTTCATAATTGAGAGAGTCCAGATTTGGGTTGCCATTAGTGCATTTGTAGCGTTCCATTTGCCTAAATTTCAGGAATCCAACCGGAATTTTTCATTGAATTCACTGTATATTCTTCATATTATTTATCTGTAAAACTGCTTATTCTACAGTATCCTACATTCATAAATCAAAGGACGTTTGCTCTCGAAATGGGAACTGTGCTGAACAATATTTACGAACGTCCGTCACCAGGTATATCTGAAAACAGAAGGAATAAGGAGGAAGGAAGGAAAATGAATGAGATGATCATATTCTTTACGAACGGAGTCCAAATGAGTATTGTCATCATTTCGGATATCATCATGTACATAGACGACGTTCAAAAATTACAGAAGTTTCCTTTTTTTAAATTTAGATTTGGCATTTCAGAATTAGCAAAATGTTCACAAAAACTATAAGTTTTCGATGATAAATCTGAAAATTTCAATTGAATAATCTGAAACAAAATACATTTTTAATTTTATTTTCGTAATTTTAAAAGAAGCGAATTTCATATTCTTTTTTATTATTTTTTTAATTTATAAAATTAAATTTATTTTTTCTATTTTCATTAATTATTCGTTGCCAATTCTGAGGTCTTTTGGCGTCAATTTTTTTATTCAGAAGTCATCGAAAGCTTTATGAGAACCATGACTGCGAAAATCTGTAAAAAGAAAGCAACGCTAAGAGATTCGATGAGATTTAAAGCATTTTACAGTGTTAGCATTTACATTTCTTCCGTATGACAAGATTGGTTACAGTATACCATCCTTCTGGAAATGTGCATTCTGCTCTTGTCATTCACACTTCACCACATACGGAAGTAAGGTGATGATGTCTTCGGCGACTTGAGAGGAGTGAGTCGTGCAGGTGGACAGTCTGGGGATCCATTACATTCAATTTCTCGCAAAGGGCCACTGATCGATACAGTTTTAGTCATGCTCTATTGTCTCGAGTGGTCCCCCCCCCCTCCTCCAAAACAAGCCACGCCCCTGCCAATAAAAAGGCAGAAGGGGTACAGTCAGAATATCATTCTGACAATTCATTTTATTCCATTATACTCACATTATCATGAGTCTCGAAATCTCAGTGCGCCTCGTTGATGAGGATCTTTGGATGGAATGGTATCCTAATATGGAGATGCTGTCCAGGAAATCTCTAATATCTCCAGAATTGGGATTTACCATCAAAGGATTGGACAAAAACGGAAAATATAAATTGACAATTTCACTCAGAAGGGTCGATAGTATAAGGTAAGGTTCTATCAAAAATACTTTTTATATTTATTTTAGAATTCCATTTTTTTCAGATATACTATCAATTCAGATAAGAATAACTGGATTGTTTCTACAAAAAGAAACGCTTTGCCCATTCATTATTACAAGGAAGTTGAGCATGTAGGTGGAATCAAATCTGGTGAAGAGTGGATGAGTGGAGCCGTTATGTTCACAAAATTGAAATTGTCGGCAAATGTGAAAGATGAAGCCGAAACGAACGTTATTTATGTGAATACAATGCATAAGTACGTGCCAGTGCTAACTGTAATCGATGTCGACAACGATAATATGAGAACAGGGTTTCAAATGGATTTTGCACAGATCATTCCAGTATCGGAATACCAGCACAAGGACATTGGAAACTGGAAGGCGCGCCACAACAAATTCGCCACCATCGCCAATGGAGGACAGGGGAAGCGACGAAATGGCGATGGAGGTGAGCCAACAGCAAAGAGAAGAGCACAATCTGCTCAGAACAATACTTTTTCGCCTCATGAGAATCCGTTCAATTTGACGGAAAATCTGCCTATATCCCCTGAAGTCCATCCAAACTATTCTCCGGAAGGACAGTACAAAGTAGCTGAAAATCAGCCAATGATGGACTGGAATCCCCAACAAAATGTATTTATTAATCCCTATGATCCCCAACAATTCATAGCTCCGCCCCCTCCGATACCAAACTATAATTATCCAAATTATTTTGTGAATAATGGGGAAAATAATCATTTCGAAAATGGATATTTCCAGAATGAAAATAACCATTTTCAGCAACATTTTCCCAATTATTAATCTCTAATTCTGTAATATTTAATGTAATTTTCATGTATTTAATTATTAATTTCTTTTCATATTTATTCGTATTTTTTGTTAATTCTTCCCATCTGATTCCTCCCAAAATCAGTCATTTCTCAATCGATAATTTGCTGTGATTGTAACCGGTGATACGAGTCTAATTCCCAATTATTTTATTACCAATTATTACCACTGTAATAATAATAATAATAATGTTTTATTTTATTTCCCTGTGATTTACTTTTAGTCATTTAATAAATATTATTGATTAATACAGTTTTGAAGAAAAGAAAATCATTAAAATTTCAGCAATTTTCATGAAAAATGCACATTTCTCAAAATTAAAATTATCGATTTTCATCGTTATCGATAATTGTCAAAAATTAAATAAAAGTTTTCGTTTATCCTTTGTTTTCCGTTGACTTCTGACGCTTTAACGAAGGAATTCATTTGCTTCGAAGGATCAACGATTGATCATCAACTGATTGATCAACGGAATCAAAAAGGATTCAGTACTGTTGATTCTGATAGAGAAGCCTTGGACTTGAATTTCAGATTGTGTGTTGTCGGTTTTCGTTGTATTTTCCAGACATTTTGGCGAATATCTGAAAAGTTTTAAACTGAAAAATCTTAAATATTCTGAAATGCATAGATTAAGTACAATTTTGGAAGTATAAAACGAAATAAGATTTCTACAAAATCAAAGTATTTGTTATTTCATAGAATTCAATGAAATCTTTATAAATATTTTCTAAATTTCTCAATGAAATCTTTCTGTATTTATAAGAATTCTGAATATTCCGAAATTCCAGATAAATTCAAAATTCTGTAACTTTCAGACGTCGTTTCACATTTACTTTGTGTGCTTGATGCCATTCTCATTGAACATGATCCATCTCTTTGAACTCGTCGAATACATCATCTCATTCATTCCGTTTTCAGACATTCCTGGTGACTTCTTGTTGAGCAAACTTCCCATTTCGAGAGAAAACATCCATGGACTCTGATTAGTTTAAGAAAACTGGAGAATATGCGAATTCTAGTTACAGATCCTCGAAAAATTGGAAATTGGGAACAAATTGGGATCATTGATCATTTCATTTTCCTCCGAAAAGCGGCTATGATCCTTTCCGATACAATTATTTAGTTAGTGCCATGTTTCTACTTGTTGATTATCTCTGTGCCTATTCTACAGTATCCCGTTCGTCCAAAAAGAGTACCTTTACTTGTCTGAAAACTTAGAGTAATTCCTTCAAAAGAAAACGAAATGTTTATCATTAATGAACAAATATTTAATCGAAAAATTGAGAAAATATCAATAAAAAAGAAAAAAACATTTTTGAAATTTGTTGTCTAATCCACTGCTACGCCATCGTTTTTTTTCCTTTTTCACTTGATTAAAAATTATTTTATTAATTTTCACAGATATCAAAATCCTGACTCTTTGTGTCTCCCCCACCATAATATGCAATAGCATTTTTCTAATTCAACATATTTGCAATACCATAGCAAAAAATATGTGTCGTGGTGCGGGAACATGGTTCCAAATGGATTTCGCGCAGTTTATTCCAGTAACGGAATATCAGCACAAATATGTTGGAAGCTGGAAGGCGCGCCACAACAAATTCGCCACCATCGCCAATGGAGGACAAGGGAAGTCGCGAATGCGACGAAATGGCGATGCTGATGAGCCAGAACCAAAGAAAAGAGCACAGTCTGCTCAGAAGAATGAAGCCAATGCTTCTTCTGGAAATCCTTCTCATCTCAATCCGTTAAAATCAACGGAAAATCTGCCAATATCCCCTGAAATCTATCCAAATTATTCTCCGAAAGCGCAGTACAAAGTAGCTGAAAATCAGTTCCTTCTGATTTTCCTTCCTTCCTCCTTATTCCTTCTGTTTTCAGATGTACCTGGTGACGGACGGTTGTAAATATTATTGAGCACACTTCCCATTTCGAGAGCGAACATCCTTGGATTTATGAGTGTAGGATACTGTAGAATAAGGAGTTTTACAGATAGATAATATGAAGAAAATACAGTGAATTCAATGAGAAATTCCTGAAATTTAGGCAAATGGAAAGCTACAAATAGAGAGGGAATCGACTGAGCAACCCGTCTGAACCAGCAACAACGATAATCTAACCACAAAATCTATTCGAGTCATCACAATTAAACATTTTTTCATTGCTGAAAGTGATCTGTAATCTGAAAATCGGATTCGTTTTTCTGTTTTTCTTGGCGATGTTTACGGGTGATCATCGATGCTTTTCTCTTTTTGATATTTCTCTAATTGTGTAAATTATTCGAATTTATTACGAATCTAATCTTAAAAATAGAAGACATAGGACATTTAGAGAATTCTGGAAACTACTTTATAAAAAAAGCTGAAAAAAGTCCCCGTGAAGCGAGAAAAGCTCAGAATGCTCTTGATTTTGGAGCAACTGACAGTGGAGCAAGACCACTCGACAGAATAACTTTTCGCGCGTCCCTATCTGAGAGTCTCTGAAACATCTGAAACTAGACTGACTGAAATTTGTCTCAATAATAGTGAAAGAGCCAATTTGTGGTCAATTTCTTTTTTTTTTTGAAATGATTAAACGATTTCTCACTATCAGAGTTGATATCCGTGAAAATCAATAAAATAATTTTTTATGAAGTGAAGAATGAAAAAAACGATGACGTATCATTGTGTGGATTAAACAATAAAATTCAAAAATCAGTTTTTTAAATCATTTTTTTCTTAATTTTTAGATTAAATAATTGTCTATCAATCTTTTTTGGTAAATATTTCAGTACTTACTAAATGGATTGCTCTCAATTTTCAGACAAGTAAAGACATTGCTAGAATTTTCAAGCTGCCTAGCAAAGACTCCTGAAAAGCTTTTAAGAAACCCTATACATACAGTGCTCCACCTAATCATACGTTCACCCAAAAATTTTCGAAAACCGGCTTTTCAACCAAAATGCTTCCTATTAATAAAGTATGGGCTTTTAGTAAATGTTTCGTGATAGAAACTTAAAATAAGCTTAAAATTCACACATCATGAAACCAAAATTTTATGAAAAAGGGTTTAAAAATTTTCCACAAAATCTTACGTTCACTTGCTCAAAACAGTAAAAAAAAAAGAAAATAACAGACGAATGATGATTAATAATCGATGGGACGACCATTCTGTCGAGCAACTTCGAAAATTCGGTCATCCATAGAGCAGCTGTTGATCCACTTTTTGCCATTCTTCAATGATATCGTTTTTTTTTTCATTTTCCACTTTGATTGATTTTCACAGTTACGAACTTTGAAAAATCGTTTCTTCATTTCAAAAAAAAAATAAAGAAGTTGACCACAAAATGGCTCTGTCACCATTATTCAGTCCAGTTTCGAAAGATTTCAGATGTTTCAGAAACTCTCGGAACCGGACGCGCGAAGAATTATTCTGTCGAATGGTCTTGCTCCACTGCCAGTTGCTCCAAAATCAAGAGCATCCTGAGCTTTTCTATCTTCACGGGGACTGTTTTCAGCTTTTTTCGCAAAGTATTTTCCAGAATTCTCCAGGTGCCCTCTGTCTTTTATTTTTAAGATTAGATTCGTAATCTATTCGAATAATTTACACAATTAGAGAATTATCAAAAAGAGAAAAGCATCGATGATCACCCGTAAACATCGCCAAGAAAAACAGAAAAACGAATCCGATTTTCAGATTACAGATCACTTTCAGCAATGAAAAAATGTTTAATTGTGATTATTCGAATGGATTTTGTGGTTACTGGCTTAACGTAAAAACCAAAAAATGATGTTTTTGTCTTCTGTTCTTCAGAATTGAGAGAGTCCAGATTTGAGCTGCCATCAGTGTAGGTTGATGCTCAGACGGGTTGCTCAGGCGATTCCCTCTCTATTTGTAGCTTTCCATTTGCCTAAATTTAAGGAATTTCTCATTGAATTCACTGTATTTTCTTCATATTATCTATTTGTAAAACTCCTTATTCTACAGTATCCTGCATTCATAAATCCAAGGATGTTTGCTCCGAAATGGGAAGTGTGCTCAATAATATTTACGACCGTCCGTCACGGAAAACAGAAGGAATGAGATGATGATATTCCTTACTAACGGAGTCCAAATGAGTATTGTCATCATTTCGGATATCATCATTTACATAGATGACGTTCGAAAATTACAGAAGTTTCCTTTTTTTTAGATTTGGCATTTCAGAATTAACAAAATGCTCACAAAAAATATAAGTTTTTAACGATAAATCTGAAAATTTCAATTGAATATTCTGAAACAAAATGCATTTGTAATTTTAGTTTCGTAATTTTAAAAGAAGCGAATTTCATATTCTTTTTTATAACTGTTTTAATTTATAAAATTAAATTGATTTTTTCTTTTTTCGTTAATTATTCGTTGCCAATTCAGAAGTCTTTTGACGTCAATTTTTTTATTCAGAAGTCATCGAAAGCTTTATGAGACTCATGACTGCGAAATCTGTAAAAAGGGATTTCAGTGATATTTACAGCATTTCACAGTGTTATCATTCACATTACTTCCGGTTGACAAGATTGATTACAGTATGCCATCCTTCTGGAAATGTGCATGCTGCTCTTGTCATTCACACTTCACCACATACGGAAGTAAGGTGATGATGTCTTCGGCGACTTGAGAGGAGTGAGTCGTGCAGGTGCACAGTGTGGGGATCCATTACAC
Source organism: Caenorhabditis inopinata (assembly GCA_003052745.1). Taxonomy (NCBI): domain Eukaryota; kingdom Metazoa; phylum Nematoda; class Chromadorea; order Rhabditida; family Rhabditidae; genus Caenorhabditis; species Caenorhabditis inopinata. The sequence continues at coordinate 10,089,093 of AP018152.1, read as the reverse complement.
TAAAGGGTCACTGATCGATACAGTTTTAGTCATGCTCTATTGTGTCGAGTGGTCCCCCCCCCACTCTTCTGTCGTAAACCACGCCCCTGCCTATAAAAGGGCAGAAGGGGTACAGTCAGAATATCATTCTGACAATTTATTATACTCCATTATACTTACATAATCATGAGTCTCGAAACCTCAGTGCGCCTCGTCGATGAGGATCTTTGGATGGAATGGTATCCTAATATGGAGATGCTGTCCAGGAAATCTCTAATATCTCCAGAATTGGGATTTACCATCAAAGGATTGGACAAAAATGGAAAATATAAATTGACAATTTCATTCAGAAGGGTCGATAGTATAAGGTAAGGTTCTATCAAAAATACTTTTTATATTTATTTTAGAATTCCATTTTTTTTCAGATATACTATCAATTCGGATAAGAATAACTGGATTGTTTCTACAAAAAGAAACGCGCTGCCCATTCATTATTACAAGGAAATTGAACATGTAGGTGGAATCAAATCTGGTGAAGAGTGGATGAGTGGAGCCGTTATGTTCACAAAATTGAAATTGTCGACAAATGTCAAAGATGAAGTCGAGACCAACGTTATTTATGTGAATACAATGCATAAATACGTGCCAGTGCTAACTGTAATCGATGTCGACAACGATAATATGAGAACATGGGTCCAGGTGGAAAATGCTCCATTTATTCCAGTATCGGAATACCAGCACAAGGACATTGGAAACTGGAAAGCACGCCACAACAAGTTTGCCACCATCGCCAATGGAGGACAAGGGAAGTCGCGAAAGCGACGAAGTGGCGATGCTGATGAGCCAACGGCAAAGAGAAGAGCACAGTCTGCTCAGAACAATACTTTTTCGCCTCATGAGAATCCATTCAATTCGACGAAAAATCTGCCAATATCCCCTGAAGTCCATCCAAACTATTCTCCGGAAGCGCAGTACAAAGTAGCTGAAAATCAGCCTTTGATGGACTGGAATCCCCAACAAAATGTATTTATTAATCCCTATGATCCCCAACAATTCATAGCCCCGCCCCCTCCGATACCAAACTATAATTATCCAAATTATTTTGTGAATAATTGGGAAAATAATCATTTCGAAAATGGATATTTCCAGAATGAAAATATCCATTTTCAGCAATATTTTCCCAATTATTAATCTCTAATTCTGTAATATTTAATGTATTTAATTATTAATTTCTTTTCAAATTTATTCGTATTTTTTGTTAATTTCTCCCATCTGATTCCTCCCAAAATCAGTCATTTCCCAGTCGATAATTTGCTGTGATTGTAACCTGTGATACGAGTCTAATTCCCAATTATTTTTATTAATATTTACCACTGCAATAATAATAATAATAATGTTTTATTATTTTCCCTGTGATTTCCGTTTTGTAATTTAATAAAATTTGTTGATTAATACAGTTTTGAAGAAAACAAAATCATTAAAATTTCAGCAATTTTCATGAAAAATTCACATTTCTAAAATTTGAAATTATCGATTTTCATCGTTATCGATAATTGTCAAAAATTGAATAAAAGTTTTCGTTATCCATTGTTTTCCGTTGACTTCTGACGCTTTAACGGAGGAATTCATTTGCTTCGAAGAATCAACGATTGATCATCAACTGATTGATCAACGGAATCAAAGAGGATTCAGTATTCTTGATTCTGATAGAGAAGCTTTGGACTTGAATTTCAGCTTGTTGGTTGTCGGTTTTCGTTGTATTTTCCAGACATTTTGGCAAATATCTCAAAAGTTTTAAACGGAAGAAGTACTCGAAGTATTCTGAATTGACACATCAATAGAATGCAATTTTGGAAGATTTTGGAAGGAAGAGTCCAAAATTTTCAGTGCAATATGTAGAGCACTAATGCTTAGCAACTCGACAAATGATTCTTCACTTGTTTCGATCAGAGAGTGTCGCTGGTCCGAACTCGCTCTGGATTTTGGAGCACGCGGAAATAGAGCTCAGCAACTCAACGAATGATTCTTCACTTGTTTCGATCAGAGAGTGTCGCTGGTCCGAACTCGCTCTGGATTTTGGAGCACGCGGCGATGGAGCTCAGCGACTCGACAAAGCCCCATCTCTAAAAACAAAAACAAAGAAAAACACAAAAAAATAATGTTTTTCCTTGAACTTTTCGAATCATTGTTGCACTGTTTAATTTTAAAAACTACAAACTACATAATACTTTCAGAATGATCATTTGCAAATTGAAATTCTCCGAAAATGGTTAAAAAATTAAAAAGTAAGAGAAGTGCCATGATAGTCTTACAACATTCTTCAATGGTATCAAGTTTCCAGATTTCAAAACTTTCGTGATCACGTCTCCAATTGTCAGAAGTGAATTTCAGAAAATGAAAGTCGCAGGGCAGTCATGGTGAGATAATGAAAGGTCCAATGGTTTTTAGTCATTTTTGGAGCGTTTTGCTCATTTTTTTTGTACAATTGTTCGTTGTTACTATTGTGATTTCTCGAGAATGTTTCGAAACGTTTTTCGAAAAATTCTCGAAAAAAAAATTTCAATAAAAATAATAAGAAACTAGTTCGAACGACAATCCGAAATAACGCAAAGCGCGTGGTTTGTCGTATTTCCATTCAAATCATTTTTCGCGATTTCTCGAGAAATTCTCGAAAAAGACTCCCGACTCCGACTCCCATCCCTCCCTCTTCATCCACTCGACCACCACTGCTAGAAGATTTCGACGTGGAGAATGCATATAGGAAAGATGGGAAATGAAGGGAGCGAGTAAAGGGCGCGGTGGCAAATCATGGTGGCACTCTGAAAATATGCTGAAAATCCCGAAGAAGCTTTAGTGTCTTAGTACGCCTTTTTACAGGAAATTGAAATTTGATTACATCACGGTCGATTCTTCTCGTTCTGGCTCGTTCTGGACGTCTATAGCTCTGACGGAATCCGCTTCCCCGTCATGGCTCAATTGAGGATTGATGTGATCAGCGATGACGAGAAGCGTACCCGAATGTTCAATTTTCACGATCCGTTTCCAGATGACAAAATGTTCACATTTCACTATATTTCAGCCAAGAAAACCCGTAATTGCTATGCCAAACAGCAGGTTTTCAGTCATTTTTTAGAATGCTCAAAATGCTCATTTTCAGATGCTCATTTTTCATTCTCCAGTGTTTGAGCAAATGATAACTACGGCGAAAATTGTGAATTGCAGATTGGTTCAGAATAAACTGAAAGACTACATTCTTCTTCTTCAGCTAATTCACGGTGTTCCACTTGAACTGAATGGTATTTTTGAAGAGAAACGAATCTGAAATCGCTGAAAATAAAAAGTGCTCTTCCAGATGATCAAGTACGGAGGCTCCTTCCAATTGCAGTCCGTTATCGAGTTCTTACCGTAATTCGACGATGCGAGCTCTTTCTAATTCATTCAACTGAAATTGCGTTCGAAGAATTATTGAATCTCGCCGTCTGGTACGATTTGCGCCATCTCTTTGCTCTTTTGCTCCACAAAATTAAGTCGCTGGAAGAGTTGAAGCACTGTGTAAAGCTGATGGATATAGATCAACTGTCGTCTGAAGGAAAGAAGGCCGTTGTCTTCAAATTTTATAGTTTTATCAATTTATAGCTCATCTCGACTCCACGTTATTCAAGATTATGGAGTTCTAATAAAACAGTGCTTTCGGATTCCAGATTCTCCAGATTCTTGAAATGTCGTTAAGCAACCTCTGAAATCAGAACCCGTAGAGAATCTTCTGCAGCTTCTTTCAGACTCTTTCAGATTTCTGTAGCTAGTTTTCAGAATAGGTCTTCTCAATTTGAGGGAAGAAATGGTCTAACCTCGAATTCTAATTTTTCAACGTCTTCAGAGGAAAAAAACCGAAAATCAAGGGATATTTTCAGAAATGAGGAGCTCTTCTGTCTCTGTTTATAATCAATTGATGGCTCGAAGTAACAGTCGGATCGGAATCGGAACAATTGGAACAGTCGTGGCGTGACGTTGAGAGGTGGTCCGGAGAAATACGAAGAGCATCTTTGGTTTCCAGGGGAAAATGCTTTCATCAGCTCTTACGATACAGAAGCCTTGGATTTGAATTTCAGATTGTTGGTTGTCGGTTTTCGTTGTATTTTCCAGACAATTTTGCGAATATCTGAAAATTTTTAAACTGAAAAATCCAAAATATTCTGAAATGCATAAATGAAGTACAATTTTGAAAGAGTCCTCGATAATAATCTGTATCTTACGTCGGAGTTGTGCTCATTTGCCTCCAGGGTGCAGATTTGTTCGTCTTTAAATGTTCATTTTGGCGCTTGCCAACATGGACATCTCCTTCCACCTTTCTTCTCATAGAGGAATTGCTCATTTTGTGCTCCAAACTAATCGTTCTTATGCCACAAACTACATAGTTATAGTCTGCGGAGTGACGAGATCTTTTTCTTTTTCAGCGGTTTCTGAGTTTGTTGAGCTCTTCGAGAGGCTCAGAGAGCTTTTGCGATGGTATATACCGATAATAGTGGAACGGTGTTAGATTTATTAAAATTATTTTGAAAAATATCACAGAAAACAGAACAACAGAACGAATAAAAGCAAAATAAGATTTCTACAAACTCACAGAATTTGTTATTTCAGAGAATTCAATGAAATCTTTATAAATACTTTCTAAATTTCTCATTGTAATCTTTCTGTATTTATAAGAATTCTGAATATTTCGAAATTCCAAATGAATTCAAAATTCTGTAACTTTCAGACGTCGTTGCACATTTACTTTGTGTGATTGATGACATTCTCATTGAACATGATCCATCTCTTTGAACTCGTCGAATACATAATCTCATTCTTTTCGTTTTCAGACATTTCTGGTGACTTCTTGTTGAGCAAACTTCCCATTTCGAGAGAAAACATCCATGGACTCTGATTAGTTTAAGAAAACTGGAAAATATGCGAATTCTAGTTACAGATCCTCGAAAAATTGGAAATTGGGAACAAATTGGGATCATTGATCATTTCATTTTCCTCCGAAAAGCGGCTATGATCCTCTCAGATACAGTTATTTTCGAAAGTGCCATGTTTCTACTTGTTGAGTACCTCTGGGTCATCTGTCATCGGTGATCATCAGTAAACGTCAACCATCACAACAATCGAAGACGTTTACGAGTATGTCTACCTTGGCAGGCTACTCAACCCACGAAATGAGCTAGAACCTGAACTCCACAGAAGAAGACGGGCAGCCTGGGCCGCGTTCAACAACATCAAAAACACAACCGACGCTCTCACCTGCCCACGAATTCGAGCTCAACTTTTCGACACCATCATTCTTCCCGCGCTCACATATGGATCTGAAACGTGGACCCTTACACAGAATCTCGCTGAAAGACTCCGTGTGACGCATGCATCACTAGAAAGAAGATTAATTGGAATGACCCTCACGGAACAACGCCAACGAGACTTACACCGCGAAGACATCCGAAAAATCTCCCAAGTCACGGACCCACTCAAATACATCAAAAAGAAGAAATTAGGATGGGCCGGGCACATTATGCGAAGAAATGACGGAAGATGGACAAAACTGACACAAGAATGGATTCCTCGAGACCAAAAACGACCTGTCGGACGACCCCCCCATGAAATGGTCCGACTCACTACGTAAGGAAGTCTCAATATACCGAGGAAATCGACTAACCACTTCATGGACAACCATCGCCCAAGATCGCAAAGCATGGTTAGCTGTGATCCGCGCTCACACAAGCGAATGACGGATCGACTAAGTAACTAAGTAACTAAGTAAGAGTACCTCTGTGCCTATTCTACAGTATCCCGTTTGTCCAAAAACGATACCTTTACTTGTATGAAAATTGAGAGCAGTCTCTTCAGAAAGAAACTAAATATTTACCAGAAAAGATTAATAAACAATTATTTAATCGAAAAATGAAGAAAAAATATCAATAAAAATTACAAACAAAACTGATTTTTGAATTTTGTTCCGCCATCTTTTTTTTTATTAAAAATCATTTTATTGATTTTCAGAGGTATCAATTCTGAGAAACCGTTTGCTCATTTCAAAAAAAAAGAAATTGACCGCAAAATGGCTCTGTCACTATTATTCAATCAAATTTCAGTCTATCTCATTTCAGATGTTACAGAGACTCTCGAATCGGGACAACCGAAGAATTATTCGTTGAGTGGTCTTGCTCCACTGCCCGTTGCTCCAAAATCGAATGCATTCTGAGCTTTTCTTTCTTCACGGGGACTGTTTTCAGCTTTTCACAGATTATTTTTCAGAATTCTCCAAATGTCCCCTGTCTTCTATTTTTAAGATGAGATTCGTAATATATTCGAATAATTTACACAATTAGAGAATTATCAAAAAGGGAAAAGTGCCGATCGTTACTTGCAAACATCGCCATGAAAAACTGAAAAACGAATCCGATTTTCAGATTACAAATCATTTTCAGCGATTAAAAATGGTTAATTGTGATGATTCGAATGGATATTGTGGTTATTGGCTTAACGTGAAAACTGAAAAATGATGTTTTTGTCGTCAGTACTTCAGAATTGAGAGAGTCCAGATTTGGGTTGCCATCAGTGCAGGTTGATTCTCAGACGGGTTGCTCAATCGATTCCCTCTCTATTTGTAGCTTTCTATTTGCTTAAATTTCAAGAATTTCTCATTGAATTCACTGTCTTTTCTTTATATTATCTATCTGTAAAACTGCTTATTTTACAGTATCCTACACTCATAAATCCAAGGATGTTTGCTCTCGAAATGATAAGTGTGCTCAATAATATTTACAACCGTCCGTCACGGAAAACAGAAGAAATGAGATGATCATATTCTTTACGAACGGAGTCCAAATGAGTATTGTCATCATTTCGGATATCATCATTTACATACATAGATGACGTTCGAAAATTACAGAATTTTTCTTTTTTTTTTAGATTTGGCATTTTAGAATTAGCAAAATGCTCACAAAAACTATAAGTTTTCGATGATAAATCTGAAAATTTCAATTGAATAATCTGAAACAAAATGCATTTTTAATTTTATTTTCGTAATTTTAAAAGAAGCGAATTTCATATTCATTTTTATTATTTTTTCTAATTATAAAAATATATTTATTTATTATTTTTTCATTAATTATTCGTTGCCAATTCTGCGGTCTTTTGGCGTCAATTTTTTTATTCAGAAGTCATCGAAAGCTTTATGAGAACCATGACTGCGAAAATCTGTAAAAAGAAAGCAACGGTAGGGGATTTCAGTGATATTTAAAGCATTTCACAGTGTTATCATTCACATTTCTTCCGGTTGACAAAATTGATTACAGTATACCATCCTTCTGGAAATGTGCATGCTGTTCTTGTCATTCACACTTCACCACATACGGAAGTAAGGTGATGATGTCTTCGGCGACTTGAGAGGAGTGAATCGTGCAGGTGGACAGTCTGGGGATCCATTTCACTCGATTTCTCACAGAGGGTCACTGATCGATACAGTTTTAGTCATGCTCTATTGTCTCGAGTGGTCCCCCCCCTCTTCCGTCGTAAACCACACCCCTGCCTATAAAAGGGCAGAAGGGGTAAAGTTAGAATATCATTCTGACATTTTATTCTATTCCATTTCATATCTTGCTTTCCATATTCTCACATAATCATGAGTCTCGAAACCTCAGTGCGCCTCGTCGATGAGGATCTTTGGATGGAATGGTACCCTAATATGGAGATGCTGTCCAGGAAATCTCTAATATCTCCAGAATTGGGATTTACCATCAAAGGATTGGACAAAAACGGAAAATATAAAATTACACTTTCACTCAGAAGGGTCGATAGTATAAGGTAAGTTTCTATCAAAAATACTTTTTATATTTATTTTAGAATTCTATTTTTTTTTCAGATATACTATCAATTCGGATAAGAATAACTGGGTTGTTTCTACAAAAAGAAACGCGCTGCCCATTCATTATTACAAGGAAGTTGAGCATGTAGGTGGAATCAAATCTGGTGAAGAGTGGATGAGTGGAGCCGTTATGTTCACAAAATTGAAATTGTCGGCAAATGTGAAAGATGAAGCCGAAACGAACGTTATTTATGTGAATACAATGCATAAATACGTGCCAGTGCTAACTGTAATCGATGTCGACAACGATTATATGAGAACAGGGTTTCAAATGGATTTTGCACAGATCATTCCAGTATCGGAATACCAGCACAAGGACATTGGAAACTGGAAAGCGCGCCACAACAAGTTTGCCACCATCGCCAATGGAGGACAAGGGAAGTCGCGAAAGCGACGAAATGAGGATGGAGGTGAGCCAATACCAAAGAGAAGAGCACAGTCTGCTCAGAACAATACTTCTTCGCCTCATGAGAATCCATTCAATTCGACGGAAAATCTGCCAATGTGCCCTGAAGTCCATCCAAACTATTCTCCGGAAGCGCAGTACAAAGTAGCTGAAAATCAGCCTTTGATGGACTGGAACCCCCATCAAAATGTATTTATTAATCCCTATGATCCCCAACAATTCATAGCTCCGCCCCCTCCGATACCAAACTATAATTATCCAAATTATTTTGTGAATAATTGGGAAAATAATCATTTCGAAAATGGATATTTCCAGAATGAAAATAACCATTTTCAGCAATATTTTCCCAATTATTAATCTCTAATTCTGTAATATTTAATGTATTTAATTATTAATTTAAATTCAAATTTATTCGTATTTTTTGTTAATTTCTCCCATCTGATTCCTCCCAAAATCAGTCATTTCTCATTCGATAATTTGCTGTGATTGTAACCTGTGATACGAGCCAAATTCCCAATTATTTTTATTGATATTTACCACTGCAATAATAATAATAATGATAATGTTTTATTTTATTTCCCTGTGATTTCCTTTTTGTAATTTAATAAATATTATTGATTAATACAGTTTTGAAGAAAAGAAAATCATTAAAATTTCAGCAATTTTCATGAAAAATGCACATTTCTCAAATTTAAAAGTATCGATTTTAATCGTTATCGATAATTATTAAAAATTAAATAAAAGTTTTCGTTATCAGTTGTTTTCCGCTGACTTCTGACGCTAGAAATTAATTTGCTTCGAAGAATCAACGATTGATCATCAGCTGATTGATCATCGGAATCAAAGAGGATTCAGTATTCTTGATTCTGATAGAGAAGCTTTGGACTTGAATTTCAGCTTGTTGGTTGTCGGTTTTCGTTGTATTTTCCAGACATTTTGGCGAATATCTGAAAAGTTTTAAACTGAAAAATCTTAAATATTCTGAAATTCTCAACGGCGCATCAATGGAGTATAATTTTGGAAGAGTTGTGCTCAAGGATTCAGTGCAATAGAGCACTAAAACTGCAGACTGCACCAAACTGTGTAAACTATTTGCATATACTACAAATCTGATATTCAAAGAAGGAAATAGAGAGCATCTGGAGAACTATAAGAAGCAGTGTCAGTCGAGCAATTAGGATTCCGACGATCATTCAGTGTCATGCTTGCCGGATCTTAAACCAATATTATTCCACTTACCTTCATTCGAGCTCATCTTTCGAATTTTGAATATCAGCTAAATGAAGAATTCCCGTGCTGAAAAAATAACATTTTTTTAGAAAAAACTATAACCATCGAAACAAGTCACAGCTGCTAGATTAAATTGTTAAAATTTTTTGAAAATACGAAAGTTTTGTTGTAAATAAGTCACATTAATTAATTATTTTTGATTTTCAGTAAAGATCGTTAGGAAAATCTCTGAAATTCATTAAAAACTCCAATGAACCCAGCTATTATCGCCTTAAAAAAGTTCCGACATTTTTTCGAGCCCGCGGAAACCGGGATTTGAATTTAGAGGCTCCTCCCATTCATCATCATTTGAGCGCATTTGCTATGCGCGATATGTTTGTTGAATTTTTATTTTTTCTTCTGAATTTTCAGAATTAAACTGGATTAAAAGAACGAAATTGTATTAATCGTGAATTTTTTACACGTTTCTTCGAATGTTTAAATATATCAATTTGCGAAAAAAAAGAAGAAGAAAAAATAAAAATTCAACAAACATATCGCGCATAGCAAATGCGCTCAAATGATGATAAATGGGCGGAGCCTCTAAATTCAAATCCCGACTCGAAAAAATGTCGGAACTTTTTTACGGCGATAATAGTTTCCGCATATTTGAAAAATTCAAAGAAGGATTACTGTCAACTTTGTTTTGACATGCGGTGTTTGCGGACTCGAGATTAAGCGCGATTTCTCTACTTCCTTATGCCCAAAAAGTTCGTTTTGTGTGATTTTTCTTCGTCGTTTCTTTAATTTGCTCAAAAAATTTATTTTTTCAGGTAAAATGGCTTCATCTGAAACTCGTCTCGGAATTTCGCAGCTCTCCATTAAATGCTATCGATGAGCAAATTGAATTTTTTTAAGCGCAACGCTAAACGGAATATTCCAAAGGTACTTCTTATTCAAAATTAGAGCAAAAACAAAATTTCAAAAAACTATCGAAATTTTCGCTTTAAAAAGTTGGAAAACCCTTTCGAATTGATTCAATATCGGAATTAAAAATTCATAAGATCTAGTTTCGATATTCTTTAAAAAGACGCATGACTGGAATAATTCTCTAAACTATCAAAGTATCCGTAAATGGTTCAGCAATTTTCTCCATGAAAAGAAATTTTAAAATGTATTATAAATGTAATTAATTAATTAAAATGTGAAATTTACATGAAAAACAACTATTTGAATATACATCGAATCTCATCATGCTCTTGATTCTGAAAAACTGAAACTGAAAAATCCTACGTATTCTGAAATTCTCAATGGCATTCCAATAGAGTATAATAATGAAAGAGTTGCGCTCAAGACTGCAGTTAAGAGCGACTATCCAAAATTATCAGTGCAATAGAGCACTAAAACTGAAGACTCTGTTTCTCGCAGAGACTCAGACTGCAGACTCACGGGGACTGTTTTAAACCACATTTTCCAGGGTTTTCCTTATATTTCACAGCGACCCACTCCATTTTGTGAGCACTCCTTAATGCGAAGCGGTAATTCTAAGTGAACATTTGTCATGGAGTCATGGCTACCGAAGTGCTTCGCAACCATATATTTAGGAGGTCGCAGGGTACTTGGGATACTGTAGAACCGTACAGCCAACATTTCGCTGATATATCAATTGGGATTTCCGTATATCACAAGTCATAAATCAGGTTCATACGTGGAAAACAAACTCTAATAGATATAGACTTTGTTTTCCAAAGTTTCTGGAACATTGTTGTGTTCTAGAACAGCGGCGTAGCCGCAAACTTTCTACTGGTATTTATTAAACTATATCACAAATGATAGCATTAGCAGTTTTCGAATATTCCCCCTTTTGCTTTGATGTCTCAAGACTCGACGACGGCACAGAGGTAGTCAACGTTGACTTTGGCTCCAACAGGGAATACTATATCGAGAAGATTCATGAAGCGGTGAGGTGTTGCCGTGGTTCTAATCCCACTTGGTGGGTGGAGATTGGACATACATATCAGAAGGACGGAGCGCGCTGGCTCACACCGCAAAACTCACTCAGAATTATACGATGAGAAGCACAAAACTTTTTGTTTTTTTCAGAATCTAATGTTTTTCAACAAAAATTTTATCATTTAAATTCCTAAAATTTTGTACGAATTTATTAAATAGATTGAAATTTAAATTATTCCTAAGGTCATAATTGCCTCATTTTTTTTCAATTCAATCTGATTAAACAAGTAAAACAATTTATCATTACACAGAAACTGGCAAGCTCCTGCAACGGTGCTGTGATTTCTGCTTCAATCAATTCAAATGGGAGCGGAATTTGGTTCGGCGGAAAATACTTTTTCCAAGTCTCTTTTGAAGGCTACAGCTGAATGTAGTGGGTCTGCAGAAGCAATTCATCCCGAAAAGGTTGGTTTTTTTTATTGCTATGTCTCTGCAATGTCCCGAATAGATGACAAACCTTCCTTTCTATAATAATATTCAATAACTGAAAATCGTGAAAATCGAGGTCGCAGAGTACTTGGGATACTGTAGAACCGTACAGCCAAAATCTACAAATCTGTCTTAACAACGATAAAAACAGCCAAAATTTCGCTGAATCCTTCTCTGAATTTTTCAAAAATGCGGAAGCTAGCTTTGTTCATTGGAGTTTTTAATGAATTTCAGAGATTATCCTAACATCTGTGACTGGCTTCTACGGTTATTGTTTTTTCTAAAATAAATTATAAATTTTTTTGCGCGGGAATTGCACATTCTGCTTTTTTGAGCTGCGACAAAAGAGGAATTTACAAATTTTCGATTTCTGTAATTCGGAATATTCCGAAAGAAATTTTGAATTTTGGAATTTCTATTTGTTTCCAAAAAAAAAGTAATTTATCAATCTCTCTTTCTCTCTTTCTGATCGTCCATAATTCCGAGATATACAATTCAACTCACTAAGGCTTCCACAAAAGACGAAACAAGTCGGTCGTCTTTCGTAGAATCCTTTCGTCTCGTCTTCGTCTTCCTTTAGTTCGTCTTGCGAAATGCCAAATCTAGAAAAAAAGGAAAATTCTGTAATTTTTGAACGTCATCTATGTACATGATAATATCCGAAATGATGACAATACTCATTTGAACTCCGTTTGTAAAGAATATCATCATCTCATTCCTTCTGTTTTCAGATATACCTGGGTTGTAAATCTTGTAGAGCACACTTCTCATTTCGAGAGCAAATGCCCTTGGATTTATGAATGTTCCTACATACGAAGTTTTACAAATAGATAATATGAAGAAAATACGGGGAATTCAATGAGAAATTCCTGAAATTTAGGCAAATAGAAAGCTACAAATAGAGAGGGAATCGATTGAGCAACCCGTCTGAGAATCAACCTGCACTGATGGCAACCCAAATCTGGACTCTCTCAATTCTGAAGTACTGACGACAAAAACATCATTTTTCAGTTTTCACGTTAATCCAATAATCACAAAATCAATTCGAATCATCACAATTAAACATTTTTTCATCGCTGAAAATGATTTGTAATCTGAAAATCGGATTCGTTTTTCAGTTTTTCTTGGTAATGTCTGCAGGTGATCATCGATACTTTTCCCTTTTTGATAATTCTCTAATTGTGTAAATTATTCGAATATATTACGAATTTCATCTTAAAAATAGAAGACAGAATATTTGGAGAATTCTGGAAAATACTCTATGAAAAAAGCTGAAAGAAGTCTCCGTGAAGCGAGAAAAGCTCATCATGATCTTGATTTTGAAGCAACTGGCAGTGGAGCAAGCGTGTCCCAATCCGAGAGTGTCTGAAACATCTGAAACCTTTCGAAATTTGTCTGAATAATAGTGGAAATTTCCTTTTGAAATGAGCACACGATTTTTCAGAGTTCATACCTCTAAAATTCAATAAAATAATTTTTAATAAAGTTTTAAAGTGGAAAATGGCAAAAAAACGATGGCGTATCATTGTGTGGATTAAACAACGAAATTCAAAAATCTGTTTTTTAAATCATTTTTTTCTTAATTTTTAGATTAAATAATTGTCTATTAATCTTTTTTGGTAAATATTTCAATATTTTCTGAATGTATTGCTCTCAATTTTCAGACAAGTAAAGACATAGCTAGAATTTTCAAGCTGCCTAGCAAAAACTCCTGAAAAGCTTAAAACTCTATACATACAGTGCTCCACATAATCATACGTTCACCTAAAAATTTTCGAAAACTCGAAACAATTTCAACCAAAATGCTTCCTACTGAAGAAATGTGGGCTTTCAGTAGGTGTTTCATAATAGAAACTTAAAATAAGCTTAAAATTCACACATCAGAAAAAAACCAAAATTTTATGAAAAATTTTTCCACAAAATCTTACGTTCACTTGCTCAAAACAGTAAAAAAAAACAGAAAATAACAGACGAATGATTATTAATAATCGATGAGACGACCATTCTGTCGAGCAACTTCATGTATTTTCTTCATATTTTCATATTGTAAAACTTCGTATTCTACAGTATTCTACATTCATAAATTCAAGAACGTTTGCTCCGAAATGGGAAGTGTGCTCAATAATATTTACAACCGTCCGTCGCGGAAAACGGAAGAAATGAGATGATCATATTCTTTACGAAGGAGTCCAAATGAGTATTGTCATCAATTCGGATATCATCATGTACCATGATGACGTTCAAAAATTACAGAATTTTCCTTTTTTTAATTTAGATTTGGCATTTCAGAATTAGCAAAATGCATACAAAAACTATACGTTTTCAACGATAAATCTGGAAATTTCAATTGAATATTCTGAAACAAAATGCATTTTTAATTTTATTTTCGTAATTTTAAAAGAAGCGAATTTCATATTATTTTTTATTATTTTTTTAATTTATAAAAATAAATTTATTTTTTCTTTTTTCATTAATTGTTCGTTGCCAATTCAGAAGTCTTTTGACGTCAATTTGTTTATTCAGAAGTCATCGAAATCTTTATGAGAACCATGACTGTGAAAATCTGTAAAAAGGGATTTCAGTGAAATTTAAAGCATTTCACAGTGTTATCATTTACATTTTTTCCGGTTGACGAGATTGGTTACAGTATGCCATCCTTCTGGAAATCTGCATTCTGCTCTTGTCATTCACACTTCACCACATACGGAAGTAAGGTGATGATGTCTTCGGCGACTTGAGAGGAGTGAGTCGTGCAGGTGGACAGTCTGGGGATCCATTTCACTCAAAAGGGTCACTGATCGATACAGTTTTAGTCATGCTCTATTGTCTCGAGTGGTCCCCCCCCCCTCCTCCAAAACAAGCCACGCCCCTGCCTATAAAAGGGCAGAAGGGGTACAGTCAGAATATCATTCTGACAATTCATTTTATTCCATTATACTCACATAATCATGAGTCTCGAAACCTCAGTGCGCCTCGTTGATGAGGATCTTTGGAAGGAGTGGTGCCCTAATATGGAGATGCTGTCAAGGAAATCTCTAATATCTCCAGAATTGGGATTTACCATCAAAGGATTGGACAAAAACGGAAAATATAAAATTACACTTTCACTCAGAAGGGTCGATAATATAAGGTAAGGTTCTATCAAAAATACTTTTTATATTTATTTTTGAATTCTATTTTTTTACAGATATACTATCAATTCGGATAAAGATAACTGGATAATCTCTACAAAGAGAAACGCTTTACCCATTCATTATTACAAGGAAATTGAACATGTAGAAGGAGTCAAATCTGGTGAAGAGTGGATGGAAAAGCCTATCATGTTCAAAAAGCTAAAATTGTCGACAAATGTCAAAGATGAAGTCGAAACGAACGTTATTTATGTGAATACAATGCATAAATACGTGCCAGTGCTAACTGTAATCGATGTCGACAACGATAATATGAGAACAGGGTTTCAAATGGATTTTGCACAGATCATTCCAGTATCGGAATACCAGCACAAGGACATTGGAAACTGGAAGGCGCGCCACAACAAATTCGCCACCATAGCCAATGGAGGACAAGGGAAGTCGCGAAAGCGACGAAATGAGGATGGAGGTGAGCCAATACCAAAGAGAAGAGCACAGTCTGCTCAGAACAATAC
Source organism: Caenorhabditis inopinata (assembly GCA_003052745.1). Lineage (NCBI taxonomy): Eukaryota > Metazoa > Nematoda > Chromadorea > Rhabditida > Rhabditidae > Caenorhabditis > Caenorhabditis inopinata. The sequence goes on along the minus strand of AP018152.1, from coordinate 10,073,511 downwards.
TTCTTCGCCTCATGAGAATCCATTCAATTCGACGGAAAATCTGCCAATGTGCCCTGAAGTCCATCCAAACTATTCTCCGGAAGCGCAGTACAAAGTAGCTGAAAATCAACCTTTGATGGAGTGGAATAACCATCAAAATGTATTCATTAATCCCTATGATCCCCAACAATTCATAGCTCCGCCCCCTACGATACCAAACTATAATTATCCAAATTATTTTGTGAATAATTGGGAAAATAATCATTTCCAAAATGGATATTTCCAAAATGAAAATAACCATTTTCAGCAATATTTTCCCAATTATTAATCTCTAATTCTGTAATATTTAATGTATTTAATTATTAATTTAATTTCAAATTTATTCGTATTTTTTGTTAATTCCTCCCATCTGATTCCTCCCAAAATCAGTCATTTCTAATTCGATAATTTGCTGTGATTGTAACCTGTGATACGAGTCTAATTCCCAATTATTTTTATTAACATTTACCACTGCAATAATAATAATAATAATAATGTTTTATCATTTTCCATGTGATTTCCTTTTAGTCATTTAATAAATATTATTGATTAATACAGTTTTGAAGAAAAGAAAATCATTAAAATTTCAGCAATTTTCATGAAAAATTCACATTTCTAAAATTTGAAATTATCGATTTTCATCGTTATCGACAATTGTCAAAATTGAAATAAAAGTTTTCGTTATCCTTTGTTTTCCGTTGATTTCTGACGCTTTAACGGAGGAATTCATTTGTTTCGAAGGATCAACGATTGATAATCAACTGAATGATCAATTCAGTACTCTTGATGCTGATACAGGAGCCTTGTACTTGAATTTCAGCTTGTTGGTTGTCGGTTTTCGTTGTATTTTCCAGACGTTTTGGTGAATATCTGAAAAGTTTTAAGCTGAAAAATCTTAAATATTCAGAAATGCTCAATGGCACATTAATGGAGTATAATTTTGGAAGAGTTGTGCTCAAGAATGCAATGAAGAGCGACTATCCAAAATTATCAGTGCAATAGAGCACTAAAACTGCAGAATGCACCAAACTGTGCAATCTATCTGTATGTACTACAAATTTGATATTTAAAGAGTGAGACAGAGAGCATCTGGAGAGCTATAGGAAGCAGTGTCAGTCGAGAAATTAGGATTCCGACGATCATTCAGTGTCATGCTTACCGGAGATCCAGCTCCTCTTCGAAATTTGTCTGGAAAATCTGGAAAAGTCTCTGAGGACACAGACAAATATTATTCCACTTACCGTCATTCGATGTTAACTACCGGTTGAGTGGGATTCTATCTACCTCGCTTGTCGGAGCTCATCTTCCGAATTCTGAATATCAGCTAAACGTAGAATTCCGTGCAAAAAAAAATAAAATTTTTTAGAAAAAACTATAATCGTTAGGAAAATCTCTGAAATTCATTAAAAACTCTAATAAACCCAGCTAGTTTCCGTATATTTGAAAAATTTAAAGAAAGATTACTGTCAACAAAATAATTTGTTTTGACATGCGGTGTTTGCGGACTCGAGAATAACCGCGATTTCCCTACTTTCTTATGCCCAAAAAATTCGTTTTCTGTGTTGTTTCATCGTCGTTTCTTTAATTTGCTTAACAAATTTTATTTTTTCAGGTAAAACGGCTTCATCTGAAACACGGCATTAGCAGTTTTCGAATATTCCCCCTTTTGCTTTGATGTCTCAAGAGTCGACGACGGCACAGAGGTAGTCAACGTTGACTTTGGCTCCAACAGGGAATACTATATCGAGAAGATTCATGAAGCGGTGAGGTGTTGCCGTGGTTCAAATCCCACTTGGTGGGTGGAGATTGGACATAAATATCAGAAGGACGGAGCGCGCCGACTCGCACTGCAAAACTCACTCAGAATTATTTGATGAGAAGCACACAACTTTTTGTTTTTTTCAGAATCTAATGTTTTTCAACAAAAATTTTATCATTTAAATTCCTAAAATTTATTACAAATTTATTAAATAGATTCATTTTTTTCAATTTAATCTGATCAATTTAATCAATTTAATCTGAAACAAGTGAAACAATTTATCATTACACAGAAACTGGCAAGCTCTTGCAACGGTGCAGTGATTTCTGCTTCAATCAATTCAAATGGGAGCGGAATTTGGGTCGGCGGAAAATACTTTTTCCAAGTCTCTTTTGAAGGCTACAGCTGAATGTAGTGGGTCTGCAGAAGCAATCCATCTCGAAAAGGTTGGTTTTTTTATTGCTATGTCTCTGCAATGCCCCGAATAGATGACAAACCTTCCTTTCTATAATAATATTCAATAACTGAAAATCGTGAAAATCGAGGTCGCAGGGTACTTGGGATACTGTAGAACCGTACAGCCAAAATCTACAAAACTGTCTTAACAACGATAAAAACAGCCAAAATTTCGCTGAATCCTTCTCTGAATTTTTCAAAAATGCGGAAGCTAGCTTTGTTCATTGGAGTTTTTAATGAATTTCAGAAATTATCCTAACAGTTTTGACTGGCTTCTACGGTTATTGTTTTTTCTAAAATAAATTATAAATTTTTTTGCGCGGGAATTGCACATTCTGCTTTTTTGAGCTGCGACAAAAGAGGAATTTACAAATTTTCGATTTCTGTAATTCGGAATATTCCGAAAGAAATTTGGAATTTTGTTTCGAAAAAAAAAATGATTTATCAATCTCTCTTTCTCTCTTTCTCATCGCCCAGAATTCCATATTCTAACTCACTAAGGCTTCCACGAAAGACGAAACAAGTCGGTCGTCTTTCGTGGAATCCCTTCGTCTCGTCTTCGTTTGTCCTCCAGTTCGTCTTGAGCACTGCTCAAGACGAACTGGAGGACAACTTGGTACCCCCCGAATCGTTTGCACCCCGCTGTACCCCCCGAATTAAATGCCAATGCTCATGGAGCGACTACACAAAACCCAGCGAGCTTTCGGAGAGCTTAATTACAGCGAATCCGTGTAACGGAAAGAGACTTACAATATAAGCAGCGAGCCGCTTGCAGTGTGATGTCTTGCACACTTTCGTTCCATTTATAGTTGATATCTTACATCCTGGTGTTGAGCACACTTTCGCCCCATTTTCAGTTGCTGTCTCGCATCCTGGTGTTGAGCACACTTTCGTCCCATTTTCCGTCGCCATGCTTTTATCAACGTCAAGCACCACTAGAAGGATAATGGCAGACAGAAGAACGGCAGTCACAAGACATAGAAGAACGATGATTGCAATATGATGTTTTTCCAGTGGTGTTCGAGATTTCCACATTCCCTGCAATAAATAAAGAATGTTTCAAAAGTTTTCATAAACAAAAATCTGCCTAACTGTCCAAATCGTTCGCCATTATATGTTTGTTAACACTTAATTAAAGGACGTATATTCTATATTGAATTTTCAGATATAGAATATTAAAAAAAAAGGTTTGTCATCTATTCGGAACATAGCAATAAAAAAACTAACCTTTTCGGGATGGATTTCTTCGGCAGACCCACTACCTTTGGCTCGAGTGTTCATAGGAGATTTGGAAAACGTATTTTCCGCCGAACCAAATTCCGCTTTCATTTGAACTGATTGAAGCAGAAATCACAGTACCAATGCAGGGACTTCCTAGTTTTTGTGTAATGATGAATTCTTTCATTGGACATGTTGTGTGGGGGGTTTTGCTCGCCTTTACTCCGATATGCCAGACCTCAAACTTGGGTAATTAAACTATTTATTTCATATATGAAAGAATAAAGAGCAACAAAAAGTATAAGTAAAAAGGGAAAAAAAGGGAATGAGAAGCCGGCTAGCTTCTCTTCACAGAGCAGAATGAAGACCATGTGTCGTGAAGCGGACAGAAGTGACAAAGGGGCGTGTTCTGTACAAGTCATAAAGGGGCGTGTTCTGTACAAGTCATAAAGGGGCGTGTTTTGTACAGATGACACAGGGATGTAGGTGGGAGTTTTCGATTGGGTCGATGCACCAATGTGTGGGGGATTTTGCTCGCCTTTACTCCGATATGCCAGACCTCAAACTTGGGTAATTAAACTATTTATTTCATAAATGAAAGAATAAAGAGCAACAAAAAGTATAAGTAAAAAGGGAAAAAAAAAGGGAATGAGAAGCCGGCTAGCTTCTCTTCACAGAGCAGAATGAAGACCATGTGTCGTGAAGCGGACAGAAGTGACAAAGGGGCGTGTTCTGTACAAGTCATAAAGGGGCGTGTTCTGTACAAGTCATAAAGGGGCGTGTTTTGTACAGATGACACAGGGATGTAGGTGGGAGGAAAGTATGAAAGAGGCAGGGATAAAGAGGGGGAACAATATATTGAAATGGTTGGGTTGACAATTCCCAACACATGTTTAATCAGATTAAACTGGAAAAAATGAGGCTAAAGCGTCAGCTCAGTTCACGAGAAATTGTGACCTTAGAAATATGATTTTTATAATGATTTCTTAAATATGGACAAGATGGAGCTTCCCAATCAATGAGTCATCTCACCTGAGTCGATCGATCGATCGATATACTGCTTGATATGTACAGTTTTTTTTCATGAGTCGAATCTTCACATCAATCATTTAAAACAACATTCCGCACCACTACGGTTGCTTACTTACTTAGTCGGTCTATCAATCGCTTGAGTGGGCGCGGAGCACAGCTAATCATGTCTCGTCAGTCCTTACGAATCGTGAAGGAATGGAGTTTTCCCATTTGTGGTTTCAGTTTTCCTTATTACCATAATTTTCAAGATTCTGAATGCGATAGAGGAAAGGCTTTTCATCGAAACTGTGCAGTGCGTACGATACGTACGTACGATAGACGTAAATGTGTCTTCCGCCAATTGAAGAATTCTCTGAAAATACGTTTTGTTCGTTTTGAAAAATTTTGTTGTAAATAAGTCACATTAATTAAACTTTTTGATTTTCAATAAAAATCGTTAGGAATCGTTAGTTAGGAAATCCATAAAAACAATATTTTTTTAATATTTTAAAAAGCAAACCTGATTCCACGAACTCCGCGATACACTTTTCTTTTGTTACGCATTATTGCAACATTCATCGTCTTTGAGCTCTGTAACTTTGTGTTGGCTTTAATTTTGAATACTAACTACCTTTGGAATATTGTGTAGCGTCGCGCTAAAATAATTTAATTTGCTGGTCGATAAAATTTAATGGAGAGCAGCGAAATCCCGAGACTTGTTTCAGATAAAGCCAGTTTACCTGAAAAAAATAAAAATTGTTAAGCAGATTAAAACAACGACGACAAAATAACGCAGAAAACAAACTTTTTGGGAATTAGAAAGTAGAGAAAGCGCGTTTATTCTCGAGTCCGCAAACACCGCATGTCTAAACAAACTATATTGTTGACAGTAATCCTCCTTTGAATTTTTAAAATATGCGGAAACTAGCTGGCTGTTACATTAATTAACTTTTTTTTGATATTCAGTAAAGATTGTTTGGATAATCTCTCAAATTTATTAAAAACTCCATTTAACGAAGCTAGTTTCCGCATATTTGAAAAATTCAAAGAAAGATTACTGTCAACAAAATATTATCGGTTCGCGAGTACGCAAGAAACCGCTTAGAGATGGGGTTTGGGTCTCGTTAGGAAATTGGCGCGTTAAAACGCGCCAATTTAAAAATTGAAAGAAAGCGCACACACTGCGTTTGTTTTTCTTTTCGAAAATTGAAATCGAATATTGGAATTTTTTTCTATTTATATTTTGCTTCGAAAATCATGTTTTTTTTTTTAAATTAATTTTTATTGTCAATTTTCTTAAACTGCTTATTAAACTGAATAAAGTATTATTTACCGGAATTTAAATGTTTTTTTTTTCAATATTAGAAGTTTATATTCTTCAAATTAGTATCTTTTCACTTGCAGCTAATTGTTTCAACAGAAGTGATGAAGTTTATGGTAAGGAATACCTGTCAAATAAAATTTATAAATATTAATTTTCAGGTTTTTCGTGAGAAGAGGTTTTTCATGGTTAGACGATTTTCGAAGCAAAATATAAATAGAAAAAAATTCCAATATTCGATTTCAATTTTCGAAAAGAAAAACAAACGCAGTGTGTGCGCTTTCTTTCAATTTTTAAATTGGCGCGTTTTAACGCGCCAATTTCCTAACGAGACCCAAACCCCATCTCTAAGCGGTTTCTTGCGTACTCGCGAACCGATAATAGTTTGTTTTGACATGCGGTGTTTGCGGACTCGTGAACAAGCGCGCTTTCTCTACTTTCTGATGAGCAAACATTTTGTTTTGTGCGTTATTTCGTTGTCGTTTTTTTAATCTGCTGGGCAAAATTGTTTTCAGGTAAAACGGCTTCATCTAAAACACGTCTTCGGATTTCGCAATTCTCCATTAGATGTTGTCGATCAGCAAAATATATTTTTTAGCGCAACGCTAAACGGCAAATTCCAAAGGTGCATATTATTTAAAATTAGAGCCAAAGCAAAGTTTAAAAAGTTCAAAGAAAATGCGAATTTCCCTAAAACAAAAACGAAATTTTCGTTTGAAAGGTTAGAAAACCCTTTTGAATTGATTGAATATCGGAATCAAAAATTCCAAGCTCCAAGTTCTTGACAGCGATTGATTTTCATTAATGGAGTTATTTTTGGCATCACTACATCAACCTAAATCGTCTTTTTATATCTGCTTTCCTACAAACTTTAGCAGACCTAAACTACCTCAACGCCCAAATCTTTTCCGTGTAGAGACAGAGCCAATGCATGGTTTCCAGCTGATGCCGCATAGACACCACCTTTCTTCTTCTTGTCTGACAAATTCTGAAAGTCAGGCACCGCTCTCTTTGAAACTTCCAGTGGAACACTATTTATTAGCCTCCCTGTACATGGATATCTCATTTTTCAGAATGTAAAGGTGGCCACGATGACCAAAACGTGATTTGTTACTGATGATAAAAACACCGAAAACACCGAGGAATATAGGTGAAATACATTGTATCTATTTAATTATGTAATTTTTTCTGCAATTATATATTTTTTTTCTGAAAATGTTTATAAAATGAAAAAAAATATATATAAAATATTCTTTATAATTTTATTTTTTTCGCTCTCGTGAGTGTGGCCGCTCTGAAAAATATTGGAGTTTTAATAAATTTTTCAGCTATTGAAAAGGCACAAAACCATTCAGTTGTTGCCTTTTTTTTATGTTTTCAAAAACTTAGTCATACTCGGATCCCTATATTGAAGCTAGTGTTAACAATTCTTTTATTTAATGAATATTATTTTTCAGACGAGGAATTTTGTAGAAATGGAAACAGACGATGATGTCATACCAATGGGCAATGTCTTCAAATTGATGGTAATTTTTTTCTCGAATTATTCAACAAAGTTGATGGCTTTTCAGTGTGAAGACGTGTGCCCAAATTCAACAACAAACTCACACAGAAGCTTTACCAAACAGCAAAAAAATTAAAACTGTTCTGAAAAAATCGAAAGACGGACAAAAAATTTCGGTAATTCCTTGAATGAGATACTCACCGTATAATTTGTATTTGGCACTGTATAGTTTCCATACTGCTCTACAATGCAACGTCTTCTAGCGTCAAATTCGTTCCACGAATTATTGCTCCACCAATTTCGCGCGTTTCCGTCCTTACCATATTGGGATCCAAGATTATCAAATCCATGAGTGATTTCATGCCCAATGATGGCTCCCATAGCTCCATAATTCACTGCCTTCGGGAATGATACAGAGAAGGACGGCGGTTGGAGAATTGCAGCCGGGAAAGCTAAAACTTGAAGTCTTTTAAGTAAAATAAAGTTCCAATATCTTACTAATAGCATTATAGTGAGGCGTGTAGAAAGCGTTGACAATTACAGGAGAAACACGAAACTCATGTTTGTCAAATGGTTTCAATTTGTGAAATTCACGGTTCTGCGTCCACACAGTGATCTTCTTCATTATGTAAAAATAGGTATCGGATTCGTTAATGGACAGCTGAAATTTTAGAAATGAGAATAAAATTCTTGAATGAAAACTATTAACCCTGACAAGGGAACCATTTTTAGCCTTCATCTCAGAATTTTTTCTAAATTTGCTCATTTATAGTTTTGAATACGGGCTTTCTCGTCGTGTATTTGGTTTTCTGCGCAAATTTCTAGAAGTCGAGAAAATTCCATCTGAAAGTATGCTGTTTTCTGTTGGAATATCGGCTGTTGGAATACTTCACAAAACATCCATCAAGGATGCTCTTCAGTTAGTGGACTCTTGGACAAGCTGGAAAGTGCCATCGACAGCGTGACTTCACCAACCAACCACATTGAAGTTCGTGTAATCCCTCCTGGTTGCACTGGAATGGTGCAGCCATGTGACTTTGGGATTTTTGGATCATTCAAAAAAGTGGTGAAGATGATCGCGGCTCATGGACAGCCGCGAGTTCCTAAAGCCAAATTTGATTGATCGATCTGAAATTGAGTTATAGATTAAAGGTGGTTAATAAATCCGACTCCGGTGGCCATCAGACAGATTTCAACCATATTGGACTTTCAAGATACAGTACTGGCCAAAAAGGTATTCGCAAACAGTTTTTCGAGCATAACTTTTCTGAAACTTCCCGGATCGATCTGATATTTTAAGACAATATTTAAAAGGGTAAAAGAAATTGATTCAACAACAAGAATAAAAAATTTTTCGAAAATTTGAAAAAATATCGAAAAATTTATGAAAATGGCGAAAAACCGAAAAATGGAACTTTGACTTTTGAGATCTAGAAATGACCGGTAAATGAAAAATAACAATAAAACATGATCAAAATAGTTTTATTACTTTGTTGGGTAGCCTTTGGCGTCGATGACCGCTTGACATCTTTTTGGCATCGAGTCGAGAAGGGTGTCGATCACAGACATCGTGATGGCCTGCCAGACAAATTGGGGTTGATCGAATTTCTGATTGGCATTCGATGCACGGACCACTCTAAGTTGTCTCTCGACATGCTCCCAGATGTGTTCGATCGGATTCAAGTCAGGAGATTGACTCTGCAAGTCCAGAAGATCCACGTGGCGGCGTCGAAACCAGTCCTTGATGTTATTCGATGTGTGCTTCGGGTCGTTATCCTGTTGGAAAACGAACGCCCGGCCCACATTAGACCGTGCCCAGGGTCTCATCGTGTTATCCAAGATTTCTTCTTACAGTAATCGATCCATGATGCCCGTAATTCTTCTCAAGGGGCCGATTGAAGTCCCAGAGAAACAGCCCCAAACCATCACCGAACTTGACGGTTTGGAGCTCGTAGCTGGGATTGAACCGACATCCAACCAGACGGCGAATCCATTTGATACCGTCAGTACCAAACAGATTGTACTTGGATTCGTCGCTGAACACGTGATTAGCCCAATGCTGGCGTCCCCAGTGGAAATGAGCTCTGGCCCATGCTACGCTACGTTTCTCTCGGACTTCAATCGGCCCCTTGTGAAGAATTACGGGCATCATGGATCGATTTGTGTAAGAAAAAATCTTGGAGAACACAATGAAACCTTGGGCACGGTCTAATGTGGGCCGGGCGTTCGTTTTCCAATAGGATAACGACCTGAAACACACCTCGAAGCACATCAAGGACTGGTTTCGACGCCGCCACGTGGATCTTCTGGACTTGCAGAGTCAATCTCTTGACTTGAATCCGGTCGAACACCTCTGGGAGCATGTCGAGAGACAACTTAGAGAGGTCCGTACATCGAATGCCAATCAGAAATTCGATTAACCCCAATCTGTCTGGCAGGCCATCACGATGTCTGTGATCGACACCCTTCTCGACTCGATGCCAAAAAGATGTCAGGCGGTCATCGACGCCAATGGCTACCCAACAAAGTAATAAAACTATTTTAATCATGTTTTATTGTTATTTTTCATTTACCGGTCATTTCTAGATCTCAAAAGTCAAAGTTCCATTTTTCGGTTTTTCGCCATTTTCATAAATTTTTCGATATTTTTTCAAATTTTCGAAAATTTTTTTATTCTTGTTGTTGAATCAATTTCTTTTACCCTTTTAAATATTGTCTTAAAATATCAGATCGATCCGGGAAGTTTCAGAAAAGTTATGCTCAAAAAACTGTTTGCGAATACCTTTTTGGCGAGTACTGTATATTGGACTCCAACACGATTGGGACTCTACACTTATTGGACTCCCAACTCAATTTGACTGAAAAGGCGAGCACCAACGACACCCATTGGCACCGACCCAGCACAGAAACCGTAACGGAGACTTTATGCACTGTTTTATTACGCAGCTTGTCTTTTAATAATGACTCGCTAGGGTAGGCTCAGAGAAAGGAAAGTAGCGGGCTTATCTCTCACTCTAGGAACGACTCATCAATGTTCCATAGTTTAAATTCTAAACTTTTAGACAGATTTCGTTTTCCTTATTTCTAATAGTTATCATGTTCCAAAGTGTTTTTTTTCTAATTTAGAAAACTCACGAATAGATTTTGTTTTGATAAATTTTTAAAATTGGCGGTGACGAATATACTGAAGAATGCGCTAGATCCATAGTCGCGATGTGAATTAATGAGAATATCTGAAAACCTTACTCTGTTTGAGATAGTTAATCAGTAAATAGATACTCACTTGTCAAATTGAACGTGGTTTTATCCCATTTCTCCTGCAAAATAGGCCACTCTCCGAGTTCATTGAGCGTTTCAAATATTGGCGCTGTCTTCAATTCCTCCAGCTGCGTCCCGTTCATACAACTACGGTAAATGGCTCTAGCCATGTTAACGGACTTGGAGTCCGAGATGACATCTTTTTCAAGAAGGACTCGCAACTGCTTGCTAACTTGTTCTTCAACGTAAGCATATGTATCGAAGCCAGGCATATCATTAGGAATCGGATGTCTGTCGTTCCATTGACCACATGCGAATTCGAAAAAGTTTTCGCATAGATTCACAGAAGCGTTCATTGCCTCAATCTAGAAAATACAGATGTTAATGAAAAAGAATGTCACCACGATACTTACCATATAAGCAGAGGCTATCTGGCATCCTGGTGTTGAGCATGCATTTGAATTTTGTGGTTTGGAGGTTACACTAGGATGAGTTGACAGATTTTTTGTAGGGCGGCCGAGCGTCGATTTCTATGAAGAGCCTCCGCTTCCGTCATAATTCTGTGGTCCATTATGAATGCTCGTCCCATTTTCTGTTTCCATGCGTTTATCAACGTCAAGCACCACTAGAAGGATAATGGCAGACAGAAGCACGGCTGTCACAAGACAGAGAAGAACGATGATTGCAAGAAGTTGTTTTTCCAGTGCTGTTCGAGATTTCCACATTCCCTGCAATATATAAAGAATGTTTCGAAAGTTTTAATAAACATAAAGATGTCTAACTGTCCGAATCGCATATTCCCTATTGATTTTCTCAAAAAACATGCATTTTGTGCTACTCAAAACAAAGGAAGAAACAAGGAAACTGTTAGAATTTTCAGTTATTGATTATTAGAAAGGAAGGTTTGTCGTCTATTCGGGACATTGCAGAGACATGTCGTGGGCCGTGTGAAGCTAGTGACGGGGTAGCCGGCCTCAGCGAGTAACGGAGAGAAAAAGAGTCGAAGGGATGTCTGTAGCGCGCGCAATAGAGGGATAAGCAATGTGGATAACGATAAAACAAGGGGATTTACACTTACAAACCAGTTTATTCAAAAATAAACAAGGATTTATCCGTGGTTGGAGACGGAATCGGGGAAGGAGTCAATGACGAGGTGTCGGGAGTCGTGGACGAGGTCTGGACGACTTCGGAGACGTGGTGATTAGGTCACGTCTGGAAAGGAGACAGATTTAATCTTTTTTATACAGATTAGGTCTCTTCGATCACGTGGCTACTCCTTTTTGTACGGAAAGCCAGGATCTTTAGGGGAAAATGGGAGGACAAAAGGCGTAAGTCCAGAATCTGGAGATTCTGGAAAACTTACGCCAAAAAAAGACGAGGCGCGGTAAAAAAGACGACGTAATAAATATTAAAAAATATATAAAATTGATTTTGACGACGTAACGTAAGAAAAACGACGAAACGTTACGTAAAAAACGCCAAAAAACCATCTGCCGAAGTAATCGATTTATTGGCCTAATTTTAGGTGAGCAACGGGCGCATGCCGCACCGGGTCTCGCCGCGCGCGGCGGACTACGATAGCGGCGGAAAGGGCGCGACGTTTGAATTTTAGGTTTTGAATGAAATGAGTTAGAGGAACGGAATAAACGGTAATAAAAGGGGAAAACCTACAGTTTTTTGTGGTGAAGTAATTTAGATAAATTACAGATTATAAAACTGTAAGGTTGTGGGTTTTGCGGAGGCATAATCCACAACATTCCGGGGCGGAGAGAAGACAGAGAGAACCGACGTGTCGTATGACACTTTTAATCTCTTAGGAGTCGGTTCGACTGTCGTTACCGTTTCAACGGGGTCAGAGATAAAGACATAGCGGACTGGTCTAGATTTCGCTGCTCGAGGCAGTTTCGGACGGAGTCTCTGTGGACTCGTAGCCGGTTGTAGTCGTGTTCCCATTTCGTCTTCTGAATCAGAATCTACTGGTACTGTCGACTGTTTAATCTCTTCTGGCTCGTTGATAAGCTCTAACTCAGAATTCGAGTTGCTCTTTCTGATATATAGATCGTCGTCTTCACCGATTGTGTGATCTTGGAAATGGACTTCCAGATCTTCGTCATCGGGTATTCCTTCTCGATGAGAACTGGTGTCTTCTTCGAGGTCTTGGTTGAACTCGAGGTTTGGAAGTGTGGGCAACATTGCTGGACCAAGTTGCGGGATAGTTTTGTATTTTGAGTCTTTAGATTCTGAGCATGGGCAATTGTCTGCAGATTCTTCGCTGTCTTCGTCCAGGTCACCGACTTCAAGAGGAATAAGTTGGCATACTGCTCTCTTATAATAGAGTCTTTCTACCATTCTCTTTTTCGGATTCCATTTGCAGACTAATACAGTTGCTGTTCTGCATTGACCATCTTTGCTCTCTTGGAGTTCTTTGATTCTGGCCAAATGCCAAAGTTTGCGAGGTATGAATCTCTGCATGATGAGCACAATTTGGCCGACTTTCGGCTTCAGCGTACTGCATCTCTTATTTTTGTGTTTGGAATCTCGTAGATTCAAGAGGTAAAGTGTCAGCCACTGCCAGTAGAGATGTTGTCTGGCTAGAGCCATATTGGATAGGTACTCTCTGGTCTTTCTGGCTGTCGAGGTTTCATTAGGAAACTCTTTCATCTTCAGATCTTCTGGAAAATCAGTTGGTACTGATGGTACGAGAAAGTCGATAGGTCTCAATGCGAGGTGAGCACTGGACTTGTTAGGATTCGGGGTGATCGGACGACAGTTGATCATCCACTCGACTTTGCATAATTCTGCTTGGAGCTCGGGGTAGGACACAGTCATACTCCCAATACTCTTCAAGAGTTGATGTTTGACGATTCCAATCATCCTTTCATAGATTCCTCCTTGCCAAGGTGCTAAAGGACAGATGTACTGGAAGTCGATCTGATGGTGCGCGAGGCATTCAACGAAGGCTTCGTGTGGAGCGCACTCTTCAATGTTAGAATTGATGATGTCTCCACCGAGGATGAATGTTTTGGCGTTGTCAGAATAAATGGATTCAGGTACGCCTCTTCGGTTGAAGATCATATTTAGAGCTCTGATATACGAGGTTGTGGTGCCATCGCATACGAGTTCGATGTGTACAGCACGCGTAACGAAACACGTGTAGAGGAGTACGTAGACGTCCGAGGTATTTCCTGAGGAGTCAGTGCAGGTCAGTGGTCCAAGATAGTCAAGACCGACATGACCGAACGGCACTGCAATATTCGTTCTGGTTTTCGGAAGTACTTTCGAGTATGGATAAGCGAATGGTTTCGCATTCACTCTTTGACAGTTTAGACATTTGTTGATGACTTGTTTGGCGAGAACGTTGTCGTACTGGATACAGTACTTCATGCGAAGTGCTGATACGAGGTATTGTTCAGGAGGATGTCCATTGATGACGTGAGTCTCCTGGGCTATCAACTCTGCCAACTTGTGTTGTCTGTAGATCACAATTGGTTGGGCTGCTTCTCTTGGAAGTATTCCGGTTTGATCAATTTGACGAGTGATTCTGAGCAGTCCATCTTCGTCTTTGAATGGGTAAATATCGGATGGAAGTTTAAGTCCCATCGACTCGGACTCTTTATAATGCTCTAAGATCACAAGTTTTCGAATCATAGATCTTCTGTGGAGTAGGATGGAAATATTTTCTCCAGCAGACTTTGGCTGGATGAATTCTTTTATCCATGGACTTGTCCATTCACGATTCGGCAAGCTGTTTGTCAGTTTGTTGATGATCATGGAGATCTTTCTGTGAACGTGAGTCACAATCTTTTTCAGATCGTTGGAGTATTCGAATGGAACGAATGATTTGTATGGAGTAGTTGGAACTGTGATTTGCGAGGTCTGTTTATCTCGTTGGAGCACTGTTGTGAGCACAATGTGATCAACTGGTGCACGAGGTATCGCTGGTGATCTGATTACGGTCAATGTATTGACTGCTCCTTTCTTTGTTTTTGGAATTAGTTCATCGAAGACTTCTTGTTTTTGCTCTTCAGGACACGCTACCGATCCTGATACTCTACACGGCCACAATTCTGGATTTTCTTTCAGAAAGTCGGGACCATGCCACCATAAGTCGCACTGATTGAGAGCCGAGGTACTTAAAGTTCTCGTGGTGAAATCAGCTGGATTCTGAGTTCCTGGTACGTGGTGGAGCGAGGGATCGAGTCCGATAGCACGGTATTCTGCGCAATTGGATTCAATGGTTTTGACTCTGTTGGCCACCCATGCTCTTCTCTTGTAGTTGTTCTGCATGATCCAATAGAAGGATGCTTGCGAATCAGTGAAGAAGGTGACTTTCCTGAGTTTCATGTGGATCTCCTTGATGATCATACGAGCAAGCGAGGTTCCGATTTCGACACCCAATAATTCGAGTTTCGCAATAGACCATTTGCTGCTCTTGGAAGGACGAATTTTCGACTTCCCGATCAGTAATCCACAGTGAGGTGTTTGGTTCCCTTCGAATCTGTACAACAGATACGCTGCGCATCCGTAGAATTCGAGGTTTGCGTCACTGAATATCACAAGTTCGACTGATTTGTAATCAAATCTTGGAGTCAATGTTCTTGGGATGGTAATCTCGGAATGTTGGAATTCGGACTGGATTTTCTTCCAAGTCTCTACGAGGTCTTTGGATAGTGATTCTTTCCACTTGATACCGCTGTCCCAGATGTTTCTGATAAGTGCCTTGAACGACACGAGAGCGGGAGAGATTAGTCCAAGTGGGTCAAAGTTTTTAGCCATTCTTGATGCGACTTCTCTTTTGGTTGGACATTTTTCTGGAAGCTCTGTGAGTTTAACAGTGAAGGTGTCATTGACACTATCATAGAGGTATCCGAGAAGTTTGACAACGAGGTTTTTAGACTTGTCTTCTTCCGGCAACTTCTCCATAATTTCCTTACAGTTAATCACATATTCTCTGAGATTCATTGACATTTTTGAGAATGTGTCTTTTGAATTTCTGACGATGTCATCGAGTTCGGACTGGTTGTTCGTGGTAAAAAGAACATTATCGACATACAGATTTTCAGCGATTCTCTCATTCAATTCGCATTTCGAGGTCCCCAAGAAGTACTTGATAGTAGCTGCAAGGAGAAACGGCGAGGGAGCCATTCCGAACGGAATTCTGGTGAATCGGTACTGTACGAGGTTATCTCCTGTTGGGGGTTTCGAGGTATCTCTTACCCACAGGAATTTGGTGCAATTTCTGAATTGCTCCTGCATTCTGACTTGATGGAAAGCCTTTTCAATATCTGCGATAACAAGGTATTTACTAAGACGTGATCTCATCAGAATTCCGACGAGGGATTGCAGAATAGAAGGTCCCGGATGGAGACATTGGTTCAGTGAGAATTCATGCTTTTTGTGGGAACTCGCGTCCAGCACAACTCTGGTTTTCGTGGTATTGGAGTCTGCTTTGAATACTGCTCTGTGAGGAATGAAGTATTCTGGACCACCTGTTTTATTATTTTCAACTGTCACTTCCTCAATGATATTGGATTTTAGTTGACCCTGGATAATGGTATCATACTCTTGGAGTACTCCGGGTTTTTTGGAATTCTTGAGGGTTGTGAGCAGCGAACGGAGACGCACGATGGCAATGTCGTAATTATTAGCCAATTTGGATTCGTTTCCATTGAATGGAAGAGCTACTTCGAGGTCTCCCTCTGCGTTAATGATAACGGATTCATTGAATTCTTTGAGAAGGTCTTCTTTAACCTTATTCTCAGTTGATAGTTCTGGAGGCTCTTCGATTCCGAGGTTTTCAATATTCCACATCTGGGAAAGTTCATGAAGTACTCTCATTTCAAAGTTGTCCTCTTCGTCACCTTCACCACCAGTATCAATGTAATTAATCAGTGTTCGTTTGAAGAGGTCGGTGGAATCAGTGGATTCTGAATCCATGATATTCACTTCGACATCTTCATCGAGCAATAAGAGGTTTTCTGGTAGGGGGACTGGAGATAAAATTAGGCCGAATGGAGTAATTTCCAATGTGCGACCGCTTCTGAGAAGCTTTCTTTGTGAATGTTTGATCATCCACGGGGAAATATCGTTTCCGAGAATCATATCAATAGGATCACCTTCATATTGATGTAGTTCATCGAACACTTTTGGATCGATGCCGTACGAGGTGAGATCTTCTCTATCAGTTTGACTGAGAATTGGAGAATTGAAAACTGTGTTAAGTCTTCGTGGTGTGCCACATACGTATGTATAATAGGACTCTGGATTTGGATCGATTGGACAGAATGTCTTGAGTGAGAGTCTGTATACGTTAGATTTTTCTTTTTGGATGGAATTATAACTAGCGATTGTGAGCTCGCATTCTTTTAGAATTTCGAGGTCAAGGGATTCAGCGGCGTCGTGATTCAACAACGAAAGTGATGCTCCAGAATCAACAAGTGCGAGAATTGGCTTATTAGATGGTGTTCTCAAGCACATAAATGGCAAGCGATAGTGTTGCTGAGCCGGTTCTGTTGATGTATTGAAGCATGTGAACTTCTGCGAGGTATTAGTAACTGAATTCACGAACGCATCGACTGATTCGACTTGCTCTGGGATTGTGAATGTTGGCACCGAGGTCTTTTCTGGCGGTCTTTTACTGTTGATGTTGTCGGAAGACAACTTATTAGGGGATGTTGGACACCCTAAAGATTTACCATAGCAGGATTTATTGGTGGTGTGGGCCACGAAAAAATGTTTCAGTTTTGATGGCGTTTCCTGGGAAGTTTTCCTTGATGAGGAAGTATGTCTTTTTGGAGCAGCCCGAGGTATAATGTTTTCCTTGGCAGCAAACGCATCTGAATTTAGAAGTACATTTCTTCTTGTGGATGCTACCACAATTAATGCATCTTCCTTCATTTTTGATCCAGTTGCGGATGACGTGCGGTTTCTCTGGGCATGCGGTCGACGAGTGACCTGCATTTTTCCCGTGGTACACGCAGTTCTGATATTTAGTTGGGGTTTCCGGCAGGATGTACTTGATAGCAGGAAGTATTGGGCCTTTTCCGTAGTCCCAGCTCGGTTTGTTGTTGCCGACGGATTCCGAGGTATATTCAGTACGTCTTTCAGATTCAGAGTGTCTCTGGCGAGGTCTCTTCTCCTGATGGTATCGGTCGGAATCGCTTTCATCGGACTGTTCGCGTTCACGTTTGCGATTGCGATTTTTGGAGTTGGAATCACTAGAATAAGAGTTGTTCTCTCTTTTGAAAGTGTAGGAATTATAGTTTTGATCTCTCTTGGAGTTGTTCTCTTTTCTGTTATTTCCTGATCTTGGTTTTCTCTTGCGGTCTGGAGAATGATCAGCTCTTTTGGAAGATGACTCGGTCAGGTTCACCACCTCTTTTTGCTCCTCTCTCACTCTTTTCTGTGAGCCGTGGTTCATGGAGTTAGTGAAAAGCGTGGTATACGTCTTCTCAGTGTCCATTTTCCCACGAATGAATTCGGCAGCATAGTCAAAGCTCATCCGAGATACAACGGATGTAGATGAATGGGACCTTTCTCTTTTTTCTTGTTCGACAAATTCTTTGCCCCACTTCTCGTCGAATTTCTTAACGAAACTCGTATACAGGGACATTTTCATTTCGGGGCAGATATTCATGATCGCCATGTTCAATTTCTCATGTTTTGCGATATGGTATCTGAATGCCTGTTGGTCTTTTTGATTGAGCGGAGTATTAAGGAATTCGGCTAGGAGGTCATGGACCCCTTTAGTATTATCTCCACCGAATGTTTTCTCCAAAAGTTTCATTGTCACATCGTAATTTTCAGCGATGGTAGCATCTTGGAGCACTGAGATGCAGATTTTTGCGTGTCCTTCCAAACTTCCTTCCAAGAGGATGTTCTTCTGGAAAACGTTGAGCGAGCTGTTTTCATGTACGAGAACTTTGAAGTTTGACATGAATTTGCGGAAATTGGACTTTCCATCAAACTTTTCAGTCATCGCTTTGAGGTCTTTGAAAGACATCTGCGAGGTCTCTGGAGTGCTCATTTGTGGAGTGATATTATTTGTCGCACGAGGTGTGGACTGATACTCATTTTGTTCTCTTCTGATTGGAGTTCTTTGACGACTGATGTTTTCGTCGTCTGGAGAGCGGGTTCTGGAATAGGCATTGGCACGATGCTCATGTTCTGGAGACTCGGAGCGATCGCGACGTTGTTGCGATTGTCTTCTCGGAGTGTACATGGCTCTCGAGGCGCCTTGCTCATTCGCTTGATTTTTCATTGACGTATAAATGAAACGAATCTGCTCTGCGAGTTCAGAATTGGCTAGGTGTTCTGGAGCCGCGTTTTTCAGAAGTTCCTGACCGGCTTGAATAATTGAATCAAAGCGGTTTGAATTGCGAGAACTGGAGCGACGGTCTCGCTGAACACGCACCTCTTCGTCGTCAGAGACCATTTCGTAGACTGGTTCGTGTTCATTATCAGAGTCTTCGAACTGGATAGTCTTGTCACCTCTGCGAGATGATTGAGCGATGTTGTTGTCTTGTTGACTGCGGTCTGGCTGTCTGGATGTGGATGGTTGAGACTCGTGGTCAGTCAACAAGTTTTTGATGTTCTCAATAGATTGTTTGGCTCTGGACGTGACGTCATCTGGATCTTTAGTTTCGACGTGTTTCCAGAGTTCTCGACGGACGAATTCTCTTTCGGCAAAGGGCCAGGAGGCTCCTTCGGTATTCAAGAATGCGTCGATTCTGCCGTCGATGCAGCTCCATTCCTGAAAATTCTTCTTCAGGATCTGGAGGAAGGATCTGAGACTTTTGAGCGAAATCTTCTGGCGTTCACCGGTAGTCGTGATCAATGTTTGAATCATGAGTTTGGACTCATTGATGTTCCTTTCGACTCGGTTATACGCAGAAGTAATCGAGGTCTTGAGCGGAGTGATCTTTTTGCGGATGTACTCCGGAAGTTTTCCGACGAAACCTGGGTTCTGACGGGTTTGATCGAGCTGAAAGCTCTGGGGAGGTGGCGTGGTATTCGCAGCACCTCTACGGATAGTATCAGATATTGGGGAGGTTGATGACGACATCTCGTGGGGATGTTTGAAGATTGATGGTAGTGGTAAGCTACTGTGATTGATCCAAGATTGATTTACTGAAAGAAGGTCAATCTTGAATAGAATATGTCATTCCAAGCGATTTATATAACGGATGGAAGCAGAGTGAAGTAGACAAGGACTTTGTATTGGACTGGACAAGTCTGACACGTGCATTCAGACTCTAAAGAAACAAGCAGAAAAACATAGAAGGAAAATGGAGGGGCTCAGAGGAAGATGGACTGTGAATAATGACTAGACTGTTATGTCTGGGAAGTCATTGCCAACTTAGATGGAGCTCTACTTCTAGATGAATGCTTGTTTGAGTGAATGACATATTCTGGGTATTTCTTTCGTGAGAAACGCCTCTTGGCCTGCACTGTGCGGTAAGTCCGTAGTTTGACAAGACTTACGCGCTGGTGCTTTGTTTCGGTCGGCCCACGCCGGCAAGGTTTATATTCGGAGTCTTGCCCTCCTAGTTGTTATTGAACGCACGGTGAAATGCGCCTCAGAGTTTTCCGAAGAAGAAGGTCTGAGTTCCTAATGAATGAGTCTTATGCGGTAAGTTCTGATGACGTCCGTAATCTGCTGACGGCACTTCCTCAAGGTTACGATCCGTCCGTGGCTTCCAGAGCACAACTCCTCTACTGAGGGGCTTCACGAGGTTGATCGGAAGGTGTCACCAGGTGCGATTAACCGTAAGTGATCAATCTTTTTGAAGAAGAGATAGATTTGGATGAATATAGATGATTAATAGAAGTGAATTTATTTTGAATTTTGTAGAGAATGGAGCATGTGAGCTCTTGATCTCTTACGATTCTTCACTCTTACCGACTCAAGGTATCATTACACCTCGTCTTCACATCACCTCCGGCAAAGGAGATAACGTTGGACTGTTCGGTTCCGCCGTGTTTCGTGCACAAACACTGCTTCGCCTCCCCTTCCACCGAGCGACCTTTACGGTTAAGGGTATGGGTTGCATTATGTTACTAACTGGGTCGCCGGGAAATTGTGACCGCAGACGCCCACACACTAACACCGAGAGATTTCAATGCTCGTATGTGAATGTCTCCGTTTGCCACACAACTTCCCCATGCAGGCCTGCTCGCCAAAGCTTAGTCGTAGGTTTACAGGACTTTAGCCTTATTCCCATATCCTGTAAACTTAGCTGTCTACAGAGTTGCACTACTAAAGAGAAATAGAGTTGCGGGAATGAAACTTTTCGAAGCTCTCGCTTTGTCAAAGCTTTACGCTTATCGAATGGGTACACTTCTCAAAGCCGGCGGGAGAAATTGATTCTCCTTATCTTCGGACTCAACAAGTACAGGAACCTCCTTGGAGTCTAAAGCTCGCAACAGGTATTACGTCACCAAACAACATCATAATACCCACTGTTCGCTTCTTCTGAAACGGAATGATTCAGGTGTGACGATGTAGATATAGATTTAGCTGGATGTCCGGATCATTACTCCTCGTTACCGAGTAACCCTTGAATAGGTTCTGGTTCTGATTTGAGGAATAAAGGGACTTTTATTCGTCCGGATCATTACTCCCCATACCCAGTAACCCTTGTATAGGTTCTGGATCTGATTGAGGGATAAAAGGGACTTTGGATTTGGGCAAACTTGATGTTCGCTAGTTCTTTGCGCTTGGCCGTGATTTTTCTACGACTGACTTTTGTAATTCTAGTCTTTTCATCGACATTACGTTGAGTCTGTCGTCTGGTAAAAGTTTGGTACTCGTATAGTCTCTCTTTATACGGTTCAGTGGATGAAACTTTTACTGTACAGACGAGCTGGAGCAGACTCCTTTTGTACTAAAGCTCTTTTTCTTTTTATTTGTACTCAGCTTTTGCTTCCGGGCATACTGATATGTGTATCATGAATTTCGATGGATCGGTGGATTTTATTAAATCGTAATCATTTGTGGAACAGCCCACGACAGCTTCCACAATAATCACGACCCTATCCGTATTTCATCACCGTTACCAAAGAAGGGGTTTATCAAACACATGTTCATTTGCCTCTGGCAATACGAGGTGTTCTCTATTGGAGATCTACCACGATGGAGTACAAGTAAAAATTCCGATACGAATAGTACAAGTATGGAAATTAGTATTTGTCGAAAAAGTGACTCGAGTGCTCCGAGAGCCGATGTATCTGACTTCGTTGCATCCTCTGTCTTCGGAGATGTTTTCTCTGACTCTGAGACAGGGTGTCTTCGACTTAAAAGGAATGGACTCCTTTTTGTTTTATATCTTTCACTTTTGTTTCATATGTGAAGTATAGTTAGTCCTTGCTAGATATGTTCTCTTTGGTTTCGTAGTATAATGTCTGACACTTGGTGTTCGCAGACTGCAAAGGCTAATCGGTTTTTTGTTCAGTTCAGTGGTTTTATTGGGATTCGAGAAAGGCGTACTTTCATTTGAGTATTGGAACTCAGTTTTCCTCTGATCTGAGTATTGGAACTCAGTTGTTCTTTGATATGAGTATTGGAACTCAGTTTTTTCTTTTGATAGATATCTTAAGTGAGGTAGATATTTCTTTTTATTCAGATTTATTGGATCTGGGTGAACATAGAACAGTACGAGGTTTGAGGCCTCTCAACAATGGGCCACGTAGGGCTAGGTATATTGATAACAATGAGATCAAGATGATCATTAAAAAAAAAAAAAAATATCAGAATGATGTGTGGATCATAGGGATCATAAATGAAATCAATCATAAAGAGATCAGTAAGAAATATAATGGTAAATAGGAATGAGAGCAATGAGAGAGGAATTGGGAAACGAGGTATTAATTATACTTCTTGCTCTTGAGCGGAATGTGATACGACGACATGCCGTCGTCGATGATCTGAGATCTTCCGAGGTTTCCTCTTCCACTTCCTGGTCCTCTCTTGTTGCTCTGGGTTTTCGGCGAGCGGCTCTCGAGGTGCTGAGTTGACTTGAGCATTGGATTCAGAGCATTGTTGCCATAGTCCTCATCGCAACAGGCTTCATCGTGGTCGATGTTTTCCTTGCCTTCAGTGGACTTGCAGCGGTTGCATGGATGGTCCTTTCTCGGGCACTGCTCATGTCCTGCATCTTGTAAGCACAGCTTGCACCGCAAGAGCTCTTTGAGTCTCGCAATACGCTTGTACGCGGTCTTGTAGACGTCACATCGGAATCTGGTGTGGGTCACCGATTCACAGAAGATGCACTTCTTGGAGGTGTTGAGGTTCTTGGAAACCTTCTCTTTAATGAATTCGATGCTGCTCTGCATCTCTTCATTGGTCTTCCTAGCCAACGTGAGCGAGGTATAGCAATACTCTTGCTGTGGGACGATCTTCTGGAGGTCTTGTGCGGATTGCGTCGAGGTTTTCTCAATTTCTCTCAGACGGCACACAATCTCATGTGTCCAGAGCTTGAGTTCGCTCGTATCCTCTTTGGTCTTGGTGAGGTCTGGGATAAACTTTTCATTTTCTGAGATACGTCTCTTGAACAGTTTGTCCATGCGATTGTAGAGAGATTTGTAAATTTTCTCTTGGCGAGTTCCCAACTCCTTGATTTGAAGCGACAACTCTTTGAGCATGATGTCCTTCGGAGATGGTGTCTCTGATCCCTCGGACTGGTCTGTCTCTTGAAGATCGGGGTCTTCAATATTGACGATGCCATCGTTGATGATGATGGTCTCTTGGTTGTCGGTCTCTATATAGTTTAAGGTTATATTAGAATTTCTGGATGAATGATTACCGATTTGTTTATCGTTCAGAATGAGTGGACCTGACTCTTTGAGAAGCTCCTCCGAGGTTTTTTTGGAGCGCTTTCTGGATTTCGGTGTCTCTTTGATCTCCGTGGTCTCCTTGATAATTGGCGGAGCCGTGGTATCAGTCTTTTCAGAAGTATTCTTCGGTTCTGGAGAGCCGTTCTTGGGAGACTTGTCAGTTTTGTTGTTCATATTGATTGAACAATATAACCCTTAAAAAAGGAATTGATTATCGATTAGATAATTTACAGTGCATAATGATAATTCAAAGGTAATATGATTGGGTGTTAAACCATTTAATGAATTTCAGAGGTTTTTCTTTAATTTTTTGCCTTTCTCAGGACGGACGCGGTCAAAAAGACCTCGACTGATGGCTTGCCACACCTCACGGGCGCCCCTCTCCCGTGAAACCATCAGTCTGACGTCAGAAATTTGAAATTTTCAAGAAAAGGTACCTTTGGCTTCGAGCATTTTATTTGTTTGTTGAGCTCGTGGTGTCTCTCTTCTCGTCGACTTTTCGCCTGGAATAAATGAAGTTACCACTGAAATTATCGATTTTTCCACAAAACTTTCCTAAATTGCGCTGACAGCACCCTTTTTCTCAGTTTTCTCCGCTCGTCACGTTCTTTCACTCATATTTTCAGAGTTTCAGACCGGTCGATGCACCATGTCGTGGGCCGTGTGAAGCTAGTGACGGGGTAGCCGGCCTCAGCGAGTAACGGAGAGAAAAAGAGTCGAAGGGATGTCTGTAGCGCGCGCAATAGAGGGATAAGCAATGTGGATAACGATAAAACAAGGGGATTTACACTTACAAACCAGTTTATTCAAAAATAAACAAGGATTTATCCGTGGTT
The DNA here is from genome assembly GCA_003052745.1 of Caenorhabditis inopinata. Classification (NCBI taxonomy): domain Eukaryota; kingdom Metazoa; phylum Nematoda; class Chromadorea; order Rhabditida; family Rhabditidae; genus Caenorhabditis; species Caenorhabditis inopinata. The sequence goes on along the minus strand of AP018152.1, from coordinate 10,049,296 downwards.
GGAGACGGAATCGGGGAAGGAGTCAATGACGAGGTGTCGGGAGTCGTGGACGAGGTCTGGACGACTTCGGAGACGTGGTGATTAGGTCACGTCTGGAAAGGAGACAGATTTAATCTTTTTTATACAGATTAGGTCTCTTCGATCACGTGGCTACTCCTTTTTGTACGGAAAGCCAGGATCTTTAGGGGAAAATGGGAGGACAAAAGGCGTAAGTCCAGAATCTGGAGATTCTGGAAAACTTACGCCAAAAAAAGACGAGGCGCGGTAAAAAAGACGACGTAATAAATATTAAAAAATATATAAAATTGATTTTGACGACGTAACGTAAGAAAAACGACGAAACGTTACGTAAAAAACGCCAAAAAACCATCTGCCGAAGTAATCGATTTATTGGCCTAATTTTAGGTGAGCAACGGGCGCATGCCGCACCGGGTCTCGCCGCGCGCGGCGGACTACGATAGCGGCGGAAAGGGCGCGACGTTTGAATTTTAGGTTTTGAATGAAATGAGTTAGAGGAACGGAATAAACGGTAATAAAAGGGGAAAACCTACAGTTTTTTGTGGTGAAGTAATTTAGATAAATTACAGATTATAAAACTGTAAGGTTGTGGGTTTTGCGGAGGCATAATCCACAACAAGACATAGCAATAAAAAAATTAACCTTTTCGGGATGGATTGCTTCTGCAGACCCACTACATTCAGCTGTAGCATTCAAAGAAGACTTGGAAAAAGTATTTTCCGCTGAACCAAATTCCGCTCCCATTTGAATTGATTGAAGCAAAAATCACTGCACCGTTGCAGGAGCTTGCCAGTTTCTGTGCAATGATGAATTGTTTCACTTGTTTAATCAGATTAAATTGAAAAAAATGAGGCAATTTACCGGAAATTGTGACCTTAGGAATAATTTAAATTTCAATCTATTTAATAAATTAGTAGCAAATTTTAGGAATTTAAATGATAAAATTTTTTTTTTGAAAATCATTAGATTCTGAAAAAAACAAAAGGTTTTGTGCTTCTCATCAAATAATTCTGAGTGAGTTTTGCAGTGTGAGTCGGCGCGCTCCGTCCTTCTGATATGCATGTCCAATCGCAACCCACCAAGTGGGATTTGAACCACGGCAACACCTCACCGCTTCAAGAATCTTCTCGATCTATTATTCCCTGTTGGAGCCAAAGTCAACGTTGACTACTTCTGTGCCGTCGTCGACTCTTGAGACTTCAGCCAGTCATCAAAGCAAAATGGGGAATATTTGAAAACTGCTAATGCTATCATTTGTGTTATACAGTGCTCCACATAATCTTACGTTCACTCCCAAAAACCTCAAAATTTCGATTTTCTGTAATTCCTAATTATTTATCATATATTGTATGGAAATAGCATTAAAAAAGAAAATTATTGATCCTGGAGCGAAAATAAAATAAAACTGAGCAATCGAGAAATTCGACATTTTTCGAAAAATGGGTGTTTTCCACATAATGATACGTTCATTTATTTTTTTGTCATTTTTTGAACTTTTAAAACTTGGTTTTAATTTGTTTACTTATCGTTTTTCTGCTTTTAGAAGACATGCCGAAAAGTAAACCTCTAAGTGAATATGAGAAAGTTCTAATTGACGCCAAATTGGCATTAGGACTCTCGCACCGTCATCTCTAAAGAAATTAAGCGTTCTCTAGATTTAATCAATCGATATGCTGCAAATCCACTCGGTTATGGTATAAAAAAAGTCTTCTGGTCGTCCACCTCTTTTTTCTGAACGAGACAAGCGAAGAATTATCGGCAGAGCGTTAAATTCTCAGATCACTTGCTCAAAGATCAGGAGCGAACTTGGACTTTCCGACTTTCCGTTCGCTGCAGTCTTGACCGCAACTCTTTCATTATTATACTCCATTGAAATGCCATTGAGAATTTCAGAATACGTAGAATTTTTCAGTTTCAGTTTTTCAGAATCAAGAGCATGATGAGATTCGATGTATATTCGAATAGTTGTTTTTGATGTAAATTTTACATTTTAATTAATTAATTACATTTATAATACATTTTAAAATTTCTTTTCATGGAGAAAATTGCTGAACCATTCACGGATACTTTGACAGTTTGGAGAACTATTCCAGTCATGCGTCTTTTAAAAGAATATCGAAACTAGATTTTATGAATTTTTGATTCCGATATTGTATCAATTCGAAAGGGATTTTCAACTTATTAAGGGAAAAGTTCGATAGTTTTTTGAAATTTTGTTTTTGCTTTAATTTTGAATAAAAAGTACCTTTGGAATATTCCGTTTAGCGTTGCGCTAAACATTTTAATGGGGAGTTGCGAAATCCAAGACGTGTTTCAGATGAAGCCATTTTACCTGAAAAAATAAAAGTTGTTCAGCAAATTAAAGAAACGACGATGAAATAATACAGAAAACGAAATTTTTGGGCATAAGAAAGTAGAGAAAGAGCGCATATTCTCGAGTCCGCAAACACCACATGTCAAAACAAACTTCTGTTGACAGTAATCTAATTTTTGAAATATGCGTAAACTAGCTGGCTGTCACATTATTTAACCGTTTTTTGATTTTCAGTAAAGATCGTTAGGATAATCTCTCAAATTTATTGAAAACTTCAATGAACTCAGCTAGTTTCCGCATTTTTGAAAAATTGACAGGAGGATTACTGTCAACAAAATTGTTTGTTTTGACATGCGGTGTTTGCGGACTCGAGAATAACCGCGATTTCTCTACTTTCTTATGCCCAAAAATTTCGTTTTGTTTCTTCGTCGTTTCTTCAATTTGCTTAACAAATTTTATTTTTCCAGGTAAAACGGCTTCATCTCAAACACGTCTCCGAATTTCGCGACTCTCCATTAAATGCAATCGATCAGCCAATTACATTTTTAGCGCAATGCTAAACGGAATATTCCAAAGGTACATATTATTCAAAATTAAAACCAAGGCGAAGTTTAAAAATTTCAAAGAATATGCGAATTTCCCTTTTTCAGCTTGGCCCATTTGAAAAATTAAAATAAAAACGAAATTTAAAAAAAACTATTGAAATGTTCGTTACAAAAGTTGGAAAACCCTTTCGAATTGATTGAATATCGGAATCAAAAATTCGTAAGAACTAGTTTCGATATTCTTTAAAAAGACGCATAACTTGATTAGTTCTCTAAACTATCAAAGTATCCGTCATGCTTTCAAAGCTAAAATCTAGTGTTTCAAAACGGCAATTTCCTCCAGGTCTACTGTTTATACAGATCCCTTTCTGAGCAATTTGAAATTTAATTCTAGATTCTGCAAATACTTTTCTATAAAGATGATAGTATCAAAGATCAAAGTAGAACACATCAGAATACAAATACTATTATTTAAAAACCAAAGTGTTCAAGAAGAAAAAAAATGTATATAATGAAATATTACCAAACGGAACACTTATGATTTGGGTTTAGTGGAGAGTTCGGTGGACAGTTGAACGCATTGGCGAATGCTTCCGTATTTGAGAGGACTCCGTGGACTCGAAACACTCCTGGAGAGTGAGTATCAGTGAGAACCTGCTGCATTGCGGCTGCTTCCGTCTTCTTTCCGCACCATACCTAAAAATTAATGTTAAATACAATATTCAAGCACTTTGATATTTTTTCGTAAAAGTGATACAGTCTCGATCACTTTAGCACTTTTGCTTCTGGTTCCATTCTATTTTTCAAATATTGTTGTAGATTTATGACAATTATAAAAAAGGAATTTCTTTTGATTCTAATGGTAATTTTCAGAACTCACTTGAGCATAGCTGAGAAAAAAGATCTGCTCATTGGTGTACTGTTTAAGATAAGGTAATCTCGGCTCTTCTCCGTTTTCTTGGACATATTTCTGATAAGCCTTGAATGCCTCCTTCACTCCTCCATTGTCAGCGATGTTCTCTCCTTGCGTCAGTTTTCCATTCAACTGAATATCAAAATTGGTTTAGAGTTTCCAAGCGGCAGCTTTCCAGTTTATGACAAACCAAAGAAACGTCTCCTTATGAGATACTCACCGTATAATTTGTCTTTGGCACTGTATAGTTTCCATACTGCTCTACAATGCAACGTCTTCTAACGTCGAATTCGTTCCACGAACTATTGCTCCACCAATTTCGCACGTTTCCGTCCTTATCATATTGGGATCCTTCATCATCAAATCCATGAGTGATCTCATGCCCAATGATGGCTCCCATAGCTCCATAATTCACTGCCTTCGGGAATGATCCAGAGAAGGACGGCGGTTGGAGAATTGCAGCCGGGAAAGCTAAAACTTGAAGTCTTTTTAGTAAAATAAAGTTCCAATATCTTACTAATAGCATTCTTTTGAGACGTGTAGAAAGCGTTGACAATTGCAGGAGAAATATCAAACTCATGTTTGTCAAATGGTTTTGTCAATTTGTGAAATTCACGGCTCTGCATCCACACAGTGATCTTCTTCAATATGTAATAATATGTATCGGATTCGTTAATGGACAGCTGAAATGTTAGAATCGAGAATAAAATTCTTAAATGAAAACTATTACCCCCGAGTAATGTTTGTCAAGTTGCGGAAAGTCATTGGTAATATTCGGATATCCAATATTAATAATCATTGAGTTTGCTTTTTCGATGGCCACTGCCTTTGTCGCTTCATCCATCCACCCATTTGTCCTAACCATATCAACAAAGGTATTCATCAAGTTCGCAGTCATCCTCGAAGCCTCCTCCTTATCGCTTTGCTGGAAATGTGCCTGCACATAAATGGCCCAGTCGCCAACGGGAGTACTTTAGACGGAACTTTAGCGCAGTCTTTCCAACGAGGAGGAGACTGCTTCTGGCCAGTCATAACTTTGCTGAATCCCTAAAAGCTGAAAATAAATAGCAAATGCTTTGTTCCTAATGCATGCCTCTCTGATATCTTTAAATCTTTTATCCAGATAAGCCACGTTAGATTCTACAATTCTCCAGAGGACGTAGTCGTTGAGAATTCTCACATCCGTTTTCTGTATTAAATCAGAAATATGACGAATATATTCAATTTCGCATATGATAATTTCAGTGCCATAATAAAATAAATGAGCCATATCTGCAGGAGCAATACTTTGGATGAATGGAACCCAGTTGATTTGAGGGAACAAGGAATAAAGATCCCGAATCTCTCTTTTATTATAGAGACGGGTTTGATTTCGACGTTCTTCTTCGGCGACCATTATCTGGAATAACGCCACTTTTAAACTATTATACGGGCAATAGCCCGCGATTCCACTCTTAACCCCGTCAACAATAATGCTGAGCAGAAGTAACTTATAATAGAAATCGGAATATACAACGAACCTTAGCGATCTCAGTTTCAAAGGCAATTATCTTGTCGATGTCCACATTCATCTCCGCCTCGCTTCTTGTCAAATTTCCATCGGTTTTTAGAAGTTGAGCAATCTGAAAAAATTCAGTCTCAAAAAATTCGTGGAAAAAATTTCATTTACATCTGTCAAATACTTTTGATACGCAGCCATTTGTCTCGAAAATCGAGTAGTATTCAAATAAAAGTCGCGAGTACCTAAAGCCAAATCTGATTGATCGATCTGAAATTGAGTTATATATTAAAGATGGTTAATAAATTATTGATTGATAAAAATTGAATCAATTATTAGAGAATGTTGAGGGCGGGTGCGATTATTATTTATTCTTTAAGAAGAAGAAAAAAGACAAGAGTGACAAGAAAGGCCGTGAAGATTCCGATAGACCGAAATCGCGCTTTTTATAGGGAGAAAAGGGGACACGTTAATTGGGGCGTGACACGTAATTATTTAAATTGTACGGGGAAACTGCGCGATTGAGCACTCTTCAAATATTTCCTTCCTGTCAAAGTAGGCTCATATTTTGTTTTTGCTGTTGTAAATGCGCGCTAGCTCACGCACTTTGTTGTCACGCATTCGTTATGTGAAAATTACGTAGAAATATGGAAAATCGTATGTGGAAATTGTTTCTCTCTCCCCAGGTTTTCTATTCTAAGTTTTCTTAGGTAGGTTCCATAGTTCAAATTCTAAACTTTTAGACAGATTTCGTTTTCCTTATTTCTAATAGTTCTCATTTTCCAATTTGTTTTTTTCTAATTTAGAACACTCACGAATAGATTTTGTCTTGATGAATTTTTAAAATCGGCGGTGACGAATATACTGAAGAAGGCGCTAGATCCATAGTCGCGATGTGAATTAATGAGAATGTCTGAAAACCTTACTCTGTTTGAGATAGTTAATCAGTAAATAGATACTCACTTGTCAAATTGAACGTGGTTTTATCCCATTTCTCCTGCAAAAGAGGCCATTCTCCGAGATCAGTGAGCGTTTCAAATATTGGCGCTGTCTTCAATTCCTCCAGCTGCGTTTCGTTCATACAACTACGGTAAATGGCTCTAGCCATGTTAACGGATTTGGATTCCGAGACGACTTCTTCCTCGAGAAGGACTCGCAACTGCTTGCTAACTTGTTCTTCAACATAAGCGAATGTATCGAAGCCAGACATATCATTTGGAATCGGATGCCTGTCATTCCATAGCCCACATGCGAATTCGAAAAAGTTTTCGCATGGATTCACACAACTGTTCATTGCGTTCAGCTAGAAAATACAGATGTTAACAAAGAAGAATGTCAGCTCGGATCCTAGAACTACTATTGGTCGGGTTACAATAGCAGACATTTCAAACTGCCGGATACATCACTGGAATGCTCATGGAGCAACTAAACCAAACCCTTCGCGTTTTCGGAGAAATTAATAACCTTAAAACCGTGTAACGAAGAAGCATTTACCATATAAGTAGCGGCTATCTGGCATCCTGTTGTTAAGCACACACTTGAATTTTGTGGTTCGGTTCCTAAGGTTTCACTTGGATAAGTTGACTGCGAGGATACTGTATCAGGTGTAATCGCAGTGAATCCAGGTTCCTTTGTAGGGCGGCCGAGAGTCGATTTCTTTGAAGAGTTTCCGCTGCCGTCGTGATTTTGTGTTCCATTGAGAATGTCGAAAGCTTTGATGCTTTTATCATTGATAATTATAGAAAATAGAAACTTGGCCATCAAAAGGCAGAAAATGAAGAAAATTGACAACATGATTTTTTCAGCGGTTGTTCGAGAGCTCCAGAATCCGCTAGCTTTCTGCAATTTCTTTAAAATGACATTAGTTCTACTCAACTAAGATTATTTCAGCCTGCTCATCTCTCTATATTTGAATCGCGCTTTAAAAATTCCATTAAAAAATGTAGTGTCCCTCCCAACAATGAAATAAATTGATTTGAGGGCAGCGGTTTATTTAAATAAAATATTGAATAAGGAAATTCTATTCATTTCATTCTGTTCAGACCGTTGCAGAGACATAGCAATGAATAACTAACCTTTTCAGGTGTGATTACATCTGCATCAGCTCGGCCTGTACTGTTGGAACTGGAAGATGACTTTTGATTCGGATGCATTTTCGATTGCATTTCAATCGACGGACACAGAGATCGTGATATCCCTGTGGGTCTTTGCCAGTTATTATGGCATGATGAGTTGTTATTCGGCTTATCAGATTAAACTGACAAAAACATGAGACTGAAACCTTAGACTCTGTTCACGAGAAATTAATTTATTCGAAATTGTAATTTTAATTTTGTTTTAAATTCAAAGAATATGCACATTTCCCGTTTTCAGCTTGGCTCATTCGCTCATTATTCTCATGATGGCTGAGCATCGAAGTGGTGACTGCTTCAAGTTCGTTGATTCTGATTCTTAAATCGACTTCGTTCTTCGTTCGCGAGCTTGGTAAGTAACATTTTTGCTTTGGAGCATCTTAATAATGTGCAAGTTTTTGGGCAAGAAGCCGGAATGCGCCAAGAAATTTTCATAAAAATACGAATGAATATGAAAAAGGTTTTCTTTAAATTTTGGATTAAATGAGCAATGCTGAAATGTTAAGGCCCCAAGATTGTTAAAAGAGAATGCGTATTTTCTTTTTTTCAGCTTGACCCATTTGCTCAATATTCTTCTCATGATGGGTGGTCATCCATCGATACAGCTTCCTGAAGAACTGAAGAAAGAAATATCGATTTTCCAAATGCTTGAGGACTGTATACTCGAAATAAACTTGCAACGGAAACAGAGACTATTCGAAGAGTGACGCAGATCATCTGCTGGATTTATCAGATTCCTTACGGAGAATCTCAGGACTATGAAACCAGAAAACTGTTTCTCGCTATCGTAAACCATGTGGTGCGTTTTTAAATTTCTTTTTTGTACCACATTATCATAAAATACAGCGAATGAATTCAGCTCGGTTAGAAACCAAGCTGTCTGTAAAGAATATGATTTCCGCAATTCAATTTAAAATTTCATCGAAAAGTGGATTTTTGTTTCGATCGCTTATAACTTTGGAGCCTTGGAGTTGCATACTCTGCACATTTCGAGGATTCCCGCTACTCTTGGCAGCTAAGAGCGTAGTGATGATATTAGTTTTCGCAAATGACGTGCCCTATGAATGCTCCAATATCTCCATAATTCTCTGCCTTCTCGAATGATCCAAAGAACGGCGGCTAGAGTATTCCACCCGGGAAAACTATAATTTTGAAATTAAATTGTTCAAGTCTAACTGTTAACGTGTCTTGAACAAGTCTGTTCCAGTTAAAGTCGAAGTGTCGTAGTTCAAGAAGAAAGGAAATTTAAAAAAAATGTATTTAATGAAATATTACCAAACCGAACACTTATGATTTGGGATTAGTGGAGTTAGGTGGACAGTTGAACACATTGGCGAATGCTTCCATATTTGTGAAAATTAACATTAAACACCATAACAGTCCTGATCACTTGCACTTTTGCTTCACGGGTTATTTATTTCAAATATCGTTGTTGTAGATTTCCTACTTGAAAAAGGGAATGCTATTATTCCAGTTATTATTATTCTCAACTCACTTGAGCTTCCGTTTGAATCGATTGAAGCAGAAATCAGAGTACCGTTATAGGAAATTTCCAGTTCCTGTGTAATGACGAATTGTTTAACCGGTTTTGTTGAATCAGATTAAATAGTCAATTTAATCTGATTAAACAAAAAATGAGGATAAAGCATCAGACTCCGCTCAGTTCACGAGAAATTGTAACATTAGGAATAACGTTTGTATATTGATTTTAAATTCCCGCGCAGAAAAAAAGTAGCATTTTTAAAAGAAAAAACGATAACCATCGTAGCCAGTCACAGCTGCTCAATAAATTGTTAAAATTCTCTGAAAATACGAAAGTTTTGTTGTAAATATGTCACATTAATTAATCATTTTTGATTTTGAGTAAAGATCGTTAGGATAATCTCTGAAATTCATTAAAAACTCAAATGAACCAAGCTAGTTTCCGAATATTTAAAAAATTCAAGGAAGGATTACTGTCAACAGAAGTTTGTTTTGACATGTGGTGTTTGCAGACTCGAGAATATGCGCTCTTTCTATACTTTTTTATGCCCAAAAATTTCGTTTTCTGTATTATTTCTTCATCGTTTCTTTAATCTGCTAAGCAAATTTTATTTTTTCAGGTAAAACTGCTTCGTCTAAAACACGTCTCGGGATTTCGCAACTCCCCATTAAAATGTTTAGCGCAACGCTAAACGGAATATTCCAAAGGTACTTCGTATTCCAAATTAAATCCAAAACAAAGCTAAAGTTTTTAAAAAATATAAATATACAATCGAAAAAAAACTATCGAAATTTTCGCTTTGAAAAAAGTTGGAAACCCCTTTTGAATTGATTGAATACCTGAATCAAAAATTCATAAAAACCACATAGTTTCGATATACTCAGTTTTGCAAATAATTTTCTATAAAGATGATAATTTTCTGTAAAGATCGTTAGGATAATCTATGAAATTCATTAAAAACTTCAATTAACACAGCTAGTTTCCGCATATTTGACAAATTCCACTTTTTTGTCCTTTTTGGGGTTTTTCTTTGCCGTAATTTTGCAGTAAGGCTATAGCGAACATACAGGTAAGGTAAGGCGAGACTGTATCAATTTTACGAATACATTTTTCAAATACTTTGTTGTGGTATTTAACGTTAATTTTTAGGTATGGTGCGCAAAGCAGACGGACGCAGCCATATTGCAGCAGGTTCTCACTGATGAACACTCTCCATCAGTGTTTCGAGTCCACGGAGTCCTCTCAAATATGGAAGCATTCGCCAATGCGTTCAACTGTCCACCGAACTCTCCTCTCAACCCAAAGCAGAAGTGTTCCGTTTGGTAATATTTCATTAAATACATTTTTTTTAAATTTCCTTTCTTCTTGAACTACAATAGCTAAAAACGATTTATTATCGTTTCTGCTCGAAGAAAAAATTGAAAAAACTTAATTTGACCTGAATTGAACTGAATGCCGGGTTTTTTAATCATTGTCGATTCGATACGTGGTCAGTCCAAACTCTCTTTTCACGATTCTAAGGAATTGCTCTTTTTGAGTTTATTGAGCTGTTTGCGAAGGAATATCTCGATAATAGCAGCGCTTTGTACAGAATTATCGACAACGCCCCGTTAAAATATTTAAAGGTAGAAGCTAGAAAAATCCTCTTCTACTGAGCATCTCGGCCGGAGAAAACCAAAAAAAAAAGATGAAAAGAGACGAACATTTCATGAGAACTTAAAAAGAATATAGTAATTGTCATTAAATAGCCGGAAGACTTCAAAAAGTTTCAGAAAAATTGTATTTCTAAATTCTAGATTTCCATATTACGATGCCTCAGAGCATTTCAGAATCTTTTGTGATTTTATAGTACTCGGTATACTCTCTTGAAGCGATCGGCGAACGGCTGCAGGGAAGAGCAACACCTCTCGACTTTTTCAATAAGAAGAAATACAATATTGAATATTAAGTTATCCTTCGGATAAATATGACTACTTTATCAGTATATTATATAATCTTATCAAAACCCATATCCCCACCTATCATGTCAGTGAACCTATCACAAATCATACCCATACCAACATCCCCCGCCAACTCCGTAGGACACGTGATCTCTTGTCTAAAACTCTACAATCCGCCAACCCATCTGAACCACGTATTAAGCAACTCAGAGTCCGCATAGCAGCCCTTTATAAAAAATACAAAGTTAACTGCGCCAGATTGGAAAAAAACATCTTGAACTTCATCCATACTCATAGGGCTCGTTCTCTTATAAAAAACAGGCTTCGCTCTCCATTGTCCATTCCTACTCTGTTCATCGAAGACCAGCCCATTTACTCGGATCTAGACAAATGTTCAACATTTGCAGCAACATTCCGCGAAAATTACAACAAGTCCCCTGAGAATATGAATTCCCCCAGCCCGAGCCCAGCCTTTACCAAAACCTTCCCACAGGCCTCTACCGAATCCCCTCCCAGTATTTTTCTTCCATGGACTATAGAAGCCTTTCTCCAAAAACTACCCTCCAAGATTGGATTCGCCCCCCACTACGCTAACTACTACTTGATTAAAAGATGCGCCACGTCGCTTGCACTCCCTCTCTCTATCATTTTCATCGATTCCCTCTCTTCCTCTACAGTACCTAGTAGTTGGAAACACGCGTACGTAGTTCCAGTTTTCAAAAAGGGCAACCCTGCCCTACCTAAAAACTATCGGCCGATTAGTTTAACCGATCCGTTCGCCAGAATTTTTGAAAAAATTCTATGCACTCTTATTAGAAACGATCTGTCTCACAAATTCAATAGTCACCAACATGGTTTTCTCAGCAAAAGGTCCTGCCCCACCTCCCTTCTTGAAACTGTCTCAACCTATAAATCTGCTTTATCAGAGCACGGTTATATCGATGTTGTCTTCTTCGACTTTGAGAAAGCTTTCGATCGGGTACCCCACCCCCTGCTTCTATCCAAACTTGAGTCTTTTGGTGTAACTCCCCTAGTTGTCTCCTGGTTTAAGGACTTCCTTTTAAATAGAACTTTTTCCGTCAAAATCAATAATACCATTGATGTCGTAAGACACCATATACCATCTGGGGTGCCCCAGGGATCCGTCTCTGGCCCCCTCCTTTTCTTGATCTTCATTAATGATTTATTAAATAGTATTCCCACGTCCCTCCATTTCTCGGCCTTCGCTGATGATATCAAACTGTACTCTAGTGACCCAACCCTTCTTCAATCCGGTATCGATTTAGTCTGCACATGGGCTTCAAATAACTCTATGTGTTTAGCTCAGCATAAAACGTCCCTCCTACACATTGGCTCCAAAAATCCTAATTATTCCTATAACATCAACTCGATCCCAATTATCCCAGTCCAAAATGCGCGTGATCTTGGCCTTCTTACGGATAGTACACTTAAATTTGCTCTTCACATCACTAGAATCTCTGCCTCCGCAGTGCTCAAGTGTAAACAGCTATTGAAATGCTTTAAATCTTCGTCCCCTGAATTCTATATGTCCCTGTTCAAATGTTATGTTCTCCCAATTCTAGAATACAGCTCTGTATTATTTTCCCCCATCCTTCTTCTAGGTTATCTCAATGTCTTGAAAAACCACTCCGCCAGTACACAAAGTTAGTTCTCCAGAGATGCAATATTCCGTTTAATTCATATGAGAATCGTCTTGAACTACTTAATATGTACTCCATCAGACATCGACGTCTCAAGAACCAGCTTATTCTATTACATAACATAGTCACAGGCGCCTCTCATTTCCCTAATATCTCAGCCCGCGTTAGACCTTCCACTTCCACTAGGCGGCCCATGAACCTTATCGTTGTCAACCCCAAATCGAATGATTTCTTCTCAACTGTTGTGCCAATATGGAATGCTATTTTTGCTAACACCCCGACTTATCTACTCCCCTCACAAATTTCTACAACTATTGATAAGTCCATCCTGAGATATTGAATTAAATATTTACTCCATTCTCTCTTTCATGTATTTAGTGATATGCTTCTTTCTGTGTCATTTCGTTTCTGTGTTAAAAAAAATCCCCGGTTTATTATTATTATTATTATTTTTTTTTCTCTCTCCCTTATTGAAGCTCCCAATCCATTAGGTTAGCCTCGTGAGGGGCCCTATCTAATCCTACTGTCACCCAATATTGTTTTAATTCTGTATGAATAAATTCAAATTCAAGTTTACTAAAATTATTTTGAAAAATATCACAGAAAACAGAAAGACACGAATAGAAAAGACGCAGAGAGTGTTGAGCGAGTTTTATGATCTCGGCAGACGGGTTTCAGGAGAATTGACGTGGAGCGTACTCATGTGAGAATATCAGATCATAGATATACTGTGGAACACGATGGCTTTGATCCGCATTTGCCGATACGCACGCCATTAATCGCTTCCGTGCTTGCTCCGGATCGGCAACTGTTGGTGCTGATAGAGGAGCCTTGGACTTGAATTTCAGCTTGTTGGTTGTCGGTTTTCGTTGTATTTTCTAGACATTTTTGCGAATATCTGAAAAGTTTCAAACTGAAAAATCTTAAATATTCTGAAATGCATAAATGAAGTTCAATTTTGAAAGAGTCCACGATAATAATCGGTATCTTACGTCGGAGTTGTTCTCATTTGATTCCAGGGTTCACTTTGGCGCTTGCCAACCTGGACATCTCTTTTTACCTTTCTTCTCATAGAGGAATTGCTCATTTTCAGCTCCAAACTAATCGTTCTTATGCCACAAACTACATAGTTATCTGATAGTCTCTGCGGAGTGATGGAAGTGCGAGATCTTTCTCTTTTTCAACGGTTTTTGAGTTTGTTGAGCTCTTCGAGAGGCTCAGAGAGCTTTTGCGATGGTATATCTCGATAATAGTGGAACGGTGTTAGATTTATTAAAATTATTTTGAAAAATATCACAGAAAACAGAACGAAAGTATAAAGGAAAAATAAGATTTCTACAAAATCAGAGTATTAGTTATTTCATAGAATTCAATGAAATATTTATAAATATTTTCTAAATTTCTCATTGAAATCTTTCTGTATTTATAAGAATTCTGAATATTTCGAAATTCCAAATGAATTCAGAATTCTGTAACTTTCAGATGTCGTTGCACATTTACTTTTTGTGTGGTTGATGTCATTCTCATGGAACATAATCCATCTCTTTGAACTCGTAGAATACATCATTTCATTCATTCCGTTTTCAGACATTCCTGATGACTTCTTGTTCAGCAAACTTCCCATTTCGAGAGAAAACATCCATGGACTCTGATGAGTTTAAGAAAGCTGGAAAATATGCAAATTCTAGTTATTGAGCCTCGAAAAATTGGAAATTGGGAACAAATTGGGATCATTGATCATTTCATTTTCCTCCGAAAAGCGGCTATGATCCTTTCCGATACAATTATTTAGTTAGTGCCATGTTTCTACTTGTTGATTATCTCTGTGCCTATTCTACAGTATCCCGTTCGTCCAAAAAGAGTACCTTTACTTGTCTGAAAACTTAGAGTAATTCCTTCAAAAGAGAACGAAATGTTTATCATTAATGAACAAATATTTAATCGAAAAATTGAGAAAATATCAATAAAAAAGAAAAAAACATTTTTGAAATTTGTTGTCTAATCCACTGCTACGCCATCGTTTTTTTCCTTTTTCACTTGATTAAAAATTATTTTATTAATTTTCACAGATATCAAAATCCTGACTCTTTGTGTCTCCCCCACCATAATATGCAATAGCATTTTTCTAATTCAACATATTTGCAATACCATAGCAAAAAATATGTGTCGTGGTGCGGGAACATGGTTCCAAATGGATTTCGCGCAGTTTATTCCAGTAACGGAATATCAGCACAAATATGTTGGAAGCTGGAAGGCGCGCCACAACAAATTGGCCACCGTCGCTAATGGAGGACAGGGAAACAGCGGAAACGACGAAACGACGATGCTGATAAGCCAACAGCAAAGAGAAGAGCACAGTCTGCTCAGAAAAATACTTCTTCGCCTCATGAGAATCCTTTCAATTCGACGGAAAATCTGCCAATATCCCCTGAAATCTATCCAAATTATTCTCCGGAAGCACAGTACAAAATAGCTGAAAATCAGTTCCTTCTGATTTTCCTTCCTTCCTCCTTATTCCTTCTGTTTTCAGGTATACCTGGTGACGGACGGTTGTAAATATTATTGAGCACACTTCCCATTTTGAGACCAAACATCCT
Source organism: Caenorhabditis inopinata (assembly GCA_003052745.1). Classification (NCBI taxonomy): domain Eukaryota; kingdom Metazoa; phylum Nematoda; class Chromadorea; order Rhabditida; family Rhabditidae; genus Caenorhabditis; species Caenorhabditis inopinata. The sequence goes on along the minus strand of AP018152.1, from coordinate 10,034,195 downwards.
TGGATTTATGAATATAGGATACTGTAGAATAAGGAGTTTTACGGATAGATAATATAAAGAAAATATAGGGAATTCAATGAGAAATTCCTGAAATTTAGGCAAACGGAAAGCTACAAATAGAGAGGGAATCGATTGAGCAACCCGTCTGAGCATCAACCTGCACTGATGGCAGCTCAAATCTGAACTCTCTCAATTCTGAAATACTGACGACATAAACATTATTTTTCAGTTTTCCCGTTAAGTCAGTAACCACAAAATCCATTCGAATCATCACAATTAACTATTTTTCATCGCTGAAAATGATTTGTAATCTGAAAATCGGATTCCTTTTTCGGTTTTTCTTGGCTGTGTTTGCAGGTAATCATCAATGCTTTTCCCTGTTTGATATATCTGGAACTGTGTAAACTATTCGATCATCGATCAAACTATCATTGAATTCACTGTCTTTTCTTCATTTTATCTATCTGTAATTTTCTTATTCTACAGTATCCTACACTCATAAATCCAACGGCGTTTGCTCTCGAAATGGGAAGCGTGCTCAATAATATTTACAACTGTCCATCACCAGGTATATCTGAAAACAGAAGGAATGAGATGATCATATTCTTTACGAACGGAGTCCAAATGAGTATTGTCATCAATTCGGATATCATCATTTACATAGATGACGTTCAAAAATTACAGAATTTTCCTTTTTTTAATTTAGATTTGGCATTTCAGAATTAGCAAAATGCATACAAAAACTATACGTTTTCAACGATAAATCTGAAAATTTCAATTGAATATTCTGAAACAAAATGCATTTTGTAATTTTATTTTAGTAATTTTAAAAGAAGCGAATTTCATATTCTTTTTTATTATTTTTTTAATTTATAAAATTAAATTTATTTTTTCTTTTTTCGTTAATTGTCCGTTGCCAATTCAGAAGTCTTTTTGCGTCAACTGTTTTATTCAGAAGTTATCGAAAGCTTTATGAGACTCATGACTGTGAAAATCTGTAAAAAGAAAGCAGCGCTAAAGGATTTCAGTGAGATTTAAAGCATTTCACAGTGTTATCATTCACATTTCTTCCGGTTGACGAGATTGGTTACAGTATGCCATCCTTCTGGAATTCTGCATGCTGTTCTTGTCATTCACACTTCACCACATACGGAAGTAATGTGATGATGTCTTCGGCGACTTGAGAGGAGTGAGCCGTGCAGGTGGACAGTCTGGGGATCCATTTCACTCAATTTCTCGCAAAGGGTCACTGATCGATACAGTTTTAGTCATGCTCTATTGCCTCGAGTGGTCCCCCCCCCCACTCTTCCGTCGTAAACCACGCCCCTGCCTATAAAAGGGCAGAAGGGATACAGTCAGAATATCATTCTGACAATTTATTATACTCCATTATACTTACATAATCATGAGTCTCGAAATCTCAGTGCGCCTCGTCGATGAGGATCTTTGGATGGAATGGTACCCTAATATGGAGATGCTGTCAAGGAAATCTCTAATATCTCCAGAATTGGGATTTACCATCAAAGGATTGGACAAAAACGGAAAATATAAATTGACACTTTCACTCAGAAGGGTCGATAGTATAAGGTAAGGTTCTATCAAAAATACTTTTTATATTTATTTTAGAATTCTATTTTTTTTTCAGATATACTATCAATTCGGATAGAGATAATTGGATCATTTCTAAAAAAAGAAACGCGCTGCCCATTCATTATTACAAGGAAGTTGACCATGTAGAAGGAGTCAAATCTGGTGAAGAGTGGATGAGTGGAGCCGTTATGTTCACAAAATTGAAATTGTCGGCAAATGTGAAAGATGAAGCCGAAAGGAACGTTATTTATGTGAATACAATGCATAAATACGTGCCAGTGCTAACTGTAATCGATGTCGACAAAGATAATATGAGAACAGGGTTTCAAATAGATTTTGCACAGATCATTCCAGTATCGGAATACCAGCACAAGGACATTGGAAACTGGAAGGCGCGCCACAACAAATTCGCCACCATAGCCAATGGAGGACAAGGGAAGTCACGAAAGCGACGAAATGGCGATGGAGGTGAGCCAACAGCAAAGAGAAGAGCACAATCTGCTCAGAACAATACTTCTTCGCCTCATGAGAATCCATTCAATTCGACGGAAAGTCTTCCAATATCCCCTGAAATCCTTCCAAACTATTCTCCGGAAGGACAGTACAAAGTAGCTGAAAATCAGCCTTTGATGGACTGGAATCCCCATCAAAATGTATTCATTAATCCCTATGATCCCCAACCATTCATAGCTCCGCCCCCTCCGATACCAAACTATAATTATCCAAATTATTTTGTGAATAATTGGGAAAATAATCATTTCGAAAATGGATATTTCCAGAATGAAAATAACCGTTTTCAGCAATATTTTCCCAATTATTAATCTCTAATTCTGTAATATTTAATGTATTTAATTATTAATTTAATTTCAAATTTATTCGTATTTTTTGTTAATTTCTCCCATCTGATTCCTCCCCCAAAATCAGTCGTTTCTCAATCGATAATTTGCTGTGATTGTAGCCAGTGATACGAGTCTAATTCCCAATTATTTTTATTAATATTTACCACTGCAATAATAATAATAATAATGTTTTATCATTTTCCCTGTGATTTCCTTTTTGTAATTTAATAAATATTATTGATTAATACAGTTTTGAAGAAAAGAAAATCATTAAAATTTCAGCAATTTTCATGAAAAATGCACATTTCTCAAATTTAAAAGTATCGATTTTAATCGTTATCGATAATTATCAAAAATTAAGTAAAAGTTTTCGTTATCCGTTGTTTTCTGCTGACTTCTGACGCTAGAAATTAATTTGCTTCGAAGGATCAACGATTGATCATCAACTGAATGATCAACAGAATCAAAGAGGATTCAGTATTCTTGATTCTGATAGAGAAGCTTTGGACTTGAATTTCAGCTTGTTGGTTGTCGGTTTTCGTTGTACTTTCCAGACGTTTTGGTGAATATCTGAAAAGTTTTAAGCTGAAAAATCTTAAATATTCAGAAATGCTCAACGGCACATCAATGAAATATAATTTTGGAAGAATGCAATGAAGAGCGACTATCCAAAAGTGCAATAGAGCACTAATACTGCAGACTGCACCAAACTGTGTAAACTATTTGCATATACTACAAATCTGATATTCAAAGAAGGAAATAGAGAGCATCTGGAGAACTATAAGAAGCAGTGTCAGTCGAGCAATTAGGATTCCGACGATCATTCAGTGTCATGCTTGCCGGATCTTAAACAAATATTATTCCACTTACCTTCATTCGAGCTCATATTTCGAATTTTGAATATCAGCTAAATGAAGAATTCCCGTGCTGAAAATATAAAATTTTTTTAGAAAAAGCGATAACCATCGAAACAAGTCACAGCTGCTAGATTAAATTGTTAAAATTCTTTGAAAATACGAAAGTTTTGTTGTAAATAAGTCACATTAATTAATTATTTTTGATTTTCAGTAAAGATCGTTAGGAAAATCTCTGAAATTCATTAAAAACTCCAATGAACCCAGCTAGTTTCCGCATATTTGAAAAATTCAAAGAAGGATTACTGTCAACTTTGTTTTGACATGCGGTGTTTGCGGACTCGAGATTAAGCGCGATTTCTCTACTTCCTTATGCCCAAAAAGTTCGTTTTGTGTGATTTTTCTTCGTCGTTTCTTTAATTTGCTCAACAAATTTTATTTTTTCAGGTAAAATGGCTTCATCTGAAACACGTCTCGGGATTTTGCAACTCTCCATCAAATGTTATCGATGAGCAAATAAAATTTTTTAAGCGCAACGCTAAACGGAATATTCCAAAGGTACTTCTTTTTCAAAATTAAAGCAAAAACAACATTTCAAAAAACTATCGAAATTTTCCACTAAAAAGTTGGAAACCCCTTTCGAATTGATTCAATATCGGAATTAAAAATTCATAAGATCTAGTTTCGATATTCTTTAAAAAGACGCATGACTGGAATAATTCTCTAAACTATCAAAGTATCCGTAAATGGTTCAGCAATTTTCTCCATGAAAAGAAATTTTAAAATGTATTATAAATGTAATTAATTAATTAAAATGTGAAATTTACATGAAAAACAACTATTTGAATATACAGGGTGGCATCCAAATACCGTTACACGCTTGAAACGTTATAAATGCCTTCAAACAAGTTCAATTTTCACCAAAATTGGACAGAAGTTTATTGAAATGATACAAAACAAGTTTTAACAATAGTTTTCAAATCGCCCTCCTTTGGCCTTCACCACTGCTCTCAATCTCTTCGGGTAAGCGTCCACCACGGCACGCAGGTAGTTGGCATCCATTTCGTCCCAGGCTTTCACAAGTGCGACCTTCAGAGCGCTCAAACTAGCGTAGTTTTTGGTGGAAACCTTCTGGGTCAAATATCCCCAAACGGCGTAGTCCATAGGATTCAGGTCGGGTGACGACGCTGGCCATTCTGACGAGGAGATGAACTCAGGAAAATTGTTTTTGCACCACTGCTGAGTGGCCTTGGCGCGATGAGCCGGTGCGTCGTCTTGTTGGAAGCACCAGGGTCGGTTTCCGTAATGCGATTTGGACCACGGAAGAACTGCAGCCTCTAAAATGTGTTTTCTGTAGTAGGTTTGGTTCACCTTGGCTCCCAAATCAACAAAAATCAGCCGGGTTTTGCCATCGGAGCAAATTCCACCAAAAACCATGACTGAAGACGGAGGAGATGTCTTATTGAGAATTTTTCCGTTCTTACAGGCAGTTTGAAAGTCTTTTGCAATAATCCGATGGTTTTGGCCATTCTTATTAGCTTCGACGGTCTTCTGGAAATCCTTCGCCTCATGAGAATCCGTTCAAGTCAACGGAAAATCTGCCAATATCCCCTGAAGTCCGTCCAAACTATTCTCCGGAAGCGCAGTACAAAGTAGCTGAAAATCAGACTTTGATGGACTGGAATAACCATCAAAATGTATTCATTAATCCCTATGATCCCCAACAATTCATTGCCCCGCCCCCTCCGATGCCAAACTATAATTATCCAAATTATTTTGTGAATAATTGGGAAAATAATCATTTCGAAAATGGATATTTCCAGAATGAAAATAACCTTTTTCAGCAATATTTTCCCAATTATTAATCTCTAATTCTGTAATATTTAATGTATTTAATTATTAATTTCTTTTCAAATTTACTCGTATTTTTTGTTAATTCCTCCCATCTGATTGCTCCCAAAATCAGTCATTTCTGAATCGATAATTTGCTGTGATTGTAACCTGTGATACGAGCCAAATTCCCAATTATTTTTATGAATATTTACCACTGCAATAATAATAATAATAATGTTTTATTTTTTTATTTCATCGTTCATCGATAATTGTCAAAATTTAAATAAAGTTTTCGTTATCCTTTGTTTTCCGCTGACTTCTGACGCTTTAACGGAGGAATTAATTTACTTCGAAGGATCAACGATCAATGGAATCAAAGAGGATTCAGTATTCTTGATTCTGATAGAGGAGCTTTGGACTTGAATTTCAGATTGTGTGTTGTCGGTTTGTTCTCGAGAATTCGAGCACTACGAAATTATGGTGATCTTTATAAATTCCTCTGAGAAAGTACGTCAATTTAAATTTATTGTAACGCGCGCTAATGGCACGCCACTTCTTGCTAATCCCTAATTGCTTAAAGGCGCACTCACCCGGTTGACTGTGGGATCTCACCCCGCAAGGAAAATACGGTTGTTTTTGTTCATTAACCTCTCTTCGTATAGTTTGAGGAAATTAATTCTTCTATTGTTACTTTTTTTCCATTCTAATTTCTTTGTTGATTTTTGTATTGTACCTTTCTATTCTCTTTATAATTCTCATAAATGGTTTAATTACCCAAGTTTGAGATACCGACAAGGCTGGGCCGATAGAGACCATACAAAGTCGAGGAAAATTCCTATATGGTGCATTGAGCGTTTCGAAATTGGCAACACCGCGTGGCAGGCAACGAACAACGAACACTCAACACCTTCCAACGGACTACGAACAATTAGCGAAGTACGTTTATTTTTATTTTTTCAAAAAGAAAAATAAAAAGAAGATTATCGATCCCTGATCGAGAAAAAAAAATAAATAAAAAGAAGACTTTCAATCCCTGATTGAGAAAAATAAGGAAGAGCATTGATCCCTGATCGAGAGAAAAAAAATAAATAAATAAAAAGAAGACTTTCAATCCCTGATTGAGAAAAATAAGGAAGAGCATTGATCCCTGATTGAGAAAAATAAGGAGGAGCATTGATCCCTGAGAAAAAAAAATGGCTCTTAGCCATCGCAAAGGACACGTGACACGTGCCCTCAACACGCTTCAAAGGACATTGGACGCCACTGTTGAAAGATTGAATATGTGGAGTGAAATACCGGAGGACGAGTTGATGCCTCAACTGCGAGATATACAGGGTGCGCCAAAAGTATGGTAACACATGTTTCGCGCAAGCTGGCGGACGCGGGCGCACTTTTCATGCACTGAATTTATTTTCATTATTTTCAACATGTCTTTATTACTATATTTCCATATTTTCAAGTTTCTATGTTTTTTTTCACCGGGATGGTGGCTGTTTCTGTCCATCGAAGTACCATCGTCGAGATGGCCAAGAGGGGAATGGACCCAAGTAGCATCGGAAAAGCTCTTGGAATTTAACGCACAACGACTTGGAGAACCTTCAAACGTTTTGAGGAGTTGAACACACTTAAGGACCGTTCAAAAAGCGGAAAACCCCGCACTTCGATCACTCCGGAAAAAATCAAGGTCGTCAGAGAACGAATTCGTCGAAATCCCCACCAAAGCATGCGAAAGTTGAGCACAGAGCTCAGAATCGGTCATTCTTCGATCAGAAGAATTGTAAAAAGAGAGCTCCGGGATGACCCCACATCGTGTTCGAAAAGCTGCGATTCTATCGGAAAGAAACAAGATGGCCTGGATGAAGAAGTGCAAAGCTCTCCTTGCTGACATGCTCCAAAATGAACATTTGAGGATACTGTTCACTGACGAAAAATTGTTCATTATCGAAGCCGAATTCAACTCCCAGAATCATAGAGTAGAGCACGCTCTACACGGTAGAGCCATCAACAGAGCTTCCCATCCCCAGCAAGTAATGGTTTTTGGAGCCATTACCTCTACCGCTCATTTTTGTGGATCCTGGAGTGAAAATCAACAAAGAATATTATTTGGAGGAAATTTTGAAGAAGCATGTGCTTCCATGGACAAAATCCCATTTTGGAAACCGGTTTGCACATTTCAACAGGATTCTGCTCCGAATCACAAAGCAAAGATCATCCAGGCCTGGTGTTCAGGTAATTTTCCGCGTTTCATAACCAGTTCTAAATGGCCAGCCTCACCCCCAGATCTCAATCCGCTTGACTATTCGGTATGGGGAATTCTCCAATCGAGAGTCCAAGCACGTCCTCATCGCAATTTGAAGTTGTTGAACAAAAGTTTGGAAGTGGAATCGGCCAAACTATCACCAGAATACCTCCGTGTCACGGTAGAAGCGTTCCCGAAGAGACTCATGGATGTTGTGAGGAACAAAAGCAACCGCATCGAGCAACTTTGATATTATCATTATTAGAAAGTATTCAATAAACTATTGTTAAATTTTCATGTTGATACGGGTCGTTTTGCGAAAGTTACATCACTTTGAATGTGTTACCATACTTTTGGCGCACCCTGTACTGGATGCTAAAGTATATCTACAGTCAAAAATCAACACACTGGAAACAAACTCAACGTCGTTAGCGACCGAAGTCGACAAACTCCCCGACACGGACATCGTGACGATCGAAGGAGCAGAAGTGATGTTGGAAAAAGTGGCGGAGATGACGGACAAAGCGCAAGATGCAATCGACAAGCTACAGGTTCTAGAACAAAAAGTCCTGAGAAGTCCGATCGTCAACTATACCTCTCTACCGACGACCACATCAGATAATGCTCAACAAGGCCAAATCAATGGTATCCAAGAGCTCCTACTCGACCAGATAAAAATCCCAATGTTTAAAGGGGATGAGTGGGAGTTCGAGAATTTCTGGTGTCAGTTCGTCAACATTGTCGACAAGAGTAACAAACCGAACTTCTTAAAGTTCAACAAGCTCCTCACGTTACTCGAAGGAGAACCAAAGGAGCTCCTAGCTCGATACAAAGTATCCGATGAAAACTACAGTAAAGCAGTGGAACTCCTGATCAAGAAATACAACAACAAGGAAGTCATCATATCCAAGCTCACTTCGAAGCTGCGAACAGATACAGCAGCATCACCGAAGATCCAAGATCAAAGGAAACTCTTCGATCGACTCTTAGTCGTCACGTCTCAACTGGAAAGTTATGGTGAAACAATCGACACAAGAATCATCAAGGATGAAATTGTTCACAAATTCAACGGGAAAATCCAAGACAAAGTGTTCGACAAGAAAATAGACAGAACAAATGGCCCTTGGACATTGAAGGTACTGTTCGACGATCTGGAGAGCATTATATCAAAGGAAGAAGAAATGATCAGATTGAAACGGCTGGATACCAATCAGGATTTCTTTGTGTCCTCTGGACAACGCAAGAATAATCCACATCTAAACAAAGACAAAGAGAAAAAGAAGTCTAGATGCGTCTACTGCAAAGAAGAAGGTCATTGGAGTCATGAATGCGAAACATATACGACCCATAAGGATCGCACGGAAATTCTGAAAAGGGAAGAACGTTGTCTACAGTGTACGAAGAAAGGGCATTCGAAAGAAGATTGCAGGATGAAACCCTGTTTCACGTGCAGCAAGTCTCATCATTCATCCATTTGTTTCAACAAGAAGCCAGAAATGAAGGCCGAAACAAAACAGCAGCCAAAGACCGCCGCGACAACAACAAGCAGTAACGATCGTTCTAGCGGATACATACCAAGCATTCAAGCACAAGCATTCAATCCGAAGAAGAGAGACTGGGAACCGATATCGATAATGCTCGATTCAGGAGCTGACTCCACATACATCACCAAAGAGCTGTGGAAGAAGTGGGAACTACCAGATTATGGATCGGAAAAGTTGAAAACAAGAGTCTTCAACAGTGATCAACCTGCTGAGAAGACCTTCGGACAATCGTCAATCAGAGTCAAGACAAAGGACGATGAAGTTAGCTTGGAAGTATATGTGTCGCGAAATCTGGCCGGAAGGATCCCCAAAAGTCAACTATCCCAACAGGACCTTATGTATCTGATGAAAAACAACATTCAACTTAATCCGGAAGCACTTGAAAAGGTCACAGTACCAGACATGATCCTCGGATGCGATTACTGGCACAACCTAGTGAATGGGAAAACAGATGAACTACCGTCAGGAATCTACATCATCGGAACCGAAGTCGGATATACAACTATGGGTAAAACGAGACAAAAAGGAAATTCCAAAAGGGAAGAATACTACCAATTCACAGTAATCATGAACCAAACAACGGTGGATCAAGAAAGAGAAGCCGAAGACATGCAGAAACGCGACACCCAGATGAGCCGGCCCAAGGAATACACGGGTCCAGTAAAAGAAGAGCAAGCCGAAAGAGACAAAATAACTCTAGAGCACTTTGAAAAGAACGTGGAGAAACGTGAAGAAGGATACTACGTTCGAATTCCATTCAAGGAAAATCACCCGGCCTTGCCGGACAACAAGATCATCGCTGTAAAGAGGTTAGAGCAGCTAAAGAAACAATACTCACCAGAAGTCTTGGAGATGATCAACGATGCCTTCAAAGACTACGAGGAGAAAGGCTTCATCGAAGAGATTGATATGGAGGAAAAAACGGAGAACATGGTACATTACAATGCTCTTCAAGCCGTCATAACTCCATCAAAAACAACGACTAAATGTCGCATTGTCGTCGACGCATCTAGCCATTTTAAGGGCAAGCCATGCTTGAACGATATAATCGAACAAGGTCCATGCATCTTACCAGACATCGTGGACATTCTAATCCGATTTCGGGCCGGACGAACGGTACTCATCTCAGATGTCGAGAAAGCCTTCCTGCAAATCTTTCTTCAAGATGAAGATAGAGACGTAACCAGAGTCATCTGGCTCAAAGACATTCATGCGCCGGTCACGCCACAGAACATGAGAGGATACAGATTTACCAGAGTCCTTTTCGGACTCAACGTATCTCCGTTCTTATTAGCGGCCACGATTCTACATCACTTGAGGAGATTTGGGGACGACCCTGTCGTCAAAGACATTCCTGTGAATCTCTACGTGGATAACTCAATCATCACTACAGATGGATCCACAGAAGAAGTGGCCAAGATCTACAGAAGAGTGAAAGGAATCTTCAATGACGCCAACATGAACCTCAGAGAATTCTTGTCAAATTCAAAGGCGGTCAACGAAAGAATCGACGAGGAAGACCGAGCTACGGATGAAATGATGAAGATTCTGGGAATCCCCTGGAACTCAGCAAACGACAAGATGATAATGAAAATCAAGATCGAAAGAAACCCAACGGATTCAAGGAGAACCGTTGCAAGTACATTAGCCTCGATCTTCGATCCACTGGGATTATTGGTTCCGCTTGTCCTACAAGCAAAATTGTTCCAAAGAGAGTTATGGGACAAAGATCAATATGGATGGGACACCAAGTTGTCAGAAAGCCATCAAAACGTATGGAACAAACAGATCGAACAGATCGACGGGTTCCACGTGGAACTATCACGAGAAGTTCTACAAAAATCAAAAGTCAACAAAATCATCACATTCTGTGACGCCAGCAAGGATGCCGTAGCATGCTGCGTGTACGCCAAGAACGAGTACGGTATAAATCTCCTACTCGGAAAATCACAAACTCGTCCACTCAAGGAGAAATGGACCATCCCCAAATTGGAGATGCATGCGCTGATGATGGGCACCAAGAAAACGCTCAGTGTTATAAAAGCAATGAAGGAAGGATCCCTCAACATCGAACAAGTCGTCATCATGACGGACAGTACAATCAGTTTGGCGTGGCTCAAAACCAAACCATCGACAAAAGAGATTGGGACATTGGTGATGAACCGGATCATAGATATCCAGACGGACGTCAACGAGTTGAGGTACATGAGAATTCCAGTGAAATTCGGTCATGTCAGATCCGAAGACAATCCCGCTGACTTGGGCACCAGAGGATGCTCACAACAGGACTTCATCGAATCCATTTGGTGGAAAGGGCCTCAATTTCTGCAAAAGAATGGAATGAAGTGGACAGAAACAGCCAATTTATTCGAGCTGGATGAGAAAGAAGATGGAATACACATCTTCACTGTGACATCAATGGACAAGACTCCAACATTCAATGGAGAATGCACAAACTCGCTAACGAAAATGTCGCGAATCGCGACATATGTCTTGAAATTCATCAAGATGAAACTTCATAAGATGTCACCGACGTTCGTATCAAAACTCGAGCAAAACATCCCATTGTTAAGGAACATCAAACCAATCCCAACAATGGACCAGGTTGAGATGGAAGCTGGTGAGACAGCTGTGATCCATGATCATCAAAGACAGATCTCTAGGAAACATCTGGAGAAATATGCAAATCTCGGTATCATCAAGAACGAAAAAGGATTGCTGGTGTGCAAAGGCAGATTAGAAAGTTCAGAATTAGATGAAGAAGCAAGAGAACCGATTTTGGTCCTACCAAAGTCGGCATTGGCGAAACAAATCATCATCATCAGTCACGGGAAGTTTCATAACACCTTGGAACATACAATGGATGTAGTGAGAAGAAGATTCTGGATTCCAACATTGCGACAACAAGTAAAAGCAGCGATTGGAAAATGCAGCAAATGTCAACGGTTCAACAAACAACCATTTCTCTACCCGGAAATGGGTCGATTACCAAGTTTCCGCGTCAGAAGACTTCATCCGTTCGAGAACACAGGACTCGACAATTTCGGACCCTTCAACTACAAGAAGGAAGATGGAAGAGATGGCACAGCCTTCGGAACCATATTCACATGCACAGTCACCAGACTAGTGCACATTGAAGTAGTCCCAGACACCAGTGCACATCAATTTCTACAAGCATTCAGAAGATTCGTCGCCTTGCGAGGAACACCGAAATGGGTTGTATCAGATAATGGTACCAATTTCGTTCTTGGACAGAAGATCCTTGAAGAAGCGATCAAGAGATGTCCAGAAGAATCAACAGGTATTAAATGGAAATTCATCACTCCGTACTCACCATGGAAAGGAGGAGTATACGAACGGATGGTGAAATCAGTAAAACACGCCTTCTTCAAAGCGATTGGAAGGAAGGTACTGACACTTGATGAACTTACCACAATCCTGTACGAAACAGCAGCTTCGCTCAACAGTCGTCCGATCACGAAATTAGAAGACGACATCAACGCGGACAAGCCAATTCATCCCCACGACTTCATCTTCCAAGGTATGGAAACGAAGCTACCGCTCGCCGGAGCATTGGAGACAACAGAAGATTTCTACGTCTCACAAGAATTGCAATCTAAAGAATCTATGCTAAAGACGATTCATGCACTGAAAACTTCGATCCAAGCCACGGAAAAAGTCTGGCAGAAATGGAGCACGAAATTCTTGGCAGAGCAAAGAGAAAGTCATCGACTACGAATGGACAAGAAACGTGGATCAAGGAATCTAGTCGTGGAAGGACAACTCGTACTCATGACAGATGAAATGCAACCAAGAAACGTGTGGAAGATGGCGAAAATCATCAAAGTCAACAAATCACAGGATGGTGTAATCCGCGATGTAGAATTAGTGACACCATCAGGACGAGTTCTCAACAGATCCATCAACATGATAATTCCCTTGGAATTAGACTACGACGAAGAAGAAATTGTATGTGAAATTCCGAAAGTCAGGGAGCCAGAGGAATCCCTAACTTCAACGTACGACTTGAGGAAAAGGAAACCAATCAACTACTCGGAAGAGGACAACAACGAGGAAAAAGTCATGTTCACCACCAGACAATACAAGTGGACAAACGTTTTCTATGTAATGACACTGTGGACTCTCATCGCATCAGGAGTAGCAGCAGAAGTCGATTGCCGATCGAAAAAGGAAGCTACAACATCGAACCTACAACATCGAATCGAACATGATTAATTTAACGCCAAAATGCATCGCTCAATTCGTTTACCGTAACCCTTCTTTCTCGATCGTTCTTAACGTTTACGGTCCAATTCCGATAAAAACCTTGTTTTTCCAGAAACGACACTGATCAAAATGGACAACCACCAACTCACACTGGAAGTCATCATCGAACTACGGCGGAGAGTGATAACGTTGGAACAGAAAATTGATGAACTGACACAAATGGTCCAAGGACTTGTTGAGGCACCGCCGGGAGCCCGTCTCTTAGACGTCAACGTAGCCGTAGAGGAAGACAAGAAAAAACAGAAAGACCAACTTGAAATCATTGTTCAAGGAGACATCAAACCACAAAAGGCTTTTAGGAACATCTTTCTGATTAAGGATTATCGTCTTAGAAATTCAAAAACAGAATGTGCCTACTGCCAAAAATTTCACCTGTCAGATCAGTGCCCAAAACATCAAATGATCAAGGAGCGAATCAAGATATTGGAGAAAGAAACCGCTTGCAAAATCTGTATCGGGAAACACGTAGGAAGCTGTCCTGCAGCATGGGTGCCTTGCTCCTATTGTCATCGCCTCGGACACCACAAGTCGATCTGTGAGCACCCGAAGAATGTCATTCACAGATTGGAGGAAAAACGATCAGGAGACACCGAGCAAGAAAATCGGAATGGAGTGAAAAGAAGACGAATCAGAACACCGTCTCGTGAACGCTACAATGAGGGAAAAAGACGTGAACGCCACCATCGAACGTAGGTCTGTCACCCTTCTGAATTAACTCAATAGTAATAATACCGCCCCCCCCCAAAAAATTTTAACTTGTCTGTTCATCCTCTTTGCCCCCCCCCCTCTCTTTTTATTATTCCCCCGGGAGTGTTCTCGAGAATTCGAGCACTACGAAATTATGGTGATCTTTATAAATTCCTCTGAGAAAGTACGTCAATTTAAATTTATTGTAACGCGCGCTAATGGCACGCCACTTCTTGCTATTCCCTAATTGCTTAAAGGCGCACTCACCCGGTTGACTGTGGGATCTCACCCCGCAAGGAAAATACGGTTGTTTTTGTTCATTAACCTCTCTTCGTATAGTTTGAGGAAATTAATTCTTCTATTGTTACTTTTTTCCATTCTAATTTCTTTGTTGATTTTTTGTATTGTACCTTTCTTTTCTCTTTATAATTCTCATAAATGGTTTAATTACCCAAGTTTGAGATACCGACAAGGCTGGGCCGATAGAGACCATACAAAGTCGAGGAAAATTCCTATACGGTTTTTGTTTTATTTTCCAGACATTTTGGCGAATATCTGAAAAGTTTTAAACTGAAAAATCTTAAATATTCTGAAATGCATAAATGAAGTACAATTTTGAAAGAGTCCACCAAAATAATCGGTATCTTACGTCGGAGTTGTTCTCATTTGATTCCAGGGTGCAAATTTGTTCGACTTTAGATGTTCACTTTGGCGCCTGCCAACATGGACATCTCTTTTTACCTTTCTTCTCATAGAGGAATTGCTCATTTTGTGCTCCAAACTCATCGTTCTTATGCTGCGAACTAGTTATCTGATAGTATGGATTCTCTGCAGAGTGATGGCAGTGCGAGATCTTTCTCTTTTTCAACGGTTTTTGAGTTTGTTGAGCTCGAGCTTCTTTCAGAATCAAGGGGAAGCGCGTGTCATAATCCATTCAGCTTGACTGAGCACAGTGCACGGAGTGGCCAATGCTCCGCAAACCATGATTCAGACACGTCATGATTTCTCGATAATTTCTCGTAAATTTCTCGAGAATTTCTCGAAAAATTTCTCGAGAAATCGCGAAAAATGATTTGAATGGAAATAAACAGATTCTTCGTCCTGTATTCCGAAGAGGATTCGTCAGATTGCTCACAATACCTTCCTACTGCCGTCAGCTAGCTCAAGTGAGCTTTCGCGTAAGATACTGAACAAATGGTGTATGCACACTACACATCAGACTTGACGACAAGCTCTTAGTTTAGCTTCGGATCAGAGAAAGTACGGTAGGCTGAAATTTTGTACTTTACAGCAGAGAAGGGCGGAATTCCGGATTCCGCATTCCGAACTCCGCCGTTTTTACATTCCGTATTCCGGATTCCAGATTCCGTGAAAAAATTTTTTTCCGTTTTCCGGATTCCAGATTTCGACTTCCCAAAATCCAATTCCGCCCTATTCTGCTGTAAAGCAATTTTTTTCACGGAATCTGGAATCCGGAATACGGAATGTAAAAAACGGCGGAATCCGGAATCCGGAATGCGGAAAACGGAATTTTTACCATTAATGAAGGAATCAAATGATATAAATGCGCTCTGTTCGCAAAAATTTTTGCGGGAGATCAAAAAAGTATACTTTTCACAACAATTGAGAATAAAGTATTAAAACTCATAGTTGGGCGGAATTGGATTTTCGGAACTCGGAATCCGGAAGACGGAAAACGGAAAAAAAATTTTCACGGAATCCGGAAAACGGAAACGGAATGAAAAAAACGGCGGAATCCAGAACGCGGAATCCGGAATCCGTAATTCCGCCCTTCTCTGCTTTACTCTGAACACAATGCGTTTTATTTGACCAACACTATATCTCTCTCTACGTCAGAAGAATTCAAGACGAAGACCAAGACCAAGACGAAACGATGGCCAAGACGAAGACCAGGACGAAAAAGAGACGAAGACGAAGATGAAGATGAAAAGATGAAGGTTTTCAGGGCATCTCAGAAATAAGGTTTTCACGAAAGACGAAAACAAAAAGTCTCTTGATCTTTGACTTTTGATTATTTGACTTCTTTAATGCTCCTCATTTCTGAAAATATCCTTTAATTTTCGGATTTTTTCCTCTGAAGACGTTGAAAAATTCGAATTCGAGGTTTGAGAAGACCTATTCTGAAAACTAGCCACGGCAATCTGGAACAGTCTGGAAGAAGCTGATTCTCTACGGATTCTGATTTCAGAGATTTTCAAGAATCAATGGAAGAAACATGAGGCTCATTTCAGAATCTGGAGAATCTGGAATCCGAGCGCATTTCATGTACAAAATGCGTCAAAAATGCGACAACAACAACGACGTCTTCAGAAGGATCTGATGGTTGCGCAAGCCAAGAGCACAACGTCGAAAAACTGGGTTTCTGGGTTTTATCGACGGTGGAAACAGGCTGAAAATTACAGCACTGACCAAACATGGCTCAAAGTTGCTCCATCGCGCTGAAACTTTTTAAAACTGTTATTTTTTTGCTTTCTGAAAGAAGCTGCATAAGATTATCTACGGATTCTGATTACAGAGATTGCTTAGAATTTGGAGAATCTGGAATCCGAGAGCACTGTTTTATTAGAACTCCATAATCTTGAATAACGTGGAGTCAAGATGAGCTATAAATTGATAAAACTGAAAAATTTGCAGACAACGGCCTTCTTTCCTTCAGAAGACAGTTGCTCTATATCCATCAGCTTTACACAGTGCTTCAACTCTTCCAGCGACTTAATTTTGTGGAGCAAAAGAGCAAAAAGGTGGCGCAGATCGTACCAGACGGCGAGATCCAATAATTCTTCGAACGCAATTTCAGTTGAATGAATTAGAAAGAGCTCGCATCGTCGAATTACGGTAAGAACTCGATAACGGACTGCAATTGGAAGTACTTGATCATCTGGAAGAGCACTTTTTATTTTCAGCGTTTTCAGATTCGTTTCTCTTCAAAAATACCATTCAGTTCAAGTGGAACACCGTGAATTAGCTGAAGCAGAAGAATGTAGTCTTTCAGATTATTCTGAACCAATCTGCAATTCACAATTTTCGCAGTAGTTATCATTTGCTCAAACACTGGAGAATGGAAAATGAGCATCTGAAAATGAGCATTTTGAGCATTCTAAAAAATGGCTGAAAACCTGCTGTTTGGCATAGCAATTACGGGTTTTCTTGCCTGAAATATAGTAAAATGTGAACATTTTGTCATCTGGAAACGGATCGTGAAAATTGAACATTCGGGTACACTTCTCGAAATCGCTGATCACATCAATCCTCAATTGAACCATGACGGGGAAGCGGATTCCGTCAGAGCTATAGACGTCCAGAACGAGCCGTGAAAAAATGTCTCCTACAAAATAGGAGGCTCCTGATATCGCGTCCTTCACTTTGTGATCCAGAATGTAGGTGGCAGCCCCTGGATTTCGGCTCGTGAGCATAATCTTAACTTCTCCGTCCAGTTTCAGCCATTGCGAAGCCTGGTTGTATTTCCAACCCAAATAAAAGGTGAGAAGTGAAGCACCATCGACCGTTATGTAATTAAATTTCAATTCCCTGTAAAAAGGCGCACTAAGCACTAAAGTTTCTTTGGGATTTTCAGCATATTTTCAGAGTGCCACCATGATTTACCATCGCGCCCTTCACTCGCTCTTTTCATTTCCCATCCTTCCTATATGCATTCTCCATATTGAAATCTTCAACACAGGCAAAGCGCCACATGCGAAGAGCAGTCGAAGAGCATGCGAGCGACCGCTAACATGCGAAAAGAATGCGAAGGGAATGCGAAGAAGCGCTACATGCGAAAAGTAGACGAAAAAAATGTGATCGAAATCAGTCTAAAAACACGGAATTCGAAGAGTATGCGTGTAACATATATGTAGCCGCTCGAAAAGCGCAGAGGGTGAAAAAATTTCGAAGGACCGCCAACATGCGAAAAGCAGGCGAAGAGCATGCGAACGGAACTAAGAACATGCGGATGGGACTATGGTATTCAGATGTGGAGATGAAGTCAAAACAACGTTCTACGTCTTCTGGGTAGGTTTCAGTTTGCTTTTCAGTTTTTTTCATGAAATAGTGAGCATAAGCGCCAACAGGCGTAGGCTAGCCTACCGGCAGGCCGCTGACATGCGAATGGCATTCGAAGTCAATAACTCACAGTTAGTATTAGAATCACTTAGATTTATAAGATAAACTGAATTTATCAGTTTTTTTATCGAAAACAGCTTATCGAGATCCTAAATGTCGAAGTCTCACTTGTCAATTTAAGCATTTAAAGTAAGGAACACGAATTGACAATCTATTCTGGGAGTCTGAAGAAGTGAAAAAAAGTGCTGATGCTCATGAAATAATTTCTAAGTCTTCTGGCGTGAATACAAATTCATATGTTCTTCAACAATATTGAAGTTATCAGTACAAAAAAATTAAAGTTATCGATGCTTCAGACGCCATGCAGGTCAAAAGGTCAAGCGGTCAAGATGTGGACGCTGCCACGTCACCACTTCCACGTGGCTTTCTAGAACAACAAAATTGATTCGATGAATTCAATTCGTAATTTATTTGTCATTTGTTCAAGTTTTTTCATATTTTTCACATATTTTTTATATATCAGATTTGAAGTATATCTATATTTGAATTTTGGTCATGCCACGTAGCAACCGTCAATTTTACGCATCACTGTTTCGAGATATTCCATTTCCTGAAGAAACCAGTTCACCTGAATTGGAAAGTTATAGTGAAAGCTATGAAGAAGAAAAGTTTGAGCATTTTGATAACGGCGTATGCGATTCATATTCAGACTGGTAAATCATAAAAGATTAGGCTCTGCAAGGTGTTTAACAAGTCTAAAAGGCCCTTAATATTCCTGATAAACCATGACAGATCCTTAATAAGCCAGATAAAGCTTAAAATGGGTTTGGTAAGCCTGATTGCACTTTAGAAAATATATCAGAAAATTGAATATGAAAGTGGGGGTTTTACCAAAATGGATGTGCGTAGCACTTGCTTTTTAACGCGCCGCCGTTGCAAAAGTGGGCGGTTCCTATTTATTCCAATTTCGCAATTTTCTTCTAAATCGTTCTGAAATTTCCATTTTAACTTGAAATTTGATAATTTGTTTTCAAATATCTTGCTCCATTTTTACGAGCGAGCTGTCAAGAAGTAATTTTTTAATTTTTAGCTTTTTAAATATATCAAAAAAGGTTAAATTGCATATTTTTTTAAGTGTTTCATAATTTTTTCTGAATTTTTTTTTGGAAAACATGTATTAGAAAATACGAAAATAGATTTCACAAATTTGTTCTTCCAGTAATTTGCAATTCAAAAAAAAACATTTTCAGTAAGCTCCTCCTACTTTTGCAACTGTCTGGCACACCTCTTTGCAAAGTGTTGGCACGCGGTTCCTTCTTCAAAAAAAAGTCTGAGTTCATTATTATTATTTTTTCACTATTAGTCTTTAGTAATGTGCCACATTTCTGTATTAAATTAAGCAATTTTAGTTTTTAGACAATGTCAAAAGAAACGCCCAATAGAAATGTTGAAAAAATATCCTGTTTTCAATCATAATAGGTTTTTGCAAAAAATCTTGGAATAAATTCTAAAAAACCTCTAAACAGTAAACACTCGCTCCTCTCTTCTTCAATGTGCTCTGGTCTCACCGGTCGAATAGTGTCCCAATTCAATTTTCAAAGAAGTACAGGTTTACCTTAAATTTCTTGCAAACATCTCTTTTTCAGATCGAAAAAATAGATAAATTCTTCGTCATCTATTCGGTACCAAAATGTTGCAGAAGCTCGAAATATCCTTTGCTGAGGTATGAGTTTTTTGATAACTTGTAACTGGTAAGATTAATTTCAGAGTACAAGAAATTCAATGCATTTTTTGCAGGCGTTCTGAAGCATGGATTCGATTTAGAAGAAAGTGATAGAACCAATGTTGCAAATCTCGTAAAAGACTCGATGACAAATTTCATGTAAGGAAATTCACTATATGTTTTGATATAAATACCCTTCCTGTTTCAGCGGCAAACGACGCGGTTATAACAAAGAACGAACAGCTCAGCTATTCGAGGAGTTTCAGAGGATGGGAAGTACTTCTCAGAAAAGCAATCCTGCTAAGACAAATGATGCAATCAAACCACTTGAAGAGGCCCCAAAGCAAAATGAGGAGCCAGATGTACCGGTCAGAACGATGACTAGAAAGCAGAAAGGTCAAATACGTTAAGAAACCCCCTGTTTCTTTTTTACTAACTTGTTCGTTTGTTACACTAACCCATTATTCAAATTAATGATTTCTCCCATTTTCTGTTGTTCCCCTACTTTTCTCACTTTTCAATTGTAAATGTTGAATTTCTTCAATAGATAAACCTATAATTCTTTTAAAACTCAATTTGCTACTGTTTTTATGAGAAATTAGAATGGGTAAGGAGGGGTCGAAATGCAGGGGGAATGCTGCCGGAAGTCTACCGACAGACCGCCAGCATGCGAAGAGCAGACCGCCAGCACGCCTGCGGTTTGTTCCCCGCTCGCATGCCAGCGGCCTGCTCTTCGCATTTGGCGCTTTGCCTGTGAAGCAGCGGTGGTCGAGTGGTGAAGAGGGAAGGATGGGAGTCAAGGGGTTGCTGGTTCGGTTCCGCATTCATGGCAGGAGTTTTTGCTTTTCTGATTTTGCTTTTTTTTTTTAGTTTAATTGGATCATGATCAGTGTGTCGTTTGGAAAAATGGGTTTTTCGAAAAATTTCCGAAAAATTCTCGAGAAATTTTTCTCGTTGATTTCTCGAGAATTTTCCGGAATTTTCTCGAGCGCTTTGCGTTATTTCGGAGTGTCGTTCGAACTAGTTTCTTATTATTTTTTATAGAAATTTTTTTTTCGAGAATTTTCGAAATTTTTCTCGTTGATTTTTCGGAAATTTCTCGAGAAATCGCGAAAAATGATTTGAATGGAAATACGATAAACAACGCGCTTTGCGTTATTTCGGAGTGTCGTTCGAATTAGTTTATTATTATTTTTTATCGAAATTTTTTTTTCGAGAATTTCTCGAAACATTTTTTGGGAATTTCTCGAGAAATTCTCAAGAAATTTTTCTCGTTGATTTTTCGGAAATTTTTCGAGAAATTTTTCGAAACATTCTCGAGAAATCACAATAGTAACAACAAACAATTGTACAAAAAAAAGAGAGAAAAACCTTCAAAACTGACTAAAAACCATTGGACCTTTCAATATCTCACCATGACTGCCCTGCGACTTTCATTTTCTGAAATTCACTTCTGACAATTGGAGACGTGATCACGAAAGTTTTGGAATCTGGAAACTTTATACCATTGAAGAATGCTGAAAGACTATCATGGCACTTCTCTTACTTTTTAAGAGACAATGTCTGAGAGATTCGACCACCAGTAGTCACAGTTTGAAAAAGTTGTTTCAATTGGTTTGATTTTTTATATAGTGGGTACATGTGATGCCCTAAGTACAAAACCGTATTCAGAATTAGGCTCCGCCCCCTTCGAGTTGAGATACGGTAGGGGTGTTTCGAAAAAATTTTTTTTTTCTTTTTTGAAATAACTTCGATTTCTTTTCTGGAATCGATAACTAGTCACTTATGAAGCATTTTTGTAGTGGAGAACATTTTTGTAGTTCTTCTCCTTCCAACCGAAAGATTGAATTTTCGGAAAAAAATTGTTTCATTTCCGTATTGTGCAAAAAAAATATATTACGGGAAATGAGATCTCATCTGAACTTTATACTTCAGAGTATGGGTTACAAGATTTCATAACTGGTTGGCTGCAGTCCTGCTGCCACCAGTCTTTTTTTTCACGATTTTTGTCATTTTTCTACTGTTTTGGTATCTTTTTCCCATTTTTTGGAAAAAATATATATTACGGGAAATGAGATCTATTCTGAACTTTATACTTCAGAGTATGGGTTACAAGATTTCATAACTGGTTGGCTGCAGTCCTGCTGCCACCAGTCTTTTTTTTCACGATTTTTGTCATTTTTCTACTGTTTTGGTACCTTTTTCCCATTTTTTGGAAAAAAGGCGGCTGAACCGCGGCCAACCAGTTATAAATTCTTGTAACCCACACATTGAAATATAAAATTCTGATGAGAAGTCACGTGCCGTAATAAATTTTTTTTCCACAATACGGAAATGAAACCATTTTTTTCTGAAAATTCAATTTTTTGGTCGGAAGGAAAAGAGCTAGAAAAATGTTTTTCACTACAAAAATGCTTCATAAATGACCGGTTATCGATTCCAGAAAAGAAATCGAGGTTACCTCAAAAAAGAAAAAAAAAATTTTTTCGAAACACCCCTACCGTATCTCAACTCGAAGGGGGCGGAGCCTAATTCTGAATACGGTTTTGTACTTAGGGCATCACAAGTACCCATTATATAAAAAGTCAGACCAATTGAAACAACTTTTTTTTCAAAAATGGAAAAATAGTACCAAAACAGTAGAAAAATGACAAAAATCGTGAAAAAAAAGACTGGTGGCAGCAGGACTGCAGCCAACCAGTTATGAATTCTTGTAACCCATACTCTGAAGTATAAAGTTCAGAAGAGATCTCATTTCCCGTAATATATATTTTTTCCAAAAAATGGGAAAAAGATACCAAAACAGTAGAAAAATGACAAAAATCGTGAAAAAAAAGACTGGTGGCAGCAGAACCGCGGCCAACCAGTTATGAATTCTTGTAGCCCATACTCTGAAGTATAAAGTTCAGATGAGATCTCATTTCCCGTAATATATTTTTTTTGCACAATACGGAAATGAAACAATTTTTTTCCGAAAATTCAATTTTTCGGTTGTTAGGAGAAGAGCTACAAAAATGTTCTCCACTACAAAAATGCTTCATAAGTGACCGGTTATCGATTCCAGAAAAGAAATCGAAGTTATCTCAAAAAAGAAAAAAAAATTTTTTTCGACACACCCCTACCGTATCTCAACTGGAAGGGGGCGGAGCCTAATTCTGAATACGGTTTTGTACTTAGGTCATCACATGTACCCACTATATAAAAAATCAGACCAATTGAAACAACTTTTTCAAACTGTGACTATGGGCAGTTGAGCTATGGTCGAATCTCTCAGACATTGTCTCTTAATTTTTTAACCATTTTCGGAGAATTTCAATTCGCAAATGATTATTCTGAAATTATTTTGTAGTTTGTAGTTTTTAAAATGAAACAGTGCAACAATGATTCGAAAAGTTCAAGGAAAAACATTATTTTTTTGCGTTTTTCTTTGTTTTTGTTTTTAGAGATGGGGCTTTGTCGAGTCGCTGAGCTCCATCGCCGCGTGCTCCAAAATCCAGAGCGAGTTCGGACCAGCGACACTCTCTGATCGAAACAAGTGAAGAATCATTCGTTGAGTTGCTGAGCTCTATTTCCGCGTGCTCCAAAATCCACACAGAGTATTTTCCAGATTTTTCAGACAAATTTTCGCAGATATTTTACACAGTTTGGTGCAGTCTGCAGTTTTAGTGCTCTATTGCACTGAATCCTTGAGCACAATCCTTCCAAAATTATACTCCATTGATGCGCCGTTGAGCATTTCAGAAAATTTAAAATTTTTCCGTTTAAAACTGTTCGCCAAAAGATATTCGCCAAAATGTCTGAAAAATGCAACGAAAACCGACAACAAACAAGCTAAAATTCAAGTCCAAGGCTTCTCTATCAGAATCAAGAATACTGAATCCTCTTTGATTCCGTTGATCAATCAGTTGATGATCAATCGTTGATCCTTCGAAGCAAATGAATTCCTTTGTTAAAGCGTCAGAAGTCAGCGGAAAACAAAGGATAACGAAAACTTTTATTTAAATGTTGACAATTATCGATGAACGATGAAAATCGATAATTTTAAAATTGAGAAATGTGCATTTTTCATGAAAATTGCTGAAATTTTAATGATTTTCTTTTCTTCAAAACTGTATTAATCAATAATATTTATTAAATAACAATAATGAAATCACAGAGAATCACAGGGAAAATAATAAAACATTATTATTATTATTATTATTGCAGTGGTAAATATTAATAAAAATAATTGGGAATTAGACTCGTATCACAGGTTACAATCACAGCAAATTATCGATTGAGAAACGACTGATTTTGGGAGGAATTAACAAAAAATACAAATAAATATGACAAGAAATTAATAATTAAATACATTAAATATTACAGAATTAGAGATTAATAATTGGGAAAATATTGCTGAAAATGGTTATTTTCATTCTGGAAATATCCATTTTCGAAATGATTATTTTCCCAATTATTCACAAAATAATTTGGATAATTATAGTTTGGTATCGGAGGGGGCGGGGCAATGAATTGTTGGGGATCATAGGGATTAATGAAGTTTTGATGGTTATTCCAGTCCATCATTGGCTGATTTTCAGCTACTTTGTACTGTCCTTCCGGAGAATAGTTTGGATGGATTTCAGGGGACATTGGCAGATTTTCCGTCGAATTGAAAGGATTCTCATGAGGCGAAGGATTTCCAGAAGAAGTATTGGCTTCATTCCTTTGAGCATCCGTGGCTTTTTTCTTTGGTTCTGGCTCATCAGCATCGCCATTTCGTCGCTTTCGCGACTTCCCTTGTCCTCCATTGGCGATGGTGGCGAATTTGTTGTGGCGCGCCTTCCAGTTTCCAATGTCCTTATGTTGGTAGTCGGTAACTGGAATAAATTGAGCATTTTCCACCTGGACCCATGTTCTCATATTATCGTTGTCGACATCGATTACAGTTAGCACGGGAACGTACTTATGCATTGTATTCACATAAATAACGTTGGTCTCGACTTCATCTTTGACATTTGTCGACAATTTTATCTTTTTGAACATGATAGGCGTTTCCATCCACTCTTCACCAGATTTGACTCCTTCTACATGTTCAATTTCCTTGTAATAATGAATGGGCAAAGCGGTTCTTTTTTTAGAAATAATCCAGTTATCTCTATCCGAATTCATAGTATATCTGAAAAAAAATGGAATTCTAAAATAAATATAAAAAT
This sequence comes from Caenorhabditis inopinata, assembly GCA_003052745.1. Lineage (NCBI taxonomy): Eukaryota > Metazoa > Nematoda > Chromadorea > Rhabditida > Rhabditidae > Caenorhabditis > Caenorhabditis inopinata. The sequence continues at coordinate 10,009,324 of AP018152.1, read as the reverse complement.
TATTTTTGATAGAAACCTTATACTATCGACCCTTCTGAGTGAAAGTGTAATTCTATATTTTCCGTTTTTGTCCAATCCTTTGATGGTAAATCCCAATTCTGGAGATATTAGAGATTTCCTGGACAGCATCTCCATATTAGGGTACCATTCCATCCAAAGATCCTCATCAACGAGGCGCACTGAGGTTTCGAGACTCATGATTATGTGAGTATAATGGAATAAAATGAATTGTCAGAATGATATTCTGACTGTACCCCTTCTGCCCTTTTATAGTCAGGGGCGTGGCTTGGTCCGGAAGAGGGGGGGACCACTGGAGACAATAGAGCATGACTAAAACTGTATCGATCAGTGACCCTTTGCGAGAAATTGAACGTAATGGATCCCCAGACTGTCCACCTGCACGACTCACTCCTCTCAAGTCGCCGAAGACATCATCACCTTATTTCCGTATGTGGTGAAGTGTGAATGACAAGAACAGCATGCAGATTTCCAGAAGGATGGCATACTGTAACCAATCTCGTCAACCGGAAGAAATGTAAATGCTAACACTGCTAACAAATAAAATTACAGATGCATTTTGTTTCAGATTATTCAATGGAAATTTTCAGATTTATAATTGAAAACATATAGTTTTTGTACGCATTTTGCTAGTTCTGAAATGCCAAATCTAAAAAAAAAGGAAACTTCTGAAATTTTTGAACGTCATCTATATACATGATGATTTCAGAAATGATGACAATACTCATTTGGACTCCGTTCGTAAAGAATATCATCATCTAATTCCTTCTGTTTTCAGATATACCTGGTGACGGACGGTCGTAAATGTTGTAGAGCACACTTCTCATTTCGAGAGCAAACACCCTTAGATTCATGAATGTAGGATACTGTAGAATAAGCAGTTTTACAGATAGAGAATGAATGCAATGAGAAATTCCTTTTAAATTCTTGAAATTTTGGAAATCTGAAAGTTACAAATCGAGAAGGAATCGGCTGAGCCGCCGATGAGAAGCAGCCATTGAGAGCCACAAAGCAGCCCTTCATAAACCCTTACCATGAATTGTTCTAGAAGCTTCTCGAGGCTCCTGGAGAAAAAAGAAAAAGTGTTACAATAATTTTGAGTCGACATAATACAATTACAATTCATTAATTTTCAAACGTTTTTATTACTTTTAAAATGCAATATTCTGCAAAAAGAGAGCAAAACGGCTAGGAAAACAGCACATTTCAGCATAAAAACAGATAAGAGCCCGATTGAGTTAGCTTATTCTATGTTGGATACGTCGTCCGTTTAATGGCTGAACGGGGCGGTAGTTCTTGTATGGCTTGTCGTTATCCATGTTACGTAACTGACGGAGTAGAGTAATCTGAAATTCCATCAGAATAACTATTCTGCAGAAAATGGAAAGAGACACGATATTCAATCGAGATTCACAGTTTAAGCACAGCTAGCTCATTTTCAGCGAAATGCAAACTCACTTGCTCTCTGGTAATAGGTATCGGATTAGCTAACACAGTCCAGATAACGACTTCATTGCAGTTCGGAGTTGTTAGACTTCCATTATAGCGGTAGAACTCTCCTGTGTTCAATGGAAGAAAGGGGTCCATTTGGAAGTTGTTCAATCCTGTTTCATTTCCAGAGTGCATCAGCACATTCAGCTTTTCAGAAATGGCGGAGAAACTATTTTTGGAAGATGTTGCATTGGCTATTGCAAGGAATACGCCGACTACCGCTAATCCATCTGGAAGAGTCTTGGCTTCCGATACGTTGAAACCTTCTCGAATATGCACCATATGGAGCTGGAAGTATTCAATTTAAATGAGCGCCTGAAACTAATGAAGGGGGTGCACGCTCTCATCTAGAATTCTCTGCAGAGATCTTAGAACTTCCCCAGCGACACCTCTGATTTCATCTGCGATTACCTCTCCCGGAAAATGAGAAGATTCCACAGTATGCTCCGATCCCTCCTGATCATTTTGCCCCCAATGAATATGGAATGATGCCAATTTGTATCTGTACTGTAACCCGGCTCCCTGAATGAATGGCTGTTTGTCTTGCCAGCTCTCGAATCCCGAAGAAAACACTGAATACGACGCTGATCTCTATTTTTCACATAGCTTCGCACTCACTTGATTCTCCAGTGTTCTTCAATTTGATTGTCCCATTAATATCGTAATTAAGGAATTCAAGGGGTGGGAGGGTTGAAAGATCAGATTCGTTTGCACGAATATCTATCGGTGACTGAAATTTCAGCATTGTTCTTTCAGATTTTTGTCTCAGCTTTCAATTAAAACCAGATGAATCTGATGTATGCATTAAAGCTCAAGACAACTGTAACCTGTCTGGAACTGTTGCATTTTCCACCCCACGTGTCTGGTCCATTGTTCGTACCGTATCCCCAATGTTTCTTCTTGTACTGGCGGTATCCAGAAACTGAAACACTATCACTAATCTTAAAAGAGCTGAAAACTTTCATCTGAATTTCACAATGCACCTGCAGAGGACAGTGCTAGAAATATTAGCGAAAAAACGAGGAGATGCGACGGCATTGCGGAGCAAGCGGAGCAAGCAGAGTTTGCAGTGACAAGGTTATCACCTTTAGGATGAAGAGCTGGAACAGTATGAAATGGTATGGAAGACAGAACCAGCGAAGGCGAGACACGGCAAAAACGGGGTACAACCTGTGACGGGATACGCGCAATTGCGCTCCACCGCACACACTTTTCGAACGGAAATTTCAAACTGGAAATGTTGAGACAATTTTAACAGTGAAACTTGAGTTCTCTTTATTTATATGAATTTAGAAAAATTCGAACAAAAAATAACAATGTAAGTGTGAACAAGAAAAAAGAAGGAACAGGGAAAAATGGAAAAAATCAGGAAAATGGTGAATAAAATAATAAATCAGAATTGGAAAAGTAGTTGAAAATGAAACATTTTAGAAAGAGAAAAAGGTGGAGAACAGGAGGAAGGTCTTAATGGAACATTTTTGGATTCTGCATGACCGCCCACTTTTAGAGTGCTGCCGCACGGTTTTCCAAGCTTCATCATTATCGACTTCATAAAAACAAGAATAACTGGAACGTTTAACATAGTTGGTACGATTAGAATTCGAATTCAATTGTATTGTTCATTTCTTTTTAACTATTGGATATGATGCGGTATTTACAATGATGAAACGGTCTCCGTTAGTTTCACCAAATTCACCTCGGTTCAGTACTTCAACAGTACTTCTTATCATTCTCTTTTTTTATCAGTTGGACTCTTCCCAAATTACGTGAAATTGAAAACATGAACTACAAATGTATAAAAACCCTGAGCGCTATCTTATTTGGGGGAGAGGGTCCAGTGGTTTTTAGTCATTTTTGAAGCTTTTTTCTTGATTTTTCTTTCTGAAAATGCTATTAGATATACTCGAATAACACTAGCAATTTTTAGAACAATTTTATTGGCAGACAACAGAAATACAAATAAAAAAGAAAATGACTAGGTGACTGGATATTTCTTGGCGATTCCGGACCATATCTCGTAAAATTTCGCTTCATCGTGATATTTGGAATGCTACAGCGCCTCAAAGTAATGATCATCCCATAAATTTTCTTTGAGGCCATACTTAGGCTTATGCTTAGGCTTAGGCTTAGGCTTAGGCTTAGGCTTACTTCTGTTTATTATCAATATATTCCTTTTTTAAAACTGAAACAAAAGACATTTCTTTCAACTTTTCCAATTCTGATTTATTATTTTATTCACCATTTTCCTGATTTTTTCCATTTTTCCCTGTTCCTTCTTTTTTCTTGTTCACACTTACATTGTTATTTTTTGTTCGAATTTTTCTAAATTCATATAAATAAAGAGAACTCAGGTTTCACTGTTAAAATTGTCTCAACATTTCCAATTTGAAATTTCCGTTTGAAAAGTGTGTGCGGTGGAGCGCAATTGCGCGTATCCCGTTTTTGCCGTGTCTCGCGAAGACCGTGAGCACGATGAAACGAGGAAATCATCTTCGGCTTGAGTGAAAAATCTCCGAATCCAAAATGAATTCCCTACGAATTGCAACTTGTCAATAGTGGATCACCCGGGACTTTTCACGGTTCGCCCGTATTCTCCCCTGACTCGAATTTATATTTTTTCTAACTCCTTCTCATCATTTCATTTAAAGAAACACTCAACAGAACTTTAAATTAACTACGCCCCCTTCCACCCATTGGACGGACGACGTGTCCAACATACAGTACTGGCCATAAAAAATGCGCGTTGGTGTTTTTTTTCTCAAATTTTGGATTTTTTTCCAAAACACATTACATTTACAAGCTGCAACTTACTAAATACGTTATTCAGGTCTGGTTTAACACACCCAAAGAAATTCAGACCGATCGGGGCAGTTTCAGCGAAGTTATGAGATCGTCTTCATTTCGAAATTCCTTCCAATCCAGGAAGTGATGGAGGAAGTAAATTCGATCCATTTTTCCTTTGATTTTTTCAGCGACTGTGGCTCTATTACAGCAAGTTATAGAATACAAAAAGAGCGATTTTGAAGAAAATAGATTATGTAAAAAAAATGACATTTTGACATTCCACAAAAGTATAAGCTCACTCGATAGAAAACATTAAAAATCAACGAAAAATGAAATAATTAACATCTCAACACATGATCTCAATGATGATCTCACGTCGGCTATTTAAGAACTCCGATGATTCTTGCTTGTATCCAAGATATTGTTCTCTTTGCTCTGTGAATCAAAGCTCCATCTTCCAGTTTCCAGTGTCCTTATGTTGGTATTCTGTAACAGGAATAAATTGAGCAATGTCCATCTGGACCCACGTCTTTCTATTCCCGTTATCAACTTCGATCATTGTCAGAATTGGAACGTACTTGTGCAAAGTGTTCACAAATGAAACGTTTGCTTCGACTTCATCTTTCACATTAGTCGATAATTTAAGTTTTTTGAACATGATAGGCCTTTCCATCCACTCTTCACCAGATTTGACTCCTCCTACATGCTCAACTTCCTTGTATTGATGAGCAGGCTGAGCGTTCCCCTTTTTAGAAATGGTCCAGTTATTTTTATCCGAATTGATTGTGTATCTGAAAAAAAATATGGAATTCTAAAATAAATATAAAAAGTATTTTTGATAGAACCCTACCGTATACTATCGACCCTTCTGAGTGAAAGTGTAATTTTATATTTTCCGTTTTTGTCCAATCCTTTGATGGTAAATCCCAATTCTGGAGATATTAGAGATTTCCTGGAGAGCATCTCCATATTAGGTACCACTCCTTCCAAAGATCCTCATCAACGAGGCGCACTGAGGTTTCGAGACTCATGATTATGTGAGTATAATGGAGTAGAATGAATTGTCAGAATGATATTCTGACTAGACCCCTTCTGCTGATTCTGGCTGATTTTCAGCTACTTTGTACTGTCCTTCCGGCCAATATTGTTGTTGGATTTCAGGGTTTATAGGCAGATTCTCATGTGGGGATGGATTTCCAGAAGAATCATTGGTGACGGTCTTCTTTGCTACTGGCTCACCTCCATCCTCATTTCGTCGCTTTCGCGACTTCCCTTGTCCTCCATTGGCGATAGTGGCGAATTTGTTGTGGCGCGCCTTCCAGTTTCCAATGTCCTTATGTTGGTAGTCGGTAACGGGAATAAATTCAGCAAAGTCCATCTGGACCCATGTTCTCATATTATCGTTGTCCACATCGATTAGAGCTAGCACTGGCACATACTTGTGCATAGTATTAACGAAGAAAACGTTTTCTTCGACTTCATCCTTCACATTGGTCGATAATTTGAGTTTTTTGAACATGATAGGCCTTTCCATCCACTCTTCACCAGTTTTGACGCCTTCTACATGCTCGTATTCCTCGTACTCGTGAACGGGCAGTGCGTTTCTTTTTTTAGAAACCATCCAGTTATCTTCAGTGGTTTGTAGACTCATTTTTGTTTGAATATAGCGATCAAAAGCAAGAAATGAAATGGAGTAGGTGACAAATTGTCTGAATGATATTCTGACTGTAATCCTGCTGTCCTTTTATAGACAGTGGCGTTGTTTGACATGGAAGAGAGAAAGACTACGCGAGACAATAGATCACAACTAAAAATGTATCAATTAGTGACCTTTTGCGAGAAATCGAGTGTAATGGATCCCCAGAGTGTCCACGTGGCATTATTCATTACTGGCAGTATCTGGTTGATTGCAAGTCCAGTTGAGGCCGTCTTGAACCGTGGCTGAATTGTCAATGTGATTCAATCTGATTCTGAAGATCATAAAGAATTGCTCCGTGAGCTTCGCAACGTTTCTCAGGAACTCGTTGGGTAATAGAATTTTCTGAAAGTATTCAGATTGTCTGAAATCAAGATTATATTCAAGGAATTTATATTATATTCAGGAAACCTCATTTTCAACTTTCCTTTTGGCCATTCGAAGAGCCTTGATTCGTGCATTCGGAGGGATCCTCATATTCCAAAGAAAATCGATAAACGGTTCGGCCACCAAGGTGCCCACGTATACGCGGGGTTTCGGATCTCTCTATATAACAAGATTTACAACGAATAACATTATTCGGTGGAGTGTCGTAGCGTAGTATTGTAAGTTTTCAGGACGGTAGAGCGTTCAAAAACGAATGAATACGATTCTGGAACGAAGAATACAGAAGAGGAATTAAACACCGACTGTTCCCATGAATTTAAAGCCCAAGGCCCCTTTCAATTCCAATGAAAACAAACAGATTTTAGCAGTTCTGAAAGTCAGAAGATCTCTTTACTCATACCCATTGATTCCTTTGATTATTCATTGATGATCAACCTTTGATCTATCGAAGCAAATGAACTACTTTGCTAAAGCTTCAGAAGTCAGCGGAAAACGAAAGACAGCGAAGAGAATTCTTTAATTTTTGATGAAAATCGATAACGATTAAATCACTCAATTTCAAATTTAAGCAATGTGCATTATTATAAAATTTTTCTCCAAAATTATTACACTAAGACTGAATTTTGTTTGAATTTTTTGATATTTTATTAAAATTTACAATCATTGATCATGGAAAACCATGGATTGACTATGAAAAATGCAGAATAATTCTGTCAAATTTCAACTCAAACTTCTGTTGAGAGCCGTTTTAGAGATGTCGTCGATGTCTCGAATCAAACACCGCCAATGGACCGTCGACACTTTCTTTTTCAGATAAAAAACATCGCGAAGGAAGCTCCACCTTCAAATTCTCCAAAATCTGGATCGAATTGGGCTTGAGCTTGTCGTCGTCGGTCATTAGGCCGCTTTTAGACTCAAACTTTTCATTTTTTTGAAGAATTAACGTATTATTATGTTCATTTCTTTCTTCATTTGCTCAAGCAGCTCAAAATTTCATTAATAACTCATTTTCGAGTTTTTTTTTTAATATTAGAGAGGTGGCGTATGTTTACGTAGAGCATCTGAAATCTGTATCTGGCGAGTTTGGCATCTTTTTAAAAGCTCTTAAAGCATTTTTTAACAGTTTTATAATTCATTTTCAGCTTTTTTCTTTCCAGTTACATGAAATAGTCTCTTTCCATTTGAATTGTCATCATAATAAAGATAACGTCTACATCCTTATGGTGGTCAGTGGGGGGGGGGGGGGGGCAGCCAGTCATTGTAAACTCTAATTAGATCAATGACACAATCTCTTTACCACCACCGCTTTTTACACCATCTAGTCAGTAAACTCATTGTAAATGACCCTAAACGGCGCACTTCCTGTACACCCGTATACCCGCATCGTATACCTGAGCATTCGACTCCGTGCAAAGTACACCATCTTATCTTGGACACCGAAGTTTTTCAAAATGTTGACCATCAAGATTTTGTGAATTCTATGAGCACTTTGTGAGCTCATAGAATTGAGACAACCGCTTCATTTCGGAATGCTCAGTTTACAGAGAGTTGAGAAAGTACTGTAGTCGAAAAGATACAATGCAACATTAAGAAAATTCATCGAATCGTGTTGAAATTTATAAAAAGTGAATTACTTCTTTCTCAAAATTTCACGTTTACATTCGATTTTTACAGTAATCACTGTCCCAACCATGCACAAAGCTTCGTATGCTGTCACTGTCCCGACTCCTGAATCTTTCAAAAAGGTATGTTCGAGGATTCGCAGAAATGCAGCAAGGAGCATGGCGAAAGGAAAAAGATTCGGCAAAATGTTAACTTTTTTAGTTTTTATATTGTTTGAATAAACTTTTGTCCAAATTTCATATCAATTCGACGTTTCATGCAAAAGTTGTGACGTTTGAAACCCATCCTATTATTTATGCCGCAAACATTAAGCATTGTCAATCCTTCTTTTCTATTCTTTTCTTCGTGGATATTTTAATTAAAAATAAGTTTATTTATTCATTTATTAATTTATTTCATGAGTAACCACTTTAAACATACAGTACCGGCCATAAAGATATCATATTATGGTTTTTCGACCATATCTCATTCGAAATAGAACGAATCAATCTGATTTTTTCAGAGTTTCTTCATCAAGCAATAATATATCAGCTAAGAACATTTGGATTTATAAGACTAACGAATACTGGAGTAATTTGAAAAAAATCGAAAACAACAAAAACCCATATTTCTTCAATGAAACTTCGTGCTCTTAGAAATTGTTTTATCTGCGAGATTTCAATATTTTATGGGAAAATTATTTGTATCGATTACTGCCTGGCATCTACGGGGCATGGAATCGATCATTGTGTCCATGGTTGATTGGGGAATCTTCTTCCACTTCTCCTGGAGAAATTTGAACTTCTTGTCGATGTTTGAAGCAGTTTTACCGGTCAATCTCCTCTCCAATTCCTCCCATAAGTGCTCAATGATGTTCTGGTCCAAGCTTTGACTCAGCCAATCCAAAAGAGTGTCACGGCGGCGGTTGAACCAGTCGTGCACGTAATGAGAACGATGCTTGGGACCATTATCCTGTTGATACAGAAGGGTACGGCCTACGCTAGAAAAGGCCCAGGATCTCATGATGTTCTCCAAAATATTCTCATATCCGTAGCGGACGAGATTACTGACGATGTGTTTGAGAAAACCCATTCCCGTGGTGGAGAAGCAACCCCAAACCATGTGGTTCAGAAGTCATCTTCATTGGACCCGCCAGGACTGGGCCAATATTGTCTGGTCGGACGAAAGCAAGTACAACTTGTTTGGAAGTGACGGTGTAAAGTGGATTCATCGTCCTACCGGCATTCGCTACGTCCGCAAGTATCAACTGCCAACCATGAAGCACGGTGGCGGTTCCTGCATTGTTTGGGGTTGCTTCTCCGCCAGGGGAATGGGTTCTCTCAGGCGCATCGTCGGTAATCTCGTCCGCTACGGATATGAGAATATTTTGGAGAACACTATGAGATCATGGGCACTTTCTAGCGTAGGCCGTGCCTTTGTTTATCAGCAGGATAATGATCCCAAGCATCGTTCTCATCACGTGCGCAACTGGTTCAGCCGCCGCCGTGTCACCCTTTTGGATTGGCCGAGTCAGAGCTCGGACCAGAACATCATTGAGCACCTATGGAAGAAATTTGAAAAGAGATTGACTGGTAAAACTGCTTCAAACATCGACAAGAAGTTCAAACTTCTCGAGGAGGAGTGGAAGAAGATTCTCCAATCAACCATCGACACAATGATCGATTCCATGCCCCGTAGGTGCCAGGCAGTAATTGATACAATTAATTTTCCCATAAAATATTGAAATCTCGCAGATAAAACAATTTCTAAGAGCACGAAGTTTCATTGAAGAAATATGGGTTTTTGTTGTTTTCGATTTTTTTCAAATTACTCCAGTATTCGTTAGTCTTATAAATCCAAATGTTCTTAGCTGATATATTATTGCTTGATGAAGAAACTCTGAAAAAATCAGATTGATTCGTTCTATATCGAATGAGATATGGTCGAAAAACCATAATATGATATCTTTATGGCCGGTACTGTATGTGCGAATCTCATGGAATTGATCACAAGACTACCGTTGTATACTATCAGAGATCTAACGGTGCCGCTCACAAGGCTGAAATGCTCCAGAGAATCGACGTGAGAGAGTGAACATGAGAGAAGAGACGCGCGTCACGATGGCCGAGATTGTGCATTGCAGAAGCGTCACAAACTTCGTATCCATGTCGTTTTCAGGAATTGCACAAGAGTTTTTTGGTAACAGAATCTACTACTACAACACAGAATTCAGCTGAAATGCGTTCGCCAGTCCGTCCAAGATTTTTTTGGATAATCGAGAGTTCTATGATAATATTTTCTAAGAATTTCAGAAGGCTCCAATGGTCCGAGAAACGACGTAGGATAGTGATGCCAAGAGAAAAGACGCGCGTCACTCCTATCACCATATCGCGGAATCCGGAATGCGGAAAACGAAAAAATTTTTTTCACGGAATCTGGAATCCGGAAGACGGAATGAAAAAAACGGCGGAATCCGGAATTCCGCTCTTCTCTGGTATTATATTGTCGAAAAACCATAATATAATACCTTTATGGCCAGTTCTGTAATTACAGAGCTGGCCAAAAAGGAATTAATAATCTTTTTTCCAATGTTCGAATAAATTGTTATAATTTTTCAAAATTTACATTTTTTTGCCGAAATCAAAGTTTCAATTAACGTGATTTAACTTCAAAAACATGCAAAAAAATTTTCATGACCGCACTTCACCTGTGAGCCAAGTAATCTCGAAAAAACCGATTATTAATACCTTTATGGCCAGAACTGTATCTCAGATATTCAGGCTGTTTCACAAAGCTGAAATGCTCCGAGGAATCGACGTGAGAGAGTGACCCCGAGAGAAGAGACGCGCGTCACTATTCTGGAACTCCACTTCTCGAATGCTATTCCGATGATACAGAACAGGGAAAAAGATAGAGAGATAGATAGAGAGCAATACGGTTGCAATACCCCGCCCACAAGAAGAGACACGCCTCCTCTTCCTTCCACTATTTATTCCGAGTCACTTCTGCTCGATGCTCATTTGCAGTATGCCCTCATCACCCTGAGCTGAGCTGAAAGCATTACAATCTCTTGTACGAGTTTCTTAGTTTTTAGAAATATTTCCTGTATTTCATTCGTTTTCCTTTTTCGCTATGAGATTCCGTGTGTACTGTAATAGCCGGGCGTCCATCCCACCGCCTATGCTATAATTCGAAATCTCTTTATCTCAGTTTCTGATTGATACTGAAGAGATGCAAAGTGCTTTACATGTTTCGTCAGTTAAGAGCATCTTGAGGTCTCCACTATGAGCTGAGATAAACGAACTGAAAGTTACGGTAGGGCATTGTCCGGCAATTAGAGTAAATACAGTATGCGTTGGTGCGTTTTCAGTACTCGAAATTCTTAATTTTCAGAACAATATGTCTGCCGGAAGACCACTAACCTACCCTAGTCTACAATGCATATTATACCATTTGGAAGCCAATCTGAGGTGACTTTTTACCTCTTTCTTCACTGAAAACTCGAAAAAAAAAGAAATTATTGTGCGACTTCTCCCAAGAATACGGTTGCTCGCGGAATCTGATTTCCGCGTGAAACCTGAGTTTTCACGGAAATTCCTTGCAATTCCTCGATAGCCATGACATCAAAGGGAGAAGTGGCACAGAAAACTAGTCAGATTCACTCTGAAATTATATTTTTGGCATTATGGCAAAGTGCCAGAGCCGATCAATATTCCTGAGAGCTCGTTAAAACCGAAATGTTTCAGATTCAACCTAGCTCGATGCTGTCCGTCGATCGAAAAAGTGGAGAAAAAAATTCCGCTGAAAATCCAGAATCTTGTCTTTGGCCTTCAACAATTTTCAATAAATAATGTTCATTACGATGTCTCATTAATCTGCGAAGCTCTCGGAGATGGAATCGAGTCGAAATACGGATTCGAGAGCGATGTGGATAACAAACTAGTTAACTATAATGATTCATTCCTCAATTCAATAGAGCCTATTCAATTCAATAGAGTACTTCCACTACCTTTAGGTTGGATTACTTTGATTCGGAAGAAGAAATGGCGGAGAATGCGAGATGGGAAGCCTTCCGGAATGTAATGGATCGCGGCCCACGCGGAAAGTTCAGCCACCACATACTCCTGGAATCTTGGAGCACCGAATCCCAGATTGGAAAACGAATCGAGAGGGTGGCGTATAATAAAACGTTGAGCGAGGCCAGGGATTACCTGGCTAACAAATTCTTAAGCGGACGCATTGTTCATGTGGATTCGCTGTTCATCCAGGACGATGAAGAATTTATGCCACCATTACCTTCAAAAGCGAAGCTGACGTGAGTTCTTAAATCAGATGTCTTTTTTATTTTCGCAAATTTACAGTATTTTCAATTGTGTGTTTCCAGAGTCGCTCACCTGAGGAAGATTAACAACGAGGAATGGAGCTTTGATGCCGTCAGATCGATTCTAGATGGAACTCCATTGAAATCTGTGTGCCTGGAAGAACCAGGGCGGGTTGATGATCCGATAGTCACAACTGCAAAGAAAGTGGTTGTCTATGGGCTTGCATCAGAGCTGCTGAGTGTCGGACCGGAAATTCCACGGGTACATGTTGTCGGAATAAATAACCATCAGGAAGATCTTCGCCATTTGCTAAATCATCTGATAACCCATGGGCGGCCAGCGGGCACTTTTTATTCCGTGGAAATATACTGGCCATGGGACCACGAATCGTTATTCGAAAGAATCAGGAATATAAGAGGCGCGAAAATAATAGAGTTTGAAAAAGCCCAGTGAGTTATTTAATGGAAGACTGTAAACATCTGAATTTCTTTTTTTTCAGAAATCACTCGGGATACGCAATTCTACGAGTAATCGACGGATCCGAACTTCATGTGCGTTGCGTTCCCTTTGAAGGCGATGAATGGAGATGTTTGGCCACTGTAACTTTCCAGTTTTATCGAAAAGGACACTCTGGCCTCACCTTTTCCTTGTAATTGCAAATTTCTCGTCGTTTTGTTTCTTTCTTCCTGTGTTATGATCGTTAACTCTTTGTATTTCCTTAATAAACATTTAGAAAAACGATGCTTTTTATTTCAATTTGATCATAGAAAAATATGAATAAATTGCGTAGCTGTTTCTGACCATAATGAATATGTACATTGTACTGGCTATCGCCGCTTCGTGTCTCCGTGTACGATGGGCATTTCTATAGTCCTTTAATAGCGTTAAACATTGTTCAGTAAAGTTCAGCACATTCAACTCCGACGACTTTTCCGACGTTTTCAAGGTTAAAACCTTGAAAACTGAAAAACGAATTGACTTGAGTCGTCAGAAAAGCTACCAAGAATTCAGAGAATGGGTTGATGAGGACAGCGAAGACTTGGATTCCAGTTCATTTGAAAAACAGATTCTAGAGCAAAATGAGAGTTTTGCTAAGGAATTAGAAGAAAAAAAAAAGAAACGGCAAAAAAGAATGGAAGAACTCGAGAAAGAGAATCGCTGAAAATGTTCGAAATGCTACTTCATTGTATTAATCTTAAATCCCGATTCAACGAACAAGAACAGGCCAATATTCAATGACTACCTAATCTTTGGCTACTTGATCAATGGCTACCTTTTGAATTTTTTGAATTTTTTGAAAATGTTGAAAATTAAATTGAATTTTGCTCATTTTTCTGAATAGTTTTCGACTTTTAGATCATTTTTGCGTGGAAATCGTATTTACTAAATCAATGGCTACAAACTAGGTAGCCATTGAATATTGGCCACAAGAACAGCAATGGAGCGATTGGATTCAAGGAAGCAGGTTAGAACTATTAATAGAGCGAATAAATGAGCCTCTGAATCTTTCCAGACAGTGCGTCGTAAAGCTTCTCAACCACTTTTACCTGTTTTATGAGATTATAGAACGAAATCATGGTGGTTTGCGGAACGATAATAAGGTTAATAAGATCGAGCTGCAGGTATCGAAATTTCTCGTCGATTTTTTTTTCTTTTCTAGCTATATCAATTGATCTTTTTTTCCGCTTATATTCACTTGCCTTTTAATTGTTTCCAATGTCCTTTCCAGTTTTTCAATAATTAATAAATAAATAAAAATAATAAGCACATCTCTTTTTTGAAATCTGAAAGCGTTGAAATCTAAAAGCACTTGAAATCGACTTACATCAGAGAAAATGGTGCTGTAACTCGTCATTCTTCTGAATTCTTCCTTTTGAACCTTCTACAGAACGTATTTCAGACTTTTTCCTAAAATCTAATAGATGAATTTTTGAATTAAACGCTATAAAAGAGTCTGAAAATCATCGAAAATTATTTGAAAACTTTTATCGAAATTAATAGTCCAATAGAGCGCATTTGCATGACGTGTTCTAATTGGGCACATATACTCATGTCGAATTCTTGATTTCTGCTTTTCGTTAAATACGTTTTGATCTATCTAATTCACTAATAATTATAAAGAATTCGAATGTTCGACCCTTTTTTTAATTCCACCAAAAGCTTCTTCGAATTAAAATAATTTTGCGTTTTGCCGACTCCAATTCGATAAATAAATGTCAGAGAAGTATGTTATTAAATTTCATTGAGGTGAATCCAATAATCCGAAATTTCTGCTGTATTTTTTCAACATTTTCAGATGATCTTAGAAAAATAGCTTATCACTTCTAACACAATTTTTAAATAATTGGTTTTTTTCATGTTTTTCGTATAAATTACTTTTCCTCTCTCCGTTGCAGAGTATTTCCCGACTATACAATATTATGGAAAGTTTACTTAATAAATGGAAAATGCTGAATCTGTCCACGGACTCTTGTGTCAAAGTTTAGTATTCCTTGTTGATGAGGTGAGGTTATACTTCCGTAGAGCGCTGCATTTTTGGTAAATTTTGGAAATTGGATTTTTTTTCAAAAATTATGTCTCAGATCTTCCTTTTATCGAAAAAAAGCAAATATGATTTTCAGATTTTCAGCAAGATTTTCAGCTTGTGTACTTTAGAAAACGCGTGCTGCTGGAAATGGAAAATCTGGAAACTCCTCACGAGTACAGTTGAATTGAAGAAAGTTAGCAGGCTAAAGCGGAGAGAGCGCATTTTCCCATTGTTTTTAAATCTGGGCTTCGTGGTGAGAGATCTTTGTCTAATTTTGCATCGATTTGACTTTTTTCATAGGCATTATTACTAAAAATAATAATCTGAGTGAACAAAAAGTAAAATATAATCGAAAAACTCAAAGAAACAACAAGAACCAAAAAAAGAAAAACCGACACCGACTGCTTCCATTGATTTAAAGCACAAGGCTCCTCTCAATTCTCATATTAAAATTAAATATTTAATTTTAATTTTCATATCATATTAATTTTGGTTATTTGCTTAACGGGAAAACAGAAAAATGATGCTTTTTTCGTCAGTACTTCAGAATTGAGAGAGTTCAGATTTGAGCTGCCATCAGTGCAGGTTGATGCTCAGACGGGTTGCTCAATCGATTCTCTCTCTATTTGTAGATTTCCATTTGCCTAAATTTCAGGAATTTCTCAATGAAATCACTGTATATTCTTTATATTATCTATCTGTAAAACTGCTTATTGTACCGTATCCTACACTCATAAATCCAAGGATGTTTGCTCTCGAAATGGGAAGTGTGCTCAACAATATTTACAACCGCCCGTCACGGAAAACAGAAGAAATGAGATGATCATATTCTTTACGAACGGAGTCCAAATGAGTATTGTCATCATTTCGGATATCATCATTTACATAGATGACGTTCAAAAATTACAGAAGTTTTTTCTTTTTTAGATTTGGCATTTCAGAATTAGCAAAATGCATACAAAAACTATAAGTTTTCAATGATGAATCTGAAAATTTCAATTGATTACTCTGAAACAAAATGCATTTTTAATTTTATTTTTGTAATTTTAAAAGAAGCGAATTTCATATTCTTTTTTATTATTTTTTTAATTTATAAAAAGAAATTTCTTTTTTCTTTTTTCGTTAGTTGTTCGTTGCCAATTCTGAGGTCTTTTGACGTCAATTTTTTTATTCAGAAGTCATCAAAAGCTTTATGAGACTCATGACTGTGAAAATCTGTAAAAAGAAAGCAACGCAAAGGAATTTCAGTGAGATTTAAAGCATTTCACAGTGTTATCATTCACATTTCTTCCGGTTGACGAGATTGGTTACAGTATGCCATCATTCTGGAAATCTGCATTCTGCTCTTGTCATTCACACTTCACCACATACGGAAGTAAGGTGATGATGTCTTCGGCGACTTGAGAGGAGTGAGTCGTGCAGGTGGACAGTCTGGGGATCCATTTCACTCGATTTCTCGCAAAGGGTCACTGATCGATACAGTTTTAGTCATGCTCTATTGTCTCCAGTGGTCCCCCCCCCTCTTCCGGAGTAAGCCACGCCCCTGCCTATAAAAGGGCAGAAGGGGTACAGTCAGAATATCATTCTGACAATTCATTTTATTCCATTATACTCACATAATCATGAGTCTCGAAATCTCAGTGCGCCTCGTTGATGAGGATCTTTGGATGGAATGTTACCCTAATATGGAGATGCTGTCCAGGAAATCTCTAATATCTCCAGAATTGGGATTTACCATCAAAGGATTGGATAAAAACGGAAAATATAAATTGACAATTTCACTCAGAAGGGTCGATAGTATAAGGTAAGTTTCTATCAAAAATACTTTTTATATTTATTTTAGAATTCTATTTTTTTTTCAGATATACTATCAATTCGGATAAGAATAACTGGATTGTTTCTACAAAAAGAAACGCGCTGCCCATTCATTATTACAAGGAAGTTGAGCATGTAGGTGGAATCAAATCTGGTGAAGAGTGGATGAGTGGAGCCGTTATGTTCACAAAATTGAAATTGTCGGCAAACGTGAAAGATGAAGCCGAAACGAACGTTATTTATGTGAATACAATGCATAAATACGTGCCAGTGCTAACTGTAATCGATGTCGACAACGATAATATGAGAACAGGGTTTCAAATGGATTTTGCACAGATCATTCCAGTATCGGAATACCAGCACAAGGACATTGGAAACTGGAAGGCGCGCCACAACAAATTCGCCACCATAGCCAATGGAGGACAAGGGAAGTCGCGAAAGCGACGAAATGAGGATGGAGGTGAGCCAATACCAAAGAGAAGAGCACAGTCTGCTCAGAACAATACTTCTTCGCCTCATGAGAATCCATTCAATTCGACGGAAAATCTGCCAATGTGCCCTGAAGTCCATCCAAACTATTCTCCGGAAGCGCAGTACAAAGCAGCTGAAAATCAGCCTTTGATGGACTGGAACCCCCATCAAAATGTATTTATTAATCCCTATGATCCCCAACAATTCATAGCTCCGCCCCCTCCGATACCAAACTATAATTATCCAAATTATTTTGTGAATAATTGGGAAAATAATCATTTCGAAAATGGATATTTCCAGAATGAAAATAACCATTTTCAGCAATATTTTCCCAATTATTAATCTCTAATTCTGTAATATTTAATGTATTTAATTATTAATTTAATTTCAAATTTATTCGTATTTTTTGTTAATTCCTCCCATCTGATTCCTCCCAAAATCAGTCATTTCTCATTCGATAATTTGCTGTGATTGTAACCAGTGATACGATTCTAATTCCCAATTATTTTTATTAATATTTACCACTGCAATAATAATAATAATAATGTTTTATCATTTTCCCTGTAATTTCCTTTTTGTAATTTAATAAATATTATTGATTAATACAGTTTTGAAGAAAAGAAAATCATTAAAATTTCAGCAATTTTCATGAAAAATGCACATTTCTCAAATTTAAAAGTATCGATTTTAATCGTTATCGATAATTATTAAAAATTAAATAAAAGTTTTCGTTTATCCGCTGTTTTCCGCTGACTTCTGACGCTTTAACGGAGGAATTCATTTGCTTCAAAGGATCAACGATTGATCATCAGCTGATTGATCAACGGAATCAAAGAGGATTCAGTATTCTTGATTCTGATAGAGAAGCTTTGAACTTGAATTTCAGCTTGTTGGTTGTCGGTTTTCGTTGTATTTTCCAGACATTTTGGCGAATATCTGAAAAGTTTTAAACTGAAAAACCTTAAATATTCTGAAATTCTCAACGGCACATCAATGAAATATAATTTTGGAAGAATGCAATGAAGAGCGACTATCCAAAACATTCAGTGCAATAGAGCACTAAAACTGCAGACTGCACCAAACTGTGCAAACTATATGCATATACTACAAATCTGATATTTGAAGAGTGAGACAGAGGGCATCTGGAGAACTATAAGAAGCAGTTTCAGTCGAGCAATTAGGTTTTTCTTGGCGATGTTTGCGAATAACGATCGATGCTTTTCCTTTTTTTTTATAATTCTCTAATTGTGTAAATTATTCGAATATATTACGAATCTAATCTTAAAAATAAAAGACAGAGGGCATCTGGAAAATTCTGAAAAATACTATGTGAAAAAAGCTGAAAACAGTCCCCATGAAGAGAGAAAAGCTTAGAATGCTCTTGATTTTGGAGCAACTGACAGTGGAGCAGTGTGTGGAATAAAGTCCAATCTGTTTTCTGCATCTCAGACGCTTCAATCTGAGCTGGTGCGACTCTTACGGGATTTCTTAATTTCTCTAAACTTAAAAACATTTACAACATGACGCCTTCATTAAACTTAAAGTATGAATCTGTTATATTCTGAAATTTGCTTTTCATTTGAGTCCTTTCCGAGCAAAACTCGAAAATTTTAGATGAAGGCAAAATAAGATTTCTACAAAATCATAGTATTTGTTATTTCAGAGAATTTAATGAAATATTTATAAATATTCTCCAAATTTCTCATTGAAATCTTTCTGTATTTATAAGAATTCGGAATATTTCGAAATTCCAAATGAATTCAAAATTCTGTAACTTTCAGACGTCGTTGCACATTTACTTTTTGGCGTTTCGAAATGATGAGAATAGTCATTTTGATGCCATTTTCCGGAATTCTCCAGATGCCCTCTGTCTTCTATTTTTAAGATGATATTCGTAATCTATTCGAATAGTTTACACAATTAGAGAATTATCAAAAAGGGAAAAGTGCCGATGGTTACCTGCAAACACCGCCAAGAAAAACCGAAAAACGAATCCGAGTTTCAGATTACAGATCACTTTCAGCGATAAAAAAATGTTTAATTTTGATAATTCGGGTGGATTTTGTAGTTATTGGATTAACGGGAAAACTGAAAAATGGGCTTTCAATTTGCTTAAATTTCAGGAATTTCTCATTAAATTCACTGTCTTTTCTTCATATTATCTATCTGTAAAACAATATTATGGATTTTCGATCAGAACTACCTGAAATTTTGATCAATCTTCCTGAAACTTTCAGAGTAGCACAACAGCTATGCATTAGCTCCACAAATCCAAATTCTCTTAGCTTAGCTTCTATATCGAATGAGAAATGCTCAAAAAACTATAACATTATAAATGTATGGCCAACACTGTACATCTGAAAACGCTGAGCTCAGAGAAAAGGAAAAATGCGTTTTCAGCTTTGGATTTTAAAGTTTTCTTCGTTTTTATGCTGCTTGCACGGCGTCAGAGACGGAAATGGAGCAATCGAGCTCCTTTCAGAATCAAGGGGAAGCGCGTGTCATAATCCATTCAGCATGACTGAGCACAGTGCACGGAGTGGCCAATGCTCCGCAAACCATGATTCAGACACGTCATGAATTCTCGAGAATTTCTCGTAAATTTCTCGAGAATTTCTCGAAAAATTTCTCGAGAAATCGCGAAAAATGATTTGAATGGAAATAAACAGATTCTTCGTCCTGTATTCCGAAGAGGATTCGTCAGATTGCTCACAATACCTTCCTACTGCCGTTAGCTAGCTCAAGTGAGCTTTCGCGTAAGATACAGAACAAATGGTGTATGCACACTACACACCAGACTTGACGACAAGCTCTTAGCTTTGCGATGCTATGGTCGAGATCCGAGAAAGTACGGTAGGCTGAAATTTTGTACTCTACAGCAGAGAAGGGCGGAATTCCGGATTCCACCGTTTTTACATTCCGTATTCCGGAATACAGATTCCGTAAAAAAAAGTTTCCGTTTTCCGGATCCCAGATTCCGAGTTCCCAAAATCCAATTCCGCCCTATTCTGTTGTAAAGCAATTTTTTTCACGGAATCTGGAATCCTGAAAACGGAATGTAAAAAAAAAACGGCGGAATCCGGAATGCGGAATGCGGAAAACGGAATTTTTTACCATTAATGATGGGAAAAAATGATGTAAATGCGCTCTGTTCGCAAAGATTTTTGCGGGACTTCAAAAAAGTATACTTTTCACAACAATTGAGAATAAAGTATTAAAACTCATAGTTGCGCGGAATTGGGTTTTCGGAACTCGGAATCCGGAAAACGGAAAACGGAAAAAAATTTTTTTCGCGGAATCCGGAAAACGGAAAACTGAAAAAAAAGAAAAAACGGCGGAATCCGGAATGCGGAATGCGGAATCCGTAATTCCGCCCTTCTCTGCTTTACTCTGAACACAATGTGTTTTATTTGACCAACACTATATCTCTCTCTATGTCAGAAGAATTCAAGACGAAGACCAAGACCAAGACGAAACGATGGCTAAGACGAAGAACAGGGCGAAAAAGAGACGAAGTCGAAGATGAAGACGAAAAGAAGAAGGTTTTCAGGGCATTTCAGAAATAAGGTTTTCACGAAAGACAAAAACAAAAAGTCGTCTCTCGATTCGTCTTCGTTCGTCTTTCAGTTCGTCTTGCAACACAGTATCTACTTCTGCGTCAAACAAATTCAAGAAGAAGACGAAGACGAAAACGAGACGAAAAGGTTTTCAGGGAATCTTAGAAATAAGGTTTCCACGATCGACGAAAACAAAAAGTCGTCTTTCGGTTTCGTGGCCATAAAGGTATCACATTATAGATTTTCGATCAGAACTACCTGAAACTTCGATCACTTTTGCTGAAAGTTTCAGAGTAGCACAACAATTATGCATTAGCTCCAAAAATCCAATATTTCTTAGCTTAGCTCCTATATCCAATGTGAAATGGTCGAAAAACTATAACATTATACCTTTATGGCCAGCACTCTTCATTCCAATTGCTCTTTGGCTCCTTTAGAGCCGAGAATTTGGATGAAATGAGTTTCCTAATGGAGAGCAGCCTTCAAAATCTGTAATAACTTCCTTTCAGAATTTGCAGTAACGCTGACGGAATCAATGAATTGTCATTCTAGCGGAATGCGCAAACTTGAGCAATTTGGGATTGAAATCAGAAAAAAAAAGAATTTCTGACTTCGAGCAAGCGGAATGAAACGATCTTTGATGACTCGCCAATGATCTTTGACTTTTGATTATTTGACTTCTTTAGTGCTCCTCATTTCTGAAAATACCCTTTGATTTTCGGCTTTTTTCCTCTGAAGACGTGGAAAAATTCGAATTCGAGGTTTGAGAAGACCTATTCGGAAAACTAGCCACAGAAATCTGGAAGAGTCTGGAAGAAGCTGCATGAGGTTCTCTACGGATTCGGATTGCAGAGATTGCTTAACGACGTTTCAGAATCTGGAGAATCTGGAATCCGAGCGCACTTCATGTACAAAACGCGTCAAAAATGCGACAACAACAACGACGTCTTCAGAAAGATCTGATGGTTGCACAAGCCAAGAGCACAACGTCGAAAATCTGGGTTTCCGGATTTTATTGGCTGTGGAAATAGGCTGAAAATTACAGCACTGACCAAACTTTGCTCATAACTTTGCTCAAAATTGCTCCATCGCGCTGAAACTTTTTAAAGCTGTTATTTTTTGCTTTCTGAAAGAATCTGCATAAGGTTTTCTTTGCTCAACGTCATTTCAGAATCTGAAGAATCTGGAGAATCCAGAATCCGAGAGCACAAAAATTGTGACCTAATTCGACAATAACAACAATAATCCACTAGCGACGGCAATCTGGAAGAAGCTGCTTGAGGTTCTCTACGGATTCTGATTTCAGAGATTTTCAAGAATCAATGGAAGAAACATGAGGCTCATTTCAGAATCTGGAGAATCTGGAATCCAAGCGCATTTCATGTACAAAATGCGTCAAAAATGCGACAACAACAACGACGTCTTCAGAAAGATCTGATGGCTGCGCAAGCCAAGAGCACAACGTCGAAAATCTGGGTTTCTGGATTTTATCGACGGTGGAAATAGGCTGAAAATTACAGCACTGACCAAACATTGCTCAAAGTTGCTCCATCGCGCTGAAACTTTTTAAGCCTAAGCCTAAGCCTAAGCCTAAGCCTAAGCCTAAGAATCTGCATAAGATTATCTACGGATTCTCATTACAGAGATTGCTTAGAATTTGGAGAATCTGGAATCTGAGAGCACTGTTTTATTAGAACCCCATAATCTTGAATAACGTGGAGTCAAGATGAGCTATAAATTGATAAGACTGAAAAAATTGCAGACAACGGCCTTCTTTCCTTCAGACGACAGTTGTTCTATATCCATCAGCTTTACACAGTGCTTCAACTCTTCCAGCGACTTAATTTTGTGGAGCAAAAGAGCAAAGAGGTGGCGCAAATCGTACCAGACGGCGAGATTCAATAATTCTTCGAACGCAATTTCAGTTGAATAAATTAGAAAGAGCTCGCATCGTCGAACGACGGTAAGACCTCGATAACGGAATGCAATTGGAAGGAGCCTCCGTACTTGATCATCTGGAAGAGCACTTCTTATTTTCAGCGTTTTTAGATTCGTTTCTCTTCAAAAATACCATTCAATTCAAGTGGAACACCGTGAATTAGCTGAAGCAGAAGAATGTAGTCTTTCAGATTATTCTGAACCAATCTGCAATTCACAATTTTCGCCGTAGTTATCATTTGCTCAAACACTGGAGAATGGAAAATGAGCATCTGAAAATGAGCATTTAGAGCATTCTAAAAAATGGCTGAAAACCTGCTGTTTGGCATAGCAATTACGGGTTTTCTTGGTTGAAATATAGTGAAATGTGAACATTTTGTCATCTGGAAACGGATCGTGAAAATTGAACATTCGGGTACGCTTCTCGTCATCGCTGATCACATCAATCCTCAATTGAACCATGACGGGGAAGCGGATTCCGTCAGAGCTATAGACGTCCAGAACGAGCCGTGAAAAAATGTCTCCTACAAAATAGGAGGATCCTGATATCGCGTCCTTCACTTTGTGATCCAGAATGTAGGTGGCAGCCCCTGGATTTCGGCTCGTGAGCATAATCTTAACTTCTCCGTCCAGTTTCAGCTATTGCGAAGCCTGGTTGTATTTCCAACCCAAATAAAAGGTGAGAAGTGAAGCACCATCAACCGTTATGTAATTAAATTTCAATTCCCTGTAAAAAGGCGCACTAAGACACTAAAGTTTCTTTGGGATTTTCAGCATATTTTTAGAGTGCCACCTTGATTTACCACCGCGCCCTTTACTCGCCCTCTTCATTTCCCATCCTTCCTATATGCATTCTCCACGTTGAGATCTTCAAGCAGCGGTGGTCGAGTGGTGAAGAGGGAAGGATGGGAGTCAAGGGGTTTCTGGTTCGGTTCCGCATTCATGGCAGCAGATTTTGCTTTTCTGATTTTGCTTTTTTTTTAGTTTAATTGGATCATGATCACTGTGTCGTTTCGAAAAATGCGTTTTTCGGAAAATTTCCGAAAAATTCTCGGGAAATTTTTCTCGTTGATTTCTCGAGAATTCTTCGGAAATTTCTCGAGCGCTTTGCGTTATTTCGGAGTGTCGTTCGAACTAGTTTCTTATTATTTTTTATAGAAATTTTTTTTTCGAGAAATTTCGAAAATTTTCTCGTTGATTTTTCGGAAATTTCTCGAGAAATCGCGAAAAATGATTTGAATGGAAATACGATAAACAACGCGCTTTGCGTTATTTCGGAGTGTCGTTCGAATTAGTTTATTATTTTTTTTTATCGAAATTTTTTTTTCGAGAATTTCTCGAAACATTTTTTGGGAATTTCTCGAGAAATTCTCAAGAAATCTTTCTCGTTGATTTTTCGGAAATTTTTCGAGAAATTTTTCGAAACATTCTCGAGAAATCAACGAGAAACATTTCTCGAGTAAGCTCCACGCGTGAAAACAGTAACAACAAACAATTTTACAAAAAAAATGAGAAAAACCTCCAAAAATGACTAAAAACCATTGGACCTTTCAATATCTCACCATGACTGCCCTGCGACTTTCATTTTCTGAAATTCACTTCTGACAATTGGAGACGTGATCACGAAAGTTTTGGAATCTGGAAACTTGATACCATTGAAGAATGTTGTAAGACTATCATGGCACTTCTCTTACTTTTTAATTTTTTAACCATTTTCGGAGAATTTCAGTTTGCAAATGATTATTCTGAAATTATTTTGTAGTTTGTAGTTTTTCAAATGAAACAGTGCAACAATGATTCGAAATGTTCAAGGAAAAACATTATTTTTTTTGCGTTTCTCTTTGTTTTTGTTTTTAGAGAGGAGGCTTTGTCGAGTTGCTGAGCTCTATTTCCGCGTGCTCCAGAATCCACACAGAGTATTTTCCAGATTTTTCAGACAAATTTCGAAGAGGAGCTGGATCTCCGGCAAGCATTACACTGAATGATCGTCGAAATCTTAATTGCTCGACTGACACTGCTTCTTATAATTCTCCAGATGCTCTCAGTTTCATTCTTTAAACATCAGATTTGTAGTATATGCAGATATTTTACACAGTTTGGTCCAGTCCGCAGTTTTAGTGCTCTGTTGCACTGAAAGTTTTGGATAGTCGCTCTTCACTGAATCCTTGAGCACAACCCTTCCAAAATTATACTCCATTGACGTACCGTTGAGCATTTCAGAATATTTTGGATTTTTCAGCTTGAAACTTTTCAGATATTCGCAAAAATGTCCGGAAAATACAACGAAAACCGACAACCAACAAGCTGAAATTCTAGTCCAAAGCTCCTATATCAGAATCAAGAATACTGAATCCTCTTTGATTCTGTTGATCAATCAGTTGATGATCAATCGTTGATCTTTCGAAGCAAATGAATTCCTCCGTTAAAGCGTCAAAGTCAGCGGAAAACAACGGATAACGAAAACTTTTATTTAAATTTTGACAATTATCGATAACGATGAAAATCGATAATTTTAAAATTGAGAAATGTGCATTTTTCATGAAAATTGCTGAAATTTTAATGATTTTCTTTTCTTCAAAACTGTATTAATCAATAATTTTTATTAAATGACAAAAATGAAGTCACAGGGAAATAAAAAAAATTATTATTATTGCAGTGGTAAATGTTAATAAAAATAATTGGGAATTAGACTCGTATCACAGGTTACAATCACAGCAAATTATCGATTGAGAAATGACTGATTTTGGGAGGAATCAGATGGGAGGAATTAACAAAAAATACGAATAAATATGAAAAGAAATTAATAATTAAATACATTAAATATTACAGAATTAGAGATTAATAATTGGGAAAATATTGCTGAAAATGGTTATTTTCATTCTGGAAATATCCATTTTCGAAGTGATTATTTTCCCAATTATTCACAAAATAATTTGGATAATTATAGTTTGGTATCGGAGGGGGCGGGGCAATGAATTGTTGGGGATCATAGAGATTAATGAAGTTTTGATGGGGATTCCAGTCCATCATTGGCTGATTTTCAGCTACTTTGTACTGCGTTTCCGGAGAATAGTTTGGATGGACTTCAGGGGATATTGGAAGACTTTCCGTCGAATTGAAAGGATTCTCATGAGGCGAAAAAGTATAGTTCTGAGCAGATTGTGCTCTTCTCTTTGCTGTTGGCTCATCAGCATCGTCACTTCGCCGTTTTCTCCGTTTACCTTGTCCTCCATTGGCGATGGTGGCGAATTTGTTGTGGCGCGCTTTCCAGCTTCCAATGTCCTTATGCTGGTAGTCGGTTACGGGAATAAATTGCGCCCAGTCCATTTGAAACCCTGTTCTCATATTATCGTTGTCGACATCGATTACAGTTAGCACGGGAACGTACTTATGCATTGTATTCACATAAATAACGTTGGTCTCGAATTCATCTTTGACATTTGCGGACAATTTCAATTTTGTGAACATAACGGCTCCACTCATCCACTCTTCACCAGATTTGACTCCTTCTACATGTTCAATTTCCTTGTAATAATGAATGGGCAAAGCGTTTCTTTTTTTAGAAATAATCCAGTTATCTCTATCCGAATTGATAGTATATCTGTAAAAATGGAATTCTAAAATAAATATAAAAAATTATTTTTGATAGAAACCTTATACTATCGACCCTTCTGAGTGAAAGTGTAATTTTATATTTTCCGTTTTTGTCCAATCCTTTGATGGTAAATCCCAATTCTGGAGATATTATAGATTTCCTGGACAGCATCTCCATATTAGGGCACCACTCCTTCCAAAGATCCTCATCGACGAGGCGTACTGAGGTTTCGAGACTCATGATTATGTGAGTATAATGGAGTATAATAAATTGTCAGAATGATATTTCGACTGTACCCCTTCTGCCCTTTTATAGACAGGGGCGTGGTTTACGACGGAAGAGGGAGGGGGGGGGGGACCACTCTAGACAATAGAGCATGACTAAAACTGTATCGATCAGTGACCCTTTGCGAGAAATTGAATGTAATGGATCCCCAGACTGTCCACCTGCACGACTCACTCCTCTCAAGTCGCCGAAAACATCATCACCTTACTTCCGTATGTGGTGAAGTGTGAAGGACAAGAGCAGCATGCAGATTTCCAGAAGGATGGTATACTGTAACCAATCTTGTCAAACGGAAGAAATGTAAATGATAACACTGTGAAATGCTTTAAATATCATTGAAATCCTTTAGCGTTGCTTTCTTTTTACAGATTTTCGCAGTCATGATTCTCATAAAGCTTTCCATGACTTTTGAATAAAAAAATTTAAAAAATTGACGCCAAAAGACCGCAGAATTAGCAACGAACAATTAATGAAAAAAGAAAAAATAAATTTAATTTTATAAATTAAAAAAATAATTTTAAAAAATATGAAATTCGCTTCTTTTAAAATTACGAAAATAAAATTACAAATGCATTTAGTTTCAGATTATTCAATTGCAATTTTCAGATTTATCGTTAAAAACTTATAGTTTTTGTGAGCATTTTGTTAATGTTCAATTGAATATTCTGAAACAAAATGCATTTTGTAATTTTATTTTCGTAATTTTAAAAGAAGCGAATTTCATATTCATTTTTCTCAATTTTTTAAATTATAAAAATAAATTAATTTTTTCTTTTTTCATTAATTGTTCATTGCCAATTCAGAAGTCTTCTGACGCCAAATTTATTTACTTTACGAGACTGATGACTGCGAAATCTGTAAAAAGGGATTTCAGTGAGATTTAAAGCATTTAAGAGACAATGTCTGAGAGATTCGACCACCAGTAGTTACAGTCTAAAAAAGTTGTTTCAATTAATCTGATTTTTTATATAGTGGGTACTTCAGATGCCCTAAGTACAAAACCGTATTCAGAATTAGGCTCCGCCCCCTTCCAGTTGAGATACGGTAGGGGTGTTTCGAAAAAAATTTTTTTCTTTTTTGAGATAACTTCGATTTCTTTTCTGGAATCGATAACCGGTCACTTATGAAGCATTTTTGTAGTGGAGAACATTTTTCTAGCTTTTCTCCTTCCGACCAAAAAATTGAATTTTCGGAAAAAAATTGTTTCATTTCCGCATTGTGGAAAAAAATATATTACGGGAAGTGAGATCTTATCAGAACTTTATACTTCAGAGTATGGGTTACAAGAATTCATAACTAGTTGGCCGCGGTTTAGGTGCGGCCGTCAGTTATTTCACGATTTTTGTCATTTTTCTACTGTTTTGGTATCATTTTTCCCATTTCTTGCTCTGAGTGATCCGATGGACACATCCATGGACACATTTCTTGTGACCCATACTCTGAAGTATGAAGTTCTTATGAGAATTCACCTCCGGTAATATATTTTTTTTCGACAATACGGAAATGAAACCATTTTTTTCCGAAAATTCAATTTTTTGGTCGGAAGGAGAAAAGCTAGAAAAATGTTCTCTTCTACAAAAATGCTTCATAAGTGACCGGTTATCGGTTCCAGGAAAGAAATCAAGGTTATCTCAAAAAAGAAAAAAAAATTTTCGAAACACCCCTACCATATCTCAACTCGAAGGGGGCGGAGCCTAATTCTGAATACGGTTTTGTACTTGGGGCATCACCAGTACCCACTATATAAAAAATCAGATTAATTGAAACAACTTTTTTAGACTGTAACTACTGGTGGTCGAATCTCTCAGACATTGTCTCTTAAATGCTTTAAATCTCACTGAAATCCCTTTTTACAGATTTCGCAGTCATCAGTCTCATAAAGTAAAAAAATTTGGCGTCAGAAGACTTCTGAATTGGCAATGAACAATTAATGAAAAAAGAAAAAATTAATTTATTTTTATAATTTAAAAAATTGAGAAAAATGAATATGAAATTCGCTTCTTTTAAAATAACGAAAATAAAATTACAAAATGCATTTTGTTTCAGAATATTCAATTGAAATTTTCAGATTTATCATTGAAAACTTATAGATTTTGTGAGCATTTTGCAAATTCTGTAATGCCAAATCTAGAAAAAAAGGAAACTTCTGTAATTTTTGAACGTCATCTATGTAAATGATGATATCCGAAATGATGACAATACTCATTTAGACTCCGTTCGTAAAGAATATGATCATCTTATTCCTTCTGTTTTCAGATATACCTGGTGATGGACAGTTGTAAATATTATTGAGCACACTTAACATTTCGAGAGCAAACGCCGTTGGATTTATGAGTGTAGGATACTGTAGAATAAGCAGTTTTACAGATAGATAATATGAAGAAAACACAGTGAATTCAATGAGAAATTCCTAAAATTTACGCAAAATTAGAAAGCTACAAATAGAGAGGGAATCGACTGAGCAACCCGTCTGAGCATCCTGCAGTGATGTCAACCCAAATCTGAACTCCTTCAATTTTGAAGTACTGACGACAAAAACATTATTTTTCTGTTAAGCCAATAACCACAAAATCCATTGGAATCATCACAATTAAATATTTTTTATCGCTGAAAATGTTTTGTAATCTGAAAATCGGATTCGTTGTTCTGTTTTTCTTTGCAATGTTTGCGGGTAACGATCGATTCTTTCCCAACACTTTGTTAAAAAAAAAGCTGAAAACAGTCTCCATGAAGATAGAAAAGCTCAGAATGCTCTTGATTTTGGAGCAACTGGCAGTGGAGCAAGACCACTCGACAGAATAATTCTTCGCGTGTCCCAATCCGAGAGTCTCTGAAACATCTGAAACCAGACTGACTGAAATTTGATTGAATAATAGCGACAGAGCCAATTTGTGGTCAATTTCTTCTTTTTTTTAAATGAACAAACGATTTTTCAGAGTTTATACCTCTGAAAATGAATAAAATAATTTTTAATAAAGTTAATAAATTAAAAAAAACAATGGCGTATCATTGTGTGGATTAAGCAACAAAAATTCAAAAATCAATTTTTTGTCATTTTTATTGATACTTGGCGATGACGGCGAAGGGGAATGCATAGAGGAAAGAGGGGTACGGAGCTCCGGATTTTCAGATCGAAATATCTAAATTTTCAGAATTCTAGCCAATAAAATTGTTGTAAATATTGCTAGTGTTACTAGAGCATGTCTAATAACATTTTCAGAATCAATTAGGGGAACGATGGGAATTGATAAAATTGCTGTTTTAAGACACCAGATTTTAGTTTTGGCAGCATGACGGGTACTTTGATAGTTTAGAGAATTATTCCAGTCATGCGTCTTTTTAAAGAATATCGAAACCGATAGTTTTTCAAAATTTTGTTTTGTTTTCAGAGATGGGTTCGGCTCAGCGACACTCTCGGATCAAAGCAAGCGAGGAATCATTCGTCGAGTCGCTGAGCTCCATTGCCGCGTATTGAGCAAATCTGTGTTCTCAGAGAATTTTTCAGATTTTCAAGACAAATTTCGAAGAGGAGCTGGATCTCGGGAGGATGACAAGCGAGATGGATGGAATCTCACTCAATCGGTAGTTAACATCGAATGAACGTAAGTGGAATAATATCTGTTTAAGATCCGGTAAGCATGACACTGAATGATCGTCGGAATCCTAATTTCTCGACTGACACTGCTTCTTATAATTCTCCAGATGCTCTCTGTCTCATTCTTTAAATATCAGATTTGTAGTACATACAGATAGTATACGCAGTTTGGTGCAGTCTGCAGTTTTAGTGCTCTATTGCACTGAAAATTTTGGATAGTCGCTCTTCATTGCATTCTTCCAAAATTATATTTCATTGATGTGCCGTTGAGCATTTCAGAATATTTAAGGTTTTTCAGTTTAAAACTTTTTAGATATTCTCCAAAATGTCTGGAAAATACAACGAAAACCGACAACCAACAAGCTGAAATTCAAGTCCAAAGCTTCTCTATCAGAATCAAGAATACTGAATCCTCTTTGATTCCGTTGATCAATCAGTTGATGATCAATCGTTGATCCTTCGAAGTGAATGAATTTCTCCGTTAAAGCGTCGGAACTCAACGGAAAACAACGGATAAACGAAAACTTTTATTTAATTTTTGATAATTATCGATAACGATTAAAATCGATACTTTTAAATTTGAGAAATGTGAATTTTTCATGAAAATTGCTGAAATTTTAATGATTTTCTTTTCTTCAAAACTGTATTAATCAATAATATTTATTAAATGACAAAAAGGAAATCACAAGGAAGATAATAAAACATTATTATTATTATTGCAGTGGTAAATGTTAATAAAAATAATTGGGAATTAGACTCGTATCACAGGTTACAATCACAGCAAATTATCGATTGAGAGATGACTGATTTTGGGAGGAATCAGATGGGAGAAATTAACAAAAAATACGAATAAATTTGAAATTAAATTAATAA
The DNA here is from genome assembly GCA_003052745.1 of Caenorhabditis inopinata. Taxonomy (NCBI): domain Eukaryota; kingdom Metazoa; phylum Nematoda; class Chromadorea; order Rhabditida; family Rhabditidae; genus Caenorhabditis; species Caenorhabditis inopinata. The sequence continues at coordinate 9,978,368 of AP018152.1, read as the reverse complement.
TTAAATACATTAAATATTACAGAATTAGAGATTAATAATTGGGAAAATATTGCTGAAAATGGTTATTTTCATTCTGGAAATATCCATTTTCGAAATGATTATTTTCCCAATTATTCACAAAATAATTTGGATAATTATAGTTTGGTATCGGGGGGGGGGGGGGGCGGAGCTATGAATGGTTGGGGATCATAGGGATTAATAAATACATTTTGATGGTGATTCCAGTCCATCAAAGGCTGATTTTCAGCTACTTTGTACTGTCCTTCCGGAGAATAGTTTGGATGGACTTCAGGGGATATTGGAAAACTTTCCGTCGAATTGAAAGGATTCTCATGAGGCGAAAAAGTATTGTTCTGAGCAGATTGTGCTCTTTTCTTTGGTATTGGCTCACCTCCATCGCCATTTCGTCGCTTTCGCGACTTCCCTTGTCCTCCATTGGCGATGGTGGCGAATTTGTTGTGGCGCGCCTTCCAGTTTCCAATGTCCTTATGTTGGTATTCGGTAACTGGAATAAATTGAGCATTTTCCACCTGGATCCATGTTCTCATATTATCGTTGTCGACATCGATTACAGTTAGCACTGGCACGTATTTATGCATTGTATTCACATAAATCACGTTCGTTTCGGCTTCATCTTTCACATTTGCCGACAATTTCAATTTTGTGAACATAACGGCTCCACTCATCCACTCTTCACCAGATTTGATTCCACCTACATGCTCAACTTCCTTGTAATAATGAATGGGCAGCGCGTTTCTTTTTGTAGAAACAATCCAGTTATTCTTATCCGAATTGATAGTATATCTGAAAAAAATGGAATTCTAAAATAAATATAAAAAGTTTTTTGATTTAACCTTACCTTATACTATCGACCCTTCTGAGTGAAATTGTCAATTTATATTTTCCGTTTTTGTCCAATCCTTTGATGGTAAATCCCAATTCTGGAGATATTAGAGATTTCCTGGACACCATCTCCATATTAGGGTAACATTCCATCCAAAGATCCTCATCGACGAGGCGCACTGAGGTTTCGAGACTCATGATTATGTGAGTATAATAGAATAAAATGAATTGTCAGAATGATATTTCGACTGTACCCCTTCTGCCCTTTTATAGACAGGGGCGTGGTTTACGACGGAAGAGGGAGGGGGGGGGACCACTCTAGACAATAGAACATGACTAAAACTGTATCGATCAGTGACCCTTTGCGAGAAATTGAGTGTAATGGATCCCCAGACTGTCCACCTGCACGACTCACTCCTCTCAAGTCGCCGAAGACATCATCACCTTACTTCCGTATGTGGTGAAGTGTGAATGACAAGAGCAGCATTCAGATTTCCTGAAGGATGGTATACTGTAACCAATCTTGTCAAACGGAAGAAATGTGAATGATAACACTGTGAACTGCTGTAAATATCACTGAAATCCCTTAGCGTTGCTTTCTTTTTACAGATTTTGCAGTCATGAGTCTCATAAAGATTTCGATGACTTCTGCATTTAAGAATTGACGTGAAAGGACCTCAGAATTGGCAACGAATTGGCAACAAATGAAAATAGAAAAAACAAATTTTTTTTTGAAATTTTCAGATTTATCATTGAAAACTTATAGTTTTTGTGAACATTTTGCTAATTCTGAAATGCCAAATCTAAATTTAAAAAAAGGAAAATTCTGTAATTTTTGAACGTCATCTATGTAAATGATGATATCCGAAATGATGACAATACTCATTTGGACTCCATTCGTAAAGAATATGATCATCTCATTCTTTCTGTTTTCCTTGACTGACGGTCGTAAATATGATTGAGCACACTTAACATTTCGGAGCAAACCAACAGCTACTCGACAATCTTTATTCGTCTATGGATGACCGAATTATTGAAGTTGCTCGACAGAATGGTCGTCCTATCGATTATTAATCATCATTCGTCTGTTATTTTCTATTTTTTTACTATTTTGAGCAAGTGAACGTAAGGTTTTGTGGAAACTTTTTAACTCTTTTTTCATAAAATTTTGGGTTTTTCATGATGTGTGAATTTAAGCTTATTTTAAGTTCCTACCATGAAACACCTACGAAAAACTCATATTTTTTGATAGGAAGCATTTTGGTTGAAAAGCCAGTTTTCGAGATTTCGAACATTTTTGGTGTGAACGTAACATTATGTGGAGCACTGTATGTATAGGGTATTAAGCTTTTCAGGAGTTTTTGCTAGGCATCTTGAAAATTCTAGCTATGTTTTTACTCGTCTGAAAATTGAGAGCAATACATTCAGAAAGTATGAAAATATTTACCAAAAAAGATTAATAGACAATTATTTAATCAAAAAATTAAGAAAAAAATTATTTAAAAAACAGATTTTTGAATTTTATTGTTTAATCCACACAATGATACGCCATTTTTTTTTTCATTTTTCACTTCATAAAAAATTATTTTATTGAATTTCAGAGGTATGAACTCTGAAAAATCGTTTATTCATTAAAAAAAAGAAGGAATTGACCACAAAATGGCTCTGTCACTATTATTCAGACAAATTTCAGTCAGTCTGGTTTCAGATGTTTCAGAGACCTTCGGATTGGGACGCGCGAAGAATTTTTCGTCAAATGGTCTTGCTCCACTGTCAGTTGCTCCAAAATCAAGAGCATTCTGAGCTTTTCTATCTTCATGGAGACGGTTTTCAGCTTTTTTCACAAAGTATTTTTCAGAATTTTCCAGATGCCCTCTGTCTTCTTTTTTTAAGATTAGATTCGTAATATATTCGAATAATTTACACAATTAGAGAATTAAAGTTATCCCAAAAAAACACCCACGCGCATTCTTTATGGCCAGTACTGTAGAAATTTATTCGTGAAAAAAATCGTTTTTTTGAAACTTTTAACACGTCTTGGACAGCCAAACAGAAACTATTCGCTTAATAATAAGTTGATTTCTGTCTATTTTCAGAAAAAAAATCATTCGATTTGAAGTTATTACACCGTCTTGAATGCGGCGCTATATTTATGGCGCACCCTGTACAGTAGGATGAAACTGTGCGAGCAAAGACATCGCAGTTCTCTCCTATTGGAGCGCCCCGATGACCTAGGAAATCCGGAAAAAGGTGTCCAACGGCCAGCGTTGCTAAACCTTGTGTTTCCGCTAGGGTGCGGCAAAAATATGGTAACACGAGTTTCACGCAAGCTGGAGAACGCTGGCGCATTTTTAGCGGCTCGATTCTTATTTCATTGTTTTCAGCATGTCTTGGTTACCAAGTTCCCCCAATTTTCTAGCTGTAATTTTTGTTTTTGCGGGTGTTGGTGAGACGGTGAGACGGTAAGAGCCTTCGCGATGGTACGGTGTACAGGATTCGCTACAACGCCCGTAAAAATAGAGATTGCAGATAGAAAAATGGGGAACTAGGTAAAGAAGACGCGCTGAAAACAATGAAATAAGAATCGAGGCACTAAAAATGCGCCAGCGTTCTCCAGCTTGCGTGAAACTCGTGCACACCTCTTTGACGTAATCCATTTGATCGTCTTTTCCGATTCCTGCTAAAGTGAATAGGATTCCAATAATCACAGGTAAGGAGAAGGATAATATTGTTCCAAATACATAAGTCCCATTCGATATCACATGTCGGTACGCCAACTTCGCAATGGACTGATGTCTCTAGATGAAGCAGAAGATCAGACACTCGATTAAAGCAACGAACGACGCTGTGAGCAGCGGCTGAAATCGAAGTGCTCAATTTGCTCTTCTGAACAAGACAGTGCTCACCACAAAATAAACCGAAGAGACCATCCAGTAAGACGCCAAGTACCCGATACAGTAGCCCGCGAGCAACGGAGAAAGAGGAAAGGGTTGCGTGAGGAAGTTGAAGAAAGTGTCGGTTTGAGTGCACAACATCTGAAGCAGGCAGAGCATTAAAGTGCTCGGTTTTGAGCAAACCTGGAAAAGCAGCAGAAAGTAGCGGAAATTGTCGAGTTTTTCGCTTTTCCAAATGATTAAATAGATAACGGCGATGTTGAGGGAGAGAGAGAGGCATCCGATTCCATGGAGGTACGCTATCAACCAAGACGGCGTGGAAAATTCAGCTGACATGATGAAGCTGAAATGAGCACTCTGAAAACACTGAGCTCAGAGAAAAGGAAGAAAAAATGCGTTTTCGCAGCAAATGAAGTGAGAAAAACTGGGGTTACTTGGGTTTTCTGCTGTTTGCACGGCGTCAGAGCTTCTTTCAGTCTCGAGCTCCTTTCAGATCCATTCAGCATGACTGAGCACAGTGCACGGAGTGGCCAATGCTCCGCAAACCATGATTCAGACACGCCATGGCTCACGCTAAACAGATTCTTCGTCCTTCCGAAGAGCGTGATAGGATTCGTCAGATTGCTCACAATACCTTCATACTGCCGTTAGCTAGCTCAAGTGAGCTTTCGCGTAAGCTACTGAACAAATGGTGTATGCACACTACACACCAGACTTGACGACAAGCTCGGAGAAAGTACGGTAGGTTGAAATTTTGTAATTTTCAATACTGGCCATAAAGGTATGATTTTATGGATTTTCGATCAGAACTACCTGAAACTTTGATCAATCTTCCTGAAACTTTCATAGTAGCACAACAGCTATGCATTTGCTCCACAAATCCAAATTCTCTCAGCTTAGCTCCTATATCCAATGAGAAATCGTCGAAAAACTATAACATTATACCTTTATGGCCAGTACTGTACATCTGAAAACCCTGAGATCATAGAAAAGGAAAAATGCGTTTTCAGCTTTAGATTTTGAAGTTATCTTCGTTTTTATGTTGCTTGCACGGCGTCAGATGCGGAAATGGAGCAATCGAGCTTCTTTCAGTCAAGCGCGTGTCATAATCCATTCAGCATGACTGAGCACCGTGCACGGAGTGGCCACTGCTCCGCAAACAATGATTCAGACACATCATGATTTCTCGAGAATTTCTCGTAAATTTCTCGAGAATTTCTCGAAAAATTTCTCGAGAAATCGCGAAAAGTGATTTGAATGGAAATAAACAGATTCTTCGTCCTGTATTCCGAAGAGGATTCGTCAGATTGCTCACAATACCTTCCTACTGCCGTCAGCTAGCTCAAGTGAGCCTTCGCGTAAGATACTGAACAAATGGTGTATGCACACTACACACCAGACTTGACGACAAGCTCAGAGCTTAGCATCGAGATCAGAGAAAGTACGGTAGGCTGAAATTTTGTACTTTACAGCAGAGAAGGGCGGAATTCCGGATTCCGCCGTTTTTACATTCCGTATTCCGGAATACAGATTCCGTAAAAAAATTTTTCCGTTTTCCGGATTCCAGATTCCGAGTTCCCAAAATCCAATTCCGCCCTATTCTGTTGTAAAGCAATTTTTTTCACGGAATCTAGAATCCGGAAGACGGAATGAAAAAAAAACGGCGGAATCCGGAATGCGGAATGCGGAATACGTAATTCCGCCCTTCTCTGCTTTACTCTGAACACAATGTGTTTTATTTGACCAACACTATATCTCTCTCTCTACGTCAGAAGAATTCAAGACGAAGACGAAGACCAAGACGAAACGATGGCCAAGACGAAGACCAGGGCGAAAAAGAGATGAAGACGAAGATGAAGATGATAAGAAGAAGGTTTTCAGGGCATCTTAGAAATAAGGTTTTCACGAAAGACGAAAACAAAAAGTCGTCTCTCGATTCGTCTTCGTTCGTCTTTCAGTTCGTCTTGCAACACAGTATCTACTTCTGCGTCAAACAAATTCAAGAAGAAGACGAAGACGAAAACGAGACGAAAAGGTTTTCAGGGAATCTTAGAAATAAGGTTTCCACGATCGACGAAAACAAAAAGTCGTCTTTCGGTTTCGTGGCCATAAAGGTATCACATTATGGATTTTCGATCAGAACTACCTGAAACTTCGATCACTTTTGCTGAAACTTTCAGAGTAGCACAACAATTATGCATTAGCTCCAAAAATCCAAATTTTCTTAGCTTAGCTCCTATATCCAATGTGAAATGGTCGAAAAACTATAACATTATACCTTTATGGCCAGCACTCTTCATTCCAATTGCTCTTAGGCTCCTTTAGAGCCGAGAATTTGGATGAAATGAGTTTCCTAATGGAGAACAGCCTGCAAAATCTGTAACAATTTCCTTTCCTTTCAGAATTTGCAGTAACACTGACTGAAAACCACACTGAAAATCACTGAATTGTCATTCTAGCGGAATGCGCAAACTTGAGCAATTTGAGATTGAAATCAGAAAGAAAAAAAGAAATTCTGACTTCGAGCAAGCGGAATGAAACGATCTTTGATGACTCGCCAATGATCTTTGACTTTTGATTATTTGACTTCTTTAGTGCTCCTCATTTCTGAAAATACCCTTTGATTTTCGGCTTTTTTCCTCTGAAGACGTGGAAAAATTCGAATTCGAGGTTTGAGAAGACCTATTCTGAAAACTAGCCACAAAAATCTGGAAGAGTCTGGAAGAAGCTGCATGAGGTTCTCTACGGATTCTGATTTCAGAGATTGCTTAGAATTTGGAGAATCTGGAATCTGAGAGCTGTGTTTTATTAGAACTCCATAATCTTGAAAAACGTGGAGTCAAGATGAGCTATAAATTGATAAAACTATAAAATTTGAAGACAACGGCCTTCTTTCCTTCAGAAGACAGTTGCTCTATATCCATCAGCTTTACACAGTGCTTCAACTCTTCCAGCGACTTAATTTTGTGGAGCAAAAGAGCAAAAAGATGGCGCAAATCGTACCAGACGGCTAGATCCAGTAATTCTTCGAACGCAATTTCAGTTGAATGAATTAGAAAGAGCTCGCATCGTCGAATTACGGTAAGAACTCGATAACGGACTGCAATTGGAAAGAGCCTTCGTACTTGATCATCTGGAAGAGCTCTTTTTATTTTCAGCGATTTCAGATTCGTTTCTCTTCAAAAATACCATTCAGTTCAAGTGGAACACCGTGAATTAGCTGAAGTAGAAAAATGTAGTCTTTCAGTTTATTCTGAACCAATCTGCAATTCACGATTTTCGCCGTAGTTATCATTTGCTCAAACACTGGAGAATGAAAAATGAGCATCTGAAAATGAGCATTTTGAGCATTCTAAAAAATGGATGAAAACCTGCTGTTTGGCATAGCAATTACGGGTTTTCTTGGCTGAAATATAGTGAAATGTGAACATTTTGTCATCTGGAAACGGATCGTGAAAATTGAACATTCGGGTACGCTTGTCGTCATCGCTGATCATATCAATCCTCAATTGAACCATGACGGGGAAGCGGATTCCGTCAGAGCTATAGACGTCCAGAACGAGCCGTGAAAAAATGTCTCCTACAAAATAGGAGGATCCTGATATCGCGTCCTTCACTTTGTGATCCAGAATGTACGTGGTAGCCCCTGGCTTTCGGCTCGTGAGCATAATCTTAACTTCTCCGTCCAGTTTCAGCCAATGAGAAGCCTGGTTGTATTTCCAACCCAAATAAAAGGTGAGAAGTGAAGCACCATCGACCGTTATGTAATTAAATTTCAATTCCCTGTAAAAAGGCGCACTAAGCACTAAAGTTTCTTTGGGATTTTCAGCATATTTTCAGAGTGCCACCATGATTTACCATCGCGCCCTTTTCCTTTCATTTCCCATCCTTCCTATATGCATTCTCCATATTGAAATCTTCAAGCAGCGGTGGTCGAGTGGTGAAGAGGGAAGGATGGGAGTCAGGGGTTGCTGGTTCGGTTCCGCATTTATTGCAGCAGTTTTTGCTTTTCTGATTTTGCTTTTTTTTTAGTTTAATTGGATCATGATTAGTGTGTCGTTTGGAAAAATGGGTTTTTCGAAAAATTTCTCGTTGATTTTTCGGAAATTTCTCGAGAAATCGCGAAAAATGATTTGAATGGAAATACGATAAACAACGCGCTTTGCGTTATTTCGGAGTGTCGTTCGAATTAGTTTATTATTATTTTTTATCGAAATTTTTTTTTCGAGAATTTCCCGAAACATTTTTTGGGAATTTCTCGAGAAATTCTCAAGAAATTTTTCTCGTTGATTTTTCGGAAACTTTTCGAGAAATTTTTCGAAACATTCTCGAGAAATCACAATAGTAACAACAAACAATTGTACAAAAAAAATGAGAAAAACTTCAAAAATGACTAAAAACCATTGGACCTTTCAATATCTCACCATGACTGCCCTGCGACTTTCATTTTCTGAAATTCACTTCTGACAATTGGAGACGTGATCACGAAAGTTTTGGAATCTGGAAACTTGATACCATTGAAGAATGATGAAAGACTATCATGGCACTTCTCTTACTTTTTAATTTTTTAACCATTTTCGGAGAATTTCAATTTGCAAATGATTATTCTGAAATTATTTTGTAGTTTGTAGTTTTTAAAATGAAACAGTGCAACAATGATTCGAAAAGTTCAAGGAAAAACATTATTTTTTTGCGTTTTTCTTTGTTTTTGTTTTTAGAGATGGGGCTTTGTCGAGTCGCTGAGCTCCATTGCCGCGTGCTCCAAAATCCAGAGCGAGTTCGGACCAGCGACACTCTCTGATCGAAGCAAGTGAAGAATCATTTGTCGAGTCGCTGAGCATTAGTGCTCTACATATTGCACTGAAAATTTTGGACTCTTCCTTCCAAACTCTTCCAAAATTGTATTCTATTGATGTGTCATTTCAGAATACTTCGAGTACTTCTTCAGTTTAAAACTTTGCACATACTTGCCAAAATGTCTGGAAAATACAACGAAAACCGACAACAAACAAGCTAAAATTCAAGTCCAAAGCTCCTCTATCAGCTTCAACAGTACTGAATCCTCTTTGATTCTGTTGATCATTCAGTTTGAATTGAATTGAATTGAATTTATTTATACAGAATTAAAACAATATTGGGTGACAGTAGGATTAGATAGGGCCCCTCACGAGGCTAACCTAATGGATTGGGAGCTTCAATAATGGAGAGAGAAAAAAAATAATAATAATAAACCGGGGATTTTTTTAACACAGAAACGAAATGACACAGAAAGAAGCATATCACTAAATACATGAAAGAGAGAATGGAGTAAATATTTAATTCAATATCTCAGGATGGACTTATCAATAGTTGTAGAAATTTGTGAGGGGAGTAGATAAGTCGCGGTGTTAGCAAAAATAGCATTCCATATTGGCACAACAGTTGAGAAGAAATCATTCGATTTGGGGTTGACAACGATAAGGTTCATAGGCCGCCTAGTAGAAGTGGAAGGTCTAACGTGGGCTGAGATATTAGGGAAATGAGAGGCGCCTGTGACTATGTTATGCAAAAGAATAAGCTGGTTCTTGAGACGTCGATGTCTGATGGAGTACATATTAAGTAGTTCAAGACGATTCTCATATGAATTAAACGGAATATTGCATCTCTGGAGAACTAACTTTGTGTACTGGCGGAGTGGTTTTTCAAGACATTGAGATAACCTAGAAGAAGGATGGGGGGAAAATAATACAGAGCTGTATTCTAGAATTGGGAGAACATAACATTTGAACAGGGACATATAGAATTCAGGGGACGAAGATTTAAAGCATTTCAATAGCTGTTTACACTTGAGCACTGCGGAGGCAGAGATTCTAGTGATGTGAAGAGCAAATTTAAGTGTACTATTTAAGTGTACTATCAGTTGATGATCAATCGTTGATCTTTCGAAGCAAATGAATTCCTCCGTTAAAGCGTCAGAAGTCAACGGAAAACAATGGATAACGAAAACTTTTATTCAATTTTTGATAATTATCGATAATCATGGACAACCATCGCCCAAGACCGCAAGGCATGGTTAGCTGTGATCCGCGCTCACACAAGCGAATGACGGATCGACTAAGTAACTAAGTAAGTAAGTAAGTATCGATAACGATGAAAATCGATAATTTCAAATTTTAGAAATGTGAATTTTTCATGAAAATTGCTGAAATTTTAATGATTTTCTTTTCTTCAAAACTGTATTAATCAATAATATTTATTAAATTACAAAAAGGAAATCACAGAGAATCACAGGGAAAATAATAAAACATTATTATTATTATTATTATTGCAGTGGTAAATAAAAATAAAAATAATTGGGAATTAGACTCGTATCACAGGTTATAATCACAGCAAATTATCGACTGGGAAATGACTGATTTTGGGAGGAATCAGATGGGAGGAATTAACAAAAAATACGAATAAATTTGAAATTAAATTAATAATTAAATACATGAAAATTACATTAAATATTACAGAATTAGAGATTAATAATTGGGAAAATATTGCTGAAAATGGTTATTTTCATTCTGGAAATATCCATTTTCGAAATGATTATTTTCCCAATTATTCACAAAATAATTTGGATAATTATAGTTTGGTATCGGAGGGGGCGGGGCAATGAATTGTTGGGGATCATAGGGATTAATAAATACATTTTGGTGGTTATTCCACTCCATCAAAGGTTGATTTTCAGCTAATTTGTATTGACCTTCCAGAGAATAGTTTGGATGGATTTCAGGGTTTATAGGCAGATTTTCCGTCGAAGTGAACGGATTCTCATGAGGCGAAAAAGTATTTTTCTGAGCAGATTGTGCTCTTCTCTTTGCTGTTGGCTCATCAGCATCGTCACTTCGCCGTTTTCGTGACTTCCCTTGTCCTCCGTTGGCGATGGTGGCGAATTTGTTGTGGCGCGCCTTCCAGTTTCCAATGTCCTTGTGCTGGTATTCCGATACTGGAATGATCTGTGCAAAATCCATTTGAAACCCTGTTCTCATATTATCGTTGTCGACATCGATTATAGTTAGCACTGGCACGTATTTATGCATTGTATTCACATAAATAACGTTCGTTTCGGCTTCATCTTTCACATTTGCCGACAATTTCAATTTTGTGAACATAACGGCTCCACTCATCCACTCTTCACCAGATTTGATTCCACCTACATGCTCAACTTCCTTGTAATAATGAATGGGCATCGCGTTTCTTTTTGTAGAAACAATCCAGTTATTCTTATCCGAATTGATAGTATATCTGTAAAAATGGAATTCTGAAATAAATATAAAAAGTTATTTTTGATAGAACCGTACCTTATACTATCGACCCTTCTGAGTGAAAGTGTAATTTTATATTTTCCGTTTTTGTCCAATCCTTTGATGGTAAATCCCAATTCTGGAGATATTAGAGATTTCCTGGACAGCATCTCCATATTAGGGTACCATTCCATCCAAACATCCTCATCGACGAGGCGCACTGAGGTTTCGAGACTCATGATTATGTGAGTATAATGGAATAAAATGAGTTGTCAGAATGATATTCTAACTGTACCCCTTCTGCCCTTTTATAGGCAGGGGCGTGGTTTACGACGGAAGAGGGGGGGGGGACCACTCTAGACAATAGAGCATGACTAAAACTGTATCGATCAGTGACCCTTTGTGAGAAATTAAAAAATAGAAAAATAAAAAAATAGAAACTTAAAAATAGAAGACAGCGAGCATCTGAAGAATTCTGGGAAATACTATGTAAAAAAAGCTGAAAAAAGTCTCCGTGAAGCGACAAAAGCTCAGAATGCTCTTGATTTTGGAGCAACTGACAGTGGAGCAAGACCACTCGACAGAATAACTTTTCGCGTGTCCCAATCCGAGAGTCTTTGAAACACCTTTCGAAATTTGATTGAATAATAGTGACAGAACCATTATGTGGTCAATTCCTTCTTTTTTTAAATGAGCAAACAATTTTTCAGAGTTCATGCCTGTGAAAATTAAAAAAAAAATGTTTAATAAAGTTTTAAAGTGGAAAATGGAAAAAACGGTGGCGAATCATTGTGTGGATTAAACAACAAAATTAAAAAATCAGTTTTTAAAATCATTTTTTTTTCTTAATTTTTTGATTAAATAATTGTCGATTAATCTTTTTTGGTAAATATTTTTATACTTTTTGAATGTATTGCTCTCAATTTTCAGACGAGTAAAAACATAGCTAGAATTTTCAAGATGCCTAGCAAAAACTCCTGAAAAGCTTAATACCCTATACATACAGTGCTCCACATAATGTTACGTTCACACCAAAAATGTTCGAAATCTCGAAAACTGGCTTTTCAACCAAAATGCTTCCTATCAAAAAATATGGGCTTTTAGTAGGTGTTTTGTGATAGAAACTTAAAATTGGCTTAAAATTCACACATCATGAAAAACCCAAAATTTTATAACAAAAGGTAAAAAAAATTTCCACAAAATCTTACGTTCACTTGCTCAAAACTGAAAAAAAAAAGAAGAAAATAACTGACGAATGATTATTAATAATTGATGGGACGGCCATTCTGGCGAACAACTTCAAAAATTCGGCCATCCATAAACGAATAAAGATTGTCGATTAGCTGTTGGTCCTCTTTTTGCCATGCTTCAATGATAGCTTTTTTCAGAGATTGAATGTGCCGCATTAATGTTGTTTTCTTCGTAGATTTTCATGTTGATTTTAGTGAGCATAATTGGAAAAAAACGTCCAGAGGTCAAACGGGTTGCTCAATCGATTCCCTCTCTATTTGTAGCTTTAAATTTCAGCCTAAATTTCAGGGATTTCTCATTGAATTCACTGTATTTTCTTCATATTATCTATCTGTAAAACTGCTTATTCTACAGTGTCCTACATTCATAAATCCAAGGATGTTTGCTCCGAAATGGGAAGTGTGCTCAATAATATTTACAACCGTCCGTCACCAGGTATATCTGAAAACAGAAGGAATGAGATTAACATATTCTTTACGAACGGAGTCCAAATGAGTATTGTCATCATTTCGGATATCATCATGTACAGCCAAAAACTGGCCAAAAAGGTATTCGCAAACAGTTTTTCGAGCATAACTTTTCTGAAACTTCTCGGATCGATTTGATATTTTAGGACAATATTTATAACGGTAAAAGAAATCGAATCAACAACAAGAATAAACAATTTTTCGAAAATTTGAAAAAATATCGAAAAATTTATGAAAATGGCGATAAACCGAAAAATGGAACTTTGACTTTTGAGATCTAGGAAAGACCGGTAAATGAAAAACTACAATAAAACATGACTAAAATAGTTGTAATACTTCGTTGGGTAGCCTTTGGCGTCGATGACCGCCTGACATCTTCTTGGCATCGAGTCGAGAAGGGTGTCGATAACAGACAGGGGGATGGCCTTCCAGACAGATTGGAGTTGATAGAATTTCTGATTGGCATTCGATGCACGGACCCCTCTGAGTGATCTCTCGACATGCTCCCAGATGTGTTCGATCGGATTCAAGTCAAGAGATTGACTCTGCAAGTCCAGAAGATCCACGTGGCGGCGTCGTAACCAGTCTTTGATGTGCTTCGAGGTGTGCTTCGGGTCGTTATCCTTTTGGAAAACGAACGCTCGGCCCACATTAGACCGTGCCCAGGATCTCATTGTGTTCTCCAAGATTTCTTCTTACACAAATCGATCCATGATTCTTCACAAGGGGCCGATTGAAGTCCGAGAGAAACGTAGCGTAGCATGGGCCAGAGCTCATTTCCACTGGGGACGCCAGCATTGGGCTAATCACGTGTTCAGCGACAAATCCAAGTACAATCTGTTTGGTACTGACGGTATCAAATGGATTCGCCGTCCGGTTGGATGTCGGTTCGATCCCAGCTACGAGCTCCAAACCGTCAAGTTCGGTGATGGTTTGGGGCTGTTTCTCTGGGACTTCAATCGGCCCCTTGAGAAGAATTACGGGCATCATGGATCGATTTGTGTAAGAAGAAATTTTGGAGAACACAATGAGATCCTGGGCACAGTCTAATGTGGGCCGGGCGTTTGTTTTCCAACAGGATAACGACCAGAAACACACCTCGAAGCACATCAAAGACTGGTTACGACGCCGCCACGTGGATCTTCTGGACTTGCAGAGTCAATCTCTTGACTTGAATCCGATCGAACACATCTGGGAGCATGTCGAGAGATCACTCAGAGGGGTCCGTGCATCGAATGCCAATCAGAAATCCTATCAACTCCAATCTGTCTGGAAGGCCATCCCCCTGTCTGTTATCGACACCCTTCTCGACTCGATGCCAAGAAGATGTCAGGCGGTCATCGACGCCAAAGGCTACCCAACGAAGTATTACAACTATTTTAGTCATGTTTTATTGTAGTTTTTCATTTACCGGTCTTTCCTAGATCTCAAAAGTCAAAGTTCCATTTTTCGGTTTATCGCCATTTTCATAAATTTTTCGATATTTTTTCAAATTTTCGAAAAATTGTTTATTCTTGTTGTTGATTCGATTGCTTTTACCGTTTTAAATATTGTCTTAAAATATCAAATCGATCCGGGAAGTTTCAGAAAAGTTATGCTCGAAAAACTGTTTGCGAATACCTTTTTGGCCAGGACTGTATATAGATGACGTCCAAAAATTACAGAAGTTTCATTTTTTTTAGATTTCGCATTTCAGAATTTGCAAAATGCTTACAAAAACTATAAGTTTTCAATGATAAATCTGAAATTTTCAATTGAATATTCTGAAACAAAATGCATTTTTAATTTTATTTTCGTAATTTTAAAAGAAGCGATTTTCATATTATTTTTATTACTTTTTTAATTTATAAAATTAAATTTATTTTTTCTATTTTCATTTGTTGCCAATTCGTTGCCAATTCTGAGGTCCTTTCACGTCAATTCTTAAATGCAGAAGTCATCGAAATCTTTATGAGACTCATGACTGCAAAATCTGTAAAAAGAAAGCAACGCTAAGGGATTTCAGTGATATTTACAGCAGTTCACAGTGTTTTCATTCACATTTCTTCCGTTTGACAAGTTTGGTTACAGTATACCATCCTTCTGGAAATCTGCATGCTGCTCTTGTCATTCACACTTCACCACATACGGAAGTAATGTGTTGATGTCTTCGGCGACTTGAGAGGAGTGAATCATGCAGGTGGACAGTCTGGGGATCCATTTCACTCAATTTCTCTCAAAGGGTCACTGATCGATACAGTTTTAGTCATGCTCTATTATCTCCAGTGGTCCCCCCCCCCCCTTCCGTCGTAAACCACGGCCCTGCCTATAAAAGGGCAGAAGGGGTACAGTCAGAATATCATTCTGACAGTTTATTATACTCCATTATACTCACATAATCATGAGTCTCGAAATCTCAGTGCGCCTCGTCGATGAGGATCTTTGGATGGAATGGTACCCTAATATGGAGATGCTGTCAAGGAAATCTCTAATATCTCCAGAATTGGGATTTACCATCAAAGGATTGGACAAAAACGGAAAATATAAATTGACAATTTCACTCAGAAGGGTCGATAGTATAAGGTAAGGTTCTATCAAAAATAATTTTTATATTTATTTTAGAATTCCATTTTTTTTCAGATATACTATCAATTCGGATAAGAATAACTGGATTGTTTCTACAAAAAGAAACGCGCTGCCCATTCATTATTACAAGGAAGTTGAGCATGTAGGTGGAATCAAATCTGGTGAAGAGTGGATGAGTGGAGCCGTTATGTTCACAAAATTGAAATTGTCGGCAAATGTGAAAGATGAAGCCGAAACGAACGTTATTTATGTGAATACAATGCATAAATACGTGCCAGTGCTAACTGTAATCGATGTCGACAACGATAATATGAGAACAGGGTTTCAAATAGATTTTGCACAGATCATTCCAGTATCGGAATACCAGCACAAGGACATTGGAAACTGGAAGGCGCGCCACAACAAATTCGCCACCATCGCCAATGGAGGACAAGGGAAGTCGCGAAAGCGACGAAATGGCGATGGAGGTGAGCCAATACCAAAGAAAAGAACACAATCTGCTCAGAACAATACTTTTTCGCCTCATGAGAATCCTTTCAATTCGACGGAAAGTCTTCCAATATCCCCTGAAGTCCATCCAAACTATTCTCCGGGAGGACAGTACAAAGTAGCTGAAAATCAGCCAATGATGGACTGGAACCTCCATCAAAATGTATTGATTAATCCCTATGATCCCCAACAATTCATTGCCCCGCCCCCTCCGATTCCAAACTATAATTATCCAAATTATTTTGTGAATAATTGGGAAAATAATCATTTCGAAAATGGATATTTCCAGAATGAAAATAACCATTTTCAGCAATATTTTCCCAATTATTAATCTCTAATTCTGTAATATTTAATGTAATTTTCATGTATTTAATTATTAATTTAATTTCAAATTTATTCGTATTTTTTTGTTAATTCCTCCCATCTGATTCCTCCCAAAATCAGTCGTTTCTCAATCGATAATTTGCTGTGATTGTAACCTGTGATACGAGTCTAATTCCCAATTATTTTTATTAACATTTACCACTGCAATAATAATAATAATAATGTTTTTTTTTATTTTCCCTGTGATTTCCTTTTTGTAATTTAATAAAAATTATTGATTAATACAGTTTTGAAGAAAAGAAAATCATTAAAATTTCAGCAATTTTCATGAAAAATGCACATTTCTCAAATTTAAAATTATCGATTTTCATCGTTATCCATAATTATCAAAAATTAAATAAAAGTTTTCGTTATCCGTTATTTTCCGCTGACTTTGACGCTTTAACGGAGGAATTCATTTGCTTCGAAAGATCAACGATTGATCATCAACTGATTGATCAACAGAATCAAAGAGGATTCAGTATTCTTGATTCTGATAGAGGAGCTTTGGACTTGAATTTCAGCTTGTTGGTTGTCGGTTTTCGTTGTATTTTCCGGACAGACCCTTTGGCAAGTATCTAAAAAGTTTTAAACTGAAAAACCTTAAATATTCTGAAATTCTCAACGGCACATCAATGAAATATAATTTTGGAAGAATGCAATGAAGAGCGACTATCCAAAATTTTCAGTGCAATAGAGCACTAATACTGCAGACTGCACCAAACTGTGTAAACTATCCGTATATTCTTCAAATCTGATGTTTAAAGAGGGAGACAGAGAGCATCTGGAGAACTATAGGAAGCAGTGCCATTCGAGCAATTAAGTTTTTCTTGGCGATGTTTGCGGATAACGATCGATGCTTTTCCTTTTTTTTATAATTCTCTAATTATGTAAACTATTCGAATATATTACGAATCTAATCTTAAAAATAGAAGACAGAGGGCATCTGGAAAATTCTGAAAAATACTATGTGAAAAAAGCTGAAAGAAGTCTCCGTGAAGATAGAAAAGCTCAGAATGCTCTTGATTTTGGAGCAACTGGCAGTGGAGCAATGTGTGGATTAAACTCCAATCTGGTTTCCGCATCTCAGACGCTTCAATCTGAGCTGGTGCGACTCTTGCGCGATTTCTTAATTTCTTCGCTAAACTTCAAAACATTTACAACATGACGCCTTTATTAAACTTAAAATATGAATCTGCAATATTCTCAAATTTGCTTTTCATTTGAGTCCTTTCCGAGCAAAACTCGAAAATTTCAGATAAAAGCAAAATAAGATTTCTACAAAATTAAAGTATTTGTTGTTTCAGAGAATTCAATGAAATCTTTATAAATATTTTCTAAATTTCTCAATGAAGCCTTTCTGTATTTAAAAGAATTCTGAATATTTCGAAATTCCAGATAAATTCAAAATTCTGTAACTTTCAGACGTCGTTGCACACTTTGTGTGGTTGATGTCATTCTCATGGAACATGATCCATGTCTTTGAATTCGCCGAATACAACATTTCATTCATTCCGTTTTCAGACATTCCTTGTGACTTTTTGTTGAGCAAACTTCTCATTTCGAGAGAAAACATCCATGGACTCTGATGAGTTTAAGAAAGCTGGAAAATATGCAAATTCTAGTTATTGAGCCTCGAAAAATTGGAAATTGGGAACAAATTGGGATCATTGATCATTTCATTTTCCTCTGAAAAACGGCTATGATCCTCTCATATACAGTTATTGTGATAGTGCGATGATTCTACTTGTTGATTATCTCTGTGCCTATTCTACAGTATCCGCTTCGTCCAAAAACGATACCTTTATTTGTCTGAAAATTGAGAGCAATTTCTTCAGAAAGAAAGATTAATAAACAAATATTTAAACGAAAAATTAAAAAAAAATCATTGAAAATGACAAAAAAAATTGATGTTTGAAATTTTGAAATTTGTTATTCTGAGAGCCATGGGAGATGGTCGGGGTCGTTATGGAAATGAGTTCGATTGGTGGTCACTTGGTATATGTATGTAAGCATTTCTTTAATTCTTGATTCCCACAGAAATAACCGTAAGGAGGAATCCCCCAAAGACCAGGACCAGGATACGAGTCCAGTCGAGAATGTTATCGCTCACAGGACAAGAAGTCGGATGGTGCCAGCAATATCAACAACCGCAATGATGATGATTGCTCTACTTTGTTGGTCAACCGCCTCAGCGGTACCAGTGGACACAAACCGTTCAATGGCGGACAAGAAAATTCCTGAAAGAAATCAGATGAACATTGAGGATGTCTCGGACACGGCGAACTCATTACTCCGAGAAATTACGGTACGATTAGGATATTACGTCTTCTTCTTTGGATTTATTTCGTTTGTCTACTGCATATCCATTGTGATTCAAATTTCGTCCGTTTTGTCACCAATTCTCAGTTGTTTTTGGAAAGTGATTCGGATATGCTTGAAAGGAATCCTCAACATCATTTGTCGGACATTTGTCAAAGCAAGGGAGCTACCACCACCAAGGAAAACTATGTTTCTGATAGTTCTCATCATATTCCAGGCGAATGTTGCCTCAACTTGCACCGAGGTGGCTCACATCAATTCTAAGGAAACAGCCTGCTATTTGAAAGATAACTCTCAAGAATGCGTCCTGAACACCGTATCAATCGTCAATCTCCGAACAATGGGTTCCACCTCGTGTCTACATTTTTTCTTCCCGTCTCCCGCTGAAGAACAAGCAAAGCGACCTACTAAGGAAAACGAAATGATTTTCACGCTGAAAATTGAAGCAGAAGCAATCGTGCTTTCCGGCCACAAACATGCTGTTTCCTACGCAAGGGATCATACAGCGTTTTCAGATGTACAGTGCTGGCCATAAAGGTATAATGTTATAATTTTTTGAGCATTTCTCATTCGATATAGGAGCTAAGCTAAAAAAATTTGGATTTGTGGAGGTAATGCATAGCTGTTGTGCTACGCTGAAAGTTTCAGAAAGATTGATCGAAGTTTCAGGCAGTTCTGATCGAAAATCCATAACATTATACCTTTATGGCCAGCACTGTAAAGCAGAGAAGGGCGGAATTATGGATTCCGCATTCCACATTCCGGATTCCACCGTTTTTTACATTCCGTCTTTCGGATTCCAGATTCCGCGAAAAGCTTGCTTTACAGCAGAATAGGGCGGAATTGGATTTTGGGAACTCGGAATCTGGAATTGGGAAAAGGAAACATTTTTTTTTCGGAATGTAAAAAACGGCGGAATTCGGAATGCGGAATGCGGAATTCCGCCTTTCTCTGCTGTAAAGTACAAAATTTCAACCTACCGTACTTTCTCTGATATCGAAGCTAAGCTCAGAGCGTGTCGTCAAGTCTGGTGTGTAGTGTGCATACACCATTTGTTCAGTATCTTACGCGAAGGCTCACTTGAGCTAGCTGACGGCAGTAGGAAGGTATTGTGAGCAATCTGACGAATCCTATCACGCTCTTCAGAATACAGGACGAAGAATCTGTTTAGCGCGAGCCATGACGTGTCTGAATCATGCTGGCCACTCCGTGCATGGTGCTCAGTCAAGCTGAATGGATTATGACACGCGCTTCCCCTTGATTCTGAAAGAAGCTCGATTGCTCTATTTCCACATCTGACGCCGTGCAAGCAACATAAAAACAAAGAAAACTTCAAAGTTTAAAGCTTAAAACGCATTTTTCCTTCTTTGAGCTCAGGGTTTTCAGATGTACAGTACTGGCCATAAAGGTATAATGTTATAGTTTTTCGACCATTTCTCATTCGATATAGAAGCTAAGCTAAGAGAATTTGGATTTGTGGAGCTAATGCATAGCTGTTGTGCTACCCTGAAAGTTTCAAGAAGATTGATCGAAGTTTCAGGTAGTTTTGATCGAAAATCCATAACATTATACCTTTATGGCCAGCACTGAAAAGTACAAAATTTCAACCTACCGTACTTTCTCCGAGTTTGTCGTCAAGTCTGGTGTGTAGTGTGCCATGGCGTGTCTGAATCATGGTTTGCGGAGTATTGGCCCCTCCGTGCACTGTGCTCAGTCATGCTGAATGGATCTGAAAGGAGCTCGAGACTGAAAGAAGCTCTGACGCCGTGCAAACAGCCAGTTTTTCCCACTTCATTTGCTGCGAAAACGCATTTTTTCTTCCTTTTGTCTGAGCTCAGTGTTTTCAGAGTGCTCATTTCAGCTTCATCATGTCAGCAGAATTTTCCACGCCGTCTTGGTTGATAGCGTACCTCCATGGAATCGGATGCCTCTCTCTCTCCCTCAACATCGCCGTTATCTATTTAATCATTTGGAAAAGCGAAAAAATCGACAATTTCCGCTACTTTCTGCTGCTCTTCCAGGTTTGCTCCTCGGCCGAAACACCGAGATGCTCTTCTTGCTTCAGATGCTGTGCACTCAAACCGACACTTTCTTCAACTTCCTCACGCAACCCATTCCTCTATCTCCGTTGCTCGCGAGCTACTGTAACGGGTATTTGGCATCTTACTGGATGGTCTCTTCGGTTTATCCTGTGGTGAGCACTCTCTTGTTCAGAAGAGCAAATTGAGCACTTCGATTTCAGCCGCTGCTCACAGCATCGTTCGTTGCTTTAATCGAGTGTCTGATCTTCTGCTTCATCAAGAGACATCAGTCCATTGCGAAGTTGGCGTACCGGCATGTGATATCGAATATGTATTTGGAACAATATTATCCTTCTTCATACCTGTGATTATTGGAATCCTATTCACTCTGGCAGGAATCGGAAAAGACGATCAAATGGATTACGTCAAAGAGGCGTGCACGAGTTCGCGCAAGCTGGAGAACGCTGGCGCATTTTTTGCGGCTCGATTTTTATTTCATTGTTTTCAGCATGTCTTAGTTACCTAGTTCCCCATTTTTCTAGCTGTAATTTTTGTTTTTGCGGGTGTTGGTGAGACGGTGAGACGGTAAGAGCCTTCGCGATGGTACGGTGTACAGAATTAGTCATAACACCCGTAAAAATACAGATAGAAGCTGGAAAAATGGGGAACTAGGTAACTAAGACGCGCTGAAAACAATGAACTTAAAATCGAGGCACTGAAAATGCGCCAGCGTTCTCCAGCTTGCGCGAAACTCGTGCACACCTCTTTGACGTAATCCATTTGATCGTCTTTTCCGATTCCTGCTAAAGTGAATAGGATTCCAATAATCACAGGTAAGGAGAAGGATAATATTGTTCCAAATACATAAGTCCTATTCGATATCACATGTCGGTACGCCAACTTCGCAATGGACTGATGTCTCTTGATGAAGCAGAAGATCAGACACTCGATTAAAGCAACGAACGACGCTGTGAGCAGCGGCTGAAATCGAAGTGCTCAATTTGCTCTTCTGAACAAGAGAGTGCTCACCACAAGATAAACCGAAGAGACCATCCAGTAAGACGCCAAGTACCCGTTACAGTAGCCCGCGAGCAACGGAGATAGAGGAAAGGGTTGCGTGAGGAAGTTGAAGAAAGTGTCGGTTTGAGTGCACAGCATCTGAAGCAAGAAGAGCATCTCGGTGTTTCAGCCGAGGAGCAAACCTGGAAAAGCAGCAGAAAGTAGCGGAAATTGTCGAGTTTTTCGCTTTTCCAAATGATTAAATAGATAACGGCGATGTTGAGGGAGAGAGAGAGAGGCATCCGATTCCATGGAGGTACGCTATCAACCAAGACGGCGTGGAAAATTCTGCTGTCATGATGAAGCTGAAATGAGCACTCTGAAAACACTGAGCTCAGAGAAAAGGAAGAAAAAAATGCGTTTTCGCAGCAAATGAAGTGAGAAAACTGGGGTTACTTGGTTTTTCTGCTGTTTGCACGGCGTCAAAGCTTCTTTCAGTCTCGAGCTCCTTTTAGATCCATTCAGCATGACTGAGCACAGTGCACGGAGGTGCCGATGCTCCGCAAACCATGATTCAGACACGTCATGATTTCTCGAGAATTTCTCGTAAATTTCTCGAGAATTTCTCGAAAAATTTCTCGAGAAATCGCGAAAAATGATTTGAATGGAAATAAACAGATTCTTCGTCCTGTATTCCGAAGAGGATTCGTCAGATTGCTCACAATGCCTTCCTACTGCCGTTAGCTAGCTCAAGTGAGTTTTCGCGTAAGATACTGAACAAATGGTGTATGCACACTACACATCAGACTTGACGACAAGCTCTTAGCTTAGCTTCGAGATCAGAGAAAGTACGGTAGGCTGAAATTTTGTACTTTACAGCAGAGAAGGGCGGAACTCCGGATTCCGCATTCCGAACTCCGTCGTTTTTTACATTCTGTATTCCGGAATACAGATTCCGTGAAAAATTTTTTTTTCCGTTTTCCGGATTCCAGATTTCGACTTCCCAAAATCCAATTCCGCCCTATTCTGCTGTAAAGCAATTTTTTTCGCGGAATCTGGAATCCGGAATACGGAATGTAAAAAACGGCGGAATCCGGAATGCGGAATGCGGAAAACGGAGTTTTAATCATTAATGAGGGAATAAAATAATGTAAATGCGCTCTGTTCGCAAAAATATTTGCGGGAGTTCAAAAAAGTATCCTTTTCACAACAATTGAGAATAAAGTATCAAAACTCATAGTTGGGCGGAATTGGATTTTGGGAACTCGGAATCCGGAAAACGGAAAACGGAAAAAAAAATTTTTCGCGGAATCCGGAAAACGGAAAACTGAAAAGAAAGAAAAAACGGCGGAATCCGGAATGCGGAATGCGGAATTCGTAATTCCGCCCTTCTCTGCTTTACTCTGAACACAATGTGTTTTATTTGACCAACACTATATCTCTCTCTCTACGTCGGAAGAATTCAAGACGAAGACGAAGACCAAGACGAAACGATGGCCAAGACGAAGACCAGGACGAAAAAGAGACGAAGACGAAGATGAAGATAAAAAGATGAAGGTTTTCAGGGAATCTTAGAAATAAGGTTTCCACGATCGACGAAAACAAAAAGTCGTCTTTCGGTTTCGTGGCCATAAAGGTATAATGTTATAGATTTTCGATCAGAACTACCTGAAACTTCGATCACTTTTGCTGAAACTCTCAGAGTAGCACAACAATTCAGCATTAGCTCCACAAATCTAAATTTTTTTAGCTTAGCTCCTATATCCAATGAGAAATGGTCGAAAAACTATAACATTATACCTTTATGGCCAGAACTCTTCATTCCAATTGCTCTTAGGCTCCTTTAGAGCCGAGAATTTGGATGAAATAAGCTCCCAAATGGAGAGCAGCCTGCAAAATCTGTAACAACTTCCTTTCCTTTCAGAATTTGCAGTAACGCTGACTGAAAACCACACTGAAAATCACTGAATTGTCATTCTAGTGGAATGCGCAAACTTGAGCAATTTGAGATTGAAATCAGAAAAAAAAAAGAAATTCTGACTTCGAGCAAGCGGAATGAAACGATCTTTGATGACTCGCCAATGATCTTTGACTTTTCATCATTTGACTTCTTTATTGCTCCTCATTTCTGAAAATACCCTTTGATTTTCGGTTTTTTTTTCTTCTGAAGACGTTGAAAAATTCGAATTCGAGGTTTGAGAAGACCTATTCTGAAAACTAGACACAGCAATCTGAAAGAGTCTGGAAGAAGCTGCTTGAGGTTCTCTACGGATTCTGATTTCAGAGGTTGCTTAACGACATTTCAAGAATCTGGAGAATCCGGAATCCGAGCGCACTTCATGTACAAAACGCGTCAAAAATGCGACAACAACAACGACGTCTTCAGAAGGAAGTTGCCGGATGGCATTCCCGCCGAATCTAAAACCCCATTCTGCCGGTCTCGCTCACGCTCGCAACGACACTCCGACATCCCGCACGCTGGCAGTTTGCGGATCGCCCATCTCGCCGCCCGGGAGTTTGTTTTTTTAGTTTTGGTTTGAGTTTCCTTAGTTCAGTTAAGTTTTCTGGTGTTCTGTTTTGTGTTTTTTCCTGGTTTACTTATTAAATTCTGTGTCATTAATTGCGGATTTTTTCTTGGATAAGAATAAATTTCGTAATTCTATTAAAAATCGTGTATTATCGTACAAAGGCCACTGAATCCGAAACCACACGGATAACTTGGGGGCCGAATCGTATTTTGTGCTTTTTCTTAGCGAGTTTTTGAAAATATTGATTGGGCGAGTATAAAACCCGATCGACTTCAGAAGTTTGCGAGGATTAGGTGAAATTTTCGTGAAATTTGGATAAATTTCGCAAAAATCGTATAATTGGACGTAGTATCGATTGCTTGCCGCAGAAAACGTTGTATAAAACGTTTTAATTCCAGGAATGGCCACCGAACAGCAGGTAGAAAAGATGGACGTCGGAACCGCGCCGACGGGTGTTGCTGAAGGGAATCGACAACATCGAAGTGGCGGCGGAGACGGGAGCAGCGCCACCGATGGATCGCTCAGGGCAGAGATGACGGAGCTCGAGGAGATGAAAGTGAGTGCAAAGGAAAAAATGAAGCGGCTCAAGGGACTGGGGAAGTTCGTCGAGAAGTCCGCGGAAGTGATGGAGAAATTGAGGAAAGCGTTGGGAGACACAACGTTGAACGCGAGGAAAAGTGATCTGGTCGCGGTGCCAGTGGAAAAGTATTTGGGAGAGCTGCGCGAGCGCTATGAAGAAGTGCGATGCGACGGTTGGCCGCGAAAAGTATTGCAGTTGATGAAGGAAAAGGCGCTTGGAACTATAGAGGAGTTGCGTGAAGCGTGTGAGAAGGGAAACCAAAGTATAGAGGAATTGCAAAAAGAAAACGAGATTTTCAAAGAAGATAATGAGAATTTGCAGAGGTTGCTGGAAGACAAAAACTTCGAACTGGAGGACTACATCCAGAGGAGCCAAAGAGAAGTGGAGACACTGACGGAGAAGCTCGAGGAAGCCGAAAAGTTGGTGGAGAAGCTGAAAGCGTCGATGAAGAAAGAGAAGAAGGTGTCGGAAGGCCTGAAAAGCAGCATCGCTCATCTTGAAGGTGAGAGAGACGAATTGAAGAAGAAGGAAAACCGAAGTGAATTGCAGGCAAGATCTCGAAGGTTCAAGGAGCCAAGGGAGCCGACGAGCGACAACTGGAGAAGAGTGCGATCCGGTGGATTCAGCAGCTCAGGTGAGGAGATGTCAGGAAAGAGCAGTAGAGATGTGCGCAGCGATGGAATGTGGGAGAGCGCGTCGAGAGGCTCGCGTATGAGTATGATGGAGAATTTAGTGAAGAATATGGGAGACATGATGAAGTCGTCGGCGAGGGCGGCGGCGTTGCCGACACCAAAAGTGTATGACGGGGCCGGTGATTTTCGGGAATTTCGGAGGTCTTTCCTGTTGAAGTATCAAAGTGTAACGGAGTCGGATGAAGAGTTGATTGCTATCTTGGAGTCTCAGTTCTTGAAAGGTCCGGCGAAATCGATTTTCAAAGCGTTGAATAATCGGTATGACCGATCGATTAAAGATTTGTTCGTGGAATTTGAGGCGAAACTGAGGAAGAGACAGGGAGATGCGAAAACAGAGGCGTTGAATGTGTTTGAAGGATTGCGAAGGAGTCCGCAACAGAAGATGTGGGAGTACTGCATCGAGATTGAGAAGTGGTCAAAGAAGGCGTACGGGGAGATTCCGGCAGAAACGATGTCTCAGATGCGCGTGACCAAGTTGATGAAGGCGGTTCAGCGGGATGCATTGTTGCATCGAGTGTTGATCACGAAGAGAGTAGAAGTGAAGCTTGAAGAGCAGTATGAGTTGTTCAAGGATATAGTACTCCAACATGAGAACGAAGAGTTCCGTATGAACCAGCAGAGAGGAAGCTTCGGAACCGACAAAGGGAAAAGAAGAGAATTCCGGAGCGGAAAGTCGGAGTCGGGAGAGAAACCGAAAGATAGTGAAGAGAAAGGAGTGAGCGGGGGAAGGCGTGATATGGGTGACCGTAAGCCAATCGCATCTAGAAAATGCTTCAATTGCGGAGGTGTTGGACACATGGCGAAACAGTGTACGTCAAAAGGGCTCAATGAAGTTGAAGCCGAGAGGAAGGCAGAGGACTGTAGTGTGGGAAGGGAGATGGTAGAAAGGGCAGAGATTCTCGGAAAGAAGAAGAGAATAGTCATAGACAGTGGACCAGTTGTGTCGGTTATTTCGACTGGATTGTTGAATAGACTGAGTCGGAAGTGGGAAGAGAAGG
This sequence comes from Caenorhabditis inopinata, assembly GCA_003052745.1. NCBI lineage: Eukaryota > Metazoa > Nematoda > Chromadorea > Rhabditida > Rhabditidae > Caenorhabditis > Caenorhabditis inopinata. Next base: position 9,952,088 of record AP018152.1, on the reverse strand, counting down.
TGGAGATGCTGGAGAAGCCAGGGCTATCTCTGAGAGACGCATCGAAGAACCAAATGAAAGTAGTGGGGCAGATGAAGACGTTGATTCGTGTGAGAGGGATCGAGTCGGAGGTGATTTTCCAGATTGTGAAGAACGAGTTGGACGTGTTCTTGTTGGTAACTAATGCTTTCGCAAGTATGGGGGTAGAGTTGAATTGGAAGGCAGAGAAGTCAGTGGCAGTGACTGCGCAGAAGCTGAGGGTGCCACCGCAGAGTTGTGCACAAATCGAAGTGCGAGTAGAAGCTGACTTGGGAGATGATATGTTGTTGGAGTCGATGGAAGAGTGGCTGCCGACGAGTTTGTGTAGGAAAGAAGGCAATGGGAAGATGATGGTCGTCGTTTCGAATTGGAAAGATGAGCCATTGTTGATAAAGAAGAACCATCCGATTGGTGTAGTCAATCGAGATTGGAAGTTGGTGACGGAAGAAAAAGAGAGTCATATGGTCAATATGATGGATCTTGAGAAGAAAGAAGAATTAAAGGGCGTAGAGCGATTGAACGAAGTGATGAAGGTGTTGAGAGAAAATGGAGAATTTCCAGATGGACATTTCCAGAGAATCGTAGAAGAATTCAGTGATGTTTTCGCCATTGATGATAATGAGTTGACACAAACTGGAATGGTACAGTGTGAGATTGAGTTGGAGAAAAGTGAACCGATAAGACAGAAGTGTAGACCAGTACCGTTGGCACTTCATGGGAAGGTGAAAGAAATGTTGCGGGACATGGAAAGGAGACGGGTGATCAGAAAGTGTCAGTCACCGTGGTCGAGTCCGGTTGTTTTAGTGAAGAAGAAGGATGGAAGTATCCGAATGTGTGTGGACTACAGGAAGTTAAATGGTGTGATAAAGCTGAATGCCCACCCATTACCGCACATCGAGATGACTTTGCAAGCGTTGGGAGAGAACAAGTGGTTTACCACATTGGATCTGATGGCTGGATATTGGCAGATACCAATGGAAGAAGGCTCAAAAGAAAAGAATTCGTTCGCGGTATTGAACGAGCAATATCAGTTTGAAGTGATGCCATTTGGGTTGGCGACGAGTCCGGCCATTTTCCAGACGGCGATGGAGCAAGTCTTAGGGGATCTCATTGGAAAGTCTGTCTACGTGTATATCGATGACATTCTGATTGCTAGTGGGAGTGAAAAGGAGCATGTGAGAGATCTGGTGAAAGTGCTGAAAAGAATCAGGGAATGTGGACTGAAACAGAAGGCGTCAAAGTGTAAGATTGCACAAAAATCTGTTGAGTATCTGGGGCACATCATTGATGAGAAGGGAGTCAGGACAGATGAAAAGAAAGTGGAGAAAATGGAGAAGTACCCGGTGCCGAAGGACAGGAAAGAACTTCATTCGTTTTTGGGGATGTGCGCGTACTATCGGAATTTTGTGTTGAATTTCGCGAGTATTGCGGTTCCGTTGACACCTCTAACTTCTCCGAAGATTCCTTGGAGATGGACGGATGAGCAGCAGGAGGCATTTGAGGAGTTGAAGAAGAGAATGACGAGTGCGCCGGTGCTGGCACAGCCAGACATCGAAGCGGCGAGGAAGTTTGAGGGACCGTTCTGTATATTTACGGACGCGTCTGGATATGGGATTGGAGCGGTATTGGCTCAGACGGGAAAAGACGGAAAAGTACATCCGATTGCGTTCGCGTCGAAAGCATTAAGTCCGGCTGAAAAGAACTATCATGTGAGCGATAAAGAGGCGTTGGCGGTGTTGTTTGCGACGAGAAGGTTCAAGCATTTCATCTTCGGATGTCCGACGACGGTGTTCACTGACCACCAGCCACTCACAAGTCTATTCAAGACGAAAAACTTGGCGGACAGATTGTTGAGATGGTCAATGGAAATGCAAGATTTCGCATTGAACATGGTGTACTTGAAGGGAAGGGCGAATGCAGTGGCAGATGCGTTGTCTAGAGGTGGAGCGCAGGAGACTGAAGAGATGAAGGAAGCTCATGAGCAAGCAAGAACGGAGATTGAACGAGTTATCAACGTAGTAGAAGTGGTTCAGGAGGATGAACGAAAAGGGGGAAGCTGGAGAGAGCTGATAATGAAAGACGATGGTTGGAAACAGATCGTGGAGAAGTTGGAGAATGGGATCCAAGAAGGAAAGGTGGAAGTCCCAGGAGATGGAGAAAGAGAACTCAGGGAGTTCATGGTTGTCGGAGGCGAATTGGTGTTTGTGACGAAGTATGGAGCAACGTTGAGGGTCGTGCCGGTGGAAAAGCGTAAAGAGTTGTTCCTGGAAGCACATGGAGGAACATTCGGAGGGCATTGGAATCCGGAGAAAGTGGATGCGTTGTTGGGGAAGGAGTTTTGGTGGCCAAGAATGAGGGCATGGATCGGGAAATGGTCGAAAGAATGTCAACAGTGTTTGTGTGGTAATGCAAAACACATTCTGACATCTCCGTTGACACCGGTGGAAGCAAGTGAGCCATTGGAGATCGTAGCGTTGGATTTTTTGGATTTGGGGTTGAGTTCCAGTGGAAATCGATATGTGTTATCGATTGTGGATATGTTCAGCAAGTACGCTGGAGTGGTGGCAATTCCGAATAAGTCAGCAGAGACGGTTGCAAAGGCATTTTTAGAAAATTGGATGCTGAAGGAAGGGAGAGTTCCGAAAGCGATTTTGACGGACCAAGGATTAGAATTTGCAAATTCTACCTTTGAGAAGATCGCGAAGATGTCGAATATCAAGATGATTAAGACGAAAGGGTACCATTCGAGGATGAATGGAGGAGTGGAACGGTTCAACAGAACGATTCAGACAGTGCTGAAGAAGATCACGTTGGTGCCGACAGAGTGGGACAAGAAACTGCAGTACGCAGTGTTCGCGTATAATGCGTGTAAGCATGAGGCGACAGGTGAAAGTCCACATTACCTGATGTATGGTAGAGACCCGAGAATACCGTTGAAGGTTGAGCAGGAGAAATTGGTGGGGAAGTATCAGGTGGACGTAGACGAGTATAAGTTACGCCACGCGGAGCAGATGCATCTGGCCCAAGAAGCGGCGAGAGAGCAAATGAAGAAGGAGCGTGAGGGTATGAAAGAACGCTTCGACGAGAAGCATAAAGTGGCTGGAAGGAAGTATCCAGTAGTGGGAGATCGGGTATTGGTGAAGGTGATGATTTTGTAGTTTGTAGTTTTTAAAATGAAACAGTGCAACAATGATTCGAAAAGTTCAAGGAAAAACATTATTTTTTTGCGTTTTTCTTTGTTTTTGTTTTTAGAGATGGGGCTTTGTCGAGTCGCTGAGCTCCATCGCCGCGTGCTCCAAAATCCAGAGCGAGTTCGGACCAGCGACACTCTCTGATCGAAGCAAGTGAAGAATCATTTGTCGAGTCGCTGAGCATTAGTGCTCTACATATTGCACTGAAAATTTTGGACTCTTCCTTCCAAACTCTTCCAAAATTGTATTCTATTGATGTGTCATTTCAGAATACTTCGAGTACTTCTTCAGTTTAAAACTTTGCACATACTTGCCAAAATGTCTGGAAAATACAACGAAAACCGACAACAAACAAGCTAAAATTCAAGTCCAAAGCTCCTCTATCAGCTTCAACAGTACTGAATCCTCTTTGATTCTGTTGATCATTCAGTTTGAATTGAATTGAATTGAATTTATTTATACAGAATTAAAACAATATTGGGTGACAGTAGGATTAGATAGGGCCCCTCACGAGGCTAACCTAATGGATTGGGAGCTTCAATAATGGAGAGAGAAAAAAAATAATAATAATAAACCGGGGATTTTTTTAACACAGAAACGAAATGACACAGAAAGAAGCATATCACTAAATACATGAAAGAGAGAATGGAGTAAATATTTAATTCAATATCTCAGGATGGACTTATCAACATGGACATCTCTTCTCACTTTTCTTCTCATAGAAGAATTGGATGGCTTTTAACTATTGCAACGCAAGTTTGGCGCTATGGCGCAGATTGACGACACATTTTGCGCGCACAAATAATTCAAAATTTTGTTCATTATTTCACCATTATTCGTTTTGCCAAGTTTCAGAATGATCGGTTGTTTTTCAGCGCGATGGTGAAGAATAGTGTTCATCGCGCTACCATTTTGAGCTTTACAGTGTGCTCAATAATATTTACGACCGTCCGGCATCAGGTACATCTGAAAACAGAAGGAATGAGATGATGATATTCTTTACGAACGGAGTCCAAATGAGTATTGTCATCATTTCGGATATCATCATTTACATAGATGACGTTCGAAAATTACAGAATTTTTCTTTTTTTGTAAGATTTGGCGTTTCAGAATTAGCAAAATGCTCACAAAAACTATAAGTTAATCAAAGAGGATTCAGTACTGTTGAAGCTGATACAGGAGCTTTGGACTTGAATTTCAGCTTGTTGGTTGTCGGTTTTCGTTGTATTTTCCAGACATTTTGGGAAATATGTGCAAAAGGTTAAACTGAAAAATCTTAAATATTCTGAAATGCATAAATTAAGTACAATTTTGTCGGACGTCGGAGTTGTTCTCATTTGATTCCAGGGTTCACTTTGGCGCTTGCCAACATGGACATCTCTTTTTACCTTTCTTCTCATAGAGGAATTGCTCATTTTGTGCTCCAAACTAATCGTTCTTATGCCACAAACTACATAGTTATCTGATAGTCTCTGCAGAGTGATGAAAGTGCGAGATCTTTCTCTTTTTCAACGGTTTTTGAGTTTGTTGAGCTCTTCGAGAGGTTCAGAGAACTTTTGCGATTTCATTTTTCTCCGAAATACGGCTATGATCCTTTCCGATACAGTAGTGCCATGCTTCTACTTGTTGAGTACCTCTGTGAACATTCTACAGTATCCCCTTAGTCCAAAAAGAGCACTTTTATTTGTCTGAAAATTGAGAGTAATCCCTTCAGAAAGTAATAAAATATTTACCAAAAAAAATAAATAACCAATTTTTTAATCGAAAAATGAAGAAAAAATCAATGAAAATGACAAAATAAAAATGATTTTTGAATTTTTGAAATTTGTTGTTTAATCCACACAATGATACGCCATCGTTTTTTTCATTTTTTTACTTTATCAGAAATTATTTCATTGAATTTCAGAGGTATAAACTCTGAAAAATCGTGTGCTCAATTAAAAGGAAATTGCCACTATTATTCAGACAAATTTCGAAAGGTTTCAGATGTTTCAGAGACTCTTGGAACGGGACACGCTTGCTCCACTGCCAGTTACTCCAAAATCGAGAGCATGATGAGCTTTTCTATCTTCATGGGGACTGTTTTCAGCTTTTTTCAAGCTGAAAAAAGTATAACACAGTGAAATACTTTAAATTTCACTGAAATCCCTTACAAGGGAACCTCGAATAGAAATCCTCCTAACTTTTTTTAAAAATTTGACCACAGGTACTTTCGACTACGGGAAATTCAGTACACATAGTGGCTATCTGCGCAAAATTCTGGAAATCGAGATATTTCGATCTGAAAATCCGGAGCTCTGCGCCCTATCTTCGCCTCCTTCCTTCCCCTTCTTTCCTATATACATTCCACGCTTAATGAAAAACAAGCAGCGGTGGCCGAGGGGTAAACACAGGTAAAACGGGGTTAGCGAATGATTACCGAAAAAGTGCTGTATTAGCGAAGGGTTACCGAACAATTGCTGAATATGGTCCGGATTTGCGAGTGATTACTAAGCGATTGGCGACCAGAGAAATTGTTGAACAGTTGTTGAATGATTACTAAATCATTTATGCTTTTTTTTTGCACAGTTTTTGCGTTTTATCTTCACTTCACTTTTTACATACATTTGTGACTATTTTTATAGACAGTTTAATATACACTGTGATGCGATCAAATCGAAGTCTATTTCCAAGACTTTCAGCGACTACACGTGGTGGAGCTACACCACCAGGGACTTCGGACAGACCGGTGTTTCATTTGGAAGACGAGGACATTCAAATTGATACTGATAACAGCGACAACATCGAATAAGATAACTTACATGAACCTGGTAGGAAAGCATACGGAGACTTAGTAAATGTTTGGTTTTTCAGATTTGGGAGAGCGACTACGTTCAGAATCGGATGAAGTTATAACTTTCGTCGCTGCTGCCTGTTTTGCTCGTTCTACCGATTCTGATTTCAAACGATTCCTGGCTTCTCATGATGATGCAAAATTCAGAGAAAAGGCTACCAGTCTGTGGAAGAACACGTTTTGTAAAATTACAAAGCAATTTTTTGTAATAATTGCGGAGCAGAAGGAGGCGTGGATTCGAAATGGTAACTTTTTCCGTTTCGAGCTTTTCAATAATGTCGTTTGCAGTTGTGGAACAGTGATTGAATATCCCAGACTCAGAGCGTTCGAACAAGTGCGAGAAATCGTCGAAGAAAACTTCTCGAAAATCATGGAAATCCGGCAGAAACTACGGGAAGACAAGACGTTCGCGCATAATCTACAAGGTGAATACCTTCGGAAATTATGGGAAATGGAAGACAAGGGAAAATTGAATCTTTCTACTATCGGAAGTATTGATGGCGTGTCTCTCAATGGAAATACAAAGTGGGTCATATCCTAACTCCGTGAACTTTATTTCTTTTTTGCAGAAAGAAGATATTTCATTTATTCCGTGTTGTTTTTCAGAAAATTTCTGTATTTTCAGCTCATTGCGCGGTTCTTTAAACATCGAAAATTCTAACGAAGCAGTTTCACTAAATGCGCCAAGATCGAGAAACACGTCAGCGAATTCTTTTGCGCTTCAAATGAGATTTTCGAAATGAGATTTTCGAAAGTTTAAGGCCCTATTTATGACTTTTTTCTTTTTTAAAGTTATTTTTGTTTTTTTTTTGTTTTTCAGATTTTTTCCAAAAATTGCTCTTTATTTAAAAAAAATAAACCGAAAAGCAATGAATTTTCTTCACCTATCAATTTTAAAGAAAAATAAAGGTGCATTTTTAAGAAAAAAATTCTGATCAAGTCGCAAATAATTCTCCGCATTTTTTTTCATTCATTCCGTATAGTTTTTCAGAAAATTTCTTTATTTTCAGCTTATTTCGCGGTTCTTTAAACATCGAAAATTCTGACGAAGCAGTTTCACTAAATGCGCCAAGATCCAGAAACACGTCAGCAAATTCCTTTGCGCATAAATTCAAATAAGATTTTCGAAAGTTTTAGGCCTCTTTTTTCTTGCTCATTTGTGACAAGTTATTTTATTTAAAATAAAAAATCCGATCGCTTCTTTCGCCGTTCCTCTTGCAAAAATTATTTCCACGCGAAATCGCCAAAAAACAACCGAAATTCATTGCTAACCTCATTCTAACCTTGAATTTAAATATTTTTCGGTGTTTTCCTTATTTTTTGTTAATGCAAAACATGTTAATGCTAATCGCTATTTGTTTGCATAACGAAAAATAAATGCATTTTGGAACGGCGTCTTTTTAAAATTTTCTATTATATAAAATTCATAGGCATTTCGTTATTCTCCGTTGTATGCAGTACCCATTTTTATCGTTTTCTAAACTTCTTTAATTAAAAAGTAAATTAACCTTAGCATTGATTTTAAAGAAAAAAGAAAAGTTTTCGATATTAAAAAATTTAGGAATGCTGGAATGGAAGAAATACGTAAATCGAGTTCAAATGGAGTTTAAAAGTGAGTTTTTCTATTTGAAAAATTTTAATAATCAAAAAATTTTGTTAACTATCTTCTTCTTCTGCGCTTTTCTACACAGAATGAAATATTGCAGAAGTTCTGAGAGCGGGATTCCTAATTCAAGACGAAAAATACACGCTTCCCGCTCTTACTTCCCACGTGAGAAGCATCATCAAGAACTTTATGTGAGAGGAAATTAGAAATATTATCAATTTGAATTCATTGTTTCAGTAATCGGCGTCGTGGAAAGTGCCTCGCCGAAACGGAGAAGCGATTGAAAGAGTTCCAAGAGGATTTTGCCGAGTGAGTTTCGAATTGCGTTTCACTCCAAACATCATCATTTCAGAGACAATAACTTCCAACTTTACCTAAACGTCATTGGAAACGTGGACACTGCTCCGGAGGAACAGGCACTCTTCTCGGATGATGAAGCTCCGTCTGAGAATAATCCCATCAACAATCAAGAAATCGTCTCCTCTGATAACGTCGATTAAAATTTTCTTTATTCCTTTTGCTCTATCCTTTTTCCTTGTTTTGTTGCCCCATTTGTTGCTGTTTTTGAATAAACCAAGTTAAAAAAAACTGATGTTCAATAATTAAGTGAAAAAACGCGATTACTGAAGGATTGCGCAGCAGTCGATTGCTCAAGGGTTAGTAATCAATTATTGAATTCACTCGACAACCGATTGTCTACGCCTCAGTAATCACTCGCACACTGATTACTAATTCTTCGCTAACCCCGTTTTACCTGTGAAGAGGGGGATGCGAGTATATTAAGTGTGGGTTCGGTTTCGCTTCACGGCAAATTTTTTTTTCGCATTTCTGATTTTGCTTTTTTTTTCAAGTTTCAAAATTTTTACAGGATCATGATAAAAAAGATGAAACAAAACCTTTATGATCCGCCTTTCCAGACTCAGAAAAGTTTCTTGTTTTTCCTGTTTATTTTTATTCCTGTCATGATAGATGTTGAGAAAGTTTTTGACTATGTCTAGGCTTCCATGCGGACTTCCAAGTCATCGGCGGCTGGTTTGACATTGTCAATGGCACTTTGATCCTTCCAGCTACTCCACGAGTCCACCAAAAGTAGAGCATCTTTTGGCATCGATGAGTCAAAAACGACTTTTTCAAAGAATACCTTCATCAAATGTTTCGTCATGATGTGCGAACTGTGGCAGGTTACCATCAAATTTGATGCTTTGTAGTGGCCTTTTTTGGGGAACTTTCCACCTTTCTGTTTCAACGTCACGAATAACTTTGGATGAAGTGTCCCATCGGCAGAAATCAACGGAAACACTGTATAAGAATTGGTCGTGGACAAAAAGACACAAAATCCATCAGCAGCAGAGTTCAGAATTTCGAGAAGGAAATCGGCAAAAGTGGAATCCTCTCCGTCCAGACAAGGCTTCTTTGGAAGACATTTCCAATGAGCATAGACATATCTTGGAAGAAAAATAGGTTCTCCATGATGCCACACTTCGATTTCTGATTGTGGATATCATCAATCGAAATAAGATGAATATCAAATTTGTTTCTCCGGATGATTGGTTTGGAAATGACAGCAAGGATTTGGACTATCATCGCGGAAAATCACGAAGTTCGTAGCGAGTGTCCGGCACAGAAATCGAGAATACATCCAAGGATTTCGTCAAAGAGGCCCATCAAGTCCTTTCCATGTATCCCAAATCCAACGTCTTCAACGCTGATCAAAGCGGATTTCAGCTGGAGATGAACAATGCAAGAACGTTGGCCTTCACAGGATCGGACAATATTAATTGTGTCGTCCAGAATGTGTCATCAAATTTGGTCGTAACCTGTCACAGTTTGCACATCATGACGAAACATTTGATGAAGGTATTCTTTGAAAAAGTCGTTATTGACTTATCGATGCCAAAAGATGCTCTACTTTTGGTGGACTCGTGGAGTAGCTGGAAGGATCAAAGTGCCATTGACAATGTCAAACCAGCCGCCGATGACTTGGAAGTCCGCATGGAAGCCTAGACATAGTCAAAAACTTTCTCAACATCTATCATGACAGGAATAAAAATAAACAGGAAAAACAATAAACTTTTCTGAATCTGGAAAGGCGGATCATAAAGGTTTTGTTTCATCTTTTTTATCATGATCCTGTAAAAACTTTGAAACTTGAAAAAAAAAGCAAAATCAGAAATGCGAAAAAAAATTTTGCCGTGAAGCGAAACCGAACCCACACCTAATATACTCGCATCCCCTCTTTACCCCTCGGCCACCGCTGCTTGTTGTTCATTAAGCGTGGAATGTATATAGGAAAGAAGGGGAAGGAAGGAGGCGAAGATAGGGCGCAGAGCTCCGGATTTTCAGATCGAAATATCTCGATTTCCAGAAGTTTGCGCAGATAGCCACTATGTGTACTGAATTTCCCGTAGTCGAAAGTACCTGTGGTCAAATTTTTAAAAAAAGTTAGGAGGATTTCTATTCGAGGTTCCCTTGTTAGCGTTGCATGCTTTTTACAGATTTCGCAGTCATGAGTCAAAAAGTAAAAAATATAAAAATTGACGCCAAAAGAATTGGCAACGAACAATTAATGAAAAAAGAATAAATACATTTATTTTTATAAATTAAAAAAATAATAAAAAAGAATATGAAATTCGCTTCTTTCAAAATTACGGAAATAAAATTAAAAATGCATTTTGTTTCAGATTATTCAATTGAAATTTTCAGATTTATCGTTAAAAACTTATAGTTTTTGTGAGCATTTTGTTAATTCTGAAATGCCAAATCTAAATTAAAAAAAAGGAGACTTCTGTAATTTTTGAACGTCATCTATGTAAATGATGATATCCGAAATGATGACAATACTCATTTGGACTCCATTCGTAAAGAATATCATCATCTCATTCTTTCTGTTTTCAGATATACCTGGTGATGGACGGTCGTAAATATGATTGAGCACACTTAACATTTCGGAGCAAACATCCTTGGATTTATGAATGTAGGATACTGTAGAATAAGGAGTTTTACAAATAGATAATATGAAGAAAATACAGTGAATTCAATGAGAAATTCCTAGAATTTAGGCTGAAGAGCACAATCTGCTCAGAACAATACTTTTTCGCCTCATGAGAATCCTTTCAATTCGACGGAAAATCTGCCTATATCCCCTGAAGTCCATCCAAACTATTCTCCGGAAGGACAGTACAAAGTAGCTGAAAATCAGCCTTTGATGGACTGGAATAACCAACAAAATGTATTCATTAACCCCTATGATCCCCAACAATTCATAGCTCCGCCCCCTCCGATACCAAACTATAATTATCCAAATTATTTTGTGAATAATTGGGAAAATAATCATTTCGAAAATGGATATTTCCAGAATGAAAATAACCATTTTCAGCAATATTTTCCCAATTATTAATCTCTAATTCTGTAATATTTAAAGTATTTAATTATTAATTTCATTTCATATTTATTCGTATTTTTTGTTAATTCCTTCCATCTAATTCCTCCCAAAATCCGTCATTTCTGAATCGATAACTTGCTGTGATTGTAACCTGTGATACGAGTCTAATTCGCAATTATTTTTATTAACATTTACCACTGCAATAATAATAATAATGTTTCATTATTTTCCCTGTGATTTCCTTTTTGTGATTTAATAAAAATTAGTGATTAATACAGTTTTGAAGAAGAAAATCAAATAAAATTTCAGCAAAATGCACATTTCTCAAGTATAAAATTATCGATTTTAAACGTTATCGATAATTATTAAAAATTAAATAAAAGTTTTCGTTATCCGTTGTTTTCCGTTGAGTTCCGACGCTTTAACGGAGAAATTCATTTACTTCGAAGGATCAACGATTGATCATCAACTGATTGATCAACAGAATCAAAGAGGATTCAGTACTGTTGAAGCTGATACAGGAGCTTTGGACTTGAATTTCAGATTGTGTGTTGTCGGTTTTCGTTGTATTTTCCAGACATTTTGGAGAATATCTAAAAAGTTTTAAACTGAAAAACCTTAAATATTCTGAAATGCTCAACGGCACATCAATGAAATATAATTTTGGAAGAGTTGTCACGGTGTGATATCTTACCAGTTTTTCAGTCGCGCTCCATTGACACAAATCTCTGTGTCTCTCAGCGAGAGATTATTGGCTCGTGCAGCCCTCTCGTTTTAATGCTTAAGCATTAAAATTTTGAAATTAATTTCGTTTCTTTTGTGATTTGAAATGCGATTTTCACCGATTTCCTTCGTTCTTTTTCTCAAATATAAATAAATAATACATTTTTTCACGATTTCCTTTGATTTCAGGTAGAATGTCCAGCGGAGAGACAGCGATCGATCACACCAAGGAGGACACGAATATGTTCAGGTCACTTTTTCCTCTTTATTTCTCCGTTTTTTCAAATTAATGCCGTGGTTAGAGTTCACTCTTTCAGAAATCGTTCATGAACTTGTATCAGCACAACACGTACAACAGCTCTCACAATGATCGGCTATAATCGGAAGCAACATCAAGAAGTGGAATAGCGAAAAGCAATCGAAACATTTATTGAGTTTTTATTCATAAATTGTTTATTGCCTTTGAAACTGAATCTTTTTTCAATGTTTGTTAAGAATATTAATTAATAAAAATTTATTAATCAAAATAAACAGGAAAATAAAAAAGTTTTTATAAGCATGATGACTGATGATACTTCGTGAGTTCCACGTTCCAGTGTTTTCTGAAAAAAAAAGGTAATGCCCACGGGAGATAAGTAAAGAAGAAGAGAGACTGAAGATCCTATGGGGCATCTATTAGAAATTCGATCAAAAACGATATCAAAAAGCACTCTCTTATCTTCCGCGCTCTTTTCTATCGCAACCATTTCTCAGACTTCTCATAAGTAATTCTTCCTTATTTCAATAAATCTCAATTATTTTTCCTTCACCATCCTTTTGACAATCTTCTTTCTCGGTTTTCCAAATCTGCTCGTTGCATTCCTCATCCTGTATTGCTGACTATGAACGATTTCTGAAAGAGTGAACTCTAACCACGGGATTAATTTGAAAAAACGGAGAAATAAAGAGGAAAAAGTGACCTGAACATGTTCGTGTCCTCCTTGGTGTGATCGATCGCTGTCTCTCCGCTGGACATTCTACCTGAAATCAAAGGAAATCGTGAAAAAATGTATTATTTATTTATATTTGAGAAAAAGAACGAAGAAAATCGGTGAAAATCGCATTTCAAATCACAAAAGAAACGAAATTCATTTCAAAATTTTAATGCTTAAGCATTAAAACGAGAGGGCTGCACGAGCCAATAATCTCTCGCTGAGAGACACAGAGATTTGTGTCAATGGAGCGCGACTGAAAAACTGGTAAGATATCACACCGTGAGTTGTTCTCAAGGATTCAGTGAAGAGCGACTATCCAAAACTTTCAGTGCAACAGAGCACTAAAACTGCAGACTGCACCAAACTGTGTAAACTATCTGTATGTACTACAAATCTGATATTTAAAGAGTGAGACAAAGAGCATCTGGAGAACTATAGGAAGCAGTGTCAGTCGAGAAATTAGGATTCCGACGATCATTCAGTGTCATGCTTGCCGGAGATCCAGCTCCTCTTCGAAATTTGTCTTGAAAATCTGAAAAATTCTCTGTGAACACAGATTCGCTCAATACGCGGCAATGGAGCTGAGCGACTCGTTGAAATGATTCTTCGCTTGCTTTGATCCGAGAGTGTCGCTGAGCCGAACCCATCTCTGAAAGCAAAGCAGAATTTTGAAAAACTATCGAAATTTTCGCTAAAAAAAGTTGGAAAACCCTTTCGAATTGATTGAATATCGGAATCAAAAATTCGTAAGATCTAGTTTCGATATTCTTTAAAAATACGCATGACTGGAATAGTTCTCTAAACTATCAAAGTATCCGTCATGCTGCCAAAACTAAAATCTGGTGTCTCAAAACAGCAATTTTATCAATTCCCATCGTTCCCCTAATTGATTCTGAAAATGTTATTAGACATGCTCTAGTAGCACAAGCATTATTTACAACAATTTTATTGGCTAGAATTCTGGAAATTTAGATATTTCGATCTGAAAATCCGGAGCTCCGTACCCCTCTTTCCTCTATGCATTCCCCTTCGCCGTCATCGCCAAGTATCAATAAAAATGACAAAAAACTGAATTTTGAATTTTTGTTGCTTAATCCACACAATGATAAGCCATCATTTTTTTCATTTATTAACTTTATTATAAATTATTTTATTCATTTTCAGATGTATGAACTCTGATAAATCACTTGTTCATTAAAAAAAAAGAAGAAATTGACCGCAAAATGGCTCTACCACTATTATTGAGAGAAATTTCAGTCAGTCTAGCTTCAGATGTTTCAGAGACTTTCGGATAGGGACGCGCGAAAAGTTATTCTGTCGAGTGGTCTTGCTTCAGTGTCAGTTGCTCCAAAATCAAGAGCATGATGAGCTTTTCTCGCTTCACGGAGACTTTTTTCAGCTTTTTTCATAGAGTATTTTCCAGAATTCTCCAAATGTTCTCTGTCTTCTATTTTTAAGATGAGATTCGTAATACATACGAATAGTTTACACAATTAGAGAAATATCAAAAAGAGAAAAGCATCGATGATCACCCGTAAACATCGCCAAGAAAAACAGAAAGACGAATCCGATTTTCAGATTACAGATCATTTTCAGCGATGAAAAAATGTTTAATTGTGATGATTCGAATGGATTTTGTGGTTACTGGCTTAACGTAAAAACCAAAAAATGATGTTTTTGTCTTCTGTTCTTCAGAATTGAGAGAGTCCAGATTTGAGCTGCCATCAGTGCAGGTTGATGCTCAGACGGGTTGCTCAGTCGATTTCTTCTCTATTTGTAGCTTTCCATTGTAGCCTAAATTTTAGGAATCTAACAGAAATTTCTCATTGAATTTACTGTCTTTTCTTTATATTATTTATTTGTAAAACTGCTTATTCTACAGTATCCTACATTCATAAATCCAAGGATGTTTGCTCTTGAAATGGGAAGTGTGCTCAATAATATTTACAACCGTCCGTCACCAATTATATCTGAAAACAGAAGGAATAAGATGATCATATTCTTTACGAACGGAGTCCAAATGAGTATTGTCATCATTTCGGATATCATCATTTACATAGATGACGTTCAAAAATTACAGAATTTTATTTTTAATTTAGATTTGGCATTTCAGAATTAGCAAAATGCTCACAAAAACTATAAGTTTTTTCAACGATATATCTGAAAATTTCAATTGAATATTCTGGAACAAAATGCGTTTTTAATTTTATTATCGTAATTTTAAAAGAAGCGAATTTCATATTCATTTTTATTATTTTTTTAATTTATAAAAATAAATTTATTTTTTCTTTTTTCATTAATTGTTCGTTGCCAATTCTAAAGTCTTTTGGCGTCAATTTTTAAATTTTTTAATTCAGAAGTCATCGAAAGCTTTATGAGAACCATGACTGTGAAAATCTGTAAAAAGAAAGTAACGCTAAGGGATTTCAGTGATATTTAAAGCATTTCACAGTGTTATCATTTACATTACTTCTGGTAGACGAGATTGGTTACAGTATGCCATTCTTCTGGAAATCAGCATGCTGCTCTTGTCATTCACACTTCACCACATACGGAAGTAAGGTGATGATGTCTTCAGCGACTTGAGAGGAATGAGTCGTGCAGGTGGACAGTCTGGGGATCCATTTCACTCAAAAGGGTCACTGATCGATACAGTTTTAGTCATGCTCTATTGTCTAGAGTTCAAAAAACTTTAGCTTTGTTTTAGATGTAATTTTGAATACGAAGTACCTTTGGAATATTCCGTTTAGCGTTGCGCAAAAAAATTTGAATTTGCTGATTTATAACATTTGATGGAGAGTTGCGAAATCCCGAGACGTATTTCAGATGAAGCCGTTTTACCTGAAAAAATAAAGTTCTGTTCATCATATTAAAAAACGTTGATGAAATCACACAGAAAACAAACTTTTTGGGCAAAAGAAAGTAGAGAAAGAGCGCTTAATCTCGAGTCCGCAAACACCACATGTCAAAACAAACTTCTGTTGACAGTAATCCTTCTTTGCATTTTTCAAATATGCGGAAACTAGCTTGGTTCATTGGATTTTTTAATGAATTTCAGAGATTTTCCTAACGATCTTTACTGAAAATCAAAAATGATTAATTAATGTGACATATTTACAACAAAACTTTCGTATTTTCAGAGAATTTTAACAATTTATTGAGCAGCTGTGCCTGGCTACGATGGTTATCGTTTTTTCTTTAAAAAATATTACTTTTTTTCTGCGCCGGAATTTAAAATTAATATACAAACGTTATTTATAAGGTCACAATTTCTCGTGAACTGCGCTGAGTCTGAGGCTTTAGCCTCATTTTTTTTAGTCAGTTTAATCTGATTAAACAAAGCCGGTTGAACAATTCATCATTACACAGGAACACATGAGCTGGCAATTTCCTATAACGGTACTATAATTTCTGCTTCAATCGATTCAAATGGAAGCTCAAGTGAGTTGGGAGTAATAATAACTGGAATAATAGCATTCCCTTTTTCAAGTAGGAAATTTACAGCAATGATATTTGAAATACATAACCCATGAAGCAAAAGTGCAAGTGATCAGGACTGTTATGGTGTTTAATGTTAATTTTCACAAATATGGAAGTATTCGTCAATGTGTTCAACTGTCCACCTAACTCCACTAATCCCAAATCATAAGTGTTCGGTTTGGTAATATTTCATTAAATACACTTTTTGATTTAATTTCCTTTCTCCTTGAACTACGACACTTAGACTTTAACTTGAACAGACTTGTTCAAGGCACTTTTTTTTTTCAAAATTATAGTTTTCCCGGCTGGAATACTCTAGCCGCCGTTCTTCTCTGGATCATTCGCGAAGGCAGTGAATTATGGAGCTGTTGGGGCCGTCATAGGGCACTTCATTTGCGAAAACTAAGATCATCACTACGCTCTCAGCTGCAAAGAGTAGCGGGAATCCTCGAAATGTGCAGAGTATGTAACTCCAAGGCTCCAAAGTTATAAGCAATCGAAACAAGAATCCACTTTTCGATGAAATTTGAAATTGAATTGCGGAAATCATATTCTTTACAGACAGCTTGGTTTCTAACCGAGCTGAATTCATTCGCTGTATTTTACGATAATGTGGTACAAAAAAGAAATTTAAAAACGTACCACATGGTTTACGATAGCGAGAAACAGTTTTCTGGTTTCATAGTCCTGAGATTCTCCGTAAGGAATCTGATAAATCCCGCAGATTATCTGCGTCACTCTTCGAATAATCTGTTTCTGTTGAAAGTTTATTTCGAGTATACTGTCCTCAAGCATCTGGAAAATCGATATTTCTTTCTTCAGTTTTTCAGAAAGCTGTATCGATTACATGGATGACCACCCATCACGAGAAGAATATTAAGCAAATGTGTCAAGCTGAAAAAGGAAAATACGCATGCTCTTCTAACAATCTTGGGGGCTTAACGTTTCAGCATTGCTCATTTGATCCAAAATTTAAAGAAAACCTTTTTCATATTCATTCGTATTTTAATGAAAATTTTTTGGCGCATTCCGGCTTCTTGTCCAAAAACTTGCACATTATTAAGATGCTCCAAAGCAAAAATGTTACTTACCAAGCTCGCGAACGAAGAACGAAGTCGATTTAAGAATCAGAATCAACGAACTTGAAGAAGGACACTTCTATGAATCTTTGAATGAGTTTTACAGTCACCACTTCGATGCCCAGCCATCATTAGAAGAATAATGAGCAAATGGATCAAGCTGAAAACGGGAAATGAGCATATTCTTTGAATTTCAAACAACATTAAAATTAAATTTTCGAATAAATTAATTTCTCGTGAACAGAGTCTAAGGTTTCAGTCTCATGTTTTTGCCAGTTTAATCTGATAAGCCGACTAAACAACTCATCATACCACAATAACCGGCAAGAACCCACAGGGATATCACGATCTCTGTGTCCGTCGATTGAAATGCAATCGAAAATGCATCCGAATCAAAAGCCATCTTCCAGTTCCAACAGTACAGGCCGAGCTGATGCAGATGTAATCACACCTGAAAAGGTTAGTTATTCATTGCTGTCTCTGCAACGGTCTGCACAGAATGAAATTATTAGAGTTTCCTTTTTTAATATTTTATTTAAATAAACCGCTGCCCTCAAACCAATTGATTTCGTTGTTGGGAGGGACACTACATTTTTTATGGAATTTTTAAAGCGCGATTCAAATATAGAGAGATGAGCAGGCTGAAATAATCTTAGTTGAGTAGAACTAATGTCATTTTAAAGAAATTGCAGAAAGCAAGCGGATTCTGGAGCTCTCGAACAACCGCTGAAAAAATCATGTTGTCAATTTTCTTCATTTTCTGCCTTTTGATGGCCAAGTTTCTATTTTCTATAATTATCAATGATAAAAGCATCGAAGCTTTCGACATTCATAATGGAACACAGAATTATGACGGCAGCGGAAACTCTTCAAAGAAATCGACTCTCGGCCGCCCTACAAAGGAACCTGGATTCACTGAGATTACACCTGATACAAAAACCTTAGGAACCGAACCACAAAATTCAAATGTGTGCTTAACAACAGGATGCCAGATAGCCGCTACTTATATGGTAAATGCTTCTTCGTTACACGGTTTTAAGGTTATTAATTTCTCCGAAAACGCGCCGGGTTTGGTGTAGTTGCTCCATGAGCATTCCTGTGATGACTCCGACAGTTTGAAATACTTGCTATTGTAACCCGACCAATAGTAGTTCTAGGAGCCGTGCTCACATTCTTCTTTGTTAACATCTGTATTTTCTAGCTGAACGCAATGAACACTTGTGTGAATCCATGCGAAAACTTCTTCGAATTCGCATGTGGGCTATGGAATGACAGGCATCCGATTCCAAATGATATGTCTGGCTTCAATACATTTGCCTATGTTCGAGAACAAGTTAGCAAGCAGTTGCGAGTCCTTCTCGAGGAAGAAGTCGTCTCGGAATCTAAATCCGTTAACATGGCTAGAGCCATTTACCGTAGTTGTATGAACGAAACGCAGCTAGAGGAATTGAAGACAGCGCCATTATTTGAAACGCTCACTGATCTCGGAGAGTGGCCTCTTTTGCAGGAGAAATGGGATAAAACCACGTTCAATTTGAAAAGCGAGTATCTATTTACTGATTAACTATCTCAAACAGAGTAAGGTTTTCAGACATTCTCATTAATTCACATCGCGACTATGGATCTAGCGCATTCTTCAGTATATTCGTCACCGCCAATTTTAAAAATTCATCAAGACATAATCTATTCGTGAGTGTTCTAAATTAGAAAAAAACAAATTGGAACATGAGAACTATTAGAAATAAGGAAAACAAAATCTGTCTAAAAGTCTAGAATTTGAACTATGGAACCTACCTAAGAAAACTTAGAATAGAAAACCTGGGAAGAGAGAAACAATTTCCACATACGATTTTCCATATTTCTACGTAATTTTCACATAACGAATGCGTGACAACAAAGTGCGTGAGCTAGCGCGCATTTACAACAGCAAAAACAAAATGTGAGCCTACTTTGACAGGAAGGAAATATTTGAAGAGTGCTCAATCGCGCACAGTTTCCCCGTACAATTTAAATAATTACGTGTCACGCCCCAATTAACGTGTCCCCTTTTCTCCCTATAAAAAGCGCGATTTCGGTCTATCGGGATCTTCACGGCCTTTCTTGTCACTCTTGTCTTTTTTCTTCTTCTTAAAGAATAAATAATAATAGCACCCGCCCTCAACATTCTCTAATAATTGATTCAATTTTTATCAATCAATAATTTATTAACCATCTTTAATATATAACTCAATTTCAGATCGATCAATCAGATTTGGCTTTAGGTACTCGCGACTTTTATTTGAATACTACTCGGTTTTCGAGACAAATGGCTGCGTATCAAAAGTATTTGAGAGATGTAAATGAAATTTTTTCCACGAATTTTTTGAGACTGAATTTTTTCAGATTGCTCAACTTCTAAAAACCGATGGAAATTTGACAAGAAGCGAGGCGGAGATGAATGTGGACATCGAAAAGATAATTGCCTTTGAAACTGAGATAGCTAAGGTTCGTTGTATATTCCGATTTCTATTATAAGTTACTTCTGCTCAGCATTATTGTTGACGGGGTTAAGAGTGGAATCGCGGGCTATTGCCCGTAAAATAGTTTAAAAGTGGCGTTATTCCAGATAATGGTCGCCGAAGAAGAACGTCGAAATCAAACCCGTCTCTATAATAAAAGAGATTCGGGATCTTTATTCCTTGTTCCCTCAAATCAACTGGGTTCCATTCATCCAAAGTATTGCTCCTGCAGATATGGCTCATTTATTTCATTATGGCACTGAAATTATCATATGCGAAATTGAATATATTCGTCATATTTCTGATTTAATACAGAAAACGGATGTGAGAATTCTCAACAACTACGTCCTCTGGAGAATTGTAGAATCTAACGTGGCTTACCTGGATAAAAGATTTAAAGATATCAGAGAGGTTTGCATTAGGAACAAAGCATTTGCTATTTATTTTCAGCTTTTAGGGATTCAGCAAAGTTATGACTGGCCAGAAGCAGTCTCCTCCTCGTTGGAAAGACTGCGCTAAAGTTCCGTCTAAAGTACTCCCGTTGGCGACTGGGGCCATTTATGTGCAGGCACATTTCCAGCAAAGCGATAAGGAGGAGGCTTCGAGGATGACTGCGAACTTGATGAATACCTTTGTTGATATGGTTAGGACAAATGGGTGGATGGATGAAGCGACAAAGGCAGTGGCCATCGAAAAAGCAAACTCAATGATTATTAATATTGGATATCCGAATATTACCAATGACTTTCCGCAACTTGACAAACATTACTCGGGGGTAATAGTTTTCATTTAAGAATTTTATTCTCGATTCTAACATTTCAGCTGTCCATTAACGAATCCGATACATATTATTACATATTGAAGAAGATCACTGTGTGGATGCAGAGCCGTGAATTTCACAAATTGACAAAACCATTTGACAAACATGAGTTTGATATTTCTCCTGCAATTGTCAACGCTTTCTACACGTCTCAAAAGAATGCTATTAGTAAGATATTGGAACTTTATTTTACTAAAAAGACTTCAAGTTTTAGCTTTCCCGGCTGCAATTCTCCAACCGCCGTCCTTCTCTGGATCATTCCCGAAGGCAGTGAATTATGGAGCTATGGGAGCCATTATTGGGCATGAAATCACTCATGGATTTGATGATGAAGGATCCCAATATGATAAGGACGGAAACGTGCGAAATTGGTGGAGCAATAGTTCGTGGAACGAATTTGACGTTAGAAGACGTTGCATTGTAGAGCAGTATGGAAACTATACAGTGCCAAATACAAATTATACGGTGAGTATCTCATAAGGAGACGTTTCTTTGGTTTGTCATAAACTGGAAAGCTGCCGCTTGGAAACTCTAAACCAATTTTGATATTCAGTTGAATGGAAAACTGACGCAAGGAGAGAACATCGCTGACAATGGGGGAGTGAAGGAGGCATTCAAGGCTTATCAGAAATATGTCCAAGAAAACGGAGAAGAGCCGAGATTACCTCATCTTAAACAGTACACCAATGAGCAGATCTTTTTTCTCAGCTATGCTCAAGTGAGTTCTGAAAATTACAGTTAGAATCAAAAAAAATTCCTTTTTTTTATAATTGTCGTAAATCTACAACAATATTTGAAAAATAGTAAGAAACCAGAAGTAAAAGTTCAAAGTGATCGAGACTGTATCACTTTTACGAAAAAATATCAAAGTGCTTGAATATTGTATTTAACATTAATTTTTAGGTATGGTGCGGAAAGAAGACGGAAGCAGCCGCAATGCGGCAGGTTCTCATTGATACTCACTCTCCAGGAGTGTTTCGAGTCCACGGAGTCCTCTCAAATATGGAAGCATTCGCCAATGCGTTCAACTGTCCACCGAGCTCTCCACTAAACCCAAATCATAAGTGTTCCGTTTGGTAATATTTCATTAATACATTTTTTTCTTCTTGAACTACAACACTTTGATTTTTAAATAATAGTATTTGTATTCTGATGTGTTCTACTTTGATCTTTGATACTATCATCTTTATAGAAAAGTATTTGCAGAATCTAGAATTAAATTTCAAATTGCTCGGAAAGGGATCTGTAGAAACAGTAGACATGGAGGAAATTGCCGTTTTGAAGCACCAAATTTAACTTTGAAAGCATGACGGATACTTTGATAGTTTGGAGAATTATTCCAGTCATGCGTCTTTTTAAAGAATATCGAAACTAGTTCATACGAATTTTTGATTCCGATATTCAATCAATTCGAAAGGGTTTTCCAACTTTTTTAACGAAAATTTCGATAGTTTTTTTTTTAAATTTCGTTTTTGTTTTAATTTTTCAATTGGGCCAAGCTGAAAAAGAGAAATTCGCATATTTTTTGAAATATTTAAACTTTGTCTTGGTTTTAATTTTTAATAATAACTACCTTTGGAATATTCCGTTTAGCGTTGCGCTAAAAAATGTAATTGGCTGAACGATAGCATTTGATGGAGAGTTGCGAAGTCCGGTGACGTGTTTCAGATGAAGCCTTTTTACCTGAAAAAATGAAAATTGTTTAGCAGATAAAGAAAAGAAACGACGAAGAAATAATACAGAAAACGAAATTTTTGGGCATAAGAAAAGTAGAGTAGAGAAAAAAGTAGAGAAAGAGCGCTTGTTCTCGAGTCCGCAAACACCGCATGTCAAAACAAACTTCTGTTGACAGTAATCATCCTTTCAATTTTTCAAAAATGCGGAAGCTAGCTTGGTTCATTGGAGTTTTCATTAAATTTAAGAGATTATCTTAACGATTTTTACTGAAAATCAAAAAACGGTTAAATAATGTGACAGCCAGCTAGTTTCCGCATATTTCAAAAATTCAAAAAAAGATTACTGTCAACAGAAGTTTGTTTTGACATGTGGTGTTTGCGAACTCGAGATTAAGCGCTCTTTCTCTACTATGCCTAAAAAGTTCGTTTTGTGCCAATTCTGAAGTCTTTTGGCGTCAATTTTTTAATTTTTTTTATTCGTCATCGAAAGCTTTATGAGAACCATGACTGCGAAAATCTGTAAAAAGTATGCAACGTTAAAGGATTTCAGGGAAATTTAAAGCATTTTACAGTGTTATCATTCACATTTCTTCCGGTTGACAAAATTGGTTACAGTAT
This sequence comes from Caenorhabditis inopinata, assembly GCA_003052745.1. Classification (NCBI taxonomy): domain Eukaryota; kingdom Metazoa; phylum Nematoda; class Chromadorea; order Rhabditida; family Rhabditidae; genus Caenorhabditis; species Caenorhabditis inopinata. The sequence goes on along the minus strand of AP018152.1, from coordinate 9,929,190 downwards.
ACCATCCTTCTGGAAATCTGCATGCTGCTCTTGTCATTCACACTTCACCACATACGGAAGTAATGTGATGATGTCTTCGGCGACTTGAGAGGAGTGAGTCGTGCAGGTGGACAGTCTGGGGATCCATTTCACTCGATTTCTCGCAAAGGGTCACTGATCGATACAGTTTTAGTCATGCTCTATTGTCTCCAGTGGTCCCCCCCCTCTCTTCCGGAGTAAGCCACGCCCCTGCCTATAAAAGGGCAGAAGGGGTACAGTCAGAATATCATTCGGACAATTCATTTTATTCCATTATACTCTCATAATCATGAGTCTCGAAACCTCAGTACGCCTCGTCGATGAGGATCTTTGGATGGAATGGTACCCTAATATGGAGATGCTGTCAAGGAAATCTCTAATATCTCCAGAATTGGGATCACTGCAATAATAATAATAATAATGTTTTATCATTTTTTTTAATACAGTTTTGAAGAAAAGAAAATCATTAAAATTTCAGCAATTTTCATGAAAAATGCACATTTCTCAAATTTAAAAGTATCGATTTCAATCGTTATCGATAATTATTAAAAATTAAATAAAAGTTTTCGTTTATCCGTTGTTTTCCGCTGACTTCTGACGCTTTAACGGAGGAATTCATTTGTTTCGAAGGATCAACGATTGATCATCAACTGATTGATCAACGGAATCAAAGAGGATTCAGTATTCTTGATTCTGATAGAGAAGCTTTGGACTTGAATTTCAGCTTGTTTGTTGTCGGTTTTCGTTGTATTTTCCAGACATTTTGGAGAATATCTAAAAAGTTTTAAACTGAAAAACCTTAAATATTCTGAAATGCTCAACGGCACATCAATGAAATATAATTTTGGAAGAATGCAATGAAGAGCGACTATCCAAAACTTTCAGTGCAATAGAGCACTAAAACTACAGACTGCACCAAACTGTGTAAACTATTTGCATATACTACAAATCTGATATTTAAAGAATGAAATAGAGAGCTTCTGGAGAACTATAAGAAGCAGTTTCAGTCGAGCAATTAGGTTTTTCTTGGCGATGTTTGCGAATAACGATCGATGCTTTTCCTTTTTTTTATAATTCTCTAATTGTGTAAATTATTCGAATATATTACGAATCTAATCTTAAAAATAAAAGACAGAGGGCATCTGGAAAATTCTGAAAAATACTCTGTGAAAAAAGCTGAAAACAGTCCCCATGAAGAGAGAAAAGCTTAGAATGCTCTTGATTTTGGAGCAACTGACAGTGGAGCAGTGTGTGGAATAAAGTCCAATCTGTTTTCTGCATCTCAGACGCTTCAATCTGAGCTGGTGCGCCTCTTGCGCGATTTCTTAATTTCTCTAAACTTAAAAACATTTACAACATGACGCCTTCATTAAACTTAAAATATGAATCTGTTATATTCTGAAATTTGCTTTTCATTTGAGTCCTTTCCGAGCAAAACTCGAAAATTTCAGATAAAAGCAAAATAAGATTTCTACAAAATCAGATTATTTGTTATTTCAGAGAATTCAATGAAATCTTTATAAATATTTTCTAAATTTCTCAATGAAATCTTTCTGTATTTATAAGAATTCGGAATATTTCGAAATTCCAGATAAATTCAAAATTCTGTAACTTTCAGACGTCGTTGCACATCTTCTTTGTGTGCTTGATGCCATTCTCATGGAACATGATCCATGTCTTTGAATTCGCCGAATACATCATCTCATTCTTTCCGTTTTCAGACACTACTGGTGACTTCTTGTTGAGCAAACTTCCCATTTCGAGAGAAAACATCCATGGACTCTGATTAGTTTAAGAAAACTCAGGAGAATATGCAAATCCTCGAAAAATTGGAAATTGGGAACAAATTGGGAACATTGATCATTTCATTTTCCTCTGAAAAACGGCTATGATCCTTTCCGATACAGTTATTTTGATAGTGCGATGATTCTACTTGTTGAGTACCTTTGTGCCTATTCTACAGTATCCCGTATCGTCCAAAAACGATACTTTTATTTGTCTGAAAATTGAGAGCAATCTCTTCAGAAAGAAAGATTAATAAATAAATATTCAATCGAAAATTGAAGAAAAAATCATTGAAAATGACAAAAAAAAATTGATTTTTGAAAATTTGAATTTTGTTGTTTAATCCACAATGATACACCACCGTTTACTTTGTCATTTTCCATTTTAAAACTTTATTAAAAATTATTTTATTGAATTTCAGAAGTATGAACTCTGAAAAATCGTTTATTCACTTCAAAAAAAGAAGGAATTGACCACAAAATAGCTTTGTCATTATTATTCAATCAAATTTCAGTCAATCTCATTTCAGATGTTACAGAGTCTCTTGGAACGGGACGCGCGAAGAATTATTCGTCGAATGGTCTTGCTCCACTGTCAGTTGCTCCAAAATCAAGAGCATGCTGAGCTTTTCTATCTTCATGGGGACTGTTTTCAGCTTATTTCACAGAGTATTTTTCAGAATTCTCCAGATGCCATCTGTCTTCTATTTTTCAGATGAAAAGGGAAAAGCATCGATGGTTACCCACAAGCATCACCAGGAAAAACAGAAAAACGAATTCGATTTTCAGATTCCAGATCACTTTCAGCGATAAAAAGTGTTTAATTTTGATGATTCGAATAGATTTTGTGGTCATCGGCTCAACGGGAAAACAGAAAAATAATGTTTTTGTCGTCAGTACTTCAGAATTGAGGGAGTCCAGATTTGAACTGCCATCAGTGCAGGTTGATGCTCATACGGGTTGCTCAATCAATTCCCTGCCTATTTGTAGTTTTCCATTGTAGCCTAAATTTCAGGAATTTCTCATTGCATTCACTGTATTTTCTTCATATTATTTATCTGTAAAACTGCTTATTCTACAGTATCCTACATTCATAAATCCAAGGGAATTTGCTCTAAAAATGGGAAGCGTGCTCAATAATATTTACTACCGTTCGTCACGGAAAACAGAACGGAGTACAAATGAGTATTGTCATCATTTCGGATATCATCATGTATATGTATAGATGACATTCAAAAATTACAGAAGTTTCTTTTTTTTAGATTTCGCATTTCAGAATTAACAAAATGCTCACAAAATCTATAAGTTTTCAATGATAAATCTGAAAATTTAAATTGAATATTCTGAAACAAAATGCATTTTCAATTTTATTTTCGTAATTTTGAAAGAAGCGAATTTCATATTCTTTTTTATTAATTGTTTAATTTATAAAATTAAATTAATTTTTTCTTTTTTCGTTAATTATTCGTTGCCAATTCTGAGGTCTTTTGGCGTCAATTTTTAAATTTTTTAATTCAGAAGTCATCGAAAGCTTTATGAGACTCATGACTGAAAATCTGTAAAAAGCATGCAACGCTAAGGGATTTCAGTGATATCATTCACATTTCTTCCGTTTGACAAGATTGGTTACAGTATACCATCCTTCTGGAAATGTGCATGCTACTCTTGTCATTCACACTTCACCACATACGGAAGCAATGTGATGATGTTTTCGGCGACTTGAGAGGAATGAGTCGTGCAGGTGGACAGTCTGGGGATCCATTTCACTCAATTTCTCACAAAGGGTCACTGATCGATACAGTTTTAGTCATGCTCTATTGTCTCGAGTGGTCCCCCCCCCTCTTCCGGAGTAAGCCACGCCCCTGCCTATAAAAGGGCAGAAGGGGTACAGTCAGAATATCATTCTGACAATTCATTTTATTCCATTATACTCACATAATCATGAGTCTCGAAATCTCAGTGCGCCTCGTTGATGAGGATCTTTGGATGGAATGGTACCCTAATATGGAGATGCTCTCCAGGAAATCTCTAATATCTCCAGAATTGGGATTTACCATCAAAGGGTTGGACAAAAACGGAAAATATAAAATTACACTTTCACTCAGAAGGGTCGATAGTATAAGGTAAGTTTCTATCAAAAATACTTTTTATATTTATTTTAGAATTCTATTTTTTTTTCAGATATACTATCAATTCGGATAAGAATAACTGGATTGTTTCTACAAAAAGAAACGCTTTGCCCATTCATTATTACAAGGAAGTTGAGCATGTAGGTGGAATCAAATCTGGTGAAGAGTGGATGAGTGGAGCCGTTATGTTCACAAAATTGAAATTGTCGGCAAATGTGAAAGATGAAGCCGAAACGAACGTTATTTATGTGAATACAATGCATAAATACGTGCCAGTGCTAACTGTAATCGATGTCGACAACGATAATATGAGAACAGGGTTTCAAATAGATTTTGCACAGATCATTCCAGTATCGGAATACCAGCACAAGGACATTGGAAACTGGAAGGCGCGCCACAACAAATTCGCCACCATCGCCAATGGAGGACAGGGAAAGCGACGAAATGGCGATGGAGGTGAGCCAATACCAAAGAAAAGAGCACAATCTGCTCAGAACAATACTTTTTCACCTCATGAGAATCCGTTCAATTTGACGGAAAATCTGCCAGTATCCCCTGAAGTCCATCCAAACTATTCTCCGGAAGGTCAGTACAAAGTAGCTGAAAATCAGCCAATGATGGACTGGAATAACCATCAAAATGTATTTATTAATCCCTATGATCCCCAACAATTCATTGCCCCGCCCCCTCCGATACCAAACTATAATTATCCAAATTATTTTGTGAATAATTGGGAAAATAATCATTTCGAAAATGGATATTTCCAGAATGAAAATAACCATTTTCAGCAATATTTTCCCAATTATTAATCTCTAATTCTGTAATATTTAATGTATTTAATTATTAATTTAATTTCAAATTTATTCGTATTTTTTGTTAATTTCTCCCATCTGATTCCTCCCAAAATCAGTCATTTCTCAATCGATAATTTGCTGTGATTGTAACCAGTGATACGAGTCTAATTCCCAATTATTTTTATTAATATTTACCACTGCAATAATAATAATAATAATTTTTTATCATTTTCCCTGTGATTTCCTTTTTGTAATTTAATAAATATTATTGATTAATACAGTTTTGAAGAAAAGAAAATCATTAAAATTTCAGCAATTTTCATGAAAAATGCACATTTCTCAAATTTAAAAGTATCGATTTTAATCGTTATCGATAATTATTAAAAATTAAATAAAAATTTTCGTTATCCGTTGTTTTCCGCTGACTTCTGACGCTAGAAATTCATTTGCTTCAAAGGATCAACGATTGATCATCAGCTGATTGATCAACGGAATCAAAGAGGATTCAGTATTCTTGATTCTGATAGAGAAGCTTTGGACTAGAATTTCAGCTTGTTGGTTGTCGGTTTTCGTTGTATTTTCCAGACATTTTGGCGAATATCTGAAAAGTTTTAAACTGAAAAACCTTAAATATTCTGAAATTCTCAACGGCACATCAATGAAATATAATTTTGGAAGAATGCAATGAAGAGCGACTATCCAAAAGTGCAATAGAGCACTAAAACTACAGACTGCACCAAACTGTGTAAACTATTTGCATATACTACAAATCTGATATTCAAAGAAGGAAATAGAGAGCATCTGGAGAACTATAAGAAGCAGTGTCAGTCGAGCAATTAGGATTCCGACGATCATTCAGTGTCATGCTTGCCGGATCTTAAACAAATATTATTCCACTTACCTTCATTCGAGCTCATCTTTCGAATTTTGAATATCAGCTAAATGAAGAATTCCCGTGCTGAAAAAATAACATTAAAAAAAAACAATAACCATCGAAACAAGTCACAGCTGCTAGATTAAATTGTTAAAATTCTTTGAAAATACGAAAGTTTTGTTGTAAATATTATCGCCGTAAAAAAGTTCCGAAATTTTTTCGAGCCCGCGAAAATCGGGATTTGAATTTAGAGGCTCCGCCCATTTCATCATCAGAGCGCATTTGCTATGCGCGATATATTTTTATCAGAAGAAACGAAAAAAAAATAAATGACGCAAATCGATATATTTAAACATTCGAAGAAACGTGTAAAAAAATTCACGATTAATACAATTTCGTCCTTTTAATCCAGTTTAATTCTGAAAATTCAGAAGAAAAAATAAGGAGCCTCTAAATTCAAATCCCGTTTTTCGCGGGCTCGAAAAAATGTCGGAACTTTTTTACGGCGATAATATGTAGCGATAATTAATTATTTTTGATTTTCAGTAAAGATCGTTAGGAAAATCTCTGAAATTCATTAAAAACTCCAATGAACCCAGCTAACTCCGTATATTTGAAAAATTCAAAGAAGGATTACTGTCAACTTTGTTTTGACATGCGGTGTTTGCGGACTCGAGATTAAGCGCGATTTCTCTACTTCCTTATGCCCAAAAAGTTCGTTTTGTGTGATTTTTCTTCGTCGTTTCTTTAATTTGCTCAAAAAATTTTATTTTTTCAGGTAAAATGGCTTCATCTGAAACACGTCTCGGGATTTCGCGACTCTCCATCAAATGTTATCGATGCGCAATTAAAATTTTTAAGCGCAACGCTAAACGGAATATTCCAAAGGTACTTCTCATTCAAAATTAAAGCAAAAACAAAATTTCAAAAAACTATCGAAATTTTCGCTTTAAAAAGTTGGAAAACCCTTTCGAATTGATTCAATATTGGAATTAAAAATTCATGAGATCTAGTTTCGATATTCTTTAAAAAGACGCATGACTGGAATAATTCTCTAAACTATCAAAGTATCCGTAAATGGTTCAGCAATTTTCTCCATGAAAATAAATTTCAAAATGTATTATAAATGTAATTAATTAATTAAAATGTGAAATTTACATGAAAAACAACTATTTGAATATACATCGAATCTCATCATGCTCTTGATTCTGAAAAACTGAAACTGAAAGATCCTATGCATTCTGAAATTCTCAATGGCATTCCAATAGAGTATAATAATGAAAGAGTTGCGCTCAAGACTGCAGTTAAGAGCGACTATCCAAAATTATCAGTGCAATAGAGCACTAAAACTGAAGACTCTGTTTCTCGCAGAGACTCAGACTGCAGACTCACGGGGACTGTTTTAAACCACATTTTCCAGGGTTTTCCTTATATTTCACAGCGACCCACTCCATTTTGTGAGCACTCCTTAATGCGAAGCGGTAATTCTAAGTGAACATTTGTCATGGAGTCATGGCTACCGAAGTGCTTCGCAACCATATATTTAGGAGGTCGCAGGGTACTTGGGATACTGTAGAACCGTACAGCCAACATTTCGCTGATATATCAATTGGGATTTCCGTATATCACAAGTCATAAATCAGGTTCATACGTGGAAAACAAACTCTAATAGATATAGACTTTGTTTTCCAAAGTTTCTGGAACATTGTTGTGTTCTAGAACAGCGGCGTAGCCGCAAACTTTCTACTGGTATTTATTAAACTATATCACAAATGATAGCATTAGCAGTTTTCGAATATTCCCCCTTTCGCTTTGATGTCTCAAGAGTCGACGACGGCACGGAGGTAGTCAACGTTGACTTTGGCTCCAACAGGGAATACTAGATCGAGAAGATTCTTGAAGCGGTGAGGTGTTGCCGTGGTGCAAATCCCACTTGGTGGGTGGAGATTGGACATACATATCAGAAGGACGGAGCGCGCTGGCTCACACCGCAAAACTCACTCAGAATTATTCGATGAGAAGCACAAGACTTTTTGTTTTTTTCAGAATCTAATGTTTTTCAACAAAAATTTTATCATTTAAATTCCTAAAATTAATTAAAAATTTATTAAATAGATTGAAATTTAAATTATTCCTGAGGTCATAATTTCCGGTAAATTGCCTCATTTTTTTTTCAATTTAATCTGATTAAACAAGTAAAACAATTTATCATTACACAGAAACTGGCAAGCTCCTGCAACGGTGCTGTGATTTCTGCTTCAATCAATTCAAATGGGAGCGGAATTTGGTTCGGCGGAAAATACTTTTTCCAAGTCTCTTTTGAAGGCTACAGCTGAATGTAGTGGGTCTGCAGAAGCAATCCATCCCGAAAAGGTTGGTTTTTTTATTGCTATGTCTCTGCAATGTCCCGAATAGATGACAAACCTTCCTTTCTATAATAATATTTAATAACTGAAAATCGTGAAAATCGAGGTCGCAGGGTACTTGGGATACTGTAGAACCGTACAGCCAAAATCTACAAAACTATCTTAACAACGAAAAAAAAAATTTGAAAAAAAAAACAGCCAAAATTTCGCTGAATCCTTCTCTGAATTTTTCAAAAATGCGGAAGCTAGCTTTGTTCATTGGAGTTTTTAATGAATTTCAGAGATTATCCTAACAGCTGTGAATGGCTTCTACGGATATTGTTTTTTCTTAAATAAATTTAATTTTTTTGCGCGGGAATTGCACATTTTGCTTTTTTGAGCTGCGACAAAAGAGGAATTAACACATTTTCGATTTCTGTAATTCGGAATTTTGGAATTTCTGTTTGTTTCGAAAAAAAAAGTAATTGATCAATCTCTCTTTCTCTCTTTCTGATCGTCCAGAATTCCATATTCTAACTCACTAAGGCTTTCACGAAAGACGAAACAAGTCGGTCGTCTTTCGTGGAATCCTTTCGTCTCGTCTTCGTTTGTCCTCCAGTTCGTCTTACGATTTGGAACCGTCTGCGTAAAACCAATACTTTTTAAACCTTATGCGAAAGCCTGAGGAACTATTCTCGTTGATAGATTATCCCTATCAGGGCTAAATCTAACTCTGGCGCATGCGGAACGCTTTTTGTAGCGCACAGTATTATTTTTTTAATTAATTATTTTGTTTTTAACTATTTCTGAGAATTTCAGTCAATTATATTAACTTTGAAGGTAATGGTGGCTGCTTCTCCATTCCGATCTGCAATTGTAAAGTGTGCGAAGAAAGGATTGTTTTCTTCGGAGATTGGTAAAAAGCTAGGAGTCAACAAATCGGTGGTGAATCGTACTCTCGTTCGCTTCAGGGAGCTGGGAACGTTGAACGACAAACGTAGAAGTAGTCGCCCGGTGTCTGTGACAACTCCAGATGCGGTCAAGGTCGTCAGAGAGAGAGAGAATCAGAAGAAATCCGGAAAGAAGCATGAGAAAAATGTCCACAGAGCTTGGAATGAGTGCCAAATCTATAAGAAGAATTGTCAGAAACAAGCTGAAGATGAACCCGTTCCTGACTGACCGAAACAAAGCTTTACGCTTGAAAAAAGCCAGAGACCTCCTGAGAGACACGCGCGTTGGCACGCATCTCAAGACGCTGTTTACAGATTAAAAAATGTTCACTTTGGAAGTCAATAAGAACGACGAAACAACCTTATCATAGCTGTCGATTATGAGAGTGCATGTAAGAACGATAAAATCCTCAATAAAACTTCTCATCCGTCTTCTGTGATGTTTCTGTTCAGATGGGGAAGACGCCATTGATTTTTGTTGATGTTGGAGCCAAAGTCAATAAGGAATACTTACTTAGTTACTTACTTAGTCAGTAACTAAGTAAGTATTCCTTATTGACAATGAGAAAATTTTGGTGTCGGAGGTGCTGCCCTGGTCCAAATCCCACTTCGTAGACGGCAATTGGACTTTTCAGCAGGATGGAGCGCCGGCCCACACCGCGAAACTCAAACAACAGTGGTGCGAAGCCAATTTCCCCAACTTCATTCCGAAAGATCAATGGCCCGCTTCCAGCCCGGACTTGAACCCGATGGATTTCGCTGTTTGGGGATATTTGACCCAACAAGTGTCCACGAAAAATTATCCAAATTTGGGAGCCATGAAGACCGCCTTGACAGCTGCATGGGACAATTTTGACGCCTCATACCTCCGTGCCGTCATCGACTCCTACCCGAAGAGACTTCGAGCAGTCATGAAAGCGAAAGGAGGAAGATTCAAAAATTTTTAATGCTATATTTTTTGTTATGTTTTAATAAACATTTTGGTTGATTTTCAGAAAAAAATCGTTCGATTTGAAGTTTTTACACCGTCTTGAATGCGGCGCTATATTTATGGCACACCCTGAAATCTTGCTTGTCGCGATAAACGCTAATTGCCGCGTAGGCAAAACTCTTATCGGGTTTTCCAAATACTCCCATTTTTCAGGTGACCGCACCCACAGGCGTTGCCATCAACGAGAGTTTACCTATTTCGCTGCACGTCGAAAATCAGTCGAAAATGGCAGTGACCACAATCCGCTCGAAATTAATACAACAATGGGTAATCTTGATATCTTGGTGGCAAATGAATGTTAAGTGATTTGTGAGCACGTGGATGCCATACACGTCGCACCCAACTCCTTTTTCCACGTGACACACTTCCTGGTTATCAAAGAAGATGGTTGTTGGGTGACGTGTCATAATGACTATATTCAAGTCCAGCACGTTCTTTGTGTGGAATTGGAAACTTCACCCGATAGACACGTCTTACGAGGCGAATTCCCTATGATCGTTGGAACGGTACCAATATTGTCGCATTTTGAGCATTTGAATGTGGCAACACCGACCGCTCCTCCGGAAGAGATGCGAACAGAGCCATCAGCTCCTGTGGCTTATTAAATAGTTAGAAATCCGGCGAGAGAATATATTTAAAATCCCGATTCTTTTAAATAACGTTTTCTATCAACAAAATTGTTTTTTCTATGAATATTATTTATTTTTACAATTCTACAAACATAAGATCCATTATTATCAGTGTCTCTTCTAGTTTGACGCAGGCTTTCCGGCAGTCACTTGGGCCTCAATTCCGACTTCATTGCTTCCACGGTGAATTCTGAAGTATCCCTGCTCTCCCCACGATTCGCCCCAGGAATTGGCGACGATCCAATATGGTGTAAAGAAATTAGTTCCCCATCCGATTATTTTGACAGCATGCCCGCCCAGGAGTCCTCCTGCCACATGCTTGTACACTCCTTTCTTGTATTTGTAGAAGTCCTCATAGACATAGAAAGCGGCAGAAACCGGTCCGTTTGTCAGAATTTCGGATTGAATTGCTTTCACATTACTATCAACGAAGTAGGCAGATTCTCCTGAAAATAGTTTGCATCGGTCTTTGGAATAAAGCGTACTCGCTGATGGGCAGTTGAAGCGGTGCAGACAGCGTCCTTTCTAGCAATTCCACAAATCTAGGTCATACATTTCGCAATACTAGCACAAAAGGAGGTTGGGTGTAACCAGCCATAAGACTAATGTAAACTTGCTCTAAACCAGTGGAAAACCGAGCCTACAATTTTTGAAAGCTGCTTGTTCGAAGCCCGTGAACTTCTAAAATTTGGCCTAGACCTATGGGAAAGATAAGGGCGATTGCTCTTGATCACCAAAGCGAGTTGTAAATCGCGAAATGTTTTATGCCATTCGCATTCAAAAACCCATGTTGGTTCTTCAGATTCTCGCTGGACTATAGTTGACGCTTTGACACGGCGACTCACCCTTATGCTTATCATCGGCATATTCGACTTCATAGCCAGATTGGCACGTATCTGAGCACACTGGGGTTTCGGATTCCTCACAAGGGGAGGCTGTGCATGGAGGAATCGAGTATGGGATGCATCCAGTTCCATTGTAATCTCCTCCAGTCACCACGCCAGTAGAAGTCCACCATTTCAATGCTTCAATTGGGAGTCCGCCATCGCAACCGGCTCCACAGCTGCTTCCACAACACGAAAGGATGTCTTCAGGCGAGAGGACGGCTACTTCTTTTTGACCACTAGCAATACAGGTGCGATCGGATATCACCTCAGCAGTGGCGAAGGCCCAGCAGGATCCGCAAGTTGACTGATCCCGAATAAATGAAATACTGGAACAGGCTGGCCATGCGTCACGGGCGTCAAAGGAGGATGGAATGGAATTGAGTCTGATATTCCGGGTGGGGAATTTCTGAAAAGGACATCATAATCATAGTTATATTCTAATAAAAGTCCTGAAAAGTAACAACTTGGCAGTATTTGCCAAGTAATCAGTTTGGTGTCCGAAAGGTCCGGGAGGCAGCGCTCTCATTGAAACATGACAACTTTGGCAACTTGCCCAAGGAAACAACAGGAACATTAGAATTGGGCAGGCAGGCTATTATGTGGTTAATATGCAACTGAGCTAACGAACTATGTATGTGATTACACTTCAATTGAGAGTTTGTTCATTAACTCGATGATTCAGAAGCAAATCGGTCGCTAACTTGTAGCTAACAGAAGCATACTTTATGTCATATGTACATTCTATGGGCATCAGACTGGTGGTGGCAAAACTGTGCTAGCTGCCAGCGTCAGACCCGTGAACTAGAGTGTCCACAACTAGGACACTCTAGTTACGAAAGTCGATTTGTAAGCCCCGGTTTGCTCGCTTATTAACAGTGTTTTAATTAAAAAACACCGCGCATCTTTTACCTTCCGAGTTCCTTCAGCATTTGGTTCAGCATATTTGGGGTTCATCAGGCGGAATTTCATTTGCTTCTCTGTGTGCTCATTATGCTCGATGGTAAAAAGTGATTGTGCGGAGTTCACGTAATTCACAAGATCTTGGCCAGTAAGTTGCTCCAAAGGCTTCTCGACTGATGGAACTGGAGGAATAAAAGCCAGACTGCTGGTGACGCAAATGAGCGGAAGGAGATGGAATTTCTGAAGTTAATTATCTGATTATTCATCCATAAAACTAGTCTTTACTAGGTTTTTTTTAGTAAAAATGTTACTATTGTTTGACAAAAAAAAACAGAACTCTCGTCAAGTCTGACGTTTAGTGTTTACACACTCTTACTCAAAATCTCATGTCTCATATCTCACTCAAATTCTCATGAAGCTGACTAATCCACGCTTAAAAGTGGCATTCGGAAATCATTGTTACTGCAGTGAATACTTTTTAAAGACTGTAAAGAACTCACCATTACTGAAATTTCGGGATGACAATGTAGTGAAGATTCAGATTTCCCCTCTTCTTTTTATTCTGTTTTTTACGTCACTATCAGCATACCAACCTCACAAACAATAATATTTTCTCTAATCGTATTCCGTTTAAAGGGTAAAAAACTTGGCATGAACGAAAACAAAAGTTTATTATGTGTGCTTTCTGGATTGATAAGACATCAAAATAGACGGGACAAGGTCGAAAATATGGGCAGAGAGTTGAAAATATGGTAGATACAGATATACTTTGGAAATTCATAACATTGTTTTGGTGTTTTAGCTAACCTCAACAAGAAAATGCTCAATTCAAAGCGAAGATTGAGTTTTTAAATTACAAAAAGCTCAAAGTATACTGAAAATTGTTGGAATTCCAATGAAGATATTGAAGGTGTAGGTGGAGGCATCCGGACAAGCGGAAATACAGACTCATTCCTTCTACTTTAAATGTTTAAATATTGATTCAAAAACTGATGAAAGGTCTAAAGATTCAGTTTGAGCATTGACTTACGATCTTGGGCGATGGTTGTCCATGAAGTAGTCAGTCGATTTCCTCGATATATTGAAACTTCTTTTCGTAGTGAGTCGGACCATCTCATAGGGGGTCGTCCGACAGGTCGTTTTTGGTCTCGAGGAGTCCATCTTGTATCAGTTTTGTCCATCTTCCGTCAGTTCTTCGCATAATGTGCCCGGCCCATCTTAATTTTTTTCTTTTTGATGTGTTTAAGTGGGTCCGTGACTTGGGAGATTTTTCGGATGTCTTCGCGGTGTAAGTGTCGTTGGCGTTGTTCCGTGAGGATCATTCCTATTCATTTTCTTTCTAGCGATGCATGTGTTACCCGGATTCTTTCAGCGAGGTTCTGTGTATGGGTCCACTCTCATATCCGTATGTGAGTGCGGGAAGAATGATGGTGTCGAAAAGTTGAGCTCGAATTCCGTGGCATGTGGGAGCGTCGGTGGTGTTGTTGATGTTGTTGAACGCTGCCCAGGCTGCCTGTCTTCTTCTGTGGAGTTCTGGTTCTAGCTCATATCGTGAGTTGAGTAGCCTGCCAAGGTAGACATACTCATCCACTTCTTCGATTGTTGTGATGGTTGTATTAGTACTGATGATCACCGGATATGTGGTGGCGTACGTGTTTCTCAACACTTTTGTTTTGTTAGTATTTCTTTGAAGACCTACTTTTCTGCACCTTTCTGTGAACTCTTGAATCATCCTACTGGCAGTTCTTGGGTCGTTTGCGACGAGAATGATGTCGTCTGCGAATCTCAAGTGGGTGAGATTTCAGCCATTGATCTTTATTCCTGGTACGTGAGCGTAATCGTCGTCGTTTCTTTTCATATATTCCACGACAATAGTCCGAGGACGAGCTCTAGACAAGCTGAGAAGTCGTTTGGTGATATAGGATCTCCCTGGCATACACATATTGTGGTGGGTACCTCAACTTGTCTGTGGAATGGTGTAAATGTGGTTGTGCAATTTGTGTAGCACTCTTTGAGCATGTTTATATAGACTGTTTCTACTCTTTGTGCTCGAAGGCTTTCCCATATCGCTTTTGGTTCCACACTGTGAAACGCCTTGTGGAAGTCAATGAAGACAAGTGTGAGCGGGATTTGATACTCACGGCCAATCTCGAGTAAGCGTGGAACTGAATGTATGTGGTCTATTGTTGAGAATGTTCGAAGGAATCCTGCTTGCTCGACTGGGTGGGCTTCTTCTAGTGTTTTTCGTATTCTATTCAATAGACATTTTGAGAATGTCTTGTAGAGTACTGATAGAAGACAGATAGGCCTATAATTCTCCAAAGCTTCTCTGTCTCCTTTTTTGAAGATCAGAGTAGTGTTAGAATTTTTCCATTTCAATGGAACTTTTCCGCTTTCTAAATACTTCGAGAATCGTCGTGCGATCAGGCTAATGACATTGTCATGACAGCTCTTGAGAAGTCTGTCGTGATTTTGCCATATCCTGCTTACTTCCCGTCTGGGAACGAATTGAGGGCAGTTCGCACTTCTTCTGGGAGGAACGGTAGTGGTGATGGTGGTGTTTTCGTTCTGATGGGCGTATTGGTTGATGGAGAAAAGAAGTTGCTGCTGAATAGTTTTGAGTAGAACTTCTGAATCTCCTGTTCAATTTTTGTCCTAGAAGTGATTCTTTCGCTGTTCGCTGGGCACTTGAGGAATGGTATTTGAGATTTGTACTTTGTAATATCTTTCGCTATTTTCTTAAGACTCCTTCGTTGATTTGCGGCATTCAGTAGGCGGGTTCTGGCGAATTCTTCATGGTCTTTCTCGACGGCTTCTCGGCATTCTTGAGACAGTGACTTGAAGTTTGGGTCTGATCTGATTGGTTTGGTTAGAAGCTGACGAGTTGCTTCCGAGATATTTTGATAATCTTGTTCAATGTCCGTATTGGAATCTATTGTGACTGTGGCACTGAGCGTGTGCGCAGTGTTCGGGTCCAACTCTCTCTTTGGAAGCTTTCTTCGCTTGACCTGCTAGTATCTTGCGATGTTGGTGTTGAAGTGCAGGTGGCTGCGAAGTAGACGGTGGTCACTACCATTTGTGAATAATGGGAGCACCGACACATCCGTCACAAACTTTCCATTTCCGAGTATATGGTCTATTTCATGCTTGTGCCGGGGTCGGGGCTGATGTGTGTCCATCGTCTATCTATCGGCTTTTTGAATTGCGAGTTCATGTGCCATAGACGATTTGATTCACACAAAGTTGCTAATATTTTGCCACTTTCGTTTCTTGGTTCCATTGAATTCGTGCCAATGTATCGTTCCGTGTCTTTTCTTACACCCAATCTAGCATTAAAGTCGCCTATGATGAGCTTGTACTTGCTACGGCAGGTTAGATAGGCGTCTTGAAGGCTGTCATAGAAGTCAGCAATTTCCACTGGATCGGTATCAGCGACAGGTGCGTACACCTGGAAGATGGTATATCTGAGTTTCCTTCCCAAGTAGGTAAAGTAAGGTAGCCGATCCTATGGTTGAGGAATTTGATTTCTGTGATTTTTAGTAGGAGGGTGCTCTTAACGATATTGCCGACCCTCCTGAAACGGAATTACTGTTTCGAGATTCTGAAAAAAAAACCCGGTCCTGTCTCAATGGGTTTTGTACTCTTCGTTATAATCCCAGTTTTCAGGTGGCCGAACCCACAGGCGTTGCCATCAACAAGAGTTTACCTGTTTCGCTGCACATCGAAAATCAGTAGAACATGACAGAGTAATCAAAGATCCTGGTAATCAAAGAAGATAGCTGTTGGGTGTCGTGTCATAATGGCTATATTCAAGTCCGACACGTTCTTCCCGTGGAATCATCAGCTCCTGTGGCAATTATTAGAATTCCGGTGAGAGGACATCACCACACACAAACATGCAGATATATTTAAAATCGCGATTCTGTTAAATAATGTTTTTATCAAAACTATATCAACAAAACTATTATTCTATGAATGTTATATATCTTTAAAATTCTATAAACATAATATCCATCATTGTCAGTGTTTTAGTTTGACACAGGCTGTCCGGCGGTTATTAAGTGCTCAATTCCGACTTCATTACTTCCACGGTAAATTCTAAAGTATCCCTGCTCTCCCCACGATTCGCCCCACGAGTTGGCAACGAGACTATATGGTGTGCGGTTTTCAGTTCCCCATCCAATTATCTTGACAGCATGCCCGCCCCGACGTCCTCCTGCCACATGCTTGTACACTCCCTTCTTGTATTTGTAGAAGTCCTCGTAGACATAGAAAGCGGCAACAACCGGTCAGTTTGTCAGAATTTCGGATTGAATTGCTTTGACATCACTATCAACGAAGTAGGCAGATTCTCCTGGAAATAGTTTGCATCGGTCTTTGGAATAAAGCGTATTCGCTGATGGTCAGTTGAAGCGGTGCAGACAGCGTCTTTTCTAGCAAATTAGGTTGCCAAAGAGTTGTTTTCAAGAAACTTATTTCAAGAAATTTAAAGAAACAGGATTACTGGTGTCATCTATGGTTTCCTATACTCAGCAAAAGACCAATCATTCCACAAATCTAGGCCACACATTCCGCAATACTAGCACTACAGGAGGTAATGTGTAACTAACCCGCCATAAAACTACTGTAAACTTGCTCTAAATCAGTGGAAAACTGAGCATTCAATTTTTGAAAGCTGCTTGTTCGAAGCCCGTGAACTTTTAAAATTTGGCCTGGACCTATGGTAAGGTTGTCCTTATAACTCCTGAGTTCTTCTTGGGAGTTCTTCTCCCTAGATCACTCTAGGGAGGGGTTCCATGGTGTAGTAAATATTAATAATAGTTTCTCTACAGATTTTATTATAGGATTAAATAGGTATAAAATAGAGAATAATAAGAATACATGAAATGGGATAAAAGGGGGAGATCAACTTAGCCACACCAAGGCCTCACCATCATCGAGCGAGTCTCAACCACCGACTGACTAGAAATCCTCCTCTGAACGTCCTCCTGCTACACGGGGTCAGTAGGCGTGGTCATAGTTATGGTTACAACCACTGAGCCTAGAGTGTTCTGTATGTTCTTCATGTGCGCGGGGTTATGAGGCGAGTCCTACTGTTACATCCTAGATTTTTGAATTATGAAAGTACAGAATTGTGGAGTCTTACCAAGATCTCCTAGTTGTCGACGAAACCAATAGAGCACCCATTTTCAATTTTCTTGTTTTCTCTTGATCAACATATCGAGTTGTAAATCTCGGAATGTTTTATGCCATTCGCATTCAAAACCCCATGTTGGTTTTTCAGATTCACTCTGTATAGTTGACGTTTCCCTTGACACGGCGACTCACCCTTATGCTTATCATCGGCATATTCAACTTCATAGCCAGAATGGCACGTATCTGAGCACACTGGGGTTTCGGAATCCCATACATCGGGAGGTTGTACTGGGAGGAATCGAGTATGGGATGCATCCAGTTCCATTGTAATCTCCTCCAGTCACCACGCCAGTAGAAGTCCACCATTTCAACGCTTCAATTGGGAGTCCGCCATCGCAACCGGCTCCACAGCTGCTTCCACAACACGAAAGGATGTCTTCAGGCGAGAGGATGGTTACCTCTTTTTGACCACCAGCACAGATGCGATCGGATATCACCTCCGCCGTGGAGAAAGCCCAGCAAGATCCGCAAGTTGACTGATCCCGAATAAATGAAATACTCGCACAGGCAGGCCATGCGTCACGAGTGTCAAAGGAGGATAGAATGGAATTGAGTCTAATATTCCGGGTGGGGAATTTCTGAAAAGGACATCATAATCATAGTTATATTCTAATAAAAGTCATGAAAAACAACAACTTGATAGTATTGGTCAAGTAATCAGTTTGGTATCCGAAAGGTCCGGGAGCCAGCGCTATCGGGCAACTTTGGCAACTTGCTCAAAGAAACAACAGAAACATTATAAACCGGCAGGGATTATGTAGTTAATATGCATCTGAGCCAACGAACTAAGTGACTAGGGTGCAATTGAGAGCTTGTTCATTAACTGGATGATTCAGAATCGGTCGCTAATTTGTAGCTAACAGGAGCATACTTCATGTCATATGTACTGTACCGTGCAAAATTATACGAACCGGGGTGATTTTTACCGAAACTCGACTTCGGATGATCTGATCGAGCCCAAAGTTTCAGGAATTGAGGAAAACGCTTCAAAAATAAGTTTGAATAACAAAAGAACGAATTTACTCAAAAAAAAGTTTTTTTGAAAAAAAATTAAAAAATTGAAAAAATGGATATTTTGATTTTTGATATTCATGGGAAGAAAAAACAAAAATGACAAGTTAAAAATCGGGGGAAATGATTAAATTAACTTAATACTTGGTCGCCATACCTTTGGCTTTGATAACGGCCTCACATCTTCTTGGCATCGAGTCGATCAAGTTCATCAGGGTCTGAAGTGGGATTTTGGTCCATTCTTCCTTGAGTTTCTCTAATTTTTCGGTACAATTTTTTGCTTTTCTGGATTTCAAACGTCTGCCAAGGACCTCCCAGAAATGCTCAATGGAATTCAGGTCAATGGGTTTCGGATTGGCTTGGCCAGGTTGACTTGACGCTGTGCGAACCAATCCTTGAAAAAGAGAGAAGAGTGTTTCGGATCGTTGTCTTGTTGGAACAACCAACCACGACCTATCTGAGACCTTCCATATGGCAACATTTCGTTTTCCAAAATGTCCTTGTACATGTACCCTGTACTTGTACTTCGTACTTGTCCTTATACTTGGCGTGGAAGCAGCCCCATGCCATGAAGATACCACCACCGTTCTAAACAGTCGGAACCTGGTACTTGGAATCGTATCGTTTGTTAACTGTACGTCGTACATGAGTTATTCCTTCTAGCCAATCATCAAATACTTCGATTCGTCGCTCTACAGTACCTTATTCCACTGCTGAGGTGTCCAGGGCAGATGATCCTTCTCCCACTTCAATCGAGCCAGACGGTTCTTCTCGGAAATCATTTGCTTTTTCACTGGGCGCCTTCCGAAAAGTCCAGAATCACGCACACGTCTTTTGACTGTGTCGTTAAACACCTATAAGCCATATCGATTGAAATTTTTTGAGAAATGTCCAAAAAACTAACCTCGGCTCCATATTGGCCCTTCACTTCCGAGTTGATGTCCGTACTTGTCAGCCGCGGATTTTTCCTGGTGATGTTTTCGAAGGTCTTTCAGTACCTTTGGATCGGTTTCGAGTGTTCAAAGTTGCCCAGATAACCGATTTAGAAGTATTGAACTGCTTTGCGATGGTGGGCATGTCCAGACCCATGTGACGACCACGGATGATAGCCATTCGCTGAGATTCTGATAAATTAGGTGAGCCACGTGGTCTATCCATTTTAAATAACAATATTCATGCATACATAAAACAACGATAATACTTTTAAAAAATGGAAAAAACCAAAAAATCGGATTTTACCGATTTTCGAAAAATTCAAAAATAAGTTCGCAACTGTTACTGCTTACCGTAATTTATTATTCAAACTCATTTTTTAAGCGTTTTTTTTTTCAATCCCTGAAACTTTGGGGTCGATCGGATCATCCGAAGTCGAGTTTCGGTAAAAATCACCTCGGTTCGTATAATTTTGCACGGAACTGTATGTACAATCTTTGGGAATCAGTTTGGTGGGGGCAAAGCTGTGCTAGCTGCCAGCGTCTGACTCATGAATTACATAGAGTGTCCTCATCTATGATCAAGGTGTTTGCGGTCTGTGAAAGACATCAAACAATTTGCTCACTTATTAACTGCACTTTAATTAAATATCTACCTATCGAGCGCCCCCAGCATATGGTTCAGCGTATTTGGAGTTCATCAGGCGGAATTTCATTTGCTCCTCAGTGTGCTCTTTATGTTCGATGGTAAATAGTGATTGCGCGGAGTTCACGTAATTCACAAGATCTTGGCCAGTAAGTTGCTCCAAAGACTTCTCGTTTGATGGAACTGGAGGAATAAAAGCTAGACTGCTGGTGACGCAAATGAGCAGAAGGAGATGGAATTTCTGAATTTATTCTTCCATAAAACTATTCTTAACTAGGTGTTTCTAGTAAAAATGTTACTCTTATTCCAGAAAGAAAACAGAACTCTCGTCAAGTCTGACGTTTAGTGTGTACATACTCACCATTACAGAAATTACGGGTTGTCAATATTCAAGTTGTCTCTCATCTTTTTATTCTTTTTCTACGTCGCTATCAGCATATCAAACGAACAAACAATAGTATTTTCTTTAATCGTAATCCGTTTAAAGGGTAAAAAACTTGGCATGAACGAAAACAAAAGTTTATAGCTATTATGTGTGCTTTCTGGATTAATCTCTTCCTGGACAACAAAATACCATTAACATGAGAAGTTAAGAATTCTCTGAATCGGTGGTACGATCGAGACAAAAAAGACACAGTAGAGGATCTAAAATTTCGAAAGTATTGAATAACCTAACACATTGCAAATGAACAGATAGTTGCCAGCAAGTGAGCAAGATGGCCATTGATTGTGCAACACAAAAAAACAGACTTAGATTCAGAGGTTAGACTTAGATTTTTGGAAAGATTCAACCACAAAAGTCTTAAAATTTGAGATGTTTTTAACCTTTTGAATGTCAGGGCTTCATAAAATGTACAATTTGTACGTTAATTAAGAGAAATTACAATTTTTGCTCCAAAATTCAAATTCCTCTTACAAACTTCAATAACATATCCGTTCAATTAAGCTACGAAATTTCTATTATTAAGTAAAACAATTTTACTTGAGAAATTTACTTTTTTTAATCTGTGAAGTTGTCGTTTTTAATTTCACTGATATTCCGGTCAATTCTCCAAGTTGCCATCCCATCGTGTTAAATTCGCATTTTAACACGTACCACCGCATGGTGTTCGATTGAAGAATGATCCGTCGTGAAACCTGATGGTTCGCAAGGTAAAGCGCCAGAATGTGAAATTGCTATCAAAAGTAGGCGGAACGCTACATTGAACTAATATTGATCTAAATTTGATGTTCAAAGTTATCCCTCTTTTGAAACACGTATGAATGTCTTGTTGGCGGGGGTGTAGAGAGGATTCTACCGCAATTGGTGCAAGTTTGGTCCTCCTTTCGCAAGTGGACTTCATTCAGAATGAAGCAGTTTCAGCGGCAACCTGCCAAAGTTTAAAATTAGTCAAAAGAGTAATGTGGACGAAGCATGATCCAAGTGCGCCGTTTTTCCCGGTTCCATGTGTACTCTGGAGTACTTTCTGACCTAGATTTTACTAAGTTAGACATTCTGACAGTTAGCGGATGTCATCGAGGTCATAATATCTCCAAGAGTGAGATTTCTCACCTTGTTGAAATATCTGAATATGAATTTAAACGGAGTAATAGTGAAATCTATGACGAAAATTGTAAAAACCCTATTTTCAGATCCCCTCTTTACCATATTCCATTCAGATTTCCCTCAAAATTGAGAAATCTGAATTAAAAAAGGAGAGAAGAAGGAGTGATTGTAGAGCATAATAAATTATTCATATCTGCAACATTTTCTCTTCTTCTCTCTCTATCTCTCCCTCTCTCTCCCTCTTTCTCGAGCTTTTCTCGGACCGGTTGATTGTCAGCTGCCTCCCATAAAATTTTACGACTTTTCGCGTTCTCGTGCTCAAATTTGCTGACTTATTTAATCAAGGTGAAATGACACAAATCCCCTGAAAAATTTCAGTGAAAAGGGGGCTCGAGGACGGACTACGGTACTTTTATGTCCCCCCCCCCCCCAACAGCTAGCGAAATTACTTAATCAGAAGAAAAAAACACGGTTTTTTTTCGTTTCCTTCATCATTTCTCTTTTTTTCTCTTTGATAGTAGTAGTGATCGATCAACTAGTCGTGCATAATACGTTTCTCGATTATACCAAAAAATGATTGATAAAAGAAGAGAAAGAAGCAATTTTTGGTTGTAGATCCCACTCCCCCCCCCCCCCCGCAACTTATGATTCATAAGTGTCAAGTTGTACGTTTGCTACAAACAGTTAACGGAGACGGGATAGAGGAGCGGGGGAGAGGGGCGGAACGGGCGGTCCGTGGGGGGGGGGGGAGTGGGATGGTGTGGGATGATGACCTCGAAAACGGAAACTTTTGCAGGAAAATTGAAGAATGTTTTGGAAAATAGAAGAAAAACATTACTGCGCGTTCAGGACATCCAAAACATTTTTTTTTTCAATTCGCACGGCATTTTTCTAGGTCAAACGCGAGAAAACGACAGGATTACTGTGGATTCAACGACGGCATCTTCCTGGAGTTTAGAGCTGAGCACATTTCAGATACATTCATCAGTTAAAGAAACTCCAATAAAGAGACACCTCTAACTTAAGGTGTCTAGTTCTTTCCTAGCACAAGTTTTTACCACGCTTCTATTATCGCCGTAAAAAAGTTCCGACATTTTTTCGAGCCCGCTAAAATTGGGATTTGAATTTAGAGGCTCCGCCCATTTCATCATCAGAGCGCATTTGCTATGCGCGATATATTTTTTGAATTTTTATTTTTTTCTTCTGAATTTTCAGAATTAAACTGGATTAAAAGAACGAAATTGTATTAATCGTGAATTTTTTTACACGTTTCTTCGAATGTTTAAATATATCAATTTGCGTCATTTATTTTTTTTTCATTTCTTCTGATAAAAATATATCGCGCAGCATAGCAAATGCGCTCTGATGATGAAATGGGCGGAGCCTCTAAATTCAAATCCCGATTTTCGCGGGCTCGAAAAAATGTCGAAACTTTTTTACGGCGATAATAAACGTATAAAAGTTTTATTTCAGGTTTTCAACATTTTTCTTTAAATTGTGCAATTTTGCCGAAATAAACGCTTCATTTCTATTATATAACTACGTGGATGCATGGATAAGAAGGCGAATGTGCCAGAAAACAAAAATGCAAAAATCTGAAAGAAATAACATTTTTAAATGAAAGAAAAAGAGCACATGAATCGTGCCGGACAAATATAAATGTCTAACTAAACGGCAGATTGTGGAGCTAATTGGGCAACGTGCCCTTTGACTGCACCCGCAGAGGAAATGGGCACCTTTCTGATGAGTAAGATAGCTAGTGCGCCAAGTGGCGCATTGTTTGTGCAGCACAGCCGCTGCTAGTGCTTCACAGAATCGGTGTAAGCTGTGCAGCAGTTTTGGCAGCTTGTACAGTTACTGGGGAAAGAGTGCGAGTGGAAATGGCATTGAGGGCACCCTGCCTCATGAGAATGAACAAGCCGAACGCTGAGGATCTTATTCAGCGTTTGGCTCAGCATTTGCTTAAAGTTACGATATTTTCAGTCAGTGATTTCTGCTGAAATTTGAGATTTAGAGCTTCACAATTTTGGAATAATTCAAACTTTTCAGTTGTCTTCTAAAATTGTCTGAAAATAAAGAAAATTTAAGATATAATAATCTAGTTCAACCAGGATCGATTACATTTTTTGGTGTCAACACGAAATGCAAACGTCCAGACGCATGAATACATCTCTTCAGATAAAACAACTTCCGGGTTTCCGACAAATGCTAAAAATGGTCAGTGGAAAATGTCTTCTTTAACATCCTTCTCACCCGCAATTTGCAGTTTCGATTTTCATCTTTTCATCTTGAAAGAAAGTACACCATTTTCCTCAATATCATCTGAGAGTGAGCACTCAAAAAGGAGCGAGTTGCTCATTTTAAAGAGAGGGAGTGAGCGCCCAGAGACGATCATACCCTCTCATTATCTATATATCAGACATATCATCCCCTGTCAATTACCTCCTCTCTTCGCACAACATCCCCCCCCCCTCCCCTACCTTTAATTCTCTCCTTCTGCTTCTTCTGCCCGAGATTCAGACGACTACCTCTTCTTCTACATAACATCTTCTTTCTTGTTTTCTATTTTCACGGCGCGTCGAAATAGTGAAGCATGGCTGAATATTTCAGGTGCTACTATGTGAATAATCCTTGAGACATTTTGCCTGAAATGATTTGATGTGTTTATTTCAGTCGTTTTCCTTTTTCAAGTTTGTTAGACGAACCTAAGGTTTGGAAATAACAAATATTGAAGAATTTTTGACAATCTCACTGAAATGTTTGGACTAGTTCGATTCTAACAAGGGCACCGACTAACCTCCGATTGCCTGCGGGACTGCCTTTAAGTCGAAATGGAAAATATCGCATGAAAAACACCACACGTTTGAAATTTCGCCCATTTCAATAAATGACAACTTCCATTGACAATTTTCAAACTTCGGGGTTTTTAGTGAAGGAGCGAGCCGAATAAATCAGCTAGGAATCTTTAGGTTCGGCTACAAAATCCGATTTCAAATTATTCGATGGAGATAAGTTCTTATTTTGCTTCTAAAATCAAACGAAACCTACAATTTGCGCCCCTTTTCAAGCGGTAATTTTTATTTTGGAAAAAATTATAAATCAGCCTAAATTTGTTATGTTATCTGCATGCATTGGAAGTTTGAAGTTGCCGCTTCATTGGGCAACTTGCCCGTCTCTTGCCCAATCAGCATTTATTCCAGCACAAGCATAGAAGACAGTATTCGAAAGAATGTTAATCATTTTTTTTAATGAATCACCAACTTCTCCTTCAGAATGTTGTTGGTACTCGATCATTCGTAGTCTCTAGCGTCCTTTAGAATGAAAAAAGTGATAATTATTGCTCTTCTTTCTCTCTCGTGTCTAACATTTCACTTCCTCTCTCCTTCACGTTTTCTTAACATTGAGCATTGAAAATTATCACGTTAGCGATGAATATCGGTGAAAAAGTGCATCCTCCTTTTACCTCTTCTTCTTGCGAAATTGAGATTTGCACTTCACTCATTCGATGAACGCTTAATGACATGTATTCCACCGAAAATTCTCGGTATTCAACCAATTTGGATTAGAAGTTTAAAAATGCTCATATCTTCCAATTTTCGAGTTCCCGGATGGCGAAACACTTGAAATTATGTAGTTTAAAGAAGAAATTTCTTGGGAAAGTAGTCACTGTTCAGATATTCTGAAACCGGTAATACGAAATAAACCCGGTAAAAAAGCTTGCGGGCTGAAATAGAAAGAAGCGAGTCGCGTCTCGAGACCGCATACTATGCTCAGCAAGACGTATCATGCAGGAGGAGAGAGAAAGAGAGACTGCGATACAGGCTATCAAAACATTCCCCCACCTCTGCCCCCATATTCTTTTTAAAAAGATTCAGAAGACGTCCGAGAAGAGAAGACGAGGAAGAAGAGAGATGACAGGTAATCTACAATGTATTGCTTCCACGACACCCCCCCCCTTTACCTCTATCCACGTCTTCTTTTCCAAGATTTTCGGATGCAAGAAGCTCATCTAAATTTGATGAAGGTTGCTCGATGTATCCCTCTCCTTTAAGATAGAAAAGGTGAGCAGAGAATGACCATCTGTCATTTTGAGACAAAGAGGCTTTGGGATGTGTGTGGTGTAAAGGGGAGGCTGCCTACCGAAGAATGCGCGAAATTTCCGCAAGATCTTTGAGGAAATACTTGGCGAAAGAGCATTCAGATCATTTTAAGTCGCTACTCAGTCTGTGTAGTTTCCTAAACCACAGTATTGCTATAGACCAAATATAATATAAATTAGTTGTAACTTATAACAACTCAAGCCGTGACCTGGAAAGCTTTCGAAATTCGATTGCATGTCAACTATAACTCATAAAAATTTTTCGGATGATACCGCAAAACTTTTTTGCGCGGTCCTCACTGTGAAAATTTACTAAACAAGCCAATCACACTCATTGGACACATGTTTGAGCGCCTGGTTCCTGGAAACATGCTCGGTGCTGACAAATGCTGACCAGCAGCGTTCTCCATGACAACTAACAGATCACATATTTCAGGTGTTCATGAACCAAATTCAGCTGCACAGCAACTAGTAGGAATCTTGCAATCTGCGGTTTTCGCAAGCATTTCATTTCATTTCAGGATGAATAATTACGTAATTATATATATATATATATATATATATATATATATATATATATAAAGCATGTGTCTCATTTCTCATCATCCATTCCGTATCCGTGTTCCGTATACATAGCCATATCCGTGTGCCCTCAATCTCCGCCTTATGATGTAACACTCCTAACTGACACTCTCGTATGTGGTCAGTGCCCTCGACCGGCCCCTGCTGCCGTTTTCCACTTTTTTAAAGCTAAATCTTTCGGCTTTTAAACAATTTGTCTTTTTTTCAGGTGCACACAAGAATACTCGGTTATCTCATTAGTCATTTTTCCATTAGTTTAGGATTTTTGTTAAATACCACCTGTGTGTCTGTCGGTTTGTTGCACGGATTTTCCAAGTATCATTTACAGCTGGAAACGCTGCTATTGGCTCGAAGGATGATTACGCGATAGCGCCTTAAAGCAATGCGGCACATTGCACATTTGTTTAGTGTGGTGTCGCCCAGTTTCTATGGGGCATGACCGAATCGACAGTTCTCGTGTCCGCACGATTTTCAGACCATTTTTAATTCTGAATTCCACTGAACAATTTCAAGAACGTCTGAAATCCACTCCAGATTTCGGAAAAACTGGATATCAGAGGATTTTTCATGGTAGCAAAAAAAATAAAGCGTTATTCCACTTCAAGACGTTTTTACAGCCATCAAAATCTGAAAGTTTCCTAGATAGTTTCAAAAAAATAATTTTCTTTATTCTGCACAGAATTTCAGATCAATTTTGAGTTATAGCCGCACTTTCATAAATTATGGTCATTTTTCAATCCCTTCTTTTTCCCCCGATATTTCGCCATGCTCCTCCCTCCCTTAAAGGTTCAAGACATCAGGACAAACAGACAATTTTCCACCTGTTTGTCTAATGGCGTCAAGCATGCGGTTTAATTAACTCCGATTTTCTTGAATTTCACCAATCTTTATCAGTTCGTCGTGGGGTTCACTTGAAAAATCTTCGGTATATTCGGTATATAATAGATTTATGTCTCGATGTCGATCTCACGCTGATGACGCCGAAACAATATCTGTTAGTCTGTATGTCTAAATGTCTATTTGATTTTGAACTTTTTTTGCACGCTGGTTGGCTGGATTAGCTTGGCTGAAGCTTGGCGTACTCACTTTTATTTTTCAAATGAAGCAAACGGGAACTTGAAAGCAGGTGGATATCCAAAATACGCAAACACTAATGTCAATGAAAAAGTATCTGTAAGACAGTTTTTCCAGATGTTCATTTTCACTGTAGTTTGTGCTCTTTTTACTTTCAAAATTTGTGTACACTTATTTTTCAAGTTACTTTTTTCAATTTCAATTTTTCAAGTACGCAAACACCAATGTCAATGAAAACGGCTCTATCTGTGAGCCTACATGTCTATGTAGATGTCCATTCCATTTGCAACCTTTATTTCTGTTCTTTTGATTTCCATTTTTTTTTTGTTTTTCCGCGAAGCACGTACAGTTCGATTTTTGAAACACACCCCTTTTTCTTTTTTAACTGCCGCGCACCGTAAATCGAAAGTGGGCGTGTCTGGCTTTAACGAAATTATGAAAAAAGAGAATTTTCTTGTGCACCTGGCCACCACCAAAAGAAGTGCATTTTTATGCATGCCTCCCTTTAAACACGATCGAATCAATCAGCGTGAGACATATGTATGTATATACCCAATGACTTCCATCTATTCAATTTCTCGCCTTCTTTAACATTGTATTTACACTTTTCCCCGCAGCCCCGCTATCCTAAAATGCATTAAGGAACAGACACTCCCCCCCCCCCTCTTTTCCCCGCCAGTCATCTATAGACAAATTTTCTTATGACTCAAAGCGACTCCCCCGATGCTCATACATGGATCGTAGGTGGCGGTGGATTACTGTAGTTTGATTTAAAGAGACGCGAGGCGCGGTGAAAGTAACCCGCCTGCCGTGCTCCTTGTCTTCCCCTCTTCATAGAAGTAAAACTGGATTAGGGCAGGTGCTCTCCCCCATTTACCTCCTGCTTTTTCCTCCTGTGTGCTCTAATTGGTTAATAACCGATTTTCCAATTGGTAGGAGGCGTGTAAACAATATGGTTTACATGCTTCATTAAATGTAGTTGATTTCTTCAATTCAATTTTTTTTTTGATTATATTTGGTCGAATACTTTTCCAAACGACTGTAGTCCCTTCGTTTATGAGAATCGGAGTCTTTGAAAAGCATTTAAGGAAACAACTGATTTTTCTAGAAAAAAAAACGTGTATTTCTCGAGGAGCATTGCCATTGCTCTTTTCAACAAATCATACAAATTTACACATCTTTTGGCACCTCTTTGACGATTTTTTTTCTCATTTTCATCTATGTTTATTCAAAAATTGGGCGTGCACTCCGACTTGGACAAGTTGGCCGAATTACTTATCGTCCTCGAGAAGTACACGAAATATTCGAAAATTTATTGGTTCATAGCCGTTTCCTGATA
Organism: Caenorhabditis inopinata; assembly: GCA_003052745.1. Taxonomy (NCBI): domain Eukaryota; kingdom Metazoa; phylum Nematoda; class Chromadorea; order Rhabditida; family Rhabditidae; genus Caenorhabditis; species Caenorhabditis inopinata. The sequence goes on along the minus strand of AP018152.1, from coordinate 9,900,464 downwards.
TAATCCTAGCAATGATTTTGGTCACTTGTCCTCCCATTTTCGTTTTCGAGTCTCGAAGGTTTTGAAGTTCTCGGCAATCTCTCGGCAAAATCAGCTGTTCTCGAGAATCTCGTCATAAGTATTTTCGAGACTCAACCTGCGAGAGTCTCGAAGTTATAAAGCTTGATTTCTCTAGACCGAATAAGACTTGGAAATTGTACACTTGAGACATAGTAGAATCTTGAATTTCAACGATGCATTGTGATTACTGTGACCGTGAATATATTTAAGTAAATCTCGATACTGTTGGTTCAATACTGTTGGTCTCACCACGAAATTGTGTTGTGGTGTTATTCTTTTTAAATCTTTTCACTTAGAAATAGTGATTATCAGATTCAGACGCAGATTACTGGTAACTTAAAATTGAGTTTAATTTGTTTTTTGGGTCTCGCAGCGAATTTCCCATTTTTGGAATTTCGTTTCCATTTATTATTATGGGTTTACAGTATTTTGCAGTCTAAAATTTTTCAATTGGATTAAAGTGCTTTCGATTTTCCCACTTCTAGAGTTGCTTCACCTGTTTCAAAATAATGCTCAATGTTCAGCGAGTGCTGTGAACTTTTCGCTTTCTAGTTTTCATATTTTTTGGGTCTTGACGCGAAAATCGCCGATTAGGAGCAATTTTGGCATTGATGGTCTCAAATTTTTGTGTTCTCAATGAGTTTCGCTGCAAAACAAACAGAAAAACTGAAATGTTCGTATTTCTGTTTTTCTCCAAAATTATTCCTCTGCCGCTTCCTCCTAAATTTTTGTGTGTCTTCGCCGCCGAAAATCAAATAATTATGAGTCATTTTTCATTTTCATGTCTTCCGTTTTTTTCTGTCGATTCTTGTCTTCTTTTTTATTTCGATGCTGCATATTTTCACAATTTTTTCGAATAATCTTAATATTCTTTGGTTTTCCAACTCTTCCGGGCATTTATTACAACTATAGTTAACCCCCCGCTACAAATTTAGGAAGAACAGCGAAATTTCATCAAAAATCATTAGAAATAATTAAAAATTAAAAAATGATATTGGCATTTGCGAGAAAATGGAAAAAACGATATATTTTAATTACAGATAATGCACATTTTATGAACTGGAGTGCCTGTGCTCTCGCATGAGTCTCGAGACGGGATAGTGCGTTCTGAAATGGTTCAGGTATCAGCCACGCTTCAAAAACGGAAGCACGCTGTTGTTTCTTTTTATGTCTCGGCTCTCCTTCTCGTTACTCAACTCTCGTTGATTATTCGGAATAGACACATCGAGAGTCTCGAGACTTCTTGTCATCTCTCGAATCTCGAGACTCATGAGATTCAATAATTTCGGTATCGTTTCAAATGTTGGTTTTAAATTCTCAAAATACGCTATCGCCTACACATTTATTAAAATTGTAATATAAAAATGCCGACTTATTTTATTTATTTCCATTGATCAGCTGCCAACCAGAATATCCTATTCAAAATATTTAGTTTTAAACCGACTTTTCCTACCTTTTCAATTCATTATTTTCTGTGATCAATGTGCAACCGATTTGCCACAGGTCTGCCTAGAAACTGTCATCCGCAGCCACCACCCATCCGGTCTATCGGGCTCATCTCTTGGCACCTGGCTGCCCTCCTCTTCTCCATAACTCGGGCGGCGGGAGGATTCGGGTCTATTCCTATCTTTCGCCTGCCACTCTCGGCCAATCTATTTGTGACCGTCTCCAATTAGCTGTCAGAAATCCGCCGACATTTTCAACTCCCCTTTTGTGTATTTTTATGTGTTTGTGTGTGTGTGTGTGTGTGTGTGTGTGTGTATGTGATAGTGTTTGTCGAGATGGTGAGGGAATCGGAGACATACAGAAGATCCGACTCCTGCCATTATCATCTTGGTCATGAGATTCCAGGTTAGTGTCGATTTACGATGAATCTGCCCAGGTAAATTTATTTTGTTTCGACCAATTTCAATCAAAAATTGAACTAATATCTATATATTTGATGGTCGTGTAGATTTACGGTAGTGTAGGCAAGTTGGTCATCGCTTGTGCAGCTTGTTGGCTTCTAATATTTTATTTTTTAAATCAGTTTAAAATTGAGTTAAGCTATAATGGAAATTGATGTAGATTTACGGAGGATAAATATAGATATACAATAAAATGGAAAGTTGGTCATTGAATGCCCAGTTATCGTTTTTTTTCCGTATTTTTTGACTGTTTTGACAAAATCGTGAAGATTTACAAGTGATTTGCAATATTTTAGGTTCCAGCTGTTCTTCCTGTGTTCAGTTTTCGAGTGGACGCTTACGGTAGTGTATCAATTTATGAAAGTCTAATTTACATGTTGTTTTAAGCTATTTTTTCTGAAATCTAATACAAATTGATGCGATTTTTGTGTACTTTTAAATCCCGTGATATCGTGTAGATTCACGGGATTTTGGTGTGAATTTACGAACTTTTCGTTGATTTACGATGCACACAACTTCAATGTTTCATGGTGCAGAAGCGCTACGTTCGGGCAGCTTGCACTTCGGATGTCTGGCGACGGCAAACGCTAGGTTGGTTTATAGTTGGTCACTCGGCACTCACTCAATCAAGTAGCGGTCTGCCTATTTCAAAGTTCTTGTTATCCGCTAGTTGCCCATACTCACTATCAGACAAGAATGTCTATTCTATGATCATTCCTTGTCTCTTCTGTTTCTTCACTTTGTTGCTGCCCATTTTCAGGCATTTGCAATGCGTTGTATTTCAGAAGTTTCTAAAACCGCCACCTTTCCAATTTCTGATCGCCGCTTTAATCTGGTCTGTTGCCCTGTATTTGCCCTTTTTCGTCCTCCACTTAAGCGTGTGCACAATGTGCACAAGGAATTAATCTTCTCATCCATTTTTCAAGTAGATAGGAGAAGTGAGAAGACCAAGAAGTGTCAATAACTTTCTGCTCTCCATCCTCCTTTAAGCAGTTACTCCAATTTTAAAGAGCAATGAGATGGGGATCCCGACTACAATTTATTCGATTTCTTGAATCTTCTCATTTTGCCTTTTTTCCCATTTATTTTATATTAATATAGGCGAAAACAAGTGAAGCAGCTATATTTTTTCCTATTTTTACGTTTTTTTTTCTTGAAAATTCAAAGAAATTTAAAGGCGCATATTGAAAAAAAAACTATATGTGGATTTACGAAGCTTTGTAGATTGAAAAATAGCGCTGTATCGTTCGAATACAAATGATGTAGATCAAGCGTTCTTTTTGCTGAAACTGCGAATTTTTGCGTGGAAATTTTCAGAATATTGCTGTGAATTTACGACAATCCATTTTATGTTTTCATGTAGATTTACGAGGATTTCCGTCGGCTTACGAGTTGTGTGTATTCTTATGACAAAACAGTGTCAAAATATGTAAATATTGGGTGGATTTACAAAAAAAAATTACTTTACGAGACCAATATCTCATTAGCTTGCTTTGTGCTATGTAGATTTACTGCAGCTTGGTGTTAATTTACAAATAGTTGTGTAGATTTACAAAACAAAATGCTGTGTCTCTTCCTGAAATCTGATTATATGAATTTACTGAATATTGATTTAAGTTTATGCTTTGTATTACCCTGTTGTAGTTTTACAAACAGATGTGTAGATTTACGTATTCTGCCGACATGTAGAGCATCATTCCTAGTGTTGGTTTACGAAATATTGGTATTTCTGTCCATATGTTTGTTCGGATGTTGCCTCGAAAAGATAATGCCATGAGATTTTCCACTGCAAATCGTGGGAATCAATCTGAAATGTATTCGTTTTTTATACCTGGAAATTCTGAAAGAAATAAGTCGGAAAAAATCTCATCGGGATAATATATGAGACAGCGTATCTCACGAGATAATCAAATCAGCTGTCTCTCTCTCCCTCTCTTTCTCTCTGAAATTTTTTCATATTTCCCCTATTTTTCACTTTTCTGATTCATTTGTCGTCTCCTTTCTCCATCCTTTTTTTTATATTTCCTGGTAAATGTAATCAAGTGAATCAGTAGGTGATCGCTTTTACCGGGTGAGACCAGGATTACGGTAGCTAATTGCTCATCGTGAAAATCGATGTCTTTTATTTGGGTAAGTGATTCATTACGATTGAAATTGAAATTTTGTAGTTTTGTTGAGCTACTTTGAGTCTTGTTTAGATAGTTCACTATTTCAACTTTCTAAAATTTGCCAAGTGCCTCGTTTCGCCATCTTGTCCATGTTATGCCCAGCTGGCCAAAGAAGGCATTAAAAAAATACATTTATAAATTGCTTGTTTTTTTTGTTTTGATTATCCCTTTGTCACTCCTATAAGTTGACCAGCTTGACTGTTTCTGTCAACTCTCAGTTTTTTTTGTCCGCTGGGACGTGCCCAACTTTTGTCTAAATCACAAATGCTGAGTTTCAACACCATCCCTCTTTGCTCTACGTTTAACAGTCTATATTTCAAAATTTCCCTTTTTTCCAACATGTTTTGTTCCTCAATTTTTCTGCCGATTTTTGTTGTCGAAGAATTCTTCACAATTATTATTTGTCCTTCTTTTCCATCTCTTTTCCATACCTGGAGATGAATGCTCCTCTTTTATTGAATAGTCACCACCACCCCCCCCCCTCCTCCCAAGTGCCTCCTCCTTGCCCACCAGAAAACCGGCTTCTCTTCCTTCCAAATTGCTCACCGCTAAAGAGGAGCGGAGTGTGGCGGGAGGGCTGAACAGCTTCTTCTTCTTCTTCTTCATCTTCTCCTCTTCCAACTCCTCTTTTCTTGGTTTTCTTCTCCTTCATATTCATGCTCAACTGAGCTCATCATTTTACCTTCCACCCCTCCTTCAGTGGTCTGGTCGCCACATGGGTTCCGGAATAGACACAAAATTGTCGTTTAAACGCTTTCAAGTGTGAAAGTGACTTCTTCTTGGAGACGTACCTGAATCTGAGCTGTAAACACGTCCATCAGTTGGAGAGGGCTCTTCGGGAACGTTGATAATTGTTTAAAAAATAAGATGCATCCGAAAGCTTGCCATCCTCTGATATCTAGAATAGACATTTACCATCCTAGTTCTGTCACCGCCTAACGATGGACAAAACAAAAGCATACTGCCCAAACATCGAGAATTCGCTTCAATGATGTTTTGCTAGCGCCAGATTCCCGAACTGCTTCTTATTCTGCACATTTCTTGCTCATTTGGCAAGTTGTATTAATAGTTGTATCATTGCACGGAATCAAGTATTTTAAGCCAGATTTTACTTTCGATTATGGCTAGTTGTCCATTTCTCGGAAAGTATTTTTTTGTTTTGCGGCCTTATCGTATGTGACTCACATAGTGGATACTCGCTGACTTCTGCTCATAACACATTTCCATATTATCTCTGAATTTCCTATTAATACAACCTGTCAAATGTCTGTCAATCTCAACAATTCACCCATAAAATAGATAGTTCGGCAGCATGTCTATGGGCGGCTCCTTGCCCATCCCTTGCCAGTTTCGCAATAATCATTCATTTTTATGATTTCTTATTAGAGTATTTCAAAATTACCAAATTAGAGCCAACTGATAAGTTGAATTGAGAAAGCAGCAAAAAAGGAAGATTGTCATCTCAACAGGTATTAATAACGTACTGCTGTGGCCAAAAAACAGAGCAAAAAAAGTCCTAGGTTCCGTTATCAGTTTTATCATTTTTTCTGCACATCGTGTGTCAAGTGATGAGCACTTTCAAGCTACAGCCTCTTTTTCGAAACTGTTTTTGCCATTTTTTAAATAATTTCTGATCGTTTTTCATATTTCCTTTGGTTTTAGCCAATCTTGTTTTAAAAAGGAAGTGTATGTCGACGGTCTTTGGATCGTTTGGCTTAATAAAATTCTGGGCGCGTAAACGACGCACAAGCTACTATTTCTCTTTCGAAATTTCCTTAGGTCTTGGAAAAAATCGTATTTTAAAGTTGATTTTAATCTGGAATTACAGACAAGAGGGAATTGTTTGAATTGCGAGTAATTTCTTCGTTTCTCAAGACTTTACTTTTGAAAATATTTTAGAGGAGTCTCTTCCACCCCTCCCCCCTCCTCCCTCACCTTTTATTACTATATAAATGGTGTGCTCCTCTTGCTCAGAGCTCCTCCTCTTCACCTGGAGAAGACTCGAAAATCTTTGGAGGAGAGGGAGGGGAAGGAAAATGGAAGAAAAACGGAAAGAATAGAAGAAAAGAAGCGGCAATTTTGGTGGTGCCCTTCTCCCCCATTTAAAGATGGAAGAGGAAGAAGAAAGGAGGCCGGGAGCACATCCGATTCCAAAGAAGACACCCCTTTCCTTCACTTTTCCACTGCGTTGATGTGCTGATGTTATTTAATTTTGTAGGTTGGCATCAATTTACAGTGATTAGTGTGGATTTACGGTATTCATATAATTTAACAGCTGATGTGGTTTTACGTAGGTTAATTTAAATTTGCGAAAGAATGAACAAGTTGGTCATGGTCATGGTCAGTTGTTACTGGCCAACACCTGCACAGTTTTCTCTTCCTGTTTTCATTTAAAAAATTAGCGCATTTCCGCTGCTTTAGAAGCTGAAGTAGATTTACGTAGACTAATTTAGATTTACGGCCGAATGGGCATCTTGGTCATCACTTGCCTATTTACTCATTTTTACTCACAATCCTACATGCCATTGAGTTTTTTGAATTAAAAAAACTTGCACGTTTTCATCTGGTCCGGTATGATTTACAGCATTTAGTGTATATTTACGGAGCACTACTGTTGACAAGAACAAGAAGAAACTCGAATAACCCCCCCTCTTATAAAGCGGAAACGAACCATTTTCCTCAACTGCGTCAAACACACTAACTGAATGAGATTCAGCGTATATTTGCGGGGCGTTAGGTTGATTCATTAAATGATTTCATGAATTAATCACCTGGGTAAAAAGGTGAGACGTGACTGAAAACGTCTGAAAATGATGCTCTCAACATCCCGGGCTCTCCGATTGGCAGGGGGGTGTGGCATCGAGAGTTCTCATCCGTCTCTTCCTCTCGCTTCTTCTTCTTCTTCTTCTTCTTCTTCTTCTTCTTCTTCTTCTTCTTCTTTTCGTTTTCTTAAGGAGGCGCCTCCGGTGCGTCTCTCAGACTCCGCCCACTCTTTTTGCCCCGTCGTTTTGAGACACCGGAGGATAGAGGCTCTCTTCTCCCATCCAGCTATCCACAAATGGAAGAGAGAAGGGTTACTTACCTTTCCATCTTTTTTGGTCAAGTATATACCTTCTTGACGGAAAAGAATTGGAGCTGAAGTAGGGATCTGTTGACGCACGTCTTCTTCTTCTTCTGGAGATGTGCGAATATAATATTTCAATTATTAAGGAGGTCCCTGAATAATGATGGATTTCAATTTAAAGGTCTACATGGCAGGACAATTCGCCAACATTAGTGGAAATCCTAATCAGAAATTAAAGGTGCATAATCTGTTCTTTTCTGTTTGAAGATATGCGTCAGCTTAAAAGCTCATGGAATCCTTCGCCTTTAACCTTTTGAATCTTTTATGATAATGGATGCGTAGATACCCAAAATCAATTACAAAAATTCCCTCTTATTCTCTTCCTTGCACACTTGTCGATCACCGACTGGATTTCAACTATTCTGTTGTTATATCTATTTCCGATGTGTTATTGTATGCATTACTGTAATATAGAAATATCCAAAAAATGTAACCCCAAAAACCGATAAACATCAATTTTAACTTTCTGGATTTCGGGCCCATATTTGCCCGTTCTTTTTACACCTCCCCGTTCAACCAATTGCGAACCTTTCTCAGCCTACCCTGAGTTGTTTCTCATTTTTAAATCGTACAAAATACCGTACTCTCGCTCCCTATTTATTCATTTCTTGTTGCCCCGTATCCCTTGTATCCCTGTATGACAAATCCAGCCTTGAACACAGCCGAATCCCAACTTTTCCCTCCTTTTGTTCTCACTCCCAAGCATGCTTACATTACTCATCACCTCCGAAAATCGTACGTATTTTCAATGTTTTTTTTCTTGCTCTCGCCTCCCTTCGTTTTTACCATAAGATCATTGGATTACTGTATTGTTCGGCTATTCGTATTGTGTTGCCATTGCACCTTAATTAGAACTAATGGTGTCTCTTTAAGCTTAGTCATTTCAGATGAGCATCGACACTGACTTCTTGACTAGTGTCGAAGTGAAGGAAGACGAGATGCATGGAAATGTGCTCATCGCAGTAACACAAATTGCGCTGGGCAGGACGATAGGAGTGATTGATAAGGTTAGCGATAGTTAAAGAGTTGGGCAAGCTGCCGAAACGAGCTTTTTGGATTATGCGATGCCGGAGAAACGCTTCAACTTGGAAAAGCAGGTTATGTCATGAGCAAAATTGAAAGTGGGGAAATTTCCAAATGATATTTTGAACTGCTATTTTCAAAAAAGTATATTCTATTGAAAACTAGAATCTCTCAATTCTTTAATGATCTAAATGCTAAACAATGTTAAACATGGAGAAATGTAAGTTTTGTCAAAATGTCAGACACTTTTCGATTAGTTTCAAGCTTTGAAAACTTGAGATTCAATGAATCGAACCCAAATAAGACTTCTTTACACCATTATTATGAAGGAAATCAATGCAAGCTTGAGCTCATCACTTTGATACTTTTATAAGAGATTTATAACATTTCAATAGGTCAGTAACTGTCAATCTTGTCAAAATGACCAAAAAATCGCAGAGATAAACACACAAAATGAATTTCACGCCCATAATCACACTTTAAATTCGCCAATTTAGTCTATTTCAAATAGTGGCACGTCGAAACCCGTCAATTACTCTCTTCCATCTACCGTATTCATCAATTACAGTCAGTCAGGCCGTTCTCCTCCTCCTTCTTTCCTCTCGGATCCCCCACCCATCGCTCCTTTCCGATCTTCTCCGAGAGGTGCCAGGTGTTCCGATTTGTAAATGTAGTGTAATGGTTGTGTTCGTACATATGCGGTTAGGGAGAAGGTGGCCAAGGTTAACAAAGTGGTAATGGATGAGAAAGAAGAGGGGTACGGCGGGCAGGTGTAAGAATTTTTAAGGGAGCCAAGCACACATGGCGCCAAACATTTTCGGACCTCTTCCCGGATAATTGCGGTCTTCGGGGGTTCGTACGGCAGGTAGAATTAGTCGGAATTAGTGATGAGATCGGGTAGAACAGATGAGGATGCAATTTGAACGGTTTCGATAAATTTGGCATGTCATTGGTCCAATACAATTCGAAAATCGCTGCTTTCATTTGAAAATGAAAACGAGAATATCGTGAGACGATTTCACAAAAAGTTTGAAAGAAAAAGAAACGGCAATAGATGGGAAAAGTGGCCGATGCTTTTTTTTGGTTGTTCTGGAATCAATAATTGATGCTGCCAAGCTGCCAAGTTCACACACCCGACGATTTTTCATAATCTTTCAAGGAACTTCTCTTTTCCCCACGTCACCATCTCCTCTAAAATCACCACTTCCCAAATGGGGGCACAGTGGGCAAGTTGCCATAACTTGTGTAAAACTTGACGTATTCTTATTCTTACTTGCACTCGCACAGACATTGAAACAGACAGCTATCATCTGTCTACCTAATCACCAAAAATCTGCCTGAATACGTCAAAACAAGTCAGACGTCTTCCACTTTCCTACTGTAGCCGTCGTCGTCGTCGTCGTCAGTCATTGAATTAGTTATCCGTTTCCTTCCTCCTTGTTTATCATTTTCGGCTCTCACTCACTGATTGGCTTATCACAGGTACACACACACACACACACACACACACACACACACACACACACACACACACACACACACACACAGACACACACACATACACATGCTCACACTTACACACAACTACACATGACTTTATGAGGAATGAGGAATTTCATCACCATCATCATCATCATCTTCATCTGGAGAGCTAGAGCTAGAAGGGGGGGGGGGAGAGTTGGCTGCCGCCTTGATTGGTTCGGTTTCCACGGGGCAAGGCACCTGCTGGCATGGTGGGAAAATTAGATTCCAGCTAAAGGTGCTTAGAGTGTAGTTGAGAGCTGGAGTCGACTCTCCCTCTTGTTCTCTCTCCTCGGCTTCTTATTAGATATTGATGGGCTTGTGTGAGAACTAAAGTGATCAGGCTACTCACCGAATATGGAGCTCAATGAACTCTTGAGCTTTTCGGGGGACCAACTGGATGCGATACATCCAGTAAGCAGATCGACACGCGATTGTTTCTTGCGGATTCTAGAGGCGATTTGGATGATTTCTAGTCAGATATTCGAAAACTTCCAATTTTTTACTCGGAATTGGATAAACTTTGGTCAGAAATTGTTCAGCTTTGGCAGGAAGTTGAGCTGAGTTGTTTTCATCCGATTATCACTTAGTATCTCATAAAAATATCAAAAATTGCTAAATACGGAAATATTTAAAATAAAATGAGCTGCTCGCCGTGTGGCCAGAGATGTGACGTAATTTTAAGACTTGATAAAATCTGACAGACACCTTGGCAGACAAACAATTCTATTTCAGGCAACACCCAACGACTCGAACGCGTTGCTCATCTTAAACCTGATAAAAGAAGCCGACGATGGAGAGGATGCGAATATTTGTATGCGGCAAGAAGAAAGGAAGGTTCGTCTGTGTGGGAGGAGGGGGACTAACGTTTTCTTGGTCACATTTCACCAATTTTCTTCAATTTCAGACGTTCCTCCAGACCAGTAAAATTATAAATATTGGAGAGCGACTCCTACTACAGAGGCTCTCCGAAGAAGAGTGTGATGAGGAGGATCAGGATGATTTGGAAAATATGATTCTGTTAAAGGAGGATGATCGGTTAGTAATACAGTAGTCTTCGTCGCAGGACCTAAAGTTGTGCTTGTTATTTACGAAGAATCCTTTTGAAGAGATTTTGAGAATACTTTGGTTTCAACACAAAAAGTTACAATTTCAGAAGACATCAAAAGTGAATTAGCATACTGGTTCCCCTCTTCATTTCTTTTTGTTGCTATTTCCTCTCATCTTTCTCTCACGAGAATCTCGAAATCCATCTGTAAAATAGAAAAGGAGAGGATCGAATCTTTACGGAAATCTTCCGTTCATTTTTCGCTCATCGTCCTACTTTCTAACTTCCTTCCCTTTAATTCACCATCGTTTTCACTGTACGGGCGGTGAAAGTAACCGAATTCCGATAAGAGCACATCCTTTAGCTTCTCTCTCTCCCTTTATAGCTTTCTCTTTCTCTCTCTCTTTCTCTGTCTCTCTGTCTCTCTGTATATTTTTGACTCTCTCTCTCTTTCTCTGTCTCTCTTTCCCTCTGTATATTTTTCTCTCTCTCTCTCTTTCTCTCTCTCTCTCCCTCACTCTCTGTCACCCTGTCTCTATGTCTCTCTGTCAGCTTGTCTCTCTCTTTCTTTCTCTCTCATTCTCTCACTCTCCGTCTTCTCGTCCCCTTGAATATGAACCACCCGTTTTTTTATCTCCTCTTCGTTTACATATAGATTCTGTCGCTTCTGGATGACAAATTTCCCCGCATTTCCGGTAGCCCCTCCCACCCCCCCCCCTCCCTTCTCTTTTAGGTTTTCCACAAAGGAAATTGTTGATTTATTTTGAGATGACATCTCGACTTTGCATCTTTTTTTTCATTTAGCCAGATTTCTTTGCCCTTTATCACGCCGCTCTAAGCTCGAAAGATTTTTAGAATCGAACCTTGCAGTTTTGGCTTATTCTAAATTCTTCCATTAGTGATCTAGGGTCGATAATTCCCTTACGTTTACGTTTGTAAGAGTTTTGTCGTCGTTTAGGCACTTTGTTCTTTTTTTCATTGCTTTCAATTTGTTTTCCAAGCGGTTATCAACACCTATCAATCGAATTCCATTGTCGCGTTCGTGGTGTAATGGTCAGCATGGATGCCTTCCAAGCATTCGACGGGGGTTCGATTCCCCCCGAACGCAGAAAAATTTTAATTTTTACTAAAACTTTAAAATTTTACTTAAAAGAAAAGTGATTGTGGAGTAATGAGGAATTATCTTGCTTTTTCAGTCTCCCTTAAATCAGAAGTGAAATCAGAAGCTAAATTCACATTTCCAGCCCCGACAGTACCCAAAGTTGCACAAAGAGCAGTAGTGAGGAAGGCAATTCAAACGGCATCGACGATTATATAAGAGAGCAAGGGGAATTGGCGCCAGGGCAAACGCCTCCAGACGGATCGCACAAGTGTGGTGTTTGTCCGAAAAGCTTTTCCAGTGCCAGGTAAAGGAAGAGACAGACAAACTGTCATCAAAAGAGAAAGAGAGAAAAAGAGAGAGAGAGAGAGAGAGAGAGAGAGAGAAAAGAGAAGTGAAATCGTAACTCACAATCAGAAAATTTGCGGCACGTTGCCGTGAAAGAAAAACCGTCTGTGATTAGCTGCGGTAAGCAAATTTTGTTTAATAATTTAACTTTATTATGCAGCAATTTGCAGATGCAAAGCAAGTTACCGCATGCTTGCAATAAAAAATGCTCTGAAAAGAGTACTCTCGTTTCTCTGCATCTTTCTCTCCCCCTCGCTCTCTCTATCTCTCTCTCTCTCTCTCTCTCTCTCTCTCTCCATATTTGGTTTTAATAATTTTATTTTAAACTTATCGGAACTTATGGAATTTAGATTCCAAAATATACCTTAGATTTTTCCAATTTTTAAAAGTTAAGCCCAAAGAAACTGCCTGAGCAGACACACAGACTCAGCAACAAGTAGTCGCGCGTGCAGCTGCTCTGTTAAAGGGTGTCTGTTTGTTTATGTTTATACCGTAGTCCTCTACTCTATTCCATTAGAGGAGGATCATGCACCCCTCTATTTGCTCATCCGCCCCTCCTTAAAGGAAGAGAAAGAAAGAAGCTCTCATGCGCCCAGGTAGAAGACTTGAAACCAGTGCGAAGTGCCTTCAGAAGGCAGGAAATTGAATCCCGAAAGGAGGAGGAGAGTGGTGTTGGGGGGGGGGGATAGTAGAAGGGAGGGGAGGGGTGGAAATGAAGATATTCTGGAGGAGGAGGAGAAGAAGAAGAAGTGGCTTCTTCATAATAACTCTCGTCTTCTTTGTTTTCTTGTATAATATTTCCCATTTTTCATCGGAAAACAAAAGGAGGGGGGGGGAGAATTGCTGAAAATTTAGGTTTTTTCATTTTCCAGAACTTAACATTGTTGTGAACAGAATATCGCATAAATGCTCAAACTGGAATTGTTGCTAGGCAGATAGTGGGCAACATGCCGAGCATCTATAGTTTTGAAATTTTATTGTCATGGAATCAGGGGTTCTGCAAGGGAAGTTTATAACAATCTAGAAAAATACAAGTTTTCGAAAAGGAATGTGGCTTTCTCATATTGACCTTTCCTTGCCTACCATTTGCCTATCAAATGGACCTGGGAAATATGTTTGAAAAAACGTATACAATTTATGGAAGCAGCGTCACATTTAAACAGTTTTTCCTTGAACTGTAAATGTTCAGAATTTGCTTCTATCCGTCGGTTCTTTGTTTAAGAGTTTATCTAATCGTGGCAATTTAGAGTTCATATTTTCAGACATTTCCTGGAAAACACAAATCTGTATATCATTGTCTTATCGAAACTTTCATTCGACTGAATTGAATTTTTGCGCACCTGTTTCGCATTCTTTGAAAAATCAAAAACCACTTAAAGTAAAGCAAAGTGGATGCCAAAACCTTTAATTTTTCTATAAAAATGAAAAATGAAAAAATTGAAAAAACACTCGTCCCATTTTTCAAAACTTTGCGGGAAAGTGATTCCCTCTTCTGTCATAGAAGCAACTATTCTTCCTCGATTACTCTAAACTTCCACCCCCCCCCCCTTCCCAAAATTTGTTAAAGTTCACATTTGTTCCGCTTTCGTCGCATCATACTTCCCAACCTCATTTTGCTTGTCAGGCACTTTATCAGCGACCTCACTCATTGAACGTCAACATATCAATGCATGAAAACAAAGATCAATTTTAGTAGTTTTAAAATTCTATATCTGCTTATCGAATATCAATGACTCAATCAAAATTTGCTATTTTCCGTTTTTGCCCACAATTTGCCCAGCTTTTGTGGTAAATTCACCTTCGAAGTTACCAAAAGGTTTGAATAGCGAGTGTCGAGCATTTCAAGCGCTTGGATACTATTTTAATTCTCCCCAATGCTTGGTCACCACTTTAGGTTTAGTCATCAAATTCGAAACTTGGGAAAGGCAATAAAACTTTAGAAATTTTCGAACGAAACATAAGTTACAGTTGATTTTTTCTCGAAAAATCTCTTGTCATTCCAATTACAGTGCTCTGTAATTAGAAAAACAAGTGGCAAATTGCCCGCAACTTGCCGGATTGGTTAGCAAACTCAACGTTCGCCTTAACCAATGTATTGTGTGGTTCCAAAATCCAGAAATCTCAGAGAAACACAATTTTCGTATTTCTTTCCACCAAAACTCTGAAATTCTCAAATTGGGTTCTTGGTCACTTCTTTCCCATCAAAATAAAATATCGATTTAGCCAAAAGCTTCAACATTTCATAGAAAACACAAATATCAAATCTGTTTTCTCATCAAAATTCCGTTTTCTGAGTTCAGTCTTGCCGGCCTCTTGCCCATCGTCTGCCCACCATACGCAGATATGCTTCGAGATCTCGTAGAAAAGAAAACAAATCGAAATTAGTGAAGCGCAAGTCTTGCCCATATTTGTGCCAAAAAATAACAAGCGTCACATAAATTTAGGTGATATGGGTACCAAAATTTCAGAAATTTTATGAAGGAATCTGCTGTAACAGTGGCTTAGCTTAAACTTTTCAAGAAAGAGAGTGCGATTTCAAAATGGTGCATTTGCCAAAAGTTACAGCTAAACTGCTTGATTTGAGGCTTTTAAAACTGTCGAATTGACGTATAATGACGAATAACAATTTCCGAAAAATGTTGGAAAAAAAATCTATATTGCTGATTACATGTAAATTAAAAAAAAAACTGAAAGCGCATGATCGGTTTCGAAATTTCTCGATAAAATATTTTGCTAATATTCATTCGTTTTCAGCGGTCTGAAACAGCACAGCCACATTCATTGCTCGTTAAAACCATTTCGCTGTCATCTGTGCCCCAAGTCCTACACCCAGTTCTCCAATCTTTGCCGCCATCGCAGAGTTCATTCGGTAAGTTACCATTGTCGGAATACCAAACTTCAGAGGTCTTCGACAGTGTTTTCAACCACCTGGCATGACTCAAAACTGAAAGTCTGAAAATTTAAATATACTGAAATTGACGAAAAATCAAAAAATCAACGGAAAATTTGAAGTTTTTTCCCAACATTTTCTTTAAAAACTTTGAATTTAACATTAAAATAATTTGACAGTTACTGAATTCCGACTTTTTTTTTTTAATTTTTTGCTTTCACAGTTTTCTTATGAAATAACCTTCTAAATGATAATGGGCGAAGACAGTAAGATCACTAAATATCATTAAAACAGAAAAATCGCCACAAAAAACTTGAAGCATTTCAGCCTTGCCAACTGTTTGCCACATAGAAGTTCAGGCCAGTGCAGAAATGCATAGAATATCCAGATTTTAAATTCGTTTTTTGACAATTCTTTGCTTTAACATTCAGTTCACCTAGACACCTTCCCTTTCTAATAGTTTCTGTCAAACCTTTAGGCTTGTCTACTAAAATGCCGCCAGTTTGAAATTCAATAACATAGACGAACAATCTATAGAAAACTGAGCCAATCAATAAGAGCAGCATTTACACAAAGCTTGCTCAAATCTTGCTCAACACATACACCAACCTCGAAATTTCAACAAGGATTCTAACCCTGTTTGCTTATTGAAAATGGAATTTATTTTTTTAAATAGAAAAATATCTCACAAAAACTCTGTTTAATTACCCGGAGACTTTTGAATTTTGTTGGAAAATCCAAAAAAATCAAAATTGAAATTGAAAAACAAATGAAACGAGACAAGACGCAGTTCCGGATAATCCAAAACAAGTACCGTATTCCCCTTCCCTATATTTTTCCCATGAGCATCTGAGAGCCCATCCAATAGAGTCATTAACCGAATTTTCTGCGCAGGAGGGGGGCAAATGGGGGTGGAGCCTAATCGGAATGAAGACTATTGTCCAAATCCGGGTGTAGTGCCAATAAAAATGGAAGATATGGGTACCTCAGAAAGAGGAAAGGGTCCTCCACCTTTCCCCCCCCCCCCTCACCTCCCCGTTTAATTGTTTACACCGAGGTGAGGGTATATGCTCCGCCCCTTTCGTCCCTTCCCGCTCCAATAGGAAGAGCACCGCCCATCCTCTCCGTAAAAGGAGAGGAGGCTGGCTCTTCTTCATTCCAGTGCCTAGAGTGTGACGTCTTTTCTTGTTGGTTATTGACTACCAATTCTTCTTCTTCTTCTTATTTTAATAAAAAGTTAAAGCTGCTCTGCCAGTTGCTCCCTGCCTCCCCCCCCTCCGCAATGTTGAATTACAATTCGAAAACCATGTTTAGAGACTTTGAAATGCGAACATTTTTCAGGACGGTTGGACGTGCTCCACGTGTCACAGTCAGATGCCATCACAGGCAGCACTAACAAAGCATCGACCGGTTTGTGAGATGACTGCGATCTATAAACCTTTAATGGCACAACTTGCCGGAATGAATGGGGTGACCGGCTTGGCAGCCATGCCCTATTGGCCACACTTTCTGCAGATGGCGGCGCAGGTTAGTTTTCGGTCTTCTTTAAGAGCAACGTTACTTTTATTTGGCACGTTCTCAATAGGAAGTGAAGCTCAACTTGTGGCTTGAAGGGCGGTCCGTACAGAAAAACATTTTGGCGCAGTTCCATCGAGGGGAATACCAAATTCTTCTTGTCATCGAGGAGTACACGAAGTCTTTTTAAAGAAAAAGAAAATATCAGCTTCTGACAAAATTGTCACCTGTGCTCATCCTTTTAATTTTGTCCGAACCGATTCTTTTTTTCGTATTTTTCAGCTCATTTTTTTGAGTTTTTTTTTTGCGAATTCAACTTTCCGGAACGGTGATTTTGGATATTACATCAGGTCATAAGCTTTCTTTTCTCAATTTTCATCAATTTTGGATTTGAGAAAAACAAATAGTGCTCAGTCTGTGTACTTCACGAAGACAATTTCATAAATGGTCCACGTGGAGTACACAAATCGCCGGGGGGGGGGACTAGAAAAGTGTTTTCTGAAAAACGTTGAATGCACTGAGGCTCACGAGAGGCTCATTACCAACTCAAATGCGCTCCGTTAAATAGTTGATGTTGCCTAAACTTGCTTATGGTTTAAACATGTGGAATGTTAGAATATAAATACGCTGAAATTTAGAAATAAAAAAGGAAAAAAAAGGTGCGATTTACTGAAGCATTAAAGGCGCACGCAGAAATTTGCGGTAGTTCCAGTACTGTACGCTCACGCTCAACCAGTAACGTTAGTAGTCCCACTTCCCCCCCCCCCTTCTCTCTAGTATTAATGTTTTGCCACTCGTGCTCTCCTTTAGTACCCTCGTTATGATGCAATATAGGTGAGGAGCTTATAGGTGCACGCTGAGCCCCCTTTAATTAGTCAACCTCCCTCGTCGCTCCAAATATGATACCCTCATTTCCCGCATTGTCTGCCAAGGAAGGGGCGAGAGAGATTAATCCGCTCTCCTTCCTCTTCAGAGATTTTCCGTTCCTCTAAAAATGTAATGAACCCGAATACCCACCCGAAATGCAACATTTTCCAGGTGCCACATTTCCCGTTGACCTTCTTGGCAGGCAATCCGGACGCCTACAAACTGATGCAGCAGGCGGCGATGACAACGACGGCGTCGTGCACATCACCATCTCCAGATGCCGATTATTCGTCCAGGTTTGTGAATTATTAAGAAAAAAAATGGATTGGAAAACGAAAAAAAAACGTGAGGCGCTGGGCATGAATGGTGGAATGGCAATAACTTTAGTACATCTCAATTTCCTTTCAATAATTTATATTAAAGCAGTTCATGTGAGCATCAGAATGAGAATATTTACGAAGCTGCAAAAAATTGGGTCAAAGCCCAATATTTATTCGAGCAATTTGCATATACGATATCTCAAAACTGAAGAGGGAAAATGTTAAAATTGCGTAAAAAGCGCGACCGGAACATCTGTTCGCTAGAATCACTTAGGAGTGAGTAACAACCAAAATTCTTATACGCGGCGACATGGAGCTGGCGTGATGCAGCAATGACGCGCCATTGAAACGTGTGCGTTAATTAAAACGGTACCGATAAGAAGGCATTTCACATCATATAGCGAAACCCAAATCAATGACACATTCCAACCAAATTTGTTTTCAGCGGCCATGCCTCGGAATCATCTCCAACTATCACAGAACCTGTCGACCTAACCTCTACAACACCAAAACCTCCGTCCACGTCAGAAATAGAGACGACGTCGAAATCAGACGAGGGCGAAGACCGTGACAGCATCGGTGACTCAGGAAACGACGATGACGACGATTCGGAAGTCGGAATTTCCGAAGAGCCGCCGACGAGCCTCAAGAAACACAACAAGTACTCGATCTCGGACATTTTGGCCGCCACATCACAGCCATCCATGGGAGCCGCACGCGGCGCCATGGATCCCGCCCATTTTTTGGCCATGTTCCAGCAACCGTTTCGTTATAATCCTGCCGCCGCCGTCTCGGCACACTCAATTCTAAGTGGGCTGAGCAATGTGAAGACATCGAGCTCGCCGAGTTCTTCGAGCAATGGCAATGGAAAAGACCGGTACACGTGCAAATTCTGTCAGAAAGTATTCCCGAGATCTGCTAATTTGACAAGGCATTTGAGGACACACACTGGAGAACAGCCTTACAAGGTAGCATATCCGTATCGACAGATAAACGGAGAGAGAAAATGTGATTGAAGCGGAGCAGGACGAGAAATGCGATCCGCACGCTCTAACCGAGTAGACGCAGAGAAGCTAGGGCACTGTCTGTGACCATTTTTCTCTTTTTCAACAAAAATCTATACAAGTTTTATGTAAAAAAAACATTGAATAAAGAAAGAGAGCATTCTAAGTGGCTGCGTCTCGCATTACCTTCAAGCTCTCAGCTCTCTGTTCCCCAAAGGCTACTAGAAAATGTCGAATTAAGGCTTCCACGAAAGACGAAACAAGTCAGTCGTCTTTCATGGAATCCTTTTATCTCGTCTTTGTTAGTCCTTCAGTTCGTCTTGCGTTCGTCTTACATCGTCCATTAAAATACATGTGTACCAACACAATGTCTATCTCTGCGTCAGACGAATTCTAGACGATGACGAAGGCCATACTAGACGGTCTTATTTCGACTTTCGTGGAAGCCTTATTCCGAATAACGAACTTAAAACGGTAATTTTCTTATTTTCAGTGTCAATACTGCGAGCGAAGCTTCTCGATCTCTTCAAACCTTCAACGTCACGTCAGAAACATCCACAATAAGGTGAGTAGAGTAGTCCATTAAGTTGTTCTGGTTTCTATTTATTTCCCTTTCCTTTTCTACCCCCCAGCCCCCCACCCGACCCTACCGTAACCTACGCCTCTGCTTCTCCGACTCTTCCTATCTCTGCGTCTCTCCTCCCCATCCTCTCGTGTTTGTAGCCGAACACCTCGCTGACTCCCCACCACCACAACCATCATCATCACCGCCGGAATCTTCTGCATCATCAAACCTCATCTTCCGCCACGCCATCATCATCATCAACATCATCATCATCGATTCTTCTACATCTTCCAGGAACGTCCGTTCCGGTGCCAAAAGTGTGAGCGTTGTTTCGGGCAGCAGACTAATTTGGACAGACATCTCAAAAAACACGACGATGAGCTGTTAGATAAGGAGAAGCGGCTGCTGCCACGTGGCGATGTTCTACAAGATTTTTCTCGTCTCAATTTTTTGAAAATTGACTAGTTTCTCATGTTAAAGCCGCAACGTTTGGCGGGTGTGCTCAATTGACAGTGCGAATTTTTTAAAATTTCAATAGAGCGCACATTGTAATTTAATATCTATTTTGAGTTTTCTGTCCAATATTTTTTTTAATTTCCAGTTGAAATTATTATTAATTTTTTTTCCTTTTTAAAGCATATTTGAATTTTTTAAGGGTCTGAACTCGCTCCACTTTCTGAACAAATTTCAATCACGAGAAAAGGCACTCCAGCCAATTTTTGTGATGACTCGAAAATTTTGCTTCTGAGATCTTTCACAATTGAAAAAATTAATTGAATTAATGAAACGATGTTAACTCGAATCTGGAGCGTTTAAAAGTTTTCAGTCGCTTAGGAAAGCCAAAAAGCATCATTTCCCATTTATTCTGAGCTATTTTTTACTATCACATTGCTCGGTGGCCGTGGCCCTGAAAAAAACCACCTAGTCCACAGTCGCCGAACACCGGTCGCCCTCACACCCAATTCCACTGATCCTCTGCCGATTCTTTCATCAAATAGCTTTCTTATTTTTTCTCATTATTCCACATCTCCCACAGCCCCCCCCCCAAAAAAAATAAAACATTTCATTTCTCCCTTTCCTAGATCGTGAAAACGGGACAATCCCTGATTTTCTAATTTTTTTGTAATTTTTTTCTTCAATACTGCTTATCTCCTTTTTATGTACATACCGTACCAGTGCCGATCCCTTCTCTTTTAAAA
The DNA here is from genome assembly GCA_003052745.1 of Caenorhabditis inopinata. NCBI lineage: Eukaryota > Metazoa > Nematoda > Chromadorea > Rhabditida > Rhabditidae > Caenorhabditis > Caenorhabditis inopinata. The sequence goes on along the minus strand of AP018152.1, from coordinate 9,879,806 downwards.
TCAAACTTTTGATATTTTTCTGAAATGTTCTTTGCCAAACATGACATTTTTCTTTTTCAATTCTCTTCCACTTTTTCTGCAATAGAATAAATAAATAAATGAAAAATAAATTCGAAAAATAAAAATTTTATTTGAACATGGAATGAAAGACGCTGTAGATAGAAATGTAAACGGAATGCCAAGGAATAAGAAGTTATAGAATGTTCAGAATATCCGGAATTTCCGGAACTCTCCGGAAATTCCACAAGCCTTCAAATTCTCACCAACGATTCCATGGGCTTACTTCTATCCAACTGCTCATAAATTCTGAAGACGTCCTTCTCTACGGAATCGAAATCGCCGTCAGCATTCACCGTTTTCCAGAAGGCGTCATCCCGAAGTGTCGGCATCACGGCGGCCACCTTCCGTTGCAGCGTGTCCGTCTCCAGGCGTTCAGCGCCGAATCCGCCACGTTTAGCGGCCACATCTGGAGAGACGTCGAAGAAGAGGACGACGTCTGGCTTTGGGAGTCCGACGTCCGATGAACGCACCCACTGCTCTGGTAGACCTAAAAGCAAGAAGAAACGTTTTACAAACATTGGCACATGATTATTCATTGAAAAATATCGGCCACATCAATCGATGGAGACCGAAAAATAAAAGCTATATAATTTTAGATGCCTGTTTATTAGATATTATATAGTTTCCAAATTTTGATTTCTCATTTTTCTTTTTCGAACTGAAAAGCGTGATATTACGACGTCCGATAAAACAAAGTCAGTTATACGCCAAATCGTTACGAAAGCTGTTAAAAATGAGTGCTCATCTTCGGCGCTTTTAAACTTTTTTATTTGACTTTTAAAACTTTTTGTGAACTTTAAACGTTCTGGTGGTCTTAAAAACCACCAGAAAGTTTGAAGTAAAACAAAAAATAAATCAGGCGTAAAGACTCGTGCACAGATATTGCGAATTGTAAACTATCATTGCGAGCACATCGCATCTCGCAATTTTCAAACCACATCTGGTACCCGTTAGGACTGATTTATTGAAATTCTTATCGCTATCTTTTAATAATCGGTCCAGAGCAGTACCGTGAGCAGTCTACAGAACTTACAGAACAGCAATTCGCTACGGGAAAACAAAGGGATACAGTGCAGATGCGTGCGGAGTGGCCTAGAGGTGTTGCGAATTTAAAATAAAAGCGTAGAAAGAGATAATAATTGAATTGTTAAGGAATATTCATTAAACTGAACAGAATTTTCAATGGAAAAGCATTAAGTAGTGTGAAAAATGCGATTAACCGTAGGAAAACAGGGAAAAAATGAAGGACACATCTTCAATTTTGCTCTATTTAACCTTCGTTCGGGAGAAGGATGGTTAAAAATCTTTGTCCTCTCCATGTGCGGTTCAACGGAAGGTCGGCTTTTTTCTAGCTACTGCCATTTAGAATATTATTTTTTTGAAAGTGATGTCTGAACTTAGGTCTATTAACGTCTCTCCGCCACACCTTTATTGAATCAAGAGAATCGAGTCAAGACATTCAGTACACCGAGATGTCATAGACGTGTTATCAACGCCCGATTAGCGTAGTGTGCAAGCTTTGCGATTAACCCAGGTAGTGAGTGAGTAATAGGAAATATAAGGTCATTCGTAATCATATCCTATAATAATGACTCAAAATCAAATTGGTACTCTGGTTATTTTGCTTTTATAAACTTAGTCATTTTTCTTTACAGATTGGCGCAAAGAAGGTGATAAGAAATTGAATTCAAGTATTCAAGCAGACGTAAAAAGGTAATTCCGGTAATTCCTCACAAAGAATGCAGAAAATAACGAAGAAAAATAACAGAAATGTTAGCGGAGGTTCAATCGATTTGAAAATTTTTGAAAACAGGTTTTCAAAAAACTTTCTAATTAACATATTATCCATCCGCGAGGACGTGAGCCTTCGTTCAAAGGCGCAACGAATTAACTGTTTGGGTCTCGTTAGGGGGTAGCGCGTTAAATTGTAAGAAAGCGCACACACTATCCGCTATTTAACGCGCTATCCCCTAACGAGACCCAAACAGTTAATTCGTTGGGCCTTTAAACGAAGGCTCACGTCCTCGCGGATGGATAATAGTAGTTAATGCGTCTAAGTACTAAGTAGAACAATTTTCCGGTATTCTCAGCTGAATTTTTATTAGTCATTTGTTCGCACTGGTTTTGAAATAATTTTTAAGTTTTTTAAAATCTATGTTTCCCAAACCATAAGCAACTCTGTTGAACCACTTTCAACATATTGAAGAGTTGCTGTTCATTTAGTTTTTGAATTTTTTTGAATAACTAATGTCTGAAAGAGCTAAAGATAGGAAAACGAAAAGCTGCCCCTCATTTCAGCGGATTTTTGACACACAAAAAGATTTCTCGGTTATTTTCAGGATACTGAGCAGACATGGAATTAACGTTCGGTGGATTACTTGGGCAGCTGAATAATGTAAAACCTTAGGAAAAACATGATTTTTTGATAGCATGCTCACAATGAAAAGATGGCAGTATGAAAAAAGAATGATTTGAATTCGCAATTTTTCTGGATTTTTTCTATGTATGCCGAAAATAATCTGTAATGAACACTGTCAAGAGGCCGATGGCCAGAAGGGATGCAGAAAATAAAAACGGAGGGGGGGGGGGAGGTCGGGTGGCTACTTTATTAATGAGTTTTAGTCAGAGTAGCCGAACATACTGAGGTCCAGGAACTGAAATTGAAAGTGCGTTCTACCGATTAATTAGCCTACTAATTAGCAGAGTTCAACAACAGAGCTTATTTGCAATGGCAGACTCCGAAAGAAAGTTTTAAAAGAAAGAGAATAAGGAAAATGTAGTTCTTATTTTCCAGTATATACGCCATTTCCGGGATGCATCTCACTCATGGTCCTGTCATATTTTTTTTCACTTTTCATCAATTGGAATCCCGAAAATGTGCATAAATGAGAAGAATGTGGTCTTCCTAAACTTAACCCCATACTTCTGGTTCCTGTTCTCCCAGTTGTTTCGCATACCGTAAACTGGTTACAAAGGGCACACACATACAATTGAAAAGATGGCGACAGGAATGGAACGGAGATGCGGAGCTGCTGCAAAGTCTCTAAGTGCACACAAACACAAATCATCCACCAACTTTTCCTCTCTTCTCCATTTCCTGTCCTTTCAAGGACTGGGGAGGAAACGGTGGTGTGAGGAATAGGTAAAGAAGGGACGAGAGCAAACATTCAATCTAAAAAGCGTCGTCTTCGTCCACGTTGTCGTTGTGTCGACCGGCAGAGAGCAACACAGTGGCATTATTGTGATGATGATTCGAAGGCATGTTTGCTCGAGTTGGTTTGGCTGCTGTGCACATGTGCATTTTGGATAAATAACACTGTCATAATAGGGCATTTTAAGTGGATCATCACAGTCATCGGGGTGTCAATAAGTCTCCCGGAGAGGAGGCGCTATTGCGAATTGAGGAAGAAGACAAACTTGTCTCGTCTCTAGATGGGAAAACACGCACGTGTGTGAAGACGGGGCTTCCTACTATGGTATATCGGTGGCATTCCGTCTCGAGGATCTTGAAAAAAATCTTCGGGAAAAAAAATTCGTAAACAAAAACCACGTTTAAAATATGAAATGTTTTATTCTACTTCTTGAGTCAGGCCCGCATGAGTTTCTGCTAGTATAGTTCAGGAAAGTGAAGGTTCGTAGACTTTTGGGTCAATTTTTGGTATATTTTGGAACTTCGATTGAAATTATATCGTCTTCGGCATAATTCTCCACAAACGACGGTTCACTAGCTTAAATTTTTCTGTGAATTTCAGATATCTTTAAATTCTAGTTCAAATACCGCGGGATCAGTGCAGTAATATTCAAAGTTTTTGTATAACTATTATGAGGTTATTCATGATGCATTTTTATGCAAAAATACCACTTTAATCTTATTCACGATACCATTTTAATTGAAAAAAAATGCATCTTAGTTCAGTGCTATGTTCAGTTAAAATGCAAGGTGGTGTCGGATACCGTCACCGAGAAAGTCTGTGCGCCTTTAATTTATTTTTGGTTTTCAAATAAATAATTTTACTATTTTCTCACCATTGCCACCAAAGCGTAAAATTACTATGGCAATGGTGAGAAAATAGTAAAATTATTTATTTGAAAGCCAAAAATAAATTAAAGGCGCATAGACTTTCTCGGTGACGATATCCGACACTACCTTGCATTTTAACTGAACATAGCACTGAACTATGATGCATTTTTTTCAATTAAAATGCTATCGTGAATAAGATTAAAGTGGCATTTTTTGCATAAAAATGCATCATGAATAACCCCATTAGTGAACATGCTGTTTCTCATCACATCTCAGGAAAGCTTCTTACGCATTATCGTGTCAAATATTTTTCAGGCGAATTCATGAGGTGAAGCCGCGGGATATTTTTCTTCTCTTAGAAAGCAATATGAGACATTTAAGGAGATGCAAACAATGCAAACAGAAGAGATACCGCGCCGCCACCGGAAGGGGATAATTATTATTAGTATTTCATGGCTCATTCTTCTCAAGAAGAGAATGAGCCGTATATCTTCTGTCGCTCGGAATACCTGGCGAGCGTTCACTGCCAAAGGCGACGACAGCCGGTTTCCTCGCAATCCGCCTTTTGGCAACAAGTTTAATTAGCTGCCCGTTGTGCTTTCGGCATCATCTGAGAAGCAGCCTGGGCACACCGGACATCCTAATATGGATCTGCTTGACGACTACAAACGTCTTCATAATCGGTTCCGCATTTGGAGTAGCTAAAGGAGGGGAAGCACACACATACACACACAGACAATGATACATTAGTCCGTTACCAATAATCTGCTGCTTGATTGGAGCAGAGAGATGGTAGGGATGGGAGATTAGTGTTGAAGGAAGATAACGGTTCAGGTAACATGAGCCGGTTATTCTCATTAGTGACAGGGATGAATCAAACAGCGAGCATATGTTTTTAAAGTAAGAAGAAGCAGGTGATGTTACCGATTAGGGAAAACTCATCTTCCTTTTTTATGGGTAGAGATTATGGGGGAAAGAACACAAGAGAACATCTTTTTGAAAATTCCATTGAAACAAACAAATTAAGCACTTTCAGCTAACAGACGGAAATCTGAGTACCAAAGAGAAAAAATAAGAAATCTAATTTTCGTTCTGATCTGAATATTCATATATAAATTATACCTCACAGCGAAGACATTGAATTTCGAGAAAATTCAATGACTATTTTCCTATGGAGGATCTAAATTGACGTCTCGTAGCAATTTCTACGAGTGAAATAGCGGAAGTTTTCAGGAGACGGTGGAAAGACGCTATATTCATACTGAAAACTCGTTTCGAGACCCCAACTTTGGCAAAACATCCTATTTATCCGCTCCTTTGCGCTACACAGTTCGCGTCTTCTTGGGGTATATCTCAAAGCCAACTTTTTAAAATTCACAATTTTCGGTAAATCTCAATATTTTTGGCGACGTTTGATATTGTTTCGACTAGCACTGCGAAGCTTACCAAAAGCTACCAGCACTGATTTTTTATTGACACTAGTTAGCCACTTGAATAAGGACATGCGTCTCTTTCTCCGACTCGTGTCACCTAATCACCCTGTCGGTGCCTTTTATGAGAGAGCAGACAGCCTAATCTTCCGATCCTCTTCAGTAGGTCCGGGCATACGCCACGAGTCATTGTTTTGATTACCAAGTGTAGACCGACAGGTTATCATTTGAAGGTGTCTATTGGTTTGGCAAACAAATATAAAATGCGCCAAATCGATGGATAGGTGAGAACCAACCGGATGATCAACACACCATAACCAGTGATGATAGGAATCTTCTAGAGGGACAAGAAACCCCAGTATTTTCTATGCTCAATTAAACATTTAATACACCGAATTCAATAAATAAAGTTAATAAGGGGACCTATATGTTATGATTGGGTTTTTTTTTTTACAAATTTCTCATGTTTGCCACTTCGGAACGTTCTTTGCGATTGTCACATGGATTTATGGAAGGATACAACTGGTTGTTCTGGTCACCATTTAAAAAAGCAATGATTTTTCCGTGGGAAATTTAAGTAAACATTTAAATTAGGACTTTGCAAAGGTTACAGGCTTTTCCTTACAGTACTCATTCTTTTTCTTGTCACTATAATTAGACACTAAAATCTCCATGAATGCTCTAGACCAAAACTTATGATTCTCTTGCCCGGTCATCACTTGAAAGAACGAGTTGCTTATACTCCTCAGCTTTTGTTTTCTTTTTTCTTTCCATCATCTCTCCCTTTCGTTCTTTCAAAATAGTTAGTTTCCTTTTACTTCTTTTTTCTCTTCTTTTATTTTTGTCAGTCTTCTTCTATTCTTTCATAACAACTTCCTGGCCATCATCATCATCATCATCATCGTCTTTTTCGATGTGTTTTTGGGGTATGTCTTCAGACAAATGTCTCTTTTTTAGCATAGGTTAAAATCATGCTTCGGCGGAAAACGAGGGACAAGAAGAAATTCTCAGATATCATGACCTGATGCTATGCGAGACCTTATTATTGGGGGAAGATCGTAAGCGATTAAGAATCTAACCCGAAAGGCCACGTTCATACCCTATAAACTGCGCAGCTAGCTGTAAAATAGCGGAAAGAAATAAAATATGTCTAGTTGGTCTATTTTAGAAATGTGGATCTTCTTTAACAGTATTGTTGGATTACCAGAGACACTTTTCTCCATGCGAACACATTCTGCTTTTCTTCTTCTAAACCGTTCGAGACAGCTCGAATCTTCTTCACAACTCGTGTTCTTCGTCTTTTTTAAAGGTAGTCGTGGCGCACTTCCTGTGTCATTCATTAGCTTGTCGCGCACCTGTTACCACAGGTACTCCTTATTTAAACACCAACAGACAGCACATCTCAAGACAATTAGAGATGGCGGAGCTACAGGAAATGACAACGGATAATTGTTGGGTTAAAAAAGAGAAACCAGCGGAGAAGAATTAAGGAATTGAAAAAGGGAGAGGAGACAACTATATCGATGAGATTGGGGTTTAGAGATTGCATATGTATAAACGCTCAGATGAAGCTGGAAGTAAATTTTTAGAAATTGCAAGATATTGATGTGGTACCAGTTTCTGAAATTTCAGAAAATTTCCAGCCAAATCAGTTTCTCAGCTTTAGCCTTTTTCAATGCTCAAACGACGGCTAGAGTTAACCAAATCACTTAGATGAAAATTTTGTGATATATATATATTTTTTGATAATTTTCACCCTATGATTAGAAATATTCGACTTCCAAATTTTCTTTGTAAGACGTTTGAATATGTTTAGAGGTACGTTCTCCCATATTTTTGTTGACTTTACCTTTTGCCAGCGAATAGGCGACTCCACTGTAGCAGTAGCGATCACAGATCACGTCCACTCCTTTAGCAATTTCATCACGGATCATTTGATTCTAAAACATCGAAACTTTCAACTTTTCTTAGAAAACGATGGCGAAGATTTTTTCAGTTTAGTGATTATCAACTATTTGTCTTCACGAACTTTTAAAAACCGATCAGCAGAAAACATCAGATGAAGCGAGCGCTCATCCAGATCAATTTCCTTCTTCAAATATTGATCGATGAGCTTACCGACCGGCGACGTGCGATCTGAATAGGGAAATCTTATAATTTTTAACTTTTTTTTTCACCGGGAAAAGCTTGAAGAATCGCTTTTGTTGCACCGTTTTTTCTGTTTATAGCATCAACGAGGCGCATCGCTTGGGTCGATTTTCCCGAACGGTCGAGTCCTAATTATTAATTTATCTTTCTCGAAAAAATGTAGAAGATACTACCTTCGAAGATGATTAAGAGTCCTCGTTCTCGAATGTTGGCCATTTTTCTGGCGTTAGAGGGTTTCTGATCTGTAATTTTAAAGAAGGAATAAAGGAAAGAACAACGCAATAAAATGAATCAACTGGATACAGAAGCGCGGCGATAGATCCCAATCATTTTAGATTCTGAATTCGATATTATCTGCGAACAAAGAGAAATCGCCTCGTTTTTCTATCACTCACATTTGTTTCCAATCTCGGGCCGCTTCATACACTATTTATTCTCAATAAAAAATGACGTAAAAATCGATACGGGACTAAATTAGCAGAGACGCGGAAGAGATAAATTGGGGGATGAAATATTAAAATAAAAAAAGTTGGAAAAAGAGAAATACGAATAGTAGTCGCCTTGTTTTTTATGTCCTCCCCCGGTTGACAATTACCGACGACGTCTACCAATGGTACATGGTCTTCTGGAAATCGATGTATCTGTGGGACTTGACGAGCCAATTGAGGAAGGAGTAGGCGAAGATGAAACGGAAAATGACCTTAATCTGAAAGAAACAAACTTGGAAAAATGAAAAAGCAGAGTCCACGAAACATTTGCCGTGTTGTCGTATCTACTTATTAGTAAGCGAATAGTTCTGTCTGTATGTGACTCTGTCCAAGACGTTTCTTTGAATAACTCAAAAGATCGTGGGTCTTTTACTTTGATATTCGGGATGGAGTCATGGCTACCCGAGCGCTTCGCAATCATATATTTAGGAGGTCGCTGGGTACTTGGGATACTGTGGAACAATCTACACAAAATCTACAAAACTATCTTAATACCGATATAAACACTAAAAACTTTTCTGTTATAGCAATCTGGATGTCCGTGTATCTCATGTAAAAAATCAGCTTCATAAGTGCAAAACTACAACTTTAATATACGTTGTTTTCCAAAGTTTCTATTATCCATCCACGAGGACGTGATCTTTCGTTTAAAGGCGCTGTGTGGGTCTCGTTAGGGGATAGCGCGTTAAATTGTAAGAAGACAATTTAACAATTTAAGAAAACAATTTTTCTTACAATTTAACGCGCTATCCCCTAACGAGACCCAAACAGCGCCTTTAAACGAAAAATCACGTCGTCGCGGATGGATAATAAGACATTTCACAATTTTCCAGAAAGTTCCAGAACAGCGGCGTAGCCGCGAAATTTCTACATATATATTACAGTATGCCGCTAAGGACAAGTGAAACGGCTTAAATTAACTGGAAAGTCAGAAATGCCATATAATTTTGCATTTTGCATTCGAAGTGCAATTTCAACAAGTGCGATTTTCTTACGGTGTTATTGTAGACCGGTCCCGAGTAGTAAAGGTTATGTACTCTCCATATGTTGCGCATGAACTCGTTGTAGAAAGCAGAAGGTGTTTTCTCGCGACGAGCGATCCAGGCTGGCAGCTCGCCAAGCTTCACGTCCATCAGCTTGGTGTCAAGCTTTCCATAGTATCTCCAGTGACAGTATGGTCCGTGCACGTTCTTGTTCCATCTTTTGTCGAACAATCCGATCTCGGTCTTGTTCAAAACGCTGAAATTCGAAAATTGCATTGGCTCATCATATTTTCTTATCTAAGTTGCATGATGTTTTCTCACGAATTGAGTAGACGACTAAAGTTATATTAAACATATTAGCAACTTGCGTTTCAAACGAAGAAAAGGCTAAAACTGCAAGGTATTATACTCCGAAGTGCTTGCAATCGTTAGATTGTAGAAACTTTGAGAGCAGAATTAAAAAAGAAAAAAAAATAGAGCATTAGCTCCCTTATCATTCTTCGGAATCGAGTATAGAAACAAACCGGTTGTAGAAAAACACTCCGACTCGCTCAACGGCACGAGAGATCGGGATGAAGATCGCGTCCGGAACCCATGGTCTGAGTTGAGTGTGTGGTGGTGGCGGGCGGAACCAGGACATTACTGAAAACGGAAAAAATTGACTCTAAGGAAATATTTTTAGAGGGAACGTTTAAAAAGAACGAAAAACGAAATTATCTGAAATAAATAAAAATTTGCATCAAGAAACATCACAAAACTATATTCTCGCCAAATAAATTTTCAATAAACTCGAGTAGTATTTTTAAAAGATCTTATTTTATTTCATTAATCAGTAATACATATATGGGTCACCTTTAAAATGCAAAAATAATATTTTAAAGCTTTAAATGCTTAATAAATTGAGGAAAAATATGTTTTGTAGTTTCTAAAAATACGCTTTAGCTCTAACATTAACACGTCGACAAAATAATATTGGGCATTCACAAAACGTTTAGAAAAATTGGTCCTCTTTGTCGACGTTAAATTACTTTCAATTTTTAAAAGTTTTTATGAGTTTATATAAATTTAAAAAGTGATTAAATACGTGATTTTTTTCTTTGAAATATATATCGGAAACGTGAAAAATATGGAAACAAATGAAGTCTGAAAATGCGGTAACAATTAAACGGGCGGCTGTCTTTTTGGTCTTTCGTTTCGAGACCCGAGGTGTGTGGCCTGGCTACTGCAAGCTAGTCCCCGGAAATATATTGGCGGAAAAACTGAAATTATTAAATATCAAACTTATTCATCTGCTTTTGGAAATTTGAGAACTTCTTGTTGATTTTCAATATATTCTGTTAAATTCTATTAGTTTTTAGATTTAGAAATGGATGACGAGGACCGGAATCGTGGTGGAGTAGCCGATAAAGCACTACAATTAGTGCTTGAGATAAAAAGAAATCCGGATGTATTGCCGCCTTATAATGTAGGTTTTAAAAATTTATATCAGGGGAAAAAATTGAAAATGTTGTAGGCAGAACTCATGCGGCAATGCTATCAAAAGGTCGACGAACTGTTTCAAAAAAATGCCGCTGTTGTGTAGGTGTTAATCCTTTTTAATTATTAAATATAAATGTTGTATTCAACAAAACTTCACTCCTGTTGTTTTAATACTAATTTTTCACCAGATTCTGAAAATTGATAAATTTTCAGTGAAAAACTCCGGGCAGGATTGCCTCATGATGCCTCGCTCCTTCAACCTCGTCTAGCTGCCATGTGTCATATTAGGGTATGCACCAATATCTAAAAGCACGGAACTACTCGCAACAGATTTTTAATTAAGTTTTATTGAGCTTATTTTTAAAGCATCTAAAATGGAAAGAGGTGCATTCTGTCCAGTAAGTATGAAATTTGCTGCACATTTGAAGATGCTTCCCGTTTTACGACAAATTGTATTCTTCGGGGAAGTCACTTGAAATTCAATTAGAAATCAGTTTCATCGGATCGATGATGATTCAGTTTGTCACCTTTGATGTTTTAACAGTACTTCTCGAATTTTTTCGCATTTTCAGCGCTGCATGATGGCATATGTGAACGAACGCAAAAATCGGATTAGATCGTTTCGATGGAAATACGGAGGAGCTCTACCGTCGTCTGTTAGGGTCGGTTTTTAACTTTTTGTTTATCAGGTACACGTTTTTCTTTCAAAAAGGAAATTACAAATATTCAAAATCGAATGATCGAATAAATATTTTTTTCAGAATTCCCTCTGCGACGCGGAAATACAATTTTTCAACGAATACTCGAGCACATTGGCGCGATTTCAGGGCAGTCTTGACGATTCGGGTGTGAATTTGCTTCTGCACACCTCGCCGCCAAAGTCGCTTTTCGTACAGGTCCGCGCATTAGAGGATTATGGTGAATTTGAGACTTCTGATGGCACGCAGGTGCAGTTAACGAAGGATAGCTTAGTAAGTATTCGTAAGAAAAAATGAAAACCAGTAAAAGAATATCTCAACAAGCCGAATTTTTATTGTATTTTGAAAGAAATACAGCATAAATTGTTTAAAATTCAATAGTTTCAGCATTCATTGCCTCGTCAAGACTGCGAAATGCTCATTCGTCAAGGTGTCCTCGAACTCGTACATTCGTAGTTGTTTTCGATGTTTCCTTAATTGATTCTATTCATTGTATTTTTTTTTGAATACGCTTCTCAAATTTTTTAAACATTGATAAAAATTCCAACTTCACAAAAGTGATTTGCATAAAAAATTAATCATTTCTGACTACAACTAACACCTGTGGGGATATTAAGGCAAGGGTGCGCCTCGAGTCGCGTCAGAGGCACACCTAACTAAATATGATCTTCCCGAGTTTATGAAAGAGGTTATCAAGAAATAGGCATATGGAAAAGAGTATCAAATAATCTTTTTTTCTCTGAAATTAAAAATAGAGCCATATGTAAAACTGAATTCTTAAATTAATACTTCTGAAAATCGACAAAACTGTTGAACCTTCGATTTCGCAGTTCATTTTCAGCTTTATACCCTAACGTTGTAGCTATTGATATTCACCAAAGGTACATCGTTTTTCTCCAACCAAGATGCTAAAACGGGGAACATATCCTGTTTAGCAAGTCGTTGCTCCGCATCCATGAAGCATTTCCATGTCATTATAAGAAAAAAATTAAAGTATTCGCACCATTCTGGTCTTTCCACGAGGAGCACGCGGCAAAATTAAAGGAGAATACGCGTTCCGCGTCGGGTCTGAACGCGAAACCGTTAAAACTGTTATCCTACCAATGCATATTAATCAGCGAGTTTTTTACCGGTAGTTGCCTAAGTTTCCGTTCACTTTCGATATTTTTTGCAATTTATGAGATGCAGTGTGAGCTTTTTCGCGATTTCTTGTTTTCAACCTCTTTCTAGAGAGCGATGGTGCTCATATACGACTCGATTGAAGGGTTTTCTAACAAATGTTTTAATTACAGGAAACCCAAAAACATTGTGCAGAGCACCGAGACCCCATCTTGCCTTTCTCGCACCATATCAGTTTTAAGCTGTTGTATAGCTATCGTTGTTTAAGCGAACACCGGATATGAGGGGGACACATATATGAAACTGCACAGGATTAATGTAAACAATTAATTGAAAATCTTGGTATGTAGCTTGCCGAAATTTTTCTGGTTATCACTGGTACTGCAATGAGCAGTGAAGAGGTGAGAACGCGTCCTCTTCTATTCTCTGTTACTCTGGCTTATGGCTCAGTTGGTCGCTTTTGTGATCGAATTCGGGTTTATTGAGAAATCGCGAGAAACTGTAATTTTCAAATCGAAAATTTGATTTGATGAACCATCGTGACCACACTAAATGAAAATGGCTAACTGTCGCAGCTGTTACGTTTCTGATTCTAGCGTTTTCTAACCGACCGGCTTCTATTTGACCGACCCCTAGCACACCTTGTGCGGGATTTCCGGAATCGGACATACATACCGAAATTGAATTTCCCCGGAGATTTTATAACAATTTAGAGTAGATTAACCGGATTAACTGTTACCGTAACCAGTGTGAGTCGCTACGGCGCCGATAAAAAAGCCTTACCCCTTTGATCTGCACACTGCCGTACGATGGGCTTTGGTCTTTTTCGATCGAACCGCATCGGTTACTAAAGTTTTGCGTTGTAGGGATTTGTGTTGATGACAGTGGTGCGATAGGGATTTCTGGGCCCCAGATTCAAATCTTCCTGAAAATTTTAGAGGTTTAGTATAGCCAATGATTTCATTCTGGTGTTCGAAGCAAAAAAAATTTAAATTCGATGTTCTTGTCACGAAATTCTAAAACTTTCAGTTTTTGAGTCCCGTTAGTAAGATAACTGCGGGACGTTGATACTTTCTCAGTGAAACAAGATCACCAATAACAAAAAGTATTTTGATGGCCACAGTGCATCTTTCTTTGTTTTTTCAGTGTAATTTGTGTTCTGGGAATTTGATTGATCTGAAATTTTTATTTAACGCGTACGTGTTTCTAATTTTTAAATTTTTTTTTGACGTTTTGCACTTTTCTTGCTTAAAATTCTAGAAGTGTATATAAATTGACTCCTCAAAAAAAACAATCCAACTGACTTACAGCTTTGACAATGTTCCCGTAATGTTTGACTTTCGACACAACAGTTTTCCAATAGTTTGCTTTCGTTAAACTCTCCAAATTTCCAACGATAATTGTCGCCTGCTTGGCTCTCGACATAGCAACATTCAAACGATTGCTAAACTGCATAAACTCCGAAATTTTCTCGTTTGTGCAACATAGAATCATAATTTCACGTTCTGATCCTTGAAACGCGTCAACCGTACCGACCGTGACGCCGGTTTCTCTCAAATGCTCTGAGAGAGCTGATACCTGAACATTATAAAAGGATATCACACCGATGTGTTTTGGGGAAACAGGAAATTGGGCGTTGTGCAGAAGGTTTTTTACGATTTTTCCCACAATACGCTGCTCGAAGGTGTTTCCAACAGATGTTCCACTTTTGAATGAGTCGCCAGTGTTGTTCACAATCATCAAAGGAAAGTTCGGATTGTTCCAAAAATCAGGCCTGTTTCGCACGAACTCGTTCCGCATAGATTCCGTGACTCCCGAGATTAAATTCCAATCATAGAAGAGATCACTAAGCAATTCCGTGATCTTCGGGTGGCATCGATAGACATATTTTAAAATCGTCACTGGGAACAATTTATGGCTAATAGCGCGTTTCAAGGTGTTCCCGATCCCATATTCCTTCAATCGCCCTTTTATGCTATCTTCACAGTACGGTGGAAGCTGATGAATGTCTCCGATTAGACCGAATGTTGCTTCTTGGAATGTCTTCAGCAAACCCAGAAGCGTATATTCGGGAAGCTGACTTGCTTCATCGATTTGTACAGTGCAGACGTTTTCAGCAATTTTCAACAAGATCATTGAGGAGTCCGCCGTAGTCATAATCAACGATGGTTGATACAAAATGAAGAACGCTTCTGTCAATTTTGAGATATTAGAAGACTTTCTATTTCCATGTAATTCATTGTAAATCTGTGCAGCTTTCTCGCAAAACTCATTGGGATGCACTAACTCGTTCTTCAGTATATGTAGAATTATCGCCTTCAAATGAGAGCTGTTGAGCTGTTGGACGTGCTTATTATTGACAAGGTGTCCGCGAGTCCATTGCGAAAAAATGGTGTTCATGAGATATGGCAAGTCGTGATCTGTACGGCAGTTACATGGAAGCTCATTCCAATTATTCTCCGTTATATATCTCACGAACCTAAATTCCTCCAAATTATTATTAGTGTCCATGCAAATGCGATTGGCGATATTTATCAGGTTGACGCTACCATAGTTACTCTGAGTAATTAAAAGTTGCTGCCGTTTGTTTTGCAGATTTTTCTCGTCGCAGTTCCGCTTGTAGATTTCTATAGCCGCGGTGATGATAGTCATCGATTTGCCACATCCAAAGGGAGCGGAGCAAATGACTAACGGGTTTCCGTCAAGAAGCATTTGAACGTATTCACGCTGGAATTTGTTGAGAGCCATCGGTCTTGGGGTGATTGGAAAGTAAAACTGCTTTTGGGTTGAGATCAATTCAAGGTGCTCGTCACCAGATGGCTTCACGACCACCCTTTTCAAAGAATCTGCTCCGTATAAGGTCTCTATTATCTTCCTCCCATTGCAATTCGGATTCATTGCGCTGAAATAGCCATTACACAGCACACTCTGCTCCTGAACCTCTCTCTGCGACACATAATACTTCCCTTTAAGAAAATCGAAGTCTTTCGGGGCATCGCTAGACAGCCTTGCTGTTATTCGAAGACTTCCCGGCTCTTCAAGCACTGTCTCTATTACTCCGTTTACACTACCATTCTGCCCGCAGATCAGTATCCGATGGCTAGCGTTCCAAAGCCCCAAGGTTGGTTGTTTCGGAGGGTTTTTAATAAAAAATTTGACCAGGGTTCCATTCCATTTAATATCTTCCATCTGGAAAAGTCGATCGTCGAATCGACTTCTAAGAATTGTTCTTGCCGCACTGGCACCCATGATGGAGCAGAGCTCGACAATTTCCTCCCTTCTTGTAATACTCAAATTTAAATTCGAGGAGAACGCATTCTGACCGACTTCATAATCAACATTTTCTTTCCCACACTTTTCAAACTGATAGATTGTGCCAAATGGGTTCGGGTATCTCCAGATCTTTAATGTCGCCAGAATAAGCCAATGTTTTTTTTCTTTCAAAAAATCACTTGCATAACAATTTTCCAGTTTGATTGGAGTGAACGCCATTCCGTTGATAATGACATCAGGTTTCATTTCCTCCCAGTTGTCCGTAATCACTGTCATTGGCTCGTTGTGCCCTTTAATAACAGCCAAACGATTCTTTAGCATGGAGAATGTAACATGTAAAGCGGTTCGTCTAGGTGCCAACGTCATTCTGCTAGCCATCCAAGAACAAGGGTCGTCCGGAGAGGATTTCCAAACACTGAACGCAATTTTGTGGACTGAGGAACTATGACCATTGCATCTAACAAGTTCGGTAACTGCTACAATGTCTCCAATGAAGAGGTGCCCGATTATACTATTCTCTTCGAACCCTTTCATTCTGGTTTTTTGGTTGACTTCCAAAAAGCGAAGGTCTCCTCTATGATATCCATGGACGTTCACGTGACAAGCGATCAGAATGTATTTCTGCTCTTTTTTTTTCAGCACTTTATAAAATGCGCAAACTTCTTCTGTGCTCGGATAAGACTGTGGCAGATGAATATGCCTGTCCGAAAGACGTGGTAGAACAGGTAAGCCTTCAGAATTTTTTTCATTCCAGATATAGCACATCGCAGCAAAATTGATGGCGTTTCGATGAGTATAGTTGCTCATGTTGTATTTCTTGGTAATTTGAATATTGTCATTTTTGAAAAATTTGGTGAAAATGTTCTTATTCTCTTCTATATTGCGGTAACGTTCAAGAAGGGCGGGAACCTGTAAAATTAGTGATATGAGGGGGCATGGTGACATTTTTTTTTAATTTTCACATATAATTTCGAAAAGAATAGCTTACAAGAACAATTTCATTTTCTTTCTTTGTCTCCTTTGCGTCTGCTGATTCTTCTTTCTTATTTGAAATTAGTGCTCCACCACAATTAGCATTCATTCTGGTTTTTTGGTTGACTTCCAAAAAGCGAAGGTCTCCTCTATGATATCCATGGACGTTCACGTGACAAGCGATCAGAATGTATTTCTGCTCTTTTTTTTTCAGCACTTTATAAAATGCGCAAACTTCTTCTGTGCTCGGATAAGACTGTGGCAGATGAATATGCCTGTCCGAAAGACGTGGTAGAACAGGTAAGCCTTCAGAATTTTTTTCATTCCAGATATAGCACATCGCAGCAAAATTGATGGCGTTTCGATGAGTATAGTTGCTCATGTTGTATTTCTTGGTAATTTGAATATTGTCATTTTTGAAAAATTTGGTGAAAATGTTCTTATTCTCTTCTATATTGCGGTAACGTTCAAGAAGGGCGGGAACCTGTAAAATTAGTGATATGAGGGGGCATGGTGACATTTTTTTTTAATTTTCACATATAATTTCGAAAAGAATAGCTTACAAGAACAATTTCATTTTCTTTCTTTGTCTCCTTTGCGTCTGCTGATTCTTCTTTCTTATTTGAAATTAGTGCTCCACCACAATTAGCATTCAATGTATCCGGAATCGTCGTCGGCGACAATGGCATCCAGTTTTGATTCAACGGCTGAATTTCAGAAGACGTGGGCGCCATTTCTTCAACAACTCTTCCGGACTTCCGATTCGAAAGTGAGGCGCTTAAAGGAGATTTATCTTTCTGAAAATTGAGAACAGTCAGATCGTGAGTGTGATAGCATAGAAGCAGGCGCAAGCAAAACAGTGCATTTCTCTCTATTGTCCGTAGTGGCGCGGTCTAGTGGTATACTCGTTGTTACTTCAGAACTTCGAAACAAATATTTCATTGTATAGGATTGCCTCTCACTAAGCCTCTTCACAAAAGACACACAAAACCACCCGGAAAAATGACAAAAACAAAAAATCACGAATTTCAGATATAACTCATGGGGATCATTTAAATCACGATATTTCGTAAAGAATTACCTGCGTATTACTGTCACTGAGTCCCCAAAATGTGTCGTAATCAACATATGCATTACACTTTTCGAACTTTGATTTCTGCGCGTCGGTGGTATTGGAAGTCTCGACGAGTGTCTCGGGAGTTCTCTGCGAAAAAATGTGGAAGATTCAAAAAGTTCGTCAAAATGCGGGAAAATTCCTATGTGACCGAGCTTGTCGGCAACGATTTGCCTGCAAACTGCGTGTCAAAAAAAAAGACGTTTATCTACCATTTTCTGAAAAGACCGGTTATGATACGACCAGTGCTGTATTGTACTAATACGAGCATATTGATTTAGCAATGATAAATATTTATATTACAGAAACGACCGGGTGCTGCAAAAGTACTGTAACCCAACTTTGACGAACGCTGGCGCGTGTTCGCGAACTTTTCGTGCTGCGCTATTTTCCGTTTTTCATCAGTCAATTTGCAAATTTTCATGTCTCTATCTCAGTTTTTAGTAATGACGGGTCCTTTTATGCACAGATCAATTATCGCTCTGCACAAACAAGGTATGACGACTTGTGAGATCCTTTCAGCACTCGGAATTGACAAAGTTAGTGTCTGGACTAATTGTTATGAAGAAACTGGGGATAATACTGATTGACCAAAAAGCGGTGGCCCGAGGACTTCCATCAACCCAGCGCGAATAAAAGTGATTCGAGAATGATCAGACGCAATCCTTACAGAAGCATGCGCAATATGGCTGAAGAAGTCAAATTTTGTGAATTTCATCACCGGCAAGGATTGAGGGATGTCACAAAAACAGAGGTGCGAGAATAGAACAAATATAATTCAGTTTTGTTATTTGCTATTTTGATCCTGTTAAAATTAGAAGTTGATTCGACTTTTTTTGTGATATACGGATTTTTTCTGTTACACTACTTTTTCCTCACCCTCTATGCTCCGAAATTACGCCCGTTTTACCGACGAAGGCATTCGAAGATACCATGTTGTTATATTAATCATATTTCAAAAAATCTGGTTGAACAATTGGCCTATGGCACCTTTGAGTTGTTACGTCCAAAACGAAAATTTCAGTAGATTTCAGTAGGAGTAATTTAAAAAAGAACGAAAGCAACAATCACGCATATTTCTTCAATGAAACTTCGTGCTCTTAGAAATTGTTCTATCTGCGAGATTTTAATATTTTGTGGGAAAACCATTTGCATCAATTACTGCCTGGCATCTACGGGACATGGAATCGATCATCGTGTCGATGGTTGATTGGGGAATCTTCTTCCACTCCTCCTGGAAAAATTTGAACTTCTTGTCGATGTTTGAATCAGTTTTTCCGGTCAATCTCCTTTCCAATTCCTCCCATAGGTGCTCAATGATGTTCAAATCCGGGCTTTGACTCGGCCAATCAAAAAGGGTGACACGGTGACGGTTAAACCAGTTGCGCACGTGATGAGAACGATGCTTGGGATCATGGCCAATGATGAATGGCTACCGGTTTTTTGGCTACCTGATTAATGGCTACCTAAGGATTTATGTCTACTCCTAGATTTTTGGCTACTTTTCACCGTTGGATTTTTGGCTACTTTCGGATTAATGGCTACTCCTAGATTTTTGGCTACTTTTCACCATTGGATTTTTGGCTACCTGAGAATTTTAGCTACCCAAGAACTTTAGAGTCAGGAGAAGACAAGAAGATTTTTTCGTTTCAAACGAGGTTCTGGTATGACAGAAAAAAGCACAAGAATATATGTTATTTGTGGAATTATGAAAACATTATAGTTAAAGTACTTGACTGCAACAAAATTCCAATTTCAAAAACACGAAATATCACGTTACGATGAGGCTTCTGATGATAGCCTGCTTTTCGAAAATCGCCGAAATAACTTAGAAATGAGAGAGTCGATCAATTCTGATAATTTGTTTCCGCCTCCAGTTGAGATGGTTAAGATATCGTTCGATTCATCGTCTCGTAGCATTGAAACTAATTCAACAACATTCGTAAATCTATCCAATGCAAAGAACGAATTTGTTTCTTCAACTGCTTCACTGAGTACCACATTGGCCTCTTCTACACCAATGGATAATAAACAAAAGAGCACTGTTACAGAAATCAGGTTGCACACTTTTCTTGAGTTTTAAATTTACGAGAGAAATTTACAGAAAAAATCGACTCTTGAAAATTTCGGCTTTACGACCTTGAAGAAATAGACCTTCAAGTCAACACGTATTTGCTCAACATTTTTTAAGTTCATGAGATTTTTGTTTTTTGTTGTATTTGTTATTTTTTACACGTTACCTTGTTTTTTGTTAACTAGTTTAAAAAGTCTTTGTTGGAAAAAATGCTTCTCCTGACTCTAAAGTTCTCGGGTAG
Organism: Caenorhabditis inopinata; assembly: GCA_003052745.1. Classification (NCBI taxonomy): domain Eukaryota; kingdom Metazoa; phylum Nematoda; class Chromadorea; order Rhabditida; family Rhabditidae; genus Caenorhabditis; species Caenorhabditis inopinata. The sequence continues at coordinate 9,859,706 of AP018152.1, read as the reverse complement.
CTAAAACTCTCAGGTAGCCAAAAATCCAATGGTGAAAAGTAGCCAAAAATCTAGGAGTAGCCATTAATCCGAAAGTAGCCAAAAATCCAACGGTGAAAAGTAGCCAAAAATCTAGGAGTAGACATAAATCCTTAGGTAGCCATTAATCAGGTAGCCAAAAAACCGGTAGCCATTCATCATTGGCCTGGGATCATTATCCTGCTGATAAACAAAAGCACGGCCTACGCTAGAAAGTGCCCCAGGTTCTCATGATATTTTCCTAAACATCCTCATATCCGTGCAGGTACAGGAATGTAGGAAATGGCCGAGTCAAAGCCCGGACCTGAACATAATTGAGCACCTATGGAAAAAATTGGAGAGGAGATTGACCGGAAAAACTGCTTCAAACATCGACGAGAAGTTCAAACTTCTCCTGGAGCAGTGAAAGAAGATTCCCCAATCAACCATCGACACAATGATCGATTCCATGTCCCGTAGGTGCCAGACAGTAATTGATGCAAATGGTTTTCCCACAAAATATTGAAATCTCGCAGATAGAACAATTTCTAAGAGCATGCAGTTTCATTAAAGAAATATGGGTTTTTGTTGTTTTCGTTTTTTTTTTCAAATTACCCAAGTATGCATTAATCTCCACTACCAATATTTTCTGTCGCCACTCCTCCAATTCTCGATCCAAACAATTCCGATGAGGATGACACAAATCACCTTAGCGACTGCTCATTTTCTGACAATCCCGTCTGATTCGAGAATTGGAGCAGTGGCGACAGAAAATATTGGTGGGGTCCACTGAAAGTTTGCAAATGCTGCGAGATATTGAGGAGATTAAATTCTTCAATTTAAAACTTTCAGCCATTTCACGACAATTTTAAAACGTTTGATTGTCCGACTAACATTCCCAGAAACTCACAGCAAATCTATTATACTGTTGTACATTATCATCCAATGGATCACCGTTGCTGGAATTCTTTACATCATATATGCTACTCGGTCGCACCCAATTATCATAATGACACGTCTTGCTTTGATTATTCGTTGAGGTTCTGAAAACGAATTTTTATATTGCCGGAACAAAAATGATTCGCCTATTGGGTGCGAAGGTATTTAGAAGTTTCAGTAAACAGGCTCCGCCCACTTATGCAACAGTAGCAAGCGTTAAAAAGCAAATAATACGCACGATTTCTTTGCTCACTATTAGTGATACTTCTTTTATATAAATAATAATTAACTGAAACACGTTTTCCGTCACTTTTATGATTTTCCTTTTAAACATAAAAAACGTTAAGATAACACTAGTTTCGGGTAAGCTGGAATGGGCTGGCGCGTTTCTTGCTTCTCAATTTGTATTTCATTATTTTCAGAATTTTTCAGAACAAGCCAGTAGATGTTCAGTCTCACGCCAGAAGCCTTGTTGAATGAGCTGAGTGTCGACGCCCCGCGAGCCGCTATGCGCTAGAAGTCCGAGAAGAAATCACCATTAAGACAAGCGTAGCGTTTATCCATCGCGTGAAAAATCAAATGAAAACTGGAGCGATGCGGAACTTCCCCCGTATCTCTGAGCAGCGGATTATGGACTGTCAGCTTTACATTTTTCTTGAATTTCAGCTTGGTTTGTGCCACATATTATCGCCTTAAAAAAGTTCCGACATTTTTTCGAGCCCGCGGAAATCGGGATTTGAATTTAGAGGCTCCGCCCATATATCGCGCATAGCAAATGCGCTGCAACGATGATGAATGGGCGGAGCCTCTAAATTCAAATCCCGACTCGAAAAAATGTCGGAACTTTTTTATGGCGATAATAGTGCCCTGATAAACGCGCAAAGCTTATATCTCCGAACTTTTTCGATTTATCAGTTATTGTATAAATCAGAGAAAGAACACCGTGTTTGAAGGCGCATGAGAATTTCTCTTGTGTAAATTTCGCAGAAAACGAAATGCGCGTTCTTAAAGTAAAAAAGTACCCGTTTTTTGAAGTTCCACTAATTTCGCCTAAAATCCCGTCGTCAGAAGATATTGAACTCATTCTTCGGGCATCTGAAAATTCGTGTTTAGTCCGAAAGAAAGAATTGGAAAAGAAAAAAATGAAAAAAATAGGTGTTTGATAAGTGTTCTGTGTGCTTAAAACAGCATCAAAAACAAGGCATAGTTAGGTATTTAGCTGTGATCCGCGCCCATACAAGCGATTGACGGATCGACAAAGTAACTAAGTGAGTGTAGGTATTATCCATCCGCGAGTACGTGATTTTTCGTTTAAAAGCGCTGTTTGGGTCTCGTTAGGGGATAGTGCGTTTTAACGCGCTAATTTAAAAATTGTAAGAAAACGCACCCACTGCGTTTGTGATTTATTCAGTTTAATAAACAGTTTAAGAAATTTGACAATAAAAATTAATTAAAAAAAACATGATTTTGGAAGCAAAATATAGAAAAAATTCCAATATTCGCTTCAATTTTTGAAAATAAATCACCAACGCAGTGTGTGCGCTTTCTTACAATTTTTAAATTAGTTAAAACGCGCTATCCCCTAACGAAAAACAGCGCCTTTAAACGAAAAATCACGTACTCGCGGATGCATTCCCAACAGATAATGAGCGTTCTGAGTAGTGCACCTAATTTCAGGAATTTTCAAATGGATTTTTGCTCTTCCCTTTCAAATTTATTTTGTTTAATCTGGTTGTAAGGTGGATTTAATAGAGCGCGTTTACAGACGCCGTCTATATCTATAAATTTTTCAATTGAATTTTTATTTCACATAATGTAGGCCAAATCATTTATTAAACTGAGCGCTTTCAAGTTCGCAGCGAATGAATCAGTGTGGAAATGAACGGGAACATTCTTTCTGCAATTTTCGTTGGAATTCCAGTTAAAAATAACGTTCGCAAAAGGAGTAACGGATCGCAATTGCTAACATGAGCTCCATTCTTTCGAATTTCGCAAATAAAAGAAAGAAGGAATAGAAGAAAAAGAAGAAAACAATGTGAAAAAGAACAGCGAAAGAGTATAGAAAGGTGTGAGACGGAGAGCGTGGAAGGAAAAATACGAAATGTGCAAGCGAGGGGACGAACGAACTGGCAGTGGAGGAGGAGAGAGGATTCAGAAAGCATGAAACGTATACACGTGTTATGTGGACGAACAAGCAAAAACGGAAGTGTGCATTGAAACTGAGCTTCCCTGTGTATCAGGCTCTGTCTGACAATGCAAATGTACTCTGTTGAATTACTGATGACTTATTTGTGTGCTATTAGAGCATGAGCTGATTTGAAATTTGTAGGATATCAACATAAATAAAAAATCAGAGTGGACGTTTACATTAATCTGTTGTTAAGTAAAATGCAATAATTCCGGAAGATGCAAGTTATTTAGCAGAGCGCTCTTGCATTATGCAAACAACGATTTTCGATCCGGAAGTTTTCGCATTTTTCGATTAAATTTTTTAGCTAACTTCCGACTAAAAGTTATCAACGAGACTCCGAGAGAAGGGAATGCAAACGGAAACAAATATCGAATTGTAAGGGTGAGACGGAAACATGAGTCACGCTTTTAAAATCGTACCGCAAATCTGAAATTTCTAATAATAAATTAAACTTCAGTGATATTTTACAGGAGTCGCGGTCTCATAACATAAACGTTTGAAAGTACTGACTAGGAAAAATTGTAAACTCACCAAGGAGTTTCCATACCAGACCTATGGATTGTATGGGAATCCATAGATTAGAACACGCTGAGAAAGAATCCGTTTTCAGAATTTACTGAACGTTTCAGCGAAGCGAGATATTTCGATCTGAAATTCCACCACTTATCACTGTGGTTAACCATAGAAAACTCCACGATCTCTCTCCCTCTCTTTAGTTCCTCCGTCTGATCACAGCCAATTTTTAATGAGTTGAACCGTGGCAAGTTGGCAGAGCGGATAAGAGGCAGGGACAGTAGGTTTTGACATACCAGCAGGCATCATATAAATTCCGAGTTCAAGATTTCCAGGGAAATAAATAAAGACCATAAAATTGGTTAAAAAAGAACATCATTGGTTGTTTGGTCTCGCCACGAGAATCTCGTGTCTCGGCCTCACTCATTCGGTTGTCGGCATGTGAAGTGCATCTTGCCCTACCATTACCCTCGGCCTTAATTGTCATTGCTAAAATCAGAAATTGATGAACAATAATGTGCAACCCTAACTGAAGTTATACCAATAATTGGAATAGTTGCGTTTTCCCAAAAAGTTATTACCGAAAAGATCAAAAGCAGGGATACTAAAACAGAAAATGTTTGGAAAAATTGATAATTTTAATGGAGGTTTTACGATTCTCACCTCTATAAATATGCTGCCCCAATAACACCACTTTTGTATACTCAAAATTGAAATGATCGGCTCACTTTGTTTGAGTTTCTTCGCATTTTTCGGCTATGTGGCTGCTTCGTCCTCGAATAATGTTGAATTGAAGTTTGTTCAAGCGGCAAGTTTCCCTTTCAGAGAGTAGCAAGAGAGTTTCGAATGAGCCACGACTAGGCATCATCCACTTTTAGGTTCTAGAATTTTCAATTTTCGGTCCCGGTTTTATGGTGGGGCACCAAACGGAGATGTATTTATTTAGAATGTCTCAGTGAGAAGAACACAAAATTGATATTAGGAGGCTTAGAAGTTTGCTTGGAAAAGTTAGTCCGAAAGACAAAATGGGGTATAGGTATATACAGTGCTCGTCGGAAGTATAGTTCCTCCTAGATATTAGCGTTTCAAGAATCGTTGTACCAGATGTAGAGAAGTGAATGTTATAAACAATTATCCAATTTCTCGGTAGATTCCGTTTGCTTCCGACCTCAAACTTGGGTAATTAAACCTTTATTAAAGTTGGTAAGAATATAACAAGATAAAAGGTTACAAAGGAGATTTAAAATTATAAAACCACCCACTTAAAGGTGATAAAGCATAAACAATGATGGCGTCGTTTGACTGTTTGCCTCATACAATAAATATATGAAAGTTATGATAAAAGGGCAGATAGTGTAATGGGCGGAGCGAGAAGAAATTTGCTAGACGCAGACAAAGGTATTTTAATTGGATTGTGCATCATAAATATATGAAAGTTACGGTAGAAAAGCCAATATTGTAATGGATGAATCAAGAATGAAATATGTTAGATGTACATAAAGACATTTTAATTGAATTGTGTCGGCGGCTGAAAGTTTTCCTGCAAAGCAGTACTCGGAACGAGTACAAATGTTGCACGGAGCAAACGGAGCAGAGAGTGTAGTACTAGAGAGTTAATAGGCAGATATCATTTGACATATTGCCATGTTTGCGCTCATTCGAAAGTCCCAACCACACTCTTATTCAGATAACATTTTCAGATGTGGCGCCACGGAGAGCGTTCCGCCTTAATGGAATTGTATCCAATATACGAAAAAGATTGGATTTACGGTGGAGGTGGGCTTGGAGAGCTTACAGCCATTGGAATGAATGAAATGAATGAGTTCGGAAGAATCCTCCGACAGAAATATGTCAATGATCTGAACTTTTTGAGACCAAAGTATACAGCTAAAGAGGTAAGAATTAAGCCAAAACCAGGAATCATGTTTTGAAAATCTGGAAATTAAATAGATTTTGCCCACAAAAAGTCACAACTTCTTCAAGTTTACATCAGATCTACCAATCTGAACCGAACTATCATTTCCGCCATGTCACTCACAAATGGACTTTTCCCACCGAGTTTGTATGATATTCCAAGTATGTTTTTTTGGCACGTTATGGATAAAGACACTGAAATTCTCATTCCAACGCATTGAGATCTTTTAAAACATTATAATCATGTCATACATTGGCCTAATCAACTTAAAATTACAGAAGAAATAATAAATAAATAAAACTAAAAATTCATTTAACTTACATAGTTAAACAAGAGGTATAATTATTAATAAAAACAAAAAAAAAATAAAATAAACTTTATATTTCGGTTTAGGCTAAACAGGAACCAAGTTTTTTAACTCCCGGCAACTGACGCAATATAAAAATATCCTATATGGTCGGGTCTCGAAGCGCAACGAGATCATGGCATTGTTATATTCATTTCAAAGTCTTCAACCAGAATCATTGAATAATCACGTTGATTTTCTAAATAAGAGCTATCGTAGGCCAAAAGAAATCAGAGACCCAAAGCCCGTTTTTAGAATATTTCAAATTTACGGATGTTTTCTAGCGAAACGCTACCGTAACAGGATAGCGATCATCGCTGTGAGACCGAAAATGTTAGAAATATATGCCTAGTTATAACCAGTTCATGATTGTACACAATTGAGAGCTCTCGCCGGTGATTTAATAGTGCCACCGGTTGCTCACAAAATGCCGGATTTGAAACGAAAGTATTCAGTTATCCACGTTCTTTGCCGGATCCAAAACGGCCAGAACACAATCATGATTATGCTCATTTTAAAGTTCTCGAAATGCTTCTCACAAGCTTATTTTATTTCCAGATGTCGACTATCCATTCCTTCCGTTCAGTTGGCAACCAGGACTCACTTTTGTGCCCATTCACGTTGATGGTCCAGATCAGTGTGTGAGTAGCGATAAACAGTGATTTTCTAAACTTTCATCACAAATTTTTATTTTTTAAGGCTGCCTCTCAGAACTGTCCATGCCCAAGATACAATCTCCTTCAAGCTCAAATGATGACTCTTCCAGACGTGTTGCCGAAGTTTCAGCAAGTGAGCATTTCAAATCAAAATCAGCGTATTGGCGTTGTTTACATGAATAGTTGGGCTCCACCACGTGCCGATTTTCGTACACTATTCAATTTAGCGGAGTGAGGGCTTTCAGATCTTCAGAGTACAATCATGAATATTTTCTGAAGGCTTTGGCCCCACCACGAAAAGTTACAGTAGCTTTCTCGTGTTTTGAACCGATTTCAAGAATGATGACAGTAAATTATAAAATGCTGTCTTCCACCATTTTTCAGTCTTGTTCCGAAAACCTGCATTCCTGAATAATTACGGTAATTTCAAGTGGTTCCCAAGTGAACAGAACTTAGGCATGATTATGTTGTTGGGAATTGTCAACCCAACCGTTTCGATATATTGTTCCCCCTCATAATATCCTTTCAAAATATATTTCACATATATTCTTTAATCTTGTGTTAGTTTATATTACAAGTCAAAAGATCTCTTTCGAAAAAGGTCACATCCCCCCTCCCCTCTTTTTTGTAAAACAACCCCCAACCCCCAAGTTAGAGGAACTCTTTCGTGCAAGGTCATAAACTTGTGCAAAAGCGGTCGCCTTTAATCTTGTTGCAGTATCGGACCGTATGTCGCGTTCTACCATCTGTTTATGCTTTCGGTCTCTGGCCCCGCCCCCATTCTCGGACTGTATAAAAGAGCATTCCAAAGTGCTCTTTGCCATTTTTTTTCCTATTGTGTTTTACTTTTGTATTTTATAAGTATCGTTACTCTTTCTTTTATTTTTATTGTAAAATAAAAGGATTAATTACCCAAGTTTGAGGTCTGGCATATCGGAGTAAAGGCGAGCAAAGTCCCCCACACATTGGTGTATCGACCCAATCGAAGAAGGAGCAAATTCCGCGTGGCACCCCGATATTCTATTTGGACACCAAGATTGTCAACTACTGCAGTCTATACTAAACTGTACGTTACAAAACATGATTTTTTCAAGAATAGAAAATGTTTTTCTCAAAATGATCGAGTCTATGGAATCAGATAATCGAAAAGCGGGACAAGTGCGAGAGTTTTTGGAAAAACTTCGAGATACAACCCCAACGATTATGGTGAAAGCGGAACGTTCCGCTCACCTCAATACGCTAGACAAGAAGATCGACCACCTGAAAATCGCGATTCAAAGCTTCGTGGATGAAGCCGAGAAGTACCCAGCAGTTGATGAAGAAGAATAAGATGTGTATAGCAAGCAGATGCGGTCAGAGGAACAAACAGTTACGGATGGCGAAGAAATTTACGCTTGTGGAACCGAAATACAGGAAATTTGGCGATTCTTGGAAAACGCGAATTTGGCGGCAACGGATCACATTAAAAAGGACGCGGCCGTCACAACACCAAAACCATTAGATAGTGGAAGCTCAGATGGAGTAACAAGCAACAATGGCTACGCTTCACTACCCAAAATCCAGATACCATATTTTGATGGTAATATGACCCTATTTGCTAACTTTTGAGCAATATTCGAAGATGCTTTCGATAATAAGAACCTGTCAGATATGACAAAATTCACATATCTACAATATTATCTGAAAGGACCGGCTTTGGATTTGATCAAGAGGTACGCAATTCATGGAGACAATTACGCAGCAGCAGTCAAACTCCTTAAGAAACGCTACGGTAACCAGGAAACGGTGATTGAAGAATTAACTGATCAACTGAAATTTATCCAACCAACTTCGGACTCAATCGCGGACCAGCGGAAGATGTTCGGCAGAATTTTCATCAGTATCGACCAACTACGTAGATTCAACGAGAATGTCGATGTTAGAATGGTTAAGACCATGATCATGTGAAAATTTTCGACCCAACTACGCGAAAAAATCTTACGAGAAAAAGAAGAAGATGCCGAGAAAGACAATATTTGGAATATTGAAACCATGATGGAAAAGATCGAAAAGATTTTGGAACGAGAACAGAAGTTGTTCGCATGCTTGGAAACCTTCCCAAAGACCAATTCGAAAGATCCAAGAAGCCGAAACTTCAACTTCATCAATACTATCAAATATACTACCCCTATTGAAAACAAGTCGTCATGGAAGAACAACGATTTCAAACCATTCTGCAAACTTTTGCCATTCAAAAGATCACAACATTTCTGATTGCAAGTTCTCGTCACCTCAAGAAAAACGACAATTTCTCAAAACCCAGACAAAAAGATGCTGGAATTGCCGTGGACGAAATCATCAGACCAAAGAGTGCAAATCGACGTCGCGGTGTAAAAATTGCAACTCCAGTCAACATCATACTGTACTTTTTGTTCCTTATGTACAACAATAAGCACAAAATTTCAAACGAAGGAGCAGAAAAGAAGGAAGATCACATGAGTCGTCAATCCGACAAGGCAAACGGTAACACAATAACCAATTTGTACACAGTGCAAGGAAAAGGGAAGATGACGGTAACAAATTTGATGGAAGTGCAAATGCCTACTGCAGGAAAATTGCTGACTTTGAAAATCGACGCCTTCAATCAGAAGTCCAAAAATTGGGAAAAAGTTTCGATATTTTTGGACAATGGATCAAGCAACATAAGATAGCTGAAGGATGGGGCCTACCAAAACTTGGATTTACGCTCTTCAGTATGCAAACATTCGGAAATTCGTTAAAATATCAAAAAATGGATGTTACGCAAGTGATTACACGAGACAAGTGTGGATCAATAAATACGCTGAAAGTCATGGTGGCTGAAAAAATGGCTGGAAGATTAAACAAAGCACGTCTCACAACAAAGGATTTGGAACATATCAAGACGATGAACTTCGAGATCAATGAAGAAGCACTTAATAGTTACGCTGATCCTGACATCACCATTGGAGTGGACTATATCAATGAAATTTGGGATGGAAGCACTCACCAACTCCCGTCAGGTATTCATTTCATCAATACGAAATATAGATGTACGACATATGGAAAACTGTACTCGATTACGAGCACTTCCAGTTCATTTTCCATTGAGGTCGATGATGTCGTGTGACGTCACGAGCACAAATTCTTTCGCCCCCTCTTTATCCCCGCCTCTTTCATACTTTCCTCCCACATACATTCTTCTGTACACCACTGTACAGAACACGCCCCTTTGTCACTTGTACAGAACACGCCCCTTTGTCACTTCTGTCCGCTTCACGACACATGGCCTTCATTCTTCTCTGTGAAGAGAAGCTAGCCGGCTTCTCATTCCTTTTTTATTTCCTTTTTACTTATACTTTTTGTTGTTCTTTACTCTTTATAATATATGAATGGTTTAATTACCCAAGTTTGAGCATACTGTCCGAGTTCGGGAAAGGCGAGCAATTCTTCTACTTCTATCTCGACACACTCCACGATCCACAGAGGATCGTTTACAAAAACCATTCGAATCTGATGAAACAATCGAAAATCCGATATCCTTCAACAACTCAGCTCAAGCTGATGAAAATGATATTCAAATGGAATTCGAGACTACGAGTTCACAGGATCTTTGAAAGAAGAGAAGAAAATCGAAAATGCGAAAGTTCACGAAAACTTTAAAGGAACAATCGAGAAGAGAGAAGATCGATATTACGTACGCTTACCGTTGAAACCAGGAGCTCAAAATCAACTTCCAGACAATTATGGAATTGCATTACGCCGCCTGGAAAGTGTTACAAAACAATTTCAACCAGATGTACTTAAAAAAATCGACAAAATCGTCAAGAACCAGGAAAAGGAGGGAATAATCGAAGAAGCTCCCCCGATGAACGAAACGTGAGATTCATTTATTATAATCCTCATCAACCAGTCATCACTCCCAATATCATCACTCCCATCATTCCCAACATTCCCCCGCCTCAAAAAAAATTTGGAGAAAATACGTTATCTTGGCAGCTTTGGCGACATTCATCCACATGATTATAAATACGATGGGTAGTAGTGCGATATTCTCCGGTTGTCTCCGTCTCAATTGTCTAATCTTTCGGCATATCCTTTGAATCAAAACAATAGGTAATTTCAGTAGTCTGAGTATTCCTCTTAGTAATTTGAATATCAGCAGGGCGATGATCGTAGTCGTTTTCATTCCGTAGGCGTAGGTCAATGCAGCTAAACTGAGTCCAACTACGGCTATGCAAAACACAGTGGTGAACATGGTGAACACGTAATTTAAGTCGGTCATCTTTACGCACATGTTTAGATCCTTGCAAGTGCAGTGCATTTCTTCTTCACCACTGTCACATTTGCAATTCTCTTCGAAGGTGCAATTCATCGATTTTGCTTCCGGCTCAGTCGAACATGTCACAGTTGGAAATTCATTTTCTTGCACACATGGCCACCGTTTTGTTTTTTCTGATAAATCATGAATTGAGGATAGGTGAGTATGTGGATCGATTTCAACATCATTTCATTCTTTCCAATCAAAACTTGGTTGTTGATTGTCAGCTTTTTCTCGGTTGTCGTTTGTTTCGGATTTTTCGATTCAAATTTCGTAATAGTAACGTTTACATTGAGTTTCTCTTGCCAAGTTTCACATCGGAATATTTCGTATATATCCCAAATGTTCATTCACTTCTTCCAGTTCTTCAATTTTTGAGGTTCTTGAAATCTTGTCGCATTTCTTTCCCGAACAAGATCCAGCGTGTGGGCATCTTTTCGAACTCATCACCTTCTGAATCGTATCTCTTGAATATGTGATGACCTCTTTTTCGCACTGTAGTTCGATGTTGACGCACTGTAGTTCGATGCGTACTTCCCTCGTAGCTGTTCCATTTCTCGAAATTCGAAGGCAGGTTTCACGTTTCATTGGGCTCATGGTGAGTAATTCAGATGTCTTGATTCTGCACTTCAAGTCTCCATTTTCTTGAATTATGCAAATTTTTTCCTTAAATGTGGAAATGTCGATTTCTTGACATGCTGAGGTGATGTGGCTCAATACCAGAAGGATCCCGAAAATTGTTAAAACGCCGTAAAATCGTCTTCTTTGAGCTTGCAATTGTAGAATCGGATTATGTTCACGCATTTTTCTCCAATTCCTCGCTGCCCATTTGTTGATTTTATTGCCTGTGACTTTCAGACAGTTCCAAATTGTCTTGACAAGAATGATGTTGAATAATAACGCGTACCAACTAATCTGGATTGCTAATAAGCATGGTCCTCCGATAGGCATCTTCACTTTGGCGATTATGTAACAACATGAGAAAATCACATATAAGGTGAATCCAAGCATTGAAATGTATAGCGTAGGGTTGCATTCTGGATTGGTGATTGCAGCTGTGCACCAAAAACATTTTATTGTTTCGCAAAATGACACAGCTGGGCAAGTGATGTCTGTTGTAGTAATTCCATCTTCCTTTGCTCTTTTGATCGTAACTTTGTGACTTCTTAGTTTGATATTGGCAGGGATAAGAACTTCCACGTAATTTTCAGTTTTCTCGCTGATTTGTTGAGTGCAATATTCTCTTGAGCAAACTTTCCATTTCGAAACTCCGTTCACATTGAGACGTAATCCACTGTCAGTGCAAATTTCTTTGATTTGACCAGTTTCTGCCATTGTGAGTGTCGTAAATGTCGCCAAGCAGAACATCAATAAAAGAGTCTTCCACGAATTTCAGATGTGTGAGAAATTTGTATGAACTTTCTGAGAAGTGCACAGAAAGTCTTTCTCTTGTTCCGAATAGTTGTTTTTCTTTCCGTTTCGCAGATTGTATCTTCCATTGAGTAATTTATCTTCCGAGTCTGCATGGTTCGAATCCTCCGTTTCCTTCATTGGGTCTTCTTCTGATGTGGTACTTTCATCTTCATCCAATTTCAAAGGCACTAATAAGTTTGGCGGTCTTCGAACTGTTTTCTTCTTCCATCCATTTCCATCGGGATTTGTCATATATGTAACTTCCACTTCTCTTGTGATGTTGTTGGAGTTCGTAATGACATGCGTAATTTCTCCAACTTTTTTTTGAGGCAGGGGAATGTTGGGAATTGTCAACCCAACCGTTTCAATATATTGTTCCCCCTCATAATATCCCTTCAAAATATATTTCACATATATTCTTTAATCTTATGTTAGCTTCTGCTACAAGTTAGAGGAACTCTTTCGTGCAAGGTCATAAACTTGTGTAAAAGCGGTCGCCTTTAATCTTGTTTCAGTATCGGACCGTATGTCGCGCTGTACCATCTGTTTATACTTTCGGTCTCTGGCCCCGCCCCCATTCTCGGACTGTATAAAAGAGCATTCCAAAGTGCTCTTTGCCATTTTTTTCCTATTGTGTTTTACTTTTGTATTTTATAAGTATCGTTACCCTTTCTTTTATTTTTATTATGAAATAAAAGGTTTAATTACCCAAGTTTGAGGTCGGGGATATCGGAGTAAAGGCGAGCAAAGCCCCCCCCCCACATATGTTTTGTTTAAATCTTTAGCCCTGATTCATTTTACAGGGTGCGCCAAAAGTATGGTAACACATTCAAAGTGATGTAACTTTCGCAAAACGACCCGTATCAACATGAAAATTTAAAAATAGTTTATTGAATACTTTCTAATAATGATATTATCAAAGTTGCTAGATGCGGTTGCTTTTGTTCCTTACAAAATCCATGAGTCTCTTCGGGAATGCCTCTACCGTGGCACGGAGGTATTCTGGTGATAGTTTGGCCCATTCCACTTCCAAACGTCACTTCAACGACTCCACATTGCGACGAGGACGTGCTTCGACTCTTGATTGAAGAATTCCCCATACCAAATAGTCGAACGGATTGTGATCTGGGGATGAGGCTGGCCATTTAGAACTAGCTATGAAACGCGGAAAATTGGCTGAACACCAGGCCTGGATGATCTTTGCTTTGTGAGCCGGGGCCGAATCCTGTTGAAATGTCCAAAACTGGTTTCCAAAATGGGATTTTGTCCATGAAAGCACATGCTTCTTCAAAATTTCCTCCAAATAATATTTTTTGTTGATTTTCACTTCAGGATCCACAAAAATGAGCGGCAGAAGTAATGGCTCCAAAAACCATTACTTGCTGTGGATGGGAAGCTCTGTTGATGGCTCTACCGTGTAGAGCGTGCTCTACTCTATGATTCTAAGAGTTGAATTCGGCTTCGATAGTGAAAAATTTTTCGGCAGTGAGCAGAATACTCAAATTTTCATTTGGCGCGTGCCAGCAAGGAGAGCTTTGCATTTCTTCATCCGGGCCATCTTGTTCCTTTCCGATAGAATCGCAGCTTTTCGAACACGATATGGGGTCATCCCGATCTCTCTTTTTACAATTCTTCCAATCGAAGAATGACTGATTCTGAGCTCTGTGCTCAACTTTCGGATGCTTCGGTGGGAATTTCGACGAATTCGTTCTCTGACGACCTTCATTTTTTCCGGAGTGATCGAAGTGCGGGGTCTTCCGCTTTTTGAACGGTCCTCAACACGTTTGATGGTTCTCCAAGCCGTTGTGCGTTAGATTCCAAGAGCTTTTCCGATGCTACTTGGGTCCATTCCCTCTTGGTCATCTCGACGATGGTACCTCGATGGACAGAAACAACCACCATACTTGTGAAAAAAAACATAGAAACTTGAAAATATAGAAATATAGTAATAAAGACATGCTGAAAATAATGAAAATAAATTCAGTGCACGAAAAGTGCGTCCGCGCCCGCCAGCTTACGCAAAACATGTGTTACCATACTTTTGGCGCACCCTGTATAACAAAACGTACAGTAACCATTATGGAATACATATAATATTTCCCATTGATCACAGATTTAACACATGTTGCAGGTTGTACTATTCAACAGGCAAATTGGCCCTTATTACAACTTGACGTCTGGGATTGACACTTTTTATGGTTACCCGGACACGTGGAAGTGTCAGAGAGCCTATTTCAATAAGACAATGTATCAAAAACTTCCATGGTACAATGAGGAACTGTATTACAAATCTCAAGTGGTCTATGCTCCAATGAAAGGATTTTTGGAGGGAAATTTCGGCAAGTCTTGGTGAAATGTGAAAATGTGAAAAAACTTTATTGCGATCAGCATAAAACGAGAATTCAGAAATTTATAAACATTTTTATATTCGGAAACGTTGACCACTTCCCCACTTCCTACTTCCACTTTCGAAAATGTGGGTTACTGTAGTTGTAGTATTTCAAACTGTCATTTCAGCTTACCGAGAAATTTTAAATTGGTATATTCATAACTGGTTTTCAACCGTAAACGACACCTTTAGGTGACTCGAGCCCTGGTGAGCTTCTAAGGATGGTACTCAATTTCTTGGAAACTTAGTCGTGTTTGTAATTATTCTAGAGCTCTCAATAAGCCACTTTCACTATGCCATAAATTTGATTTGGGGGTTTGAAGAATTTCAATAATCTGAAATCTGAAATCTGAAAATTTCATTTCCAGACGGCCCAGCAGTCACCAATGACGGTCTCGACATTTCACTTGAGATGAAAAAAGTGCGTGTTGGAACTCTTATAAATGAGATTTTCGACCGTGCAACTGAAAAATTGGATTGTGCCGAACAAGGGGAGAATTGTACAAGCTATATCAAAAGCCTGAAATTTTACGGATATTCAATTGTGAGTTTTACATAGAATTTGAAAATGTGATCTTTTTTAACTGCAAAATAAGAATTCATCTTGTCGAGGTTATTTAGAAAAGTATAATCACACCAAGGTTTCGGTCATTTTCAGCTTTTAAGTCCCACCACGAAAATCCAGCTTACGGTGGTGTTAGTATTTCGAATTGTTGTTTTCATACTCTGTTTGTCGAGTATCTTAAAATCATTTTCACTGCGACTAGTGAGTAAATGGTGAGCCAACTCCAGAAGTGAGCAACTGTGTGGGTCTCAACACGAAATCCTACCGTATTTCTGAGTATTCTGATTATCTACAGTCATTCGATTAAACTTTTTCAGCACGACAACAATATCTACGCCGTATTAGTGGCGCTGGGAATCCCGCAAATCGTTAATACCATTGATGGCTGGCCGGCATACGCATCTGGAATTGTGCTGGAATTCCACAGAGATACAAAGACAAGCGAGCGATTTTTCAAGGTTTGTCTGTGCGTCTGGATGTTGCGATGCCCCAGATTTCAGATCCTTTACCGTACCAACGCGGACAGTGGAATTTCTGACATCACCAGTCAAGTCCCAATTTGCAATGGAACATCGTTTTGCGCGTTGTCGGCTCTGCAAGCGTTGGCCAGCACCATTAAACCACTGCCAGATCTAACAACGGTAAATATGGTAACAAATGAAGTTTCTAGTTTCAGTCTGAATAGAGATATGCCCCATTAATGCTCCCTTAGTGAGAGAGCCAAATGAGAAGAGTCTGGTTGTCTGTGCTCTCGTCTTATGCTCATTTGGACATAACTTGAATTGTTGGAATCAAGCTAGAAACTTCTTTTTTTTCGTGCTATAATGAAATTTAAAAAAAAAAACTATCACCTAATATTTTTTTATTTTCAGCTCTGCAACTCTCCATTGTGATTCTGCCTGCCATTTCAGACTTTTATATTTGAATTTCATCGTTCCTTTTTTTTTGTGTTTAGCAATAAATTTCACAGTAAAAAGTCACGAATAAACGGAGATTTTATATTCGATTTTATTGTTTTTTTTTACTGATATAAAAACTCTATGCTAACCGACCAAACACACTTGATTAGAAATCAAAAAATGATTCTGAAAAATTCAATTTCTGATGTTCTTATCTCGATGTTTGTTGTCGCGGTCGCAGCTTCCGAAAGTACGTATATGACTCCACATTTTTGAAAAATTTTATTTTTCGTCCAAAAAAAACGGGAAAACGCTTACTGAGCTCTCCGATAGCTTTATGGTAAGTTTTGCTCCTACCACGAAATCTTTGGGATTACTGTAGTTTTTTTTTGTGCGAAGACCATATTATCCCAGTAATCATTGCCACTAACAAGTTCGGATAGGCAGGGACTTTCAAACAAATATAATCGTGACTATGCTCCTACATCTATAGGCCTCAATCTGAGTCGATGCTTTATTATACTATCTGAAAAGTTTTAGCCAGAATAATTTAAAAGTAATGCTTGTTTTCTAATAAAATTCTACCGTAACCCGAGGGAGATTATCGTGGTAAGATCCAAAAAGTTAGAAATCTAAGTCTAGTTGTAACCAGGTCACAACATAGAGCTCTCACCGGCTGATTCAATAGTGCCACAGTTTTTTTGCCATATTCTGGATTTGAAACGAAAATATTTAGTTATCCAGGTTTTGGTTGCAGGACCCAAAACGGTCATAACACAGCTATGATCACGCTCATTTTAAAGCTCTCGAAATGATTGTCACAAACGTGGTGAGACCCAAAATTCTAGATGGCATGATTATCCTCCTATTATGGCTTCAAGTATAGCTCGTACCGATTTTCAAGCTTTTAAACATCAATTAAAAAAGTATAAGAGGGAAAAAAGTTTAATTTCAAGACGCTGACCTACAATTTCAGGTTGCTGTAACTACCCATTGATCATGGCGAATAACGCAAATGCGACGATGAGTAACTTCAAATGCTCAGAATCGATTACAATGGTGTGCCAAAACTGGGATATCGATACGTATGAAAAAACAGGAATCGCCGGATTTCCCACTGAAGATCTCTCAAATTTTCAAATTGTGAGTTGAGAAATTCAAACAATTCCAATGAATTTATAACGGAATTTTGAATCTGATCAAGAGCAGTTCCCAAGTGAGCACAAACATGACAAGACTGCAACAGAAAATAAGATTACTGTAGTTTCTCTCCATTCAAGAATATCAAACGAGTGCAATCATAACCGCTCACTTTTTACTGTCGCTCATAAAAGCCTGCCTTATATACCGTAAGGGTTACTGTAGTTTCATGGATGCCACTTACTATTAGACATTTCAGAATGTAGGCAATATTATACTCATTTGAAAGCTCCCGCTGTTCTTATTCTTATCTTGAAATTCAATTTTCAGATTGCCGAATCGCAGTACGAATACGAAGGGTTGTTCATCTGCGACACCGCAAATCAACTTTGGCGCATGGGAGAGCGTGACGGAGAATATTCTCATTTTGCATGTGCTTACAAACCGAAATCTGGAGAATGGACAATTTTCCGTTGACTTTTTAAAGACATTTCGTTGTTTCACCTAATAATTTCAGCAATAAAAACAATTTGTTTCAGGCATATTGAAAACTTTCGCAATACCTTTACGTACTTCAGCAGAAGGCGAGAGCGCAGACAACCAGACTCCTCTCTTTTCTCTCTCTCTCTCTCTATCTCTAGCATCCACAATTTGCTAGAAGGGGAGGAGCTTTTACTGCCCATTTGTGAAAGTTAGCAAACAAAAAACAGAAAATAAAAAATGAAAGGCCGCATCCCAATGAATAAATTACAGCTGAGATTACATTTTTAAGAAATGATGCCTAATCACTCTTTCTGAGAGTCATTTTGTACAAAATACGAATATTCTAGCTCAATACTACAGAAAAGTATGCACTACAGGGTGAGGCATAATTATAGCGCCGCTACTTTGCGTAAGCTCTGGCGCATGCGGAACGCTTTTTGTAGCGCACAGTATTATTTTTTCATTTAATTATTTTGTTTTTAACTATTCCTGAAAATTTCAGCCAATTATATTAACTTTGAAGGTAATGGTGGTTGCTTCTCCATTCTGATCTGCAATTGTAGAGTGATCGATTTTCATTTTGGTCGATTTTCAGAAAAAAATCTTTCGATTTGAAGTTTTTACACCGTTTGGAATTGCGGCGCTATATTTATGCCCACCATGTATTAGCATACTTAGCAAATGCGAGAGCGCAGACAGAAAACTACATACTCTGCTCCAAATCGGTGATTTTTTCTTTGGAAATATAATGAAAATGCTAAAACATAAAAAAATAAAAGCTAATTTTTCCAAGAAAATTGCAACTTATTCATAGTCTGTCCCATTGTTACTATGCAGCCGAATTGGAAATTTGGTTGTTGACCTTGTAACTATAATATATAATAAGAACCTCCGTGTAGCTAAGACTTATTCGCGGGTAGCTAGGCACATTTTTTTAAATACGGACATCGTTTTTACGATGGAATATTTCATTATAACGAAGTCATCGTGGTAAAGGCTGAATTTCCAAAAGCCCTCTCACCTTATTTGCTCATCTTAACTATGCCACTGCAGCTTATGTTACTGTATCTTTTTGGTACTTCTCTACCGTCCAACTACTGTCAGTCCACGACATCATCAGTGACGGCGGTGAATTGTGGTTATCTGGCAGATAACAGCTCCACTTCTACTTCTGAATACTATGGAGAATGCTGCACATCTGAAGCTGTAGACTATCTAGATTACAATTATATTTCATGGAGATATCTAGAAAAGTACGCCGACATATTAATATCACAACTTAAACAAAAAGGACTGTGTGGAGGGTCAACCATTTCGTCGTCAACCTTAACGACAAAATTCACAACTACAGGTTAGAAGAAATGAATGGGGAGGTGCTTGACAATTGAACTTTTTTACATATCTAAGATATATTCACAAATTCGACAAAAAGTATTCTTAATTTCAATTTCCAACCATAATCTACCAAGGGGAATGTGTGCGAACTAGTTTAACTGAGAGAGACGCAGGCATGCAGAATATTCTGACTGTCTGTCTTCTCTCCATCTCGCCTAGTTGATCTGACTGTGTTGCTTGCGGCGCAAGGTGGCTTACGCATGCAAACTAGAGAATAAATGTATTACACTGAAGATCGTGCCAGTCCACAAGGCCAGAGATGAGATGTCTCATTTTATTTGAGAGCTTGAAATTTGCAGAGCTCCAATCCATTTCAGCCACCACACTCGAGATTGCTATTTTATTCCTCAGCATTTTATTACGACGCAATATGTTGTAATCCTGCAACTTTAAAACATATGAATGATGAATAGCATTGCTGGGCTTCTTTTTCTAATTTCCGGCATAAGAGTTGTTTATTGCAATGAGTTAAAGCAATTGGTTAGTAAATATGATGCTACTATTACAGATATTTCCACGTTTTCAACTACTGGAACGACTGCAGAAGGTATGCCGTTGATAAGAAAATTCGCGTTAATTCAGAAAATTTTTGAATTCCCGAAACTCACACGCGTACTTCCAAGCCGATCAATAAAACTTTTGTAGCTAGGGAAAATGGCTAAAAAGGAACCATCGATAGAAGCGACGCAGACAATCAGATTACTCTGGCAGTCTGCGCTCTAACCTTTGCAGCTGACATAAATTGGACGATTCCTAGCAGTAGTTCGGCATGTCGGGAACGAAATTTTCAAATAATTGCTTCCTCTAACTGATCTCTAACTGTCTGCATCTTGTTCCACTGGGCGGGGTCGTCACAATACCCTGCGAATCGCCAATTTATTTTATTTCGACCTATAAATTTCCACCTCGAAACGTGCCAGATGAATAATTTTTATACCGTATCGTGATGTAGTAGACCCACAAATATGATGCATGCTCTTTTCTGGCTCTTTTTCTTCGCATACTTTATTTGACGGCTGCTACCATTGTTTTTCTGTCCGCACGGACCCTGGCGGTGAGAGCACGCTAATTGGTGCGTAAACTTTTGTGACGCTGGTCTCGGCTATTCTAACACACTACGACTCAGATATTCGGTGCTAACTAGAATTTTCCTGATTTTGTTTTTGAATTTCTAAAACCTTTGTGTGGGCAATCCCGGGTCTTAGAATTAGCCTGACGTACTGTCCAAACGGAGAAATCGAGTAGGTGAAGATCAGGTGAGAAAGTCGGTCACGTTGCCCTTGAGGCTTGAACTCAGAACACTGCTGGCCTGCCTTGATTCTATGAGCAGGAGGAAACACCATCTTGATGGTGCGGAGAGTACTCGTCGGTGTAATTAACCGAAGAAAATTGCTTTCCTCCTTGTCATGCTACTACCGATGAGTATCCGAAGCATCAGGTTATCATCTAGAGCTAATCCAAAACTAAAACAAAGAAACTCTATTCAGCGAATTTTGACGAGTTTCATAGTGACACTTAACACAGAGTAAATCGTGTTTCAGACGTCCCCGATACAACCTCGTCTTCTCCTTTCGCGACAAGTCCCAGCACCACAAGCGTGGGGTCGTTGGGCGGGGTCGTCACAATACCCTGCTAATCGCCAATTTACTTTATTTCGACCTATAAATTTCCACCTCGAAACGTGCCAGATAAATAATTTTTATACCGTATCGTGATGTAGTATACCCACAAATCTGATGCATGCTCTCCATTTTGCTTTTTTTCTTCGCATAGTTTATTTGACAGCTGCTACCCTTGTTTTCCTGGCGGTGAGAGCACGTTAATTGGTGCGTAAACTTTTGTGATGCTGGTCTCGGCTACTCTAACACACTACGACTCAGATATTCGGTGCTAACTAGAATCATCCTGATTTTGTTTTCGAATTTCTAAAACCTTTGTGTGGGCAATCCCGGATCTTTGAATTAGCCTGACGTACTGTCCAAACAGAAAAATCGAGTAGGTGAAGATCAGTTGATAAAGTTGGTCACGTTGCCCTTGCGGCTTGAACTCAGAACACTGCTGGCCTGGCTTGATTCTATGAGCAGGAGGAAACACCATCTTGATGGTGCGGAGAGTACTCGTCGGTGTAATTAACCGAAGAAAATTGCTTTCCTCCTTGTCATGCTACTACCGATGAGTATCCGAAGCATCAGGTTATCATCTAGAGCTAATCCAAAACTAAAACAAAGAAACTCTATCTAGCAATTGAATGCCAATTTGTCAAGGAGGATTTGGTTTTCAGCGAATTTTGACGAGTTTCATAGTGACACTTAACACAGAGTAAATCGTGTTTCAGACGTCCCCGATACAACCTCGTCTTCTCCTTTCGCGACAAGTCCCAGCACCACAAGCGTTACCACCATTGATTCTAGTTCTTCGGAGCCTTCATCAACAAGTGAACTCGTAACAACTGGTAGGCTTAATATAGAAAGGCTTGTAGTTTTAGTATTAATTTGAATTTAGAACCATCTGAAACGACCTCTGAAGATAAAACAACTTCAATGACAACTATAATCTCACCTACTTCAAGTGATGCGATTTCGAAGGGAACAAATTCTGAAAGTGGTATGTTTTAAGTATTCCGATTGATGTTTGGCAAATTTCATATCATCAGGCAGAGATGGACATTATTTAGTCGGCTTGTCGGTCACATGCCGGCCAAAGGGTCAATTTAGAGATAAAATCGCCATATTCCTCGGCATTTCATTGATCGGAAAGCTACATATTTCATTTCCTTTATTTTGTATTTACACTTTTCGTTATTAGGCATCAACCAATGAGAGATTTAATAGAAAAATACGGCCTCTCTGTCTCTTTGAAACGGTCAAAACGGGAAGCTCCTTTGAATTTTTCCGGTTTTCCGTTTTCTGAAAAATCGTTCAGCTTACAATTACTTTGCTCAATCTTCATATTAAAGTACAAAGGTTTCTACAAGACCAAAAAAAACGGAAACCACCATAGTTACAATTAAAAACTCAAATAGACTTGCATGCAATACTACTGCTCGCGGAGCCTTTTTGAGAGCAATACTATTTGGGGGCGCAAGTCAATTTGGGGTTCAAGTCTATTAGAGGTTTTACGACACTTTTTGCAGCTAACTATTAGGTTGTAACATAAGAAACCGCGGTTGTCTTAGTTCATCCATATTTTTTTTGTAATAAAATATTTTTGAATGCGGTTTTGTCTATTAGAAATAGCGTTTTATTGCGCATCGTTTGATATATAATTTGTCTATGTTTACTTTTTTTTCCACAAGAAAAAGTGTTTAGAAAATGTCTGATCAAAAATTTCGAATGCGAGTTTGCATGTGGTACGACTTTAAGCACGGCAAATCGGCTGCTGAATCTCATAGTGCGCTCTTTAAAGTATTTGGCGAGGAAGCCCTGTCTGAACGTCAATGCTAGGAGTGGTTTAAACGATTCCGAAGTGGTGACGAAAGCTTGGAGGATCATGAACATGGACATCGAGCTGAAGTCGTCGACAATGACCTGTTGAAGGAAGCAATAGAGTCGGATCCGTGCCAAACAACTCGAGAGCTTGCAGAACAGTTTGGCTGCTCTCACATGACAATTGAGCGTCACTTGCATAAAATCGGCAAGACGAACAGGTGCGGAAAGTGGGTGCCACACCAGTTGAGCAATGCAAACAAGGTGACCCGAGTGACAATGGCCGGAATTCTCACTCGTCGTGCAAAAACTGGCGGTTTTTTCGACTCCATTGTTACGTCAGATGAAAAGTGGATCTGCTACGACAACACAACCAACAAGAAAACGGCAGTGGTTGGACCCCGGTGAGGCCCCAAAACCGACTCCAAAACCGGATATCCACGGAAAAAAGGGTGATGCTTTGTGTTTGGTGGAACAGCAAAGGTCTTGTGTATTTTGAGGTTCTGGATTCGGGTCAAACAGTTACGGGGGACCTCTATCAACATCAATTGGCCCGTGTGAATCAAGCGCTGCGACGTCAAGGTGTGGATACGGCGTCAACAAAATTTCTTCACGACAACGCCCGGCCGCATGTTGCAAAGATCACTGCACGGAAAATCGAGGAATTGGGCTGGGAAGTCCTGCCTCACCCGCCATACAGCCCTGACCTGGCGCCATCCGACTACCATCTGTTCCGGTCGATGTTCCGCACTCTCTGGCCGAGAAAAAGTTCAAAAACCGCGACGAGGTCCAAATTTGGGTGTCTAACTTCTTCGAGAAGGGCATCCATTCTTTGCGTGGACGTTGGCGACAAATAGCCGATAATAATGGCGAATACCTTTTGGATTAAAGTTTTGTAATTTTGTTTTTATAATAAATTTTGTTTTTGGATCAAACCGCGGTTTCTTATGTTACAACCTAATAACTTTGAAGGTAATTGTGGCTGCTTCTCCATTCCGATCTGCAATTGTAGAGTGGTCGATTTACACTTTGGTCGATTTTCAGAAAAAAATCATTCGATTTGAAGTTTTTACACCGTTTGGAATTGCGGAGCTATATTTATGCCCACCATGTACTTAGCAAATGCGAGAGCGCAGACAGCAAACTACATACTCTGCTCAAAATCGGTGATTTTTTTTTGGAAATATAATAAAAATGTTGAAACATAAAAAATAAAAACTAATTTTTCCAAGAAAATCACAATTTATGCAGTCTCTTCCATTGTTGCTATGCAGCCGAATTGGAAATTTGGTTGTTGACCTTGTAACTATAATATATAATAAGAACCTCCGTGTAGCTAAGACTTATTCGCGGGTAGCTAGGCACATTTTTTTAAATACGGACATCGTTTTTACGATGGAATATTTCATTATAACGAAGTCATCGTGGTAAAGGCTGAATTTCCAAAAGCCCTCTCACCTCATTTGCTCATCTTAACTATGCCACTGCAGCTTATGTTACTGTATCTTTTTGGTACTTCTCTACCGTCCAACTACTGTCAGTCCACGACATCATCAGTGACGGCGGTGGATTGTGGTTATCTGGCAGATAACAGCTCCACTTATACTTCTGAATACTATGGAGAATGCTGCACATCTGAAGCTGTAGACTATCTAGATTACAATTATATTTCATGGAGATATCTAGAAAAGTACGCCAACAAATATATATCAAAGCTTAAACAAAAAGGACTGTGTGGAGGGTCAACCATTTCGTCGTCAGCCTTAACGACAAAATTCACAACTACAGGTTAGAAGAAATGAATGGGGAGGTGCTTGACAACTGAACTTTTTTACATATCTAACAAGGGAACTGTTTTTAGATAATGGTTGAGAATTTTATGAAAATTGGTACACAGACACTTTCGAGCATGCTGAAAACCATGACAAACTTTTTTTTTGCCCAATACTCTCCAGAAGCTGAATATTCGCATCTGAAGTTTCATCACATCTGAAGTTCTCCCCTCATCTCGCGACCTCACTCTTCTCTATGCTTCCATATCATCCATTTCCGTAAGCAGCGGTGGTGAAGTGGCAGTGGGATGGTGTGGAACCCTGGGGTCGCAAGTTCGAACCCTATTATGGAAAATTTTTTTTGTTTCTTGTAATTTCATTTTCTGGAGGTCTCCAGAGCATATTGCTCTCGAATGGAACTTGCAGAAAGTTCCAGAGAAAGTTCCAGAGAAAGTTCCAGAGAAAGTTCCAGAGAAAGTTCCAGAGAACTTTGTCGGATCGGATAGTTGGCTGGCTGGATGAAAGAAAAAGTTCGGAATTTCCTTCAGGAAAATCACGAAATTTGTGTCTACCGTTCGACACAAGACTCGCGATCAGATTGAGAAGGATTCCAAGAATTTCGTGGATTCTGCCAACCAACACTTCCCTTTGTACCACCCATCCAACATTTACAATGCTGATCAGACTGGCTTCCAGCTCGAAATGAACACAGCTCGGACTCTTACATTTACCGGATCCAAAGATGTTCACTGTGTTGTTCGAAGTGTCTTGTGCTTCGTTTATTAGATGTATCCATTGTGAGAAGTATCTTGGCTTCAAGGACTTCGTTTTCGAGTACCATATGTGTTAATTTTTGATGTTTCAATAAATTTCTGTCGTTTTCTAAAGGTCAGAGTCGAAGCCTTTGAGATCAAAAAACAATTAAAAACAACTCATATACCCTTTTTCAGCATTCTGCAAGTTCCATTCGAGACCAATGTCCTCTGGAGACCTCTAGAAAATGAAATTACAAGAAACAAAAAAAATTTTCCATAATAGGGTTCGAACTTGCGACCCCAGGGTTCCACACCATCCCACTGCCACTTCACCACCGCTGCTTACGGAAATGGATGATATGGAAGCATAGAGAAGAGTGAGGTCGTGAGATGAGGGGAGAACTTCAGATGTGATGAAACTTCAGATGAAACTTCAGATGCGAATATTCAGCTTCTGGAGAGTATTGGGCAAAAAAAAAAGCTTGTCATGGTTTTCAGCATGCTCGAAAGTGTCTGTGTACCAATTTTCATAAAATTCTCAACCATTGTCTAAAAACAGTTCCCTTGTAAGATATATTCACAAATTCGACAAAAATTATTCCTAATTTCAATTTCCAACCTTAATCTACCAAGGGGAATGTGTGCGAACTAGTTTAACTGAGAGAGACGCAGGCATGCAGAATATTCTGACTGTCTGTCTTATCTTCATTTCGCCTAGTTGATCTGACTGTGTTGCTTGCGGCGCAAGGTGGCTTACGCATGCAAACTAGAGAATAAATGTATTACACTGAAGATCGTGCCAGTCCACAAGGCCAGAGATGAGATGTCTCATCTTATTTGAGAGCTCCAATCCATTTCAGCCACCACACTCGATTTCTATTTTATTCCTCAGCATTTTAATACGACGCAATATGTTGTAATCCTGCATCTTTGAAATATATGAAAGATGAAAAGCTTTGCTGGGCTTCGGTTTTTAATTTCCGACATAAGAGTTGTTTTTTGCAATGAGTTAAATCAATTGGTTAGTAAATACGATGCTACTATTACAGATATTTCCACGTTTTCAACTACTGGAACGACTGCAAAAGGTATGCCGTTGATAAGAAAATTCGCGTTAATTCAGAAAATTTTTGAATTCCCGAAACTCACACGCGTACTTCCAAGCCGATCAATAAAACTTTTGTAGCTAGGGGCAATGGCTAAAAAGGAACCATCGATAGAAGCGACGCAGACAATCAGATTACTCTGGCAGTCTGCGCTCTAACCTTTGCAGCTGACATAAATTGGACGATTCCTAGCAGTAGTTCGGCATGTCGGGAACGAAATTTTCAAATAATTGCTTCCTCTAACTGATCTCTAACTGTCTGCATCTTGTTCCACTGGGCGGGGTCGTCACAATACCCTGCGAATCGCCAATTTATTTTATTTCGACCTATAAATTTCCACCTCGAAACGTGCCAGATGAATAATTTTTATACCGTATCGTGATGTAGTAGACTCACAAATATGATGCATGCTCTTTTCTGGCTCTTTTTCTTCGCATACTTTATTTGACGGCTGCTACCATTGTTTTTCTGTCCGCACGGACCCTGGCGGTGAGAGCACGCTAATTGGTGCGTAAACTTTTGTGACGCTGGTCTCGGCTATTCTAACACACTACGACTCAGATATTCGGTGCTAACTAGAATTTTCCTGATTTTGTTTTTGAATTTCTAAAACCTTTGTGTGGGCAATCCCGGGTCTTAGAATTAGCCTGACGTACTGTCCAAACGGAGAAATCGAGTAGGTGAAGATCAGGTGAGAAAGTCGGTCACGTTGCCCTTGAGGCTTGAACTCAGAACACTGCTGGCCTGCCTTGATTCTATGAGCAGGAGGAAACACCATCTTGATGGTGCGGAGAGTACTCGTCGGTGTAATTAACCGAAGAAAATTGCTTTCCTCTTTGTCATGCTACTACCGATGAGTATCCGAAGCATCTTCAGGTTGTCATCTAGAACTAATCCAAAACTAAAACCAAGAAACTCTATTCAGCGTATTTTGACGAGTTTCATAGTGACACTTAACACAGAGTAAATCGTGTTTCAGACGTCCCCGATACAACCTCGTCTTCTCCTTTCGCGACAAGTCCCAGCACCACAAGCGTTACCACCATTGATTCTAGTTCTTCGAAGCCTTCATCAACAAGTGAACTCGTAACTACTGGTAGGCTTAATATAGAAAGGCTTGTAGTTTTAGTATTAATTTGAATTTAGAACCATCTGAAACGACCTCTGAAGATAAAACAACTTCAATGACGACTATAATCTCATCTACTTCAAGTGATGCGATTTCGAAGGGAACAAATTCTGAAAGTGGTATGTTTTAAGTATTCCGATTGATGTTTGGCAAATTTCATATCATCAGGCAGAGATGGACATTATTTAGTCGGCTTGTCGGTCACATGCCGGCCAAAGGGTCAATTTAGAGATAAAATCGCCATATTCCTCGGCATTTCATTGATCGGAAAGCTACATATTTCATTTCCTTTATTTTGTATTTACACTTTTCGTTATTAGACATCAACCAATGAGAGATTTAATAGAAAAATACGGCCTCTCTGTCTCTTTGAAACGGTCAAAACGGGAAGCTCCTTTGAATTTTTCCGGTTTTCCGTTTTCTGAAAAATCGTTCAGCTTACAATTACTTTGCTTAATCTTCTTATTGCGTTTCTAATATAAAGTACAAAGGTTTCTACAAGACCAAAAAAAAAACGGAAACCACCATAGTTACAATTAAAAACTCAAATAGACTTGCATGCAATACTACTGCTCGCGGAGCCTTTTTGAGAGCAATACTATTTGGGGGAAAGTCTATTAGAGGTTTTACTGCACTTTTTGCGACTAACTACCACGTTGTCCCAAAGTTTATTGCTTTTTTGTCCACTTACACTGAGGACGAAACATCGGCATATTGTATAGCGAACTGACTTGAAGAGCAGAATCGAAATTTTAGATAGATATCATTCGTGAGGTACCGTATCCGCTTATTTTTGAGTAAAACCTTCAGACTTTAAATATCCATAATTTTCGTCTACTTTTGTGATTTTAGCTTAAACTTTTCGGGCGATGAGCGATGAGTAAGCGGAAGGTGAAGCCTATAAGAAACATTGGGAAATGAGCAGAAGTTGTGCTGACATGGCAGGCGGGGGTGAGCAGAGAATGTGCAGAGATAAAGCAATATTGAGGCGAATGCCCATGGCCAAGATGCCAAACAGCCATGCCCATTCCTTTGGCCTTTTTTTTGCTTTTGCGAATTCCCTAAGAACGGATATCAGCAGTGAATCCACAGAATTGAAGCGTGGGTGATCTGACAATTAGCGAGAATGCGGCAAATTTCTGTACTCAAACATGTTAGTATCGTGTTGACAACTCAGCTAACGCATCAAAATGCAAGTGAAGCTTCCCAAGGTCCAGCAATATTCTCATTTTTGAAGTTGAAGGCAGCTCTCTGGATCACATGAGCTTTCATATGACCTGCTCCTTTAATTTTTGACAGAAAAATGTTTTATGAGATGTGCTCGTTATTCGTTCAGTAACCATTGGGAACCCAGACAGATTTCAGTATAATGGGAATTTCCATTTTTTTGTGTTTTCCTCACACTCATCCTAAAATGGGGGATGATCACATTTTCTTCCTCTTCCTATTCTCTCAATTTCTCAATTATTCTTTTCAAGTCGATGGAATTTATTGTGATTGGCTAGAACTGTCCTACTACAATGATGGCGAATGCTGTCGTGCGGAAGCAGTTGATTATCTAAATGCGCATTATGGTGAAGACTGGCTGAATCCATTGAACCTTGCTCAGCGCGGTTTGTTTCTCAAGGAGATTCAGAAGCAACAGCTATGCGGAAAGGGCAGTTCGTCTTCAGGTAAGTTTTGGATCTATCAGGTTGAGTCAGAATAATTGTGACACTTTCAAAAAGTCTTTCGAATCAAAATTTATTTATTTATTTCTAATATCAGTCAATATAATATGCACCATCATTATCGGAAATGTAGCTGTTCCATTCCCATTCGGTTGAAGCCTCGAGACTTGCGATTGAGAAAATATTTCAGCTCTGTCTTGACATTGTCTTCATTTTAGAATTCCTTACTATCCAGGAAGTGAGTCAGGATGATAATCAAAAAGTAAGGGCCATGTCGGGAGAGTACGGTGGATGGAATATAGTCGTCCAGCCTAGCTCCCAATTGCTGGCAGTAGAGGTCTGCAATGACTTTTGTATTGGTTGGTGAAAGTTCCCCGAGAATCGGCCCTTCCATGCTCCACCAGATGCACAGAAGTACTTTTTTCGGGTGTAACTCTTTTTTGGTGTTGAAACTCCAGAATCCCCAGGTTTGAGCCACTCAAGTCCATGGTGAAATTTGACATAGAGTGTCCGATATTCATCCGAAGTAATCGAATTGGAAAGCATTCTCGTCGTTCTTTTATGTGACAAAAGAGAAAGTGCAACATCTGACTACAAAACATGGGACACCTAAGTCGGCTGTTTCCAGGAGAATCCGAGATCGTGGAGAGCCCGACTGATGGAACTTTGAGAGTGTTCAAGGTTGCTTGCAACACACCTACTCGACTGACGGGGCTCCTCTTTCACCAGGACCAGTAGCTCGTCTTCATCAACAGCGTTGGAACGCCTGTTATGTGGAGAATCTTTGAATTCCACCTCCCCACTTCTGAATTATTAAAACCAACGAACTTCTGTTACATGAGTAACAGTACCATTCGATCCGATCCGCAGCTGGTCTCGTCGAAAAGCCAGAACGATGCTCATACAAAAGTAGCAGGGGAACGTGCTCTCGCGATAATTGAACTGGAGAGTTGTTTGAAGTAGCCATTGAGCTGATAATCTGAGCCACAATGCATTCTCGAAGTTATAGAAAAAAGGAAAAAGAAAAATAGAAAAAAGGAAAAAGTGGTACATTAATTTCTACTCAACCGAATATTAGAAATCCAGGAAGCCTCGATGTACACTCAATTCACCGCAGATCTAGTAGTTCCGCTGAAAGTACCCTCTTTCTAGAAAAGAAAAAAGTCATTCAATATCATGGTGTCATGGTCTGACTACGTTGAATTCGAAGTACAATTCGATTCGGCGGCCGACAAAATTTGTGAGATATTTGCAGAAGAATGTCGATGAAATGCTGCTGAAAACAGTTACCGAGATGAATTCCATAACTCCCATATAAAATAATAGCTTAATGTCGCGTTTAAATTTGATTTCCAGGAGAAATTTCCTGGAAAAACGCTGTCCAAAGATGCCATTTTTTCCAGATTTTCCGTACACTGTGTCAACGAGTGTTACAATGTACTCACGAATGTTTTCGAGATCTTCAACGATTTCTCCATCAGAATCCATCAGTTAAGGAGAAATATTCAGAAAAAACAGCCGAATATAGCAAAAAAAAGTTTAAAAACTTGAAAAAAATTGCGTTAAAAAAGAGCCGTAAATCGTGCGACGGTCGGAGGTCTCGAAGGGAAAAAGCAAACTACGGTATCATTCGTTGCGACAGTTTCGGAAAATCTGGAAAAAAATGGAAGCTTTGTACAGCGTTTTTCCAGGAAATTTCTCCTGGAAATCAACATTGAACGCGGCATAAATCATCGTTACGACAAGCCTAGCCTAACAAACAACGAAGCATCAAAGCTCGAAAATCGGCGCAGAAACTGCAAAGAGCTCAAAACGAGGAGACGCAGTTACGTTAACTACAGTAAAAAGGAAACTTTTCGACTATCTCTCTGTGTCTAAAACGAGCGAAGTATCCTTAAAAGCTCAGAAACGGTGTTAACAGTAGAACGATAAACAACGGACGGTGTAGGCGCGACTTGATTGTAAAGCGGAATTATTCTTATTTCAGATGCTTATGTTATCCCCGAAGCGGATAATTTTTCCTAAATTAAGTTTTGAAATTTGTTTTTTTTTGGATCCTTGAATTTTGTTGATAGATGTAGACAGTTCTCGTCTAGATTCTTTAATTCTCAAGTTACCGTATACCTCCAAAACCTCAAAGAAGCGTATAATGTTGCTGGGTTGTCATCATCTTTTCGTTTCATTGTCCGTCATGCTCATTAATTTGATTTCAAAAGAGCTGCGGAGCATATACGTTCCTCTTTTGATTCTTTTTCATCTGTCTACAATTGAACGTTTGAAAAATGAAACTCGCCTCTTTCATACTTCTCATGTCAGCTATCGTGCCACCTGCTACTACTGCACCGATTACAAATACTGTTCCTGATGACTGCGCATTCCTGGACGCCAACTGTTGTAACGCTGAAGCTATAGCATACTTGAATACTCTAGCACCTTTATGGTCTATATTTCCTCTTTTTAAAGATTTTTATCACAATTTACTAAAGGAGAAATTGCTTTGTGAAGGTATGTTAACGGCTCAAAGGAGTTTCAAATGGAATACAGTGAGAAGTCTAGAGGAGGGTAGGATGATGGGCAACCGGTGTATGCCCAATAAGAATCAGATTTCAAAACAGTTCAGTGATGCTACTCTCCGGGAATTGATATATGTACTTGAGAACTATCAAAATCAGAATTTTGGAAATGTCTCCCCTCTTTTAACTTTTTGTATCCCGGCTGCTGATAACAATAAACCCGTACTTGGAATGTGTTGTAACGCTGAAGTCATAGCTTATTAGAAAATTCGGTAATTTTACAGAATCGCCCCCCCCCACAGTTATGTTTTCGATTACCTTTGGATGTGGGGGTGATTGTGTGTGGGGGACTATTCTGTGAGGTATAAATATCCGAATCGCCCCCCACCTCTTGATGTGGGGGGCGATTCCGGAAAAGAGGTAATCTTTCACAATGACCCCCACATTATATCTTTATTCTCCCCCACTGGAATGAACCGGAATCCCCCCCCACCACAATTCCAGAATGGCCCCCCACGATTCCAGAATTGCCCCCACGATTCCAGAATGGCCCCCCACGATTCCAGATTCGCCCCCCACGATTCCAGATTCGCCCCCCACGATTCCAGAATCACCCCCCCCCCTGCCCTATCCTTTTAGGACTCCTCGTGATCCAACCTAAACAACAGTGTCATTCATCCTTTATTCAAAATCTCTTTCTCTTGGACTTAAGTTCTTCAAGAATTCTGTTGAATGATTGAAAAGTTGAATGTTGAATGTTGAAATGTTGAAATGAAATGAATTGAAAATGAATTGAAAATGTTGAAAAGAAGATTGATTACACGTGATTTTTGGATGAATAAAATAAAAAGGGGGGCGATTCCGGTTCATTCCTCTGGGGGGTATGAATACCGAGGTTTGTGGGGGGAAATGCAGTTATAATACCGAAAATACTTCTATGGTGGTTTGCATGCTAGCTAGGCGGACAATTAGAATGTCAATTCGACAAAACACAACAACTTTTTGGTCAAAGAGTCCTATGCAGTCTAATACAGTGCTCCACATAATCTTACGTTCACCCTAAAAAATTTCGAAAACTCGAAAACAGGCTTTTCAACCAAAATGCTTCTTATTGAAGAAATATGAGCTTTTAGTAGGTGTTTCATGATAAAAACTTAAAATTGCCTTTGAATTCACACATCAGGAAAAAACCAAAATTTTATGAAAAAAGGTTAGAACATTTTCCACAAAATCATACGTTCACTTGCTCAAATCTAAA
The DNA here is from genome assembly GCA_003052745.1 of Caenorhabditis inopinata. Lineage (NCBI taxonomy): Eukaryota > Metazoa > Nematoda > Chromadorea > Rhabditida > Rhabditidae > Caenorhabditis > Caenorhabditis inopinata. The sequence continues at coordinate 9,826,919 of AP018152.1, read as the reverse complement.
AAAAAAGAAAATAACAGACGAATGATTATTAATAATCGATGGGACGACCATTCTGTCGAGCAACTTCGAAAATTCGGCTATCATAGACGAATAAAGATTGTCGAGCAGCTGTTGGTCCACGTTTGGCCATGCTTCAATGATAGCCTTTTTGAGGGATTAAATGTCCGCATAAATTGTGTTTCCTTCGTAGATTTTCCGTACCATGTATCCCCAGACATTTTCGATGATGTTCAATCCGATTCTCTCGGTGTTTGGCGGTCACATTTGGAGCTTTCTTCATTTTTTGGCGTAGCAGAAAAACTATAAAGTAACAGATTAGAACTAAGTTAAAAGTTCAAAATACGACAAAAAATAAAAATGAACGTATCATTATGTGGAAAAAACACCAATTTTCGAAAATTGTTGAATTTCTCGGTTACTCAGTTTTATTTGATTTTTGCTCCAGGATCTATAATTTTCTTTTTTCAAGGTATTTTCATATCATATATGATAAATAATTAGGAGTTACAGAAAATCGAAATTTTGAGAATTTTGGAGGTGAACTTAAGATTATGAGGAGCACTGTACAGATCATCCAAGGGGGAACGCTTTCGTACCTACAGTACTGTGGGACACAGTAACCTTCAAAAGATTTCAAGAAACAGACAGGCGAGTGGGGGGAGGTGGTGGGTTTCAAAGATATATTTTACCATGAAAATTGATTTATTTCTCACAACTAGAACACCCTCACAAGGGAACCTCGCATAGAAATCATTCCAACTTTTTTTTAATTCGACCAAAAAAGTTAGGAGGGTTTTTATTGAGTTTAATTTGAGTTAAATTTGCAGTAAGTACAGAACAAATCATCACGTCAACAGAAACCACTAGTTCAACAGCATCAGAGTTCTCCACGACAACAAAGCACATTGCGTTAAAACCTGTAAAAGTGACCATAGCAGTGCAAGGTAAGTAAAGAGTGTTGGTTTCAGCCAGCAATTTTCAAAAAACTTCAAGAATTTTCAAAAATTGCAGGTTCCAGCAAAACAATACAGACGACCATTTCAACGTCTTCTTCTATTCCAACAACTACAACTTCTATTGTAACTGAAACGTCACCTGAACCTACAACAACTGTCACTGAAACATCCGAAACACTATTTTCCACGGTCTCCTCTACAGCTCCTACTTCCAATAAAAATACAATGTCGTCCACTGGACTGTCAACCACGAATCTGTTGAGTATGACTGCCTCAGAATCCGGCGAATCCACATTTTCAACGTCACAAGAGACCACTGCTACTATCTCTCGTTTTTCCACGTCACCTGGAAGCACAGCTACAAGCTTTATAACTTCGACATCATCTGGAACAACGGACACAAGTTCCGTGCTCTCAACGTCATTGGAAACCAATTCAACCAACGCTGACTTTTCTACATCATCTGGGACCACAGTTGACAATGATGCCTCCTCCAGATCATCTGGTAGCACTTCTAAAAACGCCAGCTTCTCCACGTCACCTGTAACTTCAGCGATATATACCTCTGTCGTCTCTACTTCAACGCCCTTGGTTAACCAAAATACGACAACTGTATCATCTGCTTCCACGGTATCAACTGCAACGGAAACGACTAATTTCTCTACTAATTCTTCGAAGCCGACTACAAATGCAACCACTAATGTTGTGAGTCACTTCCTACAGATTTTTTTTGAAAATTTATATTCGAAAATTATTGTTTTATGGTAAAAATTATTTTAACATATGTATATGAGAGACGCTGACAGTGAGATTGCTCTGTCTTCTCTTCCGTTCTCTTCTTCTCACCCACCCATAGATTGGCTCATAACTTCCTTCAAAACCGCAATTGTACTGTAGCTAGGGGAAGATTTACTAGAATGTGACGATGAAATGATTATCAAATCATGAAATGACTATGAATCATTCAAAGAAGCCGGGTTGACACAATAGACCCTGAATTTCTTGACCAGATAAAATAAAAATGCACTAAACTGCCGTTAAATCTGACGCATAGTCTGCATACATCCTTAACCCAATATCATACGAAACACTAGTTCATAAAGTTGAAGTGTCCAAGCCAATGTACTTTATCCTGTCCCAGCACATTTCCTGTTTTTTTTAAGTTGTTTCATGTTGTTCTTTCGTGCTTCGTGCTCTAAATGCTCTTTTTTTTAGTCGTCCACTTCGCCTCTCACTTCTCCCGACCCCACCACGACATACAACTGGCCAACTGAAGGAACAACTCGACTTCTGTCATCCGAAGAAATCGTAAGAATCTTATTACGGAAGAGCACGCTTTCGCACTTTTATATCTCTGCGTCAGGGGGCGCTACCTCCGATCTGCTATGACACGCATAGGGTATTTTTCCAGCGCTTTCGAGATATCCGCATAAATATCGCTCGTACAGAAAAACACCTCTGAGAATATTGCGAAATGCAAGCGAATTCTCGCTCAGTTTGAACGCTACCTGTAAGGTGTTTTAATCATGCATAATAAGCACTAGAAAATTAAGTAACGGAATCAGGCAAAAAAGGAAAAGACAATGGAAAATTAATTCCACATTGAGTTATGACGAAACAAAAATATTACGAAAACTTCTCGCTCAACCTAATATGTCAGAAAATGCAAAAATTTAATCAGGTAATACAAATTTTTTCTTAAATTAATAAGCACATTACAACATACATATTTGCATTTTATCGTCTGATTACTCACTTATCAAGTGCAAGACAAGTGTAAGGATAACGGTTTTGATTAACTCAACCCGTCATGTGTGGCGCTTAGTTTACACACAACTTGCATAATATCTCACGCAAAGCCTCATGTGTCCTACGTCATTAAACATTTTGTGACAAAAACTCTCAGCAACCGTTTTTCAGAAAGCCACTTCAACATCTAAAACATCTTCGAAGTATTCCACAACCCTAACGACCACTTCCGGCCAGAAAACTACAAACAAATCTGAGACAACCGCCGCTGCAACTGTGAAAACTACTACCTACAATTGGCCGACTGGTGGAACCACTCGAGTTCTCCCATCTGGAGAGATTGTGAGAATTCAAGATTTATTTTGAGCACTTTTGCATACCTCTACTTGTTTCCAGATCTTGTCCGAATCACTCATTGCATATAAGAACTGTACAACTGTTCTCATGCAATTGATCTACAATCCAAGTACTAATGAGACGAGGACTGAGACTACAAGTGATGCTCAGGGTTGTGTAAGTGGAAATCTTATGTCTGAATACATGATGAACGGCTTAAAGTTAAGAAAAATAGACAGGAATGGATTTCTGATTCATGTTTATTGTGCCAAAGAGAGGGAAAATTGTCATTGTTTCAGTTAATTGTGAATGACGCTCGCATGGTGTAGCACATGTCGATACCGTGTTATTTTAATATTTTCTTTGCAAAATACCGATCTAGTCTACAACAAGTTTTGGCTATAACTTGTCTTAAACTTGTGTTAGACTTGCGACCCTTTAAATTTTGGCCTAGTCTTGCTGTAATCCCGTTGGCCAAGATATAGCCGAGGCCAAGGCTGCCGGCCATAACCATGCTGGCAAAAACTTATAAACGGACTTAGCTGCACACATTGTTTTTGGTATTTTTGAGCGTTTAGTACGTCCCACTTGGTATGGCTCCATTAAATATCTAACAAAGTATAAGGTGAGCAAAAAGTCTTTGTAATTTTATTTAAAAATTAACTAACCATTAGTATTTACGATTTCTTGCGAACGCGATGATAGCTGAGCGATTCTATTCGCGTAGAACTTTGGAGACAGGGACGCGAGAAAGTCGTCTAACCACTTCTCGACATCCTTTCTACAATGGAACTTCTGCCCGCCAAGATCTCGAAAAATTACGCCTTTACTGTCCCACCAAAACGACATCATCACTTTTTTATCGTGAAGTTCTTCTTTGAGGCCCGTTTTGGCGGTTTCCTCATTGTCTTTTTCTAGTATGATTGGCATAAATCACCTATTATTCGTCACCAGTGATAGTATTCCTAATCCAATCTGTTGTTCGTTCGATCGGTCGAGTCGCCGCAAGTTCATGTGATGTTGCTCTTGATCCTTCTTCCAGCGCTCTCGAGATATCGTTAATATCCAAACGTGGACGACCGGATCTTGGTTCAACCTTAATACCGTAATTTTCTTCGGCAAACTTTTCGAACCAAAACTTGATGGTAGAGTAGGAGATTGAGTTCTCGCCTAACACAGCTCAGAAGTTACGACAAGCTTCGCTCCATTCGCGACCTTAGAGAAACTCGTACAGAAAAACACCTATGGGAGCATGGCGATCAACAAGCAAATTCTTGCTCATTTTTTGTTTCCGAAAGTCCGATGATATCGTACTTTATTCTCTTTGTTTCTTCGAGCAGGTCTGCAAGTCAGTCTGTTATCTGCTGCGACAGACCTGCAGTTGAAGGTGCACACTCTGGCATTGATTCTTCTCGTTTTGGGCCGTGCTTTCTTCTTTTTCTTTTAAATGTGGTAGATGACCGGTACTCCGAATTTTGATCGCCTCTCTCGACTTGTTTCTGACTCTACCGTATCAGAAGCAGAGGCCGAGTGTGGAAGACTGAGGCAGGTTGGTTGCTGATTGTAGCAATTGTTGTGTGTCTGTTTACTCTATTATGGCCTGCTATGCCAAAGAGTGGAGTATTGAGCGTTACCTCCAACCCGATATGACACGCATACCCATTAGCCAATTGGGACTCTGCCAAGGTGCCGATCTATTACGGATATGTAGAAGATCTTCTACGTCGCATAGAGGCTGAGTAACTATAGAAGTTCTTTGAGGATGCTTGTGAGTCGCCGCAAGTTCGCGTGATGTTGCTCTTGGTTCTTCTACCAGCGCTTTCGAGATATCCGTGTAAATATCCACACGTGGACGACAGGATCTCGGTTTATCTTTAGGATCGTAGTTTTCTTCAGCAAAATTTACGAACCAATACTTGCACACAACTCGCATAATATTTCACGAAAATCCTCATAAGTCCTACGTCATTAAACATTTTGTGATAGACTCTCAGGAACCGTATTTCAGAAAGCCACTTCTACACCTAAGACATCTTCGAAGTATTCCACAACACCAATGACCACTTCCGCCCAAAAAACTACAATCAAATCTGAAACAACCGCCGCTGCAACAGTCAAAACTACAACCTACAATTGGCCGACTGGTGGAACCACTCGAGTTCTCCCATCTGGAGAAATTGTGAGAATTCAAGACCTATTTTGAGCTCTTTTGAATACCTCTCTACTTGTTTCCAGATCTTGTCCGAATCACTCATTGCATATAAGAACTGTACAACTGTTCTCATGCAATTGATCTACAATCCAAGTACTAATGAGACTAGGACTGAGACTACAAGTGATGCTCAGGGTTGTGTAAGTGGATATCCTACGTCTGAATACATGATGAACATCTTAAAATTAAGAAAAATAGACAGAATGAAATAATTTGAATAATTTGTTTTGTGCCAAAGGGAGGGATAGATGGCTTTTTCTATGGGAAAACAGTTAATTTCGATGTTGTCGGATATTAAAATTGCTACGGAGATAATCGAGCAATTTTAGTATTCTCTTTGCAAAACTCCGGCTTAGTCTGCCACATCTTTTGGCTATAACTCGTCTTAAACTTGTGCTAGGCTTGCGATCTTTTAAAGTTTGGTCTGCTCTTGCTGTAATCCCGTTGGCCAAGATACAGCCAAGGCTGCCGGCCATGACCATGCCGGCAAAAACATATGAACCGTCTTAGCGGCACATACATATTGTTTTTGGCATTCTTGAGTATTTGGTATGTCCCATTTGTGCATTTCTATGCTCAGTTCATTGATAAATAGAATTCAAAATATGGAACATTAAATATCTAACTGTGTATGTCAGAAAATGCAAGGATTTAATCAGGGAGTACACTTTTTTTTTAAATTAATAGGCACATTACAACATATACTTGCATTTCATCGTCTGATTACTCATTTATCAAATGCAAGACAAGTGCAAGAATAATGATTTTTATCAACTCAACTCGTAATGTGTCCTACGTCATTAAAAATTTTGTGACAAATTCTCAGAAACTGTTTTTTTTCAGAAAGCCACTTCAACATCTGAAACATCTTCGAAGTATTCCATAACACCAATGACCACTACCACACAAGAAACTACAATCAAATCTGGAACAACCGTCGCTGCAACAGTCAAAACTACAACCTACAATTGGCCGACTGGTGGAACCACTCGAGTTCTCCCATCTGGAGAAATTGTGAGAATTCAAGACTGGTTTTGAGCACTTTTTCATACCTCTCTACTTGTTTCCAGATCTTGTCCGAATCACTCATTGCATATAAGAACTGTACAACTGTTCTCATGCAATTGATCTACAATCCAAGTACTAATGAGACGAGGACTGAGACTACAAGTGATGCTCAGGGTTGTGTCAGTACCATGCACAGTACTTCTGATATCTTTTCTATTTATGACGTTTCAGAAGGCCACATCATCCACATCAGCAACAAAAACGACTACCCAGCCAACCACCACTTACAACTGGCCGACTGGTGGAACCACTCGAGTTCTTCCATCTGGAGAGATCGTAAGTTTCCGGGTTACTCTGATTGTTAATGTCTCGCTTTAGATTTTGTCAGAATCACTGATCGCTTACAAAAACTGTACTACAGTTCTGATGCAATTGATTTATAATCCGAGAACTAACAAAACCAGGACTGAGACAACGTCGGATGCCCAAGGATGTGTAAGTGAAGGTGTCGGTCTAGAGTGGCTGGGCGTAGTAAGGGATTCATAATCGTGTCAGACTCTTTTAAAATGATCCGTTCCTGTTTTTAACACTAGTCGTCATCAGTGGACTTTGAATGTTCTTCCTTTGTGAATCCCTTGACGCAAGAAAGAATGTACTTTGACTTATGGATAGAAGGGGTCGGAGGTTTGCGGTCTCGTGGCTCGATTTTCTAGAATTCTAAAGATTTCGAGTATTCTGGAGGTCTACAGACTTTAGTATTTTCGTACTTTCTGCTAAATGCTCAACTACGATCACGGGTCAACAGTACTATTATATAATTATTACTAAAACGCCAAAAGCTGACTCCCAGGCCGCAATTTTGGTTAATCCACTTTCAGTAAGCATATCCTTCTTCAATATCTTATTATTTTATTACAGAAAGCCACCTCATCTACCTCCTCCACTGTCAATACTGCTAAGCCATTCTCTTCAACTGCGACAACTTCTCATGGAATGGCAAGTACCACATACAATTGGCCAACTGGAGGAACAACAAGAATACTCCCTTCCGGAGAGATTGTAAACGATCGAGTATTTTTCTCGATTTTTAATGAGTTTTCAGATTCTCTCGGAATCCCTAATCGCTTACAAGAACTGCACCACTGTCCTGATGCAATTAATCTACAATCCAAGTACAAATCAGACCAGAACCGAGACGAATAGTGATGCGGAAGGATGTGTAAGTGTCATAATTGGCTGAATAGCGGCTGGGTTACATAAAAAAATGAATTACTCTATACGGATTACTGACTGTAGTTGTCACGTGTATACCGGAGTTGGATTTTGGGAACTCGGAATCCGGAATCCGAAAAGCGGAAAAATAATTTTTTTCACGGAATCTGGAATCCAGAAAACGGAAAAATTTTTTTCACGGAATCTGGAATCTGGAATACGGAATGTAAAAAACGGCGGAATCCGGAACAATTGAGAATAAAGTATTAAAACTCATAGTTGGGCGGAATTGGATTTTGGGAACTCGAAATCCGGTAAACGGTAAACGGAAAAAAAATTTCTTCACGGAATCCGGAAAGCGGAAAATGGAAAAAAAAATTTCACGGAATCTGGAATCCGGAAAACGGAATGAAAAAAACGGCGGATTCCGGAATTCCGCCCTTCTCTGGTGTATACCAAAAATAGGTGGAACCATTTCGAGATTCAGAACAGTCCTAACAGAGACTGAAATAGACGCCAAGATGTCTATTTCAATTTCGCTTTCTCCTTGCCCCCTCCGCCAAAAAAAAAGAAGCTGGCACCTCCAATATCAGTATTATATCCGGAAGTCTTTCAGAAATCCACGACCATCTCTAAACCGAAGCAATCTACAACTTCTTCCACGTCATCATGCCCTCAACTCTCATTAAATTTGACGTCGGCAACACGTCCGACGTCTTCCGAAATCAAAGCTGCCTATTCAGTTGGGGAGCAAGTTGTTCACATATGCCAGAAATATTTCTCTTTCGAGGTCGCATTACAGCCGCTGAAAATTTATAAATGTATGGAAGGAGGAAACTGGTCGGGAACTCCGGAAGTTTGTGTTGGTGAGTTGCACTTCTGCAAGTAACTGAACTACTGAAAAAATCTCAATTTTATTCAATTTTTCACAATTCCTCCAGAAATATCGAAGAAATTGTGCATTTATTATGAAATAAGCTTATATTTCAGACAAAAGACAAAAAACCGAACTGTAACTGACGTTCACTGTAATGGATTGGTGGGCGTCGCATTCGTCGAACAGCATAAAATCTGAAAATGTTTATATTTTACATTGAAAAATAAACGTTTTCATCTGTTATTAAAATGGTTTTGACTCACAAATCTTCGCACACGGTTTCAGCATGAAATGGACAAAATGTACAAGTAAAACAGCTTGGGCAAGGTGCCCATGCGCAGTTATTGGGTAGAAAGTGAGAGGAATTCAACAGATTTTGACCAACTACATTCTATTCTGAACTAATTCTCTTGATCCCTCGGAGTACACGATAGAAGACGACTGTGTGTCTTTACTTCATTATTTGTCCTCTCGGAGTACACGAGTGACCATAGTCTATCGTTTTTCTCTTAAATTACACGAGCTTTTAAACATATAACGATATTCTCGGTGATCGTCTCTGAAATCTCGAAAGGAAGTGGTGATTGTCTCAGGATTTCCCGTTTTCCCCCGATTTGTATTTTTCCATTATGTCTGTTGAAACTGTCCACATTTTTTGCCGAATCCAAAAAAAGAAACAAGGCGCATAATTCAAAAACGCGGAGCCCGAAGCAATTAATTCATCGAATTTGCATATTCCTATTTTCATGCCAATTTGGGTCAGTTACACATCACTCTAATCGCTTCTTTTTGGCGGTTTTTTCGATGCAAAAAACCGAGAGAAAAAGATGAATTGCTCAATTAGAGAGATGCGCAAATTGAGACATTCTGAACGGGAAACTGGCATAAAGCGTGAAAATTAATGAGATGTCTGGTCGAAAAAAGGAGCAGAGATACTTATAAATGGGTTGCTGCTTCGGTTTAGGGCTAGAAAAACAGCTCAAATTTCAGCCGATCTGCGTCTAAAAACTGAAAAAGAAATATGGAGTTTGGGGGATGGTTCAGCCACCGACAGGTGTTACTGAAGTTTCAAAAAGAAAACACTGAAAATGTGACACCTAACACTTAACTGGCTTTAGAATAAGGCCTAGCTATATCTATATATGTATGTATGATCTTACTTTCTTGATATTCGGACAGATCAATGGAGCCCAGCGAGACAAATCATGTTGTTCTTCTTGTTCTCAAGGAGTACACGAAGTCTTGAAAAACACTTTTTTTCGATAGAATCATCCTGAAAAAATGCTGAAATAGAACCCAAAATTTAGTGGTTTGCTCGCGTTTGCAACAGAAACTCAGACATTTTCAACCAATAATTTTCAGTGTTGATTTTTAAACTTTTGATGATTATAGCAGTGTTTGCGGACATATTTCGGAGCGCCCTGATGAGTTTTATAGTTCGTTGAGGCGTTACCGGTGGAATTCCAATTTTTTTGTCAAAAATTTATAATTTCTTTCTTAAAATGTTGTGTACTTCTCGTGGAGGACGAATCACTTCATCGAGAGCTTTCCAATGTTACTATTCTTGTTCTCGAGGAGTACACGAGGTTTTCAGAAAATTTTAGGCTTCAATGTCCAGCAAACACCATTTTTGTAGTTTGAGGGTTTGAGAAATCAATATTATGTATGCTGGCTTACAGATTCTGCTCTGGCCTGCTTTATGGATCCCGCAAGGCCTGCAGTTTTCAGCTTCTCCCCCTCTGCCATGTTCTGCTCTCAAAATCTAAATTCCCCCCGTCTTCAGTATTATGTGCACACATAAAGATTTCTCAATTTGATAATATTTTGATTGCTCGTCCTAAAATATAAAAAGTTTTATTTTCTCGTTTCTTCTTTTTCGGAAAAGAGAAGAAGACACTATTATTATTACATATAACTCATCTCTCCTCAGCTCAGTCCCCCCCCCCTCCCCACTCCCAAACTGTTATACATCAATTTCCCCTTGGGAACCATTTCTTATTTCTTGTTTCGGAAGAGGAAAAAATGGAAAGTGCAGAGTCAATTTCGAGCGAAAATGAGATGCACATCGTGTCCGGGCTGACGTCTATACCTACAGACATCGGGAAAGAGAACTTGAAAAAACGGTGTTTGCGGGCATCACAGGCTCCGCCCTTTTCTACAAAAACCACTGTGAATGGATACAGAGTCCAGCGGTGCCCCTGGCCAAGTGAATCTTGCGTTATCGTCCCTGATTTTCACACTTTCATAATGGAATGAGTTTAATCGATTACACCTGTCAAAAAAATGTTGGCTTTAAACTTCTGGAAACGGGGAAGATTTTAATATCGAAAAGTTAGGGGTTTCTCCTTTATTAAAAGTATGGGGAGTGCCATTTTAAAAAAGACCAATGTGGTTGAAGCAAGTCGGATAATTTCAAGTTTTTTGCCGATAAAAAATCAGGTTGTCCACGAATACATGAGCCCCAATATTTTAATTTGAACTAACGCAACTTTGCACAAAATTGAGCTATAATGTTGGAAAATTGATGACTGGAACCAAAGTTACCTAAACAGACTACAAAACAGTTGACTGGGACAGACTACTTTTAATGGATATCTTTGGCCTAAGTTTAGTTTTTTGTAGGACATTTGGATTTAGCTGATAATAGTTAATAAACTTCAGGCTTGCGTTGCATATTGTAAGTTGAGATACAATTGCTTAAATGGCGCCATCTGATTTTACTGAAAACTTTGTCGTGCTTTAAAAAGTAAGCAATCTAACAGAATTTTTGCGTTATTGACTAAAATCTTTTGATAATGTAGGTCTTTCTTTCATGACATGAACTTTTTTGCTCTTCCGTCGTCTTTAATTTTTCATTTTGTCGCTAGAAAACTGCTTGATAAGCCTGTTTTCCAAAAACAATTCTTCCGTGTACTCCTCGCGGAGACTACAGTGGTTTTAGCTAAATCTTCTAAAGGTTAGCGTCAAAGTTCTTATTCCGCTTACGGTATTCCGAATTCCGCGATTTTTCTTTCGGTATTCCGGATTCTGCAATGCAAGGAACAGCGTCTTGCAACTCTTTCTACATACAACTTCAGAATCTAAAATAATAAATTTCGTGAACAGACTTGTTACAGTTCCAGTGTGTTCACGAAAGTCTTGAGTTCACGAGTGTCGTGTGTGTGTCTTGAGTCTTGAGCCTTACACAACCCGACTGTGTGTGTCGAAAATCTGATAATTGTTGTTTTTTTCGTCAAAAACCGTTTCCAATTTCAAATTTCAGATTTCGATTCCACTCCTAATCTTTGGTTAGCGTTCCCAAAGGTTCTATTGATATTATAAGATGGGGTTTCATCATCTTCTCCTTTTTCAGAGGTGATCTTAAATTGAAGGCGTCTTCCGGTGATATATCAATGGAACTTTTTCACGGAATATGCGACACGTCAGACAACTTTCTCATCAGTTGTCTGCCACCAGTCCCGCAACTTGTATTCAAAACTGACAACTTCATCACTTCTGCAACTCGTTTTCTCAAGTTTGGCACCTAATTCTCAAATGAGCTGTCCGTCTTTTTTCCTCTCCCACTATTCTTCAAATCATGAAATTATGCAAATTTCATGATTTCGCGCACTACTTCTACTCCCCCCCACCCGTCTCGTCATCTGCTCCTCCTCATTTGGCACACTATTTCGAACAATAAGCAACACGATACCCCACGGAAAAAGGTTCACTCAAGATTTATCTATAGAGGAAATACTGGATAGGGAAATTGGGGGGAGGAGTGAAGAGTGCGACGTGATGATGATTGACGTAGTGACGACAGGAACAGAATTGTGTTGAAATAAGATGTATGCCACTTCTTTCTGTGTGTCTGCATGTCTGCATGTGTGTAGTTTGGCGCCAAACAACCAACGTGTCACTGGTTTTGAAGCGGTCAATCACCAGTTGAGCGCGACTTCTTCTCGCTGAATTCCATTACAGAAGACGAAAGTGACCACCCCTCCCCCCCCCCGCCCTCCTTCTCCGACAGGATTCCGCTACTATGAGAAACTGCTCGTGTACAACACGAGGTCCGTGCAGGCGCTGAACTTTTTTAAAAAATGAATTATAATATTCTAGCAAAGTGAGATCTATGTATAATGTAACATGTTACATGGATAACTATAAACGTGTGTAATGCTTCCGCTGCAGGATCCACAAGATAGCAGAGCCGTCGACTCAGTATATTCGCCGTTTCAGCCAGGATTGCAAGCATCCGAGGTGGAGGGATTGTGCTAACTTGGAAAAAGGCCATGCCTTGTCATGGTTCAATATTCATCAAAATTTCTCAGTTGCTTCCAACATCTGTGTAATTCTACGTCCTGATGTCCACACCATGTCTTGGCGTACTGATGTCCATTGCTATCTGTGTCTAGGAGGGTATATTTTGCGCGGGTTCCTCCATTTTTTTTTTGCAATCTACTCTTCCGTTCCTCGGTTTTCTCCCTCCTGACAACCGCCGATTGACTTGCAGTAGTACCAAAAACAAAATAAATTGACTGGCGATCCATCTCGAATTTCGCGTTTCAAATTAGTCGTTTCCTGCTCCTCAGCCCCTTCACCCCTACCATTTCAGGAGGCGTTGTATATGAGGGTTGGAAAACGAATAAGAAAAATTATGGAGCCTTAGACGCCAAATTAGCATTGAAATTGAAGATGCTTTGCTCTGCGGATCACTGCTCTTTTCATTAAAAGGCAAATGGATTGTTTTGATGATTACATATATTTATAAAGAAATAAATAAAATAAATAAATATTTTTGAAAAAAAATATATATATATAAATATAGGTTACATTAAAACTTGGGTACAGTGGCTGTAGACGAAGTATTTAAACTTGGCTGTTTTCAGTAAAGAACCTCCAGTTTTTGGTACTGACTTCTACCAAAAATAGCGCTTTCTTATTCTAGTTGACAACTTTCTTGTACCACCAGAACTTTCAGATTTATAGCATTCAAAGTATTTTTCTGAAAGCGTTCCATTTGAGAGAGCTATAAATTGATACAATGTAGTCGTTCAGGAAGATGGTGAACTACAAAATGTAAGCGTTATTTTCGTGGGATTCACTCAAGAATTTTTGAAAAAGTCGAATCATTATTGATGTCACGGTATGTACACAAAATTTGTTGTTTTCAACTGAAAAGACAACGAAATTTGGCATTTCATTGACGGCTACTGTAGATTACTGTATTAGAGTTTGCGTGCTCTTCGCAATTCCAACTCAGGCGATACGATGGTTTTTTTTCACGGAAATTTAAGAGATTTTCAGCGTCCTCGAGAAGAACACGAAATTTTTAAATACAGTTATATTATTTGCAAATGTCTACAAATACCGTCATGAATAACAAGAAAGAGCACCGCAGCGAAACTCCAAGTGATTTCAATTCCATGACTCAAACAATTGTCTAGTTCCTGTACTCCTCGAGGATAAGAGATAATTGTCTAGAAACCGACATTCTTTTTCCCCAACATTGCGTGTACTCCTCGAGGACGAAAAGACAAATAGCATGGGCTAGAAAGAGACGAAGATACATCATAGATTTTAAAATGTTCACAAACTTTATCTTCGTATGATGTATGTAATTATTATTGCGCAATAAGTGCTATTTTATTTCGCCACGCCCTTTAAGTTTGCCATCTGCGCAATGCACTTTTTTCTAAGAGACGTGAGCAAGGCTGTTCAAACGGCCGGCCCGCCGCTCTTACGGTCAGCCGCGAGAAGGCCGGACCGCGACCTCTGCAAAAGCGCTCTATCACAAAAAAGCCGGATTCAAAAAGTTATTTTCAACAAGATTTAATTTTAAAAAAAGACACGCTTTTATTGATTTTCGTGAATATATGTATATTTTTTTAATGAAGGTCAATCGTTTTGTCTTACTAAAAAAAACTAATGTTCTATTGAAAAATACATTTTTAGAGTCGTATTCAAAAAATTATGATAAATCAACAAATTTCTAATAAAAATAACATGAAAAACCAAGAATCGTCGTCAAATCTGATGCAGAGTGCGCAAATGCGGAAAAAACCCAATATTTTACGCACAAACTCCGACCGAAATGGGGCACTGCTTTTTCGCAATAAAGCGCGCTTTCAAAAGCCGCGGCGAGGTCGACGTCTTGAGGCCGAGCCCCAGGCTGCCCGGAAAAAAGAACAACCCTGGGCGTGATAAAAGGATTTGGAAACATTTGCTACAATTCCAGAAAAATCTCCGAAATTAAAATTATCGCTCAAATTCTGTGCCAGAGTATAGAGTTTGAGCATTTTCAGAAATCTTCAGTTATTTCAGTCTTAAAAATAATTTTAAGTTTTTTTAATCGTCGAAATCTTCGAAAACTGACGAATGTAAAACCTTTTCTCAAGCTGTTCCATTTGTCCTCGAGAAGTACACAACATTGTGATTGAAAAGCTCTAATTTATGGTGATTTACGGCAAATTCACTGCTGCAATTTATGAAAATTTTGAAAAAACAGGTGAAAGATTTCATAATTTTTGGATATCCTTTTTCCGGGTGCCTCGGGATGAGTCTTGGGAAAATACGCAGGCTTCTCCCCCCCCCCCCCCAGAGTAATCCCGAGGAGTGTAAGCCATTGTAAGGGCAGTTTTAACAAAATGTATTAAGCGTGGGGCAAATTGTCATGCAAATCAGCTGAAAACTTCTATAACAAAGGGACGCTGACCTCTTGTCCTCTCGCAGTACAATACAGGTTATTAAATTTTCAGTTTTTCGCGTCTCGAGAACAGCCTGACCTGAAAAAAAACGTTGAACGAAGCTGAGCCAATGTGTGCACACTCAAAAATTGTCAACTGTTCCAGACTGAACCAGCCGTGCGTCAACTTCTTCGTACTGCATACCACGTCTTCCAACCGGTGTATCTCGATTTTTTAAGCAGACATCACAAGACTGTCAAGGCACTTATTAGGCATCTTTCACAGCCATCAATTTAAAATATTTCCTTTACCATTCATCTCAGGTGGAGACACAAGTTCGGGGTTTTAAGAAGTTCCACCACTTCAGATACCAGCACGCCATACAGAATATATATTCCATAAAACGAAATTCAACTAGTTTTGGAAATGTCATCTTCATCATTTTTATTACCCCCCCCCCTCTCTCTTATCTCTTTTTTAAATCTTTTTGCGCTCCTTCTCTCTTTAAGCAGAGCAACAACTAATACGTCCAATCTTATTCAGCTCCCTTCTTTAACCAAGTTGCGCAATTGCTCCCCTCTCGAGGGGATGATTAAAATATAGATTATGATGAGATGAAGAAGAATTTATGTCAAACAAAGCGATATTTGGATCTCGACACGGTAGAGTTCTCACGTGTATTGTGAAGGCTATTGGAAACTTCTGAATATCTTTACACGAAGCACACCGCTCACCTAAAACTTTGGGAAGACAATATAGTCTTCGCGTGAATTGGAGTTTATTGGGTCTCGACACGAGAATTTCGAAACTGTAGATATTACTGTAGTCGTAATGACGGGAAAACAGTTCAAATATGGGCAATACTCTCTCAAAACCTGTTTATATACAAAGACTGGAATTCAAAATGGTGGACGTCTATGCTATTGAATCTAATTTAGACGAGGAAAATAACCTAATATTTTGTCCATTGTGAGATATTGGGTCTCGCCACGAAAATGTCGAAACTGCAGAAGATGTTGTGGCGAGACCCAGAATCCGAAAATTATTTCAGACGGCAATACGGATAAGAATTGAAAGAAATCAAGTTATCTTCCAGAGACTAAATTTCATATGATATCCAAACTTCCCGCCATAAAAATTTCGAAAGTGTCGTATCACGGTTAGCGCTTCAAATTCTTCAAAATGAAATGAATAAACTAGTCTTTAAAATAATGGCATAGAAATCCTAGATTCGGTTTTCTAGGCCATCGCATCGCTTGAAAACTAATAATTGCCCTTTCCTTCTCTTTTAACTCGCTCTAAGTTAAAAAGGCCATAGAAGATTCATCAAAACGATAACAGCGTGTTCTTTTTTTCGCCGGGCTCTGCCAAAATCCAGAATAAAACTTCTCTCCTGTTTTCCTCATTTTCTTGATTCCTAGCTCCGCCCCTCAACGCTCCCCCCCCCCCCTCAAATCCCAGTCCTCTTGTCCCCCTCTTGGGACACAGAAATCACATCATATTATATGTGTATATATATGTTAATTGTTCTTTTCCATCCCTTCTTCCTTCAAGACCCCGCCCACTTTTGGCTCATTGGTTTTGGCTCTTGAAAAAGGGGCGGGGCTATTTTAGAGTCAACATTTTTTTCGTTGGTGGACCAACACTGCTTATTCTATTATTTTTGCGTGTGTGCAGCCGTTTTGGATCGAAACATTTTGAAATTGAAATCGAAAAAAATCATAAAATCAAAAGAAATTCGCTGAAAAAAAGAATGCTCGGAGCTTTAACCGCCGATGTGGATTCTGCAGAGCCCGTAAACCTGATCAACGACATTTGGAATGATTTCTGGAAATCCCAAATCAATTCGGGTAGGTTTTCTTTCAGAATTACGTTTTCTAAGCCATATCCCATTGTGATCTCTTAGAGTTCCAAGGGGCATTTAATTCGGGGGGTACAAACGATTGTATATACGGAGGTACCATGTTCATGATTCGGGGACGCTTCTTCTGTCTTTTTGCAGTTCGTGGTACTTGGGGAGACACAGAATTGAATGAGTCAGTACTCATATTGAACTCCGGAACACGATTTTTGCTTTGAGATCTAAACAATGACTCAAATACAGATTTACTGTCATGAACTTGGTACCCCCGAATCGTTTGTACTCCGTTGTACCCCCCCCCCCGAATCATTGTACCCCCCGAATTAAATGCCGTTCCAAGGTCCAAAAAAGGCTCCGCATCGCATATAAACTCTGATGGTGTCTTCCGCTGCGCGGAACCGTCTTGATTTTTCCGGAATTTTCTGCTGAAACTGTTAGATTCAAACTCTACTCTCATCGAGTGCACTTTTTTTATTTTTGGGTCCTGCCACGAAAATGTTACTGTAATATTCCGGTAAACCGTTTCCCCAAATGAGCATGCCACGTTGACACGAATCACGAAGCAGTATGAAAACTGAAAATACGCTTTAATTCGATCATCTTGGTGATTAATTCTAAAGTTCCAGATCCCGCCTTTTTCTTTTTCCAGTGCTCCTCAACCAGTCGGATGGTTCGGAGACTTCTCCCATTCCCGAAAATGAAAAATCCACATCTTCTCGAGAGCAGTCAACGTCGCCGGAAGACGAGAACATTCTGGAGGATGACAGTATTCTGATGGAGGACGACGGCGAAACTGGAGAGACTGCTGCAAAAAGGAGGAGGACAAGAACGAATTTTTCCGGTGAGAAATTAACAATTTTCCACAATTTCTTCATTGAAAAAAAATTCGATCGATTTTTTTGCTTGAAAATCAATTTTTCCACGTTTTTTATAATATTTCATGTAGATTTCATTTTGTTCATGAAAAACAGTAAACGCGCTCCGTTGAGAAAAAAGGGTAGGCATCACGCGAAAATGAGAGACGCAGACAGAAAATGAAGATTTTCTAATTAATAGCAATCATTTCTAATATGAAATATTTCTGAAATAGGACTAGAAAAAAGGTTTATCTAAAAGTTCTGAAAGTTATATTTTTTGCTTCTTAAGAGTTCCAATTTCGGTATGTATTGAATTTGAGATGTTTATGCTTTCGAAATCCCAGATTTTGAAAGGTATCGGTTTTTATTCGTCCCGGTTTTAAAATGCCTGAAATTTCAAACAGTATGGTTTCGAAACATCTCGGCTTTTTATCGCCACAACTTGATGCATATAGATTTTGAAATATCTCGGTTTCAAATCGTCTCGATTGTGAAACGGCTCGGTTTTGAAACATATCGGTTTTTAATCGTCCCAGTTTTGGTACGTATTGGTGTTGAAACGTCTCAAATTTTAAATGCCTTGGTTTTTTTTAATGGAATCGTGCCGATTTGGAACCTTCGCGATTAGATGATTCTTACTTTATTACTGAAAATTAGTAATTTTTAAAATTTGAAGGTTGGCAGCTAGAAGAACTGGAATCAGCATTTGAGGCATCGCACTATCCCGACGTTTTTATGAGAGAAGCATTGGCAATGCGACTGGATCTTTTGGAAAGCAGAGTTCAGGTTTCTAGCTTTTTTCTTTAATTTACTATTTTTTTTTAGTTTTTCGGATCTCTAGCAAGAGATCCAAAAATACGTTTCGTTCCAAAACTTCGTGTACTACTAGAGGACAATAAAAAAAACGGAATAGGCCAGAGAGAGTCCTCGAGGAGTACACAATTTTGAAAGACATGTAAGCTTCTTTCATCTAAAAATAGCTAAATCGACGTGACAGTTTGTAAAAAAATAATGAAAACTCCTGGTGTCTGGTGGAAAATATTATTTTTGATCAGAAATTTGCTACAAGTTTCATTTCAAAATTTAAAGGTCAAAGAAGAAATTTCAATCGTTTTAAGCTCGTGAATATTCTGAAATTCTGAAACAAAGTTTAAACTACAATGCTCTAATTTCAGATATTTTTTACAAATTTTCCAGTTTTTCCAGAATTTTATATTATAATAATCCCATGTCTTCGGTGACCACTTACTTACTTAGTTACTTACTTACTTACTTAGTCGATCCGTCAATCGCTTGTGTGAGCGCGGATCACAGCTAACCATGCCTTGCGGTCTTGGGCGATGGTTGTCCATGACGTAGTCAATCGATTTCCTCGGTATATTGAGACTTCTTTACGTATTGAGTCGGACCATCTCATGGGGGGTCGTCCGACAGGTCGTTTTTGATCTCGAGGAATCCATTCGAGAATGGATTCCTCGAGATCAAAAACGACCTGTCGGACGACCCCCCATGAGATGGTCCGACTCAATACGTAAAGAAGTCTCAATATACCGAGGAAATCGATTGACTACTTCATGGACAACCATCGCCCAAGACCGCAAGGCATGGTTAGCTGTGATCCGCGCTCACACAAGCGATTGACGGATCGACTAAGTAAGTAAGTAAGTAACTAAGTAAGTAAGTGGTCACCGAAGACATGGGATTATTATAATATGTGACCACAAATGTAAAAAATAAAAAATAAAATAAATGAATAAATAAAAATAATCCCATCATGAAGTACTTTTTCTTCAATGCAAACGCTCCTTATTAAAGAGATTTCTTCAGAAAAAACAATCTATAGGAGCTTATCAATGATTCGATGGAGCGCGGTTGCATTGATAAAAATGTGTTCCATTGATTGAGTTATTCATTCACAATTTCAGGCATTTTCAGCCAAATGTTCAAGTTTATTATTTTGGTGCCGAACTTAAAAATAATAGGTCTCAACAAAGCGCGTTGAATATAATTGAAGAAGATGGGAGAAGTGGCATCTCATCTGAGCATGAGGTCTGGTGTAAGATATGGCACAAACGGTGATTGCACACTAAGCGCTTGTTTTGACGAAATTTCAGAAAAACTCTATTACTGTTGTAAGTAGTCTTTTGTAAATTTCGAAAGGTATTTTCATTGGCCGTCGACGGGACAATCCGGGCGGTAGCAGCACGAGAAGTGAATGCAAGGTACCGACCATATTGAAACTGAAAAATTTGAAGCGGGAGATTGCCGAGGTATCGCTTGCCCGCCCGCATTGTACCCACCTACAGCTCTCCCTGTTTTTGTCAACTTTCATCTTATTTTGCCCAAGATTTTCACATGTTTTCTCTGGTTTTCAGTCGAAATTCCCCACTGAGAAGCTACTTCCTCATAAATCCATAACTCTACCGTAATCCCGTTTTAAAATGCTTGTCTAATAGCAAACAAGTAGTTAGTTATTCCGCCCTCATAAGGGAATAGTCTTTTTTCCATCCAAACCACCACATAATCCATCATGCCTATTTCTCTCTTTCTTTTTGTTTTTTTTTCGTATTTTTTTGAAAGGAATAGGGAAAAAAGGGAAACCAATAAGCAAATGGATACTGTAGTTTATGTTATTTTGTATGTGTGAGGGGGGGGGCTGAGTAAAAGAAGGAATAGCGTTTTGGAGATTACAAATTAAATTACAAATTTCAATTTTTTTTGGTCTTGATGTCCGTGATTTTGTGCTTTATTAGAGTTTATGCGGTCTTTGAGATGATACGAAATTCACGAAAGAATTTTGGGAAAATTTCTCACATTACTTGAAGTTTTTAAGAAATAATGGAGAACTCTCAAATTAAAACATTTTAATTAGAGTTGCATGTCAAAATTTTTAAATTTCTCGTTGTTCGTCTCCTCGTCTTTCGACTTGTCTTCGTTCGTTTTGCACTCTTCTTACACAATAAACGAAAGTATAAACGCAAGACTTACGCAAGTCATCAGATGAATTCAAGACGTAGACGAGACGAGACGATCATATTTCGTCTTTCGTGGAAGCCATATTTTGAAGAATATACAGAAAAACGGAGTATTCAACTATTTTTTAAAGCTTTTTTAGTTACAGTTATTTGCAGAATTCTTTGCATTTTTCCGTAAACTATTTAATGAATATTTCAATGAAGCATGTCTGCGACATTAAACGCAAACGCGCTCTATTAAGAAGTTAGATTTTTTTTTTCGAAAATTAACAAAAAGTGTTCTGATTCTCTCAAAAAAAAAATGATACGGAGGTAGCGCACAATACTCTCTGTGATCCGATAGTTCTAGTTTTGGCTTAACAGTCCATAATAGAGTAACCAGGTTCACAAAAATTGCTGCAAACAGACACCCAAAACTGCCTCAGCCTTATTGCAAGGCAGGACTGTGCTGTGGTCCGGGCCCACACAAGTGATTTACGGATCGACTAAGTAACTAAGAAATTAAATAATTTGAGAGAACTGTTTTTGTACCGGCTCTCTGTCTTCTCAATGTGAGCTTTTCGGGAACAACGGCTTTAATCAAGACGATCTTCTCTTTTGTCCGTCTTTTAAAGAAGAGACGGCACTTCGAAGTATATTCGTGTTTTCCTCTCGGATTACTCATTTTTCCCAAATTCCAATGCAAATGAGAGACTTTCAATGAGCTGTTGTCATATTTGACACTTAGTGTGCAAGCATGATGTGCACAACGTCTCACGCGAATCCTCATGCCAACCTTCACAAGAACAGAGAAGAAATTCCTTATCTCTTTTAAATGAAGTCTAAATGTTAAAGCGCACAGAGTTGTGATGCAATAAAACGTTAAGTAGAAAAGTATTCTTTGGAGATGCTCCACTCTTGGAAAAAAGAATGCAAGTGCGCTCTAATGAAATGCCACCAACAAAAAATCGCTTACAGGGTGGCTGACAGATAGTGTTACACAACTTTGAGTGGATTCTGGCGCATGAACACAAGTCGCTACCGTATTAATTATTTTTTTTAATTTATACTTATTACTATGTTTTTCAATTTTCTGATCGCAACTTCCTTTTTTAAAATAACGACGGCTGCTTCACCCCATCGTGGTTCTATTATTCAACTGATGCAGCAGGGTGTGTCGAATTCGGAGATTCCTAAGCGGTTTAATGTCAACCGAATGCTTGTTCATCGGACTGTTACTCGCTTCGTACACCTGATGACCGTCCAAGATCGGGTCGTCCTGTCACTGTGACGACGCCAAAAGCTGTGAAAGCCGTTCCAGAAAGAATCCGAAGAAATCCAGAGCGAGGCATGAGGAAGCTTGCTAAAGACTTCAAAATGTGCCGACAATCTATGGGAGTCATTGTCAAAGAGAAGCTGAAAATAACTCCGTATTGTATGCAAAATAGCGCATTCCTGAACGAGAAAAACAAAGCTCTCCGAATGCAAAAAGCACGAAAGCTTCTTTGAGGCACGCGCTCAGGCACACTGTTCACAGACGAGAAAATTTTCACCGTCGAAGCTAATAAGAATGGCCAAAACCATCGGATTATTGCAAAAGACTTTCAAATTTCCTGTAAGAATGGGAAAATTCTCAATAAAACATCTCATCCGTCTTCAGTCATGGTTTTTGGTGGAATTTGCTCCGATGGCAAAACCCCGCTGATTTTTGTTGATTTGGGAGCAAGGCGAACCAAACCTACTACAGAAAAACATTTTAGAGGCTGGAGTTCTTCCATGGTCCATATCACATTGCGGGAACCGATCTTGGCGCTTCGAACAAGACGGCGCACCGGCTCATCGCGCCAAGGCCACTCAGCAGTGGTGCAAAAACCATTTTTCTGAGTTCATCTTCTCGTCAGGTTGGCCCGCGTCGTCACCCGACCTGAATCCTCTGGACCACGCCGTTTGGGGATATTTGACCCAGAAGGTTTCCACCAAAAATTACACTAGTTGGAGCGTTCTGAAGGTCGCACTTGTGAGAGCCTGAGACGAAATGGATGCTAACTACTTGCGTGCCGTGGTGGACGCTTACCCGAAGAGATTGAGAGCGGTGATGAAGGCCAAAAGAGGGCGATTTGAAAACTATTGTTAACACTTGTTTTTGCATCATTTCAATAAACTTTTGTCCAATTCTGGTGAAAATTGAACTTGTTTGAAGACATTTATAACGTTTCAAACGTGTAACACTATTTATCAGCCACCCTGTAGTAAGATAATGGATAATGGAGACTGAATTATCTCATTTCTGCAATCGATAATGTTTTTCGTTAGATAGCGTGCAAATGATGCGTGCACACTAAGCGCCATACTTGACAACAGTTCAGAGAAATTAGGAAAAAAACGGAAAATTGAAACAGAGGATTCGAGGTTGTCAAGATTAAGGCATGTTTCTTTCAGGTATACCTTAATTCTCAATTTTTTGAATTAAAATCCATTCGAAAACGTTTGTCTGAGAACTATCCACATTGGAGTCTCATTTCGAAAATGTTCGGAACTTCCGGAATTCGCAATTCCGTTCCTCTCGCCCTCATTTAAGATTAAATTTTATTTGTTTTATTTCAAAGTGATTTGTTTATTTTCCAGCAGAGAGCTACTTTTCACCCAACCACTGACGACTAATCTCATCTTAAAGTGGAATCTCTTGAACGAAAAAAAAAATGCATTTTTCTCCTTCAACTCGCAAAACCATTAATTTCAAACTTGCAACTCACTCTCTATCTCTCTCGCTTTGTCTATTTTCATCTTATGTTTTCCATGTTTCCGTATTCGCTTTTTAATCAGATATCTCCCCCCCCCCCTCCCTCCTTCTCTTCCAAAATTTCATTCGTCTCCTCACGCCACTCCTTGACCGAGGATCAGCGTCCACCAAAAATCGCAAGCCACGATAAGCACTGAGGGGGGGGAGGAAAACAAAGCGTTGAGGGAAACAGGGAGAATAGAGCTCTATAATTTCAGAAGGAGCTTAATTTCCACAAAAGCGCGCTTCTGGAAAACGATGAGCTAAAGTTCGCCCAATTGCTAAACTTTTGCGTATTCAATGAAGCGTGCTTTCATCATTGTGCCCACCGTTATTACAAATGAATTTCACAGCAGTTTTGTTTCGTCCTTTGGGATTTTCTATGCGATAGTATGAAATAAAAGTCAGTCACTTAAAAAAATCAGTGTAATCTAGTCAGCAAGGATATAAAGAAATGACTTGAAGATGTCCTCTCGGAGTACACAAAGTCAAGGAAAAAACTGAAAATTAACGAAATATTGTATCACTTTTAATGAATTTTTCACAGGTCTGGTTCCAAAATCGACGGGCAAAATGGAGGAAGCGGGAGCAGAACCGAAATGGAACCGGCGAGACGAGAAAGGATGAGAATGGAGCAACAGAGAATAAGGTACCGTGTAGTAACTTTTGAGAATAATTGCCCTTTATAATTGATTGCAACCTTCCAGCCTCTACCTACATTCCCATTTTCCATAGACAGTATTCTGGCTGTCAGTAGAGTACCACGTGGCAGAAGACCAAACGCAAAATATCCAAGGGTTCAGGTGAGAAAACTTGTTAATTCTCTTTAGAGCGCAGTTGCGGAGGATCGAGGGCTCTACAGCTCTAGCTTTCCGATATACTGTAGTCTTCATTATTCCAATCGGCATTTCACTCCAAAAATATTCGGAAATTTTCGAATCTTCGAAATTCCGAATTCCTTTCCGCACACCCCTTGCGGATGTTCATAGCCAAATATTGAGTGGTCTATTTTTAGGCGTGCAAAAACCTGTCGCCCTTCATGATCCCATTGTTCCCGATCACACAGCCTGGTGGCACGGTAATTCGGGAGAAGACTCCGCCACCTCCAGCCACAACACCCGCCGCAGCGGTGAGTACGGTAGCAGAATTGCTGAAAAATGTTTAGAAGTGTTTTGTATTTTCTCACTGGATATCCGATTAAATTGTGTCTCTTTCATGCTTTTACCATCCAGCCCCCCCCAAAACTCGCCGGTTTAAATACCTCTTTTTAATCGATTTTCGACACTAGAAAATGTTTTATTTTTTCACATAATATTTCTGAATAAATATTTTTTCCAACAAAGTTTTTCTTGTGATCAATTTCGAAATCATCGACTTTCGATCAAGAGTCCATTTATTTGCGCTAAACAGGGCGAGTACAATGAAACATCGTTTAAGAATTCTTTAAATTCATTGAACTTTTTAAATTGAAAATATTATACAAATATACAAAATATTATCTGATAATAATATGATTCGCGATAGAGCATACTTTCATAGGTTTTTATGAAAATTCTATGTTAAAATAGAAAACAGAAAGTAAAAGCGCTCCATTGCGCTGAGATAAACATTAATATGATCCAAAAATTCGAATGCATGGTGAATGAAAACGAAGCCATAAGCGGGGTTTGGCATAGCTGAAGATATAAATTTTTTACAATCATTTTAAAGACATTTCTCACAGTCTGGAAATCCGGTAACGGCCTTAAATTCTCTACAATCTCTTGGAAACTCTCCATAGAGCACATTTGCGCTCCATGACATCCGCGTATTTGACTGGTGACGTCGTCAAAGTCTACGTTAGCGTTGTCTCGATACAAAAATTTCATAAAAAACTGACGGCTGCCGCTGGTGGGGATACTGTAGAGCTCCAGTACCAACGAGGATGCCGTGTCAGGCCATCCGTCCTGGGTCTTCACCAGATTTGGAACTCCTAAAGCGACGAGGAGAGCATAGATGGTAAAGTCGTGCTGAAAAGAAGTCGGTGTGTAGTGATGAATGGTCGGATGTCTGGCACTAGACAACTTACTGATGAATATCCGTACCACTTCAGCGTTTTCAGGGGGCTCGTACAATTCTCAGATGATTCCAGACATTCCACTTTTTCGCGCGCTCTTGTGTACAGCTCGCTGAGCAATTGGCCACTCTGGATCACGCTTATCTCGTGAGAAATATCGATTCCATCAATGACCGACGAGTTCACTAAATAATGCGAGCTTTCATGTCATGTGAGTTTTCATGTCACCTTGCTTGCAGTCTTTGGGATCATTTGAACCCGCCCCTTTTTCACTAGCAGCTTTTCTGTTTTAAAAGAGCCATTAAAAATCCGCAAACCAAGTTGAAATTGTTTACAAAGAAAAACTTGGCTTATATCGGAGCGGGAAGATTACCCTAACAACTACTGGAAGCAAATCATGTGTTTTCGGCGAGTTAAGAACAAGAACATGACGTCGGTTCTCGTCTTCAAGTTGGCCTAGAAACATAACATCTCAATTTCCAGGCCAACAAAACATTCGAAGTTTGCGTTGAGAAGAATCTGAATCGAAACTAACCAAAGTTGCCCTCCGAAAGCCGGTTGTAAGGGGCAACAGTAGTTTGTGCTTCCGCGTAAAGTTGCTCATTGTACCAAGGCAACTCGCCGTATAGAGAGTCGTTGAACCAATTTCTCTGGCATTTCCATGAATCAGGATAAATGTCGAAAAGCTGCGGCTGGTCCGTTATATTGTAGTAACCAGCTATGCGGATGTTCATTGCCATTATCTGAAAAGGTCTGTTTGTGCGGAATGAAGGCAAGATATCCAAATTTCATGATCTCTTTAAGATGGGGGTTTTCACACAAAATCTTTTTAATAATTCACAGTTCCGGGTAAAGGAAACTTTTAAATCTCGATGCCTAGATTTTGCACTGATAGACGAGAAAGAGACAGAAGGGGATTTCAAGGCCGTCGCCATTTTAAAGAGCCTTATTGTTCCAAATGACTAATTTTGATTACTGTAGTCTCTAAAATTTCGAGAAAAGGTTAAAAGTAGACTGTATGTGCAACAACAAACTTAATTTGCTTATTGTGTGTTGGACGAGTGTCACACCGTCTTCATTCCCATTGCCCGTCAGAGATAGTACGCAATCACCGATGTCAAATGAAAAATAATAAAGCAACATTTACCTTGGCATTTGCAGCCTGCACTTCTGGAAGTTCAGCCCATTTTAATTTGAGTTCGTTCCACCGTGCACACGAACACGTTTCGTACATCATCTGAAATTAGACAGATTTGCTGATTTTTTCTTGTTCATAGATCTTAGGATCCGGCTTACACACTGATCCAGACTCTCTATATGAACAGGAATAAAAGTGAATCCTTGTTGCCAATCGTCACTATTCGGATAGTCGACTCCTTTATGAAAGATACGTTGATTACTTTCACAAATGGATTACGGTAGGTACCTTGAATATTCCATGCGCCCGGCGGGTATAAGCCATAGAGAAGAGACATTGCAGAAATGATAGTGCGATTTGTGTCGGTAGATTGCACATAAAGCTAAAATTATTTTGGGTTCTCGAAACGAAAACTTTCAGATAGCAGTTTGTTGTTCTTTTGTTGTAAATGTTACTCAAATTTATGGACTTAGCTTTGTCTGAAGTTCGGGTTCCGATAGTCTAGAAATATTAAATTATATTTCGGTCACCATTTCAAATAAGGCTTCCACTTCATCTCGTCTTCGTTCGTTTTTCAGTTCGTCTTGCATTCGTCTTACATCGTCAATTAAAATGCATATGTACCAGCACATCTCTGCGTCAGACGAATTCAAGACGAAGACGAAGACGAAGACGAAATGAGACGATCTTATTTTGTCTTTCGGGGAAGCCTTAATTTCAAAGAAATTTTCATTTTATTTCAAAGAAAAAATTTCAGAACCAAGTTCAGCTTGCAAAGAGCGTTCAGATCGTGTGGAACGGAATTTGGAATTCCAAATATTCCGCAATATTTTATAGTTTTCGCAAAGAAATTTCGATCAAAATAGATGCGGAACTCCATATACTTATCTACTGTGCTTCACACCTCGTTGGCCGCATATCGATTGCCCAAAAAGAGTTGATCCGTCACATATTTTTTTCGAAAAATGGTTCCCAAATGGTTCATCTGCGACATTCCCAGTGTTGTCAACTCTCCAAGTCCTCCGCCTCCGAACGTCCAATTCTGCTCATAAATTGGGTAGAGCTCGGTTAGAGCAGCACGATCACCGTGTCGCCAGAGCTGGAAACAGTATATAATATGGCATGCGCCTTTAATCTTTTTAGCGTTCACTCAAAACAGTCAAAGCGCGCAACCAATACAAAATGCACCATCGAACCTTTAAATGACGTATTGTCTTTTTACGATTAAAGATTTGAAGGCGCATAGGAATTAGATAACCAACCGCTTGTACGAATTCCAGCTTATAACCATCGGTAGTCGTGTTACTTGCAGCACTTTCAACACGAGTCTCCATGAATACCGAGAGAATTATTAACAGCAACATCGTATCCTGGAAATAGTTGGGAATGACCAAAAACTGAAATTTTCTTCGGCGATATGGAAAAATGTGGAGAATTTGTCGCATTCTTTTTTCTTTATAACAAAACTTCAAGCCCATATATGAAATATGGTCTGTGCAAAATTTTAGCCATAAATTTCACATATTCAATGAAAGTTGTTAGCAAAGCAAGAGTTACGCCATCCGAGAGGACTACACAATCAAAAGTTTTCAATGTAGAATTCACATTTTCTCAATGGAAAAAAGTATGGAGAAACACGGAATTTGCAAATGGGCTTCGTTAAATTCACATATTTCGCCTGACCATTTCTGAAGGACCAAGTCTGAAAAAGCGACCTAAAGCGATAATTTTCAGAATAAACCTCAAAATTTGAAATACAAGGAAACAAGCTGACAAATTCAAAGTCGATGAAAGTAAAGCGAATATTCTCAAATGGGGAAAGAGTCATATTGGTCAGCAGCTATATGGCAAGCTAGTTTACAACAAGTAGTAAACTATTAGGTTGATGGAAAAGTTATGGCGTTTTTATGTTGTTTACTTTTGTGAAAGATTTTTGAATAAAATTTTTGGTTATCTGTGATCGTGTTATATATCATTTTAAAGAGCGTAATTCGCTCTATCTACTTGTCTTTTTGATTTTTCCTTGAAATAATTATGTCACTTTTTATAGCACTTCAAAAAAGCATGGATAAAAGGCAAATTCGAACGATTTTCTTGTTCCAGTTCAAACTAGGCCGAAACGCTGTCGAGACAACTCGCGATATCAACGATGCATTTGGCCAAGAAACCACTAATAAACGTACGGCACAACGGTGGTTCAAAAAATTCCGTAGCGGTGACGAGAGCCTCGAAGATGAAGATCGTGACGGCCGGCAGTCTGTGATTGATAACGATCAATTGAGAGCCTTAATCGAAACCGATCCTCTCAAATCAACACGAGAAGTTGCCGAAGAACTCGACGTTTGCCAAACAACAGTCGTCGTTCATCTGAAGTAAATAGGCAAATCAAAAAAGCTCGACAAATGAGAGCCACACGAATCAAACGAAAATCAAAAAAATCGTCGTTTTGAGGTGTCGTCCGCCCTTCTTTTACGCAACAAAAATGAGCCGTTTCTTGACCGAATCGTAACTTGTGATGAAAAGTGGATCCTCTACGACAACCGACAACGTTCCGCGCAGTGGTTGGATCGTGATGAGGCTCTCAAACACTTTCCGAAGCCGAAAATCCACCAAAAAAAGGTTATGGTGACAGTTTGGTGGTCTGCAGCCGGCCTCATTCACCACATCTTCTTAAATTCGGGTGAAACAATTACAGCAGAGAAGTACTGCCAGCAAATTGACGAAATGCATCAGAAGTTACGACGTATGTGCCCGGCATTGATCAACAGAAAGGGACCAATTCTTCTCCACGATAATGCTCGGCCACATGTTGCACAACCGACCCTGCAAAAGCTGAACGAATTAGGCTATGAGACTC
The DNA here is from genome assembly GCA_003052745.1 of Caenorhabditis inopinata. Taxonomy (NCBI): domain Eukaryota; kingdom Metazoa; phylum Nematoda; class Chromadorea; order Rhabditida; family Rhabditidae; genus Caenorhabditis; species Caenorhabditis inopinata. The sequence continues at coordinate 9,797,402 of AP018152.1, read as the reverse complement.
CGCCTCATCCACCATACTCACCGAACCTCTCGCCCACCGATTACTACTTTTTCAAGCTTCTCGACAACTTCCTTCGTGAGAAATGCTTCAAAAGCCAAGACGATGCCGAAAAAGCCTTCAATGAGTTCGTCCCTTCCAGAAACCCGGACTTTCACGCTACCGGCATAAAGAAACTTGTTTCTCGTTGGCAAAAATGTATTGATTCTAATGGTTTTTATTTCGATTAATAAATTTGATTTTAAAAAAAGTTATGGTCATTTAAAGTTGAAGGTTCAAGAACGACATAACTTTTCCATCAACCTAATAGTTAACAGCAAGCTGCTTTAATACTATTTGGCAACTACTAGGCAAATATCAGACAGTAAGTGGGCAACCTGTGAGCAGCTGTGGGCTAGCTATTTAGCAGTCATTAGAAAGATATTTCACATCTTTTGGAAATTCACCAAAACCTTATTTACAGTAACATTGAAGCTTCAGGGACATATAAAACTGGGCACCCCCTCCCCCCTCTTTTAATCTATATTTATACCATCTCATGAGCTTGGTTCTGTCTCTGAAATTTCCATTGCTCTCTTCGACAATGTTTTCATGTGTCCATGACTTTTTATTTGCTCTCAAAGTGTGTATTCTTTGTTGTCTTCTCCAATTGTGTAAAGTAATCGTAAAATTTTTGCATTTTCATTTCGTTTCCAAGAAAAAAATTCCCTTTTCATAAATTTTCAGAGTGCAACAGTTTCATTAATTTTCACAGTTCAACAGTTCAGTTTCGCATTTCTTTCTTATTATCTAACAAACTACACAGCTCAGACCATTCGACGCGACACGAAACAACATTTAAAATAATTTAAACATTCTTTGCGGGGAGACGAACGCCTGTCACAGCTAACCATGCCTTGCGATCGATGATTGTCCATGAAGTAGTCAGTCGGTTTCCTCGGTATATCGAGACTTCCTTTCGTAGTGAGTCGGACCATCTCATGAGGGGTCGAAATCCATTCTTGTATCAGTTTTGTCCATCTTTCGTCAGTTCTACGCACAATGTGCCCGGCCCATCCTAATTTTTTCTTTTTGGTGTATTTGAGTGGGTCCGTAACTTGGGAGATTTTTCGGATGTCTTCGCGGTGTAAGTCTCGTTGGCGTTGTTCCGTGAGGGTCATTCCAATCAATCTTCATTCTAGTGATGCATGCGTCACACGGATTCTTTCGGCTTGGTTATGTGTAAGGGTCCACGTTTTAGATCTGTATGTGAGCGCGGGAAGAACGATGGTGTCGAAAAGTTGAGCTCGAATTCCGGGGCATGTGGGAGCGTAGGTGGTGTTTTTGTTGTTATTGAATGATGCCCAGGCTTCCCGTCTTCTTCTTCAATTTCACCTTGGGACAAAAGATTGTGGAAGAAGCGATGAGACACCCAAATTCTTCAGACATCCAAACGATCCAGTGGAAATTTATCACTCCGTATTCCCCCTGGAAAGGAGGTTTCTACGAAAGAATGGTGAAAATGGCAAAGGTAGCTTTTGTGAAAGCTACACGTCGCACAAAGCTTTCACTGGATGAACTGATCACGACATTTCATGAAGTGGCAGCAGCAATGAACCGTTGACATTCGTGGAAGAAGATATCGACTCGGGACACACGATACGACCGATGGACTTCATAACTCCAGAAATGAAAATCACTCTACCGCTGGAATCAGTGATGGACACAAACGACGAGTACAGACCGTCAAAAGAATGTCAAGAAATCCAAACAAAAAGCGACGCCATCCGTGCTCTGAAATCTTCTGTGGACACAGTTGAAAAGATATGGAAGATTTGGAAAAGCAAATATCTGACAGAACTTCGAGAATATCACAAGATACGAATGGACAAAAAACGAGGATCACCCAATTTGCCAAAGAAAGGACAAGTGGTTCTTATCTACGATGAAGACCAGAGAAGGAACAACTGGAAGTTGGGAAGAATCCGTGAACTTGTAAAGTCGGGAGATCAAGTGGTCAGAGAAGCAATTGTCGACACCCAAGTAGGAAAGGAATTCCGTAAATCCTCTTTGCGAAGATCAGTGAACATGCTAGTTCCATTGGAATTACTTACTTACTTAGTTACTTAGTCGATCCGTCAGTCGCTTGTGTGAGCGCGGATCACAGCTAACCATGCTTTGCGGTCTTGGGCGATGGTTGTCCATGAAGTGGTTAGTCGATTTCCTCGGTATATTGAGATTTCTTTACGTAGTGAGTCGGACCATCTCATGGGGGGTCGTCCGACAGGTCGTTTTTGATCTCGAGGAATCCATTCTTGTATCAGTTTTGTCCATCTTCCGTCATTTCTTCGCATAATGTGCCCGGCCCATCCTAATTTTTTCTTTTTGATGTATTTGAGTGGGTCCGTGACTTGGGAGATTTTTCGGATGTCTTCGCAGTGTAAGTCTCGTTGGCGTTGTTCCGTGAGGGTCATTCCAATTAATCTTCTTTCTAGTGATGCATGCGTCACACGGAGTCTTTCAGCGAGATTCTGTGTAAGGGTCCACGTTTCAGATACATATGTGAGCGCGGGAAGAACGATGGTGTCGAAAAGTTGAGCTCGGATTCGGGGACAGGTGAGAGCGTCGGTGGTGTTTTTGATGTTGTTGAACGCGGCCCAGGCTGCCCGTCTTCTTCTGTGGAGTTCAGGTTCTAGCTCATTTCGTGGGGTTGAGTAGCCTGCCAAAGTAGACATACTCGTCCACGTCTTCGATTGTTGTGATGGTTGTGTTGTTACTATTGATAACCGGATGTGTGGTGGCGTACGTGTTTCTCAACACTTTAGTTTTGTTAGTATTGATTTGAAGGCCTACTTTTTTGCACCTTTCTGTGAACTCTTGGATCATCTTGCTAGCAGTTCTTGGGTCGTTTGCGACAAGAATGATGTCGTCTGCGAATCTCAAATGGGTGAGATTTCTGCCATTGATCCTCATTCCAGGCACGTGAGCGTAATCGTCTTCGTGTCCTCTCAGGTGATTCCAACACAATTTTCCGACAACGAGCTCTAGACAAGCTGAGAAGAGGTTTGGTGATATTGGATCACCTTGGCGTACACCTCTTGAGATAGGTACCTCAACTTGTCTGTGGAATGGTGTAAAGGTGATTGTGCAGTTTGTATAGCACTCTTTGAGCAGGTTAATATAGACTGTTTCTACTCTTTGTGCTCGAAGGCTTTCCCATATCGCTTTTGGTTCCACACTGTGAAACGCCTTGTGGAAGTTAATGAAGACAAGTGTGAGCGGGATATGGTACTCACGGCCAATCCCGAGTAAGAGTTGTACTGAATGTATGTGGTCTACTGTTGAGAATGTTCGACGGAATCCTGCTTGCTCTACTGGATGAGCTTCTTCTAGTGTTTTTCGTACTCTATTTAATAGACATTTTGAGACATTTTCTTTTTTAAAGATCAGAGTAATGTTAGAGTTTCTCCATTTTAATAGAACTTTTCTGCTTTCTAAATAATTCGAGAATCGTCGTATGATTAGTCTGATGACATTAGCATGTCAGCTCTTTAGAAAGTCTGCCGTGATTTTGTCATCGCCTGCTACCTTCCCGTTTAGGGATGAATTGAGGGCAGTGCGCACTTCTTCTGGGAGGAACAGTGATGCTTATGGCTTTCGAACTGAATACATAGAGAGGAGAATACAAGTTTTTGAATTATAAAATGACTTCTCTCTAGAGGCGTTCTAGAGGCGTTCGCAATGAGCATTTTCTAATTTCGGAATTTTCGGAAAACTTAGTCGTTCACCATCAAATATTTGTATTTTTCATATTTTCAAGTAAATAGTCTTCCCGTTTTCCAATTCTGAGAATAAGGCTTCTACGAAAGACGAAGACAGAAATTCGTCTTCAAAAATCGAGTCGTCTTTGTTCGTCTTTCAGTTCGTCTTGCATTCGTCTTACGCAATAAAAAAGTTGTCAACACACTGCGTCAGACGAATTCTAGAGGAAGAATAAGAAGAGACGAAGACGAAGATGAGACGAGACGGCCGAACTTATGCCCAAATGGAAGCCTTGAGAAGACAGAAAAAATAGAGATAATGTACATTCGTAAATAAGAAAAAAAACGGAAAATTGAAACAGAGGATTCCATGTTGACAAGATTAATGAATGTTTCTTTGAGGTATACCTTAATCCTCATTTTTTGAATGGAAATCCATTTGGAAACGCTTGTCTCAGAACTATCCACATTGTAGTCTCATTCCGAAAATGTTCGGAACTTCCGGAATTAGGTATTCCGTTCCTCTCGCCCTCATTTAAAAGTAAATTTTCTTTTTTTTTATTTCAAAGTGATTTGTTCCTTTTCCAGCTGCGAGCTACTTTTCACCCAATCACTGACGACTAATCTCATCTTAAAGTGGAATCTCTTGAACGAAAAAAAAATACATTTTTCTCCTTCAACTCGCAAAACCATTAATTTCAAACTTGCAACTCACTCTCTATCTCTCTCGCTTTGTCTATTTTCATCTTATGTTTTCCATGTTTCCGTGTTTGCTTTTTAATCAGATATCTCCCCCCCCCCTCCTTCTCTTCCAAAATTTCATTCGTCTCCTCACGCCACTCCTTGCCCGAGGATCAGTGTCCACCAAAAATCGCAAGCCACGATAAGCACTGAGAGGGGGGGGGGGAGAGGAAAACAAAGCATTGAGGGAAGCAGGAAGAATAGATCTCTACAATTTCAAAAGGAGCTTGATTTCCTCAAAAGCGCGCTTCATGGAAACGGCGAGCTCAACTTCGCCCCATTGCTAGACTTTTGCATATTCGATGGAGCGTGCTTTCATCACTGTGCCCACCTTTATTACAAATGAACATCAGCGCAGTTTTATTGCGTCCTTTGGACTTTTCTATGATCTATAAAGAATTGGATATAAAGAGATGACTTGAAGATGTCCTCTCGGAATACACAAAGTGAAGAAAAAATTGAAAATTAAAGAAATATTGTATCACTTTTAATGCATTTTTCACAGGTCTGGTTCCAAAATCGACGGGCAAAATGGAGGAAGCGGGAGCAGAACCGAAATGGAACCGGCGAGACGAGAAAGGATGAGAATGGAGCAACAGAGAATAAGGTACCGTGTAGTAACTTTTGAGAATCATTGCCCTTTATAATTGATTGCAACGTTCCAGCCTCTACCTACATTCCCATTTTCCATAGACAGTATTCTGGCTGTCAGTAGAGTACCACGTGGCAGAAGACCAAACGCAAAATATCCAAGGGTTCAGGTGAGAAAACATGTTAATTATCTTTAGAGCGCAGTTGCAGAGGAGCGAGGGCTAGCTGAAATATGAGTGGTCTATTTTTTGGCGTGCAAAAACCTGTCGCCCTTCAAGATCCCACTGTTCCCGATCACCCAGCCTGGTGGCACAGTAATTCGGGAGAAGACTCCGCCACCTCCAGCCACAACACCCGCCGCAGCCGTGAGTACGGTAGCAGAGTTGCCGAGAAATGTTTAGAAGTCTTTTCATGCTTTTACCATCCATCCCCCCCCCAACCTCGCCGGTTTAAATACCTCTTTTTAATCGATTCTCGACGTTTTATTTTTTCACATAATATTTCCGAATAAATGTTTGTTTCCAACGAATTTTCAACATGTTAACAGTTTTTCTTGTGATCAATTTCGAAATCATCGACTTTCGATCAAGAGTCCGTTTATTTGCGCTAAACAGGGCGAGTACAATGAAACATCGTTTAAGAATTATTTAAATTCATTGAACTTTTTAAATTGAAAAAAATTATAAAAATATGCAAAATATGAAATGAGAATAATATGATTCGCGATAGAGCACACTTTCATAGCTTTTTATGAAAATTCTATGTCAAAATAGAAAACAGAAAGTAAACACGCTCCATTGCAAGAGTTAAGATAAACATTAATATGATCCAAAAATTCGAATGCATGGTGAATGAGGATGACGCCAAAAGCGGGGTTTGGCATAGCTGAAGATATAAATTTTTTAAAATCATTTTAAAGACATTTCTCACAGTCTGGAAATCCGGTAACGGCCTGAAATTCTCTGCAATCTCTTGGAAACTCTCCAAGGAGCACATTTGCGCTCCATGGCATCCGCGTATTTGACTGGTGACGTCGTCAAAGTCTACGTTAGCGTTGTCTCGATACAAAAATTTCATGAAAAATTGACGGCGGCCGCTGGTGGGGATACTGTAGAGCTCCAGTACCAACGAGGAGGCCATGTCGGGCCACCCGTTCAGGGTCTTCACTAGATTTGGAACTCCTAAAGCAACGAGGAGAGCGTAGATGATAACGTCGTGCTGAAAAGAAGTCGGTGTGTAGGGATGAATGGTCGGATGTCTGGCACTAGACAACTTACTGATGAATATCCGTACCATTTCAGCGTTTTCAGGGGGCTCGTACAATTCTCAGATGATTCCAGACATTCCACTTTTTCGCGCGCTCTTGTGTACAGCTCGCTGAGCAATTGGCCACTCTGGATCACGCTTATCTCGTGAGAAATGTCGATTCCATCAATGACCGACGAGTTCACTAAATAATGCGAGCTTTCATGTCATTTCAGGACCTTGCTTGTAGTCTTTGCGATCATTTGAACCCGCCGCTTTTTCTCCAAAGCCTTTTTCACTAACAGCATTGATGTTTTAAAAGAGCCATCAAAATCCGCAAACCACGTTGACAAAATTTTTTATAAAGAAGAACTTGCAATAGCTTAAAAGTTACAGTAATATGTATAATGTAGCTAAGTGACGTTTCAACAGCACTCACGGCCATTTCGTAACTGTGTTCGGCCGAGCGCTTTTACTTTTATAGGAGAATAGAAAGCTGGGAATTTGTGCAAATTGTGCTCCAATCTTGCCAGAAATGTGGATTATATCAGAGCTGGAAGATTACTCTAACAACTACAGGACACAAATCGTGTGTTCTTGACGAGAAAAGAACAAGAACATGACGTCGGTTCTCGTCTTCAAGTTGGCCTAGAAACTTAACATCTCAATTTCCAGACCAACAAAACATTCGAAGTTTGCGTCGAGCAGAATATGAATCGAAACTAACCAAAGTTGCCCTCCGAAAGCCGGCAGTAAAGTGCAACAGTAGTTTGTGCTTCCTCGTAAAGTTGCTCATTGTACCATGGCAAATCGCGGTATAGAGAGTCGTTGAACCAGTTTCTCTGACATTTCCATGTATCCGGATAAAAGCCGAAAAGCTGCGGCTGGTCCGTTATATTGTAGTAACCAGCTATGCGGATGTTCATTTCCATTATCTGAAAAGGTCTGTTTGTGCGGAATGAAGGCAAGATATCCAAATTTCATGATCTCTTTAAGATGGGGGTTTTCATACAAAATCTTCTTAATAATTCACAGCTCCGGGTAAAGGAAAGTTGTAAATCTTGATGCCTTGATTTTGCACTGACGGACGAGAAAGACAAAAGGGTGTTTCAAGGCCGTCACAATTTTAAAGGTTTTTAGATAGTACGCAATCACCGATGTCAAATGAAAAATAATAAAGCAACATTTACCTTGGCATTTGCAGCCTGCACTTCTGGAAGTTCAGCCCATTTTAATTTGAGTTCGTTCCACCGTGCACACGAACACGTTTCGTACATCATCTGAAATTAGACAGATTTGCTGATTTTTTCTTGTTCATAGATCTTAGGATCCGGCTTACACACTGATCCAGACTCTCTATATGAACAGGAATAAAAGTGAATCCTTGTTGCCAATCGTCACTATTCGGATAGTCGACTCCTTTATGAAAGATACGTTGATTACTTTCACAAATGGATTACGGTAGGTACCTTGAATATTCCATGCGCCCGGCGGGTATAAGCCATAGAGAAGAGACATTGCAGAAATGATAGTGCGATTTGTGTCGGTAGATCGTACATAAATCTGAAATTATTTTTGGTTCTCGAAACGAAAACTTTCAGATATCAGTTTGTTGTTCTTTTGTTGTAAATGTTACTCAAATTTATGGACTTAGCTTTGTCTGCATTCCGGGTTCCGATAGCCTAGAAATATTAAATTATATTTCTGTCATCATTTCAAATAAGACATCCACGAAAGACGAAACACATCGGTCGTCTTCCGTCTCGCTTTTCGTCTCCCCGTCTTTCGTCTCGTCTTCGTTCGTTTTTCAGTTCGTCTTTCATTCGTCTTACATCGTCAATTAAAATATATATGTACCAACACATCTCTGCGTCAGATGAATTCAAGACGAAGACGAGACGATACGGTCTTATACATTTGTGGAAGCCTTAATTTCATGCCTAGGAAAGAAAAATTTCAGAACCAAGTTCAGCTTGCAAAGAGCGTTCAAATTGTGTGGAACGGAGTTTGAATTCCAAATATTCCGCAATTTCCGATTGTTTTCGCAATGAAATGTCGATCAGAATAGCTCCATAAATGTACTTATCTACTGTACTCCACAAAAATATAACCTCACTATGAAGTTTCAGTTTTTAATGACTTCCAGAACATTTTCTTCTAAAAGTTTATTTCAGTATGCAGAAAATTCGGGCATTCTAAAATGATCGGAAAGCATTTTTTTTTGAGAATTTTCTTAAAGCCAGAGCACAAAACGTGCGAGCCTCCTAAATGGGGGGAGCCATATGAAACCTTCCTACGTATTGAAATTTTCAAAAGCAACCTCATTGGCGGCATATCGACTGCCCAAAAAGAGTTGATCCGTCACATATTTTTCCCGAAAAATGGATCCCAAATGGTACATCTGCGACATTCCCAGTGTTGTCAACTCTCCAAGTCCTCCGCCTCCGAATGTCCAATTTTGCTCATAAATTGGGTAGAGCTCGGTTAGAGCAGCACGATCACCGTGTCGCCAGAGCTGGAAACAGTGTATAATATGGCATGCGTATTCAATCTTTTTAGCGTTCAACCAATACAAAATGCACCTTCGCGCCTTTAAATTCTGTATTGATTTCCTACTGTAAGATTTAAAGGCGCATGGCATTTAGGTAACCAACCGCTTGCACGAATTCCAGCTTATAGCCATCGCTAGTCGTGTTACTCGCAGCACTTTCAGCACGAATCTCCATGAATACCGAGAGGATTATAAACAGCAACATTGTATTCTGGAAATAGTTGAGAATGACCAAAAACTGAAATTTTCTATTGCGATAAGGAAAAATGGGAGGAGTTTGTCGTATTCTTTAACAAAACAACTATTATCAAAAATTTTTCGATCTAAAAACTTTCGAAATAAGCTTATTACAGAATATTCTAATTTCGTAGCCCAGAAAAACCTTTGTTTCAGTTCTCAGCGTTATTTTCATTTTTGGATACTTTCTTATGGACTTCAAAATTTTTTCAGAAATGGACTTCAAGCCCATATATGAAATAAGATCTGAGCAAAGCTTTACTCAAAAATTTCACATATTTAATGAAATTTGTTGTATAAGCAAGAGTTACGTTATTAAATTCACATGTTTCGCCTAACCATTTCTGAAGGACCAAGTCTGAAAAGGCGACCTAAAGCGGAAATTTTCAGAATAAACCTTAAATTTGAAAAACAAGAAAACAAGCTGACAAATTGAAAATCGATAAACGTAAAGTGAATATTCTCAAATGTGGAAATCTGCGCCTTTCCACCCAAAATTCGCACAAAAGACACAAAATAAAACGTAGAACGGGCGGTTCGGTAAACGGGCTGGGCAGTCGAATAAAATGTATAATCCAACATATATATATATAATTTCCTCCTTTTTGTGTTTTGTTGCTTTCTGTGAGAAGTTACACAAAAAAAGTGTTTTGTTGATTCTGAAATTGCAGTTTCTTGGTGAAATTGGAGAACTAAAAAAGCTATTTTCCATTCTTCCTCTTTGTAGCACTTTTAGACATTTCGGTTTCATTTTTTATATATTATCAAACTACAACTTTCTGGGTTAAATCGCAGTTTTCTATTTTTAAGTATTTTTTAACATTTATCCCCACTATTTTCCGATATTTTCTGCATAGTGTGTATGAAAGTAGACAGAACGGAATTCCTAATTCCGAATTCCGATGTGAACATTATTACATTAAGAAGAATAACGATGGTTACGATACATATTTCATAGACAAGCGTTCCGTTATTACTCCATGTACCATATTAGAAAAACCCGGAACTCGATATATTACGGTACTTCAAAACGTTTGTAAAAGTCCATTTCGCACAGTAAGTAACAGTAAGCGGGCAACATGTGAGCAGCTGTTGGCTAGCTGTCGAGCAGCCATTGGAAAGATATTTCACATGTTTTGGTAATTCACGAAAACCTTATTTACAGTAACTTTGAAGCTTCAGTGACATATAAGGGACCCCCTCTTTTAACATATATTTATACCATCTCATGAGCTCCGTTCTGTCTCTGAAATTTCCATTGCTCTCTTCGACAATGTTTTCATGTGCCTATGACTTTCTATTTGCTCTCAAAGTGTGTATTCTTTGTTGTCTTCTCCTATTGTGTAAAATAATCATAAACTTTTTACATTCTCATTTCGTTTCCAATAAAAAAGTACCCTTTTCATTAATTTTCACAGTTCAACAGTTCAGTTTCGCATTTCTTTCTTATTATCTAATCAAACTACACAGCTCAGACCATTCGACACGATATGAATAAAAATTTTTAAAATTTAAACATTCTTTGTGGGGAAGCCGAACGCCCACCGAACATTTAGAAGGCATCAGCGCAGACCATCAATGCTCATTGAATCTCACTGAGAAAAGCTATTGACAGCCTTTAAACATTCTACATAGTTCCTCATCACTTTCTTTATAACCCGTTGCTTTTCCTTCTGCTATCGCAGCGTTCGTGGTGTAATGGTCAGCATGGATGCCTTCCAAGCATTCGACGGGGGTTCGATTCCCCCCGAACGCAATAAGCTTTTGTAAAGTTTACATGTTTCGTGAGTGATTGGGGTAAATTGTTTCATGCTAGCACTTTCACTTGAAACCCTTTTTGTAAAGTAGAATATTAGGTGTATCACATGTGTTTCTGTTTTTGGCACTCCTTTAAACACATTCTGACAAATCGGATTTCCTCGAAAGAGACCGGTTATCTTGTATATACCACTCTTCAATCAAGCTGTATTCTCATGGCCCTATCCATCTAACTGCTTTCCCTTTTCATTTTTTTTTGAATTAGTTTCCAGTTACGCAACACAAATACGCACAACTTTAACGCTCTCGTCGTCACGGTTTATTGAGTTTTAGCGTGAAGTGCAAGTGAGACAGTCCTGTCACTTCGAATATCTGAACATTATAACTGAAAATTATATATTTTATACAATGAAATTGCATTTCCCTCGAAAAAGGTTGCTCAAATTGTAGTTTTCCAGGCATTCCATCCGGTTTTTACAAAATATTCGAAATCTTTTCACGAAAATCTCGAAGAATTCGAGCAATTTTCCGAAAATTAAACATTTTTCATCGATGTCCTAGAAAATCAATCGTTCTCAAAACTCGGCCAAAACAGTGAGCCTTTAATGTTGTGATGGGACTACCTTTTGTTTCTCAGGCACCCAATGGTATAACTGGTTCGTGAAATCTTCTCTTCCTATTCCAGCTCAGCGTGAGCTTTTGCTAACCCATTTTTGATACCTATTTTTCCTACATTCTGAAAAATTTCCGATTTTGAGTCTTCAGAATAATCTAAAAGGTTAATTTTCAAAAAACTTCGTTATACGGGACCCGAAAAATAATCGTTTTTAGGCAGCGAGTGGGCAGCCAGTGGCGAATGTTTGTCAGGCGTAGTAAGACCCTTTAAGATTTTGTCACTTCAGCGAGGGGCAGCTAGTAGGCAGTTACCGGGCAGAGAGGGAGCAGCGAGTGGGCAAATGTTGCCAGGCCTGGTACGACCTTTTGAGACTTTGTCAGTCCAGCGAGGGGGCCGCTAGTGAGCTGCTTGGAAAATAAAAACAAGTCATTGTAAGTAGCAACGTTTTTTTTGGTTTTCCAGACAGCCACTTGGATAATTACGAAATGAAATACTTATTTTCAAATTTAACCGAGAAATTTTAAATGATTTTCTATCAAAAAAGCATTGAAAACTCTTGGCGATGTGAGAACGTTAATGAAGATTTATTGACTAGCTTTTGATTTGGTGGCCTAGAAAACCAAAGCTATCAAAATCGGGGGTTTTTCGAGTTATTCTTGTTTTTCCATAACTTGGATGGATTTTCGTTAGAAAATTCAGAAATATTCAGAAATAATCCGACAAGAAAATTCCAAAATTTTCGGAACTTCTCCAAAAAAAAAACGAAACCCGTTATACTCAGTTTCATTTATTGATTACTTTCTCTCGTTTCAAACACAATTTATTTCCGTTTTCTCGAATTTTAGAAAAGTGTGATAACCATTTCAGCAAAAGAAACAACAAACAATAACCAAGGCCAATTCGTATCTTTAGAGCGCAGACTCCGCCCCTTTGTTGTGGCAAACTGCTTGTAGCCTTCTGCCCTTCTACATGTGATCAGTATTATTCTCTTCTCGGACATAAAAACAAATACACGAAAAACTCAATGTTCAATGGTGCATCGGATTTGACCTTCCTCGGCACATTTCACAGGTGCGAGCACCCACCTAAACTACGGTAGTTTCGATGTTTCGTGGATCATATGTGCCTCGATCTTATAGCAACATATCGCAGATACAGTAATTTTCGAGAGGGGAGGGAATCAAAAATTTACAAAAAATTCAAAAAATCACTCTGAATTCAAATTCACCGTCTCTTTCGTGTTTATGTCTGTCAACAAGTATATATTGAAAGTCTGTGGCCTAGAATGCGCAAATAGCTGGACGCGCACCTTTAAAATATGGCGAGGAAGGCCGAAGCCAATGCACCATTAAATAAATTTTTCATGTATTCATGTCAATGTCCGAGAAGAGAATAATACCAAAAACAGATCAGGTGTAGAAGGGCAGAAGGCCACAAACGGTTCGTGACAAAAAGAGGGCGGAGTCCGCGCTCTAAAGACACAAGTTGGCCTTGGTTATTGTCTGTTGTCTCGTTTGCTGAAATGGTTTTCACAGTTTTCTCAAAAATACGAGAAAACGGAAAGAAATTGTGTTCTAAACGAGAGAAAGTAACCAATTAATGAAACTGAGTATAACCCGTTTTTTTTTTGAGAAATGCCGAAAATTTTGGAATTTTCATGTCTGATTATTTCTAGACATTTCTGGTTTTTCGTTAGAAAAACCATCCAAATTATGAAAAAACAAGAATGACTCGAAAACATCTAAAACTTCATTAGATAAAAATTGATAAACTAAACCCAAAAAAAAAGTTTGGATTTCTAGGCCACCTATGAAAAGTTGGTCTATAAAATTACAATTTTCATAAATTAAAGTCATCCAAGTTATGGAAAAACAAGAATTAATCGAAAAACCCCGATTTCGATAGTTTTGGTTTTCTAGGCCACCAAATCAAAAGCTAGTCCATTAAATCTTCATTACCATTCTCACATCGCCGACAGTTTTCATAGGATACCCATGTTGCCCGTATTCCGACGAATTTCCGTTGCAGAGTCCTCTCTTTGAATCTTTGATTATTACTGTATCTCCAATATTTTACTGATTGTCAAGTGGTGGCCTAGAAAATAAAAACTAATCCCCAGTCACCGTTTTTTTGTAAAATCATTAAAATAATGTGTTTAAAACTGAAATCAAACAACTTGCTGATCGCTTTTAGGCCATTTTTGTAAAAGATGGTCCCCGTGATTTTGTAACTCATACGCAGCCCATCAAGTGTTCCCGAATTACATTTATTGAGACAGTTCTTTGATTTCCGCAAATTTTTATTCCCGTAACGTAAAACCAAAATTTTGAAATTACTGTAACTTTCGGGGAATTGGAAACTGTCGAAATAATATGAAATTTGGGAATCATCTGAAATCTCTTGGCGAGCTGATATCAACTCACAAGATTTCAATTCCTAGTTTTCAACTTGATGGCATAGAAAACCAAAAGTAGTACGATTATTTCTTCCATTGTTTTTCTATAAAAACTGTTGCTTACCCGTTTATAAATCGTTCATTCTATTACACTTTCCGCCCTCCTTTAACTTTTTGCGGTGACTTTTCAATTTTCGGTTCGCTTCAATAGAATTTCCTGTTCTTCCTCCCGCAAGAGCGTGTGTGATAAAAGGAAAAGGAGTTGCGTGGGCAGAAAATGGGCCTACCAAACAACCCGCCCGTCCGCAAACTTTTCCTCTATCTCTCAGTCATTTTTTCTGTTAAAAACCTACGGAATGGCAAGCTAGGATGACTATTTGTCTCAGATTCCCCTTTCATTTAATTTGAGTGTTTTCGGTCTCGACGCGGAAATTCAAAAGTTCGCTACTACAGTAATTTTCAAAACTCATAAATTGCCGAATTCGCAAAATTAGGTTAGGTATAATTAGAAAGGTCTCGATGAGCTGAAATTGTAAGTAAAATCGTCGCGGACTAGTCTATCCATTGATGGCCTAAAATACCGAAACTAGTCCATCAGATTCATTTTTATTCGTTTTTCCCTACGTCATTTCAATTGAGGACTCGGCGAGCTGATATTGTAAATACAGACTTCATCGACTATCTTTCCAATGCCGGCCTAGAAAACCAAAACTAGTTCCCATCTTTCGTTTTTACGAAATTTCTACAGAATATCCGGAAATGCTCTTCTGCTTTTTTTGTATGCACCAAAATAAATGTTCTTTCATTTTAAAGTTTCGCACCTTCAATTCATTTGGTTAGGGACACGGTCTAGGTGATGATCGGAAGAAGCGAAGGAGAATGAAGGGAGCGGGAATTGCATTGTCCCCAAATCGGATCTCATTTTTTCGCTGCGTCTCTCCTTTCTTCACAATATTCCACGGTCATCAGTATGTCCAGTTTATACGTCTTTCATTTTCCTTTAAATCTATCTCTCTGTGTTTCTCGAAGGGAAGACACGACACTTCTCCCACCCCCCCCCCCAAACGGCTTCTTTCCCTTTTCTGGATACTTTCCAACGAAAATTCGAAGAATTTAGAAGAAGTTTTGCTTTGATTTTGAAAATAATTCACTCAAAATATTAGATAAAAATTGATAAATTAAACACGAAAAAATAAAATTTTGGATTTCTAGGCCACCTATGGAAAGTTGGTCCATAAAATTACAATTTTCATAAAGAAAAGTCATTCAAGTTATGGAAAAACAAGAATAACACGAAAAACCCACGATTTCGAAGGTTTTTGTTTTCTAGGCCACCAAATCAAAAGCTAGTCCATTAAATCTCCATTACCATTTTCACATCGCCGACAGTTTTCATAGGATACCCATGTTGCCCGTATTCCGACGAATTTCCGTTGCAGAGTCCTCTCTTTGAATTTTTCAATATTACTGTATCCCCAATATTTTACTAATTGCTCTAGAGGTGGCCTAGAAAACAAAAACGAATAACCAGTCACCGTTTTTTCTTTCAAAATCGTAGAAATAATGCGCTTAAAAAGGAAATTCTCTGATAGAGGATCCGCATTTTTGAAGAGCTTTTCCAATTTTCACACTTTCCCCATTTCAAACACACTCTGTTGAGAAATTGAGATTTTTAATCAAAAGTCTGAAGAAACCGTGTATATCATTCTGAAATTTAAGAAAGAATTGAATTCAAATAAAATAAACAAAAGAAGACTCAAATATATACTTATTTTTCTACATTTTTTTTTTTTTTTTAGGAAATCGCCAATTCTCTCAACTGAGCGCGTTTGCAACGGTGTAAATGTGCTCCATAGAGACATTTTAGTTTCAATTCTGAGCGATATTTTCAGATTTAAAAAATTGCAGACATTTTAAAATTATGGTCCTGAAATTGAATTTAAAAGCTTTAATTTTAGAGATGTTTCACAAGTTTTCTCCAATTTTTAAGTAGATTGCACCAATTTCAGAATTTTTCTTGAATTGCTCAATTCATGCCGTTCTGCATCTTTAAGTATGAAAATTCAAGAAAAAAAAACAAAAAAACTTTTATGCGCGGGTCTCGCAACGAATTATGGTTCATGTTTGTTGCCACTTTTTCCGCGTATTGTCCAACATTCTCTCTAGTTGTTTGTATTTTGTTCCATTTTTTATTGAACTGCTAAAAGGGGAGTGAGTGCTGTACAAGTTCGTCATAATTATCTACTTCCTAATCGCCAGCCATGGGCATGGTAACTGTTATCCCGTCGTCATTCTCCCGCCTTTTTGGCGTCATTTTGTGATTTTTATGTCTTCGCCGTTTTCTGAGTAATACGGCGGGGGAAAATAATGCGTTCGACGAAACTCTCCCCCCTCCACTTTCGTAATAGAGCGGATTTGCACTCACAACATCGCAAATCAGCTGAGCGGGTAGAGGAAACTGCGTTCCGTTGATGATGGTGATGGTGCTATACAGAAAACGCGAGAAATCAATGTATCAATGCAGAAATTGATTCAATCTACCAAAAGATTTAGAAAAATAGGGAAAAATCTCTTACAAGGGAACCATTTTTAGCCTTCATCTCAGAATTTTTTCTAGATTTGCTCATTTATAGTTTCGAATACGGGCTTTCTCGTGGTGTATTTGGTTTTCTGCACAAATTTCTAGAAGCCGTGAAAATTCCATCTGAAAATATGCTGTTTTTTGCTCTCCTCATCCTTCCACTTTCCCCCCTTTCCTCTATACATTCTCCACCGTGGAAAAACCGAGCAAAAGTGGGCGAGTGGTTAGTGGGGATGAATAGGAATCACAAGTTTAAGGTTCGATTCCGTCATTGTCGATTTTCTTTTTTTTTCTTTGATGTTGGAAGAATTTTAAACCCTATTTCTCTCAATTACAGTGCTCCACATAATGATAGAGCCACCCTTAAAATTTCACGTAACTCAGAACCCAGAAATGGCAGAGCATTTATTTTTTTTGTGTTTATTGCGCATTGCCAGCATTGTTGGTGGGTCCCGCAACGAAAACAAATTAAGGATGAGCAATGGAGAAAAAATGATTTTTTCGAAAATTGACGTTTTCCTCTTCCACAAAATGATAGAGCCACCTTCGTTTTTGTTCATTTTTCTCGTTTTTTTTTCACTTTTGAATTTCGAAAGCATCATTTGGTATGATTTCGATAGTTTTTACAGCCATGGGCAGAGGAAAATCATTGAGTGATTTTGAGAAAGGTCAAATTGAAGCCAAACTGACTCAAGGACTCTCTCATCGCCAAATTGCAAAGGATTTGCATCGTTCGAGAAGTGTGGTCGATCATTATGCCTCAGACGCCAGTGCTTATGGCACGAAAAGATCTTCAGGTCGTCCATCGCTTCTCACCACCCGCCAAAAGCGCAGTATCATCCGCCGAGCATCAAATTCAACTGTCACCTGCTCGAAAATCAGAAGCGAAATGGCTTTGCCGGTCTCTGCGGAAACTGTTCGACGTGTTCTTTCGAAGACCCAGTTTATCCGACACAGAAAAATGCGAAAGGCTCCATTTGTCACCAAAAAACATCGAGAAAATCGGATGAAATTCGCCAGAAACAATCAAAGGACAAACTGGAGCCAAGTGAGGGTTACTGTACATCAGTGAAATTGATTTTCTGATTTCAGATCATCTTCAGCGACGAAAAGAAATTTAACTGTGATGGTCCGGATGGTTACCGTGATTATTGGCACGATCTAAGAAAAGAAAAGTTGAGATTTTCTCGCCGAAATTTCAAAGGAGGTGGAGTAATGGTTTGGGCGGCCATTAGTGCTCAAGGAAGAGTCAAATTATGCTTCGTATCGAAAAAGATGGACGGAGCACAGTACCGATACGTGATACGGCGTGAATTGATGCCATTCATCCGAAGAAATCGAGGCAGGAATTACATTTTCCAACAAGATGGAGCACCTTGCCACCGTGCGCGTCGCACAATCAAGTGGATAGGTGACCGTGGAATTCCAGTTCTCGACTGGCCGGCTTGCTCACCGGACCTGAATATCATCGAAAATGTTTGGGGTTTCATGGCTAGGAAGATCTACCACGGAAACAAGAATTACGACAACGTTACGGATCTCAAGCGAGCTATCATCAACGCGTGGCAGGAAGTGGACCAACAACTCATCGACAATCTCTATCTTTCGTTGGATTCACGAGTTTTCGATGTGATGCGTGGTAATGGTCATCCTACCAATCATTAAACCCATCTCGACAAAATATTTTTTGAGTTTTACGCATTTTTGACCCCCTGGCTCTATCTTTATGTGGATGTTTTTTTTTACCATTTTTCAATAAATGTTGGTTTTCATTTTCTCTTCTTTTTTTTGCAATAACTTGAATTACTATCATATTTCTAATACAAAATGCCAACTTTTTTCAAGAGAAACATTTTCTATACCACAACTCGTTTTTCTGTTTTGCGAAAATTTTAGGGTGGCTCTATCATTATGTGGAGCACTGTAGAAAAGCCTTTTACTATCTATATTTATTATTACAAAAAAGAAGACCGAAAACTGGAAATCAACAGCATCTATGGTGAACAAGTACAAAGTGTTGGAAACAAAAATGTTCCTCACAATAAATGCATTTTATAAATGAGGTTTTGCTGCATCTGTTTCCATGACATTCCTGGGATACCTTTTTGGGGAAAAGGTATTGTGCTGGTGTTTGGAAGTATGGTGGTCTAGGGACGTCATATCCACAGGTATGCCAGGCATATTGGGCCCAAGGCTGCAATTTCGGAGAGCACAATTGCCACCAAACCAGTGACAAAAGCTGAAATATGATTTGAATTTTTTCACAGTTTTTTAATGAAAAAACTGTACCTTTAATGTCTCGTCACGTGCGTAGATCTTGTATTTGGGATGCGTCAGCTGTCCATGAGCCGTGATCATCTTTACCACTTTTTTGAATGATCCAAAAATCCCAACGTCACATGGCTGCACCATTCCAGTGCAACCAGGAGGGTCACGCCGTCGATGGCACTCTGATCTTTCCAGCTTGTCCAAGAGTCCACTAACAGAAGAGCATCCTTTGGCATCGATGGATCAAATACAATTTCCTCGAAAAACGTCTTCGTCCATGTGACGAAAATATTTGGAGCTTTGAAATGCCATTTTTTGGAAACTTCCCATTTCTTTCCTTTAATGTGATGTATAAGGTTTTGTGAAGTATTCCAGCAGCGGAGACCAGAGGAAGAACTGTGTATGCGTGTGTGGTGGACGCCACATTTTGGACCAAGCAATGAACATGCTTCGAGACCTTTTGAAGACGGAGGAAGATGGAAGATGAAGAAGAAGAAGAAGATGGAAGACCTTTCCAATGAGCATGAACATAGTCCACAACTTTATCGACGTTTATCATGGTAGATGATAGAACGGACAAGAATAAAAACAGCAAAAAAAACAGGAAGAAACACCAAATGAATAAAAATCAGCCCTTTTATACCCTTTCCAGAGCGTTTCTAGAAGCTTACATATTTTTGATTTTCGAAAAATGCAAAGCATTCTTCCAACATCAAAGAAAAAGAAAGAAAAAAGAAAATTGACAAAGACGGAATCGAACCCCAAACTTGTGATTCCTATGCATCCCCACTATCCGCTCGGCCACTTTTGCTCGGTTTTTCCATGGTGGAGAAAGTATAGAGGATAGGGGGAAAGTGGACAGGATGAGGAGAGCAAAAAACAGCATATTTTCAGATGGAATTTTCACGGCTTCTAGAAATTTGTGCAGAAAACCAAATACACCACGAGAAAGCCCGTATTCGAAACTATAAATGAGCAAATTTAGAAAAAATTCTGAGATGAAGGCGAAAAATGGTTCCCTTGTTAGAATTAAAAAAAAAGTGAATTTATCCATCTAACTTACGTGGACTCCTCGAGGAAGACATGAAAAGACAGCATGAGCAAGTGTGGGACTAAGGCTTCGACGAAAGACGAAAACAAAAAGTCGTCTTTCGTCTCGTCTTCGTTCGACTTTCAGTTCGTCTTGCGTTTGTCTTACGCAATAAAAAAGTTGTGTACCGTGTACACAATGTATTTCATTTGACCTCTCTGCGTCAGACAAATTCAACACGAGGACGAAGACGAGATTATTTCGTCTTTAGTGGAAGCCTTCTGTGGGACTACTGTTCACTGCGCTTTCATCAGAGAAGGGCGGAATTCCGGATTCCGTCGTTTTTTTCATTCCGTCTTCCGGATTCCAGATTCCGTGAAAAAAATATTTTTCCGTTTTCCGCATTGCGGATTCCGCGATATGGCGTTGTTATTCCGTTTTAATTCTTTATTCTCAATTGTTGTGAAAAGTATACTTTTTTGAACTCCCGCAAAAATGTTTGCGAACAGAGCGCATTTACATCATAAATATTCACTCATTAATGGTTAAAATTCCGTTTTCCGCATTCCGCATTCCGGATTCCGCCGTTTTTTACATTCCGTTTTCCGGATTCCAGATTCCGTGAAAAAATATTTTTTCCGTATTCCGGATTCCACATTCTGTGAAAAAATTTTTTCCCGTTATCCGTTTTCCGTTTTCCGTTTCCCGTTTTCCGGATTCCGAGTTTCCAAAATCCAATTCCGCCCTACTCTGGCTTTCATACGTAATCTCTAGTCCTCGAGAAGTACACAAAGTTTTGTTCACACATTTTCAGAATTTTTGTTCTGAAAATGAGTAAAGCGATTTGAAACTTTGTGAATCATTGAGAAACCTTTTGTTGGAAGGTATAAAATAGGAAAATTTGCTGAAATTCTCTGAAAAGTTTTTCAGTTTTATATTTGACACGGAACAAGCTGGAAGTGAAATTATTCGCTTTCCCATATTCGTTTTTTCAAATAAATTGAACCAATTTCATCAATTTTCAAAAAGTTTTTTTAAATGTTTTATTTAATAACATGAAAAATTAAATGTCGGGTCTCTAAGCGAACTAGTTTACCTTGTGAAAACTCTTCTCTTCAAGACCCAAAAAAAAGTTCATAATGATCTTCACTTTTAACTCATTTAAGACTTTAATATAATGCACATATTGCAAATATTCGGACAATTTTTTGATTTTGGGTCCCACTCAGAAAATTAGTGTTTTCGTTTGGAAAATCTCAATTCTGTACTCTTATTGAGCGTACTTCGAGCATTCAAGAGCTGTCAAAAGAAACTCATATTGTCTATACTCTGACAATTCCCTGTACTTGGGTCTCACCACGAAAATTCGAAAATTACTGTAATTCAATTCTTCGAAGAGGAACCAATAAGTAGTCAATGTATGCAGTATAGGGGCGTGACATTTTCTTCGCAATTTCAGTTTTTCTGTTTCGAGAACCATTCTTCTAAATCGCAAATTTTAATACCATATCAAGCAATGGTAATTTCCAAGAATCGCCCCCCACCCTACAACCGCCCCCCACCATCGATAATAGCCCCCCAACCAACGTTATTCATTATCAAAATTGATGTGGGGGATAATTAATGTTGGGGGGCTTCTATACAAAGTCGATATCCAATATTAATTCCCCGCCAGTTGAAATGGGGGGTAATATTTGGATCCTAGGTAATCTACAATAATCAACCCCCAACAAACAGTACTAATCCCCCCCACCGGAAGACCCAGGAATGATCCCCCCCTTCCAATATTCCCCCCCCCCCTTCCAATATTTCCATGAGATTCAGACGAAATGAAATGAAAATATGAAAATGAAACTAGTTCATGATGCCACGTAAAAATTAAGAAAAATTTTTTTAAATTATGAAACAAATTTTTACAATTGTGAAAATTGTCAAAATTGGTGGAAAAAACTGACGTTATGGGAAGGGGTGGGGGGTCATTCCACAGTCTTCCACCGGGGGGTCACTCTTATATCAAGCGGGGGGGAATTATTGTATTATACCCAAGCAATAACCATACTGTCTGTATTTCGACAAATTTTATGTTGTTGCTCCCGCCGCAAGATTACTGTTGCTTTAATGTTTATTTCTAGTTGCGGAGCCTGAATACTTAAAATGTTGTTGCGGTGACGTCTTTGATTTTCTCGGTCTCACCACGACAATTACTGTTTGCTACTTTATAGCGCTCTGGTATCTTATTTTAATACAATTTCCTAATTGAGCTCAACAAGACCTTTCAAATAAGTCTTATATTGCATGTACTCAGATAGTTTTTAGATGTTGGGTCTCGCCACGAAAATTAAAAGATTGCAGTGTTTTTTAATTCTCGTCATGTGATGACGGAAACGAATAACTCATGGCAAAGTATAGGAAGCACTTTATTTGAGTTCATGAGCTCAATTGAAATGTCTTAGTGGAAAACAAATAAAAATGAATCTAATGGACTAGTTTCGGTATTTTAGGTTATCAATGGAAAGACTAGTCTGCGATGATTTTATTGAAAATTTCAGCTAATCTAGACTTTTCTAATTATACCTAACCATATTTAGCAAATGTTTCGACAATTTTTGAGTTTAGAAAATGACTGTAGTAGTCACCTTTTGAATTTTCGCATCGAGACCTAGAAAACTGAAAGAAATAACTTGAAATTGTATTTATCTCGGCTTCGAATTTTTGCATTTTCGCTGCGAAACCCAAAAATTGAAAATTCTTTGAATAGAGAAAAATTGGGTATCACTTTGAAAGCTCTTGCCAAGCTTATGCCATCTATTATTTTTCATGGACTAAATTTTGAGTCCGTGGCCTAGAAATCCAAATCTAGTCCTGCAATGTTCAGATTTTAAAGTGAAGCAGAATCAAATTCTCAGCGTTTTTCGACTGCCCAAAAAACTTGTGGCTTCTCTCTCTCTCGTTCCCTTCCATTTCATTTTTGTTTACACATCTTCGGTCTTATCAACTACTGAAAAGGGCCGAACATTACAAATAGTCACAAGGCTCCGCCTCTTTTGGCGAAAAATTGAAATTCTTGAAGCAAACAAAAACACAGAAAAACTGGTACAATATAAAGGGTAGAGAGACCGAAAAAAGACGCACATATTCGCCAAATGTTTCGTCTTTTTTTTTACTTTTTTTGATGTCATCAAAGCGGATTTCGGCAATCAGAAACCTCGGGTTTCTCTTATCTTTTTGACGGTTTCTCTGAAGATTTGAAATGCAAACACATTTTTTATACAATCAGATACAAAAGTTCGTGAACAATTTTGTTTTATTTATTAAAAATATTTAAACTTAATTAAAAGTTGTAAAATTTTTATATAATTTAGATAATACTTTAAATTTTTCAAATCAATATTTATTTTTTTTCAAATTAATTTAAAAAATTTATATAAATAAAAATATCTTAAAAAGTGACACAAAAGTCCGTGGGCAAACATTTAAAAATAGCTGAATTACTCATTTTTTCGCCTTTTTTGGACGAAATCGATTCAAAATTTTTAAGAGTTTTTTTCAAAGCATGCCTAATAGATCATTTTCGTAATCCAAAAAGAACAGCAGAAAAAATTAATAATTAAGACATTTTTAAACGTTTGACCACGTACTTTTTTGTCACTTTTTAAGAGGTTTTTTTTTCAATTTTCATTTATATAATTTTTTTAAAGAATAAATAATGATTTCAAAATGTTAAAGTATTCTCTAGATAATATAAAAATTTTAAAACTTTTAAATAAGTTTAAATATTTTTAATAAGTGAAACAAACTTGTCCACGGACTTTTGTATAATTCAAGTTATTCATTTTTGTAAGGCTTCCACGAAAGTCGAAGACAAAAAGTCGCCTTCGTTCGTCTTTCAGTTAGTCTTGCATTCGTCTTACGCAATGAAAAATTTGTTAACACACTGCGTCAGACGAATTCAAGACGAAGGAGAAGACGAAGACGACATCTTAGATGAGACGAGAGGGCCGAAATTTCGCCCAAATCAAAAATGGGAAGCCTCACATTTTCGATTTGTTTATATCGGAGAAAAATGTGTGTTTTTTTTCAATTTTTGAAATTAATACAATTTTGGGAATCTCCGATCTAGTTTTGGTGTATTAGAATTAAGGCTTCCATTTTGGAAAATTTCGGCCGTGTCGTCTTTTCTTTGTCTTCGTCTCGTCGTCATCTTCTTCTTGACTTCGTCTGATGCAGTGTGTTGACAACTTTTTATTGCGTAAGACGAATGCAAGACGAACGAAGACGACTTTTTGCTTTCGTCTTTCGTGGAATCCTTAACTAGGAGACCAATGAAGTTCTCCCAGCAAATTCCTAATTAAATTGTTCATATTCTTTTTTTTTTCGTGGTGGGACCAAAGTCCCACCAAGCAAGTTCAACAATTCTGTATCGAGTTCACGGTGAGATCCAATGCAAAGCAGTCGTCGAATTCGATTGGAATTTTCCATATAGAAATCGGGTATCATTCAGTTTTATATGGAAACACAAAATACGTTTTTTTTTTCTTTTTCAAAATAATATTTTTGAAACAAATCCGATTTCACATCTACGGAGATTTTGGGTCTCGCAGCGAAAACGCGAAAGTGACCGTTACTGTGAATGTTTCGCGGCGAGATTTTAAAATAGCTTCACCCAGTAAATGTCTTTTTATTCGTAATTATTCTCTTATTCTCATCTTTAATTCCGTTTTTCTCACCAAGAATTTTTTCAGGTATTCAACCAGAAAATCCGCGAAACAATGGTTCGAAATCTTTCAGCTCCGGCTGTTTTTCTCCTTCTTTTACCGGTTGCTTATGCAATAGTAAGACATTTAACTTTTCCAGTCGAGACCAGGCAGGACTGGGCGGTATACGGGCATAGGGCGGACGCGGGTCATAGCCGCCCGTTTCTCTGCGTCTCCTCATTTTGCGTGGTCTCTCTCTGCTTTAGCTTTTCCACTATTTATTGAGCTTCGGCGCATATTTTCATTTTTTTTGAAAGGACTGTTCAAGTTATGACTTCATACGTATTTCTTACAATTCGACTTGCCGATGAATAAGGAAATGAGAAATTACAGTAAAATTGCCTGAAAATGTGAAATTTCAGTTATTTTTAGAGAAAAATGTCGAGAAAGTTCTGCTGACGGCTAAAAATAATCAAATTTTTGGTCTACATAAATAGTTTTAGACCATCCATGGCGACTACAAACTATTTCAATTAGAAACTATTAATAGAGGTTTATTTTTGGAATCTGAAAAAAGAAATCACGAAATTTGAGTAAAAATTTCATAGTTTAGCCTAAACTCATTTATCTAATAGAGCGAATTTGCCAGTGCAGCTCTTGTAATCCGCGAGAACAAAAACAATTTTATTTTTTAAAGTTTTTTGCTTAAGAATAAACAAAGTCTAAAGATAAAAACCAGAAAAATTGCAGAAATCCGATAAAATGGTCTAAAAACAGAGAAAAAAGCCACATTATTCATCTTGTCCTCACAGAGTACATAAGATGTGCAATGAGCCTGCAAACCACGCATTAAAAAACGATTAAAAGTGGTATTGGTACTAAAAGACAACAAAATGATAATATG
The DNA here is from genome assembly GCA_003052745.1 of Caenorhabditis inopinata. Classification (NCBI taxonomy): domain Eukaryota; kingdom Metazoa; phylum Nematoda; class Chromadorea; order Rhabditida; family Rhabditidae; genus Caenorhabditis; species Caenorhabditis inopinata. Next base: position 9,772,054 of record AP018152.1, on the reverse strand, counting down.
TGTTAATCTAATAATATAATGGCTTTGAAATTGAAAAGTCCCAAAATAATAGCCGTCTGGGTCTCACCACGATTTGTTTGGCTTCAATCAATCCGCTTAACTTTCAGGTCGTTTGGCCAGTGTTGGACCGCAACACAACCCGATCTACCATAGTGCGGCCTCGCAATTGGGCTGAAAAAAATTTGGGTCAATGGTGCAGAAACTTCACTGTCAATGAGTAAGTGACTGAAATTTTCAGAGAGGGTCTTGGCACGAGACATCAATATACAATTGATGATTCACTAATAACAGAGTAGGGCGGAATTGAATTTCGGGAACTCGGAATCCGGAATCCGGAAAACGGAAAAAAAATTTTTTTACGGAATCTGGAATCCGGAATACGGAATGTTAAAAACGGCGGAATCCGGAATGAGGAATGCGGTAAACGGAATTTTAACCATTAATGAGGGAATCAAATGATGTAAATGCGCTCTGAGAATAAAGTATCAAAACTCATAGTTGAGCGGAATCAGATTTTGGAAACTCGGAATCCGGAAAACGGAAAACGGAAAAAAATGTTTTTTTCACGGAATCTGGAATCCGGAAAACGGAAAAATGTTTTTTCACGGAATCTGGAATCCGGAAAACGGAATGAAAAAAACGGCGGAATCCGGAATTCCGCCCTTCTCTGCTCTATAAACTGAACTCATCTTCGTGGGTCTTATCGCGAAAATCACAAACTATAAAAAGTAAGCAATTTTAGGCACACGCAATGCCCGCAAGGGTCTGCATTTCATCAATTCGATTGCTGTGGACTTCATGAGACCGAGTGCTGCTTTGCGATCCAAGGATGGGTAAGAACATAGATACGTGGGGCTAGTAGCCGACGTTTAATTTGTCTTTACCCCCCCCCCACAGACAGTGCAGATGTCAAACCCCGCGAAATGTCGGCTGCCAGACACTTTGGGAAACTAAACATTAATAACTTACAGGTTATCGTAATTCTGACGATCGTTGGCACTTGTGGAGCCATCGTCCTTATCTTCACCGCCCTTCTGAGATTTAATCTCATCTGCCCGATACCGTATTCAACAAAATCGCTACCGCCCACGTATACCGGAATTCAAGAATGATGATCGTTTCGATCTCTGTTCACACAATATTACGGGTTTACAAAATGCCTGATTTCTTTAGATGTTCGAAAAAAATAACATTTTCACGGGTTTGCGTTTTTCGTTTAATGTCACTCTGTTGAAATGTCATAAACGCTATATGCAAACGCGCTCCAACGAGAAACTCTAATTTCTCAATGGATCGTTTTTTGGATACAGTGAGTTTGACCATCTTGTAATAAATTTAGTGATGAAAATAATTGTTTTTCTGTAATAATTAATAAAGCAATATAATAAAGAAATTCCAGTGGCATTGTAAGCATTTAGAAAGAGGCATAGAAGAAAAAATATTTTGAAAAGGTTAAGATAAAATGTAAGAAATATGAAAATAGCTGCATTTCTTCCTGAAATTCCTCCTTGAAAATTTTGGTTTTGAAACGTTCATTTTCTATTTGATCTATTCGAACGATTTCTAATGATAAAGGCACATTTCGACATTTTGAGTGTTTTGGTCACTAATTACGAAAATCACAAAAATCGAAAAACTAATGCACAAAAAGTAATTGGAACGTGGCGACAAATTTGTTTTTTTGGATAATCGGACTATGTTTTATCGGAATTTCGAAAAATTAAACGATCCATTTCGGTTTTAAATTCCTGTGGCGCGCACTGATCAGTTTCAAAGATCGCATGTTTTACGATAAATTTTGAATGATGTTTCACTCTTCTGCTTATTGAGTACTTCATAATAACAAATGAATTTATTAAATGATCTCGTTTTCCGCAGATCTCGGATCTCGGAGAAACTCGGAGAAAGTTATTCCGCGTTTTTCGATTTCTCGTAACGAGACCCAAATGCCAAATATTATCACTTTACAAAATGTTTTAAAGCTGCATTAAGCAGAACAGAACGCGGAAGCCAAGAAAACAATTTCAGAATTCTAGACAAGACCAAGTGAAAAGAAACCAGTCGACAAAAAGAAACAATAATTATTCATCTTTTTTAATTTCATCGAAATTCTCTCTGACAAGCCGTCGTGATTCCAAATCCGCGGCTCGGATCGGCTCAACAGTCGTGTTATTAAGGAGGAGTCGGGAGCAAATTTGGGTCGAAACATCCAGCTCGATACCGTACCCAGCTGACACAAAGACTCCGCTCTGGAACGGAAAATGGGGATTTTTAATAACAAAATTAAACGAGCTTCATTGAAAAACTCAAATGATTTTCCTTTAAAACCAGTTATAATCTTCTCACCATAGAACTTCCCATCCTTAAAATATTCAATTTAGCAGGTTTCACAATATCAAATGGTATAAATCCAGGTGCTGATTTATTGGATTTGTACAACTGAAAATATAGTTGTTTTTTTTCAAACTTGACTGCATAGAGACTGACATCTCTGCAATCCTCAACAAATTTGTCAACTTCCGCCTTATTGTCGATTCCAACCGCTTCATAGACATCATGAAGAGCCATGTTTTTAGCAACGCCAATACTTGGAATTCCTGTGAGCGCGCCAACGTGGCAGGCCATCCCACAATCTATAATAATATAGGAATAATGGGTATTAAACAAAAAAATGTCTCACCTCTCGAATGGAACTGCCCAAATCCGTCACACAAAACTACGTCAGGTCGTAGCTCGGGTCTTTCCGCGATTACGGAACTCAAAAATTCAGCAATCACTTCAGCCTCACGGACCGCCAGGTACTGTGGGATGTAGGGTAGTTTCAGTATCCGCGTGTCAGACACCGTGGTCACATGACGGACACTTGGAAATTTCCAGAAGCTAACTGACACGTAAACCATGTTCGGGTTGGTCTTACTAGCAGAGCTATCGATACCAGCTACCATTTGTACGTCTTCCACACCATCTACCGTATTCACCGAGTATGCGACGTCACGAATCAGTTTCTCACGGAGTTGACACTTTGCCTTCTGCCAATAGATTTCCATGATTCCACCGAAAAAAGTGCTCCAAATGAGGGAACCGAAGATAACAGTAAGCTCAATAGCGGTCAGCACGGAAATCGCCATTAATGGGGCGAAAGGTAGGCGAGACGAGAGGAGCCACTGAAAAAAAAATAGTAAACAGTAGTTTTATTTAAGTGGCAGGAACCACCGCTCCACGCAATTAAAAAGGTGTGGTAACACGTGTTTCGCGCAAGGTGAAGGGAGCTGGTGCATTTGTTGTGTCTCTCTTTTTTTTTCATTTATTCAGAGTGCTTTAGTTACACTGTTCCCAAGTTTACTAGTTGCTAACTTCATTTTTGTAGCTATGGCAGTTAGTTCTGTAAGCTGTGCTACGATTATCGAGATTTCTAAAAGGGGAATAGGGCTAATAACCTCCAATTACCGCCAATTACCATTAGAACGGCTCCAACGACTTAAACGATATAAAGTTCTCCACAAACTCGAAAACTGTCCAAAAAGGGGAAGACCTAGCACTTCCATTACTCCGAGGAGAATCATGGCTCAAATCAAATGTGAAGCTCTCCTTGCTGGCACACGCCAAAATGTACATTTGAAGATGCTCTTCATCTCGGATGTCGAATTTAACCCACAAAACCATCGAGATTTTTCTACGACTGGAAACGAAGCAAAAGGATGATAAACAAATTTTCTCACCAGAGCAAGTCATGGGTTTTGGATCAATCACGTCCGACGCGGCTAATTTATGTTTTTTTTTTGTTTTTGTGTTTCTCATTTTTGTGGAAACCGGTATGAAGGTACAAGGAATACTACTTGGAAAAAAAGCACGTGCTTCCGTGTACAAAATCAATTCGGAAAATGGGTTTGCACATTTCAATAGGGCTCTAAGCATGATTCTAAGCATGGTTCTCAGCCAATTTCCTTCGTTTCATTAGCAGCTCTCTCTCCTGACATAATAGTGAAGAGAATTCAAATCCGGTGGTGTTTTTCAGTCAAGAGTCCAAGCACGTCCGCATCCCAATTTGAAGACATTAAAGAAAAGTTTGAAAACGAAATAGAGCAAGTTATCTCCAGAATACCTTCGTGCCACAGTAGAGGCGCTCCCTGAGACGCTCCAGGATGACGTGATGAACAGAGACAACAGCAAACAACTTTCATAATTGCTGGTTTATAGTCGTTTCAATAAACTATAATTGAATTTTTCTATTCGATCTGATATATTTTTAATGTTACATCACTTTTAATGTTTCTATTAGCGCACTATATAGTTCATTGAAATCACAGGAAACAGAAAATTATTAAAACTGTTTCCTTACTTTTTGATTACATTCGTTGTCGTTTTTTAGAGTAAGCTATACCCATTCAGCTACTCACCCCCCCCCCCCCCCCCCCCCCCTCACCAAACATTTCTTTAATGACTGCAAAATGGGATTGAACAATCGACGGAACACCAGGTTTTCACGACTTTTGACTTGAGTGCGGGAGCAGAGCCCTGTTTGAAAGACCAAATATATAGGTCAACAAGAGTGAACCTGGTCTCTACATTTGACTTATCCTAGAGTGGTTCCAGCAAGAAATCTATTATTTTAGGAATTGAATTCGGATTCGACGGAGAATACGTATTCAAATTCTATTTTTGCTGCAAGTCAGCAAGGAGTGCTTTGCACTGCTCTTTTCTCTTTTGCTCCTTTCTGATCCTGTAGAGGAAATACTCATTTTTCTAGTTCTGTTTCACTCGATAATATTAATACACAAAAAAGGATGGTATACGGTTTTTCAAGGTTACCGTTTAATCCTTCGAGAGATTCCGAGAATTTTTTTATAGAATTCGCACCTTTACTCTCATTACTATTTTTATTATGGTAAATCGGTATACCGTATTGACTACAATACCTGAAAATGTATGTTAACGACTAGAAAAGTTGAAAAAGAAAACGGTAATTAAAACATGCTGAAAGAAAATAATATTGGTGCCAAAAAGGGCGCTAGCGTAGCCATACTGTAAACCATGTCTATGTCAGCATAACTTCGAATTTCGATGGGAACTTCTACAACCTTTACGTGGCGTAGAAGATGAATTCTCTTCTACATATCCGAAGGAGATCGACAAGCAGAGTCTCAGTTGGCTAATGGGTATACGTGTCATATCGGGTCGGAGGTAGCGCCCAATACTCTCTGTGACCCGATAGTTCCAACTTTGGCTTAGCAAACCATAATAGAATAAAAAAGTACACAAAAATTGCTGCAAACAGCAACCAAACTACCTCAGCCCTATTGCAAAGCCTGGTTAGCTGTGATCCGCGCCCACACAAGCGATTGACGGACCAAGTAACTAAGTAAGTGAGTAGTTTTACTGTAAACCATGTCTATGTTTGAATAACTTCGAATTTCGATGGGAAGTTCTGAACCTAAACCTAGCAAGCCCAAATCGAAATTTTTTATGCAATATGTGCAATGTGAGCATGCTCTGGTGAACTGGAGTTCTACAGTTGCCAAATTCTATAGAAACAGCTACTGACAGGAAAATGAGGGAATTCCTAGTTTGTCGTAGTAGTTACCTTATGAACAAATGTGTTGTAAATCTCCACAATTGCCAACAGTGTCCAACTTGCCACATGCCTCCATTGCAGCATACCGGACAACGGCATTCTGGTGTATCTTCTGAAATTTAATAACTCAAATAATATCTAATGATATTAGAAATACGTGGAATTCACATAAAATTGAAAACAAAAAAGGACAATGTAAATGTAAGAATGCTCCAAAGAGATTTTCAGAAAAATCAAACAAGGATGCATGTACGCTGAGAGATGAGCTGCTTGTCACTCTAATCGAGCAGAAAATTAGCGGCATAGTGCAGTAGTTTTAACGAAGAGGAACTCACTTTAAAAACATCAGCTGAGCACAGAAATATGTTCCACAAATTGCATATTTTAGCAAATTTTCGAATGGAGTGAAGAGAAGTGGAAAAAGTGAGTAGGAAGCGATGCAGGAGAGATGTACCAAATGCGAGTGGTAGGTTGGGTCCTACAACTCTATATATTTAAGATAATCTATACTAAAATCGGCTCTTCCCCCCAAAATCTAACCTTAATTGTGTAAAAAACTAACATTAATTGCGAAAATCGTCATTGGCACTGTAATGAGAATAATCGCTTTCTCGTGAACATGGTATCCAAAATAGAAAAATGAAAAAGCGGAGAATACGGCGAGGCGAGAGAAATCAGTCGGTGAGCCATCTGCAGTTGTTTCAGTGAGAGAACGGTTAAAATTTACTCGGATATTCATTTATATTTTTATAATTAAAACCTAACTTGTGTTCTCAGATTTGTACCATTTTTCCATTTGAATATAAACCCAGTGAGCACAATCACTGACGACAAAACAACTAAGCAGAGAGTTCCGATGGGTGTCACATTGGGCAAAACACTATGGGAATACTCCTGAAATATTGAATATTAGGTTTTCCAGATATTCGAAGTCGAGAACTGTAAGTCAGCTTGTGTCTTTACGGGCGTCAGCATGTTTTACTCGCGTCTTATTGTATATATTCAAGATTGTAAACCTTGGTACTCATTGTTTTTATGTATTTTTCTTTGTCTTCCTTTCTGATTGTCCTACCTGTACTAATCCCGAAGTATATGTGGGCGCTTCAAACTTTCCGATTTTCAGAATACTTAAAATTCTATAAAGACACAAGTCTATGAAATTGTAGAGTGCCCAAAAATTTGGTGCCCAATATGCGTGAGTCAGTCCACGAGAAACCGGGAACAGACGCGTTGCAATGGCTTGGAGACCCTGAAGGCCGGCAGCATTGAAGAACGGCAATAGGGAGATGGTGAACGGGAGAAGCAGGAAGGCGGCCAAGGTGATAGCTGAAAATAGATTCTCAATGTAGCACATTGTTAAACGAGGAGGATGTTTTGCCTTTAGACACATTTTCCCACAAATTTTCAGCGAAACTGAAGTAATTCGAGAGATAATAGAAGACGTATCCAAGTGCGTAATAGACATAGATATGCTTGAAATTGATCAAAACTGAGAAGGAAAGGGCGGCCTGAAGAAAAATTGAAAATAATAAAGCGAGTCAAGGTCTGGCAACTTGATGCGATTTTCCCTGCTGTTGAGTTTGAACCTGGTTAGTCAGATATCTGATTTTGCTTCTAATTACATAAAACTCGGGATTAAGATGACCAAAACAGTTTTCTGAGTTGAATTACCTAGATATCACTACAGCTTCAGGTTTACAAATTATAAATATAGAATATAAACATAAATATAAAACAGCACTATAAATTTTCAACATTTTGTGGCTAAAAATTTTAATATTTTTCGTTTAATTTTAATAAACGTACCTAATAAATTCTAAGTTTTAAAATAAAGCGTAATCGATATTCTAATCTGAGAAAAATCAATAGTTGTTGTTCAAACTACCGGAAAAATACTTGAATAATGATAAGCGTAAACCGTCTGGTATATATTATGGAACGAAGGCACCATGCTTTCATAATTTAATAGTCATTAGTCATTAAGCATTTCTGATTTTATACTTGTTAAATGCTGTTTTTAATTAATAAAATTTGCAGGCCTTCGATTATTTCTTTAATAAGAAGTACAATGAAATTCAATTCAATTCACTGACCACAAGCACAAGGAAACCATTTTATTCGCTTTTCGAAGAGGAAGACTTACTGCGGCTTCGTTTCCCGCGCAATACTACCAATTCCAAAGCAGGCATTTTTAGCAAAAAACCAAAAAAAATCAGGATTTAGAATTCACAGAAGCGAATCTTTATTTGAAACTCGTGGTGATTTATAGATCTTATAGTATTATGTTGCGTCAACCAGTTTCGATGCCTAGTTATCAAACGTCGTGCAGGGTCAACGCTATTCGAGGAACTTAAACTCAACCCGAATCGAGCTGTCTGTGACTGAAGAAATTGAATTCGACACGTTGAATGCTTCCGAATGATACTGTTATAATAAATGGTTGTTTCAGTTCCCTCTACTGTACTATTTGAAAAATGAGAGGATTGTCGCGGCTTCGGCCATATCGGCAAACCAAAAAAAAAAAAGATATTATGTATTTCTCAAATTTAATAGGATAAACCTAAACAAGCTATGATAAAAACAAAATAAAGTAAGAAACGGGATTAATGTAGATATCAAACAAAAATTCAAGCAAAATCGACGGCACTTGCAAATAGACAAGATTTTCAATAGGATATAGATTTGCATGGCATACATTTTTCAACATAGTCATCTGAAACGAAAAGGACCACAACTAAATTAGCAAGCACTACCGGTTTTGTTTTTGAAAACCCTAACAAGTTGTAAAGTTGTTGTTGTTGTTGTAGTTGTTGTTGTAAAGAAATAAAACAAATTGGCTTGAACGAGATGACCGAGGAGGTTGAAATAATAACGTCCACGACGGTCATTCCGACTTTCAATGAGCTAACTAGTAGAGCAGTAGAGCTAACTGAAACACCGCTTTAATCTCTCATACCAGTATTACCTACATATATACCGACCATTGAAGGTTTCTGTGGTAGGTATCGAAAATTATACATGCTCGGAATATAATCACTATGAGTATAATTCGAATGCTCTCCCTAGCACTGCTTTCAATTCGATGGGCCACGTTGCGATAATTTTAATATGCCGAAACTCCTTACCATCAAAAGTCGTCCCGAATCAATAAAATACATTGAAATCAAGAAGATTCCGGTAAGCATTGAATTGTATTGGAAATGAATAGAGTCGCATATCAGAAGGGCTTGAAGTGTTGCGAGAAGCACAAAGCAAGCTTCCCGTCCATTTTTTTGCAGTTTTTTCGGAATGTTTTCAACGATTCGAGGAGATCGAAAAGAATATAGCGCACAAGCGAATATCTGAAAAAAATAATAGTAGCCACTGAAGTATTTCCTTTGGGTTTTTCAGCAGTTACTTTATTTTAGAGAACAGCAAGAAACTTTAGATCAACTGTGAAAACGTTGCAAAATGAGCCACAATAATGATCCAGTTTAGCTCTCATCCATAAAAAATTCTTCCTTAAAAAATGCAAAAAATTGGATTTTTCGATTTTTAACAAAAACTGGTTTATTCCGATTTCACCCGGAAAATGACTTGTGAATAAGGTATTAAGTTATACAATTTAACAGTTAAAAAATGAACAAAACCTAGTTGCAAACCCTCGGGGTAATGAGGATGAGGAATGACGTAAAAATTACAAAATGAGGGTATTGTAAACGTAAATAAGCAAAGGAAGCAAGTTTCATAATCATCAGCGCATAATTGCAAACCCTCGAGAATCTTTAGATGCGGTAAACAGATCCGATCCCACGATTGCCGAAGCAGGACCATGTCATCCGACACCTTGTTTTACGGTTGGAGTTTGATATTTTGGATCGATACTGGTCTCTACTGGTCGTCTCACGTAAGATATACCATCCGATCCAAACAACATGAACATGCTCTCATTACTCAGCAAGGCTCGTTCCCACTGACTTTGAGTCCAGTTGAGAGGAACTTGCGCCCAGGCCACACGAGTAGCTCGATTGCGGTCAGAGATGTACGGCTCCTTCATAGGCTTTCTGCCAAGAAGTCCAGGCGATGTCGGATCGCCCGTATAATGTTTCAATTCGTTAGATGGTTCGTAACGCGAGCCCTTAAATGTCTTCTCTTCCCTGTTTGTTCTTCCGGTATTCGTGCCCGAAACGCCAACGATAAATTATCTCAGTTTGATAGTGCGTGGCCTCAGATTGAACAGTCTGCTTTGACCAACCTGATCCAGCTGATACCAAAAGAATGTTGATGCATTCCATAAATCAGTGTGCTGCAGTAACAAAGGACCCAGTAAAGAATCATCTTTTCTCTTGGCCCATTCCCAGTGCACCTTGGCAACGTATCCACATCGACTACGCCGGACCTATTAAAGGAATTTATTATCTGGTAATTGTAGTTCTCAAAATGGCCTGAAGTTGTTCCAACCACATCTATCACATCGACGGCAACAATTAACATATTGCGCCGTTTTTGGTCAGTTTGGAGATCCAGAAACTATTGTATCAGATAACGGAACACAATTCACTTCTATGCAATTCCACGATTTCTGCAAGGACCGAGGAATTCAACACACACGGTCACCACCATTCCATCCTCAATCGAATGGTCAAGCAGAACGATTTGTGGATACCCTCAAAAGGGCATTAGGCAAGTTAAAAGGGGAGGAAACTACAGATTCTGCCTTATATCTGTTCCTCCAGGGTTATCGCTCAACACCTTGCTCCGCCAGTCCAAATGGCTTATCACCAGCTGAGAACTTCATTGGTCGCAAGATCCGTACCTTCTTGGATCAACTCCTTCCCAAGGACCAACTTCCCATCTCGCACGACACAGAGATGGAGGAGCAGTTCAACAAACAGCATGGTGCCCGCTCCCGAAGCTTCAGAATGGGAGAAAAGGTACCATATCGCGTCAAATTGGTCAGACACTATACAAGGTTTTGGTCAACGACATTACCTGGATCCGACACTCAAATCAACTTCGTCGACGGGACGTTCTTACCAATTTGGGATCAGCACAATTTGATGTTCCACTGGATTCTTTGGATTTGATCGAGACCCCTCCAAAATCTTCTATAGCTACAGCACCGATCAACGTGACGACCCCTGTACCACCGAGGACACCGTCTCCGAAGCCACTGCGAAAATCGACAAGGATTGTGAAACCACCGAACCGGCTCATTATAAACCCATCCCAGAAGTCTTATAAATAATGTAGGTCCCTTCGTTAGGTTAAGTATTTCTAGTTTGTCAATAAGCTCTTTTTATTGTATTCATTTTAAAAAGGGGAGGTGTTGCATTCCATAAATGCATTAGCTGACCTACTTAGTTATGATCTACCCCAAGCAAAGAGGCGCGCTTATTAATACATTGTTATTGTTTACGCGCGCATATTTAGCATCTAAAATGTGACGTCATCACCACTATTTAAGGTGACTGATTTTACTTATGTTATGTTCATTTTACCTAGATAATAATAAATCTATTATTTATTATTATACGACCTCCAAGATGACCCAGGATTCAACAAATGTCAAGCAGTTTTTGATTCTCGATGGTTTGCAACTAAATATTGATCATTAAAAAACTATTTCTACTGTTTATTACCTCATTTACAAGTCGGTTTTCGTGTGAAATCGCAAAAAACCTGTTATTGTTAAAAATCGAAAAATTACATTAAAAAAATAGAGAAGACCGATGAGAGATAAACTGGATAATTTTTCCGGCTCATTAAAAGTTTATAGCTGAAAAATCAAAAGGGGTAGCGGCCGTTACTGTATATTTAGGAATTGTGATGCATTTTATGTTGTAGCGACTCAACTACGTCAGGAACTTTAAAAAATGACACACTTAGAACAGGTTGTGATTCAATTGTGATTTGTGCCTCCATCTATTAGGTTGGTGCATAAGTTTCGTTCGATTTTGGAAAAATTGTTATTGAAAATTTTTTACATCGCCAAGCAAATATAATTAATGAAAGTATTCACCATTATCATTGATGGTCTACCGCAATCGCCCTGGAAGTCTCTGGATTTTATCATCAAAGGACTCTGGCTTCTGCTGTGCAAAGTACTGAGTCAACTGAGTTTCGATGTCCTTCTTTGTCTTGAAAATTTCGCCATCAGGATGTCGTTGAAGATGGCGGAAAAGCGAAAAATCAGAAAGAGCGAGATCTGGAGAATACGGTGGAGGGGGCAAGACAATCCATCCACACGACAAGAAATCAGCATTTGTGACTGACTTGCAACGTGAGCGCGTTGTCGTTTTGAAAGAAAACTTTCGCTTTCTCTCCTCGGCTCTACTAAGTTTTTACAAATGTGTAGTGTAGACGTCAACTGTTATTGTTTTGCCTTCTTTGAGCAACTTCCAATACTCGATTTCTTGCACGAATCACCAAACGCACTGCATCACTTTTTTCACGTGAAGTTCGAGGTTCGGGACGTCTACCGACTGTTCATCTTTGTACAGCCACTAGCTTTCCGTATTTGCTTAGAGTAGTATAGGTATCCACTTTTCATCACCAGTGATTTGATCATTCAGCCAGGCTTGAGTGCGGTGAGAAGAGTAAGGAAACATACCGATGTCCACTCGGCAATCCTTATCATAGTCCTTCAAGGAATGAGGTACCCAATGTCCAAATTTTTTGAATTTTCCAAGGGTTTGCAATCCACGTACTACAGTTGCATGGCCAACCCCTAAGGCCTTTGACAATTCACGGGTGGTTTGAAACGGATCGGCTTCAATAGTATTCTTCAACAGATCCAAGTCCAACTTCGTCTTCCAATTCAAAATTCTTGACTTCAAATCGATCGGTCCGATGCTTGATGGTAGGGACAGTAGGAGATTTTTCTTCATATATTTCTTTCATTTTCTTGTGAATATCATGAATTTTTAAACCAGAAATGAATAAAAATAAAATGACATTTCGAAAGTATAGATGGTGAGGGACGGAAACAAGCGGCATGCTCGCGAACGACAAGAACGAGGAATGAGGCAAAGTGTGTAAAACAAGTCCGAGACATACTCTATTCAACAAAAAACATCCGCCAAGAAAAACAATTCCACTGCCGATATATCAGTTTCTTAAGTTTAACATCCAAAATCGAAAGAAACTTATGCACCAACCTAATATATTCAATTAGGGATTGATAAAAACTGCGTTAACGAAACCGCTTTAAAAGAATAGTTAAAAATTCTTTACTTTACGAGCTTGTATTTGTAACATTTTATAGTCAATTGTAAAACTTACATAGAAAAAATCAGTAAAAATCACCGAAAAACGCTGAAACTTCAGAATCTGCTTTGTGAGTTTTGGGGTTTCCGATATCTCCAAACATTCCTCAAATCTGGAATAATTTATTTTGACTAAATCGGTTGAGGTTAGCGTACCCCAGAATGTGTGCCACGTTGGCCAAAAATAGTTCGAAATAAGCAAAAAACGGTGGGTAATCTAGCGTCCATTGCGATGTCGCGTCTGTATACCACCGATTTAACGGCAGCTGCCACGTCAGCGCCATCCAGTTTCGGTGTACCTTTAAAAAATGGTAGATGAAATATGATTCATCAATATGCTCCGTTTTCCCGCACAAATTTCCATTACGTTACCGAAAATCAGCGAAATTTTGGAATGATCAAATTTGGAATTCTCGGAAACAAAATGCAGACGAATTTTAGGAAGATAAAAACCTCGAAATCTGTTGAAGTGTATCCCGGAATCAGAAGACTTTTAAAGGGGAAGAGAATCGAGATGATCAATAGACTCCATTGGATTTCTACCATTTTTCGGGATTCCTCAACTCTTCTGTGGCCCTCAATAATAAGATACCAATGTTAGCCAGCATTTATCAACACACAAATTAGTAGATATCAGCAACTCTCTGTTTAAAGTATATATAATAACGACCTAGAAAAAAATTATAAAATAAGGATATGCATCAAGAAGTTTATCATAACATATAAATATATTATAATAAATACAAATCAAATGATAAAACCAACGTCAACGATGAATGGTGGGGAATTCAAAGAATAGGATAAAATCTGGTGGTGACGGGAAAAAGTGGCGGAGAATAAAAATTTATGAATTGGGAAAATGGACGAAAAAAAAGATAAACAAGAAAAAACGAGTAGGGTAATAGGAAAAATTCCCGAAGAGCAAAAACCATGAACGAGGGTAACGGATTGGAAGCAATAAATAATTACTATGAAGAAAAGGCACGTTCGTCTGATTAGAATATCCGTTTTAATAGTGGGAGGGTGAAAAAAACGAGTATAAGTATAAACTATGTGGTAAAATATTAACAAATAAACGGGAAACCACCCCTTATAATTACAATTTTAATCGATTTTAGGTTTGTGTTCAAAGAGCTAATAGACGGAACGCAGTTTCGTAAGAACATTGACGTTGGTTGGATCATCCACAAGACTTCTACCAACGACGAGATGACCCCCAGGCTCCACCCACGGCAGTGGTTGGAATAGAAGATGGGCCCATATCCGGGAATTGCTCAGCGTTGCTTATATCCAGTTGCCATGGGGCACCCTTCATCTGGACAGCCACTGACTGTTGATTTTGACGAGCGTTTGACGGCTCTGGCTGACGCGGAGCCATGAATTGGTGCTGCAAAAGCAAAAATATGGAGACTAATTATTTTACAAGGTGATGAGGCATAATGTATTTCATAAACTAGGTAAAACAAGGGAAAAAACGACAATATAACATTATTATCATTGTTCCAACTAAAATTCTCAAAACAGGAACTCACTCTTGAAACGTTGTCCAACAAGAACTCCTCCTCTTCAGCACGAAGATAATCGATGCAATCGTACACATCATTCTCATCCTTTCCAGCGACGACAACCAAGTTCGGGTCCTCAGCTCCTTGACGAGGAAGGCGAATCTCAACGCGATAATCTTCCATCACCTTCTTCAGATTCTTTCCACGAACGCCAATGAGGCGTGGATGATACCTGGCATCCAAACTGATCTCCTGAGTGAACATAGATCTTAACTCAGAAATCATCTCCTCGATGGCAGCAGCGCACTCCTTAGCTTTCTCTTCGTATCCCTGAATGGTGATTGCCTCATTTCCGTCCTCACGTGGAACATTGATAAAAACTTTGTATTTCTCTTTGAGAGCGTTAATTGTAGCGCCACGTTGTCCAATGATCTTTTGATGGTAATCGGTTGGAACGTTTATAGTCATCGACCATTGTTTGAGCTTGCGGTCTTCGACCTGGGCCTCGTACTCGGCCAAACGTACACGAAGAACTTCAAGAACTTGATCAACGTTATCGGGATGCCCGATAACAGTGATATCTTCAGATGAATGGTCATTTGGAATAGAGATGTTGACGTCATAATCTTGCATAAGTTTACGTACCTAAAAATTAAACAATATGCAATTAAGTAACGGAAAATGTTTATAAAAAAAAGTTGCATTAAAATTTGAGTTTTAAAAATCATGTTAATGATTGCGAATATATATATTTGACAAACTTTGACAAATATTAGAGTTTAAAAAAGCATGAAAATTACTTACTGTCTCTCCTGCCTTTCCAATAATCGTTTTATGCATATCAGTTGGTAGTTGGATAACCTTAGAGATTGGCACCAAGGCTAAAAGGGCTGCTTTCGCCTCTTCTACCTTCGTGTCACGTCCAGAGATAGTTACCTGGTCGGATTCAACTGTCTCCTCACGATTGTTTGGAAAACGAATGAAGACGTTGTATTTTGACTGGAGTTCATGGATCTTTGCTCCCCGACCGGCAAAAAGCCCACGATGAAATTGAGCTGGAATAGAAACGGTATCGACGATCTGCTTTTCATAGTCTTCCACGATGTCTTCAATGCGGTTTTTGGCAGCCTCTACACATTGCTTAGGACCACGAATAGACACTTCGCTACTGCCGCTTCCACTCTTTGGGAAAGATATAACAACTCCTCCGTTTTGCTGCTGAATCTCCTTAACAAGTGTTGCTGAACGAGACAAGAAGTTCTTGTAGTACTTTGGATCAACAGTTATCGTAATATCAACAGTCTCTGAAAGTTGCTTGATAGCTTCTTCAAGCGCAGCCTTGGCCTTTGGCACATCTTCTTTTTTTCCGAGCAAATGAATTGTTTCTTTTTCAGCATCGCCATCCTTAGGAAACATGATACGAACATTGAGGGTATCCCGGAGCTTGTAAATTTTAGATCCTCCCTTTCCGATTAGGAAACGATGGAATTCTGGTTTAGCTTTGACAGTATCCTCAATGTAGTTTTCCTCTTTGTCTTTAGAAAGGGCAGAAAGAAGTCCGGCAGCTTTTGAGACGTCTCCAGCTGGTCCGCGAATGGTAACCTTTGTGGATTCTTTTTTCTCGGATGGGAAACGAATGTGAACACCACCACACTCATCTTCGATGTCGGATATCAAACGACGCCCGTTTCCGAGCAAACGAGCTTGAACCTTCGGTGGAATGTCCACGATTTCCTCGGCAAAATTGGCAAGCTCCTCCTGAATCTTGTTGAGAAGAGCGACAGCCTTCTCAACATTAGCTTGCTTTCCTGTGACAGTAATTTTTCCGTCGTCGGATCCATTTTCCGGAATATCAATGCGCGTTTCAGTTTCTTCACGAAGTTTGCGAAGTGTGGCTCCGCCCTTTCCTACAATATTTTTCAAGAACTCTTTGAAAACGGCGACAGTTTGTTGATAGTTATTTTCAGCCTGAAACATTTTAAATTTAAGAATTATTCAACTCCAAAAAAAATATCTCACATAATCTTTAGAAATTGTAGTGAGCTTTTTGAAGACAGCGTCCACCTCAGACTTGTCTCCACGAATGTTCACAACGTCAGACTTGGATCTAGCATCCGGGAAAATAACAGACACATTTGGATGGGCATCACGGATAGTTTGAACTCCTGATCCCTTTGTTCCAATTATTAGTTTGTGAAGACGTTGCGGAATGATGATGTCACGTGATTTCTCGTTCTCAATTTTGCTGACAATTGCGCGAATCTCGGCAACAGCTGCCTTTACTCCGTCTTTTTTTCCTTCGACAGTAATCTCATCCGAGTTAGTTTCCTCATTTGGGATGCTTATCAGAATGCCGTGTTGCTCCTTCAACTTTGAAATCAGTGATCCTCCGCGTCCGATGACGTGGCGATGAAGGCTTGGGTGAACCTTCAACTTTTCGATGGAGAGCTCAAGGAGAAGGCGTGCAACTTCCTTGCTGAGTGGCTCGAAGGCAGCTTTTACCTCTTCTGGAGATCCCTCTATATAAATGTGATCGGAGTCGTCGAACTCAATTTGAACATTGTTACGGTTCGGAACCAGAGTGGCAAGAGTTGCTCGTTTTGGTCCAATCAAATGCTTGTGAAGCCACTTCGGGGCATCAATAGATTGAGTGATCACTGAGGAGGCACGTTCAATGACAAGGGCCAAAGCCTTGGCAAGATCCTGCACATCGCCGATGAGGGTGACTTGATCGGATCCAGAATCCTCTGGTGGAACTTCAACAACGCATCCAGTCTTCTTTAGTACCTCGTGGATTCCACTGCGAGATTGCCCAACAATATAGCGGTGTTGAGTACAAGCCACGGCTACCTGGATGCTCGATACGTTTTTCTTAGATTCAATAATTTGACGAATCTCTTGAACGACGCGAAGCACTCCCTCCTTTTCCCCCGATACCGAAATCATCTCATTGCTAGCGTGTGGTGGTGGAATGTTGATTTTGACGTCATTGTTTGAGGTAAGGCGTTCATAAGTCTCATTGTGCGGCCCGCGAACAAATGGAACCAAATTCTTTGGGCAAAAGATATGCTCAGTGGCCAGTTTGGCTTCACGTTCTGAAACAGCCAATATGTGAGCGGCAGCACGTTGAATTCCTTCGCGTGGTCCAGTGATAACAAGGGTGGAAGATGCGTCATCACGTTTTGGAATTTGAATACGGCAGTTGGTCTCAGCTTCAAGATTTCTCAAAAGAGCACCCTCCTTTCCGATAAGACGCCCGTGATGGTCTTTTGGGATGTCAATTTCACGGGATGCCTGAGTCTGGAGTTCGCGGATAATACGGGCTCGTGCTTCCTCCGTCTTGGCACGCTCTCCCTTGACAACCACAGTGAGTTCTCCGTCTTTGGATTCGCTGAGTTCGATTCTGGTTTCTGGAAAAAAACACCTAAAGTTAAACTGTTCTAACACCGGCTTTAACAAAATAATCTCATTCGTACAACTACATTTATTACAAAACACACAAAAATTAAACGAACACTCACTGGTTGCGCTCGCAATCGCCTGAGCCTTCTTATGCTCCTCCGAGGTGTTACCAAAGCTCTTCACCTTGTTAGATCGCTCATCTGCAGCCAAACGGAAAGTTATGGTCACTTCGGTCTTGGAGAGGGTTGGGCGATTCCAAACATTTCGTTGTTTGGCAGTTGGAGCAGTGGCAGGTGCAGCCTCTGGCAGTGTTGGGAAATCGGAAGCATAGCTGAAGCTCATAACGGCTCCGCCAGTGGCTGGGTCGACTTCAACGAAGTCAGGTTGTTCTAAAAATTGCTTTGTAAATTATGTAAGCCCCTTTTTGGAATTTCAAAAGTTCAGAATCTTCTAGTAGAAACGTGAAAATTTTCTAACCAATATGTCCGTTGTCCATAATTCGTGTTGTCAGAAGGGTTGGCTGATCCGTGTACCAGGGGTCCGTCCGTGAGCAAGAAACAATCAATCCAATCAGAGGGAGAGCGGCGACAGGGTCTGTGTTGAGGTGACCTGCAGTGTTGACCGAACCGGGCTGTCGAGACCGTCCGAATCAAACAATATACCTACAAAACCAGCGAACGTTAAAGAGAACTGATATTTGCCCACAACATATTAACTTGTGAGGAATAGAGAAAAACCGAAAGTAGGAAAAGAAAATAGGAAAATTGTAAAAGGGGAAAACGGCGACAGTACAGCTTATCATTATGTTTGATTTACAGTGCAGTTTGTCATTATTTCTGACGGCTCAATAAGGGAGGACAACAAACCCATCCATCAACAGATTACCACAAAAACAAAGGCACGTGTCGAAAAATCGATCAAATATATAGGTCAGACATCAGTTGTCGTGCAATTATCCGTCCTTATCACAGTTTGACGAAAGGTGTAATCTTCCTTTCGTCAACGGGCACAAGCAAGAATATAAGGACTAACCAATTTTTCCATTTGCAAAAATGGTAACCTCGCTGAGAATAGAACTATAGTAGATATTTATGTCAAAAATTTTACAACTATTGAAACCAAAAATTCTCAATATAACCGTTATTTTGACAATCAATCCGAAAGGGAAAAACAGAAAAATAAGATATATACAGCATGCAATTCAACTTGGTTCCGGTATTAAAAAATAACTGAAAATTAAAAATTCTGCAGTTGTTTTAAATTAAAGCGGCATCATCTTTTGCAAAACTTAATTTTGACGGATTCATTAAAATGTTTTGAGGGGATTTTAATGACGTGGAAATGTCAAATTTGCAGAGGGAATCAAATGCCTCAAAACCATTGATTTTCTCGACAATTTTAAAAGACGACGACGGCAGAATTTTAACCAATTGATTTTGAGCGCTTATACTGATGTAGATAATGTTCAAACATTTCATTTTGCGCAGGGATAATCCGAATTATTTGCAAGAATTTTGTTTTCGGAAGAATCAAAAGTAGAAGCCCGACGAAGAAAGATCAAACACAGAAAAACGTGCAAAACAGAAAATTTAGTAACGATACTAGGTAGACGTGGTTGTGAAGTACATCCCAGGCAGGTGGATAAGTTAGGTCAGGGCCGATTCGGATTACAACCAGGCAAACCAATATCGAATACACATATACAAAGTAGAGAGACCACACAGTAAAAAGAGGACAGTTCTCTTCGCCGCCACATTCTTTCTATGTTTTCGTTGGAAAGAAAAAAAACTAGCCTATCTACCTTATGTCTCTCTCTATCTCTCCATTAACCGAATGAACAAAATGACACGCTGTTCTCGGAGAGTATGAGAATCTATACTTATGCCTCCTTTTCATTAACGACAACGGAATTGGAGACGACGAAATGATTGATACAAACAAATTCGAAATTTTAAAATATAATATTCATCACCAGAAATATTGTGATTTTGATATGGGTGGTTACCAAGCGTTCAATTGCCAAAATGTTGAAGAAAGCAATGTGAAGAATGAATAACTTGGAATTTTTCATCCAATTAAAATTAAATGAAATTTTTTATCGGTAGAAAATAGAAAAACAATTAATGCAAACTACTTATAACATTGAGATCAGAGACTAAATTTTTAGAATTTGTCAAAAACTCAGCATTTGCAGGGTTTAAAAAGAAGACTGTTCGGGTTAACACTCACGGGACGACGTAAAAAATATTTTCAATGAGATATCAGATATCAGACGATACAAACGTTAGAGACCCAATGCAATTTATGAAAAGAAAACTAAGACGGGCTCGATATATGACGCCCACAAATGGCAATAGATGGACCGCATTTAGGCACAAATGAATACCAGGAGATGAAAAACGACCTGTTTGCATGCCGCCGGCGAATTTGAGAAAAACCTATCAATACGACATGGAAACCACCTCATTACCTTTGTCACCACCATCGAAAAAGCACAATCTGGGGCACTGTGATCCCCACTCAAACGAGGTGAGTGAATAACAGTACTGGCCAAAAGGAAATTCGCCTGGAAGACCTCGTATCACGTCGAAGAACATAGTTTAATCTGTTTGGTACTGACGGTATCAAATGGATTCGCCGCCCGGTTGAATGTCGGTTCGATCCTAGCTACCAGCTCCAAACCGTCAAGCATGGAGGTGGTTAGGTGATGGTTTGGGGCTGTTTCTCCGGGACTTCAATCGGTCCCCTGAGAAGAATTACGGGCATCATGGATCGATTTGTGTATGAAGACATCTTGGAAAACACAATGAGACCCTGGGCACGGTCTAATGTGGGCCGGGCGTTCGTTTACCGACAAGATAACTTCCCGAAACACACATCGAAGCACATAAAGGACTGATCCCGACGCCGCCATGTGGATCTTCTGGACTGGCGCAGTCAACCTCCTGACTTGAATTCGAACGAACACCTCTGGGAACATGTCGAGAGACAACTCAGAGGGGCCCGTGCATCGAATGCCAATCAGAAATTCGATCAACTCCAATCTGTCTGGCATGCCATCCCGATGTCTCTGATCGACACCCTTCTCGACTCGATGGCAAAAAGATTTCAGGCGGTCATCGACGCCAAAGGATAAAATCAATAAAAGAAATTGATTTTAAAAATTGTAAGAAAGCGCACACACTGCGTTTGTGATTTATTCAGTTTAATAAACAGTTTAAGAAATTTGACAATAAAAGTTAATTAAAAAACATGATTTTCGAAGCAAAATATAGAAAAAATTCCAATATTCGCTTTAATTTTCGAAAAGAAATCACAAACGCAGTGTGTGCGCTTTCTCACAATTTTCAAATTGGCGCGTTAAAACGCCCTAACGAGACCCAAACACCGCCTCTAAACGAAAAATCACGTACTCGCGGATAGATAATACATCAATAGAATTAGGTAAACAACATACTGAAAAATGTTCCTTTATTCAAATACGTTTCCGCTAATAGACGATTCATAATAGCTAATAGCGAGATGTGCGCCATAGATGACAGATGCGCGTTATATAGATATTAAACACACGACAATCGACTTCAAAACCGTATTTATCATTAAAAACCCTAATTACACGACAACGCAGCGAACTGCCGGATAACAATTTTTAAAGCTATTTTTCAAAACTAGCTCCCATATATATATATGGGAACCATTTCCTGAAAACTGAGATTAGAGCCAGACCGAATAAGGCTAAAGCAGAGGCTGGTCTCGGAGTGAATATTAGAACTCATCATAAACCAATTTGACTGAAGTGCATCCCGAAAAGAGTTAACAAAAGTGATCTAATTATTGATGTTGAAAAAAATAGAGAAAGGTCAAGGCTATTCGTTATCTCATCTTCGAATCAGCCCAATATGATAGAAATCTGCCGGTGACTTGAATAGTAATCTAGCACATCCTTATGAGATACAAATCACCAAAATTGAATGACGGGTACACATAATGACTTTCCGAAAAATGCCTAACAAATGCACAGAGATACAGTTAAATGAGTGACAGATTACCAAATGACAAAAAGAGCATATACGTGTCGTGTGAAGGCGCCTAGAGATGACAGATGGCGCTTTAATGAAAGACCGAAAATCGGTATTCCTCGTAGGAATACCAGACGCTTGCAGCGATGGTGAGATAACGGAAAATTGATTCAAGACGCAAAAATTTAAAATGGCAACATTGATTTAGTAAACTTATTAAAACCAATTGTTACCCCAATAACGCAGAAACAAATATGAGGCGTGCTATTGGGTTATTTGTGAGCGGGAAATTACCAAAATCACGTAATTTTGAAAAACTAGAATTACGAGAGTAACACAATTAAAATGACTTTTCACACATTGTTAATAGTCCACCGTTTTTGTTAAGATTAAATTAGAAAAACAAATGTATTTACCTTCTTTACAAACAACAAAGACTTCGTGAATGACTCCAAATCTGTATAAGTTATAAATTCAAAAGTATTAAACGAAGTTTGAGGGCGTAATGATTTCATCCTCTGCACAATACCAGAAAAATTCAGGATAAAAGACGTAAAATTTTAATAATGCGCACCAGTGCGTTAGGAAACGTGAATTGGTAATGAATATTGTTTTCAAACGGTTAAAATCACATGAAAAACAAAAAATTCCTTACGAGCATGCATATACACAAGTGGTACAACACGAAGGTAAACCGAAGGTAAAACGCGGGTTCCAACGCACTGCAGCGTGGCAAATGTTTTCAAACAGGTGGATACGGTATCACTCGTTTCAGCTGTGTTCTAGTTTATTATTTTAGTGTTTTTCACAAATTTTTGTGACTGCTTGACGGTTTTTTTCCAATTTTACGGAGTTTCTTGGCGAGTTTCAAATTTGGAATTATAGTAAATTTTTATGGAATCTAAGAGGTTATTTAAAAAAAACCAGAATAATGGAAGAAATATAGAACACTTGATTCGGAAGCTTTAAACAATTAGTAGCTTCAATGCCTTTATAAGGCTTTTTTAATGGTTTTCAAAAACATTTATTAGTAAATCAATTTAAAATAGTGGTTAATAAAATTAATAATTTGATTATAGAAAAAACTGCGGGACTACTGCGACTTTTATTTGTGTAGTTTTTGTACGATTGCATTACTTCTCCGGTTTCTTTTTGATTTTTTGTACAGTTGAGATTATTATTTATTTTATAAAATTTAGAACATTCATCTGGAATAGAAGTATGGATGCCCGAAACATTCGAAATCCTTACCATGGAATAGACGATTTGGAGTCAGATTTTGGAGATGAGATGGAAAAAGAAACTGCAAAGAAAAAAAGGAAATCAGATGATCTCCAGAACAAAGCATCGAATTTTTCCACACTCCTGAAGAAAAAACGGTCAGAAGGTCGTGAAGATTTCGAAGAAGAGCATGGAAAAATGCATCGAAGAATGTCAAAAATGATGTCTATGAATGCTTATGATAGGCATAAAGAAATGATTAATCTGTACTATCTCTCCTATCCGGGATCTACTAAATTGTTGGATAGAAAACCACAAGTCGAAAAAACCGATCTAGATATCCTGAAAATTCATCACAAATTTATATGGGATGAGGAAGGTGCGGATGAAAGGGCACCGGACTCTTGGGAGAAAAGAATGGCGAAAAAATATTACGAAAAACTATTCAAGGAATATTGCATCGTTGACCTTTCACTTTATAAAACTAATAAAATAGGAATGCGGTGGCGAACTGAAAATGAAGTGAAAGATGGAAAAGGACAGCTCACTTGTGGAGCAAGAAAGTGCCAAGAATCTGCACAATTGGCTAGTTGGGAGGTATGTGTTCCTTTATTTTCTTGTAGGAAATGCAGAAATTCATAAAATCTTTTTTTTATTAAGCCGTTACCAATATTTGATTTTTGCTAACTAGTTTGAACATTTAACTAATCGTCTTTAAACCTATCTAAACTGTCTATTATCTAACTAATTTTAACTAATATCTCAAAAATTGCACTTACTTACTTAGTTACTTAGTTACTACACCGTTTTCCAGGTAAACTTCAGCTACAAAGAGGATGGTCGTTCTAACAATGCATTGGTTAAAGCGAGATTATGTCCAAAATGCTCGAATAAATTGAATTATGGAACACAAAAACGACTGGTGAAACGGAAGAAACGAGCGGTACGAAAATGGGAAAGAAAGAGACGACACGAGGAAAGGGAAGTCGATGACGATGTGGATCATATAAAAAATGAGGATAACACATATTTAGAAAAAGGTGAGGAAGATGTACAAGAATCAGCTTTCTTCGTCGAGAATTGCATTTTATTAAAATTTTCGATAAAATGTACAATTTTCCCGGCTTCTGAATATTTATTCTCCAAGCATTTCGAATTATGTTCTTAAAATCTGAAGAAAATTCGCTGTTAGTTTCCCGAAGAAGCTATTATTCGATGATTTTGAGAATTGCATTTCGCTTCCAGATTTAATAGCTTCTCATCGGTAAACACTGTTCTCAAGGGCATGCCTTGTCGCGTGCCGGCAAGAAGCGTGTTGAATTTTTGCAGTCGGGCGAGTTTGTTCCGATCCGAAAGAATAGCAATTTCTCGTACTCGGTATGGCTTCATCTCCATCACGTTTTTGACAATTCTTCTCACAGTCCGGTCTCTCGGTCACTTCTTCAGCCATCTTGCGCTTGAGGATAGCGTCTGATCCTTTCCCGAATTACGTTTACTCGCTCTGGAGTGATGGAAGTCACCAGCGGCCACTTCTCGGTCGATCTGTATTATCCCGATTTGCTGTGTCAATTCCGAGTGCTGAACGAATCTCAAAAGTTGTCTCTTCCTGCTTGTGCAGAGTGATAATTGAAGATCGGTGGATAGAAGAACCCGTTATTACTGAAAAATCTGAGATGGAGTCATAAAACTTTGCAAATCGACGAATGAAAAACAGGAAAACAAATTTCTAAAAAATAGCCCAGCACGATAACTCCCCCAACTCGCGCCAGTCTGCGTCAATGTTGGGGTACAGAACTTCTTCCGCATTCCGTAATCTCAAAATCCTATCAACAACTTTTTGTTTTCATGTTTTCATGTCGTGTTCTAATTTTCTTTTTTTTTTGAATATCTCTTCTTTATTCATTAACAAAAAAAAATTTCAGACCAACCTGGCCCATCCACCTCAAATTTCTCCGCCTCCACTGATGTTTGGGAAGGCCCTGCTCCGACTGAAACGCAGAAAACAGTGGATGATGAAATTGACGAATTCCTCGATGATCTCTTTTTATGACGTCATTCAATAATTGTTTTTCTTTAAAGTTTGTACATAATTTCACGTTACATATGCTTTTTTTTCAATCGTCATGTTACGATCGGAAGGCATCTAGCGGACGCTGTGTGACTGGAAGCGTAGTATGTATGTACTAGTAAACGGACTGATGGTCCAATTAACGTTTATCGGGATCTCTTCGTTTTTCTTTTGCCATTTTTTACTGAATAGTCTTAATTTTATGTTCGCGACCTTGAAATAATTTCTAACTGTAATTTGAAGCGCATTTGTTGTTCTGTTCAACAGATTTTTCATTAAGTGTTAAAATAAATTATCATTTTATCAAAACTAAATATAATAAAAATGAAAAGAGAAACTATATAAATTCCTTTATCCAATTTTAAAACGGCAAAGATTATAAACAAAAAATAACTTTCTTTTAAGTGGAATAATGGGGTTTCCATCATACCTTTCCGAGGTTTCTGAGGGTCACAAGTGCGCTCTACCGTTTTAGTTGAACTGATTATTAATGGGGTTATTCATGATGCATTTTAATGCAAAAAATGCCACTTTAATCTTATTCACGATAAGATTTTTTTTTTAATACAAAAAAAGTCATTTTTTGCATTAAAATGCTTTTCATGAATAACCCCATAAGCGAATAGTCTCGTCTGTCTCTCCAGGACGTTTTTCGAAAAACTCAAAAGAACGTGGTCCTTTTACGGGAAGGAGTCATGGTCACTCGAGTGCTTCGCAACCATATTTTTAAGAGGTCTCGGGGTACTTGGGATACTGTAGAACTATACACACAAAATCTAAAAAATTGTCATAAAACGATATAAACGGTCAAAATTTTGCTAATATAGCAATCTACATGTCCGTGTATCACATGTAAAATAATGTTTCATATGTGCAAAACTATAACATTGATAGACACAGTTTTCCAAGTTACTATGACATTCCAGAATGTTCTAGAAAAGCGGCGTAGCCGCAAAGTTTCCACTGGTGTAGGTATAACATATTTATGGTGGAGTACATTTGCATTGATTAAACAAGATGAAATTAAATTCACGCATTGGTACCAAAAATCAGACTCTAGTACTGAAAACGAAAGAGAACGATACGCACAGGATGAATTATAACAAATAATTATCGAACATTTATAACATTTTTATTGATTTAGAGGTGCCTGTCCCATTGGTTTCAAGTCTTTGGAAATCTTAAACTGACAAGCGGTAGCTTTTTTAATGTCATCTACAACAAGGTCTTTCCGTACTTCGATCAGTGTAAGCCCCTCCTTAGCGCTGACATCGAAAACTGCCATATCAGTGATAATTCTTGAGATGACTCCTTTTCCAGTCAATGGCAGCTCACAGGACTCTAGAATTTTCGGCTCTCCGTTTTTCGATGTGTGCTCCATTACTACTATGACGCGGGCTCCAGGAGCCGAGACGAGATCCATAGCTCCACCCATTCCTTTGACTAATTTTCCCTATAATAAGGAAATAATCGGGGTGAAAAGTATGATAAAAATAATTTTAGTGGTACGCGGCAGTCAATACATGCAGGATATACTAGAATTCACCATATATACAGTTACTATTCTCAACTTAATTGATTCCTCTAGCATTTACAGGCATAATTGAACAAGTCGTTTCTCAGATTTCAATATTAAATTATCAAACGGAAATCAAGCTTCAAAGTTTAATTTGAAGAATTTTTTCATGGCCGCGCGAAACGCTCACAAAGTTCAGTCTGCTGATTTCGAATTTCAAAATTAAATATTGAAAAAGGGTATTTTGACAAGATTATTATTCACAAAAATAAAACTGTGACTAGAGGGAGCACGGTTTTACAGAAAAGAGTTTTAGGATATTTATTCAGCACGCTCGCTATTGTCAATATCATTTTTCTAGTCAATATTTTTTCATATTTTCGTATCTTATACTTTTAAATTTGTAAAATCGCGGGTTAAACGAGCCGGGCAGACAAAAATGTTAACAACCGTGCCCAGTTGCTGAAATACTCTAGGAACTTTTTATGCTGCATATTTTTGATGGGCGATTTCGAATATTCCTTTTGATTAGAAAACATTTGTTTCCTTTTTTAAAAGAAATACCATCGATGTTCTCTTTTTAAGTTGATAATGGTGTTGTGTTAAAAAAATTGGTTTATGAGAAATGGAAGAGAAAAGTGAAGAATAAGAATAAGTAATAAAATATAATAGAATAATAATAAAATAAAAAAAAATAAGTAAGAAAAGCGATGAAAAGGGTGACGAGTGAATATTCTAAGTACAACGTTTTGTAAAACCTTCCGCTGCACAAATGGCTTTCAGAAAAAAAGGTGCCTTGGACCGTCTTTTTCCCTTTTTTGACTTTTCTTACCCATTTTTCATAAAACAATTTTTAACACAAAACTATTATCAACATGGAAAGTGAATATCGAAGCATTTCTTTTATAAAGTGAAACAAACGTTTTCTATTTAAAGGTAAGCTACTATTCTAAATCGCCTATCCAAAATACTCTGCACGCGAAATGCCTCGATTTAGAAATGTCTAGTTTCGAAATGTCCCGGAACCGGAAAAAAATGTTCTTTGTGCTACACAGTAAATTATGATATGGAAATAGCCAAACCGTGAAAAAAAGATAAGAAGTAGGCAGACAAGGAAACAGAGCTTTTGTTTGTTCACAGAGGAAAATGAACGTTTTTGTCATACCCATATGATTTTTGAAAAAGTAAGAAAAAATAGATCCATAAGTTTCTCTGAAGAATTGCTATACGGGACTGAAGATGACAACATCTTAATTTATCTAAATGTATTCCACAAGTAAGCATTAAAATTAAAAAATTTCAAGAAAAGTAATGCGGCCTGCTCTTCTGAATAATTTATTCGGCGCTAAATGTTTGGAAATTTTTACGTGATATTTAGAGGCATGAAATTCCTGACATTTTTGTTGATATTTTACGTGTTTCAGCTTTGTTCATATATTTTATGACCCATAAACAATCAGGTAGAAACAAACCGGAATCATCCAATTAGCCAAATCTCCATATTGTGAACACTGAAGTGCTCCGAGTACTGTAATATCCATATGGGATCCACGAATCATTGCAAATGATTCATCAGAGCTGAAGATCGAGGCTCCTTTGAGCAGTGTGATTGGCTCCTTACCCGCGTTAATGAGATCGGCGTCTTCGGTTCCTTTCCGTGGGTAAGGGCCCTTTCAAAATAGAGAAAGTTAGTCGGCCCGTCTGCAGAGACTAATTCCCACTTACCACTCCAACAATACCATTTTCACTTTGCAGGTGCACTGTAATTCCTTTTGGTATGTAGTTTGGAGCAAGTGTTGGTATTCCGATTCCAAGATTGGCATACATGCCATCTGTGAATTCAAGAGCTGCACGGGCGGCGATGATTTCACGGGACCTTCCGGCTGCGGAGGCGGATGGCTGAAAAAAATTTGAGAATGAATTCAACTTGTCAGTCTATTGAGAACTTGTACCTTAGCAATAGAGCAAATTTGTCACAAGGATAATTAATAGTCGAAGTTCTTAAACCTCGTCAGTCAAAAATTAATTTAATTTGGGTTTCGGAAGCACTAACCTTGACAGGCCCTTCCTGTGCGTACATTGGTCTTTCAATTGGTTTTTTGTAATTCTTCCCAAGAACTAAACGATGACAATAAATGGATGGAATATGGACATCATTTGGAGGGATTACCCCTGGCTCAACGATCTCCTCGACTTCTACAATGGTGCATTTTGAGGCTTTGCACATTGGATTGTTGAAGTTTCCGGCCGAGTATCTGTAAACATTGGTTGACCGAAATTCAGTTTATTAAGTACATTCTATCGAGGTTAAATTGAAATATTGCCGTTGTACGAATAGATGCAAGATAAACCCACAATTGAAATTTGTGGAAAATGGGCAATACGAGTACGATTTCCAAACTCTTTTAGAAGTCTAAACGTAATTGATGAAGAACTTCAGTTTTTAAAATTTCATACCTAAATTGAATATTTCCTAACGTATCTGCTCTCCACGCTTTAATTAATGCAAAATCTCCCCAAATTGCCTCTTCCAGTACATAGTTGACTCCATTAAACTGTCGCGTCTCTTTTGGTTTGCTCGCTACTTCAATCTTTCCTTTCTCCGTTTTACTGTATCTGATTGGGGCTCCGCCTTCTTGAATTTGAGTACCGTATCCCGTTGGAGTGAAAAATGCGGGTACACCTGCTCCCGCAGCTCGAATTCTCTCAGCCAGAGTTCCTTGTGGAGTGAATTCCAGCTCAAGTTCGCCGCTGAGATATTGACGAGCAAATTCCCCGTTTTCTCCGACATACGATGAGATCATTTTTTTGATTTGGCGAGTCTGGAAACATGGTTAGCTATTGACAATAAATAAATTCGAATAATTACTTGAAGCAGAAGCCCAAGTCCCCAGTTATCCACTCCTGCATTGTTTGAAACGCAGGTCAGTCCTTTTTGCCCGGTTTTTGTTAAGGCTGATATCAAATTTTCTGGAATTCCGCATAGTCCGAATCCTGGAAGATTTAGTTTATATAGCAATAGTCAAAGTTTAATCAAAAACAAAAAAAACCTCAAAGCACACATTTTGAAAGCTTCGGCTTGTAGCGACAAATTCGTAAAAATTCGGTTATGGCCGGTAATTGCAAGATAAGATAAGTGATTTTTTAGACTAATGCTACCACATGTTTCGAATTTTTAACAGATCTTCGTTGAGTGGAAGGAGAGCACATCTACTTCTTACTAAGCGAATAGTTCTTTCTGTGCGTCCGTCTGTCAGTCCCGGACGTTTTTTTAATAACTCAAAAGGACGTGGTCCTCCTATTTTGATATGCGGGATGGAGCCATGTCCACTCGAGCGCTTCGCAACCATATCTTTAGGAGGTCACTGGGTACTTGAGATACTGTAAAACTATACATACAAAATCTACAAAACTGTCTTGTATCACATGTAAAAAATAAGCTTCATATGTGCAAAACTACAATTTTAATAGACATCGTTTTCCAAAGTTTCTAAAACATTCCAGAATGTTCTAGAAAGCTCTAAAACACTTCAGAACATATTAATTAACCTAATTAGAATATTTAATCAAAGTATTATTATGCCTACTCTAGCTTCGGTCCGTGTTAAGCTCGTGGCTTCTAATTAGAGTAACGTTCAGTTGCCTCAAGGTGCAAGGTGTTCAATTTTTTTATGTAAAAAAACTCGCTGCCGAATGGAAGCGTGAACTGTCTGGTTTATTTAACACAAAATAAATAAAAATTACCTCCAACTAACAATTTCGCATTATCCGGTATATCCTTTACCGCTTCTTCGGCCGACTTGAAAATCCTCGCATTTTTCGATGACGTTATTGAGATCAGTCTCCTCTGAAGACTGTTTCTTGGCAATTTCCCAAGAAGGTTTGCGCAAGTCGATGGAGCCCAGATTATTGAGAAAATCGTCATTTTCGAGGATCGACAAGTGACTGAAAAACTTGCCTTTTAAATAAAAAAAACGGAAAAAATATTTGTTGTAACAAATTTGATAACAATAAAATGCGATTCTGAAATTTCGGAAGAGCTACTAAGAAAAATTGAATTAAAAACAAGCATTAGTTGTTTACATAGGGTTAAACATAATGCGAAATATAGCATTATGAAATATACAGTTCTTTCTTCTTCTTCTTCTTCTTATCTAATGGAGCAGAAAGAACAAAACAGAAAGAACATTTTTGGCCGCACCGGTCATGAAACATCAGTGATCGCAAATGCGATCTCATCAATGTGCAAAATGTTGTCTAGCATTATTAACAATGAAGCCGATTTTTACCAGGAACTTGAAAATTTGAATTATGTTGTGTTCTCGCTAAGGAGCCTATCTTAGTATTTTAAACAATTTGAAAAAATTTTCCAAAAAATACTATAAATTTCGATGAGACCGAAAGCAGCGAGTCTTCAAGAAAGATGAGCTTAGCTTGGTAGAACTATTCTAGGTTGGATTTCTACTTGGAGGCGCAATTCAAGGATTCTCGACCATTCCTGTTGGAAAAGCTGGCAACCATAAACAACCGAGAAATTATAGTCAGAAGAAAAATGATTTCGAAGATGAAATTCTGAGATCAATGGTCTTGATTACGAGCACTAGCCAACTGGTTTTCTTATCACTACTGTCTTATTTCTTCACAGTTGGCCTACGTGTCAAGAATTAGAAATACAAATAAATTGTAGACGCGGATTATGGAGTTGGTGCAATATGAAAAAATAATACATGAAAAAAAAAATTAAAATCTGGCACTTCTTTTTTTTCTATTGAAAATTGTTCTGCATACCCATTTGTTAGTTTATGGGGTTATTCATGAAATGCAATCGTGAATAACATTAAAGTGGTATTTTTTTGCATTAAAATGCAATTGTGCTTTTCATGAATAACCCCATTAATTCTAAATGGCATTATCATTAAAAAACGGGAACAATTTCATCACGAAGAGAAAATTTACACTTTGGTAGCTTAGAAAGCCATCGGACATCAATATATATTTTCCACCTTTTTTGATAAACATCGATTTTTGTGGCTGATAATAAACCAGATCCTAACGTATAGATTTGTCTTTAGAAATCGATTTTCTGTGGTTTTTCAGGATTTATTTTGGAATTAAAGCAATATCATTGAGATGTCGTTGTCGTGGACCAACATTTCAAGGTACACAAGCATTGCTACACATATTTTATTATTCACTACGATTTTTCAGAGAAATTGAAGTACATTTATCAACATATATCAGGAGAGTAAACGCGCCTGAAAATGTGATAAAACTGGGAAATTTAATCCACAGCGGCCGGGCTGGAAACACGTAAAAAGTGAAAAATTCTTTCAAAAATAAGAAGCATACGTTGTGCACCTCTGTTGAGCGCATAGGATCTCAACTTATGTACACAGAAACTCAATCTTTGTTCTTTTACAATATCTATTCATAGAGAGGCACAGAATGCCAAACACTTTCACGAAAAGTTGCAGTAGCGGCAGAAACACGTGGTGGTGGCGCTACGCTTTGAAATTCTGCTGCCGTGATGATGAAAAGACGAAGGATTAGAGATAGTTAAAAAAGTGGGCGGGGCATACGTTTGATGACGTTTGACGTTTGAACTGTGATCTTTGGGCGATGGGAACTGGTGGCACACGAGTTTAAAATTTTTAAATATGACGTTTTCGGTTTTTGATTTGTATATTTTAAAGGAAGACTGTCCATCGAAATATGGGACAAATTTCTGCATTCAGCGACGAACCATCAGATGAGGTTTAAAAGGAATTAAGCATTTACGGAAAATGTTATTATAAAAACTGACCCACATCTTTAAATCGCGTAAATCTGCTATTAAGCGGTGTAAAACAAGTTATCCTGCCCGCAAGGTTATTATATTGTAGAGCACTGATTTCAGACGAGCAAAATTTCTGCATTGGCCCTAGACCAGCCTAATGATGCAATAGTGCTCTACTGTACAAACATTAAGCCCTGCCAACACTTGGTCAACGTGGTTTTAGATGTGCTAAATATTATATTATACAGGTAAAGGAAGAATGCGTGTGTTGTGAAATGATTCCTACCGAATACGTTAAAATTTCAGATACAAATATTAACAGTAAAAAACAGCCATTCCCTTTCTGCTCCACATGGGGTTTACAAACGTAACCAATTAATTGAATAACAGGCTCCTAATTTTTCTAAAATTCCGGTGTTTCACATGAAAGTTTATAAATAGCTAGTGGGATCGCTTTTGGAAAACAAAGAGAAGAACAGAATTGAATTTATCAAAAAATTATAAGTCTATAATAATTGCTTTAGAAATTACCAATTCCAACGATACAAAAACCAAGCAACAGGCACGATAAACGACGAAAAAATTCCCAGGGGAATCCAGAGTTTTCTTGAATTTGTCGACTTTGTCGCGATTTCAATGTTATTTTTAGGTTGAATTAAGTGTTCCAAATCCTCGATTTCTATTAGCATTAAATGGGAATTCGCACGGAATGATTGGATCATTCGGAGCAAATTTTCGGTGTTTCCAATGTCATTGAATCCTAAATCACGACGTTCTTCGAGGGAGTAATGGTTAAGAAGACGTCTGAAACAACGCGATGTGGAGTTTTATAAATATTAGACTTAATAAAAAAGTAAATGGAAAATTTAAAAGCAGAAGACCGACAAAATTGCTTCTGTTATAGCTGCATTTCGTTTTATAACAGATTCTAGGGTAAATGTGCTATTGAAGAATTTCTCAATCTTTTTGAATAATTTAACACGATTTTATTTAGAATTAAAGGGAATGAGTAAATTGCTGAAAGAATGATTTTTTTCGAAACTATATTTTTTTTCTGGAAAATGTTGTATTTTTATACTTACCCACAATTGATCATCTGCTTTGTAATTTTTTGAATAGCCGTTTCAGAATTAGTCAGGATATTGTGAAGACGAAGGACGCAGACGGATTTTTCTCTGAAAACTTGAAAGCTTTAAGATTATCTTAGCATTTTTCGGAAACTTTTGTAACTAACTTATATTTTACAATAATTAGAAAATTTTACAGCTTAAAAATTTATTGTTTTTTTTTTCTGAATAATGGACAATTCTGGAAATTTCTTTGGCATTTTGCATAATTTTTAACATATAGATAAAATTACCGGCCATTCTCCGAACAAGCGAGCTTATCAAAAATTCGGTTAGCGTTCCAATTCAAACCGACCAATTTCTGAGATTTTTCTGAATTTCCTTCGTCACCTGATTCAGAATTTCCTCGAAATCCGGATTTTTCTGAATTTTCGAAAATGTTTTTTTCCAAGAACGAATAGGGATACTTGGTTTCAAAGTTTTCATAATCTCCGAGCGGCTTGTTCAGATTTGCCACGTCTCCGAAATTTTCTGACATTTTACTGTAATATAATTTTCAAAACAAATTTTTGAAAAAAAAGCTTACATCATTCGAATGTCTTTAAATTCTTCGTCTGATTCTTCAAAATCTGACATTTTAAAGATGAATTGGTTTTTTTGGATTTTATTAAAAATTTTAACTGCTTATTCAAAAATAAATTTGAAAAAAGAATAACAATTGGTGCATGTTTGCGTCACAGTGTTGAAATGGTTGTTTAAAATTATTTATCATTGCTTGAAACAAGATATTGCTGAAAATGATTTTAGAAATATTTTTTAAAACAATCTTTTTTCCATCCGCACATTTTCATGTGTTTTTAATTTACAAATCTTTTTAAACTTTTTTTGAAGAATAACATGTTTATCTCAATACTCATAAAGCTATTTGAAACAACCACCAATTTCTGATGGCCATGGCCCAGAAACTCCTCGTCCCCAAAGCGTTATTTCGGAGTGTCGTTGGATGACCTTCAGGAAAGCTCCTATCTTCTTAACCTCGATGGTTAAATTTTTCCCGATGTCTCATTTTGCTTATTTGCCCCGTTTTTTTGATGATTTTAAAATATTTTCTTGGAGCTTTCTATAAATTTTGCAAAGATAGTGGAATTCATGCTAAACACCATCACAATTTCAGAAAAGACATGGCAGAACACCCAATTACCAGTGTCGAAGAGGCGATGGACGTTGCACCTCCGTCAGTTGTAAATAAAGTGAACAAAGTATGAAAAAAGTAACCACGCGGAATCTTCCTAGATCTCCCTAGAAGCGTTTGAGTTTTGAAGCCTGAAAAGTAAGAGCAGTTGATACTGATTTGACAGTGAGGCAACTTGCTACCTTATTCTCCGTCCACTTTCCACACTTGTATAGCTTTCCATCACACTTTATAGTTTTAGCTGAGGCGCGAAAAACATAGTTGTGTTACATTAAATTATATTAAATAAAATTAAAAAAACATGTTATGCATTTTAATAAATTGTACATATATGTAGAAGTTTTTCGCATTTTTTGACGGATTTTTCGGTGCTTGCAGAGCTAGTTTTTCTTGTTTTTTACCTGAAATTAATTTCAAATTTCAGCCATTTTAAGTAAAACTATTATCCAATGTGCCCGAGTTACAGGTCAAAGGCTACCAAATCTCTCAAGTTATCGAAGCCCACAAATCAGACACAAAAACACTCGCTCTGACGGAATCCTCAGTTGTGATATCCGGCGGGCGTGACGAATCAGTTAATTGGTGGGTCAGGAAAAGTGGAAATTACCAGAAAACTATGACATTTCAACAACCGAAATCAGTAATTGTGAATTCGTTGGCATACGCGGAACTTAAAGATGGATGGCGTCTTTTTGTGGGACGCAAGGATGGAACGATCGCAGTTTATGCTTCAGGGAGCTCCGAACCGGTCCAGGTTTTTAATGAACATTCACAGAATGGTAATTTTTTACAAGAAAATTTTAGAAAAAAATGTCTATAGTTTATAGAAGACTCAAAAAAAGTATTTTTCTTTAAAAATATTAAAAATTTCCATTATTTTTAGCATGAATATGCTTAATTGCTGAAATTAATAGAAAAAATAGTATTAACAAATAAACTATGTTCCTGACAGAGTAATAACAATACTTTCCCAAATAATATTAAAATTCCCAGTTTGCTGTCTACATATCAACAAAAATGCGACACACATGCTCAGTGGATCATGGGATGCACAAGTCATAATATGGCCAATTACTGAGCTAAATAAATCGAGTTTCACTGTGAGTGTTAAAGAAATTAATTTAAAAATAACCTTCAAATTGTCTCGAAAAAATCTAGTTTTTTTCCTCTTTTCAGGCGCTTCGTTGTTCAGGGCACGAGCTCTCCGTCTGGGCACTGGCTTCATTTCCGGACCTTTCTGATACCTACCTTTCCGCCAGCGCCGATAAAACCATCAGAATGTGGCAGTTAGATACGACAATCTCCATTTTCAAGGGACACACTGATGTTGTTCGTGCTCTAGCTGTTCTCTCGAATTCGCATTTCTTGTCTGCTGGAAACGATGGAAATATTATTCATTGGGATACGATCTCTGCGTCCATTTTGGGAAAATTTTCCACTAATGCTCATGATTTCATTTATAGTATGACTCTCAGTGACTCTCATATTATCACTACTGGGGAAGATGGAACGCTTGAATTTTGGGCTATTGAAGGGGAAAAGGATGGGAATTTGAGGTAATATTCAGATATATTTCGGTGGAAATTTGGAGCATTTTGCAGAAACATTTTGATTCTATATAAAACCTGTATCGCGGCCTAGCTTTTAATTTTTGCAATTTTTTAAATTCATATAGTTTTATGGCGAAAAGTCGCTCGTTTTTATGTTGCGAAAGGAATCCTAGCGCATAGTTGATTCTTCGCAGCTCATATTGTGTTAAAATAGTAACTTTTTCTCTTACTAAATTTTTATAGAATTTTCTCCGAAGAAGTCATACAACTTCCGTCAAACACCACCTGGGACAGTAAAGTTCTGTCAAACACTGATATCGCGGTAGCTGGTAGTAACGGAAGAATCTACATTCTCTCAAATGATCCAGAACGTCAAGCATCTCAAATGGTTAAAGAGGCTTTTGACGCAGAAGTCGTCGCCAAACTAACCGAGAAATTGGAGCGAGTGAAAGAAGATTCGGCTGACGTTGTAACGATTAAAGTGGACGTTGATGATCGGCCGACTCAATTGAATCTGAGATATAAAAAAGGAACTGATCCGTGTCTTTGTGCTCAGGAGTTCATTCAGGAAAATCAATTATCTATGCATCATTTGGAGGAGATCACCAGATTTATTAAGGTGCACAGAGAGAAAAATTGCTCAATTGCAAAATTCAATAATATTTATTTCAGGAGCGAATTCCAGAGGCACGCGCGTACGACATTAAGTCTAGCAAAAAAGTGCGAGTCAATGGCGAAGAGTACGATTTCGCGTTGAGCGTAAATCTCGGCAAAGATTCTCCAGAATTAAAGATGCCATTCAATGTGAGCGAAAGCCCTCAGTTTGCTGCTCAGCGGTTCGTGGACAGAAATCAGCTGCCTGTCCACCTGATTCCCGCTTTGGCTGGAATGATTAGTCAAGAGATGGACAAATTGGGGAGAGGAACGAGTGCCCAACAGTTAGGATACGAGGATCCCTTCACCGGACCCGGTAGATATGTTCCATCAGGTATACAATTTAAAAAAAAACCATTAAAAATCGTAAAATATGTTAATCAGATGGGAAAGATTGCCGATATTACGGCTAAATAATTTTACGAAAAACATATATAGGAAACGAACATTTTAAAATGCCCGTGATTGGATGCTCTTTTCGACTCCAAGCTACTATTGATCCTATTTAATTTTCCATGAAGCCTTATTTTTTCACGTTATTTATCATAAATTTCCGGTGGTTTTTGTTTATTTCTCCAGTTTTCTAATTTTTGCCATTTAGGATCCTCCAACTCGAACACTATCGGAGCCGATCCATTCACTGGATCCGGCCGCTATGTCCCACAATCGTCGTCCTATAATAACGGAATGGATACTGGTTTTTCCGGAGACCCATTGACAGGCGAGGGGGGGTATCGTGCTTCCCTAGAGAACCGTGGAAGCGCTGCAGTGCCACTATCATCACTGCCGCAAGACAAAAAGAAGCCGAGGGGGTCACTGGTACCAGTACCGTATTTTTATATTGTAAGAGAATTAGAAAATTATGAAAAAATGACTGATTTGATTAAAAATTCAGAAAATGTATATAAATAAAAGTGGAAATTAGAATTCGTAATTTAACTGAATTATGTGCCTACATCTGGGTGTAAAACAAGCACTTTATCAAAATTTTGTTCTTTTCCACTGATTTCTATCCGATCTCGTTCATTCGATCCTAAATTTTTAAGTGTAAGCTCTATTTTTTGTGCTAGTTTTGAAACTAAAACTTTGAAAACAATTCGCTATATTTTTTTTTGCATAACATCGTTTTTTAGATGGGGTTGGCCGGAAAAGGCGATAAAGCAATTGCGAAATTTAAAGAGTTCAACGAGAAGCAAGATGCCTTCCAAATCTCACCTGATCAACTTAACAGCCTGGAAGAGCTATTTTTGCTTCCGGCCTCCTCAAACTACTCGTCGGAGATTGCTCAAAGTGCCTTTGAAACTGCTCTCCAATGGCCCGTGGAGCACTTGACTCCTGTTCTTGACTTCCTCAGAATCGCTCTTACGCATCTATCGCTGAATTCGTATTTCTGCGATGGAGAAAGAGGGCAAGAGCTCATGGGACGGCTGATTGCTATTCTGGTCTCTGATCCTAATGATGTCCCATTGAAGGTTCTGGTTTGTAGGTAAGAAACATTCTTTTGAGTTATTCAAAAAAAATTCGGAACAGACAGACGAACACACAGAAAGAACTACTTGCCTAGTAAGAAGTAGATTTGCTATTTCACATAAAATGTTTTAAATGTTCAGCCGTTAACTAGAAACCCTCTGATAGCGCTTTCTGCTTTTTTTCTAGAACTGTTTTAGACAATAGCGCAATCATCAAAGATATACGGATGCAGTGTGGGTGGTTAAAAGACCTTTTTCAAAAATGAAGGCATGTAGGACGTCTAGAGGGTAAGATAAATTCAGTCAGTTTTTTTCAGAAACGTAGTAATACATAAGTTCATTCCAGCAAATTCAGACCGGTCCGTAACATATAATTAATAAACAATCTCAGCTAAATAAATATCACCAACTGTATTCCATGGTCCGTTTTATAATAAACATCCAGATATAAATCCAATTAAAATCTTAACATCGAATCAGAAATTTGCAATAGTCGGGCTGACAGATTCCTGGTCGATTTTATCCGTTCTACTTCCAAACTGTTCATATTACTTGATAGTTGTCTTCGAAGTGAAGCGTCGCAAAAATAACCGAGATCTTAATTTTACTATGAGTTCATGTTTACAGATGCATCGGAAACGCATTTGCCCATCCACCTGGACGTAATCTGTTCGCTTCTTTTGAACTATCAACCTTGGCTCCTTTGGTTGTTCGTCAAGTGCTAAGTGAGAAGACTGTCCTTCAAATCTCAGCTGCTACTGCTCTTGCCAATTGGTCATTGGCACTTTTAAAACAATCGGAAGAATGCGAGCAGTTGGGACCAAAGGAGGATTTGTTAAGAGCTATTTTGAATGTGAGCAATGAAACATTTTGAAGGAAAATGTGCCTAAAAATTAAAAAAAAACTCCATTTTATTCAAGAAGTGAATAAAAACAGCAATATAGCAGGATATTTGGCAATTTTCACTCTTAATTGAAATTTCACAATTTAAACTTTAATTCGCTCGTTTTCCTTCACAAACGTTAATTAGCAGCGAAAAAATCAGGAAAAGTTGTTAATTCAGGGAATCGAAGGTACCGACTCATTTGGCTACTTGTGTGAGGATGCTATCATCAAACTTCTTCAGGCCATTGTTACAGTAATGTGGGGAGATTCCTCGGTTATTCGAGTGAGTTTTAAATTTGAATTTGTTGATATGAAAATCGTAAAGCAGTTGCAAAATACCATTTTGCCCCAAAATTACTAAAAATAAAACGCTTTCAGCTCGGCAAAAACCGACAAATCGCCCAAATCGCCGCTCGCATAAAGGATGCTGTGCCCAGTGACAACGGAAAGTCAATTGCCAGGGATATTGTCGAAATGACTTATGCGGTGTAGAAAATCGCTCACTGTGACTCCTTAAACCCGATCATTTCTTCTAAACATTAAATGTTTGCTGGTCGTGTTTCTTAAACCTTTATGTGTATATCGTTTTGATCCCCTTTTTCGTTTTCTATCTTATTTTTAATTGTAAAGACTAGATTGTAGCCTATTTTCTTATTGAATAATTCTTCTTATCAGATATTGATTATAAGTGATGAAAATGATGGAATTTCGCCTACTTTCTGTAATTGTTTCTATATTTTCTTCTCAATTTTAACGGAAAATTTGCCAGAAATGTCTTTCGCTTATTTTTTGTAATTGAAAGCAAATTTTCGGTCATATTAAATAAAATTTCCCCATTAATGCGCAACCATCTTCAGAACTCGTATGCCACAGCGAAAAACAGCGGCGATTGTGGTAATTGGAGATGAGATCCTCAAGGGTACTACAAAAGATACGAATTCGCATTTTTTGTGTAAACGGCTGCACAAATTGGGAGTTAACATTAAGAAGGTATGTGCCCCGTTGCATGCAACTGTGCTCTATTTTGCTCTATGGATATATCTTATTGGAACAAATTGGCCATGCTTGTTTAGTAATAACAGGTTCTGGGACGGCTTATGCGCTCTGTTGAAATACTAATAATGTTGAAATGTTGAAATACTGAAATGGCTTAAAAGTTTTAATATTCCAGTACTCTTTGAGTAATATGAGGTGAAAGTATTCCGTTATTCTAGCAATTTTAAAAAACTTCCTCTGTACAGTGCGGTCTTATTTTAGCCGTTGTCGATGTGTTTTTTCAATTTTTTTAAATTTTCGTTTGACTCAAACTTACTCATTAGATCACAGTCGTCGGCGATGATATCGTAGAAATTTCTCGCGAAATTCAATCAGCATCCGAGACGTACGATTATGTGATAACGAGCGGAGGAGTGGGACCAACTCATGATGATAAAACATATTTAGGTATAGAAAACCGGAACAAACAAATTTAAAAACATGTGAAAATTGCAGGCATAGCTCACGCTTTCACAGATCAACTCCATTTTTCCGATGAGATTCAGCAAGCTGTTAACAGATTTTTACCGATATACGCCTCGAAAAAACAAGCGGCGGGCGCCGGTGAAGGACTCGCAGAAGTTGTCAGAATGGCCACGGAGAAGTTGTGCACGGTAGGAAATCTCTGACAACATAAAAATTGGCTCTAAAAGCCAGATTCTTCATGCGATAATGTATGTCGCGACATGAAGTTCGTTCCTTCGGTAAACATTTCATATTGAAAATTCAAAAGCAACAGGAGCCTGTTATTCTTAATTTTAAGACGTTTGCAATATTCTAAAAAGAATTTCGCAATAAGGCTCAAAATAGGAAATTATTTTAATAAAGATTTTCCTTTTCCTTAAAGATTTCCGTTGGTGATTTCAGATTCCAAAAATGTCGGAACTCCTATGGGGAACCCAGAAATTAAATGGCTCCGTGAGTACGTTTCCTGTTGTTCGCGTGGCAAACGTGGTCGCCCTTCCGGGAGTTCCAAAGTTTTGTGAAAGAGCATTCGATGAGCTCCAAGATCAACTGTTCCCTGTTGAAGAGCGTCACTCGATGTTTTTCGAAACGGTGTACACCGATCTAGATGAATTCGATTTTTCTCAAAAATTGACAGATTTGGCCGCCCGATTCGAGGATAAGAATGTGCAGATTGGAAGTTATCCGGAATTGAAAAATAAGTACTGGGCTTTATTAAATTATTTGGGGACCATAGGGCTTTTAGAATTTTAATAAGTTACGGTAACTCGGTTTGTGAGCAAAAAACTTTGAAGCATCTAAAAGAAAATTTCTCTGTAATAAAACAATTCTGCTGGTTACTGTAATTTTGTTTTTATGTAAACGAAGAAATACATCGTATCCTATCAAAAAAAAAGCAGCAGTTTTATGAAAGGTGTCTCCATTTTTAGTTTTGAAATGTTCAAAGTTTCTAAATTTCACCATTTTCTTTATTTTGTTAACGGAATGTCTGACGGTGTACAAACACCAGCTGCCGCGTTTTCGGTTTCCCGTTTTTTAATTCAATTATTTTAGAAATTTACCATAAATTAAATACAATGGAACTTAAAATATTTATTCGAAAAAAGTATGGAAACCACAGGAGAAAACACTCTTTTATAGATTTTTCAAAACCAAACTCACTATCGAAACCGAATCGGCTGCGATCCTGGAAACAGTAGTTCAAGAGGTTCGAGACCTTCTTCAAGGACACATCGTCTACTACGATTCCCACGCGTGGAAGAACACTGTAATGAAGTGGGCTGCCTTTAAAAAACGAGAAATCGCGGCGAGAAGCATGGATTTCGTGTTGAAATTGGAAGAGGCCGAGAAAATTGTGGAGGACATCGTTGGCAAATACCCTCTCGAGCAGATCGCGTTGTCCTTCAACGGAGGAAAAGATTGTACTGTGCTCCTACACCTCCTGAGGCTGAAAGTGGATGAGTAAGTGAGCGGAGGTAGTACTTGATTTTTGCCATCTGCGCAATTCTG
Organism: Caenorhabditis inopinata; assembly: GCA_003052745.1. Taxonomy (NCBI): domain Eukaryota; kingdom Metazoa; phylum Nematoda; class Chromadorea; order Rhabditida; family Rhabditidae; genus Caenorhabditis; species Caenorhabditis inopinata. The sequence goes on along the minus strand of AP018152.1, from coordinate 9,729,902 downwards.
AACATCTTGCTCAAATGTTCCTTTCATACGAATCAGTATTTAATAATCTAAAATTGCGAATATTAAAACTCGGAATCCTAAACATTTTTTTTTCGATAGATTTAAATATTATTATATTATTAAATCCCTGGAAGTTTTCATTTTCAGAAAGTACGGACCGTCCACTGCAATTCAAGGATTTCATATCATGGTGGAGGATCAATTTCCGGAAGCCACTCAGTTCATTATCGATGCTGCGAAGTTGTAAGTGAGGGATACTACGGCACCATTAGTAAAACTGCCGATAAGTATTATTCCAAAAAAATTGGGTCTTCAAGAGAAATTGAAAAAAAATTAATTTCCCTTACAGCTACAACATCCAAGTTCTCGAATTTCCGGGACCCTTAAAAACTGGTCTGGCCACTCTCAAAAAGATGCGCCCATCGATAGTTCCTGTACTAATGGGTAGTCGTGCTACAGATCCTAATGGCAAATATATGAAAACTCCAGTAGAATGGACAGATTCAGATTGGCCGCAAGTTTTAAGAGTTTGCCCGATTCTAAACTGGACATATACAGATGTATGGCACATGCTCAGAGGATTATGTGTACCCTACTGCACGTTGTATGATCAGGTACAGAGAATTTTGAAAATAGCGAATATAAGGAGTTCAGCTAGATAATTATTGTAAGAAATTTTCGATTTATTTTATCTGAAATGTACGCCAACACCTCGAAGCGCCGGAGCATATAATTAAATGCAAAACAAGTATCAAAAAATGCTGCGTTTCTGTGTCTCCAAAATTTCAAAAAAACATTTTTTTTCCAATAAATGCATTTCCGAATTTTCTCGTACGATCTAAAGTTTTTCAAAAAAAAAAAAACAAAAAAATGTCTGGATTTGGATTTAAATTTTGCACTGATCTCAAAATTTTCCACTAATTTGTGATATTTTCCAGGGCTACACGTCACTCGGCGGACGTGACACCACAGTGAAACATCCGTCGCTCCGAATCGTGTCTGCCGATGGAAAAGAGCTCTATCTGCCAGCTTACAAATTACGTGATGACGCTGAGGAACGTTGTAATAGATCGAATTTATAAGATAACCACTAGTAATAAAGCATTTTATAATTCTGGTTAATGATGTTTTTAAAGCAAGCTGCGGTTGCTTTGTTGCTGGAACATGGTTTTGAGACTTATTTCATCCAACCTCAATTTCTTTGTCTAATGAATTTAAATCCATTTATTGCTTCTATACACAAAATAATTCAAAGATGCAACATTAGCTTCTATTGCTATTGTAATAAACATGATCGTCTCTATATCAAATCAATTTTCCCGGATCATGGTAATTATCTAAACTCTACAGAAAAGGCGCCGTATCCACTTCTGCCTTTGAAATCCAGCGGCGAAGATGGTCTCTAAAAGACTGCCTACAAAGTTCTTTTCAGCTCGCATTGAGTACATTCCTGTAGATTTTCTTGTATAATTTATTTTGAAAGTCTAGTCGTACGAACGTTTTTCATTAATTTAAATTAATTGATCTTCGCATTATATTCCCTTGTTTTCTTATTCCGCCATTCCCGCCTTTCGAAATTCGAATATATGTTTACTCTTTATCGATAGACCGATCTCGGTCAATCTCTTATATTAGTATGATCTCCCCAATTCTTATTTAATTTTACTACAAATAAGCATATACCACAGAGACGTACCAATCTACTTGAATTATCTACAAACCGACCATTCCACTATGCCACCATTTTTTCTTTATCTTTCACATGCAGTAATCGTACTTTGTGATACAAGTTGAAACAAACAATATGATTTTTCGTTTTTTCTTTTATATTTGAAGACTCATTGATCAATTAGTTCGGTCATTTCCTTTTCAATGCCGTTTCTCAGTTTACATTCTGTTTGTTCCTGTGAAGACACCGCACTGAGCCCATGAGACACTATTTCTTGTTTACGGTTCGAACAGCCTGTATTGCAACTTCAGTTATTTTTTGTTCACATGTCGGTGTAATTCTCTAAATAATGTGCGATAAGAAAGAAAAATTACAATGTTTTACATTAATTTTTTACTTTTCTTGATGTTATTTCGCAAGGAGACACAGATAGACTCGCATTGCTGAGGAATAATTTCCGTTGCTTCGGTATCCGTGATCATGATTGTAGAATACATTTTTTTCAGAAATGATTTTATTAGGATATGGACCGTATGCCCTTTTGGGCTTAGGCGGAGCCATCATCTACGCTAATCTGCCGACAGACTGGACAATCGGAGCTGTTGCTCCGAGTTATTCTCATTTGGCATCAGCCCAGCTGTTCCCGATTAAAGGTGGACCGAAGGATTGGGAAATCGTCAAGAAAAGTCAAATTTTTACGGTATGACAATTCTCCCTATTGAAAGTATTCCTGTAAACAACTTTTTTAATATTCAAAAATGAAATCACTTATAAATTGTTCAGTTTTTTAAATGGTAGTTCAAAAAGATTAATCTTTGCATTAGGCCGGAGCTGTATAGTACACTTTTAAGGCGAGCTCTTTGTTCGAAAAAGGACCGATTTTGGTGATGGCTGTTCGCCGTCCGGGATGCCTTCTCTGTCGTCGTGAAGCTGCAGCATTACAAACACTACTACCGCTACTCAATGAAAAGGGAATCAGATTGGTAAGCAAGGGCAAATACCAAGTGCGGATTTACGGATCGCCCTTTCATAAGAAATGTTTTTTCCGTCTGGAAAATCAGTTTTTTTTAGTCTTATTAAAATAGTTTTTTCTTTAAAATCAGTGTTTGCGTACTTTGGGAGTCCCCCTCGCTCTCACATTTATTTAGCCGTTTAAAAGTGTGTGAATGAAAAGTGAGTAAAAGTCAGGCGAGTTCAAAAACCTCTATTAATCAAAAATTCAGGAATATTGCGATTTTTGGTTTCTGCTCATCAACGGTTTGTGAATAATATATTTTAATTTTTCCGATAATCTACTTACCATTCTCTTAACGAATCGCAAAAAAAAATTAATAATAAACCAAATAATTTCCATGTTGCCAATTATTTAAAGGCAGCTGTCGTTCACGAGACGCGTGGCGCCAACGAGTTCAAGAAGTGGTTTACGGGAGGCGAAGTGTATCTGGACAATAGTCGTACTTTCTACGGCCCAAAAGAGCGTTGGCTGCCAATTTGGATGGGACTTCTTCGTTTCGGCTTTTATTCGAATCTCTACAAAGCAAAGCGGTCTAAGATTGAAGGGAATTTAGATGGAGAGGGAAAATTGCTGGGAGGTAAGGATTAAATTGGAAAAAATATTAAACATGCAATTAAAAATTATAAATTCTCAAAAAAAAAGAACCGGTAATTGTTATATTTTCTACTCAGAATAAATATTTATTTGGTTATCAATCTTAAGAGAAAACAAGGGCTACGAGTTCAGCAGAAAAACGATTTGTCGTTCACCGTACTACAGCTGCATCTATACTTCCCTTTCCGCCGGAGAGACCGAAACATTGCACAATGAAACTTTTCAAATATATCGAATAGAAATCTCTAAAAAAATTATTATTTTCTTCAAAATTCCTGCCTCATGTTTTTGTTTCCAGGTGTCTACTTAATTGCAAACAACGAAATCGTCTACAATCATCTGGAAAAGGAATGGGGAGATGCGGCCGATCTTGATGAAATTGTGGCGGCAGTGGAGAAGTTGTCAAATTGAGCTGAATCATTTGGAGCCTGCAATAACTTATTTACGTGTATCTTGAAAATATTATTCTCACAACTTTCCTGAGTTTTAACACACTTATCTACTGTCGGTTCTACATCTTTGAATGCCAAATTGAGAAATGATGCTTATTGTCGTCTATAAAACTTGATTCTAACTTTTTTCTTCTCAGTACTGTACTGCTAGCTCAGTTTCTATTTCATCGGGCGCCTTTTAGGCCTATTCAGTTTTAAACAATTATTTTTTGAACTTGAATAATGTTGTAAGAGAAGGTAAAAATACGCAGAGCTATTTGATTCTTGCGATGGATTCGAGACAGGTATTTCCGAAAATTTTAGCTAACTAAATTAGCTTTGAAGGTAATGGTGGCTCCTTCTCAATTCCGATTTTCAATTGCGGAATGTGCAAAGAGAGAGATGACTTCTTCGAAGATAGAAGCTAGGCGTCGGAAAATCAGTGGTCAATCTTACTCTAATTCGGTTCAGAGAGCTAAGAACTTTGAAGGACAAGAGGAGAAGCGGTCGTCCGGTGTCTGTCACGACTTCTTATGCCGTCAAAGCTGTCAGAGAGCGAATTCGGAGGAATCCCGAGCTGCCATAGATACTTCTTTAATCATAAATTTAGAAGGAATCACATCTTTGACACCTTTGGACACCTTTGGTTTTTATGGAACCAGGTACGAAAGTGAATCAGGATTACAATATCAACGAGATTTTGAGAAGTCATGCTTTCATGTTCCCAATCTCACTTTGGATCGCAAAATTGGACTTTACAGCAGGACGGAACAGCAGCTCTTATAACCTGGTTCTCATTTTTATATAATGAAACTGAAAATTGTTCGAAAAAAATTTTGTGAGCGTGTGCCTCGAGGGCGTGCCACTCGGCTTCTGTACACCGATTTTAAACGAAGTTTATAATATTTCGATACTGCGGTTCTTCACCGTTTGGACTCCTATTTGTCGATTTCCTTCTTTTCATTGTTTTTCGTACTTTTTCATTTTCCGCAGTGCACCCTCTAAACGATATGTTTTATGTCCGTTTTATTATGGACTTGTTGCGATCGTTATCGCATAAATAAATAAATTCATATTTTACGTGAACCACCACCCCAGTGTTTCACGTCACACGTTTAGTTGCCCCACTTTTCACCCTATAAAAGGGTGGCTTTTTCTTCTGTTTAATAAATTGGTTATATCTTGGAAACCAAGGCTTCCCTTTTTTTTTTTTTTTTTTTTTTTTTTTGATTGTGAAGAATGGATGCGGAAACAAAAGAAGCGTTTGCCGTCCTACTCAAGATGCAGAAACACCGCCAAGAGGAAAACGAGGATTTGAAGCAGCTTGTAAAAGCACTCATTGCTCTACGCAACGACAAGGAACAGATTGGAGGAGCAGAAACCCACGTGCAAGCCGTTCAGAAGTCACCTGAAGGACAACAGCAGCAGTCAAGAGGTCGACAGGACAAGGATTCCAACCACGAGCAAGTCCAACCGACACAGAAGTCAATATCAGGCAAGCATCCCCACCACCCAATTTCCAATGTCCAATTACCAATTTCCAAAGGGAAGCCTCCATCACCATGTCCAATTTGTGGATATGATCATTGGCGGATCGATTGCAAGCTTGACAAGTCAACCGTGTGCAACAAGTGCAAGAAGACTGGACACATATCTCGGATATGTACATCGTCGTCAAACAAGGAATACACAAGCAATGCTGTATTTATCGCTCATTCATCTGCTGGCACTGGAAACAAGATTTATTTTCACGTCGTCATCAATGGAACACCTATCCGAATGCAACTGGATACGGGCGCCGAGCAAACACTTCTGAATACGAAGGATTGGATTCGTCTAGAGAAGCCAAAATTGTCAACACCGACGGTCAGTCTACGTTCGGTAAACAGGACACCAATTGAGGTCAAAGGACAATTCTCATGCGATTTCGTCATAAATGGACAATCGGGATCAGGACAATGCTACGTTGCTGAAACACCATCGCTTCTCGGAATGGATTGGATTTCTCAAAGCACACTTTATGGTCAACTCACTCATCACGCTGTCAATGCCGTTCATCAAATCAAATTCAATGGTTCAACTACATCACCAAAAGCACTGGAAGCAGAATTAAAATCAAAATTTCCAGCTGTATTTCAATCGGGACTGGGTCGTTGCAATAAGGTCAAAGCCGCATTTCACCTCAGATCGGAAGCCATACCGACTTTTCGCAAAGCAAGACCCGTACCATATGCCGTGCTGCCTAGAGTTACGGAAGAACTAGAACGACTACAAGGACAGGGAATTATCAGTCCTACTGATTACTCTGAATATGCAACCCCCATCGTCGTCGTAAACAAGAAAGAAGGTTCGATTCGAATATGCGCAGACTTCTCGACTGGCTTGAATGATTCGATCGAAATGCACCAACATCCTCTACCAACTGCTGAGGATATCTTCACAACTCTCAATGGAGGGAAATACTTCTCGCAAATCGACTTAGCAGAAGCGTATCTACAGATTGAAGTTGAAGATCAATGCAAGAAAATGCTGACAATCAATACCCACCTCGGACTATTCTACTACAACAGGATGCCATTCGGTGTGAAGACTGCCCCAGCCATTTTTCAACAAACAGTAGACACTATGATATCAGGACTCGCTGGAGTCGCTGCGTATATGGATGATCTCATCATCACTGGTTCTACTATCGAAGAACACAATGCTCGCCTGCATGAACTGTTCAAAAGGATTGAGGAGTACGGATTTCGTGTGAAACCTGCTAAATGCTCATTTCTGCAACCCGAAATCAAATTTCTCGGGTTTATCATCAATGACAAGGGACGTCGTCCAGATCCGACGAAGATCGCTGCAATCACCAAGATGCCGGCACCAAGGGACGTCTCTCAACTTCGTTCATTTCTTGGAATGGTTCAATTCTATGGAACATTCGTTAAAGATCTGCATAACTATCGTGGCCCACTAGACACCTTGACAAAGAAGGATATCAAGTTCGAATGGACACAATCATGCCAAACTTCATTTGAGAAGATCAAGACAGTGCTGCAATCCAATCTACTGCTCACACATTTCAATCCGAAGCTACCCATTATCGTCGCTGCTGACGCGTCGCAATACGGAATCGGTGCCGTCATCACACATCGCTTTCCTAATGGTTCGGAGAAGGCAATCTGTCATGCCAGCCGCGCACTGACTGCAGCTCAGAAAGGATATAGTCAAATCGAAAAAGAAGCACTTGCTCTGATTTTCGCCGTTGAAAAATTCCACAAATACATTCATGGAAGGAAGTTTACACTCAGGACGGATCACAAACCTCTTCTCGCGGTCTTTGGATCAAAGAAAGGAATTCCGGTCTATAGCTCAAACCGACTGCAACGTTGGGCAGTCATCCTGTTAAACTACGAATTCCATATCGAGTACGTCAACACCAACTCATTCGGACAAGCGGATGCGTTATCCCGACTCATCGCCGAAAACATCGAGAACATGGAGTCAGAAGATCGACTAATTTCTCGTGTGGAAGCTGAAGTGAAAGCAGATCATGAAACAATCCTCAACTTGCTGCCAATCAATGCAACAACGATTCGGACAGCCACAAGTAAGGATAAGGACATCGTCAAAGCAATGAAATTTGTTCAAAATGGAAATTGGCCAAATGTTGACAAATCATCATCATTGTATAAACTGTACACTCGTCGAGAAGCTCTATCAATCGACGGAAATACACTATTCTTTGGATCTCGAATCGTGATTCCAACATCATTAAGGACCAAAGTACTGAAAACGCTACATCAAGCTCATCCGGGAACCGAAAGAATGAAGAAACTGGCTCGAAGCTACGTTTACTGGCCTTCAATCGACAAGGAAATTGAAGATCTTGTAAGGAAATGTAATGAGTGTCAAGCTGCTGCTAAAAACCCAGTGAAAACATCTTTGGAGCCATGGCCTACCACAAAAACTCCATACGAACGGATTCACATTGACTACGCTGGACCGATCGATGGCGTCTACTACTTGGTCGTCATCGACTCGTTTTCTAAATGGCCGGAAATTTTACCAACGAAATCGATATCCGCGCTCTCGACAATTCAACTGCTGATTCCAATTTTTGCAAGATTCGGAAATCCACGGACAATTGTATCGGACAATGGAACACAATTCACGTCTTCAGAGTTTGCAAAATTCTGCTCATCAAGAGGAATTCGACACCTACGTTCACCACCATTCCACCCACAGAGTAATGGACAGGCTGAAAGATTCGTCGACACATTCAAAAGAGGACTTATCAAGTTAAGACGGGAGGGAACGACGCAAGAAATTCTACAAACATTCCTCATGTCGTATCGCTCAACCCCATGTTCAAGCTCCTATAATCAATTGTCACCAGCAGAGAATTTCATTGGTAGAAAAATGAATACCATCTTGGACCTTATGTTCACAAATACGTATGAAGGATCCATGGATGATGATATGGCAACAATCAAGATGAAAAATCAGTTCAATCGTCGACACGGAACAATTGAGAAACAATTTTCGATTGGAGATTCTGTTTATGTAAAGGATTATCGTTCTACTAAAACGAATTGGATTCCTGGAATTATCATCGGACGTGCTGGTAAAGTGAAGTATCGAGTGAAGTGTAATGGACAACTATGGGAACGTCATGCGAATCAACTTCGTCTACGTGAACGCCATCAGAAGACATCAAATGCCCTTCTAGATCTCTTCGATCTTCCGTTGACACCTACCTCAACTCTGGAAATGAACTGCGCCTCGCCAACGTCGCACACTGTACCCTCTTCACGTACACCAACATCATCAATTGCAAAACCAACCATGCAGACAACTACATCTACCGTTGTGCAACCACCTGCAGCTCCAGCTCTCCGTCGTTCTACGCGTCCAACCAAGGCACCCGTGCGGCTGAATATGGACCCCACCAAGACAACCTACAGATAGCTCAAAAATCCGCAAGGGAGATGTTGCGATCGTTATCGCATAAATAAATAAATTCATATTTTACGTGAACCACCACCCCAGTGTTTCACGTCACACGTTTAGTTGCCCCACTTTTCACCCTATAAAAGGGTGGCTTTTTCTTCTGTTTAATAAATTGGTTATATCTTGGAAACCAAGGCTTCCCTTCAATCGTAACAGGACTTTATCGATTTTATTGGTGATTTTAAAGTACTTTTCCAGAAATTTTCGATATAAAAGTTGTGCAGTAATCAGTTGAATTCGAGTGTTTCGATAATCCGGAAATGAATAAAAAACCTTTAATTCCTGCTGCTCTTATCTTGGTGTTCGGCGTCATCGTGTTTTCCAAATGTATGTTGAAAATTTGAAAATTTCAAATAATATTGATTAAAATTCTGATCAATCGCTCCGCGAGCTTTACGAAAAGTAGAATCAGGACTAGGCTACGTCGATTTCACACTTCCAGGTCTCACGACGAAGCTACTGTAGCATCTGAATTTTCGTCGTGGGACCCAAAGTATTACATTTCCTCAGAATGTAGGCTATACTGACATAATTTGCTGGCTCTCTATAAACCAGATTTTTTTTTGATTTCGCAACTTAAAGTTAAAGTTAAAAAACACTGAATTCTTTTAGGAATCATTTCTTCTATAATAGATGGGCGATATGTTCAGTTGAATCTTGCTCATAACCTGAGTGAGCTGATGAGCAGCGTGTAGACAAAATGCACTCGACTGTCGCCAGTCAGCAGTACCGTTCAGTTTGCGGAAAAGTTGCCGAAATGCTAGGCATTTAGCGCATGTGCTATGCATGTGTAAGGCTTCCACGAAAGACGAAGACAAAAGTAGTCTTCGTTCGTCTTTCAGTTCGTCTTGCATTTCTTACGCAATAAAAAAGTAGTCACGCGTCAGACGAATTCAAGACGAAGAAGAAGACGAGACGAAGACGAACTTAAGACGAGATGGCCGAAATTTTGTCCAAATGAGGCTTTAGCTATCTGAGTGGGCAGATTGTAACCAGCACTACTGCCGGCCAGTCAATATGCTCAGTGAATAGGTGGATGACGCTTAAACGACCGGTGTCTGGCATACTTAAATTTCCGGCAGTAAGGATCCGCCTGTTCCGAATGCATTGGGTTTAATCAGATGTAATCTTCCTATATAACCTTATTAAAGCAACATCAACATCGATTTGCTGCACTTACCCGGTTGCCAGCGGCCAAACTTCAATTTCTGCACAGCCTTCTTCTGCTTCATGGAATCAATGCAATCAACCTATCGTGATCACGTGCAATAATCCGACTCGCGCTCTTTTCAGCGAAGTTTCAATTTTGGGTAATTATACAATGGAGGACAGATGGTTGTGGAATATTGTAAGTCTACCATTGGATTCATAATGGTGTAACACAGACTCTGCGCGATGGATAACGCAAAACGAGTAGGCGCAGATAAGATATCGCTCTAAGCTTCAGAACTGGCTGAAACGACCGGTTTCAAACATTTCAATTTAAAATAATCTGACCAATATCGAAATGTTAACACAAAAAAACAGCGATGCTCCGATATTGCGCAATGTTTCTCACTGTCCTATTATCGCCGTAAAAAAGTTCCGACATTTTTTCGAGCCCGCGAAAATCGGGATTTGAATTTAGAGGCTCCTTATTTTTTCTTCTGAATTTTCAGAACTAAACTGGATTAAAAGAACGAAATTGTATTAATCGTGAATTTTTTTACACGTTTCTTCGAATGTTTAAATATATCAATTTGTGTCATTTATTTATTTTTTTTCGTTTTTTCTGATAAAAATATATCGCGCATAGAAAATGCGCTGATGAATGGGCGGAGCCTCTAAATTCAAATCCCGACTCGAAAAAATGTCGGAACTTTTTTACGGCGATAATATTTGTCGACAAATGTCCTGCAAACAGTGCCCCACTCTACAGCTGATCGACAATCTTTATTTGTCTATGGATGGAATTCTCGAAGTTGCTCGACAGAATGGTCGTCCCATTCATTATTAATAATCATTCGTCTGTTATTTTCGGTTTTTTTTTACAGTTTTGAGCAAGCGAACGTATGATTTTGTGGAAAATTTTTTACCCTTTTTTCATAAACTTTTGATTTTTTTCTGACGTGTGAATTTTAAGCCTATTTTAAGTTTCTATCATGAAACACCTACTAATAGGCCATATTTCTTCAATAGGAAGCATTTTGGTTGGAAAGCCAGTTTTCGAGATTTCGAACATTTTTGGGGTGAACGTAAAATTATGTGGAGCACTGTATATTATACAGTGCTCTTCAAAAGTATAGACACCCCCTCAATTTTGGCTGTTCTGAATTTTCTGTAAATCGGCTAATGCAGTTCGATCAGGCGTGTAAGAAAACTTGCAAGTAAAAAATTTCAATCGGATCCGATGTTCGGCACTTGATCTAGAGCAGATAAATCAAAAATCGGAGCCGTCAAAAGTATAGACAGATTTTGGTATTGTTACTCTGGTTGCCGAAAATGGGTATAAAAACCAGCGTTTTTCTTTATTTTTGTTTCATTATTATTTTTTCTTCCAATGTACCAAATGGTTCTCACTTATCCGCCACCGAACGAGCTCAAATCGATGATCTGATCACTAGAGGAATATCAAGAACTTCGATCACCCGTCAGCTAGGAAGGAATTGCAAGACTGTCTCCATTTAGGTTTGCAATCCAACTTCTGGTCCTGCTTCACATTCCTGAAGACCAAAAAAATTGTCAAGTCGCGATCACTTCGCCATTAAACGCATTGCGTCCAACTACACCAAAGCATAAAGACTGATCTTCAGTTTTCGGTGCCGAAAAACACTGTTCTCCGATCCATTAACTCTTTTGAACAGATGACCCACGAAGCCATGATTTCGGCACCAATACTGAAACCCGAGTACAAGAGATGTAGAGACGAGTAGAAGAGACGCTAGTTTGCTCGCAGCAGCATGTCTACGATTTGATAGAAGATGCATGAAGCTGGATGGCTACCAAACCATATTTAATAATGAAAAACGGGCAAAATTGATTTCAGATCATCTTCTCTAATGAGAAGAAGTCTAACTCTGATGGCCCTCATTGTTGGAATCAATAATGGAGAGACTTGAGGAAACACCCAAGAATCTTTTCGAAGCGAAGCTCCGTCATTGTGTGGGGAGCTTTCACCGCAACGAGGAAGCTTCACTTGGTCTTCATTTCAAATCGGATGAATGCTGTGGGTTATCAGAAAGTACATCAGTCCAGTTAGGTACAATTCACAAACCGTCGTCGTCGTTTCGGACTTGCCTTCCAACAAGACAATGTTCCATGTCATGCTTCGAACTCCGCCTTGGACTGGCCATCATGCTCACCAGATGTCAATCCAATGGAAAAACTCTGAGCCATACTTGACGAAGCAGTTTACGCGAATGCGACCGAATACAACTCCGTTCAGCGTTTGAATGATGCCATCGAAAGAGGATGGAACAATATCAGCTCTTAACGCTTTCAGAAGCTTGTGGATATTATGCCCAAACGAATTTTTGACCTACTTGCATCTAATGGAAACTGTATGGAATACTGATTGTAAAAATCATTGTTTTATAATAAAAATTGTTGACTTATTTGACTTATTCTAAAAACTGTCTATACTTTTGACGGCTCCGATTTTTGATTTATCTGCTCTATATCAAGTGCCGAACATCGAATCAGATTGAAATTTTTTACCTGTAGGTTTTCTTATACGCCTGATCGAACTGCATTAACCGATTTTTTTCATTTCGTACAGAAATTTCAGAACAGCCAAAATTGAGGGGGTGTCTATACTTTTGAAGGGCACTGTAGTTGGCGGCGATTTTGTCGGCAAAGGCGGTTGCCGAGCGTGCCTCAAAAAAACCTTGAAAACTCGTATATCGTTCGAATTGCAGATAAAATCCAGCTTCACAACGGTGTCAGCTACATTTACCTGCGATAAAACCAATGGATTGTGGTACATGAGGGTTGTGAATCCACGACAGTTTCAGTACGCATGCCTTTGCAAATCTAAAACAAGATACGTTTTGTGCCCTTGAACTGTAACTTTTTTTCTTTGAATTAAAGTTGTTTCTACGTGATATATTATGTTCATATGTCAGGGAGCCTTCAATTTTACCACAGAGCATGATAGTGTCCGCGTTGAGCAGGCGTGTCCTATTTCGTTTCCATGTCTACAAAATCTACGGGTACAGTATTTTCCAGAGTAGGGCGGAATTGGATTTTGGGAACTCGGAATCCGAAAAACGGAAAACGGAAAAAAACTTTTTTCACCGAATCTGGAATCCGGAAAACGGAATGTGAAAAACGGCGGAATCCGGAATGCGGAATCCGGAAAACGGAATTTTAACCATTAATTTTAGCCATTTTCACAATAATTGAGAATAAAGAATTAAAACGGAATAAAAACGCCATCGCGGAATCCGGAATGCGGAAAACGGAAAAAAATTTTTTTTTTACGGAATCCGTAAGACGGAATGAAAAAACGGCGGAATCCGGAATTCCGCCCTACTCTGGTATTTTCCATCATAGATTACAGGGTGGCAGCCATGTAGCGTTACGCAACTTTGAGTGGATTCTGGCGGATGAACGCAAGTCGCTGCCGTATCAATTTTATTTTTTATTAATTATTACATATTTATTACTATGTTTTTAAATTTTCTGGTTGCAACTTCCATTTTTAAGGTAATGACGGCTGCTTCACCCCATCGTGGTTCTATTATTAAACTGATGCAGCAGGGTTTGTCGAATTCGGAGTTCGCTAAGCGGTTGAACGTCAACCGAAGGCTTGTTCATCGGACTGTTACTCGCTTTCATCGTCTTCGTACACCTAATGATCATCCATGATCGGGTCGTCCTGTCACTTTGACGACGCCAAAAGCGTTCGGGAAAGAATCCGAAGAAATCCGGAGCGAAGCATGAGGAAGCTTGCTAAAGACTTCAAAAAGTGCCTATATTCTATGGAAATCATTGTCAAAGAGAAGCTGAAGATGACTCCGTATCGTATGCAAAATTGCGCATTCCTGAACGAGAAAATCAAAGCTCTCCGAATGCAAAAAGCACGAAAGCTTCTTCAAGGCACGCGCTCAGGCACACTGTTCGCAGACGAGAAATTTTTCACCGTGGAAGCTAATAAGAATGGCCAAAACCATCGGATTATTGCAAAAGACTTTCAAACTGCCCGTAAGAATGGAAAAATTCTCAATAAGACATCTCATCCGACTTCAGTCATGGTTTTTGGTGGAATTTGCTCCGATGGCAAAACCCCGCTGATTCAGAGAAAACATTTTAGAGGCTGGAGTTCTTCCGTGGTTCAAATCGCATTGCGGGAACCGATCCTAGTGCTTCCAACAAGACGGCGCACCGGCTCATCGCGCCAAGGCCACTCAGCAGTGGTGCAAGAACAATTTTCCTGAGTTCATCTCCTCGTCAGAATGGCCAGCGTCGTCACCCGACCTGAATCCTATGGACTACGCCGTTTGGGGATATTTGACCCAGAAGGTTTCCACCAAAAACTACGCTAGTTTGAGCGCTCTGAAGGTCGCACTTGTGAAAGCCTGAGACGAAATGGATGCCAACTACCTGCGAGCCGTGGTGGACGCTTACCCGAAGAGATTGAGAGCGGTGGTGAAGGCCAAAGGAGGGCGATTTGAAAACTATCGTTAGAACTTGTTTTTGTATCATTTCAATAAACTTCTGTCCAATTCTGGTGAAAATTGAACTTGTTTGAAGACATTTATAACGTTTCAAGCGTGTAACGGTATTTGGATGCCACCCTGTAACGTCATCCGTGAAGTGTCGCCGTTTGACATGCACAGTTAAAGGGGCGTGCCCTACTTCATTATAGGTACGCAGACACTAGTGTGTAGACACTATTGAAGAGAAAAGTGAAGAGAATTATTGAAGAGAATAGAGAAAAGGAAGAAAAATTGAATTATCTGATGACCCTTCCACTGATGCAGCTTATATACCTTCCCAAAAATTGTTTATGAGCTATCCCAATCGTTTATAGTGCTCGTGACACTTCTTATCTGACTATCGTGAGTTCCACTATTGGCTGCCACGTGCTTCATCCTTCCTCATTTGAAAATTTCCTTCGAATCCACGATCTTGGTTTATTCTACATTTTCGAATCATACTTTCAGAATGATCTTGACTGTATTTCCTATCACAAACCCCTTGTGGCTCGTGGCTTTGTTTTCGAACTTTGAGATGATACCCTCTTCTTTTCACTCGATTTTCCATATTTTTGCAATCTCAGCTCAGAATCTCGACTTTACAGTTTTTACCTGACATCTTAACGCTCTTAACGCAGCGTCAGATCGTTCTCGCCTCAAACAAAACTGCCGGAGTTCTGCCGATTTCTGCCGAAAAAAAAACTTGAAACTGAAAATTGTTCGAAAAAAATTTTGTGAAGGCGTGCCTCGAGGGCGTGCCACACTGTACACCGATTTCAAACGAAATGTATAATATTTCTATACTGTGGTTCTCCACCGTTTGGTCTCCTATTTGTCGATTTCCTATTTCTTTTCATTTTTTTTCGTACTTTTTCATTTTCCGCAGTGCACCCTTTAAACGATATGTTTTGTGTCCGTTTTATTATGGACTTTGTCGATTTTATTGGTGATTTTAAAGTACTTTTTCAGAAATTTTCGATATAAAAATTGTGCAGTAATCAGTTGAATTCAAGTGTTTCGATAATCCGGAAATGAATAAAAAACCTTTAATTCCCGCTGCTCTTATCTTGGTGTTCGGCGTCATCGTGTTTTCCCAATGTATGTTGAACATTTGACATTTTCAAATAATATTGATTAAAATTCTGATCAATCGCTCCGCGAGCTCTATGAAAAGTGGAATCAGGACTAGGCTACGTCGATTTCACACTTCCAGGTCTCACGACGAAGCTACTGTAGCTTCAGAATTTTCGTTGTGGGACCCAAAGTATTACATTTCCTCAGAATGTAGGCTATACTGACATAATTTGCTGGCTCTCTATAAACCAGATTTTTTTTGATTTCGAAACTGTTAAAGTTAAAGTTAAAGTTAAGTTAAAGTTGATGGCTTAAAAAACACCGAATTCTTTTAGGAATCATTTCTTCTATAATAGATGGGCGATATGATCAGTTGAATCTTGCTCATAACCTGAATGAGCTGATGAGCAGCGTGTAGACAAAATGCACTCGACTGTCGCCAGTCAGCAGTACCGTTCAGTTTGCGGAAAAGTTGCCGAAATGCTAGGCATTTAGCGCATGTGCTATGCATGTGTAAGGCTTCCACGGAAGACGAAGACAAAAGTAGTCTTCGTTCGTCTTTCAGTTCGTCTTGCATTCCTTACGCAATAAAGAAGTAGTCACGCGTCAGACTAATTCAAGACGAAGAAGAAGACGAGACGAAGACGAACTTAAGACGAGATGGCCGAAATTTCGTCCAAATGAGGCTTTAGCTATCTGAGTGGGCAGGTTGTAACCAGCACTACTGCCGGCCAGTCAATATGCTCAGTGAATAGGTGGATGACGCTTAAACGACCGGTGTCTGGCATATTTAAATTTCCGGCAGTAAGGATCCGCCTGTTCCGAATGCATTGGGTTTAATCAGATGTAATCTTCCTATATAACCTTATTAAAGCAACATCAACATCGATTTGCTGCACTTACCCGGTTGCCAGCGGCCAAACTTCAATTTCTGCACAGCCTTCTTCTGCTTCATGGAATCAATGCAATCAATCTATCGTGATCACGTGCAATAATCCGGATCGCGCTCTTTTCAGCGAAGTTTCAATTTTGGGTAATTATACAATGGAGGACAGATGGTTGTGGAATATTGTAAGTCTACCATTGGAGTCATAATGGTGTAACACAGACTCTGCGCGATGGATAACGCAAAACGAGTAGGCGCAGATAAGATATCGCTCTAAGCTTCAGAACTGGCCGAAACGACCGGTTTCAAACATTTCGATTTAAAATAGTCTGACCAATATCGAAATGTTAACACAAAAAAAAACAGCGATGCTCCGATATTGCGCAATGTTTCTCACTATCCTATTTGTCGACAAATGTCCTGCAAACAGTGCCCCACTCTACAGCTGCTCGACAATCTTTATTCGTCTATGGATGACCGAATTTTTGAAGTTGCTCGACAGAATAGTCGTCCCATCGATTATTAATAATCATTCGTCTGTTATTTTCGGTTTTTTTTTAGTTTTGAACAAGTGAACGTATGATTTTGTGGAAAATGTTTTAACCTTTTTTCATAAAATTTTGGTTTTTTTCTGATGTGTGAATTTTAAGTCTATTTTAAGTTTCTATCATGAAATACCTACTAAAAGCTCATATTTCTTCAATAGGAAACATTTTGGTTGAAAAGCCAGTTTTCGAGATTTCGAACAATTTTGGGGTGAGCGTAAAATTATGTGGAGCAGTGTATATTATAGTTGGCGGCGATTTTGTCGGCAAAGGCGGGTGCCCAGCGTGCCTCAAAAAAACCTTGAAAACTCGTATATCGTTCGAATTGCAGATGAAATCCAGCTTCACAACGGTATCAGCTACGTTTACCTGCGATCAAGCCAATGGATTGTGGTACATGAGGGTTGTGAATCCACGACAGTTTCAGTACGCATGCCTTTGCAAATCTAAAACAAGATACGTTTTGTGCTCTTGATCTGTTATTTTTTTCTTTGAATTAAAGTTGTTTCTACGTGATATATTTGTTCATATGTCAGGGAGCCTTCAATTTTACCACAGAGCGTGATAGTGTCCGCGTTGAGCAGGCGTGTCCTATTTCGTTTCCATGTCTACAAAATCTACGGGTACAGTATTTTCCAGAGTAGGGCGGAATTGGATTTTGGGAACTCGGAATCCGAAAAACGGAAAACGGAAAAAAACTTTTTTCACCGAATCTGGAATCCGGAAAACGGAATGTGAAAAACGGCGGAATCCGAAATTCCGCCCTACTCTGGTATTTTCCATCATAGATTAACGTCATCCGTGAAGTGTCGCCGTTTGACATGCACAGTTAAAGGGGCGTGCCCTACTTCACTATAGGTCCGCAGACACTATTGTAATCTTTCATTTCCTTCGATGTGATATTATATTTATCAGAACGCCATTGCATGCACATCTTATTTAGATAAGTACAATTTAGATTTTAGCTTAAAAAGCAGCAAACAAATGGACAGTCGTCACATGCCGAGGCGATGTTTGTTTCTTAATTTTTCGGTTAACGGCGATAACGCCAGAGCTCATTGATCATTTGAAGCTTATCAACGCAAACTGTATATAAATGCAGTTAAGAAAAAGCGATAATACCGAAAATAAATATTATTGGTGCACTTTCCTTCATCATTTTTCGAGAGTAAGTCTTCTGTCTCTGAAAAAATGGTTACAATCGATTCTGACGCTATCGTTTTCTTCCTCCTGCTGTGGTTTGCGCCGGTAAGCGTTTTTCATTATTTATTCCGATGGTTCCATAGAGCACATTTATATTCTTCGCATGGAGCAATGCTTGAGAAAGTTGTATGAAAACGCGCTCAATGGAGACTTTCTTTGGCACACTGCAGGTGCATTGGCAAACGCGCTCTGCCGATTAGGAATGTGCGCAAACATCACAAAAATGAAGGCGCTGACAGAAGTAACAGTTTCTTAATGTTTTCCACAAACGTGCAAAATAGTAATACTAAGTAGTTCTCTAAGTTTACGCTCGCGCTCCATAAATATCACTTGTAACTCTTTAATTTATCAAAAGCTTTTCTTTCAGCCTTTGGCCATCTGGTGGCACACCAGAGTTTTCAACATCCACGTCATTATCGATCTAGTTTTGACA
Organism: Caenorhabditis inopinata; assembly: GCA_003052745.1. Classification (NCBI taxonomy): domain Eukaryota; kingdom Metazoa; phylum Nematoda; class Chromadorea; order Rhabditida; family Rhabditidae; genus Caenorhabditis; species Caenorhabditis inopinata. The sequence goes on along the minus strand of AP018152.1, from coordinate 9,711,373 downwards.
TTTTTCTTCTGGATACCTGGAATTTTATACGCCGTTTTTATCTGCTTCTTTAAAGATCGTGCGTTCATTTCTTTTTAAATAAATTTTTTACAATCCTTTCATTTTTTCGAAATCCCTCGTTGCGAAAAGCTTTTGTTGACAATCAATGTTCACATTTTCATATAAAATCGATTAAAACAAAAAAACAGGATTTGACGTACACGGGACTTGTAAAAGAGGCGCCTAAGTAAATTATATTATGAAGTGGAAGTGAATGAGAACTTTTCGGGTAAAGTAAGGGATGGTGGTGCCGATTTTATAATTGTTTCGATGATTTAGCTGAATAGCGACTTGGAGAAAAGAGAAATGAATAACCCCAACAGTTCAGAGAAATAAAAAAAACACGATTGAAATAAGCCAATTTTTCTAGGAAATCTGTTAACATACTTTGGGTGTGACGTAAAAAGCTGATTTCTGCTTTTTAACTAAAATACGCGGCTCCCATGCTAGACCAACAACAATGTAGAAGAAAACTAATTTCAGCAATGCTAGAAAAAAAAACTATTACTCTCTTCATTTCTATTTCAGAACTCAGGATTTCGTAATTTCACACAAAATTGCCACTACAGCGCACTTGCCAATGTTAACGATATTTCAAACCTAAACGAACTCTGCAAAACTTTGGAACGATTCTGACAAATTCACTGAAAGTGATTTTAGCCAAAATAAACTACGGAGCGTAATTGACAACCCAAAGCTGGAAGTTTTCTAAATTTCGCTAGAGTGCACTTCCAAGCAAAAAAATACCATGATACCCTTAGAGGAGTGTAGAGTGAAAAAGGAACAAGTGATGGTGTGAAACCAGGCGACGGAAGAAGACAGAACGGGATCAATAGAGCGGAAAACAATGGAATACGGGTAAACATAACGTGGGGGCGGGTAGTGAGAAGGGGAGGTAGCAGTAAAGCTCTGTCAATGTTTGTTGTCGAAAAAAAATCGAAGAAAAAAAAACGAAACAAGAATATGATTAATACAAGAAAATGGTAAAATTATGCGTATTTGTGAGGAAAACTAAAAAAAAAAACGACGATGGAAATCGACGAAATCCAATACAACCATGGAAAAAAGGTAAAAATCGAGAAAGGTGCATAAAACGCGGATTTTTTTGAGAAAACACGGGAAGTTTCAGCAATTGTGCGTCTTCTTGCTAACATTTTCAGTGCTGCTTGAATTGGATTCCGGAGTAGGTGGCATCGCAGGCTGAACTGGCTCTTCTTCCGTGGTCGCCAAAGGCGAACGGAGAATGTGGGCCAGGAAATCGGTTAACGAGATTACGCCGATGGCCTGTAGCAAAGAAGTAAGTGTAATTATCTTGTTGTAAAGTGTTTTTTTTGTAATCTTTAGTCTTTCTGGCGGATTAAGCTGACTTTTTACTGGAAAGTGTGTATATTTTCGATGAAGAAGTGTGAAAGTGAAATCAGCTGTATTCGAAGAATAGCAACAATTATTGAAGGATGAACAATTTTTTGAAATACGACAATACTTTCAATTGGAAAAACCTGTGTTTCAAGTGTTTTTTGTGCATCTGGTTTGTGTTTGCCAAAAATTTCAACTAGGGAACTCTGCTGTATGCAAGAATACGCAAAATAAAACAGGTCTTTCGTGATTTAAGACAGTCCATTAAAAAATTCAAACCTTTCCATTATGAATAGCAAATGCGCTCTGAGAATCGGATTGAATGAGGGTATCGAGGACTTTCCCAACACTGTCAGCCGAAGAAATCAGGATTTGACTTTTACAAATGTGCAGAATATCTTCTACTGTCGTCTCTTGCAGCCATCGTTTTGGTTCGATGAAATTACGCGGTAAGGCTTTGCAAATGTCGGTTTTGGTAATTACTCCGACCACCTGGAAACATTTATTTTTCAACAAAATATGGCTTTTTCCAGAAACACGGCTATTACAAAATTGAGTAAAAATCATCTAGTCATTAAAGTATGGTGTAGAAACGTTGATTAGCTAGTTTAACGATGATTGAAAGCTCCAAATCTGAATAAAATGTGATAATCTATTGAAGCCAAGTGATAAAAATCTTCCTTTAATATTCGCCAAATTTATCGTTTTTGCGCAGAATAATTTTTATAGGGCAATTGAAATACGGTGTAACATTTTTAAAGATCGCAATTTTTGTCGATTTTGGTTTCGATTTACCAATGGAGCTATTATGCAAATCTGCAAACAGTCTGTACTTCTAACTTTTCGAATATAAGCCAATTCATTCTAAACAGGGAATTAATTGTATTCTGAGTGTAAATACTGGAGTTCAGGAACGGCGACAACAGGAAAACAAACTACAGCAGCGCTCTGTACAAAAAGAGAAGCGTTGCATTTGATGATAATTTTACTTTTGAAGAAAACATTCAGAAAATTTTAGGCAATTTCATCATGAGCAACAATGAGGGTGTTTTTCTTTCCCTCTGGGATTTGCAGCAATTACAAAAATTAGTTATTATCATACGAATAGCAAAAGCTCACATTTTGTTTCTCATCAACAACAGGAAGAGCTGAATAATGGAAACCCAGCATATCCTCCATAGCTCTGTATACCGTATCCTTGGCTGAAATCACGGCCACATTTTCCCAAGTGCCAATGGTAGACATTCCAATTGGTTTCGACAGCCACTGAGCGAAATGGAGAGACCTGCTCTGCTTATGAATTGCGGCAATTACTCGTCGAACCGAAATGATGTTGACAACTTCTTTGGCATCATCAAGCACGACGACGCGATGAAGACGATTCTGATGGAGTTCTTCGCAGAGTTCGAGAATCTTGGAGGAGATGGAGACACTAACCAGTTGACTTCCGCTGAGGATGTCGGAGGCCTTTAATAATCAGACATCTTGGATCTAATTATACTTTTTAAAAAAGTTTTTCGTGGTTTTAGAATATTTTCTTAATGCCTATGCTTTTTACACGTTTTTAATAACCAGACTGTTTGAACAATAATGTTGTGAATTACCTAAATACTGACGAATTTTTAGATGTTGTGCAAACACGAACTATCTTCATATGGAATCTATCGAGCTTTATTGCCTTACCTTCAACTCTCCGCTTCCTTCCTTTGGCTTTGTCTCATTTCTGATAGCATAAAGACAGTCGGTAAGAGTCAGAATATTTCTTTTGATATGTCTATTATCACTTGTATCCCATACGATTAAAGTTGTAATGTTGTTATCTCTCATAATACGAAATGCTCGAGTTGTCGGAGTTTTCGCATCGATGATGATCACTTTAGAGTTGTTCGGACACAATTCATAGACATCCACTACAGACATGTATTGATGGTACGGATCCGTTTTTTGGTCTGAAAACTAGAAAAAGTTATTTCCAAATATGACTTCCCATTTTTCTTGTATTTTTCTTTACTGAAATACCGAGCAGTAGTTTCGAGAAAGCTTTACGAATTTAGAAGGATAAAAACCGTATTTAGCTTATTTAAGTTAACAGGTAAGCAGCAAATTATCATCGGATAATAGTGTGTTGATTAAAAAAATATTGCTCTGCTAGTTACTTTAAACACTATTCTTGCCGGTGAAGATATATATATATATATATATATATATATATATATATATATATATATATATATATATATATATATATATATATATATTAAAAAAGAGAGGCATCTAAAAGGCTTATAGTAATTGAACGAATTTTGAAGAGTAAATTTCGTATCAAAAAGCTCACCAATAACTCCAACGACATTAAACGAGATGGGTCTGGATGTCTTTCTCAAGATCAACAAGTCAGAACTATTGGAACGTGGTCTTCTGAATGCCTGATCGTCATCATAGAAATTCGCGTGTCTATCTCTCAAATCGTAGACCGCATCCACGTTGCACTCCGCCACCTGCACACGACGAGTGGCCTCTGGACGACGAAACATACTGGCTCCGAGACTTCCGGAACGCGGATGGATGAGCTCGCGCATCTGAGAGAGAAACGACGGGCGACGTCCCGATGTGGAGTTGCGCCGTTGTTCGGAGCTGGGAGGAGTATCTGGAAGTATTTGGAGGAGTTCAACATTTTGAATTTAGCTAAAATTACGAAAAATTAGTGAAAACGTGGAAATCTTGTACATTCAAAAAGTGAAAAACCGACCACTTTTACAAGTACAACAGTGCTCATTCAAAATATATTCCGAATTTTTTTTTCAGGAAAAATTCACTTGTTTCTGTGTTCTGTACTTTTGTATGCCCTTGTATTGAGTCTCTGCCGAGGAGTGGGGGAAAGGGGTTTAATTGTAAGTCTGCTGCGCGTGGTTCTCTATTACTTTTGTGACCTCAGTTCAGTACAGAAGAAAATGTGCATCAGTACCCGCATTCAATTGTATTAGAAATACACCATACACCTGATGGCCAAAATACGCTCCAACCTCTTCAATTCAATCGCAGGATTTGTTGGAAAGCCACCGATGAGACACACCGATAATGGCAATAGAACCCAAAATAACTTTTTTGCACTTTTCTCAAGTGTGTGTGTTTATTTATGGGGTTATTCATGATGCATTTTTATGCAAAAAATGCCACTTTAATCTTGTTCACGATTGCATTTTAATTCAAAAAAATGCATCGTAGTTCAGTGCTATTTTCATTCAAAATGCAAGGTGGTGTCGGATATCGTCACCGAGAAAGTCTATGCGCCTTTTATTTATTTTTGGCCTTCAAATAAATAATTTTACTATGTTCTCACCATTGCCATAGTAATTTTACGCTTTTCGCCTCCTCATCGTTCATTTTTGGCTGTAAAATATTATTTTTATCAAATTAATTTAAATTTTTTCCGAAAATGTGAATTTTTCGCACAATAGGAGTTCTTCTGGAAAAAAATTGAGGTCCTCGTAAATCGACACATTAAAGGCGCATAGACTTTCTTGGTGACGATATCCGACACCACCTTGCATTTTGAATGAAAATAGCACTGAACTACGATGCATTTTATTGAATTAAAATGCAATGGTGAATAAGATTAAAGTGGCATTTTTTGCATAAGCATCATGAATAACCCCATTAGGGTACTGGTGTTCAATGACTGCAAATGCGCTCTATTGAATAGCAATCCTACGTAATGATTTTCTAATGGTTTCTAATTCTGGTTTCTGGTTTCTAATTTTATTCATGAAAAGCAAAATCGCATTTTAATGCAAAAAATGCCACTTTAATGTTATTCACGATTGCATTTTAATTCAGAAAAAAAAATGCATTTTTTGCATTAAAATGCTTTTCGTGCTTTTCATGAATAATCGCATAGAGTTTCAGCTTTTTAACGTGACATTTAAGATTCATAGACCACACCACAAGTGGCTGAACCACGGTGGAAAGATCATAACAATAATTTTTAAAAGATTCATTTCTCAAAAAAAAATCGCATAAATATTGCGGTCAGTTCAAACAGAGTGATTCACTTGCATGAAACGTCGCCTTTATGCGAAAACGCCAGTGTAATAATCGAACGTACCAGAAAAATTCTTGAACGCATTAACACAAAAGGTTTACGGACGAATAATCAAAATATACTAGGTTCTGTCAGTGCCGCTTATAACGAGCTGGCATAAATATTCTATGGGCTCATAATTACTATTTCTCGCAATAAAAATGAAAAAGAACTGGAAACACCCGAGCACTAAGGGCTCAACGATTACTGAGCAGGAACTTACAAACGGAATTACTCGGATTCTAGCTCTTAAATGAAAATAAATCTTTACTCTGCAAGACTGTAAACGAGCGAAATGTGCGAATGAATGTGCACAAAGGGCCAAAATGAAACTTTTATCCTTGCATTAAAATTCTTAATAACCGAGAAAGCTAGGAGTAAAATAAAAATACATATGTGATGACTACCCGAATTTAAAATGTTAAAATAAACGAATACTTGTAAATTTTCATATATTCTTACCAATATTCCTCTCCTTAAACTGGTCAGCCATCAGTACCTCAACTCCACTGGAACACTCTGCACTTTTCAGTCCATTGGGAGGACTCGGACTTTCGGAATTATCTAAGGAATCTGCCTTTAACAGTGATTTTTCAGCTTCATTTTTATGATGAAAAAGACGTCGCATATTATAGTGATAAATGTAAAGGCGTTGGGAAATTAGTTAAACCGGTGTGTTGTGATCGCCGGAATGAGGTCAGTCGGTCGGGGCGCGAAATGAAGGCGGAGCTTCAAGGACGACGGGAAAAAGGGGAGGAGTTCGATTAAAATAAACTGAAAACATCTGGCAGTGGGACACGGATAAGTCAGCTGAAAAATTAGAGGGGGGGGGAGAGATACGCAGAGGAGGTGAGAGAGAGAGAGAGAGGAGTAAACAGAATAGTTCTGGATTTTCAAATCAAAAAGCTTTAAAATTTTGGAAATATAGATTTTGTAATGGGGATATCACGTTGACGGAAGTAAGCACAATTATGAAGGCATCTATTTGCGTAATGAGAATAGTAAAATAAATGAAAAAGGTAGGAAAACGGGAATTTTTCATAACGAGATAGTATGAGAAAGGACCAATACTGATGTCTAGAGAAGAGAAGTGCTTTAAAACTAAAATTTTGGGTTTCATTATGAAGCATGTGGAACCAATGTGTTTCACACGAAATCAAAAACAAGGATTAGAGGCAGCCTTCCTTTTTGAAATAGAGGCGTAAGGGTTGAAAAGATTTTTAAAAATGCTGTAAAACACTGTAACTTACGAGAAACTACTTGTTTTCCTGCGACAAATTGTAAGTTTTATGCATTTACACGTCAATTACAATTTCTATTTGTCTTCTCGATCTGTTTTTTTAATAATTCGCCCTTCAAAGAAACAAGTGAACAATCAAATCTTAATATGCGATATACAGACAGGCAAAGCGGGTTGTTTCCTACTTATTTGAGTTAATCATTTTAAGTCACAACACAAACAATTTCGAATTTCCTATACAAACACAGATCTGGTGGCATGATAAAGACAATGAAAAAGTACGGAATTCTGAGCTTTTCGCGTCGAGATCTTCAAGCATTGCAAAATTCGATGTTTACAGACTTAATTAAACGGAAAAATGACGTCGTGCCACAAATGAGATTTCTTAAGGTATGACGGATCCGAACCGTTCTACTTGAACGGTTCGGTTCCACCTAGAAACACTGAAGGTTTCAAAAATCTCGGAATTCAGTTTTTTAAAAAATATTTTCAAAGAAATAGAGTCAGCCCATTTTTTCAACTGGCACGTTAATAAGCAAGTAATACTTTCTTCACCTACTATTTATAATTTTTGGCAAAAAATAACAACTAGAAAACGCTATTTTGTTGTTTGTATCATACAAACTCTTAATTAAAAATAGATAGTTATAGAAAAATCTCAATTAAGGAAAATAATTTTATTAAGACAAATATAAATGTAAAACTCAAAGTTTAAATTAGACTTTTCGAGAATTCGCAACAGGGAATTTTTGTGTGTTTTATTGTTTCCCTTTTAATATGCTGAATACTTACTTTTATTATTACGGGATTCATGATGTATGTATGTCAAAAATAATGTGAGGGCATGCCGAGTTAGTAGGCTGAAGGAATTCGTGTTTTTCTAATTAGAATTTCAGTAGAAAGCTTTAAAAATGCGTTTGTAATTGAAAGGTAAATTTTAAGACGGAAAAAAAAAGATAATTAAGATATTATTTTTTAACAATAGCAAAGTGAGCAGGAACGAGTACATGCAAGGCGCCACAGCTGCAAAATTGAGTGGAGCCCATTACTTGAATTACTTTTTTCGCGGCTACGGAAAATATGTCGAAAACTTTCTGCTCTGACAATCACGACTTCCATTTTTCCCATGTGTTTACGGTACATTTCCAGAATCGAGAAAGAAATTGCAAATCCCAAGAAGAATAATGAAAAACTATTAAGGATAAACAATTAGATAACTACGCATTGCCGATTCCTGAACACTTTTAAAATCTTAGAGAGGCTTTTTACAAGGCCATATTCTGCCGATGCGAAAAACGCATACGTCTAAAATCATATGTGGGCAATTACTCGGAACTGTTGTCTTAGATTCCAAGGTTCTGTAAAATGGAGAACGAATAAAATTGATTCAAGGACGACTCAAGGATTACGGTGACTAATGTTGATTTATTGTTAGCAATGTTTTTTGATCATCATTGTTTGTGTATTGTGAGTATGATGGGACGCGCCCGCTTCAAAATTTCAACTGCGCACAGCGCGAAAATGAAAAAGGACGTGTCCCTGCCGATTTTCAAAGGCATTTTTCTCAATACTGAAGGAGAAATGCCGTGCATGAGAAAACCGACATTTTCGCATCGAGGTCCAAAATTCCGCGACTGGCGTTTTCCATTCGAAAATCGCGCGACCCAAAACTTCGCTTGAAAATGTCAATATTTTCGGTATTGTTTGACATTGAAGGTCGTATTGATACTTTCAATTAAATTGTAAAATTAGGAAAAAATCTATTAAGAGTGTACTTCCTGACTTCGATCTTCTTGATATTCGCCTTTCTTATCTACCCGAGCAGCTGTTACATTAAAATAAATTTTTTAAACGATTTATTTCAGTTTTCGTCCCCGTTTTACGACTTGTTGCCCATCGTTTTTCGATGATAAATATCTGCATTGTCGGTGGGTGCTAGTAGTTCGGTGATAAGGAATCGGACGAGAAAATTGAACTATTTGAGTGTAAAATTTGTACTTTTTGAATGAAAATGGAAGATGTGTCGACTTCTCTAAAGCTATTACATTATTTTAAAGATTTTCCGGTTAAATTCAAGTATTTTTATAAGCTCTAACAATCAAGGAGAGGATAACGTTTAAGAAAACGTTCACTATTTTTTTAATCGAGCTTTCAGATTTTACTATAAAACATTTCTGCTTACAGAAGGTAACATTTTTGACTTTCGTTAGTTGTTTTCGGCACATCGTTTCTCAGCAACTTCTACATATGACAGAGCTGCGAAAAAAGGGGTTTACAGGAAACAGAGGAAAGAATGCGCTTTTAACAATTATAATTCATTTCAGCGACTATTGTTTTGACGAAGCACCGTTAGGAAAAGAAAAGAATTGAGGAATAATATTTATAAAACGCGGCGGAACTCTCTGCGAAGCGGCTTGTCATCTAATTGCTTTTTTAAGAAATCTTCTGCCGCTTTCTCCCGTAGAAATTGCAGTTTTATTATTTTTTCATTAAATATTATTTTCCGAACTTGATCTAAAACTGACCTGTTCTCGGCGATTTCATGTACGAATTTTTTGGCGAGCTTTCCGCCACTGGCTCACACCCTTTTTCAAGCATCGTCATGCGATTCATCTGAAATAAACAAAACCGTTTTGAGAAATTAGGAGAGAATTGGTTATAAACAGCTGAAAACTGATAATGCACGTTAAATATTGGGTGTTGCCCGTGATAGTAAAAGTTTGTAGGAAAAGAAATATGTGCCTTTAATGAGTACAGTAGGAAAATAATATATCTTCTCATTGCTCAAGTCTTTAGGTATATAGGATACTATTTTTTTTTCAAACTTCCAATTATTTAAAGTAATGTTTACTTACTTTTCAAAATCTAAATAATATTAAAGATGTATAGCAGCTAGGAAAATGGAATAATTATAGACTTTTAAAACGCGGACATTGTAAAGACGGTCTGTTTTGCCTCAGCGCCCCGATGGAGGACAGCGAAGAGGCAATAAAAGAAAGGAAGCGAGCAGAGAACACGAGAGCCACCAGAGATCAAAGAAGGCAAAGAAGACGCAGAGAATTCTAAAAAGCAATGAAGCTAGAGGCCGCTGGCGCCCGAAGAGATTCAGACTGCCGAGGGACGATTGAAATGGAGAATGTCAAAAAGTGTGTGCGGAGGGAAATGTTCGTTGGTGCGTTGTTTGCTGGGATGCGAATAGTACTCCGAAGAAGACACCCCTCCTTAAAGCTTTTGTTAGGGAGAAAAGAATGAAACGTTTTCGTACAGAAACCTTATGTACGTATCCAAAAACCTCGAGAAATGCCTTTTTTCTAACACAAATTAATTTTTTTCGATTATTTTCCGTTCTCTGTACTATTCTTCAAGTCGTGGCACTGCCAATGAAAATATCTGTCCAATAACTGGTTCTGCGTGCCTTTTTTTTTAGAGATTTCGTCTTGTCAACATATTAAGATTTTCAGATAACTTTGCAGTTTCCAACCTGAATTAGGCGTCTGATGGCTCGTGGAAAACAAAGATTGAGAAAAAGGGAGGAAGCGGTGGAGATGTGTCCCAATGACACAGAGAAGCTAGAGATGCCGGGTTTCTCTGTACTCTCGCCGCGTCTTTGTCTCGAGCGCTTTTTCCCATTTTCTTTTAGAAAAGAGAGAGAGAGAATGAGGGAGGGAGAAAGAAAAAAGAGTACTAAATGCGATGGGAACTGGTGCGCGGAAGGGAACGTGATTTTGTGGGCATTAAAAGCGAAGAGAGATAGAGAGTAAGAATAAGAGACGCAGATAGCTTGAGAGAGAGCAGAAAATATAGTTTTCACACTGCGGGAAGCTGACCGTCGAAATGTTGCGAGAGAGGTGACCTAATTATTCAAGAATCAACGGGGCTTCATAGAAATATTCCCTATTATAACCCCTATATTCGCTTCATAGGATCTCACCACGAAAAATCCTGGTTACAGTAATTTTCGAATTTTCGCTTCGAGACCTATGCACTTAAAATGAAACGAATGTAGGCAGTAGTGAGGAGTGTATATATTCAAATAGCCGAATTTTAACAGTTGTTGTCTAGAAACCCAAACTGAAGTTTTTTTTAATTTAAAACCTCTGGATTTACGTAATTTTTTAAAGCTATTTGCAGGAGATTTTCCGTGTGTTTTCGTATTTTAAACCGAGAGAGCAGTCGAGAATCACATAACACAGGCACAAAAAACGGAAAATGTTTGCCCTAGTCGTTACTAAACAAATATATCTGGAGACAACAAACAGGACATTAAAGTTTCGGAAAATAAAAACCCGAAAAACATTCTTTTTTGGACTTTCCTTTCAATAACAGACCGAAAAAGATGGAAATATCGCTTTTTCCGCAGAATTTCAGAAGTTCATTTTTCGAAAATACATTTCTTTCAGGCCAGTGGAGCGCTTTTAATTAAATTAATTATAGGAAATGGAGAAAACTAAAAATATTCATTTCACATTGATGGCATTGGAAATCTAATCTAAGAACGGCGTTGTTGAATCCACGTCTTTCAGTGTTGAAGCAAATGAATCAATGATTGTCGAGAGTCGAGATTCATTACGCGTACCCCAATTAAGATGAGCTTTGAAACGATACAAATACTGCCTATATTCCGACTATTCTGATACTTCCGTCTCGTCACAAAAACAATTTTAATTTCGTGGTGGGACTCAAACGGAAAAACTAAGAGTAATATAGAAAATACGGGTGTTGTTATTAAGCACTTAGTAAGCTGAATCCGAATTTGCCAAACGCATCTTAAACGTTACAGTTTGCTGACATAGAAACTAGAAAACAAAAATCTATCTAGATTTGCATAATAACCTGGTGGCCTAGAAACCAACAATTCGGCCACAACGCAAAAATCTGATTAAAATTTGATGCATCTTGAACTACACACTGTCTATTTTTGGATTCAAGGTCATGCTACGAAAGCTCTTTGCTTATTCATGGCGTCGTCCGAAAAAGAAAATACTGGCAATCGTTTGCTTTTGGAGAGATGATTTCAAAAAAGGACGGATGGGTCTCGTGACGAGAGATTTCCAGCCTTATCTGTTTGAGTCGTTTGAGGGAATATGCACATAAAAATGTGAGTGTGAAAGGCCTGAATGAACTCGAAAAACTGATATTACCCACAGTTCTAATAATTGGGCCCTCCAGCGAAAAACATTTCGCGGCGAGACCCAACACTTAAAACTGCAGAATGGTGAACCATTTTGAAGCTTTCAGAAATCAATATGCTGAAAATGCTATAACCTGTTGGGGTGGCCAAGTTTCTAAAGAAATATGGATTTTTTCAAAATTCAAACCGTCTTTTTTGTGGGAAATTTAAACGGAAGTTCATGAATTTGAGTGCAATTTCGACCGCTTTTCTATTCTACTTTTCTAGAAGGAATATATACAAAAAGAGACTCCACTGAACAAAAATAGAATTGCATGAATATTTATATGGGAACTATTTGTTTTTGGCTTTGTGAACACCGCCAACGCCGAATGTTTCAACAAGGAAATGCAACAGAAACATTCATTCGCTTTCATCGCTACGATTCTAATCGAATTGCTTTTTTCAAAAAAGTCAAAATAGAAATGTTTTGATGGATTCATATTTCAGTTTCCGCTGGAAAAATGACCAGAAAACAGCAGGAATTTGAGTCGGGGGAAAAAGCAGAAGGGGGTCAGCTAATCGCAGTATTCCGATTCGAAGGGCCTTACGCCCAAGCTAAGTGCCAGCCGCCAAATTGCGGCACATTCTGTCTATTCCATGACAACTTTCTGCACTGAATTGAATGTGTAATAAAGCTGACCACGTCTCATTTGCAAGCGCCGCAGAGCGTATAGCGGCTAGTCTTACAGTGAAGCGTTACTTCTGCAGGGTATTAAGCCATACAAGTCCGCAAGATATCTGTATATATTATATGACAGTTAGAGACTATGAGATGTCGAACCATCAAATCAAGTCAAGCTTCGGATTATGCAATCTCTGTAAACAAGTTCCCGTTGGATGGGTATCGTGAAGAAGCCGTGAGACCCCTAAGTGTAAGTGTAGAATCTAGGAAGATGTCGGGCCACGCGATCTCCGTGCCTAAGAATCAGTAAAGTTTTGAATAAAATTGTTTCGTTAGACGTCGGATTATACAATTCCGTGAAGTGCCTGACCTTTACAAAAGTTATTACCTAATAATTCTGGCAACCTGTAAATTGCCGTTCCACAGGATACCAGTGGAGCTTCGGATCATAAGATTTCGGGATATGACTGATTATGCAATTTAGTATAGTAAACTGCCAAATAATCAAATCCATTGAATTCAGAAATGAGCGGAATTCCGCTTTCCGCTCCCCTTACATTCCACATTTTTGACGGTACGACTCACAAAGCCATGTGACCGGTTCGGAGTTACTTTCGCAGAAAATGACAATAGAAAAACGAAAAAAACCATGTTTTATTTTTTAAATTTGTTTTATTCTTTTGTGTTTATCTCGATGCAAACAAACTGATAAGCGCCACAACACAAATATGTAAAACGAGAGGTTTAGAAGAAGCTTCACACTTTCGGCACGGAATAAAAGCGCCGTTTCGAAGAGGGACCCACCGCGAGAAACAGGGGTGTTGATAAAGAACTTTCTCGTTTTGAAATAAACAAAAAACTTTTGTGGGGGAGGAACACCAGAAAAAAAAGTATGATCGCTGTTTACGATCGCAGTTTTTACGACTTTCTATCGGTACCCCCGGCCTTTAAATTCGGCTTCGCTTTTATTTTCCGTTTAAAATAGACGGAAGTTTGTGGAAAAGTGAATAATTGATCCAGATTTGCAAGACAGTTTGGTAGCCTAAACAGCCTAGAAACCAGATCTCTAGGCCCAATTTCAGATTCTAGGACTCGCAACGAAAACTTCCAAATTAGTTTGACTTCGTTTAATACGGGAAAGAAAAATTAGCCAATCGTTTGAGCTTAAACGTTACAGTTTTCTCACATAGAAACTAGAAAAGAAACATATCTAGATATGCTTAATAACCTGGTGGCCTAGAAACGAATAACTCGGTCACAACGCAAGAATCTGATTAGAATTAGATGCATCTTGAACTACACTCAGTGTATTTTTGGATTCTAGGTCTTGCTACGAAAGCTCTTTGCTTATTCAAAGAAGAAAATACTGGCAATCGTTTGAAAGCTTTCGCTGAGCTCAATTAAAGAATGCTTATAGAATCTCATAAAATTGGGTCCCGCCACTAAAAATAAAAAGTTAAACTTGTTTTTCCGAGCCTAGACCCGCAGAATAGAGCCAATAAAGTTTTAAAATTTGGATGCCCACATTAAACACACACTAAAACACCCATTTCGGCCGGCGCACTTGCTACCCACCCACATAGTACATGGGCCAGATAACCACTGGCTGCACAACGCCTGTCCATTTCCGCGTTCTCAACCCCAAATAACTGACAATAGACAAGCTGTCCAAACAACTGCGCGTTTTATTGTCCATTCTACAAATTTAATGCGCTCAATTATGCAAGGCCGTATGCATGTGGCCTAGAATAGAATAGAAGGTCCCGAGCTTCAAAGTTTTGTGGAATCCAGAACCTGTCCCAATCTTATCTTAAGGTCTTGAGGATCAATGTCCTAGAACCATAAACCATCGATTAACTCGGCCTTGGTAGAGTATTATCAAGTGAACGTTTGCCGGATTTAAATCCAGCACATCATGACCATTAAAAGTGAACTTTTTTGACAAGGTTTCTAGAATTTCCAACGAAGTGGCCTAGAAAACCAAACATTGAAATGGTTCGGCCACGCGTTGGTATTCTCGGCCATATTTCGTCTTTTGTGGAAGCCTCACAAGAGATGACCTAGTTTTCAGTTGAGTTTGGTTTTCTAGGTCATAACTCAAGAATATCTGGTTATACGATGTTCCGATCTATTTTTTGGTACACCATCCCCACTACATCTGAATTTTATCGCGGTCTGTGACGTCATAGGCTCCAAACACCGATGACAACGTTTTTTGATCACTTTTCATAAAATCGACTTCTAAAACAATGAAATAGACGGGAAAAAATGGAAAGTGAAAAATTCACGGAAAATTGAAAAAAAAAACAATCGAAGAAGAAACGTCAAAAACTGGAAATTTGATACTTGTGGTGACGAGAAAATAACTTTTCCCGCCAAAACGGGATGGGAAAAAATTTTGAATTTGATACCTTCCAGTTAGTGGTTTTTTGCCTTTTCACTTGTTTTTGGTATTTTCAGGCATTGTCTGACTTCTTCAGTGTTTTCGAAAGCCGCTGAAAAACTGAAAATAAATAATTTGATTGATGGCGATGTTATGCACTTACCGAAATTGCGTATCCGTTTTCTTTCACCGGAAAAAAAAAATGAAAAATGACGAATTTCTTCGTGTTTTCGTACAATTTTCATCATTTTATAATTGAAAACAAGGAGGCATTTATAAATAAATTCCGACAATTTCAATCTGGAAATTTAGAGAAATGAAATGCCTGGCGTGGATTTTCAACATGGTTTCATTTCCTAGTTAAACGGCAAAGTGGCATCTTGCCTATATTGGGCAGAAGGTGATTAGAAATGGGAAGCAGTAGAGCAGCCATTGAACATCCTTGGCCAATTAGTGGGTATCTACATATTATATAGTTTATGAATAATTCACATATAAATACATTTCTCCAAATAAATATAGGTTCACCCACATTTTTTGAATTATCTCGTTTTAGATTAAGTTAAAAAAAGGTTTTTCTATTGAAAAAGAGTCGCATTTTAAATACACTTTGGTACACATAAGTGAACTTCAGAAAAAACAATTTATAGAAAAGAATTCCAGTATTTATTAGAAAAACACATTGCAAGAATTCCAAAAAAGATAGGTTTACAAGAAAAAAAGGAACAAAAAACATCATTAGCAGAAGGAAATATTACAGGATGTGCCAAAATTATGGTAACACATTCAAAGTGCTGTATCTTCTACAAAAATACTCGAATCGGCTTGAAAATTCTGCTATAGTTTATTGAAACGATTATAAAACATATAAAATTAAAGTTGTTCGATGCGGTTCCCTTTGTTGTTCACGACATCTTTGAGTCTCTTCGGAAATGCATCCACTGTCGCACGAAGATATTCTGGTGATAGCTTGGCCTATTCCACTTCCAAACTTTTCTTCAACGACTCCAAATTGCGACGAAGACGTGCTTGGACTCTCGATTGAAGAACTCCCCATATCGAATATTCGAGCGGATTGAGATCTCGGGACAAGGCTGGCCATTCAGAACTGATTATGAAGCGCGGAAAATTGTGCAAACACCAGGCCTGGACGATCTTTGCTTTGTGAGCCAGAGCAGAATCCTGTTGAAATGTCCAAACCTGGTTTCCAAAATGGGATTTCGTCCATAGAAGCACATGTTTCTTCAAAATTTTCTCCAAATAATATTCTTTGTTGATTTTCACTCAAGGATCCACAAAGATGAGCAGCATCTTCCCTTCAGAGGTTATGGCTCCAAAAAACATTACTTGCTAGGGATGGGAAGCTCTGTTGACTGCTCATTTGCTAAAGCTCTATGATTATGGGAGTTGAATTCGGCTTCGATAGTGAACAATTTTTCGTCAGTGAACAGTATCCTCAAATGTTCATTATGGCGCGTGCCAGCAAGGAGAGCTTTGAACTTCTTCGTCCGGGACATCTTGTTTCTTTCCGATAGAATCGCAGCTTTTCGAACACGATATGGGGTCATCCCGAGCTTTCTTTTTACAATTCTTCTGATCGAAGAATGACTGATTCTGAGCTCTGTGCTCAACTTTCGCTTGCTTCGGAGTGGATGCCGACGTAGGCGTTCACGGACTGTCTTGATCCTATCCGGAGTGACAGAACTTCTTGGTCCTCCGCTTCTGGGACGGTTGTTTAGTGTTTTGAGGTCTCTATACCGTTTAATCGTCCTCTAAATGGTTTGTCAATCAATCCCAAGAGCTTTGCCGATGACACTTGCACTTTGCCCGCTTTTGCCCATTTCAATCATGGAGCCTTGGTGTTCCAAATTGGATACCATTTCTGTAAACATTGAGTTAGCGATTAGAAAATTTGGCAAAGTAGTAATTAACGTAATTAACATTAACATTCTGAAAAAATTGGGGAAAATTGCTGCGAAAGTTGAAGGCGTGTATGGAGGGCTTTTTTGCGCCACAATGAAGCGGATCCATAAGATAATTGTTGACACTGCTGTTGAGAAATCTACCCATAACAACCGCAATTTGCTTTTTCGACATTTCGTGAGCATACCGTAAAACCTCTAATAGATTTTCACCACTAATTGATTTGCGCCCTTAATAGTATTGCCCCGCAGAGAAAAGCTTGAACAATAGTATTGCATGCAACACTATTTGATTTTTTACGGTAATTTGCGTCGATGACTGCTTTCTCGTAATCTGTCAGCGGTTTTCCTCTGCCCATGGCAATAAAAAATCAAACACGTTGTTAGCAGCTGTTTATTACAAAAAAAAATCGAATCCTGAAAAAGAAAGAAAAAATAAAGGTGCACCTATATTTTTTTGGAATTTTTTCAGCGTGTTTTTCAAATAAATACCTGTATTTTTCAGACGTTTTTTTCTGAATGTCACTTGTGTTTATCAAAATGTATTCAAAACATTATGATGGAAAGTATATTATTATTTCAAGAACTGTAAATATTTATATATGTAGAACTCCCAGACGTAAGGATCAGCAGGTTCTGATCATTTTCAAACAATAACTGTCGTTGTCCACTCGGCAGCTTATATTCGGAACAGATCCGTCCGTTATGCCAGCATCTTCCAGAATTATTTCTACTCGGACAACATGTCTTTATCTTATTTCATATTTGAGCAGTGTGGCGAAGAAGATCTGAATTTCGAAATTTCGTTCGTTAAATTTTCAGATAATTCAACGAGTTTTAACTGCGCTCTATTGCTAATTTGTGTAAATAAGTGTAAATCGCTACCTTGACAAAGAAAACTCGCTGAAATCGCACACATTTGTTGGGGTGGGGTGGCGATCCGAAAAATATCCCAAAAAGTGTACATTTCGCAGGTTTCGAGTACTTGGTCCCCGCCACGAACCCTCCAGTATTTGTTTTTGCAAATTATTTGTCATTCCAAAGATGGTGGCAATAATTTTCCCAACATTTGCGAAAGGCAAAACCGCAGAGTTGGTGTTCACACATTTTTTGAGCTACAGTAAGTTCAGGCGGAGGTTTTCCTTCACATAGTTTTTATTTTCGTTTAGAAGTCATGTGTAATGGACTAGCAACGAGAACATTGGGCTTCTAGGCCACGAACAGGAATTGAAAATCTCGAATTAAAATTGGCATTGAAAACGTTTCGCATTTTGGGTTTTTCTTTTGAAAAACGTGTTGCCCTTATACGAAATATCTTATCTGAATTTTTTTTACACAGCATCTGTAATCGATATAATTAAAATCAGTTCTACCAAAACCAATCGTAATGGGAGTCGAGTTGTCATTGGATCCGCCAGTCTGTCCAATTCAGGCGAATGGTGGCGTTTCGAAGCACAAAATCATCAATCATTGCGACAAAATGCTGGCCTACAAGGTACGAACTAATCGGCTTCAGAAAAACGAATGAGATTTCCGAACGTTAAGCGAATTACATAGGACACTCTTCTACAGTACTGTCGCTTAAATTGTGTGCAAACACCAACTGATAGATCAGATATGACGACAAATTGAGTGTTTTTCAAAAATTATAAGAATCTCAGTTGATATTCTTTTCGATAAAAACCTCTCAAAGCAGTACTTAAGAGGAATACTGTAGCTTTCAATTATGTGTGCAAACACCGACGGTCTTAAACTCGCATGACATGTCGTTAAAATTGGTATATTTAGTGACAAACTGGGTCTTAAAAACCGAAGAAGACGAATAGATTTTCTAGAAAGTTCAGTTTTCAGGTCAAATCTTCGAATAACTCGAATTACAGTGTCAACACCATTTACGGTCTTATTCAAATAGGCTATACAGCTGATTTGGTCATCACAAGAAAGGTTAGCAGAAATTGGCTTTAAAATCGAGATTGGTAGTCTAGAAATATTAGAAATGCAAGAATCAGTAGTGATCGAGTTTCTCTTAGAACTCGTCCTTCTGGACCGTCACTGTTTTGGGTTACGGTACTCAATCGGAA
Source organism: Caenorhabditis inopinata (assembly GCA_003052745.1). NCBI lineage: Eukaryota > Metazoa > Nematoda > Chromadorea > Rhabditida > Rhabditidae > Caenorhabditis > Caenorhabditis inopinata. Next base: position 9,692,476 of record AP018152.1, on the reverse strand, counting down.
TTTTAGATTCTTTCATCACTAAAACTGACCATGTTTCCTTTGTTTCAGTCCGGGAAACCGCAAGCCGACCGTCTTGTAATCCAGTACGCTTCTGTGGAACAAGACTGTCGCGATCCAAAAGCCCCGTTTGCCACTGGCCAACCAGTTGGAGAGTTATCCGGAGAGACCACCATCAAACTGTCGGCTGCTGAATAACTATGAAAAATTGCCCTCCTCTTTCTCAATCGCTATTTCCTAAATCTGTATTTTTAAGTGAAAATTGAAAGAAAAAAACATTTTTTTCCATCTTTTTCTTTGATCGGAATTCATGCATTGTGCTAACGGGGACTTTTCGTTCTGAAACCAACTATTAATTTCTTCCGTTTTCTAATATCACCCACCCCATGAAAATTATTGCAGCAATCATTAATTTGTTTGGGGAAACTAATCGGTCTAGGTGAGTTATCTGATTTCTCACGTTGACATTTGGCAGCATGAAAGCAGGCCGTGGGCAGCCAATCAGCAACTAGTTTTCAGATAGATAGCAGCGGGGCGCTAATAATGGGGGAGGTAGAAGGTCGGTTTCTGTCGAATCACGGTGGCCATTTTACTGGTATTTTCTGAAATTCCTGGGGATGCTGGTCCCGCAACGAAGTGTTCTTTTTTTGGAATCAACCATTTTCTGTCGTCTACATTGTTCGCAATGTAAACGTTTTCCCTACTAATACACTGATAAACAGTACTTTATTTGTATGAATATTAAATATAAATGAATCATAATGTTCCCTGAGCGTAGGAATCCGGAAATTCCACTCGAGACCCAGACTGGAACAGTTTGTCTTTTTGATCGAACAAAAACAAGGCGTCCACTCGGCTCCAACAAACTTCGTATGCTATCTGTCGAAATTTTAGTCGTTTCCCGTAACTTTTTGGTGGAATTTCCAAAATTATCTTATCAGACACACCCAATTTTCACTTATACATTTTCTGAACTATAACTTTGCAGGAATCTGGCTAGAACCCGTTTTAAAACAGGAAAATATTCAGAATTTTTGCGTCCTTTCGATCAAATTGATAAGAATAAACAAAAGCACAAGTAAAATTGATAAGGTGGCGGTTCGTTTGGTGCTATGCGGTTGGAAAAAATGTTCGGAAAGTCACGGAACCGGTTTTGAATATGAATCACAGTGGCTTTCCATGGGATGATGGACTTGTTAAACGGCATGGAAAAAGTCAGCGCACTTGAAATCAAAATCAACAATTTAAGTTCTGAAACGGGTGAAGAGAAACGAAATGAATAGGATTACACACTGTAATCTACGTGAAAATGCACAAAAATTCAAAGTTATAGTCGATTAGTCGATCACTTCAATCTACGCGCAGCATTCTGTTTTCTCTGATCATTTTGAATTTCCGCACATTTTCTCGTGGATTACAGCGAAAAAATGCACAAAAATTCAAAATTATCAAAGAAAACAAAATGCTGCGCACAGGTATTTCAACCAATGAGTATCATTTTCTGCGTTCAGCTCTCGAACTACCAAATTCCTCATAATTGTAAAGAAAACAACGAAAAAGAAAACGAAACACGTTGGGCTGCGTTTCGCAGATCACAAATGAACTATGCCAGCGATGCAACTGTAAACATTTTGTCAAAAGCAAATATTGAATTCCTGAGGAAATCAGCCTGAGGAAATTAGAAATAAATTGCTTAAATGGACCCTCTGATTACATGCATTGAAGTTTTTGTTTAATTGGGAGTTTGTTGCTTTGCTTATTAGTGGCCGCCTCCTAGAAAAACTTGTCCAAGGACTGACTAGTTCATCAAACGATCATTTTGACTATTTATTTGGAATTTCACCAAAAATGTTTTTCTCTCTTTTATTCTTGTTCATGAATATATAAAATTTCGGATTTTTAAGCGACGTCTGCGAAGTTTCTGTCAATTGCTATGTCATAAATGTATTTTTTATGTATCAGTTTCAGTGAATTTTTCTTAACTGAACAATTTCCTCATATTCTGCTGAAATAATTGTGATTTTTGACTGGCAGGCGTCGCCAAATAAGAAACTTATTGATAAGAGACTTTTGTCAATGCATAAAACCGCAAGAGAAGCATTGTGCTCACTCTAAAGCAACTGTTTGCTCATTTTAACAATTAAACTATTAAGTGAAAATTTAGTTTCTTTTTCTTTTTTTTTTTACAAAATGCGCTCTATTTGTCCATAGTCGGGTATTGGGACATAATGGGAAAACATAGCAGTTAGTTGACGGTTGGCCGGCAATTAGTGAGCAAACGCAAACTACAGTAGTCTGCTGCTATTCGGTTTCAAAATGATAACGAATTTACAGCGAACGGTGTGACTTAGAAGTCCATTTTTGGGGAAAAAAACGTCGATAGAATCAAAATTTCCTTTCAAATGTGACCGATAATGCCAATACTATGACAACATTGGTCTTTTGGGTCCTAACACGAAGGTCTTAACCTACCATCAAGACCTAGAAACAGGAAACTTCCAATTCGTGGTGGCCTAGAAACTTTAATGTTGCTTTTCAAGTCCATTAAGCTTTCCAAGCAAGGAATCTGTACTTTTCACGGCTATTAAACTATAGAAATCAGCGCATTTTGATCATTTCACCTACAGTATTCTGAAGTATGCCTCAGTTTTTAATGAAATGAAAATCGTTCGTGTAATGTTTGCACTACAAGAAATGCGGGGGGAGGGGGTAATTACGTAAGAATCGGGTAGCTATTCCTGCTCTTTTGTGGTCTAAATTGTGGACAATGACGAATTTCGATATACCCGAGCGTAAACTAAATGTTGCGGAATTCGATCCACGTGCGTATTTTTTTCCGCAAATAGATATAGAACAAATATAGGAGGAAAACACAGAATTTTTAAAGATTTTGGTGTTAAAGTTCAAAGTACAAATTCAATAAATTAGTGGTGGACGAACTTTTTCAATGACGGCCTAAAAATCAGGTATTGCGAGAACTGAAATTCTGCGAGAATTGTGAACAGCTGATTGAAGAGCTCTTAAATGAACTCTGCAATGCTTATGATCTGTCAGTATTCAGTTTTTGGATGAAAACTCGAAAACTGAAAATTTTGAGCAGGCACCAAAGTGTTTGAAATATCTCAAATGCGAACACAAGATGTATCAATTAAAAAATCTTAATGATATTTCGAATTTCCAATTAAGGCTTCCACGAAAGACGAAGACAAAAAGTCGTCTTCGTTCGTCTTTCAGTTCGTCTTGAATTCGTTTTTCGCAGTAAAAAAGTTGTCAACACACTGCGTCAGACGTATTCAAGACGAAAATAAAAGACGAAGATGAGACGAGACGACCGAAATTTCGCCCAAATGGAAGCCTTATTTCCAATGGCTTTTTACAATTCTGGTGGCCTAGAAAACGAAAATTCGGGTTTCTAGTCCACTGGATATTATTACCGTAATGTTTCCTTCTATTATCTGTTCCTTTATTTAGAAACATTGAAAAAGGCTAAATATATTCGTTTTTCGAAAAGTTTACACAGACGAAATCATTTTCAGTAGTGTACTCCTCTTGGACCTTTGAGGTGTTGCCGTCGATTAGTCCATAGACAAAGTTTTAGAACCAAAGATTATTGAATCTTGAGTCGTGTTCTTGGCTAAAAATGACTCTCGGCCCGAAAGAGTACAAATAGACCATAATTTACCTCATTTTTATGCATATTGTTGTTTTAATATAGTCCAAAAAGAGTACACGGAAGACTGTTTCATAAGTATTATCGCCGTAAAAAAGTTCCGAAATTTTTTCGAGCCCGCGAAAATCGGGATTTTAATTTAGAGGCTCCGCCCATTTCATTATCAGAGCGCATTTGCTATGCGCGATATATTTTTTGAATTTTTATTTTTTCTTCTGAATTTTCAGAATTAAACTGGATTAAAAGAACGAAATTGTATTAATCGTGAATTTTTTTTACATGTTTCTTCGAATGTTTAAATATATCAATTTTTTTTCGTTTCTTCTGATAAAAATATATCGCGCATAGCAAATGCGCTCTGATGATGAAATGGGCGGGCACTCGTGAGACGTTGGCACTCGTTAGACCAAATGGACAGTACAATCAAACAATTTTATACAATTTTCAGTTTTGTTCTACTCTCGGACTATCGGGATTTGCTTTTGTGTTGTCCAATAGGAATACACGGACCACTATATCACTAATTGAAAAACACGCGTTGGATTTGTTCATTTTTCCGAAACATAGAACAAATCAACAAATTTTGAACATATTCTGTCTCGGTTGTACCACGGCTGCAGTTATCAGCTTATATTATTCGGAAAATTGTTTTAAGATAAGACGCGAATCGTTTTTTGGCGACGAGTCATCGTAAGAATTGTTCATGAGAGGAAGGATTGGTTATCTTTGGAAAAAGGAAGCGAATCTGACTGTTGGCAAAGTCGGCATTAAACTATCGGAATCAATATCGGAATGAATATCTGAAATATCCGATATCGGTGGTCTAGAAATGGGAATCTAGAAATGGTTCTTTCTATTTACTGTAGTGAGAGAGTAAGACGCGAATCGTTTTTTGGCGACGAGTCATCGTAAGAATTGTTCATGAGAGGAAGGATTGGTTATCTTTGGAAAAAGGAAGCGAATCTGACTGTTGGCAAAGTCGGCATTAAACTATCGGAATCAATATCGGAATGAATATCTGAAATAGCCGATATCGGTGGTCTAGAAATGGGAATCTAGAAATGGTTCTTTCTATTTACTGTAGTGAGAGAGTAAGACGCGAATCGTTTTTTGGCGACGAGTCATCGTAAGAATTGTCCATGAGAGGAAGGATTGGTTATCTTTGGAAAAAGGAAGCGAATCAGGCATTGCAACGTTTTGTCTCAGCAAGTCACGGATCGCGAACTCACGAGCCACATCAGCAGGGTGCAGGTTCTCAGAGATCTATTGGACAGGATGTGTTAAGAGAAAATGTTAAAACGTGTAGTGCACACCCCCAGACCTGCACGCAGTTCAGTGACTGTCTTAACAAGGGACGACTCACATAAATGAAGTGTTTCACTTCCTTAGTATATGATCTTTGAATTCCTATTTTTGAATAGTACTTTGTCTGAATATATTCCTATGGTGTGAAAATTTAGGTCTCGCCACTTAAACTCAGAAAAAAACACAGTAGATTTTGAAAAAAAACCAAAACTTCACAAACTCGTTGAAAAATTCGAATCTTCGTCAATTCTGGCTCTTAATGTGCATACTTTTTGTTCAATATCTGCTTTCCACGAGACCAGATGGGATGTTTCATCTACTTTAGAGTTCCCTTTTTTTTCAATCTTCTCTCTTAACTATCATGACAACTAGTTAATCATCGTGAACTTCCCCTTCTCATGCGATTGTAAAACAGTGAAAGGAACAGAGCTTACGACTCCTTCCTTTTTGTCGTAATTGTGTACACTTCTTCCTTTATTCTTAGTCATTGCAAAAAACAGTGAACTATCTCTTGCCGTCTTCCACTCAACCTTATCAGACATAGAACTTACAAATTGCAGAGTTTGGAAGTGGGCGGAGTTTGATTTCGGCAATTTTATTTAAAGAAGGGATGATAAGGAAATGAAAATAGCTTCACCCGTTTTCTGTTTTTCCCGCTATTGCTCACACAATTTTGAATACAATGAGCGGTACTGCAGTGAGCTGGAATTTGCGGAATTTCGGCAGAATATTTTGTATTTTCCTAACCGTAATACTTATTGTACATGGATCACCAATACCCATGGAACTCAAACAAGGACATCTGAAGCCTGGCGATGTCTTGAAGGTACGGTGCGGAGAACGACGCGTGGCATTTGCAAAGCTGCACTTTTATGAAGTAGACACTGGTGAGTACTTGGAGTGAAACAGTTGCTTGCAATTATTAAAAGTGTTCTATTTTTTCCTAAAAAAAAATCACCTAGAGATTTCGAATGACAAGTTTTTAAAGCTTTGGCTCCCACCACGTAAGCTTACAGATTACGGTAGTTTTCAATAATTCGATTATCTATTTCTCATCAGAAATAATATCATATGCCAAGGGGGGGGGGGTGAAAATTATTTAATAGAAAAACAAAGAAATTCAGTATCAAAGATCTCAGAGCATCAAACTCGTATCAACTGCTTTTTTCATCTTTTTATAGATCTTCTGGAAACATCTATAGAAGAGAGTGATGAGGTTCTGCGTAACCGGTGGGTGCACAATAAGCGTTAGACTTGACGACAGTTACTTTTTTTCCAAATATTCGCAATTTTTATTCTTTAATAATTCAGTTTTAAAAAGTTCAAATGCGAGAAAAGAAGTTTCAATGGGGTGTCGTCAAGTAAGACGCTTGGCGTATATTCACCGTTTCCGCAAATCTTACACAAAACCAACCCCTCCAATTTTTTCTTACCGTAGCCAAACTGGTTCTTCAAACACAAAATAAAGAAATTTTAGGAAACGAAATTCATGGCCTCCACAAGCACACCGATTTCTATGGTCACTATCATTTCAATGATGAGGAATCTTTGAAAACTCTGAAAGACAAGAATTTCGAGATAGTTGTTCGAGACACCTGCGCACTGGATACGATGAACATTGTGAGTGTCATTAACGGTGCCAAAGCAACATCCCTCTCCCCTATGCGAAATTTCGGCCGTCTCGTCTAGTCTACGTCTTGAATTCGTCTGACGCAGTGTGTTGTCAACTATTTTATTGCGTAAGACGAATGCAAGACGAACTGAAAGACGAGCGAAGATGACTTTTTACTCTTCGTCTACCGGAATTCCCTTGAACATCTGAAAAGTGAAGTGAGGTGTTCTAATTCCAGGAATGCAATCTACCATACAGCAAATTCGACATTCCGTTCCATATGATCCCAAAACAAGACCACACCCACTACGTTCTGGATTTGGCGAATTCTAAATACGATTTCAAGCGGAAAACGTCATGTATGTGATATATGAAGTATTTTTGTAGTAATTTTCGGCGGGGATCCAATCGGGGGATCCCTAAACTGTTATTGGTTGTTTGCTCGAGAATATTGTTAGCTTTTGTAATTTTGTAATTCAGTTCTCTGTATTGATTATTTATTTTATATCATTTCCATACGGGTATTTTGAAACGTGATCATGATTCTGCGACTTTACAAAAATGTGATGCAAGCTTTAAAATAAACAGTGTTCAATTTATGAAGTCTTCGAATTTTTCAATTCTTAGGAAATGCCTGCAACGGTGATCAGAGAAAACCACAATTTGTTCATTTTCTTAGCAATATTATCGTGCTCTTAGGAAATAATTGATGTCGCCGAACATAAAACAAAATGATAAGACTAAACAAACCGCAACAAAATGGCAATAAGATGGTTCTGTGATTTTTTTTTCATTCTAAAACAAATGATAAAAAAAAAAGGAAATCAAGAATTGGAAGCAATAGGAATAAACTTCAGGGAATCTGGCCTTCAAGATCACGAAATGAAACGCATGTTTTTCTATTATAACTATTATATAATAGTTGTGCACAGTTTCCGAACAGCTTTCAAACGATATCCATGTTTCAGTGATTACGGTGTGGATGTGAAATGACCATGCCCATCGGTAAGTGGGCAGCTCGAGGACATCAAGTGGTGGCAGCTGTAGAATCGTTAGAAAATAAAAATATGGCTATTCAGCCACTAACCAGCTTAGTTTCCTATCTTCTAAAACTATGGAAAGGGCGAGACGGAGCTGATTTGGAGACTTCCCTACTGTTTTCTGCCGATTCATTTTTCTACGGGTAACGTGTTCTGTTTTTTTCCGATGGAGTGACATAAATGGTGGATGCATCCATAAGAAAGGAAGTAATATTCTGGAATTCTGCGTTTTTTTTTCGATCTCCTATGGTGCTTGAGGTTAAAGATTTAGCCAAATCCACGGGGACAGGGAAAACTAGTGAACTTACTTACTTAATCGATCCGTCATTCGCCTGTGTGGCATGCCTTGCGGTCATGGACGATGGTGGTCCATGAAGTAGTCAGTCGATTTCTTCTACACAGTTCATCAAACGATCATTTGGAATATTTATCTGGAATTTCACCAAAAATGTTTTTCTCTCTTTTATTCTTGTTTATGAATATATAAAATTTCGGAATAAGCCACGTCTGCGAAGTTTCTGCCAATTGCTATGTCATAAATGTATTTTTTATGTATCAATTTCAGTGAAACTTTCTTAACTTAATAATTTCCTCATATTCTGTTGAAATAATAGTGATTTTTGACTGTCAGGCGTCGCCAAATAAGAAACTTATTGATAAGAGAATTTTGTCAATGCATAAAACCGCAAGAGAAGCATTGTGCTCACTTTAAAGCAACAGTTTGCTCATTTTAACGATTAAACTATTAAGTGAAAATTTAGTTTCTTTTTCTTTTTTTTTTTTTACAAAATGAGCTCTATTTGCCCATAGTCGGGTATTGAGCAATGATGGGATAACATAGCTGATAATTGGCGGTTGGCCGGCAATTAGTGAGCAAACGCAAAGTACAGTAATCTGCTACTATTCGGTTTCAAAATGATAACGAATTTACAGTGAACGGTGTGATTTAGAAGTCCATTATTGGCGAAAACAACGCCGATAGAATCAAAATTTCCATTCAAATATTACCGATAATGCCAATACTTTGACAACATTGATCTTTTGGGTCCTAACACGAAGGCCTTAACCTACCATCAAGACCTAGAAACAGGAGACTTCCAATTCGTCGTGGCCTAGAAACCTTAATGTTTCTTTCTAGTCCATTAAGCTTTCCAAGCAAGGCAACTGCACTTTTCATCGCAATTCAACTATAGAAATCAGCGCATTTTGATCATTTCACCTACAGTATTCTGAAGTATGCCTCCCTCTTTTTCAATGTCCCAAACATACGTTTTCAGAACAAAATTCTTTTGTTCATTTCAGGAGCTCTGAGAGATAGATATAGAGAGAGAATTAGACTGTTAGACAGTTTTTAATGAAATGAAAATCGTTCGTGTAATGTTTGCACTACAAGAAATGGGGGAGTAATTACGTAAGAATCGGGTAGCTATTCCTGCTCTTTTGTGGTCTAAATTGTGGACAATGACGAATTTCAATATACCCGAGCGTAAACTAAATGTTGCGAAATTCGATCCACGTGCGTATTTTTTCCGCAAATAATTATAGAACAAATAAAGGAGGAAAACACAGCATTTTTAAAGATTTTGGTGTTAAAGTTCAAAGTACAAATTCAATAAATTAGGGGTGGCCGAACTTTTTCAATGACGGTCTAAACATCAAGTCTTGCGAGAATTGAAATTTTACCAAAATTGTGAACAGCTGATTGAAGAGCTCTTAAATGAGCTCTGCAATGCTTATGATCTGTCAGTATTCAGTTTTTCGGATGAAAACTCGAAAACTGAAAATTTTGAGCCAAAGTGTTTGAAATATTTCAAATGCGAACACAAGATGTATCAATTTAAAGATCAGAATGATATTTCGAATTTCCAATTAAGGCTTCCACGAAAGACGAAGACAAAAAGTCGTCTTCAAAAGTCGAATCGTCTTCGTTCATCCCTCAGTTCGTCTTGCATTCGTCTTACGCAGTGAAAAAGTTGTTAGCGCGCTGCGTCAGAAGAATTCAAGACGAAAAAGAAGACGAAGAAGAAGACGAGACAAAGACGAAGATGTGACGAGACGACCGAAATTTCGTCCAAATGGAAGCCTTATTTCCAATGGCTTTTTTTCAATTCTGGTGGCCTAGAAAACCAAATTTCGGGTTTCTAGTCCACTGGATATTACCGTAATGTTTCCTTCTATTATCTGTTCCTTTATTTAGAAACATTGAAAAAGGCTAAATATATTCGTTTTTCGAATAGTTTCTAAAAATGACTCTCGGCCCGAAGGAGTACAAATAGACTATAATTTACCTCATTTTTATGCATATTGTTGTTTTAATGTTGTCCAAAAAGAGTACACGGAAGACTGTGTTATAGATATTTTGAAAAAAAAAAACAAAAAATTTCCCTAAAAGATTGCAAGATTAAAAATGATAAAAAAATCATTTTCTTAAACCTATAAGTATAGGAGTACTGATAAAAACAGAAATGAAAATTAGACAAATTATCAGTCGTGTAATCCTCTTCGACAAGAGGAACATTGGCACTCGTGAGACCAAATGGACAGCACAATTAAACAATTTTATAAAATTTTCAGTTTTGTTCTACTCTCGGACTATTGGGATCTGTTTTTGTGTTGTCCAAAAAGAATACACGGACCACTATATCACTAATTGAAAAAAACGCGTTGGATTTGTTCATTTTTCCGAAACATAGAACAAATCAACAAATTTTGAACATATACTGTCTCGGTAGTACTACGGCTGCAGTTATCAGCTTATATTATTCGGAAAATTGGTTTAAGATAAGACGCGAATCGTTTTTTGGCGACGAGTCATCGTAAGAATTGTTCATGAGAGGAAGGATTGGTTATCTTTAGAAAAAGGAAGCGAATCAGGCATTGCAACGTTTCGTCGCAGCAAGTCACAGATCGCGAGCTCACGAGCCACAGCAGCAGGGTGCAGGTTCTCAGAGATCTATTGGACAGGATGTGTTAAGAGAAAATGTTGAAACGTGTAGTGCATACTCGTGAGACCTACCCAGGGTTCAGTGACTGTCTTAATCAGGGACGCGTTTTTTTTCAGTTCACGAGTTTCCAGGCCATTATAATTTTCTTTTACTCCTCATTACAGTTTTGTTTTTCAAGCTTTCGACAATCAATGCAATACAAAACGTTTCACAAATCGGTCGTGAAATCTCGCGCATAGTGTGCATGTATTTTTCAATTCTGGCGCTTAATGTGCATACTTTTTGCTCAATACATCTCTCCACGAGACCAGATGGGATGTTTCATCTTCTTTAGAGTTCCCTTTTTTTTCAATCTTCGCTCTTAACTATCACGACAACTACAGTGCCCTTCAATAGTATAGACACCCCCTCAATTTTGGCTGTTCTGAATTTTCTGTGCGAAATGAAAAAAATTGGCTAATGCAGTTCGATCAGACGTGTAAAAAAGCTTACAAGTAAAAAATTTCAATCGGATCCGATGTTCGGAACTTGACATAGAGCAGGTAAATCAAAAATCGGAGCTGTCAAAAGTATAGACAGTTTTTGGTTTTGTTACTCTGGTTGCCGAAAATGGGTATAAAAACCTGTTTTTTTTCTTTATTTTTGTTTCTTTTTTTTTCTTTTATTGTACCAAATGGTTCTCACTTATCCGCCGCCGAACGAGCTCAAATCTATGTTCTGATCGCTTGAGGAATATTTTTTTATTGCGTCCAACTCCACCAAAGCATAAAGACTGATCTTCGGTTTTCGGTGCCGAAAAACACTGTTCTCCGATTCATTAACTCTTTTGGACCCACGAAGCCATGATTTCGGCACCAATACTGAAACCCGAGTACAATGCGAAGAGACGCCAGTTCGCTCGCAACAGCATGTCTACGATTTGAGAGAAGATGCATTAAGCTGGATGGCCATCAAGCCATATTTACTAATGAAAAACGGACAAAATTGATTTCAGATCATCTTCTCTGATGAGAAGAAGTCCAACTCTGGTGGCCCTCATTATTGGAATCACTACTGGAGAGACTTGAGGAAAGACCCAAGAATCTTTTCGAAGCGAAGCTCTGTCATTGTGTAAGGAGCTTTCACCGCTACGAGGAAGTCTCCACTTGGTTTTCTTTTCAAATCGGATGAATGCCGTGACTTATCAGCAAGTACTTCAGACCAGTTAGGTACAATTCACAAACCGTCGTCGTCGTTTCGGACTTGCCTTCCAACAAGACAATGTTCCATGTCATGCTTCCAACTCCGCCTTAGACTGGCAATCATGCTCACAGGATGTGAATCTCATCGAAAACCTCTGGGCTATCCTTGACGGAGCAGTTTATGCGAATGCGATCTAGTACAACTTCGTTCAGAGTTGGAAAGATGCCATCGAAAAGGAATGGAACAATATCAGCTCTTAACGCTTTCAGAAGCTTGTGGATAGTATGTCCAAACGAGTTTTTGACCGAATTGCATCTGAAGGTACCTGTATTGAATACTGATTACAAAAATCCTTGTTTTATAATAAAATTTGTTAACTTATTTGACCTATTCTAAAGACGGTCTATACTTTTGACGGCTCCGATTTTTGATTTATCTGTTCTATATCAAGTGTCGAACATCGGATCCGATTGAAATTTTTTTAGGTTTTCTTACACGCCTGATCGAACTGCGTTAGCCGATTTTCTTCATTTCGATCAGAAAATTCAGAACAGCCATAATTTAGGGGGTGTCTATACTTTTGAAGGGCACTGTAGTTAATCATCGTGAACTTCCCCTTCTCATGCGATTGTAATACAGTGAAAGGAACAGAGCTTACGACTCCTTCCTTTTTGTCGTAACTGTGTACACTTCTTCCTTTATTCTTAGTCATTGCAAAAAACAGTGAACTATCTCTTGCCGTCTTCCACTCAACCTTATCAGACATAGAACTTACAAATTGCAGAGTTTGGAAGTGGGCGGAGTTTGATTTCGGCAATTTTATTTAAAGAAGGGATGATAAGGAAATGAAAATAGCTTCACCCGTTTTCTGTTTTTCCCGCTATTGCTCACGCAATTTTGAATACAATGAGCGGTACTGCAGTGAGCTGGAATTTGCGGAATTTCGGCAGAATATTTTGTATTTTCCTAACCGTAATACTTATTGTACATGGATCACCAATACCCATGGAACTCAAACAAGGACATCTGAAGCCTGGCGATGTCTTGAAGGTACGGTGCGGAGAACGACGCGTGGCATTCGCAAAACTGCACTTTTATGAAGTAGACACTGGTGAGTACTTGAAGTGAAACAGTTGCTTGCAATTATTAAAAGTTTTCTATTTTTTCTTAAAAAAAATCACCTAGAGATTTCGAATGACAACGTTTTTTAAGCTTTGGCTCCCACCACGTAAGCTTACATATTACGGTAGATTTCAATAATTCGATTATCTATTTGTCTGGTCCTGGAAACACAAGAAAAAAAAACGAAATTTTAGGAAACGAAATACATGGCCTCCACAAGCGCACCGATTTCTGTGGTAACTATCATTTCAATGATGAGGAATCTTTGAAATCTCTGAAAGACAAAAATTTCGAGATAGTCGTTCGGGACACCTGCGCATTGGATACTACGAAAATTGTGAGTGTCATTCACGGCGCCAAAGCAACCCCCCTCCCTCCTCATATAAGACCCCCGCCCCCTCCATTCAATTAACGCTACAATTTGGGCGAAATTTCTGCCGTCTCGTCTCGTCTTCGTCTTGAACTCGTCTGACGCAGTGTATTGACAAATTTTTTTATTTAGTAAGGCGAATAAAAGACAAACTGAAAGACGAGCGAAGAGGACTTTTTGTCTTCGTCTACCGGAAGAATACCTTACTTTCAATATGAGCCCAATTCTATGCCACCCTTTTTTCACATAAAGCATTACGCTTCCGTTGAGCATCTGAAAAGTGGAGTGAGGTGTTCTAATTCCAGGAATGCAATCTACCATACAGCAAATTCGACATTCCGTTCCATATGATCCCAAAACAAGACCACACCCACTACGTGCTGGATTTGGCCAATTCTAAATACGATTTCAAGCGGAAAACGTCATGTATGTGATATATGAAGTATTTTTGTAGTAATTTTCGGCGGGATCCAATCGGGGGATCCCTAAACTGTTATTAGTTGTTTGCTCGAAAATATTGTTAGCTTTTGTAATTTTGTAATTCAGTTCTCTGTATTTATTATTTATTTTATATCATTTCCATACGGGTATTTTGAAACGTGATCATGATTCTGCGATTTTACAAAAATGTGATGCAAGCTTTAAAATAAACAGTGTTCAACTCATGAAGTCTTCGAATTTTGCAACTCTTAGGAAACGCCTGCAACGGTGGTATTCAGTAATCAGAGAAAACCACAATTTTTTCATTTTCTTAGCAATATTATCGTGCTCTTCGGAAATAATTGATGTCGCCGAACATAAAATAAATTGATAAGACTAAACAAACCGCAACAAAACCGCAATAAGATGGTTTTTTAATTTTTTTCATTCTACAACAAATGATAAAAAAAGGAAATCGAGAATTGGAAGCAATAAGAATAAACTTCACGGAATCTGGTCTTCAAGATTACAAAATGAAACGCATGTTTTTCTATTATAACTATTACATAATAGTTGTGCACAGTTTCCGAACAGCTTTCATACGATATCCACGTTTCATTGGTTACGGTGTGGATGTGAAATGACCTTGCCGATTCATTTTTCTACGGGTGACGTTTTCTGTTTTTTTCCGATGGAGAGGCATGAATGGTGGATGCATCCATAAGAAAGGGAGTCATATTTTTGTATTCTGAGTTTATTCGATCTCCTATGGTGCTTGAGGTTAAAGATTCAGCCAAATCCACGGGGGCAGGGAAAACTAGTAAACTTACTTAATTAGTTGATCCGTCATTCGCCTGTGTGGCATGCCTTGCGGTCCTGGGCGATTGTGGGCCATGGAGTAGTCAGTCGATTTCTTCTACATAGTTCATCAAACGATCATTTGGAATATCTATCTGGAATTTCACCAAAAATGTTTTTCTCTCTTTTATTCTTGTTTATGAATATATAAAATTTCAGATTTTTAAGCCACGTCTGCGAAGTTTCTGCCAACTTCCGGCTGTAGTGAGTCGGACCATCTCATTGGGGTAGTCCGATAGATTGTTCCTGGTCTCGAGAAATCCATTCTTGTATCAGTTTAATTAATCTTCCGTCAGTTGTTCGCATAATGTTCCCGGCCATCCGTTATTTTTTTATTTTTGATGTTTAAGTTGGGCCGCGACTTGGGAGATTTCGGATGTTTTCACGGTGTAATTTTCGTTGAACTTGTTCCGTTCGGCAGAACTATGGAGTCGAAATGTTGAGCTCGAATTCGGGGGCCGGTGAGAGCGTAGGTGGTGTTTTTGATGTTATTGAACGCTGCCCAGGCTGCCCGTATTCTTCTGTGGAGTTTTGGTTCTAACTTATTTCGTGAGTTGAATAATCTGCCAAGGTAGAAATACTCATCCATCTTAGATTGTTGTGATGGTGGTGTTATTTCTGATGATCACCGGATGTTTGGTGGCGTATGTGTTTCTCAACACTTGTTTTGTTGGTATTTATTTGAAGGCCTACTTTTTTGCACCTTTCTGTGAACTCTTGGATCTTCCTGCTGGCAGTTCGTGGGTCGTTTGCAACGAGAATGATGTCGTCTGCGAATGTCAAGTGGATGGGATTTCTGCCATTGATTCGTACTGCAGGCGTATGAACGTAATCGTCGTCGCGTCCTTTCAGATGATTCCAAGACGCTTGTCCAAGGACGAGCTCTAGGCAAGTTAAGAAGAGGTTTGGTGACATACATATGTATTAGGTTGAGCGAAAAGTTTTCGAAATTTTTTGATTTTTTTTTTCGATCAAAATTTATTCAAAGAAAACGAGATTCAATGAGTGATATATTTACTATTAGCATTTATGACTTCTTGCAAACGCGATAGAAGTTGAGCGATTCCATTCGCGTAGAACTTGGGAGACTGGGAGGCGAGAAAGTCGTCCAACAATTTAAAGATTTCAAGACATCCTTTCTATCATGGAATTTCTGCACGCTAATGTGATTTTACAGAGAACGAAAAAGATGATAATCACTTGGGGGCAAGTCTGGTGAATACGTGGGTGACACAAAACCTGGATTCCGAGCGTCTGTAGGTTCTGGCGGGTCTTCAAGGCGGGGTGCATTTTGCGTTTTCATGAGGCATCAGCAAGTTGTAAGTTTTTGGGCGATGTAATCGTTGAAACCACTTTTTTCATTTGAGTACAGTATCGGTCCCCGTTGACAATTGCACCATCCGGAAGAATCTCTCGAAAGATTGCGCCCAAATCGACAGCATCATTTTTTTATCGTGACATTCTCCTTTGAGGTCCGTTTCGCCGGTTCCCTCAGCCGAGACCCATTGCCTTTTTCTAGTATAATTGACATGAAATTCCTATTTTTCGCAATTGATTTTATGAATTCGTCAAAAACTGAAAAATGAGTTGACAAAACTTTGGCACTCTTCCAGATTCATGAAGATGATCAATGATAGTTCTTTGAGGATGCTTAAGAATCGCCGCAACATTGCGTGGCGTTGCTCTTGATTCGTCTTCCAGCGCACTCGGGATATCCGCGTCCATATCCACAAGTCGACGACTGGGCTCTCCCCGGCAAACTATTGTAGCTCTCCCCGGCAAACTTTTTGAACCAAAACTTGATGGTGGTGTAAGAGACAGAGTTCTCGCCTAACACGGTACATAAGTTACGACAAGCTTTGTTGAATTTGCGACCTTAAAGAAACTCGTACAGAAAAACACATCTTAGAGCATGGAAATCAGCGAGCAAATTCTCGCTCATTTTGACCGTTACCTGTATGTTTGTCAGGTGTGTTAACTATGCATAGTAAGCACTAAATAAATTAAAAAAAAAAAACAGAATCAGAAAAAGGTAATTTAGCACTGAGCAACGAAACAAAAAAAATTACGAAAACTTTTAGTTCAACCTAATAGAATCACCCTGGTGTACGCCTCTTGAGATAGGTACCTCAACTTGTCTGTGGAATGGTTGTGCAGCTGGTGTAGCACTCTTTGATCAGGTTGATATAGACCGTTTCTACTCCTTGTACTCGAAGGCTTTCCCTTATCGCTTTCGGTTCCACACTGTAAAATGCCTTGTGGAAGTCAATGAAGACAAGTGTGTTAGAGTGTTAGAACTTTTCCATTTCAATGATACTTTTACGCTTTCTAAATACATCGGAAATCGTCGTGCTATCAGGCTGGTGACATTATCATGACAGCTCTTAAGGAAGTCTGCCGTGATTTTGTCATCTCCAGCTGCCTTCCCGTTTGGCAGTGAATTGTGGGCAGTTCGCATTTTTTCTGGGAGGAACGGTGGTGTTGATGGTGGTGTATCCGTTCTGATGGAGGTACATATAGATTGATGTACTCCATTGCATGTGTACCTTGCGTCCAATCTACCGTTAAATTCGCTTTTAATGAATTTGTACCTGCTACTGCAGATTAGGTAGGCGTCAGGTTGTCGAGGCAAGATCCTCTTGGTTGAAGTTTAGTTTTGGCTGAAAACTCTGAAAGTGAATTGTTGTTGCGGCAACTTTCATAGTCTTCACTAATAGAAGATTTTTAATCCTTTTTTGCGGTGAATTGCGGACAGATTCTTTGAAATGACTGAAAACTCCAGAATTCTAGAAAAAAATTACAATTTTCCACTTATTTATGAGCATTTTTCAACTACATAGTTCTAGAAAAGGTATGTATGTAACACGAGTTTTGTGCAAGTTGGAGGACGCTGGCGCATTTTTTGTGTATTTATTTTCATTTCATTTTTTTTCAGTTTGTGTTAATTTTTTTTTCAGTTTGTGACGTAGATGAGCTTGAATCTCAAAATGAGCAGTTCCTGTATAAGAAGAATCGTGAAAAGAAAGCTTAAACTGGCCTCGTATCGTGCTCAAAAGACTGCAATTCTAATGAAGAAAAGAAGAAGTTGGGTGGAATGCAGAAGTGTAAAACACTCTTTGCTGGAACGCGCCAAAGTGATCATCAGAAGATGTCGTTTACCGACGGAAGAATCTTAATTCTAAATGCCAAATTCAGCCCAAAAAACCAAAGAAAGCAGAGCTTCGCATTCAGTCATGGATTCTGGAGCAATAACTTCCGACTGTAAGATGCCGCTCTTTTTCAATGATCCAGGTAAAAAAATCAATAAAGTGTGAGATTTTGAAAAATCAGGTGCTCTTTGAGAAGATCACGAAGCAAGGATAGTGCAACTATGGTTCTCAGCCAGCTCCAACTTCCGATTGGCCAGCTATCATCATCGGATCTGAATCCGAATACCTCTGTACCACAGTGGAGACGTTCCCCAAGAGGTTTTATCGCTGCCCACACTCTTTCTTGCTCCAGTTGCATTTTCAGCTCTTTCAGACATATAAGTTACCTGCGTCTGATTACATTGCCTAAAAATCACAATCCCAACGCAATGCTCTTCTTCCTGCCGGTGCTCATTCTACATACACGTACCGGCCACAAAGGTATCATACTATTGTTTCTCGACAATATCTCATTTGATATAGAACGAATCAATCTGATTTTTCCCACAAAATATTGATTTTTTGCTTGATGAAGAAACTCCGAAAGAATCAGATTGATTCGTTTTATATCGAATGAGATATGGTCGAAAAACCAATATAATTAAAACCAGAGAAGGGCGGAATTCCGGATTCCGCCGTTTTTTCATTCCGTTTTCCGAATTCCAGATTCCTTAAAAGAAATTTTTTCCGAACGAATCAATCTGATTTTTCCCAAAATAGTATTGAAAATTCTGATATATTGTTTCTCGATGAAGAAACTGCGAAAATATCAGATCGATTCGTTCTATATATCAAATGAGATATTGTCGAAAAACCATGAAGCTTTAAGAATTCATAAGACATACAATTGCAAGAATTATAATGAAACATAAGTTATAATTGGTTCTAAGTCCATTCGGTGGGGGCACGTTTTCCTTGTAAGCTTCTGGATATTTCATGTTTCCTTGTGGAGAGTATCCAGAAACCACTACTATATAACATTGCTTATTCGGAGAAAGTGCAGCTGCAATTCCAGCTCCATGTAACGTAGACTTTTTCCATATCATTTGAGTGAAATGCCCAGTTTTCAAGTACTCTTCTGGATCAGGGCTGAAATGAAGTCTCACGTCATTCTGAGGAATACTGTTTGGGGAAGAGCCATTACGGTTCGAATGTCTTTGGTCATGGCATGGAGTTTCGGGCGTCATGCGCTTATATTAAGTTATCGACAAACAAAATTGAATGAATATCAAACTACGGCCAAACGTTAGGATGCCCTTTCGAATTTTGGAGCATACTTCGAAGAGCGCGTCAATAAGAGCTGCGTTATACGGGTCGCATACAATACAGTCCATCGCACTGAAACTCTTTTCAGACACTTTGGAATATTTAAAACGATTTCGTCGAGAAAGAAACTTCACAACCACGTCCAGCTCATTACTACGGTTCAATGGCTCAATTCACGACGGAACATGGCATCTGAAGACACGGGACATAAAAATTCCGTACATGCCAAAAACTCTTCAAGGCGGCTTGTAGCACTGAAAGTCATTTGCCTCAATGCCGTCAAAGGCATCAAACGCAAGAGAGGATGCTTCAAAAAGACGCGTATTGTCACATCTTCAGATATACCGCCCCCAGACAAACAGTTCCACGCGGTTTTCAGACCATGCCACGGAGGCCCCGAACGCTGCAATTAAACTTACGAATCAAAATTGTACTTCCTTCTTTCTGCATAAAACGCAGACAAACTAAACTCTGCAACTACTTTGGGTGATGATATGAATTCACCTGCACTCATTGCGAAAATATTTTCCCCGAATCTGAAAATTTCAGACAACATTCTGGCTCAACTCAAGGCTAACTCACCCGCTTTTGCTATGCTCTAATAAATGATTCGAAGCCAAGTGCTCCGCCCATCGTTGAGCACTTTCTGACAGATTCTGAGCAAGTGTTAATGGTGTCGAATTGTGATGAGCACGATATGCATTATGGTAAAATATCATCCACTTTTGAAACTCTCCCAAATACGTCTTGCTCAATATCACACTTTGATTATCTGTTTGCAGTTTCTTCAAGTACCACGGCATGCCGTTTTCACCCTATTACAAGAACTCCTAGAAATGTTATCTGAAATTATTATTCACTCACTTTGATAGTCAAATCCCAGAGTTCGGGATCAAGGCCTTCTGGAGCCATGGAAACAAGGGACAATTGAATTAAAATCACTATTAGGAATATCATTAGAGTGAATCTGTGCTCTGTTCTTAGAATTTTTATATTTATTTCTTTTTTTTTTTCATAAAAAATTAGAAATTGATGGCAGGTTATTGTGCTAATCGACGTTTTATACATTTTTATAATAAAAATTTGTACTCTTCGTAGATGAGAAAGAGGCATTACAGGGTGGCTTTTAAATATTGCTACGCCATGGCTCAGGCTACTGACGCATTTTTCGCGCACAAATAATTCAACATTCTGTTCATTGTTTCATCATTATTCGTTGTGCCAAGTTTCAAAATGATCGGGTGGTATGAGGGTGCTTCTCACAAGGGAACCATGTTTAGGTATCATCTCAGAATTTTTTCTAAATTTGCTCATTTATAGTTTCGAATACGGGCTTTCTCGTGGTGTATTTGGTTTTCTGTACAAATTTCTAGAAGTCGTGAAAATTCCATCTGAAAATATGCTGTTTTTTGCTCTCCTCCTTCCTTTCCACTTTCCCCTCTTTCCTCTATACATTCTCCACTGTGGAAAAACCGAGCAAAAGTAGCCGAGTGAATAGTTGGGATGGATAGGAATCACAAGTTTGGGGTTCGATTCCGTCATTGTCAGTTTTCTTTTTTTTTCTTTGATATTGGAAGAATTTTAAACCCTATTTCTCTCAATTAGAAAAGTCTTTTACTATCTATATTTATTATTACAAAAAAGAAGACCGAAAACAGGAAATCAACAGCATCTATGGTGAACAAGTACAAAGTGTTGGAAACAAAAATGTTCCTCACAATAAATGCATTTTATAAATGAGATTTTGCTGCATCCGTTTCCATGGGATACCTTTTTGGGGAAAAGGAACTGTGCTGGTGTTTGGAAGTAGGGACGTCATATCCACAGGTATGCCAGGCATATTGGGCCCAAGGTTGCAACTTCGGAGAACACAATTGCCACCAAACCAGTGACAAAAGCTGAAATATGATTTGAATTTTTTCACAGTTTTTTTTGTGAAAAAACTGTACCTTTAATGTCTCGTCACGTGCGTAGATCTTGTATTTGGGATGCGTCAGCTGTCCATGAGCCGTGATCATCTTCACCACTTTTTTGAATGATCCAAAAATTCCAACGTCACATGGATGCATCATTCCAGTGCAACCTGGAGGGATTACACGAACTTCAAGGTGGTTGGTTGGTGGGGTCACGCTGTCGATGGCACTCTGATCTTTCCAGCTTGTCCAAGAGTCCACTAACAGAAGAACATCCTTTGGCATCGATGGATCAAATACAATTTCTTTGAAAAACGTCTTCATCAGATTCTTTGTCATAATATGTAATGTATGACATGTGACGAAAATATTTGGAGCTTGGAAAATTCCACCGCTTCTTTCACTTTGTCCAAATGCACGAAGTCTCCTTTAGAAAATTGGATCATGTTCGGTTGTCCAGGAAGATCTTCGACATCGTTGTAGACGTTCAATTGGTGATACTCTTCATCTTCTGGGCTCCAATCTATATAATGATTGAAAACTAAACGTTCTTGGAATTATAGCAAAACTCACTCGTATCTTTTGTGTCCCCCTCAAATTCAGTGAGGAACTCTTCTTTGAAAATTTCGAAGTTCCCATTGGCAGCAGAATTCAGAGCTTCCAGCAAAAAATCGGCGAAATTCGAAAAAACAAACAAAAAAACAAACAGAAAAAAACACCAAATGAATAAAAATGAGCCCTTTTATACCCTTTCAGAGCTTTTTTAGAAGCTGCCATACCCTCGGAGTTTTTTTCCTTCCAACATCAAATAAAAAAAAAGAAAACTGACAATGACGGAATCGAACCCCAAACTTGTGATTCTTATCCATCCCCACTATCCACTCGGCCACTTTTGCTCGTTTTTTCCACGGTGGAGAATGTATAGAGGGAGGGGGGGGGGGGAAAGTGGAAAGGATGAGGAGAGCAAAAAACAGCATATTTTCAGATGGAATTTTCACGACTTCTAGAAATTTGTGCAGAAAACCGAATACACCACGAGAAAGCCCGTAATCGAAACTATAAATGAGCAAATTTAGAAAAAATTCTGAGATGATACCTAAACATGGTTCCCTTGTCAGGTGGCTTCATGGGGCCACTTCGACGTGTTCAGGGAATTATGGATCGTTTCCAGTATGAGGATATCTTGGAGAACACAATGAGACTATGGGTACTTTGAAATGTAGGCCGAATCTATGTTTTTCAGCAGGATAATCGTCGGGTGGGTGTTTTGGATTGGCCCAGCCAGTCTCCCGACTTGAATCCGAGCGAGCACTAGTGGGAGGAACTGGAACGTCGTTTGAAAGGAGTCCAATCCACAAATGCGGACCAGAATTTCGCTCAATTGGAGACTGCATGGAAGGCTATCCTACTCTCCGTCTTGGATGCTCTACTGGGTTCCATGCCGCGTCGTTGCCAGGCAGTAATTGATGCAAAAGACTTTGCCACAAAATATTAAATCATTTTTAATCATTTCCTGACTATTGACTTGCCAATCGGAGCTTCCCTATTTCATTTTTCACAGGTTCTCATTTTCTTCGTTTTTCCAATTTTCGAATAAATTGTCATAATGTCTCAAAATTTACATTTTTTTTTTTAAATTCAGTTAACGTGATTTACCTTCAAAAACATGCAAAAAAAATTTCATGACCTGTGAGCCAAGTAATTTCGAAAAAACTGATTATTAATGCGTCAGACCGATCTGAATAGGGAAAATGGGTATAATACAATAACTCCCCCCCCCCAGTTTAATATAAGAGTGACCGCCCGGTGGAATACTGTGGAATGACCCCCACCCCTTCCTCTAGCGTCAGTTTTTTCCACCAATTTTTACAATTTTCATAATTGTAAAAATTGGTTTCATAATTTTCACGTGGCTTTGTTGGGGGTTGATTATTGTAGATTACCTAGGATCCAAATGTCCCCCCCCCATTTCAACTGGTGGGGGATTATTATTGGATAACGACTTCGTATAGAAGCCCCCCTACAGTAATTATCCCCCACATCAATTTTGATAATGAATAACGTTGGTTGGGGGGCTATTATCGATGGTGGGGGGCGGTTGTAAGGTGGGAGGCGATTCTTGGTAATTACCAGGAATTGCTCATGGAATTGCTCATAGAACTTGGAGAAGCTCATGTGTATAAATAAATGTACCTTTAAAAGTAGTGTTTTTACGGGAATAATTTTTTTTAATGTTTCACGTTGTTTTAATGCGTTTCGTTTTGCATTTTCAGAAGGTTTTTCGTGATATTTTGGTGCCCAGCGCTACGAATTTTGATAATATGGAATATGAATGACACCGCTATTGAGTTAAAAATCGCTCTACCGATCATTAAAAATCGTTCCTCGAGCTTCTAATTCCACTTCCACCTACTCTAGAGTGAATTGAACTTGCCGGTCATCGCAGAGGCTGCTCGTCGGTTTTTTATCCAATTGGCTGTATATCAAACGGAAAAAAATGCGAAAGGCACTGATGGCTACTGAGAAAAATCGCCAAAACCGCGTGAAATTCGAGAATCTGAAATGTAATCCTAAATTCTTAATGCAGGTATTATCGCCGTAAAAAAGTTCCGACATTTTTCCGAGCCCGCAAAAAAACGGGATTTGAATTTAGAGACTCCACCCATTTCATCATCAGAGCGCATTTGCTATGCGCGCTATATTTTTATCAGAAGAAACGAAAAAAAAATAAATGACGCAAATCGATATATTTAAACATTCGAAGAAACGTGTAAAAAAATTCACGATTAATACAATTTCGTTCTTTTAATCCAGTTTAATTCTGAAAATTCAGAAGAAAAAATATATATTCAAAAAATATATCCCGCATAGCAAATGCGCTCTGATGATGAAATGGGCGGAGCCTCTAAATTCAAATCCCGATTTTCGCGGGCTCGAAAAAATGTCGGAACTTTTTTACGGCGATAATAGCATGGTAAAATTAAGAAGAAACAGCAATTTTCTTAGCGCGGAACTCTCGCAGCGAACACAGTATGAACTGAGCAATTGCTTCCATAGCACCGCTTAATTTAATGCGTTTTCGAGTTTTTCGGGAGCCACTCAGCGAAAATTGCGTTCTTAAAATTTTAAATTATTTATAAATTTGAAGATAATTTCCTTTTTCTCGCAACACAAAAAGCTGTTACCCCACTTGTGTTTTTTTTGTAATTAACTGTCTTTCCACTAATATTTAATATTGTTAAATTGATTTGATTATTAACTGACTTCCAGACAGTGCAGTGCAAAGAATTTGTGATCCACGCCCACACAATAATGCTCTCAGAAAATGCGAAGATTTTCTTCTCGAAAATATCGAAAAAAAAATTGAAGCAAAAGCTAAACTGAAACAATACATTTTTTTAGAATATTAAAGTTGCCGATGATATCAAATCAGTTTTATATGAAAATATCGAATAAATAGATCATTATGTTAATTTAGCAGTTTTATTAAAGTCTGTTGCGCTTCCTTGATTCTAACTAGTTTCATCAATAAATATATAAAAAATTGTATTATTTTACGTATTCATGTTTCAATATTCAGATAAGTTTTTTTTCAAATTAAGTGAGGTTAGAGGAAGTGATTGGAGAACTTGGGAATGGAGCAGTCTCTATTCTGAATGCTCATTCTTGGAGCCGGTTTATTCTTACTAATCAGGCAAGTAGTAGAGAATTACAGAATTTTTTTACAAAGTGGAACTGAATATAGTGAGTATTCAGGCGACATTTGAGAATGTATGACCAGAGAAAATCAGATGATTGGAGAACGAGTATTTGTCCGAGCATACAATTCCACACAAAGAGCACTTGAAGGGATGCTCGCTGGAATGGAGAATGATGTGAATATAATACATCACGCTGTCTATAAACTGGATGTCGCAATGGTGGCACTTCTGAAATGTAATGAAGTTTATCAGCCATTTCACAGATCAGATTTTTGAAAATGCACTTTGACGAGGATTTCTAGACACACCATTATCCCCTGGCTCGCATTTGACGTTGAGTCTGAATCCAATAAAGTAGAAAGTGAGAAGGAACATGCTTCAGTGGGTTTGCTTTCACAATCTTTGAGAACCGGCTGAAAATGATTATTTCGAATTGAAAAAGGGTTTGGAAGATAAGTCAGTCACCAAGGAACTTTCGGCGGGACCTGAACAATTTCCGTAGTTAAATTTCAGAGTCTTCTTGTCTTCTATACCAATACGTTCCGAAGCTTCCACAAACGAAGGGATACTGTATTTTATAGCGGGTACAAAGGAGGTCATTCTGATATTGGCGCACGGAATTGTTGGAGTGGGCTCCGCTTCCGATTGAGAATCGGCGGAAGACTGGAATAAACAATATTATGGGGACCCCATACACTCGAAACATCAAGAAACTTCAAAGTGCATTGGTTACGAAACGGGCTAAATGCAAGCCGTATTGTAGGTATAGTCTACGGTCTCGTTTTCCGTGGCCGTCACCAATCACCGCAATTTCTAGGCCACGGCGGATATCACAATTTGAGTGTTTTGAGTCTAAAATTTACCTTATCGCGACGCGCATGCCTTGTCAAAAAATGAAGAAGAAGACGCTCCTGCTTTTCAAAGTGTCTCCCACACCTCTTGCACTGCGCCGGCTCGGCTTTTGAGATGCTGTGGCTCCTATTCATGTGAGTTTTAAGATCTCCGTAATAATAAAAATGCATATCGCACAGCGCCACTGGACAAATGAAATCACATCCTTTCTTGGTATGGACCATCAGATGCTCATTTAGCTGAAACGTGAAGAGAAGGTTGGCGTGAGAGAATGGAAATTGTATTGATATACCCGATCACTTCTGTAAAATGCTTTTTCACAGAAGTTGCACTTGAAGTGTTTTGCAGCTTTGTGTTGCAAGCGGTGACGATACATATTGGCCTGAAAAACGGAATAAGCATTCAGAAAATTTTCAGCCAAAATTAAAGAAAATTTCCTAAAAATATGAAGCACTTACTCTGACTGTAAACTTCTTATTGCATATTTCGCATTCGTGAATTCTATTCAGAATTCTTTTGTAGTTTTCCATGCTGTTTTCTGGAAAAATTAGCATTTAAAGCTGCCGGAACGCTTCTGAATCTTTGGCTCCCAGCACATTTTCTGACTATAATTTGTCCAAAACTTGTGGAAGGCTTAGCCTAGGCTTAAAAAGCGCTTCAACAGCTTAGATCATTGGGAAAATTGGAAAAGGTAGGCCTAGCCGTTTGATTAAGACTTCCACGAAAGACGAAATAAGACCGTCTCGTCTCAATTCGTCTGACGCGCAGAGATAGACATTGTGTTGCAAGACGCATGCAAGACGAACTGAAAGACGAAAGAAGACGAGACGAAAGTCTTTCGTGGAAGGTTTGTGGAGCTTTGGTGGGCAAGTCATTAATAAAAAGCGCAACTCACCAGAAGAGAGCTAATGAGCTATCGATATATAGACAGCAATCTGCTATGTTACACCAAAGTGGGCGGAGTCTGGGGAGCAACTCCTAGCACACATCAAAGACTGTAAATTTACTAACCATGTGGTGATTATTGCTCTACGAGGTCAACAGACACCACAACCGCCCCCCCCCCCCCATAGCTCCATCCATAAACTTTGGAGAAAGCGGCGTGCTGCAGACGGCTTTTTTCCGTTACGGTTTGGCGGATTCTTTTTGAGCACAAACGGAGGAAGAGGGGACCGTCCGAGCCCGAGAGGGGGGGGGGGTAAATTGTTTACACGATGGTCGGCTCGGAGAGACACCCGACTGACTGACAACTAGCATGGTTCATGGGGGGGGGGAGGTGGAGGCGTAGTTGCCGACGTATGTATATATAGTTGCATACTGGAAATGCTCCGCGACGGTTCAAAGAAAAAAAAATACGACACTCCGGAATTTCTCACTCGTGCATAGTTTATTTTGGTAAATCTACGTAAAATATTTGAATTTCCGCGTTTCAGAACTCCATAGTTTCTAGATGTTTTTGAAATGTTCCATCGAAAATTCCTCAATTTTCGTTTCCCGCGAGCCAATAGTGAAAACTGAAAGGCTTTCGGAATCTAACGAAGCAGCCGACGCTTCACTGGTTTAGACAACGAGGAATTGAGCTGAAAATGAAATAAATATTACGAAGAATTGAGGTTTTCGACAAGCAAAAGAACAGTTGTAGTAACAGGTGGAAATTCAGAAACGAGAAGAAGATCGGCAGTGTGAAAATCAGCTTGTCGACTTTCTCTTTGTGCTCCATCAGTTTCTTTTCTTTTGGTGTCCGAGAAGGCTTTGACTTTTGAGGGAATTTGAGTGGAATTCTAAGTACACAGACTGTTCTGAAAAATAGAAATTGATTTCTAGAAAAAAAACTAATCTAAATCATAGTTCAAATGACCGCAAAAATCGTTATATTTCCGAATCTTCTCTTCAATTTTTTAATAACACTCGGAGATACGGTATATATTAAAGGCGCACAACTAATTTTTCATTTGCGTCTCGAGCGGATTGAAAAAAAAACCTTTTTTTTTTTCGAAAATTTAAAATTCAATGTCTAAAAGTAGGCATTTAATTCGGGGGGTACAATATTCGGGGGTACAACGGGGTACAAACGATTCGGGGGTACCAAATTCATGATTCGGGGGGTACTATTATTCGGGGGCACTATATTTTTAGGGTACAATGACAGAGGGGTACCATGACGCTATGATTCAGGGGGTACCAACGATATTATTTGGGGGTACCACAATTATGATTCGGGGGTACCACAAGTAGTCCTTAGGGTTTCAATTAATATGAACAAACAAGAGTTATTCATTCTTACGTTTACCAATCATTACTGCGAAGAATAGCAGAAAATGTAAATTTTAAGAAGTATTCATCTTTGAAACAGAAATAGTATTCGTTTTTGAATATGATTCGTGTAATATGTTTTTATCATATTAATTCTGTGTTTTTTCCGTTTAGCCTGAATACTAAACTGACCAGGATGAGAATTTAGATAGAACACCCACTGATTCAGAATCAATCATTGAATAGATTTTAAATGAAAGAATCAAAATAAGTCCCTGTGTACTCTGTGAGTATGAGAAACGTTGCACCTCCAAAAAGACTCAAATTCTCTTGAAAAATAGTTTATAATTGCTCGATCTGTTGAACACTTATTGTTCATACAAAAATACCAAGGCTAGATTTTACGTTTCGCATTATTTGTTTTGTTTGGTTTTCGTTAGTAATAGCACAATAATTTCTGCCTGAAGTAATTTTACTTTCTATGTTTTTTTGAAATTAAAATAATTAAAAACTTAACTTTTTAATAAACCAGTTTATTAAATCATCATTCAATTGTTCACTTAGTTTTCTCTTCTGTCTTATGGACATTGCGGTTCTTTCGAGTCATCGAGTTTCTCGTCCTCTTGACACTCCTGCTTCGGTCTCTCTGTTTTTTTTTACAGTTTTCGTAGATATGAAAACTTTGTTTGGTTTTGATGAATCTTTAACAAAAACAAAGGCAATTCTTTTGTATTTAGGCCAAACGGAAAAAACACAGAATTAATATGATAAAAACATATTACACGAATCATATTCAATCACGAATACTATTTCTGTTTCAAAGATGAATACTTCTTAAAATTTATATTTTCTGCTATTCTTCGCAGTAACGATTGATAAACGTAAGAATGAATAACTCTTGTTTGTTCATATTAATTGAAACCCTAAGGACTACTTGTGGTACCCCCAAATAATATCGTTGGTACCCCCTGAATCATAGCGTCATGGTACCCCTCTGTCATTGTACCCTAAAAATATAGTGCCCCCGAATAATAGTACCCCCGAATCATGAATTTGGTACCCCCGAATCGTTTGTACCCCGTTGTACCCCCGAATATTGTACCCCCCGAATTAAATGCCCTAAAAGTATTAGAAAACTTGGGTTCTTTGACAATTTTCAGAGAATTAAATGAATAGCTTCGACATTTTCAGATGAAAAGGTCACTTCTAAAGAAAGACACTGAAACCGTGAAGATCGTCTCGAAGGATTGGCTACTCAATTCTCCTTACCTTCCTGCAATCGAAGTACTGGAAAATGAGGATTCACTGAAAAACAAAGGAATTTGTGATTTCATTCAAATTAAAACATACGCTGTATTCATAGTTTCATTTTGTCTATCAGCGATTACGAAGACTTCGTCCAGCATTCTCTCAAAATATCATTTTCCGTGTATTCCAGATTTTCAGTTACGCTAATGCTCTTCTTCTTGCCGATGCTCATTTTACAAGCAGTACTGGCCATAAAGGTATCATATTACAGTTTTTCGATCATATCTCATTCGATATAGAGCAAATCAATCTGATTTTTCCCACAAAATATTGATTTTTGCTTGATGAAGAAACTGCGAAAAAATCAGATTGATTCGTTTTATATCGAATGAGATATGGTCGAAAAACCAATATAATTAAAACCACAGAAGGGCGGAATTCCGGATTCCAGATTCCTTGAAAAACATTTTTTTCCGTTTTCCGTTTTCCGGATTCCGAGTTCCCAAAATCCAATTCCGCCCAACTATGAGTTTTAATACTTTATTCTCAATTGTTGTGAAAAGTATACTTTTTGACCTCTCGCAAATATTTTTTCGAACAGAGCGCATTTACATCATTTGATTCCCTTATTGATGGTTAAAATTCCGTTTTCTGCATTCCGCATTCCGGATTCCGCCGTTTTTTACATTTCGTAATCCGGATTCCAGATTCCGTGAAAAAATTTTTTTTCCGTTTTCCGGATTCCAGATTCAGTGAAAAAACTTATTTTTCGTTTTCCGGATTCCGGATTCCGTGAAAAAATTTTTTTTCCGTTTTCCGGATTCCGGATTCCGAGTTCCCAAAATCCAATTCCGGCCTACTCTGATTAATACCTTTATGTCCGGTACTGTAGTTGGAAAACTTACTACACACTACATCAAATACAAATTTTGTAGTATTCCGGACTTGTTTTTTATGCTGAAACGCATAAGCCACACAATTGCAAGAATTATAATGAATCGCGCCTTACCTCTTCGAAACCTTAACCGAACAACCTTGTCCACCTTGGACAAGGTGTCCACCTTATGTCCACGTTGCGCGCGGGGCGGGGAAGCGTGATCAATTGTTTCACGGATTGATTCTTCCTTTCTCCACGAATCCAACTAGGTATGGTTTTCCGTTTTCCGGATTCCGTGAAAAAAATTATTTTCCGTTTTCCGTTTTCCGGATTCCGCGTTCCCAAAATCCGATTCCGCTCAACTATGAGTTTTAATACTTTATTCTCAATTGTTGTGAAAAGTATACTTTTTTGAACTCTCGCAAATATTTTTGCGAAGAGAGCGCATTTACATCATTTGATTCCCTCATTAATGGTTAAAATTCCGTTTTCCGCATTCCGCATTCCGGATTCCGCCGTTTTTTACATTTCGTAACCTGGATTCCAGATTCCGTGAAAAATTTTTTTTTCCGTTTTCCGGATTCCGGATTCCGAGCTCCCAAAATCCAATTCCGCCCTACGCTGATTAATACCTTTATGCCCGGTACTATAGTTGGAAAACTTACTACACTACACCGAATTCAAATTTTGTAGTATTCCGGGCTTGTTTTTGATGCTGAAACGCATCTGAAATATTCTTAAAATACCATGAAGCTTTAAGAATTCATAATCCACACAATTGCAAGAATTATAATGAATCGCGCCTTTCCTCTTCGAAACCTTAACCGAACA
This sequence comes from Caenorhabditis inopinata, assembly GCA_003052745.1. Taxonomy (NCBI): domain Eukaryota; kingdom Metazoa; phylum Nematoda; class Chromadorea; order Rhabditida; family Rhabditidae; genus Caenorhabditis; species Caenorhabditis inopinata. The sequence continues at coordinate 9,661,826 of AP018152.1, read as the reverse complement.
ACCTTGTCAACCTTGCGCGCGGGGCGGGGAAGCGTGGTCAATTGTTTCACGGATTGATTCTTCCTTTCTCCACGAATCCAACTATCTCATCGACGGTCTTCCATTAGGTCGTTTTCCATTTCTTGGTATCCCTTCTTCCATTAACGTGACCATCTGTTGATCACATTGATAGAAATATCCCCACCAATCTTCTTTCTAGAGATGTGTGACCACTCTTCTTTCGTGAAAGTCGAAACTTCCAATGTTTTTGATAGCCTATGCTTTTTTATAATGGAATTTGACACATCAGCTACCCACTGTAGATGGGCAAGATGCCCAATAGCGCGCACATTTTTTCTACTGTTTCCTGGGTATCCGACTCTTTTTAAGCATTTACAGGGTGACCGCTAATTACCCGTACATGAGTTCCGCGCCAAACAGGCGAAAATTGACGCATCGGTGGGGCGGATATATTCAATTTTTTATTATTTATTTATGTATTTTTCACTATTTTCCCAATTTTCAGCTTCATAAGTTATGTTTTAGCCAAATGGCACGTGCTTCTCCCCACCGTGCTACCATTATGTTCAAGTCCGGAATCAGTGGAGCAACGATTGCTAAACAGCTCGGAATCCTCGCCAGACCTGAATCCCTTGGATTACTCCGTGTAGGGGGGTCTTGCAGAGCAAGGTCAATGCTCAACCCCATTCAAGTGTGACTGCTCTGAAAAAGACTTTGCTCAAGGAATGCGACTAATTGTCAGCCGATTACCTGCGTGCGGCAGTTGATGCTTACCCGCGACGTCTTCGGGCTGTCATCCGCAAGCGAGGTGACCGCATGGAATAAGATTAATTTATGTTTTTTGTTATCATTTCAATAAACTTTTTGTGAATTCCCAAGTCTCTTTGATTTTTGGTTCTAGTTTTATAGCCGTAGCCGTTCTATCGTGTGCGGGTAATTAGCGGCCACCCTGTATCATTAGAGAATATTAAAAAACACACACAACTTTGATAATATGTTCAATTATTTCATTAAGCCTGTTTTTAATATCTTCTCTTCTCTAATATAGGAGCATCCTGCAATACAATATTTTGTCGCAATTTCAAGAAACACGTTTAAACGAACAAGGCTTAATTTAAACAAAATCTTCTAATAGGAGAGCTATTTGATTACATGACCGGCTCCATTACAGTAAAAATCGTAGTTTTAGTCGCCTTATCAGATTTTTTATTATCAGTAACCGTTTCATCAACAATTTTCGGCAAAAACCTCAAAATAAAAAAGGAGCATCTCTAGTTTGGACAACCACTTCCAGAAATTTGTAAAAGACCTTTTCGACGGTGAGTGCTCTTCTAAATGTTAGCATTTATCATAATGACTATCTACCGAAAATACGTCACTATATTCCTTATCAGTTGTCTAATAAAAGACGTTGGGGACACTGTACAAATTCAGTTTGGCGCTACGAATCCGACACGTGACAATGTGGAAAGTTTTCAGCTTATTTTTTCTAGTTTTTGGTATGTTTTTGTTTATTTTTTTCTCTTTGCGATGCAATCCATTTAATTGATACAGAGAAAATAAGGAGACTTCTATTAAAATGTTTTATGCCGCAAATTTCAGCTTAACCACTCTATATACTGCGAAGAACAACAAAATATCAGATTTGTAGGATGCTCTTTTGTTAGAGGACGTACTAAAAACAAGATTTACAAAATAATTGAACCTATTATCAAAGCGTTGTGTTTTATTGTAATAGTCTCTGTTTATAAGAGCTTAAAAAGCAAAGAAAGGCGGAATTCCGGATTCCGGATTCCGCATTCCGGATTCCGCCGTTTTTTTCATTCCGTCTTCCGGATTCCAGATTCCGTGAAAATTTTTTTTTCCGTTTTCCGTTTTCCGGATTCGAAGTTCCCAAAATCCAATTCCGCCCTACTCTGCAGAGAAGGGCGGATTTCCGGATTCCGCCGTTTTTTTCATTCCGTCTTCCGGATTCCAGATTCCGTGAAAATTTTTTTTTCCGTTTTCCGTTTTCCGGATTCGAAGTTCCCAAAATCCAATTCCGCCCTACTCTGCAGAGAAGGGCGGATTTCCGGATTCCGCCGTTTTTTTCATTCCGTCTTCCGGATTCCAGATTCCGTGAAATTTTTTTTTTCCGTTTTCCGTTTTCCGGATTCGAAGTTCCCAAAATCCAATTCCGCCCTACTCTGTTAAAAAGGTCGTTTTCGCGTCCATGCCAAATGCGACTGGCGGCAGTGGTATCTGGCATCTATATAGTTCGTTGTGGGGATGCGGCAAAATAAAATGTTTGAAACGCAGCTGTCCTTGCGAACTCGTGTAGCTATCGTAGGCTGAGTGAAATGCAGAATTTGCTGAGAACCATTTTTGTCAGCCGCCACTTCCTCGCAGTCGGTCACCGATAGACCATGTGGCACCAATCTTTCCCGTCTTTGGCTGGATATCGTCTTTGTGGTGGACAATTCTCGGAATATGAATATGTACAATGTGTTTAACTCAATTTCAAGTCTCTTCAACCCATCTGTTCAAATCGGTACTGGCTACGAAGATCCGAGAAGCACTCGAGTTGGATTCATCACGTATAACTGGAATGCGACAGATGTGAGTTTATGGAGGAATCAGTACGAATATTTTAATCTGCAATTCAGATAGTATAAACCTTTAAAGTGACGTGCCTTCTGTTTGAGCGTTTTATCACAACGTAAGGCTACTGTAGGTCTCGTGTAGATAACTAGACCGTGTTTATACTCTTTTAAAAGCTTTCAAAACGCTGAATTTATAAACTACTTTTGGCAAAATGAATTCGATGATCAAAAAGCCGAATTTCAAATATTTACACAATTTTTTCGTTTTCTTGTTTCAGGTCGCCGATTTCTACAAGCTTCAATCCTACTCTGACCTGACCAGTCAAATTCAGGCGCTAAGCACAACTCCATTGTCTCGTGTGGGCAACTCTTACATTGACACAGGACTGCAAGCAGCAATTCGGATGATCAATGCAACTGGAGGCTTGAGAGACAATTATCAAAAGGTTGTTGTATTGTTCACTTCGCAATTCGAGTGAGTTTTTAGACGTTGAATTTGGCGCATTTCCAGAATATACCGCTTTTTCAGTTACTACAACAACTACCCGGAGAATCTGGCCACATATCTCCAGTCTATAGGCGTCACAATTATTACGGTCAACACTGGAGGAGACACCTCTGTCACTCAAAGCCTTAAGAATTATATCGCGAGCAAAGGATTCTCATTTACAATGGCTGATGGCAATACCACTATGGAGCTGCAAAGAGCTTTGTTGACTGGTGAGTCAGAAGTGCATTTTGGGAGTATTTCAGGGAGTATATAGTTCTGGACAAAAAGGTATTAATAATCAGTTTTTTTGAGATTACTTGGAGATTTTGAATAAATTGTTCTAATTTTTCAAAATTTACTTTTTTTGTCGAAATCAAAATTTCAGTTAACCTCCAAAAACATGCAAAAAAATTTCATAACCGCATTTCACCTGTGAGCCAAGTAATCTCGACAAAACCGATTTTCAATACCTTATAACCTTTATGGCCAGCACTGTAGCAAGCAGAGCAAGCAGACAGATGCGCAGAGAAGCGAGAGTTGTCCGGTTTCCCTGCGTTCTCTCTTTGTTCCGTATATTAGCCTTGTGGCTGGATCTCAAGTCTAATGATGCAGAAAAAAGTGCAATGAAGCTATTAGCCCTAGCACAAAATTCTGAAATGCACCGGCAGCTATTGTGTCAGATACCCAGCGTTGGAGTACTATTGTCTGCCAGCAGAACAGGTGTCAACCGCAAAAGTAACAGAGTGGGTGATAAATAGTGTTACGCAATTTTGCGTGGATTCTGGCGCATGAACACAAGTCGCTACCGTATCAATTTCAAAACTTGTTTTTGTATCATTTCAATAAACTTTTGTTCAATTCTGGTGAAAATTGAACTTGTTTGAAAACATTTATACCGTTTCTAACATGTAACACTATTTATCACCCACCCTGTGCATATCATCAATTAACTATGTATGAGAGTAGAAGCCTGATTTAGCCTTGAAGCCAGTCATTCGAGTTCTTCTTGTGTGAAACTCGTCTGGTCTGCTGATTTCAAACATTTCCCAAATAACGCTTATTGAACTGGCCGTCGATACGAAATTAATATTTTTTTACACCAGTAAATCTTTGCGGAGCCATTCAGCATCGTTCAGCTCTTAGCATTTTCTGGGGGACGCCGCTGAAATCTACAATTTGCGATGTGATTCAAGAGAAAATATTAATTCAAGAAAGAGTTAAGATGACAGCCGTCACCGGCCCTCTCTCATGAACACGCTTATCGTAAATGCTCCAAGCAATCCAATGCAAATTTTCAGTGAACTGTTTCTGTCGTCCCGGATGGATGCAATATCACTATCCTCTGAAATCGACGAAACCCTACTCGAACTATGGTATTTGTGTATACCGCCCATGGATGGCCATGAATAGATTAAGCGCACAAAACTATTGTCATGGTTTAACAGCAAACAGTTATCTGGTCAGCGAGTTGGATCAACAGAAAAGGGCGTTCAATTGGGGTAAGTTTAGCTTTTTCGAGAAGGCGAACACTCAAATTTTAAATCTAAATAGCATACACTAGCTGATTGAAACGCTATTAGAAAATACCAGTTTGTAAAATTTCGATAAAAGTGGTCAAACTCTCAATAATACCGTAGTGAGACCCTAATGTGGAGTGTAGCTTGCCACCCAAAATTTGAGATTCTGGAAACTCAAATTTCGTTCTCAAACTTTGTTATTGAGTCGCTACTCAGCTCACTATTGTTATGATTACAGAATACCTAAACTCGAAAGGAAGTGATCCAACGCACGCTTTCTACAATGGCCTAACTTATTACAATGGAACATGGTGGTGGGATCAACCAAGTGGAATGCAAATGTGGCCATTGGACCCGAATTCTGGAGCGGCTCCAGCCCGAGCTGGATGTGTGGCAGATGTGAAATATTCCGATGGAAGTATTTCATGGACACCAATCAGTTGCGCGAATCTATTCAGATTTTTATGTGAATCCAGTGCCTGCGATACTGACAATTATTGCGATTTATAAAGTTGCCGTTTAATTTTAGAAATTTGATAATAAAAACTCCAATATGTGTTTTTTCTCATAATTTTCAGAGTAATATTAGACTGAGAAAATACCGTAACACTGAACATCATGCTTTCACGGCACTGCAAACTTGACTTATAATGGTGAAATGGTGTTGAAAGGCCATTTGTTGAATAACTTAATGCAGCTGGAACATTTCATAGTTCTATGATCTTGCCTCAGACACTTGACATTGAGTGGGAAGCTCAAAGTGCCACCACTCAAGCTAATTAAGATTGACGCGAGGCAAATTGCGTATTCCCGCTATGCTCCAGACTCGACAGCTTCTAGGCAGGATAGCTGAGTTATCAGAGTTATAGCAAACTGAGCAGGTTTTGAAATGTCCTTTAATCTCTAATGGTCGTTTTTTCACTTTTAAAGTGAGTAAGGCTTCCAGGAAAGACGAAGACAAAAAGTCGTCTTTCAGTTCGTCTTGCATTCGTCTTACGCAATTAAAAAGTTGTCAACACACTGCGTCAGACGAATTCAAGATGAAGAAGAAGACGATACGGCCAAAATTTTGCTAAAATGGAAACCTTAAAAGTAAGAAAGGCAGCAAACATACCAATATATTTTTGTCCTCTTCTTACGCAGTTCCAGAGCACGCAAATATTAGGTTGAACACAAAGTTATGTCGTTTTTATGTTGTTTACTTTTGTGAAAGATTTTTGAATAAAATGTTTGGTTATCTGTGGTCGTGTTATATATCATTTTGAAGAACGTAATTCGCTCTATCTACTCGTCTTATTTATTTTTCCTTGAAATAATTATGTCACTTTTTATAGCATTTCAAAAAAGCATGGATAAAAGGCAAATTCGAACGATTTTCTTGTTCCAGTTCAAACTAGGCCGAAACTCTGTCGAGACAACTCGCGATATCAACGATGCATTTGGCCAAGAAACCACTAATAAACGTACGAAACAACGGTGGTTCAAAAAATTCCGTAGCGGTGACGAGAGCCTCGAAGATGAAGATCGTGACGGCCGGCAGTCTGTGATTGATAACGATCAATTGAGAGCCTTAATCGAAGCCGATCTTCTCAAATCAACACGAGAAGTTGCCGAAGAACTCGACGTTGACCAATCAACAGTCGTTGTTCATCTGAAGCAAATAGGCAAATCAAAAAAGCTCGACAAATGGGTGCCACATGAATTAGACGAAAATCAAAAAATATCGTCATTTTGAGGTGTCGTCCGCTCCTCTTTTACGCAACAAAAATGAGCCGTTTCTTGACCGGATCGTAACTTGTGATGAAAAGTGGATCCTCTACGACAACCGACAACGTTCCGCGCAGTGGTTGGATCGTGATGAGACTCTCAAACACTTTCCGAAGCCGAAAATCCACCAAAAAAAGGTTATGGTGACTGTTTGGTGGTCTGCAGCCGGTCTCATTCACCACAGCTTCCTAAATTCGGGTGAAACAATTACAGCAGAAAAGTGCTGTCACCAAATTGACCAAATGCATCAGAAGTTACGACGTATGTACCCAGCATGGATCAACAAAGAGGGACCAATTCATCTTCAAAATAATGCTCGGACAAACCGACCTTGCAAAAGCTGAACGAATTAGGCTATGAGACTCTGCCTCATCCACCATACTCACCGAACCTCTCGCCCACCGATTACCACTTTTCAAGCTCCTCGACAACTTCCTTCGTGAGAAATGCTTCAAAAGCCAAGACGATGCCGAAAATGCCTTCAATGAGTTCGTCTCTTCCAGAAACCCGGACTTCAACGCTACCGGCATAAAGAAACTTGTTTCTCGTTGGCAAAAATGTATTGATTCTAATGGTTTTTATTTCGATTAATAAATTTGATAAAAAAAAATTATGGTCATTTAAAGTTGAAGGTTAAAAAACGACATAACCTTGTGTTCAACCTAATACAAGGAAAAGAAAACATACGTCAAATGTGGCAATTGCATACGATATTCGCCCTATATCTTACGCGAAACCTCATACTAGCCTACACAACAAAATGTTTTGTATCATCTCCTCTTGGAATAGATTAGTTGCGAAACGGCATAGTTGCAATAAAGGCAGTGGCGATGCCTCTTTGTAGCATAATGCCATGTTCGTGGCGAATATCACAACGTGGCGATCAGAAGATTTTAGAATTTATGATTCCAGACAGCTAATTTGCCAAGTTAATGAAAAGAGTCTTCTCGCGAGACCCTTCAAACCCAGATTTAAAAAGGAATATTTGATATTTTCATTCAGTTTTCACAATAATTATCAGTATCACATGCTATTGTTTCACAGATGAACAAGAAATTGTTTCCGCAGCTGACTGGAGTCCAGGCGGTCTGAAAATAAGAGTTTTTAACAGTTAAATTCGATTTCTCCGTCTTTAATAAACTTTCTTTTCAAGTTTTCAGATATAATATTAGCCAAACAAATAAAGTCAAGCTATACCGTTCCATCGGAATACTTGATGTCAACCACGCAGGCGGAACGAGTTGGAGGAGCACCCGAGGCAGGGTTCAGCTGAACAACGAAAAGCATGAATAGCTTTTGTGAAAAACGTGAAGAGTTCATACCGGAAGCAATGTTTTATTTGTCGGCTGATCCCAGTACCATCCATTATTCACGTTTAACAAACCATTGTAGAAGACGTTGATCGAATTGTAGCTTAGCGAATTAATGTAGGCTGGAATTTGCTTTTTGTTAGTTTTAGGAGTCATTTGCATTGTGCGGGCGCATGAGGTTTCACGTAAGACGTTGGGTAGTAGGTGTGTACACAATAAACACCGCACTGGACGACAGTTTTCAGAAACTCCTGATACCGCATTGGTATGCTTGAGGATTTTGTGAATAGCGAGAAAAACGCGAAATTATTGTGGAAAAGTCTCCAAACTCAGCGTAAGAAAGTATAATATAATCGTGGCTTAGGTTTAAAAATGATAAAATGTCGAATATAGTGGTTTGCCCAAAACCTACCGAAATTGAATGCTCTTTTCTGTTGATCCAACTCGTTTACCAAATATCCACCGTTGTAATGTTTATGACAAAATGCCCTAGCACCATCTCTATTGATGTATAAAGATTGTAAATCTACACAAGTTGCGTATTTGTTCTGAGTGTTTCCCATTGGCCACATGTACTGAACGGAATATTGTGAGCAGTAGCAGTTGGCTGCAATTTCATTTCATTTCACTTTTCACAGGTTCTCATTTTCTTGGGTTTTTTCCATTTTTCGAATAAATTGTAGTCATTTTTCAAATTTTTGATTTTTTCTGAAACTCTTTTTTTAATTAACGCAATTTACCCTCATAAACATGGGAAAAAATTTGATGGCCCTCTTCCGAGTATGAGTTTTGTTATCTTGAAAAAACCGATTTTCTATATACTTTTGGCCAGCACTGTATATACACTTTCAATCTAAATTAAAATTTAATTTAAATGCAATCTTAGAATCTGGCGAATTCGGTTGAAATGAAACGAAGGTGAACCCGTGGGCAAATCGTTCATTGGCGCCAGCATCAGGGCCACCAACCTGACCAACAATTTTCGCGAATATACACTAAGGAGACTAGGGCTAAACATCGGTCTGAGTCGAGAGCTGCACCGATATAGCACTCAGCATTGCGATTCGGTGACATGGCTAAAAAGCTAACAACAAGGCAGAAAATGACCGAGGTCCTTAAGAAGCTAGTAGCTATCTGACCCATGATCCTATACTATAGTTGACACGCTGCTAAATATTGGGCATCTTACGAATGAACTAAATTATATAAGCAGCCTGAAAGGTACAAGACATCGGAAGGCCAAGAGTTCGGTTGCTGATCTCTTACTGTTGATCATAGTCTGTAAAATCTCTTGTGTCGCATTCCTATCAGCAATTGCAAAGCTTGTATTGTTCGATGCAATTTGTTTCAGCCAAATCTGCGTGTCACTACTTGATCCAGTGTTTACAGTAACAACGACTACTCCTTTGGCTTTTAGATCCGAAGAAATGTCTTTTGGACTTCGTTGGCGGTATGATCTGGAAAATAACTGATCGCTTTAGAAATTTGCAATGTTTACTTTATTAGTTACTCAAAGAAAACTTATTGAATTACACAAAACAAACGAATATGTGCACGTACTATCACGAAAGTAACACAGTATCATGTTCTTGTCGGTACGGGTGCCTACGCCGTACGCGTAATCTGCCGCTTCATTCGGCATTCGGCCATTTTCATGCGCCACTTTGCGTATGAAAGTATGATAAAGCAAGATGAATTTAGGTAAATCATGTTTTATAAATTCAAAATTTGACAAATATTTTTAGCATTCTTACGAACCCGTGAACCGAAGTGAAGACGATGATGATTTTTTTGTAGTTATCGCGGAATCCACCAGTAGAATTAATCATTTTTTGAGCTGCTAGAAGACCGCTGAGAGCAAAAACGAACAGTTACGTCAGCTGTTTGGGGATTATAACGAGTTATTTACCTATCCAAATAGCTTGACTGAGAAGTGGATTGTGGAGTCATTCGGAGACTTTGAATTTGGTTACTCAGATCAGTTCTAGATTGGAGTTTGTAGAAGTCGGCAACCTAAAAACATCACTTTAAATATGCCTGCTCTCTTTCCTTGCGTAATTCAGCGATGGATATGCCCCACGAAATGGACGGCTTGCCCAGCAAAGCGGCAATTTGTTCACTATCCGTTAAATAGCTCGAAATCTAGAAACCTCAGGTCTGGTCATGAAAACTACAGTAACTATTGTGATATGACTAAAGATGCCAGAACGTAGAATTTCATTTCAGAGCTTTTAATTGGAAGTTGAGCATTTTTGTAATGAAAAAAACTCACATCTGTGGCATTGTTGTTGTATGTCACAAACCCGACTCTGGTACTTCTTGGATCAGCATAACCAGTACCAATCTGCAATTTCTGGCTGAAAAGATCGGAGATTGTGTCATAGACAAGATTCAAGCTGGATTTTTGACTGTTGTCGATGACAAACACCACGTCGAGCCATAAGAAGTTGATATTGTTGCCACATCGTCGGTCAGAGACCGAGAGACACGACGAAGCTGAAAATTGATGAAATCGATTCTTTTTCAGAGACTCCACATTAAGATGAGCTATTCATCATGTCTATTGAATTATTGTAATCCATTCGAGTTCATTTCTTCCAATATTTCCCTAATAAAACCTTTAGAAATGTTAGAAAATAAAAAGAAGCTCACCCAAACAAAGCAAAACTATCACAAAAAGTGGTCTCATGATGGAAAACGGACGACGGGAAATAGAATCACTGTCACTACGATTCCTTTTGTATGAGCACCGTGTATTCTTTATTTACTCTATTTATCAGCAATTAGTTTTGAAATTTTGATGAGATTCATAAATTTGACATCAATTTTCACTGATAAAGCAAAAATATGAAAAGAAATTGTCATCGTTTTTGATTTGTTGATTAAGACTGCTCACGCAGCATCAGTAGCCGTGTTTGCACACAAATGACATTGCCCCTCTCTTTTCGTGAATCCCCGTGCCAACGGAATCAGCCTAATTGCTGGAAATAGATTTTGAAGACAGGAGTGATGTCATTGGTACTGATAGGCACACATTGGAAATGGTTGTTGACTTCTACAAGTTTAGACCTTCGTGCTAAGGTTATTCAAAAATTGTGTAAATTCATATCGTCTTCAGAAGGGATTGAGAACCTGAAGACGCTTCGGGCTCTTATCAAAACGCTAGGAAAATAAACTTTTGCAAACTAGAATTCAGAATTCAGCAGTCTTTTCGGCACTCTTAAAATAAATGACTTCATGGCACAGGATAAGCTGCTGAAGAGTACATTTTATTCTTTTTAGCATGCTTCAACTACATAGCTCCCATCTTTTCTAGTTGTTAGCTTGAATTTTACGGGCATGACAACTAATTCTGTACGCCATTTTTTGATTGTCAAGATTGCTGTGAAGGGAATAGTATCAAGTACCATCGGAGGGAACATCAACTTGGGTGCATCATTCTTTAATCATCTTTTCGATTTCTGATGGAATAGTTGCCAACTCCACAGTAATCTCGAACAATTTATCAAACGATTGTCGCTTGTGATATGTATTTACACGCAATTTTCATGTCGCACCCTCTTTTTATCATGTCTGCAGTAATTTCTGCTCTCGACGAAAACTTTGATATCACAAGTCAACATATGTATGTAATTGTTCATTTGGTTTGGTCATAATTTAAAAATACAGCCGAGTGAAATTAGTTTTCGGGTGTTTTGGATTAATAATGTGAGTTTTTCCTTTTCTCTGAAAAAAACGAGTTCAAATTAGAATATCGTAGAAGAGAAAAAGTATGGAATGCAACTGAAAAGGCACAGCACATAGTGGGAAAACCCCCTAATATTCTGAAATATGGATAAGTAAAAGTCCACAATTTTACTTTAGTAACGTGCTCTGTCATAGAATATGTGTTACATTCTACGCCTATTCTTATAAGTTGAATGTATTATTATTATTTGGTGACATGAACTACAGTGCGGTCAATAGGACCCCCCTCTAATTAGGGTCTATCCGGAGAACGGAAAAAGATGTCAGAATTCTGTGGGCGCCATTCGATTTCAAACACAAAAGATCATGAAGATACCACTTTCCAGGATTCTGTAACAACAAAAAGGTGCATCTGCAAGTGGTCAATATCTATATGACCCCCCTCATTTTCTGTTGTTTGCAGATAGGAGGTCCTACGGAACTTTGATTTTTTTTTCTTATTTTTTATTGTATTACGCGTTTTCCGGGTTTCTACAGTAATTGTACTCCTCTAGAGACTTTCTCGCTTTTGAAACAGCCCAAATCCATTAAATTACACATTAAAAGACGTAATTTATTGAAAACTGGAAAGGAATGGCAAGAAATACATCAAAAACGAGCAGAAATTGAATAAATGTTTCTCCTCCATTGTTCTGAATCACTTCAATCAAACGATTCGGCATGCTGGCAACCATATTCTTGAGAACAGCGCTGCTGATGAGGTCCCACTCCGATTTCACAGCTATCTTTAGCTCGTGTACAGTGTTGTACTGACGACCATTGTGGTACACACGTCGAACCAAGTATCCTCAGAAATTCTCGATGTGGTTCAGATCCGGACTGCATGCGGGCCACTCCATCACATCGATCTTCTTGGCGGAAAACCAGTCCATTGTAAACTTGCTGCGATGGGTTGATGCGTTATCTTGCTGGAAGGTGTGAGTACGGCGGCGGTTCTGCAAGAATGGAACGGTAGTGTTCTGGAGGGTCAGCTGATACGAAGTGGACGTCTCGCGAGTAGTAATGAACTTGAGATCCAACTTCTTCTCGGCGCAGAATACTCCCCAAACCATCAAACGTCCACCGCCGAAATCGCGCTTCGAGAAGTATTAGGTTGAACGTTTTTGAATGTCGTTTTTTAACCTTCAACTTTAAATGACCATAACTTTTTTTAAAATCAAATTTATTAATCGAAATAAAAACCATTAGAATCAATACATTTTTGCCAACGAGAAACAAGTTTCCTTATGCCGGTAGCGTTAAAGTCCGGGTCTCTGGAAGGGACGAACTCATTGAAGACATTTTCGGCATCGTCTTGGCTTTTGAAGCATTTCTCGCGAAAGAAGTTGTCGAGGAGCTTGAAAAAGTGGTAATCGGTGGGCGAGAGGTTCGGTGAGTATGGTGGATGAGGCAGAGTCTCATAGCCTAATTCGTTCAGCTTTTGCAAGGTCGGTTTGTCCGAGCATTATTTTGGAGATGAATTGGCCCCTTTTTGTTGATCAATGCCGGGAACATACGTCGTATCTTCTGATGTATTTTGTCAATTTGGTGACAGCACTTTTCTGCTGTAATTGTTTCACCCGAATTTAAGAAGATGTGGTGAATGAGGCCGGCTGCAGACCACCAAACAGTCACCATAACCTTTTTTTGGTGGATTTTCGGCTTCGGAAAGTGTTTGAGAGCCTCATCACGATCCAACCACTGCGCGGAACGTCGTCGATTGTCGTAGAGGATCCACTTTTCATGACAAGTTACGATCCGGTCAAGAAACGGTTCATTTTTGTTGCGTAAAAGAAGAGCGGACGACACCTCAAAACGACGATTTTTTTGATTTTCTTTTGATTCGTGTGGCACCCATTTGTCGAGCTTTTTTGATTTGCCTATTTGCTTCAGATGAACAACGACTGTTGATTGGTCAACGTCGAGTTCTTCGGCAACTTCTCGTGTTGATTTGAGAAGATCGGCTTCGATTACGGCTCTCAATTGATCGTTATCAATCACAGACTGGCGGCCGGCACGCTCTTCATCTTCGACGCTCTCGTCACCGCTACGGAATTTTTTGAACCACCATTGTGCCGTACGTTTATTAGTGGTTTCTTGGCCAAATGCATCGTTGATATCGCGAGTTGTCTCGACAGAGTTTCGGCCTAGTTTGAACTGGAACAAGAAAATCGTTCGAATTTGCCTTTTATCCATGCTTTTTTGAAATGCTATAAAAAGTGACATAATTATTTTAAGGAAAAATAAATAAGACGAGTAGATAGAGCGAATTACGCTCTTCAAAATGATATATAACACGACCACAGATAACCAAACATTTTATTCAAAAATCTTTCACAAAAGTAAACAACATAAAAACGACATAACCTTGTGTTCAACCTAATACTTCGGATCCTTCCGAAGATCTCTCCAGTGGCCTCTGTATCTCTCCAGTAGCCATCGAGAATGTCTGAGAATACTTGGTTCGACGTGTGTACCACAATGGCCGTCAATACAACACTGTACACAAACTAAAGAGAGCTGTGAAATCGGAGTGGGACTCATCAGCAGTGCTGTTCTCAAGAATATGGTCGCCAGCATGCCGAATCGTTTGATTGAAGTGATCCAGAACAATGGAGGAGATACATTTATTAAATTTTTGTTCGTTTTTGATGTTTTTCTTGCCATTCCTTTCCAGTTTTCAATAAACTACGTCTTTTAATGTGTAATTTAATGGATTTGGGCTTTTTCAAAAAGCGGGAAGGTTTCTAGAAGTGTAAAATTACTGTAGAAAACCGAAAAACGTGTGATAAATCAAAAACAGGAAAAAAAGATCAAAGTTCCGGAGGACATCCTATCTGCAAACAGCAGAAAATGAGGGGGGGTCCTATATGTAGATATTGACCACTTGCAGATGCACCTTTTTGTTGTTACAGAATCCTGGAAAGTGGTATCTTCATGAAATTTTGGCCCCGGGGTTTTTTTTGTGTTTGAAATCGAATGGCGCTTACAGAATGTTGATATCTTTTTCCGTTCTCCGGATAGACCCTAATTAGAGGGGGGTCCTATAGATATTGACCGCACTGTACCCTGATTCACTAACCCTTTCTAATTCCTCCACATATTCCACGTGGATTTCTCGTCTCTTGAGAACGCCTAAGTTCTCAAGTTCAGTTTCTGTCTCTGTTTTTGTCCTATAGAATAAAGACTCTTATTCTACCCACTCTACTCTCTCCTTGGGATCATAATGCGCGGACCCCAAGATGCGTCAATATGGCTGCGAATTGGAGCCCACTTAGTTTCTACACCAGGCGCGTTCTACAACGTTGTAACGTCCGTTTCACCTCATACGTTTATCGTATCCTTCAGTTCAATTTCAAAAGCGCTTTTCACTGGCGTATTCTTCTTGTCGTACGCACCATGCATAAGATTGTAACCAAAGTATAACGTTCGGTCCTTGTCGTCCTATGTATAATCCTTGCCAGTCGTCCCGACATCTACTAGAAATAAATGGAACTAAATTTGAAAGTTTCTTACATTCGAAATTACCGTAAAATCTCAAATAGTGTTGCATGCAATACTATTGTTCAAGCTTGTCTCTGCGGGGCAATACTATTAGAGGCGCAAATCAATAAGGGGTGCAATACTATTGTTCAAAAGCTATTTTTCTCATTGTTTTTTGTAGTCAACTTTTCAAAACAATAAGAATTTATTACGATTTTCAAAAAAGTTTCAGTCAGGGCAAGACTTTCAGTAAGAAAACGGCAAGAGTTCCAGTTAAAAAACAACAACATTTTGAACAAAAAATCGAAGCAAAAAACAAACAAAAATTATGAAATAATACGAATGGAAATGTCCAATTCATCATAATCTTCACTTTCTTTGTTTTCTTCGCCTTGTAAATCAATATCACCAATAAGGTCGGCAGCTGAACATAAAGACAATGACTGGACAGCTTCTTCTCTTTTTCGTTTCATTAGTTCCAATCCTTCTGGCATTTCGCCGTCATCTTTTAAACAATGAATCTTGAAGTCTTCGGATCCGTCCGTAGCATTCTTCAGCCCACATCCAGTGAAAGATTTTTTGATCAAAGATTCTGATAGCTGTTTCCAAGCGTCCAAAATCCATTGTAAATATATTTCCATTGTGAAGGAGGACGCATGTTTCCAGAGTCTGTGTAGGCTTGAATTTAGTGGTCTCTCCAGGAATCACAGCCATATCAACACGTAGGATTTACATCACTCTCTTGGTATCCGTGTGAATGTGGCAACGATATGAACGATATGAATCCCAGACGAACAGTCTCTTTCCAAACAAAGTGGTTCCGATGATAGATTTAAGGAGATGCTCTCTGGTCTCATCATTGAAAAATGTTCTCTCTGACCATGAGAGCTCCATCGAGGAAGCAAACTTTTTAATAATCGATGCAATTGGACATTTTTCGGAAGCAAAACAGACAGACGACACTTGAATCCGTCCGAGCGAGCAGTAAGCATGACAGAGATATGAAGCTTGTCTTGTCCAGTTGTATGTAGCTACGGAGACCTGAACTCATCAGGGATCAGGTTTTTAATATAAAGAAACAAATCACCAATTAAATTGAGTACCGAAGTCTATCGAGAAACAATAAAATCGAAGCTGATATACTCGAATGTTTCTATTTGATGCCTGTGATATGATATCTTACACTTTTTCTTTCTTCTCCAGAACCTGTTTCAAAATTTCTAACGATTTCCTCTTTTTACAACTTTAAAAGTCTCGAAAATACGACTGATCTTATCTTACGATTTGTTTAACTAATTTCTGTGCAGTTTCCATCATTATTGCATATCGATTTGCTTCATCTCCAACCATTTCCAGTTCATGTACTTCAATCGTCACCAACGAGAAAATGAAGGCAAGCGACGGACAGCTTTTGAGCACTGAGGTAGCCGATTTTTAATTGCGTGAGCTTCATCGAGAATAACACGAGACCATCCGATCTGAACAATAGGTGAATCGTTTTTACCCACAAGACGTTGCTTTTCATCAATATCTGAAATTGTATTCTTGAGTAAAGATGAAATCTGCTCGAGCTCACCTCCATCATCGTTTTCCGATGAATCCTTCTTTCGCGGTTTTCCTTTAAATAAACTCATTGGCTACAAGCGTGTATGTTGTGATAACAACATCATAACGAGCGAGTAATTTTGGTTCAATCTGTCTCTTGTTTTTTGGTTCCATGAAACATGAAAAGAGAGATGGTATCCTCCTCCAATCCAATGCCAAAACATCCATGTTAATCCAGCTTTCTGATGGGGCATCAGTTCGATCAAAAACCCATTTGGGGTATCCGTCATTTCAGTTTTGGCGGGAATCGTATGAGTCGCACTGAAATATTATGCAAAACGCTACTGGTGCTCGAATCTCTCAGACATTATTTCTTCAGAGATAATGTCTGAGAGATTCGAGCACCAGTAGTCACAGTTTGCAAAAATTGTTGAATAACGATCTGAAATTTGATTTGAGGGTACCCTAGGTTACACTCATCCCATATATCCTTGAATTATCCGGAACCCTTCCTCCTCCTCATAGATGACGTCATCTGAAGTCAAAAAATTTTGTCAGTTTTGAAGATAGGGGTCTAAACTTTTCAAAAATAAGTTTAGAACACTTTCTTGAACATTTTTGTAGTACATGACTAGTTTCCACCTCTTACGGCTCAATCGGAAATTGCTCATATCTGACTCATTTTTCATTTTCTGAAAAATTTTAGCATATTTGTCTCTCGAAATAAGTCCAGATTATGAAACTTCGAGTTCATATTAGTATAGATCACACTCGGTTATATTCAGATTTCAGTGTGTAAGACACTTTTTTCGACGATTTTTCTCACATTTCGGTTTATTTTTCAAAATGTTTCTTTTAATTAGAAGATTTCGCGAATATCTTTGCTACAACGTTATTTAATTGTAAACAATTTAATGGAAATTCAACAAATTCAGATGTCAGACGGAACTCACTCGCCTGTTTGGAATTTTTTCAAAAAAATCAGAAACGGAACTGCGGTTAAATGTCGGTGTGGAGCTGAGAGGAATTTGAAAAGTTCAACATCTGCAATGATAGGGTATATCAGAAAGAAACACAGCGAAGAACTCTGGAAATACGAGAAAAAAAATGAAACAGACTGCATCCTTCTCATTCAATGCGATCATTTGATAAAAACGCAAAAAATCGAATAGAATTGCAGTCAGTGCAGCCAAATCCTGTCGTCTTCTCGTCGTAACCGTTTATCAACGGAAACAATGAATGCCATTTTGTTGAATACTTCTCTCCGAGCTCTCAATTATGAATTTTCGGGCTCATAGACTCATATTTTTCCCAATTTTTAGCATAATAGAAAAGTCTTCTGAATCCGGAGACGAAAGTGACACAGAAGAAAAAGTGATTTGGAACATGACTCATCTGATTCAATATGGGCACCTACAGTCGCTCCCCGTCGTACTTCTAATGTCCCTCGAGATGTTTCGATGACAGAATAATCAATTTGTTGTTTTTTGTTTTCAATTCCTCTTTGTTTTCATAATTTTTCGCTGATAACAAGTTATGAATAATGGTTCGTTTTCAAATCGTACAATTCTACTTTTTTTCAATAAAAAAAATTCATGAATTCTCGAGATACTGTCCGCTATTCTCTCTTTTTAAATTTTTTACTGGCTTAGAATTTGAATCAAATCAAATTGGATGAAAAATTGGAAAAAATGTGATCAAAATGGTAAAAAAAGCGCTGAAAATTATTAATTGCGAAAAAAAAACCGAATTTGAGTTTCCTCCAAAAAGATGTTCAATAGAGCACATTTGCATAGCAAATCGAGTCGAATTTTTTGATCGATCTGTCAAGTCGACTCGGCTTTTGGCCGACAAATTCATCGCGACTGTCAAGTCGAAAATGTTGCCGACATATTCTGTTTTGTAGCGATGAGGATGAGGCGCGGTGCTCAGGATTTTCAGATCGAATCGTGGTTTTCGTGTCACGGGTAAGCGCCACGCGTGAAAAAAACGCACAAATATTTTAACAGTAACAACAAACAATTGTACAAAAAAAATTAGAAAAACCTCCGAAAATGACTAAAAACCATTGGACCCCCCCAACTATGATAGCGCCGGATGAGGATGATATGAAGCAATGAAATCTTTCGCTCACCCTTCTCTTCTCTGAGGGGCTCGCCCACTCGTTTATCCGAAGTGTGCATCTGTCGTAGCTTTGTGTACACGCGGTGTTTGCGGAATATGTTTTTCAATGCAAATCTCTTATGAAAATGCATAGTTTAATGGAAAAATAGCATTTAGTAATTCGCCGATAATTGCGAGGAGCAAATAGATGCTCATTTCTGAAGAAATGCCAAATAGTTTAAGTCAATTCTAGACAAAATAAGAAATGGAATTCCCGTTGCAAACCGCCGATTTGTGGCCAATATTCAATGGCTACCTAATCTTTGGCTACTTGATCAATGGCTACCTGATATTCTTTGGCTACTTTTGCCTTCGATTATCAATGGCTACCTATTTTTAATGGCTACCTAGTTTCAATGGCTACCTATTTTTAATGGCTACCTAGTTTCAATGGCTACATGATATTTTTTGGCTTCTTTTGCCTTCGAGTTTCAATGGTTACCTATTTTCAATGGCTACCTAGCTTGTAGCCATTGATTTAGTAAATACGATTTCCACGCAAAAATTATCTAAAAGTCGAAAACTATTCAGAAAATGAGCAAAATTCAATTTAATTTTCAAAATTTTCAAAAAATTCAAAAGGTAGCCATTGATCAAGTAGCCCAAGATTAGGTAGCCATTGAATATTGGCCCCGATTTGTCACTAGTGTTTTCATAAATCAATTTATTTAATAAATAATACAAATAATAGCGAAAACGAAAGCATAGAGTTCTACATTCCGCATAATATCGACATTTATCCCTTCTGCGGCTCCATTTTCCTCCAAACTCTTCTGATATCCGAGGTCATCTATTTCCGAATTATTCATACCATTTCTTTCATTGGAATCAAACGAGACGAGACGAGTACTACCCGTCGCAGTAGTAGTAGGAGTAGTAGTAAACGATTCCTTATCACATATCCCAAACAAAGAACACAGCGGTTCAAAGGGAATGAGTGCCGCTGTGTAAATACGCCTAAAGGAACCTAAAAATGAGCTGAAGTGTGCTTTGAGTGATCAATTATGTAAAAAACTCACCATTAGTTACAATTCCGTTTGCAGTTACTCGACCACCGACAACTGAGGCAATAATTGTATCATGTGTTAGACCATACATATTGAGATCCATTGTGTATTCGCTAATGTTCACTATCTGGAAAAATAATCTCCAACGTTTCGATGCTCTCCCATAATATCAGTTTTATTTGTTAAAAAAAGAACCCATTTCCGTGAAAAAACAAAATTGATTCATTCAGTTCGTAATTTCAGAGTGATTCAGAGAGACTAATAGTGCTAAACATGGCTCAAGAATAATTGAATGCAAAATGAGACATTCCCTTCTAATCCCTTCTACTACTCCATATGGAGAGTTTTACAGAATAAAGAGCCCATTTAAAAGTTATCTCCCCTTTGTAGTTTCTGCAAAAATAACAATATAAATGAGAGTCTGGTTCCGATGCGTTCCACAGCCCGCCAATTCAGGCCGGCCATAGATCAGCTGATATGTAGATTTCTTCAAAATATAAATTATTCCTAGTTGCTGCAACCGAATAAAACAAGTCGGAACAGATCATAAACTTCGATTTTCGGATTATAACTAATAACTTTCTTTTTGAAGGAAACTATGCGCCAGCTAATTCAACTTACTGTCGCCTATACAAGCGAAGGAATTAAAAGTTCCAGAAATTGCTAAAATAACTGGGTAATACAGCAACGCATAGTCGCAAATTCCTAGAACATAGCCTTGTAGAACAGAAGATTGATTAATCTTTCCAAATATTTGTATAACGTCCGTTGGAATTTCCAAATATCTGAAAGTAGATTGGTTCAGTTGTTAATCAGTGACAATTAAAGCGAACCTCTTTCCACTTTTGCAGAATGCTTTACGGTCGAACTTTGATCTATTGTGTCCCCACTTGTAACCAACTGAGTATTATATATGAATTCCCCCCACCAAACCTCGGTATTACCGTCTAATGGAATGAAGCGGAATCGCCCCCCCCCCCCCTCCCAATTTTTATATAATATTATTCATCCAAATATATTGTCGAAACGACCTCATATACAATCAGTTTAAATGGAGGGTCATCCACGTTGCAGAGACGTGGTTTCCAATTCCCCTATTCCTACTTGTCTCAGTTCATGGCCAAAGAAAAAGAAGGAGGCGACTTCTTCAGCAGAATTCTTGAAGAAATGGATAAAGGCTGGACTGGATGAATGACACTGTTGTTTTAGGTGGGATCACGAGGGGACCTAGAAGGATGGGGGGGAGAGGGGTGATTTCAGTTCCCAGAATGGTGGGTCATTATGAAAGTTTACCTTTATTCCGGAGGCACCCCCCCCACATCAAGAGGTTCAGTGAGTTATAAATATTTGGATATTTATAACTCCCTGAATGGTCCCCCCACATCCAAAAGTAATCGAAATAATAACTGTGGTGGGGGGTGATTCCGATTATGGGGGACTGATAGAGGTGTGGGGAGCGATTTTGGAAAATTACTACGATCTACATCACTTTCGAGCAATATCAGCTGCCCCAAGTGGAGTCCAGTAATAGAAAACCATCTGTTCGAAGAGACCACCACGTGTTTCTGAGAAATGGCGCCGATGGTAGAATTTCTCTTAAATATTGCAACGCTATCAAGCCACATTTTCTCCGATTCTTCTGCAACATTACTCATTTCTATTACTCATTTTGTACTTGTTTATCTATGCATCTGTTCGTAAATTCGTAATTCGTAAATAGATTTGTAAAGCACCAAAACCGAATAAAATGATAAAATGACTTACTTAAGGGGAATCTACCGCATTTCTCTAATCTTTCATCATTTTCCTGGGAGGTTAAGGCGTATTGACTTCTACCAAAGTCGACGCCATTCAACATTGGGAGGAGAATCAACCATTGGATGATCATGATTGTTTCGTTGCAGTCTTAGGCTCAGCGTGTTAGCGTGTTAGCGAAATCAAGGGGGTGTCTATGCTTTTGAAGGGCACTGTACAGTCAGACACAAAAGTCCGTGAGGAAAGTTAGTTTTATTTATTAAAAATATTTAAAATGAATTCAAAGTTTTAAAATTTTTATATTATTGAAGAGAATACTTTAAATTTTTTAAATCAACATTTTTATTTTTTTTAACATTTTTATGAATTAAAATTGATAAAAATCATCTTGAAAAGTGACACAAAAGTCCGTTGACAAACATTTAAAAATAGCTTTCGGTATACTTTGCTAGCCAAGCAGCTCCATAAGTTCTCAACCGGGTTAACATCAGAAGAACATGCCGGCCATTCCATTACTCTTTCGAATGTCTTTGGATAGTTATCTCTGAAATTTTCGAAAAGTATTTAATTGCGATTTATTGAATTCTTAAAATCCAAACCTTGCCCATAATTTTAGAGATTTTCATCAAAATAGAAATGAAAATTGAGGAATGTGAACAGAAGACGATTTTCCACGCAAAAATTATCAAAAATTATCGACATTTTTTCTGGTATTTTGCAACTTTGAACGTAGTTTATTTCCGAGAACTGACACGATAGATATTGCTGTATTTTATAAAAAAAACGCCTCAAAAGTATTTTTAAGAAATTCTATTTTCCACTGGTTGTTCTTGTCATAATAGCCATTCAAGCTCGGCCAGTTTCGCTGATGGTACAAGCGGAAAGTGCGTAATGTATATGTATAGCTGTATAAATGTATAGCTGTCGCTTCAGACGTTTAGTTTTTAGTTCACTTTTTAGATGTTTCAAAACAAGAAAACTTTAAAAAAGTGCAATTTTTCATATATTCAGGCTGGTCGTGAAAGGAACAATCAAGCAGCGTGTTATGGATATTTCAAGAAAAGAAACTTGCACTTGCCGCTTCTGTTCTTGATGGAACTGCTACTCGCAAAATGAATAAACTGACCATTAATGATATTCGTATGCTCTTTGGTCTTGATGATGCTACATCTAAATAAAAACGCTGTGAATTATTTTTCGATGCGCATATTGCTCGAGTTCAATTTCTCTTTCAATGTTAATTTCTATGGAATATATATTTTTAAAAATTAACTTTTAAAATGACTCACTTCATTCATCGTATTCAGCTATTGGAATTTGTGGAATTTGCATTTTGAATACTTTGAAATTCCTGAAATTGACCAATTTTACAACGTCCTCATATTAGGCACCTTCCGCTCGTTTCCGTACCAAAATTCGAATTGTAGTCAGTTTCTGTTAAATCTCACATCTTTGTGGCTTCTGGTTTCAGAATCAGAAGACGTCACTTTTGTACGGTTGCTCTGAGCCACATTGATTCTAGTTTTCGAGACGCTCACTCAGGAAGACTTCTCCAATCATGTATCCCAATGCCTACAAAATCTCGATGTCGCACATCTGAAACTGAGTTCAAGAGTCCAACGAACTCTGCAGAATGCTGCTGAAAGTTTTATGGAACGATTCTTGAACTCTATCGGTGTTGCGGCCGCAGCCAACAGAAGATGGACGATACAGCTGAAGGATTTGGAAGTTGTCAAGAAAAACCGCAGAGTCGGATGATATCGATACGTACTCCGAAGAGAAATCAGATAATGATGAGCCGAAACCAAATGTTGCAATTTCAAAAGTATGAAACTCCTTTTCGAAGAGTTACTCACGTGATTTCACAAAGTGCCCATGATGGCGTCCGAATAGCCGTACTGAAGTGAAGCCCATTTTGTGTGCAACCAATATTCAAATTGTAGTCAGTTTTTCTCAGGATATTTCATTTTTGATCCAGGATCCATAATTTTCTTTTTTGAAGGTATTTTCATATCATATATGATAAATAATTAGGAATTATAGAAAATCGAAGTTTTGAGATTTTTGGTGGTGAACGTAAGATTATGTGGAGCACTGTATTCTTAAACTCTGCCGGTGTTGCAGCCGCAGCCAACAAAAGAAGGACGAGCCATTTGACATTGTGCCGTCACACTCTAAGTCACACACACTTATCAGCATATCCCAAAAGCATGGCCACATTTTGAGGGAATTTCTCGATTAGACACTACTGGAATCGATGTGACCAATTCTACGAAGAGACGCTTCTGAAATCAGTTTTCTGATAGAAAATCGAACGCGCTCTACCGATCTTGCAAAAAACGCGGCGATTTAAAATATGAAAATTATCATTTGGATCGGAAATGAAGCGTTTTAGTCACAGAAAAGGCAGATTTGAAAAGAAACTATGAAAATGCGAGTTAATATGGAAAGAATACGTATTATTATGCATTTTCAGAATTTTTTAAATGCATGGACAATCGCCTTTTTTCCTTCAGAAAAATCGTTGTACGTCTTGTTTCCGCCGTTGATCTTTCTCACTTCTCACAAATCACATACCCTTTGGCATGCCGTGCAAAAGTATACGAACCGGGGTGATTTTTACCGAAACTCGACTTCGGATGATCCGATCGACCCCAAAGTTTCAGGGATTGAGAAAAACGCTTAAAAAATGAGTTTGAATGATAAATTACGGTAAGCAGTAACAGTTGCGAACATATTTTTGAATTTTTCGAAAATCGGTAAAATTTTTTAGTTGTTTCCTTTTTTTCAAGTATTATCGTTTTTTTATGCATGAATATTGTTATTTAGAATGGGTAGGCCACGTGGCTCACCTAATTTATCAGAATTTCAGCGTTTGGCTATCATCCGTGGTCGTCACATGGGTCTGGACATGCCCACCCTCGCGAAGCAGTTCAAGACTTCTAAATCGGTTTTCTGGGCAACTTTGAACACTCGAAACCGATCGAAAGGTACTGGAAGATGTTTGAAAACATTACCAGGAACCGACAGAATCATTGTCAAAATGTGCATGAAAAATCCGCGGCTGACAAGTACGGACATCAACTCGGAAATGAAGGGCCAATATGGAGTCGATGTTAGTTTTTTGGACATTTCTCATAAAATTTCAATTGATATGGCTTATAGGTGTCCAACGATAAAGTCAAAAGACGTCTGCGTGATTCTGAACTCTTCGGAAGGCGCCCAATGAAAAAGCAAATGGTTTCCGAGAAGAACCGTCTGGCTCAATTGAATTGGCAAAGGATCATCTGCATTGGACACCTCAACAGTGACATAAGGTACTGTAGAGCGACGAGTCGAAGTATTTGATGATTGGCTAGAAGGAATCACTCATGTACGACGTCCAGTTAACAAACGGTACGATCCCAAGTACCAGGTTCCGACTGTTAAGAACGGTGGTGGTAACGTCATGGTTTGGGGCTGCTTCCACGCCAAGTATAAGGACAAGTACGAAGTACAAGTACAGGGAACATGTACAAGGACATTTTGGAGAACGAAATATTGTCATATGGAAAGTCTCAGATAGGTCGTGATTGGTTGTTCCAACAAGACAACTATCCGAAACACTCTTCCCTCTTTTTCAAGGATTGGTTCGCACTGCGTCAAGTCAACCTGGCCAATCCAATCCGAATCCCATTGACCTGAATTCCATTGAGCATCCCTGTGAGGTCCTTAGCAGACGTTTTAAAGACATAAAAGCAAAAAATTGTACCGAAAAATTCGAGAAACTCAAGGAAGAATGGACCAAAATTCCACTTCAGACCCTGATGAACTTGATCGACTCGGTGCCAAGAAGATGTGAAGGCATGGCGACCAAGTATTAAGTTAATTTAATCATTTCTTATAATTTCCCCCGATTTTTAACTTGTCATTTTGTTTTTTCTTCCCATGAATATCAAAAATCAAAATATCCATTTTTTTCAATTTTTTAAATTTTTTTTTGAGTAAATTGGTTTTTTTGTTATTAAAACTTATTTTTAAGCGTTTTCCTCAATTCCAGAAACTTTGAGGTCGATCGGATCATCCGAAGTCGAGTTTCGGTAAAAATCACCCCGGTTCGTATACTTTTGCGCGGAAATGTAGAAGCAGCGATTCAAATAATCAGAGACGCAGAAAACGTAGATAACTCTGGTTGTCTGCGCTCTCGCTTTCATTTGTTGAAATAGTGCCCAACTTTCCTATAATAGTATAACTAACATTACATTGAGAACATGTTTTTATGCATATCAAGTTAAAGTAAAACCTCTAATAGATTTGCACCCCTAATTGATTTGCGCCCCTAATAGTATTGCCCCGCGGAGACAAGCTTGAACAATAGTATTGCATGCAACACTATTTGAGTTTTTACGGAATCTGAATTGAAAATTATTTGAAAATTCTTCAAATTTCAATTAATTAAATGATTCGAAAGAAAATTTGAATAGTTCATTTACATTTTTAAGAATATGCTCAGCCATAGATAACTCTCTTATAGACGTCAATACAAACGTGTTTGTAAAGTCCGCAAAACAATTGGTATTTGTACACTTTCAACAGCTCAGGCTCCGTACAATAATTATAGACAGTTCTCTTGGTTCTCGTGCACCAAAATTCGATTTCTCTTGTGTAAATGTGTCCCTCGTCTTTCCTGCGAAACTGGACGGGAGCTGTTGGTGTTTCCTCATCCGGGCACCTCTCGTGGTACCGAACACAAAAATCGACAGCCTGAAAAATCGAATCGGAAAATCTCGTCTGGATAACTTTTTTTAAAATGATTCTCTCAATTTGTCTCGGCTACAGTAGTTTCGACTGTTTGCAATGGCAGGTTGGAACGCAAGAAAAATTCAATTCTCCCAAAATAAATTGGAGGAAAATTCGAATTTCAAACCAGAATAATTTTCCTTTGAATAAGTCCGCATTTTATCGTCAGTTCTTGCGCTACAGTAACTAGTAAACATTTTAAATAGCGTTTTTGAGTCTGATTTATGCCATTTCTATATAAAAATTTCAGAAATCTTACGTTTTCCGCAAAACTTTGAAACCTCAAAGGA
The DNA here is from genome assembly GCA_003052745.1 of Caenorhabditis inopinata. Classification (NCBI taxonomy): domain Eukaryota; kingdom Metazoa; phylum Nematoda; class Chromadorea; order Rhabditida; family Rhabditidae; genus Caenorhabditis; species Caenorhabditis inopinata. Next base: position 9,635,412 of record AP018152.1, on the reverse strand, counting down.
TCCGGACAGACATAACGGAAACGTTCGCGATGCTTCCTGCAATACAGTGAGAAGTCCACTTTGAAATTTCTGAAAAAGGAATTTCGCGGATTTTTTCAGAAATGAACTGTGTCTCACTTGATGTTGGTGAAAATATTGGTGACCAACGATCCCTGACAATTCTTTACAAAAGCCACGCAGAACTCTCGGGTTTCCTGGAACGCTGCCAACGGGGGTGTGGCGAAGCAGACGTCGTCATACTCGTCACGGAGAGTGCTGCAGGCCTGCACAATACTTATTCTCGAATTTTTGATTCACTTGTTCGGGTTAATTGAAGAACAGCGAAATTATCGATTGAAAACTTTAAGAGACAATGTCTGAGGGGGTTGACCACCAGTAGTCACAGTCTAAAAAAGTTGTTTCAATTGGTCTGATTTTTCATATAATGGGTACTTGTGTACTCCGGTTATCGATTCCAGAAAAAAAAATCGAGGTTATCTCAAAAAAGAAAAACAATTTTTTTTCGACACACCCCTACCGTATCTCAACTCGACGGGGGCGGAGCCTAATTCTGAATACGGTTTTGTACTTAGGACATCACAAGTACCCATTATATAAAAAATCAGAAAAATTGAAACAACTTTTTTAGACTGTGACTATGGGCAGTTGAGCTGTGGTCGAATCTCTCAGACATTGTCTCTTAAACTGTTGGAGGCACAAAGAAACCAGAGTTGTCTGCTTGTCTGCACTCTCGCTGTTGAAACATAGCCTTTTTGAAAATTGTGTAAATAATGAACCGGCTCTAGTTTCTCTGCGTCTCGAGATGTTTAATCCCTGTTTATCTGTGATTATTATAAATGCAGACAACACACTTTCAACTTGTTAGAAAACCTTATTTTTCACGGCTGATGCTTACCGGATCGTCTGGCGTCGACTTCTGAATATTTTTCTTCGCAATTTCCTCTTGAATAATTTTTCGAAGTTCTTCCTGTATTTGGGTTTGTGCTGAAATTAAAAGTCGTGTTGTGTGCTCTAATCAGAATTTCAAAACGAAAATTCTTCGTTTTCAAAGGTCAAACGTGATTATTCTATATTGTCATTGATCACGTAGAAACCTGGCTCCTGCCTCCTTTCCGTGTCAATTTCAGCAAGACTCCACAAGCATTAGTCTGAGTATCTGAGTTGGTGAAGCGCTTTACAAGTCTTGGACAAGACCTCCACAATTCATGCACAAAGTTTATCACACGTTTCGGAAAAGTTATTGGCACAACTAGACTTGTGAAGATTTGTTGAGGTAATGCGCGGCACAGCTTGCTCCTTGCGCAGCGCTTCACAAAGTAAGGGCAAACTGCTCAAACGCTAGAATCTGGCCCATGAGCTATGTGAGCAATTAGTTCCGCCGCATTCCGTCGCTCTCACTTTTTAAACAATGAGTCGAAAACTCACATAATTCAGGCACCACTTGTTCGGATTCTGTGGTGTTACTGGAATCGATTTTTGCCGTCTTATTTGTCTCATTTAATGCGATCACTTCAGGGGTTTCTACTCTCGAAGGTGATTCCTTCGAAGTCGTGGTTTTGTTCATTAAATCTGTCGTTGTGGTTACGGTACTAGTAGCGGTAACATTTCCGGTTTTTTCTGAAATTCATTCTAGGTAAACAGTAAGTTTTAATATGAATAAAACGTTCTGCAATGGAGCGTATGTATTTTAATTTTCAAAACAAAACAATATTTGATATCTTTGAAATTCAAATTACCGCTGCAAAATATGTGGAATCATTGGATTATTGCATCAATATTAAAACTTAACTCAAACGTCAGTATTACAGTATGGACTAATATCAATCGAAGGCACCCGCCGGATGGGCTCAAAAAAGCCGAAGGACAAAAGAAAAACTATTTTGGGTCTTACAACGAAAACATACTTAATTCAGCCACCTCATTTTTGCTCGGTTCGGCGTCTTTCAGAGAGATGACTGTTGTCTTGCTCCCCTCTATTAAAAGGATCTCATCGGGCTTTGCTAGAGTTCCGGAAGGTGATCCGGCTGTCGTAGTTTTGTTCGTTTTCTCTGCTGGAGTCGTTACGGTTTCTGTAGAATTGGCGGTGGAAGCGGCTCTTTCTGGAAAATAAACAAAGAAAATTATTGATTGAAGTATGAATTCAAACTGCGAAAAAAGACAAATTTATAAAGCCTGTTGAATCTATTTTCATCGTTCCTGAAGAAGCTCACCTCTTCTCAACTTCGCATAATCCGCACAAAATTCACTTTCATATCCGTCGGAGCTGGTACAGAAGTCGGCAATCGCCCAAATCAGCTTCTCGTTCGATCTCAACTTTTTTTCCAGACTAGCAGCACAACTCAACGACGCGAAGAGGAATACGAATAACATCAAATAATCGCGAAGCTTCGATGTCATTTTTGCCTTGTGACATTGAAAAAAGAAGACGTCGACAGCGCTGTTTTGTGTAAGACTACGGCGTTTCTCGTGTCAATCCCCCCCCGACAGTTTTTGTAAAGACAAGAGAAAACGTGAAACGGCAAGTCCGCTGCGTTCAAGCAGAACGCATTTCAGGACAGCTGAAAACTGGCGCACCTTGACGCGTGTTTTGTGTATATTGTACATTGCTAAGCTTTGTATCGATAGATGCAAATAGTTGTATATTTTCAGAAAAAGTTAGTCGCAATCCTATATTCGTGCTCTATTTTAAATCACTGTTGAAATACAGCTTCTTCGAAGTTTCGACGGGAGTAAAGACAATTAGACACTCTACTTTCTCTACGGTTCCAAAAGTTTGAATACCTGTATATCTGTATAAAGAAAATCTTCAAACTGATGAAATACTTCCTGAAAATTGTCATCTTTTCGTTTAATTGGAAATGATTGTTCATTGCCAACCACTGCTGATATACGCCATCATAAAACTCGAAGTGAGAGCCCAGACAACCAGACATCACTCGTTTCTCTGTGTCTCAGCGGTGGCTTGATGTTTGCTTCAATTTGCTTTTTTTTAAAGAAGAATTTATCACATTTTGAATCAGAATCACAAATTACCGATAAAAGTGTCCAATTAGAAAAATACTGGGTAGAATCACAAGAGCAATTGAAAAATTAGGAAAGGCATTGCACATATGCTTATTATTACATGTATAACAACCCGAGACTCCGCCTACTAGCTCACACACTGATTGTGCTTGATGGCAAGACTCATTTGGAAGACCGGCGGCTGATTTGAGAACGGATAGACCACAACCGCGGGCGGTGAATGGTTCTGGAATAATGTTGGTCTGTCTGTATGGCTGTATATGAGAGATTCTTTTCGCACACACCTTCTATCCCATTACATGTGAATTTGAAGCATTCTGTTGTTTGAGCAGGACAATGAACTGGGGAAAACACCTTTTTTTCGCCTTCAACACACCACAAACTGTCTGTAATCTTGAGATTTGGGATTCTAGGCCATCACGCATCCTACAAATGATAACCGATTTGTCGATATTCTAAACGTTTCTGGCTTTTGGGTCCCTTCACGAAGAAAATAGTAATTTTCGATTCGATTCCTAAACCTTAAAAATTTATGGACCATGGGCATTATCGGTATCATCTGGAAGCTCTTGAGGAACTGATTCTAACATTAAAAATTTTTGGACTAGTTTTTCATAACAGTGGCCTAGAAAACCGAGTTTGCCAAAACTAATCATCAGCTTAAACTTTGAGGAATAGTTTTGAGAATAAGACATTTTAATGAAGCCCGCGTGTATTTATTGTATCTCAAGTTTGCGATATTTGATAGAGGGACTGGTTTTCTAACCGGTGGTCTAGAATTCCGAATTTGAGAAAGGCTAGTTTCTTATATACGTATTTCATAAATAATAAGAAATGTAAAGTGGAACATTGACACTTAACTAGAGGGACTAGTTTTCCACTTTCTGGCCTAGAAAGTTGATCTAGAAACCTCATATTCAAAAGAAAACAATATATGAAACCGATTTTCAAGAAAATTAAAGAAAAAATCAAAAAAATATGAAAGTTTCGAAGAAAATGTTGATTTTTTGTCGCATTGACCGGTTCCGACTGAGGGACTAGTTTTTGTATGATTTCTTAGGCCACGAGTTGCTTTGACCGGCTTGAACTGCGCTATTTTTAAAAGAGACTTACTTGATGCCATATTTTGCCCATTTGCAGGTATAAAAATAAGAAAAATCAAATAAAAATTGATAGAATATAGTGATATCATTATAAGGGCACTGATATTGAGCGGAATTTTCGATTTTTAAGACGGAAAAATTAAGAAAAATGAGAGCAGAAAATTTCAATCGTTTTTGTAGAAAGCGGAAATTTCTCAGATTTGTACAAAGTTTAACAAAAATGTAATTAAAAATACTAAATTTCCTCTCAAAATTAATCAGAAATTTCTACAGAAGTCAGAGGGCAGAAAGAGCCCAAATCGGCAGAGTCAATACAGGTAATCGCCTCTTTTCGTAGCCACGTATCGTTTTTTTCTTGTTTGCGAGCCCCAGTACACACTAAGGTGCTCACATTCTTGTCACGCCCACATCCCCTCCGTCCGCCCGTTCTTTCGCCCGAAGAGCGCGCTGAGAGAGGAAGAGGCCGAGAAAGACGAGTCTTGTTGAGTGGTGATGAGCAATCCAATCCATGTACCTCTTATGTTTTGACAGTCTTCTGCAAGACGAATTGGATAGAGATAAGTGTTGAATTGGGGGTACGCTCCATTCAAAATATGAAAATGAATCTTTCTTGTGACTGAGATTGTGTAATTTTCAGCGCATCAAAGATAGGGGTCTTTCTCCAAGTGTGTAAGCTTCAAGCAGCTTTAAAACTGCAAAGAAATAGTGAAAATCCCCCAAAAAACTGCATTCCACGCACCCTTGCTGCCGAAATCAATGTCAAGATGCTTGCTTTTAGATGATCTCTTTTCAATGTTTAATCCGAAAGAAAACAAATTGAATTACTTACTTACTTAGTTACTTAGTCGATCCGTCAATCGCTTGTGTGAGCGCGGATCACAGCTAACCATGCCTTGCGGTCTTGGGCGATGGTTGTCCATGAAGTAGTCAATCGATTTCCTCGGTATATTGAGATTTCTTTTCGTAAAGAGTCGGACCATCTCATGGGGGGTCGTCCGACAGGTCGTTTTTGATCTCGAGGAATCCATTCTTGTATCAGTTTTGTCCATCTTCCGTCATTTCTTCGCATAATGTGCCCGGCCCATCCTAATTTCTTCTTTTTGATGTATTTGAGTGGGTCCGTGACTTGGGAGATTTTTCGGATGTCATCGCGGTGCAAGTCTCGTTGGCGTTGTTCCGTGAGGGTCATTCCAATTAATCTTCTTTCTAGTGATGCATGCGTCACACGGATCCGTTCAGCGAGATTCTGTGTAAGGGTCCACGTTTCAGATCCATATGTGAGCGCGGGAAGAACGATGGTATCGAAAAGTTGAGCTCGAATTCGGGGACAGGTGAGAGCGTCGGTGGTATTTTTGATGTTGTTGAACGCGGCCCAGGCTGCCCGTCTTCTTCTGTGGAGTTCAGGTTCTAGCTCATTTCGCGTGTTGAGTAGCCTGCCAAGGTAGACATACTCGTCCACGTCTTCGATTGTTGTGATGGTTGTGTTGTTACTGATGATCACCGGATGTGTGGTGGCGTACGTGTTTCTCAACACTTTGGTTTTGTTAGTATTTATTTGGAGTCCTACTTTTTTGCACCTTTCTGTGAACTCTTGGATCATCTTGCTGGCAGTTCTTGGGTCGTTTGCGACAAGAATGATGTCGTCTGCGAATCTCAAATGGGTGAGATTTCTGCCATTGATCCTTATTCCAGGCACGAGAGCGTAGTCATCGTCGTGTCCTTTCAGGTGGTTCCAAGACAATTGTCCGAGGACGAGCTCTAGACAAGCTGAGAAGAGGTTTGGTGATATTGGATCACCTTGGCGTACACCTCTTGTGATGGATACCTTAACTTGTCTATGGAATGGTGTGAAGGTGGTAGTGCAGTTTGTGTAGCACTCTTTGAGCAGGTTAATATAGACTGTTTCTACTCCTTGTGCTCGAAGGCTTTCCCATATCGCTTTTGGTTCCACACTGTCAAATGCCTTGTGGAAGTCAATGAAGACTAGTGTGAGCGGGATATGGTACTCGCGGCCAACCTCGAGCAAGCGTTGTACTGAGTGTATGTGGTCGATCGTTGAGAATGATCGACGGAATCCTGCTTGCTCGACAGGCTGGGCTTCTTCTAGTGTTTTTCGTACTCTATTTAATAGACATTTTGAGAATGTCTTATAGAGTACTGAGAGAAGACAGATAGGCCTATAGTTCTCCAAATTTTCTCTGTCTCCTTTTTTGAAGATCAGAGTAGTGTTCGAGTTTTTCCATTTCAATGGAACTTTTCCGCTTTCTAAATACTTCGAGAATCGTCGTGCGATCAGGCTAATGACATTGTCATGACAGCTCTTGAGAAAATCTGCCGTGATTTTGTCATCACCTGCTGCCTTCCCGTTTGGGAATGAATTGAGGGCAGTTCGCACTTCTTCTGGGAGGAACGGTGGTGCTGGTGGTGGTGTTTCCGTTCTGATGGGGGTGTTGGTTGATGTGGGAGAAGAGAAGTTGCTGCTGAATAGTTTCGAGTAGAACTTCTGAATCTCCTGTTCCATCTTTGTCCTAGAAGTGATTCTTTCGCCGCTCGATGGAGACTTAAGGCAAGGTATTTGAGATTTATACTCTGTGATGTCTCTCGCTACCTTCTTAAGACTCCTTCGTTGATTAGCGGCATTCAGTAGGCGGGTTCTGGCGAATTCTTCATGGTCTTTCTCGACAGCTTCTCGGCATTCTTGAGACAGCGACTTGAAGCTTGGGTCTGATCTGTCTGTGAAACGCCGTTTGGTTAGAAGCTGACGAGTTGCTTCCGAGATTCTTCTGTGTGCGTGGTTGGATGGCCTTGTTATTGCTTTGTCCTGTAGATCCTTGAGTACGTCGATTAGATTTTCGTAATCTTGATCAATGTCCGTATTGGGATCTATTGTGACTGTGGCACTGAGCGTGTGCGCAGTGTTCGGGTCCAACTCTCTCTTTGGAAGCTTTCTTCGCTTGACCTGCTCGTATCTTGCGATATTGGTATTGAAGTGCAGGTGGCTGCGAAGTAGACGGTGGTCACTACCATTTGTGAATGATGGAAGCACCGACACATCCGTCACAAATTTTCCATTTCCCAGTATATGGTCGATTTCATGTTTGTGCTTCTGGTCGGGGCTGATGTGTGTCCATCGTCTATGCATTGCCTTTTTGAATTGCGAGTTCATGTGCCATAGACGATTTGATTCACAAAAGGTAGCTAATAATTCGCCACTTTCGTTTCTTGGTTCCATTGAATTCGTGCCAATATATCGTTCCGTGTCTTTTCTTACACCCAATCTAGCGTTAAAGTCGCCTATGATGAGCTTGTACCTGCTACGGCAGGTTAGATAGGCGTCTTGAAGGCTGTCATAGAAGTCAGCGAGTTCCTCTGGATCGGTATCAGCGACAGGTGAGTACACCTGGAAGATGGTACAGCTGAGTTTTCTTCCTACTTGTAGAGTAAGGTAGCCGATCCTATGGTTGAGGAACTTGACTTCTATGATTTTTGGGAGGAGGGTGCTCTTAACGATGAAGCCGATCCCTCCTGACACGGAACTACTGTTCCGAGATCCTAAGAAAACTCCGGTCCCGTCTCGATGGGTTTTGTGCTCTTCTGCTTCTCGTTTTGTTTCCGATAGTCCGATGATATCGTACTTTATTCCTTTCGTTTCTTCGAGAAGCTCTGCTAGTCTGTTGTCGGATGCGACAGACCTGCAGTTGAAGGTGCACACTCTTAAATCGATTCTTCTTGTTTTGGGCCGTGTTTTCTTCTTTTCCTTTTCCGATTGGTAGACGATCGGTACTCCGAGATTTGATCGCCTCTCCCGACTTACTTCTGAGTCTACCGTATCAGAAGCAGAGGCCGAGTGCGGAGGACTGAGGCAGTTTTGGTTGCTGTTTGTAGCAATTATTGTGTGTCTGTTTACTCTATTATGACCTGCTAAGCCAGTGCTAGAGCTACCGGGACAGAGAGTATTGGGCGCTACCTTCGACCCGATATGACACGTTTCTACCCATTGGCCAACTGATCCTCTGCCGGGGTGCCGAACTCCTCCGGATATGTAGAAGAGAATCAGTTGTTGATCTTCTACGCCACGTAGAGGCTGAGTAAAATGTAGAAGTAAGTTTTTTCAATGTTTAATCCGAAAGAAAACAAATTGAATATCACTGTTTTTTGACGTGAACCTCAGAAAAAGACAGCTCAAAAATTTGGAGTTTTTTTCTTTTCCAAAGTGGTTCTCCACGTTTAAAAATCCAAACATACACCAATTCCATAACATATCTGCACTTTTCTCCTGTTAACATGCGGCCATCTACGGGGACCACTACAGTTTTGGAGCAAGAAGAGGCGGAGCAAGGCACAGAAGAGGTAGAGGAGCAGTTGGTGCTCCGACTTAGAGCACCTCCTAGTCCGCCTCACGTCACATGGGCCGCTGATGTTATTGGTAGGCTCATTTTTTCATGAACGAAATGAAAATTGCTAACATGCTAGAAAATCTGCTGAAATTTAACAGTTTTCTATTAGGCCTCTCTGTGTGAAACTTGGAAATGGCCTAGAATTCCAATAAATAGGATTTCTAGGCCCCCACACTCTGAAGAGATATATCCCCGCAAAAATATTATTTTTCTTACCTTCAGAAACATGAGATGCTGAGCCCCGAAACATAAATTTTTGTTTTTTGAGCATTATTGATTTTCTCTTGACAAATCCAATATTTTCTGTGCATTCCGTTGACCTATACAACGAGATGTCTACTCTCAAAGCTTCGTGTCGAGACTTGAGAAGCTTTTTTTCAGATAACGAGCACATGGGCCGTCTGAAATCCAACTGTTGCTGCATCTACGTGGCTCCACGTAAGTGGGACGATCCATCCACGTGGGAGCCAGACGAGCACGAAACGGAGCACTGCAGAGGTCACACGCTGCCGGAGAAGAAGAGTCCGGTGCCGGAAAAAGAGAAGGATGGTGATAAGGAAAATGGGTTAAAAGAGGACGGCGAGAGTCATCATGGATGTGGATGCGATCATTGCTAGTAAATAAAGTGTAAAATAGTTTTAATGCCTCTTCTCATTTGCTTATGTGCGAATTTCAACTCGAATAAACCACCGATTTCTTTCTATTTTCCATGCAATTTTATTGTAAACTCTACGTACATTGTATCCAGTGACTTGGCAGTGTACAAGCAATGAGGCGCAGCAAGATAGAGCACTCTAGCGTCTCTGGATCTCCAAATCGAAACTGTAAGTAACCTCTTTTGAGCTTAATGAATGTATTGCACGCATTTCACACATTTCTCATCTGTGCGCATTGTCAAACGTCGAGCTGAAAATCGCTGAGAAGCAGTCATGACTCTGTTATTTTGAAAATTGGGTAATGCGAGACAAAGACAAGAAATCATTTATTGAATCGGTAATTTCCAAAAATCGCCCCCCGCCATCCAACCAGCGTTATTCATTATCAAAATTGATGTGGGGGATAATTATTGTAGGGGGCTTCTATCCGAAGTCGTTATCCAATATTAATCCCCCGCCAGTTGAAATGGGGGGGGGGAACATTTGAATCCTAGGTAATTTACAGTAATCAACCCCCAACAAACTGTACTAATCCCCCCACCAGAAGATCCAGGAATGATCCCCCCTTCCAATATTTCCATGAGATTCAGACGAAATGAAATGAAAAAATGAAAATGAAACTAGTTCATGATGCCACGTGAAAATCGAAAATAATTATGAAAATTGTAAAAATTGGTGGAAAAAACTGACGTTGGGGAAAGGTCACTCTTATATTAAACGGGGGAATCCTATTTTTTAAAAACTATTCTATTCTAAATCAAAGAAATCACAAAATACTCCTCAATTATTTTCCAATTCCAAGACCACTAGAAACTCCAATCGGTCCAACGCCAGGCACGCCGACGCCAACTCCGCTGCTTATCCCAAAAAGACCTCCGTTCCCCAATCCAAGACCACTCAGTCCGCCACCCGTCGAGGCGGGTGCCGGGCGGGCCACTGTTGACCGACCCACAAATTTCTGCTCCCATTTATCCTCGTCTTCCCAGTCTTCCTTTCTAGCTGATTTTGATGCTTTTTCGAATTCTTCTGAGTCTGGTGGAAGCGGAAACTCGTCATCGTCATCTGAAGGCTTTTGGTTGTTTTCCTGTTCTGAAAGCAAAATCTTTGAATTTGTAGAAAATTTCAAAATAAAAATCGACAGATACTGCTGTGAGTTGTCGCGTACGATATTGGGCGAACGGTGCATTCACAGCGCTTCAGAATAGAATACTTATTGTGGTTCAAGAGCCAATGTAAATCCGCTCAACGGAAAAAATGATTTCAAAAAACCATCTGTGATTTCAGCACTTTTCAGTGTTTTCTAGTACATGCTGAAGATGTCAACGGAAAACTTTGGAATTAAAGCTTTCATTTATATGATGTGACGTCGGCTCACTTTCATTCCAGAATAATAAATTCCACGATAGTTAATGAAATTTGCATTAGCAGCCGTGATTAATTTTAAAGTAAAATAGAATTTTAGGTTTTAATTTGAGGTATTGAGTCGAGTTGATGCCCAGCAGGCATTCGCATTTTTTTAAAACCAAATTACATCTACATATTTACATATAATGAATTGACAACAGTGAAAAAGCCAGGAAGCAAACTGAACTTTTGGGTTTCTAGGCCGCCCGCTGCTCAAAATAGCAATCTTCGGAAATTCTTGCAACATTAGAATCCTGCAACGGAAATCGGAAATTTTAAGGTAGAGTGGTCTAAAAATTCAAAATTTCCGTTTTCCGGTCATCTTCAGTTTTGGCCCAACAATATTTCATTTTCAGATGCAAAACTTACGCGTAGCTTCTAAATCGGTGACCTGCACTTCTTCTGAAAACTTAAATTTCCTCTTTTTCGTCTTCTTTTTCCGATGTTTCTGTCGTTTTTTCATGCCACACTCGTTAAATTCCCATCCATATCCACCACGAGAACCGTATCCATAATTATAGTTGTACATAGAATTCGGATACAAGTACGGTCTGAAATTACAGTTGAATGTGGTCTGCGTTTCCTTTTCTGAAAATCAGTGAAAATTTTAACAAAAAAAAAGCAGATTCCTTCAAAATTCGCAGATTTTCCGTCTGAATTTTCATAAAATTTCGATAAATGTCTCATTCTTCTAAAGACATTTATTCGCCTATCTGTCTGTCCGGATGTCCAGATTCCTGGAAGACTTACTGGCAGAATTGCTGACAATTGCATGCCCAATACAAACTTGGTTGATTGCACGCATAGCCACTCATAGAACCGTAGAATGCTGAAAAATTGGGTTTCTAAGCCACCGACTATAAACCAATGCCCACTTACTGACCCTTTCTAGAACTACGGAATACTACAGAGATCTGGAAATTCATTTCAAAGTTGGCGTCAGAAAAAGTGCATAGTTGGATCTATTCTAGTATCCAATAGAGCGCATTTGCAGAAATTGAACTCGTATGTCAAGTAGTGTTTGAAACGCTTTTCCAGAAACTTTAAGCTATCGGTTGACAGATAAGCTACCTAAATTGAAAGGAATGAAGCTAGACATGGGTAGCAAATCTTCAGGATATACTTTTTAGATTATTATTTAAGATTTTTAAAATTTGGGGAAAATCGCCTAGCTTGTTAGGAGCACAATCAAAATTTCAGAATAGTTAAAGATGGACGGACAGCAAAACATGGCAAGTCTTGAAAGAAAGCTGAGCAGAAAGATGAGCAGGAGTGCCAAATTCGGCAAAAGCGAAGACAAAAGAATGACGTGTTATTTGCCCTTAATTTGGTCCAATTTAACCTTTTAACCATCTTCCGTAGTTATTTGGCTCCCTGTCTCGCCCACATTTGGAGCAAATTTGCACTTGTTTCGCACCAGTTTGACACAATGACGGTTTGGCTTCTCAGCTGACTCGGCCATCACTCTTTTGTTTCAGTGTTCCTTCAAAAGATGTTAGAAAATCTGCATTGAAATAGACTCCACCATGAGGAGGTTGGGTTTCTTTCAAGACGTACTCATTGCTCATTTTTCCTTTATGCTGGGAATGCTGGGCGCCCAAAACTACACATATGGCGTTGCAGCCATGCATCCATGCCGAGGAATCTAGACTCAAGAGGCAAAGTGCCGGATAATTGCTCAGAATTTGTTGCGCATTCAAATTTCCGTTTAATGCAAAATGAAAAAAAAAACAGAAACGACTTCGAAAGTTACTAAATCACTAGAACCCTGCTGGACTCACTGGAAATGACTGGAGCCACCGCAGCCATCATGAATATCAGAAACATTCCGTTTTCCGCCATGGTCTCTCACAAAATCTTCAATATTTTTGTTGTCACATCTCCACTTTTTATATTCGCCTCGGTCAGCGAACCAGTTCAGTCGTCAAGGTCAGCAGCGAAATTCCCGAGTGCCTATCAATTTTGCGATTGTTTTTTTTCTTCATGATCACTCCAAAAACAAGGGAGTGAAGTTGAAGAGAAAAGAGGAATGAGTAACGCTTTATTGTTTTCATAGAAGCTTCATTTCAAAGAGGACAGCGAGAGACAATTGAACATTTAAGACAACAGAGAGTGAGATCATTGCAAAACAGTTCGGGGGGGGGGGAATACTGAATCCGGAAAAAATGAAAAAGCATTCGAGGAAAGTGAGAAAAAAAGTGGAAAAACGCGAACAATTTTTAATTTTGAATGTTTCCTTCTGAAAAAACATTTAAGAAAGTCACAAATTCACTTTTTTTCAATAATCAAATCAGAAAATTTAACTGTTAATGCACGAAAATCCTCAAAAATAGCAAAGTAACGCCAGAATTCGTTTCTTAAAATCTGAATCAGACCTTGTCTACCATTAGTACGCTAGAAGATTTGATGCATTTCCGCATAAATTGCGGTGTTTTAATAGTTTCCGTATTTCCAGCTCACATTTCTCTAGAGCGTTTGGCTTCAGGAAAAAATGAGTTCAGGAGAGACACGAGCAAATAAGAAACCACTGGAATTTCAGCGTCATTCTTCAAACATTTTTGCATGGATTACAGTTGTTTTCTCATAACCACTTCGTGTCTCTCTATTTTCCTCCTTTCCTCCTACTCAGTTTGAGTATGTCAATTTGTGAGCAAACATTCTGCGTATGTGGGGTTTCGAGAATTTCTGGCAAGCTGCCTTGAAAAAAAGCTGTCTCGCTTAGTACCAAGCCGTTGTGTGGGCTATTTCAGCAAATCACTGATTTGCACGGTATGTTATCAATGATAAGGCAAGTTTTCGTGAGGAGAAAGTGCATGATGGTCAATGAACAAAAAACTAAATCTATTTGATTTTATTTTTCAAAAATAAAAAAAAATTTAAGAAAAAACAAACGCTTCTACGAGTTTTCTCATATCTAATTTTTTTAAATTTCGACTTCTTTCATGATATTTTCAAAACCACCCTAAATAGAAGAAATACACGTGTCTACGGGTGCGGCGCGATTGCACTCATTTTCCAAAACGTTTTTCATTTTCCGTTTAAAAATGGCAGATATAGACACAAAATGTTACTTGAATTTCAGGCTCAAAGGACCGAAACCGAGCCGTACTGCTCAAAAAAAAAGAAAAAAAGAACTACAGCTCAAAAAAAGTCGCAAATGGTAGATCTTGGTTCATTTTAGATTGAAATCGTAATTGTAAAATTGAGCAAATTAGCATCACACTAGAAGCTGGTTTATTGTTCGGCTGGCATGTTTCGGACAGGTGCAGACGGCTTGGCTAATTATTGAAAGTTCATAGTTATTATCGGAACTAGACTTTACAAAACTCTCCGAGATCTTTATTAAGCGACATTTTTCAAACATCATTCTTAATTTTGAAGAAGGTTACGTGCCGGCCATTGGTTCGCCTGGTTTGCTAGTCTAATCAATGGACAATTATTTTCCAATACCAAGACCACTTGAAACTCCAATGGGTCCAACGCCAGGCACGCCGACGCCAACTCCGCTGCTAATTCCAAAAAGTCCACCGTTTCCCAGCCCGAGACCGCCCAGACCGCCGCCACCAGACGGCTGCACAACTTGCGGAGCCACTGTCGTTTTTCTTCTCTTTGCAGCCGCTTCAATCTCTTCGGAAGTAATTTCTGGATATTCTTCGGAGTCCAGTTTTGAATTTTTACCCGTCTTGTCTGTCACGAACTTTTTTTCCCAGAGGTCCTGAAAACTGCCGTTTTGTTTTGTTTCACACGCGTATAATGGGCCATACCGGGCCGATCACGGACTGGCTCATAGTTCCTTTCAAAATGAAATTAATATTTCAAACAAAGTTGCAAAGTGAAGCGCACAAAGTATTTGATAAGGAAAAGAAAATGAATTAGAACTATGAAACAAGTGAGCACTTGATTTAAAACATTTAAGCTGTTGGCCCGACAGATTCCAAGCTAATAATGTTGGCTCGTTAACTTTAATCGTTTGGTATGAAGCCTATGCTTTCTAGATTTTCAATTTATATAAATTTTCAGAACTCTGAGATCTGCTCTTTGCGCTTTATTCAGCCATAATTTTAATTTTAGAGAAAGTTATAAGCCGGCCCGTTTTCGCCCGGGCAAAAAATAATTGAATTTAAAACAATTTCAATCAATTAGTGGCAAGGCATCGAAATGGAATAAAAAATTTAGAAAAATTTCAGCGGGAGCTGATAAGCTGACGCCGATCTAGTACAGAGAGTACAAAGAGTTTTGTATTTCAGAGCTTTTAATGTTATTCAAGCATTTGATATTAGTTGCATCTACTAAATTATTCTTGCGGAGCAGTGAAAACCTCCGAAATTAACATTTAAACTCAAGCTCTGCGATAAACTAACAGGTTTGAGAAGAACCAGGTTTTCAGACATTTGAAGTCAATTTTTCAAAGCTCAATTGTTCCGCCAATTTTTAAATAAAATGGCAATTTCAGAAATGCTTAGTATTTCTCTCTAAATTTTAATGTGATTGGAGCATTTTGTGAAGAACAACGATTTTCAGCGAAATGAGGTTAATGAGCTTCGGAAATAAGACAATTCAGTGAGTGGCGACTCTCAAACTCTCACCTCATTTTCCCAAGAGCCATCTGGTTTCGTTGTCGTCGTGACTCTTGGCAACTGCTCTACGATTTCTTCTTCCTCACTGACAACTGTAGGCGTCTTCCGTGGCGGCGGTAAAACATCCTCGTCTTCGTCAGAATCAAATCGGAACTTCCTGCGTGGCTTTTTGTGTTTCTTATGATGTGGCCTTCTAGGATAGTGTCCGCCGCCTCCAGAATAGCATCCACCGGAATAGCCGCACGGACTCTGGTAGTATTGCGATTGTTGCATGTATCCGCTGCAGAAGGACGGGCAGTTGCACTGAGAATAGAGTTGCGGTTGGTTACAGGCGTATCCACTCATCGACCATGCTGAAATATTCAGAGATTCGAGGAAAAACGCTGAAAATACCGAAAACATATCTCATCATTTTAATGGGTTCCATAATGCAGAAATGAGCGGATTTATTGTTTTTCTCGATAAATTCACTTACTTGCCGTCACAGCTTCAACAGTAATGCTTAACAGTATTAATTTGCAGATCACTGACATTTTTTTCAGTTTTCCATTCAAGAAAGCCAGCGAAAAAATAGAGAATTCTCTAGAATTCTCGCCCTTTTATGCAATCAGTGAGATCACCGATAAGGAGGTGTAACAATAGATCCCTTCAATTGTTTTCTTTGTCTCTTTTTCTCTCTCTACTCTCTTTTTTTTGTTTGATTCGAGAAGGAATGTCAGAAAAATGGTCAAACAAGAGAGAATAGGGGGGGGGAAAGAGAGAGAGAGAGACAGAGAGAGATAGAGGGAGAGAGAACCAAAAATGCTATTCATTTTACACACTCATTTTAGAGGTCATTTTTTCTTGATTCTATGCTAAAATGGACAATGGGGAAGGTAAGGAACAAAATACGACAAGTTGATAAATGGTTCCGAGTTCAACTTGCAGTAAAACATTTAAGCATCGGGTCACGGTTTCAGCATTTTTAGGTGTAGCCCGGCGGGGGAGGTGGGTGAGGAGATATTAGGTTGATGAAAAAGTTATTGCGTTTTTATGTTGTTTCTTTTTGTGAAAGATTTTTGAATAGAAGGTTTGGTTATCTGTGGTCGTGTTATATATCATTTTAAAGATCGTAATTTGCTCTATCTACTTGTGTTATTAATTTTTTTTGAAATAGTTATTTCACTTTTTATAGCACTTCAAAAAAGCATGGAAGGATAAAAGGCAAATTTGAACAATTTTCTTGTTCCAGTTGAAACTAGGCCAAAAATCTGTCGAGACAATTCGCGATATCAACAATGCATTTTGCCAAGAAACCACTAATAAACGTACGGCACGACGGTGGTTCAAAAAATTCCATAGCGGTGTGACGAGAGCCTCGAAAATGAAGAGCGTGCCGGCCGCCAGCCTGTGATTGATAACGATCAATTGAAAGCCTTAATCGAAGCCGATCCTCTCAAATCAACACGAGAAGTTGCCGAAGTACTCACCGGACCTCTCGCCCACCGATTACCACTTTTTCAAGCTCCTCGACAACTTCCTTCGCGAGAAATGCTTCAAAAGCCAAGACGATGCCGAAAATGCCTTCAATGAGTTCGTCGCTTCCAGAAACTCGGACTTTTACGCTACCGGCATAAGGAAACTGTTTCTCGTTGGCAAAAATGCATAGATTCTAATGGTTTTCATTTAGATTAATAAATTTGACTTTAAAAAAAGTTATGGTCATTTACAGTTGAAGGTTAAAAAACGCAATAACTTTTTCATCAACCTAATAGAAATGAAATGCTTAAATAAAATAAAGAGTTGAATTCCGAAACCTTTTTTAATATATATACTTTTCGTTGTTTTCTATCTCTACCTATTCCTGATATAAAGCCTTTTCAAAGACAATGTGAGAGCGCTGACAACCAGACATCGCTAGTTTCTCTGCGCCTGCATAGTATCTCTTGACATCAGGTAAAGGTGCTTCCTTGCCTATTTCCAGTAACTGCCGAGATATAAAGTCTGAAACTTTTCTCAGAAGAGCTTCGAAAATAAAAAAAATATATACTCTGGGAAAGATAGACCACCTAAATGTCATGGCTAGAGACCAGGCAACGAGATTTCTCGTTTCACTGCGCCTCCAAAACGCATAGCTTCACAACAATGAATTCTGAATTTTGAAAAGTTGTCAGCGTGTAGAAGCGCATGTCGGTATATTGAAGTACAT
Organism: Caenorhabditis inopinata; assembly: GCA_003052745.1. Taxonomy (NCBI): domain Eukaryota; kingdom Metazoa; phylum Nematoda; class Chromadorea; order Rhabditida; family Rhabditidae; genus Caenorhabditis; species Caenorhabditis inopinata. Next base: position 9,618,063 of record AP018152.1, on the reverse strand, counting down.
GTAATCAAAGCTTCATGTTCTGCATGAAAATAAGCATAAATAAGGGAAAAAAAGAACAAAAAAGAGAATGTTGATAATGGAAAGACAAAAAGACACCTGATAGGAAAACCGTATAAAAATCGAGAAGGATTGCACAAATCTTGGTTTTTCGGACTTGATTTGTTTATAAAATGACAAATGAGATACGATAGTGGTCTAGGGGAAAATGCGCAGTTTCTTGAAAAAGAAGAGAGCCCGTCATTAATGAAATTTCTTCATTCGTAGTCCGAAATCGTTGAATAAATGTGGTTATCTGTTTCCAGACAAACATGCAAAACTTGTGACAGCTTCTGCGGAAGGCGCTGCTCGCTGGCTTCTACGTTGGAAGACAGCAGTTGGGATATTCGGATTCCATTGCCCCGTACCCAGGAGAGCAATTCGGATAGAGCTAAGGAGGAGCCTTTGCATGTGGAGACGTCCTGAAAAGATGAAAATTAGCTTTGTTTCGAGTCTCTGAGTACTATGGGGATAGAATTACTCGATTTATAAGGGACGCAGAGCAGGTAGAGGTGTCTCTTCGTCACGGCTTTCACCGCGACTTTAAAAGGATGGTATCTAGGGGCTAGAGAGAAAAATAGTTTCTTTTAATGTACAAAATTTAATAAATTTCATCAGTTTAAAGTTTTTTCTGCGTCTCTAGTAGCCACTGCAAAGATGCTGTCATATGAAATCTGAGAGACGCAGAGAGCCTAGAAATGTTTCGTTGTCTGCTCTTACGCTTTCATTTTAAAGTTTAGTGGTTGAAAATGCTGAAAATTTCCAAAATTTTAGGCGAATTCCGATGGTACCATTCTCAATTCTTTGATACAAAAAACTATTTTTTTTTCTTTCTGAACTAATGAATTACAGAGACAAAACAAATAACCATCACCACCACATCTAATTAATTCAAAATTCTGGAGATTTATTTTTCTTTAAATATTTTCCAAATTTCTAGTTTTCTAATTTTTCTATTAGCGGAGATCCACTCCATTCAATTTGAAGAGAGAACGCAGACAATCAGACATATCTCGTTTCTCTGCTCCTCTTACAAAATGAATCATTATTTCAACTGTGGTTAGAGAAAGAGAATGACATTTTCATCTAGAAATTTGTGAGAAAGTTGTCATTCGTTGAAAAGCTATTCCTCCTACTAACCGTGGTAGAGATACACTCATTTAAAGACAAGGCGAGAACCCAGACTAACAGATATCTCTCTGACTTCTCTGCGTCTTTGTTAAAGAAGGACAGGAATCTCCAAGAAACGGAATTTTCAGAATTGTCTCATTTACTAACAAAACAACTCCCCAAACTTACATTTGCCATGTTCACCAACTCCAACCGTAACTCGTCCATTCCGAGTGACGGACTATTTTTGACCCTTTTGAAAAGATCCACAGAAAGTGGACGGAGCCGGGCGACATCCTTGGCGAACAAAAGACGGGAGGACGGAGAATGCGCGCCGAGAACCGGTTCGGAAAAGGAGAAACAGTCCATCTGGAAATATTAAGATTTGCATGTCTTCGATTTTTTTCAATCCATGTACAAGCAGCCGACATTTCAATAGTTGCAATACAGAGGTTTAAATCTGTGAGATGTCGGCTTCTTTAGTATTTCTATTTTCTTATAGCTGTCTCTATCTTTGTCTGGATCTCCTAACTTTCATGATTATCTCTTCTCTAACTGGTTTACCTGTCTATGAGTATGACCCCCTTTGCCCTAATTAACTCACCAGCGTCTGCGCTACCGTACTCAAGTTAGCATCCATGGAAACTGAATGCGGAACGTCAAAAACCAATTGTGGATTTCTAACGAAATTCGCCCACACCCTCAGTACGTATCCATTCGCTTTCCACTGTTGACAGATATTCTCTGAAACCCCATTCAGCGCGGCTTCTCGATCCAAGACATCAAAAAAGAATTTTAGTATAGGCGGATACGTAGAATCGTGCATATATAACACGGATTCCAGAAAATCTTCGACGTATGTTTCAACAGTCCCTTTAGAGGTCAGAAGACGTGTCAAGTACACTTCCGGAATTGATTTCGGCAGGAAGTTGTTCTCCGATGAAGGGCCGGATGATGTTTTCTTCTTCTTGAATGTCATAGTTCCTGATGTTGAAGGACTCGTTAAATGATAGTATTTTGACGAGGAATATATTGGAGAAGAGCACCGGTCTAGAGAGGACCAGGATGATTGACCGGAGTCACCAAGAGAGTCTGAAAACGTTTTAGAGCTTTTTCATGTTATTTGTACCCGAATAAAAGTTTCAAAGGATACCCATATTGTCGAAATTCTCTTCGATTATTCTGTTCTCAAGAATACTAAAGCAATAATAAGAGTTTCACTAAAGTGTGCATGCACTCTTTGCATAATATCTTACGGAAAATTTCATATCTGTCAACGATCGGCATTAATATTCCTTAAAACACTCACTTCTATAACTCTCGGCAGTGTAAACCGCTGGCGACATTTCCAATGTGGCATTGTCGCCAACACCGTAATCCGCGAGAGTCAAAAGTTTCACCGGCAATTTTTTCTGAGATATGGTCTCCACTGGTGGAATGTCCGTTAGTTTGATGTCACCACGTCGCGGACATTTGAATTCTGAAATCGGAACATCGGAGTGTAGTTCTATTTCGGTGTACAACTTACTGAGTTCGAATTGTGCTATTCTAGGCCGCTGCGAGTATGGTGTCTCTCGATACACAGCGGATGCGACTTTTTGCTTTACTTGGCTAATGGCATCACACGCGTGAACTTCTAGTTGAATCGATTCATTGCATTTTTCGAATGGGATCACGTAGATTTTCTGGAAATTGAGAATTTGCTTTCATTGGAACGTGGAATGGTGGAACGAAATTCGGAATTCCGAAAGTTCCGGTCATTTTTGGAATAAGATCTTAATACTATCTTAATAACGACGACTGTGGTATACTCTCGTGGCTTCCCATAATGAGCAAAAGAGTTGCTATTTCAGAAATTTCAAAAACAATGTGATGTTCTATGGTAAAATCAATAAATTCCGGATGTTCCGGGATTCCGAAAAGTTCCGAAAAGTGCGTTGAAATACTTTCGATGTTGGCTACATTCTAACTGTAAGACTAGTTTTAGTTGTGACGTAGAAAACGAAAATTGTGACTTTGCTGCTCTAAGCCGACTCCATGTCTAGCAAAATACATTGTAACATATTTCCATTCGTTTTTCGAGTTTTAAACATTTTTTTGTTGTTGATAAAAACGCCTTTGTCGTGAGTCCACCTCATTGCTCAGACGATCTGACAATGGATAACACGGATTCTACTTTTTTTTTTGGACTTTCCGATATTCTTTTAGGAATGTTTTTTTTTTGAAAGTAAAGTTGGGCACTTACCAAACTCTTTGTCTCAACACTTTCCCTTAATAGCTTGGCCTCGTTTATCGTGTATCTTGCGTCACCAGTGACCGCATCCACCGGCCCTTTTTCCGTTTGATATTGCAAGGCTTTATACAAATAGAAGAACGACGTCATCTGCGGTGTCAGATGGGAATACAGACAAATGCTCATCCACTTTGAGCACATCTTCTCCACCACCGAATCACTGTTTCTGAATAGTAGCTCTGCCCGTTTTGCCTGCACTGATCTGGCGATATGGGCGCGCAGCAAGTCCGTCACTATCTCAGTGCAATAGGAGAAATTGCGAAGGAGCACGGTGATCAGGAGGCTTGCTAGCGTAGACTTCTCCGCCGTGGAGATGGAGACATCTGATTCAGCTGCCTCGACAATGGTGTAAATGAATCCCTTGAAGCTCAGAAGAGCATGAAACTGAGCCAAAGTGACCGGAAGAGTTTTGGCGAGACTTGGTGTGTTGTGGAGGCTGTTATCCGCCCATAGCAGTGACTCTACAAAATGCGGGAAGCTTATAAGCTCCGGTCCCGTTGTGGACGGTGATTTGGGACTGAGCACTAAGTTCGTCTGAAGCTCGGCGAACGCTTGCTTGCACTCCTTCCTCACATTGTTTTCCAAGTTTTCCATCTGTAGCTGGATTTTTCGGTATTCTTTCTCGCGCTCTTGTTTCCTCCGCTTGAATATTAGGCACATCACTATCATCGTGACAACAATGAATAGTAGCAGCCCAAGGATTAGCAAGCTCAAGCGGGATGGTATATTGTGATCAGAGTATTCGATAAGCCCCAGTTCCATTCGAAGGGATCCCACTATCACCGTGACAAGCGGATTGTTTCCGTTGATAGGCACTCCGCGCTCATCAGTTGCCTTTGGCTGTCGAACTGGACCAGAACACACCAGTTGCCGCACGTCCACTAGTGTCACGTAGCATCTTTCACTTCCGATGAATATCTTAAAGTCATTTGGCTCCGCCGCAAGATTCAAATTGTGCCCTTCAAGAATCAGTGACTGTTCTCCTTGATGGTAACGAATACCTTTGAAGGGCGCTAGCGTGGGATTCGGGTAAATACCCATTTGAACTCTTCTACCAAGGTTTGCGGCTGCTGTGACATTGTCCATCAGAAAACCGACAGGTTGCCGGGTGTACTCCACTCTCCGAGTGATGGTTTCCAGAATCTTCGGTGTCATGCATGTCATCAGAGTAGAATTGATGATGTGGCATGGAGCTAGCTCAGAAATTATTTCAAATGGAGGTGTTGGCGATGAAATCAGAAACATTTTTGCCGATTGAACAGTATTCAACGATGACCCCTGGACCGATACAATGCGCCCACCGGCTTTGAACGAATTTGGTGGGAAAATCGTGTTGATTGATGGGTCTGACCTATATTCAAACGGCTGATCAAGCTGAATTTGAGAATTGTCCACGTGGACAATTACTTTTGCCGATTTTCCGATTGATGGTCCTGGCGGAGTCAAACAAGTCAATGCCGTTGACGAGTTAAGACTCTCTATCGGACATTCCAGACCACCAACGGTCACGAATATCTTGGATCCACTCGACAGGTTCTGGCCGTACACTGTTAGGCGCGTTCCCCCTGATATCGGTCCATACAACGGGTAGGCCGAAAAAATAGAAATCCGAACAAACGAGAACAATTCGTGAGATTCCGCAACTGCTACAGTAGCCCGACCGACAGCTATCCTGATTGGGCCACTGCTAACGCCTTTGTTCACTTGGCAGGCTATCATGTTTGACACGTGGTATTCCACAATATTGCATCTGGATCCTGCCACGTGGATTTTCCCGCGAACGTCTTCAACGGACATACCAAGATCTTTTCCGTAGATTTTGATAATAGTTCCTCCTTCGATTGGACCGCTTATGGGTTCGAACTGAAATACGAGAAATTGCAGAATCTTCCCGTATATAGGTGTGTTCGTCCATCTGCCTGCCCTACCTTATCAATCTTGGGTGGATCACACACTACAGCGACCTTCGATTCGTGACATTCATGAGAGCAGCTTCTGTTGCACCATCCACATGATAAAGAGGGTGATAGAGCAAGACAGCTTGAGCAATCAGATGCCAAATTGGAGCAAGAATAGAGGGATACTGTAAGGACACGGAAAAATTAAAAAATCGGAGAAATATACAGTGTTCTCTTTATGTACTTACCATTTGCCACATCGATTACCGTATCCTTGGTGACTAAACTCAATGGGATAACCATATCTCCAGCCGTCTGATTTGATACATTCAGCTGAATTCTTCCGCATCGAATACTATCTCTGGCAAGTTTCGCTGAAGTCATTTGCCCATTGACTTTACAAAAATGTTCGGTGTTCTTATCTAAAGTCTCCAAGTTCAAGGCCTCCAATACGATTTCTTGTTGCGATCCAATTGCGATCGGCAATTTCATTGGCTGAATCTTCACACACGCTTTCGCCACTTTTTCTGATGCTCCACACTTGTCAGTGCACCGATGCGCAGACCCAGAACACCATTTGCAATCGTATTCCGATCCCATACATGATGAGCAGGTGGCGTATCCCGAGCAGTTGAAAACAGTAAAGTTATGACGGCTGATGGGATTTCTGGAGATCGATGTCATCAAAGAGATTTCGAAATTTTCGGAAATCTCAAAATCGTCTAGAGAGTGAAGAGACGCCGAAGGACATACAATTCCAGTTGATGTCCAATTGGCTTTTGTGGTTTTAGAGTTTGGATCTGCGCCAAATTGACATTTATATGTGAAACCGATTGGTGGGGGAAGGTGTTGGATGTTAAAGGAGATTGGAGTAGCGGAGCTGACTGAGGCCATGGATGGTATTGGGTCACCGTCGACGATCGGGCATTGTGAGGTCTGAAATCAAAAAAAAATCAATGTTGATAATTTTCTGATTTGAAAATTCCAATGTTTCCTTCTGAAATCCACTAAACAACGAAATCCCATCGTGAAAGAATGTGAGCAACAGAGAGAAACTGAGAACTGTGCCTTAATTCTCTTCATTTCTCACACTATTTTACCGCTTACTAAATACTGTTTCTCCCCCCAATTATGGCTTGCTCATTAGAGCGCCTTTGCTTTGCTGCTTGCACGGGGTTGCGGTGAACGTGCGCTTTGTTCCCAGTAATCACAGTAAAAAAAACGTACAACCGGACCAGTGCACCTAGAGGACGTTGTGCACGACTGTGTTGGGTGGCACCATTGACAAAATGGATCCACTGAGACCAGGCATTCCATGCAAGAATCATGATGCGAGCAGGTGGACAGTTCCTCGCGGACGATCTGAAAACGAAGGAATTTATTCTCACGTCTCTGACTGTTGTTGGTAACTAAGCTAAGACGTTTCGCAACAGTGACACTTCGCATTCATCTATTCTGCGCTTGTTAATCACAAAAATTAGCGATTTTCAACAAACGTTTAATAGTTGCGATACCAAACGGGGATACCACTTTCAGACATCCGAAAGCTGGCCATCAGGTACACTAGCAGCTCACTAGCTGCCTACTCACATAGTCCATGGTTTAGATTGCCAGCAGATTGGGGGAGGTATTCTTAACTTTAGAGAATTCTTCCGTTTTATTGCGAATGAAGTTTCGGTGTGAGGAGCCGAGTTCGGAATTCAAAATATTCCAAATATTCCGAAAATTCCGAAAATTTTCTACATAAAATTCCTATCAGAAGAGTTCGGAAACAAAATGTGTATTGTTACTTGTATCGGTATTATAATACTTCCCGATTAATTTTATTTCCCACTTCTATTTAAACAATTAGAAATTTAGATGCTTTATGGTAATGGCACAGTTCAGTGAACTGCTCATATTCAGCGAAAATTCGCCCCGGAAGGGACGGTTTCTGACATTCCGAAACGTTCTTAAAAGTCCTCCTGCCTTCGCCATTTCATGGCAGCACCCTGTGCCAAATTAAATGATGAACGCGTCTTTGACAGATTTGTCAAAATCGCGGAGCAGTTGCGATCACTTTCAAAGTCATTTACATACCCCATATGGCATCTGCACAATAACCGCATCGCCGAGCCTGATCATTTTGATCACCTCACTTCCAGTTCTGCCGTCGCCCACTTCTTTCCTGCCGTATTCGTCCAACTTGTTAGCGTTCATTTCGTCCCATTTTAGCTGAAAATATGGAATTGTATGTACAAGTGCTTCGCCAGGCCCATCCCTCCTCTTCACAAGCAAGCATCACTTTTCAGGTGATCAGCCAGTCATTCATCATCGTCATAATGTATTTTCAATGTCTCACGCTATACATTTTCCCATGATCCTCTTTTTTTTCTTCATTTTTCGAATGTTTGATTGACATCTGATTCCATTTGTAGCTTATGACACTTTTATTCTATTGCGGATTACCCTGTCACTCATAAAACCATCGATTTTGGGAGAAAGCGAAACTTCCGAACAATCTACCAATAAACGCCAATAAAGACGCTCCCCCTTCGCCACTTACCATGACAATCTGTGACGTTGAAGTTCCGGCGAACACGGCGTGTTCGTCTACCGCCAACAGTGACGTCACTTTTGCCATTATGTCTTTTGTAGACATTTCCACATGCTCAATTGATCCACCAACTCCAAGTTCACAACTATCTTCATCTAGTGGGATATGGGCTTTCTGAAAAAACAATCTGTGATACTTTTTTTTAGAATCTCTTTTGTAAGACTTTGTTTTTTTTGTAGCCTAAGTGTCACATGTTGTATCACATACTGTTGCATTGCATTAAATGAATCCTCTAATGCTTTTTTTGTCTGTATGCCTGTATGTCTGTATTTCGATTTTTTTAATGTTTTAGCCGTGCAGCCGTCGTCTCAATGGCTTTGCCACTGTATAAACCAGAGTAGGGCGGAATTGGATTTTGTTAACTCGGAATCCGGAAAACGGAAGAAAAATTTTTTTCACTGAATCCGGAAAACGGAATGGAAAAAACTGCGGAATCCGAAAAATCTGGAATGCGGAATGCGGAATCCGGAATTCCGCCCTTCTCTGGTATAAACCTATGAGGTGTCGGCCGCTTTCTTTCAGTCTGTATATTTGCACACAGATACAGATTCAAAGCGTTGCAGATGTATAGGTTCACATCTATTTTAGACTTCCATGTGACATCCGTTTAAAATTTTTTTGTAGAAAAATAAGATTCCGTGCTGATTGGAGAAGGTATTTGAAAAGCCACTCACTCAAGATAAAAGGAAATTTGAAAGAAATGAGCCATTTTCCACCGCTGAAAGTTTATAGGTCCAACATTATGGTGAAATAAAGCTTTCCATATGAGACCTCAATCTCTAATTTCTGTTAAGCGCCTTTAAGATTACCGTGGACACGGTTTTTTTTGTTTCGTTTTGTTTTACTCTGCTGTACTCGTTTTTTAGCGATGGCTCGAGAAACTCTTCTGACCGATACTCAAAAAGCCTCGAAAAAGACCCCCGAAACAGCCGGATGGGCAATTCACCTGAAGCGATTGAAACAAGAACAATCAGCGATAGAAGACCGCTAAAACTCCGAAACTAGATCATAAAGCTAAACGACGAGTGGTCCGCGCCTCATCTAACTCAATGAAGTTTGGTAACGACGTCAACCATGAAGTGAATCTTTGAGTGAGATAGTTGAGGGTTTAGAGGCTTCTGAAAAATGATCCCAGCATCAAAAGAAGAGATATGCGTCCAGCTCCAAGTCTCCCCGATAACCACAGTTCGATTTTCCTCGGGCAAACATAGGTATGAATTAGGGGATGGTACGGTTGACTGAATTTATTTGTCAAAAAAAAACTTTATTTTTTGTTAGATTCTCTTTTCCGATAAAAAGAAATTCAATTTAGAGCGGCCAGATGGATACTGGCACGATTTGCACATGGATTCAGTCTACTTCTCTAAAAGGAACTTCAGTGGCGGCAGTCTCTTGGCGTGCAATATCTGAAGCTGGCATTTTCATCGACTTATCGAGTTAAACCGGCCTTCTTTCGCTGACTCGCTGCGATCACTTCAAGTGTATCGCAATTTCATGATTTGCAGCATCCAGCCGTTGTGCGTCCCTTTTCTTAGTATAAGTCAGAAGAGTGGCCCGAGCCAGAGTAAAATAAAATTAAACAAAAAAACTGATTCTACAGTAACCTTGGAGCGCATTCCAGAAATTATATGATACTTTTAGGCCTCATCTGGATGTCCCAATTTCGCTATGATGTTGGATGGTAGCTCATTTTTTCAAATTTCTATAGTTTTTCAGATATGTACCATCTCCAAATTAGACACACATAAATAATTTTTGACAATCTAATTGAGATGTTTGCTATCACGTGGTAATTCGAAATAGAATTGGACTGATAAATCTGCAACGCATCAATAGGTCTGCGCGTCGATGCTTTCATTGTCTCCCAATACAGCCGACGTCTCCCGGGATGCGGCACAATCGAAACATGTGAGATGCCGGCTGCTAGCGTCCATCTGTTTTCTGATTCAGATTCCCCCACTTACATTCACACATTTCGTATCCCGTCCAATATGAGGAAGTTTTATGGAGTCTGTACCACTTCTACACCTATCCACATTGTACCAAAATGTCAGCTTGACTTTTTGCATCGAAAAGACACAAATGGAACTTTTTTGCGATGCAGATGATGTGATGAATGAGGCGATGAGTTTTTCATCGAAATGGGTGACCGCGCTGAGATACGGATAGTTTGTATTGTCTTCACCGCGGCATTGTAGTTCGATTTCAGAGTATGACACGAATCTGAAAAATGATTACCGTATTATTCAAGTAATCTGAAACGGGAAATGTCTCTCAATGTAATATTTCAATTTCAATTTATCACAACGCAAGCCAGGCAATGCAGGTCTTTAGTTTGATGGCCTAGAAATTCTGTGGCCGAGGCCTAAAGATGCATTACTAATTTTGGAAATAAAATGCGCTATTTGATATTTTGAAACAAAGATTTTCACTTAAGCGAGATTTCAAAATTTAACGTTCCAAGTATTTCTTATGAAAGAGACGTCTGAAATTGGTTAAATTGTTCTAAGATGACTTTCAAAGTTTTCCAAAGTGTTAAACCAATTGAGCCATTTGCAGCATTTTTGCTGAATTGATTGGAACAAATTACAGTAAGAATGGCACAATTTTTCATGGCCGAAAATGTCACCCGTTGAAGACAATAGCTAAAATAGTATTGTCGCCCCCACACCCACCCTCACATTATGAAAAACCTGGAATAACGCATCCGTTGCGTGCTGCGATGCCCACTCGAATCTGGAGTCTAATTTGTTCGTTTTAAATGAAATTAACGATTTTAAAAGTGAGTAGTAGCCTGTGGCTATTCGCAAAAAAATTCCGCGCGCCACTCTCACTACCCCTTCTTTCCATTTGTACGGATAAAGGAAACATTCCAACTTTCTTTATAATATAATTATTAGCCACCATCTACAATCTACAACCCCTTCCCCCCCCCCCCTAAAATACATTGGAGGAGAGGCATGAAGTGTTGGAGGGTATTATATATGTACCTATGTAGGTGGGAATGGGGGGGGGGGCGTAGTACCTGAAGAAGTCAATCTCTGTAATTTGTTTCAATATAATAACTAATTTTAAAGCTCTTCCATTCTGATTCTGATCCTCATTCCCATTCGGTCTGAGTTATAGTGGGATGGTGATCCCACTATAACTCAGAATGAATTCGTCTTGTCTACGGATTCCGTATCTTTCAATCAGTAGAATCAGTAGCTGTCATGAACGGCAAGTCAAGTGTGAAATTCTCAAAAGACGGCCCGCAGAAAGGGATTACAGTATTATTCTAGGCATTCTTGACTAGGAGAAGTCGGATTATGTCGCTGTACGAAAACACTAATGGTTACAAGATTCCAAGAATTGGTGGAATCATAGAATCTAGACACTCTAACGGTTTCCGTCACTCCATGCTGAAAGAATAGTGAAAAACTGTGTAAAAATGCTGAATATGATTCAATCGACTTGAAATTTAACATATCAACGGTTGTTATCAATTTCTTCGTCAAAATATCAAGTTGAACAAAATAAATTTTAGTCATTTTCAGCCAAATGCAAAAAGTTTTCCTTTAGTATTTCAGAGTTTCTCTGAGAATTTTAGAAAATAAAGTCTATATTTCTATGTGGAGAGACACTGACGGTTAGAGTATATTGCTTCTCTGCGTCTCTCGTTTCTTTTTTATGGGCATTTAAATGAAATTCATAATTACTAACATGAAAATAAAACAATAATGTGAAGTTTCGCACTAAGAACCATTTTTCTCTGGACCCAAGCAGTCAGAGCACTCTAGCTTCTATGCGTCTCTGATAATATCATCGTTTTTAAAGGGATTTCCTGGAATTTGCAGAAAACAGCTAAATTTAATATGTTTTAAATCTAAACAAAAAACTCACTTCATGTCATTTCTGCAGAACCTTATCAACCTTGTGGTGACCGGCAGCCGTGTCTCCTTCGGGGTTACTGTAGCTACAAAAAACACGAAATGCTGATGTGTGAAAGTATACAGGAATTTGTAAGAATTTTTGAAGGCGGCCCTCAAAAAAACCGCGGCCTCCCCCTCCAAATCGCCCGCGTTTTCAATGGTGAACGCAGGTAGAATTCGAATTGAAACTGCCGGAAACGGGTCTCGATACGGAGACTCTTTGGTTGGTGTAGCCGCCACTATCAGTCGGTTGTCTACTATTTGAGATACAGTAGACGCGTCCGGTGAGTTGGCCGCCACCGGGATTTGCGATTCCGTCAATAGTGACAATTTGGAGTTGTAGGTGGAGCACGAGCCAAGCTTCACCGAGCCACATTGAAGCAGCTGGTTGGGGGGAAGAAGGTGCAGAATCTTGGTATGGACATCGGTTGGGTAGGGACGGTTATCTCTGAAAATTTCAGAGAATCATCTGATTTGATAGATGTGGAAACCAATATTTGGGAACACAAGTCCTCAAATCACATTTTCAAAACTCTCTTCTAAAGAAACAAAGCAAAATAACTACTTTAAACAAGATTTCCCATCGGCCGAACACCACGGTGAATCCTGTACAGGTCCCAGCGACACCTCATTTTGCACGGAGAAATTCGATATGGAGAGTGATGTCAGACGATTGACAGAGGCCACGTAGATCTGAAACATTCCATTCTGGTTTCGTGGGCATCCAGAATATTTGAAAACACGGGTTGACTCATTGCCAACTTCTGAACCCAGTAACATTCCAAAAAGGAGTTTCTTCTTTTCAAAAAGATTTTTGAGCCGCCCGCCTACCGTCTGTTGGTCCCGAGAGAGAATAAAGTCGTCAATGTGTCCGGAGAAATGGAAAATTTTTTGTTTGACGCTTTCTGCTTGAATCTGAGCAGCCGTCTCCACCACTGACCACAGAAGGCGGGTATTGATTAGGAGAAGGAACCACAACACCTCACGATAGAGCATAATCGCATTTCTAAACCAAAAAAAAATAATTTAGTATCGTTACAGAGACAAATGCGTTGAGAGATTGAGAGAGAGAGAGAAGAAGAGAGACGCAAAGAAGCTATAGAGTTCCAGCTGTCTGAGACGATGAATGTTAACCTTGTTCTTCATTTTTATTTTTCCTGGTTTTTCAATAACCAAATAACCTATAAATCAGATGAAACGTGAATAGATCGGAGGGGGCGGGGAGGGGGAAATGTGTAATTGAGAATTGGAATGAAATGCGCAATATATGAATTCCTAAATGTGACTACCGGCCATTACAATTTGGAGGGCGGTCGGAAAACAGCTAACAAAAAAAGTGAACTGGTGAGGCGTAGCGGGACATGGTTTTTGTACATTGGAAAATGAGAAACTAATAATCTTTGAGAATGGTTAGAGAGACCAACCTAAATTCTATAGATCTACTGTCATCGTGTAAACAAACAAAGAGAGCACAGACAGCTAGAGTATCTTCGTTTCTTTGCGCTCTCTTCTTGTTGATCTTCTTGTTCTTATTAGGGGCTTCTAAGTAAAGCTTAAAACTTTAAAAACTAATGAAACGTTCAAATTTTCCAAAAAAAAAAGTTTAGAATGCTGATACAAAAAACTGGGTGGCGTTCCGAAAGCACCTGAGACTGCCAGAAAATGCGCAGGTGAAATCATCTCATTCTCAGCCAAAATATGAGTGAGCCACCACCATACACCTATAATGTAAAACAAGACGAGAGGGGACCGGAAAATGGGAAAAAATGTGGAAAAAATGAGGAAAAATGAGAGATGTTGGTGAGCGGGAGGAAGGGGGGCGGAGGCATAAATGTAATCCCCGAATGGGTGTTTTCATGTTTCGACGAAACCGAATGGAATTCAGTTTTCATGAAGAAATGGAACTAGGGGACGCGGTTTGAAGGAGCAAGAAACTATGGTTTTCCGTTTAAAAAATTGAAAAAATTAGACAAACTGAAGGAAGGGGCCAGCAATGAGAGAATGGGTGTGAAATGTGTCGAGAAAAATGCGAACAAAAGCGATGAAAGATAGATGCGGAAAGGGGCGGAGCCTGATGGGGGTAAAGAGGAAGAGTGTTAACGACAGAAACGTCTTCCTGTCCGTGCCCATCCAAATATGTAGTATTTTCTTAAATAATCTTGAAAAAAGAATGAATTTTAAAGTGCTTCGTATCCAGCTCTCAGTTTGGAAGCAGGAAAGTAGGTTTTTTTTTCAGAAACCCAAATTTCTGAAGAAAAAAGTATCTAGACCCTTCACATAGCTCACGGCCAGATGCTTGGAGTTTGGGCAGCTTGCACCTGTTCTGTGCAAGTACTGGGCTGCTCAAATACCGGTCATCTTTCCCGCTAACTGCAAACAAGGTATGCACTTGGTTTCCAATTCCAACCCGTTTCTGATCACTTTCAGCTCATTATTTCTAAACGAGCATGCGGCTCTTAATGCTGGGTGATCTTGCGCATTTGCAGCTGTTGAACAGAGTTTTCAGTGCTTGATACTTATTTGCTGACCAGTAACTTCTCTTAGGTAAGTTCCGAAAATGACTGAGCCACTTTGCCATTGTGCAATCTACCTTCATTCTATACCAACACACCATGCACTGAGTTAAGTTAGAAGTCATTCTCTCACACTTTGGATACCTTTAAAGCATTCTAAGGAACTGTCGTCAAGTCTGGTGCTTTGTATGCATACACTCTTTGCGCAATGCCTTACTTAAACCAGATGTCACACTCTCTTCCATGTTTGTTTTTCAGTTTTTGACACACCATCCCCACATATCTGTCTTTGTCTTACGTACCCTGTTTAACGAGTCACCGTCGTCACCTGCTGTCAGCTCATTAGCTAATTTCTAACCGTTCCTTAATAAGCCGCCCTTGTCGTTCATCCATTTCTTTATGCACACCTTAATCCAACGCGGAAATGCAGGTGTTCAGTTTGTGTTGACGTCGAAAAGACGAAACGTCCACCGAGAAGACCTGTGAATAATGTCAACGAGAAATGATTAATGAGCTCAAAGTCACATTCATTTTGGTGATTGGGAAAGAGAGCGCCGGTCATGATAAGCCCCACGAAATGGGATTTAATCAATCAATCAGGGGCCAAGTGTAATGTGTTGATTGCAACGAATTTCTAAAAGTTGACCGGGAAGTCGAAAATCAGACCAAAAATCGGGCATCCCAAGTTCTCGAAGTTCTAACAACTTAAAAATGCTGTAAAAATGCTGAAAATGGAAAACGTGCTAAAATAGAAACGAATTAGAACAGTTGAGAAGCTCTGTGATTAGCAATATATAACAATTTTAATTAATTTTTTAATTAATTTTTTAATTAATTAAAGAGTTGATTGAATTGAACGATTTCCAGAGTTTTACAGAGTTTCTTTTCACTTTTTTTTCTATTTGAAATGTGAAATATTCAAATAGAAACCGACCAAAACCAGGACAACATCAAAAAAGTGGACACGGATTCAGACGACTTTGAATATTTGTGTTGTGACCAGATGCAGACTTACATAGTTTTTCATGGGCCAGATAGTCAGAATTTGACCTATTGGTGCCTGTTCTATGCAACACTGGCTGCCTTCAACGTGCCGGTTAGCTGCAGAGCTACTGTAATCTAGTTACCAACTTGCTCTTACACCAGCTCTTAGCTGTTAGCTATTTGATGTCTGCCTAACATTCGTCAAGTAATTGCTGGTCAAAGCGCACTGCCCATGGGCAGCATGCTCAAAGTTGTTGCGCCAAGTGGTACTGGGAATTTTTCAAATTCAAGTGCAGAATTCTAATTCAATGAATACAGGGAAATAAATAGAAAACCGTTGCAAAATTGTATGTAATTTGCATAAGTCCTTGTTTCGACCACACACATGTACAAATAAAGAGGGACGGGGAGGAGGTGGGGTTCGATTATTGCACAAGCGAGAAACAGAATATCAATAATAATCAAGCCATAAAGCGTGTTATATAATATAATATACATTTACGACAAGTTTTATTAGTTTAAGTAAAATCTCATTAAAGGAACAGTGGGTGCCGGCAAGTTGGAAAAGTCGAAATAGGGAAAAATTTAAGAATTTCTCAAAATCATAATCCACCCCCACCCCCTACCGACTTCTTCAGAAGTACTTCTTTAATTTGAGAAACATAACTTACACTTCTAAATATCTCTAAAAAGGCGGAGCCTAACAATGATCAGTATTTGAAATGAGAATTTGCGTCGGATACTATGCAAAGGGTGTATGTCAGAGTAGGGCGGAATTGGATTTTGGAACTCGGAATCCGGAAAACGGAAAACGGAAAAATAATATTTTTTCACTGAATCTGGAATCCGGAAGACGGAATGTAAAAAACGGCGGAATCCAGAATGCGGAATGCGGAAAACGGAATTTTAACCATTAATGAAGGAATGTTTATGATGTAAATGCGCTCTGTTCGCAAAAATTTGTGCGGGAGTTCAAAAAAGTATTCTTTTCACAACAATTGAGAATAAAGAATTGAAGCGGAATGAAAACGCCATATCGTGGAATCCGGAATGTGGAAAACGGAAAAAAATTTTTTCACGGAATCTGGAAAACGGAAGACGAAATGAAAACAATGGCGGAATCCGAAATGCGGAATCCGGAAAACGGAATTCCGTCCTTCTCTGGTGTATGTACACTGAGCGTCCGATTTAACAGCAGTTCAAGAGAAAAGTACTCTAGGGCGGCACAAAATTAAAAGTGCCCCCATAAATACGCAAACACCGATGGGCAAAAAAAGTTATTTTCACGATTCCACTCTTTGAAAGACAATTATTGCTTCCTATTGATTCCTAATGAAGATGGTGACACGACAAGCCAGCCTCACACCCCCCCCCACTTGCATTATATTATACCAACCGTAAATTTACCCACCGGAACCACGAACAATGGGATAATTAGTTATAAGGAGGGAGCATCACCACTACTGCTCACACACCCACACACACACACACTGAGTGGTTTAAAGAGTGGATGGCTTTGGGGGGGGGGAGGGCACAATAAACGTAGTGGAAGATGACCGTGCATATATGCAAATAGCTGGATATATATGGTTAAACAGGCAAGAAGAGGAACAACTGCTATATATAGACAGCTGCCTGGACGAAGCGCTTCTCTTCATACATCCGCAGTTAGCAGTTTCAAAGAGAGTTGTGTGGAATAGAACATTTCAGCGAAGGAATACAGAATTTTCAACGGATTTTTATTGGGAAGCGGAATCCGGAAAAAAAAATGTTGGCGGCTCAATAAGGAACACGGAAAACGGAATTCCATTGGAAAGTGGCGGATTGCACGACCATTTTCCGAATGGAATGCGGAATACGGAATTCGGAATAATTTTTAAAAAATTAACAAAAAATTGAGAAAAAAACGTTTTTTTTTTCTAATATAATCTGAAAATTCTGTGAATGTGTTGTAAACGGTGAAGCTGGTTTGAATTGGCTTTGGGAAAAATAAAGAACAGTTCCATTGAGTGTTCCATTTCAATTCCGAGATTAAGCACACTGTCGTCAAGTTTGGTGTTTACTGTGCATACACGGTTTGCGTAAAATCTTACGCATAATCTCATGACAGTCGTCGAGAATGGAGATAAAATGTCGCACATTCTTTGATGACTGTTTCAACTTAATTATAGAATTGGTTTCCTTTTTTTTAATGGAAAATTTGCGGAAATCGAGAAACAAAAAATTGTTTAAACAAACTTTTCAGATGAGAATTGAGGAGAAGCTAGGAGAGCCCTACGAAACAGCCGGTGTCCTGTGATAAAGTAGAAGAATGGAGTATATGAATACTATGACGATGATGCATCACTTTACTACATGAGATGACGAGCAGTAAAAGAGGGTAGGAAGGCAGGCGAACGAGGGGAGCGGAACAGAATATGCGATTGTTTATGGTTTACTACAGCATTTTTTGTTTGATTAAACAAAGAAAAGCATTTGCTGAAATGTGTAACGAAACAGCTCAACATCCGTCCGCCACTTAGAAATCAGAAGCTCGTCGGGTGGGTAAGATCATCCGTTTTCTAGAATGAACGTATGGGATGGGAAGAGGAGAAGCAGATTTTAGAAAAGAACTTCTAAAACTTTGAAACTCGCTTCTTCTGAAATCAGAAAGTTCGACATTGAACATCTATAAAGCTCTCGTCGAGAAATCAATTAAAACTGCAAATTGAGCTTCTCTTAAAGAAACTACGGTTTTCATAGAGAAATTTGTCTGAAACTTGCAAAAAAACATTTCTCTCCGCTATGAAACCAAAAAAAAAGAGATATTTGGTGACCGAAATCTCTGGAAAATGTGTTATTTGCTCACTCACAAACTAGTTTCATTTCGAGTGCTGACCTAATTTTTCTTGGAGAACCTTTTCTGAAACCAAATAAAACTCATTTTTCTCTCATTTATTCACAACATTTTGACCACGTGCAACAGTGCATCCGTATTGAGAGGGAAAGGGCCCATGTGCCGCTTCCATTGCCGAAACTGTACGCCACCGATCCGTGCTCCGGATCTCCGGAGTCTAAAGTCGAAGTATAAGAAACAAGAACAATTTTCACAAAGAAGCATGCTCTCATTGGCTAGATTCCGAGTTGTTGGGTACTATGCGAGTGAACTGGTGCCCATGGGCAAGTTGGCCAATTTTAAACAGAATTGAACTCTCTTCCGCCCACCAAAACCTTCAATGAACTTTGTTCTACTTTTAGAAATCAAAATGCATTGGAGAAAAGCTGAATTTCTTAAAATTATAGCTACGAAAACTCCGTCATTGAACATTGCGGTTCAGAGAGAATACTAATGCAAATACGCTCTGTTGAATGACTAATTTCTTCTGAAATTTCAGTTTATTCAGGTGAAAATTTCTATTAACACTTTGCACGTTTTAATCTAGTTTCAGCATCTAGTCTCTAACAATTTTCAGCAGACTGCGTTCTCTTCGGCGGTATTACTAAAAAAGATCTATTAAAGAGTTCAGAGAAATAAAGTTAAAATCAGTTATTGAACAGAGCGCGTTTGCATTTGCATTGCCATTTGGAAATTTGCAAAAAAAAAACAATAAAATAATAAATAACAAAAAAGTCGTTTTTCACTATCCCGGAGACCGATATCAGTGTGAAGTGCACGGAAAACATAGGAAAAGAGAAAAGAAAAAAAAAAGAAAAAAAAATTGCTCTTTCCTGGGCTCCACCCCTTTTTCCTGCTCTCCAGGGGATCACAAATTCAATTAACCGTTTTCTCTTCCCCCCCCCACTTTTGTTTTCTTTTTTTTTCCGTCCATCTTATTCTATTTCATCGGTCTTTTCTTGTCCCTTTTAAGTGAAAGCATTTCTAGGAGTACACTGAAAGTGGAAATGCGGAAAAGGGGGTGGAGCAAAGGAGCAAAGAAATGAGTAACTCGAGACTCTACTACATTCTTTGCTAGTTACGGAAATGTTGAAACGAACTTTAATGGAAAAATTTTGGGAATTTTTGAGCGCGGGGACTAGGAAATATTGTTAGGCCGTCAGTTTACTTTTGCAGATATTTCAGATCACGAGATTCAAGTTTTATAATCTGCACTTTTCAAGATAAAACAATTCTGTGTTGTCAATCAGTGAGAGATTTAGGGATTTAGCTCCGGTTTTCCAGAAAAGCACATAGCTTTTCTTCCACTTCGGTGTTTGCGTACTAATGGGCGTTACGCGAGACGTCTACTTTTATTTCGAAAAACTTGAGAACAAAAAGAAAGAAAACCAGTGAATTTGAAGAAAATAATAATTTTTCAGACGCAGGTTAAATATTTTGGCAACGAATTTGAAATTTTCTTACCTAGCACTTTCAGCATTTTCAGAATTAAAGTCTGAAAATTTTAAAAACCAGAAAAACAAGGTGAAAATCAATGAAAAATAGTAAAAACCAGCCGTTTTTTAAATAAAAATTCCAATATTTGACGGAAATTAGATTTTTATAATAAAAATAAACAATAGATTTTTCATTTTTTTTCCAAAAGAAAAACAATTGAAAATAAGCTGAAAATCGTTGAAAAAAAATTCAAAAAATCACAAAATGGGTTTTATTTTGTGAATTTTTTGTAAAATTCTGGGAAAAAACCAGAAATATTCTCTTAAAAAAGAATGTTCAACATGAAAAGCCTTGAAAAATACTCAATAAATCTCTGAAATTTCGTTTTAATTTAATTTAGGCGCTGAAAGAGCATACAGACGGTTCGTGTTGCCCATGCCCTTCTATTTGTCGTGTATCACGAGATGCGATGAAAATTGTTTAAAATTGGGTCCCATTAACACATTTTTGTATCTGGGATAGCATAATCCCGTGAAAATCGAAAAGAAAAAAGCAAATAGCTCTGTAAAAACGCTGAAAATGAATTATATCTTTTGAAATTGTGGAAAAAATAGAGGGAAGCTGACAAATTAGCATTCTAGTCCAAGTTGGACATCAAAATATAAATTTGGCTGAAAATCTCTGAAAGTGTTTCATTGAATCTTATATTTTCACGCCGAACTAAAAATGAACTGAAAATCTATAATTTCAGAGATATTCACTAATTTTATACAAATTTTCAAGTCGATGGAACCAACATTCATTTAAATAAATTGATCTGATAATGTCTGCAATTTTTTCAGCATTTCAGTACGCAATTCTTTGAAAAAAGCCAAAAACCGAAGGAAAAGTGTGAGAAATGAAAAGTGATTCTTTGAAAAGGCTGAAACTGCTGAAAAAGGAAGAGAATTCGAAAAAACCTGAAAATCGACTTGAATAACCAGAAAAATATATCTGAAACTGGCATTTCAGCACCCGCCCGGCATGAAAATGTTGATATAGAAGAAATTACAGTAATTTTCAGCCAAATGTAAAAATTTCGAAAGTTTTCCGCATTCAAACGCTGAAATTCGTCAAATCAGCTGGAAGATGTTGGAAACAATGTGCCAATCCCAATTTTGAAAATTTGGCTGAAAATCAACATATCTGAAATTCAAGAATATGACAAATTTGGTATCTTGACACCAATTTTGGACTGAAATGCTTCAATTGGAGAGTTTTTAAAAATTGTTTTACAAACATTCGAGTAGATTACCGTATTGTTCATCAGAGAATTATTGAAGTAGGCTCTTTTATACCTTTTTTTTGCTATTTTCGGAGCCCCCCCCCCCTTCAAAGCCCCCCTTGTAAAATCTAATTCCGACTGGTCAGCGAAGTCCAAAGACCGGTTATAACTATCTAAAAAGCCTACTAAAAGTGAAAAATAAGTGAGGAATCGTTGTATTTTTCGGATTTGGATCTAATTTTTTTCTTTTAAAATGGTAAAGCCACTGCACTTCAAAGCTCACATTCACTTTATTTCAACATTTCAAACGAAGGGGGTCTCGGAAAATTGAAAACTGACTATGAGAATTAAATTTGAAGAGACGCATTGGAAGCAGAAGGAAAGGGGGCGGAGCCTCGCACAATACTCATTAGGGAGACATCAAAAAGTCATGGAAGCATGAAGGACAGGAAGTACTCTCTCTCTCTCTCTCTCTCTCTCTCTCTTCCTCTCTATCTTTTTAAAAAGAGAATAGCGGAAAGGAGGAGACAAAGACACACAGACAGACGCTATTGCGGTTCATTTCTTTAATTGCGACGATTTTCATTTTTCGGTGAAATTTGAGGCGGAATTGAGGAAATTAAAAGAACAGGGGGAGAGAGATTCTGAATGTTTAAAAAAATTTGTATGCTTCTTCTCCAAAATATGCATTTTGTGAGCGGTTTTGCTGAACAACAAATTGAATATTTTCGCAAAAGGACATCCGGACAAACTGATAAACCAGCGGAATGCTAATTTCTCACCTAGTGAGTGAGGCTTCCACGAAAGACGAAATAAGACCGTCTCGTCTTCGTCTTGAATTCGTCTGATACAGAGATAGAAATTGTGTTGGTACAGATGCATTTTAATTAACGACGTAAGACAAATGCAAGACGAAAGGCAAGACGACCGATTTGTTTCGTCTTTCGTGGAAGCTTCACTAAAGAGAGACGCAGATGATTAAAGTGCTATCGCCTCTCGGTGCTTCTTTTTTCGAATTTAGGTTTTCAATAAAGTTTAATAATGAAAACGGGAAGAAGCGTTGGAATTAGTGAGCCAAAGGTGCTTGTTTTCCAGTGATAAATAAGATTTTTGGGAAATTGCGCGTAGATTACAGTGTTTCTTTCTGGTTCAGTGTTTACGTCTTCTCAGAGTAGTCTAGAAGTTTAATGTATGGAAAAAAAAGCTTTTCAATTGAGAATTTCTGAATTTGATATTTAAAAAACTGGGATATTGAGAGAGCTACTTTTTTTCTAGCTTAAGACCGATTAACGCTTTCGAAATTGTGCTTGCTGTGCTCCTCTTTTCAAAATTTCGAACCCAATTTCATAATTTTTGTCCAACTTCTTCGCGGTTTTATAGAATTCTTTAATAGCTGAATGCCCTGTAAAATGGAAAATTGGGAAGAAAACCTAGCTGAACTCTGGCAGATAGTGACCAGCTAAGCTGAAAGTGCGTCGGTAGTAGACAGATAATGGGGTTAGCTAATTGGCCAGGTTTGTGCAGCAGAGCTTTCAAAAACTGGCTCATGCTGAGCAGCCTTGAGTGCGCCCCCCCCCCCCATCCCTCTCATGAACTCTGGAAGACAACGGATAAGACTTCAAACCTCTGCAATAAACCCTTAAACCACAAACACCTATTTTCTGCTTTCAAACGCTGAAAACCGTTAAATGACCTTGTCTGTCGCCTACTTACAATTTATGTGCTCCTAACACCTCTTTTATTTCTTTTTTACGATCCTCTCCTACCTGCCCCCCCCCCCCCACAAAGATACCTCCTCCCCGCTGCCCACCTCTCTTTTTTTTGTTTCTGCCAATTGCGTAATCGGCATCTCATAATTTATGTATTCATGTGTACCTCTCCTTTCTTTTGCCCATAATACCTCTCCCCTCCCATCTCCCGTTTAATGTAGCATTTTCCAATTGAAAACTTGTCACTTCCACTACCTACGATTGAGCAATACAAATGAGCCGGAACTAGGAATGAAGCGTTGAGAGACTCAGGAAAACGCTGCGATGATACGGCTTAGCTGGTGAGCCAACGATGCTCGCAAAGGAATCAGTAATATTATAGCTCAATGTCTTGCCCGGATCTGTGCCCCTCACCTACTTATTTCAGACTACAAAAACCGACTCCTAGGCCATAAAAGTATGAGTTTCAAGAACTTTACTTTCATTAAATCATTCACAAATTTCCAGACTTTTCTGACGGTTTTTTTTAAAAGAGATTTTAAGGTTTCACGTAAAATATTTGCATTACCGTGAATGCACAACAAGCTCCAGAAATGCCGACAGTTCACTGAACCAATCTCTTATCGTTGTATGCTATATAATTGAGCAAATAGAAAGCAAATTCTGAAACTAGAGGAGTGGGGAGGGATTAAGTCTCAGTTAAGGTGATGTAGCGCAGAAATTTATGCAACTTGCCATGCTTGTAATAGGCAGAACTAGTGCATAAATTGTAAATTATCGAATAATAACTAGGTGCTGGAGATTTAGTCCATGAGATACAAAAGTGGCAAAGTACACCGCACTTCGGGCAGCATGCGGGGTGGGTGGAAGTGCCAGGGCAAGAAATGGACAGAATGCCCAACAAAACGGTAGATTGTGTAATCAATTTGTCAGACAGCCCATGAGCTTTTTGATTTTTGCCGCGATTTGTATGATTAAGAACTGAGTAATCAGAGGGTAAAAAAAATTCGAGCTATGTCTGTAGTGCCTTCCCTGGTTGGGCATAAATACGTTTTTCCTTATCCATTCTAAAATTGTGATACCGATATGTAATCGAATATAAAGACGAATATGAGTGCGAGTTATAAATGAACATAATGTTAATGAAGAGAGTAGAAGAGAGAGAGAGAGAGAGAGAGAGAGAGAGAGAAAAGGAGTTCTTGTGTATAATATTAAATCCTTCTATAAAAGATGGAGGGTCAGCGGAGAGGAAGACTCATCTCTTTTTGCCCCCCTTCTGTTGCATGTCGCGGGACACAACAAAATGGATGAGTTCAACGGAGAAGACAAGAAATTGGAATTTGCAATACAAATGAACGCCCGTTTTGTGTATTCAGCCTCCAATTAAAAAGAAGTGAGCAAATGCGCTCCATTGCTAACATTCAGCTCTGGAGATAGAAAAGCTACGATCCACGCTACGCCAGATATTTCAGAGATGTACCAGCGGAGCGCTTGCCTTCGGACGGCTACTGTGCACAAAGACTTTCGGAGTTTTCGAAACTTCGGATTCCGTTCCGAGCATGCCTATCTATTGGTACTCCCTAATCACAAGTTAAATAAAAGAAGGCCAAAAAGTACCTTGCAGCGTTTCTCTCTCTTTTTATCCAAGTCATGCCCAAGTGGTTGGCCAGCAAGTGATCAGCTATTGGGCAGAATGGGTGCATTGAGAAGTAGACGAGCATTTTGCCCATACCAGCTAAAGCAGGCAGACCAAAAGACGCATTTTGCCCAATCGCTTGTCAGAAATTGCAAAAAGCTATGAAATGAAATATGAAACTATCTCATTTTTAAAGCAATCAAGACTATAAAAGTTCTCAAAATGAAGTGATATCCAGAAAAAACGCCAAAATAATGAAAATGTTTGCTGCCTAGCAACCATGCACCTGATAGAATCCGGGAATAAACGCAAAAATCCGGATCAGACAAATGTGTTTCTTTCGAAAACAAGTATTGGTGGGGAATAAGCAAATCAATTTTGGAGATTTCGAAATGAAATGTTTAGAGATGAAAAGAAAAAGACAAATGGGGGACATATCTTTCTGAATTCTTGGAATAATCAAATACAATTCAAAATTAAACAAAAGAAAATCATATCAAAGAATTGAAAACACACTGATAAGGATTACAGGCAAAAAAATTGTTTTGTATTTTGAAACTTCTGTAATAACGCTGAAATTTGTTCACTTAAAATGAGAATTTCAAAAAATAAAAAAATTCTGAAACTCCCACGCTCCGTGCGAGGTAAATTGCCAATTCTGAGGCTTGTGGATATCTGCACATTGGTATAAACAGGCGGATATACATATTTTATTCAAACTTCCAAGATGCATTGGTCGTGCCCTTCTATTTCTCTGATTCGCATCACATCTTTTTTTTTGATTTTTTTAAAATCATTATTCTGTAAATGTCTGTAAAACGCCCAAATTTTTTAAAGGATTTTACCAATTTTAAATGATTATTTTCATATGAATTCGGACTTTTTCTAATGAAAATACCGAAAATCGTTGCAAAACTGCTAAAAAACTGCTAAGGGTTCAGGACATTGGGTCTTGGAGTTGTAAGGGCTGAGCAAACTCTAGACTTTTTCATTTCTTTCTTTTGATTTTGTGCATTGTTAGTGCATGAAGGATAAAGAAATGACAGAACAGACAGACAGACCGACAGACAGAGAGAGAGAGAGAGAGACAAAGAAACAGAGAAACATTTTTATCTAGGTAAAGTTTTGAACGGCTGCAATTTCAAGGAAACAAATTGTCTGGAAATCTTCGAGTCTTTGTTTTGAGGTTTAATTTGAGAGTTGTTCACCATTTATCGCCAAATTTCAGGTCTTATAGACTATTTTTTAGCAGTTTTGCAACGATTTTCGGTATTTCCATCAGAAAAAATTCGAATTCATACGAAATTTAAATTTTATTTAAAATTGGTGAAATCTTTTAAAAACTTTGGGCGTTTTACAGACATTTACAGAATAATGATTTTAAAAAAATAAAATAAAAAAGAATCGGAAACAATTATTTTGAACCTTTAATTCTGAAAAAAAGAGCTATGAACGGGAAGCGAAGGTGAAACTAAACGAAGCTGAAACTGAAACTAAGCTGAAACAAAACTACTTAAAAACAATGTGCAAATCGGCTAATTGCTCCATAGAAAATGGCGTTATTATTCAACTATTTTTACTTAAAACTGGAGCTCTGATCGCACCAGAAGTGAAGAAAATCGGCACACTCTTCTTCTTCTTCAGCGGTTCTTGCCGTCGGCAGTATTAAATTTGCTTACTTAGTAATTTCTTCGCTCCTACCCATGCTGACAAGGGATCTTATCATTCCTCAAATTGGGAATTGTGGCTTGAAAAAAATCGAAAGCTACAGAAGAAAATTGAATGAAAACTGTGAAACAAGATGCCAGATTCCGTGACGAAGTTTTCTGCACCGCCGCTCTATTGGATCTGTTTCAGAACAGAATCGGGTGAGCTATTTTCGGTTTATATAACTTCATAGAGCTCACCGATATCTACAATTTCCTACAATTTTTAGGCAATAATTCGAATTATGAAGACAATTATAAAACGTATCGGCCAGGAATACATGTACCATAAGTGAGAGAGCATGAGAGACGCAAACAAAAATTCAGAAGAAGCTTTAACTGATCTGGTTTAAAGATCTGGTGACTACTTTAAGTAAAAATAGTTGAATAATAACGCCATTTTCAGAAAACAAAGAAGAAAACACAAATAGAGAGACAGATTTCTGAAAAAAAGGAAATAAGACGTCAAAAAGCCACTTTGAGTGTTATGTTGACCCAACATATACAAGTGGCT
Organism: Caenorhabditis inopinata; assembly: GCA_003052745.1. NCBI lineage: Eukaryota > Metazoa > Nematoda > Chromadorea > Rhabditida > Rhabditidae > Caenorhabditis > Caenorhabditis inopinata. The sequence goes on along the minus strand of AP018152.1, from coordinate 9,591,581 downwards.
GGCCACCCCACCACACCCCTATAGCTTTTTGACACCCGGTGATGGCTCCTCCCTCTTCTTCCCCGCTAAACGCACCCATTCACCATGGTGTTGTTGGCCTCCCTTTAAGAAATGCGCCAAATATGCGTCTCTCGTCCTTTAACGCTCAATGGAATATATTACATAAACAATAGAGAAAGATCCCCATCCCTCCCCTCGCCTCTCTCAACCCACTCTCCCTCTTGTCCAATCTCTCACTGCGCCCCCCCCCCCCAACACACAAGCTTTGGTTTTACTTACACCCATCCTTTAACGCCCCAAAAGACGTTCTCACCATTCGAGAGTCTCAAGTGGATCTTCTTCACTGTCTGCACTCGTTTGACTATGCATTCGGCATAGATTTCCGTGTGATTTCGGATTGAAATAAATGAGAAAAATGATACGGGGACATTTTCAAAATTCTCCGAAAATTGCGAGCATGAAAACTCAACATTCAAATCGAAGACATAGAAATTGACGAATAAATGCACAGAAATGCTCTCAGATTTATTTTTGAACGATACGTTTTTGCGGGTGCCTTGAAGAACTGTCTGAGGTCTCGAGAGTCTCGTGAGTCCCGCGAGTCTCAAAAGTTTCTAATTTGATTGATTCTTGAATCTCGATGCCCTCGAGAATCGCTTAATAGTCTAACAGTTCGAGTATCTAAGAACTCATGAATCTGGAGAACCATAAAGTTGCTTTGTGTTGCCCAGTCTCGTCTCTCGAGAATCCTAACTTAACGAGGTGCACTAGTTCTCGAGACGGCTTGAGAGGTCTCGAGATTCTCGTCTCGGGAGTGTTTAAAACCGTGTGTTGCCTATGTTGAAACTGGAGAATTGGAAAAAGCATTTTTTGGTCACAGCACTGATTTTTTTTCAGTCTGTTCATCTTCCTGTTTGTCTATCAGCACGGCTTTGTGAAATGGACTTTTGGTTATTTTTTTGTTAAACGCTAGGAATAGGTGAAGATATTCTCGTAATACGGATTCGCTTTTCATTCCGAAAATAGGATGAAGTTTCGGAAATCGGAATTCCGTTCCGTTAGAAGGTTGGAGAAAATTCCAGATTTCGTCAGCTGCTGCATGACCGGCTGTGGTAAACTCCCTGTCTTTATGAATATTCATATGTTGTGTAAGCTGTCCCTTTTCCGAAAGTCTGTAACTCCGAATTCTAAACGGAATCCCACAAAGCAAAAAGAAAGAAAGACGTGAATGAATGTCTTCGTGAACTTTAATTTCCATTGATGCTTCATGAAACGTGGCTCCTCATCTAATGGTGTAGGATGACACTGCAAATTGAACGAAAAAAGGGATCATGTGTTCAATTTCATTTCGGACAACCGCCAAAATGATTTCCTCCGTTTTACGAGATGGCAATTCTAAAATACGCCCGGGGGGGGACCATAATATTAGAAAAGGCAACAAGAGAGGGAAAACTAGCATATGGTGGGCTAAAGAAGCGGCAGAGAGTGTCAAGAACACGAACGAATGGTAACTAACCGGATGTGACACTTATTAATTAAGGGGCAGCGTCGCCGGAAGCCAAAAACAATAGAATGAGCAATGAAAATTGAGAACAGAAATAAATGTGTGCGATGCGATGAGTGTGGAATGGAAAACTGATTAAGTATAAAATTTGACACAGAAATCCGTGGACAAGTTTGTTATTTATTAAATATTTTATATTTAAAAGTCTCCCCCAAAGTATGACCAAAAGATTATTTTCGTTAATCCAAAAAAAAATGGCAAACAATTAATAATTAAGCTATTTAAAAATGTTTGTCCACGGACTTTTGTGTCACTTTTTTAAAGGCTTTTTTTAAATTTTAATTTATATAAATTTCTTTAATTAATTAAAAAAAATAAACATCGAAATTAAAATTTTAAATTATTCTCTGAATAATATAAAAATTTTTTAGCATTTTAGCATTATGTTTAAACATTTTTAATAAATAAAACAACCTTGTCCACGGACTTTTGTGTCACTTTTTAAAAGATTTTTTTAGTTTTAATTTATATAAATTTTTTAAAATTAATTTTTTAGAAAAATAAATATTGAATTTGAAATTTTAAAATATTCTCTGAATAATATAAAATTTTTTATTAAGTTTAAATATTTTTAATAAATAAAGAAAGCTTGTCCACGGACTTTTGTGTCAAAGTTTGTCAAGTGAAAATAGGCTGAAAAAAAGTTAAAAACAATGAGAAATAATGTACAAATTGAGCGTAACGCGTAATTTCCGACAAAATACATTGAAAATTAGCAAAAAGAAACAGAATATACATTTGGAAACAATGAAAAGCACGTCATTTCATCTGATCCGCTGAAATTTCCCGGAATCTTATATTAGAAAGATGTATCGTTTTAAGTATTTTAGCTCTGAATATAAGATATGTTTTAAAGTACCAAATGCGAATAGAGGAGAAAAATACACGTTTGAAACTGAAAAAATAAGCTTTAATAAATAAGATTTGAATCAATCTAGAAGGAGCAATTATGGCTGGAAATTCAAACTTAAAGCATCGAAAATTCCACTTAAAATGAGAAACACCTTCTTTATCAAGCGGATAGAACTTAAAATTGAGATTAACTGTAATCAGTTAATCTCAATTTTATCTACAGTAACCAAAAAATGGAGAAAAAATAAAAAATACTGTTGCTACAGTAATCCTTTAAATGACCATGTTATCACTGTTCGGGATGGTGGAATTTGCGATTTGGAAAATGCCAGAAGAATTTTAAAGGCACATAATCTACGGTGTCACTCATTTCTACTGTTTTCGCCGCAACTGACCGCCGTTCGGTTAGGGTGATAACATTGTACCGCCAAAAAAATATGACTTTCAGTTGCGCGTCGTGGGCGCACCAGATTTAGTAATATATCAAGACAGTTTTTACACGGAATTATAACATGCCAGAAGCGGTATTATGTCTAAAATTGATGTTAATCTTTCTAGGTTTATATTCACCCTCTTCTTCCCTTCGAAACCTTTTCGGCGCCTATTTTACGACCTCCCCCCACCGCCTCTTTGACGTCTCCTGATCCTTCGCACACCAGGGTGTCAAATGTTATGCCATCAACCCACTAATAAAAATGATGATTCTTGTTCATTTTCATTCTGCATTTCCAATTTCGACTCTTGTTGAAGCATTCAAGGAGTGGGAACATCGTTATGCGTCCGTGCCTTCGGAAGACAAAATCAACGGATGACTCATTTCATTAGCTGCGCGGGATTTTGTGACGGATGTTTGATGAAGGGCAGCTAGAGGTCTGTTAGTGGCGAAAAGTATCATTAAGATTCGCATGATTTGCAGGGGGGGGGGAAGGGGGGGGGGGTTCATATTGGGCAAGCCGGCCCATACTTTGGAATTAATCTAGAAATTTCTTCCAAACGTAACCATACTTGGTGATTTATTAAATATTCTTAAACAAGTTCATATTTAGTTGCCCAATAGTTGCCCACTCAAAATATTTAATGGGAAAAAAGACGCTAAAATGCCCAAGGACCATTTGCCGATATATCCACTCAACCTATCATTTTATTGGGCAATTTGCCGATTGCGCAGTTTTAAAATCCGAGAGTATAGTCAAAAAACTGTTTGGGTCATCACAATCAAAGAATTTCTGGCAATTATTAGAAAACTTGCCGAGCTGTGAAGACATATTGAACGAAACGGCAAGTTGCCGTGCAAGAGTAACTTAACTTGTCTCTGACGCTTTTATTTTTACTTTTCATTATATATCTCTGGTTTACAGTAAAACTGTACAGTAAGACGATAATTTTTTAAAAGAAAGTTATACGCCCACCCGTATCGGCCGTTTCAATTTGAAGTACATTTTGTTAGAAAAAAGTCAGACCTGTAGCAAGCTTGGAACACCATTAAAAGACATTTGGGTCACATAAAAAAGCATTGAACCCCGGAAGACGAGCATAGAGTCTTAAATGGGTAATTGGGCAATATGCCCAGTAGAAAAACCGGAAGAGTGCTTGGGTAGATGGGGGAATGGGCAGCTGCTAGGCAACATTGTCACGGAGGCAAGTATTGCGCGGTAATTGGCGGCTAGTGAGTCAGTTTTTGAACATTTTAAGGAAGTACTGCCGTGGTGCCTCTACGTTTGAATAATTTCTTAGAAATAAACAGAACTGAATACATTTACAAAAAAAGGGATGTATATGAATGACAGGTCCCACTACCAATACATTGCCTTCGGTTTGGTCTTTCTGGAAAAGAAACTGCATATTTCGGAGTTTCGTCAAAAATAAAATATGAAAAAAACTTAAAACAAAAGGTTTAACTTAAAATCGGCAAGCATAGTGAACTTGCACCGTTGCTTGATACCCACAGAAATTTTGTAGCGCAGTGGGTGATCAAGCTTTAATTTGTTCGAATTACTTAATATAACTCGCTGAATTACTCATGGCCTAGGTCTCGCCCCAATCCCAATCCCATTCCCAAGCTCACATCAGCCGCGACGCGACTGCGGTGCAACCGTAAACAGGTCCGAGCTGCTGAAACGGTGAGCGCTTGTCCCACTAGCCAATAGCTGTCAATCTTCGTATAAATGATGCCCATGGGCGATCTGATGCGAGAATATTTGTGAGCAATCCCATGAACTATAACACTTGAAGCGCGCGGATGGTAAAAAATGAAGGTTTTCTGAGAATAGATAAACAAACAAAGTCTTGTGCTCAATTGAAAGCCTTAAAAGGAAGCGAAAATAAGGCAGAGAAGGCAAGAGATGAATCTAATTATGAATCGTTTCTAGTCTCTCTTGTGTGTGCATTTGTTGGCGGCAGAGTGAAGGCAGGAAGGAAGCGTGTACATGTGGATGATGATGATGAGTCAGACGAAAAATTGAAGACGTCAATTCCTTCATTCTTGCATATACATACACCCGCAGAATGGGAAAGCTGATGAAAGGACTTTGAATGACAACTAAATGAAGAGAGCATTTTTCTAGTTGGAGAATAGGGCGATAGTCAATTTCTTAAGCTTTCTTACGCATCCCACCGTCGTTTTCGAGGATACAAACTCCCGTCACGGGTCTTATAAACTTAAACTCACTCTCCCGCCTCCCCCCCCTTAATAATTTTCATTTTTCAGAAAGATTTTTGAACTTCTGAACACTTTTACTCTCTAACCAAATTTTTGGTATCCCCAACTTGAAATGGGTGCTCCGCGAGGTGAGAAGTGAGAAGTGGGTAGGGACTTTCTCACATGAAATACAAAACGGAGTGATAAAATTGTAAGCTGTATTAGAAAATTTTGATAACAGAAAAAAATTATTTAAAAATAAAAAAAATTTATAAAAGAGCACGGAACTTTGGATTTTTGCTCTTAAATGCATGAAAACATGGATGATTATTTATCTGAACAACTGGGGGTATGTGAAATCGGAACAAAATGAGAATAGAACTCGTAGGAAATCGGAGCATGATGAAAATAAAATTGTTAAAAAAGAAAACTGTATTGAATTGGAACTGATAGGGAATTAGAACTGTTTTAAAGTGAAAACGCATGGAAGCGGAACTGTATGGAATTGGAACTCTCTTCAATGGAGCGCGTTTGCTTTACACGAGCACTTTTCTCAGCGTTAAATCAACTAAAAATACTTTTGAAAAGCAAACGCGCTCCATTGAACAGAGTTCCAATTCCATACAGTTCCGCTTCCATGCGTTTTTACATTAAAACAGTTCTAATCCCTATCAGTTCCAATTCAATACAGTTTTCTTTTTCAACAATTTTATTTTCATCATGTTCCGATTTCCTACGAGTTCTATTCTCATTTTGTTCCGATTTCACATACCCCCGAACAACTTTCTTTTAAAAATTTCCGGGATTTCCCTTGTAAAATCATATTTTCTCTAAAAGAAAATGAGATTGCTCAGAAAACAACCGAGTGTAGAAGCTTGGGCAACTTGTCCATAGAGAGATGCTGCACATAGGTCTATGGACTAAATTAGTGGGCAGCTAGTGGGCAGCTTGGTCGTGAGTCTGGAATGCGCTTGGGCAATGTTTATCAGAAAGGGGATTAGCAGGCCAAATTATTTGCGTCGGGCACCTAGTAAAAGACTGGTGGCAGCATGCACATTCGCCGCCACCGAACAAGACTAGCGCACCGGGCATAAAGCAGATACTGGACATCCTGACCCACAAACTATGTGACTGAGCAATTAGTGGGCAATTCGAGTGACAGATGCCTATAGTTTGCTCAGAAAGAATGGCTAAGGTTATCGATATTTCAGACTTGCTTTCGAACAAAATTCGACAAATTTCTACTATCAATCAACGTTTGCTCACCTTTTGACTAAATTTTGTCAGAAAATGCCACCGAGTATCACAAATAAGAAAAGATAGGAATGACTTGTTGTAAAAGTATGTAACACTAGCAAGATGGAAGGTTTTTTTTTAATCTGCGCACCTCTATCAGTATTGCTAGTTTGTCCTATATACGGTAAAAAAAGGCAATTAGATGGATAAGGGTAGGCCAGTCACACTTTGGAAACCATACCACTTGAAAACAATAATAAACCAATAGGAAAGTAGAAAGAACGAACAGACAACGAAATCATAAAGAAAAGAGGATGATGCCTAATAACTGTCATCCTTGTTTCTTGCCATAGGAAGGAAAGGGAAGCTTTTACTCAAAATACGCCAATTAAATAAGAGAAGGAAGAAGAGAAGGGTGGCTTCTTCTTCTTCTTCTTCTTCTTCTTCTCCTCCACGTCTTCTTTAAAACCAATCTGGCGCATTTTTCGGGATATAGGAAGCACCATTGTTTGTTCCTTGCCCGTTCCGTTAACGTCCAATATATCATTTCGACCAATCTGGTCATCTGGATGACTGGTCCTAACCCGATTTGGTTACTTTAAATTATCCCGCACTCTTATTCTCCACCCTCTACCCCCCCCCCCCCTCCCTCCTTTACCAAGGCATGTGTCACTATGGTATAACAAATCACTAAATGACGAGCGGTTAGATAATAGCTGCGTAATCGAGGAGGTCTAATAAAGCGGTGAAGAGAAGTGAAGGGGATGAATACATACAGAACGGGAAAAAGAGAGAGAAATATGAGATCCGACGACTTGGGGACTCTACTGATTCTCGAAATTACGGAACTCTCGTCGAGAAACCATCGAGAATTTCGAATTAGAAGTCTCCAGATTCTCATGTCCGCAACGTATGAGGTTTTTGGTATCCAATTTGAGGATGTAGATTCTCAACGTTAGTTTCTTTGCCGACAGTGTTCGATTTTCGAGAAGTTCTCGGACCATCGAGATCTCTTGATATTATACTACATCTCAACTAAGCACTTCCCCGGAATCGTCTGCTCTCAAACAGTCTCTCTGAAAACGAATGAAACAACTCACCGCTTCTGTCTGTCTGTCTGTCTGTCTGTCTGTTTGTCTGTCTGCAAGAATTTTTCGAAAGTATTTATCACGCTGGAATATTCTGAATTGTTAGAATTCGTTGAGTGATTGAAGGCGTTAAAGGCTTTGGTAATCCAGTGTTTCTTTGTTGTTTTTTTTTGTTATTCTTTGAAGAATGAACCCCATTTGAGCATTGTGAGAAGAAAAATCAAAAAACTCTTGACAAAAATTTAAAAAAAAACAATAAACTTCAAATACACGCCATCATCACTGGTAAGGAGCGCACTGTTTTAGTTCTAGGCGAATATTCGGGCAAGGACAGAGCAAATCAGATCCACAGTTCGCTTCAAAGATATTGCGCCTCTCCGATTTTAGCGTTTCGAGAATTGCGATACCAGATGGTGAGAAGTAAATGGCCTAATACGATCAGAGGAGCCAAAAAAATCCCATAGAAACACATTTCAAGTCATCTTTGACATGAAATAGAACAGAAAACTCAAGTCATGCAATTTATAAAAAAGAGTTGTTTCAAATTTAGATATTACCATTTCATAAAACTTTATTTCAGATTACTTTAAAAAAAACGATATCTATTGAAATAATTTGCTGAAAAATGAAAAGAAACAGAATATTGATTCGTTGAGCGATATCAATGCGAATTTGTTGGGAATTCCTTTGCACATTTGTATGGCAAACTGCGCTGTATTCTTTAATCCAACAAGGCAATTACAGACGGAAAGTACTATCTGAAAATGGCTGAAAACGTGACATTTTCAAATGATAACAATGAGTTTTTTGTTGGCATTTTCATTTAAACTAGTTTTTATGTATATCTTAATGTAATATTTACATTTCATCCTATCCGTCGTCTGTGTTAGATTCTAAAAACTATCGCAGTTTAGGTGCCCTGAAGATTGCGCTTCTGAAGGTCTGGGACGATCTTGACGTCAACTACCTACGTGCAGTAGTCGACTCCTACCCGATGAGATTGAGAGCTGTGGTGAAGACGAAAGGAGGAAGATTCGAAAAGTGTTGATTTTGTTTTTTTTTAATATTGTTTGAGTAGATTTTTGTCCAAGTTTCATTCCGATTCCACTGTTTTTGCCAACGCTATGGTGTTAGAAACCCATCCTATTATTTATTCCGAACAATGTTGTTGGTAAAGAATTGCAGCATTAGTTCCGGACATTTCTCTGCTGAAAATCATGTTTTGATGGAATTAAAGATGCTTGCTTGTCGATGCCCATGATCTGTTTTTCTAATGAACGACATAAGATGAGTTGTTAAACTTACTTACTTAGTTACTTAGTCGATCCGTCAATCGCTTGTGTGAGCACGGATCACAGCTAACCATGCCTTGCGGTCTTGGGCGATGGTTGTCCATGAAGTAGTCAATCGATTTCCTCGGTATATTGAGACTTCTTTACGTAGTGAGTCGGACCATCTCATGGGGGGTCGTCCGACAGGTCGTTTTTGATCTCGAGGAATCCATTCTTGTATCAGTTTTGTCCATCTTCCGTCATTTCTTCGCATAATGTGCCCGGCCCATCCTAATTTCTTCTTTTTGATGTGTTTGAGTGGGTCCGTGACTTGGGAGATTTTTCGGATGTCTTCGCGGTGTAAGTCTCGTTGGCGTTGTTCCGTGAGGGTCATTCCAATTAATCTTCTTTCTAGTGATGCATGCGTCACACGGAGTCTTTCAGCGAGATTCTGTGTAAGGGTCCACGTTTCAGATCCATATGTGAGCGCGGGAAGAACGATGGTATCGAAAAGTTGAGCTCGAATTCGGGGACAGGTGAGAGCGTCGGTGGTATTTTTGATGTTGTTGAACGCGGCCCAGGCTGCCCGTCTTCTTCTGTGGAGTTCAGGTTCTAGCTCATTTCGCGTGTTGAGTAGCCTGCCAAGGTAGACATACTCGTCCACGTCTTCGATTGTTGTGATGGTTGTGTTGTTACTGATGATCACCGGATGTGTGGTGGCGTACGTGTTTCTCAACACTTTGGTTTTGTTAGTATTTATTTGGAGTCCTACTTTTTTGCACCTTTCTGTGAACTCTTGGATCATCTTGCTGGCAGTTCTTGGGTCGTTTGCGACAAGGATGATGTCGTCTGCGAATCTCAAATGGGTGAGATTTCTGCCATTGATCCTTATTCCAGGCACGTGAGCGTAGTCATCGTCGTGTCCTTTCAGGTGGTTCCAAGACAATTGTCCGAGGACGAGCTCTAGACAAGCTGAGAAGAGGTTTGGTGATATTGGATCACCTTGGCGTACACCTCTTGTGATGGATACCTCAACTTGTCTGTGGAATGGTGTGAAGGTGGTAGTGCAGTTTGTGTAGCACTCTTTAAGCAGGTTAATATAGACTGTTTCTACTCCTTGTGCTCGAAGGCTTTCCCATATCGCTTTTGGTTCCTCACTGTCAAATGCCTTGTGGAAGTCAATGAAGACAAGTGTGAGCGGGATATGGTACTCGCGGCCAACCTCGAGCAAGCGTTGTACTGAGTGTATGTGGTCGATCGTTGAGAATGATCGACGGAATCCTGCTTGCTCGACAGGCTGGGCTTCTTCTAGTGTTTTTCGTACTCTATTTAATAGACATTTTGAGAATGTCTTATAGAGTACTGATAGAAGGCAGATAGGCCTATAATTCTCCAAATTTTCTCTGTCTCCTTTTTTGAAGATCAGAGTAGTGTTCGAGTTTTTCCATTTCAATGGAACTTTTCCGCTTTCTAAATACTTCGAGAATCGTCGTGCGATCAGGTTAATGACATTGTCATGACAGCTCTTGAGAAAATCTGCCGTGATTAATCATCACCTGTTGCCTTCCCGTTTGGGAATGAATTGAGGGCAGTTCGCACTTCTTCTGGGAGGAACGGTGGTGCTGGTGGTGGTGTTTCCGTTCTGATGGTCGTGTTGGTTGATGTGGGAGAAGAGAAGTTGCTGCTGAATAGTTTCGAGTAGAACTTCTGAATCTCCTGTTCCATCATTGTCCTAGAAGTGATTCTTTCGCCGCTCGCTGGAGACTTAAGGCAAGGTATTTGAGATTTATACTCTGTGATGTCTCTCGCTACCTTCTTGAGACTCCTTCGTTGATTAGCGGCATTCAGTAGGCGGGTTCTGGCGAATTCTTCATGGTCTTTCTCGTAAGCTTCTCGGCATTCTTGAGACAGTGACTTGAAGTTTGGGTCTGATCTGTCTGTGAAACGCCGTTTGGTTAGAAGCTGACGAGTTGCTTCCGAGATTCTTCTGTGTGCGTGGTTGGATGGCCTTGTTATTGCTTTGTCCTGTAGATCCTTGAGTACGTCGATTAGATTTTCATAATCTTGATCAATGTCCGTATTGGGATCTATTGCGACTGTGGCACTGAGCGTGTGCGCAGTGTTCGGGTCCAACTCTCTCTTTGGAAGCTTTCTTCGCTTGACCTGCTCGTATCTTGCGATATTGGTATTGAAGTGCAGGTGGCTGCGAAGTAGACGGTGGTCACTACCATTTGTGAATGATGGGAGCACCGACACATTCGTCACAAATTTTCCATTTCCAAGTATATGGTCGATTTCATGTTTGTGCTTCTGGTCGGGGCTGATGTGTGTCCATCGTCTATGCATTGGCTTTTTGAATTGCGAGTTCATGTGCCATAGACGATTTGATTCACAAAAGGTAGCTAATAATTCGCCACTTTCGTTTCTTGGTTCCATTGAATTTGTCCCAATGTATCGTTCCGTGTCTTTTCTTACACCCAATCTAGCGTTGAAGTCGCCTATAATGAGCTTGTACCTGCTACGGCAGGTTAGATAGGCGTCTTGAAGGCTGTCATAGAAGTCAGCGAGTTCCTCTGGATCGGTATCAGCGACAGGTGCGTACACCTGGAAGATGGTACAGCTGAGTTTCCTTCCTACTTGTAAAGTAAGGTAGCCGATCCTATGGTTGAGGAACTTGACTTCTATGATTTTTGGGAGGAGGGTGCTCTTAACGATAAAGCCGATCCCTCCTGACACGGAATTACTGTTCCGAGATCCTAAGAAAACTCCGGTCCCGTCTCGATGGGTTTTGTGCTCTTCTGCTTCTCGTTTTGTTTCTGATAGTCCGATGATATCGTACTTTATTCTTTTTGTTTCTTCGAGAAGTTCTGCTAGTCTGTTGTCGGATGCGACAGACCTGCAGTTGAAGGTGCACACTCTTAAATCGATTCTTCTTGTTTTGGGCCGCGTTTTCTTCTTTTCCTTTTCCGAGTGGTAGACTACCGGTATTCCGAGATTTGATCGCCTCTCCCGACTTACTTCTGAATCTACCGTATCAGAAGCAGAGGCCGAGTGCGGAAGACTGAGGCAGTTTGGTTTGCTGTTTTTAGCAATTATTGTGTGCCTGTTTACTCTATTATGACCTGCTAAGCCAGTGATAGAGCTACCGGGACAAAGAGTATTGGGCGCTACCTTCGACCCGATATGACACGTTTCTACCCATTGGCCAACTGAGACTCTGCCGGGGTGCCGAACTCTTTCGGATATGTAGAAGAGAGTCAGTTGTTGATCTTCTACGCCACGTAGAGGCTGAGTAAAATGTAGAAGCCTTGTTTTTTTTTAAATATTGTTTGAGTAGATTTTTGTCCAAGTTTCATTCCGATTCCACTGTTTTTGCCAACGCTATGGTGTTAGAAACCCATCCTATTATTTATTCCGAACAATGTTGTTGGTAAAGAATTGCAGCATTAGTTCCGGACATTTCTCTGCTGAAAATCATGTTTTGATGGAATTAAAGATGCTTGCTTGTCGATGCCCATGATCTGTTTTTCTAATGAACGACATAAGATGAGTTGTTAAAGCATGCAGTATTTGTAATTTAGCCTGCGAAAAAGAGTAACGGTCAGTGGATTTCAAGCTCTATAATTTTGTTGATGCCATAGTTCTGACTCGATTGAACTTTGTTGGAAAATGATAATTTGATTTCATGTGATTTATTGATAGTATGTCTAGAAATTGCTTTGACTCGAAGAGACAACGTTTTCCAATTGCCGCCTAGTTGAGCCTATCTCATGAGTAATGTCTCTGAGTCCTTTCACATCATTGCCGAATGATAGAAGTTCCCTTTTTCAGACTCCTTTACCCACTGAATTAATTTTTTAAATAAAGGTTCCTTCTCAGCAGTTTGAGTGTTTCGATGTGAAATAGGTGATGTTCCGGTGTTGATCAATCGTATGAGTTGCTGCAGCACTCATATGAAATCCTGAGGTCAGCCGACGATCTTTAAATGTTGCAGACTCTTCTAACGATTCTCCTAAATACTAGACTCATGTATATTGTGCTGAACCGAACTGCAGCCTTCTTCATACAAACGATTCTTGCGACTTTCTTCAAATTTCCAAGATATTTCATGTATATCAATTTTTTAGAAAAATGAAAAATTAGAAAGACGAATTGAAAAGGTTCCATGATTGTCATTTCCAATTAGCGATTCTACGGAAGATTCTATCTAGAAGATCCAAAAGATCCGGATAGTTTTTATGCTCTCTGTCGCTTATTGTGTCACTTTGAACGCCGATGTGCATTTTAAGAACTGTAAAAGTAAAATAAGTGATTTAAAAAATGAATCAGTGACTTTATTTTTGCAGAATTCAAAAGTATTCGAGGCTTAAAATGTAGAAGACGTTTTACCCTCCTTCATTGCTCAGTTTCGGTCCGATTATTTGAAAACTACCCGTTTTGTGCACTGTCCATCCATCTGGAACGCGCCTTACGACAATTTCCGTTCGACAGTGTCGTGAAATAGAGAAATCAGAACGGAACCTCTCGATATGCAAAACAAATTTTAGAGATGAGATTTTGAAGTGTACCATAATCTTGTATGTATAATACATTAAAAAAATTTCCTGAGGAATGGAATATTCCAGTCAGAGCTTCATTCCGCAATTATTAGGTCAAGTCAAAATGAGTGCATCACTTATTCTATTTTCTCTAGAATCTTCGAGAATTTTCTAGAGCAATCCATGTTGGGGGCATATGAGGGGCTGTGTTCTGGGTATTTTCACACAAATCATCAGCTCAATGGCTACTTGAAACAACTCTCCAGTTTAACTATCGCAAGAGCAAGACTGCCTGCTAGTTTAAAATGAGCATCGTTCTGGCTCTTCGACGAGATCAATAATTTGATGAGTACTGGCACTGTTATTCATTTAATAGCAGTTCGAGATTCCACAAATTCAAGAGTGGGGAGGTTGAATTCAACGATTCTCCACATAACGGACGTTGTAGGTGTCTTTCAAGCAATCTTGGACACTCTCGACATACCCCATCAATCGGGCTCACCACGATCTCGGATTCTCCTGAAAACAGCCGATTTGGGTACCCCATGTATTATCGACCTCCCAAAAGAAAATGGGAGCAGATGGACTTCAGCGGCTGAAACTTGGGGAATTCTGGAATTCCAACGCAAAAAGAGAGTTATACCCGAAGAAGGTACTTTTTTGCATCTGGTGGAACCGGGAAGGACCGGATCCCTGGGGATTTTTACAAACCAATACAACAGCCACAGCAAAAACTCTACTATAAGCAATTGACTACAGTAGCTGAAAAATCAAAGGAAAAATGGGTCGAGTTCACTTCCTCCATGACAACGTTCAATCATGTCTTGAAGATGACCCTTCCGAGAATTCAGGAGCTAGGCTGGACGACTCTACCCATCCACTGTACTTTCCGGAAAGGGCTCCCACTGATTACCACTTGTTCCGTTCCTTGAATCACTTGATGGATGGAAAGGAATTTCGAAATGAAGTTGGTCTCAAGACAAAGCGGCAATCTTTTTTTGATAGTAACCGCTTCAAGCTTCAAACTTCAACTGGGGCTTCAACCGAAACGGAATCGAAAGTCAGACGAATTCAAGACGAAGACGAAGACCGAAACGAAGAGTAGACGGGACGGTCATATGGGTAGAGTTTACTTTCACTCCTCATGCTCGTATGATATTTCCCCCACCTGTAGGGTAGGAAATCTACCCCCATCTGCATTTTTTCTCATGCTTCCTTTCCGTGATCCTTGCTACGTGGCATCATTGCGCATGGAAAATGTTAAAAATTGAATGCACATTTCTCGCGATAAATTGGTTTGTGAGTATTTCTGTACTGTATGGTTAGGGGATCTTTGAGCAAAGGTCATCATATTAGGTCTTCTCCTAAGCTTAGCATACCCCGTTTGTGACATAGGCTTAGTAAGGTCCTAGGGCAATGGCAATCCACTATGCCACTAAAATCTCATCTGAGCTTATGGGGGACTGATCTAAACTTATGGGGGTTGATCTAAACTTTTGTTTTGTGGCTTCACAACATTGCAGCTGGGGGGCGTTACCAGACTGTCAAGGGGGAGAAAACGTACAATTGCCGGTTAGTTCACATCCACCCCCCAACAGTTCACTATTGGCCCCCGATTAAGTCTGTGGGGGGCCATGGTAAACTCCACGACTAAAAAAAAGCAAAAGTACCATTTTCGCGAGTAAAATACAGGGCGATGGTGTGGGGGGGGGGGTTCTTTGGGGGGCCGTTCCCCACTTTGGGTGGTGATACTGTAGTGGGGGGGGGGTGATTTCATGCTTATCCCCGGTCATATTCCGTCTTTCGTGAAACCCTTAGTATCCCATTTCGAGGTTCAAAACTGAATAACCCGGGTAATATGACATTAATTTTAGTGTCGATCAGAACACGAACATTTCGAACCAGAGACCGCAATAATTCTCTTCATAATGAAAATGCCAGTTTGAAAAGGGTCGGCGAGTTATCTGGAGATATGTATGATCCGAGGACAGCTCTCTCAGATGGCACAGTTTTGAAAATACGAAGTCGGCCTCCTAATGTGATGGTCTTTTATACATACAATGGCTTACTTTCACATGTTTCCCGTGAATCGGGACGAGGCCTCCTGTACTTTTCTATGCGACGAGTTATCGCGTGCGCCTGTTTTTGCTCGGATTGTATGTCTGAAAAATTTTCGCTGTTCCAATTCCAATTTATGGAGAGGACTTCCTTCTGTCCTGCCTTGCCGTGAGGATCTCTAGTAATGCAGTTCCAGTTCGGTCAAAGGCAGGCTATTTTCGTTCTTAAAAATGAACAAGACATCGTGTTGTGAACTATTTATTGTTAATATTCTTTTTCTTTTTTCGTTGTCACTGAATTCTTTTTTTTTAGTTTAGTTTTTTTTTTGTTTTTTTTTTTTTGAAATATTAGAATTCAGTAACTTAGTTACACAACAAGGTTTTTGGCTAGAAATCAGAATTTGAGGAATATTGAGAAAAAATAGAACACGAGAACGTAAATTGAACAAAAAAATTGAAAAATATCACATAAAAAGCGAGAAAATTCTAAACGAATACCTGGAGTTTGGGCGCGGAACATTTTTTACATTTTTTTCAATTATCGCCGAAACATTTAAAAGAACAAGCTTTAAATTTGAGCTGAAAATAGCAAAAAAAAAGGAGCAAATTGTGATGGGGCCTTTTTAAAAGGGGGATTTATGAATTATTTATAAACTTTTTTTTTTGGTTCCAAAAGGGGCGGAGCCTAACCGAATTTGTGAAATTTTTTGAGTGGAGTGGGAAGAGTTTGAAAGTTTCTTTTGGGATTTTTAAAGGTTTTTTACAGAAAATTTAGAGAGAAATTAACAGAAATTAACAACTTTAGGCTGAAAATTTGAAGAAATGTTAAACATTAAACGTTTTTTTTTTTTATTTTTGTTTTTTTCAATTTTTTTGTTGGTTTTTCATAATTTTCAGCATTCAATAGGATATATGAAGTGAGTGGATTTGGTGAGTAGACACAAAAACTAGTACAAAACTTATACAATAAAAAAACTTAGAAAAAAGGTTGGTTTAATTGCTCATTGGGTCGAACTGAAGACGTCCGTACTTCTCATCGATGGGTACGGTATCTAGCCCGGCGTACAATTCCAGCTGATGGTCCAAGTTTGCTGAAAAACAAGAAAGTCTGACTAAAATCATCGTTAGATTGAATCTTTCAACATCCTTAAAAAAGCAGCCGGCGTCTCGTGGGTTGGCTCATAAGTGTCGTGTGGGTATTCTAACTAAAAGTGGGCTGGGGAGCGTACCGCTAGACGTTGCCGGCACGCCCCACAGCGTCTGATTGTCAGTATACCCTCACTCACAGTTGACCCATCGGACAAGGTAGAGAAGCAATTTCTCTGGCACAGTTTCAGAATCTATAAGCGATCTCAGATAAGGGCGGAAGAGCAAATCGTCAAATGGAAATGACGGATTTGGGAAGAAGCGTTCGTGCATTACTGAAAAACAAAATTTCAGCCTCTTATATAGAAAACTATACAAAACGTGGAGGCCTCAGCATTGCGGAGATTTTATTTCAGCATGCGTGCAAGTCTTGAAAGAGAAAAGACAGATGGAAACCATTACGCTATAAACAATGAAAATAAAACTCACATTTATCGATTGTTTTTCTATTCGCAAAGGAATTCATCTCCTTTTGCTCCTTATCAAAACTATCGAGGTTCGACGTCGGCGGCATAATTTTCTGCACTCCTACTGGCATAATCGGCTGCACTTCCTTGCTCTGCCACCTTACAGGCGTAATCAGCTCAATTCCGTCAGCTGTCTTCTGCACAGTCACTTTTAGATTGTCCGCTTGTTTCAGTCGATCTCTCACAAAGGGAGGCAAGAACGTGTAGGATTCAGCTTGAAACAGGCGCATTCCGCTGCAGCAAGGAGCCAGACAGAAGAACTCTTCGTCGATCAGATCCTTCCCTTGTGGACGGTTCCTTGATGTGATCTTCTTCTCATCGAAGAGTTCGCTGTCTGATGTCGTCGGATGATCTCGTTCGATCATTTCTTCCAGTGACATTGTTGGAAATACCTCCTGTTCTGTTGGAAGCTTCAGAGACTGCCTGACAGAGTTTGAGAACTGGTCCAAATTGAAATCAGTGATCTCTCCGTTTTGTTGGAAAGAAGCGATGAACTCCCATTTGTTCGGATAGTTTTGCGCGTACTCCGTAGGCAACATGGGCCTCGAGATCACCTCAGAGCACGACGGCTCCATATCGTCAGCATCGGAGGATGGTGGCTCAACGCAAGTTGAAGAGGCGCATGAGGAAGAAGTGGTGATGCCGGATTCCTGAGATGATTCCGATTCTACGTCTTCCAAGTCAGGCTCTGAAGTAGCTGACGACGTGGAAGCTTGTGCTTCCATCATCTCCGCCACTCTTCCATCGATCAAATTTATGATGGAGTCACTTTCCATAATATTCTGCACACGCCGTTCTACTTCTATACCTATTCGAGCTTCAATGATACGCAATGTGTCGTCAATGGACTTCAGACGGTTTGCCATCTGCAAATTAAAAAAATGAGAATCTGAAAGTGGATGTGTTAAATTGGATGCTAATAGTGTAATCAGCAAACTAGGAAAACATGGAAAGCGCGAAAACGGTCAATAGCTGCTAACAGTACTTGGAAATCAACAAGGATTACTGAAGAGGTCATCAGGATATGTAAAATTTCCATCAGTGCGATTCTGAATTCCCAAGCTGAATGATATGAGCAACTAGAAAAGAGATTGAGGAATTCTTCATAGCCATTGAATAATTGTCAAAAGCCGTCTGCAATGGGAAACGGGAATGTGCTTTCCTTAAAGTTGATGGAAGCGAAATGTCAGACGTCCTTCGCAGAACCAAATGTTCATAATTACCATGACAGCGGAGCCCTAACGACGTTCATTTGTTACCACTCCGGTAAGGAAGAAGCCTACTAGTGCTACTGATCATACTACGATTAAATAAACATCGATGTATGGAACAGATGCTTCGCATTAAGCGATTTCCGGTGCGGAATACGGAACAATTCTAACGTATATTGATTTATTTCCAACGATTTTCAGCCTAAGAGCACTTAATTAATATGTCGTCTAGCAAGCCTACCCTCCAATTAGCAGTCTCCGTATGTCTACTCATCTGCGTGTTTCTTTCTCAGACTTTACCGACGGAACGTACTACTGATCAAGCCATTCCTGGCATATGCATCGAATCTTTTTCAACTAATCCTTCCGACCAATTATGTAGATGGTGAAGACCATCATTCATACCCAGCCACTTCGACCTCCTCTCCGCTATCCGCCCCCCCCCCCACACACGCCCTATCGGTGTCACTAATCCTTCCATCTTTTTTAGAATTGTAACATAGCAGCAAAAGAAGATAGACACACGTAGTACTTATACAGTGTTCATCATATCGATCAAGAGAGAGAGAGGGAGGGAGGGCTGGGTGGGGGGGGGGCATGTTAGGTTTTCTCATTATAGGAAGAGTAGTACATAGTAGTGGCTGGCAAACAAGTGTGTGCTGCGCAACGAGCACAGTGTGCATAATGAGAGCAAATCAATGGAGGTCGAAGAACTGCCTCGTTGGCAGGGGGCAATCATTGTTTCATCTGGGGTATTACGAAAGAGGAGAGACGTGCCACGCGGCGGTTTCCGATGATTGGTTTCAGAATCTGCCAAAGAGATCTCACGTCAGCAATTAATGTACATAATAACTGTTTTGTGAAGGGAGCAGTTAGCTAGCTTAATGGAGCATGGCTAGACTACACCACCCATAATGAAACTCAATTGGAAGGAGGTATAAAATGGAGAAAAACAATGGAACTTTTTGAGCTTCCAATGTTGCTCCAGACTGTAAAATGAAGC
This sequence comes from Caenorhabditis inopinata, assembly GCA_003052745.1. NCBI lineage: Eukaryota > Metazoa > Nematoda > Chromadorea > Rhabditida > Rhabditidae > Caenorhabditis > Caenorhabditis inopinata. Next base: position 9,572,510 of record AP018152.1, on the reverse strand, counting down.
CTCCATAGACACATTGCGAAGTGTCGCTTTTACTAAATCAAAATTTGGTAGCTCAAAAGGACGTCACCGCCACAAATCGCGATCTGCCTTTAACTGGCGCGTTTCATGTTTCAGCATTGTAGATCGCATCAAAAACGTTGTTTGCCATTTAAAACGAACTGCTCGCCAGCTGAAGAGTTTCTTGTTGCGCCCATGTTCAAAATGCCGAATGCTTGATTAATGAAGTCATGATGAAAATGTGTTCTTCAAAACCATTAAATTGGTCTAGTCAGACTACAAGACTGGACACCGGACGGAAGGGTCCCGCCGGACTATAACTTCATTTTATGCTAATCTTGAAGCGTCCTCTCTTAAAAGAGAGCAACGCGTACATTTAGAGCCTGGCAATGATACCATAATACTATCGATAATTTCGGTTCATTCCTCGTGTCTAGTGGCACAAACAAATATTTTCGCGTTGGTTTGCTCAGTCAGTGCATTGCCCTTGAGAAAAAGAGAAACGAGCCAACAGCCGACATGGTTTTTTCTTTCAAATCCCGTTTCGATATTAACAGGTGACAGCTGTTCGATTGAGGAATTTGAATAGAGATAAGGGCAAGATGAAAGAGGGGAACAGCTGCCATCAATCCAGAAATGTTTCCTTAGAGCGTACTTGCAGAATGTTTCGAAAAGAAGGCGTGGGAGTCAGCTTCTCCGGAAACCACACTTTCCGCACTTAATTTATCTGGAAGGCTAACAAGGAAATCGTGATCAAGCGTGGGAAGCATCCAGTCGAAAAGGCAGAGTTATATAGTTTGGTGACGTAACGATTCCAGTCTGCAGACGATAATTCAATGCGATAATGATGTTGGAGCTTCTAATTGTTTAATAGCAATGAGACAAAAAGGTTTTGTGAGCATATACTTTGAACTATGTTGAAATTCAGATGACATCGAGTGGTTAAAAGCTGATTTTAAACTTTTTTTGATGACGCGGATTTTTGTTTTTTGAGTTTCAGATGACGTCGGGAGTTGTCACACATTGATAGAGCTAACAGTAAGTATTCAGAGCAACAAAGATTATTTGAGATCTAGATAACGTCGCATTCCCTTATCTATCATTGAAAGACATTTTGCATATCAGCAGATGAGCATTTTTCAAAGTTATAAAAGTGTAATTGGCATGAATGAACGGCAACAAAGAATCCGACATCACCGAATTATTTCGGATGATCAGCTAGCATCGAACAGCTCACCTACTTATTAATTTATTTGAGACCTTCACCTCTACTTTTGTTAACAAAATCAATTTTTTTGGCTTCCTCATCGGCTATAATTCATAATCACAGACAGATAGAAACAAGCTGAGAAAAATAGACGAAGAAAGAAGAATGATCGGAATGCGGAATGCGGAATGCGCGTAAAGGAGACGCGCGGAATAGAGAGAGAGAGAGAGATTGTCGAAGTTGATAAGAAAGTTTAAGATTTGAGAATCGGAATTTGGAAATCGAAATGACAAGCAATGAAGAACAGCGGAATAATATGAAATCGGTACTTACCATTTTCTCGAAGCGATACGAATTCTGCAAGCGGTCGGACATTTCGCGGCTCTTCTCAACCTGATGCTGATGCTTTTCACCTTTGCGAACAAAACGATCTAGTTGCATGACGGTTTTGGTAAGAGGGTCTTGACTGAAAAGAGAAACGTGTATATATATATATATATATATAAATAGAAAGTTTGGAATATTAACAAGAAATTAAATGATTGAAGAGTGGTGCAACGGAAGACGTTAAAGACGGCGAGGACTAGAAAATGAGAAAAAAGGGAGTCGATGAGAGCAGAAGGGCTGACGGAGAGAAACGCGATGCGTATAAACGAATGAGAGAGTGTGCCGCACGGAGACGTAGCATCCGACAGGCTCGCGAGAGAGTAGAACAGGTCAGTGAGCGCGCTAGACAACGAGCGAGCCTGGGCTAGAGATTGGTGTGGTCGATATATGAATGAATGCAAATACCGATATGTGGGGAGGGTTGTTGTGGGGAAGCAAACGGACCGAGCGAATGCAGAGGAGGAGAAGAGGCCGGGATAGGGCGACGCGGCAAACGCGCTGATAACAGGCAGCAGGAGGCAGCCGCCGCGGTCGGGTACTTGTGTGTATACGAATTGGCCCCTCTCTCGCCCAAACACCCGGGAGGAGAAGGGGAGGCAGGGTTACGCGGGGCGATATGGACGGGACGCAAAATTGGCATGCAACGAGTGTTGCGTAGTGCAGAATAGATAAGAGACACACAACATCTATCGGTAGCAACCCACCGGTTCTGCTAGGCGGGCACTATAATGTTTTATGAAGCAGCTTGTAGCTGAAATCGTAATAGTTGCAGAATACGGGCCGCCCATAGATTTGCCGATTGCACGAAAATGACGTAGTCGCAGTCGAATTTCAGATATTTATACAACGGTATTAATCTTAAATTTTCCCACCGAAACGTTCCTTTCTGCAGTTATGACTTCTGTACTGCTTGAAAATGGGGAAAATGGGAAGAATAGGTATGGAATGGTATTCAAGTGAGAATGTTCTCATTCACTGGGCATCTGGCGAAACGCCTCCGAGCAACTACTGTCCATACTGTCTATGCCAGTCCCTTAAGTCAGATATAAGAAAATTCGTTAATATAACGGAGAGCTGCCGCAGGAATATAAAACTTTGGCAATGTTAAAATGTGATAAGACCTGAAACACGCACACTGGGAAACAGAGCCGACCACAGGCGATGCTCATCATCAAAATGAAGAGCATCGTTTGAAAAATGTAGCGAATTGAATATACCTGCGAGTTATGTGAAGTTATGATTTAATAACAGCTATCAAATTAAACAGTTTTAAAGTAAGATCGATATAGTAACGGGGCCAATGTTCGAAAAAGGTGTGCATCTGCTTTGTGAGAAAAAACACCAATTCATCTATTTCGATGTTTCTCATTAAAAAATCCATCATAATGCCGCGTTCAAAATTGATTTCCAGGAGAAATTTCTTGGAAAAACGCTGTCCAAAGCTGCCATTTTTTCCAGATTTTCCGGAAACTGTCGCAACGAGTGTTATAATATACTCACGAACGTTCTCGAGATCTTCAACGATTTTTCCGTCAGAATCCATCATTTGAGGAGAAATATTCAAAAAAAACAGCCGAATATAGCGAAAAAAAAGTTTAAAAACATGAAAATTTTGCGTTAAAAGAGCCGTAAAGCGTGCGACGGTCGGTGGGTCGGTGGGTTCGTTGCGACAGTTTCCGGAAAATCTGGAAAAAAATGGCAGCTTTGGACAGCGTTTTTCCAGGAAATTTCTCCTGGAAATCAACTTTTAACGCGGTATTAAGGAGCTTAGAAAGCACTGAAATAGTTGTTAATGGTAAGCTAGATCTGAAATTCTTTCTGGCGCTTCTCCGCTTTTGTGCAGCGACTTCATGATACGTAGTTAAATCAGAAAGGTAGTTCTGCTAAGCATGGGTTTGGATAACTAGTAAAAGGAAAACCGAATTTCGTGTCATATCGTCATGTGTTACTGAAATTTCAGATAGACTGGAATAGTACCAAATTTCAATGAAGCGCCGCATTAAGTGAGACGGTTTGAACCGAATAATTAAAGAGTGCCATCAAAAAGATTCTGAATATAATAATAATAATAATAATACCTAGCCCCATCGGAATTGATTAGAAGTGGGACTGCAGTCCCACTTCGTACTGTAAAAGTCGCAACGATGATTCAGCCAGCCACAAAGAACGGAATGCAGAAAATAAAGGCGTCCAAGTCTCAAAATGAGAAAAGTGACGTTTGCCAACAATATTAGTCACTAATGCCTGACTCCCACAACGAAGTTAGATGTTGTTCGCAGGTAACACAAAGAGTTTCAATGGACGATGAATTTTAAAGGTGGCGCGGCTGCGGCTACAAAAAACGGTCATTTCTTGAAACGCCGTCGATTCGCGGAGCTAGTTTAAAACATCTGGAATTTTTATTGAACGTGAGGTAGAACGCGATTTCAGAAGGAAGAAAAAAGTTCTTCACGTGGAGACCAAACGTTACAAATAGGATGAAATGGGCAGGCTCTTCTGTACAAGCTTCTATCATCTCAAAAGTACGCAAGATCTAATCTAATCTAGATTGAGACGGTAGGCAGGTAGGCAGGCTTTAGCCAAAGGCGCTACCGTCAACACTGTATTACAATGTAATACCGTTGAAATTGAATTGAGCTACTTACTTACTAAGTAATTAAGTGAGTAAGCTCCTTGGGAATCGGAAGCGCTAAGGTTTTTGTGAAGCCAAATTCGCGGTGAAAGTTTCCATGCGCACTCAAATCGTGAGCCAATGTGCAGATACTAGACAGCTACTGCTAGAAAAGGCGCTGAAATGTGGAACGTCTACTGAGCACCTTACCCAACAACTACATACGTGAGTGAAAAGACGGTGGTGGGTCACTGTGCCAGAAGGTCATTTGACCACTCTGTGTATTACACAATATGAGACGTAATCTGCTAGAGGTAATGTGCATAGGAGAGATGACGCAAGGAAGACGTAAGAAAAAAGGATGGCAAAATTCTTCCATTGATTTATTACTGAGAAACGCAGTTATACATAAATAGTGAGCGAGTACTGTTTTTTTATAAGCCACAAAAGTGGGCGGAGCATTGAAAGAAGCTTGGTTTTAGAAGTTTTTCGATTTTATAATAAAAAAATGAAGGTCAAGCCTGCTTGGCGGTTTCGAAGTGTTTCAGACGAGCTCTCAATTTCACCGGCCGGTTCATCGCAACAACTTTCTCATTCCTATAAATATATTGTTTCGAAACTTGGCATCGAAACATTTAGTTGATTGAATGCGAAGTGCCGCCGCCGTAACCGGTTGGCCGGTGTCATGAATAGCATTAGAAGCGTTATGGGACGTCGTGTCAAGACCATGTTAAAGAGGTGGCAACACGTTTTACGGACAAACCACTGTGGCAAAGCTGAATGTTCGACGAGATCGTGGTGTGGGCATTCAATCGATTTTCCATATAATAAAGTTAGGGAAAAAGGGGAAATTTTTTGTGCGTTTCAAACTACACTTTTCCAATTAAACATAGGCTCACTCATATTTTTTGAATTACCTCGTTCTAGGTTGAGTTTAAAAAGGTTGTGCCGCAATTTGTATACATTTTGACGCACATAAGCGAACTTCAAAAATAAAGTTTCAAATAAATAACGGTATTTTTTTCTTATATGTATCAAAATTTATACAAAATTCGAATTGTTTCAACGGCAAAACCTTTTTAATTGAAGCTAGAACGAGATAATTCAAAAAATATGAGTGAGCCTATGTTTATTTGGTGGAGTGTACAAACTTCAGGGACTGCAAATCGGTTTTATCATCAAACTTTTCACCTCTCCCACCACCCCTATAAACAAATTTCCCAACCTATGCTCTATTAAACTATTTGCCTATGTCCATTTCATGCAATTCCAACGATCATTTTTGCTGAGGATGATGTCATGCGTTGCTATGTTTGTTTGCGTAGGCGGCTGGAGTGGAATGTCACGAAACACAAAAAATGGTGGGAAACCAAAGAATTAAAAGAAGTCATCATGAATCAAGAATGGTGTCACAAGGTACAGTATGAATTTTGATAATTACGTTTTTCTAGGGATTAGGGCAATGCATCATACAGACATCCGACGCGCAACATGTATTTGCTCAGAGCGCATTGGTGAGGGTAGCACTGCACCAACGTTTGGCATCTTGCCAATTACCCGTCTACCTGATACCCACTAGCTGTCCAACGCGTTTCTCTCTTCGGTCCCTTTCTGCACAGTAATAGTCGGTCGGCATATTTGCGGCACGCGGCATGAGCGGAATTTCATTCAGGTTTTTGTTGTTTGGGTCTTGACACGAAGCATCTGGAAAAAGATAAAAGCAGAAATTTATGATCGCGCACTAATACAGGCTGATACAAGCTGATAGAAATGCGTCAAGACAGACAATCAATCACACGATTTTTGATTATTTTGGATAAACAGACACTTCTTTCAGAAAACTGAGAGAGTACATTTACAAGTTTCTCAATGAACGGTTATTAGGGCATCGTACTGGCTACTGTACCCTTGCTGCATGGAAGTGAAATTGAGTCAAAGAATATTTTCTTAGAGTTCACTCATGAGACATCGACTTTCGCGAAGCTTCAAGCAAACTTTTCGATAATTTGTGCTGCACCAAGCATACCTACGACGAAATGAACCCAATGAGCTCAGCAGTTTACAGTATACAGCAAATAGTTTACAACAAACGCAGTATTATAAAGACGCTTAACAGACGGAGCACTGATTAAAATTCTTTCTAGCTGAAACATAATGACCTCACCACGAGAGGGTGGATGCTCGACGAATTTATCAAAATGTCCGTCTTTTCGCTCGTTTCTTATCATTTTTTATCGCATATATATACGCACATTTATCAGTAAAATTAGCTGAAATGAGTTGAGATTATAATAAATTCTTTTTATTTATTCAATTCCAACAGGAAAACACCGATAAATGGAAATCGTGACGAGACTATCATTTGCTAGCTCCAGGGCATTTGAGTCAGTGTCTCGACTACGTGGACGTCATAGCAGGCGACATTAGCGGCATGCGAATTTACTACCGTAGTCCTAGTGACTTCAAATTCGTCTTAGAAATTATTTGTAAATTTTGAGAATTTTTTCGTTGTTTCCTGGAGATTTTAATGGTTTTTTATTGAACATCATGAGGCATATTGGCTGGTGACCTGAAGCGAGGTGTCAAAAATGCAAATCTTTTCCAAAATTGGTAAAATAGCCATTGGGAAACCGATTAAGCAGAAATATCACGGCGAAATTTATATATTAAGTTGAAGTTATATAAAAAATAAACTAAATATTAAGAAAATCGTAAATATGTCTTCCAAATGAACACTTATAATTCGAAGGAAATCGAAAAATAATTTAAGGTTAGAGGCGCACGGATTATAACTTTTTTTTCGTGGCGAATTCGAAGAACGTGGCTGTCTCTGCTGTTTTTAGGCCGCAACTGTCACTCTCTCAGACGGCGGGAATAGAGCGCAATCGTCAAACCCACATTCAAGACGCTAAAGTTGGAAAAATGCAAAGAAGCATGTAATTATGAAAAACCGGAAAACGAAAAATGAAGCGGGAAGTGTCAACGAAACAAATCACTTTTCGTCCGCATCTTTTTCGCTTCTCGTCTGTGCTTCTCAATTTTGTGTGCTATTTCGTTCGGTTTTTGATTGAGATGCGTTGGCAATAAGGTGAAAACGGTGAGAGAAAACGAGTCGGAAAATGCTTTTATAATAATTCACTTTGAAAAATATAACACTTGGGAAAAAAATCTGGGTGTTGCTTTAAGCAAGTGCGCTCCATCGCACATTTGATTTTAGAAAGCTCAAAATACCTTTCTATACTACTGTAGCTGGCATTTTGTGCATTTGATTTGTTTCTGATTCCACCAAACAATTTGAGCTCTTCGTTCCCTATGATGTTAATTTTTGTTCTAATTTCATTTTATTTCTGTTTTTCTGAATTCGGAAAATGTTAGATTATTTGTATTACACAGAAAACTGTTCAGAAAGAAAAAAACATTCATGGGAACAAAGGCTCAAAAATTAAAATTCATTTTTTAAATGCCCTCGCTATATCTTTCGCTCTCCTTCTCTGCGACTCCTTTCTTTCTTCTGTGGAACTAGAGCGCATTTGCATTTCTCCCATGTTTTCCCATTTAATATATTCTTTCTAGTGCATCCTCTCATAATATTTGAAGAAAAGCTAATAATTTTTGGTCTTCTGTGAAAATGGATATTTTGGAATGGGTAGAAAAAGCAAAAAATATGCATAGCAGTCATCTCGACACCAAAATCAAGATTATTGGAGTGGTGAGAAAAAAAAACGACGATAAATGAAAACATTGAACAATTGCTTATTTTTAGATAGGAAAAGACTGTCCGGATCATGGAAAAGGAGATAATATTAATTGCTATTTAAGGGATAATATTTTTCCAGTGGCTGCCAGCGAAAACGAAACATGTTCGGTAAGACAAATTGCTGGAAATCAGAATTTTCAATTAAAAAATTGGAAAAGAAACTCTGATAATCCACATGCGATGCAAAACCTACGAAACTTTCAAATTCAGATCCGTGCCCACTACTCGGAAGACGAGCAAATCCTCTTTCTTGTCATGAACGGTGTTGATGACGCGGCAAATATCAGAAAATGTCTGAAAACAGACAAAAAGGAGACAAATTATTTCCAAGCGATGGCTGAAAGTGAATTAACTCAGCTGAGAATGCTCCACTTCCTGTTCATCTCTTGTCATTTCATTCTCATTTTTGAACAAACTTCAAGGATTGATTTGGAATTTATGAGATTATTAAAGATGGTCAATAAGATGAGGTGAGCATTCGTTTTACGAAATAATATTATTTTAACCGGCGTTTAGACGAAAATTCAGAAAAAAGAACATTATAAAATCTTCAATCTTTTAATTATACTATATACGCTGTTGCGCATTTTATTTTTAAAAAAATATTGAAAGTTTTATTTTTTTTAATGCTGTGAAAAGTTAATCAATGACAAAAATGCCATAAATTAAGCAAGGGCTTATATTGGAAAAAGTTGGGCATTCTTTAGATTTTTCTTCTAAATCTAAACACGGCGTGTCTAGTCGTAGTTTCATTCCAATTTAAGTAGTGTCACTTGTTTTAATTTTTTTTAGTGTTTGCGCAAATTCACGATATCTAATATTAAAATTTGCAATTTAAATGTATTAGACAAGAAGATAGCGAAGCGTTTCTCGATTATTGGCGTCTGAAAGTGTAAAATTTTAGCAAAATTATTAAATTGCATTTGCCCACGACGATTTCTCTGAAATCCCGAGCTCTGGTCGCTCAAAATATAAATTTTTCTTTCGAGTCATAAATTAGTTACCAGAAACTGACTGAATATATTCAATGGGAATATCACTCGAAAGGTGTTACATATCAAAGTTCGCTTTTCCCTCCGAAAAATGTATAACTTTCTTAATTTTATTTTAGAATGGAGCTTCGTCGAAAAGTTGATCAACGTCTGATCTCTGCTGGCCTTCGTGACAACTTTATAATTAGCGCATTGTTGCATTCAGAAGCAGAGGGAAGGATTGCTATTCCACGTCTCTTGATAGCTTTTCAAAGGAATAATATACGGCCTGATGTCAATGCCGCCAGGAAGGTAAATAAGTAAATTATTATCAGCTGGAAGTTTAAACCTTGTGAAAGAAAAACTGTGAGCTTTTTTCTATAAAATTTCAAATTCTATCACATTCAACAAACTTTGGCCATATTCGCGTGCTATTAAGAAATAAAATTTACCCAACAGCCTATCCAGATTCTCATAAACAAAGATTCAGTTTCATTCAATCAATGTGAAAAAATGAAATATCTGTCGAAGATAATTGTAAAACAATGTGCATACAATATGGACTGATTCTAATATTTATTAAAACGTCATTTACACGAATGTTCTCTGAAACTCCTGTCCTATAGGAATCGACGTATTAAAGAAATCAACGTCTAGGTCACAGTCACATCAGATAAACTCTTTCTAAAATTGAATATTCCGTAATGGCAGTAATCTTCTGGTTCTGAAACCTTGACAATTCAATGCTTTACGGGATTTCTTTTTTAAAATATATATTTGTCAAAAATTAACAACTAAATTTCAGCGTGAACTCTACGAAAAACTGGAGAAAAACCTCGACAGCCAATTCACCGAAATTCTGAAACTATACGATCTCATCGACACAGAAAGCTCCGCCCTCTGTCAGTTGAACGAGACGATTCCTATTGTTCATTTAATGAATCCAAAAAGTGTTAAGCGAGACATAGTCGGAGAAATGTTCGATGTCCTGATGGCTGAAGCAGAGGGTACCAAGTGTCATGGTAGTTATGGATTACCTAGTAATAACTCATTCATCAAATTTTTGGAAGATAATTTTCGGTCCGAAAAAAATGAAATATCATTGCAAAATGCTATAAGTGTGATGTCATGTCTTCAATGCATACTGGATGCCTCGATTGAGGATAAGCTCACAAATTTCTCATTAAAAAAAACGCCAATGCAAGTTTTCATTCGAAATATGTATTCTTATCATATGAACGTGGCCTGCAAGCTGTACACAGATGGTAAAAAGAGTATGTTCGGGTATCGACGAGTTGGAGCGTTCTTCAATAGAGATGTGGAGCCAGTCAAGGCTCGGAGCAAGGAGGAGCATTTGATTAGAGTGAGAGAAATATTTGAATTTTTTAAAAATCAGTGCATGCGTACTGTGGAACGTATTGCGTACTAATACTACCGGACCCAAGTTGGAATTTATAAGACCCGATTTATCCTCTTAAAGGTGTGAACACTTGGCTGTAATTATGTATTTTAAGTGATAGGCTGATTTGAAAAAAAAAGAAAACGGGTGAAGGTTGAATTACTTTTAAAATAAACAAATAGACGAAGGACAAATCTTTCATTCAACAGGGTAATTGTTGCATTTCGATTCAAACCAAAACACATTTTTTCATTCGTAATTAACAAACAATTTTAAGTTCACATTGGATTTTGGAGTATAGTTCAGATCGGATAACTAATAATTCTGTTTTGGTGCTGACGGGGACCTTTCGTCCTCGCGACAACTATGCCGATTGTTAGAGACTAATTTTTTTAATAGCTGAATGAGGAGTTATTCTACGAAATGTGTCCAAAATCTGATTCGTCATTCAAAAGCTGCTGTTAGAGTAGTTAAAATGTCAATTCAATTATTGCACATTTGCAAAGTTCGTTTCTAACAAGCAAACTCGAGCTTCATTATTAATTTTCCTATGTTTTCCAGTTCAACGAGGCAACTCACTTCATCGAATCAGTGGTTGGTATTAATTCGAAAGAGGCGGTTTCCATACTACAAACACGATGTAACGATATGTGGCAATCGGATATGCGTGCATGCGAGTCTATCTCTATGATGGGCCGCCCGTGTACTCGTAAGATTCATCCAACATTCGGCGATCCGACCGTCCCTGAAGTGCGTTGGACCGCCCACAATGCATCGAACACAATGGTTTCCACGTGTCTGTGCGGAAAGAAACAACTGCTCCGGCAAGAACCCTTTTCGGTTAAAGAGGCGAATTTTGATTTCTATGAATCTCCAGAATTCAAGTGTTGTAAGAGACTGTGGAGATATCAATTCAATTTGTATCAGGAGGATAATGAGGAGAAAGAGGTATGGTCTTAATGGAAATTTTGGTTCCTTAGGCCAATTTCATCTAACAATGCTCTCGTGGCACCCGATTTTTAGACATCCTTTTAAATTTTACATGTGGGGATACAGTGCGGTCAATATCTATAGGACCCCCCTCTAATTAACGTCTATCCGGAGAACGGAAAAAGATATCAAAATTCTGTAAGCGCCATTCGATTTCAAACACAAAAAAACCCCCGGGGCCAAAATTTCATGAAGATACCACTTTCCAGGATTCTGTAACAACAAAAAGGTGCATCTGCAAGTGGTCAATATCTATAGGACCCCCCTCATTTTCCGCTGTTTGCAGATAGGAGGTCCTCCGGAACTTTGATCTTTTTTTCCTGTTTTTGTTTTATTGCACGTTTTTCGGTTTTCTACAGTAATTTTACACTTCTAGAAACCTTCCCGCTTTTTGAAAAATCCCAAATACACTAAATTACACATTGAAAGACGTAGTTTATTGAAAACTGGAAAGGAATGGCAAGAAAAACATCAAAAATTAACAAAAATTCATTAAATAGTTTCTCCTCCATTGTTCAGGATCACTTCAATCAAACGATACGGCATTCTGGCGACCATATTCTTGAGAACAGCGCTGCTGATGAGGTCCCACTCCGATTTCACAGCTCTCTTTAGCTCGTGTACAGTGTTGTACTGACGACCATTGTGGTACACACGTCAAACCAAGTATCCCCAGACATTCTTGATGTGGTTCAGATCCGGACTGCAGGTGGGCCACTCCATCACATCGATCTTCTTGGCGGAAAACCAATCCATTGTAGACTTGCTGCGATGGGTTGATGCGTTATCTTCCTGGAAGGTGTGAGTACGGCGGCGGTTCTGGAAGAATGGAACGATAGTGTTCTGAAGGGTCAGCTGATACGAAGTGGACGTCTCGCGAGTAGTAATGAACTTGAGATCCAACTTCTTCTCGTCGCAGAATGCTCCCCAAACCATCAAACGTCCACCGCCGAAATTGTGCTTCAAGAAGTACTTCGGATCCTTCCGAAGATCTCTCCAGTGGCCTCTGTATCTCTTCAGTAGCCATCGAGAATGTCTGAGGATACTTGGTTCGACGTATGTACCGCAACGACCGTCTGTACAACACTGTACACGAGCTAAAGAGAGCTGTGAAATCGGAGTGGGACCTCATCAGCAGCGCTGTTCTCAAGAGTATGGTCGCCAGAATGCCGTATCGTTTGATTGAAGTGATCCTGAACAATGGAGGAGAAACTAGTTAATGAATTTTTGTTAGTTTTTGATGTTTTTCTTGCCATTCCTTTCCAGTTTTCAATAAACTACGTCTTTCAATGTGTAATTTAGTGTATTTGGGCTTTTTCAAAAAGCGGGAAGGTTTCTAGAAGTGTAAAATTACTGTAGAAAACCGAAAAACGTGCAATAAAACAAAAACAGGAAAAAAAGATCAAAGTTCCGGAGGACCTCCTATCTGCAAACAGCGGAAAATGAGGGGGGTCCTATAGATATTGACCACTTGCAGATGCACCTTTTTGTTGTTACAGAATCCTGAAAAGTGGTATCTTCATGAAATTTTGGCCCCGGGGGCTTTTTTGTGTTTGAAATCGAATGACGCTTACAGAATTTTGATATCTTCTTCCGTTCTCCGGATAGACCCTAATTAGAGGGGGGTCCTATAGATATTGACCGCACTGTAGTACGTTTTGTTATAATGCCGATGTTTAAATCCGCTAAGCAAAGTATTTATCTTTAATTTTACACCAAACACTAAAATGTATGCTGCACTCTAAAACGCCATTCATTTTCAGGATATAATGTGGGTAGATCGTGAATCAAACTCCCTCCGTGCCGCCAAAAAAGTTGCTCAGCGTGAAGACGAATTGGCCGCTTATGAGGAGAACGATCTGGATATTCCCGAAAGTCTTCTCGAGTCGAATTCTTCGTCATCTTCCACAGATGATATTAGGATCGACATTATGAGTTCCACGACGGCATCTTCCGATTCCGAAATGTACATTCGACCATCGAGTCGTTGGGACGAGACGAATATGGAAAAGGGTGAACGGCAAATCGCGGTGGAGCACGCAAGACGACTACAAAAATTGGAAAATTCTGGGAAATCTGAAGATTTTTTAACAGGCGTACCGAATTCATTATCAATTGGCAAGCTGCCAATTTTTGCGTCTTGGCATCTGACTGCTCTTGGGGATTCGAGTATTTATAGTCATGGGAGTGGTCTGAAAAATCAACCGAATTTCAAGTTGGAAGGAGACTATTTAAGTCCGGTTGTCGTCTTTTTGGATGTAAGTTGAATTTCGAAATTTTTCTAATAGCAACCAAAAAACAATTAATTTTCTGTTATTCTAAAAAAATTTCCATAATGCGCATTAACATGTTTTTGAGCAATTTGCCATATTCTAAAACGTAAAATTCGAAATGTTCTCTGTCAACTTTGAATTATTTTTTTCTAGGTTAACTACGACATCTGGAGTCGTGATCTGAATAAAATCCGTAGTGAGGATTTTAGTCGGAAATACGGAAAAGACAACAAGGATGAGCTGGCACGTGTCAAACTGTTCGTCGGCTTCGAATACGAATGCTCTCGTGGTCACCGCTTCTTTGTGGACCACAACGGAGAGCCATTAATATACTCGAAGGGATCCAACGTCATCAGAGAGTCTGCACAACGATGTGCCCTTGGTGACGTTCTAAAAGCGGATTTACCAATTCGGCGACCGTGTACCTGTAGAAAGCAACCATTGCAATCGGCACAACTTCAGAAGGTTCACGTGGTAACACCCAAAGCGCCGGTTCACATAACGGTAGACCCGAAAGTACTGATTCCGACGCATGAAGGAGTCTATGGAACTGGACAGGAGCCGTTGGAACTTCATCATTCAAAGTACGATAGTTTATAGCAAACAAATGAAACTTTTCAGAAAGTTGAAAAGAGGACGCAAGATTGTTAATTTTTTAACAATTCGGCAGCATTTTCCAGGAGTAAATACTAAATTTCTGAATAAGCGTGTGTCATAATTAGTACAAACGTGCTCTATTGAACTCTCCTGTTACAAACGGGCTTTGTTGAATATACTTCATCCACACAATTTTAATCGTTTCATAATTAAGTGGGAATGTTCCTCAAAAAATTTTCAACATTTTGTCGTAGAAAACATTAATTTAAAGCGTCAAATGTTTTGACGCTTCTTTAGAAAGTTCTTGTTACTGAATGAACGGATCACTTCATTATACTTCATTTTAAAACTCGAATTCTAAAATTTCGCTTTTCTTTACAGGTACTACATCCTGCACCTTCCTGTCGTCTACAGTGGGCCATCGGGTATATGGATGCCAGGAGATTATAATCCTGAAAAGCAGGGAACCTGGATGGGCGGAGCTATCAAAGTGACCTATAAGCCAGTGTTGTCCTTCAAGTGGTGATTGCAGTTCTGAGAGATAGTAGTTAATTTAATGATAATTATGGATGGTTACGTGTATTTCTTAATGTGTATGTTTTTAATATCAGAATTTTAAATAATAATTTGAAATTAAAGTGACTTAAATGAGTTGAAAAATATCGAATGTTAAGCAAGTAAAAGTAAAATTAAACAATTCGCTGTAGCCTCTTCTTTGAAAGCGCACTTTTTCCATTAGATGACTGTGGATGCGATGAATCGTGTTAGGCTTTCACGAAAGACGAAGACAAAAAGTCGTCTTTCGACTCGTCTTCTTTCGCCTTTCAGTTCGTCTGTCTTGTATTCGTCTTACGCAATAAACGCGAGTCTTGCGCAAGTCAAACGAACTCAAGACAAAGACGAGACGAGACGGCTGAAATTTCGTCCTAAAAACGTGCTTTTTGCGCACTTACTATTATATTTTCCTAGTATGCGCAAAAACTAGAAGTAGACGAAGCTCGTGGCGTCAATTTCTCGATTGCTCAGTTTTATTTTATTTTCGCTCCAGGACCCATAATTGTACTTCTTAAAGGTATTTTCATATCATATATGATAAATAATTAGGAATTACAGAAAATCGAAATTTTGAGATTTTTGGGGGTGCCCGTAAAATTATGTGGAGCACTGTACTAGTAAACGGACTGATGGTCCAATCCAATTAAGGACTTTCAATAGAAGTGCGCTCTGTTGAATAAATTATTTGGTAAAGTTGGAGGATGGCCGATAGAGCGCAGTCGCCGTTTTAGGTATTTCATTGCTCGTTTTATAAAATTTGCTTTTTATTTATCTCTTTTCTCTTTAGTTTCCCCATAAATTCAATAAAAACCGCAATATTTCGCTCAGAAAACCAACTTAAAAGTGGTACCATTAAATACATAATTTTTTTTCGAAAATTTTGAAGAAATAAAATAAAGATTCGAATTAGCTCCCTCGAGGCGAATTTTCAGTGATGCCGCCGCCGCCCGCTGTGACGACAAAATATCTCCTATCTTCACATCATTTTTCTTCTATTTTTTATAGTTTCACCACGGCCCGGGGAAACGTATCGCTTTTTTTGAAGTCTCTTTTTTTGTGAAATTCTTGCGCTAACTGAGCGTTGCCGCGGCAGATCGTATCACGCGGGAGTTACCTAGCCGATACTCAGCGAACGCGACATCAATCGCTACGCGGTCCACGTTAAGGAAAATTGCGCGTTCTTTATAAATCTTATTTTTGAAGAAACAAAATAAAAGTATTTCTCATAATCGTAATATGTGATCTCTCGTCAAATCGGTATCGGTCGTATTTCGTGGAATCCTTTCGTTAGTCTTTCAGTTAGTCTTGCGTTCGTCTTACGTCATCAATTTAAATACATATGTACCAACACAATGTCTATCTCTGAGTCAGACAAATTCTAGACGGCGGCGATCATAAGACGAGTCGGTCTTATTTCGTCTTTCGTGGAAGCTTTAATTCGTGTGGCGAAAAGTTTCAAAAATTAAACTTCAGCGAAAGTCAAGGGAATGTGGGGTAATTTCCAAAAATCGCCCCCCACCCTACAACCGCCCCCCACCATCGATAATAGCCCCCCAACCAACGTTATTCATTATCAAAATTGATGTGGGGGATAATTAGTGTTGGGGGGCTTCTATACGAAGTCGATATCCAATATTAATCCCCCCGCCAGTTGAAATGGGGGGTAATATTTGGATCCTAGGTAATCTACAATAATCAACCCCCAACAAACAGTACTATTCCCCCCCACCGGAAGATCCAGGAATGGTCCCCCGTCCAATATTTCCATGAGATTCAGACGAAATGAAATGAAAATATGAAAATGAAACTAGTTCATGATGCCACGTAAAAATTATGAAAACATTTTTTTAATTATGAAACAAATTTTTACAATTGTGAAAATTGTAAAAATTGGTGGAAAAAACTGACGTTATGGGAAGGGGTGGGGGGTCATTCCACAGTCTTCCACCGGGGGGTCACTCTTATATCAAGCGGGGGGGAATTATTGTATTATACCAATCTTCAAAAAATTCTATCGAATTCTAGACGATGACGATCATAAGACGAGTCGGTCTTATTTCGTCTTTCGTGGAAGCTTTAATTCGTGTGGCGAAAAGTTTCAAAAATTAAACTTCAGCGAAAGTCAAGGGAATGTGGGTTTAAAAATATGCACATGTTTCAAAAAGTCCGATAGAAGAAAGAATTTTCGAAAACAAATTTTCTGTGAAACAAAAGATCTCCTCCATACACTTGTTTGCCCGAGTGTTCAGATCGACCTTTCGATCTTTCTGACCGCGCGCCCGGACCCTGTTAGTCCAAAAACCGACTCTTCAAATATAGATACGAAAAAAGTGCGGAAAAAACTCATTTCCCTCGTCAAATTAGTGTTTTTCTCGCAAATTTGCACCATGCTCAGCACATTTTCCACATTTGGAGAAATTGAAAAACGGCTCAGATGTGTTATAATTTGGGAGGCCTTCGTGCCGTCGTCGTTGAAGCGCGTTTTTTGTTTTTTTTTTGGGTTTTTTTTTGGATTTCCACCAACCTCAGAATTTGCTAGCAGACACACTTTCCGAGCTCCTTTAAAGGACCAAGCAAGGCTAAACGAAAAAAAATAAATTCTTTTCTCCTTCAACTTTTCCAATTTTCATCAATTCCTCAATTAAATAAACTTCTTTACGGGAACCAAAAGCCCAACAAAAAAGTGAGCTTGGCAAAAGCAGTAGAGGCGTTTTTTAATCGTTTACTTGATCACAGACCAGTTGCTTTCTTCCAACATTGATATTTTGCGCATTTTGTTAGAGCCACGAGGCACGCCCACTTTTGAGTTTCATCTGGAAATGGGCGGAACGACCAGTGTGCACTCCAAAATGAAGGTTGATCCGTCATTTTCCCACGTCGGATGTTTTAAATTAGAAGTTTACAAAAAAAACTGGAACCCCTTTTCCGAGAGGAATACACGAGATGAAACTTGTTTCTCTCTAATTTTCAAAAGTTTTGCAAAAATTGATTTATTATCCCAAAATTCTGTGAAAATTGTGCTATTTTCGATTTCGATGTGTGCGTGATGTGAAGGGAGCCGCAAAATCTCGTAAATTATAGTGTTTCGGTTACTGTAGTCGAAAAGGAGAGAACCCGTGTCGCTCCGCCCACAATACGCAAACACTCTCATTATTTTGATAGTATTTAGAATGAACTTTTTAAAAATTTTTGATTTATAAAATATTTTAAAAAGTGAATCATACATTTCGTGTAGTCTTCTCAGACATGGTTTCTAGGTTTTCATTGTTTCTATTATCGCCGTAAAAAAGTTTCGACATTTTTTCGGGCCCGCGAAAATCGGGATTTGAATTTAGATGCTCCGCCCATTTCATCATCAGAGCGCATTTGCTATGCGTGATATATTTTTATCAGAAGAAACGAAAAAAAAAATAAATGACGCAAATTGATATATTTAAACACTCGAAGAAACGTGTTAAAAAATTCACGATTAATACAATTTCGTTCTTTTAATCCAGTTTAATTCTGAAAATTCAGAAGAAAAAATAAAAATTCAAAAAATATATCGCGCATAGCAAATGCGCTCTGATGATGAAATGGGCGGAGCCTCTAAATTCAAATCCCGATTTTCGCGGGCTCGAAAAAATGTCGAAACTTTTTTACGGCGATAATACAACCCTTCAAATATTTATTTCCTTGTCCGAGAGTATTACACCGTTTCATTATCAAAATATCATTTGGTTTCGGGTTTGTGGCGTACAGCATCTCATTATTTTGGCCTACTATGTTCACTTCAGAAAATTTCAGACAATTTTCAAACGAAAATTTCAGAAAGTGGGAGGTTTTTAGTCTGAATAATTGGATATCGTAGAGTTTTTCATTAATTTCGTTAAAATTTAAACAAATTGCAATCAATCTCAGTAAATAACGCGATTTTCGTAGTACACCAGAAAACTCGCTCTATTGATAAAATAATTGAATGATTGCGAAAAAAAGTGTGAGCCACCGTACCACTGTTTCAACTGATGTCTTCTGGATTGGTTCACGCCTTATCCAAATTATGATGTCGAACAAATATAATTTGATAATAGGTCCTCCAAAAAACATTTTAAACAGATTTTTAAAAAAACTTTGTCCGAGGAGAGGACACGATATCTTCAATTTTCATTCAAAAACTTCCAATTTTGCCTGAAAAATTGAATAATTTTTGCTTTTTAGCGATCATATTTCATCTTTCAGCATCCGTGACGATGCACCTCTTGAACTACAGTAATCTAGGCAAGCTACAGCTTACAGCGTTTAGGGTTCAATTTTTTCACCCGCCCCCCCCCCGTGGAAAATGAAACTTCAACGCCCAAAGTACGCAAACGCGAATGAGAAAATAGGAAAAAGCAAGTTATCATCTCGAAAATATCTCCACCACCCCCCCCCCAGCAGCCCTCACCAAACTAATCCACCCGCTCGTTCTCTTCCCAATTTTTATTTCACTTTGGTGCTCCTCATGTCTTCTTGCACTTTCTGCTCCGCGGAACCCGCAATGGAGCGAAACGGGCAAAAATAGACGAAAAACGCCAATCAAATGTGTTCAATTACGTGGAACTCCGGCGCTTCGCCCATTCGCTCTTCCGCCGGTCTCAGAAAATCCGTTTAATTATTTTTAAGGAGGCTCGTCCATAAAAATGGGTGAATGACTCGTGGCCTAGCTAGGTACGTCACTAAGCACAAATGAAAAATGGAAAAATAATTGAAAAAAATAGAATGAAAGAATGCCTATAAAACTGCACAGCGTGTTGATTAAAATGACTAAAAACGTAGTAGTAATCACTATTTTACTTCTATTATAGCTCCAAATTCTTCTAGCTTTAAATCCGTCTGAAACATTTTGGCGGAAGTTTTAAATCTTGTCTGCTTGGGGAATAAATATAGCGCCGCATTCAAGACGGTGTAATAACTTCAAATCGAAAGATATTTTTCTGAAAATCAACCAACATGTTTTGTCGGGTTATTGCCCGGTTTGTAGACCAAAGACATCAAAATCTTCAAAGCCAAAGTCATTTTTGACCTGCCGATTTTCTTGATCTACATGTTGCAGTTGGCGCCATGGGCGCGATACTGACGTGTTTTTGGACTCAGGGCGGGCGGCGCAAGAAAACACAAAGGAGGAAGTTTTTGTTTTTATAAGTTACCTGAGTTTTAGTCCTTGATTTTAGGATTTTTGCAGTTGCCTTTTATTTTTCTCTGTTCGTTGACTGCGTTTTTTTTAAGTGAGGAGTCAACTTACAACTGTTTGATAAACAACAACAATAATTATAGAATTAACAGTTTTCGAATCTTCCTCCTTTCGCTTTGATGATTGCTTGAAGTCTGATGACTGTCTGAAATCTTTTCGGGTAAGAGTCGACGATGGTACGGAGGTAGTCAACGTCTAAATTGTCGCATGCAGCTGTCAGAACGATCTTCAGGGCTCCCGAATTCGGATAATTTTTCGTGGATACGGTTGGGTCAAATATATCCCTCACAGCAAAATCCATTGGATTGAGGAAGCTGCCCATTGATCCTTAGTGATAAAATCGGAGAAATTGGCTTCGTACCACTGTTGAGTGAGTTTTGCGGTGTGAGCCGGCGCTCCGTTCTGCTGATATGTCCAATCACCACCCACGAAGTAGGATTTGACCACGGCAACACCTCCGAATCTTCTTGATATAGTATTCCTTGTTGACATTGGCTCCAACATCAACAAAAACCAGTGGCGTCTTCCTATCAGAGCACAGCGGCCGAGTGAGACGTTTTATTTAGAATGTTTCCTTTCATAATCGACAGTTAAAATCCGGTTGTTTTGGCCGTTCTTATTCGCTTCTACAGTGAACAATTTCTCATCTGTGAACAGCGTCTTTAGAAGTTGAATACCTCCGTACCATCGTCGACTCTTTTCCGAAGAGACTTCAAGCTATCATCAAAGCAAAAGGAGGAAGATTCGAAAACTGTTAATTCTATAATTTTTTTTGTTGTTCAATTAACATTTTGGTTGATTTTCAGAAAAAAATGTTTCGTTATTACACCGTCTTGAATGCAGCGCTATATTTATTCCGCACCCTGCATTTTATAGCTTCAGATATGCTCCAGAATCTCTAGAAGTTTCTTTATCAAGAACATTTCTAAACGTAAAATCCCACGACACTTCAGTGAAGTCTTAATGGCAGTTTAATTCCAGACTAAATTACGAATATTTTTGAAATGTCTGTCCGCACTCCTTTAAACTTTTTGAAGGAATGAGATGAATTATAATGTCAACGAGACTTACTAACCGGCCAACCCGGGTTGCTCACGGGCTGACCACTGGGCAATGAAATTTGACAAAACAGCATGTGAAAATAATGAGAAAAGATCGCACATCGAAGAAATTGATAAGTTGTAATCCTATCTCTGAATTAATGTGAGGTCTATTAATGATATTTATCACGTCAATCCAACATATTTGGGGCGTAAGAAAGTTGCAGAGCTCTTTTCGGTCTCTTGCTCCAAAAGGATTCCGAAACGCTAGACTAAAATTGATTCGGATGCGATGAAAAGCGCTAATTCTATCATCACGAGCACATACTTTGTGACTAAATTTGCATTTATTTTTAGACTTTCAGAATCGCTCAAATTGATAAAAACATAATCAAATCGGTACCATCGTTTCGATCAGCCTGGATCTTTCTATGTTTCTTCACCGCGTGCTACAATCGACGTTTAAAGTTATCAAATTACTTTTTTTCGCTTAAATTCCGCCAACCGCTTTCAGACATTATTGTTGTAGCAGTTGTTTTATTAGGTTGAACACAAGGTTATGTCGTTTTTTAACCTTCAACTTTAAATGACCATAACTTTTTTTTTAATCAAATTTATTAATCGAAATAAAAACCATTAGAATCAATACATTTTTGCCAACGAGAAACAAGTTTCTTAATGCCGGTAGCGTTAAAGTCCGGGTTTCTGGAAGAGACGAACTCATTGAAGGCATTTTCGGCATCGTCTTGGCTTTTGAAGCATTTCTCACGAAGGAAGTTGTCGAGGAGCTTGAAAAAGTGGTAATCGGTGGGCGAGAGGTTCGGTGAGTATGGTGGATGAGGCAGAGTCCCATAGCCTAATTCGTTCAGCTTTTGCAAGGTCGGTTTGTCCGAGCATTATTTTGAAGATGAATTGGTCCCTCTTTGTTGATCCATGCTGGGCACATACGTCGTAACTTCTGATGCATTTGGTCAATTTGGTGACAGCACTTTTCTGCTGTAATTGTTTCACCCGAATTTAGGAAGCTGTGGTGAATGAGACCGGCTGCAGACCACCAAACAGTCACCATAACCTTTTTTTGGTGGATTTTCGGCTTCGGAAAGTGTTTGAGAGTCTCATCACGATCCAACCACTGCGCGGAACGTTGTCGGTTGTCGTAGAGGATCCACTTTTCATCACAAGTTACGATCCGGTCAAGAAACGGCTCATTTTTGTTGCGTAAAAGAGGAGCGGACGACACCTCAAAACGACGATTTTTTTTGATTTTCGTCTAATTCATGTGGCACCCATTTGTCGAACTTTTTTGATTTGCCTATTTGCTTCAGATGAACAACGACTGTTGATTGGTCAACGTCGAGTTCTTCGGCAACTTCTCGTGTTGATTTGCGAAGATCGGCTTCGATTAAGGCTCTCAATTGATCGTTATCAATCACAGACTGCCGGCCGTCACGATCTTCATCTTCGAGGCTCTCGTCACCGCTACGGAATTTTTTGAACCACCGTTGTGCGTACGTTTATTAGTGGTTTCTTGGCCAAATGCATCGTTGATATCGCGAGTTGTCTCGACAGAGTTTCGGCCTAGTTTGAACTGGAACAAGAAAATCGTTCGAATTTGCCTTTTATCCATGCTTTTTTGAAATGCTATAAAAAGTTACATAATTATTTCAAGGAAAAATAAATAAGACGAGTAGATAGAGCGAATTACGCTCTTCAAAATGATATATAACACGACCACAGATAACCAAACATTTTATTCAAAAATGTTTCACAAAAGTAAACAACATAAAAACGACATAACTTTGTGTTCAACCTAATAGGAATTTCGGATTTTTAATTTGAAAAACATATTTGAAATCTCTGATGGAACACCTTCCCTCCAATAACTTCGATTCTTGCATTGAAAACTCTGAAATTTTTCGTATGGAATTCCCCGTGTTAGAAGTGTGTGGATAATTTCAATCTTATTTTAGCAAAAGACTTTCCAAAAACTGTTTCTAGTTCTTAGTTTTTTGAGAAGACTACGCTACCACCGCTGGCCCATCTATCCAGAAAGAAAACAAGCTCCACTGCTAACTTTACAGGTCCACTTTTATGGTGAATATTTCGCACAGCGGCTCGTCCCTTATACTAAAAAAAAATCAATTGTTCGTTACCATTGGTGTTTGCGTACTTTCAGCAGTATGAGACACGCCCACTTTCATTTTTTAACCATCGCACTGGGCTTTCGTCGTCCTTTCTTGCAAAACAATTCCTGAATTACCTTCTTTTCTTTTAGAATCGAGTTTTCCGTGAGAATGAGATAGCTGCAGCGGTTATTCATCCAGATAAGAAACCGCGCTCTATGGCTAAATTTACAATTCATTTTCTAGCCCGTTGCAATTGATGTTTGCGTATTCTCGAGGAACGCTTTTATTTTTGAATTTCCCTCTCCTTTCTTGAAATAAAGTTTATAAAGTTAGTTCGCAAACATAAATGCTCATTTAAATATTTTTAAATTCTCGTAGTTCTCACGGAAAATACAATTTTTTCGAAAACGTTAAGAAGTCTTAGAATTACATTCTGCGCGATGAAATGCAATTGTGTGGCGTTTTCCGAGGGAAGTACACAGATGTTTTTTAGTTCTTGACTGGGAATCAGGCGAATTAAAATAATAGAATCCAATAAAATACGTGATTACTGTGATGCAAATGCTCAATTTTTTGTACAGTTTCTCGTCAATCACAATTATTTTTAATGTAGAATCATTAAATTCTATGCTTAAATTTCTGTAAATCGGAAAGTTTTTAATCACAGGTTGCGCCAAAAGTAAGGAAATACATTTAAAGTGATGTAACATTAAAAAAACGCCAGTTCCATCATGAAAATGTAGATTTAATTATTAACTGAAACGAGTATAAACGAGAAGTTCAGTTTCCCTCCGTTCTTCGCTGCACCTTTGAGACTCTTGGAAGAACGCCTCTACTGTGACACAGAGGTATTTTGGATATACTTAACTTATCCCATTCCTCCCAGAAACTTTTCTTCAATGACTCCGAATTGGGACGTTAGCGACAGCACCCCAAACAGAATAGTGGAGCGAATTCAAATCCGGTGGTGAAGCTGGTCATTGAGAGCTGTTGATGACACGAGGAAAATTGGCTGAGCATCATGCTTCGACGATTCTTGCGAGGTGGAGCAGAGTTTTGCTGGAAAGTCCTAACCGGGTTTACGAAATCTTATTTTGCCTACAGAAGCTCCCGCTTCTTCAAAATCTTCTTTGCTGATTGATCGATGAGTAGCATCTTAACATTGGAAATGGTTGCTCCAAACCGCGACTTTCTGTACATAGATGAGAAGATCTGTTGATCATCCATTTGCTTCCTTCCTTGTCGTGGCTAGATCTTGATGGTTTTGAGTCAAATTCAACTTCCATAGAGAAAACTTCTTCACCAGTGAACCACATCTTCAAATTTTAATTTTTGAGAATGCCAGCAAGTGGAGCTTCACACTTCTGCATTTGAGCCAGCTTATTCTTTTCCGATAAAACTGCGGCTTTTCGAACGCAAAGCGGTGCCAGTCGAAGCTCTTTTTTCTTGCGATTCTGCAAACTTATCTTTCTCATGATACGGTGCACATTTCATACGAACTCGTTCTCTGGGAGTCTTGATTTTCGTCGAAGTGATGGAACTGCGAGGTCTTCCGATTTTTGAATAGTTTTCGACGGTCCTCCAAGCTGTTGTTTGAGAGATATGTATCAAGAGTCCTTCCGATGCAATGTGGGACTATTCTTCTCATAACCATTTTGAGAATCATATCACGGTGTACAGAATTAGCTACCATACCTGTAAAAATGAAGTTGTCGACTAGAAAATTTGGGAACATGGTAATTGAAGAATTCTGAAATAAATAAAATAAAAATAGAGGCACAAAAATGCGCTAATGCTCTATTTCTTGCGCGAATACCGTGTTACCATACTTTTGGCGCACCGGGTATTAACACTAAAACTGACCATTTTTCTGTGGAATTCCCAAAGTCAAAGATTTCATTCAAAATCCTATAATCCTTTTTATCATCATTCAGTTATATAAGTCACATTTTTTATTCCATTTCAATTCCGTGCTCCGCGTTCCGCTTTCCATATTCCACAGGAATGTTTACTCCGTATTCCGAGTTCCGTGAGAAAGTTTTTTTGAGATAATAATTTCATTTTGATAGAGAAGCAAGTTGAACAAGTTTCAACTCCTTCAGCATTCTCAGAATCTGAAAGAATAGCAGACATAAGTGGATTAGAAGTACTTCCCAAAGTGAACAGCCTATTGCAGGGAACTTGCACAAGATATCGCTTTCTAGTAAAGATGTAGCAGTATTTAAATTTTAAGAAAAACAGCGTTCATTTCGAAATTCCGTATTCCGCGGAACTTTTTATCTCATAGTCCGTATTCAATTTGCAAAATCTGATTCCATATTCTGTTTTTCGAAATTTGGATGAAACAATTCTCATTCTGCGAGCATCTTCATCGAGCAGGGAAGTATAAAAGTTTGCAGTTTTTATTTGGAAAAGTTAATTCCTCAAAAAAATGGTTTCATTTTTGTAGCTGCACACTTTTTCAGCTGCTCACGAAATGGTTTCGAGGATTCAAAGAAAACTTTGATTCGTTGCGAGACCCATACAACTGTAGAGGCACAAATTCTAGTTACAAACGTGTTTTATGGGCGTGGTCTGTGCCATGTGCCTTGTCACGGACCTGACTTTAAGTGTGTCTTGGTTATCCCTTTTCTCGTTTTCAGCTTCTGTGATTTGTGCTCTTGTCGCTTCCGTCACCATGAGTATATTCCCTTTTCGTAGAGTATTCTTCACCCCTTTCCAGATTAACTCATTAACTTTTCTTCACTCGAGCCCCTATTAATTACCGCATTTCTCAAGGACACCATGGTTTGAGGAGAAACCTGAGTAGAGGAGAGACGAGAGCCGAAGAAAACGCTGTAATTGACGAGCAGCTGCACAAATAGTTTCAAATTTAGCATTTAAAAACAATCATTCTCCTTTTTCTGAAATCCGACACGCCTCAAAGTGTTGGCAGTCTCATAACACGTCTAATTACGCCATGTGCTTGTAATCGTCTCGGAAAACGTCACGCGAACGGCTATTATTAGGCCAGCGCAAATTCTCGGTTATGCAATTCTCAACAAATAATCGTTTCTCAAAATAACCACGGTGATTATCGAAATTCGTTTTGCAAGAATGGAGTTTTCCGAGAGGACTACACGCATTTCTTGAATTTTTGTTTTTCCATTAGCATTTGTGTACAAACGTTTTGCACGATGTTGCATGAGCGGAAATGGAAAGAAATGAAGGTGGGTGTGCGTCGGACTTCCGGAAAATACGTTAACACCAATTACCATATGACCAACTAGAAATAGATTCGTAGAGTTAGCGGTGGAGCGCGTTTCCTTCTTCTGGACACAACGCCACAGTGGATTTCAAAGAAAAAAAAAGTGAAATCTTATTTTTAAAAAATGAAAGCACAAATGAAAATGAAAGTGGGCGTGGTCTGGCTACGATCAGAGTGTGCAAACGCTGACTAGTAAAGTTAGCGGTGGAGCGTATTTTCTTTCCGAAATTTCCGAATAACCCAAAAATAACGATGGTTTTTCAAAAGCGTTGATTTTCATTGACTGAAATGAAGTTACAGTAGCATTTCAATGAAATTTTAAGAATTTTCAGTCCAAGGAAAATGATCAAATATGAAAAGGGAGCTTCTTATTCGAAAGCACGCGACAACGCCAGGAATTTCGACATTTTACTCAACCCTTCCGCTCGTCTACTAATACGTCCTCCGCGCAACACCTACTCAAATTTCGTGGCGAGACGACACACTCGTGGGGAAATCCGGTTTCTTCTCAATTTCCTTTGGGCTCAAATTTCAATTTTGGCAAATTTGTTCGAGAGAAAACCACGTAAGGACGTTTGTTTTTCTCGTGAAATCCAGTGTGTCGTTTCGAAAGCATTTCGAGAAATTTTTCGAGAAATTACTTCGAAAAATTCTCGAAAATGTTCCGAAAAATTCTCGAGAAATGTTTCTCGTTGATTTCTCGAAAAATTTCAAAAATTCTCGAAAAAAAGAACATTTCGATGAAAAATAATAATAAACTAGTTCGAGCGACACTCCGAAATAACGCAAAGCGCGGTGTTTATCGTATTTCCGTTCAAATCATTTTTCGTGATTTCTCGAAAAATTCTTCGAGGATTTTTCGAGAAATTTCCAAAACATTTTTCGAGAAATTCTCGAAAAACGTCGAAAATGTTCGAAAAATTTTCGAAAAATCAACGAGAAAAATTCTTCGAGAATTTTTCGAAAATTTTTCGAAAAACGCATTTTTCGAGAAATAATTTTTCGAAACGACACACTGGTGAAATCTGACATTTTGTTACTTGAAAACACTGAAATATCCATATGATGACGTCTCATTTCAAAATGTTCCCTTCAAAATGAGTTTTTTTTTTCAAAAAAAAATCCAAAAAACACGCACACAATAATATTTTTTACCCGTTTCATTTTTCCGGCTCTTTTTTTCTGCCGCCGCAGTTTCAGTTTTATTCGGATAATGAAAACGCGCCCCACCGATAATTTTACAAATCCATTTGTATTTCATCATGTGGCAATTGATGTTTGCGTATTTTCAGCGAAAACGAGACACCCCCCCCCCAACAAGCTCAATCTTTTAAATTTCCGCCCGTTTCTCGCTACGTTCAAAGATTGTATCAAAGATAGTACGCAAACACGAACGTGCAAACATACCATTAGAAAAAAATGTGTGTAGTTTAATCGGAAAAGTCGATTCTTGTGAAAAGTGTTGAAATTCGATATCCACTCAGAAAGTTTCATGAATCACATTTTCCGAGAGGAGTACTCGGGCGGACTTTAAAACGGGAGTCACCAAAGAGGGATGTTCTTCTCAAACCAAGCTTCTTCATTGTTTATGGTACGGCTTCCACGAAAGACGAAACAAATCGGGCGTCTTTCGTGGAATCCTTTCGTCTCGTCTTGAATTCGTCTTACGTCGTCAATTAAAATACATTTCTACCAAAACAATATCTGTCTCTACGTCAGACGAATTCTAGACGATGACGAAGACGAGACAAGACTGTCTTATTTCGTCTTTCGTCGAAGCCTTACTTCGGATGTCTTCGCGGTGCAAATCTATGGACTTTCAGGGGCCAATGAAATTATGCTGTATTGAATAACTAAGTTGACCTAACATTTTCTGCAATTTCACCTTGTAACGGGGCAATTTATGAACGAAGGTTTATGTTCATCTGATGACGCGAAGAAATACGGAAAGTTTAGCATTCTGGACGCGGATCACAGCTTACCATGCCTTGCAATCTTGGTCTTCTTGGGTGTCCGGCCTATGCACCCATATAGTTAAGTGGTTTCATTGGATTAAGGCATCCACGAAAGACGAAACAAATCGGGCGAAGCAAATCTTTCGTGGAATCCTTTCGTCTCATCTTCTTTCGTCTTACGTCGTCAATTAAAATACATGTGTACCAAAGTAATGTCTATCTCTACGTCAGACGAATTCTAGACGAAGAAGAAGACGAGAATGGACGGTCTTATTTCGTTTTCCGTGGAAGCCTTACTTCGGATGTCTTCGCGGTGAAAATCTCATTTGCGTTGTTCCGTGAGGGTCATTCTAAAACATTGAATTTAAGAATTCTTTTCTGAAAAAGCGCCAGAAGATATTTTAATCCTGATTCATTTCTTTAAGATGCGACATTTTCAATTCTAGATTTTTGTCTTCTATTCTGAGAGCACGAAACATTTCTTCTATTAATGTGCTGATCTCACTTAATAACTTTTATTATATACATATATACATCGTTGCGTACTGTGGATAATGAATAATGCATAGCGAATAGCGAATTGCAAATTTATAAGGCGCTAGTTGTGTTTGTCGGTGTTTCTGCAATCCGAGAACTGAAAGAAATGCTCTTTGTTCCGCTGAAAGCAAAAAAAAGACTCAAAATTTGGTCCACTTTATGTTGCTGCTCGGCTACGTTACGTTATGACTGCCTGGAAACGTGTGAAACAGCTCATTCTTATTGGCTGCTTCTTACATTGTCCACGATAAAGTAAACCACTGAAAGATCACCATAATCCACCAAACTTGTGCCTCACATTAGCTTTTCGCCGGATTTAGCTGCACTTTTACTCTCTGGAGGTAGACACCAGGTTAAGACTTCCACGAATGACGAAATAAGACCGTCTCGTCTCGTCTTCGGCTTTGTCTTGAATTCGTCTGACGCAGAGATAGACATTGTGTTTGTCAAGTAAAATACATTGTGTACACTGTACACATTCTTCTTTGTTTCCTTGGCCGCCGAATCAGCATGAACAATGATCTGAAAGCAGAAATTGGCAGAAGAAGAAGATGTGCGTGGGCCGCGATGAACACCATCAAGGAAGCAGCACATCTGGTCAGCGACAAGAAGATCCGTTCACATCTCTTTGATACAACCGTCCTACCAGCACTTTGTTACGGACCGAGACCTGGGCAGATAACAAAACATCGGACCTGCTCATCACTCGGACTCAACGAGCACTGGAACGGACTCTGCTGTGAACCAACCGCCGCGAACAGTTCGACAAAGGCCTCAGAAGCTCCGACCTCCGACAACAATCCGGAATCCAAGATGCCGTCACCTACATCCGACGAGCAAAGCATCGTTGGGCCGGGCATGTTGTAAGAAGACAAGACGATCGTTGGGCAACAAGATCAACCTTCTGGTACCCACGGGACGTGAAAAGAACTCGGCCGTCCCGCCACACGCTGGAGTGACGCGTTCAAGTCACTCAACACTCCACAATAACATTGGGCCCAAGCCGCCCAAGACCGAAACCGATGGAAAACATGTGCCCGCCGCTGGGATGACTCCTAGCCGACTACGGGCGTCTAAGTATCTAAGTAAGTAAGTAAGTGCACATTCATTTTAATTGACGATGTAAGACGAATGCAAGACGAATTGAAAGACGAACGAAGACGAGACGAAAGATGACTTTTGGTTTTTGTCTTTCGTGGAAGTCTCACACAAGGTGGTATGGACAAACCCGAACCGAGCTTGCGGCCGCTCATAGTTCCTTTCAAAATTACAGCTAATGTTTGAAACTGATTTTAACGTTTTGATCTAGGCGAGCTCTATGAGTTTATGTAATCCATAAGGCTCCCAGACAGTACAGTGTTGAAATAGAACCAATAAAATGGCTCCGAAATCCTTTTCCACGGCTATTTCAAATTTGGCCTATGGTTGATGTTTAAAGTATTTCATTTAATATTTACTCAAATCTACAGTTTCTCGTCTTTTTCGAGTCTTAAATTTCACTTTTTAAACATTCCTGAAAGTCATGGCTCATCTGAGGCGTCAAGTTTAGAGAGCAGTTGGATCAACCTCTAAGCCGGCGCGATTTCAGATGGTCAGGGGCAATGGAGGAAAAGAAACAAACCGCATTTCACCCGCCTCAGGCAAATCACGCCCGCGGAATTACCAATGTAGCGTGGCTCTCAAAATATCAATTTGGCTATAAGCAAGCGTTCCCCCATTCTTCAGGCGTTGAAATAACCAATATTTGCTTTAGAAAACAATTTCTTTTTGCCCGTTCTTTTTCCGTTCGTTCCATTAATGTGGAAAAGCTGACTGATTCATTGTCATCCCATTTCGCGTGCGTATTTCCTTATTTTCGTATGCACTAAGCTTATTTAAGCTATTCTGAAATTCCCATTTATTCGTTTGTCTCCGCCCACAAATGTATTTGGCGCTTTTTACGACCATTATTCTTTCTATTTCCTCATTTCCTCGAAAGTGAATGGAACTTAGCATACAGTTTTCTTGTGAAGAGAAGCAGATAGTCAGAGTCGCCCAACTTCTCTGCGTCTCTTCTGATCTTCGTCATGTTCATCAGAGCGCGCTTTGTAAGCGTTGAAAAAAATGGATATCTTTAGATTTGTGGAAAATTTTCAAAAAGTGAAGCAAACTTTCTGAAAGCATTGAAATTGGACTGACTAAGCAGAAATGTTGAGAAGCATTCTGGAAACTTCTGAAAATCGTTTTGGCTGAAATCGTCTGAAATTAATTGTATTCAAACTTGATAATTTAATATGTATATTCAACAAAATTGAATTCATTTTATAGTATTTAACTATTTTTTCAGATTTTCTACTAATTTAAACAAATTTCAGTCATTTTTTATTTCGCTGAAAATTTAAGGTCATTTTTTTAAATCTAATATTTGATCAAATCTAACATTTATCAAAAACGCTCGTTTTTTTCATTTTATCAGCATTAAAAAATGTTAAAATTGGTAATGGGCAAGGTGCGCCAGCGTTAACTTGTTACATACTACTTTCACCCCAGAATTTTTTGGACTCCTCGAGAAAAAAAAACGTTTTTCTTTTCAGAATTCATTAAACATCCTCATTTTATACCGAAAACTGATATTTATTATTCGTGAAATTGCGTGTTATGCTACGTTTAAACGGGAATCTTGGTGTGAAGCTAACTATAAGAAAAAAACAACATCAACGATGTGTGCGTCAATTTTCAGATTTTCGAAAAGAAAAACACGCGCGGTGTTGACTTTTCCGAACCACATTTCTGATTCACCGACATCCTAGACGAGTATGTCACTTTGAATCAAGAAAACCACAAATTTCAGCCATTAATTTGAGGATTTCAAGGCATTTTGAGAGAGTATAAAATGTGTTCTCTTTTTTAACATTTGATTTCAGAATTTCAAGAAAATCTATAGTTTTTAACCTAATTTCCGCTTTTTCTTTTTTTCTTTGACTTTCCCGTTTTCAGTGTACAAGTGCGCTCTGTACAAGTGCGATTCCACAAATTTCATATTTTTCTGACAGTTTCTTGTTGAAAACTTGAAAAAATGAATGTGTTTCTGAAACTGGTGAACCTGAAACCGAAATGCGAAAACGTGAAGAACACTAAAGAACTCACTCGCATTGTGTTCTGTGACGTTTGATTTCTGCAGCAGAGAAACCAGGAACAGAACTGTCGTCAGGTCTGGTGCTTATGGTGAGCACGCGATTTGCCCAATATAGAAATTCCCAAAAGAAAACCCTCAAGTATGAGCCAACGCTTCACTAGAAAAGAGGCAATATGCCAAACTTCAGGCACTGATACCTGAGATGATACACCCCCCCCCACCTCTGTCCAACTACAGAGTGGGGAATAAATATAGCGCTGCATTCAAGATGGTAAAACAACTTCAAATCGCAACATTTTTTTCTTAATTTTTCTGAAAACCAAAATGTTTATTAAAGAACAAAAAAATTTTAGAATTAACAGTTTTCCAATCTTCCTCCTTTCGCTTTAATGATTGCCTGAAGTCTCTTCGGGCATGAGTCGACAACGGCACGGACGTAGTCAACGATGACTTTGGCTCCAACAGGGAATACTATGTATATCGAGAAAATTCTTGAGGCAACGCTGGCTCACACCGCAAAACTCACTCAGCAGTGTTGGTGAGAAGCCAATTTCCCGATTTTATCACTAACAGTAAGGATCAATGGGCAGCTTCGAGCCCAGACCTCAATCCAATAGATTTTGTTGTGTGGGAGATAGTTGACACAACAAGTATCCACGAAAAATTATCCGAAGTTGGGAGCCCTGAAGATCGCTCTGACAGCTGCATGCGACAATTTAGCTGTTAACTACCCCTCCGTGCCATCGTCGACTCTTACCCGAAGAGACTTCAGACAGTCATCAGACTTCAAGCAATCATCAAAGGGAAAGGAGGAAGATTCGAAAACTGTTAATGCTATAATCTTTTTTGTTGTTTATTAAACATTTTGGTTGATTTTCAGTAAAATACATTTCGATTTGAAGTTATTACACCGTCTTGAATGCGGCGCTATATTTATTCCCCACACTGAAATTATACTAAAGCATGAATAGTTTTCAAAATACTCAAAAAACGGCAACGAAACAAGATGTCCCACCCGATTTAACTCTCATATTAATAAAACTATTCAAATTAATTGAAAAACTGCTGCAACTATTGAAAAATAGGTTATTTTCATCACTTTTATTGAGGGGCCCGATCCGGACGACCCATTGCTGACCCGACACTCCTCCCCCACCAGGCTATTACTTCTTTTTTCAATTGTAACATTTTAGGCTCACTCAAACTTGCAAATGATCTCGGCTTCATTCAACCGATTCACGTTAGACGCCGTAATGTCGGCAGAGTGAAATGACGTCTAAGGTCCGATTGTTTTGCGGCGTCTAGCTAGAATCTCATGAAGTACACATAACGTTTTATAAGTCAGCGCTATGAAACACAACAAGCAATTTGTGAGCTTGATCGAGCAAAACCATTGAAATTGAAACAAGTTTTGACGGGTTGCCCGTGGTGCCCCGCCCGAATTGTGCTAGGCGGCGACTAGGCACTTTTGTTTTGCTATTTTTTGGTCTTATTCAAAAAAAAGGTTTGTGACAGATATGCAGTCATTCTTTTAGCAGAAATTGCTCAAGTTTTTGTTCGAGCTCAGCGTCTCCTGCTGTCGGTCCCCGCTGGGGGGTGCCCGACGCATTCATAACCCAGCAAGGACAACGTTTTCAACTCTATTGTTCACCAATATTCTCCTCCTCATCTTCCTTTTGGTTTTCTCTCTCTGTCTGTCTCTCTCTCTCTTTCTTTCTGTCTCTCTCTCTCTCTGTCTGTTGTCTCTCTTTCTCTCTTTCTTTCGTTCTCTATGTCTCTCTCTTTCTCTCTGTCTCTCTCTCCCTCTCTTCCTTTTTCTTTGCATCTTTATATGCATAGTTTTAATTGCAGGTGACAATATTTCCCAACTGAAGAAACCTGTCGTAACGACACTCCAAATTTCAGCTGCGGGATGCAACAGCCTACAGTAACCATGAGAGTTCCGCGAGCTGTGAAAGCGTCTTCCTCGTTTCATTAGCTCATTGTCGGGTTTCATGAAGACAGGTTTAGTAGTTGGACATCACAACGAAAGACCTAAAATAATAACATTTCATCTAATAATGTTACGATATCCAGAGTATTGGGCAACGTTTCTGAATGCACTGTGACGTAGAATTACGGTGACCGCGGTCTAGCAGAAAACCCACAAGGCTAAACAATTTAAAAGAAGAGCTACTTCTTGGTCGGTGATGGTGCTGATCCTAAGTTTCTAGGCCGCGGCCGTTGATTTCTAGACCAGAACTATGCTGTTCATTGGTTACGGAAGAGAAAGTTATGAATGTTCTAGGCCACAGAAATAATTGGAAAATATTTTTTGATTATTTTCAGTATAAAATATTTCGAAAAAATGACAAACTATGAAGTTACAATAAATAACAAAACGGAACATGAGAAATACGTCATTCGACACTCTGAAAATAAGAAATTGGTGTGGCTAGAATCTTCAGAACCACGTGAGGTTTGAATCATTGCGAGAGTATAAAGTAGTCTTTTTTGTTTTTCAGACAGTCGGTCCAAGTGACCAATTTCAGCTTTTTACTTTCTTATTGTACACGAAAAACCTAAGAAAACCTACCTAAAATGCAAAATTTCGTTTCAAAAATTGAGAATCTATCAGAAACTCTGAAATTCAGAATATCATCAGTAGTATTGTGCAATAAGAGAGATTTTATGGCAATTTTAGAATATTTTAAGAATAAAAATGAAAATTCAAATCAAAACTTTCTTTTAAGCATCTATAATTCTATTTTTTTTGTCTTTCTGTGTGTACGTATATCAGGATTTCTGAAAAAACGAAAATAGATTTTCTGAAGTATTTCAATTGTCGAAAAATGTTTACACTATCGTATAAACAGTTGGATTTAAAGAGCCAACGTTTTGAAATATTTACACAAGACATAAACGTGCTCTACCGCTTAGTGTCTACTGACCGATGAGTTTTCTGAGTTTTAGACTAGTTTCAGAGGAAGTAAAAAAACAGAAATTGATCACTTGGACTGATTGTCTGAAAAACAGAAAAGACTACTTTATACTCTCGCAATGATTCAAACCTCACGTGGTTCTGAAGATTCTAGCCACACCAATTTCTTATTTTCAGAGTGTCGAATGACGTATTTCTCATGTTCCGTTTTGTTATTTATTGGAATTCAATAGTTTGTCATTTTTTCAAATTATTTATTACTGAAAATGTTCAAAAAATATTTCTAAACTATTTTTGTGGCCTAGAACATTCTTAACTTTTTCTTCCGTAATCAATGAATTGCATAGTTCTGGTTTAGAAATCAACGGCCGTGTTTTTTGGAATTTTTACTAGGCCACAGCCATCGTAAAATATCCAGGATTTTCGAGCGGTTTGCAATTAAGTTTTGCTTCGAATATTGGTAACGAGCCACACCTCGCTATCATACTTGATTTATGACGTCTACCCTTGGCAAACTTAAAATATCAAAAGCGAAAAGTGTGGTTTCAGAACATAGTTTAGCCCTTCCAGAAAGTGCAACCAAAACATTATCAACGCGGTAGGGTGGAGTGTCGTTGCGACGTCCAACTATAGAACCTGTTTTCATGAAAACTTGAAGCGGGGCTGCGACCCTACAATTTTCTTTGTATTCGAGCACCCAGAAGTTCCGTCTATGAAATTGTCCAGATTTGAAACTCTGCGGTAGTTTAATGAAATTTTGTTTTTTGAATTTAGAATAAAGAAATCGCAATAAACTA
This sequence comes from Caenorhabditis inopinata, assembly GCA_003052745.1. Classification (NCBI taxonomy): domain Eukaryota; kingdom Metazoa; phylum Nematoda; class Chromadorea; order Rhabditida; family Rhabditidae; genus Caenorhabditis; species Caenorhabditis inopinata. The sequence goes on along the minus strand of AP018152.1, from coordinate 9,536,820 downwards.
GATTTGCACTAGTCTCTTCCTGATTACTGTCATGATATTCTGAATAGAATTGTGCACTAACGATGACTTGACGACATCTCAGTGTAAGCTTGCAACCTGAGCAACTTGACAGTAGAAGAACACGAATACTTTTTTGAAAGGTGTCTTTAAAAAGGATTAGTCATCTCAGATCTGTTCCCGACGATGAGCAAAGCTTGGGAGACGTGGGATACTGTATCTATGTTCTTATTTCCAATTCATTGACATGCGGTTTTGCGTAAGATATTGAGCAAAGCGTGTGTGCACACAAAATTCCACACTTCACTGAATTTCATTGAAACCGTCGTCCTTTTGCAAATCATACGATAAATATGTCCATTAGAATCGCAAAATGTCGGAGCTAAGCGTCTTGCCTGGAAACTGGGCACGATTTCAGTTATTTAAACATGAATTTCTCTGAAAGATAATAGTTAAAAAGATAATTGTCTTCAAAATTGTCTCAAAATCAGAGTTTTTCTTCAAAAAAAAAAGAGGAAAACCCCGGAAAAATACTAAAAGAATGCTCGAAACATATGTTCGCTCGTTTAACACCTAAACATTTTCATATTTTTATGATTTTTATGATCGGATTCGAAAACGTTCCGATGTGTAACATTTTGAATTCTTGAAGCTTTCAAGTGTTTGCCACGCAGTTCGAAGAAATGCGCTGGAAAAGTGCGTCCAAGAAAACGTGGCTGTCTGCTTTGTTCCTGCAAAAGGGCATCATCGCGTTGCTTTTTTTTAGTTATGCTTTCATAGGAAAGTGTCTTTCAGCGCTTTCTGCCTGTCCGTGCGGTCTTCTGCAAATGCATTAATCTGCAAAATCTTTTGTTTTCCACGAGGAGTACACGAATGAAACGGTCTCGAATATTTTTTCTCGTTGTTTCTATTGAGCGGATTCCGAAACAGGATTTTCGTAAAATACGAAAATAGAAAGACGGATGAACGGACGAATGCCTATTTTGTCGGTGCGTCTTAATGCCAGCTAATCAGTTATCTGCCTACAGTAATCCTTTGTTTTCAACAATATAAGAGAGCCCGGCTCATTGCATTTGGGTAAAAAATAAACTAGTGTTTTCCGCTTTTTTTTCTCTCTCTAATCTATCATCTACACTTTTTTGGGGTTGGGGGGGATGGAGAGTTGTGGTTATTTTACGAGTATGGATCCAATATCCGGCTGAGTGATGGCGCGGCTCTCCCCATTCTTCTTTAACTCTATATCTATTCATCCATTTGCCAGCTCTTTTCCTTTTCCCTCTCCTTTAAGGCATCTTTATTTCATGTTCGAGTAATCTGACTTAAAATGGACTTAGAGAACTGCTTTTCGCGTTTAACGGGTTGGAATTCCCCAAGTGTTTTATTCCTTTTTTTGCTGTTGCTCAATATAACTCACGGGCGGACATATAGAATCATTTTTTAAAGCTCAGCTTTGGCGGCTTTCAAAGGTGTAGTGGATCCCGTTACGTTAGCTATTATCCATCCGCGAGGTCGTGAGCTTTCGTTTAAAGGAGCAACGAATTAATTGTTTGGGTCTCGTTAGGGGTATAGCGCGTTAAATTGTAACAAAAATTGTTTTCTTAAATTGTTAAATTGTTTTCTTACAATTTAACGCGCTATCCCCTATTGAGACCCAAACAATTAATTCATTGCGCCTTTAAACGAAGGCTCACGTCCTCGCGGATGGATAATAAGTGTCGACTAGATTAAAAGTGTATGATACGAATTGGTGCCAATACCATTTACCAGGAAATCCCCGAGTCTCGCAACGACACTCCGCTGCGCGCGTGTCGTTGCGATGTCTGTTTAGCCAGCAGTTTGAGTGGAATTTTGTTTTTCTTTTGTCGACCCTTAGCTAACTCAATGCGAACAGCTATGTCTCGGAAGCCACAGAAATAAGCGGTTTCAAAAGAAAATTTGATTTTCCACCGACTTCTTTGACACGCGACACTGTGTTGACACGCGACACGTCTCAGACCCTTGTGTCCAGATTTTAATAGGCAGAACAGTAGGCAAAGCGTGAGATTAAGTACTGATTTGGGCAACATGCTCCATGCGCAGATACTGGGCACAGACACCGCTTGCAAAGATTTTGACAGTGAAAACATTGGGCAAATTGCCCAATTGTCCTAAAAGCCACTAAAAGAGAGCCCTGTAAAATTGCTGAAAACAGTTCAGCCGACTTTAATACTTCTAAATTTAGGAAAAATATGGAAAAGCACATCGCTGGCAAATTTTGGATTTTCAGTCAAATGTTGAAGCCTGCGATTTTTCGATTTTCAGCTCTTCAAAATTTTCTTCTGAATTTCAGCAACTTTCATCATTTTAAAGATGCCTTTGAGCCTTGCTTCACCCGTTTCTCTGCGTCTCTCGCACTAATTTTTTATTCAAAACCGGCTCTTCCCTCCGAATTCACGTCACTTATATTCATCTCTTTTTGTAGTTTGTTGTATGTGCTCAAAATGGTTAGTCGCATTTTATTTTGTGTTCTCATCGTTTTAATTGCTTTCAAATAATTCATAAAAGAGCATGAAAGGGGCGGAGCCTAACGAAAGTTGAAATTTTATGCTGAAAATGTATTCAAGCTGATTTTGCAATTTTTCGAAAAATTTTTACGCTTTGCAAAATTTTTCTAAGCATTTTCTGCGAATTAGAGGCTGAAATTTTGCTTTAAAATTGTAAGAAACTTTTAAAAATGCTGAAAATGGTTTAATAGGCTGCATAGTTCGAATTTTCCTGAAATTTTGAACTGAAATGTCTGAAAATTTTTGTTCGACAATAAACTTTAACTATTATCCTAATTTCAGAGCTTCTTTAGATCATTTTCTCGCAAATTTCCAGTCGGTTGAATCATTTTAAGCAGCTTGTCACGATGAAAATCGAGGAAATTCATACTTTGATTACTGTGGCCTGGAAAATCATCGGCCACCACTATTTGATCTAAAAATGATTTGTGAGGTCGAGGATTTCCTAAGCCACAAGCATATAAACTTCCTCTCTGTAATTGTGTTTTCAAGGTTTCACACTGTTTTCTTTGAAACTAATTTTGAGCATCTAAAGCATTTTGTAACGTTTTTGTAACTCTCAAGATTTGGCACCGTGAAAGATGAATTAAGAACGTCGGAGAGTGCTTACTAGGAAGCAAATCTGATTGAAAAACCTCAAAAAACTTCCGTTTTTTAAACGAATTCTGACTAGATTCGAGCTCGAGACTCGCGGACTTCTCGTGAATAAGTGGAGCCCTCTTATCCTCCAAGTGTCCACATGGATCCGTCCGCGTGTCCTATTTCGTTTTTCTTTCCGAATATTCCTTTTCTGTCTGTCCAACAAGGAAAACATTTTTAAGTCCTCTTATATCCCTACTCCAGTGAATGACTTTCAGATCTCCCGTCAGCCCGCCCGCCCGCCCTTCCTAACCCGAGACCCCTCTTTGGAAGGTCTCTCACAGTGATTCGAAATTCGACGCTTCCTTTTTTTGACATTTTCTATTGCACAGCTATGCACATCATCGGTTCCCACGCCTCCTTTTTGTAATCTTCTTCCGTATTCTTATGGGTTGAATGCATGATGCCAGGAGTCTCCTGCCGAAGTGCACAAAAGTCAGTGTTAAAGGTACGGTATCGTGAGGTTTTATGTAAGGTAGACAGCAAACGGTGTTTGCATCAAACTAAGCATCTTACTTGACGACAGTTCATTATTGGCGAAGTCGCTGATACCAACAATTAGGCCACCCATCTTCAACGAGAAACCCACTGGAATAGTCATTGTATTCGTTAAATTTTTGAGCGTATTGTGTGGAATGGAATTTGCAATCGAATTATTTATGAATCAGCATTTTCAAACCATTAACTGTATTTTGCTTAACTTATAGTGAGGCAACTAACCCCCCCTTCTTTGTTTGTTGAAGTTAGATTGGACATCTCATTTCTGCATGAGGATATGCGTAGGATGTTGTGCCCGTGGTGTATGCAGACTAAGCGCCAGAATTGGAGGCAGTTTTATTTAAAATATCTTACGACGAAACCAAAGAGGAATTCAGTTGGGCGCACTTGCATTAACCCTGATTCCGATTTCCGGTCTCTCTCTCTCTCTCTCTCTCTCTCTCTCTCTCTCTCTCTCTCTCTCTCTCGCTTTCTTTCTTTCTCTCGTTTCTTCGTTTTTATTGATGCTCTTCGAAAAGCAAAAGTGCAATAAAAAACTATCTTTCGCCAACCCATTTTCATTTTCCGTGAATAATATTCGGCCCGCCGACCCATACTGCAAACTACCGGTGAATGGTGCATAGATCATGAAAATCAGTATTTCCTTTTCAGGTTCTACCTGTGTACTCCTCGAGAACAGCTCTAATTCACGATATTGTCCTCGTGGAGTACACAAGTGCGATACACAGCCTGCGTTTCAATTTCAATGACAGATTGCGCCTGAATGCCATCACTGTCGAAATTCTAGTCTCTAAAACGGGGAATTTGCAATCCGTTGGAAATATGAATAAACAATGAGCGGTTGTAGTCTACTCTCTGATCTGAAAAAAAAACAGTAGCCACGAGCATATCCGGCTCCTTTATATGTAAATTTCAAGGTTTCAAACTATAATTTGCAGTTCAAACACACGTGAAAGCTGTAATTCACTTGTCACCCGTCTTGATGAATAGGTCGGAAAAGGGGCGGAGTCGGAGCGCAAACTGCGAATTTGGAAAACGTTTTGCTGACTCAATTTATGCTTCTTTTTGAAAACCTCCGCTTGTATTTTTTTTTGGAAATGAAATACTTTTCTGTATTTTATTTCTTTTTGTACTTTGCAGAGAAATTAAATTATTTTGGAAGAAAAGAGAAAAATCTGAACTTTTGCTTTTCAAAAGAATTCAGAGTTGGCGATACTCTGCAATTCTTTTCACTAAATAAATGTATTTTTTATTCAGACAAACAGACAGATGCTTCATTTTATAGCCCGTGTGCACTTGTACGCTGTACCGTAATCAGTTGTTGGGCAGGTTGCCGAAGAACTGTTCACAACCGCTCCATAGCTGCGCACTAGCTGCTCACTAGCTCCGATGTTCACAATTGCCCACTAGCTGTCAGTTAACCTTGTACCCACGCAGATATGCAAGCTCCCAGCCTAGAAGCTGTGCTCCAAGTTACGCGAAGTCACTTTACTGTACCATTCCTTAAAACTTCTGTTTTGTCTGGAGCTCTGAGAATACCATAACTCTTTTCAATTGAAGAACAAAAAAGCCTTAATCTGGGAGTAACTGGTAACTAATTATTCTTTAATTTAATTTTTCCACCACCTGAAATTTGCATAATTTTTTTCGAAACTCATGCAGAGCAAGTGGAATGTCCTCCTATCGGTTTGTCTCGTTGTCCGAAGGATCAAAGCTTCCGTGAAGGATCAAAGATTCTTGTTGTATTCCCGTTGATTCATTCACTTTCCCACCTTTATATTTTTGTGTCATATATATATATATTTTCCGGCAATATTTGTCAGGTGTTGCCAAATGTCCAACTGTTGTGTTCTTTTCTCACGTTTTTCAACATTTTGTGTGTGAGCGAGAGAGGGTGTGTGCACTTCATCTCTCTTCGACCTCCCACCATCTATCATGGCTTATTAAAGAGCCCGTCAATCACACTTTGTTTCATCTCAGTTGATCTTTTACCGTTATTTATAAGCTAACGAGGATGAATGGTGACGTCTAATATTGCGTAACAATAACGAGCGGCCAAACTATCTTGAAACAATTTCATAGAAATGAAGCCCCGCCAATCTTTCAATGAAGGCGGCTGCGGAGCTCTTCATGACTGATGTTGACGAGTGACGACAGTGTCAGATGCGCCAGATGACGTGCCATTTGTTCCATTTTTTGGTTCGGTCTACTACGAAGGCCCACACTTGAAGTTAACTGTGCTCTCCTAAAAATGCGTCCCCAGGTATGCCTAACAAGAAAATTGTGCAATTTTCCAGCATAGAAACAATGTTTCCGCCCAATAATCACCCCCCCCCCCATCTCCATTTCCGTCGCTCTTTTATCTCCATAATTTTCATGTCATACGGCAAAAAAGTGGAAGTGGGCGGTGCCTAAGAGTGCGTCTCACGTTTCTTTCAAGTGTTGAAGGACCCCACCCTTTTGTTTTCTTCTTCCGCTTTCTTCTGACGGAGGTTCAAGCAAAAATGCGCTTCTCAACTTGACATGAGAATTAACAGTTTCCAGTCACCGCTTGAAAGAAATGCGCTGAAATTTCCAGTAGTAGCTCTTCTCTTCTTCCATAGCAAATGCGCGAAGAATCTGGAACTTTGGTCTAAAGTGATTTCGGAAAATTGGCATCGAATTACTTTTTTCAAAGCAATTTTCGGAACATGTTGACTTTGAAATTCCCTGCTAAGCAAGCTGAGTTCCATGGAATTTCGAGAGATTGAATAGGCTGAAAATGACTTTTCCAGATGGAAAACTCATTTCTGGAAACCTATTTAAGGAGCAAAACGCGTTATCGTTTTCGATTTGAACAACAATTTTTGCAATTCCTTTATTTATTTTTAGTTTTTATTTGTTATTTTTTCGAATTAAAAACTTTCCTGAATTAAAAAAAATTTTTACTCTTTGCCCGTTTTATTTCCATTCTTTGTAAATGCCACTTTAATTATTTCTAAACGTCATATCTTTGCTCTTTTCATGACTCTGCTGAAATTATTGCAAAAAATTACTAAAAGAGGTTCATCGAAACAGAATATTTATCGGTAGATACTACAAACTACCATAGGTTTAAGCTTAGTAGCGCGATACTTGCGCTTCCGTTTTAACGGCAGTTGACAAATAAAAGGAGCATTAGGGGGGAAGGGAGGAGCAAGCATTGACGCGTCGCTGAAAAGAAGAAAAGTGATTGTGACAGTATGTAAAACTGGAAATGCGGTGTGATATGGAAAGAGGGTGCGGATATATTTTTGTTGCTTTTTCAAAGGATCATAGGATCAAAAAATGAGTGAATCAAAGTTAAAAAGATTTATGCATCGGGGAAAATGAAGGAGACCCCCGATAGAAGACACTGCAATCCACGAGAAAATGCACGAAGATTTTAACCAGCGCACTGCGCACTCCTGTAGAACATTCAAATTCAAGGAATAGATTTAGAGATTGTCAATAGAGCGCAAATGCGTTGGAATTCAGTTACAATTCAGTTCAGCAAAACATGGGTGAAGTTTCCGGAAGTCGTCAAACAAAAAAAGCGAAACGTTTGAAAATAAAAAAGAAGTGTTGAAGCATGTATAACTTCCTTCCTTCCCGTCTTTTGACACTTGAATTGACATTTCTAGTATGTTTCAATGCTATGTTTAAGGATTGCATGCTCACATATCATTTTGAGACGTTGGATTAGGCGTTTTTAAGCCCTAAAGAGAGCTTACAATCAACAATGTATTCGTGTTATGATCTCAGAATACGCCATTATGAAACCTACAAATGCCGTCGGGTTTTGCGCGAAGTGTGCATACATTGTCTTACGCAAAGGCTCACGCAAATTATTTTTCTAATATTTTCAAATTTCGCGCTCTAATTTGACATAACAACTCTAAAAAATAATCCAAAATGCGATTGATAAATTCTCAAAATTTCTTTGTGAACTCCTCTCGGTGATTCCGAAATGTTCTAGCCTATTCTATCCATATATTCTGCATTGCAGAATATACGGAATATGGAATAAATTTCTCAAAGCGGAGTATGGAATACGGTATTTCGATTTAAAATAAGAATATCCCGGGCACATCAACAAACACGATGTGCCCGGTTTAAGTCGATTAACTCATTCGTCCATGTTGTGCTATACACTCGGTCGTAGTTCTAATGCATAAAAATGCAAGGACAAGAGGTTCACTGAATTATTCGTCAATTCTGGTGTTTAGTGTGCATACACAGCTTGCCCAATATCTTACGTCAGTCTTCCTCATCCATACATTCATCGAACTGTCGTCAAATCTGGTGTCAGAACGTGTCAAAAATACGCAGAATCTGCGTTCCGCGTTCAGCAAAGAGTTATGTTTGGAGTCACACTGTTCCTTCGGAATTAAGCAAGCCAACACTGTCTTCCGCTTTTCACATTCCGCATTCCGCATTCCGCACACTTTCGCCTCTGAATAATGGTCTGAAAAACACTGGAATTGAAGCATTTTGGTATCCCTAAGTAATATTTTCAGATATTTTTGCTTTACGCTGAGATTATTCAGCCAACACTGCATATTTTGACATCGAACTTCAGCGTTTTCCACTTTTATTTCCCAAACATTTTCTAGTCGAATGGATCAATTTCAGCGCTTTCCAAAGTGTTTTAAATCTAATTTTCAACACATTTCTCTCGAATATTTCTTTCCCTCTTTTTGTGTCCTTTTCTCTTCTATTGTATTCCAGAAAATCGCTAAAATTCTTCAATGTTCAGGCACCAAGCTCGCACGTCAACCGTCTAGTATTTTTCTCATTTTTTGACACCAAAATAAGTTTTTTTTTCTTTATTAATTTTTTTTCTTAAATACTATAATTTGTCGCTAAACTCTCTAACTGAACCGCTTATTTGGAAAAATTTGAATCAATTTCAGCTTTTTTTTTTGAAACTTTAGTAATTTTGAATAATTAATGAAAGTGAGCAACTTTTTTTATTGACGCTCTCTGAAACATTTAGCGCTTAGTATACATACAAGATATCAAGCATGAGAGCTCGAAAACCTCTGTCTGTGTTACCTTATGGGTGCTCTTTCCAATTTCTGTCCGGATCCATCTGTCTGACGAAGTTGTGAAGAACAACTCTTTCTCTACTTCTCTCCATCTTTCTCTCTTTCTCGGTCTCCCTAAAAAAATAGAATTTAAAGAAAGTTTCTTTAAGGAGAAATAGAGGAAGAGAGCGAGAGAGAGAGAGAAATAAACAGATATTCACCAAAAAACAGAGAAAATACTGAGTGGTTTTGAATGATTGATTGACAACGCCTTTTATTAGAATTAAGGTTTACTTGAACTTATGCAGACGTTTCTTGCGCAAAGAAGCTTGAAATTGGTAGCATAAAATTGGTTTTCTAGGCCACCAGTTTGAAAATTAGGTCGCAATCTCAAAATAAAGCTCGATTATTTCAAAATTCGATTGGCAATTTCCGAAAATACTAAACAGCTCTCCGATCAGCGTTTCTGTTGAAGGCCAGTGTCCAAATATCCAATTGGCATATTTTCAGACGTTTTCAGAATGTCTGTTTTCAGCCAAAACTTGATACTTGCACTATTCGTGTTTCTAGGCCATCCTTAAGAATTTTAGACGGGAAAATCTGAATTTTTCAAAGGTTCTATAACTTCGGAAGCTCTCTGATAAAGTAAACGCGCGCGTGTGTCTGTGCGTGTGTTTTCGTATGAGTGAGCGCGTATTTCAGAGGAAAATTTTGTTTAGGAAATGCGTAATAAAAAAGAAAACTCATCTAATGACTTTTCAATGCAACATTTCAAATTTTTTTGTGTACTTTCGCGTAAAGTATAGTGTTTTCTTCGATTTTTGAATCAGACAAACTCGCTTATCCTCGCCCCAATCCCATTGTTTTCTGCTTAATTTGACAAAAAAAAATTGTAGGTCATCTCTATTTCTCGAAAACCAATTCTGTATTCCGTATTGCGCCACATTTCTTGTTTTTTATTCCGGATTCCGAATGTCGTCAGAAATACATTTAATTCCGTACTTCATTTCTCTTGTTATAAGTGATTTTTTTTTAATTCCGAGTTACATATTATCGGTTCGCGAGTACGTGGTGAGCCGCTTACAGGTGGGGTTTGGGTCTCGTTAGGAAATTGGCGCATTTTAACGCGCCAATTTAAAAATTGAAAGAAAGCGCACACACTGCGTTTGTTTTTCTTTTCGAAAATTGAAATCGAATATTGGAATTTTTTTCTATATTTTCCTTCGAAAATCTTTTTTTTTAATTAATTTTTATTGTCAAACTGTTTATTAAACTGAATAAATCACAAACGCAGTGTGTGCGCTTTCTTTCAATTTTTAAATTGTCGCGTTTTTTCAGTTTTTTTTTTTCAATTTCCTAACGAGACCCAAACCCCACCTGTAAGCGGCTCACCACGTACTCGCGAACCGATAATAGAAAAGTTAATTTTTTGTTCCCCCATTTCACGTCTCCTTTTCAAAAAATGTATTCCATATACCGTATTCTCCCCCCCCCCCCCCCCAAGGAGTTTAGCATTCCGTGCAATTGTGCTCTCTAGTACAGATGTTTCAAGCAATTCTTCCTTTTGGAGAAGGTTTGTCAAAAGGAAAGGTGTAGTACTTCGTGAAAAGATACGGTGACTACACCAGATTTGAAGGCGGTTTTCCTAGAGGAGTACAAAACGTGTTCATCGAACATTTTGAGCGTAGGCGTGAGGTTTTGCGTAAGACATTTGATGGCCGGAATGTGAATGTGTACACTAACTATAAGCACCAGACTTGACGGTAATTCAGTGAAAAAGCTAAGCTCTCTGAAACGAGTTTCATTCTAGCTTGATGTCGTTCTTAATAATGACGTTAATAAAATGCATTATTTCTCATTCTCTTGGTTTAATTAACCAACTTTTTCTCTCGCATACACTTAATTTTCGTACTTGTGAAATTTCAGTCTCGCGCCTCCCCCCCCCCCCCCATGTTCTTCCATCCTGTCTGATACTCGAATTACCTGGAATAAATGCTAAACACTTAAAGAATGATCAGATGGAATACCATAGTTTGCAAATTTCAGAGCCACAGTTTTAAGAGTGGGTATCTGCTTTTTCTTCCTAAAAAGGTAAACGGCCAAATGAGCAGCATGGAGAGCAACTGGCCTATAGGCATCTACAGAGCAGAATTTTGCACAAAAGTGACCAGACACTTGAAAGCTACACTGCATCACGAAAACTGCTGGGCAGCAAAGGTGCAGGTTGTGCAGTAGAAAACTAACTTAACTAATGGGGTTATTCATGATGCATTTTTATGCAAAAAAATGCCACTTTAATCTTATTCACGATAGCATTTTAATGCAAAAAAATGCATTTTAGTTCAGTACTATGTTCAATTAAAAAGCAAGGCGGTGTCGGATATCGTCACCGAGAAAGTCCATGCGCCTTTAATGTGTCGATTTACGAGGTCCTCAATTTTTTGGAGAAGAACTCCTATTGTGCGAAAAATTCACATTTTCGGAAAAAATTTTAATTAATTTTATAAAAATAATATTTTACAGCCAAAAATGAACGACGAGGAGGCGAAAAAGCGTAAAATTACTATGGCAATGGTGAGAAAATAGTAAAATTATTTATTTGAAAGTTTAAAGACGCATAGACTTTCTCGGTGGCGATATCCGACACCGCCTTGCATTTTAATTGAACATTGTACTAAACTAAAATGCATTTTTTTTTGCATTAAAATGCTATCGTGAATAAGATTATAGTGGCATTTTTTGCATAAAAATGCATCATGAATAACCCCATAACAAATATTCGAAAGTTGGCTTATTTCTGCATAGAAGCCCAAAGTCCCTCAAATTCCTTTGGCTGATTGGTCCGACTTCCGCAATCCACTCACCTGTTACAAAAAGTTTCCCTAGTTTTCTTATCGGTTTATCTCTTTTTCCCTATAAATTATCAGTGAAAAACTCGTAAAAATATCTGTGTCTCCTTTTTGTCTGCACTATTTCTTCAGCGTTTTTTCGCTATTTTCGTTCATGTGGAAATATTGTTTTTTTTTGGTTTTCTAGGCCGCCGAAAATGAAAAAATAAATTATTTATTTTCTACCATTTTCTTTTGAATCTTTAATTTTAAGTTTCAAGTTGAAAATATGAAATTTTCAGAGTTTTAAGAGTTTTCGGAATCAACACCAAAAATCACGTTATTTTCCCTTATAGAAAGCTCATAAAAAGATCAAAATTGAAAATCTCTTGATCAAAAAAAGAAAAAAAAACGAGGAGCATACTTTTCGTTTGAAGGAGAATCGAATTTTGATTCAATTCAAAGAAGAAACACTTGTCAGAACTGGCTGGCACATTTTTTTAAAGGGTTTTCAGCATTTTCAGACAAATCGAGTCAATTGAAAACTGATTTTTTTTTCACTTCTCTGATTGATTGGCAGACTCAAAGATGCATTAGAAACACGTTTCTTTTCTATAGAGGTTCATTTTCAGTCATTCAATTTGGATTTGTGAGAAGCTGGAAAAAGATGATTTGTCCCGCTTCTTTTCTGCGTCGCTCTGTTACACACGCTATTTGTTATTAATTTTAAGCACGATTCTTTGTTAATTCCTTTATTTTCAGCTATTTCGGGAAACTGAAAATAGAAATTATTATTTAAGGGAAAATTGAGAAGTATAAGTTACATTTTGCTCTCTGCCATAGTTCTTGGGATTTCCATCCGCATTCCGCATTCTGTTTTCCTCGTTCCGCATTCCGTTTTCCACATTCCATTAAAAAATTTTGACAATGTTTGGATAAAATCTAAATAACTTGGGATTCCGGAATCTCCGGAATGCTCATGAATATCTTTGTCAAAAATTCCTCGTTCCGTATTCCGTCGTTAAAATTTTACAGTATGTTCTACATATTTACCGTACTCCATATTCCCTAAGCAAATTTTCATTTCAAATTCCGCTTTGAAAAGTTTCTTTTCCGCATTCCACACTCCAGGTTTCAAAACTTAGACTCCACACCACTCTGCTCTGTGCCCCAGCGAAAACCACTTATGTTCCAGTTTTCCATTATTTTTTTCAGCAGATGCACTTTTTATCTTTTCTAGTTAATCTTCATATTAAATCTAATTTCTATAGACAGAATCAAATATATTTTGGAATTAAAATTTTGATTTTAATCCAAAAAAAGTACAAATTTAACAAAAATTGCAGTTAACACACTCAACGGAAAACAGAAATCTTTTTTCACTTTTTTCAGACATTGCTACATTTTATTTATAGTATTTCCTTAATTCTATTTTTTCCGCTTTCAAAATTAGTTATTCCGTATCATTCAATATAGAACTTTGTCTGGCGCGCTTTCGTCGCATTTATTCTGGAAAACTTAGAAAATTAAACGAAAGCAAACAATAGATGCATTTAAAAAATTTGAAATATTTTGAATACGGTTTTCATGGGAAACCTTTGTGGAAAAGACAAAAAAATGTGGCTTACTCGTGGGGAAAGAAGCGTCGCTCTCATTTGCTCTCGCCCGTTTTCGCCCGTTATCACCCTACACTTTCCCCAAATGTGAAGCATGCGTTTGTTGTCAGCTTGCATGCAGTGGTTGCAGGCAAAACTTCAGAAACGGCAGTATTTTATTTCTTTTTTAAATGATTTTTTTTAAATAAAAAAAAGTTTATAGTGCTGTTTGAACAAAATTAGTTAATAAAATACACTAGAAAACCCTAAACTCCGACAGAGCACACTTTGGATGGACGGGAAGGTATGGGTGGGGGCTCCTCCTCTCTCAAAGCGGTTTGGTCAAGGGGCGTAATGGGCATCATATGATATATTTCGGTGAGCTCTTAGTTCAATTTTTCGAATCGATTGAACAAGTTTCTGCATTTTCTGCTTCTCGCGTCTTTCTCGGGATAAATGATACGAAATCGACATCATTTTTGTCGCAAAAGACCCACGAACTGCCAGATGAATAATCCAGGAATTCGCAGAAAGGTGCAAAGAAGTAGGCATCCAAAACAATACTATCAAAACCAAAATATTGAGAAACACGTACGCCACCACTCATCCGGTGATCATCAGTAACAACGGAACCATCACAACAATCGAAGACGTGGATGAGTATGTCTACTTTGGCAGGCTACTCAACCCACGAAATGAGCTAGAACCTGAACTCCACAGAAGAAGATGGGCAGTCTGGGCCGCGTTCAACAACATCAAAAACACCACCGACGCTCTCACCTGTCCCCGGATTCGAGCTCAACTTTTCGATACCATCGTTCTTCCTGCGCTCACATATGGGTCTGAAACGTGGACCCTTACACAGAATCTTGCTGAAAGACTCCATGTGACGCATGCATCACTAGAAAGGTGGCCGGACACATTATGCGAAGAACTTACGGAAGATGTTGTCGGACGCCCCCCCCCCTTATGAGATGGCCCGGCTCATTACGAAAAGAAGTCTCAATATACCAAGAAAATCGACTGACTACTTCATGGATCATCATCGCCCAAGATGGTAAGGCATGGTTAGCTGCGATCCCCGCGCACACTAGTAAGTAAGTAAGTAGTATGCTTCTCGTCTCCTTTTTTTGTTGAAAAACCCTGAAAATGTAGTAAATTTCAACTTTGGTGGCCATAAAACAGATAAAAAACAATAGCAACCGACAATTAGCCAAACAATAAACCCAAGGCATTCCCCATGATCGTTATGATTTTTATTAGAAAATATATTGAAGTTTGCTTTAGAGTTACCGGAAGGAAGACTGAAAAGTGGAAAGTGGAAATCCTCTGAAATTGTTTTCAGTCTGAAACTTTTCTTTTTTGTTTTTCACTTTTCTAGTTTCATTTGCAGATATAAATATGAATGAAAGCAGTGGATTCTCTCCAGAACAGCGGTCTTTCCATATCCGCTTTTAGAGTGCCATATTATTTTACACAACTGTCTTTTCCAGTGTTTTGTAATTGCCAAGTTCCGTTTTGTGCGGAAGTGTTGATATTTTGGGGAAGAGACCATAACCTTATTGATCATTCAAAAAATCGCTCGATCGATTCGTGTACTTCTCGAGAACAACATCAATAATACATATTGTCGGGCCTCTGTCTCGTAGATCCGTTGAGTTATACAATATGCATAGTTTAGAAATAGAACCAATACACACCGGCCGTCTCTCCCGCTGCACTCTGGGAGTTAAATTTCAAAGAATTTTCTGTTCTTGTTCTTAAAGCACTCTAACATATCTATAATTTCTGACGATTTCCGATTAATAATTTGCATTTTGAAGAAAGTTATGCACCCGCCCGTGGTAGCCATTAGAAATTAATGAAATCTTCTCTATAAATGCACACCAGAAATCATGTTTTTTTCTTAAACGGTGGCAAGCGGGGAATACGATTCTCTGAAATATAAATAATGAGCAAAGAGCCTGATACTATCTCGAATCTTATAAGTGGGGGAGGGGGTGATTCTGGAATCATGGGGGGGGGGCGATTCTGGGATTCTGGGGGGCGATTCTGGAATCGTGGGGGGGGGGGGCGATTCTGGAATCATGGGGGGGGGGCGATTCTGGGATTCTGGGGGGCGATTCTGGAATCGTGGGGGGCGATTCTGGAATCGTGAGGGGCGATTCGGGAATCGGGGGGGGGGCGATTCTGGAATCATGGGGGGGGGCGATTCTGGGATTCTGGGGGGCGATTCTGGAATCGTGGGGGGCGATTCTGGAATCGTGGGGGGCGATTCTGGAATCGTGAGGGGCGATTCGGTAATCGTGGGGGGGGGCGATTCTGAAATCGTTGGGGGCGATTCTGGGATTCTGGGGGGCGATTCTGGAATCGTGGGGGGGGCGATTCTGGAATCGTGGGGGGGGGGCGATTCTGGAATCGTGGGGGGTGGGGCAATTCGGATATTTATACCTCACAGAATAGTCCCCCACACACAATCACCCCCACATCCAAAAGTAATCGAAAACATAACTGTGGGGGGGGGCGATAGGGGTGTGGGGGGGGGGCGATTCTGTAAAATTACCAATGATTCATTTAGTACTAAGCAATATCCATAGTTAGCAATATGTGCCAGCCCGTACTCGACCCGGCTCACAAATAAACCATTTTGCCAGAAGTTTCATGTGTCTTGATCTTAAAATATGTTTTTTTTTGTTCCTTATTTACTTATAATTTAGTGATGAACCATTTTGAAAAACGCTGGCCACAAACTGATCCTGCTTAGACAGATTTCCAAATCTTCTCAAGCTCTAGACACTTGGTTTTTCTCTTTTCCTCTCATCCAAAAACTCGTTTCTAACAAATACGTGAACAACTACGTAGTTTATTGTCAGTGATTAGTCTGTTTTCACTATTTATTGATGACGGTCAAAGTTAAGAAGTAGTTGCCAGGATTACGACACGTAATTGTCTATTTATAACGGTAGTTTATATGATCCTGCTCCAACTTTACTGCTCCGGAAACAAGTATTCTTCAAGTTTTATGTATATCTGATTCTGAATTAATAAATTAGGATAATTCAATGGGATTTCAAAATAATCTGTAAAAATGCTGAAATTGGTTCACTGGAACTTTAAATTTATAAAAATTAGTCGAAAACTCTAAAATTAATAAATTCTATTCCAATATGTGTCTTAAAATCTATTCCAGACTTTTTGATTTTCAGCCAAATTTCTTAATCAAGAAAAGACAAAACGGTTTAATCTCAAACTCTCAATTTTCATTTACCAAACTGTTCAAACCAAAGAGTGTTCTAACTCTCTGTGTCTCATATCTCAACTCTCTAGTTGCCCAAAGTATGACCTATTTTTGCACAAACCATATCTAGTTCATCAAAAATTATCATTTGCAAAGCTTTTTCACATCTTCAATTATAAATGAATCCTTTCCAACCAATAATCTTGATCTTCGAGTTTTCAGTCCACCCACAGAGCAGCTTGGTCTCCGTCTTTAACGAAGACATTCATTAATTCATGGTTGTGCGAAAACATGACGTTGTTCAGATTTCCACTTGAATCTATTAATAGAAACAAACATCAGCTCTAGCGCCCAATATAGATGCCCCCGCCTCTCCCTCAGTTTTGAGAGACGCCGACGGTTAGAGTATTTTTGTTTCTCTGCGTCTTTTAGTAAACTTTTTAAAAAGTTGTTTTGTTGTTTCTAGCACTTTATTTGATCTTTTTCACATTACCTAACTCTGCACTATCAGATTTTCTTGAAATATTCATTTAAAAGTAATTTTCACAAAATCCATTCACATTTTTAATAATTTATCCGCACTGGTCTAGTCTGCGCTTTTTAAACTAACGAGCACCTCTTTTAAGTGCGCTTATTTAAGGCACGGGCTCCTCTCCAAGCGTTCAGAAGTCCCATCTCTGTGCGTTATTAGTACGTGACCTTACTTTCCTAATTTGGGAATTTCTAGTCCCCCGCCTTTAAAATGTGTACCTATATGATCCAGTAAACCAGAGAAGGGCGGAATTCCGGATTCCGCGTTTTTTTTCATTCCGTTTTCCGGATTCCAGATTCGGTGAAAAAAAAATTTTTCCGTTTTCCGGATTCCGTGAAAAAAATTTTTTACCGTTTTCCGGATTCCGTAAAAAAATTTTTTCTGGATTCCTAGTTTTCAAAATGCGATTCCGCTCAACTATGAGTTTTAATACTTTATTCTCAATTGTTGTGAAAAGTATACTTTTTTGAACTCCTGCAAAAATTTTTGCGAACAGAGCGCATTTACATCATTTGATTCCCTCATTAATGGTTAAAATTCCGTTTTCCGCATTCCGCATTCCGGATTCCGCCGTTTTTTACATTCCGTATTCCGGATTCCAGATTCCGTGAAAAATTTTTTTTTTCCTGTTTTCCGGATTCCAGATTCCGAGAAAATTTTTCTTCCGTTTTCCGGTTTCCGGATTCCGAGTTCCCAAAATCCAATTACTCTGCTGTAAACTCGCTTGAAACTCCGAAAAAATAATCTGAAATCTTGCGTGAAGCTGTTCAAAATAAACTGGATTTTCGAGAATTCAGGCAAGTTTATTTAAGCTTTTAACTGATTATTGATCATCTATAATCAGTTTTATAGCTCGTAGACCACCTGGAAGCACATCTTCTTAAAAGTGCAGGAACGTTGGTTTTGAAGAAAGAATTGGCAAAAAAATCTTTTTTTTTTTTGAATCATAATGGGTTGTTCTCCGATCTTGAAATCTTTAATTATGAACACTTTATATAAGCGGATTTTCAGCTTGGAATTCCGCTGAAAATCTTAAACGAAATAATGCAGCACTTGCCCAATGAATCAGCGTCGTTGAAATGATGAAGATCACCATATTTTCAGATTTTCAAGATTAAATAAATGTATGATTCAAGAATAGAAAAATCGAGAATAGAAGTTTCACTAAACAGTCGTCAAGTGTGGTGCTTTGTGTGTATGAACCGCCTGCGAACACCATAGCTGTCACTGATGCCAGAGATGAGAAGTCCCATCTTTCCTAAATTTATTCGCACTCGGCTTTAAAGCACAACGATTCAGGAATTGTCGTCATGTCCCGTGCAGTGTGTCGTTTCGAAAAATTATTTCTCGAAAAATGCGTTTTTCGAAAAATTTTCGAAAAATTTTTACGAAAAATATCTCGAGAATTTTCGAAATTTTTCGAGAGTTTCTCGAAAAATTTTTCGGAAATTTCTCGAAAAATCCTCGAAGAATTTTTCGAGAAATCACGAAAAATGATTTGAATGGAAATACGATAAACACCACGCTTTGCGTTATTTCGGAGTGTCGTTCGAACTAGTTTATTATTATTTTTTATCGAAATGATCTTTTTTTCGAGAATTTTCGGAAATTTTTCGAGAAATCAACGAGAAACATTTCTCGAGAATTTTTTGGAAAATTTTCGAGAATTTTTCGAAAAATTTTCTCGAAAAATTTCTCGAAATGCTTTCGAAACGACACACTGGTCCCGTGTATACAATATCTTACTCGAAACCTCTTTTTTCGTTTTTAAACTCCTCAAAAATGTTTGATGAACTCGTCGTGTACTCCTCTCGGAATGCGTGGGCATTTTTTTTTCGTATTCCGTGATCTCACTGAATAGTCGCCAAGTCTAGCGCATTGCGTGCATACACCATTTGCGATATATCATACGCCACTCACTTTACCGATTAGACGTCCTTAGAAGTATTTTTTATAACTTCGCCTCTTCCGTCCACTTTGAAGGAAATAGTTAACCGTGGGAATTCTTCTAGTGAGACTGAAATTAAGTGTGGGAAACTTCTTTAAAAACCTGAAAATTCGATGAATAAACGCTCCCTTCTGTTTTTCTGATGTCTGATATAAATTTGAGGAAGAAGAAGTGCTCTTTTAATCATTTGGATTTCCGTGACAGAAATGACACGCACACTTTTCCTCCTGCAAACTAGACACGTTTTATGCTTCATTGCTCCCTTTTTTATTTTACGCTTTTCGAATATTTTAAACGACGCCGCACATCCCAACTCGCAGGGTCGCAGGCTGACGTAAGATCTGAGGTTTTGCGTAGTATATTGCGCACACTGTGTATTCACACAAAGCGCGAGACTTTACGACAGTTTAGTGAGAGCTTCAGCAGTCTTTTGATTTTTTACACTAAGAAATGGAGAATTATTTAGATTTTCGGGAATTTATGATGAGACCAACCAATTTTTATGTGATTCACGGATTTAAGAATTCACGATCGAAAGCCAAATACCTAGAAAACTCGTTGAAAGGTTTCAAAATTTGCTGAAAAATAATGAAAAACTCTGGCGGAAATTTGTCGGAAAAATGTCAGAAATTCATCCAATTTCGATTTCAGGTCGATTCGACAAAAATTTTCAACGAAGCAGTTTTCATCAATTTTTTTTTCGTTTTCCTTGAGCCTCAATTAAAAGAAGAAAATTTTACGTATTTTTTACCGTCCTATTACACATATTTTGTTTCACTATTTTTGACACGTTTTTGAGAGAAATCCGCAACGATTTCCTTTTTTTTTTGATATTTTTTTTACCAATTTTTGGAATTGTTATCCTTCCTTTCGTTTTGAGACCCAAATTTTGCAATACTATCAAAATTTCATTATTTATTTCGAAATTTGCTCGTCGAAAACTTTAAAACGAGTATAATCATTCGAAGGTCTGAAATTAGTGTTACTAGGCCACCACGAGGAAAACTAGGCCGCTTCATCATCAGAGCGCATAGCAAATGCGCTCTGATGATGAAATGGGCGGAGCCTCTAAATTCAAATCCCGATTTTCGCGGGATCGAAAAAATGTCGGAACTTTTTTACGGCGATAATATATTCGCCTTATTTTTTGTTCTATAATCATTTTTCTATAACTTTTTATTTCAGATATCTCTGGTAGCTCGTCAAGCGGAAATATACGTTGCGAGACCCAACAATCGAATCGATCTTCAGGACTCAAATTCCATAAAAAGTCTCCAGAAAACTGAGAAATTTTCAACTTTGGTGGCTGGGTACCAGAAAAACGAAAACGTACTACCATTCCACCTCGGAATGGTAGTACGTTTTCCTGGTCATTGGCCGAAGATTTTCTCGGCCGCCAAAGTGAAAACTTGATTTCTACCATTTTGAATTATTCACCGGTTTAATAACTTTTATTCTGTATTATGGAAATATTTATAAAAAAAAATACAGCAAAAATATTTGGAAATACACTGAAATTTGTTAAGCGACTGGAAAGTTTGAGCAAAAAAATTGGCTGAAAATGTCTGAAACTGAAACTGAGTCTGAAATGTTTCCACGCCCATTCTTAAAGGGAAATGAAACGATTTCGCAATTTTCGTGAATATTCCCATAATACAGAAAGCGTTTGGTGTCAGAAAGACAATTGACACCTTAGTGGTCTAAAAAATGTTCGGTCACAAGTGACTGAGGCCACAAGCCCCAGCAAATAGAATAAATAAAAAACGGTGGCCGAGTTTAGAGTTTAGATTCTCCCAATTTTCATGGTTCTTTACTAGGTTTCAATAAGGTTTCGCGCTCATCATAGTTTCATTGGAGCGCACTTTCTGAGTGTTAAAATATAGCGGAAAGCCCACCATTTGACATACTACGAACAGAAGGATTTTGAAAGATCGTTGTGTGCTCGGCTTAGACCTGTCTGGCCTAGAATCCCAAGAGCTAGCCCAACTAGTCCCTGCTCTCGCTCTTCATTTCGGGACTCTCCATCTCGCTGGTCAGCGAACCATATTCTGAAGATGTTTCCAGTGAAATTTCAAAATTTTCGTTTCCAAATGGCTGATTTTCAAGTCATATGTGTTTCTTTGTGCTTTCTTCTAGAATAATTGAATTATTCACACACACACACACACACACACACACACCTTGGTCATCTTTTGCCCTTTTTCCTTGTTTTAAAGGCGCATCCTGCCTTTTTTTCATTTAGTGCACTTCCCCACCGCCCATTTTTAGCGAAATCTGTGTGTCATGTCTGAAGTTCAGCTCTGCAATTCTGGAGACTAACAAAAATGCAGGTCGAACGAAGTTTGGTACAGGTTCTGCATGACTGATATTTGCGGACTGATTACGGATGAGTTTAGTGAACGAAAATGGCTGTGCGTCGAATTACGGAAGTCTTCAACAAATGTTCAATGTAGATATACGGCGGTATTGTGAGTTTACGAATTTGCAGTGTAGATTTACGACAGAGTTTCAGTTTACTGTATCTTAAGTGTAGATGTACAATAGTGTGAGAGTTTTCCAGCGTTCAATGTAGATATGCGGCGGTAGTGTGAGTTTACGAGTTTACAGTTTACTAATAAGATTATTTAAACTGTTTGATTAGCTAAATTGGCTCCAAAGCATGGTTAGCTGTGATCCGCGCTCACACAAGCGATTGACGGATCGACTAAGTAACTAAGTAAGTAAAGTTCAGTGACAATTTGAAATGTTCTGTGAATTCATGTAACTAAATCCATGTGATCATTCTCAGTTTTCTGAATAGCGATTTGTTTGTTTTGAATCTTAAAAACGCGCAATTCTACACGAATTTCCCCCTCTGAAACTGAAAATTAATTGAAAGACGCTTTCTAGAAATGCTCTCTTCATTTCCGCATTGCATCCCGGTTCCATCTGAATTCAGATTCCTATTTTGCAATTCTAAATATCAAGGAATGGTCTTTTCTGTTGTTTCATTACGGAATACGAGCAAATTATGTCGGAACCTCGAACACTTTTTTCCTTAATTCTTTTAATGGAACCCTGAGGCTTTAACAGGTTTACTAAGACCTTTTAAAACGTCCTCACGTTAACATCAAAGTTCTGTAGGACTATAAGGCATTCGGTGCATTTTTTTGGACCACTGAACTCACTGAAAGCTGTCAAACGAAAGTGCACTTCTTTGTGCAATTCCAGCAAATACCATCATCTTTTTCGCCCTGTCGTGACCACGCTTGTCTCGTTGAAAAGAGTGATTTTGACATATTCTTGTAGTACTTTTCAGTTTTCTAATTAAGAACGCACAATTCTTGCCGCTCCTTCTCATTTTTCTCTTTTTTTTTGTTTTCGACTTTCACAAATTCTTATGTGATTCGTAAATCACTTCGTGGCCTTTGAAAATTGCAACGAAATTCTCGTAATTCCACAATTTGGCTCCGTAAGTCTACAGTTGCTTTTGGGAATCCCAAAACAGATTCAGATGTTGAAGCCATCTAGATTGAATGTAGATTTGCGAATTTTTTCTTTTAGATTAACGTTGGCTACTGGTAGATTGGCCGACCATCAGCTTTAGCTTATCTCTGTGAATCCGATTTACATATCTCGTAAATCTACACCGAACTTCCGAACTTCCTAGTGTTACTTTCGCAGAACCACCAAAACAAGTCCTGTAAATCGCAACTTTTCTTGGTATCTTATCTTCACACAAATTGACACTGAAAATCTGTAAATCTGCTGTAAATACACGCGTGTATACTTCCGTAAACCCACACTATAGAGCTCATAAGTCTAACATAACAGATTAACTTTGTAATTCCACACGCAACCTTCGTAAATCCACACAGTGGCTCATAAAATGTTCAAAAGTTCCTACGTCAGACAGTCGTCTGTATATATACAAAACAGCACGTATACTCGGTGTTTTCTGGAATTATCAATCGTCCTCCCCCCCCCCCTCTCTCTCTCTGCACTCTCATTTTTTCGATTCGTAATAGCCTTTTATAATTTATTTATTCCTTCCTCATGATTTTGTTTCTGTTGTCACGTTATTCACCGGCATTGTTCTCCGTGAAGCAATTTCCGTCTTCATTAGATTTCTCATCCCTTTTAAAGCGGAAAACAACGAAAATGTTTTCAGGGGATATGGAATGCAATGATTCTCGACTGTTTGACACAAACAACAATCTAACTTTATTCGTTATTGAACAGCTATATCGATTTCGATAGTGAGTTTTTCAAAAGTGTCGTCAGGTTCGATGCTTTGTGTGCATGCAGTCTTTGCGCAATATCGCACGACAGAAGATAGATGAGAAGATAGGCACAATTTTCTCGAAATTCTTAACAAGTAATTTGCAGTTTTCACGGTTTCAAGATTGCTCTTGAACATTTCTTGTATAGCTTAATTTCACTGAGTAGCAGCTCAAATAGAAAATAAATAATCCATTGAAAACTCTTCGATTTTCAGTCTTTACTCGAACGTCCATCCATTTCTCTCGTTTGTATTATGTGTTCTTGGATTGGCCGCCAACGCCATACACATTTTGGTGCTGACGAGACCCCGGATGAGGCAGTCATCAGTGCATACCGTATTAGTGTGCATTGCAATTTCAGATATGGGAACGATGACGTCCTATTTGGTAAGACTATCCTAAAATTGAAATGGCGGGGTCTAGCGCCTTGTTTTTAGCTATATCTCTGCTTACAGTGTTCAGTTTCCCTTATTTTTCCTCTTTCAGATGTACATAAGCCGTTTTGAGTTTCTGTCGGACAAGGAAGGCTATTCATATTTTTGGGCGCTGTTCCTAAAGTGCCACGCAATGCTCTCAATTGCGCTGCACGCTATCACTCTCTACTTGGTCGTGTTGATGGCGTTCATAAGGCTTAGCGCAATGAAGCTAACCACTTCCAGATGGCTCGATCATACGAGAGCTCTGTAAGTTTGTCTTTTTTTCCGAATTCTACGTACAACAGTTAGCGCAAAAAGCGACACCTAGTAGGCCAAATGTCGGTTACTTTACGTCTGCTTTGGGCGCCGCTCATCATATTCTGCGCATCTATTAAATTCTGTTTTTCGGTGTCAAAATGCAATCTCCAAAATTTTCAGACATTTTCAGCCAAAACGTGATATTTTGCTGAAATTTTTTTCTGAAATTCACTTATTTTTCAAAAACCTGATCATTCGATCACTGAAGTAGAACTGACTCTTTAGAACAACAGATTTTCACAATTTTAATCCATTTTTCGTGAAAATCACAAATAGAAAATCTGAAATTCAGCTGAACACTGATTTGGTTATTCAAAATCAATCTGCTAAGAGCTGTAACTTTTCCTAGGCTTTGAAATGGCTTCAGAAATTTGGGTCTCGCCACGAAAGCAACTGTAACCTCACAGTAATCTTAAAATTTCTAGACTATCGTAGGAGATCCAACGTTCAGAGATCTAAAGTACGGAATGAATGTGCCGAAACTTTCCGAGCTTAAAGCTTTAAATTTCAGAAGCAGCGGATTTTCGTGGCGGGGCCCAGTGTGTCGTTTCGAAAAATTATTTCTCGAAAAATGCGTTTTTCGAAAAATTTTCGAAAATGTTTTCGGAATTTTTCGAGAAATCACGAAAAATGATTTGAATGGAAATACGATAAACACCGCGCTTTGCATTATTTCGGAGTGTCGTTCGAACTAGTTTATTATTATTTTTTATCGAAATGTTTTTTTTTCGAGAATTTTCGAAATTTTTCGAGAATTTCTCGAAAAATTCTCGAAGAATTTTTCTCGTTGATTTTTCGGAAAACGCATTTTTCGAGAAATAATTTTTCGAAACGACACACTGGGTCCCGCCACGAAAATCCGCTGCTTTTGAAATTTAAAGCTTTAAGCTCGGAAAGTTTCGGCACATTCGAGAAATTTTTCGAAAAAATTTCTCGAAAAATTTCTCGAAATGCTTTCGGGACCCAAATTGTTCAAGAAATTCACAAATTCTAACATTGTGAAAATGAACATCGACTTCGTTCGGTGCAAAAAAATCAATTTTTAAATGTTGAATTTTTATCCGGAAAACGTTTCACATCGCACTGGTGTTAAAAATATTTTTGAAAAAGTTTCCCACAATTTTTTCAAAAATTTCAAAGGTTTATTTGCATTTAGGTCACTCAACAATAAAGAGACTACAAAAATATTCGTGGCGAGACCTTAAATGTAAAAAAAAACATGGGGAGCACAGACAATATGAATATCATGCAAATTAGATAGCCTAGTCTTTCATGTGGTGGCCTTGAAAACCAAAAATCTAACTTGTAATATCAATTTTGTGAATTTGACCATTTTCCAGCCTTAATTTTTCAAAAAATTATCGGCTTTTTGACCC
Source organism: Caenorhabditis inopinata (assembly GCA_003052745.1). Taxonomy (NCBI): domain Eukaryota; kingdom Metazoa; phylum Nematoda; class Chromadorea; order Rhabditida; family Rhabditidae; genus Caenorhabditis; species Caenorhabditis inopinata. The sequence goes on along the minus strand of AP018152.1, from coordinate 9,511,603 downwards.
CCTATTCCTTCATTGAATGTTTATTTTGGGGTGACACTCCATTTTGGTTTCCTAGGCCACTGAAAACAGATTTCTGGTTTTTTGGAATTTCAGACAGTTCTTACTTTTATTTCTCAATTTCCAGGACAAGTGTGATATTGATTGCACTATTCGTGTTCATCATGTGTGTTCCTACTCTGCTGGCTCATCAGATCGACGAAACCACGAGAGGCGTCACCATGCATGGAATATATTATAAGTACAGTGTCGGATTTTCCACGCTCATGATGAAAAATGGGTGTTTCCTGATGAAAGCGAACCTGTGGCTGACTGGAATCTTTCTGAAGGTTGGTTTTCAGCTTTCACACTTCGATTTCAGCTTTAGATTCCGCACTTTTTATCGGGGGGATATTCCGGAAAAAAGACTAAGGGATCATCGTTTCATGGCTGAAACTTCGGTGAATTTAGAAAAAAATGAAATTTCAGAAAAACCACGAACTTTGAGCAAATGTATATCTTTTGGCTGCGGTGGTGTAGAAAACCAACATTTGGTGTGATCGACTGTTTCTAGGCCACCGAAGTGTAAAATCGCTCTATGCCACCGTATCATTCAGCGTATACCTACCAGAGTAGGGCGGAATTGGATTTTGGGAACTCGGAATCCGGAAAACGGAAAACGGAAAAAAATTTTTCACGGAATCTGGAATCCGGAAGACGGAATAAAAAAACAGCGGAATCCGGAATTCCGCCCTTCTCTGATACCTACACTCTAAAATGGGTACATTCGTCTTAATAATTAAGCTAAAAAATAGTGGAAATCTCTGAAATCCAATGGTTTCAGGTCATGCTTCATTCGAATATATAGAAAAGTTCCACTCTTCTTGCCGTCGCTTGAATTTCAGCCAGCCTTTTTTTCATTAAAAAATTCATTGGCAGAAAGCTTGGTAGCCTAGAAAAACTTCGGCCACCCCAATCTCTGACCGCAAAACTGATGTTGCGCTCGTTTCTTCTATCCTACGGGCACCGAACACAATCTGTATGCCCAAGGAGCGCACTTTTCGAGTTATTGAGATGCAGAGCACGTGAGGTATTTCAAAGTTTATCAACGAACGGCCTTCAGATTAAATAGCGGTGGTTGACGTTTTCCTAGACCGGGATCACCAAATTTACTCGATTCTTGTTTTTTTTTGTTTCTGGAATTGATGGGACTATTCACGAAAAAACTTTAAGAAACTTCTTCCAGGCAATTCCGTGTCTCCTGCTGGTCTGCTTCACCATTGCACTCATCCATCGGCTCCGCGAGAATAATGAAAAACGAAAGATTTTAATAAAAGAGGAGAGAGCAAAGAAGCGAGGCGACTTCACCACTTACATGTTATTGCTCATGGTTACTGTATTCTTATTCACCGAGTTGCCGCAAGGGATCATGGCTATCCTGAATGGTAGTTTTCGAATATTTCTTTTCTTCTTAATTTGATCTGAAAATTCTTCAATTTTCGAAAAGAATTTGAGTTTTAAAATCGGAAAGTGCCAATTTTGGATTTCTAGGCCACCCAGTCGAGTTCTTGGCTTTGCGCCCTCTCTTTGCAGCTAAGCCGTGCCTTCTAAATGATAATAGGCTCTTTTGGAGTTTTGGAGCCCACAAAAAATCTTAAAAAGCTATATTCGAGACCCGAAACACGCAAATTCGATTTTTCTCGCAGAGCTAATTGCAAGCATTGATTTTGAGTGGCCTAGAAACACAAAAAGCAAAAAATTAAATCAATATATATTTCTTTCAAAAAGCGAAATATTTCTTGAAAAGAAATTGCTGATTTCCTAGGCCACCTCACGGAATAGCAGGCTAGCCATTGGAAATTCAGCAAACAGGATCTCTCAATTGATACTTGATACCCTGTATTCTTAGAATTTTGAGTTTTTGAGTGGTCTCGCAACGAACATGTTTTTAATTTTTATTATTCGGACAAAATATTCTATAAAAGCAGTTCAATTAACATAAATATTATTTAAAAAAAAAGAAAGAAAAGATGTAAAAATAAACCTAGTTTTTAATTTGGTGGCCTTGTAAATATATTAATTTTGGAGCCGATTTTTTGCATTTTTCTAGAACAATCGAACAAAATAAACAAAAACATTAATTTGAACTTTGAAATTTGCAGCTCTATTCACCACTCAATTCCACCAAATGGTATATTTGAATTTGGCAGATGTACTTGATCTCCTCTCACTTATCAATTGCTATGTGGCGTTTTTGGTGTACAGCTTCACGTCGTCAAGATATCGACAGACACTGTTCAGCGTGCTGCCTTTGACAAGGTAACGTGAACTTCTGAAATTCGGCAGATTTTCAACTTAAACGAGCTTCCGAATGAGTCCCCTCCACATCTTAGAAGTGTTCTCTGAGTTATTAGATTCAGTCCTGAAAACAGAATACAGAATATATACTCAAATTTTCAGAATTCAAGGCTAGGAGAACTCGTTTTTCAGCCGCTTTATGACCTAGAAAACACAATTTCTTGTCTCACAAAAGCTTATTGTGTGGCCTAGAAACTCAATTTGTTGTACAGAAAGCTCCTCCCCTTGTTTAGCTCAGCAACCACTGTCGAAAAGCTTTAAAAACTATATGGTGGTCTAGAAAATCTTTTTGTGGGTGGTATAGAAAAATACACACTACTTCTGAGAAAACTTTATTTGTAACCCCGAAAATTATATTTGTTGTCTTAAAAACCTCTCTGTGGCCTAGAAATCTCCAATTTTGCACAAGAACGCCTAGGAAGACGGTTCATGGACTAAAAAGCAGAGTAGGGCGGAATTCGATTTTGGGGAACTCGGAATCCGGAATCCGGAAAACGGAAAAAAATTTTCACAGAATCTGGAATCCGGAAAACGGAATTTTAACCATTAATGAGGGAATCAAATGATGTAAATGCGCTCTGTTCGCAAAAATTATTGCGGGAGTTCAAAAAAGTTTATTTTTCACAACAATTGAGAATAAAGTATTAAAACTCATAGTTGAGCGGAATTAGATTTTGAGAACTCGGAATCCGGAAAACGGGAAAAAAATTTTTTCACGGAATCGGGAAAACGGAATTCGGAATTCCGCCCTTCTCTGCTAGAAAGCGTTTGTGATACATGGTAGAAAACTAAATTTGCGGCATAGAAATCATCAGTTAATGCATTGAAGCCCTAGATTTGTTCGTTTTTCCACCAACAAATAACTTGAAAATCCACCTAATCTTGCTCCAAGTCCCCGGCTGAAACTCGTCTGAAATTGTCTAAACGAAGCTCATATTCCAGAGTATCATATTCTGGCGTCTCGACCCGACAGGGAACTCTTAAGTGTCACGCGAATCCAAGTGTTAAGCAGCTGGTGCAGCGTGTCAACTCGGCCGAGGTGACGTCTGTCCGCTCGCCTTTAATGGAGAAAAAGGCTGCCCAGGCGACACGGTCGAACACTTTCCAACCCGCCGATTTTTAGACGGTTTTCTGCTACGAATCCTCTTCAATTTCTTTCAAACAATGATCCGCTGATTGTCTGTAAAAATTTTTAATTCAAACGTTTGTAAGCATCCAGAACTCTGCCTTGTTAACTTCAACTTTTATCAAAACGGGCAGTTTTGTACTTTTTTATGCATTTTTCTTTTTTTTCCCCAATTTATCCCACTGCCAGTAAATTTGTTTTACTACATATAAATGCAATTGACTATAAATGTTTATTAAAATTAAGAAAAGAGCAGAAAAAGTGCTCAAAGTTTCACGAAAAATAAAAATACGGAATATGGGTTAGAATTTTCAATGAGACGCGAAGTACCGGACAGTTACGGAATAAAACTTTCCCAAAGAAATATAAACAATCGATTCCGGAATACGGAAGAAAGAGTATCACGGAATGCGGAATTCCGCTCATCTCACTTGATTACATCCTTATTCTCCTTGATTTTAAAGATGTAAAAGACAAAATTGCTTTGTTGCCTAGCCGACTTGTCTTTAAGTGATCTGAAACTATTATATACAGACGATACATACATGGACAGCACAGATAAACCTTTGTCTGGTTCTATCCGGTAACTTTCGAAATTAAAAAGTTCGTCAGTGGTGTTTGCAGACGCGTGACGTTACAAGCCCCGCTTCTTCAACAATCCCAATGGTGTTATAATCATAATGACAAAGCCACCGTGGACCAGTGGCTATTTTTTCAAACATCATTTACGGAGCAATAAATCAGGCACGGCCAATGCAAATGTGCTCCGCTGAGCAAATGATTTCGGCCAGGCTTTCCAGAATTTTCTGCTGATTTCTGTATTATCGAATGAGTGTAGGCGCAAGGCTGGGAAAAAAAGCCGTCGCCGCCGACGGCGGCTTTCGCCGGCGTTTTTTAAATCGCGGTGGTGAGCAATGAAACTGTGTAGTACAAGCAGCGGTGGCTCAGGTGGGAAGAAGCCGGTTTTCGCCGGCTTTTTTCGGCTGCTCGCGAGAACGGCGAATTCCCAGCCTTGTGTAGGCGTGAAATTATTATTTTGAGAGTTTCAACTCGGATAGTGCATACCATGCAAAATTCTCAGAGAAATTAGTTGACCAATAGAGCGCGTTTGCATTGACAAGTCGTGCTCTTCCGATGAAAAAGAGATCAATCTGGAAGTAACGCTTTTCTGCTATAAAAATCTAAAATTAGCATTTTAATTCAATTTTAGTGACAGAATACGAGGTCTGTGAGTTTTCAGACATTTCAGTTCATTTTAAGCTTTCTAATTCCGTTATTGCAATAGAGTTATGACTCAAATTTTGGGGGGGGGGGGTGGCGGTGAACTGTGCAATAGGTGCAATAGGACCTTGGAGCAGTCTCAGTGCTGAAAGCCAACAGGGTTCCTCTTTTTAGACATTTTCAGCTTATTTTTCCTCATGAAAAACGAGAAAAATCTTATTACAAAAATCAATTTCACATTTTTATGGCATGGCCTCTGGAATTCTCGGCCACACTTATAATTGATCAGCGAGGAGGATAAATGGCGGTGGCCGATACGTTTTTAGTCCATGTAGCATTCGGACTCGCCTGCGCACACATACAGAGCACTCTAGGCTCAGTGGTTTTAACTATGACAACGAAAACCAAACGAATTATTCAAAGTTCCGGCAATAATGGCTTCAAGCGGCGTGGAATAACATTTTTGAAACGAGGGGATAGGGGAAGTTAGGCCACCAAAATCCAGATCCACTAAAAGCCTCCGGTCCTCAGTTTCCTCAAATGCCATCTCTCATTTGGTAACCGAGAAGAGTCTGAAATGATGTTGATACTTTTGAGTGCACTTACTGAGTCGAATAAAATCTTTGTCTGCAATTTCTGAAATTATCTGAAAATCATGGAAGAGGGTATCCGAGGCGAACAATTTGTCAAAGGGTATTCTCGAGCAATAATAAGACAGTCTTTATGAAACCATTATTATTAACTCTAGAATACCGTTTGATCTCAATTTTCTTGATCTAAACTCACCTAAAATGGAATACAGTAGTCAATTTCAGCGAATATTGGACATCTGGACAAACATGCACACACAAATATACAAAATATTCAAAACCCGAAAAACAGACAGTTTTCAATGTTTTAAATGTTTTTTGACAGTAGGACATCCGCACATACAGACGGACAGAGAAACAAACAAACAGGCAAGCTCAAATTCGCATAGTTCATGGTCAAATGCCCTGTGTTTTCCCAAACGCCGACCAGTTTCTTGAAAGCTAACTACTATGTGCGTGCGCTTGTCTATGGGCAAGTTGCCTAAATGACTGCCGTTTAGTCGGACATTTTTGACGAGACATTGGAAACTTTTAGATCGGCATTATTCTCGTTACAATCACATAAACCATTGAATTTAAAATGTTTTTCAACGTTTTGCCGACCGTTCGGAAAAACAAACGAAATATGGAAAAGGCTTTGGGGCTTTTAGGCGAAATATAAATGAAAGGTTTCCAGAAAATATTCAGAATAAAGTGCTCCGCCCCTTCTCCCACCATTTTCGTTTTCATGGATCATAAAATTTTTCCAGTTTTTTTTACTCGCTTTGTGCTCCAATTATACTTGCACAATTGAGCGGAGAAATTGAAATTTTGAACATGAAATTGAGAAACTATTGGCTGTATTTTTTTTATTTTTCTAAATGTAGTCGCGGCGTCTCATCGTTCTGAAACTGATCGTAAGATATAGCGCAAACGGTGTATGCACACTTATCGCTAAACTTGACGACAGATGAGGGTGACGTAAAGTATGCGCAAACGCATCTTCTGACAAGCATGCTCAGTTTTCATTGGAAAATTTTGCAGTCAGAGTTCGGCAATTACAAAAAAAGGTTCAACAAGGTTCAGAGACTGCTCCAATGCAAATGCTCTCTGTAGAAAAACGACATCAAATGTTACCGTTTGATTTTTTGAAATTTCAGATGTTTGCAGCGAGCTGGAATATCAGAGCAATTAAGCAGATTCCACAGAGCACGTTCGAGTCTCACTGGAGCACAGTGAAAATCTGGTGAACCAGACGCCATTGAAACGTCTTCGCCGTCCCCTTTTGCGTTGGCACGAAAATGTAAATCAAAAGTAAATAGGGATTGAATAAATTGCCGAAATTTGGGAAACCGTGGAAGGGAAAGTGTACAGGAAGCGAAAGGTCAAATTACGATTGGAATTCCGGAATTTTAAATTTTGCAAGAGACGCACGATGACTGGTAGGAAGGGAGGGGGAAGGATTCATTCAATTAACGGCACTTTCCAGACTTTGGCATCAACGAGCCCGACCGCTCATATTTCCAAACTATGAGAAGGTTATCCGCACTCAACTTTACTTAATAGAATCAGGAGAGCCGGATTGCCGGAGAACGCCATAATAAATGTATTGGTTCAAGCAAATTCAAAAATTGTTTTGAACTATTTGTTAGTTTTTCGAAATGAAAGCAATATTTATCATTTAAAAACATAAAATAAAGCTGAAAATACTGAAAATAAGAGAGCATTTCCAACAAATGCCAACAACCGACGGGGAACTAAGGAAACGAATTAGGCGAAATCAAAGGAGCAAACAACGAAATTCGATGAAAACTTGTAATTCATCAGAAGTAGCAAAACAGACTGAGAAACTGTGAAATTTAATGGAAACATTTTGTCAGAATGAGCGATTCTGGATAAAAAGCTGAAAGCTCACAGAATCTGATGAATATTGTGTTACCGCAATCGGTGCGCATTTAAGTTCATATGAAAGTACAATTTATTCTCGCTTTGGTTGAAAATTAGTTTGAATATGGCTCCTCTGCTGAATGAAATAGATTTTCAAGAAATAAAAATAGATGTCCTGAATGATTACGTTCATATAACCAATAATACAGGGGGGCTTCTAAGTATAGAGACTTTTTCCGATAGCTGGAGGCACGGTGCCAAGGGGTATTTTCGAAAACTTTGGAATATTTTCGAAAGTTGATAAACTATATAAGAAAATATTACAAGCATAAGTCATCACTTCATTTGCATCGCTAGCTATGAGAGCTTCCCCACATCGATCTCTGATTGCCACGCTGTACGCTGATGACATTGTTCAACATCTCCAAACTCCGAAGTCAACTGTCTACAAGGTTGTGAAATTTATAAAACGAGAGTGCATGTCAAGGAGCTACCAAAAACAGGAAGACCACAAAGTTTCAACACTCCTCGGATCCGTGACATCATCAAAAAGAGGATTGCCCGGAAGGAATGATGCGCTCAGCATGAACAAGCTGTCTGAATCGCATGGAATCGGTCGCCGAGCCGTTCAAAAAATCGTGAAGAACGATTTTGGTCTTAGCAGTTACCGCCTCCGTCGTGGGCATTGTCTTTTCGACCGGTCCAAGAATAATCGACATCAAAAATCCAAAAAGTTCATTGCAGCCCTTAAGGCCCGTAGTCTCTCCTACGTCATTTGAACTGATGAGAAGATCCTTACAAGAACACTTCCGAACAGGCAAAACCAGAGTCAGCTTCTATGAAAAGATGATTCGAGATCTCCGAAACGTCATCTGGCATTCAACCAAATGCGAAAATCAAATTCTCTGTTTAATTGCTTTGATATTCCAGCTCACTGCAAACAGCTTAAATTTCAGAAAGAAATTCAGCCAGCTTTTAGTCTACTCTATCGGAAAATAAAGTTGATTTTGTTTTAATCACTGTCGTTTCCAAATTTAGCTCGAAAACAAAAGTCTCCATACTTTGGAGACACCTTGTAGTGTTTAAACTAGATTTTTTTTTAGAAAAATCAATCATTCTACAAATATTTCCTTTTTTTATTTTTTATTTGAGTAATCATAGGAACAGAGGATCGGCTACCTTACTATACAAGTAGGAAGGAAACTCAGCAAGACAAAACAATGGCAAGGTCATCCAACCACGCATACAAAAGAATCTGAAGGAAGCAACTCGCCGGCTTCAAACCAAACGGCGTTTCACAGACAGATCGGACCCAAGCTTCAAGTCACTGTCTCAAGAATACCGTAAAGCTGTCGAAAAAGACTACGAAGAATTTGCCAGAATCCGCCTACTTAATGACGCGGATCAACGAAGGAGTCTTAAGAAGGTAGCGAGAGACATCACTGAGTACAAATTTCAAATGCCATGCCCCAAGTCTCCAGCGAGCGGCGAAAGAATCACTCCCAGGACAAAGATGGAACAGGAAGTTCAGAAGTTCTACTCGAAACTATTCAGCAGCAACTTCTCTTCTCCAACATCAACCAATACGCCCATCAGAACGAAAACACCATCACCAGCACCACCATTCCTCCCATAGGAAGTGCGAACTGCGCTCAATTCATTCCCAAACGGGAAGGCAGCAGGCGATAACAAAATCACGGCAGACTTACTCAAGAGCTGCCAACACTACATGTTTTCATATTACAGAGAAATGCAACGACGAAGTTCTCTGGAAACGTTGTTTTTTTTTTCTTTTTATATTTAATTTCATGTAAATTGACGAATAATAATTAAAATTATCTGTTTAACTAGTAATACTAAATACATTCCTAAAGACTCTTTCATCTTTCGTTTCAAATAATTATCCTGTTTTTAGTAAATAAGCGTAAGAAAAAGAGATATGGCTTGCCGTTTTTCGCCGAATAAGAAATGTTTTCAATTTGAAAAACTGAACAATTTATTGAAATTTGCCACTTTAAATGTTATTCTTAACCGCTTTCGAAAAAAAAAAACCTTTAAATTGTAGCTGTTCAGAGAATTTCAATGTTCACTGAACGAAACATGTTTGAGCCCTTTCTCAATATTCAGAATATTCGTAAAAAAAGATCTGCTCTGTCGAAAACGGTTTCTTCTTGAGAAGAAATGTCGGCTGGAACAAATTTCCGCAAAATGCTGCATTTTTCTGGGATTTCGCTGCTTACGTCTAGAAAAAAGAAATTCAGAGTGTCCGAAAGAAAATTCCAGTTAACTTTACCTTGCATTACAATGCTTCCAAAAATGAAATAACCTGAAAAGCTTTTATGAACGTTTTTAGAGAGAAAATAATTTGCCAGAAAGTGTTTTTTTTTTCATTTTTCTTCCATTTACAAAATGATCGACATTTCTACTCATGTTGCCGACAATGACTCCGTGTGAATGATCAATGAAAAATTGCATAAATTTTCTCTATATCGTTGGGTCGAAAGTGTGAAACAAGAGAGCCGCTACGCGACCGCGACGCATATATATGCGCCTAATATCTTTCAAATTTCCCTCATAAAACGCCCAGTTTTCCTCTAAATCAGTTTAGAAATAACTAAAAACTGAATATCGACTAATCTAGGTAATCTTGAATTCTTTTTTTAAAGCAAAATTCCTATTCCTTAAGCCAACTACAAGAAAATGTCTGAAATGCACTGCAAAATTATAAAAGTTCGAACAAATGTTCAGTTTTTCCCCACATTTCGTCGAATTTCGCTGCGTTTTACACCCTTTCGTCGAATAATTGGACCTTTAGTCGCCGCTTTCTAATAAATCAACCCGAAACAGCTGAAATTGTAGTTAAATTGAAAATTGGAAAATCTAAGAGATGAAGAAAAAGTTAATTAAAAATCTTCTAGATTAAACTTTTCCATCAAAATTTTCGCCTACCTTTTCCATTTTTTTTTGTTCTTTGAAAACGACTACGTAGCGACTCAAAGAAAGCCTTGCGGAACAATGAAAACATGGGAAATCGCTCATACGACTTGAATTTTTTTGAAAAATAATTATAAAAAAGGGATAATATATTTAATTAAAATTCGATGTCAAAAATGATTGGAAAAGGAGTTTAGAAAAAATATTCAGACATTCTGCCAATTTTTTTAAAGTATAGCATTTCGATACCGAGATTGGGCAAGTATTTTAAGTATTAATTTTATAAAAATCTATTTATTCCGTTGTTCTTATTTATTTTATTTCCAGTTTTTATTTATTTTTTCTTCATTGTACTCTATAAAAAGCATGTTCCAGTATTAGAAAGCTAAATAAATGTAATGTAATTTCTAAATCTCAAAATTCGCAAAATTAAATCTAAAAATTTACATCACTAGAACAGTTCTCGCCGCAAAACTAGAAATAAACTCACCGCTCTTTTTCCTGAATTGCCACGTCATCTGAGCATAATAGATTCTCTTCTCTTCTCTGAATCCCAATCGAGTGTATCAGACGAAAATGCGAAAATGACAATTTCATTAAACTTGTTATGTTTGTGTGCACACGCACCCCCCCCCACTCCTTTTAGTATAAAAATGGGCGGAGCAAGCTACTGATACAGAGAACGTAAGAGTCAAAGAGATGCAGGATGCAGACGCACATCTTCATTACGAAAAATGGGAGGACGACAAGGGGGAACGAAGGGGGTGGAGTCTGAAATTTCTAGCTGCGGACCAGTCAGCTAGTAGGCCAGCGCTGCTTTTGCTACTATCAAAATGTTAATTCGTTTGTTGCTCCCCCATCTTCTCTCGAAATTCTTTGCGTCTTTCAATTTCACACGCTCTCTCGTCTCTATCAATTTGGAAGAGGAAATTGCAATGCAACCGTCGGTGGCGGCTCCCGCCATTTCTATTCATTTACTTTTAACCTCTTTATACCGATGTGATGGATGAGCAGATGAGAGAAGTGTCCGAAAATGCGGGGGGGGGGGAGGCGGATAGAGAGATATAGCGGATACAAGCAGACAAGCTGGTAGCATGAATTCTTCATTTCAAAAAAGAAATATTCGAACGCGAAGTAGCTGTCGATTCTTGTGACGTTGGGCAGCGAGCACAAAGGCATTCAATAGAGCGTGCATACATTTCTTTGGAATAAGGTGGACAGCTTGTACATACAGATATTTAAATGGTTAAGGATACATAGACAGACACACGGACAAACATATAAACATACAGATGGGCAGACAGGGACAAAAATCGGGTCACATAAGGAAAGACAGCCAAACAAACAGGGAAGGAGATATGCATGTTTCCTGACAGACATATTTACAGGCAGCCATCCATGCATACAGACACTTTATCAATTAAAACAAAAGGTCGAACGAAAATTGAAATTGGTTCGAATTTTATACGAATCCACTTTTGAAAAGTTTGGCATGTTATGTATGCATTTTCTACTCTTTTCCCTTGCGAAATGTTCCCGGAAATTTTTATCGGTAATTTTCTCGAGTTGTCAATGGTATCTTTATCGATAGTCAGTTATCGGACGTCTATCAAAAGTAAGTTACCCACTACGATTCATAAACATAATAGAACTCAATTGGGCTGGAAGTATAAAGCACAGAAATGAAAACGAATGAGCCCTGCTGATGCAAGAATGGATCTTCATCGAGAAGAAATGAACTTCTACAGTGCTCCACATAATTTTACGGGCACCCCCAAAAATCTCAAAATTTCGATTTTCTGTAATTCCTAATTATTTATCATATATGATATGAAAATACCTTTGAAAAATACAATTATGGGTCCTGGATCGAAAATAAAATAAAACTAAGTAATCGAGAAATTCGACATTTTTCGAAAAATTTGTGTTTTTTTCCCACATAATGATACGGCCACTATCATTTTTTGTCGTTTTTTGAACTTTAAACTTGGTTCTAATCTGTTTATTTATCGTTTTTCTGCTTTCAGAAGACATGCCGAAAGGTAAACCTCTAAGCGAATATGAGAAAGGACTAATTGACGCCAAATTGGCTGAAGGACTCTCGCACCGTCATCTCTAAAGAAATTAAGCGTTCCCCAGATTTAATCAATCGATATGCTGCAAATCCACTTGGTTATTGTATAAAGAAGTCTTCTGGTGGTCCACCTCTTCTTTCTGGACCAGACAAGCGAAGAATTATCCGCAGAGCGTCAAATTCTAATGTCCCTTGCTCAAAGATCAAGAGCGAACTTGGACTTTCCGTACCCATGGAGACTGTTCGCCGCGTTCTTTCAAAGAGCAAATCCATCAGACGCCGAAAGTATTTTGTCTTCAGATTGTCTTCAGTGATGAGAAAATATTTATCTGCGATGGACCGGATGGCTATCGTGATTACTGGCGTGACTTGAGAAAAGAAAAACTGCGGTTTTCACGTCGAAACTTCTAAGGTGGAGGAGTGATGGTCTGGGCCGCAATCAGTGCCAAAGGCAAAGTCAAACTTTGCTTTGTACCAAAGAAGATGGACGGTTGCCAATATCGATACGTGATAAGAAAAGGTCTCATACCATTTATCCGTCGGAATCGCTCCAAAAATTTCACTTATCAGCAAGACGGAGCTCCATGCCATCGGGCACGACGCACAATCAAGTGGATAGGTGACCGCGGAATCTCGATTATCGATTGGCCGGCCTGTTCCCCTGACATAAACATCATCGAAAATGCCTGGGCATACATGGTACGGAAAATCTACGAAGGAAACAAGATTTATGCGGACATTCCATCTCTAAAAAGGCTATCATTGAAGAAGGGCAAAAAGTGGACCAACAGCTGCTCGACAATCTTTATTCGTCCATGGATGACCGAATTTTTGAAGTAGCTCGACAGAATGGTTCATCGATTATTAATCATCATTCGTCCATTATTTTCTTTTTTTTTTACAGTTTTGAGCAAGCGGGCGTATTATTTTGTGGAAAATTTTTTACAATTTTTTCATAAAATTTTGGTTTTTTCCTGATGTGTGAATTTTAAAGCTACTTTAAGTTTCTATCATGAAACACCTACTAAAAGACCATATTTCTTCAATAGGAAGGATTTTGGTTGAAAAGCCAGTTTTCGAGATTTCGAACATTTTTGGGGGGCCCGTAAAATTATGTGGAGCACTGCATTAAGCGTTAGAGGCCCACTGAGTGTCATAGAGAAGATAATTAAGAGGAGCTGTACATGTGATCTGCAGAAATGACAATAGATGGGCCAATTTGACGTAGAATGGATACCAACAGGCGAAAAACGGCCTGTTGGAAGACCACCGATGATATTATCGTATTCTTTGAGAGAAAAGGTATCAATGTGACATGGAAACCACCTTACTACTTTTTAGATAATCATAGCAAAAGATCGCTGCAACAACTGGAGTGCTGGGATCTCCTCTTAAACAATATTAGAGAAGAACGGGTGGAAGAAGTCACTGAGTAAATATAACCGCGGTCCGCTTAAATTCAAAAAAATACTAAAAGTTCTGTCGTCGAAATAAAAAGATGAGATAATCGCAATGTTTGAATTTTCAAGCCATACATTAAGCTACTTATAAGGACTTTCACAGAGAACGCGCAGAGAACGGCTATCTGGATTTTCAGCAAGCAAACCGGCGATAGGTTTTTATTTTTCAAAAAATTTTAAAGATTTTCTTTTAAATAAGCATTTCTGTTCTCAATTAAATCGAGCCCAAAGCGGCCAGGAACACACGTTGAATTATACAGTTAAGAATGGAAAAAATCAGACATAGAGCGATAGAGCTCTAAACAACCGATTTTCACGTCTATTTTCATGGTGTCATCAATTATAAAAGAAATATTGGTTATCCGCAAAGATTACACGCGCCAAATTGTTAATAAAGAAAAGCTGGAGAAGGGATATATCCTTGCGTCAGATTTTTTTATTTTAATAGCGTAAGAGTTAAACACCGACGTCTGCAAACGCGGTGTATTGAATTTATGCTTTTCAAAATAATTTTTTAATTGTTGAAGACGTTCCTCACCGACGTTTGCAGATGTCTGTGTTTAACTCTTACGCTATTAAAATGAAAGATCGGACACAAGGATATATCACTTCTACAGCTTTTCTTTATTAAAAATTTGGCGCGTAATCCTCGCGGTTAACCAATATTTATTTTATAATTACGATGCCATACGAGAAGGTGCCGTAAAAACTAGAAAGTAATATGAAATTTGGTTTCGGAAAATGTTAAATTAGGAAGAAAAAACGCATTAGAGCACACTTGCAGAAGGCTCTTATATGAGTTAGTTCGGATTAATCATTTTCAATGGGAAAAGACGGAAAAAATGATGAAAATCCAATTGGAAACAGCCGCCTAAACTTTTAACAAGTGCAAATGTGCTTACGTAGTTTTTGTACGTATCACACATGATTATTATGGTTGACACTCACCTATTCAGATACGCCAGAAACGCGAGAAAAGTGCATGTGCCAAACAAAAAAAGGTCCGATAAAGAGGACGTGGAATTTCAGAAAGCCTGTTTTTTAGGAAACGGAAAATACTACTCGTCGGCAATGTGAATGGGCTCGGAAAAGCTTGAACTTCTATTGTTTTTCTAAAGCTATAATAATTTTCTGGCGAGCATTGTATTTCAGAAAAATCAAGCAGTGACGAGCAAATGTGCTTTTGTGCTTTTTCAGCACAAGATTTGAGAATTTCTGTGCATTCGCGCTTAAAATTCGGTATTATGTTTATTTAATTTTCATGACTGCCGACTTTCGCTGGCTTGCGACCAATTAATGCATTTGTGCCGAGTCGGGCCGAGAGTACGTGTTGTTCATTCAGTTGCATCTTTCCCTTTTCTTTCATTTTTCATCCCCTAGAGGATTCGGAAAAAATTACCAAAATGAGGGGAAAAATGACGATTAAGATGATGGAGGAAGAAATTGAATCAAAAATGGACGAAATTGAAATTTAGATTTAAAAAAATGCTCTTTGGGGTAGTAGTTACCAGGCATTCGCTTACACAAGACAGCATCTCCGTTTGAAACTATTTCGGATGCGAAAAGATTCGTTACGCCCACGGTAAGGAATTTTGGGGATTGACCAGCGCATACTACACTGATTGTGAGCCGTTGTTCCTTTGTTGTTAATAACGAATTGTTCTTCATTTCACACTTGATTAACATGGGTAACAATAAAACGCCATTCGCGCAGGTTCGAAGCAACAGTTGCCGAATGGTTTAGGGCGTACCGGCAAGCCGTCACAGCATTCTTCGCTTTGAGATCGCCCAAACTACGCTCTGTAGAAGGGAAATCGTCGTCAAATCATCTTAAGGATGAGCCGGTTGTACACTTCTGGGCAACACTTCTTCGGTTTCTGAGTCATAAAAAACACTCATACGATCCTGAGGGTACATCGGCTGCTTCTAGGCAAGAATGGAATTCCGCGATATGTTACTTTGGTTACTGTATGTTGGCTTAACAATTAATGTTTGACAGTTGTCTACTGGTCTTGCTAAGCCAGGTACGTTCGAGTACTTTTGGTGGTTTAATCGCATATTCTTAATGAAACTGATCAAACATTGCAATCTGTTCAACGTTTCTACATGATCTTAAATGCGTTGCATGCTTTAAATAAATTGTGTACATTTTCGACGAGAATCGCTATCGAAAATCGGAAATTTAAGAAACTATTCGAACGTTTTTTCCCTAAAAATAACATGGACGAAGAATAGAAACCAATTATCTTGTTCAACCTTTCGTCGAAGTTCATGTGAATACCAATGGAAATGCACTTGGTTGAATAAAGGACTGATTATTTCTGAGCCATGAGATGCTGGATCAGAAACAAAAAACAATATAATGCATTTTCAAAATAACGATATGTGCTCATCTCAACAGCACCTCAAATATCTAAAATATTATATCACTTGAAACCTAATTAATTAAAATTCAATAGAGCAGATATACACTTTATTGAACTTTGGTGTTGGCTAGAACATTCAAAATTAGCTGAGAATCTTTAACCAGAGAAAAAGTGGCTGTGAATGACGGATGGTGGGTATGCTCCACTTGGTGCTCCCTCTTCTTACCCATATGCCCCCTAATCCATTTAGCTGCAATATGGTGCCCTCCGCCGGCCATCTCTCTCCGTCCTTCTTTAACCGAAATTGCATTATTCTGGCTTGCCTTTATGGCTGCTCCACTGCTGCGCTCCGCTGCTATAATTATTTTATTTATTCTTCTCGTTTACGCCTTTTCATTAATTAATACACTGCCATACACCAGTTAGTTGAATTATGTAACATTTACTCATTCAATATTTGTCAAGTTGTCCTGCTAACGGGTTAATTAAAGCTAAAAGTACGAACAAAAGTCGTTGAATATCACATTGAAATATTTCGAGAGTGCATACATAAATATCACCGGTGGTAAAAAAGGATTTTAGATAATTGAAATTTGATTAGAATCCAAGCCCGAAAAACACCGAGAGAATCGTTCCGACGGCAATGAAAATTATCACGGCTCCATAGACGACAAATTCACGGAAACGGTTAACCTGGAATAAGAGCTAGAAAATAGATTAAGAATAGAGAACGTATATAAGACGTATATAAGATAGTTTATGAAATGTATCATTTTTTCTTATTGGGTATTAATTCTAAAATATTACCTGAATATTGCAGAAGGAAACATTAACTTAGAAATCACACGCCGGAAGTTGGCTTCAAATTCTTTTGCTATTCGGTGATTGGAAGTGGTCATAGAGTTTGAGGTCGCGGACCGAGGATAGAAAATTCTATTGGAAATTTCAATTTCTTTGTTTATATTACACGGTGAGACCCCACGATTTAGAAAACTAAGGCCGGCAGAGGTGACTAGAAATGTAACGCCGAGTGACATTTAGCGGCTCTGATGATTTCACGACGAAATATGCGGGCGCAGATAGGTTAGAACATGGATTATTTTTTCAGGAAATCATCGATTTGACTTTAATGATTCATTGATTCAAAGATGGAATTAAACAAAACACTCTATATACCAATGAATTCAATGAAACGAAAATGCCACGTCACGTTTCACTAAAAATTGATTCCTGATTCGACCGAACATTCGAACAAATTCTAGCCTACCGAGAAAATATTAAAACTTATGCGTTTTAAATTTAAAAAATACCAACATCCTAAAATTGGCATATGATGGGTGTTTGTTTAGAAACGCTACTGGAATTCTTTGAGCGATTCAAAATTTTTTTAATACGTAGCCCTGGCCGTATATGACCGCTATACATAAACATCACAAGAGTGGGCCAGTGCCATGTAGAAACTATATATTCAGTTTTAAATTTCCAACAACGACATTTTTACTAGTTTAACACAGGTAAAGGCGCCTTTCAGTGGAAACTCTAAACTTACCCATAATATTTTCTTCTCGATTGGAACTTCCCGATTACTTGCGCTATTTGTATTATTCTGCGACCGATCACTGGACGATCGAATAGCCCACGTCGTCTCTGTATCGGTTTTTGATGTGGGCCTCATTGGGATGTCTTGAGTGCGAACCGAATTTCCGATATTATTCTGAATGATTTGGACACGTTTAAAGGTCTCATCGATTATGGTGATTTAAGGGAAAATAGGTTAAGCAACAAAGGAAAATAGTTGGTTCTTATTTGAAGAAAAAAACAATCCGGATTTCAAATGCTTACAAGTTCGAATATTTCTTAACAGAGGAAGGTGCAAGTGCGAAACCAGGACAATACTTCTAAAATATACCTTAGTAAAAGATTTCGTATCCACGTCCACGACATTATTGAAAATGATGAAAAATATCGATAATGCAAAAATTACAGAGATCGGAATGAGAGCAAGAACCAGTTGTGCCACATTTCGTTCACTTGTAAAGTGATATCCGGCTATGCAGATGGCAGTGGCTGAAAATGTTAAACTTTTAAGAACAAAAATTTAAGCATTCTTTTGTTTCAGACTATTAAACAGTAAGATTCACACCGAAACTTTCAAAATTATAGTCTACATTTTTAAAGAAATTATATTTTAATGCTTATATTTTGCTCTACGTATTTTAAGAATTGTTTATTTTTAAATTTCTTCTAAAATCTTTATAACTTACTAGCCAGAATCATGGCAAGGACACCTATCGCGCGATGAATATAATTGAAAATCGGACGTCTCGGATCATTAGGTGAGCATCTCAATGTACTAATGAATGGCTGAACCCAAGCCAAACAGAGTGCGATAATTCCAATAATCGCATGTTTTCCACCCCATCCAGAATTGACAAATTTCCAATCTTTGTGTACTAAAATCAGTACAAAACCGGCGATCATCAGCGCGATACCGACGAGATTAGCGCCACGGTGGATCTGAAAAAACAGAGGAATTTGAGATGCTATTTGAAATTTTGCATTCGGCAAAACGATGTTGGTCTAGTCAAGAAAAACAAAAGGAATCTTGTTCTGGTTGAACTTTTATTTATTATTCACAACTGGCAATTCTTTTTTGTCATTTGCCGCATCAAAGCATTCCGCATAGTTCTATTTTTTTAGAGAATAAATACAATAAATCACAGGCAATTTCTGTAAGAATAAAGGCATATATGAACTTTTATGACATATGTCTCGTACAGAAATTCGCGTTGTATGCTTCCCCAGGCTGTGTTGTTTCAAATTGAAAGAAAAAAAAGAGAAACAAACACAATTTGCAGGGAGCGAATTTGTGTGGAAAAGCGACGATAAGCAAGGTGTTCGCAAACTTTTGCAAGATAGAATTTCCACCCATCTGGAATATTTCAATTTTAGCTTACATGGAACCAAATGAGCAATCCTCCTGGTTTGATCGTTGGCCATGAAGATCTCAAAATTCTGGCGAAAATCACTGCTATCGGGACCATTGTCATCCAGGCGACAGTCATGAAAATGGCGTGAAGAATCACTAAGGTTACACTCAATCCAGATCCATTTCCAGCACTCTTGTCAGTTAGCAGACGTTGTGATGACACGTATCGCTCGGTATTATGGTATTGAAGACCGGCTGAGCTTGCTGTGCCTTTTGCCACGACCAGGAAATATTTCTTGTTAGGTGTGTATTTGAAGATCTGGGAAATTAAAACAATAATTGATGAGAAAACGTTTTTTCTTTTATCGATTTCTAATGTGGCCGTTGGTATGAAAGTTCAATTTATGGAATCGATATCATTCAAGTAATGCTCATCGTCCCTTAATTCTTGCAATTATACCGAGAATTTAGAAGAATCGGATCGGTCTTGGAGTCACGATACGATTGTTGCTTTCACGATTGTAAACGGTAATAGAATCTCGGTTATTCCTTGCTTATTTTCCAGTTGGACAGACTTAAGCTATTTTTTTTTCGAAAAAAAAATAAAAATAATAAACCTGAGAATTATCATTTCCATCGGATTTGACAGTTCCTTTGCAATACACTTTTCCATCCTGATAAGAAGTTTGGGTATTCGTAATGTATTGCGATCTAATGGCTTCTTCTCCATTGATTCGACTATTTGAATTTGCAGAATTTATAGAAAATTTCATCGAAAGTGGTTGGGCGCCAAGAGAGGAGCATTCTATTACGGATGCCGGGCCCATATTTCCAGCATCAGAAAATCCGAGAGCTGTGTAAACTCCAGATGAAGACGAGTGAGTGGAGGAGATCTCGAATTCGATGGTTGAGTCATTGATAACACTGAAGGTACTAAGCATTAGTGCTCTGACACTTATATTAACCCATTTAACAAAAATATTAACTATTAACCATTCAGCTCATTCTTGTAACACTCATTTTGAGACGATAAAACTATAGGTTCCACCGAGATTTGAACTCGGGTCGCAGGATTCAAAGTCCTGAGTGCTAACCGCTACACCATGGAACCAGACAAAGGCAATAGCAGGCAGGGCAATTAAACAGAGTACGCACGCGATAACATGACCACTCACTTGTACGAGACAGCATAGCTGAGGTTTTTGTCGTAGTAGCAGCCTTTAGTTTTTCCACAGGTGGAAGTGTCGAAGGATCCCTGAAATATGTTTATTATTTTTTTCGATTTAAAAGCACACAGATCTTTAGATCAAACGTAAACGGGCCAAACGTATTGCAAATACAATAGAGCGAGTACGCTTCTATCTAGCGGGAAAAAGATAGATGAAGTAGTAGAAGTGGGCAGGATTTCGCCGTCCGTGCGCGAAGCATACAGAATTGAAAAATATCGAGAAACTGTCATGCAAAAAGTTGAACAATCAAATTTAGAAATGGAACAGGTTTCAACACTGATGAAAACAAACTTGAGAGGAAGTAGGAGTAGAAGACTGCCTTTTCTGCCGGATACGGTTTCTTGTCTGTACAGTCTTAATGTTATTTTCTTAAAGGAATTATTCAAATTTTGATGTCTGGAAATCCGCCTCATGGAAAAATATTTTCAACACTTATTTCACAAAATGATTATTCTTGCATGTAACAAAAAAAAACAAAACACATCGCAGAGCATGTAATACGAAATCCGCGCAATACTGCTTTCAGACATCATCCTTTTACAAGAAAACGCACCTCTCCAGTTGGCGGCTCCATAGTCACGGGCGTGTAATCACTGAGCAATTGTGCTTCCGGTGCAACACTCCTTTTAGTGTGATGATATCCCAAATTTTTGTAAGTCCCATTAGTTTTTGTCTCTCCAGTAGCCATAATAATACTGTATTTTGTAGTCGGGCTGTAATGAAATACAGCTGGATCGTTGGAGTCCCCAACGACTCTAACGTCAGCTGAACAGTACAGTACTCCATCTACGAATTGAACACGTTGATTAGTTATTAGTTGTGCGACATTATCAGAGGGACGGAGATTCTGATAGTGTCCATTGACTAAATTATAGGAAAATGTCATCGAGTAATCGGAATCGCCAAACGAAGAACACTCGATTACACTAGCGTTTCCCATTTTTGAATTTGTCGAAAATCCCATTGCCACGTATTTATTTCGGGAATCCACGTTGCCAGTGATTTCCACGTGCAGTTGTTCATCACTGGGATTTACGGACCAGGAAGACTGAAATTTTTCAAATTTCAGAGTAAAACAATAATCTATTGATAAAATTGATGGCGCTTATAAAATCTCTCACAAGCAAAAATAGATCCCGAATGAAAAACTCCGTATTTCAATAATTTTAATTTTTTTTGCGAAGCGTTAAGGCAGCGAGAAGTTGCTTACACAGTACTACTTAATATTTGAAATTGTAGAAAATTTTAGTAAAACAACAATTATCTGGCGGATAATAGCCAACGAAAATAACTTCTTAAAGCGAAATTCGGTAGTCACAAAAAATTTGATGTTTTCATTCAAAAAAAAAAGACAGATTATGCCGAAAAATGCAAGTTTATCCTGGTTAAGAAACTTCCACTGCAAATTTGCTTAGATGAATAATATTACATTTTCTGGAACTTGAGGTTTGCTTTTCAGATGCACGATTATAAGGTATGCTTTAAACAATGTGGGTTGAAACGCTTAAGATAGTAACAAAAGTTTTTAGAATAAATATTTTAGTTCATCTGACGCCACACAAATTAGCTAAAATTTCAGAAACTTTCCCGACAAGTCAGTTATTCAACAGGTCGCATTTACCTACATTGGTAGCAGAGTTGGGCGGAATAGGATTTTGGGAACTCGGAATCCGGAATCCGGAATACGGAAAAAATATTTTTTCACGGAATCCGGAATCCGGAATACGGAAAAAATATTCTTTCACGGAATCCGGAATTCGGAATAAGGAAAAAATATTTTTTCACGGAATCCGGAATCCGGAAAACGGAATGAAAAAAACGGCGGAATCCGGAATGCGGAATGCGGAATCCGGAATTTTAACCATTAATAAGGAATAACCATTAATAAGGGAATATTTAATAAAAAATGATGTAAGTGCGCTCTGTTCGCAAAATTTTTTGTGGGGGTTCAAAAAAGTATACATTTCACAACAATTGAGAATAAAAAATTAAAACGGAATAAAAAAGCCATATCGCGGAATCCGGAATCCGGAATACGGAAAAAAAATTTTTTCACGGAATCCGGAATCCGGAATACGGAAAAAATATTTTTTCACGGAATCCGGAATCCGGAAAACGGAATGAAAAAAACGGCGGAATCCGGAATGCGGAATCCGGAATCCGGAATTCCGCCCAACTCTGATTGGTAGAACATGAGCACTAGTGATCGGGGCACGTCCTCTACAATTTTTCAACTACCACTTGTAAAAAATCTTCTGTGGGTCTACCAAAGTACGATAAAAGCCGAAGTCGGTAAAAAATGCTTTTGAAAATATAATTGTTTTGAAAAATTATTTTCTCACCTTAATATTATTACAACCACCATTGCAATCCATGGGTGTAAAGCATCCTTTAGTAACTCCACACGTGGCATCATTAAAACCAACATTATTAACTTGATCCAAAAATGTCAAGATCGAAACACAGCTTCCCCAATGTGGTGTAAGTCCCGTCGAGTTGGTAACTCCTGCAGCGAACATCAAGTGATATCCTTGTGACTGATTCCATCGGAAAATTTGCGAATTATCAGAATCTCCGCCAACATTAACCACTCCTTTACAGTAAATTCCACCGTCTTTAATAGTTCCCAAGGATTGTTTGATCAGTTTTTCACGAATCGCCGGCTCTCCTCTAATCCTGGCATTCATGAATCCGGGGTTATAACTGAACTTCATAGTTGGCGCAATTTCGTTGGTCAGTTTAGAGCACTCGATTACACTGATGTCGTTCTGAAAATAAAAAGAATGACAGTAACGCTAGTTTGTCAGCATGTCTGAATTTCTTTGTCATTGCTTTCCGCATGTCCAAAAAGTTTAATTTCTTCATTTTTAAATGTTTTACCGTAGTATTATATAATGTACCAATAACTGTGGATGATTAGCTGTCTGTATCGCTGTATTTCCCAATGTCCCTTACCATTTTCTCATCATTTGAAAATCCGAGTGCCACGTAAACGTTCTCCGTAGTATTCGTAATCGGACCGAAAATTTCAAATTCAATCTCATCGGCTGACAAAATTCGGTACGATGCTCCGATATTCCCATCAACGCTATAACATGAATCGGCAGAAGGCATCGTGCAGCCCTTTGATTTTCCGCATTCTGATTGATCAAAGCCAGGAGAGTTCTGAAAAAGAAAATCATCACCCATGGTGTGACCGAAATAACATATGTTCTCTGTAGCGTACATGACCTTCAAGAGTATTATCTCGAATCACTCGAATACCGAACAATTGTTACAAATTTAGTCATCATGTACAGAATTATAGTTTTTAAATAACCGCATTTTAGACAGTTGGAATAAGCTGTCCTCTAGTTTCTTCCCATCAACCTGTGTGTTTAAAGACCGCTTATCATTAAGCGATTTCTTCTCGTTTTATATTTAAACAGTGACAATTATTAACACTTGCATTTTTGCCTCATGAGTAAGCAGGTCATCGTGCCCCTCATCGAATAAACTAAATGAAAAAATGTGTCTATAACGTGGGATAAGGTTTAAGAATGAAGGGAGCTTTCCTTTTTTACCTGAGGGTCTGTCAACTTCACCTAATTGCTCTATTTTATATGAAATGTTTCGTGTAAACTACGTGCAATATCATATCAGAAATGTTAAACGAAACATTTTTCTATAAAACTGCTGCAGTATCTCGAAAGATTAAAGGCGTCTCAAACGATGACAAAAAGAGAGTTGGTTTTGATGATTTTAAAACAGAAGAATTGAAAAATGGTATGGAGGTTCTTAGTTTTCGATAACGTGAAATTTTCAATTTTTAGCAACAGTGGTTATGGTTCTGTATTAGGAATTCATTAAAGAGCAATGAGCAATAATACATTTTAGATGAGCATCAACAATGTTGGCACAGAGCTGCGTACAATGCTCTTTGATAAAAGGTGTGTTTTTAACATGAAACACCGCTAGAAAATGTTATCTCTATATGGACGGTGTTATTCTCAAAAACGGCAGCAATAAGGCAATATTTGGATCGAGATTATAAAGTGTCGAAAAAGGAGCAAACGCGATTTTTTTTACAAATAATAAAAGAATTTAAAGGAAATGCCTGAAAAAAATGGGCTGAAATCTAAAATGTTTATAATTTTCACGAAACATGCGAAAGATAATCCCTGTAAATGGTTCAACCGCGTTGAAATATTGGAAAAGGCCATTCGAGAAGAAAAAAATTTAGTCGAAGCTCGGTGTCATATCACGTGTAGTATTATATCGTTTACCTCGTTTTACATTTGAAATAGCTCTCACTCAGAGCAAACGAACTACAAGGCTATTAGGCGGTAATTTAAAATAAACTGTTTCTTTAAAAAATCCGATTCGAAATATCTTGTGTTAACTACCCCTCTCCCTTTCCCGCAATTCTTACATCAGAAAGTCGAATTTTTCTGGAGATAGACGACTGCTCTTTATGAAACGCCAGTCCTCTAGCCGTGGTTTTTCCATTCGCCAGTAGTAGATAGTATTCTGAGGACGGGTCATGTCTGAAGACGTTCGGCTCTTCTGATGATCCGGTCACTTTGATTTTGGATTTACAGTACAATAGGCCATTTTGGAATGAAGTTTCCGAATCTATGAAGTAAGCAGAGTAGTTCTGGAAATGTTGAACTGTAGCAATGCACGTTTAATCATGAAATGAATGATGTGACCGGGAAATTTTCCCAATTAAATGGCATACCATTTAACTTAGCTCACTTTTGTACTGAAAGATAGGCAATAGTAGTGAATTTAATATTTTTTATTTTCAGAAATGTTGCTTAGAGAAACTTACCCCAACAATTCTCTGATTTCCTTTTCCAGTGGTTTTGTCGAATGAAAATTTCATACTAGCTGGTTGATTTCCAATAGCAGAGCATTCGACGACCGGTTCATTTCCCTATAATATAACTATTCTTATGCCCGTTTTTGATAGAAGATTATTAAAAAACTACATATCTTGTTAAGCTATACGAAATATTTGAAATTTATCAGCTTTTCCGAACAAAAAGACGTCTTAATATTGTTGATCTATGATATCACAAGCCCCGCCTCTTGCACATAAATTAAGATGCCCAGGTTGCAACACACCATTGTTGCTTCTTTTATTCCAAATTTTGTATATCAAAGTTCACATTTCTAGATTCAGTGTTACTCCAAATCATTGTTTGCACACTGAGCATAATAACCGCTTTGAGCAAAGCGTATTTTTCATTTGCTGAAATTCGACCGTAAACTGTTTTTTTCCGATCTGTATTATACTACAACAACTAATAAAATATTTTTCTTTTCTTGTCTGCCTTACCATTTCCGCATCGTCAGAGAATCCGACAGCCACATAATTTCCATTCTCCTGTTCTGCATTCACAAACAGCTCCAATTCAAGAGTCTCGTCATCCAACAAATTCCAGGACACGCCCATTCCGTTGAATTCAGATGGTTCCGGAATATGACATCCTTTCGCCGTTTGACATTGTGATGCATCGAATTGTTGAATTGATTGATGAATAAATACGGCAAAAAGGAGAAAAAACCGGAGTTTCATACCTGAAGAAGACGTTCTTTATAATTTATTAAAAGTAGGGGGAGGGGATAAAGGAACAGCGAGAGATATCACAAATTTTTTAAAGAGTAAATAAGATTAGCATTATTGGAACAATTATTAGATTCCGCAGTTTTTTTTTCAAAATTTTTATTTGAACATTGAGAGTGCGTCTAAATACCGTCCAGATTGAGAATTAAGCAGATTTTCAAGTAATTCATTAAAGGCGCATGTAGAATGGGAGAAACATTTTCCATTTTGAATTTCTAACCAAAACTTTATAAGCAACTTTTTTTATTCAAAAATTATTTAATCTTACTTAGACATAGACTGCAATAAGAAAAACGTTTTCTTTATCTTAGGCAGGTTAATGTCTGACCGAAAAAGTATGCTGGAGCAAATGATGATAAAAATTCCGATTAAAGAAGTGCAAAAGTGTAGCACGAGTGTTCTTTATATTTTAGTATACACCAAGATTTTATAGACGAGAACAAGTATGCTTTTATAATATTTTGAATTAGTCAGAACATTTCCATTTCCAACAGCAATATTCGAAATTCTGATATTTTCAGAATACATTTGTTGTTTAAAACTATATTTTCAGTAAGCTTTACAGTCTGATCAGTTATTAAATAGAGCACTTTTGCGTTAATAGCCACTGGACACCCAGTGATCAAAATTCACGCAAAAATGTGGACTTTTTACATTTATATATTTTTAAGGAGAAATTAAGTTTTCAATAGAGTGCGTTGGTATTTAAGAAAAATGGAGAACGTCTTTGCAAAGGCATCGCTCGCCTTCAGTGATATTTTATGTTGAAATGCACTAGAATTTCTACAGTAATGAAGGCTGCAAAATAAGATGCTGTGGGTACTTAGATGGTCTGCAGTAGTTGAAAACCAGAGAACCTCGTTCGAAAAAACCGGTTTTCTTTTAAAAAAACTTTAAAAGTTATGGTAAAGGCATAATATGAATTGTGGTTTCCACGGAATAGCATACATTAGAAATGTTTATAACGGACATATATTCTCAATTTATTTTTGGAGGAAAAAAAATAAAAACGAACACTGCGGTTTTGATTGAACTACGGTATACTTACCGGGCTCTTCGGATGCTTTAGCAGTTGAACGGCGCATGCAAATGCGCTCTAATGTTTACTTGAAAAGCTGACCAGGATTTGCAGATTCACAGTTTTGAGGTATTTGATACGAAAATAACTAGATAAAAAGAAAAACCGCTTTATAATTGACGTTGAAAAAAGAACATTCTCGAATTATTAAAGCGTATTCGCGCACGTCGTTCATAAAACTGCGAGAAGCACGCAATTTTTCAAAAATTTCCGTTTGGAACTTGAATTTCTCAATAAAACAACATTGCAAATTCAGGTTCAAACGTAGGGTTTACATGATTTCACACCCATATACACACGCGCGCATAATGTAAAGTTTTGAGTTGGCGCCAATTTCCATATGACAATGGGGCACGTTTTCTTCTGGGCTGATGAGAGGAGAGCACGCGTCCAAACTGCAAGTGGAAAAATTCGAAAAATAAGGGGAAAAGAAAAAAAGAGGAAAAAAAGCCAAAAGCCGCAATGGCAGATCATAAAAATAATGAAGACCTATCAATCTTGTGTCGCTTTGATTTTATTACACGTCTAAAACAATAATTGTTGCGCGCAGTGTGACGACGCCTCACATTTTTCCTCCACTATTCGCCAGATATTCGCCATCTGTATGTCCGTCTGTGTCTTCGTATGTCCTTATGCCATTTGGCTTTGCTTTAAGAATGTGCGACTGACAATGCGCGTAGGCAGTGAACCTTTTTTCCCGATTGACAATGA
The DNA here is from genome assembly GCA_003052745.1 of Caenorhabditis inopinata. Taxonomy (NCBI): domain Eukaryota; kingdom Metazoa; phylum Nematoda; class Chromadorea; order Rhabditida; family Rhabditidae; genus Caenorhabditis; species Caenorhabditis inopinata. The sequence goes on along the minus strand of AP018152.1, from coordinate 9,484,074 downwards.
AGACGTAATAGAAAAGAAAGGGGGGGGGGAGGACAGGGGAAAAAATAAAGAAGACGTGCTAGGCAAAACCAGTTTCCGGTAAATATGAGGCGGCTTTGAAAATATACCCTCCTCATAACTCTTCTCTTTTATGCTTGCGCGTTACAGTCTAACGACGTCTTCTGCTTTATAGTCTATGAAGCCTCATAGTAAAACTGTGACATGAAAGCGTGTCTGATAACTATCAATGTGATATATAGGTTAAGATACAGAACACATGGTACACCGAACAATTAGTAGTGCTTTCCTCCATATCATTCAGAGCAAAGTGCTGTAAATTGGTCATCCATTTGGGCAGCTTGACTGATAAGAGTGGGCAGCAGGTTAACTATTAGCGTGCTACTAATGGGCAATTAGTAAACATATTGAAGGCTGCTATTGGGCAAGTTCTATTGGGGGCTATTGGGCAAGACAGCGAATCTAATAAGCAGGCCAAACAGCTACTGGCAGCTAGCGGACAGCTTAGGGAAAACAAGAGACCAGTGCTGCTAGGAGTGCTGCTAGTGGGCCAAGTGATTTTTATGAAATCTCGCACGACTTCTTCAATTTACAGTTTCTGAGAAATCATAAATATTAGAAAATGATTTCAAAAAGTGGCGTTAGGTATTCGATTGCTTGGACTCAAACCCAGTTAAAAGACAGATTGCTCCAAACATGCTGTCATTGAGAAGCTGATGATCATGGCTTAGAAACTAAACTCATGGAAAACTAGGCGCTTACTGAAAAGCAGGAATAGCAGGAATTATTAAAAGTCGGTTTAAGCCCGTATTTCAAATTGGAAAACTTAGAATTACGAAAATGGAAATTGCCAGGCGTCATTTCAGTTAAATAGTAAAACAGGAGCACATCCGAATACCGAAAAACCTGAACGTAATTCTTTGAATGAATCTTATTCAATCAGTGAAGGGTAAAATGGGCAATCAGTCTCCCGTTAACATTAACTAACAAATTGCCTTGCATCACTCAAAAAACGTTCAAAAAGTGGTTCATCGGAAAAATTGATCGATGGTTGATGGTTTAATCATCTATTTGGTACAAAATTATTATTTTTCTGTGAAATCACATAGTACGCTTATGCTTGATAAGTGGGCAGTTTTCCTACTAGCTGCCCAATAACTACCCGCTAGTTACCCGCCAGTCACCCATTCGCTTCCTCACTAGCTGTCGACTAGCTGTTTATTATCTGTGCTCTATATATTCACTAGCTGGTCACCAATTGCCTATCAACTGCCTACTAACTGTCCACTAGCTGGCTCAAATAACTGTTCTCTAGAAGCCTGCTCTAGCGTCTCTCTAGCAGCTCTTTCCCATTCTTTATAAGCCCGATGCCTCGAAACCTGGCCGCTAGTGTAGCTAGAATTTCACAAAACAGCAGAATCATATTCGAAAATTACCGTCATAACAGCGGAGCACATTTGCGCACGCCGCTTCTGAAATCTCCCGCAGACAGAGGTAATCCTTAAGACGCATAATCCATTTTGCAACTTTTTCTATTGTCAAGTCTTGATCTTCGTGTGCATACACTGTTTGCCCAATATCTTGCGCAGAGCATTATACCAGTTCGCAAGAGAGAGCAGAAGTGAGATGTCCCAACTCCTGTATCATTGATCTGTATGAACCGGTATAGGCTATATCTATAATATTAACTTTTAGGTGACCTCGATAATATCAAAAACAAAAAGAAATCATCAAATTAACCATCAAACCATCAATCCAATTAGGTATAGGCCTTATTGCACCAGAGCTTAGGAATAGCGTCAAAAATTCAAAGATTCGACTGGCAGCCCATTTTCTGTTGGAATGCGGGAAAAAAGCAGCTGTGGGCGAAACCGTCCGCCAGATATGTTTATCATTAACAATAAAACCACACCCCCCACTCTTTAACTTATGGAGGGTCTGTTGTCATCCATGTCAGGCAACACATCCTGACACCGAGCAGTATATAGTAAGAGTTGAAGGAGGGTGCAAGAGAGCCACGGCAACTGAGCAAATAAAGCTCACTTTTATTTGTTTATTTGTTTATTAACCATTATACTCATTCATCAAACGTCACTATGGGTAAGGAATCACTTTGAATTCGGATAATATTGGCTTCCAAATTTGATTGAAAAATTCAAACCGGTGAAGTATGAACTTTGAAAAAATTGAATCGGAAAACAGACTATGATGAATACAGACTAAACTACGGGGGGGGGGGGGGGTTTACCACGTGCAACATGGAAGTGGGGGACGCGCAAGAAAAACTTGTTCAGTTACAATACTGGCGGCTGCACTGATGTTCACTGGCTGGCAAGGTACAGTGATGAGCGGTGACTCAATATGTTTGACTCAATATGCCGTATCGTTTCGGAACATGTGGTTTCGGAAGACCACCACTACAGAATCAGATTTTTAAGAATGTTGACCCTTAAAACAATTTTTTAACAACGCTTATCTCCCAAAAATTCCCTGCAAGGTGCGGAACACTGATAACTGGGCTCGAGCAAATGCGTTCTATTTAGCAACTGTATTGGACACAACATTTTCTGAAACTTCAGAAACTCCAGTTCGGTAAACTTTTTCATTCTGAATTTCTCTGAAAAGTCAGTTATTCTGCAGAGCGCATTTGCATTAACTACCTAGTAAGCACTTGAAAATTCAAGTGAATGATTTTCGATAATCACTTCTCAATACTTCATGAATATTTGGTGCTGATACTAGTTTTTTTTCAATAGCCAGAAGCAAATGCGCTCTACCGTACAACGGATTTTTGCTTGCACAAGGTCAGAAAATTGTGGTCATTTATCTAACTTTTTTGAATTTTTGCTGTAGTCGCATCGATCAAACTCGCATTTAGATCAGGAAAGCTGTTTCGAAGAGGAGAAGAAATAATTGAAATTGCATTTGTATTTTACTCTCCGATTACTCAGCTCTCCCTAAACTGTCGTTATGTCAAACGTTTCGTGTGCACGCACCCTTTACTCAACATCTTACGCGAAATTGCCGAACGATGAACCATCATTTAAAGGAAGTAAGACATCAAATCGTTTAGGGAGTGACGTCAAACACTGGGCAAAGTGTGTATGCACGTTAATCCTAACGGCAGCTCATCGTTTTTTTTTACAAAATAATTCTAGAAAACTGAGTAAGACGACATAAAAACTTGTCGCCCTCCTGTAATACTGTTTTTTTTTAAGACTAAAAACAACACCAACTATGACTTCCACGAAAGGCGAAATATAACCGTCTCGCCTCGAAAGACGACTTTTTCGTGGAAGCCTTAACACCAACTCGAATCATGCACACTTGATCTACAGACGCAAGGGAAATAGTAGAAAAGAACAAAAAACTGCGTGCGCGTCGTTCAAATTTTACAATGTTCTGCAGCACGTTTCGTCTTCTTTCGGAATCGAGTGAATGACTCGGTATGACCAATCTCTACGTCCCATTAAAGAATCAAAAGGCAGTCGCCACGCGATGACTGCACAAGGTTCAAAAAGTAGGATCTGTCCTGTAAAAAACGTTGAACTACCTTGAAAAGTGGCGATGTGACTAATGCATGTCCACCGGGCCGTTGAACAAACAGACATGCAATCACAGGCGGTTGTGCAAAAAAGAACTTCACTTAAAGATGCAACTGTTTTCTAAGATTGTTATGAGCGCTCTGTGTTCTTCGGTCTGAAATGATTCACTTCAAAACACACAAACCAATTTTTGTCACCATTCGGTCTGGTTCTTTTGAAAAATCTTTACACACTCATTTACAGGTCCTCTGTTGATTTTTTTTTGATTCATTGTTTACCCGTTCTTTACTATAAAGAACGATCGCTCGCACAAGACACTAGAACAGTCCGTGAAGGAGAGGACGAGACTATCAAACTATACATGAGGAAACAGTGTCTGTGTTCTTTCGATTTGTGTGAATGTACCGGGAAACCGGGAAGCTGAACCGGGCAAACGCAGAGTTTCCTATACGGGTACTTTGAGTTACAACCTTTTATAGCAAAGGGTCTGAATTAATGTGCCGGTGGTGGCATGGCTCTCCACCGCCCTACACATTTTTTTGAGACTCACAATAACTTCGCAACGACACTCCGCCGAACGGGGGGCGCGCTCTTTAGCTAAAGCGAGGCGGGAGTTTTTAAGATTATTTTTAGGAGAGTTCTCGTTAATTTTAACATTTTTTTTTGTTGAGATTGTTTTTTTCTTTTGTTCTTTATTGATTTTTTCAAATTCCAATTTTTTGCGGGAATAAAGTGCTTTCCTTGGTAAAGTGTTCGTGTATTTTTACTTTAGGGACATGACACCCCATTAACACGTAAACGACTCTTGATCACATCTACTGGTCTTGCAGCGCACACTACTTCGTCTAAAATTGTCTAAAAAATGGACGAATCCAAAATATGTTAAAAAAATAGAGAAATACAAGGCTAAGTGAACAATCTTAAAACCTGGTGCTTAATGTGCTTTCATCGTTAGCCCAGTATCTGACGCAAAACCTCATACCTGTAACCGGAAAACTGATCTACAAAAAAACTGATCTACGGGTTGGAAAACTGATCTATTATCGGATCGCGAGTACGTGGTTTGTCGTATAGAGGCGAGGTTTGGGTCTCGTTAGGGGATAGCGCGTTTTAACGCGCCAATTTAAAAATTGTAAGGAAGCGCACACACTGCGTATGTGATTTCTTTTCGAAAATTGAAGCGAAATTTGACATAAAAATTAATTTTAAAAAAACATGATTTTCGAAGCAAAATATTAATAGAAAAAATTCCAATATTCGATTTCAATTTTCGAAAAGAAAAACAAACGCAGTGTGTGCGCTTTCTTTCAATTTTTTAATTGGCGCGTTAAAACGCGCCAATTTCCTAACGAGACCCAAACCCCACCTGTAAGCGGCTCACCACGTACTCGCGATTCGATAATACGGGTTGGGCCAGCTGGTTAAACTGTAGATGAGCGATCCACTAAGGTACGATTTTCGCTTAATAAGTAACACATAAAGTGGTTAACATAATAAAATGTGCAAGAGTTGCAAATTTTTTCCACAAAATTTTTCAGATTTTTAGAAATTTACCTCTTTCGCTTATCAACATTTTCCAAGATGTCATCATTCTCCACAAATAGCAAAGTCTCAAGTCAAGAGAATCGGCTCGACTCTTCTTAAAGAGCGGCGCAGGTGCGCTCTATTGGCTTTAAAAATGAAATTGGTATGTCATTTTGTTCGAATTTAAGGTTTCGATAACTAAACTGAAAAAGTAAAACTGGAAAGTTCTGAAGGGACTTTTAAAAAGAATGAATGCTCAATAGAGCGCGTTTGGTTGCAGGCACTGTTAGTGTCAGCTCCTAGTTGATGTTTTGTTGTAATTTCACTCGAAACGCGGAAAACGGAAAAAGAAATAATAACATTCGAGTTGAAGAACAGTTATGCAACCTAATATGTTCAAAGAGGTATGTCCAACATGAAAATAACACAAAGAAGAAAAAAAAAGTAAAAAAGAACGTGGAACAAAAGTTCTTTTCCATCTTTTATTCCGGTTAGACGTAAATTCGCAATTTTCGGAAATTTAAAAGATGCATTCTTTTTGTTGTGGTTCTGTGCGCTGTACACAACGACTGTTATATTGTGTAGACAACAGTGAATGCCTTTTACAGACAGACGTACAGACCGACGTAATAATGAAGGGATATGTATAAACATATATAAACATATATACTGAGACAAGTGAACAAAAATGAGAAATCACGAATTGAATGAATAACAACGAGGGCAGGTGAGAAATGAGATGAGAACCGAGGGGGGGGGGGGGTGCGGGATAGTTGGGAGAGAAGAGGTGGAACGGGCAGAAGGGAAATCAGCGAGGAATTGTCAATAGCAATTTACAAAACTTGCAAATCGCATCAGAAACTTTTTACTACTTTTCTCTAAAAGAAGCGTATAGTCGGTGTCAGAAAGGACGCGGGAAACGGACGGGTAACCGGGAAGCAGCTCCTGACTTTATTGAAATTCTTCAAAGATCATTCGTATTTTTATCCATTGCATTCCACTGAGGAGCGTCTATCTCCAGAGTAATAATGCCAACTCAAATTTTGAGCATGGTTATCAGCCCGGTCAATTCGGCAAGCCTGGCGAGAAGGGTTTACTCAACGAATAATTAAAGGGGGATGGAAGAAAGACGAAACATAGTCGTCTACAATAATTTCGAGGATCAGTTCACAAAACGATTGACAAATACGAGAAAAATGATGCAGAGATCCCTTTAAAATGCTGGCATTTTCAGCAGATATAATCAAAAAAAATCAGCCTTTCATCTCAAGTTCGACGTGAAAATGTCAAGTTTTGGCTTGAAAAATGGGCTCAAAATGCTTCCGCTTCTTCCGCTTCCACACATTTCCGAATTTTCTATTACCACATTTTTCAAATTACCTAGTTAATTTTTTTCAGCTATTTTCAGCATTTTTATAGTTTTTTTAAAATTTTTTGTGAATACCCACATAGAATCACAACGTTTAGAATCTCAGCCCGCGTTTTGAAAGTGCATTCAAAAAGCTTAGAAAAAGCGCCTTAGCTGAGTATCGACTCTAACAATTACACGTGATACGAGCAATATTTGTGTATCCCATCATCGCGTCCGTACTGCTAACGATCACAAGGCTTGATCCGCTGTGATCCGCGCCCACACAAGCGAATAGCGGATCGGCTATGTATCGTAGGTATGTTAGCTGAGTATCGACGGAGTTTTGGGTACCTCAATATACCGTACCAGTTCATACTCGGATAGTTTTATTGTTAAATGTCAATATTTAGATATACCAAAAAATTGAGCAACTGGGTAACCGACCAGAATCCCTCCAACAGCCGGGCTGGTGTCGTTAGCCGCTTTATTAATTACGTTTTAATACTTAATCCTTCAAATTATTTTAATTATTCTTAATTATAAAGCAGAGAAAATTTTGGATTTTAAACCCCGGCCATGTATGCGCAGCGGGAACTGCAACGCGCCGGAAGAATGAGCATTAAAAGCATGAGTTATGATTTTTTTTTTCTAAATTTTTTGACCCTATTTTCAGATAATTTCTTCCGCATTTTTATGAGATATTCTCACAGACAAACCCAGAATCTCATGGAGAAGCTTTAAAATCTAAATGTTCTCATGACTAGAATATAAAAAGAATTGGAAGTACTGCCAGATTACATCTAGCTACCCAAAGTTTTTCAATTTCCGGAAAAAAAGTTTAAAAATTTTATTTAATGGAAAAAATGTGGAAACTAGTGAGCAACTTACACACGAAGTTGACAATGGGAAGATGAGGCGGTGGGTGCGGCTTAGCTGTAACGGGGGCGTCTAGCCAGGCACTACTCATATGGAATATCATATGGAATATTTCAAGGAGGAATAGTCAATAAGGAAAGGAACCGTTTTATTTATTTTCTGCTTAGAAGAACAACAGAGGTTTTTTTCTTCTGGCACCCCTTGCTCATCCGTGGAACTCGGGAAAATTTCAATATACCCCCCACCCTGTTTAACCCCCCCCCACCGCCGTTGAAATTTGGGAATGTTCGAAGAAGGGGGGCCTAATTGGAATGATGTCAGTGGGGGGTTTAATTGGAATGTTCGTCGTGAGAATTAAATTTCAACAGTGGCAGTCAGTATTGCAAAAATCGGTAGAAACAGAGCTAAGTTGTTGAAAATAAGCGCTAATCGTTTCAATCTTTATTTATTTTGAATGTTTTGAACTTTTTTGGAGTCTTCAAAATAATTTATTTTTTGATTGGAATAAAATGGTTGTGGTTCCAAATACGTAAATATTTATTTCAACTTGTTTAAAGCTTAAAGAGCGTCAATTACGGTAGTTTTACAGTTTGGAAACTTTAAAGCTAGTGGCGCACAGAACGGTAGCGACTACGGTTCCCCTCTAATTTCAAACTGGTTTCCTAGCAACTGCGCACGTGGCTAACTTTGCCGTTTTCTGGCTACAGCTGTCACCCATTCCGACGGCGATAAGAAACTTTGTAGCAAGACGTTTTCTACCATTGCACATATTAAGAGGTTATCAAGATAACGTAGAGAAAACTTTGAAAAAAGGTTGCTGTATTTTTGAAAAGAAATAGAAGCTCAACAAATAATTTCTCTTCTTTTGATTGTATTCACGAAAATCTAAAGAAACAATTAAAAAAATAATTTTGCACGAAGTTGCCACCAGAGACAATAGACAAACAGAGAAAACAATTTCGGGTGCAAAAAAACCAAGAAAGACAACATTTTCTCTTCCCCTTTAGTGCCCTGCCCTCTGACTACCGCAGCCACTTGACTCAGAGGTATTTTTTTTAATCTTTTTCTCTCTATCTCACTAAACTTTTTCGATGAAAAATGAGTTAATAAACAAATATTTCTCGTGGGTTCATTCGGTTTGAAAGGAAGCATTAACAATTTGTTTATTTTCTTTCTTTTTTCTTTTTGGAAACGCGAAAGTAGAAATATGGATTCGTAGTTTGCCCACAAAAGTTTGACCTTTATGTTAGGCGTAGTGCGATCTCAAGCATAGAAAGGGGAGGGGCGTGAATAAGGATAACACGATTTTAAGCTGAAATATTTGTTTTCTTTATTTGTCTCAATGGAGCGTGTTTACTGATGCATATAGTTCGGGCATTATGGGAGAATGCGTCAATCTGTAGAATCAAGAGCACATACAGAATAGAATCGTATCCCCCGCAATGAAGAAACGGTATTTTATTCGCACGCGTCGTGTGTTTTTTCGATCCCTATAATTTCTTTTATAAACTTTCTTATTTTTCCAAAATGTGTTTTTATTAACTTCTATCTGTTACCTTTTTTGTTTACTTTTTAATAAAAGGTTTAATTACCGAAGTCTGAGGTTCGTCATCGCCGTACCACAACTATCCAAATGAACTCAAAGCCAAAAGAAAAAAAAATATAAACTCCACGCTAGGAGTTTAATATATGTATAATCACCGCTGACTGATATGTGTTTTATATAGTGTTTCAATAAGTTTTGTTTACGGCGCGAAATGAGAATTTTCAAAAACAAATTAAACGAAGCACTTTTAAAATAATGAAAGTGGGCAAATCAGTTTCAAAAACGATGAAAATTGTGAAAAACTATTAAAGTTAACCATTTTTGTTAAAGTTTGATGTCGTCAAATAATGAAAAGTTTTGAAAAAATTCAACAATGCTCGTTCATTCTCAGCCAATTCTTCAGTCTTTATATCCAGACGAAATCAAATGGGAGGACCGCGATCTAAAAAAAATCGGTTAAGAGAAAACAGCGAGGAGAAATGCAGCTAAAATGCAATTGAATTGCATTTTGAGTAAAATAACGAATTTGCATGTCGTATTTCCTTCTTGTTTGTCATCTGGAATCAAGAAAAACAAGAGTAAACGAAAACCCAACTAAAAATATTGGGATGGGCCGTAGTTTATTTTCCGACGCGCCATCCCTCCAAAATGTTCAATTAGTACAGTAGAGCGAACTGAACCAGCACTCGATTTCCCCAAAAGTGAAAGTTTCAGAATATAACAAGTTGTTGGAGGAAATTAGGCTCTCGCAGAAATAGAGACACGTCAAGGAAAAAGGTGGTGAGAGTGATTTATGAGCTGTAGTCTGTCAGAGAGAAAATTGGCGGGACAAAGAAAGAATGGATACTTTGTTCTGTTAATCAAAAACCAATTATCTATATTCATTCATAAATTTTCCACGAATTGGTTGAAATGCAATTTAATACTTTAGAAAATTGCCGGACAAATGCAACCTGAAACTGAAGGGTGCTGGGAGGTTTTTTCACAGAAATGCGCCTTCTTGCCCCACCTTTGCGATTTTTTTTATTGTAAACTAGCTCGATACAAGCGAAATTCATGTAGTCCTGAATCAATATAGCTTTCAAGCGTTATAGAGCTGAAAAAGAGAAAGCTATGTTCATTCAAACATGTTAAACGAGGAAATACAGGAGCGCAATCGAGGAAAATGTAAAAAACATGATGGTTTATATTTATGGCAATAAAACTTACCGCCTTGGAGTACGCGCTTCCATTGAGTCAGAAACACTTCGTACAAGGTAATTGGGTGTTACGACAGGACCGCCATCCTGCTAACCCAACAATTCTCACTCAGGAGTGGTGGGTGCGATGCGAGGGCTTCAACCACTCTCGTCGATTATTCCGTCTTGGGAGTTTTGCGGAATAAGTTTATTGTTGAAAGATCCAATTCAAGTGCGGAATCCCTGAAAATGACGCTTCTCAATGAATTGGCGATGGACGAATCTCCCCGACGATTCTCTGCGTGTAACCATCGTTGCCTCCCAACGTCGTCTCCATGCCATCATTAAAGCCAATATATGTTTGCTTTCCAACTTTCCGAGTTATTAATGGCTAAGGTATTGTTTATTTAAAAAAATTCTGTATCTACAACACAAAGAAAAGCTTTTAATTTCTTACAAGAGGAGCAATATTTTTTTCATAAAATAGGGAGGATTACAGAAAAGTTATGAAGAAAAACTAAATGAAATAGTTTATGACGAAATTTATTCTCGAGATGCTAAATAATATAATTACAATATTATTATCAAATCGATAAAATGAAGCTCGTTGATGCTCCTGCTACTCCTGCACCTTCATGGCTCACCTTTTCACAAGGCTAGAGCACGTATCTGCGCTTTCAATATTTTTTTTTCAAATTAGATTATCCTATTTTCTCTAATATTTTCAATTATTGCGTCAATTTCCTATAATTAAATAATCTTCGTAAAAAGTAATGTAAAGTAAAGCTTCGAGGAATTCCAAAATACTTCCGATTAAAAATGTCATAAAAAATAGTTAATTTTCAAACATTAGAAACTTACCATGTGATCAAAAAGCGAAATACTTCCGTTCGGTTTTGAGATGAATGCAAAATGAAGTTTAAGTACATAGAAGAGAGAACGACAATGTAGGAATTCTGAAAAGTACGCTCTTCGAAAATAATTATTTTCCGCATGGTACGAAGTTGCAAGTGTAACATTATACCTGAAGAAAATAACCCAAAATGTGTACATTTGAACAAGCTTTGAAGATTTTCCCCCTGATTTATATATAATTTCTTCCTATTTTGTATTTTATCCTCGAATTTTGCACCGTTTTTTTGTTTCTCTATTCAATAATTGTTTCCTCTCTTCCAGCTCTCCGCCATTTAAGTTATACCTTTTTCAGAAATAAATACAACACTTCGGTAAAATGATTTGGTGTGATTTGTTTGGGTTATATCTGAAACTATCTAAATTGAACCGTTTTTTTCAGTTTTGGGAATATAAATACGTTTTTGTCAAAAAAAAAAAGATTATTGCGAAATTTGCAGTGTTTGCGAGCAACATTATCTAGAAATCGTGCAGGCGTTGCAGCAGTAATCTGAGCCTGGGCCTCTGTTAATTTTCCAAATTTTTACACCTTATTTTATTGAATAAAAAATAACTCGAAGTGATATAAGCGGTTTTTGTATCGGCTCTTGTGACAGCTCCCTTGAGCATTCACCTGGATCGATACCATCAGGAAAAGGAAATTCAATATCCTTTACACTTTCCACATTCTTACACCCACACATGATTCATCATTTTGTCATATAAAAGCGACCATGTCGCTTCCATAATTCATTTACTTTTGTACCAGCATTTTCATATGTTTTCATCTAGGTATATACAGTGTCGTGCAAAATTATATGAACCGGGGTGATTTTTACCGAAACTCGACTTCGGATGATCCGATCGACCCCAAAGTTTCAGGAATTGAGGAAAACGCTTTAAAAATAAGTTTGAATAACAAAAGAACAAATTTACTCAAAAAAAAAAGTTTTTTTGAAGAAAATGTTAAAAATTGAAAAAATGGATATTTTGATTTTTGATATTCATGGAAAGAAAAAACAAAAATGACAAGTTAAAAATCAGAGGTAATGATACGAAATGATTAAATTAACCTAATACTTGGTCGCCATACCTTTGGCTTTGATAAACGCCTCACATCTTCTTGGCATCGAGTCGATCAAGTTCATCAGGGTCTGAAGTGGGATTTTGGTCCATTCTTCCTTGAGTTTCTCGAATTTTTCGGTACATTTTTTTGCTTTTCTGGCTTTCAAACGTCTGCCAAGGACCTCCCAGAGATGCTCAATGGAATTCAGGTCAATGGGATTCGAATTGGATTGGCCAGGTTGGCTTGACGCTGTGCGAACCTATCCTTGAAAAAGAGGGAAGAGTGTTTAGGATCGTTGTCTTGTTGGAACAACCAACCACGACTTATCTGAGACCTTCTATATGGCAACATTTCCTTCTCCAAAATGTCCTTGTACATGTACCCTGTACTTGTACTTCGTACTTGTCCTTATACTTGGCGTGGAAGCAGCCCCAAACCATGACGTTACCACCACCGTTCTTAACAGTCGGAACCTGGTACTTGGGATCGTACCGTTTGTTAACTGGACGTTGTACATGAGTGATTTCTTTTAGCCAATCATCAAATACTTCGATTCGTCGCTCTACAGTACCTTATTCCACTGCTGAGGTGTCCAGGGCAGATGATCCTTCTCCCACTTCAATCGAGCCAGACGGTTCTTCTCGTAAATCATTTGCTTTTTCACTGGGCGTCTTCCGAAGAGTCCAGAATCACGCACACGTCTTTTGACAGTGTCGCTGGACACCTATAAGCCATATCAATTGAAATTTTTTGAGAAATGACCAAAAAACTGACCTCGACTCCATATTGGGCCTTCAGTTCCGAGTTGATGTCCGTACTTGTCAGCCGCGGATTTTTCTTGCACATCCTGACAATGATTCTGTCGGTTCCTGGTGATGTTTTCGAACGTCTTCCAGTACCTTTCGATCGGTTTCGAGTGTTCAAAGTTACCCAGATAACCGATTTAGAAGTCTTGAACTGCTTCGCGAGGGTGGGCATGTCCAGACCCATCTAACGATCACGGATGATAGCCATTCGCTGAGATTCTGATAAATTAGGTAAAGCACGTGGTCTATCCATTTTAAATAACAATATTCATGCATAAAAGAACGATAATACTTTAAAAAAATGGAAAAAACCAAAAAATCGGATTTTACCGATTTTCGAAAAATTCAAAAATAAGTTCGCAACTGTTACTGCTTACCGTAATTTATTATTCAAACTCATTTTTTAAGCGTTTTTCTCAATCCCTGAAAGTTTGGCGTCGATCGGATCATCCGAAGTCGAGTTTCGGTAAAAATCACCCCGGTTCGTATAATTTTGCACGGCACTGTATGTATGTTTCTTATTTCCCTTTATGTTAAACAAATGTCTAATTACCCAAGTGTGAGCTGTGCACAACAGGCTGGAAGGCTAGCTGGAAGAGTAAGACCATCTTATAGTGAGTGCATCAACCGGAAACGCACGGAAATAAAAAGTCTTACAGGAAATGCTTCGCTTCTCGGCCAGACAACACAGATAGTATGCTCAAAATAAACTTTATTATCCTTATTTTATAATTTTTATAGATCCTCGTCATTTTTATCGGAAACAATCTGAACATTATTCTATCGATCGAGCATATAGCAATGTTTAAAATTTCAAATTCCTAAAAACATTTCGATTTTCTGTATGAGTTTCTCCCAGGTCGCAAATTCGCAAATGCAGCGAAGCTTGTCGTAACTTGTTTGCCGTGTTAGACGGGAACACTGTCTCCTAAACTACCATCAATTGGTTCAAAAGTTTGCCGGAGAGAACTACGATCTATGACATCCTGTCGTCGACTTGTGGATATTGACGCGGATATCTCGAGAGCGCTGGAAGAACTTGCGGCAACTTTCAAGCATCCTCAAAGAACTATCATTGATCATCTTCATGAATTTGGAAGAGTGAAAAAGTTTGGTCAACGTGTTTCTCACTTTTTGACGGATTCACAAAAACAATTGCGTTGTGACCTGACACTTTCTCTGCTCACTATGAAACGAAGGACCGAATGGATTATTCATATTATCACTGATGACGAAAAATGGGTGTTTCATGTCAATACTACTAGAAAAAGACAATGGCTCCCGGCCGGGGGAACCGCTACAAAGAACTTCACGGGAAAAAAAGTGATATTGTCGATTTGGTGGGACAGTAAAGGCCTTATTTTCGAGAGATTCTTCCGGATGGTGCATTTGTCAATGGGGACCGATACTGTACTCAAATGAAAAAAGTGGTTCAGACTCATTGGTTACATCACCCAAAACTTAAAACGTTCTGATGCTGCATTACAGCGCAAAACTACACACCGCTTTGAAGACCCGCCAGAAGCTCCAGGCGCTCGGAGTCCAGGTCTTGTGTCACCCACCGTATTCACTAAACTTGGCTCCAACTTATCATCTTTTCGTTCCCTGCAGAATCATCTTTGTGGGCAGAAGTTCCATGATAGAAAGGATGTCGAGAGGTAGTTGGATGATTTTTTCGCCTCCCAGTCTGCCGAGTTCTACGCGAATGGAATCGCCCATGGAAAATGCAAAAAAATGCATTTATTTGCATTAAAATTCTTTTCGTGCTTTCCATGAATAACCCCATAATGGTGAATATATCACACATTAAATCTCGTTTTAATATATTTTGTTACGAAAAAAATTCAAAAAATTACGACAACTTTTCGCTCAACGTAATAACTTAAAACTTTCTGATCTTGCATGATAAAGGTAGCGCTCATGCTTAACTGTTTTCATGGTGGCCCGTGGCATACTCTACCGTTTTCAGTCAACGACTTTCGCCAATTTAGACAGGGAATATACGAAAAATAAATGAAACACCGATATCACGAATCTTAGGAATCCAAAGCGCTTGGAAAATCATTAAGATTTCACCAACTATTATTATTTTTAATGATCTTGTCTGCGTCAAGGTAAAGCTGTAAAATTTGCCGAAACGGCAACTAAAACCCGGTAATTTTAGAAACCGACAACACGTTGGCGCTCAGTCCTGACGAGTTCTCATGAAAAAGCACCTCTAAAACATCATCCTAGATCCCGAATTTACGTAGAGCGTACCTCCCGATTTTCAGCCGAAATATTATACTTTTTTGCAGAGGTTGAAGCGCGTTTCAACAAATACGTGTTCTCATTTCATCAACTTTTCTTATTAGTTGTAATTTGTGGTCTAAGTTGTCAGAGGAACTAGCCAATATTATTGTCGGGACCCTCTCCCATGGAGATCTACGTGAGAAAAGACGTCCAACAAGCGACTATCGAAGTGGAAGCGGAATCCGTGAATCCAGATGTAGTCATCGAAGATTTTCAGATTAAGAAAAAAAACCTGGCTTTTATGCCCATTTTCGACTACCAGAGTAATAATACCAGTAACAAATACCATGCCTTAAGTCTCCAGCGAGCGGCGAGAGAATCACTTCTATGACAAGGATGAAACAAGAGATTCAGAAGTTTTAATCGAAAATATTCAGCAGCAATTTTCCTTCTCCATCATCCAGCACCAATATCTCCACCAAAACTCCACCACTGTTCTCCCCATATGAAGTGCGAACAGATTCCGTCGGTCATTCTTAACTATCGATTACATACACTCAGCCACAAAAGATTTGAAGGTGTTTAAAGACGCATGAAGTTTATCTGATGCATTTCCCAGACGCGATATACCTAGTTCCACTAATATTAAAGTGGAAACTTTCAAGCACTTTGTAAAAAATGAGTATTCCGAAAAAATCACTGTGAAGTTATACTTTTATGGAACACTGTACAGGGTGCGCCATAAATATAGCGCCGCTACTTTGCGTAAGCTCTGGCGCATGCGGAACGCTTTTTGTAGCGCACAGTATTATTTTTTAAATTAATTATTTTGTTTTTAACTATTCCTGAAGATTTCAGCCAATTATATTAACTTTGAAGGTAATGGTGGCTGCTTCTCCATTCCGATCTGCAATTGTAGAGTGTGCGAAGAAAAGATTGACTTCTTCGGAGATTGTTAAAAAGCTAGGAGTCGGCAAATCGGTGGTGAATCGTACTCTCGTTTGCTTCAGGGAGCTGGGAACGTTGAACGACAAACGTAGAAGTGATTGCCCGGTGTCGGTGACAACTCCAGATGCGGTCAAGGTCGTCAGAGAGAGAATCAGAAGAAATCCGGAAAGAAGCATGAGAAAAATGTCCACAGAGCTTGGAATGAGTGCCAAATCTATGAGAAGGATTGTCAGAAACAAGCTGAAAATGTACCCGTTCCTGACTGACCGAAAGAAAGCTTTACGCTTGAAAAAAGCCAGAGACCTCCTGAAGACACACGCGTTGGCACGCATCTCAAGACGCTGTTTACAGATGTAAAAATTCTCACTGTGAAAGTCAATAAGAACGGCCAAAACAATCTTATCATAGCTGTCGATTATGAGAGTGCATGTAAAAACGATAAAATCCTCAATAAAACTTCTCATCCGTCTTCTGTGATGTATCTGTTCAGATGGAAAGCCGCCATTGATTTTTGTTGATGTTGGAGCTAAAGTCAATAAGGAATACTACATTGAGAAAATTTTGGTGTCGGAGGTGCTGCCCTGGTCCAAATCCCACTTTGTTGACGACGATTGGACTTTTCAGAAGGATGGAGCGCCGGCCCACACCGCGAAACTCAAACAACAGTGGTGCGAAACCAATTTCCCCAACTTCATTCCGAAGGATCAATGGCCCGCTTCCAGCCCGGACTTGAACCCGATGGATTTCGCTGTTTGGGGATATTTGACCCAATAAGTATCCACGAAAAATTATCTAAATTTGGGAGCCCTGAAGACCGCCTTGACAGCTGCATGGGACAATTTTGACGCCTCATACCTCCGTGCCGTCATCGAATCCTACCCGAAGAGACTTCGAGCAGTCATCAAAGCGAAGAGAGGAAGATTCGAAAATTGTTAATGCTATATTTTTTGTTATGTTTTAATAAACATTTTGGTTGATTTTCAGAAAAAAATCTTTCGATTTGAAGTTTTTACACCGTCTTGAATGCGGCGCTATATTTATGGCGCACCCTGTATACGCGATGGGTACTTTATTTACTGTTGGTATTCGTTTACTAAGCGTAAATGTTTTCGCAAATATTGTAAATGATTTGCCTAGTAAATAGCTAACTGCTTCATTTACGTGTTAAAAATTTACATAGTAAACGTTCATGAATACGGCCTATTTTTTCGAAGGCCAAAGATATGCTTGGAGGTCGCAACGACACTCCGCTTCAATGCGGTGCTCTTTTTTAAGTCCAAAAAAAGTTGACATTTTCTTCTATTTGGTTTATACACGTAGAATAGAAAATATTTCGCTTTTTTACGGTTCTGCTATTGTATTTCCTCTATTGTAAACATAATACATTTTAATTTTTCGTACAAATCTCGCCATTTTTATTTTCTTTACTTATTTAGAAGCTGATACTTTCAAACACTTTGTAAACTTTTTTGTAACATGGAGCAATTACCATACTCTTGCATTAATATAAGTCTAGATATTACGAAAGACCAAATTAATAAGTGTATCTATGTATTTTTCGGATTACTTCTGGACTGCTAAAGTTAAGTCTATAAAAAAAAGATGCACCAAGTTTACTAAATTATTCACCAATTTCGCAATGCCCGACGCTAAATGTTGTTGAAATATTTTCCCTATTGTAGGCAATACCTTTAAGAGTATTAACAAAATTTTTGAATTAATTTGTCTGAATCTTGAATCAAAACATTGCATATTTCATTTTTTGTCGAACCAGAAGCCCTCTAAATATTAATCCATTTCCCTTTTCCCATTTCCCAGAAAAGGTAGTCTTCCCAGGTTGTGACTTTTGAGATTTAACGCCATATCGAAACTGGAGCTGAAAATTAATTTAGCTGTAATTTAAAGGGAGTAGTTGCTAAAACATGACCCACGTGCAGTTGACTGATGCATCGATTTATGGTGGAATTTGAGTTATACCGTTTCCCGCCTTTCGTGGTGCCCCCCCACCCTCACAATTTTCGTAGCCGAAGCTGCACCTTCGAAGTCTCTTTAATTTTTCCTTGCTGTTTTTCAAATTTTCAAATTTTCTAATTCACGATTGCATTTTAATGCAAAAAAATGCATTTTAGTTCAGTGCTATTTCAGTTAAAATGCAAGGTGGTGTCGGATATCGTCACCGAGAAAGTCTATGCGCCTTTAATCTTTCAAATAACAAATTTTACTATTTTCTCACCGTTGCCATAGTAATTTTACGCTTTTTCGCCTCCTCATCGTTTATTTTTGGCTGTAAAATATTATTTTTATCAAATTAAATAAAATTTTTCCGAAAATGTGAATTTTTCGCACAATAGGAGTTCTTCTCCAAAAAATTGAGGGCCTCGTAAATCGACACATTAAAGGCGCATAGACTTTTTCGGTGACGATATCCGACACCACCTTGCATTTTTTGCATAAAAATGCATCATGAATAACCCCATAACTAAAAACGAATTTCAAAAAATTAATTTTTCAGTTAAATTCAAAAAGCATGGCCACAGATTCCGAAGTCAGTGCAATTGTTTTGTCAATCGACTCATCAAATAAAACGGTTTTCTGTTATTCGGAGGGACTAAACTCAGCTATCACCGTTCGTTTATCCCTTGCCTTTGAGTAAGTTTAAACTCCACTTCGCCAGACAAAGTGTCAACTGTTGAGCTGGTTTGGTAGAACTGTACCCCGTTTCGAAACTCGAGAAACGATGAATCTGACTATTTTTCAATTTATCGTGAAATTCTCTGATAAACTTTCTCTTCACTTTCCTATTTTCTTGAGTGCCAAAACGGAACAATTTGGACGATACATCGAATGTTTCCTTCTGAAAAAAGCTGGTTTCCAGAAAATTGCGGGGCTATCGAATATTGTTCTGGGGCTACAAAGATGCGGACGAAATGTACATTCCAACCAGCATGAACGATGCCAAGATACAATGTTCGATTGACGATAATGTGTCAATTGTCGAGAACGAGGTGTTGGTAAGGTTTTCCATTTGCCAAAAATTGAAGCGAAGTACAAGAATTAGTTTATTTAAGCAAAACTTTATAATTTCATGTGCATATTGAAAAGTCAAATTATCTTCAAAAATTCAAAAAAATACATCAAAAAAAAAACAAAAATATGTACCGCCAAGGAAAACGGTGCAAAATCGATATAAGCTTAGGAAGAACCATGCTAGGACTTGCCATGATGTTCTTCGAAGAAACGCGCTACACCTCTATTTATTCTGTTACAGCGCCAACAATATTTTCGGAAATTTCGTGGGATCATATGACCGTAAACATTTTTTTTGGAAATTTCCGTTTTGTTTTAATTTTTAGGCACTTTTAGACATAATCACATTTCTGGTCAGCTCGGTTTCCCTTAAGAAATGTGGATTTTAAAAGTTTAAGACTAAATCATGTTTTTAACAAATTGCAATTGCTTTGACAATCACTCTTTTTTTTAACATATAACATTTCAGTTTACTTGAAAAAATAATTATGTTTTTTTTTTATTTATGTGTTTCTTGTTTCAGGTATAAAGTCCCGAAAAAGTTTCGTGTAATTCATTTTTCAAACAGGCGCTTAAATGTGATTTTCTCATTTTGCAGATTCGTGCCAAAGTTGCATGTTCCACAGATAAAAGCCATTCGACATACTCAACGATGAAGGCGTATGGTGGCCAATATGGAATTATTGATGTTGCTGGAAAAACAATAGAAAGAGGTTGCACCTACATCGCTGATTTAATTGTGTGCGTTTTTTTGTGTATAAAAGCCCAGAAAATTCTTCAAAATGTTTGTAATATTCCGCAAAGACCAGTTTTTGCTTTTTTGGGCAAATAGATTTTTCCCTGGGTTTTTTAAAGCCACTTTTTCCAGAAACAGCCCCAACAATCAGAAAGGCAACGTACCGGTTTTCAAGATAAAAATGCTGGGCGATAAATTAGAGGGAAAGGAGGCCGATTTATTCCTTTTAAAACTATACGATTGGGAGGAAACACTAGAAAAATGTCAGGAACTGAAGCTAGCGGAGTTGGATGTTTCTTCGAAAAATCAGGAATTCCAGAACCTGAATCAGAATCAAGAATTTCTGGACATTAGCGAAACTGCTGATCAATTTTCGAAGCATTCAGAAGTACCACCAACTCCGGAATTTAACCAAATTTCAGAAACTCCATCACCGAATACACCAACTTGGGAAGAGGGAGCTTCTTCAGAATATAGATCACTGGGGAATAAATCATCGGTGAAATCGATAGATGAACAAACCGATTCAACAGCAGAACAGGGAAAGTTAGTTGAAAATGTATTAAAAATTTCATAGTTTTCCTTCAGAGATTTTCGGGGTTCTCAAGCGTTTTTCTGCTATCCGTCGTTCCCTTGAAAGTCACAAAAAGAAATCCAGAGAAAAGCTCGCTTTCAGCCTCAAATTTGCAAGGGTGACGTAGGGAAGCTGTAAAACACGACGTTGAACTACCCGCGAGCGACTGAATTCTAGAATTCAACAGACATATCTATTGTTTTATTTTTCAGGAAATTTGGCCGAATGTTAACAAAGCCTGCTGTACCGGAAACTTCCAAAAACGGCGTCGAGCATTGCCTCCTAATTCTCCATGTCGACAAAAACCAGCTCATCGGATTTGATACGACGAACCTGACGTTGATAAGAGTCAACACTGCGAACCTGCGAACTGCCCCGTATGTTCAAAGTTGACTTTCTAATAATATTGGCGTTACTTAAACTACAGAGTGGTCCTGAATTATCGGTAATTAAGTTTGGCATCATCTACTTATTATTAAGCGAATAGTTATGTCTGTCTGTGACTCTGTCCAAGACGTTTCTTTGAATAACTCAAAAGATCGTGGGTCTTTTACTTTAATATTCGGGATGGAGTCATGACCACCCGAGCGCTTCACATTCATATATTTAGGATGTCGCAAAGTACTAGGGATACTGTAGAACCGTACACCCAAATTGTACAAAACTGTCCTAAAATCGATAAAAACAGCCAAAATTTTGCTGATATATCAGTAGGCATGTCCGTATGTCAAATGTAAAAAATCAGCTTGATATGTGCAAAACTACAATTTTTATGGACATTGTTTTCCAACGTTTTTGGAACATCACTATCTACTTATTATTAAGCGAATAGTTCTGTCTGTATGTGACTCTTCACATTCATTTATTTATTTGGGAGGTTTTAGGGTAGTTGGGATACGGCACGGGATGTAAATCTTATTTGGTTTTTGACGATCTGCTAATAAAGTGTTTTACTAACAAGTGGAAAAACAGAACGCCTACAATTATTTCTAAACGAAAGCCAGTGGAAGTCGCGGCGTAGCCGCGAACTTTCCGCTGGTATAGGTGTATTCTGACACATTTCCGGTGTCCATATTTATTATCTACTTATTATTAAGCGAATAGTTCTGTCTGTCCGTGACTCTGTCCAAGACGTTTCATTGAATAACTCAAAAGATCGTGGGTCTTTTACTTTGATATTCGGGATGGAATCATGACCACCCGAGCGCTTCACATTCATTTATTTAGGAAGTCGCAGGGTACTAGGGATACTGTAGAACCGTACAAACCAATTGTACAAAACTGTCTTAAAATCGATAAAAAAAAGCCAAAATTTTGCTGATATATCAGTTGTCGTGTCCGTATATCACATTCAAAAAATCAGCTTGATATCATTAAAACTACAATTTGTATGGACATTGTTTTCCAACGTTTTTGGAACATCACTATCTACTTATTATTAAGTAGATAGTGATGTTCCAAAACTGTCTTAAAATCGATAAAAAAAAGAGAAAAACAGAACGACTACATATCTTTCTAAACGAAAGCCAGTGGAAGCCAGTGGAAGTCGCGGCGTAGCCGCGAACTTTCCGCTGGTATTTTTATTAATTGGGTAATTTTTTATTTGTTTTTCAAATTGCATTGTAATCGGCTGATATTTCAGCCAAATTGTGAGGCCGAGCTTACAGCATTCTTCGATTAACTATTCTAGCTAAAAGTTATAGCTGTTGAGATCACGAAACGTGAAACGGTCGAAAGTCTAAAAATCCGGAATTTTTTTTTTCGAAAATAAGTGCGAAATTTGACTCGGGAATAAAATGAACACGTTACGAGTTTTTAGAGACTTTTTGAGGACTGGGACAATTTTTCCGTGGACTACCTCTGTGCGACCATCAGCTTCTATCCTCGTCGTCTAAAGGGTGTCATCAAAGCGAAAGGAGGTTGAATTGAGCAACAATAAATAATAGATATTAGAATCTAAATAAACATTTTGTTGAATCTCATCTCAATCTGAACATTACTTTTAATTTTGTGATAATTCAAACGATCCCCGGTAAATTGGACCACTTTGTAAAATTCAGTTCAAAAAACGGTAAGAAGTCGAAGAAGTTTAGCGGAGTTCGGTAAAATTGAAAACATTAATGGGTTTATTCATGAAAAGCACGAAAAGCATTTTAATTTAAAAAAAATGCATTTTTTGCATTAGGTTGAATTGAGCAACAATAAATAATAGATATTAGAATCTAAATAAACATTTTGTTGAATCTCATCTCAATCTGAACATTACTTTTAATTTTGTGATAATTCAAACGATCCCCGGTAAATTGGACCACTTTGTAAAATTCAGTTCAAAAAACGGTAAGAAGTCGAAGAAGTTTAGCGGAGTTCGGTAAAATTGAAAACATTAATGGGGTTATTCATGAAAAGCACGAAAAGCATTTTAATTTAAAAAAAATGCATTTTTTGCATTAAATTGCAATCGTGCATAACATTAAAGTGGCAATTTTGCATTAAAATGCAATTGTGCTTTTCATGAATAACCCCATAAAGTTGTTCTATGTACTTATAGTCTTCATCATTATCAGTCGTTTTTATAATTTCAGAATTATTCCGTTTATGAAATTCCGATTCATAGAAGATGGTGTACGGGATGGTCAAATAATCGCTGAACGAAATTCCGTAAGAATTTCTGAACTAGATGGAATACAATTTTTGGATGCAAAGCAGCCAATGGTTAGTGGAAGTGTTTCGCCGCATTTTTATATTTTTGAAAGAAATATCAAAAATGTGATTACATAATATTCTACACGAAAGTGTGATTTCATTTTTTATTTACTATTCAGGCATGAAAGAAAAAGCATTTCGATGCATTTTAACATGTTGTTGAGAAAACAACGTATTGAGATAATGCGAGCTCGATGATCGAAAAGTTCAGTGCCGATTTAGGAGAGTTTTGATCCTCACTGAATGCATTGAACACCTTTTTTAAATAGTATTTTTCTTTTGTTATTTTATGGTTTTTGTTTGTCTGAATGTACTAAAAAATCTCCGATAATTACATTTTTCTTCGAGTATCGATTGTCGATTTGAATTTTAAAAAAACGGATCCGGTCTTATATGATTATTCTAATGATGATTAAAAAAAGCGTGAGTGAATAATGATGACAAAAATATTTCCTTTCAATGCAGCTATTTTATCCCGGAAGAAGACCAGAGATATTGTGGGAATATTTGATGGCTTTTACACCACATTAGTTGATAATCAAAAAAGAACTCTTACTTTAATATTCGGGATGGAGTCATGACCACTCGAGCGCTTCGCATCCATACATTAAGTACGTCTCAGGGTACTAGGGATACTATAGAACCATACACCCAAAATCTACACAACTGTCCTAAAAACGATAAAATCTGCAAACATTTCGCTGATATAGCCATCTGGATGTCCGTGTATCACTTGTCAAAAATCAGCTTGATATGTGCAAACTACAACTTTGATTCGCATTGTTTTCCAAAGTTTCTAAAACATTCTAGAATGTTCCAGAAAATTTTTGAGCACTCCAGAGCAATCAAGATTTTTCTAAAATTGTTTATAGTAAAAAACTCGTTGTCATCAAATTAAATATTGAAAGAGCACAATACCAACAAACAAACAAAACTTAAAGGCGCCCGCAATTTCAAGCTTGCATTATTCCTAACACGACGTTTTCTCTACTGCATTTTAATATGAATATAAGAGGCAATGTCTGAGAAATTCGACCACAACTCATCCGCCAGTCTAAAAAAGTTGTTTCAATTGGTCTGATTTTTTATATAATGGGTACATGAGATGCCCTAAGTACAAAACCGTATTCAGAATTAGGCTCCGCACCCTTCGAGTTGAGATACGGTAGGGGTGTGTTGAAAAATATATTTTTTTCTTTTTTGAGATAACTTTGATTTCTTTTTTGGAATCGATAATCGGTCACTTATGAAGCATTTTTGTAGTGGAGAACATTTTTCTAGCTTTTCTCCTTCCGATCAAGAAATTGAATTTTCGGAAAAAATTGTTTCATTTCCGCATTGTGGAAAAAAAATATATTACGGGAAGTGAGATCTCATCAGAACTTCATACTTCAGAGTATGGGCTACAAGAATTCATAACTCGTTGGCCGCGGTTTGGGTGCGGCCGTCAGTTATTTCACGATTTTTGTCATTTTTCTACTGTTTTGGTACCATTTTTCTCATTTTTTGAAAAAAAATAGTTTTTTCAATTTGTCTGATTTTTTATATAATGCGTATTTGTGATGCCCTAAGTATAAAACCGTATTCAGAATTAGGCTCCGCCCCCTTCGAGTTGAGATACGGTAGGGGTGTGTCGAAAATTTTTTTTCTTTTTTGAGATAACCTCGAGTTCTTTTCTTGAATCGATAACCGGTATACAGTTTGGAATGAATAGATAAAAGAGGGGGAAGGAAGGAGGCGGGAATGGGCGCGGAGGTCCGGAAAATGACAAAAATCGTGTAAAAATGAATGGAGGCAGCTGAACCGCGGCCAACTAGTTATGAATTCTTGTAACCCATACCCTGAAGTATGAAATTCTGATGAGAAGTCACGTGGCATAATATTTTTTTTTCCACAATAAGGAAATGAAACCATTTTTTTCCGAAATTTCAATTTTTTGGTCGGAAGGAGAAGAGCTAGAAAAATTTTCTCCACTAAAAAAATGCTCCATAAGTGACCGGATATCGATTCCAGAAAAGAAATCGAGGTTATCTCAAAAAAGAACAAAAGTTTTTTTCGACACACCCCTACCGTATCTCAACTCGAAGGGGGGCGGAGCCTAATTCTGAATACGGTTTAGTACTTAGGGCATCACAAGTACCCATTATATAAAACATCAGACCAATTGAAACAACTTTTTTAGACGTGACTACTGGTGGTCGACCCCCTCAGACAATGTCTCTCAAATAATTTTTCTTGAATGAAAAGAGAAAAGTGGAAGAACAATTTTTTTCGGTGAATAAGTCCATAATAATCTCACTCGGCCGTATGGCAATGCTTATACATTAATTGGAGCTCATTCCGACATTTCTTTTTCAGTTTGAGGCAAATCTCGTGTTTTCTTCGAATCCGAAGCATCGATCCTATAATAAAAGTGTTGCGGTGTCAGATGAATATGGTTTGGTGGCCATGCCTGAATCCAACGACGTCAGTATCAAAAAAATGTTCGTATACAGAGGGCTGATTACGTTGTGAGTCAAGCATCTACCGCTTAAATAAAATTGAATTGGATCGCGAGGTGACGGAGAGACGAGCTCCAAAATAAGTTTACGTTTGATACTCAATCTAGTCCTCGGTGGTGAATTACGGACAGTGCCAGAGTAACCCGAAAAAAAATATTTGTTTAATAAACGCCATAATAACCTACTCTGCAAAACTCCCCAATTCTCCCCAACTCCCCAACTCCCTCCCCAGCTCCCCAATGTAGAACTATACCCACACAATCTACAAAACTGTCTTAATAACGATATAAAAACTTTTCTGATATAGCAATCTGGATGTTCGTCTATCACATATCAAAAATCAAAAAAAAAACCAGAACGTTCTAGAACAACGGCGAAGCCGCGAAATTTCCTCTGGTATCCATGATTCATGGACCATGAATAGAAGAAACATGGAAATTGTATTCCTTTTCACCTTCTTTGTTTTATGAACAGATCATCTAAAATTGAGATGTCAAAATATCTTCTTACTGTTCTCTGCATTGCTTTGCTAACCTACATTTTTTCAGAGCACAAATCGAAGATCCGCTCATTCCTATCTTCACCCTAGTCTCCTTGCTTCCACCTTGTCCCCAACCACATAATGACGACCACCTTTTCGAGATTATTACCAATTTCGAAGAAGATCTATATAACAGAACTAAACAAGCTGGTCTCGGATCGCATGGATTTCCACTTGCCGGTTACATTCCAGAGCCCGTAAAAAACAGTGAATTTCGAAGAGAAAATCGGAAAAACTGTAAACTTGAAAATGAATATGTAAACAGAACCGGAAGTGCAAAACGGGAGAATGTAGGTTTCTCATCTAATTTTATTATTATTATTCTGAAAAAATATTAAAAGTAGGAAATTGAAATTTAATATTAAATTCATAATATTTGTCTAACCAAATTATAAAAAATAAAAATGAGAAAATGTTTTGAAAAATTGCTTAATAAAACTAATTTTTGTTGTCAACGACGTGGCATTTTTCCAACTGCGGCAGTTCTTAAAGCTTAATCGTACAGGTTTCTCACAATAAATAAATACTGATATAGAAGAAATTTTATTACTGGTTTCGAATAAACTCCATTAATTATCCAAAAGTTATTCATTGTCAGGTCGAAGGTCACCAATACGGTGTAGTTGTAAGCACTGCACGAATAAGCGAGGGGGTTTACGGAACAATTTGGACTCCAATCGGTGATGCCTATTTCACTGAAAAACCGACTGTTTACAATACCAGAGAATGCATTAAGGATACGCAGTTAATCTTAATGAGACTTGAGTAAGTTGTGTGGCTTTGATTTCATAAGACTGGGGACCACACCGAGTTGGATTTTTAGCCGCTTGAAACTATTTTCCAGGCGAGTGGGTGGCAAGCTTTTCGTAGACAAAGTTATTGAAATATGTGAAGAAGGTGAGAATTTCAAGGTGGTGTACAACAAAGAAGGGGATTATTATACAGTAAGTTCTATTTCATTACCGTTCAAAAACGCTGCTATGTCGGTACAGCATCTGCGTTAAAACTCATTTTCCCTTCTGTAAAACTATAATCTACAAGTTATTCAGATCCACACCTATCTGGTTTTGAGTATGACGTTATCGAAAAGTGACAGCATCTGCTTCTACAAGCATTTCATTTTAGGAATTATACGAGCGGACGTCCGAGACTTACAACATCACAGCAATGGCAAAAAGTAACTTATCGTTTTTTTTTTGTTTTTTTTCTTGCAAACTCTTTGTTGCGGAAATTGCAATTTTTCCTAATTATTCCATAAGGCACGCTTGCTCATTTCTTTTATTTTCTTGCAGCTGTGTATTGGTTGAGTGTTTTCGACAGATCGTCCCATCTCGTGTACCGAACAGCAGTGATATATGCTATTGGTACGCGAATAGCTTCGTTTTGCCTGAAAATCGTACAATTCCACCGCACGATAATCGCTATAAGGATAAACAACTGGAAATGCAACGTAAGACTGAGCCCGTGGGATTGATGATTCAGAAGTCTATTTTCAATCTATCCAAGTTTTTTTTTGTCAGCACAAACTTATGCTTGAACGGTTGTCTGCTGAGTCTGTTGATTTAAGACACTGTTTTTGTTAGGTGGATGTTGTCAAAAGAAAAGTCGTTTTTTATTTGTTTTTCAATTTTTATTGTAATCGATTGATTTTTCGGCCAAATTGTCAAACTGAGCTTGTGCCGTTCTTCGATTATCCAGCTATTCAAGCTAGAATTTAGCGCTACAGAAAGCATCAAATTGTTGAAAGCTCCGACTTATACAGTCTATGCTACCATAAAACGTTCGTTCGAGAGTGAATGAGAAGAATGCCACCATCAACTCCTATTTTGCAAATGTTGAAACGCTAGAAAGTTTAAAAATCCGGATTTTTTTTGGAATATAAGTGTTGACTCGGGGATAGAATGAATACATTACAAAATTTGGCATATCCTAATACAGTGCGGTCAATATCTATAGGATTCCCCTCTAATTGCGGTCTATCCGGAGAACGGAAAGAGCTATCAAAAATCTGTAAGAACCATTCGATTTCAAACACAAAAAAAACCACGGGGCCAAAATTTCATGAAGATACCACTTTCCAGGAACCTGTAACAACAAAAAGGTGCATCTGCAAGTGGTCAATATCTATATGACCCCCTCCCATTTTCTGCTGCTTGCAGATAGGAGGTCCTACGGAACTTTGATTTTTTTATTTTATTACACGTTTTCCGGTTTTCTACGGTAATTTTACTCTTCTAGAGACTTTCCCGCTTTTTGAAAAAGCCCAAATCCAATAAATTACACATTAAAAGACGTAGTTTATTGAAAACTGGAAAGGAATGGCAAGAAAAACATCAAGAACGAAAAAAAATTTAATAAATGTATCTCCTCCATTGTTCTGGATCACTTCAATCAAATGATTCGGAATGCTGGCGACCATATTCTTGAGGACAGCGCTGCTGATGAAGTCCCACTCCGATTTCACAGCTCTCTTCAGTTCGTGTACAGTGTTGTATTGACGGCCATTGTGGTACACACCTCGAACCAAGTATCCTCAGACATTCTCGCTACTGGAGAGATACAGAGGCCACTGGAGAGATCTTCGGAAGAATCCGAAGTAATTCTCGAAGCGCAATTTCGGCGGTGGAAGTTTGATAGTTTGGGGATCATTCTGCGACGGGACCGCGCTGAATCTCAAGTTCATTACTACTCGCGAGACGTCTACCTCGCATCAGCAGACCCTCCAGTACACTATCGTTCCATTATTCCAAAACCACATCCGTACCCACACCTTCCAGCAAGATAACGCATCAACCCATTGCAGCAAGTCTACAATGGATTGGATACTTGGTTCGACGTGTGTACCACAATGGCCGTCAATACAACACTGTATACAAACTAAAGAGAGCTGTGAAATCGGAGTGGGACCTCATCAGCAGCGCATCCTCAAGAATATGGTCGCCAGCATGCCGAATCATTTGATTGAAGTGATCCAGAACAATGGAGGAGAAACATTTATTAAAATGTTTGTTCGTTCTTGATGTTTTTCCTGTCATTCCTTTCCAGTTTTCAATAAACTATGTTTGTTAATGTGTAATTTAGTGGATTTGGGCTGTTTCAAAAGCGAGAAAGTCTCTAGAGGAGTACAATTATTGTAGAAACCCGGAAAACGTGTAATACAATAAAAAATAAGAAAAAAATCAAAGTTCCGTAGGACCTCCTATCTGCAAGCAGCAGAAAATGGGAGGGGGTCATATAGATATTGACCACTTGCAGATGCACCTTTTTGTTGTTACAGAGTCCTGGAAAGTGTTGTCTTCATGAAATTTTGGCTCCGGGGGTTTTTTGTGTTTGAAATCGAATGGCGCTTACAGAATTTTGATATCTTTTTCCGTTCTCCGGATATACCCTAATTAGAGGGGGGTCCTATAGATTTTGACCGCACTGTACAAAAAACGGCACACAGCATAAGCCTTTTAAGCCTTTTAAGGTATCCAAAAGAATTTAACTGAATAATGTTTAAAAACATTTACTGAGTGTTAAAAGAAACAAAGAAAGTCTAAAACGTTTAATAATTGTTGAAATGAGTTTTAATGGAACATTAACAATAAATAGCTGTATTATGACTGAAAGAATGCGCTTTTTACATTAAAACAGTTTTTAAAAGTTTTGTTCGTAGACATTTGGGAGCATCAGGCATTTCGGTAAACAATAAATTTCATAATACACTCGGCCGTCCCTCCCCGACACTGACTATTGTGATATGCGTCATTGAATTCTCATTTAGCTGTCCAACACGGTATGATATTTTACCAGTTTTTCAGTCGCGCTCCATTGACACAAATCTCTGTGTCTCTCAGCGAGAGATTATTGGCTCGTGCAGCCCTCTCGTTTTAATGCTTAAGCATTAAAATTTTGAAATGAATTTCGTTTCTTTTGTGATTTGAAATGCGATTTTCACCGATTTTCTTCGTTCTTTTTCTCAAATATAAATAAATAATACATTTTTTCACGATTTCCTTTGATTTCAGGTAGAATGTCCAGCGGAGAGACAGCGATCGATCACACCAAGGAGGACACGAACATGTTCAGGTCACTTTTTCCTCTTTATTTCTCCGTTTTTTCAAATTAATGCCGTGGTTAGAGTTCACTCTTTCAGAAATCGTTCATGGTCAGCAATACAGGATGAGGAATGCAACGAGCAGATTTGGAAAACCGAGAAAGAAGATTGTCAAAAGGTTGGTGAAGATTTATTGAAATAAGGAAGAATTACTTATGAGAAGTCTGAGAAATGGTTGCGATAGAAAAGATCGCGGAAGATAAGAGAGTGCTTTTTGATATCGTCTTTGATCGAATTTCTAATAGATGCCCCATAGGATCTTCAGTCTTTCTTCTTCTTTACTTATCTCCCGTGGGCATTACCTTTTTTCAGAGAACACTGGAACGTGGAACTCACGAAGTATCATCAGTCATCATGCTTATAAAAACTTTTTTATTTTCCTGTTTATTTTGATTAATAAATTTTTATTAATTAATAATCTTAACAAACATTGAAAAAAAGATTCAGTTTCAAAGGCAATAAACAATTTATGAATAAAAACTCAATAAATTTTTCGATTGCTTTTCGCTATTCCGCTTCTTGATGTTGCTTCCGATTATAGCCGATCATTGTGAGAGCTGTTGTACGTGTTGTGCTGATACAAGTTCATGAACGATTTCTGAAAGAGTGAACTCTAACCACGGCATTAATTTGAAAAAACGGAGAAATAAAGAGGAAAAAGTGACCTGAACATGTTCGTGTCCTCCTTGGTGTGATCGATCGCTGTCTCTCCGCTGGACATTCTACCTGAAATCAAAGGAAATCGTGAAAAAATCTATTATTTATTTATATTTGAGAAAAAGAACGAAGAAAATCGGTGAAAATCGCATTTCAAATCACAAAAGAAACGAAATTCATTTCAAAATTTTAATGCTTAAGCATTAAAACGAGAGGGCTGCACGAGCCAATAATCTCTCGCTGAGAGACACAGAGATTTGTGTCAATGGAGCGCGACTGAAAAACTGGTAAAATATCATACCGTGGTCCAACCTTGTCTAACGGTAAATATACATTAGCAACGTTCACTCTGTTTCTCAAAAAGAAAAAAATGCTGAGTTATAGAATTGATTATTGGAATCTCAAAAAAAATCCGCGGATGGAAAAATCAGCTTCATATGTGCAAAAGTACAACTTTAATAGACTTTGTTTTCCAAAGTTTTTAAAACACGCACACGATGCGTGCCTCCAATTATCCCTAATCTAGAATCGGTCATTTTCTAATTAAACTTGTGGCTTTTAAGTTGAACAATTTTCAGTTGCGTTTTAAGGTTTTAAATTCGTTTAAATTTTAAATTCGTTCAAGGTTTTAAATTCGTTTGTGTAAAAAACTCGCTGCTTAAACCGTCTGGTATTGTCCATAGAATAACACCAGTAAAATGATTGCTAGGCGAATTTTACGATTCCCTAGGGTGTAAGAACACGTGCATTTAAGATGAGGTGATAATGATACAGACGATTTGAGGTTCGACACTCTGACTTAAATTCAATTAAAACTGAATTACGAATAGAGTGCGATTAACAGCTTGAAACATTTGCTCTACTGTTTATTTTTTTTTTTAACGAGAAAAAAGAAGAATGTACTGTAGTTAAAGCAGGATAGAATTTCATTTGTGTAAATTTAGACCTTTTCTTGAGTCGCTAGGCCGTCAAGTACTCTCTTAGTTTTTTTTTTCAGGGCAGTACCCACCGAGCACCAATATCGAATTTTCTGAAAATGACTTCCTCCGACCAAACCAAGTTTCAAGTACCAAGTACCAAGGAATGAACCAAATGTTGAAAAATAAGTGAGTTTTAAAAATAGCGAAAAAAATAATTATAATAAAATTCTTAGCCCGTACTCTTTCAGCTACTGTATGATAAAAATGAAATTCAACTCTTTTATTTCGAAAATTGCGCCCTCTTCCGCATTTTCCTGACATATGCTTTTTGCAAAGCTTAGACGTGTGCTTGCACTTTTAACCAATTTCTGCATTCCATTATAAATTTTCTAATTTTACGTCAAATATCTTCATTGATTTGCATTATTGTAAGGTTCCGAAAATATTTCCCACAAAAAATACGATAATATAATTCGTTTTCAATAATTTGGATGTTATCGTCTGAAAAAAAAGAATTTGAAAACTGAGTTTAGAAAAAAGATGAAAGGAGGTT
Organism: Caenorhabditis inopinata; assembly: GCA_003052745.1. NCBI lineage: Eukaryota > Metazoa > Nematoda > Chromadorea > Rhabditida > Rhabditidae > Caenorhabditis > Caenorhabditis inopinata. The sequence continues at coordinate 9,451,803 of AP018152.1, read as the reverse complement.
TTGAAGATCTCATAATTATTTCTGATATAACCTGCAGTATTACCCGTTTTGGTTATCATTTAACTTTTCCGTTCACATTTTTATTAATAGATTTTTTTTATTTGATAAATGTTATTTTTTATTGTCTTAGTTATTATAATTATTGGTTAAACCTACAACTGGTGCCAGGTTCAACTATCTTGCCAAAAAAATTTCTAACATTTCTATCACCCCCCCCCCATATTTCGACGTATTCCAGGATCTCATATTTACTACAGTGGACCACCAAAGAGACCCCACACCGCTGGTCTCCGGCGCTGGATATTTGAAAAAATATGTCTGATTCTTCCTGTTTACCAAATCGGCGAACCAGTCGACTTTTATTTCTCCCAATTACTTGCGATCTTATTGATAAACTATTTGAAATACCCCAACCTTCTAGCCAAAATTTCTACTTGCTTCGTTAGCTTCAGCATTTTGTTTCCTGGTGATCCATAAAAAATTACTTTGTACTATGTGTTTTAGCGCTTCCCAAATCTTCTCCGCTAATTTTTGCAACTCAGTGTGCAGTTCATAAAACCTTTCTTGAGAGTATCAACTGACTGACGATTACTAATACTTGAATATAGCCTGTCACCCATTCTGCTAACTCTAATGATGCTGCCTACCAGTGTGTCGTTTCGAAAAATGCGTTTTTCGAAAAATTTCCGAACAATTTTCAAGAAATTTTTCTCGTTGATTTCTCGAAAATTTTCGGAAATTTCTCGAGAAATCGTGAAAAATGATTTGAATGGAATTACGATAATCAACGCGCTTTGCGTTATTTCGGAGTGCCGTTCGAACTAAATACTTTATTATTTTTTTTTATCGAAATGTTTTTTTTTCGAGAATTTCTCGAAAAATTCTTCGGAAATTTCTCGAGAAATTTTTCTCGTTGATTTTTCGGAAAGTTTTCGAGAATTTTTCGGAAAAATTTCTCGAAATACTTTCGAAACGACACACTGCTGTCTACACCGCTTTAATTCTCATAGTGCTAGATTCGTTTTCGAAATGAACGGCGTCATACTCCGGAATTTTGTTTGAAAACACGCGAGGATCAGTCAGTAGTGAAGCGCGGTAGGTGCTGCCTCTTGAAATATAGTCTGCTCCTTTAAATATTATAACGTCGACGCATTAAGATAGTCCAGGTATTTTTTCCTCGTTTTTCAATGAAAAGCGTAATAACATTACCCGACGCGTGTTTACGCAACGCCGTTCCAATTGTCGCTGTCGCACTTTTCACATGTTTATCTCTATTTTTTTCCAACTGTTAATTTTTGACATTTAGAAGTCCCTTATTTTTCATAAATTAACTAAAAAACTGAATTAACAACGTAGAATTGAATTCTTGTCTGAAAACAGAATGAGCCTTTAAATTTTATGACATCGAAAGTCCTCGTTTCTCAACGAAAAACTTAACTTTCTCTTTTATCATCCATCTCAGAAAATATAATAATTAGAGCAATATTTATTTGCAATTTCGTAATTTACAGGAAAGATGGAAGCATTGTGTTTAATATTCTTAGCGAACAATTCTGTAAAATGATCATTTGCTCCATATCCCTGTTTTTATCAAATGGGGTAACATCTGTGCGCTCTGTAAGGATTTGGGGTGAACATTTCTTTAGAACCAATTTAGCCGTTCTATTCCATTGTAGACCAGTTTTCTTATATCAGAAGACGGACTACATACATTTAGCATATATGACTAACGTTTCGAGTGGGAAGGTCTTAGATATTCAGCTATTCTGGGAATATGGTAATGGCATGATTCTCTTTCATGGAATGGGCGAAGTATTAAAAGCATTCGTCTGTGGAAGGAAAATTTTACGTTGAATTGTGTCAATCTGTCACTGTATGAATAGAATGAAATTTTAAAACATTGACGTACCCGTCTGGAGTATATGATTCTCAGTTTTGCTAGGAAGCAGCTATTCCCACTTTCGTCGTTCAAAAAATGTTTTCGCATGCGAATCCGTTGCTTTCAAATGCTGCGAAGAAGATCGGCATTTAAAGTAAATGCAGTTTTTCGTGATAAGGAAAACGTTGTTACACAGATTCATTGTCGCAAAGAATTGATTTGGTAACACTTTGTGATACTATAAATTCATCTTCACATATTATCCATCCGCTAGGACGTTAGCGTTCGTTTAAAGGCGCAACGAATTAATTGTCTGGGTCTCGTTAGGCGTTAAATTGTAGAAAGCGCACACACTATCCGCTATTTAACGCGCTATCCCCTAACGAGACCCAAACAGTTGCGCCTTTAAACGAACCCTCACGTCCTCGCGGATGGATAATATGTTCTTTCAATATTTGTGCTCGAATTTTGTCGACTCGTGAAACATTGCCGCTTTAAAAAATTGACCTTAATTTTGTTACAGTGATCCCGTGATGCACAACGATGAACGTGAATTCCTTGTTAACATGCCCTCAGAAGAGATCGAATCATTTGCATTGGTAACAACGAGGTATAACAGATATCAGATAGTCTATCTACGCTGCAATGGCGAGGCAGCTATTCATGATTTCAAGAAATTCAAACTAACAACCAGGCTTGGCCAAATTTTACGATGCAAGGCTAAAAAAATTCCGATTCGTCAGGACACCATGTATGCCGCTTTCACTATTACTGTAAGAACTCCTTGAATAGATTTTTTCTCCAATTTTACTCATTTAAGGAAGTGCTAGAAATCTTGGAAGAACATAATGAGGTCCGTATCCACGAGAATGAGTGTCATCAAATCACGAAGCTTGACATTTCCCACAGTAACTCGATATTCACACCTTTTGATGAGATGGGAGGAAACCCGATCGTTAAAAGCGAAGATTTCAATTACGTTATCATGGCAGATTTTGTAAGCATACCAAATTTTCACAAAAAAATTCTATAATTTCTTAAAGGCGGCAGTTAAAAAAAAGTGATTTCTCGTCGTCGAGGTGTTCTCGAAACTGTGTAAAAAGTTAGGGAAAAGTATAAGACTGATCGGCTGATAATTTCCGAACCTTACAAAGAAATTAATTTTCTATTCCGTTTACAGTTTTTCTACAAATTTACCCACTGATTCTTTAATGTTCCTAAAATCACATATGCCTATGAGACATCTGACTCCATTAAGATCGCATTCTTTTGTATGCCTTTACCACTAATAGCGACTAAGCGAATAGTTCTATTAACTCTGTTTCTCAAAATGAAAAAATGTAGAATTATGGCATTGATTATTGGGATTTCAGAAAAAATCCTCAAAAACTAAATCAAAATTATAAATTCCCTGATCTACTTCTTACTAAGCAAATAGTTCTGTTTGTGTGTCTCTATCTGTTCAGTACCTTTTTTTTGAATAACTCGAAAAAGCATGGGCCTCCTACTTTGATATACGGGATGGATTCATAACCACTAGAGCGCTTCGCAACCCTATTTTTAGGAGGTCGCTGGGATACTACAGAACTATGCACACAAAATCTACAAAATTGTCTTAACAACGATATAAACAGTCAAAATTACGCTGATATTCGGGATGTCCGTGTATCACATGTAAAAATAAGCTTCATATGTGCAAAACTACAACTTTAATAGATTAATGTTTTCCAAAGTTTCTAAAACATTCCAGAAAGTTCTAGAACAGCGGCGTAGCCGAGAAATTTCCACTTGTGTAATATTAAGAAACAATAACAGATGTAAGCAACCACCTGTAAGCGTATTTTCCTTTGTAAAATATAATCTTGTTAAATAGTTTCAACGCTGAGGGGTCGAACCAACTATCTGGAGCTAGAGACGCAACAACCTTGAAATGCGCGTTGTACATACGGATGCGACCCGCATGCAGTCCGTATGGGCCGTATATGATCGGTATATGATCCGTATTCCATCTCATCGTTTTACGGACTGCATGGGGGTCGTACCCGTGTATGAACAAGGCGCATTTCACCGACTCTAAAAATAAATAAACTTGTTAGGTATGACTTATATACGACCAGAACAAGTTTCTGAAAACGCCGTTCAGTCACGTTCTCAAAGGTCCGTAAAACTATAGCGTAATATGTTTTTTAGGTTTTTTCCTAACCTATAGAATGTATATAATAATCTAATCTATAGATTAAACAGAAAATTCTATTCTACTTTATACATCATTAATCTTTAGCTAAGATTCCATTTTCATTATTTTTGTTCAGGTATCCGATGTTAGAAAACGTCAAACACCAGCGCATGACATTCTCGAACTGTACAAAAATAAAGATACCGGAAAAGATATGATGGGATTCGTGAGATTTGTGCGAAAACAAGTACCACGTGTCATGTTCTACCCGACGTACCGAGATCGTACCGAGCTTATGTTTGAATACGTGTGGGAACTAATGAGTATTGTTGGAAAGCAAGAAGTTTACATGGCGCGGCAAGCCGACATTAAGAAAAAAAATGTGAGTTTTGAGGGGGGGGGAGTGATGTCTACTAGACAGCCGAAAGTCCGAAATTCCCCCTTTGCAACTGATATTCATAAACTTTTAGTTGGGTGATGAGTCCAATGATAAATTTCGCAACTACGAGCAGGACGATGATATCGAACGTCAAAAGCGCCGTGCCAAAATGGAAGACGAGACGAGACAACAATCCCATGGATCAATTTACAGTCGATCAGATTACTCAACTCAAACTTTTGCCACAGCTAGAGAGTCACCAACTCTCTTCCACTTTCCGTCACAAACCCACCTTGATGAAAATGGTATTCGTACTATGTCGGCTATTTGCAATTTAGCCAAAAAGTTCATGGAGAATGTGGATGTTAAATCAGCAATGAAAGCGGTATCTATTCCTGACTGCGAGCTTTTTGAAAACTTGTTAAAGAAGGGTACAGAGGTAAGGGACAAGGCTGTGATTTCTAAATATCGTGTTTCTTCAGTACATCAACCAACAAAATGGCAAACATTCGTAGGCTGATTCTGTCTAATGTTACTTTTAAAGAATCTTCACATTTTATCAAATTTCGATGTATTATTTTTCTACTATATGTTTTCTTATTAAATAAATAAATATATCCTTACTAATGTCTGTTAATTTACATTCTTATTTTTATTTTACGGTAATCGCCTTTCGTACACAAACAGGTAGGTCTGTTCCCTCAGCAGTGTGCTTGCTATCTGCGGGTTTATGGCGTCTACGCGATATCCGAAAGATAATAAATGTGAAACCACACGTCAAAATAAATAACGATTTATAGCAAAACCATTACTGGAGCAATCACATCAATTTCAAATACAGACAAATCAAATTTTTGAAGGAACAGAGCGAAAAGGTGGGATGCGGGAACGGGACTTCTCAATAATTTAAAGGGGCACCTGTCACGTAAAAAAAGTTCAGGTAAAATAGGCAAAAATAGTAACTCCCGAACGTCCAATGTGGAAAAGAAAAATTTTAATTTGATTTATTGCTTCCCGGCAACCTCCATTGGCTCCACAGCCGCATTCGATGACTCTTGTAGCACCGGGGCCGGGGGAAGATCTGGGAATTGTTTGATGACTCGTGCCTCATACAATAGAATGTAGGCGCTGTGCCAGTCACCGCCGCCCGATGTCTTTAGAACAGCTTCCTCGTCGACAATGGTGACGTGTTCATCGTCGAACAGACGCCATTTGTTGTCTTCTGATGAGCGCATCCAGGCAACATAGTGGCCGTCTTGAGAGGATCGGCCTTTGTGGGTGATGATGCCCTGAAAAAGGGTTCAATTAAGTAGATTTATATAGTACAAGTGTGAAATCTTTTTTAAACTCTAATCGATACGATAAATTCTTTCCCTGACTCTCCCTGACTAAATTTATAAGGTAAAACAGTACTTAAATGTTTTTAAAACATATATTAGAAGGCAAGGCAAATTTGCAACAAAACATGTGCGCACTTTCCCCCCCCCCCCCCAACCAACTAAGATAACGTTCCAATTTCGAGATTCATAAACACCTTAAGCTCATAGAATCCAGAGTTATTGGATCCGGGATCATCCTCAAACTCAGTTGGCAGGGCTACTCCATCGTCGAAAATTTTATCGGCCTGTTCTTTGTCCAGCACTTTCTTTCGCAGTTCTCTCTCTAATTTCGCATCCTCTTCCAGCTTTATGTCGGCACGACGGGTAACAAGACGGTCCTGAAAAAAAAGGTTTTTCATACAAGCTTCACAATTTTAATAGCGATCTGGAAATGCTACAATGCTAAATGCTAAATACGCTGAAACAACGCTAGAAAAATAATATTGTATGTCATAGAGAGATTTCTCGTACCTTTAATTCCTGTGAGCACAAATCATAGGCGTCAAGTTGCATCGGAAATTGGACAGATTTGAGAATTTTCGCATTTGTTTTTGAGGATTCTTTGAAGAAAAATCGATTAATGTTGGTAGTCAGATATTTTGGAAGGCGTGAAATCTGGGTATGCTTCTGCCATTTCGCATTTCTTTCCAACTTCTCGCTGTTTCTTTCCATTTCCTCTTCGAATCCAGCTTTGATTCCGGTTTGCAAAAATCTTACGTCTTGGTTCACATAGCACGTCAGCTGGTTAAAGTTTTCCTAAAAATTGAAAATAATTCATTATTTTTCCAGAGTATGGACTTCTCTGTTGCGGTTTCAATCAAATGGCGCTGAAAAACCGTTAACAACACTAAATCTCCGATTTGCGTTTAGTAGGATTGCGACTTGTCAAGGCTGAATATTTAGGACAAACCTATCAGAATCTTATAATATAGCGAATTATTTTATTACGGATTTTAGACCACCAAAATGAAAAACTTTGATTATTTTCGAGGATATTAGAATGAATTATGTGAACGCGTCATTTAAATTAAATTTCGAACAATCAAAATTAAACTAAGAATGACAAATAGCGAAGCTTCCAACCTACCTTAACTTTGTCAGATATCTCATCACTTTCTAGACACTTGTAAACTGTCTCTGTTTCGATTTTGAAAAGTCTTTCAATGTCCCATCCGGATAGACCGTAATAACGTGTCAGATTGTTAAGAATCGCAACAAAACACTCGTTTGCATCTTGTTGTTTGAATTTCTCGAACTGTGGGTAGCTCTCCGACAGACTCTGCAGAAAATAAAATTGGGAGCTGAGCTTCGACAATTAGCAACATACATTTTGAAGAAAAAAAAAACACGGGAGAACATCAATTTCAGGATGACATTTCAGTTAGCACAAAGGAGAAGAATAACAAAAAAAACGCTACACTTTTTTCAGAATTACTCACAATTATGGATCCAAACGGCTTCAGCGGGTCACCCTTACTGCGCAGCGCCCTGTCCTTGTCCCGAAGATTGTTGAGCAATTGGGCGAGATTATGGCACAAGCGATCGCCCTGCTCACGAATTTTCACCTCCTCCGCTGGCTTTAGAATGAGCTCATTCAGCTCTTTGAACATCTGCATGCAGGAGTTGAAGTAGCACGTGTTTCCCAAATTGGCGAGTCCGCAAGGGTAAAGAGCGGCAATCTCTTCGGCCTGTTGGTCCCTGTGTTGCTGTTTCGCTTCCAACACAGAAGGAGCTTTCGGGATCTCACCAACTCTGGAAAAATCGACAAATAAGGAAAATCTTAGAGAAACTTGAAGATAAATAGTCATTTCCGTCATACTTGCAATGCGGTTCCGCCATAACTTTTATCAAAACGATAATTTCTCGATAACAAGCCTTACCAAAAGAACGAGTTTCTAGAATTATTATTTTTCCAGTAATAGGTCTCATTTTAAATTGGGATGGGACCGTTTACAAATATGATTTCTGTAAAAGAAAAATATCGTCAAAAAAACTGGGTATTGAAACAATTGAGTAATTCAACTTTAAAGTAATTTTTCAAAGTTTTAATAAAATGACAACTAGTAGACAAAAATTGGACGTTTTTCATTAGTTTTTAATAGAAATTGTTAGAATTTTTATCTTAAAAGTAGCAATTTTGACACACAATAGAAAAAATATATTGCATTGTGTTTGAATTTGAATTTGATAATTATGGAACCGATGCTTGTTGCTTGTTTCATGGGACAACCCTTTTTTTCGTGGTTTAATGCGTAAACAGCCGAAAATTTTTGTTATGAATATATTTTTTAATTTCAACGTCTCTTTTTATTTTTAAGCGTTATCGACTGCTTATTAAAATAACTCTTAACATACCATTTTTCATATTTTTAAAATTTAAAGTTCAAAGTTAAACTTACGATCCCATCATCATAATGGTCATATTTTCCTTGATGTTAATCCCATCCCATTCTTCATCTCCTAATGCCCGTCCCATGATCACCACTTTTTGGCGTTCAGGAATCACTTGTGTCAGGGCAAACAGTTGGGCCTTGAAAACCAGCGGAGGTGCTGAGGTGTCCACTTCTACCACATATTTCTCCCGTTGCCATTTTACATTTACCACTGGCATTTTTGAAGAAGAGCTGCAAACTAGAGAAATTTTGTAGACCTTTATCTTCTTGTAATCATCAGGCACATAAACAAAAACTGTCTTCAAATTTCGCAAATTTTATCTTTTTAAATGGTTCAAACTCGGTGTCAGTACATTGAATTTGATTTTCAAAATAAGTATGTTACATCAAATTTCTTATTAATTTGAGGAATCAGTATTTTTCCGTAATTTTCAAGTATGATGAACCACTTTAACCCTTCTTGCTTTTACGCATTTACATTACATTTCACGATGTAAAAATCGGCTTTATGAATTCTAAGTAAATAAACTAAGTTTGTACCAATAGGTTATTGAGATATATAGGAAAACCACATTCAAATCTTAGCAATAGTTTAATTTTTAGGAAGAGAAAAACAAGCATTTATAAAACCAGGAAGGAAAATTGGCGCAATAAAAGAAATTAAGAAAATGTTTTTCGAACGATGACAAAAGGTGAACGGGCGCAAGAGAAGCGCCAGCATATCAACATTGGCGCATTTTTCAACCTCATTGTATTTAGGAGATTTCGAGAGCGAGATCTGAGCGGAAAAAATAGAAATATAGAACAATTATATTTACTTTTAAATGTAAAATTTTATATTTTAATTCTCAAGAGTTAATATAGCTCAGTGTAGAAGTTTTTGAAAGAGGAAAAATGTTTCTACAATATTCCCTTGGGCGCGAAAAAGTGAGCTCAAGATAAGCACCTTTACAACGGCTTCACGTTGAAGACTTTTTCCACTTTTAATAGTATCTTATTCTTTTATTTTTAGTTGAAAAAAAACCAACAGACAATCGTTCTTCTACCGTTTTTACATCTTTTCTATTGAATTAGAAACGAGAGATACACGAAAACAGATTTTTCAATAATCCGTGCTAGTGCGTTGCAAGAAAGCTTTTATCATTTTTCTAACAGAAAAACCGGAGAGGAAAAAAGTAATGAACAGGAAGAAATAATTAGAATGACCAGTATGGGTCAGCTTTTGCCGTGGAGGACACGTGTATACTGTTAGGATTCCAAAGGATTAGCTCCTCATCGAACAGTCGGGCATTAAGAAAAATTCAAATTTAGTTCCTTTAATGCTCAGTAATTAAGAGGCTCAGTACAAGTGACAAAATATCTGAAAAGCGGCAAAATTACATTATTTTATTGAATTTTTTCATAGAAAAATTAAAAAAAAAGTGAACTTCGAGATTAGTACATGCGTTACAGCGTACTAGAGTTTCAAAAGTAGGCTGAGAAGAGGCCAATTTCTTAGATTTACATTTAATTTTTGAATGCCAGACCAATATTGGTCAATATGACGAGAAAAATCGATAAATGTTTAAAATTGAAGTTTAATGACTATTATCTCACGGTATATTTGTTTAATACTCGAATTTTTCTGGTTAATTTCTGAAGTTAAGTAGGTGATACGAAACATTGGTGATAGCCATCGAGCGTTGAAAGAGGCGAGATTCGAGAAAAATGCTTTTTAGATATTAAGTCTGACCTGGAACGGTGTATTGAGGAGTGTGCTACAGAAGCACGTGAATCTTTCGGAACTTTGAATGCATTCTTTGGGTTATGATGCATGCGATTTTAAAGAAAATTATAGCAGCAAAGTTGTCTCTGGAAATTTCAGCCATATGTCCGCCTATAGCATTACAGATGTTTGCTACAGCCCCGCAGAAAAAATCATAGTCGAAAGGATCGAAGAAAACGAAAAAATGGAAAAATAACCATCGTGGCGAGACTATCGTGATTCGCTAGAGAGTAATCAGAGTTACAAAATCAGAAAAAAAAACTCACTTTTGGTACGAGACTCTACGCGGCGAAAGAGATCAGGAGATAGACTACTTGTTCAAACTCAGTGAAGTCGTCACATCGAGAGGAGCCAAACTGATCAAGAGGTAGACCGTGTCATACCTCACATCTGGGGAGTAAAACAAAACACGGAGTATCCTTCACCAGCAGAAAAATACGGAAAAACAAGGCGAACTGGTTTAATAATTTGCCCATTAAATTGCAGTATTGTCGAACTGCTTGCAGAAACAAAAAAGATAATTTTTGGGGCGCTAAGGTAGTTGAGGGGGGTCAATGGTTTTAGCTATTTTTGGAGCTTTTTTCTTGATTTTTTTTTTCTGAAAATGTTTGTTGCTATTGTTAAAATATTTGTAAGTTGTTTTTTTTTTCATGCATGACGCTACGATTGCGTGACGCTAAAAACTACGATTCCACTTTTTTTCACGCGTGGCGCGCTTCAACGATGAGCAATTTTTGCAATTTTTTTTGGATTTTTTTTCGCTTATTAGTTATGGGGTTATTCATGAAAAGCACAAAAAGCATTTTAATGCAAAAAATGCCACTTTAATCTTATTCACAATTCCATTTTAATGCAAAAAAATGCATTTTGTGCTTTTGAGGAATAACCCCATTAATAATAACTTAGGTAGTTAATTATAGATATAGGACCGCACCTAATGCATTTCTCGACTGAAGTAAGCCTAAGCCTAAGCCTAAGAATAAGCCTAAGCCTAAGTCTAAGCCAAAGTGTGGCCTCAAAGAAAATTTATGGGATGATCATTACTTTGAGGCGCTGTGGCATTTCAAATATCATGATTGAGCGAAATTTTACGAGTTATGGACCGGAATCGCCAAGAAATATCCAGTCACCTAGTCATTTTCTTTTTTGTGCGTATTTTTGTTGCCTGCCAATAAAATTGTTCTAAAAATTTCTAGTGTTATTCGAGTATATCTAATAACATTTTCAGAAAAAAAATCAAGAAAAAAGCTCCAAAAATCACTAAAAACCATTGACAACTACCTTAGCGCCATTTTTGGGCCAATGATGAATGGCTACCGGTTTTTTGGCTACCTGATTTATGGCTACTTTCGGATTAATGGCTACTCCTAGATTTTTGGCTACTTTTCACCATTGGATTTTTGGCTACCTCAGAGTTTTAGCTACCCGAAAATTTTAGAGTCAGGAGAAGCCTTTTTTTTATTACAAACAAATACTTTTCAAATTAGTTAACAAAAAAACTTTTTAACAAAAAAACTTTTATTTCTTCAAGGTCGTAAAGCCGAAATTTTCAAGAGTCAATTTTATTTTCTGTAAATTTCTCTCGTAAATTTAAAACTCGAGAAGAGTGTTCAACCTGATTTCTGTAACTGTGCTCTTTTGTTTATTATTCATTAGTGTAGAAGAGACCTATGGCGTACTCAGTGAAGCAATTGAAGACACAAATTCGTTCGTTGCATTGGATAGATTTATGAATGTTGTTGAATTAGTTTCAATGCTACGAGGCGATGAATCGAACGATATCTTAACCATCTCAACTGGAGGCGGAAACAAATCATCAGAATCGATCGATTCTCGCATTTCTGAGTTATTTCGGCAATTTTCGAAAAGCAGGCTATCATCAGAAGTCTCATCGTAACGTCGTCCTCATTCCTGCTCCATTGGATCTCTTCCAGGGAGCAGGGGGGAGCTCAAACATAGGAGATCACCTGCTTATTATTTTTGACGTTCAGACTTCACAACAAATGTGAAAACGACGAAAAAAAAAAGGAAAATGGATAAAAGAAGAAATATTTTATTTCCCGAAACTTTTTTTGAAATTGGGAACTTTTTGCAGTCGAGTACTTTAACTATAATGTTTTCATAATACCACAAATAACATATATTCTTGTGCTTTTTTCTTTCATACCAGAACCTCGTTTGAAACGAAAAAATCGTCTTGTCTTCTGACTCTAAAGTTCTCGGGTAGCTAAAACTCTGAGGTAGCCAAAAATCCAACGGTGAAAAGTAGCCAAAAATCTAGGAGTAGACATAAATCCTTAGGTAGCCATTAATCAGGTAGCCAAAAAACCGGTAGCCATTCATCATTGGCCCCATTTTTGGCATAATCGAACTTGCCGAAGCAAAACGCGTAGTTGGAGTAAACTCAACAAATCGGGGTGAGATCTGGCTTTTTTTGGTAAACGGTGCTTCGTGTCAGGAGAAGTCGGTTTCATTGTTAACCAACCCTCCTCCGTATAATGACAGAGATCAAGTTCATAGAGTTTTAGAGTGTTAGGATTCCTCACCTTCACATTAGCGATCCGATAGAGATGCTCCATATTTCTAGTGTATGCTCCAGTAGAAGACTGTGATCCAGAAGAGCTCACTGACTATCATAATTGCGTGGAAGAAGCGTATCTGACATGTCGCAACAGTTTCAAACTAGTATTAAGTGATTTTCATGCTAAAAATTGATTGAGGGCGACACACTGAACGGCTCATTGGAATAATCACAATGGAACGACGAAACGATAGCGGAGTACAACTACCTACAGTGCTGGTCATAAGTACAGGGTGGCTGACAAATAGTGTTACACGTTTGAAACGTTATAAATGTCTTCAAACAAGTTCAATTTTCACCAGAATTGGGCAAAAGTTTATTGAATTGATAAAAAAACGAGTGTTAACAATAGTTTTCAAATCACCCTCCTTTGGTCTTCACCACCGCTCTCAATCTCTTCGGGTAAGCGTCCACCACGGCACGCAGGTAGTTGGCATCCATTTCGTCTCAGGCTCTCACAAGTGCGACCTTCAGAGCGTTCCAACTAGTGTAATTTTTGGTGGAAACCTTCTGGGTCAAATATCCCCAAACGGCGTGGTCCAGAGGATTCAGGTCGGGTGACGACGCGGGCCATCCTGACGAGAAGATGAACTCAGAAAAATGGTTTTTGCACCACTGCTGAGTGGCCTTGGCGCGATGAGCCGGTGCGCCGTCTTGTTGGAAGCACCAGGTTCGGTTTCCGTAATGCGATTTGGACCACGGAAGAACTGCAGCCTCTAAAATGTTTTCTCTGTAGTATGTTTGGTTCATCTTGGCTCCCAAATCAACAAAAATCAACGGGGTTTTGCCATCGGAGCAAATTCCATCAAAAACCATGACTGAAGACGGATGAGATGTCTTATTGAGAATTTTTCCGTTCTTACAGGCAGTTTGAAAGTCTTTTGCAATAACCCGATGGTTTTGGCCATTCTTATTAGCTTCAACGGTGAAACATTTCTCGTCTGCGAACAGTGTGCCTGAGCGCGTGCCTTGAAGAAGCTTTCGTGCTTTTTGCATTCGGAGAGCTTTGATTTTCTCGTTCAGGAATGCGCTATTTTGCATACGATACGGAGTCATTTTCAGCTTCTCTTTGACAATGATTCCCATAGAATATCGGCATTTTTTGAAGTCTTTAGCAAGCTTCCTCATGCTTCGCTCCGGATTTCTTCGGATTCTTTCCCGAACGCTTTTGGCGTCGTCAAAGTGACAGGACGGCCCGATCTTGGATGGTCATCAGGTGTACGAAGACGGTGGAAGCGAGTAACAGTCCAATGAACAAGCATTCGATTGACGTTCAACCGCTTAGCGATCTCCGAATTCGACACACCCTGCTGCATCAGTTTAATAATAGAACCACGATGGGGTGAAGCAACCGTCATTACCTTAAAAATGGAAGTTGCAATCAGAAAATTGAAAAACATAGTAATAAATATGTAATAATTAATAAAAAATAAAATTGATACAGTAGCGACTTGTGCTCATGCGCCAGAATCCACGCAAAGTTGTGTAACACTACATGGCTGCCACCCTGTAGAATGAGAAGCAATTTTTAAACGTCGAATTTTTGCAGTAGGATTCAGAACAATAGCCGCTCTGTTCTCGTTCAAATCACCGGCATGCGTACAAAGCTGTTCTCGAAGCAATCATTACGAAAAATGTGCTTGCGTGAACCACAATGATTACTGATTGTTGGGCTGGTTTACGAGACGAACTCACCAAGAAATATCCGGTCACCTTGCTTGTTTTTTGTCATATTTTTTGTTCAGTTTGTTTGTTTTTTATGTTAATAAAAATTTCTTCAAAATGGCTTGTGCTACTCGAAATATATTCCGGAACAAAAAATATCCAACATCGGGCAAAAACGAGTGCCCTCCTCCCCCCGCTATGATTACAACGAAATACGCACCGAAAAATGAGGACTTACTTACTTAGAAAATTAAATTTTTATATACAGTATATTAATGTATATTAATATATTAATATATATTAAAGGACCTGTACAATTACAGTATTACTGCGAACAAATCAAACGCGGACCATCTTATATGTATACTGTAATACATGGGTTATATTAAAGCTTGAGGCAAGAATTATGTGGCCACATAATGGATAATTATGTAATGTTAATACAATCTTTGGAGCTATGGTTAAAGCTTCTATGAAAGACAAAGACGAAAGACAAAAAGGCGAAATATAAGTCGTCTTTCGTCTTCCCTTCTTTGCTCTCGTATTCGTTCGTCTTTCAGTTCGTCTTGCATTCGTCTTCCGTAATAAAAAATCTGTGCATGTGTACCAACACAATGCCTATTTCTGCGACAGACAAATTCAAGACGAAAACGAGAAGATCTTATTTCGTCTTTCGTGGAAGCCTTAGCTAAGGTAGTTAGAAGTGGTTACATTTTCTCCTTATTCGGCAATACTTTTCTGCTTCAGAAGCAACTTAAAGCCGAGAAGAGAAGCACTAGAGGTCATTTTCAGTTAATAAAGTTTCAGGTAAATTGCTCGCTGCATTTGAGATACATTAACATCAGCAACAAACAAGTGCAAGAGAGCAAATGTAGCATACTTTTACAGAAAAAGGTGATTATGTTGTTTACTTTTCCTTTATTATTTCTATTAAATTATTGGAAACCAATGAAAAACTTCGAAATTGAAGTCAAAACCGAATATCGACACGAACACGCAATGCGGTTTTCGAACTTTGCCATCGGAGCAAATTCCACCAAAAACCATGACTGAAGACAGATCAGATGTCTTATTGAGAATTTTTCCATTCTTACAAGCAGTTTGAAAGTCGTTTGCAATAATCCGATGGTTTTGGCCATTCTTATTAGCTTCGACGGTGAAAAATTTCTCGTCTATGAACAGTGTGCCAGAGCGCGTGCCTTGAAGAAATTTTCGTGCTTTTTGCATTCGGAGAGCTTTGATTTTCTCGGTCAGGAATGCGCTATTTTGCATACGATACGGAGTCATCTTCACACTCAAGAACCAATTAAAAAGTAGAAGAATCAAGGCCGTCAGAGATCGAGTTTATCGGAATTCGTACCGAAGCAGGATAAGAATGAATCTGGAGCTTCGAATGAGCAATACGTCAGTAAGAAGAATCGCAAAAGGTGAGCTCAGACAGAACATATATTGTGTTAGAAAAGCGGCAATTCTATCGGAAAAGAACAATCTGACACGTATCCAGAAGTGCAAACCTCTAAATGCTGGCACGCGACAAAATGAACATCTGAAGATGCTGTTCATCGACGAGAAACTCTTTAAGTTGGAACCATCGAGTTCTTGCCCCGACCGACAACTGAGCAAGATAATAATCATAGTAGGATGATTAACAGAGCTTCAAACAAGTCATGGTGTTTGGGGCGTTCACCACAGATGCCAAGATGTCTCTCATTTTTCTTGATCCTGGGGTGAAATCAACAGAGAGTATTATTTGGAGGAGATTTTGAAGAAGCATGTGCTTCCGTGGACCAAATCCCATTTTGGAAACCAAGTCTAAACTTTTCTGTTGAATTCTGTTCCCCCTCACAAGGCAAAAATCGTAGAAACATGGTGCACTTCCAACTTTTCTCGAGTCTTCGCCAGTTCCGAAAGTCCAGCATGCACTTCTCCAGACTTAAATTCGCTTGAATATTCCGTATGGGGTGTTCTTCAGTAGTTCTTCAGTGTTCTTCTTAAAGCACGTCCACATCCCAATTTGAAGCCGTTGAAGAGAAGTTTGGAAGCAGAATGGGCCAAGTTATCCCCATAATACCTCTGCGTCACAGTATAGGCGTTTCCGAAAAGACTCGTGGATATTGTGCAGAACAAAGGTAACCACATCGATCAATTTTGATAATTTCATTTTTAGAAAGGTTTCAATAAACCATTATTCAATTTTCTTGTTTATATAATAAAGGTAGACGTTTCATGTCTAACAGATTTATTGGAAGGAAGGATAAAAGGGGTCTGAGACCGTTACAATATTGATGAAAAGATCAAAGAGAGAGCCTGGTATCAGAGTGTTGACGGTATTTATAGTTATTGGATGAGGAGGCGGTGAAGAGCGGAATGTGGCTCACGGGTTCGTGAATGGTGGGCTGATGTTGCTATTGGATTGATGGCGGAATGTGGTTTATTAGAATCTCAAATGGAGGGCTGACGTTGCTGTTGGATCGATAGCGGAATGTGGTTCACGGGATCTCGAATGGTGGGCTGATGTTGCTGTTGGACCGATCTGTAATGGAAATGGTTTAGAGACTGAAGAGATAAGCGAATCGCAGAAGCGCGTGTGGGTGGAATCTGTCCTTTACAGATTCCCTGAGCTCTAAGTGCATTCCTGTGTCTATGAGTAGGCTATGTGTGGATTCAAAGTACCTAACTGACAGTAACGACCCGTATAAGGGATATCATCCCTTACAATATGTTACATACTTTTGGGGCACACTGTACATGTGATCGGCAGCAACGATATTAGATGGACCAATTTGATGTAGGATGGATACGAAGAGAACGAACTAATGGAAGGCAACCGATGATATGGTCGTATTCTCCGCGAAAAAAGTTTCAATTTGATATGAAAAAACCTCACGATCTCTTGAACCACCGTAACAAAAGAGAGCCGGAAAGAGTGGAGTTCTGGGATCCGCACTAACACAATGTCAGTGAAGAACGGTTCGACAAATGTGGGGCGAGAATTATATTTTGTGCAGTTTTATAAGCTATGTTTCTGAAAAATTCAGTGTATTCCTTCAAGTTTTTTTTCGGCTGAAATCACTTTCTTTTTAATTTTTAATCCCTTTTATTATTATTAAAAAATGGCACATATAATCCAAGGATGTCTTAATGTGTTGGTGATTTAATAAAATATTTGCAGTATTCAGTAGATTAAACATCGGAAAATAATTTCTATAAATTTTAATCTAAAATGTATTTTTCTCATCTTTTATCTAGATTCAAAATCTTTTTTCCTCTTTCATATGCGCTTTATCCATGTTCCATCATCGTCGCTTTGCATAAACTCGAAACATTCCCTATTTTCAGTGGAGCAGCGCTATTAGCATCGACGTCCCAGCACGACCATGGTATATATTTTTTCTTTTAAAAAAATCAATGCACTATAAAAAACAAAAAATATATGATTTTTTTTCATTATTATCACTCTCATTGAAGGCTATTTAAAATTTAAAGGAACTTAGCTCCTTTTCACCTTTCTCAAAACACAATCTCTAAAGCAGCAAGAATACAGTCAAGTGTTGGAATGTAAGTTATTTTTGTCCCTTTTTCCCTTTCCTCCCCCGCATTTTGATTCATAAAACAGTTGTTTTTATTATTACCCTCCCATTCCTCATATCTCACAAGCTTCGTGCTCTCAATCTCCTAATGAAAATTTGTTATTATTAAATTTTCCTCCTCCTACTTTTTTTTATTATTTATTTTAATCATTTTTTAAAATTATTTTTTGCCTCTATCATTTTTATCACACAGTTTTCTCTTCAATTATTATTATTATTTTCCTTCTCTCACCGGACTCAGCCCTTTTTACAAATACCGTTCTATTAACATTTACAAACCTGAATTCAAAAGAGAGAGAGAGAGAGAGAATACGAAGCAGTTGAGTCGGCAAGCAAGCAAAAGCACAGTTCTACCGTACTCTCCAAATAATTTTTGTGTAACCTTGACGCACGATGTCCCGCTAGCAGTAACCTTCGCGTGGTAATAGTAGGCAAATATTCATATTACTGACGATGTTATTCAAAAGACCGTCCCAGTCTTTTGATTACTAACCAACAAACTCGCTTACTTACAAAAAATAAAATAAAAACTTACTATTACTACCGATCAAAGTCCTTTATCACTTACCTTCCTTCTGCTCGGTGGATCGGTTTGCCGCTCACCTAGAAGGGAGCAGGACTCGCTGCTACCAATAAAGGTAGACGTTTCATGTCTAACAGATTTATTGGAAGGAAGGATAAAAAGGGTCTGAGACCGTTACAATATTGATGAAGAGATAAAAGAGAGAGCCTGGTATCAGAGTGTTGACGGTATTTATAGTTATTGGATGAGGAGGCGGTGAAGAGCGGAATGTGGTTCACGGGATCTCGAATGGTAGGCTGATGTTGCTGTTGGACCGATCTGTAATGGAAATGGTTTAGAGACTGAAGAGATAAGCGAATCGCAGAAGCGCGTGTGGGTGGAATCTGTCCTTTACAGATTCCCTGAGCTCTAAGTGCATTCCTGTGTCTATGAGTCAGCTATGTGTGGATTCAAAGTACCTAACTGACAGTAACGACTCGTATAAGGGATATCATACCTTACAACCAGCGGAAAGTTCGCGGCTACGCCGCGACTTCCACTGGCTTCCACTGGCTTTCGTTTAGAAATAATTGTAGGCGTTCTGCTTTTCCACTTATTAGTAAAACAATTTATTAGCAGATCGTCAAAAACCAAATAAGATTTACATCCCGTGCCGTATCCCAACTACCCTACAACCTCCTAAATACATGAACGTGAAGCGCTCGGGTGGTCATAACTCCATCCCGAATATCAAAGTAAAAGACCCACGATCTTTTGAGTTATTCAATGAAACGTCTTGGACAGAGTCACATACAGACAGAACTATTCGCTTAATAATAAGTAGATAGTGATGTTCCAAAAAAGTTGGAAAACAATGTCCATAAAAATTGTAGTTTTAATGATATCAAGCTGATTTTTTGCATGTGATATACGGACATGCCAACTGATATTTCAGCAAAATTTTGGCTTTTTCTATCGATTTTAAGACAGTTTTGTACAATTTGGGTGTACGGTTCTACAGTATCCCTAGTACCCTACCACCTCCTAAATATATGAATGTGAAGCGCTCGGGTGGTCATGACTCCATCCCGAAAATCAAAGTAAAAGACCCACGATCTTTTGAGTTATTCAATGAAACGTCTTGGACAGAGTCACAGACAGACAGAACTATTCGCTTAATAATAAGTAGATATGTTACATACTTTTGGGGCACACTGTACATGTGATCGGCAGCAACGATATTAGATGGACCAATTTGATGTAGGATGGATACGAAGAGAACGAACTAATGGAAGGCAACCGATGATATGGTCGTATTCTCCGCGAAAAAAGTTTCAATTTGATATGAAAAAACCTCACGATCTCTTGAACCACCGTAACAAAAGAGAGCCGGAAAGAGTGGAGTTCTGGGATCCGCACTAACACAATGTCAGTGAAGAACGGTTCGACAAATGTGGGGCGAGAATTATATTTTGTGCAGTTTTATAAGCTATGTTTCTGAAAAATTCAGTGTATTCCTTCAAGTTTTTTTTCGGCTGAAATCGCTTTCTTTTTAATTTTTAATCCCTTTTATTATTATTAAAAAATGGCACATATAATCCAAGGATGTCTTAATGTGTTGGTGATTTAATAAAATATTTGCAGTATTCAGTAGATTAAACATCGGAAAATAATTTCTATAAATTTTAATCTAACAATGTATTTTTCTCATCTTTTATCTAGATTCAAAATCTTTTTTTCCTCTTTCATATGCGCTTTATCCATGTTCCATCATCGTCGCTTTGCATAAACTCGAAACATTCCCTATTTTCACCTAAGATCAAGGAAAGCAGACTTTGTCGGTATAACACACTATGTTCATTTCTAAATCCATTTAAAAAGGGAAGTGAATCACGAATTTAGCTTTCTTTCGACGCGCCCTTCACTGCCAGTCGGAAGCAACGTCCGCAATTGAGCTCCATGTAGCATTTGAATTACGCCAAGCTAAAATTATTTCGAAGTTTTCAGTCACATTTAACATTGAAAATACTTATTTGGCTCCTTTTGAATTCTAATTCTGAAACGCCGGATTATCATTTGACATTTGACGTCAGAAATGATAAATTTCGGTCCTAATGCGAAGATTCAATGAAGCGCATTCGTAGACGACGTGTCTGATTGGATTGATTCTTATAATTTCACTGTAACTATTAAAGCGCAACGCGGCATTTCCAGTATTAAACTAAATCTTAATATCAAAATCCGTATAAGCTTAACTACGTATTTGAAAAAATTTACTTTTCCGGGGACCGTTCCGAAGTGGTGCGCGAAATAATGCGTCGCAGCCGCCTGTTGATATCTCAAGTGATTAATCGCGACGACACTCAACTAACGCAGCAGCACGTCGTTTGTGAAAACTGTTCGGCGCTAGGGTAGTGGGGGGAGGATTGCCACTCGTTTTTCGCCGATTTGAGCGATTTAATCAGTTTTTTGTTCTCAGAACAGCATCGTTTGCATTTTAAGCAATTTTTTTGAACAAAACAGAAAAGAAGCACGTAAAATCTGGCTGTAACATTTTATAGAAATTTGATATCGTGCGTAGAGTAACGTGTCGACACATCAGTCAGTCGACAAAGTCGAAAAAAGTCGAAAAATTCGATGTCGACACAGTCGACAAAAAGTCGAGGCGCTCGACAAAAAATCGAACAGTGGTCGACTTTTGTCGACACGAACATTTGATGTCGAAAGTCGACAAAAAAGTCGACTGTCGACTGTCGACACTCAAAAAAGTCGACTGTCGAAAGTCGACAAAAGTCGACACTCAAAAAAAGTCGACTGCCGAAAGTCGACAAAAGTCGACTGTCGACTGTCGACTTTTTTCGAGAAAAAGTCGACAAAAGTCGACTTTTTGTCGACAAAAAGTGTGCACTTTGACGTCGCTGTGTTTACGTACTGTGCAACAAAATTCACGACATTTCCCATTTTTTTCTACGGTTTTTTGTGTTTCCTTCCCCAAGAAATTTGCTAGTTATTTCAAGTTTTGAATTACACTCACGCATTTATTAAAAAAAAACGAAATTGAAGGCAAATTCAAATTAACAATTAACAAATTAACAAATTAAAATTTTTTTAAAAAGTTAAAATTAACAAATTAGAATTAAAAAATAAAAGTTAAACAATTAAAATTAACAAATTAAAATTAAAACAATTCGAATAAAAAAATAAAAACATGTGGCCCAGAAATGACAGAAATCGGATGAAAGATTCAAGTCGAAGCACTTCGGCTTTTCCGAGGTCGAAGTTCTCCCACCAAACTATCTTCTTCTACGTCATCCTCTGAATTCGATAGTTCATCGTCGTCTTTCGGATTTTCTCTGAATTAGTCTAATTAGTATATTCAAGCCAACTCTAACTCACTTTAGTGTTACTAATGCCAAATGAAGGAGAATATTGCTCATCGTCGTCGATGTCAGACGATTGCGACGCGAAGAAGCGAAAATTTCTCCGCAACAGCTGTAAATTTTATTTATAATATTCATAGCAAAAGGCAAAAAAAAACATTATCGCGGGATAAAAATATATTTGGTATTTGGTGTGAATACACCATGTCTTTTGTTATTTTTCCAAAAATGTATATCATCATTAAAAACTTCACAGAATAAGTCAAAAGTGGAAAAAAACACGAGAAAAAAAACAAAAACCATTAAAAAATTGGAGTTGTCGTGAATTATGTTGCAAATTACGCAAACACGGAGACGTACAAATGCACACTTTTTGTCGACTTTTTTGAGTGTCGACAGTCGACTTTCGATAGTCGACTTTTTTTAGTGTCGACAGTCGACAGTCGACTTTTTTGTCGACATTTTTGTCGACTTTTTTGTCGACCTTCGACAGTCGACTTTTTTGAGTGTCGACTTTTGTCGACTTTCGACAGTCGACTTTTTTTGAGTGTCGACTTTTGTCGACTTTCGACAGTCGACTTTTTTGAGTGTCGACAGTCGACAGTCGACTTTTTTGTCGACTTTCGACATCAAATGTTCGTGTCGACAAAAGTCGACCACTGTTCGATTTTTTGTCGAGCGGCTCGACTTTTTGTCGACTGTGTCGAATCGAAGTTCGACCGAAATTTTGTCGAATTTCGTGTCGACACGTTACTCTAATCGTGCGGCACTTTTTTGGTTTATTTTCACCATGTATACTATTATTTCTGCATCTTTGCGTACAGTGATTGCGGAAAATATTTATTTTCGAAAAATGTATCTTGTAATAATCTATCCATTCATTTCTTTTTTATAGCACTCAAATTTCATTTTGCATTCGTCTTCTATAAAAACCGCAAAAAACCATAACAAACGCGTTAAACACTTTAAAAATATTCAGAATTTTTCAAAATCGTGAAAACGGGCTGCCACAGCGCCAAATGTTATTAAGTCAGAAATAAAAATACGCTCAATAATGCAAATATAGAAAAAAAAGGAGAAAAAGGAAAGAGAGGTATGTAGTTTTCTAGGAAAAAATATTATTCACGACTTTTTTTCGTCTTTTCTCACATAAGTTCATAATTTTCACTAACTTTTCAATGAAGAATGTTTAGTTATTTTTGGCATTTCCCCACGCCTTTTTCTCATATTTTCTAATACATTTGACACAAAATAAGCAATGATAGTTTCCCTGCTCTTATCGTCTTTTGTTTTACCAAGGTTCGCATAATTCATAAGCAAATAATACAGTCATATTAAAACAAAAAAGTACTGCACATTTTCGTTAATTCTCTGCGCCTCTCCATTAATCTCAATCTCCCCAGCCATGCGCCACGTTTGAGAGTGTTTCTTTCGTTCTCTGCATCTCTTCCTCTGCCTTCTATCGTTTTTCCTTTTTAAAGGCATTTTTAAAGGAATGGTTTTTAAAATTGCTGTTTTTCAGAAATACGTTTAAATTTCGAATTTTCAGAAATAATTTTAGAATTTTTCTAAATATGATGCTGAAAAGGCCAGGGGAATATGATCCGCCGCTAGGAAAGATTTGGACAAGGTACGTTTTTGTTTTTAAATAAAAATTAATTTATATGAATATTTTCAATTATTTTAAAATACTTACTTACTTAGTTACCTAGGTGATCCGTTTATCGCCTGTGTGGGCGCGGATCTCAGCTAACCATGCCTTGCGATCTTGTGATCATGATCTAAAATACAAAAGGAAGATTTCAAAAGATTATAAAATAAACTCTTTTTTAAAAATAACTTTTATGCTCCAAGTTTCTGTTCCATCTCTCACTTAAAAAACAACATTTTCAATAAGCAATTTCTCTTCTCATTTTCAACCATTCTCCTTTCATTAATACATATTACTCATCGCAGATATTTGCAAATTCAGAATTTTTAAAATGCAAATTACACGGACTAGAATTATTCAAAGAGTTATATTGTATATTAAGAATCTTCAGCTTGTTCTGCCTTGCATTGCATGAGCCTAACTCTTAATTCTGGGAATTTTTGTTAATATTTAACGTATTTCGATTAATTTCGTATGTCTGATGGAACCTAGGCAAGCATGAATTACAAAAAAGATTAAACCACATCACTTATTCAACAGAGCACACTTGAATTTACAGTCTCAAAATCAAGAAAAACTGGGAAATAGTAAAAATCTCAAATTAAAAAGTCGTGACTTTGAATATTGAACAATGGAAAACTAATTTAATTGTTTTTCGGTATGTGAATAAAATCGGGGAGCTATGTGTATTTGAGAACACGAGTCATTAAAATATGAAACAAAAACTGGAAATTCTACGTTAGGTCTTACTACCTTCACTTTCTATTTTCTAGGACACTGTGATTCCCATTTACTGAAAAATATTGAAAAATTGAAAATTGTTGTTCGCTTTGTATGCTTCATTTAAAATTTTGTTTATTTTCCTCAACCTCTCCCCCCTTTACTTTCATGAATTTTTCTCAGTGTATTTTGAAAAGAAGGTTCTTAAAAATTTTTTTCCGTTTTCCGTTTTACGGATTCCGAGTTCCAAAAATCCAGTTCCGCCCTACTCTGGAAATTACCCGGGCTTTTAATTTCCGCGTCATGTAATCAAACGGTCGTTTAAAAGAATACACCGGGGACTCGATCGAAAAAAATGCATTAAAACGCTATTTTAGCATGAAACGTTAAGGAAGCAACGCCCTTGATATTTTTTTCTTGAAAAACGTTTTAAATTAGACATTTTTCACCAGTTTTATGACAAAAAAATATGCCGCTGACATAAAGTGCTTTGATATAGCGTTTTCAAACGGTTCACGTTTAAAATTTACACAAAAGTTTGTTCAACAATGCTACTCACGTAATTCCTGTGAGAACCCTTAAAATCCCTAACACCGAATAAGAATGAGAAAAGTTTCAGAGCAGAATCTAGAATGTGGACGATAACAATGTTCAGTGGAACCTGTGTTCTCTACGCCTCTCGTGCCAGTCTTCCAATTTGTGCAGCTGCAGTGGCAAAGGAGTTTGCATGGAATAAAACGGATTCGGTTGGAAATTAGATGGAAACATCGGATCAAAATTAGTTTCTATTTTAAAAAATAGTTAAGGGAAGCACTATCACGATGAAATTTATGTTGGAAACAATGAAATCCTATCGTGATATTGTGTGAGAAATGGAGAGAAGCAGGACAAATTCCGCTCAATTCACATAGATCTTCTGCTAATCCTAATTGAAACTTTATTTTTCAAAGATCGAGACTGGATCCATTTTAAATGACTATGATTCTAATTTCAATTTTTATCAAGGCCTAGTATGATAAAACACATTTACACTTTCAGGGCACTGTCTTGTCTTGTTTTTTCTGGGGATATGCTTTGACGCAAGTGTTTGCCGGAAGGATAGCAGATAAATATGGAGCTGAAAAGGTAAGAAAAAGTCATTTTTTTAATGCAAAAATAGTGATTTCTAAATATTTTCCAAGGTAGCATCGTTTTCCTTTTTTTAATTTTAATGCTGTTTAGTTCTGTTTAACTTTTAATTAAAGCCCACTTACATTCCTTATTCGAACTATACTGCTCGTTGAAGCGGATAATTTCAAAAATGTATCTTTCTATCTCATCGAATAAGTCTTCTAGGAGTGTTTCTGCCCGTTCGAGCTCGATTGTCGACTCATTTATGCCTCAACATTTAGAGAATTTCTGTTCTCATTATGACATCAATGCCCACTATTTTCAGATTTTGCCGTATTCCAGCTTCGCCTGGACAATGATCACTTTCTTCACTCCATATCTCTTTGATTTCGCCTATTGGACGAATTATCCGCTTGTAGTCCTACTGACAGTTCGTGTTTTGACAGGTGTCTGTCAAGCATTTCATATTCCATCGTTGGCGTCTATTGTATCAAAACATTTAGCTGCTGCTGACAAAGGGCGTGTCTTTGGAATCGTTTTGGCCGGTATGCAAGCTTGAAAAAAATGTATTGTTTCTTTAAAAATAACATAAAAACCAGAATAGCCGAAATTGAAAACAATGTCAGTAAATTCTATTGAAGCGTTTTACAATACAATTTAGAAGACTTTGGAAGCGATAAAAGTTGCCTGGGAATTGTGTTGTATTAGATACCCTAGTACCTGTTGCAAAAGGTCATTTCATATTATTTAAAACGGTCATTGAAGAGCTCTTCCTTATTACCGCTGTCTTTTTGAAAGAGTGGGAATGCATAAATGTTGATACTGATAAACAAATAAAATTAAATTGGTCAAAATGGTGTTCATATAAATTTTAATATGCTTCTTTTTTGCTTTTTTCTTGAACTTTACTAATTCAGGATCCCACTGGGGTACGGTACTAGCCGGTGCAATTGGAAGTGTTCTCATCGAGTGGATTGGATGGAGATCCCTATTCCAATTTGTCGGGATTCTCTCCTTAATATGGTGCTGGTTGTTCAGATGGGTATTGGATGGAGAAAATACTAATGGAGGCGGAAGAACCTCTCCACAGCCGGTTGAAGATCTTCTGCTTGATAAGAAACATGTGAGTATAGAGATTCACAAAAATGTGTTCGTATACCTCTACGCATGGTTGTTTTTCTAGAATACTTAATTCCTCGGTTTTGTGTCACTTAAGCCATGATACCCTTTTTTCTAAGCATGGTCGCTGCAAGGCAAAATACACGGCAAAACGATTCTGATTTCTCTATCCTACGGTAATTATGGGCATGCATGAACCATCTAGTCAAAATAAATTAATTTAAGTATTTGCGTGTGCGCTGGTGCAATAGTAAACGCCGCAAGGAATACGGTACCCTAGCTTTGCAACCAGAACCAATCAAAAAGAATATTGTTTACCTTCTGTTTCTGTTGGATTACGCGCTAAATTCCTAGCAATCGCACATAAGGCTTCCATTTGGGCGAAATTTCGGCCGTCTTGTCTCGTCTTCGTCTTCGTCTAGTTTTCGTCTGAATCGCGTAAGTCTTGCGTTTATTGCGTATGGCGAATGCAAGACGAACTGAAAGACAAACGAAGACGAGAGGAAAGACGACTTTTTGTCTTTGTCTTTCGTGGAAGCCTTAATCGCACATGTATAGTGGTCGACAGTAGAGAATAAAAACTGTGCCTTATTATCAATATTCACGTCATTTTATGCTGGGATATCGTTGTTTACCTGAACAAGCAAAACACCGTTTCTCTCTATATTTGATCAATGATATTAGATTGAAGTTTGAGCATTTCAGGACACACTCGAATCCCATTTGACCGCTACTCCGTCTCCATCAGTTCCGTGGGGAACTCTCTTCCGCCATCCAGCGTTCTGGGCAGCCGCAGTCGCGCAGTACACCGGCGGAAATTCTTATTCGATCCTGTTCAACTGGCTCCCTTCCTATTTCCATGAAACGTTTCCAAAAGCCAAAGGAGTTGTGTATAATGTTGTACCCTCTCTTGCCATAGTGGTCACTTCCTTAGTTGCCCCAATTATGGCATCTCGCGCTTTATCTGATGGGAAAACTGTCACTTATACCAGAAAAATGATGGAAGGGATCAGTTTGTTGGGTATCGCATTCTGCCTAATTCTTGTACCCTTAACATCATCGTTCTGGCTATCCTTATTTATTTTCACTATGGCTATGGCTGCTAGAGGATTGCATCATGGCGGAGTATCTGTCAATCCACATGATTTTGCACCGAATCATGCCGGGTCGGTGTTTGGTAAGTTTGAAATGAAATATAAATGAATTTTTATAATTCAAATATTAATTTATAATCCTATAATCGAATACATTACATTAATAGTAAACTTTCATAGTTTTTAAAATGACAGATTAATAAATCTCACAATTTAAATATGCCGTTTATAGAATTATCGTTGCCTTAAAACTCGCTTTAATTTTCTTCATAAATATTTTCAAAGTTTAATTTTTTCTGGCGTGTTTTAAATTTCCTTGCTTAGAGTCAATTTCTAGGTCAAATTTCTCGAAGCTTTCCTGCAGAAAAACTCTTCAATTCAAGTTACGGTGATACAAAAAACATGAATAAACAAAATTCGAATTTAATCCAGAAGATTATTCCCACCTAAATTGCCCCAATTTTCCAGGCGTATTCAATGCATGCGGTGCAATCACCGGTTTCGTCGGCGTCTACATCGCGGGGCATATTCTGGAGGCGACGAATAACAATTGGTCGTACGTCTTCGTGATCACTGCTGCACAGTGTGTAGTCGGAGCAATGGTTTATACACTTTTAGGCACTGGTAAAAAAATTATATGAGAACACGATCATGGTGTGTATTCGCCACTTTTCTTTCTGTATTCTTGTTAAATACTTTTTTCACCTATATCAATTTCTCGAATTCAAATGCTTTCCTTGTCCTCATTGGACTATTATTTTATTGAAGTGTGCTTCATTTATAGTTTTTAAGCATTTTTTCGGATTTCCACTGATCTTTTGCCGGGTATCTTCTGTCTTTTCTATCCCATTTCCCGCGATGCGTGATTTTGCCTTTTTTTAAACAATTTTTAATCAATTTCATTTCAAAAATAACCAATATGTTTTTTTAATGTATAAACAGTTTCAAAAAATTTGAAAATTATAGTCCCAAATAAGCTTTTGCAATGGTGATCGAATCGTTGAGATCGCACTGTTTCATATTGGCAGCCTGTTCACGTAGCTCTGAGTAGAGAGCGGTGGAGCTGAAAAAGAAAATGTTCAGAAAACCCACAGTTTTCAAAATTTTTTAGCAAACCGGAATATTTTCGATTTTCTACTTCAGCAAATTGATAAATTAGACAGAAACGGTTTTGAGCTCAATTCCGTGCGTTTTAAGATCAAAATTAAGAGACTTGATACGGGTTAAAATAAGCCACTAGTAACATTTGCTTCGAAGAGTGTTTCTCCAACGCGTCGCTTTATTTAGCTGAGTGTTCTTCTAATTTCATTAAACGTACAGATATCTTTCGCCAAAACTGTTGACTGTGGTCACAATCAATTTCCCTTTGTTTTCTGGTCGTTTGGCTAATTGAAGAGCAGCGCAGACATTTGCTCCAGATGAGATTCCACCCAAAATCGACTCCTCGTCAGCCAATCGCTTAGCCATAGCAATTGCATCATCTGAATGAACACGAAGGGCCTCGGAGAGGATAGACAAGTCGAGAATGTCTGGGATCATTCCAGTTCCCATTCCTGTAAGCATTTATTATAGGAAAATGGCTCCAGTTGCGTTTTTCTTAAATAAGCGGATACTTCAAAAAATGTTAGCACAAGGGCGAAGTTTCGGCCGTCTCGTCTCATCTTCATCTTCGTCTCGTCTTGAATTCGTCTGACGCAGTATTGACTGTGTTGACAACTCTTTTATTGCGGAAGACGAATGCAAAACTAACTGAAAGACGAACGAAGACGACTTTTTACCTTCATCTCCCGTGGAAGCCTTAAGCACAAGCTGATTACTAAATAGCGCGCATTTGCATTGCCGGCATCTGATGCACAGCGGTATTCTCCGCATTCACGGAAAGGCCTGTATTCGAAAAGGAGTGCCGGTAAAAGTTGATGAACTAACCTTGAATCTTGTGCGGACTATGCGGTAACCCGTTGATCACAGAGCTTTCGAACGGCTCAACTGCATACACTTGCACATTTGGATTCTGCTTCTTTAAATATCTTCCGACGCCGGTGCAAGTACCTCCGGAACCGACACCGAAGCATACCATGTCTACTTTTCCTTGGGTTTGCCTCCAAATTTCTGGTCCTGTGGTTTTGAAGTGAGCTTCTGGATTCGCCGGATTCGCAAATTGATTCAGAATGTAGGCGTTTGGAATTACTTTTCTGTAAAA
Organism: Caenorhabditis inopinata; assembly: GCA_003052745.1. Taxonomy (NCBI): domain Eukaryota; kingdom Metazoa; phylum Nematoda; class Chromadorea; order Rhabditida; family Rhabditidae; genus Caenorhabditis; species Caenorhabditis inopinata. The sequence goes on along the minus strand of AP018152.1, from coordinate 9,422,220 downwards.
GTGGTGATTGCGTTAAGTTTTGCGGAAAATATGGAGCAACTTGTGTATGCATACAAAGCGCCACACTTGACGACAGTTCTGTTGAACTCTTATTCTTGTATTATATTTCACGCCTTGTTAATGAGTAAGCAGATAATAAATCCAGAAATTTCCCCTTCCCCCCCCCCCCCGTTTAAAATTAGTTAGTTTTTTATAGAATGGGGCCTACTTACTTCAGCTCTTCGGCTCTCTCGACAGCTCCTTTAACAGCGGTGGCGGGATCCGTGAGAATGACTTCAGCTCCGTATGCCTTCAAAAGACACCTCCTCTCAATGCTCATTGACGCCGGCATAGTCAGTATCACTTTGTAACCGCGCAGCTTTCCACAATAGGCCAAAGCGATGCCCATGTTGCCGCTTGTCGGCTCGATGAGCACTGTCTTGCCGGGCGTGATGAGCCCCGCCTTTTCGGCCGCATCAATCATGTTGAACGCAATGCGATCCTTCACAGAACACGCCGGATTCATGTATTCCACCTTGACGGCGATCGACGTCTCCAGATCCTTTCCGATTTTGTTCAGTTTCAGGAGTGGAGTGTTGCCGATCAGCTCGCAGCCGGTTTCCACCATAATCTCACGTGACATCTCGGCTGAATAGATGATAGTGGAAAGAGAAGATTCTGGAATAACAAAAGCTCGGTTTCGTGCATCGCCTCGCCTTTTTAAGGAGTTTTCCAGGCAAAACAAATAAATAAAAATATTTTATTATAGGAAAAGAACGCTGTACTAAACTAAACAGAAGACGAGAGGGCGGCCCGTCGGAAAATCAACTACGGCCATCTGTCTCAGTCTGAAACACCTTTTTTTTCGAAAACTCAATGGCCGGTTGCGTCTGATTGGTGAAAATAGATGTGAAGAAAATCAATATTTAAATAATTTCAACAAAAAGATATTTGAAAATTATCGAAAACATTTTGAAAAACACATTTTTCGAAACAAAAAATGTTCCGAAAAGGTCTTAAAATCCACATTTTTCTTCAAAATGCTCATTTCAATAAGTTGTTTTGCTCTAATTAAGGCTTTCACGAAAGACGAAATAAGACCGTCTCGTCTTGTCTTCGTCATCGTCTAGAATTCGTCTGACGCAGAGATAGACATTGTGTTAGTACACATGTATTTCAATTGATGACGTAAGACGAACGCAAGACGAGCTGAAAGAGGAACGAAGACGAGACGAAAGGATTCCACGAAAGACGACCGACTTGTTTCGTCTTTCGTGGCTCTAATAAGGAGGAAAGCAAAACAGAATTAGTTTTCTAGGCCACAATATCAAAATCTATTCCAAGAAAATGTGAGAATGAAATTCATAATTTCAAGATCTTTCAGATGGTATCATCCGTATTGTCTGATTTCAATAATTTTGGGTCCCAACGCGAAAGTTGCTATTGTGTTCTAAACGTTTCGTTTCGGGACCAAAACAAACAAAAATCATCGGAATACGTACAATATTGGGATCATCAAAGAGTAAAATCTGATTTTCATGGTCGACTCGCCCATCTCCCGGAAATTTTGATTCTTTGGGTCTTGCGGCGAAAATTGTGAAAGTTAAAGCGATACAGTAATTTACATGATGAATTTCTGATATTCGGAATAATTGAAATTCAGACATGAGGCTCACGAAGAGCTCATTTCCGTTCTGAAATTGATGTGGACTAACTTTCCACGTTGTAGCCCGGAAACCCAAATTTCGGTTAGACTAGTCCTCGAGGGATTTCGTTTTGTTTCATTTTCTAATTCTCAACATACAAAAATGGTCTGAATTACTAAAAACGAAAAACAAAAATACAATACATTTAAGATAAGATAGGAAAGTGGGCGGAGCATGTGACAAGGTGACATTAATTGATTGATTGCCACCGTTCCACATTTGACTATTCATTTTATATCTCTATTTTCTTAACAGGTGGCTAAAAAAAAAACAAGCAAAACAATACACTTTGAGTTAAGTGCGCTCTATGGATAATCCGGGCTGAAATACGACATTCGGGAATGAGGGAAAAACAACTTTTCAAAAAGAAATTTAACTGAAAATTGTTTGAATGATGAGTAAGGCTTCCACGAAAGACGAAGACAGAAACTCGTCTTCGTTCGTCTTTTAGTTCGTCTTAAATTCGTCTTACGCACTAAGAAAGCTGTCAACACTCTGTGTCAGACGAATTCACGACGAAGAAGAAGACGAGACGAAGACGAAGATGAGATGAGACGACCGATTCAACTAGGAGAAGAAGCATTTCCAGATCTACAGTAATTTTCGTTGGAAGACCCGAAATCTCAGAAATCGTTGGAATACATGTAATATGGGAACTGAACTCTAATTTTAAGTAATTTTTGGAACTGAAATTCGAAATTTTTGACATACATATAATGCTATTTAAAACACATCTCGTGGACTAGTTTTCCAAGTGCCAGTGATTTCTAGGCCACGAAACTGAGGTCCCGGCTAAGCGAATCTGATTTTGACAGATGTACGTTCAATTTTCAAACGATAGAATAGTAAAAGTCAAGAAAGTGTCCTAAAAAACTCCATTGTTACGGTCGGCAATATCGATGTTATGTTATGTAAAAGCTCGTAACGCGGGCGGCAAAGTCAAATTTCAGTTTCCCACAATATAAACTTGCACCAGGCGGCCTAGAAACCCAACAATATTGTGGCTAAAACATCAGCAAAGTATAATGTTCAGTGCACTCAGCAGTTCTATAAAAGTACGACTCCGCCCCCACTGGGAGACCAAAAAACCAAAACGGGAAATTGAATTAACGATACAAAATATTTTGAACTGTCCACTTTTATACCGAGACTCTACATATTGCCAACGTGCGCATTTAATGAACAAACCCCGCCCACTCGGCTCTCTGTCTAGAAGGCCGTTCGTCTAGATGCTTGCGTCTCTCGTTCTCTAACCAATTGCATGGTTTTTTGATCAGATATGGTTTACGTGACAATTTAAAGACTCAATTGTTTCTCCTATTTGCGTTAAAGGAAATGGGGGGGGGGAGGTGGGCCGATGATTCTCCTTTTCAGCTCAAATTGGTTTGAGTCTTGATACGAAAACTGCGAAAGTTGCTGAAAATTTGAATTTGGCGCGTCGCTATCATGATTCATTTTCATTTTCAATTTCCTTTTCTTAGATTTCTAGGTCATCAGATGAAAAACTTGGTCACCGGAATATGATAATCAAATCCATCCATTTGGTTATATAATACATCGCGGTGGATGAGCAGAATTCAGAATTCAGAATTCAGCTGTTCAGCTCTATGAGCAACTAGCCGGTTGGCAGGTAGTGGCCATGTAGCCCGGGTTAGGCCTCCTTGCACCCGCGAGCAGAGAACCGGCATGAGCTCGCGAAACTCGGATCATCCATTCTAGTACAATCCGCGAGAATTCGGTATTCGGGGTCTAGCAACGAACGTTCACAATTTCAGAAATATGGGTATAGTTTGAAAGGTCTCGAAAAGCTATTCCCCGAAAATTGTGTGGCCTAGAAACCCAGCTTTAGGCCATCACATTTTTTACAGTAAAAGAGACATTTCTCATGAATTTCAAACAGTTTTCTGTGGGCACGGAGTTCACGGATCAGCAAATAAAAAAATAATGCTGAAACTTTGAGATTTTCAGAAATTTTCCAGTTTTGCATCATTTACAAAACTGATTGTTTGACCTCTACAACAACAAAAGAACAGTTGCCTACGTGACAATTGGTAGAAGATTTTTATCAGAGTACGCAAATTGTCATCATTTTCGGCGATTTTTTGTTTTTCGTCTAATTCTCTATCTCCCTGATCTCTCGCTCTCTTACCGCCGTTCGATTAACTTTTTAAATAAGCCACAGGTAAAACGAAAGAAATATTTTTTTGGCAAAATCATATTCAACTCATCGAGAGCATTTAAATGATACCTACAGTGTCGTGCAAAAGTATACGAACCGGGGTGATTTTTACCGAAATTCGACTTCGGATGATCCGATGGACCCGAAAGTTTCCGGAATTGAGGAAAACGTTTAAAAGATAAGTTTTAATAAAAGAACAAATTTACTCAAAAAAATTTAAAAAATGGAAAAAATGGATATTTTGATTTTTGATATTCATGGGAAGAAAAAACAAAAATGACAAGTTAAAAATCGGGGGAAATGATACGAAATGATTAAATTAACTTAATACTTGGTCGCCATGCCTTTGGCTTTGATAACGGCCTCACATCTTCTTGGCATCGAGTCGATCAAGTTCATCAGGGTCTGAAGTGGGATTTTGGTCCCAATGGGATTCAGATTGGATTGGTCAGGTTGACTTGACGCTGTGCGAACCAATCCTTGAAAAAGAGAGAAGAGTGTTTAGGATCGTTGTCTTTTTGGAACAACCAACCACGATCTATCTGACACCTTCCATATGGCAACATTTCCTTCTCCAAAATGTCCTTGTACATGTATCCTGTACTTGTACTTCGTACTTGTCCTTATACTTGGCGTGGAAGTAGCCCCAAACCACCACCGTTCTTAACAGTCGGAACCTGGTACTCGAGATCGTACCGTTTGTTAACTGGACGTCGTACATGAGTGATTCCTTCTAACCAATCATCAAATACTTCGACTCCTCGCTCTACAGTACCTTATTTCACTGTTGAGGTGTCCAATGCAGATGATCCTTTGCCCACTTCAATTGAGCCAGACGGTTCTTCTCGGAAACCATTTGCTTTTTTCACTGGGCGCCTTCCGAAGAGTCCAGAATCATGCACACGTCTTTTGACAGTGTCGTTGGACACCTACAGTACTGGCCAAAAAGGTATTCGCAAACAGTTTTTCGAGCATAACTTTTCTGAAACTTCCCGGATCGATTTGATATTTTAAGGCAATATTTAAGACGGTAAAAGAAATTGACTCAACAACAAGAATAGTCAAATTTTCGAAAATTTGAAAAAATATCGAAAAATTTATGAAAATGGCGAAAAACCGAACAATGGAACTTTGACTTTCGAGATCTAGGAAAGACCGGTAAATGAAAAATAACAATAAAACTTTTTTTTTCGTTTTCCAATAGGATAACGACCCGAAGCACACCTTGAAGCACATCAAGGACTGGTTCCGACGCCGCCACGTGGATCTTCTGGACTTGCAGAGTCAATCTCCTGACTTGAATCCGATCGAACACCTCTGGGAACATGTCGAGAGACAACTCAGAGGGGTCCGTGCATCGAATGCCAATCAGAAATTCGATCAAATCCAATCTGTCTGGCAGGCCATCACCTTGTCTGTTATCGACACCCTTCTCGACTCGATGCCAATAAGATTTCGGTCATCGACGCCAAAGGCTACCCAACAAAGTAATAAAACTATTTTAATCATGATTTATTGTTATTTTTCATTTACCGGTCTTTCCTAGATCTCGAAAGTCAAAGTTCCATTTTTCGGTTTTTCGCCATTTTTATAAATGTTTCGATATTTTTTCAAATTTTCGAAAATTTGACTATTCTTGTTGTTGGATCAATTTCTTTTACCATTTTAAATATTGCCTTAAAATATCAAAACGATCCGGGAAGTTTCAGAAAAGTTATGCTCGAAATACTGTTTGCGAATACCTTTTTGGCCAGTACTGTATCAGCCATGTCAATTCAATTTTTTTGAGAAATGTCCAAAAAACTAACCTCGACTCCATATTGACCCTTCACTTCCGAGTTGATGTCCGTACTTGTCAGCCGTGGATTTTTCTTTCACATCCTGACAATGATTCTGTCGGTTCCTGGTGATGTTTTCGAAGGTCTTCTAGTACCTTTCGATCGGTTTCGAGTGTTCAAAGTTACCCAGATAACCGATTTAGAAATCTTGAACTGCTTCGCGAGGATGGGCATGTCCAGACCCATCTGACGACCACGGATGATAGCCTTTCGCTGAGATTCTGATAAATTAGGTAAGCCGCATGGTCTACCCCTTCAAAATAACAATATTCATGCATAAAAGAACGATAATACGTGAAAAAAAGGAAAAAACCAAAAAAATCGGATTTTACCGAATCTGCATTGGACACCTCAGCAGTGGAATAAGGTACTGTAGAGCGAGGAGTCGAAGTATTTGATGATTGGTTAGAAGGAATCACTCATGTACGACGTCCAGTTAACAAACGGTACGATCCCAAGTACCAGGTTCCGACTGTTAAGAACGGTGGTGGTAACGTCATGGTTTGGGGCTGCTTCCAGGCCAAGTATAAGGACAAGTACGAAGTACAAGTACAGGGTACATGTACAAGGACATTTTCGAAAAGGAAATGTTGCCATATGGAAGGTCTCAGATAGATCGTGGTTGGTTGTTCCAACAAGACAACGATCCTAAACAATCTTCCCTCTTTTTCAAGGATTGGTTCGCACAGCGTCAAGTCAACCTGGCCAAGCCAATCTGAATCCCATTGGGACCAAAATCTCACTTAATCATTTCGTATCATTTCCCCCGATTTTTAACTTGTCATTTTTGTTTTTTCTTCCCATGAATATCAAAAATCAAAATATCTATTTTTTCCATTTTTAAAAATTTTTTGAGTAAATTTGTTCTTTTATTAAAACTTATTTTTTAAGCGTTTCCTCAATTCCTGAAACTTTGGGGTTCATCGGATCTTCCGAAGTCGAATTCCGATAAAATTCACCCCGGTTCGTATACTTTTGCACGACACTGTATATTGCCAATAATTCGTTGATCTTGCAACGGGGTAAGCCTAAGCCTAAGCCTAAGCTTAAACCTAAGCCTAACAAGCCTAAGCCTAACAGCCTAACCTAGGCCGCGCCGATTCCTTTCAAATGATGCATTTATTGCGATCATTATAGCGAGATTGAGGTTTTGTGGTCCCATCACGAATACTGGAAGTCACAGTAGTTTTTGGGCTTTCGCCGTGTGATCAAAAATTTTAAATTTCGCAGAAGAAAGACCACATTGGTATCGTTTCAAAGCTCTCGGTCATCTGAGTTCAATTCTGTCCTTTTTTCGTTGAGAAGATGGCTTCGAAATCCAAATTTCAGAAATAAAATGCTAATTTTCAATAAATTTAATAGATCTTAAGATTTGCGCATGTTATGTCTGAATTTAGACAATTTTTATTATTTGGTCTCACCGCGATAATTAATATGAAACATTTCTATGCACCGTATTATTGTGGTGCCTAAACTTTAAAAATTAAACTTTATAATTTTTTGTTTTCCGGAATTTTTCACTCCTGAAATTTACACCTACAGATTCAGCGTGCTTTAAATTACATATCTGCCAAATTTCAGCTAGTTTCTGCTTCTTTTCAAAATTGATGTCCATTTTCAATTGCTAACGGAGGTCACAGCCTTGTAATCGCCCTTTCTTTGCTTTAGTGCTTGTTGCCTTTGTGGAGTAGTGGCAAGTGGGGCGTACTCAATGAGACGCCTCGCTGGTTCGACTCCACGTAACAGTGATCGAAAGTCGGGTACTAGACTGTAAGTGAGGAATATCACCTGACATTGCTGCCTTCCTTCTGAGTTACTTTTTGATTTCTGAGGTACACCTTCTTTTTCAGATTGCTAAGCTTGAATTTCAGTAAACAAACCAGTTGAAGGGGAAAATGGAAACTTCTAAAAGTTCAAACATTGGAAATTTTTCTTAAAATTCTATGTTCACTTTTGTAAATTTTCAGACCGGAGAATTTTAGGTGAGAATACCGAAAATTCAGCGCATTCAGGAAATGACGTCAAAAGAGCATCACGCATTGGGCATTTGGATTCTCAGATATACCAACAAAAAATTGGAGGAAACCAAGAAGTGGGCGAGTCACGTGGCGCACAATATACAGTAGCGGCCACTTAAATATCACCTTTTCGTTTTTCGGGTATAACTTTTTTCAGAGAATAGATAGAAACTCAAGGTAATTTGTGAAAATGTGTCAAATTGAACCAGAAATATGATCCAAATCAATTTTTCTCGATAAAGTTAACTAGAAAGGATCAATCAAGTTGTTCAAAGTAGACTGGGGAATCTTCGTCCATGCGTTTTTTAATAGAGCGAATTTTTCGTCGGCATTTCGAGCACGGATACCATAAACACGTCTTTCGAGCTCCTCCCATATATGTTCAATGGAATTGAGGTCTGGACTGTGACTGGGCCACTCCATCACATTCACACGGTTGGTCGCAAATCAATTCTTAAAGAAATGATACGGTAGTTTGAGAAGTTTGACTCACTTTGATGTGCTTGGAAGTGTGTTTTGGGTCATTATCTTGTTGAAACAAGTAACGAACTCTTGGGGAAGCACGAGCGAATAGGAGCATGACCTTTTCCAGGATTTCTTCGCACAAAATTCTGTCCATTATGCCAGTGATTCGGTGAAGAGGTCCGACTCCATGGCTGCTGAAACAGGACCACACCATTACGTTGCCTCCACCATGTTTGACAGTTGGTATTTGATATTTTGGATCAAATCTGGCCCTCACTGGTCAGCTGACATAAGAAATTCCATCGGAACCAAAAAGCATGGACTTGCTCTCATCGCTCCATAATACTCGTTCCCACTGGTTCTGAGTCCAGTGCAGATGAGCGCGTGCCCAGGCCACACGGGCTGCTCGATTACGGTCTGAAATGAATGGTTTCTTCACAGGCCTCCAACCAAACAGTCCGGCATCATTCAGACGACGTCTGATTGTTCTGACGCTTGCTACAGACGATCCACGATGAGAAACTTGCTCGAGAACTTTAGCGGAAGACAGCCTTGGTTTGGTTCTGGAAGCCCGGACGATGTTTCTATCTGTCAGATGGTTCGTAACACGAATCCTCAAGTGTTTTCTATTGATTGCTTTTCCGTTTTGAGCCTTCCAGCGTTTTAGAAATTTTGAAACGGTGCTACGATGGATATTGAAGTGCTCGGCAAGCTTTTCTGTGTGCGCCCTTGCTCCCGACCTTTGCCAACCGTAGATTGCAAAGTTGGGGTCAAATTTCGTTTCCCTTTGGCTTTAGCCATGACCAAAACAAAGATTTCAGAAGTTATCTGAAAAAATGTTGGAGTTTTCACTCTCAGAAAAAAGTATATGAAAAACGACCAAAATGAAAAAAATGAAAAAACCCAAGAAAACAATTTCTGTTTGATGAAACATCACGAAATTTTGCGGGGAGTACATTATATACGCAGGTAATATGCACAAAAAAATTGGCTTCATTGCTCTTCTTCAAAAAAAGTTATAGCCGAAAAACAAAAAGGTGATATTTAAGTGGCCGCTACTAATATAATAATTTGTATTATTTTTAATAAATTTCAAAACCTGCTGAAAAATGAAATTAAAAATTTACAAAAAATAAAATTTTGATTATATTCTAGTGTACTACAAACACTCTTAAACATATTGTACAACAAGAACGCCTCCGATGATAAACACAATTTGAAGGAGGTGACAAGGCGCTCCGCGGTCACGTGGTGGCATGAAGCGATTGGGAGATACGTTTTTTATTCGGTTTGCTAATTGAAAGAAGAATATTTGTTTGAGTTAGCTTCTGAAATAAGAGCTGAAACTGATATTTGGAACTGGTTTTTGGAACACTTACAGAGTGTTTAAATGCCCGGTTCAGAAAAAGTGAGCGTTGTCAAATTGGGCTTTGATTATTTAATAATTCCACCTGGCAGTTTTCTCTTTTCATCTCAATTCCTCTTCCCCTCCAATACGATTCCGGAAATGTCTAGATCTCTGCCAATTTTTGAAGTTTGTGTATTTTTCTTGCTCACTCGCTCACTTGCTCTCTCGTTATGTGCTTTCTTTGAGCACAACGGACCATTAAAATAAAAGAGGAGATGAAAAAGAAGCCAGCGGAAAAGTGCTTCATTGGCACGAAACAAAAAATGAAAACGGAGGAATAAGTGCCAAGGGTTCTTCTATCTTTCTCTCTCTCTCTCCCCCCCGCCCTCTGTCTCTCTCTTCTCGCTGGAGCCAAACATTTGTATCGATTACAAACGGATCCCTTCGTTTTCCCATGTATTATATTTGAGGCTAGCTGCCTTTATGTTTATATTAAAGGCCTTGCTCCTTGTCACGCTTCTCAAAAGCCTGGCTGAGCTCGGCGCGACGCGCCCTCATAAATGGTTACGTTGCAGCCAGTGTGTCGTTTCGAAAAATGATTTCTCGAAAAATGCGTTTTTCGAAAAATTTTCTCGTTGATTTCTCGAGAATTTTTCGAGAATTACTCCAAAAATTTCTCAAGAAATGGCGAAAAATGATTTGAATGGAAATACGATAAACAACGCGCTTTGCGTTATTTCAGAGTGTCGTTCGAACTATTATCGCCGTAAAAAAGTTCCGACATTTTTCGAGCCCGCGAAAATCGGGATTTGAATTTAGAGGCTCCGCCCATTCATCATCATTTAAGCGCATTTGCTATGCGCGATATATTTGTTGAATTTTTATTTTTTCTTCTTTTTCTTCGTAAATTGATATATTTAAGAAATTGTATTAATCGTGAATTTTTTACACGTTTCTTCGAATGTTTAAATATATCAATTTGCGAAGAAAAAGAAGAAGAAAAAATAAAAATTCAAAAAATATATCGCGCATAGCAAATGCGCTCTGATGGGCGGAGCCTCTAAATTCAAATCCCGATTTTCGCGGGCTCGAAAAAATGTCGGAACTTTTTTACGGCGATAATAGTTTATTATTATTTTTTATCGAAACATTTTTTTTCGAGAATTTCTCGAAAAATGTTTCTCGTTGATTTTCGGAAATTTTTCAAGAATTTTTCGGAAACATTTCTCGAAATGCTTTCGAAACGACACACTGGTTGCAGCACATAGATATGCGCCTCTTTCTATGTATATGCTGACTAGTTTATAGCTGTCTAATCGAGCTGAAAAGCTTTGGTTTGTTGTGTGAAAATCTGACTGGTTTTAGGTCACCGGCCGTGCTCTTCTATTTGGGAATCACTCTCCTTATATCCCCCTATTGGCACAACTGAAAGTGTGAATCGGTATCCTAGCGAATAAAGTGCGCACCTCTTTGCTTTTCCGATCGAAAGTTCAAACCTTTCCCCCTGCTTTATGGCTTTTTAGCAGAATTTGTTTCATGGGAAATCGATGACAATTTTGTTTTCCCGAGAGCTCATCAAACGTTTCGAAAAGCTCAAAAACAAGAAGAAATGTCGGGTTTTCAGTGAATTCCGTCAAAATCTGTTGCTTTCCGTGGTTATTCGATTCGATAAAATCGAATCAACAAGCATAGTGCAAATGCGCTCTACCGATCAATGCCTACGGCGGCGGTTTGAAATCATATTTTCCTTTGAAAAATGCAATTTACTAAAAAAAAGTTTAAAAAATACGATTTTAAACCGCCGCCGAAACGCTAACGTAAATAGCCGACACTATTTGGGAGAATGCAAACGCGCCCTACCGAACTTACAAAAAAAAAGGCGATTTAAATTATAAAAATTTTCATTTGGATCGGAAATGTAACGTTTTAGTCACAGAAAAGCCAGATTTAAAAAGAAACTATGAAAATTCGAGTTAACATGGAAAGAATACGTATTATTATGCATTTTCAGAATTTTTCAAATGCATGAACAATACGAGAATTTTTGGCGGATCGATTAGAACATAATTTAGATCCTCTTTTTCGGAATTATAAATAGTGATTTTTCGTAGAGCCATTGGAAGAGTGCTTTATTTTCCTTATAAAGTTTTTTGTGATTATCATTTGCACATCGAGGTTCAATTTCTCACTGCTTTATTATTGAATAAATTATTTTTAGAAAAACGTATTATAGTGGAGGACAGACTATCAACGCTTCCAATTCTATTTTGATCCCAAAAGGAAAAATTGGACGCTGTTCTATTTGTGCACAGGTAGAGAACCTTCAATTAACTTTTGGGTGCACTAAAGTTTTAGGAAGATCCGCCACTTCCTCCAGATGCCCACCCATTAGAATTTGAAAGCTTTACGACGGAATTGAAGCGCTGTTTTTTATGAAAAAAGCAGCCCATTTTTCGTGTACTTTGAGTAACAAACAATGCAAATGTTCCCCGAATTCTTATTTTACACTTTATCCAGAAAATTACGAAATTGAAATTGATTCAGATGAAAATTCCGATTAATTTTGACTACCTTTAATTTTTTTTTCGGGTTTTGTTGTTATTTTTGAAATACATTTTTATTTAGGCGCTATGATAGTTGAGGGGGGTCAATGGTTTTTAGTCATTTTTGGAGCTTTTTTCTTGATTTTTTTTGAAAATGTTTGTTGCTATTGTTAAAACATTTGTAAGCTGTTTTTTTCAAGCGTGGCGCGCTTCAACGATGAGCAATTTTTGCAATTTTTTTGGATTTTTTAAAGGATTTTTTTCGCTTATAAGTTAATCATAACTTATAACTAATAACATTTTCAGAAAAAAAAATCAAGATGACTAAAAACCATTAACTCCCACCAAATACCATAGCGATTTTTTTTAAATTAAAAAATGTTTTCTAGAAGAAAACTCATTGAAAAACAATGAAAAACGATTGGATAATTTTAATAATTTAAATCCCCGCTTTTTTTTTGCAAGTTCGGTAAGGCGCGATTGCATTCTCCCAAATAGTGTCGGCTATTTACGTTAGCGTGCCGCCGAAGGCATTGATCGGTAGAGCACATTCGCACTATTTTTGTTGATTCGATTTTATCGAATTGAATCGAATCGAATCGAACGATTCGATTTTTATTCAATCGCGATTCGAATCATGTTGAATCGATTGAATCGATTCAAAAATTGTCGATTTAATTCGATTCAATCGATCAATTCCAAAATCGACACGACACACTACTGTGAATTTTGAAAAATTTTCTCAAGCTCCGAAGCTCTTTTTTTCAGAAAATTCGCACAGTCTCATCAACGTCAATAAAGCAAATTTGCATTAAATGCTGGTTCGTTTCAATTAAAGCGGTTTGAGAGCCTTTTTTGATGAAAAGCAAAACAGCGAATCTGGCACCCAAAAAGCACCGTAACTCAGTTGCTGACAGAGATATCAAGAAGCTTTTAACTAATAAAATTTGCAAAATATTATCACCTATATTTCCCCCGTTAACACTTTTCTAATATCTATTTTTTAAATCGAGATATATTACTGAAATGTGCAGGAAGTCATTTTTATAATAAAAAGGTCCAATTTGCAAGCAGCCGACACCTCACCAGGTTAGATAAGCACATTACTTAGAGACGCAGAGACACTTTAGATGTTAGACAAATTGCCAATTATCGTTAAGAGGGCTGGCAATGCAAATACGCTCTGCAGATAAGCATATTAGGCTATCAATTTTTAAAATTTTAAGAGCGCTTATTTGAAATCAAATATAAAATCTGAAGCTAAAGACTTCATAGCAAACTTCATAGCTAAGTTATACTTGCTATTCAACTAATCGAATTCACATTGGTAGTCCATAAACATTCCAGCAATACCTCCACCTTCTTTATTAAAGTTTCTATTTCGCACGCTCATTCCGGCGTCCTCGTTATCCAACGTCTTCTGGAAATGTAAAGAAGACATCGTTAGATTTTATCACCTCATTGGCAAACACAGAGGAAGAGTGAGAATTTCGTTTTTCTGTCTCCTTTAACTTAATAAAACTTCTTCTCATTTCATGTGTTGATTGTGTAATTTCTTCTCAGATAACCCCTGTTTTTAAGCATTTTATTTTATTTAAATAGGCCGACTTAAAACTTTGTTTCGGCTTAAAACTTTCTGCTTCTGCTAAACCATTTTCAAGAAATTTGGTTGAATTATCTATAAAATTAAAACATTTCAATTAGAAAGATAAGTAGAATTCAAAAGTAAAACGAGAGACAATTCGGAGGAGTAAATAACAGAAATACGATATGCGAAATACAAAAAAAATAAAGTAAAAATCGAAGAACTAATGTTTCTCTCGTTTCGTCTCGTCCTCGTTTCTGTTTTAGTTCGTCTTGCATTCGTCTTATGCAATAAAAGCGTTGTGCCTGTGTACCAACACCATGTCTATCTCTTCTGCAACAGATGAATCCAAGACGAAGACGAAGACGAGACGAGACAGTCTTATTTCATTTTTCGTGGAAGCCTTACACTTTGTCTGACCTGAAGAGTGTCTCTGCGTCTCCCAGAGATATGTTCCTCTAACCTCGTGAAATGTCGGTTGCTTGTTTCCATTTTAAAGTTATGAAAAATTTTTAATTCTGAAAAATATACATAAATTTCTTTTCATTTTAGTAGAAAAGAAGTTTCATAAAACCTGTTAAAAATATGAAAGTGACGGACTGAATTTTCAGCGAACAGAAAATTCTATTATCGCCGTAAAAAAGTTCCGACATTTTTTCGAGCCCGCGAAAATCGGGATTTGAATTTGGAGGCTCCGCCCATTTCATCAGCAGAGCGCATTTTCTATGCGCGATATATTTTTTGAATGTTTATTTTTTCTTCTGAATTTTCAGAATTAAACTGGATTAAAAGAACGAAATTGTATTAATCGTGAATTTTTTTACACGTTTCTTCGAATGTTCAAATATATCAATTTGCGTCATTTATTTTTTTTTTCGTTTCTTCTGATAAAAATATATCGCGCATAGCAAATGCGCTCTGATGATGAAATGGGCGGAGCCTCTAAATTCAAATCCCGATTTTCGCGGGCTCGAAAAAATGTCGGAACTTTTTTACGGCGATAATAGACCACCAACAAAATATTTAGTCTTTTTAATGTAGTTTTTAAGATTTTTAAACATTTTCTGCAATATTTCGTTTTCTTATTTAAATTTATTATATTTTTAATATAAAGTTTTAATGAAATTCAGTTGAAAAATGTCAAAATATACTTTTTTAATTAGTCGAGTATTCTTCTCAATAGAGCGCATTAACAAACACTTTTCTTCTCTTAGAAAACGCAAAAATTTCAGTAAGGCTTCACGAACCATGTAGCTGTCTTTGACCGGAGTTTTCTTTAATATATAATTCCAAAAAATAAAGTATTCGAATACCTCCACCACGAGATGTTCTTAATAGAGCGCGCTTGCATCCAATGTTTCAAAAATGTGAATTCTTCCGGAATCTGTGATAAAATAATCCATTTTAGAAAAAAGAACAATTTTCGTTTTTCTTTTTTTATTTTCTCGTCAGGAATGTTCATTTTTGACATTTACATTGTTTATCTCCTCACATTTCTCCTCTTATCACTTCAAAATGACCACTTGTCACACCCTTTAATGGCGGCATTATTGGTTTTGTATGTTCAGTCGTTTACCCAAACCTTTTTCACATGTTTTATCCCGACATTCTCCGCTCTCCCGCCACTGTCACTAAGTGAGATTGGCAGTGCACAAGAGTGCTTTGCAGGATAATAAGCTTGGCACTGAATTGGCTGAAAATACTGGAATGCGCCTAGATCGCTTGGGATTGTGCATCTGGCTGAAAACTCTGAGCATTAAAAGAAAAATCCGTGTGTCAAGAGAGCGCGTCTGCATTGCCAGGTTCACTGAATGTCGCATTGGTATTTGTCTAACTGCTAGCATGTCTCTGTGTCTCAAGCGAATGTGCTCATCTAACTCCGCGAAACGTCGACTGCTTGTTTTAATTTAAAAAATTTAAGGAATATCAGAATCGTTAGATTAAACCTTTTAATAAGCTGGAAATCCATTTTTATTATTCATGAAAATGAAATGAAAACTCATGGAAAGCACAATTGCATTTTAATGCAAAAAATGCATTTTTTGCATTAAAATGCTTTTCGTCCTTTTCATGAATAACCCCATTAAAAAGTTCAATTTGCTAGCGACCGACACTTCACGGGGTTAGACGAACATATTAGTTAGAGACGCAGAGACGCTTTAGATGTTAGAGAAATCTTCATGTGCAGTGAGGAGAGCTTGCAATGCAAATTCACTCTCTCTACAAAGCCATTTCGCTTTCAATAGTTCATGTTTTAAGAGCGTTTACTTGATAGCAAATTCACACTGTAAAATGCATAATTTCAAAGTAATAGTTTACGGTCACGCTAATTTTAATCATTTTAAGACAGCTTATTATTCAGCAGAATAATAAGCTGTCTTAAAATTTGCAGTTGCAGTTGCATCTCCTGCATTCTACTTTATCCCTAGTGTAAATGAAAGTACTTCCTCTATTCATGAATGGAAAATAATTGAAGGAATAGCGGTTTGTTAGTCCATGCAGCTACAATATAGAATGGAATTACGAAACTAAACGAGCAGCGACAGGATCCTATAAATGAAGTTCCTTCTTCAATTTATTTAATTAATCTTCGTTACTTTTCTGTAGTTAAAGGACATAATTGTCACTGCTCGTTTCATCTCACAATTGCACCGTGTTGTAGTGAGTAAGTAAGTGTAGTGACCTCATGGAATCAGAAAACCGAAGTAAACTGCTCGACGGCCACATTTTATTCCATTATTCCATTATTTTCCCTTTCATGAATAGGTGGAACAGGAAAAAAGGAAACCCCTTTTTCCGTTTGTGTCTATATAAATGATAAATGATGTCAATCAATCAATTTTCAATTTTCCCTTTTCAATTTTCAAAAATCTTATTTACGCGTGACCTTTTCGCCCTTTTTTTCCACGTTTTCTTAAATTTTACTGTAATTTATATAATTCCACGAGCCATTGTTATCTTTTCTTATTCGATTTTCAGATTTTTACATTTTTTTTGAAAATTTTCAAATTACACTGTCAAGTCCAATTCGATTTTCAGTTTTCAAAGAGGGAAAATGACACGATTCTCGTTGTGGCTCGCCGCCGGCTCTAATAACGTTCAGCCTGCGGGGGATCCTTATGGTAAGCAAATGCAAACGCACTCGATTGTCTATTTTTTCAAAATTTCAGTTTTTAAT
The DNA here is from genome assembly GCA_003052745.1 of Caenorhabditis inopinata. Taxonomy (NCBI): domain Eukaryota; kingdom Metazoa; phylum Nematoda; class Chromadorea; order Rhabditida; family Rhabditidae; genus Caenorhabditis; species Caenorhabditis inopinata. Next base: position 9,405,381 of record AP018152.1, on the reverse strand, counting down.
AAGTTTTGAAGCGATGTAGAACATTTGCATTAAAGAAATACTGCGGACATGCAACCGTTTGCAATATTCGCGCACTTTTGAGCATTTTATTATCCGTAAAAAGTCACAATTTCCGTTTCCTTTCCTTTTTCGAAATTTTCTTTAATATGAAAAATTTTGATGTAAACTGTAGGATTCACGAAAAACGGAGAGCGCAGCAAAATATTTTTGCAAAAATGTGCAATGGAGAGAGAGAAAAGTATTTTGAAATTTTCCAGCTTTCAGCACGCAAACGTGAAAACTTTAAAAAAAGTTATTTATCAAGAGAGTGTGTTTACAGACGGAATGAATGTTTAAGAGAAAATAGCTGGCAATAAATATGCTTATTTTAAAACGCTAGAATATTTTTATCTGATAATTGTATTAAATATTGATTTCTTTCCGTCTGTTAACTAAGAAATTCGAATTCCCTATATTTCCAGCCCACCACCTCTTCATGCGTTGTCTGTTCCATGCACAGCACGATCCCAACATGAAGTTTGATGTGAAAACCACAAATATTAACAAAAAAAGCCAGGAATTCAAAGAGACGGGTCTTCGTCGTGTGCCCGGTATCTGTGCCATCAGCGAAAGCGGAGAAAAGATGACATTCGAAACAGAAGATGAGATTTTGGATTTTTTAGAATTTTTGAAACCACCGAGAGCCGATGATGAGGAGGCGGAGAACGCCACATGCGACTTATTCCGGCAATTTGCACGTTTTGTTAAAGATGTCGAGCACAGAGAGACGGTTGGTGATATTTTACGCATCCATTTCTTCTTATGCAAATTTTGGCTAAAAACACAAAACTCGAATTCTTCCAAATTGAGAACATTCATTAATATAACTGAACGACCGCAAACCTTATTCTCAGGCCCTGAACACGGAACTACTTCGTCTGGATAAATATCTTTCCGAGCAAGGGACCAGATTTTTGATCTCAGATGAAATCAGCCATATCGATTGCCTTGTGTTGACAAGATTGCATTCGATTCGTATTGCAGCGAAGGTGAGCATTGAAAAGTTGAGAGAATTTCAGAAAATTAACAAAATATAAGCAACATTTCTAATAAAATAATTAACGACCTGTCAATGAAAATTATTTATTTGAATTTAGTGCGGCGAGAAATGTTTTATGACTGTATTCGAAAAACTTATTATATCGGCGGACGAAGATATAAAATTCGCCCGTGAGCTGGTTCAAAACAATTAGAAAACGTACGATTTCAGAAAGTCTTCCTGAAATCGCATGTTTTCAAAATATCTCGTCTGGTGACAGAAAACTGAAGTCCCATTATTTAGGAACTGAAAGACTACGACATCCCAACGGATTTGACGCATGTACTTGATTATTTAAAAGCCGGCTACGATACAGAAAGCTTCCGTTTATCTTGCCCATCCAATCAGGAAATTATCCTTCATTGGACAGAATTAAAGGACACACCCAACTTGTCAGCCAAGGAACGCGCCAAGCTGGTGAGAGACGAACCGGTGTATTCGTTTTTGATTTGAAAATTTTTCTTTTGTAAAATTGTCGACTTTCTCTTTGAATATTCGCTTTAATAAACAATGGTACTGATTAAAAAATCTCGCAGCTTTCAGTTTTTTGTAACTGCATAAAGACAGAAACGCCGATGTAAAGTATAGCTAAAATTTAAAAATGGTGAAAACTAACAATTTCAAGGCAATACGTTGGGTGCTTCCTTAAAACACTAAATACATTTAGAAAAAACAGAAACGATCATACAGATTGAATTTTCACAGATTATATTCGAATAGACTTTCTTATTCTCCCTCTGAATTGATGCCGGTGATAGGCGGTGGCATTATATGATTTCCGCTGTCTGGAGTAGTAGCCTGAAATCACTAAATAATTGAAGGATTTCAACTGCACTAATTGGAGGAGATCGTTTTTGTTAAGAAATTTTTTTTTATTTCACTGAAAAACAACCTGACTTATATAAAATATGGTTCTTCAAGATCATAAACTGCACTGATAAATTCACCCGTTTATCACGCTGAGTAAAAAATGCTAACATTTCTAAGACGGTCACTATCCAGATTCATGTCCTCGAGCTTCTCTGTAGTCCGAGCGACTCGTTTTATGAATTCTTTATGATTCATCAACAACATTAAGGTCTTGGCCAGGAATTCTTCGTCTCGGCTCAATAAATCCACCAAATTATCCGTTTGTATTGCTATGCTCACCATTTCGGGGCAGCATTTTATTGGCTGAAAATGATAGTTAAGTCGTAACCTAATAATCCAGCTGCTGCCGTTGATTATGGTTCATAGCGTTTTTTCAACTAGACTTCTGCGTATATTTTCGCAGGATATTGAAACCGCACTAGCGGGCGTGGCACAGAAAGTCGCATCAATCTTGCTTTTCGGTGAGAGTGATTAGTGTAGCAGGCGTGTTTTACTCGAACCTTCTGTGAACGTAGCTACATTAAGATCAAATGCCTATTACCTATTTTATTGACACTTTTAACATTCAAGCACACTATCAAGACTTTAATCAAAACCTTTAACGTTATCTACGCCATCATCAAAAATTTTAAATGCCTGAGAACAGAAAATCTTTTAGGACATATTTTCTTTCTTTCAAATAAGTAATGTTCTGCGTAATTTAGATTTCCCCCATGATGGTATAAGACAAGGCTTTACTGTTTCTAAATCAAGTCTTGGTTTATCTGAAAGTACTTGACTTTTATTGCTTAACAGAACAGTTCATAGAAATTAAAATTTCATTGGTTAGAGACACCACCGTGAACTTCTAGCTGCACCCGCATCATTTATAGGTCACGGTAATAGAATAGTGAAATTTCCTGAAAATCGGTGGAATTTTTTAATGTTGTCCCTCGGTAATTTCAGTACATCTTGACTTGAAGAAGCTTAGAAAATATATTGAAGGAGAATTATTTCCGGCTCTCTGGAGCTGAGCATCTACGCGAAATATCGTGTATGACTAACCCATTGCGCCGACTCAGCTGCTCAACATGTCTAAAGGCAGGGAAAATAAATTACCAAAACGCAAATTAAGCTTCTTCTGACCGTATTATTACATGCTTAAATTCTTTATAATTCGAGTTTTGGCACAAAATCCAGGAAACATTTTTATTTTTCGCGACGACACTCATCTTCACCTGTGTAGCCGGTAGCGAATAATCTACTCTACTCATTCTTGTTTTGTCTCCGTCTGCAGCATATCTACCATACTCAGAAAACTGCTGAAATTGTGAACACGATGTGGGAGGGACTAGCGGACTCGGATTCCTCAGAGTAGTCGTCAGCTGGCTCATCGGAAATGATGTGTACGGGCTGTATCTTTGATTATGGCTGAAAATGCAAATAGTTTAGTGCAATACATTTAACTTTATCTGATTTTAATGGGGTTATTCATGAAAAGCACGAAAATCATTTTAATGCAAAAAATGTATTTTTTTGCATTAAAATGCAATCGTGAATAACATTAAAGTGGCATTTTTTGCATTAAAATGCAATTGTGCTTTTCATGAATAACCCCATAAGTGATGAATTTTTCTGCATTTTTTCAAGCCAAGACCATCAAACGTTTCAGTCATAAAATTTTAAATTGCATATTGGTGAAATTTGATTGTTTTTAAATTATTCCCTCCTTACTTAAAAACCGTCGTAGAATCCCTCCGGACTATTGATGCTTGAGGGGGCGGAGTATGGCAAATGACTGATGGTTGCGAAAAAGGTCTATTTACAGATGTATTCAGAAGACAGCCCACAGAATGCATAATTTTCAGAAAGTCGTCTCGTTCTCCGGAATTGAAACTCAGTCTGAATCCGTCCATTTGATTCATGCTAAACAGCGCGTACAGATGTTGGTCACGAAAACTGTAAAAACATTTTTAATACGTTTTTGAGCAAATTTTTACTGATATTGGCTTTAGTCATCTTTATACAAACCATAATTCCAAAAAAGTTATCTTACAACAATCTGGGATACGTTTTGCTATCTACCGGGAGTCCAACTTTCTCCCGTTCAAATCCATCACAGAAGACTGACAATTCTCTCGTCTCCGGGTCCACCAATGCAATTACATTTTGAGTCTAAATTTGCAACTTTTAATACGCTTAATTGGGATTGGGAGATTTCTTCAAAATTTACCTGAGCATCGCATTTCGCCTCTAACCGATAATATTTTACCACACTCACTTGATAAGTGCACATTTTTACTGGAAATGTATAAAATGTTCAGTAGTATTTGAATTCATGAAAAACGAAGGATATGTTAGGGGAATAAAAACAGGTTTACCGCGCTCTATTGTACTAATTTTAAATGATCGGGAGGCCATTTTTGCCGTAGTAAATGATATCTTGGAAAATAGCCTTCTAATTATTTGAGTAATTCAGAAATTGTATTTCGAAAACGTAATTCAATAAAAGATTGTTCTTTGCCCACTGCGGTTTAGGGACGATCGATTTACTCAGTTTAAAATCGGATTTTACCTGAAATTTTCCGAAGATTCATTTTCAGAATAAAGTGTTCTGCTCGCTTATATTTCAGCGAGATTTTTCTATTATCCATCCGCGAGTACGGGGGTATGTGAAATCGGAACAAAATGAGAATAGAACTCGTAGGAAATCGGAACTCGATGAAAATAAAGCTGTTAAAAAAGAAAACTGTATTGAATTGAAACTGATAGGAAATTAGAACTGTTTTAAAGTAAAACCGCATGGAAGCGGAACTGTATGGAATTGGAACTCTGTTCAATGGAGCGCGTTTGCTTTACAAGAGTTCCTTTCTCAGTGATAAATCAACTAAAAAATACTCTGGCTAAACAAACGCGCTCTATTGAACAGAGTTCCAATTCCATACAGTTCCGCTTCCATGCGGTTTTACTTTAAAACAGTTCTAATTCCCTATCAGTTCCAATTCAATACAGTTTTCTTTTTTAACAGTTTTATTTTCATCGAGTTCCGATTTCCTACGAGTTCTATTCTCATTTTGTTCCGATTTCACATACCCCAGCGAGTACGTGATTTTTCGTTTAAAGGCGCAGTTTGGGTCTTGTTAGAGGATAGCGCGTTTTAACGCGCTAATTTAAAAATTGTAAGAAAGCGCACAAACTGCGTTTGTGATTTCTTTTCGAAAATTGAAGCGAATATTGGAATTTTTTCTATATTTTGCTTCGAAAATCGTGTTTTTTTAAATTAATTTTTATTGTCAAATTTCTTAAACTGTTTATTAAACTGAATAAATCACAAACGCAGTGTGTGCGCTTTTTTACAATTTTTAAATAAGCACGTTAAAACGCGCTATCCCCTAACGAGACCCAAACAGCACCTTTAAACGAAAAATCACGTACTCGCGGATGGATAATATATCTCACCTTTCTTTATTATCAACTGATCTGCTAAGAATAAATTTCTCTGTTTCCCTTATATCTTTCTTATGGGGTTATTCATGATGCATTTTTATGCAAAAAATGCCACTTTAATCTTATTCATGATAGCATTTTAATGCAAAAAAATGCATCTTAGTTCAGTGCTATGTTCAGTTAAAATGCAAGGTGGTGTCGGATATCGTCACCGAGAAAGTCTATGCGCCTTTAATCTTTCAAATAAATAATTTTACTATTTTCTCACAATTGCCATAGTAGTTTTACGCTTTTTCGCCTCTTCATCGTTCATTTTTGGCTGTAAAATATTATTTTTATCAAATTAATTTAAATTTTTTCCGAAAATGTGAATTTTTCGCACAATAGTTCTTCTAGAAAAAAATTGAGGGCCTCGTAAATCGACACATTAAAGGCGCATAGACTTTCTCGGTGACGATATCCGACACCACCTTGCATTTTAACTGAACATAGCACTGAACTACGATGCATTTTTTCAATTAAAATGCTATCGTGAATAAGATTAAAGTGGCATTTTTTGCATAAAAATGCATCATGAATAACCCCATTACTTTTTTCGTTATTTTTCACATTATACAGCTTTTGGAGTACTATTAAAGCTATAGATTCATATATTATTTATACGACTTGACTAAGCGATCTCTGAGAAAAATTTGTTTGACTTCAAGAATAATATCATTTGAACATTTTCAATGCTGTATGGAATTGGAACTCTGTTCAATGGAGCGCGTTTGCTTTACAAGAGTATTTTTAGTTGATTTAACGCTGAGAAAAGTACTCGTGTAAAGCAAACGCGCTCCATTGAACAGAGTTCCAATTCCATACAGTTCCGCTTCTATGCGATTTTACTTTAAAACAGTTCTAATTCCCTATCAGTTCCAATTCAATACAGTTTTCTTTTTTAACATTTTTATTTTCATCATGTTCCGATTTGCTACGAGTTCTATTCTCATTTTGTTCCGATTTCACATACCCCCAAAAATTAACTTCAAGCAGAAACTAATATTTTCTCGAAACTGAAAAAAAAACCTGTATGAAATAGTAACAACATTCATAAGCATTCAAACAATTGTTTTATTGAGCAGAAAACCCCAAACAATTCACAGCTATTCAGCTAAAAATCCAATTAAAAATTGATAATATTAATAAGGGGTTTGGTTATACATATTTAGCAGCGGACGTTTAACGGAATCTAATAATGAATATCTAACAATATATTTTGAATAGTTTCCCAAAATTGGCAAAATGTGAGAAAGGTCTGAAATAGAGATAAAAGTTTGACAAGGGAAAAGGATATCCGAGATGAAAAGAAAGTTTAAGGAGGGAGCAACAGTTCATCTATATTCGGAGTTCGGGATTCCACGCCATAAATAAAAAATTGCAACACCTTTGGTTACTTGAAAGAATGAGGCCGTACAAAAAGCAGGAGAGATATTAGGAAATATAAGGAAAGAATGGAATATCACGCCCGAAAAACTGTGCAACCTACAGAAATATGGCAAAATGCCGCACACTTTTCGAGTTTTTATTCGAATTTACACATTCACCATTGCAGCGATTGACACCGAGCTTCATTCATTTAATTTTCAATTTCGTTTCCTTCATTTTCGCCAATTTTCTATAAAGTTTTACACGTCTGATGACACGTAGATAACAATTTCAGGAAACTTCGGGCCAAGTCAGATATTCAATAGGAGCATTTGAACCGATTTTTTACTCGGTTTACTAAGGTATTAATATAATTACATTAAACTGACTAATGCAACTAATTCTCTTAAATTGATAAACTATCTAATTTATCTAAAATTTTAAAGATAATATTTCTTAAAAATAAACTAACATATTGGGCTCGTACATTCTTCGAATATGATTAAATTGCTACTTTGTCAAATAAGGAATGTGATTTCAGGTTAGATTAATGTGGAGTAAGCAGACTAAGAAATAATGCAACACTAGGTACTGACGAACACTATACTGGCCCGGATCGCGGAAAACATGGAAATAAGGTGAATTTAGGGTGCATTTGGAAAAGGGTACGTTAGGCAGTACACTTCATTGAAATCTCTTAAGTGTTATCCAGAAAAATCAAGAAGAAAATCAAAAAACAAAACCAAAAAATCAACAATGTCTTCGGAAACTGAAAGAAGTGTACAATAAGAAGAGTTTATAACAAAACGTTAAAAAACCAATCTAGAAATCTAAAAACTTTATCAACTCCTTATCAAGCGGCAAAAGTTGGTCTGAGTCGATATCCAATGAGTCGACAGTTTTCTGACTTTCTGATTGAACTCTTTTTCTGGCAGTTATAACGGGTGCAGACTGTTGTTGTTGTTGCTGTTGCAAATGGGCCTGACGGGCGGCCATCTGATTTTTGATTTCTACCAATTTTTTATCGAATACTTCTTGCATCGTTTCAGCGCATTTAAAGACGGCGTGATCTTTGGGATTATACGTTTTCGCGTTTTCGAACATTTGGTTGACGTCGTTCACGAATTGGCTGAGGTACAGGTATTCGGTTTTCTCAATTTTGTTGGATATGGTGGAGAGGTCTAAAACAAGAAATTAAATTAAATTAAGCATTTAAAATAATGTTTGTATTTTCGCGGCAAGACTTATGTTTTATAATTTTACATATTAAACCCGAACATTTAATAAGTAAATGTTGAAGTAAAAAACTATGACTTCAAAGTTGTTTACGGACATAAACTTTTAACTAAAACAGTAATTTTTGTAAAATGGACTTGTGCTGCGTCATGTCCGTAAACACTACTGACGAAGGTTTTCAGTTTCGATTTTGCATTCTGACGATGAATACAAGACAATTAAACTAAGGAAATTTTGAATTCGGAACAAAAATTGCAGACAAACGGCTTACCAATTGGCTTCTTGATGTATTTCTCATAGTCCGGAAATTCAATCAAATCGACAGGATTGCGAAATGGTGTGCTCATACGGTGCTCCAGGAGCAGCTCAAGTAACTCATAGACATAAGTGTAGTCACCGCGTCTGAAATAATTAGAATTTTTCAGTGAAAAAATCTGGAAAGCATCCATGATATGAATGACACTCAAATTTCGACACAAAGTTCCTAAAATCAGTTTTTCAAGTAAAACCCCTTCATACTTACGTTAACTGAGTGCTGACTCTGCTGGAAACTGAGGTTTCTGAGCCTTCAGACTCGTATCCCGGTTGTTCACGGAGACAACTCGGACAATTATATTCGGCTGCTTGTTCTGACGCTTCGCGCGTGGTCCCGACACATTCTGGATGAAACCACCCTTGACAACTGTCGCATCCGACGTAGAATCTGGAAAAATGTCAAAACATCGTAAAAGAGTGTACACCGACGAATATTAAGTTTCTTTACATTGAGACCATTTCAATGATACACATATTTTCAAAAAATATTTCTGGGAGCCGCGAGGCATGGTGATTTACATTTTTCAACCATCGTTCCAAAACAGCACGAAAAGATAAAATGAATGATAAAAGGATTCAGATGAAGTTGAAGACATTTTTAAAGTTTTCTATACCAGTTTTCGACAAATTTCTCCAGAAGTTCCACTATACAAAGACCGGATTTGTCTCTCATTAAAACTCACTTGGTATCATCATAAGGTTTTTGACAAACACAGTAGAGGGCCGGCTCCTCCTTCACTTTCTCCTGCTCTAGAATACAATCCTCACAAGTCCAATGCTCAAGCTTCATAATTTTTTGCTCTGTAACGTGCACACATTCTCCATGATACCATCTGGCACACATTTCGCATTTCACATATAACTTTGATGCGTCGAACATTGTTTGGCATGTGCAATGCGGAACCGTCACGTCGATGTCTACAGCCCAACCGGGAACATAGAATTTGACACGCGACATTGACGATTCGGAAGTACGACGTTCTTTCGGTTTTGGGGCAGAGAGCTCCAGCAGCTTGTGATCGTCTTCGGATTTTGATAGGTTTGCAGAAGTACGACGACGACGAGCCACGCCGAAGGCAATCGACTCGACGTTCTGGAAAATGGTAGAATTGAAGATGATAGAATGCAAAACTTCGGGACAAACAATGGCGCAATATCTTTGGCACACGTAGCGTTCTTCGAAATCTCGATTCGCGAGACTTTAAGGAAACTTCAGCCTGACTCATTCACAGAATTTCCAAAAAAAAATTTAAGAGTCCTCAAGAACGGAATGAGCATGTGACGAAATTGAACGAAACACGGGTAGCCTGCTATAATGTTAACTTTCAAAGCAGTGGTATTACAGAATTACCGTCTCTATGGTTTCAAAATATTACAGAAATTAGGAAAGGCGTATGCTTTTATAAGGTATCGCACACTGTTTCTGATATTCGCGCAAAGTGTATAGCCTCTTTTTACCTTCTGTTCTTTTCCATAATCGTAAGTGTCTCCACCCAAAGTGATGTCTGCTGGATTGATGACCTCTTTTTTAGTTTCAGCTCTCGGCTTGGAGGCTGAAAACGAAACAAATCATACAGGAGAAAGCCACGGAATAAATTTCGTTTTAGATTAGATTAGGTTCATTTATTTGCTTCCAGTTCTTATGGGGTTATTCATGATGTATTTTTATGCAAAAAATGCCACTTTAATCATATTCACGATACCATTTTAATTGAAAAAAAATGCATTTTAGTTCAGTGCTCCGTTCAGTTAAAATGCAAGGTGGTGTCGGAAACCGTCACCGAGAAAGTCTGTGCACCTTTAATATGTCGATTTACGAGGCCCTCAATTTTTTGGAGAAGAACTCCCATTGTGCGAAAAATTCACATTTTCGGAAAAAATTTTAATTAATTTGATAAAAATAATATTTTAAAGCCAAAAATGTACGATGAGGAGGCGAAAAAGCGTAAAATTACTATGGCAATGGTGAAAAAATAGTAAAATTATTTATTTGAAAGATTAAAGGCGCATAGACTTTCTCGGTGACGGTATCCGACACCACCTTGCATTTTAACGGAACATAGCACTGAACTAAGATGCATTTTTTTCAATTAAAATGGTATCGTGAATAAGATTAAAGTGGCATTTTTTGCATAAAAATGCATCATGAATAACCCCATTACAACTTGATGTTAGTAGGGATAACACGACGTTGGATGGAAAGCTTTTCAATAAATTCTCAAAAAACAAAATAATGTTAGGAGAACCCCGAAGTTTTCATCACCCCCTCTTATTACCTAACTCCGAAATTTCCATATCCGCATTTCTCCTCCGTCTCCTCTCTTTTCCAATGGTGACCACTGGTTTTTTGAAGACCGTAACCCGTTTCGGTATTTCTGATGATGTGCAGGGTTGCTCATTGAGCAAATAACCAAATGATTCCCAATCTCTATCAGCTGATTGGAATTTTGGTAGAACTTTAGCTAGGTTTTCCAGATCTTCGTTTTTCAGACTGTCGTCGTTAAAGGAGCACGACAGAGAGAGATTGGAAAAGCTAGTTGAGGGACAATACTGCGAGGAGTGGGGTACGGTACAGCAGGTGGTAGGTAGGAACACAGAGCGTATAACCATAGTTGATTAGGATTTTGGTAATGTAGCAAAGAATAAATGTCTGAAAGACGTTTTCGGGTATTTTGACTGTTCCCTAGAGTCAAAACAACGACCCGTTTGCACTTTTATAGGAAAGAGACGCAGGAGGGCCCATCCCACCCGTCCGTTTATTCTACGCTTTTCTCGAACATTCTACCCGCCCTCCACTAGTTTTTCGTGTTTCCGCGTCTCACTCATCACGTGTATAGCGTTTACCCTCTCATCGATTGGTATAGTCTCTCATCCGAGTAGTACGAGCAGTCGGGCGGAATACGCGCTAACGCGTTGACCTCCCCTCTCATTGGCGGATGGGAGACGGCATACAATAGGGGTGATGTATGATGTCATTCTCTGATGTCTCCTCGTGGGAAGTGTTATCCTTTAGGAAAGTGGGTTTAACCGTATTCAAATCTGAGGCCTTTCGGAAGCATGGTGTCGCGTGACTCATACAATTAGACATAAGGCAAGGCTTGTCCATTTCGAAATTAACAGATACCTTGCGGTGAGCACGTGACTGATCATGTGTATCGAGGATCATCGAGGCGAACGGCGAACACAGGGAAAAAAAGGGTGACAGGGTGAGCTTTTGGCTTGGTCAGCAATGACGGGTCGATCGAAAACAGATCGGAGCGTAATAGCATTAGGCAATTTTCATCACGGATGTGATGTATGAACAGGCGGTGAACTGTTGAGCAATATTTTAGTCATGAACAAGTTTAACAAAAAACTTTTTGAAACAGATTATGGTAGCAGACAACGCAGCAGAGGATGGCAAACTATCTTAATATGACCGTCACTACACAGATTCGATGCTCCTGTTTGAAATATAATTAGTTTTCTCGCCAAATGCACAATGTGATGCTATAAAAAAGAAAACAGTTTTTGCGTGTTTTTTCCCTATCAACTAAACATTTTTATCGCTCTCCACATTTAATAAATTTGGTAATGACAATAATGGTTGCCAGATGCAAACAATTGTTTGGCGTGTGGATGAGATCGATCTGCTTGTCTTCCCTATTCTTAGCACCTTTTGATTTCTGTCTACCAGTCTCACTTGCACCTATGGGATAACGCCATTGCACATGCAATAAAAGAATTTTCAATCTAAAAATGCCGTCTACGGGTATAAGGTAAGACTTTCATGTTCATAGTTAGGATATTCTTTGTGCGGAGGCATAAAAATACAAACAGTGTGATTTCGGATGTTACAAAAGTTGTGGCACCTTTCTGATTCTTAATTTTAAAGCCTTTACCCCTGAAATCCGGCCATACCCAGGATTCCGATGAGCAAACGAGAGATGTCCCAGTGGCGTTTCGCGACCGCAAATTGTGGAACAAGGCGAGATAAGAAAATAAGAACATGGCAAAGAGCTCGGAAGCTTATTCAAGAACTAGGCTAAAAACGATGTAATCGACTTGAAACTTCATATTCTACTTGAAAACAATAATAGGAATAAAATGAAGCCTAGCGCACCATATTAGAAAATTAATAAATATCAGGAAATCAAGAAAACCACGTCTTTCAGAACTAAAATTTTGTTTTCATAGTATGGTGGAATATTTTTCCGCACGCACCTGTTCATATCATAGAAACTATAGACTGAAAATATACAAATGCTTAGACTGATTTCATATTTTGGACATTAAATGTGAACGTTTTTGGATTTCTTTTTTTTTACCTATTAGACTAAAACTCGTATTTTACAGGAACAATTAACCTATCGGTTCGCAAGTCAATTCACTCTTATTTACGATAAGCAAAAAATTACCGCGCGGACCATAGTCCCGTCAGGCTCTACTCGCACCTTCTAACTTTATGGACTGTAAAAACATCTCCCGACAGCACTTGTTTAAGCAAACAAAACGAAGCGTTCGGAAGCCATCACGTGAATCCGGACACAAACATAATGTGACGAATTGCTCGTGGGAAACTATTCTAGGAAAATGTTTAGAACATATGATCGTTTTTTTTCAAGTTATTTTTTCGGGAACAATATATCGAAAATTAGGAAATTCCAGCAAAAATGGTTTAAATGAATATCTGATGCAAAATTGGAAAGCAAAGCCAATCATGTTCGGCAAAACAAGGGAAAAATTATAAAACCATAGCTTTTCTTATCAACTGTACTACTAGAAATTCTCGAGAAGATAACTTCGCGAAAATTATTTCTCTGTTCAGTTACTAAGCGGTGATTGCAAACGACCACTTCGAGAAAAAAATCAAACATTTGTCAGACAGTTTTAGTATCTTTCACAATTCCATTTACATTATCTTGATATTATTTTAAACACACTATAAACTACAAACCTCTGTGAGGCCGGGTCCTTGCCTTTCTCCATGGAGTGAGTAATCCGCACAGTTGCTCGGCCTCGTTTTCCATTTTGGTTCTTCTCTTGTTAATCTCTTTTTTGAGCCGTTCCATATGCTCAGTAATCAACAGTTCACGCTGAGTCATTCGAAATTTTCGTATACTGAAAAAAAAATGATTTATGAAGAAAGCTAAAGAAAAAGAGCAAAGCATACTGCATTCTGTCTGTATCATTCTTCTGTTTAGCTCTTTTTATGTGCGTTTTCGACCATCCATACTGACGATCCCAACGACATACTTGACTGAACATTACATCGAGAACCTGAAATTTTCGGTGAACATCTCCAAGAAAATACGCTTACTAGATTTACTAGACTAATTGCTTACTAGATCAGCTCAATTTTAAGTTGGAAGTGTATTTTGAGAAAAAAAAAGGGGGCTTGAAGAAAATGAAAAATTTCGGCGCTATCATAGTTGGGGGGGGGGCAATGGTTTTTAGTCATTTTTGGAGGTTTTTGCAAATTTTTTTGTTCTGAAAATGTTTGTTGTTATTGTTAAAATATTTTTAGGTTGTTTTTTTTCACGCGTGGCGCGATTCAACGATGAGCAATTTTTGCAATTTTTTTTCGCTTATTGTGGGGTTATTCATGAAAAGCATTTTAATGCCTTTTTTTGTATTAAAATGCAATCGTGAATAAGATTAAAGTGGCATTTTTTGCATTAAAATGCATCATGAATAACCCCATTAGTTTATCATAACCTAGTTAACTATAGATATGAATAGGACATGCACTTCTCGACTTGAAGTCGTTTACAGTTTTCAATGGATGACCCGGTGTCGCGAGAAAAGAAAATCTTCCACAAATGACTAAAAACCATTGAGACTCCCCCCAACTAAGATAGCGCCAAATTTTCTTATGGGGTTATTCATGAAAAGCACGAAAAGCATTTTAATGCAAAAAAAAAAATGCATTTATTTGCATTAAAATGCAATCGTGAATAACATTAAAGTGGCATTTTTTGCATTAAAATGCAATAGTGCTTTTCATGAATAACCCCATTAGCTTCTTTCGTTTTGTGTTGTTAAGGCGAGACGCTATCGTTTTGATTTACTACAGTGGCGCGAAATTTTTAAGACCTTGATAAACACATTCGAAATAGCTTTAAAATTAACAAAATTTTAAGCCACCGTAGTCCTTAGATATGCGAGCGTTTCGTTGCGACAGACAAGCACATATCAGCAACATCGATTGGAAATAGAATTTCTGACGCCAGAACACAAGGGCCGTGACGGTTATAAAATAGCCAGAATTCGTACCGACCCGCCGACGACTTATTTCAGACACTCTCTTCAAGGTTGTTGGCGAAACTTGGTTTTAGGATTGATCAACCATTGACGATATGAATAAAATTACATACAAACAAATGAAAATTTAGGAGATAAGAGTTTAAGAGACAATGTCTGAGAGATTCGACCACAGCTCAACTGCCCATAGTCACAGTCTAAAAAAGTTGTTTCAATTGGTCTGATTTTTTATATAATAGGTACATGAGATGCCTTAAGTACAAAACCGTATTCAAAATTAGGCTCCGCCCCCTTCGAGTTGAGATACGGTAAGGGTGTTTCGAAAAATTTTTTTTTTCATTTTTAAGATAACTTCGATTTCTTTTCTGGAATCGATAACCGGTCACTTATGAAGCATTTTTGTAGTGAAGAACATTTTTCTAGCTCTTCTCCTTCCGACCAAAAAATTGAATTTTCGGAAAAAAATAGTTTCATTTCCGTATTGTGGAAAAACAATATATTACCGGAAGTGAGATCTTATCGGAACTTTATACTTCAGAGTATGGGTTACAAGAATTCATAACTGATTGGCCGCGGTTTGGGTGCACAAGTCATTTTTTTTCACGATTTTTGTCATTTTTCTACTGTTTGGTACCATTTTTCCCATTTTTTGGAAAAAAAGTTGTTTCAATTAGTCTGATTTTTTATATAATGGGTACTTGTGATGCCCTAAGTACAAAACCGTATTCAGAATTAGGCTCCGCCCCCTTCGAGTTGAGATACGGTAGGGGTGTTTCGAAAAAAATTTTTTTTTCTTTTTTGAGATAACTTCGATTTCTTTTCTGGAATCGATAACCGGTCACTTATGAAGCATTTTTGTAGTGAAAAACATTTTTCTAGCTCTTTTCCTTCCGACCAAAAAATTGAATTTTCGGAAAAAAATGGTTTCATTTCCGTATTGTCGAAAAAAAATTTATTACGGCACGTGACTTCTCATCAGAATTTTATATTTCAGTGTATGGGTTACAAGAATTCATAACTGATTGGCCGCGGTTCAGCCGCTTTTTTTCCAAAAAATGGGAAAAAGTACTAAAACAGTAGTAAAATGACAAAAATCGTTAAAAAAATGACTTGTGCACCCAAACCGCGACCAGTCAGTTATGAATTCTCGTAACCCATCCTCTGAAGTATAAAGTTCCAATAAGATCTCACTTCCGGTAACATATTTTTTTTCCAAAAAATAGGAAAAAGTACTAAAACAGTAGTAAAATGACAAAAATCGTTAAAAAAATGACTTGTGCACCCAAACCGCGACCAATCAGTTATGAATTCTCGTAACCCATCCTCTGAAGTATAAAGTTCCAATAAGATCTCACTTCCGGTAATATATTTTTTTTCCAAAAAATGGGAAAAAGTACTAAAACAGTAGTAAAATGACAAAAATCGTTTTAAAAAAATGACTTGTGCACCCAAACCGCGGCCAACCAGTTATAAATTCTTGTAACACATACTCTGAAGTATGAAGTTCTGATAAGATCTCACTTCCCGTAATATATTTTTTTTCCACAATACGGAAATGAAACTATTTTTTTCCGAAAATTCAATTTTTGGTCGGAAGGAGAAAAGCTAGAAAAATGTTATGCACTACAAAAATGCTTCATAAGTGACCGGTTATCGATTCCAGAAAAGAAATCGAAGTTATCTCAAAAAAGAAAAAAAAATTTTTTTTCGAAACACCCCTACCGTATCTCAACTCGAAGGGGGCGGAGCCTAATTCTGAATACGGTTTTGTACTTAGGGCATCACAAGTACCCATTATATAAAAAATCAGACCAATTGAAACAACTTTTTTTCCAAAAAATGGGAAAAATGGTACCAAAACAGTAGAAAAATGACAAAAATCGTTAAAAAAAATGACTTGTGCACCCAAACCGCGGCCAATCAGTTATGAATTCTTGTAACACATACTCTGAAGTATAAAGTTCCGATAAAATCTCGGCCAATGATGAATGGCTACCGGTTTTTTGGCTACCTGATTAATGGCTACCTAAGGATTTATGTCTACTCCTCGATTTTTGGCTACTTTTCACCGTTGGATTTTTGGCTACTTTCGGATTAATGGCTACTCCTAGATTTTTGGCTACTTTTCACCATTGGATTTTTGGCTACCTCAGAGTTTTAGCTACCCGAGAACTTTAGAGTCAGCAGGAGCCTTTTTTATTGCAAACAAAGTCTTTTCAAATTAGATAACAAAAAAACGTAACGTGTAAAAAATAACAAATACAACAAAAAACAAGAATCTCTTGAACTTAAAAAATGTTGAGCAAATACGTGTTGACGTGTCGACTTGAAGGTCTATTTCTTCAAGGTCGTAAAGCCGAAATTTTCAAGAGTCAATTTTTTTTCTGTAAATTTCTCTCGTAAATTTAAAACTCGAGAAGAGTGTTCAACCTGATTTCTGTAACTGTGCTCTTTTGTTTATTATCCATTGGTGTAGAAGAGACCAATGGCGTACTCAGTGAAGCAATTGAAGATACAAATTCGTTCGTTGCTTTGGATAGATTTACGAATGTTGTTGAATTAGTTTCAATGCTACGAGGCAATGAATCGAACGATATCTTAACCATCTCAACTGGAGGCGGAAACAAATCATCAGAATCGATCGATTCTCGCATTTCTGAGTTATTTCGGCGATTTTCGAAAAGCAGGCCATCATCAGAAGTCTCATCGTAACGTCGTCCTCATTCCTGCTCCATTGGATCTCTTCCAGGGAGCAGAGGGGAACTCAAACATAGGAGATCACCTGGTTATTATTTTTGACGTTCAGACTTCAAAACAAATGTGAAAACGACGAAAAAAAAGAAAAATGGATAAAAGAAGAAATATTTTATTTCCCGAAACTTTTTTTGAAATTGGGAATTTTTTGCAGTCGAGTACTTTAACTATAATGTTTTCATAATACCACAAATAACATATATTATTGTGTTTTTTCTTTCATACCAGAACCTCGTTTGAAACGAAAAAATCGTCTTGTCTTCTCCTGACTCTAAAATTCTCGGGTAGCTAAACCTCTGAGGTAGCCAAAAATCCAATGGTGAAAAGTAGCCAAAAATCTAGGAGTAGCCATTAATCCGAAAGTAGCCAAAAATCCAACGGTGAAAAGTAGCCAAAAATCTAGGAGTAGACATAAATCCTTAGGTAGCCATTAATCAGGTAGCCAAAAAACCGGTAGCCATTCATCATTGGCCTAAAATCTCACTTCCGGTAATATATTGTTTTTCCACAATACGGAAATGAAACTATTTTTTTCCGAAAATTCAATTTTTTGGTCGGAAGGAGAAGAGCTAGAAAAATGTTCTTCACTACAAAAATGCTTCATAAGTGACCGGTTATCGATTTCAGAAAAGAAATCGAAGTTATCTCAAAAAAGAAAAAAAAATTTTTTTCGACACACCCCTACCGTATCTCAACTCGAAGGGGGCGGAGCCTAATTCTGAATACGGTTTTGTACTTAGGGCATCTCATGTACCCACTATATAAAAAATCAGATCAATTGAAACAACTTTTTTAGACTGTGACTACTGGTGGTCGACCCCCTCAGACATTGTCTCTTAAGCATTAACTATGATAACTATGATGAGCGCTTTTGATTAACTGGTTTGACTTAAATCTTTTAAGGATTTCAGATGGTTTGAATGGCACATATCGCACGATCTAAGATAATGCAGGTGAACAGTTATCACGCATTTTCAGTAATCTAGCAAATTTAATTCCACGAAAGAAGCTGAAATTACTGGAAATTAGATGTGAAATCACTTATTATGCAGAGCGCATTTGGATTGACAATTTCCGAACGGAGGGGTGCATGTCCGCTTCGCCAACTCGTGGTCATTGAACGGCCGACACAGGATAAAAGTCCCAGTTTTTTCAGTTATATCAGAGCCATGCTTAGTGCTTAGAGCGTATAAAGTTTTTGCTCAATATCCTACACAAAAACAACATATCACTTCAAGAGACCAGAGATTAAATGTTTTGTCTCCGTTTAGTGTGCTCCACAAATTTTCGCGACTAAAATCTGGTCATTACAAGGAAAGCATTCTTCCTACTTGTTTGATAATTTTATCATCAGCAGAATCCGTGGGCGACGGTAGAAGATTGGAGACGTATGGAGTAGAACGTTGAGTGTCTTCATAAGTTCGGACAGGGTTGCCTGAGGAGTCATACCCAGATACTCTGTTTTCTTCCTGAAAATATCTTAGGTATTTTTTGAAAGTATTACTACAAAGCTTTTACAAAGACACATATAAGTTTTGGCCAATAACCGTGAAATTTTAACAAAAGCGACCGAACCTCCACAAAAGAATGGGAGTGTTTTAAACGGTCTCTGTGATAATCGCAACTCGTTTCAGTAATATAGTTTTTCGTATGGAGACCACTGTTTTGGCAAGGGCGGCGAAAAGGAAAACATAAATTTCTTGGGGAAACCATTGCGAAACGGCGAAACTCGAAAAAAATTGATTCGGCTGATGCGAATTAATGTAAATACTCTATTACCAGATCGTTTATGCAGGTATTCGGCAGCGAGTTTTTTACATAAAGAAATTTAACACCTTGCACATCGAGGCTACTGAAAATTATTCTACATAACTGGAAGATAGGAGCTTAATTAGATAATGACCGGATCTAGATTATGCATAATTGGAGGCACGCATCGCGTGCGTGCCTTTAATTATACTTTCTAATTAGGTTAATTAGTATTTTTAGAACTTTCTAGAATATTTTAAAAACTTTGGAAAACAATGTCTATTAAAGTTGCATTTTTGTATATATGAAGCTGGTTTTTTTACATGTGATACACGGAAATCCAGATTGCTATATCAGCAAAAATTTGACTGTTTATATCGTTATTAAGACAGTTTTGAAGATTTTACGTGTATAGTTCTACAGCATCCCAAGTACACTGCGACCTCCTAAGGAAATGACTGCGAAGCGCTCGAGTGCCCACGACTCCATCCCACATATCAATGTAGGAGGATCACATTTTTTGAGCTATTCAATTAAGGTTATCAAGTAAAAATTTTAAGAATATTGTCGGTTCCGGATCCGATCCGGCAACTGGAATACTCTTCCTTGAGATTAAGGCTTCAACTAGAGGCGATGCCATTTCTTCTTAGAAAAATTACCTCCAATCTCATCCACTCTTCCTCCCTGGCGATTGCTTCATTTATCTCTCGTTCCTCTTCTTCGTTGAATTCGAATGGTAGGAATGATTGCTTTGTTTGCATCCTGAAATATAGATTACGAACATTTAGTTATTTCAGAAATTTCCTTATTAATTTATTAATCTTGCACGACAAAAGAGATTTTTCTTATTTTAACGGTTCTTAAAGAACTTTATTCTGATTGCGTAAATCAGAATAAAAAAGCAGCTTACAAAAACAACGTTGTACGTTTTTATTATAAAATGTCATTTTTTTTCGAAAAAAGCCGAATCATATAGAAAATGTTTCTTCTCAAATCTCAGTGGACCGAGATTTCTTATGAAATAATTTCGCAGGCATTTCAATTTTGACAATGTTCCAAAATTTCATACATGAACTTCGACGAATCCGAATATCCTCGGCTGGCCATGAAATCTCGATAAGTCGTCACTTTTTGCCTCTGTCGTCCGGCAAGAAGACGTCGATGCTCCTGGAGGAAACCACATCGCAATCATCCCGGTTTTTTTAAAGCAATTTTTTTATCAAAAAGTTAGTCTCAAAATTAACGGTCGACTGGTCTTGCAGTTTCCACCTGCAATTGCTGAAAAGTCTATAACTAAACTTACTTATGGTAGACGGTAATTAAATGAACTTTCTTTATTCAGTGGATTGACACATTGAATACATTTAGAATAGACATAGAAAAAGATATAAAAACAGTTTATAGAATGCTTCGGAGATAAAATTGGTGAGGGACTTTAAAAAATTAAATTCAAAGTGTAGAGGTCAATTTTTAATAATAACCCGGATATCGATAGAGAAAGAGGGAGTCTTTTTCAAGTTGGAGAGCCGTTTGGGGAGTCGAAAAATTTGGACGTGGCCTATTGTTCTTGATCAGTGGAAACTGCTAAACCAGTCGGTTTTCCTTGTTCTTCAGGCAGTTCATAAGGAGCCTGGAACTATTTTTTTTTCGTTGAATATTTTTCAATTTAAAAAACTTACTGGATTCTGCTGTTGTTGTTGTACCATTTGCATTGTCATTCCGCCACGTGGCAACATCCTTGTCATTTTTGGAACTCCAGTAGATCCACTGCCTTGAAGAACGTAGCGAACTTGTTGCGGCGGGGTCGTTGACGCACTTTCGGAGTCAATGTAGTCCTGAAATTCGAGAAGACTGAAAATCTGGATGCTTTTTTTCCGAGAAAGATATAGTATTGCATGAAATTGCAATAGTTCTACTATCTTATTTTAAAAAACCGTTTCGTACCATTTGCCTTTGTGAAGTTTGAGCAATACGCCTAACAATTGGCTCCGATGACCTGAGAGTGCCAGAGGTCGTCGTCGGTCCAGTTACACGCATAAGGCGTGGAGCACTGTGTCCGGCGTACGGCGGGCGAACTTGTGACTGATTAGTGGGTCTAACTGATACAATACGTGTACCACTGGGGATCACTGTTCCCGGTGAATACTCTTGTGACTGCTGACGTTGATGATACTGATCAGCAGCCATTGGCCTGACAATCATCTTTTGTGTTCCACCATCTGCACTCTTCACGTAAATAACATTTCTGGCGCCTGGAGGTAATGGACCACCAGCGGGCACTGGGCGAACCACTTGTTGACTTGGCGCATAGACCTGACGAACATGTGGCAGAGATCTTTGAGATGGATCCAAGTCGTAGCGTGGAATGACGGGAGGCTGTTCGTCAGCTCCGCCACTTCCTTCGGTCTTAGCGACGACAGCTTCTTCGGCCACTCGACGCATTTCGTTTTTTGGCTCCCCAAACGGCTGGAAAAAAGTCCAAATTAGTTTCGTTAAATGTAACGTTAAGTTGAAAAATGAGGAAGTTAATAGTTTTAAAGCAAAAAGTAAGGATTAGAACCTCCTTTATGGCCGGATTCTAATTATTTCTTCAATTCCCGTTTATCTGATTTGAAAAAAAAACAGATATTTTTTACAGAATTTCGCAATCTGACGAATCCTCTAAAAATCTCAACTTTCAATATTTTTATTTATAAAATTTCTAGTAATACGCATAAACTTTTACATTTTCCCACATTTAATCACTCTAAAACGGCTAAAATTAAGCAGTAACTAGCAGAAACTCAGCGAAGTACTTCACGCGACAAAAACAGTGTAAAGTACAAACACGCACCGCGCTCGCGACGCGGCCCATGGGGCGTACTTGCAATATTTGTGAAGAACTTGTAGCCGAAACGTCGGAGAAGAAAATTAACAAAGGATTTAACAAATTGCTCATTAATAACGTAAAAACTATTTAAGAAGACACACTTCTAACTTACTATATGAAAAAAATTTTGAAAAAAAGTGGAAAATTGATCATTTCAGAATCGTTGAACTTAATATAGAATTTGCAAAAGTTTGTATATATCAGTGTTTTCAAAAGTCAAATGAAATAAAAATCTCTATGACACAAATAAAACACTCAATTTGAAATGGGTTTCTGAATGTGAACAATAGTTTCCACACAAAAATTAAAATTTATAGCAACCCATATTTTCCATGTAATTCTCTCAAAAAATTACAGACCCCCCACTTACTGGATGGGCCCCATCTCTCTGCAGTATTCGTTGCTGTCCGGGTAATGACGCACTCATTTTCCCGCCACCTCTCATCAGCCCTTCAGGATATTGGTATCCATTACTTAAAAGTCTCATTGCTTGCTGCGACATTCCGGGCCCCGAATAGGGCCGTGAAATTGGATTTGAAGCCACCAAAACATTCCTATATACACCGTCTGCACCGGCGGCGACACGCTGTCCAGATGAGTGGACTGGTCTCTGGTGTTGTTGATGCCGGTAATCTTGTTGGTTATAGAGGTTCGGTGCAGGCATTTTTCGCACTATCGGGTTTGGTGCCACGTGACGGACTTGAGGTGAAGATGAAGCTGGGTATCCAGTGGTAGCGACGATTTGCGAACGAGGCGGGATTTGTGAGGTGTTGTACTGAAATTGTATTCAAATAGATATTTGAAATAATAGTTTTTAAGCCACAATCGTTATATTTGTTGGTTCAAATCGATGTTTTAACCGCATTAAGGAAGGTAAGATAGGTTACTTAGAATTCCGAAAACAAAACTTTGGTGATTTTTTAATTATTATTTTGGTGATTGAAAACTATTCTGGATACGTTTTGAAGAAACACAAACGTTTATGACTCAAAATTGTTTTTCATCAAGAATACCTTCTCCAGATAGCGTCCATTTCCATTCATTTCGACACTTCTTCGATTGTTCAATCCCACATACGGAATAGGAATCCTTTCAGAGGGAGTGACCGGTATAGAATTCACCGTCCGAGTTGCAGCTCTAGCAGTGATCGGATATGCCTTTTGTAGTTGTAGCTGTCGTTTACGCTCTTCGTCCTCTTTGAATTTAGCCACCTTCCGAGCCGACTCTATTTTTCGTCGCGCCGCTTTTTCAGCCTCCAATCTGAACCATTTCCAGTAGTCTCTGATTTCGTACACTTTCAAAGTCACACCGTCCACCCATTCATGACGGATGGCGGTAGCACGACGATTGTCGAGTACTCTGAAAATAATTATAGGTAAAGAACAAATAAAAATTTACATACACGATATTCTGAGTGGTGATAAAGGGTGAACATTGCGAACAACATTCCAGAAATATCGGAAATGTTGAAGGTGTTTTTAAAATTTTTTTCTGTTGCTCACTACCTCACAATTATAGATTTCTATGCTTAGTTTCTTACATTTTTGTTTCCGTTTCTGTCGCACCCCATTCTTATCTATAAATTTGAGGCTTAGCATTGCTGACTAGAAAACCGCAGGTGAGATTCACATGCGAGCAAGTAGCCAAAAAGGTAAACACTTTTTAAGAGCTCCAATACAATTCTATTAGAATACTTACGGTAACTTTTCACACATCTATATATTATTTTCTGAACAAATCTAGTGAATTTCTCCGCATCGAAATTCATAAGCAAACAATATATTAGAAAACATTTCTACTATTTTCACTGCCTCAGAGACATTTTCTCCGCTTATTCCTCACCTCTGCGGTCTTTTCTTTCTATTGCTAGAAGTCCTCTGTGAACAATCAGATGACCGATTTCTGGAAAGCCACGAATCGTCTTCCTCCTCCTGTTCCTCATACAATGGAATAATCTCAATTTCCATCTCATAGCGCTCGTATTGTCCGTATGGAGGCATCTCTTTATGTCGAATAATTCGGCGACGTTCATCGTGACTTGGTGTGTCGACGACGACTCGGCGATCCGGATGAGTGTCATCTGGATCAAATTCATTCCATTTAATTGAGGACCACAAGATTTTCAATTGAAGCGCCACAGCGTGGAGACTTCGGGCGTTTAGAGTTTGCCATCTGGAAGATCGCTACGTTATAATGAGAAACTTAAAAAAACGGCTAAATCTACTTATTGTTAAGCGAATAGTTTCTCTATGTCTGTCCAAGACGTTTCTTTGTTTAACTCAAAAGAACGTGGGCTTTTTACTTTGATATTCAGGATGGAGTCATAGCCATGACGCAACTTATTTAGGAGGTCGCAGGGTACTTGGGATACTGTAGAACCGTACACCCAAAATTTACAAAACTGCCTTAACAACGATAAAAACAGTCAAAATTTTGCTGATATATCAACTGGAATGTCCGTATATCACATTAAAAAATCAGCTTCTTATGTGCAAAACTAAAATTTTAATATACATTGTTTTCCAAAGATTCTGGAAGATTCTAGAATGTTCTAGAACAGCTGCGTAGCCGCGAACGCTCTACTGGTATGAAAATAAAGGAGGTAAGAAAAATTTCTCCCAAATAACTACCACCAAAACCGCAGCCCCTATAGAAACTCAACTCACTTCCAACACAAATCCAACGTGGGTCTGGGAGCCGGATAAGGCCATATCAATAGATTACTCTTTATTCCTGCAGAGAATCCAGGTATGTAGACTTGTTGACACCCACCACTTAATATCATCTGACGCAGTATTCTGAAACAAGGAAATGTTATTTATTTTAGAAAAATTACTACAAACTAAACACATTTGAAACGATAACAAGCAAATTATATTTTAAAATATGACTTCAAATTACAAATTCCCATTTCTATTCCCTACGCTTCAATTCAATTGGCTGTAAAATAAAAATCACCGTACCAGAACAATCAGTAAGTGAGAATTAAATAGCGATTTCTTCCGCAGCAGGAACAATAATGAAGTACTCGTTAGAATTTCGGAAGTTTTTCAGTGTCGAGTGTGGGTTTATATTTATTATGGGTTCAAAATTAAAGCTAAGATCTGACCTCTTTTGTAACACAAATATACTCTTCCCTCCTTTTTTTGTCGAAAATTTTTGTATTTCGGGAATCGGCCACTGCTTATCTTCTCCCAGTATTCCGTTGCTCTCTTTTTCCTCTTCTTCGTGTCTCTCTCTGGCCTCTTTCAAATATCCGTATCTGCACTGCGGAGAATAACAATTTAGATTCGGCTTTAGACGGCAAGACGGCGAATAACATTTGTTGACTAGTTCAAATTGTCCAGACCCATTTTCTTGTTTATTACTATCTCCATTAAGTCGTTTTTTAGTGATTTTACTGACCAGCAGCTCAAGACGACGTAATTTACGGTTGGATATGGTATTGGTCTGAAAAAAGCAGATTTATAGACTAGGCGTCTACCAGAAAATGCGAATTTTGTAAATATCGTGTATGTTATGAGAATTAATATCAGACCAGCTTTTTTCGGTCTCCTGTAGATTTTTTAGCTCTTTTTTTGTACACTTGAAAAAAGAAAATAAATAAACCAATTTTAGGATAAATCACAGTGAAAGTTATAACAAATGTGCAAAATTAACGAGGTCATTGTAATTAGGAAAATGATAATTTTAATGGTAAGTTTTCGGTTACTTACCATTTTTCCCTCTTCAACCTCATTCGAAATTTGTGGCGGGTCCTGCAGGTGAATCCATTTTTCCACGTATTTTGCTGACACCCACGCCCATCCACCCATAGCACCCTTGCCAGCGTTACGATAAGTTTCCCCTCTCTGTCGAAGTATGTAAGTATTCGGCCACTTCGGCTTTGCATAATTTACTCGGATAAAACTGTCATCGAGATCTTTGGCGAGGGCATCCTGAAAAAAAAACTTACTGTAATTTATCAGCGTTGTCTGTTTTCAAAACAAGTATTGAGCGTAAAATGTAAAATGCGCGGAGCTGCATTTTGAAACAGTACACACAGTCGTATAAAAATTAGCAAAAAAAAATCATTATTACCATCTCTATCTTCTTGGCTCTCTGCTGTTCCTTCATAAACTGGTCCCTTTGCTCTAATGTAATTCTCTGTAATTTCGTCTGTCCCAATCCATTCCACCACTGCGGCATGAAAATCGTCTTTCGCACTCCACAATCTAATCGTAAAAGACAGTTAGCGAGTTTCTTATAGTCATCAGCTACGGAAATATCTATTTCATACTGTTTCATAACTTCTGTCCATTTTCTGTGCATTAAATCAGCAGGGATCTTCTTAGCAATCTTAGATAACGTCCACCCGACAAATTTATTATGCAGCACAGAATTTCCATAGAACTGCCGATCTTTTGCAACAACCCAATCGAAATTTTCTATCTGCGCGAATTTCGATGCCATATACTTCTTTTTATCGATCATTTTCTTCCTTGTCCCAAAATTTTCCGCCATATCATTCCTACTATAATAATTATAGTATTGCATGAAACTCTGATCGTTCCCTTCGTCTCCCATTTTCCACAGTTTCCCGAGATGAGAAGAGCTCAGAGAGTTCTGCCCAAAACTCTCTAAATAATGCTCTATAAGTTCCTCTTGAGTCGCCCCTCCACTCCAGAAGGTGTTGACGAGTTTTCCATCGAAAATGCCGAGCATGGATTCTGCCAAAATAGTGTCCTCCTCAAAATGGGTGGTGATTTTCAGTATAGGACCACTGGATCTTGTCGCATCCTCATCTTCGTTTTCTTCGGGTTCTTCGGATTTGACTTCTTTCTTAACTTGAATCTTTTCAGAGCAGTCACGGAGGATTGACGCCATTCGTTTCACTGAAATAAGCATAAATGAACAATTTTAATAAAAGTTAGACAACATCCTTTAGTTAGGGATACGATTTGAAATCATTCACAGAACTGATTTTAAATTTAAAGGTGAAATACGAGAAAACATGGCACATCAGATATTTCGAAAACGCGGAAATTCAAACATTTCAAGCTGATTGAACATTAGTATTAAAAAAATTCTAATGGCATGAATTTTTCGGGAAAACTGAGTTGTTAATGAAGTTTCTTCACTAGGATCTGTTCCACACGGCGAACGATATGTACGGGCATTCTTCCCCAGTTTCAATTATTTTCAAGTGATTTTTATAGAAGGGTTGATTAGTAATTTTTAATGAACTTTCGAACGAAGTATTGAAAATACTAGGCGGAGGACCATTAATGCTCCTTCTTACAGAGTACATTAGATGCATGAAAAAAGATGATTGTAAACTGAAATTCGGTACTGGAACTTCTTTTGTCAATATTATCAACAAAGCATGAAGTTTTGCATACAAGCAACTAGACGGACTAGTGAAACGGCTTTAATCCTATTTGATGAAAATTAATTTTCATTTCATTATTCATTATTCATTATCTTTCAGAAAAAAAAATAATGATCTAAAAATGTTATCTTGTATTTTTGGCCAAGATACATTAGTTTGCACAAAAATGAGCGAAAATTTAATTACCCTGAACTCAACCTCCTTAAAAAAAACTCACTGCTATCCTTATGCAAATAGATCGCCGGTGTCGTTGAATCCGCATACTCATAGCTGACCATTTGCTTTTTCATTATAGTTTCTAAAGCGGCCTCTCTTCTTTCTGATGTCAACTCCACTGTCGTCGTCATTTGCTCCAAAAACTCATCAATTCTTAGACGAATAGCTTCACATAGCTCTTTTTCGTAATAGTTGCGATCTAGTTTTTGAAGGAGTTGATAGAGCTGCGGTGGAGTCGAGTAGTAATGAACTTCAATTTCATCTACGGATTGGCTACAAGAAAAGATTGTGGGTGTGGAAAAACCTATATAGGAGATAGCCGGAATAAAATATTTAAAAAGAATGCGACACCCGGCCACCATTTTCTGCTTTCCCTCACATTTTGATGCGGAGTATGTAATGAATTGTGAAAAATAAAAGCTATTTATTTATCATATTGTGATGAATTTTTAACCGATTAAGGGATATGGAAAACGAAATTGAGAGCACATATTTTTACTTATTGAATATCTAACAGTTTTACGCAAAACTGCGCCTTTGTTTAGGATTGTTAATTTTTCGCTATCTGTCACAAATATTTATTAGAATAAGAAGTCGTTAACTGGGTTCAGGAGATTCCAAACTCAAGCTCAACAATTTACAGATATATTGAATGGCGATAGAGACTGTGCACTGTCACAATTTTATCTGTTGTTCTCTCTCTCACATACATTTACATTTCAAATTTATGCGTAGCATACCGAAGAACAGATTTCCGTAAGGACTTTTATACGAAATAAAAAATCTTGTAAAACAATCAATTATTTAGAGGGAAAACAGTAGGAAATAAAAGAACACCAACGAGCAATCAAAAAATTTAACGAAAGCGTAGATTTAAATTTACGTGTATTACTGTAACAGAACTCAAATGTTTCTCGGCCCTCTCTTCTCTTTCGCTCGCTGTAGCGTACTCTGTTGCATCGCCTCTCACTCACGACAACGAAAGGAAACATTCAATTAAATTTGTATGAATGTTTTTGTGATATCTTCCAAAACACGGTTTTTACCAGTGGCTTTAATCAAATTGAAATGGTCCTCGTCCACCTTCAGAGAGGATTAATTGATTGAACGATGAGAATCTTTTTCCTAACTTTTTTAAAATTAAAGAGGAGACCTGTTAGACGTTTTTTGGTTTAAAAAATGCTATTATACAATTCGTGTCACTCAGCTTGTTCAATTATATATTTTCAAATAATTTAGAACTCTCGTAATCGCCTTCTAGCGCGTTTGAGGATTTTACGAAAATTTCGCAGTTCGCCATTTAGAAATTGCTCGACTCAGCAAGATTTTCATACATGTGTGGGCTAACCTCTATGCTACCAACTACTAAAACTTACACAATTAGTCTCCTAGCAATAAACCAATAATATCGTCCATATCGATCTCGCCCAATTGGTTGAGATCTCAATGGTTCCCGATCAACGGCCTCATTCAGTGGAAGAACTCCTCGAACATTATTCCTTTTGCATATGTTGCATATTAATATATCGGGGAACGGCTTCAGATGACTGCAATCTACGTGGAACGAAGCTTCGCATTGGGTGCAGCCAACTATTCGACCAGACGACTTTCCACACACGCGACAGTTTTCATCGTTCTGTAAAATTTGGAGGAAATTTCAAGGATTTGATCAAGGGGTGGTCACCTATTAACAAGTAGAATGGAAATGCTTTAGTGCTAAGTCGTTTTGAAAAAATACTTTTTTAAATCATTTAAGAAAAAAGCTCAGAAAAATAGTAAGTAGTGCTTTTCCTGTAACAAAACTTGTTCTAGAATAATCGGCTGGACTTGTTTAAATCATTGAATAGAAAATTTATTCCGAAATCCTCATATTAAATAACTGATAGTGCATAATCGAAAACGAGTATTCAAGACTGAATAAAACTAACCTGAAATTTACCAACATTGTTAACAACTTTCTTGAACTCCGATGAGTAAAGGAAGCGGTAGCTCATGAAAAGGAGAACGACGAGTCTGAAAGTTTGAAAAAAAACTACCTTGCTTGAAAAAAGACAAATTACAACAAAGGATAGAAAAGTTGGGAAACTTGTGCACACACTGTCAAACTGGACTGTCAACTGGAATTTGAAAAAGAATTTGAGAATATAACTAATAGTTATAATTTATTAGGCTCATTCAGAATACACGGCTGCGGGCTATGTATCAACAAAGACTACCTTAGTGTTGGAGAAATTGAGCCGAATGCTCCTTTGGTCTAGGAGAAGTCCCGCTACTATAAATCTTAATTGTTACATTGATTCTGATAGTTTAAAAATATGATTTGAATATCGAAAATTGAAAAAAAGCTGTTCAAATAACTAGTGTAGAAATACGAAGAACACGTGCACGAGAAACTCCAGAATGCCGCAGCCAAGAGTTAGATTAAGAAAGCATACGTTTCTCATAGTCAGTGACATTTGTTTAATTTTGCTAGTTTTAGGGAAAAATATTCAAAGCCACATCTGTATCGTTTACAGCCGAGGAAGGAAACATGTAGTTTTTCAGTTGTTTGCGTTTTATTTAATAAATCGTAGGGAACCAGTGTAATAAAATTGACGTTTATTTTTGTCTAGGAACTCACTTTGGCTCGTAACCCACATAAGGGTAATTCTCCACATTGATCGCCTCTCTGACAGATGAATCCGCAAATGGATAAGCTTCGATGTACTGCCTTAGGACTTCCGCGTAGGTCAATGTATCAATATGGTGAAACATGATATTAACCGAATTATTTGTTTCAGTGACCGAATAATGTATCTGTTCTTCGTCATCCGATTTTAGGCAGACACGAAGAAGAGCCATATGGCATTCGGCCATAATACACGAATTATTACGAGAAATCAGGGCGGCACAGAAGTCTTCGAAACTGAATGGAGTGATGCGGAGAGTTCTATGATAGGAACGAAGAATTTCATAGATTTCTATTGCATCCATTATGGAATGCTTCGCCAGCGGAATATCCTCTGAAAATAAGCATCATTTAAAATTATTCCATTATCATTAATTATACAAGAAAAATCGGTTTTCGCACAGAAAATCGTCATTTACATAGAATATCTGAAGTCTGCATGAATTTAATTGTATATAAATACTGTAAACAATAACTATGAACCAAATACGCAGCAAACTACAATCCTTTAAACAGTTTGGCAAACCCAGGACGGACCACTGCTGTTGGACCGGCCACAACATTGCTACTGTACTGAACAGACTTATCTACATGCCTTGCTATTTACTCAGATTTATAAAACTTATCGACATTTTGACATTTTTCTAATGGATTTACCTTGTAATGGACTTAAAAGGAATGTCTTTAATATAATTTTTCATTCTCGTAAATGAAAAAAGTGGCTTAAAGACATTTTAATTATACGTTTTAGGTGAACAACTACATTATGTTGGGATAGAATATGAAGATGATTTTTTAAATCAATTTCTATATTTCTGGAAAATATTGTAGCTGTCAGGTGTAGATTGAATATGAATGTTATTCATAATCGCGACTTTCATTTAAAAAAATGGGTAATTAAATTCCGTTTCAGGAACCTTTACAAACTATAGTCTCACCTGAAGTCTCAGGTAATTCAAGCTTCGGCAGGGTCTCTGGATCCTCATCTAGCCATGGGCAGTACTTATCCTCTTCAACACCTGCTTTCTCTACTTTTATATCTGATAAATTGAGATCTAATTCCTCTTCTACGTCATCTGGATCATTTTCTTTTAATATAAAATCGTCATCTGAAGACTCGTCGTCATCTTCTGATTCTTCGTCCATGTAGATGATGTCTTCTTCCGGTATGCGTTTAACGGACTTTCGACGTGTGGTTGTGGTTTTCTTGGGCCTTCTGAAAATAATATTTTAAGAAAGCAAAAAGGAAAATATGAGCATGAGGTGAGCTTAAGTCTAGTCTGAAATATTAATTACAATTGATATTAAGTGTTTAAAATACTGTTTAAGTGCCGCGCATAACGTAAAAAACTTCAGAAAATTGTTCTGAAAAATGATAAACATTTTTAATTTTGTTCTTACCCCCTGGCCTTCGTTGTACTTTTCGTGGATGATGGAGTAGCTGCTAGAGCAACAGCGGGTTTAAGTGTTGGTGTCGCTTTGAGATCTTCAATGTTGAACTGCACCTCCTCCTGTTCTACATCTCCTGCTTCTGACGGTGTATCTCTTTGTGTGGCCCGTCTTTTTGACGGTGGTGGACTGTATTCCTCATCATAATATCTTTTCGGAAGACGACTTCGACGTGGGCGAAACGACGATGAAGTGGCATTAGAGTCCATCTCTTCAGAATCGGCGACGGAAGTGCCGGACTCAGATGGGTGTTTACGCTTCGGGCGACCACGGGGAGCCATCTGGAAAAGGGTAGCGTTTAAGAAATAATGAGAGCTTGCACATCGGTAAAGGGAAGGCAACGGAGAACTTTATCACATATATTTTGGACCGATTATGTGGGTACTGGCAATTTGTTGTAAATTTGTCTGGCCAGAAATCACAATGTTTTTCTTAAACAGTCACCTTGATGAGGGACTAAAATGCATTGTAATATCTTTTATTTATGCAGGATAGCACGATTACAATTATTATTCTAAGTGGCTGAAACTAGAATTTATTAATTATTGGGTAATTCTATCAACCCGTAATGTTCCTGTTAATTCATTTTGTTACATTTCACAAAAAAATGTATTCTATATTCTCCAATACTAATTTTCATAACAGAGGGCTAGAAAAGAAAGCTGAATCTTCTTATTTCCAAGCAATTTCTTCCGAAAATTAGAAAATCTGCTTTAAAATTTTAGTTTCGTTTGAACTTAAACTGGGATTCATAAACAAAACTTTCAAAATCTCCTTTTTTAAAATTTCATATCGGAAATTGAAAAAGGGCAATGGATTTCAAAATTGCTCGAAAATAATTTTTCTTTTCTAAAGTATGTGATAGTCCCGCATTTATAAAATAGAACATACAAACTATTAAATATTTTCTAAAATCTCGAGCAGGTACAATTTTTGAGTCCAAAATCGTCGAATTTCTAGAAATTTCGCATACGTCATCATTTTTCAAAAAAATCGATAATGTATAAATGGAAAACTACAAAAAATCGCTTTATTTAGTTAAATTTTATCTGAAATTAGAATTTCAGATGAATAAAATACTGTAGAAAACCTGAAGCATAAGAGACTAAAAAAATCGATAATTGCTTAAAACCTAATTTTGATCAATTTTTTCAATTTTTGACAGAAAATCGATGAAAATTAGTGCAAAATACGAGAAAAATTAATTTTTTGTGAAAATTGTCAAATCGTTCATCGAAATAATCAGTTTGGACACACTTTTTGAATGCGGCGCGCCGTAAATCGACAGAATGGAGGAGGTGCACTTTAAAGGTTCAGCGAATAATTTTTCCCCGTCGCTTCGAGACCTTTGCGCGGGTGTTTCAAATTGGGTTTTTGATAATACAATAGCGAAAAGTGTCACATTTTGTATTCATTTAAATTTTAATATCCTTTTTTGTTTTTCAAAATTATCCTTCCATTACATAAGTTTTCAATTTTTTGAAATTTTTCATTTTGTTTCAGAATTTCTAATTAAAATGACGTCTCTCGATGATTACATGGATAAAATAGCGAGTCTCTTAAAGGTAAATCGATATTTTAAATATAAGAAACGCGTATTTTCTTAGTGAACATCAGATTATTTAATCTAATTTTAATTTCCTAAAACACTCTTAAGTTAGAAAATTTCTAATTTTAAAAAATTCCTCGGAAAAGCTAAGGAAATGACCACATACTTATATTTTATAAAATTCAAATTGTACTTAAAAATAATCAATCGTCGAGTTATTTCTCTTAAAAACATCCGCATTCGAAAAAAATACATGTTCTTCAAAAATAATTATTCTTTCATTGAAAAGCTTATGGAATCATTCCGTCAGGTTGTAAACGAGAAAGACGACCTAGTCGATGAGGGAATTCGGAAGTTGAAAGTGTGTGAAGAGAAAGTATTAAAATACAGAACGGATGCTCGTAAACTACTGGAAGAACGAAATGAGCAGTTGGCTGCTTACCAGCGGAAATTCCAACAGACGAAATTCGAAGTGGAGCAACTCAATGAAAGATTAAATCGATTGACTGAAAAAGAACTAAAAATAAAAAATGAGGCAAAAACAGTGGCTGCTCATATAAATAGTAAGATAAATGTATCGAGAAAAAATAAGATGTTGCTCGTTGTCTTCCTTTAGCCACGCCCCCCCCACTGATATTCTAGCTTTTATTGGTAGCTCGAAAATATTCATAAATTTAGTCAAACATGACGAAATGACAAATATTTCGGTGTTTCGGTGTGTGAGAGTTTTCTGAATTGAAGTACCTAACCTTGCGTGTTTGAAGGTTTTTGAAATGTGAGGTGGCCACCCATTTTTCAATATGAAAATGAATGCTCAAATGTGATCGCAAAATCTTGGCGAATTTATGTTGAAGCATTTAAGATCAATTGGTACTTACGCTTACAGAATCAATGGACGAAACCATTGCCACGTGGAACAAGGAAGCGCAGACAATAAGAGCTACAACTGATGTGCTCGATAATAAGATTCAAAAGAAATTGTGAGTAAATTTTTTTGTTCTTTAAAAGAAACTGTACAAATCGTAACTGATATCTTCTCATAAAAATAGGCCGGACTGTATCCAGCGGAACATTGCACGGCGCAAATGGAAAAATGTTTTCAAAATTAATTCCAGAAAGGAATTGAACATTTTTATTTACATAGCTTTATGGCAAAAACTGACATTTTTCCATAAAGCTATGTAAATCAAATAATACCGTAGAAACTGTATTAGTCTTGCCTCTTTTGTTTTCTTGATTTCTATTTTTTTTCATCATGATCAAAACGTTTTTTTAAATATTCACTTTCATTCGTTTTTAAATTTTGATTTCTCCAAATTCTGAAAATGTGCGATAAGTCCGATAAAAACTTCAACGAAAGTTCTGAACAAAATCGCAGAAAAAACATTTACATTAAATTATAAGTAGAGAGTTGTTGAATTTAACAAACGATAAAAAGGTCGCTGAGAAATTCGGAGCATCTAGGCCAAAGCCCAGTAGTGGAAGCCAGTTAAAACGATTGTTATCAAGTTGTTAAAAGTGGAAGTCGCTGTTATTAAAAGTGGAACGACGAAATTCATTCAGGCTAGAAAATA
This sequence comes from Caenorhabditis inopinata, assembly GCA_003052745.1. Lineage (NCBI taxonomy): Eukaryota > Metazoa > Nematoda > Chromadorea > Rhabditida > Rhabditidae > Caenorhabditis > Caenorhabditis inopinata. Next base: position 9,370,607 of record AP018152.1, on the reverse strand, counting down.
AACATTTCAGTGTTATGGGTATTTTTTTCTTATTAGGCACATATATTGCCTTTAAAAATGTGTGTTGAACTATAGTATTGCACGCAGGTTTAATTCAGTTTTTGCTGTAAGCATTTTTTAATGCTGAGAATGCTGCCTTTTGAATTTCGAGGTTTTTTGATATGATTCAAATTTTTGAGAAACTATACTAATTTTACTAACACGTAAATGGGAGAAAAATTTTATACAAAAACGTCTGAAATGGAATGAAAAGGGGTTTTTTTCCAGATATTAGAGACATTGTTAATCTGTGTGTTGAAAAAATCATTGAATTGAGTGAAAATAGAAAGAAATGACTTTTCGAATCTTAGAAAAACTAAGGCTTCCACGAAAGACGAAATAAGACCGTCTCGTCTCGTCTCCGTCATCGTCTAGAATTCGTCTGATGCAGAGATAGACATTGTGTTGGTACACATGTATTTCAATTTACGACGTAAGACAAACGCGAGACGAACTGAAAGACAAGACGAAAAGATTCCACGAAAGACGACCGATTTGTTTCGTCTTTCATGGAAGCCTTAAGAAAAACTACTTTAAAAAGCACCTGGCCTATGACAACTAAACAGACACCACCTGAAACCGTAATATATTTTCGAATCGAAAATCATGATCAATATCCAATTTTCCGAAATTCTGCCGAACATTACTAATTTTTCAGAGCAAATATGTCGAACATTTCCCTATGATTATCATAGAAGTCATCAGGGCCTATTCGTCGGATATTTAACAAAAAACTAGGATAAGTGCTATTTAACTTCATAATTTTACTTACTCTTTTCTTGTCTTAACCCACCGTTCCCGAAATACTTTTTTTCGTTTTTGGTGATAAAATTCCTGTATGATTTCCAATTTTTTATTAAAAAATAAAACAATTCGGAAAATAACAGGACAGTTTGTCGTTTGTAATATATCCACGAATGTGACAATTTGTTCGATGACGTCATTGTCGTCGGCTACGTCATTATCGATGAAGCCATTCGTACAATTGTAATGGAGAACTGGATTTTCTAAAGACGTGTCGGAGGATTCAGAGGACGTTACAGTTTATAATTTCTGGTTCGTGATCTTCGTCGGATTCTGGAGAACCAGAAAGAGAATTGGATGATCTAAAACTTGAATTTTCAAAAAAAAATATGATAAGCGTTTATAAAAAATATAGGATGCGGGCGCGAGATTTTTTTAGGTTTGATTTATTTAATTGTTTCCAGGGTGCGCCATAAACACAGCGCCGCATTCAAGACGGTGTAAAAACTTCAAATCGAAAGATTTTTTTCTGAAAATCAATAAAAATGTTTATTAAAACATAGCAAAAAGGATAGCATTAACAATTTTCGAACCTTCCTTCCTTCGCTTTGATGACTGCTCGAAGTCTCTTCGGGTAGGAGTCGATGACGGCACGGAGGTATGAGGCGTCTAAATTGTCCCATGCAGCTGTCAAGGCGGTCTTCAGGGCTCCCAAATTTCGATAACTTTTTGTGGACACTTGTTGGGTCAAATATCCCCAAACAGCGAAATCCATCGGGTTCAAGTCCGGGCTGGAAGCGGGCCATTGATCTTTCGGAATGAAGTTAGGGAAATTGGCCTCGCACCACTGTTGTGTGAGTTTCGCGGTGTGGGCCAGCGCTCCATCCTTCTGAAAAGTCCAATCGCTGTCTACGAAGTGGGATTTGGACCAGGGCAGCACCTCCGACACCAAAATTTTCTCAATGTAGTATTCTTTATTGACTTTGGCTCCAACATCAACAAAAACCAATGGCGTCTTTCCATCTGAACAGATACATCACAGAAGACGGATGAGAAGTTTTATTGAGGATTTTATCGTTCTTACATGCACTCTCATAATCGACAGCTATGATAAGATTGTTTTCGCCGTTCTTATTGACTTCCACAGTGAGAATTTTTACATCTGTAAACAGCGTCTTGAGATGCGTGCCAACGCGTGTGTCTTCAGGAGGTCTCTGGCTTTTTTCAAGCGTAAAGCTTTGTTTCGGTCAGTCAGGAACGGGATCATCTTCAGCTTGTTTCTGACAATTCTTCTCATAGATTTGGCACACATTCCAAGCTCTGTGGACATGTTTCTCATGCTTCTTTCCGGATTTCTTCTGATTCTCTCTCTGACGACCTTGACCGCATCTGGAGTTGTCACCGACACCGGGCGACTACTTCTACGTTTGTCGTTCAACGTTCCCAGCTCCCTGAAGCAAACGAGAGTACGATTCACCACCGATTTGTTGACTCCTAGCTTTTTAACAATCTCCGTAGAAGTCAATCCTTTCTTCGCACACTCTACAATTGCAGATCGGAATGGAGAAGCAGCCACCATTACCTTCAAAGTTAATATAATTGGCTGAAATCTTCAGGAATAGTTAAAAACAAAATAATTAATTTTAAAAAATAATACTGTGCGCTACAAAAAGCGTTCCGCACGCAGTTCTTGCGCTTTAACGTTAGGTAGGATTGCGAAGGAGGCCTATTTCTTTGAATTTAATCTTCTCTAAAGGAAAAATAGCTGAAAATGCTTTATTTCGGCAATAAAATCGTTGTCCTTCAACGAATATTTTTTAATCTGAACGAAATTTTATCAAAAAAAAATATTAAATTTTCTGAATGACTAAAAAAAAGCAGTTAACGGCAGAGCGGCAATGCAGGGAGGTATTGTGTTGCCGAACTCGCCAACAAGATTTCAGAAAATTCGACTATTTAAAAAAATGATTTTGAGCAACTATTTACATGAGCCTTCGCCCCCTTGTGTGGTAGCTGTAGCCTAGAAAAGACGGATTCCGTCGTATGCGAAATTAGTTGACCCCGCTTAGCCATTTATTTATATATTATCCATCCGCGAGTACGTGATATTGCGTGTAGAGACGGTGTTTGGGTCTCGTTAGGGGAGGATAGCGAGTTTTAACGCGCCAATTTAAAAATTGTAAGAAATTGCACACACTGCGTTTGTGATTTCTTTTCGAAAATTGAAGCGAATATTGGAATTTTTTCTATATATTGCTTCGAAAATCATGTTTTTCAAATTAATTTTTATTGTCAATTTTCTTAAACTGTTTATTATCACAAACGCAGTGTGCGCTTTCTTACAATTTTTAAATTGGCGCGTTAAAACGCGCTATCCCCTAACGAGACCCAAACCCCGCCTCTACACGCAATATTACGTACTCGCGGATAGATAATATTTAGAATTTCAAATTAATTTTTGTTATTACTTGCTGTATTTGTTGCAAAATTTGAAAATATATTTAAATATCAAATTAAATAATTACGTTTTCGAACGGGCTGTGAAAAAATTACGAAAGCAAAAATTCTCCATTTTTTCGTGGTGATGCGCCACATTTCTAGAAATTAGAAATGGAATCTCTAAAAACTGAATGAGCCATCAAAATGAATAGAAAAACTGGAGAACCAGATGTACAGCTTAAAATCATTTTCGTTTTCTTCTCTTGTTTTCGAGTTCTTTATATATTATTTTTAAATAAATAGAATTAAAAATGTTGGCGAACGTAGCAAATTGCCGATAAAACATTCGTAGCTGCCCAGTACTGCAGAGCATTGACACCATGAATGAACAATACAAACGGTTCTGTATCGCGCATGATTTTTAGCGCCGATACTCAACGCTAGCGCGCGAACCGAACCGCTTCTGAGGCCCGGTAATAAAGCGATTTCATTATTTCTCAAGTTATGCTTCTACAAGGATGTTTTTATATCTGGAACGATGAAAAATAAGAAAAGTAACTAAAGATATTCATTTTCTTTTCAAAAAAATGACAATGAGAAACAAATTAGATGGAACGGAATGTCCATAGTTGATTTCCCGAAGCGTCGCGATAACGGACCAGTGATTAGTTTATCTATGTAATATGTAAAATGTAATGCAGCAAAAATGCTTTTCCATTCTTATATGAAAAAAAAAGCGAACAACGGTTTGAAGGTTGAGGTAAAATAGGTAGATTTTCAAATGTATTTGCACTCGACGTTTATGACAACTCTTGCCAAGAGCCAAGAAGACTTCAACAGAGAGCGATTGCATTTTTTAGATGTGGTTAGATGGAGACACATCAGTTAATTTTCAAAAAAAATTCAGTAGACATTTCGTGGTGAGCATTTGATAAGGAAATGAGATTCGTAAAACGATGAGTTCATCACATGGAGATCGTTATAATGTTACGGAAGGTAGACAGATAATATTACGTTAACGACGCAGCTTTTCCAGATGACGTCTACGCCTTCCTGCAGTGGCTACGTTTCAGCCCCTTTGATACGGCCGTTGACTTGTCATTATCAACCATTCTGAAACAGTAATTATATATTTCGAGTTTTGCAGCTTATTAAACTATTGAAAATAGCATGAAGCAAACAAACCTAAAAGCAACTTGATGTTCCCCAGAATAGCTATAGTCGAAGGTGAGCTCATCGTTAGTTTCTAGCTTTCTCTTCGCATAAAAACCAATTCGGTGTTCTCCAGCGACGACGACAGTTCGGGCATAGCATGTTGGATTTTTGCCATCATGATTGGCAAATCTTGCTAGGTTGCCAACTTTGTACGAGTCTATTGCACCGCCCGTCTCGAGGTCTTGAAAATAATTTTTAAAAATCAGAAAAGTTGTGACAACAAAGGGCACACTAATTTCCAATACGGGTTTTTACACGATGCGTACCAATTTTTTGATAGAATCAGCGAAAAAAGTATGGAGACGAAAAGGAAATATTATGTGGCAACGAAACATTGTATACATTCGAATAAAAACTGGAAGGAAACTGTTGATCGCGTGTTTTAATTAATTCAGTATGTAAAATTTTCATGTAGCTCCCATGAAACTTACTGAAAATATAGCTACACTGATAACGATCATAAATCGCTCCTCTCCTCTCAGCCTCATCATCAGAAATCCGCTCTCCAACATATTCAGTGATAAATTCATCTTTTTCTGCTGGTTCCAATAGGAAAAGCCCACATCCCGAAATCTTCGATGGCCCCACCAACATTCTCTTTTGTACCATTCGTAACATTCCATAATTCCGGCATTTAGGTCCTCTTAAGGTAAGATTTGGTCACATGTTTAATGATGAAAATATAGGAAGCTATTTCTTTGATAGTGGCTTAAACGAGTTTTCAAGTCTCCAAGTCTTCAATGAAAACCCAGCTATCGCGTTACTTTTCGTTATGGCCATTTTATCCCAGCACGAGAAAGTAACAGTCGCGTCACGTAAAAGGCAAAGTCAGTTGAAAAAGGTGCTAAGGCAATCTTTCTATTAAAACCGGACTACGGACAAATATTTGAAAATTGAAAAACATAATATTAACTTTTCGACGTATTTAAAGATGCACAGGTACCGAGTTCACTCATTTTCAGCTTTTTTTAAAATGATCTCACAAGTGGCTGACGCAGCCTTTCTCAGCCCGCAATAGTCGAGGTATTACGACACTACGAAACATCGAAATCGATTAGGCAAAGGTTTAACGGTGAAAATGTTTAAAAATACTCGGAGAAATAGAGTGCACTTTTGCAGACCTGTTTCAGCCCGTTGATTTTCAGTTTGAACTATAATTTTTCATTATTAAAAAAGTCCTCAACTTCGCAAAGCGCTATTAGGTTCTAAAACAGGGTAAAGAAAAAAACGGAAAGGAAGCAGAGATGAAGACAGTTTGATCTTCACAAACTTGGACTTTTACCTAGCTAGGTTAAGCGGCAGGTTCTATTTCGAACTGACAAAGGAGGGAGCACGGTTTCAGGAGAAATATGATTTTAGGAGATACAACAACAGAGGAAAAATTTTAATTGACGAGCAAACTCTTGTTTTCCAAGGATATGTTTGAAACTATTGTGTATTTGCGCGTAAATTACTGTATTTTAGAATTAAGAACACTGCCAATGCACACGACGGATAAATTTAATTTTGCACTAAACATTCAGCTGATATTTCAGGAGTACTGTGCAACTTGTGCCATGTAGACAATCTTATCATTTCAATAAATATCAGGCCATATCAATCTGTCGACATAGCACATTTGCATTGACAACCCCTAAGCTGCAACAATATTATTAAGACAAGAGAGCTTTTCCTTTGACATTCTATTAAAAAAAAACCTACTTTAAATCCTGCTTATCACATCTACACGCAATGCAAGTTGACGGATTACATTCCCAATTAGCTCTGAAGCACTGACATGCTTTAGTATAGCACTGTCCCGGAGAGCAATTGCATCCGGGAAACCTTTGGGGACAGTTAATATCGCATTTACACATATAGGAGCAAACTCCGTTTTCACGGCAAGCACAATTCTCTGCTGATAAATTACAGGGCCCCATATGTCTACACGAGGAGATTGGGGTTACTGCTTGAAGGCGGATTTTCTCCGCATTACGCTCCGCCTCTCGTTTGTCATCTTCTGCAATTAGTTTCGCCACGTCAAGGCCCTCTTCCAATGCTTGGATGCGAAGTTTCTCATGACGATGTTTTCGCTTTATTTTCTCTTGATTCGCCTGGTCACGACGGAAATTGTGGACACGGTCTTTTATACTTCTGCAATATTTTTTATATGACGGATGGTTAGCTGCATGGGATTTATTGAAATCGAGCGAGAAAGTGAGAAACTGCGAGGAGTTTAAATTATAGAGAAGGATTCAAAAATTTTGAAATTCATCCATATTTCTGAAATTGAAAAGGTATACGTCAGTGAAAACGGTGAATGCTGCATTTAATGCGTTACTTGGAATTAGAAACATCTATTGAAAACGCATGAAATGCAATATTACAAAATGTTTATTTTTACTATTTTAACTGTTAAAAGTGTCTAGATGAAGCCAGCAATGCTGAACCACATTTTAAGTCTATAAGCAAGAAGAACAAACATTCTATATTATAATTTGAACATTATAAGGTACTCTTCTATTAAAGGATTACATAGTTTGAGAATAAGATTACTCTAAAACTCACAGTCTAGCCGACGGTCTATTTACAAGAATTCGTCGATCTGAATACTCTTCCGCCAATCCCATGATTAATCGGTAAGCTTCTCGGCAAGAATTGATATTGCACTCATCGTCCTCAGGATCCACTGCCATTTTTGAAAACACACAGAAAGGCTTAAAAAAACAATATGAGATTGAGCAGTCACCCTTTTGCGAAAATTGCAAAGAAATATCATTTTTGATTAGTATTCCAACAGAATAATTGTTTTAAAGATTGTCAAAATTGTTGAAAGAATCGAAGTTAGCAAAAATTCCTTACAATCGACGATTTGAATACGAAGTTGTTAGCAATCAAGCCGCCATTCTCCACAGGCATTCTGGTGAGTTTGGATTTCTGTATATAAATTGTCACTTGCTTCTGTGAAATTTCGTCAGAATCTGCCTCCAACGCCTTCATCGCCTCATCCATAGTAACCATTTTCCAACATGAATCGGAACAAAATCTCCGATCATTTTGGATATTATTTGGTAATGGTAGCGTTACCACATAAAATTCTCCATGTGGATATTCTGCAGGGATCTCAGCCTGGAAAAAATGTTTAAAAGGCTTTGTCTTGACAATAGGGGAATCCCACGAGGTTCAGATGTTTTTACGTGGCCTCGGAATCCACACGTCAGGGCAATTTTTTTAAAGTCAGAAGCCACCGGAATTTTAGACAACGACAGATAGATCCTTAAATCTTTGAAGATTTCAGCAAAATATATGGAAGAGGCAATTCAGTTTCTATGCCATAAATATTTCATATTTTCTGGGGCTTTTAATGACCAGCTGAAGTTATGACTTAGAAATCCGTATCCGCAAAGCAGAAGAGATGATTTTTAGGAGACAAATAACAAAAAAAAATCGAAATTTTCTATTGATTGTTTACCTTGAATCCGTGATAGACACATTGTAACGATAAGCAAGAATAGCATTCTGGCCTACGCAAATTTTCAGCGGGTTTTACAATCTCGCTGATTTTCCACGGCTCCAGGGAGTTTGGATCAAAACCAACTTCGGCAAACTTTCGGCAGAGTTTTGGAAAGACTTCGGACAGTTCTCTTTGCGAAAATTTGTTAGGCCATAGGCGGTACAAAGTGTAGTAGAGGACATCCGGATTTCCGCGGAATGTTTCGAGAGACTTTCGGAAGACTTTATAGAGAATCCAGTCGTTTATATAGGACCAGTTTTCTGGAAAAAAATTGACTGTTTTGATGGGATATGGATCAGAGTGTGGCATTAGAAAGCACCTTTCGCAAATTGCAATAGTTGTTTGTCCATTAAGCTTACTAAAATTTTAAAATATTGATTGTTTATATTTATTGTAAAAATGACAACCATTTTTCGAACAATTTTAGTAATTAAAAATTACCAGAAAATCCATGAATCCCGTCTGGAAACATTGTAATCAAATGATCATAAATATCTTGATCCTCTTTAATATCATTGAAGTATGGCATATGTGTGAGTCTCAGTTGATCCTGCTGCGCAATGCTATTCTCAATTGGTACCCAATAAATCATTTGAGGCATTACGTCTCCAATCTCTATTCGAGTGCAATGTACGCGGACTTTCTTCATCACTTTTCCGGTTTCATCTCTGTCCGGTTTCACCCATGTTACTACAGCTTCGGGAGCATGACAGTTGTCTTCTGGAGAAGGGTTGGGGCGCTAAACGAGTCGATTTCGAAGTAGAAATTTTACAGTTTTGTAATGTTTTCAGTTCTATTATGATTGGATAGGCAACATCTATGAAAAAATATTAATAGTTGTACAAATAAGAGTCAAGGTAGCTTAGAAGTTAACAAATAAGTCGCCTACTTATTTTTTCAAAATTTAGAACGTATTGAAGACAAACTTTTTTCAAAAAAAAATCAAATGCTGAAATTTTGTAATTGAAATTATTAAAATAAAAAAAAATTCAGGACTGTCGCCTTTTCGTACCGTAAACGTAGCGACATGTCCACATAATTTAAGCAAATGTCTTCTATATATAGAAACTCCTTCACATTCTTTCATGGTCTTCTGCCACGCGCGAAAACTCGTCTTCACCTCTTTCTTCACTGCTTCGTCGTATTCTTTTTTTACATCCTCAAAATGGGATTTCACCAGGTCTTCAGTTTCATGGACTTCAGCCTAAAAGCAGGGTTTCAGCTATATTTTGGAGATAGCAATAGGGGGAAACGCATTATCGATGCTCATTTTGGAGTAAAATATTTGATTAAATAATAAGTTTCTAATGTCTACATATAATGTCTAATGTCTAAGAAAATAGAATGTATAATAAGAAGTTTAGAAAAACACGATAAATGTATTTATAGTTGTCCATAAACGACGACTACGGGCAATTACGGAAATCTGGGATAGCAAAATTGATGTCTCAATGATTTTTAATTCTCAATGCAGTTTTTTCACGCATCAAAATTGATTTAAAAAGGTATATCAAACATTTCAACTTCAAATTTTCATACAATTCATAAATATTTCAGAACTCACTCTAGTCACGTTTGAACGACTTTTCTCCGGGGAATATATCGTTTGAATTTTGACTATTCCTTTCGATTTTTGAGATTTCCTGCATTTCGGAGCATTGTTTTCCGTTGTTTTCTGAGAATCAAGCTCCATCGGTTCTGGTGAATTGTTCCTTTTTGAAGAGCGCGTTGTTGGCTTCCATCTTGAGGTCGAGGTGTCCGGTTGATGTTTGGGCATTCTGAAATGAAATAAACTCTAGCAAAAGTCAGAAATGAGAGAAAAGGCATTTTTGGCAAGGAATTCAAAAAGCTGTTAAAACGTTTAAGGGGATAATGTAATTTTTAAGACATTTCGAGTACCTATTTTAGACGCTACCTGGGTTGTGGGGAGAATGATTTCTTCGCGATTTTGGCATAGATTTTGTTCCGGACAATTGTTCGAGTTTTTGCGATTAAAAATTTTTTTGCGCATCAAACTAGTTGGCTTGATTCGATGCTTCATGTGACTCTACAGCGAATCGATTGATCGAAGCCCAATGTAGTCAGTCCATTGTTACCAGCATCTATAAGTGAGATACGAGTCAAATTCTCCAGACGTCATTTTTGCGACATGGGACCATCTCAAAAAAAAGCGAAAACGATCCCAAGCAAGTCGATAAGCACAGCAGAGTCGGATATTCTCAGTGCCAAATATTTCAACGAAACACCTGCTTATAGACTCCACTAAATCTACACAGCAAATTATACATTGAAAAATTATATTGCTGCAAGATCTAACAAATACCGTAAACAAATACGGCAAAATCGCGAAAAACAATTCCCACCATCCATCTTTAATATAGCGCCTATTTTATTCGCATTGTTTTACCTTTTGCATGTATTCAATGTTGTTGCGCCACATTTTTTTTCCGAAATTTATTTTAAAGAATACCTCATCTTTAAGCTGAAATTTCGACTAAAAGTCATTTTTAAGAGTTATTCATTTGCGAGCTTTCGCCGTGATTCGATGCATTTTCATTTCTTAGAATCAGATTTAGAAATTTTAAAATTATTATAAAAATAAGTTATTTATTATTTTCGAAATCACCGGCGTTAAAAAATTAGTGACAGCTCAGTTTAATTCAATTATTTGCACATAAAATTTGCAAAAAATTATCAGACACAGGCAAATTCGGTCAGTAATTATTAAAAAAAGATATTCGTTTTATTGAAAATGTTGCAAACGCGCTTTATGGCTATACTGACGTTGGGGGTAAATAGGAATTTTTAAATTTTGAAATCGGTAACAATTAACGAAGTACAAATGCAACAACTAAGTGGTTTTTTTTTCTAGAAAAGTTAAAACATTATAAATTGGAAACATTTTAGAGTCGAGAATAGATAAGCGAGTTTACAGACAGCAGTTTAGAATTTGAAAGTGGTAAACAAAGATTTTGAAAAAATTTGTAAATTTTTAAAAAATAAATCCTAAATAATATGCATTTCAGAGCACAAACCAAACAGCAAAACTGCTTAAAAATGATATAATTGCAAGAAAAACAGCTAACTGGAATCAGTAACAAGGTTGAAAGGCTGCCAATGCAAACGCGCTCTGCCGAATAATTAAATTGTCTAAACATTCCAAGAATTTTCAACCGGTTATGGGCCATCAGATAAACGATTTTGGTTTAAAAACCTAGCTAGAATAAATACCAATCCACAGACAAGTTGAGGTACCCACCACAATATGTGTATGCCAGGGAGATCCAATATCACCAAACCTCTTCTCAGCTTGTCTAGAGCTCGTTCTCGGAAAATTGTCTTGGAATCACCTTAAAGGACAAGACGACGACTACGCTCACGTGCCAGGAATAAGGATCAATGGCAGAAATCTCACCCACTTGAGATTCGTAGTTGACATCATACTGGTCGCAAACGACCCACGAACTGCCAGCCGGATGATCCTGGAATTCACAGAAAGGTGTGCAAAAAAGTAGGCCTTCAAATCAATACTAACAAAACCAAAGTGTTGAGAAACACGTACGCCACCACACATCCGGTGATCATCAGTAATAATACAACCATCACAACAATCGAAGACGTGGATGAGTATGTCTACCTTGGCAGGCTACTCAACTCACGATATGAGCTAGAACCAGAACTCCACAGAAGAAGACGGGAAGCCTGGGTAGCGTTCAACAACATCAACAACACCACCGACGCTCCCACATGCCCCGGAATTCGAGCTCAAGCTTTTGACACCATCGTTCTTCCCGCGCTCACATACGGATATGAGAGTGGACCCATACACAGAACCTCGCTGAAAGAATCCGTGTAACGCATGCATCGTTAGAAAAAAAAATGAATAGGAATGATCCTCACGGAACAACGCCAACGAGACTTACACCACGAAGACATCCGAAAAATCTCCAAAGTCACGGACCCACTCAAATACATCAAAAAGAAAAAATTAGGATGGGCCGGGCACATTATGCGAAGAACTAACGGAAGATGAACGAAACTGATACAAGAATTGATTCCTCGAGACCAAAAACGACCTGTCGGACGACCCCCCATGAGATGGTCCGACTCACTACGTAAAGAAATCTCAATATACCGAGGAAATCGACTAACCACTTCATGGACAACCATCGTCCAAGATCGGTTAGCTGTGATTCGCGCCCAGACAAGCAATTAACGGATCGACTAAGTAACTAAGTAAGTAAGTAAGTAAGTGGCACAAAATTCACTTTTCGAATATCGTAGTTCTGAGTTGTTTTTATGAAGTTTTTTTGGGTATTTTGTTGCTCAACATGTCTTGTCACTACAGAATTACATTTTGAACCGTTATTTTCGTTAGCGTTACCCGCCGAATGGCTGTTGTTTTTAAGGCTTCCACGAAAGACGGAAACAAAATGCCGTCTTTCGTCTCCTCGTCTTTCAGTTCGTCTTCCATTCGTCTTACGCAATAATCAAGTTGTGCATGTGTACCAACACAAAGCCTATACCTGCATCAGACGAATCCAAGACGAAGAAGAAGACGAGACGAAGACGAAGATGAGACGAGACAGCCGAAATATCGCTTACTTTCTGTTGGGCAAAATATTATTGTCGGCCTATTAATTGGAAGGAGTGAGGGTAATCAATCACGAACAAAAAATCTAGAGGAACAAAATATTCCGCAAATTTTTTTGAAAATCTATTGCAACTTTTCAAAGCAACAGAAATTGCGTTCTCGAAATAAATTTATCTCGTAACACATCGTTTAAAGGCGCATTGAGTTCAGTTTCTCCAAGTTCTTTCAAAAAGAATGACTAAAAAGTATTAGGTTGAACACAAAGTTATGGCGTTTTTTAACCTTCAACTTTAAATGACCATAACTTTTTTTAAAATCAAATTTATTAATCGAAATAAAAACCATTAGAATCAATACATTTTTGCCAACGAGAAACAAGTTTCCTTATGCCGGTAGCGTAAAAGTCCGGGTCTCTGGAAGCGACGAACTCATTGAAGGCATTTTCGGCATCGTCTTGGCTTTTGAAGCATTTCTCGCGAAGGAAGTTGTCGAGGAGCTTGAAAAAGTGGTAATCGGTGGGCGAGAGGTCCGGTGAGTACTTCGGCAACTTCTCGTGTTGATTTGAGAGGATCGGCTTCGATTAAGGCTCTCAATTGATCGTTATCAATCACAGACTGGCGGCCGGCACGCTCTTCATTTTTGAGGCTCTCGTCACCGCTACGGAATTTTTTTAACCACCATTGTGCCGTACGTTTATTAATGGTTTCTTGGCCAAATGCATCGTTGATATCGCGAGTTGTCTCGACAGCGTTTCGGCCTAGTTTGAACTGGAACAAGAAAATCGTTCGAATTTGCCTTTTATCCATGCTTTTTTGAAATGCTATAAAAAGTGACATAATTATTTCAAGGAAAAATAAATAAGACGAGTAGATAGAGCGAATTACGCTCTTTAAAATGATATATAACACGACCACAGATAACCAAACATTTTATTCAAAAATCTTTCACAAAAGTAAACAACATAGAAACGCCATAACTTTGTGTTCAACCTGATAGTAAAAATGTAATTTTATGTATTTTTTGAGAGAAAATGTTCAAATGTAACTTGTTTCTCTTTTCTTTTTAAAGCATTTTTTCAAAATAAAATGAAAAATGATAACACTCTGTTTAACAAACGTCAGCGTGCAACCTTAATTATTAACTTTTCGTTCATTCGCATCGACTTCAAAAGTGTCGATCATTACTATTTTATTGTTTCATTCTGCATCAAAAAAAAATCAAAGAATTGTCAATAAATCGACTTTGCAAAACGGAATCGAATTAAAACAGAAGAGGAAAGTTAGAGACGCATTCAAATGGAGCCGGATTGCAACGATTCTCAAAAAATAGACGAACCACGTGAAGCTAGGTCGGTGTTGCACGGAACATCATGCTTTGCGCAAAAAAATGGCTAAAGTTTGAGATAAGAAACAGTAATGCTCACGCGTAAAAAAACGAGCATAGATGGAAGAAAATATCGTAAAGTTATTCAGTATTCAAGGGATTTTTACATGATTCCTGAGGGAATATTCATCCAATAATTTTTGAATTTTACAGTTCTTTTTGCATTTCGCTTAGTTTTTAATAATATCGCTAAGCAAATATCAAGGCGTCCACGAAAGACGAAATATGACCGTCTCGTCTCGTCTTCGTCTTGAATTCGTCTGACTCAGAGATGGAAAGTTGTGTTGGTGCACATGCGCAAACTTTTTATTGCACAAGGCGAACGAAGACGAGGAGACGAAAAGCGAAATGGAAAACGACTTTTTGTCTTCTTCTTTCGTCGAAGCCTTATCCAATATAATTTGATTTTTTGAAAATTTTGTAATTTTCGCGTGGGTATGTGTGCGATTCTGCTTCCTGGAAACATTTTTCAGAAAGCAGAGTTGTGCGAATTGGACATTTTGACAATTTTCGGAATGCCAAAAAAAAATTTGATTTTTTAAAGTTTCGAAGTAAACATATTTTTTGCGTTGAAAAAAATACTTTAATGGTTATTAGTTAAAACACTGAATGGCAAAGAGAAATAAGTTTTCAATTTTATAGTATTCAAGCGATAAAGCGACGTTTTATTATCCATCCGCGAGGATGTGAGCCTTTGTTTAAAGGCGCAACGAATTATGTAACGCTATTTATCGCGCTATCAACGAGACCCAAACAGCGCCTTTAAACGAAAGATCACGTCCTCGCGGATGGATAATACATAAAAGAAAGAAAACAATTAATATTGATAATTTAAAATGAATATGCTTGAGAATTTTTATAGGCATGTGCCTACAAAATGCCGTAACCTATTATTCTGATTTTTGCTTTTCAACAATCGATCTAAATGCCTCTATTCTGAATGATCATAATTGAAAGCATTCCGAAAAATAGAAGAATTTCTAATTCTGCTCCGCAAAACTCTTGTAGATAAATTCAAAAATACATATACATAAATATGAGAACAGCACTCGAGCTACAGCGATCAACTAATCAATTCTGTTGCTCGTCCATTTTTGAATTCCTATGTTATTTCGGACATTTTTCATAATTTTAACACCAAAAAGTTCCCATGCTCTACAGTGTCGGGCTGATATATTATCGCCGTAAAAAAGTTCCGACATTTTTTCGAGCCCGCGAAAATCGGGATTTGAATTTAGAGGCTCCGCCCATTTAATTATCAGAGCGCATTTGCTATGCGTGATATATTTTTATCAGAAGAAACGAAAAAAAAATAAATGACGCAAATTGATATATTTAAACATTCGAAGAAACGTGTAAAAAAAATTCACGATTAATACAATTTCGTTCTTTTAATCCAGTTTAATTCTGAAAATTCAGAAGAAAAAATAAAAATTCAAAAAATATATCGCGCATAGCAAATGCGCTCTGATGATGAAATGGGCGGAGCCTCTAAATTCAAATCCCGATTTTCGCGGGCTCAAAAAATGTTGGAACTTTTTTACGGCGATTATATTATCGTCGTAAAAAAGTTCCGACATTTTTTCGAGTCGGGATTTGAATTTAGAGGCTCCGCCCATTCATCATCGTTGCAGCGCATTTGCCATGCGCGATATATGGGCGGAGCCTCTAAATTCAAATCCCGATGTTCGCGGGCTCGAAAAAATGTCGGAACTTTTTTACGGCGATAATAAATCCAATGCATATTTTAAAAGAGAATGATATCGAGGAAACACTTCGTTGCCACCTAGTGTTTCTTTGTTTGGAGAATATATGTAAAATATTTGAGCGCCAATTTTTTTAAATTTTAGCAATCAAAAACAGATAACAAACGATAAAAAGTCATTTGTTCAACCACCAATAGCGAAAAGTTCGAACGAAAAAGTCAACGAGTTCAGCACCACTTTAGTGCCAAAATTCCATTCTGAATACCCGACAAGAAAGAAAAATGAGCGTTGGGAAGATATTATGCCCATGTGTCCAACCGATGAACTCATTGATGACGTGATTAAAACAAGGAGAGAAATCCTTAATGAGAAAGAGGAGGAGGATGAGCAGAAGCATGAGGGCGAGCCGGCTGAAATTCGGAAAGTGGACATTGAGACTCCAGAGACACCACCCAAGGTAGAAAGCCACCGAGTTTTTAACGGTGACTGTATTCTCCGAGTTTTTAAAAAGACAACGTTTTCTAGGAAGAAACCCCCAAACGAGGCAAGCGGTCTCCTCTAAATGAATCCCCCACGACACCACAACGTACTCCCGGAAAACATGCTGTTCGTCCATCGCCAAAGTTCAACGAAGTTCTAAGTGGGAGGAGTCAAATGAAAAAGAAAAAATCACAAAATGAGAAGAGAATGGATCATTTTAAACCAAAGATTCAATCGGCGCGTAGATGGAAAAAATCACCGAGTTGTGAACAGGTGCGATTTCGCAATTTACAAAAAGTTTCTGCACGAAGTGGGATTCGAACCCACGCACCCATACGAGTACCAGAACACCCAGTTAGCCTCGAACACGAGGCAAGCGGATTGAACGCTTGAGTCTGGCGCCTTAGACCACTCGGCCATCCGTGCGGTGAAAATATTGATGCAACCGGGTGAATAAGAATGAATGGTACGAGGGGAATAGTGCAAGTAGGTTTAAGAATGTGTGCAAACGCGCTTAAAAAACTAAATTCGCTAATGGGGTTATTCATGAAAAGCACAAAAAGCATTTTAATGCAAAAATGCCCTTTTTTGCATTAAAATGCAATTGTGCTTTTCATGAATAACCCCATAAAATTATGATTGATTATGTGGTTTTCAACGGCAGAAAACTTTAGATCGCTGTAATCGACTTTTAATTTTGGATTTTAGAAGAATGAAGCCTCACAGAAAACAGATCCTATGCAAACAATTGAAGAAAAGCCGAAGAAAACGCTGGTTCTACGTGTCCAAGGTCCGTCTTCTCAGGAATCCGTGAAAAAGAAAGATCATAAAGAGATGATCAAGGCTTCGCAAAAGAAAGGGAAGATTAAGAATATGAAGGTGTCTCAGAAGGACTCGGTTCAGGTGGGGAAGAATACAGACAGGCGACGGAATGGATTCTTGAAAAAAGTATACAATAAGACAAAATTCTGGGGTCGCAAATCGGAGTGTGTGGTGAATCCGTGAGTTTTTTCGATGTTGCATTAAAAAAATCCAAAAACGTTGGAAATGCGCTCTACTGAAAAGCAGTTTTCTTTCTTTTTTGAAACGCGGTGAAAATATTCCGCCGCCGTGAAAGAAGACGACGAAAAACTTCTCCTTAATCTCGACTTAAAAATAATATTTATTCTGCACCGATGAAGGCGCATTGTGGGCGTTGCGAGTGAAAGCGAGCAACGACACTCCGAAATTACGCTTGCTTGAGTGGTTTAGCCGGAATCGGTAAAGAATCGAAAAAGAATCGAAACTCGAAAGAATCGATACGATTCCGGTTAAGAAGAATCGTATCGATTCTTTACCGATTTTACCCAAGAATCGATACGGTAAAATCGAAAGAAACACACTGGTCTTACGCAATAAAAAATTGTGTATGTGTAACAACACAATTGCGTAACCTGCGTAAGACGAATCCAAGACGAAGACGAAGATGAGACGAGACAGCCTTATTTCGTCTTTCGTGGAAGTCTTTGTTGCGAGACGCACCTGTGCATTGTTGCTGCCAAAATATCCGCAATCAGTGATGTTGGCGAATAATTATTTTGCCGATATTTTTTTTTGTAGTTTCGTAGGATCGTTAGAGATCTTTCTTTCAATTTAAACGTTACGCAGTTTTTAAATTCAAATTCTCAATGAAATTCTGTATTAAAAACCTTTTTTTTTTAGTTATGTGAGTGAATATGAAAACGATAAAGCACGCAAACACCGCATATAAAAAAAACCAATTTGAAATTTTGAATAGAAGAGTGGAGATCCCAAATTGCATAAAATAAAGCTGAAAATTAAAGAAAACATGTATTGCAGAACTCCAGAAATGCTCTCGCGTGTCTATGTGCTTCCAGAATACGACATGAAGAATGCTGTGGATTTTCAACCGGATCCAAAAAAATATTTCAGCGATGAGGACTATACGATTCGTGTTAAGACCAATCCAAACACGGCGAAAGACGAGATTTTCTTAAACAACCGCCCATTTTGGCTGACACGGCTACCAGAAGACGTTATTCCGAAAGTTCGAATTCAGCTTCACCACCCTTTAAAACAGATATATATTGGTAATCCCTCCGGAATACTGCCCAGAATGCAACGAACTGGACCGTTTTATGATCCGAAAGTGGACTCGCTGGAAAAACTGAAATTGATAGATAAATCGATTGGAATCGATCCCGCCGATCCGGCTAAGGAGAAAGAGTTGAAGAGGGTGTGTGCCAACACTTTTTATGGGACTATGATGTTTGAAGTGGACAAGGTGGCTTGGGATGATGCGCAAAAGAAGGCTAGTTTTCACCAATTTTATGTATTTTTCCAGCTGTGTGTCATTTTCTTTGTTGATTTTGATTTACCTTGAAATCCTTGCTTACTGTAACCACAAAAGTTCGCAAACACCGAGAGCTACGCGCAACGCATTATACCCATTTTTATTTAATTTTTTAAGTTAAATTTGAAAATTGGCGAGTAAGATTTTGCAACAAAACCTTCAAAAACTTTAAATATTTTAAAGTCGCTACTCAGTGAATTCAATATGTATTAAACGATCGAGAGACTTCAACCTTTTCTGCTTCGCCTGGATAACCAAAAAAAAATTTTTTTTCAGAATGAATCGTCCAAAAAGCGTCCAGGTACCGGAGAAAAGGACTTGAAAACGGCGAGTGATGAAAAAGTGAAAAAAGTGAATTGGAATATTCCGGAAAAATACCAATTAAATACGTATAATCGGTGAGCTAGTTCGCTCTGAAATTTAAAGTTTTCCGTCAGAAAAACTAGATTAATTGAGAAACGCTGAACGACAGCAAACCACAATTTACTATTAGGTCGAGTCAAATGCTTTGCATCACTTTGAAAAAAAAAATTGATTTATTTATTTTCAATATCAGTTACCATCATTATCAAAAGTGCAAGGTTTCGACGAAAGATGAAATAAAACCGTCTCGTCTCGTCTTTGTCATCGTCTAGAATTTGTCTGTCGCAGAGATAGACATTGTGTTGGTACACATGTATTTTAATTGGCTGACGACGCAAGACGAACGAAGACGAGACGAAAGGATTCCACGGAAGACGACCGATCTGTTTCGTCTTTTGTGGAAGCCTTACAACAGTGTACTTCCAACGAATGGGTAGCTGCCATACAGGAAGTGAGTCAGGCATCGGACAAATGATAATGTACGGTGGTTGTCCAGCGTAGCTCCTGAACTACTCTGACGAGTCACAACACCTCGCCACGTTGTCATGGAGGAAGTAAAATCGGCCATTTTTCGTTTAATTTTTTAGCGACTATTGTCAATTGTTTGCAGTAGAGGTCTACTTTGACTGCTGTATTGGTTGGTAAAAGTTCCCAGAGAACCGGTCCTTCCACGCTCCACCAGATACACAAAAGTATCTTACTCGGGTGTAACTCCTTTTTTGGCGTTGGAACTCCAGAATCCCCTAGGTTTCAGCCACTCACATCCATGGTGAAAGTTGACATAAAGTGTCAACTTCTCATCCGCAGTAATGGAAATTGGAAAGCCATCTCGTCGTTCTTTTTTGTGACAAAGGAGAAGGTTCAACATCTGCCGACAAAACACGGGGTATCCAAATAGATGGATTCCTGGAGAATCCGAGATCGCGGAGGGCCCGATTGATGATACTTTGAGAGCGTCCAAGCTTGCTTGCAAGACACCTACTCGACTGACTAGGGTCCTCTTTCACCAGTTCCAGTACCTCGTCTTCATCAACGTCCATTATGTGGAGAATTTTTGAATTCCAACCTCCACACTTCTGAATTTTTGGAATGAATGAACTGCTATTACATGAATAGCAGTGACCCGATCCGCAGATTGTCCCGTAGAGAGTTGTTTGAAGTTGCCATTGAGCTGATAATTTGTGGGAAAATAACCACAACACAGCTCCTCATTTACCCCCAACATGGATTGTCCTATAATAGAAGCTTCTCGGAGCTACTAGAGGAAAAAAGAAAAAGTGATGCAAAGCATTTGACACAGCCTAATAATTTGTGAAGCGTTAACTTTTTAAAGTGTAGACGGGCTTTTAAACAAGAGAACAATTTTTTGTATTCGATTTTCGAGACCGCATACGTCTTTTTGCAGAAGTAGGTGGGTACAGAAATTGACTGAATATTTGAATAATATGAATAATAACATTTTCATAAGTTTCTCAAAGTCTCAGATTACTGCCTGAAAAGTACGCAAAGGTTCGTGAAGTACACTTGTTGCGTATTAAACATTCCATTTAACGGAATTTGGATGTATCTATTATCCATCCGCGAGGACGTGATTTTTCGTTTAACGGCGCTGCTTGGGTCTCGTTAGGGGATAGCGCGTTTTAACGCACTAATTTAAAAATTGTAAGAAAGCGCACACACTGCGTTTGTGATTTCTTTTCGAAAATTGAAGCGAATATTGGAATTGAGAATAAAAATTAATTTTAAAAAACATGATTTTCGGGCGCTAAGGTAGTTGGGGGGGGTCAAAGGTTTTTAGTCATTTTTGGAGCTTTTTTCTTAATTTTTTTTCTGAAAATGTTTGTTGCTATTGTTAAAATATTTGTGAGTGGTTTTTTTTCACGCGTGACGCTTACTCTTGGCACGAAAACAAACTACGATTCCACTTTTTTTCACGCGTGGCGCGCTTCAACGATGAGTAATTTTTGCAATTTTTTTTTTGGATATTTTTTTTCGTTTATTAGTTAATAATAACGGAACAATCTTAGTTGGGGGGGGGGGGGGGTCCACTCGTTTTTAGTCATTTTTGGAGGTTAAAAAAATTTTTTTCTGAAAATGTTATTAGATATACACGAATAACACTTGTAATTTTTACGCTGCTTGGTTAATTCAACGTGGAGAATGCGTAGAAGAAAGAAGGGGAATGAAGGGGGCGAGTAAAGGGCGCGGTGCTCAGGATTTTCGGATCCAATCGTGGTTTTCGTGCCGCGGGTAAGCGCCACGCGTGAAAAAAGAAACTCACAAGTATTTTAACAGTAACAACAAACAATTGTACAAAAAAAATTAGAAAAACCTCCAAAAATGACTAAAAACGAGTGGACCCCCCCCCAACTAAGATTGCGCCATAATAACTTAGTTAATCATAGATATAGGACCGCAGCTGATGCACTTCTCCACTTGATGTAAGCCTAAGCCTAAGCTTAAGCCTAAGCCTGAGCCAAAGTGTGGGCACAAAGAAAATTTATGGGATGATATCATCGATGATCATTACTTTGAGGCGCTGTGGCATTTCAAATATCATGATTGAGCGAAATTTTACGAGATGTGGGTCGGACTCGCCAAGAAATATCCAGTCACCTAGTCATTTTTCTTTTTGTGCGTATTTTTGTTGTCTGCCAATAAAATTGTTCTAAAAATTTCTAGTGTTATTCGAGTATATATAATAAAATTTTCAGAAAAAATCAAGAAAAAAGCTCCAAAAATGACTGAAAACCATTGACCCCCCACCCAAACTACCTTAGCGCCGATTTTCGAAGCAAAATATAGAAAAAATTCCAATATTCGCTTCAATTATCGAAAAGAAATCACAAACGCAGTGTGTGCGCTTTCTTACAATTTTTAAATTAGCGCGTTAAAACGCGTTATCCTCTAACGAGACCCAAACAGCGCCTTTAAACGAAAAATCACGTACTCGCGGATGGATAATATGTATTTTAACATTTCAGAATAAACTAAGTGAAGTGTGAAGAGCACGTAATTACATGTAATTAAAAAGTTTCGAAAAACAATTGTTTTGAATTTGCAAGAAGAATTTCAGCAAACACCGCCCACTTCCAGTTAGCTCCGGATGTTTCTATAGCCACACACATAAACGTATTTTCAAAACTTGCGAATACAAAGCGGGAGAAAATACAATCCCACGAAAATCACATTCACCTTCTGTACCAAGCCATGGAGAAAGCAAAGTGTCATGACAAATCTGGATACAAAAATCGGGACCCCCAGTTGAAGGGAGTGCAAGAATGTCGTGAATAGTTCCATTTAAAAATGTTGTTTGATAATTACATGAATGATTAAATAACAGAATTGCTGTTTTGTTTTAGACATGATACTCATCTTTCACAAAGGCGGACGGATTGTTTTCCGCTAATTCTTAACTATACTACTCGGAAGTTGTGTTAAGCAGTATGCATCGTTTTGATATTTTCGGGGCAAAAATTCATCGACCTAAAGAAATACAATTATTAAAACAAGAATATCGATAAAATTAGGAAACAACAGAAAACATAGTTTCAAAAAACTCTAGAATCACAAAAATTGTTATGAATTAATTTTTGTAGAAACTGTTCAATTATTATATTAACTAACCTAAAAGAATACACCGTCTTTTAAATAAGAAAAGCAGCTTGAAAACTTTAGAAATTTTGTAGCAAAAATCATTTAGAAAAACCACCAAGATTTGACCTTTCCTTTACTCAAATCTTTTTCAACATCTTTTAAAAATTGTTGAGTGTACTTCCGGACACGATCATCTCCGCTTTGGCTGATTTGTACTGCTTTTCGTGCGTATTCTAGAGCTAGTTCCTGTAAAAAGTGTCGATTTCAGAGTATTCACACTGGAGAAATTTTAGAAACTTTAAAAAGCTGAGTGCGACATGAGTGCGACACGATAAATCGAGTGCGATCGTATCACATATGATTGATTGCAATGACACAGTTTCCTGTGTTCCCTTACTTTGTGTCCCGTATGGAAGAGCGCTTCCGCATAATTGCAATAGTATCCGGGAAGCAAGTTTGCACATTCGTTGACATAAAGAATTCGATCCACACCGATCGCCAGATACTTCCGCGCCAATTCAAATCTGAAAGTAATATGCCAAACATTTTTTCACATCTTCAATAGTATTCACTTTTTGAGACCCGCTATTACGGACGATGAAAGTCTATACTATGCGTTATTTCGTTAAATTTTAAAGAATTTTTGGTTAATTACACTACTCTTTGGTATTTCCTTATATTCGTTTTCTTCGCACTAGAAATAGTGTATGTCCACTTTTTTAACTCAATATCTCAAAATGTCGTAAAATATTATG
This sequence comes from Caenorhabditis inopinata, assembly GCA_003052745.1. Classification (NCBI taxonomy): domain Eukaryota; kingdom Metazoa; phylum Nematoda; class Chromadorea; order Rhabditida; family Rhabditidae; genus Caenorhabditis; species Caenorhabditis inopinata. Next base: position 9,347,446 of record AP018152.1, on the reverse strand, counting down.
TTTTGTTTACAATGCTCTGTGTTTGAACACTGGCGGTTACTGTAATCAGTGAAAATTAAAATAATGGAATGAAAACAGAAAGAACTTGTAGATAAAATTGAGATAAACTTGCTCGCGTATTCAGTTTAGTGTCATCGTGAATACCTTCAAATTTAAAAATAAGACACTTACCGATTTTTGAGAATCAACGCTGCTCCAAAGTTGTTTAGCATGTTGATAGTATGCACCGAGCTCGCTCCGTAGATCTGATACGAAATCTAAATTTATCTAGTGTATTTCTACGCTACCGTTATCTACAATAAACCGAAAATATAGCCTTCCTACCGTACCTTCATCACTTCATCCATATACTCTTCCGCTTCGGCCAAACGATTTTCTTCGCAATAGTTAATGAGGAAGTTGGCGTACGCTTCCAATGTCATCCCGAAAAGTGCGATTGGGTCGGTGTACAAGTGACCATACGTATCTACTGTGTGACGATCCTCGATTAGGGCTCCGTGGGCGACGCTGGTATCAAAAATGGTGAGAAGCTTATATTTTAAAATAATTAGATTAATTTTAGGCGCAAATCCTATTTTTGATGAATTTTTCAACGTGTTGAATGTCGAATAGACAATCTGTTTCGAGTGTCGTTCATTTTCAATGTTTTTATGTTACAGCGTTCTACAAGATGATACGGTCAACACAATAATTCGAAAAATCTCAGAAATTTCGCATTACATTTGTTGTGAACAATAAAATAGCAACTATTCATGCTAACTTTACGGTAGTTGAGAAAATTAGAGTATTTTGAAGATTATTAGAAAGTTAAAAAATGGAGTTAATTAAAAGAGGGATTCTAAAAAACGAAGTGACACGGACAGTCTAATAAATAAAGAGAAAGTGGGCGGAAGTTAAAAAAAATATTTATATTAATCGATCAATCGGGAATGTCAGAAATACTAGCGTCAGTGGATATGTAGAGATCGCCCAAATGTAATTAGTCTACATATTATCAAGCGTTGACAATCGCTTTTCTCGGATATGACGGTGTAACTGTCGGATATGATGTTTGCGGAAGTATCAAAGTTTTTCTTTACTCCAATCGTGATAATATTAGCAGCGATTTTATTCACGTCCATCAACCTCATCTCGTTTGAGAAAATAACATGAAACGCGCAAGTTAATCTACTGCGAACTACAGTAATCCTTATTTGCTTTCAGTCGGTTTTCTGGCTTTTCTTGACAAAGTAGGCGCGCATTTTTAAATTCTGCGTTTTCGTGAAATGCTTTTCGAATTTTACAATGTTTCATAGTTTGGAACTCTAAATCGTTTGAGACGGTCACTTTAGTTTCCTCCTGATTTGTGAATATGTCACGACAGAATTTGAAGTTCACCTAACAAGCATACGCTTGTCTCAATCAGAAATGATGCTTGGTCGACTTAGTGACTTCGTTCCTATAGCTACAGCAGAAGCATATTGATTGATAACACGAAAAGAACGGAACATGGCACGCGAAATTCGAAATAGAATTTAGATATGAAAACTGAATTAAAAACCAAAAAAAAATTGACCGCATAACTTTTTAACTTTTTTAACTTTTTCTCAGAATTCTAGACGAAATATAGGAAATGAGCGTTGTCTCAGTAACTACCAACCTAAACTTTTTCAAGTGTTCCTCCATAACCTTCATCTGCCGTCTGACACAATGTTTGAATCCACTTTCAGCGCTTTCTAACTCTCCTCTGTGTGCCAGTATATCTGCTAATTTCAATGATACACCAATGAACTCAGGATCAAAGTCCTTTTTTCCGTGTAGTTGAACGAGCCGTTGAATAACGATACGAAAATATTTGTCCGCTTCGTCCAAGTTCATTTTTTCGTAATATGTATTCGCCAATTCATCATAGACACGTGTTATCGGAAGCTCTTCTTTTCGCTCCTCGGCCTCTTCCAGAGCCAATTGGAGCACTTGAATCGCATCATCGTATTGACGTCGTTTGCGATAAAACCATGACTGTAAAACAACGGAAATTGAAGATTGTAGATATTCAAGTGCAGACGGTTCGTCCATAAGGATAACCAGCCGCAGCGGAATGTTGAAGAACAAAATGTAGAAGGGTTATGAATTTTCAAAGAGTGACATTCAAAGATGGCTCCTACTTACAGTTCTGGCCGTAAGAAATGCGACAATACGTTTTTATAGAATATAATTTTTAAATGACCCTCGTTTGCCCAAAAATGTTAACTGCATTTGTGATGGAGCTTTAGGAAAACCTACATGATTCAGCTAAGATATATATTTTTATTATTTTTAATACTTTATTAAGTGCGAATTTTTTAAATTAAAATAATAACTATTCACCATTAGCTAACTTCAATAATTGTGAAACATTATTTAAGTCATGAGTAGACGAATTGGGAAAAATCCCTTTATTGTGGGCTTTGGAAAAAGTATCGTACGAGGACATGAACTATAGGGTGCGGCACAAAATATGAAAGAGCCAACAGAAATCATAACAATTTATGAACATCACATCGCAATTTTGAAAGATGATCCAACATATTTTGTTCTCAGTACTTTTGTAACTACAGCAACCCGCTTAAACATTGTTATCAAGTGAGATATCTCGAACAAACGAGTTAGTCCCAATCGTCCACAATGTATGAAATATATGCTGCATCATCAAAAATTGCGTCTCAATGAAAATTTTCAGACTACAGACAAAACGAAGAGCCATATGAAAGGCACTGGCGATCTGACTTTGAAATTAGAGTGCAAATGCTAGAATTAAGGGAGTAATGACTTAATGTTAATTTATTTAAGTGATGTTTGTTTATGTTCCCCAATTTTTACCTGTTTCACTTTTGCTTTCAGCGGATCACCATCTAATTCAATTTTCTCGATTCCCAGCACATCTTTGATAGTTGTTATCCATGAAAAAGCAAGTATCGTAGTTCCAGTTGCGGTCTTTTTACCGAATTTTCTGAAAATAATGTTCGACTACCTAACGGTCTGCGGGTCCATTTATCATGGTATTCTTACGCCCATCTTTCATTAGTTTCTCCGTTGTTGCCTTCGTGTTGTTGCTGCCGATGTCGTCTATTCGAATTCTGATACTGCTTTTTTTTTGTCCTCTGATGATGATGTGGAGCTCCGGAAGAGAACGCCGCCGCGCTTGAACGATACACGGCGACGGCACCCGATGTGTAGGTTCTAGCCATTGTAGCCAGCATCTGTAAATCATATTTTTCCGAACTTCACAATCGTAGGAGGCGCAGAGAGTCTAGTGCGTCCTAGCAGCCTTTGACAATAGTCGCCAGTCTGTTTTGCGCTTTGCGTTTCGCGCGCCGGACATCAAAATTTACGATAGCTAACGACTTGAAAAACTACGTAGTCAACCTGCACGCAATGTACAACAATTTCTTAAAAAAAATAATGGAAACATCAAAATATTTTATTTTTTCTTGAAATTCCGTTTTTTTTTGGATTTTCTAGAAACATGGCCTTTTTCACATAGAAATGCGTATTAAATAGTTGCCGAATATTAATTTAAAAGGAAAAACACCGTCAAAAGATAAAGAATGGCTTAAAAACCAAAAAAATTGTACGCTTGAAAATGGTTTTAGATAAGAGTAAAATTTACTGAAATTACAACAAAGCAATTAATTTTTTAACGAAAAAACTTTGGAAGCTGAACCCGGATATTTTCCAATCAAAGAAGGAAATATTACAAATTTTATAACTGTGTATGAAATTGCGCTCTATTGGGAATTGTCTTAAACTAGTGCGCTTTTTTGCAAACAAAAAATAATTCAGCATCGTTAAGCAAAAACACACATATTGAAAACAAGTAAAATCGATAAGATTAATTGAAATCTAATTGAAAATTCACCTAAAACACCTAGAAATGAATAATTACAGCAGGAAAAAAAGGTATACAGAATATTTAAAGAAAAATTTAATTTAAATATCAGTCCATTTTGAGTGCAAAACTGGACCCACACGAACATCCTTTTTCGGCAACTGGATTATTAATAATTCGAAATGACGATTTCATCAAATCTTCCACAAAATCCACCGTCGCACCTTTGATGTATCCAAGGGAGAGCTGAAAACAAGAAATATACATAAGCAATCATGCTCCATTGCGAATTAATCCATATATTCACCGCAGCCGGGAGGGGTGTCGGGAGGAATTCAGAGGAGCTAGCTATGTATACCAAAAATATATTGGCATGAAAAGTAGCACATTGTGAGGGGGAGAGGTCAGCGAGTGCAAATACGCTCTAAAAATTTGGTTGATGTTATTTTGCATTTAGAAAAGCGTAACTTGTCTCAAACGCCACCTCATGTGCCTAATGTGAAGAATTTACCTCATCTACTATGATTTCCGCGCCTGTGTCAGTCCTCCATAGGAAATCGTCATTATTAATTGTTTTATCCAATCGAATTTTGTACTCAAACCCGGAGCATCCGCCACCATCCACAGTAATGCGAAGACGTTCGCCGTCGTCTACTACTTCCTGGAAAATTGGTTAAGGATATCGTTTCGAGACACAGAAGAAAAAATTAAACAGCGTCGTGTCGCTACACGATCACCCAAGAAAACAATTTGCACATATTCAGAATATGTACAAATAGGCGTGAGAAAAAAGACAACAGCCGAAAAAATTAAGAAAAAAACCAACTTTTAACCTGATCGCCGCTTTCGATGTCACTTTGATATCTTCTTTCGTGAGCATTTTGTGGACGTGCCTCCAGAATGCTGTATTTTTGGTCATGCGTGCCATTAGGAGACCAATCTGTTTAGTAAGCATCTGAAAGTACGCTACAATTGTGGGAACATCTGAAAAGCCAAAGTATATTTAAAAATAGATATTTTTGATGCGAAAAACAAGAAAATTCGAGACAAAAATTTGGAATTCCTGAACAAATCTAAATTTATATCAACATCTAAGAAAGCGTAGCATAGGAAAATACATAAAAAATATATGAAGAAACACCTAATTTCCATATTTCAGAGGCAAACATAAAAGGCAGTTTTGAAAGAAGGGTCCAGGCCGGTTATTAAAGCAATTTGTGTATTTTAGGCAATAGGGATTGAGAGATTTTTTGTGGGAGATTACTGTATGGAATATTAAAACATGGGAAGAATCTGTTTTGGCAAATGCGCTCTATTGACAAAGTCTAAACTCATTGTAAGATTGCGCTCTTCGGTGGCGTACCGGAACACCGCTAATACAACTTTACAGGTAAAAATGAGGGTTTTAAAAATTGTTGGCAAATAGACCAGTTGTTATAATGTTCTTGTCGGAGTGGGATAATGATAAATATATGACTGGTTTTCTGAAAGCCCTCAAGGAATTTTATAGAGAAAGTCAGAAAAAGGTAGTGAAATTATTAATGGTTCACGACATTTTGAACACTTTTAGGTTACTTATTAAGACATGCAAAGGCGCTCCAGAAGAAAAAAAACAACAAAGAAAAAAATCAGTTTCTTTGGTGTTTTCTTATATTCCCGAGTAAATTAATAGATTATTTTGTTATTTACGATTTCGCGCAACGGTGCGCATTTAATGGAGCATCAAGCTATACATTTTGAAAATTATCTTCGGGCAGAAGAAGAGGCAGCCGCGGGAGTCGGAAGAGTGGGACTCTGTTGTGAAGATCTTAGCCGTTGCCTTTCGAATCGTCTCTCCATTTCATCCAGCAGTTTTGGCATGTAACGAACAACTAATTTGACACTTCCTACTGCAGATTTCAGAAGATCCACTGCCTTTTCATGACACTCACTTTCCACGTTCTGAAATATAAAAGGTTAATTGTTTTTCACAAAAATCAAAAGTCTGAGAAGGCGATTTATATTTCAGACTCGTTGCGGTAAAGACGAATGCTCATGACGTATAAAATCGCAACGTCAGGAGTGTTCTTGCCATTCTAAAGAAAAAATAATTAAATAAAAATACCCAGAATCCGCAGCTTCAAAACCGGATTTTTCGCAACCGTTCTGAAACATCCAGTTTTCGTAATTTGCTATGATTTGAAGCGGTGAAACATTTCAATATTTTTACGGTGTTATTTTCGTAAATAGTAATTATAACAATCAAAGCTTAGCCTTAATTTTGGCACCGTTCCATCAGTTTGCGGATGAACACCTTAGCTCTAGAGCCAGTAACGGTCCCACTAGTTAACAAGAACGAAACAAAATCACGTTAAGACAATATTACACCTATTTCAGAAGCGAGGCAATGACATGAACTTTTAATCTGAAATAATTTAATACAAAATTTTGTTTTAAAAAAACTTACAACTCCATTGACAGCGATCAACTGATCTCCCCGTTTCAGTCCGCCGTGCCTGTCAGCCACTCCGCCAGGGATTATTCTAGAATAATAAAAAATTTTTAAAAATCCACTTTTCGCTCGCCTTGTTTAAAGGGCTTTGTTTAAATATTCTATCGTTTTATTAAGACTAATATCGAAATTTCGGTAAGCTTGAGAAATTTACTTTACTGCAAATTTTAACTTTTCGAATTTAGCTTTACAGTTTATTCTTGCTATTCTAGATTCTAAAATTGTACCCGCCCTTTTATTGAAGATTAAATTAAGTATTTTCACAACACTCAACGGTTTCACCTTGAAATATAAATTGGCGAGTTTTGCTCTTTCCCTCCCATTACATTGAATCCAAGACCTTGATCTGTTTTCGGTAACTCTATTATACGAGGATGTGCGTGCCCTTCGGCGGCGGCAAACGCTGCAACCGTGGCTTTTGCAGTGGCAGCTGCTTTTTTCTGTAAATAGAAGAATTTTAAATTTTCTGTCGTTAAATGTGTTTTTTTAAAAATTAATAACTTTAAAAAAACTGAAATAAGAAACTTGTGATACAAGAGAGTTTGTTATTTTATTTTTTAACTCTTTCGTTTAATTCTTACTGTCGTTTTTTATTCAATGATCTAGTAAACGAAAACTATGGCCGCAAGCTCAATGCTGTAACCTGTACCAGGATCGCTGTGCTTTCCTTATTCTTCATACCTCCAAAGTAGTGTCAGCATCGATAGACTCATAAACAGTCTCGTAGACTTCTCGTACAGCTCCAAAGAATTCCGATTGCAAAACTTTTTGAAGAGAGGCCAGCTTAGAGTTATTGATCTCACCCGTCTTCTGAACGTGCTCCATCAACTCTAGAATTCGTTGCACATCACGCTCTAAATTTGGGCCGTCTGGAGTCTCCATTTAACTGGAAAAATTATGATTTTCGAGAGTAATTTAAGTAATTATTTGGAGAATATGGGAGAAAAACGGTAAAGCCTCAAAAAAATTAATGCTTACAATATCGGAAAGATAACGAAGAATTCGAGAAAATGGAATTATCGTTTAGAAAGTAAAACTTTAATGAAAGTCGAAATAGCTTGAAAATGATGGTGGTAATAAATAGGAAATTCATTTTAAGACGTTTACATGGAGTCGTTGTGTTTTTATTATTTAATGATTTTGTGCAAATCACATTGAATAAAATGGAAATGAGCCTTAATCTGGGAATGAAAAGAACACTTCTAGTGGATATTTAAGAAATAACGGAAAACATTTCCATTTTGCAAGAAAACAAAAGTTTTTTCATGGAGAAGCGTATTGAAACAACTATAACAGAAGCCCGCGCACCTTTAATTTTTCAAAAGGTAATTTTTTAAAAACTTATAAAAAGCGGATTCTTCAAGGAAAGTTTTGATAGCTAAACGAAATGGGAAAGACCGGAAACAGCTATTTAAGCAAAATGAAAAACGGCTTAAAACCGATTCTTATTAATGTTTCAAAAAAAAACGTTTTTTTTTTTCAAATAAAATCATTGAAAGACGTTAATAAACAGCAAATAACAAAAAATTCAAATATTCTTATTCTAAGGCATTTCTTATTGAAATATACAGCCTTAACAACTAGTACAAACGGCTAAACTCGAAAAAAAGGGGAAGAAAAAAAAAGACAGTTTTCAACATTTTTACACTAAAGTATAGGAAAATCTTTAAAAAACTACTAATTTCAACACAATTTTAGTAATTTATTGACTGATTCGCACAGCATTTTGTCTATTTTCCACGTAAAACTGTTTTTAAATTTCATTTCTTAACGTGTGTTTCCGTGAGAGTTCCATTGGAATGACGTTGAATGTCAATTTGTATAAGTCGACGTCTTTTCGGTATTCGTACACTTTCATTTCTTCAATTTCATAGTTCGGATCACACTTTTCACGTGATATACGAACGATTCCATCGCAATGAGCGCGGAGAAGACGTTCGCCACGGTCGTTCTCATAGTAGACCTAAAAAACGATAAAAATTGAAACAAACGGAGAACTTTTTGAAGGAATAAGCTGAATAATAATATTTTTTTTATTCTTTTTTTAAATTGCAAATAACAAACGAGTGAATTTTGTTTCTAACAATTCAAAGCAGAAATTGAAAAAGAATAAGGAAGAGATGTGTTTTTGAATAGTATTAACAAAAAAAAAAGAACAAACAAATGCTTTTTTAGAATTTCTTAAAGACTTAGTGAATTTTAAAAATAATAATAATGGAAATTTAAAAAAACATTAAAAGACGAATGCTTTAAGATGGTAACTGTATTTGCAAAAAAACTCCAAATAATATTTTTTAGGGTTTTTCCAATTTTTAAAAATTACTATTTCCATATTTATTAATTTAAAAGTTCAGGAAACTCACATTTAATCCAGGATGATAATTCATTCTGAACTGATTCACCAGCAAATCGTCTTTTCTCACAATTTCTCCGTCTTTTCTGTAAATTCCACGGTACGGAAGATTTCTTGGTGGACGGAGAAGACCGCGTATCTGTTGAAAACTGCTTTTGAACGCTTTGAGATTCATCTGAAATGTTTAAAGTTGCATCATTTAAATGTTTTGAATTATTTAAAATTCATTACTTTAATAAACATTTTTAAATAATGTCAACGTGACATTTCTTGAGACATTTCATAAAAGTCAAGAAAATTATTTGAAAACTAAACATTTTTCTGCAATTTAAAAAAAGCTGAAAATGGTGAAGATAATTCAATAAATTTACGGAATTTCTGGATACGGTTGGAATAAGAAAATATAGTTTAGTACGCAAGTACGCAGCGTGTACTGCCGGTCGTAACCAGATAGCCTGCACATCTAAGTGTCATTCCTCGCGCCAATTTCGTATGTATGTCTTTTTTTCTGTGTTTTTTTATCGAGATACAATTTTTTTTATTTTAATAAAAAACTCTGCAAAAGAATTGAAAATTTCAGTTAAACAAAGTGAGTTTTCACAGCAAACTCGGTTTTGACTCGTCTTGACTCGTCTTGACTTTTTCCACGGAGCCAACAATGAATTGCTGGGTCATACTAATATAAAAATTGTTATTTTTTGATATCAAAGAATATTCCATACTCCACTTTCGAATTTGTACATTCATCCACAAATACGTTTTTCAGCTAGAAGCATTTGATTTCGTTATGAAATTGCGGTGCTGCGACAGTTTTGAGTGGGATATGGTACAACCAATTTCGTCAGATAATTTTTTAACTGTTGAAACACCGCTTCTATCCTATTAATTTGACTTGTTTACATTTCACTGGTAGAAAGCTGGATTGTGATCGTTTCTTTTAATTTTCAACTTTAGTTTTCAGCTTTTTTTTTTCAATTTTCAGCTAAAAAAATGGGAAAGCGAAAGTCGAAGAGAAAGGCGCCAACCAAACAGAAAGCTGTTGTTCCACTCGACACTCAATTCAACTGTCCGTTTTGCAATCACGAACGTGTTTGTGAAGTCAAAATGTAAGTTTCGGAAATGTTTTTTTTTTATTAAGAGCGAGTCTTACCTGGAGGTTTTTTAATATCGCGGAAAATTTATGAACGTTTAAGGGATAAAAAAGAACTCATTGTTTTTAATGCCTTTCATTCACCGGGAAAGCGAGCAAAACACTTCCCCAATTTATAATAGTCATTAAATTTGTTGAAATCCCTACCATTTCGTTGAAACCCCACAAAATAAAACATTTTCCAAGTATATTTGGGCATTTAATTCGGGGGGTACAACGGGGTACAAACGATTCGGGGGTACCAAGTTCATGATTCGGGGACGCTTCTTCTGTCTTTTTGCAGTTCGTGGTACTTCTGGAGACAAAGAATTGGGATCTGAACAATGACTCAAAAACAGATTTACTGACATGAGCTTGGTACCCCCGAATCATTGTACCCCCCCCCCCCCCCCGAATTAAATGCCGTATATTTGTTGTTGTTATTTCTTTGTTCTCAGGGATCGTGAGAAAAACGTTGGCTACATTTCTTGCCGTGTATGCTCCGAAGACTTCCAAACCAATATCAACTACCTCTCCGAGCCAATTGATGTCTATTCCGACTGGGTGGATGCTTGTGAACAGGCAAACAACGCTTAGAATCTGTAATATTTTATGTTTTTTCTTTCGTAAATTCCCCCCACTGTGTTGATCTCAGATTATCTCAGTGATTTTTCTATGTTTTTGTTTTAAAAATCAGAAAGTCCTGATTTTTCCTTTTTCCTTAATGGATCATCAGCGTATGTCTTGAAAACTGGTAATTTTTCTGCTTTCCTCAAAAATTTACAGCTTTTTTACTCATTTTTAATTTTTAGGGCGAAAAGTTATTTAAAAAGATGTCTAATTTTAAACTTTCAAATTTCAAGTTTACCCATTCACGCTCCCCAGTGCCCAAAACGAGAAAATAGGCTTGAAAAAATGATTACGGCTTGCCAAGAATTAGAAAAATGTTGCCGGAAGCCGTTTTTATAATTTTGGAAGCCGAATTAGGCACTCCTCTTTTCTTCAATGTTAGGGAAACATATACCGCGCCCACTTATTCGTGTATGATTTAGAGCGTTGTCTTGTAAACTTTAAGACTCCGTCCTGAAATCTACAGAAATCTCTTCTATGCTTGTAAATAACCATCAATTCATCATCGTTTCTTAAATACATTTTTTCTCGTGTTATTTTTGATTTCTGTTTAGGTATACAGCTTGCATATATTGTATATGAAATTTGGACGATGATTTACTTCTAGATTTTAATAACATTTGAAATTTTAAACAAAAGGTCCAAGTTTCTTGTCTGGGAAAGTTTCAGGTTGATAACTTTTCCTATCAATTATTATACACCATAATGTATATGATATCTATGATCAGGAGCATCGAGAACGTATGAAAATTTCAACATGACGATTGCTCAAAACTGAAAACAAGTGTTGGAGTATGAGACATTAAGACATGACAGAGACAAAAACATAGTGTCAAATATATACAATTCTTTATTCCTCTTTTCCTAAAATGTTTGCTGACTAGAGTGCAAAAGTGACTATGAAATCTAAAATTTAGACAATCTGACAAGAAAAAAAATAAAAGCTTCAAAAACGATATTAGAAGCACGGCTAATCTTCCATGGAATTGAGCTGCGCACATGCCTCAATGAAACTTCCAACGGACCATGCCTGTGCATCACAGCTCTGTCTGCAGTGATCACCATTCGCATTTGTCAATTCTGGAAGAGATCTCCATGGGGAATCCATTATGTGCTTATAGGCAGTTCCGAGGCGTTTTTGAACCTGGTGTATGGCATAAGCTTTTTCGGCACCTCCAAGGATTTCACCGATTTTGAGACGGGCCTGAAAGAAGCATGTTACGATTTAGAAAATTCGGCGAATTCTTCAAACGACCCCGATTGATCAAAGAAAACGGATAGAATATTACAGTGATTACATTGCGGTGGTTCAAACGCGCTCTAGCAAAAAAAAAGAATGATCCCGCCACGATAGTGACGATTAACGATTGTGCTTTTTTATTACTGAATTTATCAGAATTTCAGCCCTCCCATCATTTAGTATCGATTTTTATAGTATATATGCACGCATTTATCAGAGAAATTGATTTAAATGCGTAAATTTGCAATAATTAGCTTTAATTAATAACCTTTCCATGAAAAATAGTGACGAGATTTTATAACTGGAGCAGGTTTGAATCAGTGTTCCTACACTTTGACCTCAATAATATCGAAAATAATTTTCGTGGTCATTAATTAGAACGTTTCACTAGGCCTCACCTCATTTTCAGGAATTTTAAAACCAAATTCAGAAATATTTTATAGTTAGAGAAGAACAAATCCGAGGTAATTGGCGGCCAAATTTTGTGTTCTATTATGAATTGATCTTTAATTAATTAATTCCACAGTTTAAATTATAAAAAATACATTTATAGATAAAGATAAAAGAAGTAATCTCCAAGTTAATTTCTATATCACTATTATCATGGATAGAATATCTAGGTTTTTCTTCCTAGGTCACGTTTAGAAAGAAATAAAAACAGCTTACCTGAAGATAATATCCAGCAACAAAAACCCACTCAGGTCCTTGATGATAATTCCAGCCTTTAGCAGTTTTCTTATCGGTACCATCATCGTCATTATTATAGTATCCGTTGTATCCCCAATCGGTTGGATCCAATGTTTTAATACCCAACGGTCCCAGTAGAACTTCAGCCGAATTCAATGCTTTCCATGCTTTTGTCGGATTTATTAAATCTGGTGAAACGGCCAACGCGATTCCAAAATTGGGGCGGAGTTGATAATCAGTGAAACCTAGGGACGACCCAACAGAATCTTTCAAGATTTCATGACGATTGACGAATTCTGAAAAAAATCTGGGAAATTATAGATTTTTACAAATGTCAGGAATTTTTACATTTAGCACTATTTTTCTGATTAAGAATTTAAATAGAAATGGATTCAAATCAAACTTCTTTTTTTTTTGAGAAGTGATACATCTTATTCGGATATTATTTTGGTTCTAATGGGGTTATTCATGAAAAGCATTTTAACGCAAAAAAAATGCAATCGTGAATAATATTCGTGCTTTTCATGAATAACCCCATAAGGAATAAACTGAATTGAAATGCGATATTTCAAAATAAGCTCTATTGCAAATTTCAAAAACTAAAAAAATATAACCAGCTTTCAATCAAAGAGTGAACCTGAAATCGCGCACTACCACAGGTTCGAACACCCTCAGTTTTAATTTGTCTTCTCATAGTCTCAACGAAGCGTATTTATTTACAACCTCAAAAACTCCTTCCGTACCTGAACGATCGTCCTCTTTAACAAAGAACTCGTTCTCAAAGTTCTCCTTTATCCTCGCAGCCCAATATTCCCACGTCCATTCCTCATTGACTCCGCCTCTTTCGATCCACCCATTCCCTTTCCAATCTTGTAGAGACTTCAATACTCTGAACGCCAGTCCCTGTAGTTCAACGGCGGCGCCATCTCTTGGGGTAGCTGGTTCTCCTTTGTTTCCTGCTTTCTCGCTGCTTCCCATCTTATCCATCCATGTCCCACAATTCCAACGGTTTCCGCCGTATATGAATCCCGTATCACGGGAAACGCCAGCAGTGACCTGTAAATTTTTTATGAGAAGATGCCCTTATTTGAACTGTTTTCAACTGAAGGACAACTGTTTTGAACTTGCCTAAATAGACAAACCCTTTTGAAACACGGTACAAATACAATAGCTCTAATACATACAGATTTCGTCTGTGCACTCCTCATTGCTCATTCTGTTACAGCGGGGAATAGGCTGAATCGCTTACTAGAACACGCTAAACTCGGATTCTTTTTATCACTGACTACCGTTCTTCTAAACATTCGAAACATACTATCCGCGCGAGTGACAGTAACGGTCTTGCAATTTCGAGTGTGCGAAATGAAATAGTTGCCACCTGCACATCTGCACACCTCTAATTCAGGTTGTCTTTGAAACATTTTAAAACTGTTTTTTCTCAATAGGCCGAATAATTTATTCGTAACCCATTTTTTCGTCCATTTCTGCAAATGCTTCCTCATAATTACTGATTGGGTTTTTCAGTAATGAGCCTTTACGCTGCTAAATAGATCAACAGATTGATTCCTTTGAACTTGATAATTTCGTCACAACGAGGAGAGCATAGGTGACAAAGAGGTGCACTGTCTCATGCTGGTCGGAGGTAGAGTGGAATACTCTCTGTGGCCTGACAGCCTTAACTGTTTCTTAGCAAGCAATATTAGGGAATCCGAGACACCAAATATGCTCATAACAGCAGCACCTTTAGCCTCAATCCTCCGCACCCGGTCTCAGTTTCTGATACGGAAGATTCAGAAGAATGTCGGAGAGGCAAAGAAATCACGGAGAATCCCTCGTCTGTCAAAAAGCACAGAAAAAAAAAACAAACCGATTTTAGGATTCCACGTTCAATTGCAGGTCAGTCACCAATGACGTTCGACTTGCATAACTGCTTAAAGGAACAAGAAGGGCAAAGTACGACATAATCGGACATTCGGTAATAAAAATAGTAGTTGAAGTAAACTCAACAAATAGAAACAGAGACGGGATATTCTTAGGTAAACAGCACCCTGCGTTCGTGTCAGAAGAAGTCGGTTTCTTCACCAATTGCACCCTCATTCCAAGAGTCACAGAGATCAAGTTTATAGATCAAAAATTAAGATGCCTAGTCTTCACAGTAGAGGCACGCTCGAGCGGAATCATATTTCAAGAGGAAGCTCTGATCCAGAAGAAGTCGCTGACTTTTACGATGATCGAGACTAAAAAAGACCTGTCGGACGACCCCCCAATGACATGGCCCGACTGATTACGAAAGAAAGCCTCAATATATCGAGGAAATCGACAAATTACTTCATGGAAAACCATCGCCCAAGATCGCAAGGCATGGCTAGCGGTGATTTGCGCCCACGCAGGCGAATGACGGATCGACTAAGTAACTAACTAAGTGAGTAAGTTTGTCGTAACAAAACAAATTGGTCATAGGCGTTGGTCAATGGTACCCCGAAAAGAGAGCGTAGAACTATTCGCTAACATCCGGCGCTATCGGCATTAAACTGGTTTTTCACATATGATACACGGATATCCAGATTGCTATATCAACAAAATTTTGACTTTTTATATTATTATTAAGACAGTTTTATAGATTTTGAGTGTATCCCACGTTTTTTTTGAGTTATTAAAAAAAACGTCCTGGACGGAAAAAGGGACACACAGATAGAACTATGCGCATAATAAAAAGTAGATTTTTTTTTGGGGGGGGGCCTGAGAAATGTGTTAGAAACACCCCAGCAATCGCCCACACGCATATCTGAAGTTTTTTAAAATTAAAAATAAGCAAAAACCATCATACCTGGAATCCCTGATCTCTCATTTGTTCATCAATCTGTGGCCCAGCATTTCTCTCTCTGAAATCGATTCCAGCAAAATGTTTATCCAACGCCTCGTAAATCGTCTCGATCAGTTTTTGCTCAATTTCCCCTTCCCCATAGACGCTGTCATCATTTGGGTAGATGCGTCTCACAGGAACCTCTAATATGCTCCGCCCCTCTGGAGCTAATTCGACGTATTTTACAATAGAAACGAGCCAAAACCAAGTGGCATCTCGGCAGTTGTAACGCGCACCTATACCCTCGGCCAATAGATTTGGGATCAAGCCATGGCGCAAAGCTCCGGCAAAAGATACAATAATTTGCCGGGCTTCTTTGAATCGTCCAGTTGATAAAAGGCATCCAGGTAGGGCAATGAACGTGTCTCTTCCCCAGTTTCTCCAAATTCCAACGGCGAAATGAGAAAGTCCCGCGGCAAGACTAGACGGGTAGGAATCTTCCAATTCGAGAGCAGTGGGAATCGGGGCGAGTCCCGCACCGGGTATGTATCCAATAAAGGAAAGGGTGGAAATGGCCAGGTGGCGAACTAGAGCTGAGGATGAGGCAATTTCCCTGTAAGAATTATAGCATGACGAGATATTTCACGATGTTGCGTAAAACACTGAACCCAACCCATACTTACGGAGTCATTCTTTTTAATGCCTCGTTTCGAATTCTTCCATAAATGAAAGAGATGAGCAATTCGAAATAGCACGGTCTCAAATAGTACGGTACTTGCTCCAAAGGCTTCAGAAGACCATCAATGACATCAGCGACTTCCACGAGTTTTTCAAACTTCTTCAATCTTTGGACAATGTAATTGCATAGCCATGTTCCATCTCTTAAATTCTGGCAAAGTGGACTGCCCAAATCATTGTTCACCCGGATTTTATCAAGCACCGGGATTAGTCCTTGTAAACCGCAGTAGACAAATTTCCCAAAATTCGGAATCTCATACCCGCCTTGTTGAATAGTCGCATAATCTTCCGATTCACAATGGAATAAAATATTTGGAAATTGTTGATAGGTTATTGATGAGAGAGCGTATTCGAGCTGGGATTCGGTGGACGCTTAAATAACAGATTTTTGATATTAAATGCGAACTTTTCGTGAGATGCTGGTTGGGAATATTTTTTTCGCGTCTATGTCATGAATGTTGTGTTCTGAGTTGCTTATGGTAACTACAGCGGGAGGAATGCCACGAAGAGTTCAAAATATAAAAAAATCGCCTACAAATTATAGAATGGCGCCCATGAATTTCATGTTAAAAGTTTGACAAATTTTCAGAATTTGTTTGTACCTATTTGTTTATAAGCAGTCACGATCTATTGAGAATTTACTTCTGGATTTTCCCTAAAGCGCAGTGAGAATTCGTAAATGTTTCAAAACATACAAATTGTTCTATAAATAGCATCGAAAGCCTGTGTCGCTTCATCCGATGGTCTGATTTTAAAACCGATAACAGATCCAGAAGGGAAATTGGTTAATTCAATGTATCCAGTAAGTCCTCCGTGAATTTTGAACATGGTTCCCTCATCGAAATTTACATTCTCTTTAATTTCCATTCTAAAGTTCTTCAATCCAATTAGAGTTTCTACGTTTTCTGGATCCCATTCCTCTTTAATCTTGTTTACTTTCATTTCAAAAAGAACATTTTCCAATGTTCCACCGATCGGAATATGCTTCAGACCGCCTGGCCATTCGACATAATTGTTATTAAAGGCGGTATGTGAGACGACTACTACAGTCTCGTGGCTACGTGGATTGTGTCGAGTGATCCCGACGATATCCGAGTTCATCTGGTCAACAAAAACTTGAGAATAGCCATTATTGGCGAGCCACGAGTGAAGATTGTTCAGGATTTTCCGGCCCGCAATGATTCCTTGATTAGCGGAAACTTCTGTTGGCCAAGAGGCGTATGGACGTGTTTCGTGAACGACGTGGATCTGAAAAAAAAGCACACATAGATTTTTTGGAAAAATGGTCTACTGAGTAAAAATCTCTAAAATCTAACCATATCTTGTTTAAAAATTTTTTTTTAATTTCTGTAGATTGGATTGCAGGGAGACACCAATTTCGCTACAATGTGCAGATTTTATATATTTTCTCTGGAAGAAAATAGACTCAAATCGAAAAATAATTAAGAGTTAGGAAATGTCCCGAATCAGAATCAGTGAAATTGATATTTTTAAAAGATTCTTAGATGAATTTTATGCTTTCCATTACCGTAGCCCAAAAAAATAAGAAAATACATTGAGTCGGGTACAAAGCATCATACTTGATAATATTTCGAAAAATTAACTAGAAACACAATCACAGAGATGCGCGAGTATCCTAAATCACAGCAGAAACTGTGACTAATTTGAATCCCTCTAGCATTTGCAGAAGATCGACCAGTATTCTTCTTTAAACAGGGATAAAACGCATCAAAATATGTGCAGAATAACCAGCATGGTTACCGGTTTTTACTTTACAAATTTTAATAACAGGGAGGGCTATGGACGTAAGATGTTGAAGATTTAGCTATGGCTTAGCTGTTTAGGATTAAATTAGAGAAATTGGCTTCATCGACAATTTTTTCGACGCGTCGTAACAACCGTATTCCCGATTATCACAATTAGCGGAGAAGAGCGCGGTAAACCCGTCTTTTATTTCAATCAAGCTGGCTCTGGGTTTTCTGAGAAGAAATGTTTTTTTAATTTACAGTTTAAAAATTAGTATTATCCTTTCGTCGCTAAGTTCCTGCATTACGTCATGCTCTATAACCTCGCGGGGAAATGAAAAAATAACGAAATATCTCAAAATTAGTGTTTCGTTTATGCAGCTGACGATATTATCAGTTTATAATGTTTCTCAAATTTCAAAATTCCGAAACCACGTGTAAAATAAGACGCTTTGTGATTGACTGTCAGTATTTGAGCAATAGTAAGAATGTCATCAGGACATAAAATTTCAATTTACGTGATCTCTAATCATCTCATCATATCCTCGATTACTGCCGACTGCACACGAGGCCATGGTGAGCATGGCGGCTGTAGGAAGAATATCAAATGGACTTCTTGTATGGATTGGAGACGGATTATCATGGGATTGGTCCAGGAACAGGCCATGTGCAACCGAGTTTGGAGCGAGGCGGACAGATTTTTGTTTGAAAGCGCCGACACAGTCGCCACCGTACCTGGAAATTAAACTTCGGATCTGAATGTTGGTGTTTTGTGGAAAACTCTGATCAAAATTAGCATCGGCGCAAAATTATGTGAATCTATTAGAATATCTGGCTAGAATTTGGACAATTGCAGAATCGGAGATTTCAGAAAATTTCATCTGAAATCAACCAGACTCATTTATTTCATACGGAATCATATATTTTTATAGGTTTTAAAGTCATTCTGTATCAGAATAACATAAGAATCCGTTTTTTGAACTTCCACGAAAAATAACTTTCAAAAGTGCTTCAGAGTCGTGGTGCTTTTCGCCGTGAGAATGACTTTGGCGTTTTCGGCATGCTAGGTATTGTGGAAATAGAAGAGTTTTTTGTTTCAGCAGTATTTCCTTGTAAAATAGAATTTTTTCAAGAATAAAATTTAATTTTTTCTCACTGTTCGCATTTTTGGAGCTAGTTAAAAGGAGTTAAAAGCCCATTTTTTTTGACAAACCTATAGACCAGTCTTCCTTGCTCATGGCTATCATGCGCTGATTGTGCTTCTCGGATCAATGACGAAATTCCCAACCGATTGACAAACACGTTGTCAGCATATTCGCTTCCGGTGAAGAGTTCAGCGAATACATAAATATCCGGACGAATTTCTCTGGCCACCTTTAAAAGTTTTTCTGCCACGTGGATCGGCGTTCCATGAGCATTGTCGATGCGGAGACCGTGAAAAATACGGGCAGCCTGCCGAGTGTACGTTTTCATGTAATTCCACAGGAACGGACTGTCTTCCTCTTTTTCGCCGTAGTTCAGCTTTACAGAATCGCCCCAACAAACAAGCTCACGGCGAAGATAAACCTGGAAATGAGACACTGCTTTTCTTGTAAAGACTTGTTTATTCAGTTTCAATAAAATTTTAGAAATCTTCAATTTTAGAACATTAAATCAAAACGTTGATAGCTTAAAACCAGGATATGGAGGATCTACACACTATTTTATAATTGAGAGGGTTCAAGCGGACACTTATTTTTCTTGTGGAAATTTAAGTTTTCAAAACTTTTGTAATACTGTGCGAGCATTTTCAGTGATATATACCAAGTTTGGTCGTTTTCAGAAAATTTTCCAAAAAAACTTTGCACATTTGGCATCGATACTTAAGCATGAGGCTAGTAAAACTGCCCCCCCCCCCCGAATAGTTGGGCAGTTTTCCAGTGTTTTAAGTACAAAAAATTGACTACATGAAAATGGAGAATCTGGTTAGCAGCAAAATAATATTTTCATGACGATTCTCAATTGTTGTTGTAAACCTCCAGAAACTATTTTTCAATCTCACCTGCGAATTCTTGAGCGCAAAATTCCTCATAGGATCACTGCTCATTACCCATCCGTTGAACGCCATTAAATATTTCGATTTTTCCGGATCAAACGCTAATTGTTCTTCAGATTTCCACCCCAAATCCGGTTCCAAATGTAGAAAATAGTCGGTCGTAAGAGGATTTTCAGGTGAGACCAATCCTTTTTTAGGTCCATGATCCGCAATTCTTTCATAAGTAACTCCGCCCATTACCGCTCTTAGCCCCGCCAAGATAATTTCCCAAGACTCACGGGCTGCTTCGAGATTCTTCTTATTGAGGGCTTCCTCGAAACTACGCACACATTTTTTGATGCGTTCGTCCTCTGAAAATGAGCCAAGGATTTCTAGTTTATCTCACTTCGAAAATATTAAACGCGTTCCAAATTTGTACAAAAGAGGCATTTTTTTAAATGGGTACATTTTCAATTATTTAAGCGACTAAAAATAAGGAAGTAATTTATTTGCATTTTTCTCAACATTACAAAACCTCTCGTAGAAATGTTCTACGAGGATGTTATGGTTTCCCGTATAAGTTGAATAATTACGTGCTACGTGACCCCATAAGAGTCACGCACCAATTAACGTGTTACTATTTCCCTATATAAAAAGCGCGATTTCCCTCTATCGTGTCTTTCTGGTCATTTTGGTCATTTTGGTCTTTTCGTCTTCTTGGATAACAAAGAAAAAGAGATGATCGTGTGCTCAACCACAACAGAGGAGAACTATATTTTTTGAAAGAACTCGCTTTCTTTTTCGTAAAATATAGAAATTCACAGCTTTAAATGTCAAAACTCACCTGAGTTAGCATCGTCTCTTTGCCTATTAAAAATTCTAGCAGATCTTTCGAAATCCACCGTATTTCCGAATCTTCTGTATTCTGGATCCTGAATAATTTCCACGTTTTCACCGTCTAATGGATTATCTGTAGGACCACCCGCTTGCTTGATGAAAGCTTCGAATAGGTTTACCATTGCCTGAAAATTAAAGAATGAGGTTAAATGTTTATAGCTTTCTGATATTTTTCAACTGTCTTTAAGAGCAAATATAAATGTTCTTGAATTTTTACCCGTTATGCGCGTTTCTTCTCAGCAATGTTTTTTTTTAGTTACCAGAACCTCATATTTTTACGGATCAATCACCTGATTCATCGAAATTTTACTCACTAGTTTTTAGCTCTGGATAAATTCAATACAAAAGGTGAGTTGTGATTGCGTTTTTAGAGAATTCATGTTGCGTATCAAAATAAAATAAAATAAAACTTTGATTTTAAACAAATGTAATCATAGCGGGAATCGTTAACTACGGTCGTTAACTATGCAATAACATAATGTTCCAATAGAAAACGTTTCTGTTCAGATAGATTTTTCCACAAAATGTAATTATTTTTTTTAAATGTACTCTCTTATCTCACCTTTAAATCCACCTGATAAAACTCGTGTAACTCCGCCTTGGGCAGTACTTCCGCTCTTAATAAATACTCAATCGCGTTAACATGGTGAATATTATCAACAACGGGGGGCACCCCTCTATCCGTCCATAGTCCCTCTCCAATTTGTCTTCCGAATTCATGATACACTCGGTCGATAACGTACGCTGGGCGAAGATGTGGTGAATTCAGGCAGTTATAAGAGGATTCCGGATGTTCCTGAAGCCACTTGGCATTTTTGGCAGCGTGGTTCCAGACGACATCCTGGACTGTCAAAACACCCCACGAGGATTCCAGATTCTGAAAATAGTAAATTTTTAAGACACTAACAGCGCCAGTCAAGAGTGCTTCCAATACATAATCGTCCTGTTGAAAAACGGATTTAACTTTTTTAAGAAGAACACTGTGATATGCGCGCAAAGAAGCAATTAAAAATTAGTACAGGAAAGCAAGAAGATTTTGCGCGTCAATTACAGTGCGAAGCACTGTATTTTAAATGGAATCCTATCCGTCGAATGCGTAAAAATGCAGAAATACAGAATGTACTATTTATTATTTTATTATAAAACTACTTTCAGAATTTGCACAAATTGTTTTTTTGAAAAAATGGGTTTTAAAAAGCTTACCCTAACCAACGCTCCAACATCATTAAACTTCTTATTTTCGCCTAATGTTCTGTTAAGTGCGTGATGATCGCTAATCGAATAACTTGAATTTGAAACTCCTAATTCATGAATCGGTGTCAGATGAATCATGTTATATCCCGAGTAGTGAGCCACTTTTAAGCGATTTTTCCATTCCGGTAAGCGACCAAGAAGCTTTGTAAGATAGGTTTGGCACGCAATACCATCAAGTGGCAGTGGCTTCCCGTTGATTTTCAGCTCGGGCATCACTAGAAAATAGCCGGACCCGAGATCCTCGTTTTTTTCTGTCGGGGGTCCTTTAAACCAGTATTTGAAGGAGCCTGCGACTTGGCACTTGACCTGACAGTAGACCGAAAGGTGATCTCTTCCTTCTGACCATTTCAGTGGAGTTGTTGGATCAATTGTGGTATAAACAAACACGTGTTTTCCAAGAAGAGAGGAGCCACGCTTGAAACGAACGATCCAGTCTACAAGAAAAAGTAGAATTTCAAATAACGGCCAAAATTGATTGATATAGAAAATAGCACATTATTTCAGTGAAGCGCATTTGTATTTTGAATTAAAATTCCAAGCATCTTTTTAGAAATGTTTTATTATTATGCCTAGATTTTATACTTTGCGTTAACATGTTTTCAGAAAAAGAAATTTCCAGCATTCTGGACTTTGAAAGCTAAATGAAAATGCACTCTACCGAATAACGAGCACTATTTTATCCGCATTCGTTGTTAAAATGTATCGTTCTCAAGATATTAATTTTTATGTAGAGAATTTGCTTGCAACTTCTGTTTTTAAACGTACTTTTCTCGACTTTTCTAATCACACTTTCCAAATGCTCTCCCTCCTCGAGTACAATAATTCTAACTTCAGCACCATCTTGTCCCATTGAAAAAGCGGCGGAAAATTGAATTTAGAATGAGGAACCGTCCTGA
The DNA here is from genome assembly GCA_003052745.1 of Caenorhabditis inopinata. Taxonomy (NCBI): domain Eukaryota; kingdom Metazoa; phylum Nematoda; class Chromadorea; order Rhabditida; family Rhabditidae; genus Caenorhabditis; species Caenorhabditis inopinata. The sequence goes on along the minus strand of AP018152.1, from coordinate 9,324,722 downwards.
AAGAAATTTTCATAAAGATCTCGAATTTTGCGAGATAATGCAAATTGTAATAAAGCCCGCAAAATATGTTCAATCTAAGAGGTGATCCAAATATTTTTGTACATTTTATAATTTTCAGCAGTTTCAGAACTTGAATAAATTCTTTCGACTTTTGGTTTAAAAAAAATAATTTTTTTAAAGTCGAGATAATGTTTTGGATCTTTGGATCTCTGGCCAATAGGTGTTGGGGGAAAAGATTAGACATGTCATATGCAAGTTGCATTCTAATGGCTGGAAAGGAAAGAAATAACTAAGAACAAAAAATCACAATTCTTGTTTGGTCTCGGGATTTCATCTTACTGTAGTGGTCATAGTTTTTTTTTTGAACAACGCATATTTTTCGTTCCTGAATAGTCCCAGAAGACAAAATTACACTTGGAAATTGATCTTGTATCACCTACTAATAAAGTATAAAGATTTTAGGCTAAGCAATTTTTAACAATTTAACAAATTTGCATCTTCCTTTACGATTTTCATGAATAAGCCCAGAATACGTGCCAAAAACTTTAAATACATTCAGAAAAACCAAAAATGTTTTAATTACGTGCGCATTTTATCACTGAAAATGTACTGTTTACAAAGCAGTTGCAGAGAAAACAATTAAAAAGTAGCAAATCGAATAGTGCGCCACGGAAATAAAGTGACGATAAGAGATACTGACTGCTTTTTTTCAATTTTTATGGGGGTATTCGCAAAAACGGCTAAGACGAAAAAGGTAACTCTGTAAACATCTTGAAAATATTATCGGTTCGCGAGTACGCAAGAAACCGCTTAGAGATGGGGTTTGGGTCTCGTTAGGAAATTGGCGTGTTAAAACGCGCCAATTTAAAAATTGAAAGAAAGCGCACACACTGCGTTTGTTTTTCTTTTCGAAAATTGAAATCGAATATTGGAATTTTTGAGAAACAACAATTGTTTATTCTTTACTACATTGAACACAGAAACGCATGGCTTTTAGTTCCACATTCTTTCTATAAATTCTCCAGTTTTACATTTTGGCGCAGATGACACATAATTCAACAGTTAAACATATAAATTACAAATTATTTATAGACTTTTCCAATTTTTCAAATAAAAAAAGTATATTCACTGACTGACGTGAAGAGTATATTTAACATTGTTTTTAACTGAAGACGTTCGTTTCGTCGAAGAGAAGATTTTCTGAAAGAGAAGATGATTTAAAAAAAGAGAAAAAGGAGAAGATTCAGTTACCTTCGATGACTTTCTCTCCAGAATCCTCTCTCGATCCTTCCCCGGATGGTTGACCAGCTGATTCTCCAGATTCTAAAACGTCCGGATCATTCAGCGACCTCGCGTGTCTAACCATAAAAAACCTCTTCTCACGAAAAACCTGAAAATTAATATTTATAAATTTTATTTGACAGGTATTCCTTACCATAAACTTCATCACTTCTGTTGAAACAATTAGCTGCAAGTGAAAAGATACTAATTTGAAGAATATAAACTTCTAATATTGAAAAAAAAACATTTAAATTCCGGTAAATAATACTTTATTCAGTTTAATAAGCAGTTTAAGAAAATTGACAATAAAAATTAATTTAAAAAAAAAACATGATTTTCGAAGCAAAATATAAATAGAAAAAAATTCCAATATTCGATTTCAATTTTCGAAAAGAAAAACAAACGCAGTGTGCGCTTTCTTTCAATTTTTAAATTGGCGCGTTTTAACGCGCCAATTTCCTAACGAGACCCAAACCCCATCTCTGAGCGGTTTCTTGCGTACTCGCGAACCGATAATAGGTCAACCGATATCGAAAATTAAAGTTAACATTTTATATTTGATTTTTTGAGTGCATTTAAAGTTTCATGCCTGTTGGGCTATTTTGAAAATGTTTACAGGCTTTCCCTCATTAACCGTTTTCGGGAATAATTAAAAGAAGAACTGCTTTTCAAACGTCGTTCGCAGCAATATGAAGGTGGTGCTCCTCCGCCCCAAAAGCACGCAAAGTCATTATTGATAAAGGCTAACAATTTGACAAAGACCACATTTAATCGAAACAAGAAAAAAGCTTAAACTAAATATCCCTCAAGGACTATCCGCGAAACCTATGAAAAACGCCAGATGTTAGAGTATACTTTTGCAAGGAAAAAGTGTAGTAAGATCGAATGATTCGCTCACCAGATAAACAACTAATGATAAAAGATAAGAGTTTTATTAGTTTTAATGAGAAAATACGTGAAAACAGAGAATAAACTGATGTTTCCAGATCAAAAATCGGAAATTGAAGCCTTTTACGATAGCAATTTATGTCTTATTGATTGTTTGCGCTCTATAATTTTTGATGATCAGACTTGAAGATCTAATTGACGATGTGAACGTGCTCTAACGAGAATTTTTGAAAAAATGATTACAGGATTTTAAAATAGCGTCACGAGCTCTAAATATATGCTATTTATTACAAAATAAAAAATTACTGCCATCCTACATTTTCAGCTGAATATGGCGAACTTCTATATACTTGTGACTCATAGCCCTATTCCTATCGTTATCATTGTTATCAATGTCATTTTTTGTGTACTTTTCTAATCAAGACGATCGCTCAGAAAAGATCAAAAATAGTTGAGAAAATGACTTCGAATTACGTAATTAACGTTGACTGCAAATGGTTTGCTTTTTACGTGCCCTACTACAACAATAAATACTGTATACATTATAAGAGTGCACATGCGCTCCAATTCGTTGCCAAAATGGTACATTTTTCGCACCAATAATTTTGGTGATACGTCAATTCTGAACTGTGTCGTATCTGAGCAATACCACGAATCTGAACATGACCAATTTTTAATTGTGCTAAATCTGAGCAACACCATGTCTGAACAGACCCTGATTTTTCTTTTGTATAGAGTACATAAAAGGTTGCAAACTTGCTTATAGGAAATCGTGGATCTTTGCAGAAAGTGAGAAATGGTCCGAAATGCGAAATTATGATCTAATCAAAACAGTTATCAGAGGACATTTGCAGTCGCCGGAATTTTAGGGAAAATGTTTGGAAATATTTTGTAAAAACATTTTTTTTAAATATTAGTCTATTTGGAGTAAAAGCTCATATTATTGCAACCCTCCCAAAATTTAAGAGAACCTTTAATATTTTCTAGTTAATAAGTTATACTTACCCTTATCCTGCTTCGAAGAATTTCTATTAAATTTTCCAAAAAGTAAATTTATAACGAAAATAACTGTTTTGAAAATCGCAATGTTTACTGGATTTCCCAGATGCGGTAAACTTATTTTCTGAATTTTTTGAGTAGATTTCGAACATTTTAAATTAGTCTTTGTGTTTCAAATGCTTTAGAGAATTAAAAAATAGCTTCATGTTCGCGTAAAAGAGAGCAGCTGGGCTTGTGAGCAACGTGACTTTTTTCATCTTCCCTACCGAATTCTCGCTCTCCCCCATTTTCGTTAAAAAAAAGCGAAGTGCGTCAATTGTTACGTTTTCTGGTCTGCATTAAGACGGGAGAGTGTTTGCAGGAAATAAAATTTTGAACCTGCTCTCAATAGTTTGTTGAGAATTTTCATCGATTTTTCAATCAAATCATTAAATATCTCTTGAACAATTAATAAAAATACTGCTTTTATCCGATGATTGACGCGATTTCAGACATTTTTTCATCTATGTTAACATTGCTTCCTTTTAAAATTGCTTTCATATTTCGCGTTTTTCATTCTCCGTTCGACTAGCTTCCTGAAAAGAAGACATTTAATATTTCAGAAAATATAAGGAAGCTGATGATTTTGAGGAAAACGGAAAAATGACTGCAGTATCAAATATGGTTGGTTTATAAACTAAAATCACAAAATTCCAACTCCATGCAATTTTATAATTTAATCTAGAATAACATTAGTGCGTGGTTGACAAGGGAAAAAAGCTGTAGAAAAAATTAATTATTTTGCTATGTCCGACCACTCAAGTGAATGATAAAATAAATTTTCTGTTTCGCCATAAAGCATCAGACCGACAGCTTTTGATTGAAAACTTCGAAATTTTATAAACTACATTTCTAAAAATAGGTATTTAATTACGAAAATAATTTTCTTCTTCGAAAAGTTACTGAAAAACTCCTCTTTCAAACAGTTTCCTTTCGTTGCAGGCAACATTCAACATGAACGGAGGAATGATGCGAAGCGGTGGAATGCCGAATGTCACGCTGACAATTCAACCATCCACGTCATCGATGCCTCCGCAGAGAATAATGATGAACAATCATAGATTTCAAAGAGACAATGTGATGATGCCCGACGTGATGAGTGATGGCCCTGGTAGACGGCTAAGAAAAAATGTGGCAAATGTCAGAAGACATGTGGACTACGTATCTACTGTGCTTAATCATTGTGAAGTAAGAAATTTGGGGACATAGAGTTTCTGTTGAAACTAAAAACAAAAACGAAAAATATTAGAAATAAGAAATCATTTTTCCGGCTTCCTTTTCTGTGACGCGAATACCGCGGATATAAACACATTTCACGTGTTACCATATTTCAGAATCGTCTATGGCAGTATGGGAAGCAACGTGTCCTCCAACAGCCGGATATTCTATATCAGCAATGTGCGGTACCTGCTGATTCAACACCCGACGTTCCGGTCGATTGTATACTGACAAAATTCATTAGAACAGCCATGAATAAAGTGAAATGTCCAGTGTACAGTGTCTGCGTGAGTTTTGAAAAGGTTAAGGGATCTTAATAAAATCAACCATACTTTTTTAGTGGTCTCCCGAAGGGAAGCGTCTGATAACAGGTTGTCAAACCGGTGAATTCACTTTATGGAACGGTACGGCATTCAACTTCGAAACGATTCTTCAGGTAATACGCCGATATGGATACTATCTGTTTATAATATTTTCTCTATATATGACCAATAAAGTATTCACATCGTTTCTATTGCGGTTTGACGCGGTATTTGATGTGAATAAAGTGGTTTCTATTTGGCGTTTACTTCTTTCATTTCCTCAATGTTCTGTCAATCAAGAATAACACTGAAAAATCTGATAAAATGCAATGATTACCTCTAGTTTACGACAAAAACAGTTAAAAGTGTCAATATTTAGAGAAAAATGACAACATCCATAGTCGAACGATGTCGACGGATTTTTTCAAATATAATTCGAATTTAATCTTACTACTATTCAAAACAATTGAAAAGTAAGATTGCATGAAAAAAAAAACAAGATTAAATTAGTTCGAATTTTTAATTATATTTTTTGTATGTCTCCGCTTTTTGTTGATAATTTCTGGAACCTTTGCCGCGGAAGTAATACATGAAAGTTGCGAAGAAACTGGGAGTCGTGCAACTCGCTGGCATTGCTTGCAGACACTATTTGAATGCATACCTATACTAAAGCAATTTTATAGGCACACGACTCAGCAATCCGAGCACTGAAGTGGGCATCTAGTGAGCAATGGCTTCTAAGTGCAGATCAAGGAGGATATGTCAAATACTGGCAGCCGAATATGAACAATGCTCATATGTTTTCAGCGCATAAGGATGAAGCTATCAGGGGATTGGCGTAAGTGTTTTATTATGTTAATTGTCAGTCATCAACTTTATTAGATTCGCTCCAACCGACGTGAAATTCGCCACCGCTTCCGATGATGGTACTGCCCGCGTCTGGGACTTTGCTCGTTGCACTGAAGAACGAGTTCTTCGTGGACATGGAGCGGAAGTTAGATGTATAGATTGGCATCCGACTAAAGGACTTGTGGTCACGGGATCCAGAGATACTCAACAACCAGTAAAGATTTGGGATCCGAAAAGCGGATCATGCTTGGCAACTCTACAAGAGCACAAAAGCAGTGTGATGGCAGTGGAATTTAATAGAAATGGAAATTGGCTATTGACAGGTGGAAGAGATCACTTGGTGAAAATGTACGACATTCGAATGATGAAAGAAATGAGGACTTATCGAGCGCACAAAAAGGAGGTCATATGTGAGTTTATTTTCTTATGAATAGTTGCCAAAACATGCATATTTTCGGTTTTTTATTGTCTTATTTTCAGCTCTCGCCTGGCACCCAATCCACGAAGGTCTTTTCGTCTCTGGCGGTGGCGACGGATCCATTGTCTATTGGATGGTGGATGCTGAAAAAGAAATCGGTCTGCTAGAGCATGCTCATGATCAAGCAATATGGTCGATGAAATGGCACCCATTAGGACACATTTTGGCGACAGGATCCAACGATAATAACACGAAATTCTGGGCGAGAAATCGTCCTGGAGACACCGTAGAAGATATTTTCGGATTGTCAAATACCACAATGATCGGGCATTTGGACAAAGAAAGAGAGCCGAGGATGGCATTAGTAAAACCTATTGTAGACAAGGACCAAGAGACATATAGACCTGGTACATTTATTCCTGGAATGGGTCTGGATGAGAGTTTATATGAGCAATTGAATCGCGACATAAATGTGACTATTGATTCTACTCTTCTGGTTCCTGATGATCTCACAAGGCAAAACTTTGCTCCCCAAATTGGCGCCAAACGTACGCTTATCAAACAACCCCCGGCGAAAAAAGCGCAACGACAGTTTGAAAGAATGTGGAATAATTCGAAAGGAATTGGTGCTGGTACCGACGACTTTACCGCTATGATAGGTGGCATGGGTCGGGAAGATGCGGAAGGTGCCGCGTTCGGTCCCCCCACGAAATCATTTCTGGGACCGCCTACCACTGGAGGATCCCTTCTGGGACCTAGTCAGCCAAGACCACAACCCGAGTTTCATGCCGTGCCGCCCGCCGTTCCAGGACAAGGACCGTCGGGTCATCCTAGTTGGGGTAGAGGGCCTCCGGGGCCTTCTTATGGAGGACCACCAGAGAGGAGAATGGGTCAGGGATTACCATCAGGAAACTGGAGACCGCCACCGCCAAATCAGGGATCTTACCACGGGCCTCAAGGATCTCACGGACCACTTCCTTCTAACGAGGAGTCTTATGGATCGCATTCAGCTCACGGACAACCACCAAATCATGGATCTTATCAAGGATATGGATCCCAACGCTCCAACCCTCCACTTCCTCCACAATCCCAATCACAAAGCAGTGCCGATCACGACTACAGAAAACCGGCGACCAATGGGCCCCCAACTATTCACCCATCTGGAGGTGATATCGATATGCGTTCGATGCAATCGTCGTCTGGGCCGGATTCTTGGAGAGGGCCGCCATCATCGCAAGGATCATCTTCGCAAATGAATCAACCACCTCTTTCACAACAGCCGATGAATATGAACATGCAGAGGGTGGATCCAAGGAGGGATCCTAGAATGATCGCAAACAGGGTAAGGTGTATTAAAACTAAAAGTTATTCTCGAAAATGTTCACGTCAAATTTTTAGCCTTATTCTTAAACTAAAACTCCAAATTGATAGCACTTTTTTACTGTTTTCTCAATTTTCCAAACCAACGAAACTTTTTTTGGATTTTTCGCGTTTCTTGTATATGCCCCTGTGAGAATATATCAACCTTCGTTTCTTTTAGCCTGGAAACCGTCTGGAAAACTAAAACTGAGCATTTACTGTCTTTTTTTGAGGCTGATAGATTAACAGCCATTTTTTCTAGTCGTTGAATTCATGATTTTATTTCTGATGCGTACAAGATAAAAAAATTATCGCTGCTCGTGCAGTATAAAATGAGTTCTTTCTTTTTCTTTCCATTAAACTTACCGCGCTTTTTCAGTCTGACCAATTGAGCCCTATCAGACCACTACATTCGCAACAAGGAGGAAGCGGCCAAAACCAATGGATGCCACAATTCGACAATGCTCCCAATGGAGGTGGCAATATGGGACCGAATCGTCGAACAGGACTCCTTCAACCTCCACCTGGTGTTGCTGGCCGAGGAAGAGGGCGGGGACAACCCTATTGATTTTTTATATTCGAATTTTTAGTGTTTAATACTCGTAGAAGTGATGAAAATTCCTGGAGTTCATTTTGAATTTATGGAAGAATAGCTTCTTTTCCCCCATGCTTACTTTTTAGCCGTCTTTGTTTAAATTTTCAACCAAATTTAGTGATAACGTACCGAAAATGACTACTTCAAAGGTTAAAAAGAAATTTCTGTTTTTCTGAAGTTTTTTCAATTAGCCTATGATATTATAAAAAAGTTCACATTTTGTATTTATTTTTTCTGGTTTTGGTATGTAATCTACACAAAAACCGCAAAACTTGGTTCTTATTTTTTAATTAGCCACCCTATTTCCTCCCTGTCAAAATGTTCCAGTTTTCATTGTTTTTAGATTGTGGACTATTAATACTTTCTACTTTTAAATCTGAGGGTAGTCATGTGTTGATTTGAAGCCCCACTCTTTTCTTCAAATTCATAAATTGAAATTTAATTTTTTTTTAAAGTTTCATTACCCTCCGATTCATCATTGTTGTTATCTGATTTCTTTCTTTTTCTCACTAAATCAATTTTTAAAAAATCTTTATGCTCTTTTCATTTTATTGTTCGCTCACTGAATGAATGAATGAAGTTTTGGGATAAAAAAACAAATTTCCTTGATTTCTTCTCTGTATTCTGGTTTTAATATCCGGTTTTTACATTATTCAGAATTTAGTACAAATATTTGAATGACTGAATTTTTGGGCGTGTCAACAAGATTTTATAACACTGTTCAAAACAAATGAACTCCACTTTCCCACATTAACTGATTATCTAAGATCATCCCAATTGGGACGTTACGCTTATATGCTAAATGTACGTGGCCCGTCTTCTGACTGTTTCTTACTTGAAAACTTGTCACTGGAAACTGGTCACCGGGTCGTCGGCACCCTCACAGTCCCCATTGTCTTCTTCCTTGCCATCGGCCCTAAACCCCTAAAAAACAGCAGTCTAATTGGTTCCTACGAAATTGTCACATCGGGCCTGCGCATAGCTATCCCACTTGATACTTTATTCACTCCAACTTGATAAACCGGGCAGGTCCAAACGATCATCTTGCTTAATTTTTTGCTGAGAATCGTGTGAAGGCTTAAAAAATCTTCCACGTGATATTCTCTCTCTCTCTCTCTCTTCAACCTCTTTGACTCAATCGTTTTTCCCGCTCTGACATGCGGTTCGGAAGATAGGACAAATCCCTTATTTTCGACAATAATAAATTGAATCCCGTGATAATTACAGGCGAGCTTATTAAAAGGGCAAATCGTAAAAGTGACCGAAACACTTTATTTTTTTCTAATACAGCAATTACAATTAGCGAAGATCGTTTGTGTCCTTTTTAAAAGCACACGAGAAAAAATTGTTGAAAACTGCTTTGTTTCGATAATGGTTTGCTTGTTATGTAATAAATATAAACGCTTAATAGTTTTCGTTTCCAGTTATACTAATTTTGAATCATAAAAAATTGGGTACTAACTGCTAGTAGTAGTTTCTGATTATTAGATTTATTCATAAAATCTAAATGGTATTGCTTTGGAAAATGCTTAATGTGGTTATGCATACAATTTAAAAATTTGCTTTAAAATGCACCATTTTTCTTTTTGTTATTGTTACGACGACAGTTGTATAAATTCTTTTGATCTACATATATTTGATCTACTCTATTTTGCTGTCACAAAACACTTTGTTTTGGATAATACATGTCATGGGACGATATTGTAACTTGTTAATGCGCAAGCCTATCGTTTTTTATATCACGTTTTTATACCATTTTATATATCTTTTATTTCTATACCCGGACAACTGTAATCATGTCTTCAATCACTGAATAAATGGAAACGGTGAAGAAATGAAACGAACTAGTATAAGCGCGTTATTAAATTGGAAGGATGTTTTAAGTGATGATAGAATAGTTATTTTTAATTTGGCTTTATAGTGTTGAAAATTCGGGCTGTTTCTCTAGTTATGTTCCTTCAACAATCTATTATCAATTGCCCATTTCCTCAGAATACTGCGACCGGTGGCAAAATTAAACTTTTTACAGGAAAATAAAGAAAACATAAATAGAAAAAAAAACCGAAATACACAGCTGTCCGCGGGAACTGTGAGATCGTAATTGCTGGCAGAAAACGGCATTTGACAAATAGTTTGCATATTTCTTTAAAGTTGTAAATGTATTATTATTTTTAGGTAACTAAACATGCGCCGTATCAAACGAAGGAATCCGGACAAACCTTCACTTGAAGATGAAATTCCAATTTGGCATTTTATATATGAGTGAGTTAGGCAACTGGATATACAGATATACGTGTTTTTCCAGCAATATGTGCGTATCGAATGTGTACGAAGAAGTGGGCATTCCCCTCTTCACGCAGTATTTGGAGGAGAACAATACAACTTTCACAGCCGAGCAGCTGCTCGAATAGTGAGTGAACATTAAAAAAAGCATTAATTTGTACTGAAATGCTGAACATAATTTATTTTTCTGACCATTTTTTTGTATTTTTTAGTTTTCATTTGCCACATTTTCCTTCATCATTTTCAAAAATGGCTTTCGTTACTCTCCATAATCTTTTTTTTGTCAGCTACGAGAATACAATGCAGCACACTCTCTACGAATGCGATCTTGAAGCCGAGAAAATTCTGAATCTCTATAAAACACTCGAAATTGAAATATCCCCACACGTGAAAATAATGCTGGAATCCAGATTTAAAGCAATCGTCCGCTTAGATTCTGATCGAATTCTTGTAAAATTCTCCATATTTTCAAGAGAACCAGCTGATCTGTTGAGCACAAAGTTGTCTTCAAAAATTCCGAACATGAATTTTGAGAAGACTCCAAACGAAAAGGAGTCAGTTCATCAAAATCCGCGTACCTCAATTGAAGAATCCGAGCAGTCTAAAGACCTTCCTGTGAGAATGCCGGAAAACCCTCCTAAACGAGCGAAAAGGTTACCGTCGGATTTTATGGTAAGAACCTGAATATATCTGAACCACGAAGCATAGTTCTTCAATTAAATTTGACCACTGTCTTATGTTTTCTATTTTTCAGATCGCAGAATCATTCGAAGAGTCCATGTGGACATACTTATACCATAACACGGGTCGTCTGAATTCAGATCTGATTCTATCAGATAAATTCTGGAATGATTTTCTCGAAACCATGCCGGATACTTCCACTCGCTTAGTTCAAGTTATCAGTCAACATTTTCAAGAGAATATGCTGAAAAATTTGTACAAACAGGCAATGGATCCTGATACGAAAATTATGCTATGCAAAGATCTGAAAATTCCAATGAGAGAATTCCATCGGCAATGGTTTCGAAATAAGGATGGGTTTAATGTCACTTTGACCGCCGATGGGTTTGTAAAAGATTGGAAGCCTGTGTCAGAACATGAAAACCGAAGTCCGTTCAACAGTAGAATTTTGACATGGAATCCAAGAATGAGGGAAGAGGAGGATGAGTCGAGGTAAAATCTAATATTCAACTCAATCAATCTCAATCCGTGTCTGTGATCGGCTGCCGATAGGCAATGGAAAAATGTGTTAATTTTCTTTTAATACAACATATGTTTTCCAGATACGACCGTCTAGGCCCTTCTACCTCTTCAGCCATTTATCGTCCGCGATCACCTGTTTCTCCTGTCTCGGATCGAAAAATATTACCCCAATCCACATCTATGTGCGCGCGCACATCTTGTGAACCTCAGCCATTAGAATACCGTGGTTCCAGTGCAAACATAGTAATCCGCTCGAAAGCAGAAGAGACCAAGCAACGATCGAGATTCACACTCGATGAACAAATTTCCGCGTGTTATGATATATACAAAAAGATCAAGCATGCTGAGGAGAACCATCTGCCACAAGTTTTACCAAAAGGATTGGCGTTTTGGAACGAATTTGTTCGTAAAAATAAAACTCGCAAGACTGCTGTGAACTGGAACTCTCAGTGAGTTTAAGAAAAAATGAAATAATTAAACCGGTTAAAAAAAAGCTCTGTAATGGTATTTGACTAAATCAAAAACATAATAAAAGGTAAAGGTGAAACTAAAACTATTTTCTTCGTATAGTAATAGTACCACACATTATTTACAAAATTGCAGTTTTCGTAAAATAATGTGTCCATCCCTCCATGAGATGCCACTTCGCCGAGAGATCCTCCTCTATCTATTCAAGAACATCGATATCGAAGTGGATGATAGAGTGAGAAACATGTAAGTTTTTTTCGGTGGTGTGAATGCGTTCTATAGCCCGAATTTCATAAAATACTAGGTTGGAATCGATGAAAAACGCTAGAACCCAAATGAATCTAAACAGCTATCCGCGCCTCGCATACGCGGATTTCCGTGGTAGCCTTATGGGTAAAAATGAGAATCGGAATTAAACCTCTTAATTTTTAAAAGTTTAAATTTTCTACATATTGCAGCCTGGAGAAGAAGTGTAACGCGAAAATATGCATTGGAGTAGGACGCAGAGTGACCTCTTGGATATATTTGGATAAAAAGATAAAGGAGGAGCCCGAAGAAATTGCGGAGAAACAACCCGATATCGATGAAGTGCAACAAGTACTCGATTCTAGTGGATCTTCACCAGCGGAACTAGAAATCAGCATAGATGTAAACAAGGATGATACAAATGATACGACACTACCGATTTACGATTCTCATGATGAAGATGATATTGCAATTGAAAGTGAAAAGGATTCTACTGAAACTGCTGAAATTTCGGTGGTTTTCAAGCCAAAAACTACTCAAGTTATTCCCCAAGAAGAATCCAAAAAAGAGAATTCACCGATTAACCCGAACGATTCGGATAAAAACCTGAAAAAAACGACGATAACCTATCTACGTTCACCTAAATCTGATGATAATGCCGAAAAAGCTGCTAAGAAATCTGAAATTTGTACCATATTTAAGCGAAATTCTTCGAGAAATAGTTCGATAGTACACGAAAGGATGGAAACTGAAGAAAACCATGAAATCGTCGAAGTATCACCAAGGCGATCTGTTAGAATTGCTAAATTGCAAGAAAGATCTCCGAAAATGTCAAAAATTCCGAGAAAGCCGGTTAGGAACTTATCAAAAATTGAGGAAAAGCTGCAAAGTTCGGCCAAATGCGATGAACATCAGTCGGAGAACGGCGAAAAACGTAATAAAGCAACAGAAAATCCGCAGACATTCGCTAAAACTCTCAAAAAAAATCCAATTTATTACTCAACCTCACAAGGAAACGATGAAATGCTTATTAATTCAATTCGAAATATAGAAAAATCATTTCATTTTTCAAGCCCATCTAAGAATAATGAATCTGTTCCGGGTATACCGACAACACTTTTGAAAACGGCAACCAGAACTGGGATAAAGTCAACTGAAGAATCTGAAAATATGAACGCTTTCAACCCGAACAGCTCTTTTGAGAACACCGAGTGTCAACATCTCAATGTCGTTTTTAATCATCCGAAAACACCAGAATCCGCACTTCCAATAAGTAGCGAAGTCGTCCAGGTGGAACGCGACTCGTATTCAAAGCCTGTTTCAAAAAAAGATATCGTATTAGATTTAACGAGAACAAATAAGCATTTGGAGCTCCTCCGATCCATTCAAAAAGTATTTAATAACGACAAAAATGTGTCTGCGCCGTCGATTAATCAAGCAGTTCTACACGCGTTTCGTAAAGACGATATTTGGGACGAGGTTAGTGAATATTCTAGAAAATACAAAAAATAATAAAACAAATCTAAAATCGGTAAAATCAGTTTATCACTGGTTTGCTTGATCTGATCTGTCTGCACAGAAACTCGCCGAGTATTTAAGGTAGCCACTGGAAAGCAAGTGTGCCAATATTGTCTAATAATGATTAAACGTAATTTTTTGTCACTATTACAAACTATTATTACTATTAGATGGTTATTCGCTATTTTTTCGTCGTTAAAATCGTAATAGTGATGAGGTTCTCGGAATAAATTAGAAAAAAAAATGTATAACTTAGCTGGTGATAGCTTAGCTTAGCTAATGATAAAATAATATCATACAAGCTTTACTGATTAATTTCGTGTTTCAGTACTTTTCCGATATTAAAAAGAAAAAAAAACAAGGTATGTTCATGAAGCCGTAGTTGAGTGCTTTTGTAAAATTTACATTTAAAATCACGTTAAGCTAAGACGTGTGGTAGCCACTATGTACTACGAATTATATTCTTTTCTAATGTTTTTCATTGTACAACCGTTCATATTTTTTTTAATCTGACAGCTTTCAATGAATTTTACATCATTTTACTGGGAAATACCTTTTCCTAAAATCCATGTTCAAGTTCAATATTTACCACTTTCACCATAGTTTATATTAGAGTTTTTACAGTAATTGAAAAATTCAGTAGATGATTTCGTTGAATATCACAAAAATCGCAAAAACACTAGGAATTGTATGAACTTTCTCATTTTTTGCTTTAAGATGTCATCGGATATCACCTTAGCATCCACTAGAATATCTGCAATCATCAATTCAAACTCAACTGGAAATTTACGATTATCGCTACTGAAAAACAAGAAAGACCTCATGGACGTATCAATTCTGAAAGCGGAAAACAGGGAGGTCTTCCACAAACGACTGGACAATATTCTGAAAGTTCTGAATAAGGAGCTTAAAAAATCGAATGGTCCTGCTCTTTGTGATGCTGCTGAAATATAAAATAGGATTAAATAATGCTTTTCTTTGTTTAATGAGAACGTGTATCGTTTTTTCCCAAAACACCAATGTGAACTAAATTTTAATTTTCTTTCCCACTTTAATTTTTTTTAAATTAAAGGCAATTTATTCCATACCCAATAAACTTTAACATATTTAACTATTTTTTAAAAATATCTTATGCATATTAAAATGTGTGGTGTCTTCACTGAAGCACAAGCACATTATTTAACTCTTTCAAGATTTCCGGAATTTTAATTTCAAGATTATTTTTGAAAACTAATAAACAAGAAATTTTTACGCGTTTTCTAGAAATTCCTTCAAAAATTCCATTAAAAATTCTAAAAATTTAGAAGTTGCACCCTTTCAATAGATGACGAGGCCCATAGATACAAAAGCTGGAGAAACAACTGTATTTTATGAAAAATATTGGATTTTTTAAAAATATATGCGATCCTGGCCGGTTTATTGCTTTAAAAAAAATTAAATTTACTGAACTAGATCTACTTATTATTAAGCGAATAGTTCTGTCTGTATGTGACTCTGTCCAAGACGTTTCATTGAATAACTCAAAAGATCGTGGGTCTTTTACTTTGATATTCGGGATGAAGTCATGACCACCCGAGCGCTTCACATTCATATATTTAGGAGGTTGTAGGGTACTGGGGATACTGTAGAACCGTACACCCAAATTGTACAAAACTGTCTTAAAATCGATTAAAAAAGCCAAAATTTTGCTGAAATATCAATTGACATGTCCGTATATCACAAGCGAAAAATCAGCTTGATATCTTTAAAACTACAATTTTTATGGACATTGTTTTCCAACGTTTCTGGAACATCACTATCTACTTATTATTAAGCGAATAGTTCTGTCTGTATGTGACTCTGTCCAAGACGTTTCATTGAATAACTCAAAAGATCGTGGGTCTTTTACTTTGATATTCGGGATGAAGTCATGACCATCCGAGCGCTTCACATTCATATATTTAGGAGGTTGTAGGGTACTGGGGATACTGTAGAACCGTACACCCAAATTGTACAAAACTGTCTTAAAATCGATTAAAAAAGCCAAAATTTTGCTGAAATATCAATTGACATGTCCGTATATCACATGTAAAAAATCAGCTTGATATCTTTAAAACTACAATTTTTATGGACATTGTTTTCCAACGTTTCTGGAACATCACTATCTACTTATTATTAAGCGAATAGTTCTGTCTGTATGTGACTCTGTCCAAGACGTTTCATTGAATAACTCAAAAGATCGTGGGTCTTTTACTTTGATATTCGGGATGAAGTCATGACCACCCGAGCGCTTCACATTCATATATTTAAGAGGTCGCAGGGTACTAGGGATACGGCACGGGATGTAAATCTTATATGGTTTTTGACGATCTGCTAATAAATTGTTTTACTAACAAGTGGAAAAGCAGAACGCCTACAATTATTTCTAAACGGAAGCCAGTGGAAGCCAGTGGAAGTCGCGGCGTAGCCGCGAACTTTCCACTGGTATAGTAAATTTCAACAAAAAAAGTGTGACCGTAATGCTTTGAATAGGTGATACACGGGTGAAATCTGCAGTGACAATGTATCTAACTTAGCCGAATTCTGAGACGCCCATAAATCGAGCGGTTCGTTTAATGACGCGCAGATAATCCATTCCTAAGCAAAAGATTTTATCTCAAAAAAAAAAAACACTGTATAGCAAAGTTATGACCGCGGCCGAGGAGCATGTGCCATGTGCTCTCGAACAAACCTCCGTGGCTTTGCTTTAATGGCTCAGTCTGCAATTTCGCTCCAATAATTAATAGAATGTATACCAAATACATTTTCTGATGCAAAATTTCGAGCATTTTTACTTTTTTTTTTCATTTTAAAAGCGCCAGAAGGCGTTTTCATACGCCCGCCGTTTTTAAATCCCAAAAAGATATCATTTTTCTGAGCATATCGTTTGAAACTGTTTCACGGAGTAATATAGAATACATAATTCCCTGGTTATCTAAAGCTCGTCTTTTAAATTTGGTTTTTACTACGTTTAGATCTCCTCTTTTCCCAACGGAATTCTTAAACTCTGACAGGTTGTCTGAAGAGGATCCTCATTGTTAATTTTTGGGCGTTTTCCAAATTCAATTTCAATTCAGGAACTCTTATCAGGCTTTAAAAGCGGATATGTAGAACCGGATATGTCTGCCGCTAATCCTTTTATCGCATCAAACGTAGAACAGATGCAATTTCTCTGTGAAAAATTCTCTGTAAACACTTTGACTGTATTCGCTGCAGGTCTTCTTAAAACCGTATGTATCAGAAGGAAAATCGTGCATTCAACGGTCCGAAAATTTCGCCGTCGCACCTTCTTTATGACTACCTTTTTTCCTTGTTTCGCATTTCTGTTCTCCTCCTTTCGTTGGTTTTTGTGCTATTATGCCATAAGACAGTTTTGTTTCGAATTTTTTCTTTTCCTCCGGTAATCGCCGTTCTACTTATTATCGAAATAGGTTTCTTCGGCATTAGTTTTTGTACACTTTGGCCGGCGGTGTGGCAAAGCATTTATTTCTCAACTAAATCAGCTTCACGCCGTGAAATTTATGTAAGAATGTCTTGCGGCTCACTAAGTATGAGAACACTAATGTCGAAGGAAACGTCTTTCGACAGTATCAATCGTCTAGTTTCCAGATGTCCCACAAGCTACCCTTAAAACGACGACGTCTAGAGCTCAAAGATGAGAATGAACTATGGAAATTTATTTATAAGTTAGTATTAAATTAAGCGACCTTCCTCGTCTGACAAGAACAATGTTTAAAAGACCTTTAAAGATTTAAAGTTTTTCAGAAACACCGTTAAATTCAACAACTTTTCAAATGTCTTTGACCTTTTGAAGGAGTTCAGACACCTGAAACACCTTGAAAATTACGGATTATCTGAAATCGAGCATCAGTGAGTTGTCTTCAGCAAGCTTCTGCCAGTACTGATTCAGTATTTTAACATGTTGAAAGGCTTTTTATCAGTAAAAGAGTATTAATGAGCCTTTTTTTTCAAAAGGTATTATTGTCCATATACACCGTCGAAAAAAATATAGAACGGTTTTTGAAAAAGGTTTCAAAATCTACTGATTTTTTAGCTTCAACAAAGTAATGGTTCAAAATCTGTACAAAACGGAAGCATTGACCGCGGAGAACATACTGGAAGTTTATCGATTTCTAAAAATCATCATCACCTGCGATGTTAAACAGATGTAAGTTACGCCTAGTGCCCAATAATTGTTGATGATTATTGTCTACACTTTCTAAACAAAATTTTTGTAAAAATAAATTAGCCCAGTATAAATTAAGTTGTGAATAGCGAAATCCAATGTTGAATAGTCGGAGCAAGATACAAAGACAGTTATGTCTGCATCCTGCTCATTTCTCACACTATCTTTGTCACGAAAGCATCGTTCGTGATGCTCAGCCTTTATAATAAAATCTTCATTAGTGAAGTTCCATGAGTTTTGAGTCGTCGACAAGAGATGATTGATATGATAAGATTTTTCATCCAATTTACAATTTTTTAGTTTACTATCTCTTTTATTATGTACTGGGTCTAACATAATATTTCCAGTCTCTCTGTCCTATGCAACGCGATTCTTCATACCAATGATCTTCATCAACTGACCAGCTGGAAGTTCCATCTTGTAAAGGAACGTTCTGTGAAATATGAGACATGCTTATCAAGTGCTATTCCTCACCACATCGAAATTTCCATGTGGAAACATGTGATTGCTAACGTGACAAAAGTGGATGCGATGCAAATTCGAACAATCGCTTTTTGGAAAATCATGGAAATGAAGGATGAGGATAAAGCGATATTCACACCTTCCCTATTATTGAATTTGTAAGATTAATTTAGAATGAGACATGGTGTTCGGCCCGTGCTCTTCGGTAAACTCGCTCCTTTGAAAAAAGTAGTATATCTGAAATATTAGAGTCGTAGACAGTACATTTTCTTTAATGCGATTTGCTCATTTAGTTTGTGATTGCTAGCGTGGCAGAAGTAGATGCGATGCGAATTCAGACGATCACTTTTAAAAAATCATGAAAATGAATGATGAGGATAAAGGTATGGTCTCACCATCCATATGTCAATTTTAAAAACTTGAAGAAAAAACTCTGTAACCTTCGAATTCTGTAAAATGACGAAAAAGACAACGATTTTAATATTCGCGATTTCATGCGAAATTTTTAATATGAATAGCTTAATTTCAGTTTCCACGTGAGAGTACGCCATCTTTTGTTCCTTCTACCAATTGAAATCAACCAAAAGATAGCCCTTCTTAAAGGCCTTCACTACAAATTAAGCCACGCCCAAAAATTGTGGCTAATGCGTGTCGATGGAGCGTGGATTAGAACGAATTCGACGGGCGACATTGTCTGGTGCCGATTATGGCGACAAGAAGATCGCAATGATGATATGGCAGTTTTTGATAAAAACGTGGAAAAATGTTTTCAGACGGATGCCACCGAAAAAAAACGGAAACCCCCGTTAAAAAATAAACTCAAAACACGAAAATGTGGCAAGATTGCAAAAATGCCAGTGAAAAAAATGGATAAATCTACTAAGAATAAAGAGAATTCAATGAAGAAAGTAGTGAATCCCGAAAACAATGGTGAGGAATGTGCCATCAAAACCAAAGAGTTTCACACAACAAGGAAAGAACGTTTATCGAACTCACCGAGAAAATCTGGAAATTCTTCGGTACGATCACCGAAACAAACAGGAAAAGTGCATATTCCGTCGAATTTTAAAAGGAAATCGGAGTGTTCAACAGCTTCAACTTCGAAAATGCTAAAACGTGGAGTGGAAATTGTTCCAGGTACACAAGATCATTAATAACTGTAGATGTATCAATTGTGCATACATACTGTTTCCATACGCGCGACGGGCCGAGGAGCCAAACATTTTCATCTTCGGTCCGGTGCAGAGATATTGCTATTACAGGGTGGCAGCCAAATACCGTTACACGCTTGAAACGTTATAAATGTCTTCAAACCAGTTCAATTTTCACCAGAATTGGACAGAAGTTTATTGAAATGATACAAAAACAAGTTTTAACGATAATTTTCAAATCGCCCTCCTTTGGCCTTCACCACCGCTCTCAATCTCTTCGGGTAAGCGTCCACGACGGCACGCAGGTAGTTGGCATCCATTTCGTCCCAGGCTTTCACAAGTGCGACCTTCAGAGCGCTCAAACTAGCGTAGTTTTTGGTGGAAACCTTCTTTGTCAAATATCCCCAAACGGCGTAGTCCATAGGATTCAGATCGGGTGACGACGCTGGTCATTCTGACGAGGAGATGAACTCAGGAAAATTGTTCTTGCACCACTGCTGAGTGGCTTTGGCGCGATGAGCCGGTGCGCCGTCTTGTTGGAAGCACCAGGGTCGGTTTCCGTAATGCGATTTGGACCACGGGAGAACTGCAGCCTCTAAAATGTGTTTTCTGTAGTAGGTTTGGTTCACATTGGCTCCCGAATCAACAAAAATCAGCGGGGTTTTGCCATCGGAGCAAATTCCACCAAAAACCATGACTGAAGACGGATGTGATGTCTTATTGAGAATTTTTCCGTTCTTACAGGCAGTTTGAAAGTCTTTTGCAATAACCTGATGGTTTTGGCCATTCTTATTAGCTTCAACGGTGAACAATTTCTCGTCTGTGAACAGTGTGCTTGAGCGCGTGCCTTGAAGAAGCTTTCGTGCTTTTTACATTCGGAGAGCTTTGATTTTATCGGTCAGGAATACGCTATTTTGCATACGATACGAAGTCATATTCAGCTTCTCTTTGACAATGATTCCTTTGGAAATATCTCAAAATTTATTGCTTCTGTTAAAAATTCGCGAAAAATCTCTGAAAATCAGGGAGACCGAGCAGAAATTATTTGGAATTCTAACAATTCGGCTGAAAAAGGTGTTACATCGATGAGAAACTGCGAAAATTCGTCACATTTACATACGAAATTGGACAAATTGGTTAATAATCTTGCAGTTTCGAACGAAGACGAAGACATCTCAGAATCTTCAATTTTGACCGAAAGTCTTAAAAAAATTCCGTTTTATTCATCTGAAAATCTACGTGCCAAATTATGTTTCCTTCCCTGTCCAGAGTCACCATTGAAATCCACAGATTATTACACGGATCCGTTGGTCTATTTAGATAGCGAATTAGTATCTGAAGATGTTAGAGAACTCAAAACTAGTAGTGATGATTACGACTTAGATGGCGTCATTGTAGGTGGAGAAGTTGAAATGGTTCGAAAAAAAGCCTTGTCTGATGGCGTGATGGCTGATGGCGTGAAAGAAGTCACTGAAACAACGGATATTCATATTACAAATAAAATATCGACGGCAATTGCAGATTTAATTGAAGATTTAATTGAACTAGTTGAATTTCATACATATTTTGCTAGCATATCAGGTGAATTAACGAATTATTTTAAATTGAACGTGCTAAAATGTTTCAGAAGATGCTACTGATCACTCGCTTTTTCTTATTAATGATACGATAACTCCATTAGGAATGTTGCCAGAGAAAATATTTGGTAACTGTCAGAAAAGAAATACTTAAAAATGTGCTAATTTTCAGGGGCCGCCCAAGATATAAATTGCGTGGCAGTTCCTTCAGAAGACATAGAATCGGAAGTCGATTCAGAAAAATTCCGACCTGTAGCCTTAAAAGACGTGATAGACCAGAATGTATCAGGAGTTACACTTAATGTGGTCAACCTTCACACGAACAATGCAAGTATTGACAAATACATCGAATTGGCTGAAATTTCCGGCGAAAAGAAAAATTCCCAGCTTCTAACACTAGAGGAATTCCAACGCCCTTTCAAAGCTGAATTTCTTGAAAAATCTAGAAGAATATCTGATGTTGAAGTATTCGGAATGTCTAAGATTGATACAGCTGCTGAACAATTCGATAAAAGTTACAATGAAAGTTCGGATCCTTTTCACTCCAAACTGGCAAAATTAGATCAGTTCAATTCTAGAAATTTTATACACACTAGAGAAGTTCTTGATGCAACTGTCCAGAATTTGAAAATTGAAGAAGATCTAAATGCTGTTGAATATGTGGACAATGGAACTGGAGTCGTGTTAAATGCGTTAGAAGGCCAAGTAAATTTCAAACACTTCGGTGTCGAAGAACAATCATTAAATACATTGGAAAACTCGAGAAATCCAGAATATTCAGTTGAATCTCTTTTAAATGTTCAATTAAAAACAGAAAATGTTGAAAAATCTTCAAAAATGAACAGCTTTGAATTAAAAAACGGTGAAGTTGCGCTGAAAGGCACACTACGTGTTGAAAGAAACGCTGAAATTAATCATTGTGACACTGAAGAATCTGAAGTTGCATCAGAAAACGTTGAGATGATTTCTCGATGTTCAGGAGGCTTAGAAGTATTTGAAGAAAATAAAAACCTGCTGCATCCATTTGAAATGAGCACCAAGCCTTTCAAATCCGGATCAGTTACCGTTGAAAATGCTGGATTTCCAGCTGGAGTTCAATTAGAACACATCAATATTAACGTTAGGAGTACCGATGTTGTCAAAGTTCCTGCAGGACTTGACAGTGCCAACTATCCTTCTGAAAACGTTGAGAATAGTAATTAGAAAGATAAGAATGATTCCAAAACCTTTAGAATTTTTGCAGAAGCATTTGGAATGGATGGAGGAAATTCAGAAACTACGGGAGATTCTGGAAATCCCGAAGATTTCAAGATATCAACCTTGGAAAATGTAGATGAAATTGCACATTTTAACGTCAGAAACGTCGAAAATTCATCTGGGCATTTTGCAAATTTATCAGAAAACGGGCTATCGCTAACTTCCGGTCTTAAAAATACTATCACTTCCAGGATTTCAGAGGAGATCCACGTAGCAACTCCTGTCAATTTTCTGATTTCGATTGCTTCACAAATAAAAGAACTCAAACTGAAAGCCGAGAATTTGAAAAATTCTACTGATAACCTGGAAAAATCTTCATGTGAATACTATCTTGATATTCTGAGGACTATCAGCTTACAATTAACGGAGATTGAAGAAAAAATTGTTAGAATAGCTCTTTCCGGAGATCATCTAGAACTTGTTAAAGATTCAGAAGTAGAATTGGAAGTATGTTGTCATTTAAATGAAAAAGAAAGAAAAGAGTTGGCTGAAAGCTGATCCATTTTCAGAATGTTACTGCCGATCTCTCTCCCAAATTCGCCTCATCTGAATGCATCGTAGTCGACGACACCCAGGCAGATGGACTGTATTCTGGTGATTATGAGCCTATGGATGTATACGAATATACTGATGGTGAACAGGACAGAGTAGGAAATATTTACGAAAAGATGATTTTTGGTATGGAGAAATCGATAATTGCTCAACATCAGGCATCACCTTCGAATGGAGGTGGCAGAAAAATATATACTGAGGTAAGGGCATCTGAATTTGGTAAAAGACAAAAGAACACCCTCAGAATCTCCTCGAAATTCAGAAACTTTCACAAGTTAGTAATTTTTGACTATATGTAGCCATTATGAAGACTAGTTGTTGTCTGCGCTCTTTCTTGTCCTAAATTTTAATGACTTTTTAAACAGTGGCTACAAATAGGCATAGGTAAGACCAGCGTTGGCGAAAAACAGCTTAATTTGGGACGAACGTAATGTGGACTGTATATGTCCCTGTACAAAATTTCGATACAATTCTGTCGTTTTAGTTTTAATTACAGGAAAAATATGGTATGGGGATGTCGTGGATGTGTTAAACACAATATTAGGCTATAAATATTTGTGATGTGTCCACGCGTCTCCTCTTTCGAACGTTGACGACTATTCCTTCCCGTAAACCTCCATGGGACATACACAACCCGGCTCCAAATATAGCATACCAGTTTGAGGTCCGTGATGGTCGTTGATATATGGCCCAAGCCAGCATATTCGTTGGCACATGCTGGCGTGCACCAATGAGGATTAATGGATAGAATACTAACCCATGCATATTTCGTCCCTGCGTATTTTACCCGTAGAGAGAAATTTTAAATTGATAAATTATTCCGTTTTTCTAGGAGGTAGTGATGTAGATGATTTTGACTTTCTACCTGGGGTGTACCTCATACGTTTCATTCCCAATCTTGTGAAATATCACAAGCGGCCTGACGTAGTAAACGGAAAAGGTTGATTTTCATGTGTTTTTCAGTGGCTTCAAAGATTTTTATTAATCAAAAATTGATCCACCATAGGGCGCCTTCAACACTTCTCACTTTCCGTGGCTTTTACTTTTAAAAAAATAATTTTTTAGTGTGCCAGTGAATTCGACTAGTTCTGGAATATATTCAGACGTATCTCGATTATATTTAGCAATTTCCAGACCGATCCAGACTTTACATCGTTTTCGGTGGCCACCAAAATATACAACAAATGCGATAGCTCGTCAACAGTCAAAAGGCCACGTGGCAGACCACCGAAATCTTCTATTAGAATGATTGTGACCAAACAACCACGAGCACCGGCCAGAACACCGTCCACAAGTCGAAAATCTGCACCGAAGCGATCGCCAATAGTCAAAAGATCACGTGGCAGACCACCGAAATCTTCTATTATAATTAATTCCTCTAAAAAGATTCAAGAACCGGCCAGAGCGCCGTCTACAAATCGAAAATCCACACCAAAGCGCTCTGCACGTGGAAAAATACCGAAAAAAGAGTTTGTAGATACTGATATACCATATTGTGGTATACGATTATCGAAAATGAGCAACGAGAATTCTGTAACTGCGAACAATTCGGGAAAGAAAACAGAACACGTGAGAGTATCGAAGAGAAGTCGGATTATAAAAAAGTCACGTGGATTGAGAATGTTTATGTGTTCCAGGAACACTCCTGTTTTTTCTGTGCCTTCAAGATTTGTAACCATCGACGAGGATGATAATGCAGCTGTTGTTAATGTACCGAAAGCCTTAGCTCTACCCAGTTGGCAGAATGTCGAGTCTTCTCTGTATACTTCAGAAACCCCGTCCCTCGTATTTCAAAAGGCCATAACGGACAACGGAGACATATTGAAATACTACAAGGAGTTGGAAAAGTCACCGATCAATTTCCATAATAACACAGACGGGATCTCGTTTGTTAGAGAGGATCAGAGAGTGGAGCTGAAATTGAAGAATAAGAATAGAGAAACGATTGAGAAGGAGAGACAGGTGAGATAAAATTAAAGGAAGTTTAAACAAAACTTCAGTAATGCAATATTTTTGCAGTGCGGTCTTAGACCAGAGCCTGCGTTGATACCCTTAAAAAATTTTCGAAAACCAAAAATTACTGAAATTTGAATATTTTTTGGTAGGAGAACAGAACATTAAATCGCAAGTCTTCATTTTTTCAATTAAGTTCATTAAAAAGAAGTAAAATATGAAATATTTTTACGAAATACGATGAACACTAATTTAGACAGGCACACATTTAAAACAAAAAAAGTCAAAGTGCTGAAAGAACATAGACTTCAACAGACATTTTGAAAAATACTCAACTTTTATATGCTAATTGAAATCCAATATCAAATAAATAATTTTTGCGACACTTTATTCTCGTATTTCTAAAAATATAAAATGTTAAGTATTTTGAATATTTTTAGAGGACTAAATTTTTAGACCAGACCAGGCCCTGGGTGCGTACAAATTTTTTTTTCTGTTAATAAAATGAAAACATGGGAATTTTTAACATTTCTGTAATTTTACGGATAATGCTTACAAAAATAGCGTTACAAAACTTGTATACTAATTCATAACATCGCAGAATGGCAAAAATTTTTTCCTTTTGGCGCTGTTTTTCCTACGAACTATCCGATTTTTAGTGCTTATTATTTCGCATAGAAAGACCTACCTAAATCCGTGGAAAACCACTTTCGCTATGCTGCGCCTAAATGTGTGGTGTTGTGTGGCACTGTGTATAAATATGTAGGTGTTCACGATTTGTTATTCCTTCTCTGCCTACGCCCTCTTCGTTCCCAATTTTATAGTTTTTTGTACTATTTTAACCCTGGCTCGATGGAAAAACGCGTAAAATGGCGACAGCTCGCTGCCACTGTCGCAATCGTTGCATTTTCTGATAAACTTCAAAAACTGATTTCTTTCGGAAGATCTTTATATTTATGAGGTTCCAGCAAGTTTCAACTCATTGTAATTCGATTTCGGCTTCAAATCGTCGTGCAATGACTCCGATGAGCTCGATTTCGAATTTCCGAAATCCCCGAATGTCGTCGACTCGGCCTTACTCGGGTTATTAATTTTCATTTTTGTTGGTTTTATTTTTAAACCAATTTTTTTGTATATCCCGCTTACACCATTTGT
Organism: Caenorhabditis inopinata; assembly: GCA_003052745.1. Classification (NCBI taxonomy): domain Eukaryota; kingdom Metazoa; phylum Nematoda; class Chromadorea; order Rhabditida; family Rhabditidae; genus Caenorhabditis; species Caenorhabditis inopinata. Next base: position 9,298,745 of record AP018152.1, on the reverse strand, counting down.
TTTTTTGATTTTCCTCGCCGTATAGATTTAATTACGTTACATCCCAATTTATTCTAAAATTCCCTGACGTCCATAAAAGGAAGCAAAGTGGTTAACTGTTTCTAACTATTTTCCACGCTTTACATTTGGAAGAACTAAAGAAAAAATTTAGATTGTTGTGAGATCATAATTCCTATGATTTCGGTAAAATTTGAATTCACGCGGAGCAATCTATCGATGTAACTATCTTTCACATGTGAGTGGAATAATAAGTTAAATATCAATTAATGACCACCGTTTTTCCATATATGGACGTACCATTCCATTGATTTTAAGTTACTATAGCGTTATCATATGAAAGAAGTTGAATAGTATGAAAATTTGAGAATTTTACATTTTCTATGACTATCCCAAACTCATGTTCTCACTATTCGTATTTCAAAGTGTATGCATTATTGAATGAAACTGTAATCAACAACTGTAACCAACCAACAGGTTTTTCAACAGTCTGGAGACGATCAATCTGCATTCCTCATATGAGCATATTTCTCAGCCATTCCGATGCATTGCGGCTGACGTGCGCACACAGTTAACGGTTTGTGTCAGAAACCGTTGTAAATGCACTATAATTGTAAGAACCTTTTGTAAGGTGTAGCTGCCGGGTGCATCCAAGGCTGGGAAAAAAAGCCGGCGGCCAAAAAAAGGCGGACGGCGGAGCCGAAAAAAGCCGTCGCCCCCGACGGCGGCTTTCGCCGGCGTTTTTTAAATCGCGGTGTACGGTGAGCAATGAAACTGTGTAGTACAAGCAGCGGTCTCAGGTGGGAAGAGGGGGGATGGGAATCTGAAGGTGTGGGTTCGGTTCCCCTCCACTATTCGTAATGTTACTCATTTCGATGAATAAAAAATGCCAGCCGAAAAAAGCCGGCGACGGCTGCCAGCCGTTTTTCGCCGGCTTTTTTCGGCTGCCCGCGAGAACGGCTAAACGCCGGCGAATTTCCAGCCTTGGGTGCATCAGTAAACGCGTTCCGCTAAGAAGGACACTCAAATATCAAGTAGACGTGAATTACGCAAACAGCGAGCATCATAGCACTATTTAAAATGTTCTGAAATTTCTTGGTTTGCAAGATATCACTTTTAAATTAGGATTTTCACGTGTGACACCCTACTCCATTGGCATGTCCCGCTTGTTTCGTGATCCTATCAAAAATTCAATAAATATGAGAGTTAGTTAATCGAATTATAATCGACAAATTCTCTTGCTCGATCGTTCGTCTCTCGTCATCTCTCCAAACCACTACTGAAATGTCGTTTGCCAAGAGCTTCTATGCCGATCAGAAAAAGATCCAGCAACCGCCAGCACAGGAACCTGGTGAGTTGGGGACACATGCGAGCGGCTCATTAGATGAATCGAACGGGAAGGAGTCAAAAATACAAAATTTCATTAGAGATTCCTCTTGTTTTTTTTTCAAAATTTAATATTTCAGCGAAGCGCGCTTTCATACATAATTTGTGATATTTCAGCACTTTTATCTGCCAATGTTGCCGTTCCCGCCACCACTCCGATTGCCGAGGATCCTTTGACACCTGCCCAAATTCAGGAAGCCATCCGTATTTATCGTTCGGTACTCTCCTCTACCTCGGCACCCCCTTCTCCGGTCATGCCACGTGCTGCTCCTCTGGTGGCTCCGCCGGAGGAGGAGAGACCAGCTGTGCGCTCAAACTATTTTGGGGGTGGCCCAACCGACATTCCCCAATCCTACCTTGTCGACTATGCGACGTCGTCGCCTTCCGGTGGAGCAACGCATGGTTCTGTTGTCTACAATCCGGTTCCCGATTTTACGGGGCATCAATTGGCCGCACAGTTGCAGGCTCTTCATGTCCAGCCACCACAACAACGGCAACAATTGCCTACAGCTCCAGAAGCGGTTGTTTCAGTCGTTGCTCCAGAAGTTCAAGCGGTGCCTGTTGTGCAACCAATTTATACTAAACGAACCACGAAGGGAACCACGAAGGGAACCACGAAAGGAGTCCCGCAAATGGCCCAGAAGATGTATGACGATCAGGAGTCAGGATACTGTTTTGCTCGTGATGACAGTGATGAAGATTTAGAAGAAGATCTTGATTTAGAACCGGAACAGGAAGAAACTCCGGAATGCCAGGTGGTGCCACCACCAGCTCCTCAATACGCTGCTCCTGTTACCTACTCGCCGGCTCCAGTGGCCGACAATGTTTTCAGTGGGGTGAGAGAACGAAGCTCGCGGCTCTTTTTTTTATTATAATCGCCATATAACTGCCAGCAGCTTGCTTTATTTTCAAAAAAAAAAAACAAATATGCATCTATGAAATTTTCAGCCATCGGAATACATTGGCATGGCGAACGACAACAAGTTCATTTACGATGCTCAAAAATCTTTGCCAGTTTCGTACACGCAAAACAACGCATACACTCTTGTGAATCCAACACCTGCGGTGGTTCCATTGATTGCTCATCGTCAAGAAGATCAAGAGGAAACTGGAACGACTACCACTGAAGACATCACTCAGGTGCCGGCTTCTCCGGCTGTGGGATCGCGATTCAGAACGCTTATTAAGGTGAGAGCCGTTTGAGAGGGTAGTCCGCTTGCAGGGTGTCATTGTGCCCACTTAAAAATTCTGTGATTTCATTTGTCCTGAAACTATTTATTTATATCAGAATGCCCAAACGTCGGCCCCCGCTCCAATCGTCGTTGAGCGTGTTGATGAGCAGCCGCCATCGGAAGCCATGCCGTATAACATGTATGGAGCCTTCCTGCCCGTCAAGCAAATTTCAATGGAATCGGAGTACCAATTGCCGGTGCTCAACGATCTTGCCTCGTGCATTGAGCACTATTGAATGCTGCAGTAGAAGTGTTGAAATTGGCGAATAAATGTGTTTGTAGGAAAGTGAAACTCGATTGATTTTTTTTTTGTAATAAATGTTTGAGTACTTTTCAAAAACGGAAAATGAAATCACATAATACAGAATGCAAAAACTGAAATCTGAAAACAGCAACTGAGTTTCTCTGGCCACGTGCTTTCTCAGCCACTTGTCTTAAAAAGGCGACCATGAAGGTGGGCGGTGGTTTGTGAAATTGGCGGATGAAATGATTATACGCTAGTAAGACACTCGTCTCGGGAAAATTATTTTCTGGTTTCTGGAGTTTATGATATTTGATTTCCAATTTACAAGAAAAGTGTTCATAGTGTTCTTATTGGATTCCAGTGCATAGACAGATGGGTAAGCTGCAGCAGCAGTCAGATCGGTAAAGCGCATTTGCACTATTTTTGTTGATTCGATTTTTATTCAATCGCGATTCGAATCAAGTTTAATCGATTGAATCGATTCAAAAATTGTCGATTTAATTCGATTCAATCGATCAATTCCAAAATGACACGACACACTAGCGATATCAGATTTCTATAAAATGTTATAGAAAAATGTTACGTGTTGCTTTTCTGTTTTGTTCATAAAAACTGTCTAAAATGCAAACGATTCTGTTTTGAGAAAAAAAAACTGCCGAAATAGGCGAAACACGAGTGACTCTCCACCATAGCTCCGAAAACTGTCTTTATTTCTGAATTTAAAGATATTCGAATTCGAATTTACAAAAAAAAGGATATGAAAGTCGCATTGACGGGTTACTTCATGGCTTCTGATTGTTGAGGAGGCTGCCTTGATTCGGAACCGAAGGACCCTTGTTCTTATTGGATCCCACTGCATAGACAGCTGGGTAAGCTGCAGTCAAGTACGGAGAATAGACGTATGGATAAGCGGCATATGCAGATGGGTAATAGTAGGATGCAGATGAGTAGGCTGGAACAACTACCTGTCCATCTGACATTCCAGTCATCATGGAGCACACGAACATGACGGCGAGGCTGCAAACGAAACGAAATTTAAATCTCTTTCATGCGAATTGCGATTGTATTATAATAGTCTATGAGAGATGAAAAAAGGTTAGAGAGAGAGAGAGTGCAGGCAGTAAGAGCTCTCTAGCTTCTCTGCAATCCTTAACATGAAATTGTGAAAGTCTGTGAAAGTAGTGCTCTAGCTTCTCTGCTCTTTTCTTTTCCATTTTCTGTTGCGCTCTCTCTCCTTCTCATCCATGTTCGTGCTATTTATAAATGACAGTGCAGACCAGTCAATGAAAAAAGGATAAGAGGTAAGTAGAGAATGTACAGACAATCAAAGTAATCAAGCTTCTCAGCACTCTCTCTCTCCCTCTCTCTCTCTCTTTCTCTTATTGGGTTATTCATGAAAAGGACGAAAAGCATTTTAATGCAAAAAAAAAATGAATTTTTTGCATTAAAACGCAATTGTGCTTTTCATGAATAACCCCATTAGTTTCTCTTTCAGTTGGACTTACCACTTAGCGAGCATATTGGACGGAATGGTTGCAGTCGTTTGAGAGCGTCGGTACTGTTTCCGCAAATTTTTCGTATTTTATACCCATACAGAAGCGGGAACAACTGACTGGTTGTTACAGTTTCCTACTGTTGTTTGCATAAGTTGTGTGCCAGCACACGCGAGTTCCCAAAAAAAGAAAGTCGCTGGAGAGAGTAAATATTGGAAGAGTGCCAAGAAGGGGTTAGTGGGAAACAAGAAGTAAGAAAGCGAATGCTTCATGTGGAGCCTGCTATTTTAAAGTATCAATTACATACGTGGATTCGGCGCCTAGTAGACGTTCAAAGAAGGTGACACGTGTCGTAGTGCGTTCTCTCGGAATAAAGATAAGAGCGTCTGGCTCTTAATGTGCATACGCACTCTTGTGCCGTAAAATCAATGAGACGTCCGACCGCCTTTCAAGCGGCGGGTTTTGCGCATTTTCGTGTACTTGGTTCTAGAAAATGTTTGCTGAAATTCATCCAATTCTATTCCCACTTTCAACAACCCCTTCCGTTATATTTGAATTTGTCCATCGGTATTCCTAAAAAAAACTCACAATCATCTACATTTAAAATAGTGAGAGTTCGGGAAAATGTGTTCTCTTTCGATAGGCGTGGCGTGGCGGGGGGGGGGGGAGCTTTCGACAATGTTTACCTAAATAAATATAGTAGGGACAGGTTGTTCATAACTTTTTTAATGCTCCGTCTGTCTATAAAAGAAGGAAGAGTAAAGCAAAGAGTATCGGGCCGTTCACGTCGCTTCAACCAATCAACCATGCTTTTCAAGTGGTAAGTCTAAAATTGGAATGAAAAGGAGAGTTCACGCAGAGAAGCTAAATTACTCTAACTGTATATGCTCTCACTCTCCTTCTCATGACATATTTAATTTAGATCAATGGAGAGGGAGCAGCAGAGAGGGAGCCTGGAAGGCGCAGCACGCTTACTATTTGCACCGTCGCTTCCTCTCTAGAGGGAGGATTTTAATAAGATCGGGAAAGAGTGCAGAGAAGCTAGAGTGCTCTTACTGTCTGCACTCTCTCTCTCTCTAACCTCTTTTCATCTCTCATAGACTATTATAATACAATCGCAATTCACATGAAAGAGATTTAAATTCCGTCTCGTTTGCAGCCTCGCCGTCATGTTCGTGTGCTCCATGATGTCTGGAATGTCAGATGGACAGGTAGTTGTTCCAGCCTACTCATCTGCATCCTACTATTACCCATCTGCATATGCCGCTTATCCATACGTCTATTCTCCGTACCTGACTGCTGCTGCAGCTTACCCAGCTGTCTATGCAGTGGGATCCAATAAGAACAAGGGTCCTTCGGTTCCGAATCAAGGCAGCCTCCTCAACAATCAGAAGCCATGAAGTAGCCCGTCAATGCGACTTTCATATCCTTTTTTTTGTAAATTCGAATTGAACATCCCTTCTGTCACCTGCAAGTGAAAATGAATGTTTTTTTTGTCATTTCCTATATTTACTCGGGGCCACTTGCTGCTCGCCTTCTTCAGTCAATTTGAATCGGATGAGAGTCCACTATATTTTGAGAGTCCGAGTTCAATCTGATTTGATATATCGGAGAACGATATGAAGGTGAATTGGCCAAGCCAGTAGGTGCACACGGTTGTGTAGATCTCAAACTCAATTTTGGGTAATTAAACCAATTTATATAAGAAGACAAAAATATATAAAAATCAATAAATATAAAAAAACAAGGTGAAAGGGGACTCTAGCCATGAAGGGCAGTGGGCACGATACATAAATTCCCGCTCTCGCGGGTCACAAACATTTAGGGTGGGTCAAAAATGTAACTTTTTTGCGTAGCTGACATCTCGGTGGTTTTGCACGTTTCATTACTGCAATTGTATTAATAGAGAGAATTTGTCAGCTTATTTAAAAGCTCGTGATCTATCCTTGTCGGGTTGGTGAGCCAAGCGGTCGATACTTCAGGCTAGGCTAATTAGTGTTTCCCACGAAACATCGGCTGTCAGAAAAACTTCCTGATTTCTGAGACGTCACCAAAATAGAATTTTACAACGTTTTTATTTATTAAAGCCAGTATTCATTCTTAATCTTCGCACTCCATCATTATAATCATTTGACTTTGGTTGCTGAAACAAGGTAATAGATCTGTGTGTCCGTTTGTCTGTATTAGTTAAGTGTATTCTTACACTGCAGCATCCGGGGTTTCTTCATCGTCGAGACTTCCTTGTTAATCGATTTCACGTTTTTCATAGTGTCATCCATAGTATGACTGTCGTAGCAGGACTGCAATAGAAAATAGGACAAATTTAGATTTGAAAGAATGAGTAAACTCCTCGCAGTTTCCTCCGGAGTTCATCGTCGATCAACTTTTGCCGAGCAGCTTCTCGCGCTTTTTTTCTGATGACTTTCAGTTGATTTTCTGAAAATTCTATTTGCAAGTGCGCTCTACTGAGAAAATCCAGGTTGACACGGGCCTACCTGCATTCGGATTCTTATGCACCAATTTAACATTTCGCAAATCTTCGTCAACGTTGCTGGCTGAATCACTGACATGATAGGCAGCAGGAAAATCTGATATAGAGGACTTCGAACATGACGAATCAGATTTTCTGGACGATGGAGGAATAGGAATTTCAAGGGACGTTAGCTTTTCTTTTATATCCAATGTTGTTGGAGTCGCCGCCTGGGTGGAGTCTTCTTCGAACTGAACAAATTAAATAATTGAATTCAAAGTACGTTTAAATTGTTTAAACGAGTGTCCATTCAACTAGTGTGTCGTGTCGATTTTGGAATTGATCGATTGAATCGAATTAAATCGACAATTTTTGAATCGATTCAATCGATTCAACATGATTCGAATCGCGATTGAATCAAATCGAATCGATTCAATTCGATTCAGTTCGATTCGATTCGATAAAATCGAATCAACAAAAATAGTGCAAATGCGCTCTACCGATCAATGTCTTCGGCGGCGGTTTAAAATCGTATTTTTTAACTGTTTTTTTTTAGTAAAGTGCATTTTTCAAGTGAAAATACGATTTCAAACCGCCGCCCAAGGCAACTCAACCAGTGTGTGTCTTTCGATTTTACCGTATCGATGGGTAAAATCGGTGAAGATTTTACCCCTCTTTTTAACCGGAATCGTATCGATTCTTTTTCAATTCTTTTACCGATTCTTGCTCGATTACTTGGAATTGAAAAAGAATTGATTAAGAATTAGCAAAGAATCGAAGAATCGTTTCGATTTTTAATCGATTATTTTTCGATTCCAAAGTACCGATTTTTAATCGGTACTTAATCGGTTCTTTTTTCGGAACTAAAAATCGACAAATTCACGGAATCGGGATAGAAAACACCCACTGCACTCAACCAACGACTCAAATTTTCGCATATTCAACAAACATCTGACGCTTGACGGCATTCGACGGGTATAAACCCCGAGTTTATCAATGGAGCGCGTTTGCAGTTTCCTGAAGCCTATTTCTAAGCTCACATTTATGTTCACCACATTTCTCGTTGTAATCTCAGCGACTTTAAAATCGTCTTCAAATCGTTTTAACTGCTTTCCCCTCTTTCTTCTCATGTCTTCCAGCTTCTTCTTTAGCTTTTCTCTTCTTTCTCGTTCTAAGTAATCTGGGTCAGTTTCATACATAATTGGTATTGTCTTGAAGAGTTTTTGGCCGCCTGCAAGACTGTCAGAGTCCGACTTCGAAGTCTGGCGCACCTTCGCCGCAATTCAACACTTACCTAGTCTTCTATGCTTTCTCTTCGTGCAATTAGTAATTGCGGCGATCCAAAAGAGACTGAAGTGGATGACATTGTATAAAAATAAGCGATACATACAACAATTTTTACTTTTTCCTGGAAAATGTCGAAATAAATAAAACATATTTTTTCAATATATCAATGTCGGGCTGAGATTTATTCGAATTCTGCGTAACGTGGATTTTCAAATGACAAAAATTAAGTTTTCGGGCTTTTTCCGTAACGTCAAAATTTAGATAACCGGGCATTTTGGATATCAGGATATACAGCACACGACGGAAGTATAACCTCATCCTGTTTTTTTTTTCAAGATGTGAATTTTCTCTCGAGTAATGATTGAGCAGGATTCATGGAAATACAGTGCCTCTCAAAAGTATAGACACACTCTCGATTTTGGCTGTTCTGGATTTTCTTGGCGAAATGATCAAAGATGGCTAATGCAGTTCGATCAGGCGTGTAACAAAACCCACGGGTTAAAAATTTCAATCGGATCCGATTCACGGCACTTGGTTTAGAGCAGATAAATTATAAAACGGCGCCGTCAAAAGTATTAACTGTTTTTATAATACTTACTTGGATACTCGCTGGGGATCTTCTCAGTGCTGGGCACACGTCTCTTTCCATTTGTTTCGGTCCTGCGCGGCTTGGGACCAGTTGCCGTCAGGAGTATTAAATTTCTTCAGTGCATCGGACCATGTTGATGCGAGACGGCCCAATGTTCTTTTAACGTCCATTGGATACCAGAAGGTGATTCGGTTTGTCCATCTATCGTCTTGTTTTCGTACGACGTGACCTGCCCCTCGGTACTTCGCGGTGGCTGTGTATTCAAGAGCGTCTCGGATGCCGGACTTTTGGCGTAGATCGGTGCTTCTTAGATTTTGGTCTCATTGCTCTTTTTGATTAGTTCCAATAATAATATTTCTAGGGATCGTTGAGTTCTTGTGAGAATCATAGAAGTAGTATTGTTATCGGCCCAGGTCTCAGATCCGTTGCAGAGCGCGGGGAGAATTGTCGAATCGAACAGTTCGTCCCTTATCTTTTTGCTGGATATGAGTTGAGTAGCTTCTCTCCTACTGCCCATGGCAGCCAGCTTCTTCTTCGGCTTATGTCTGCTTTGAGATTGTAGTCCACGGATATCAGTCTTCCCAGGTAGACCAAACTGGTCTGGAGTACTCGCTGATATGCCACGGCATCCATCCGATTTGAAATGAAGTGAAGCTTCCTCGTTGCGGTGAAAGCTCGCCACACTATGACCGAGTCGCCCCGTAGTTCCGCTTGGAAAAGATTTTTTGGCTCTTTCGTCTTCGCTTTGTGTTCGGGTTTCAATCTGGAAGAATGAATGACTCGGAGAACAGTGCTTTCCGACACCGAAAGCGGAAGATCAGTCTTTATGCAGTTGGTTGACCTTGTGCTGTTGGACGCAATGCGTTGAATTGCGCGGTGTTCGCGAGTGGACAGTTTCTTTGGTCTTCCGGAACATGGAGCTGGACCATAAGTTAGATTGCGAACACAGGTGGAGACAGTTTTGAGACTCCTTCCTAGTTGGCGGACGATCGAAGTTTTTGATGCGACTGCTTGCGGTCATTCAGAAACCAGTGCATTATAACATATTGCTATACATACAGTAGCGGCCAATTAAATATCACCTTTTTGTTTTTCGGCTATAACTTTTTTCAGAGAATAGACAGAAACTCGTGGTCTTTTGTGAAAATGTGTCAAATTGAACCAGAAATATGATCCAAATCAATTATTCTCGATGAAGAAAATAAGAATTTTTTTCTTGGGTTTTTTCATTTTTTTCATTTTGGTCGTTTTTTATATACTTTTTTCTGGGAGCGAAAACTCCAATATTTTTTAGAAAACTTCTGAAATCTTTGTTTTTGCCATGGTTAAAGCCAAAGGGAAACGAGATTTGACCCCAACTTTGCAGTCTGCGATTGCCAAAGGTGGGGAGAAAGGGCGCACGCAGAAGCAGCTTGCCGAGCAGTTCAATATCCATCGTAGCACCGTTTCAAATTTTCTAAAACGCTGGAAGACTCAAAACGGACAAGCAATCAGAAAAAAATACTTGGGGATTCGTGTTACGGACCATCTTACAGATAGAAACTTCGTCCGGGCTTCCAGAACCCAAGGCTGTCTGCCGCTGAAGTTCTCGAGCAAGTTTCTCATCGTGGATCGCCTGTAGCTAGCGTCAGAACGATCAGACGTTGTCTGAATGATGCTGGACTGTTTGGTTGGAGGCCTGTGAAGAAACCATTCATTTCAGACCGTAATCAAGCAGCCCGTGTGGCCTGGGCACGCGCTCATCTGCACTGGACTCAGAACCAATGTGAACGAGTATTATGGAGCGATGAGAGCAAGTTCATGCTGTTTGGTTCCGATGGAATTTCTTATGTCAGACGACCAGTGGGGGCCAGATTTGACCCAAAATATCAAACACCAACTGTCAAACATGGTGGAGGCAACGTAACGGTGTGGTCCTGTTTCAACAACCATTGAGTTGGACCTCTTCACCGAATCACTGGCATAATGGACAGAGTTGTGTACGAACAAATTCTGGAAAAGGTCATGCTCCCATTCGCTCGTGCTTCCCCAAGAGTTCGTTACTTGTTTCAACAAGATAATGACCCAAAACACACTTCCAAGCTCATCAAAGTGAGTCAAACTACCATATAATTTCTTTAAGAATTGGTTTGCGACCAACCGTGTGAATGTGCTGGAGTGGCCCAGTCAAAGTCCAGACCTCACTCAATCCCATTGAACATTTGTGGGAGGAGTTCGAAAAACGTGTTTCTGGCATCCGTGCTCGAAATGCCGACGAAAAATTCGCTCAATTGGAAAACGCAAGGGCGAAGATTCTACAGTCTACTTTGAGCAACTTGATTCAGTCAATGCCGAGAAGATGCCAAGCCGTCATTGATGCTAGAGGCTTCGCAACAAAATATTGATCCTTTCTAGTTAACCTTTACAATTTTTTTGTCTCTTTCCTTGCTGTTTTCCGTGTGTTCTTGCCATAAACCAGAAATAGCTAAAATCCGAAAAATTGAGTATTTCAAATTTTTCCGAAAATATTTTCTTTATCGAGAAAAATTGATTTGGATCATATTTATGGTATAAGTTCGCACATTTTCACAAAATACGTTGAGTTTCTATCTATTCTCTGAAAAAAGTTATAACCGAAAAACGAAAAGGTGATATTTAGTTGGCCGCTACTGTACATTTGGGAAAACGTGTATTTGGAATTTCTGAAATTTGAACATCCGGAAATACCGTTCTCCGAGAATTCCGAAATCCGGTCTACCGAATCTTACCAAAATTGAATTTGAACTCCGACATTGGAAAAGTTGGAGGGTGTGCAGACATATAAAAACACGAAATAAATTTACAGGGTGTGGCAAAAGTACTGTAACCGAAATTTGACGCAGGCTGGCGCGTATTGGCGCACTTTTCGTGCATATAGATAGGCAGCTGATATCTGACTAGTTTTGCTTGGTATAAGCTCTTCCCGTGAATGATGAAAAAAGACAAATAATGCTGCAAACGCACTAGTATTAAAATCAAGTATTAAAACGGAAATAAAATAGCACATTTTGCGACCAAATAAACGTTTTATTTATCAAGCTGTATATATATATTTATATATATATATATATATATATATATATATATATATATATATTTATATTTATATAATATAATATAATATAACAATAACTTATAATTGAAAAATCTCAGTTTTCGTAGCTTTTTGTACATTTGTATTTCGTCCAACATGTTAAGCAACCATACTAATCATGGGGCTTGGCTTTAATTCTAGAGGTCGTATTTTATGGTTGTCATGGTGCAAATGGTGTACAAATATGTGATTCGGTAGATTCATATTGATCGTCGGACGGCCTCCCAGACTGAACCGTTTGGTTTTAGACGCTACCAGGTCCGCCAACCGATCTGAATCTCCTACTTGTGACATTTCGTGGGACATTCTACGCCGTGACATGTCATAATCTGCGGAACTCCGGACAACTCGTTCGGCGGATCGCACTCTGAAAATGAGCGATTTTTAAAGGAAATTATGCATGGGGGGCATAATTGGCCAAAGTCTCATGGGCTGTCATAAGAACTGAATCAACCAGTAATTAAGCCGGAATGTCTGGGTCACAAACCACATTCCAGTAGTTGCTTATCAGTAAGTTGCCCAATATGTCTACCCACTTTATGCCCACAATCTGGAACCTTTGAAATGTCGGCTGCTCTCATCATTTCTCTCTCAATGTCTGTACGTCTAGATGTCTTTACCTCACAACATTTCGCATATTAGGATGTTTTGCATAACCTGTCGAATCCATTGGCTGATTGGAATGAGTTACCGCAGGTTCTGAGTGTTGTGGAGCATTTTGACCATTTCCATTCGGCTCCTCCACAATTATTGATAATTTACGAGCCAATCGATCTCCGGACGACGCCGACAACGATTCTCGGCTGAAAAGCGACGCTCCAGAAGCGCGACGTCCCTCGCCAACGGGTTCCGCCGATTCGTGGTACTTACTGGCGGTGTGCGCATAATCTCCTTGCGGCGAGTGCTTTTGTTTTCGATTAGAGCACGTGTACAACGACCACATTCGGTCTCTGGTGTTTCGACTGATTGAGATCACGGCGATCGGTGTGGCCATTGTGGAGAGTAAGACGCCGAAATGCCATGCGGCGACTGAGAGAAGTGGCGAGATGCAAAGGAATATTAATAACTGCGGGAGAAGCAGAGAAAGCTGCAATTTGATGCTTTTTATTTATGTATGCCTCCCTTTTTGCTCAATCAGTCAAAATTTTTTAATTTATAATCATGATCAGTAGAACTTGTGGTTCTACTGATCATGATTATAAATTAAATGATGTCTTATAGTCCTGAAGCACTGCCGACCAAGCCGCTAGTTTCGAATAAAAATTGTTGAATATAACAACATTTAAAAAATCATTTGGAATCTATAAGACTAGGTTTTTGCCTAGCCTAATTCAAGCTTAAATTCATAATTTCAGAAGGAAAAATGCTGAAAAAATAGAACGCTTTGCAACAAGAGTAAAATTAAAAAACATTTAAAGTTTTACATATGCTCTATCTGTGTGTCTGTGTTTCCCTGAACTACAGTAATCTCTCGCAGCTTACCTCATAAATGGCGAACAGCGTGCAACACATTAGTAACAGTTCGCGATCGCCATGAACGTCAGTACCCTCCACCGTCGCCATACTCTCTCGTCGCACTGTCGACGATCCAACGCGAACCGAAAACAAGATGAGCAAGATAATAATAACGATGACCACAATCCTGACACGGGTCAGGATTTCGGTGAAAATTGAGGAGAAAACGTTGGAAACTGCGCAAAGCATCTGAACGCATTGGTCCTGTTGATTGATGTGCGAATCACACTGGAAGAACGCCAAAAATCCAGCGATCAAGAAGCCGATTATCCACGCGGAGACGACAGCGTACAGGACTTTGGATCTGCCCCATTCCACACTTCTATTCTTGTTTTGCCAGTAGAATTTGAAGCAAAAAATCGCCAGGTACATCACAAATATCACTAGGGTAAAGCTGATGACGTGGTCGATCCACGCGATAATCGCGAAGGTTTGAAGGACGACAGAACTGTTCTGAAAAGTGGAATCTTCCAGTATTGATAAAGCGTGGATCGCGCGGAGAAATTTGACTGCCTTAGTCTCCTTTTTTGATTCGTATTTAATGTTTACAAAAATGCACAGAGAATGCCTGAAAATGACTGAAAATAGCTGAAAACTCTTTAAAATCTTGGAAAAATGCAAAATTTCGTCTAACAAGGGAACCATGTTTCGGTATCATCTGAGAATTTTTTCTAAATTTTCTCCTTTATAGTTTTGAATACGGGCTTTCTCGTGGTGTGTTCGGTTTTCTGCACAAATTTCTAGAAGTCGAGAAAATTCCATCTGAAAATATGCTGTTTTTTGCTCTCGTCCTTCTTACCGAAACATGGTTCCTTTGTAAGAATCCGTTGAATTTTGAAAAATGAAATAATTGTGATTAATTTTCTAGAAATTCTCGAATGTTTCAGCTTTTCACTTCGGATTTTTATATCGGCTCACTATCAGCGATTACTAGATTACTGGTTCTGAGTTTTACAGTTCTTCCTTCGTATTTTCATTGAATTCAAGGAAAAAAGTGGGTTTCCTGGTTTAGAATTGGCTGGAAATATAAGGAAAACTGAAAAAAACAAGAAAAAAAATTCTTGAATCTCAATACACAAATGTACGAATAGAAGGTTCCCTGAATTGCCGTCAAGTTTGGCGCTTTATGTGCATACACCCTTTGCCGTATATTTTACGGAAAACCTGACACTAGTACCTAATCTATACACACCCTTCAATCCAACTAAAGTTTCATTCATACCTCATGTCTGCTCTGCTTCTCGTCTGTCTTTTGTCAAATCAAATCTTCCTAGTTTTCTTATTCGCACACGGCGCGTGTGAATTTGTGCTCGTGGCCTACTATTACACTATTATTTTTCGGGCCCCTGGAATTGAAAATATGTTTTCTTTAATTTAAACCAACAAGTTAGGTCCAATTATCACAAATTTCAAGAGCCAGGGTCGGACAGTTCGGAGCAGCACTCGCAGTTGGTGATAGCACAGATCTTCTGCTACCAAAATGTAAATATCTGTTATGGCAAACGATAGATATGATGATAGCTTTTTTAATCTTTCGCCAACTGTCTTCTACGCGGAATACCGCTCAGTTACTGTAACACCGTTGGGCCAGCGAGATGTCTGTTGTCGCATGAATCCTTTTGTCTCTGTCTGTCCAATAGTTTAACTAGACACTCTCCCACGCGCCCCTATGAATTATGTGACTCATTGCTATAACTAACACGATTTACAGCCAAATTATTTTAAGATATTTCTCACGTTATTTATTCCATTTCTGATCAATCTTTGCTTTTATTTTCGTAATATGCTCCACCCACCGCCCCGGTTTCTTTTCCTCTATACTACCTTGTGCCTTTTCAGCAAATGATATCCGCTGGCGAGCAGGTGCAAACTATTCGTGATACAGAGAAGGGCTCCTGTCACACACAAATGGAACAACAGGGCCATTTTCATACCCTGCAAATGAAACATTGAAATGGAAAAGGAGAAAACATGAAAAGTACGAGACAAACACAAGGCCAAAACATAACCAATAGGAGAACCATAAGAAGAATAAACCTCACCCAGCGATACTTTTTAATCACGTTGGCGAGTAGGATGTTGCTCACAAAGGCGAGCAGCAGCAGTATTGCATAAATGGCAAGAATCACGGAGAACACAGTATTACTGTAGGTGGTTAGAGATGTTGTGAACGATGAGGACTAAACAAAAATTAACTTTGGTATAATACAATAACTCCCCCCCCCCCCGGTTTAATATAAGAGTGACATTTCATTTTTTTCATTTCATTTCGTCTGAATCTCATGGAAATATTGGAAAGGGGGATCATTCCTGGATCTTCTGGTGGGGGGGGGATTGGTACTGTTTGTTGGGGGTTGATTATTGTAGATTACCTAGGATCCAAATGTTCCCCCCCCCCCATTTCAACTGGCGGGGGATTAATATTGGATAACAACTTCGGATAGAAGCCCCCCCCCCCCCCTACAGTAATTATCCCCCACATCAATTTTGATAATAAATAACGCTGGTTGGGGGGGGGGGGGCTATTATCGGTGGTGGGGGGGGGCGATTCTTGGAAATTTCCTTAATTTTTTCTCAGAATAGGTATTGCGTCAGTGCCGTGTAGCAATGCTTGAGCACTTTTTTCATTCTCTCGCTCTCTCTCTCTCTCTCTCTCTGTCTGTCTCTCTCTCTGTCTCTGTCTTTCTCTCTCTCTCTCTCTCTCTCTCTCTTTCTCTCTTTCTCTCTCCTCCTTTCAGTTTGTTTGTCTGTCTGTCTTTCTTTGTCTAATAATTGCCGGATCGTCGACACGTCGACGTGAAATACAGGTTGCTTCTGATTTGTATTGTTTGGCTCAATGTATATTTGAAATGAGCAAAGACAAGCTCTCTCTCTCTCTCTCTCTCCCTCCCTTGTTCCCCATAACTTACTGATACCGCCGCGGTAGAAGTAGTGGTGCTCATGAAAGGCGCATGTGTCGGTCTGGTGCCACTGGCTCCGTCCACTTCGTCCCAATACCAATGCCATCCTGTCTTGTCTTTCTGCCACCATCCGATCTGTCCATGGCCCCACATTTCATGTCCGTTCGGGTGGCCCTGAGAGTAGTCACGAGGATCACCAGGATACCAGTTAGTGTTCTCATATTCTGTCAGAAAATTTGATATAAGTCATCGGAATCCACCGGATTATCAAAAACAGGCCAACCTAGAGTTTTCTTCAAAGAAAAAGAGAATCTAATTGGACTTTGGACTTTTTACAGATAATTTCTTTTTCAATTTCAAAAGTTCCATGGGCCCACAGTAGCCCATAGTAGTAGTAGCACTCACCTTCAACCTTAGAGTCATAGGGGAAGAAAAACGTGATCACTCTTGATACAATTTCAATTTTGTCATCCGACACCATTTTTGTGAATCTGCAGCTCTTCAGAATTCAGAATCCGGACGATTGACACGAAATGACCGACGCTGCGAAAGAAAATAGTCAGGTAAAGTGGGCGGAGCTTATGGCCATGGCGACGCTGACAACAAAGACGCTGTCAGGTGCATTCGGAATCCAAACTTTCACTGATTTCTTAAATGAGCAGAGAGAGAGAGAGAGAGAGAGAGAGAGAGAGAGAGAGAGAGAGAGAGAGAGAGAGAGGCGTGTTGTGTTCTCCGCTCTCTGAAAACATTAGAGAGTATTAAAGAGAGGAAGGCGGATATGAGGCTGGTGGGCTAGAAAGATCACCGCCGTCTGTGCATAAAGCCATGTGATTTATGAATCTTATTTCGATGAACGAATCTTTGGTTTTTCCGCTGTTGAAATATACAAAGAAAGAAAATTACAGAAAATCACAAACATTCGCCAATGTATATTCTTGAACGAATCATATTTGACTGGAAAATAATGAAAAGAACGAATATAAATGAAAAGTTAGAAGTTGGTAACACAATTCATGTTCCAACACTGCGCCTTTTCAAACACTATTCTAAAGTATTTTTTAAAAAGTTCGAAAAATAAACGCTCATTTTCCTGGGGTTTTCATACGCTGCTGTTCGAGTAGCCTTGGCTGAGAACTAGCGATGTAACCTAGGTGTGATACGAACAACGCCTCTGGATAGCAAACTACGTATCACTTTATCAATTCTCCGTAAAAACATGATTTGTGTTTTTTGAGGCATCTAGCACTGCGACTAACAAGGATGAGCTCGCAACGACACTCCGGTATGCCGCTACATATGATATCTCGCACCATCTGATGCTTTATCGCCGGGCTTAAGGAGTTTCGCATTTATATTTTTTTTGTCTTGGGTTTTGGCGACACCCGCTATTGAAACCCTGTCTTAGGACGCATTTGAATGCAGAGAGTGCTGAGAATTAGCAGCAGAGAAGGGCGCAATTCCGGATTCCGTATTCCGCATTCCGGATTGCACCGTTTTTTTCATTCCGTCTTCCGGATTCCAGGTTCCGTGAAAAATTTTTTTTCCGTTTTCCGTTTTCCGGATTCCGAGTTCCCAAAATCCAATTCCGCCCTATTCTGCAGAGAAGGGCGGAATTCCGGATTCCGCCGTTTTTTCATTTCGTCTTCCGGATTCCAGATCCCGTGAAAAATTTTTTTTTCTGTTTTCCGTTTTCCGGATTCCGAGTTCCCAATATCCATTTCCGCCCCACTTTGATTAGCAGACATTTTATGGCTATTCCGCATATGCATAATGTAATTTTATCCAGAAATTGAGTGGGCTGAAATTCTAAACATATTCAGATCAAAGTTTAAAATCGAATCTTGCTCTACGCTTTGCAAATGAGCAGGTTTGCCAATTGCTTTCAGCTTTTCGTAATAAAGTCATGATTCGTGCTCCTTTTTCCAATTTTTTGTTTTCCTAATTATCATGTGGAGCCAGGTACATTTACATAGTCATACACTACATCTGGCGGCTGAAACCGCCTGCCCATCGACCAACTTTGTTTCTCTGGTGTTGTTAGGCGCACATTTGTGTGTTTGCTCCAAAATAAGAAAAACAAAAAATTTTGTTCCGGGGAGCAAAAAATCTTGGAGGCGTGATTACTGGAGTTGCAAGAAAAGGACAAGATGTAGTGCTCGTCATTGTGTCAGAAACGGTTTGATTGCCCGTATATTTTCCGAGTGAAATATTCAAAGAAAGAGCTTTAATTTTGAATTTGTGCCACTTCTATCACTTCTACCTGGAGCACTGTTTCATGCGACAGTAATAAATAGCCGATGTACAACACTCCGGTGTGCCACATGTTAAAATTATGTATGTTAAATAATCTAATCTATACGACTTTCTGATGCACAACGGTTCCCACGTTAGTTAAAACGATGATATGATGGATGTAATCTTAAGATTGCTGTATCTTGCCGCTCTACGACTCTCCGGTATTCTAAATATTGAAATTCTGGTAACTCATGTTTGTGTACGACGCTCCGATATTCCATATCTCACAATTTTGGTAAATAATGTATCTCTAATACGGTTTGATGGAGGAAGATGACAGAAAAAAGGTTTAAACTATAAACATGAAGGTGCACCTTTAACAATTCTGGCCGCCTAAAATGTTGTGTGGCCTAGAAAAACGTGGGCAAACCAAAGTTTGTTTCCACATGTTCTTTGTGTTAGGTGTTGCATTACACCCATGCATTAGTTGATCTACTTAGTTTTGATCTACCCCAAGCAAAGCTACAAAACTGGAGATCAAGATGAGATTCGACTTCACGCGGGGAAACCCCAATGGATTATCAATCCATTGCCTTAACCACTCGGCCACCTGATGGCGCAAAACACAACAGTAGGTCACGGCTATCGAATCCTCGGCCACAGAAGGGAAATGGAAAAATTAGTCTGCAATTTTCAAGTTATTTTTCTAATTTCTGATCGAATTTTTTCTTTGAAAATGACATTTAAAAACTTGAAAAGGCTTAAAATGACTGGCCAGAAAATGTTAGAATTTCAGGAAATTTCAAGTAAGTAGCGCAAAGCGCTCCACAAATGATCAGAAAACACTGGAAAACTTGTCAATAAAAAATTTAAAAAATGGGTTTGAAAATCGTAAAATTGAAAGAATTTTTTGTTTCATTCAAGTTTTCTCAAATCTTTTCGATTTTCTTCAAATTTGATGGATTTTGATGAAATGCGCTTCGTTGTCCTTGAAATGGCTGGAAATGACTGAAAATTGCCTTGAAAATGCGAAAATTTAACTGATATTCGCCATGTTCTGCTATTATATTTTTAATTCATATTTCTAGTATTTTTCACGACATTTTCGGATGCTCAATGTGTATGCACCGTTTGGCCAATGTCTCACACAAAGCCTGATGCCAGGTTCTGAAACCAGAAGTACTTCCGGAAGTACTATCACAATTGAAGTGGACATTTTTAGCTCTTTAATTACACATTTTTATATAACAGATCTGTTTAAAGGTGAGCTAAATGAAGCAATGTGTCTCTGCGGCATCGGCCAAGAACATTTCTCTCTTTTAGCATTTTCAGCACATTCAAGTTATTACAAATGCTGAAAACATGTTTTCTTCTGAAAATCTTTGGGTTTCTTGTTTGCCCCACACTATTTTTCATAGAAGGAAAACTTGAAACTTCTTTGAAGTATTCCAAGACGCCTTCTAGAAAATGCTTAAGATCATGATGAAATGATCCAAATTCCTAGGAGCCCGAAAGCATTCTGAAACTCACGAGTTTTATCTTAAAATCGAGAAAAAGATAAAACTCTCGCTCCCGTTTCCTTTTAAGAATTTCAGTGCTCACTCTTTTGTTCCAGACAATCTCAAAGGTGTCGGTTGTAAAATGAATGATGGATACGAACGAAGTGTTTGGTCCCAGCACAGTTTGAATGGCGGTTCAAAAACGGATTGAGGAGGAAAAGATCGAAAGTTATACCTCCTCCAGCACGTCCATTGACCGCTTTGCTGCTTGAGAGAAATCCACTGAAAGTGAATAAAGCATGGCCAAAATATCGAGCTCAGAAGGAAAACGTGTTTTGTGCAAGGAGCCGAGTGGCATTTCGTTGCTGTAGAAAGCGCAAAGAGCGGACTCGGGAAGTCCGTTTCCAACTTGAAAGAATTGCACAAGTTGCCAAACTTTCTAAGAAGTATAAACAATTGGCTGCAGTAGTGCTGCCAAAACGTTGAGCATAACCCTCTAGCTGGCCACTAACTGCCATCTTTCTGTACCCCTGTTGCCTAGCAACTGCCCAACCTGCTTGCCCATTAGCTATCCATTGGCTATGGATTATGGCTATCGATTGGCTATATTGAATTGTAGGATTCCAAGAACTTTAATCTCTGAAATGTGGTGACAATGAGTTACGCGCGCAAACGCTCGAACAATCCAACTCCAATGTAGCCCTTTCTGCCCTGAAAATGCACTACATGGCAAGTTGTCTAAGCAACAAAGCTCGCAGCAAAAATGAACTACTTATTTTTAGCATGGCAAAAGAACTTCCCATGCCGGGAATCGAACCCGGGCCGCGTGGGTGAAAACCACGAATCCTAACCACTAGACCACATGGGACACGAGAAACCTAGTGAATTCAATCGCTGTTGAGCCAGTTGAAGCGAAAATAATGCCAAAGTGTGGCCTCCAAGACGATTTATGTGATGATCATTGATTTGAGGCGCTGTGGAATTTTAAGTATCATGATGAAGTGAAATTTTACGAGTTATGGGCCGAAATCGCCAAGAAATATCCGGTCACTTAGTCATTTACTTGTTTTCTTATTTTCTTGGTCATTTTTTTGCGTATTTTTGTTGTCTGTCAAGAAAATTGTAGTAAACATTGCTAGTGTTACTCAAGTATTTCTAATAATATTTTTAGAGACAAAAAGCCATTGACCACCCCCCCCCCCCCTAATTAAGATAGCGCCGGTTTTTTCTCATTCAATGCCCATTTATTGCGTTAAAAAATGTTAAAAAAAAACAGTAAGCAGCCATCACTTCGCAGATTTAGACCCCCATATCCCTTTCTTTCGCTTCAAAGTGTTTCAGTTAAACTACGGATTCATATGGGGACATCTAGACATACATACATACGTATTTTGAGAGTAACTTGGACTCCGCTGAATCGGCTTATGAAAAAATCTACGAAAGACTCAATGATGTTGACGTGTGCCAGTTGGCTCATTTCATCTTAATCATCATTATCATCAGAGAAGGGCGGAATTCCGGATTCCAGATTCCGTGAAAAAATTTCTTTTCCGTTTTCCGTTTTCCGGATTCCGAGTTCCCAAAATCCAATTCCGCCCTACTCTGATTATCATCCGTGTGTCGGTCAGTGTGGGAATATCAGATATACAATTTCTCAACAAAGAACTTATGCGAATTGAAAATTATTTAAGATGTGTGTTAATTATGTTTAATCGAATTAAGCTTATTTTTTGGAAAAATGTTTTCAATCGCATTTGGATCATTGGTGGTCATCCGACATGTCGTTCTTGGTCTCGAGGAATCCATCTTGTATCAGTTTTGCCCATCAGCCCGTCAGTTCTTCGCATAATGTGCACGACCCATCCTAATTTGTTTCATTTTTATGTGTTGAAGTATGTTGCATCATTTAATGTAATTTATTTATTGAAAAAGGGCCAAACAGAATTTTATATTTTCAAAGTCAACAAATAAATGTGAAGATTAATGAACAGTTTTAAAAACTTACAAATCTTACATTGAGATATTTTTAAAGTTTTGATTAGGATACATGAAATTTTAAGAATAAAAACGGCGTGAGGGAGAAAATTAACGCCTTTGATAATACGAAACTTTGGAAACGTTTACAATTGAGGGAGAAAAAAAGGAAGACGTCAGAAAGCTTGAATAAACTCCTAGCGTGGAGTTTATGCTTGTGTCCTTGTGACGTGGTTGTTGTGAGTAGAGGAGATCTCAAACTTGGGTAATTAAACCATGTTAACCCAAGCAATTTTATTAAACACAAATGGATTTAATATAATTACTTGGAGTAATATATAAAAACAAATCAAAGACATTTAAGAGAATTAAGAGAAATTAAACAATCGATAATAACACAATGTTATTGCAAATGTGACAGCAATAACAACTGACGTCATTACACACGTAGAAAAACAGTGCGCCAGAGCGCATTGACAATACAGTGCGTTTCAATATTATACGTCCACTCTTGTTTTTGGCCGTAACTTGAGAACCGGTTGAGATATCAATCTAATTTCATTAAAATTGAATTCAGAGCAACAAATTACATCTAGAAAACCATTTTTGAGAAAAAATATTGAAAACTACTCGAGATACAGAGAAAATTCTGAAAATGTGACATTTGCAACCGTTTCAAAATTATACGCCCACTTCAAAGGTATGTCGATCTTGACCTTTGGCGGAGCCGGAAAAGCTTGAATTTAGTTTTGTTTTTTGCTGCCAATGTGAGAAACTTTTTTCATTATGATTTTCCTTGTTTTTCTCCACTTTTCAACATGTCTCGTGGCCATTTGCTCACTGATGCTGAAAAAGCCTTCATCGACGCGTTCAAAACCTCTGGTTGGACCAACAGGGCTATCGCGAAACATCTAAATCGTTCCCACGATTGCATTAATCGTTTTGTATCGAACCGGACCCGCAACAATCAACCCAACAAGGCTGGACGTCCTCCAAAACTCAATTCAAGAGCCAAACGATCAATCGTTCGTGTGGCTTCAAACACCATGAAGTCTTGTAATGATATCAAAAAAGAGCTGAATCTTGGAGTGAGCAAGTGTACAATCTGGAGGGCTCTTAAGGATGATCCAAACATCAAAAGAGCAGTCATGCGCCCTGCTCCGAAGCTCACTGACAATCACAAAACTCGCCGTCTCGACTTCGCTCGAAAAAACATGGGAACCAACTGGGATAAGGTATTAAATTTAAAATTATCTATCCAAATTATCTTATCTTTTACAGGTAATTTTTTCGGACGAGAAAAAATTCAATCTTGATGGACCCGACGGATTCAAATCGTACTGGCACGACTTGCGGAAGGATCCAGCCGTTTTTGCCAAAAGGAATTTCGGGGGAGGCAGTTTGATGGTATGGGGAGCATTTGCTTCGGCTGGATACTTGGAGCTCGCTTTCACCACTTGTCGAATGAACTCCACAGACTACCAAGACGTTCTCCAGAACCACCTTATCCCGTTTCGTCGTCGATTCAGTCGCCGCCAGTTCATTTTTCAGCAAGATAATGCTGCAATCCATGTCAGCCGCTCCACTTTGGACTGGTTCCAATCGAAAAACATCGATGTCTTGCCATGGCCAGCTTGCTCTCCAGATCTGAATCCGATGGAAAATGTTTGGGGCGAGCTGGTTCGTCGTCTTTACCGCCATGGAAAGAAGTATGCTAGTATTGGAGAGCTTCGGGATGCGCTGATTGCTGAGTGGAGTCTGCTGGAGCAGGAGTTCAAGACTAAGAGCACCCAATACATCCAAAACCTTATCAAATCGATGCCAAATCGTCTCTTCCGTAACATTATACGATTATACGTTACTATTTTAGTCTTGACCCGAGTTATACATTGCACCTTGGTCTCGCGAGATATTTATTAAGGGTTAAATATAAAAGATAAAATATAAGGAGAGAATAAATATAAATAAAGGATAAAATGAATATAAGAATAAGATAGATGAGGAAAGGTTCCAGAGCTCACATGTCTCACCCGAGACCACCACCACAACTGTCCTTCCCTTCCATCCTCCGCACGAGGACGAGCGTACGTGCTCCGCCCATACAGTCCGGGCTCTGCCCATACAGTCCGGGCTCCGCCCATACAGTCCGGGCTCCGCCCATACGCTACATCCCCCTTTTCCATTAGTTGAGCGCCCTCGCTCGACATTGATCCATTGGCTTTGATTGATTTGGATTAAGATCTTGATGTATTGTTGACTTGACTGGACCATTTCGTTGACTTGAATCGAGATCCGAGCATCTCCTTGACTTGGCTTTAACCATGATGGTGGCTTGAATGAAGGTCCTAGTTTATCATTGACTTGAAATTGAACCATATCGGCGATTTGACTTGGAAATGCAAATGTTGATGTTGAATTAATGATTTCCGTATTGCATTTGTGGCATGGGGCTTCGAGATTTGTGTGTGCGGGAGGACTTCGAGGAATTTGGTTGGGTTGGCTTCTCTCGGTTTTAACTATGAGGTAGAATTACATAAAGTCATGAAAATAGAGAAAAAAAATTAATAATGTAGGAAAAAAAATGAGAGAGTGAGAGAATGAGAGAGAGAGAATGAGAGAGAGAGAGAGAGAGAGAGAGAATGAGAGAGAGGGAGAGAATGAGAGAGAGAGAGAGAGAGAGAAAGAGAGAAATAAATAAATAAACGAGTAAGTACCTGAAAAGGTTGTTATACATAAAATGGGGCTGATATAGAGGGTGATGAGTGTAGAGAGAGAATACAATAAATCCAATACAAAATAAAATTTACCATCAGAGGTTGCAAATAAAAGAGAAAAGAGAAAGAGAAGGGAAAAATATAACAAAACAATCTTAAAAGAGAGAAAAAAATAATAATGAAAGTAATGAGTGAAATCGATGATCATACCTTTTGTCTTCGTGCTGCGATTCGCATTGATCTTCTGGGACTCTTCTTCCGCGATGTTGTGTCTCCTTATTTTCTGCGCCATCCGAATCCTTAATTTCTTCTGCTTCCTCCATTGTTGGCAGCTCCTTTGTTAGGCGAACGTCATCCTTGTTAGCAATTTTCTTCTTCTTTCCATCCATGTACTGCACATTGTATTGATCCACGGCAACCACGATGAACGGTCCTTCCAACCTTGGGGCAAGCTTGTTCGTTGGTGCACTTCTCCTCACGAAAATCCGGTCGTTGACTGAGATTCTCCTTTCCATTGTCCGATTGTTTTGATCGTAGTACTCCTTTGACCGTGACGACTGCTTTGCAATTCTTCCTTTGATGGTGACGTGTAGATCTTTCAAGTGTCGGGCCAAGCAGTTTTCGTAGTCCTCGACATCACAGTACGAGGAGTTGGCAATAAGCAGTTGTTGGTCTTCCGGTGTTGGGAGTTCCCTGCCAAAAAGAGCGGAATTAGGACTTACCTTTGTTATTGCATGTGGTGACGAATTGATTGCAAAGATGATGAAGGGCAGTTTCTGGTCCCAATCGGTCTGACTTGAGTTGACAAATGATGACAACGCTTCTTCTATTGTCCTGTGCATTCGTTCAATTGTCCCATTAGCCGACTTATGATATGGCGCTGTTAGAGTATGCTTTACTTCCAACATTTCTAAAACTTTCGCAAACAAGTTTGACTTAAAGTTCGATCCGTTATCCGTTAACAATACTTTAGG
This sequence comes from Caenorhabditis inopinata, assembly GCA_003052745.1. Classification (NCBI taxonomy): domain Eukaryota; kingdom Metazoa; phylum Nematoda; class Chromadorea; order Rhabditida; family Rhabditidae; genus Caenorhabditis; species Caenorhabditis inopinata. The sequence goes on along the minus strand of AP018152.1, from coordinate 9,273,124 downwards.
CGATCCATACTTCAGAACGATATCCGTAACGAAAATGTCTGAGATTGTCGTTGCGTCTTGTGTTGGGATAGCGAAAGCTAGGACATATTTGGTGAAATCATCTTTGATTGTGAAGATGAATCGATTTCCCTTTGCTGTTATCGGGAAGGGACCGCAAATATCCGCATGCAATCGTTCCCATGGACGGTTGAGTTCTTCTAATCTTCCAAGAGGTTCCCTCGTTTCTTCATGAGAGTTAACCTTCCTTCTTTGACATGCTTCGCAATTGCGAACAACTTCTTTGATCTCATCCGTCATATTGTTCCAGAAGAATCTTCTTGTGATGTTAGCCGTAGTCTTTTCCATTCCCAAATGTGCTCCCAAATGAGCGGACTCATGATATTGTTTAATTATCGGTATAGTGATCGATTTTGCATTGGGAATCAGAATGCGGGATTCTTGACCATTTTCCTTCTTGACGTAGACCATTCCGTTGAGCTTCTCGTATTTGGCGATCGGCGATGCCTTCAATTCATCCAATCTTCTAGCGATGTCAGCAATCCAAGGAGTCTCCATTTGAATGCTTTTGATGTCGTTTTGAGTGAGTGCAACTCTTGAGCTCTCCAAACTGTTGACTTCCTCTGATTTCCTTATCGGTTTTTCTCGGCATTCTTTAACTTCTTCTCCAATGTACCGAGATAATGCATCACACACCGTGTTGAGCCGTCCGGGACGATAGACGATTACCAAATCCAACTCCTGTAAAATTATTTGGTATTTGGCTAGCCTACCAATTAGATCCCTTCTGTGCATCAAACTCGTTAACGGGCGGTGATCCACTATTGCTTTAACCGGTGATCCGAGTATGTAAGTTCTGAAAGCTTTCACCGCGAACGTGAGGCCCAGAGCCTCCGTTTCGATAGGTGGGTATCTGCGTTCGGTCGGTGTTAACTTACGACTATCATAGGCAATTGGGTGTAGTTCTCCATCTTCTCCAGCTTGCAATAGCAGGGCTCCAATTGCGATGGAGCTTGCGTCTGACTCGATAATAAATGGCGTTCCTGCTCGAGGTGGTTGTAGGACAGGTGAACAACAAAGAGCCTGTTTGAGCTTTTCGAAAGCTTTCTGGTGGGTTTCCTATGAAAGCTCGAACTCCAGTTGGTGATTTGGGGACTGGGAATTCGCGAATCGATTTGACTTTCGTGGGATTCGGCTTGATACCGTATCTTCCAACCAATAATACGAAGAATGTGACTTCCGCTTGTGCAAATCTGCATTTCTCCATTGTCACTTTGAATCCAATTTCAGCGATGTTCTTGAGCACTTCTTCAATATCCAGTATGTGTTGTTCCAATGTATGCGATACGATCAGTAAATCATCCAAGTAGCAAAATAGCTTTGCTTCCGTCCGTTTCTGTAGCTGTTGTACCGCAGTCATCTTTCTTCCTGACGAGTACGATTGGACTTGTGAAGAGCGCTGTTGACGGCTCGATAACGTCCAGAGCCAGCATTTCTTTGACTTGCTTCTCCACTTCTGGTTGATTTCCGATGGGAACTCTATAGGTTCTTGATTTCGGAAAGGGTAAATCTTTCCGAATCGTGATCGAGTGTTCGATTCCTCCTTTGAATAAACCAATGTCTCCATCTTCGTTGAAGAAAGCCTTCCTGTTCTTTTCGAAAATTTCTCTGAGCTTCTGTTTTGTTTCCGTATTGATTTCAGCTCCTTCCCAATTTAGCTTCGTCATGAATTGAACTCCTTTTGTTTCCAGAATTTTGTCCTCCCAATTGGCTTCAGGTGGGACATCGGGTGCAGCTGGTTTCTTCAGATCTTTGAGCTGGATTATCTTTCCTTTTCCAATGACATCTCCTTCTTTCAAATCGATGATTTTATCCGAAGTGTTGCGAACTCTAATTTCTGTTTCTCGGCTATCAAGCGGGTGGAATATCGTTTTTTCGAATAGTAAACTTCCTTTCGGTGTTGACTGAAGCAACACTGCTTGGTCAGCTTCGATATCAGATAGGAATCCTGCCACTCCTTCAACCATTTCTACTGCATTGTTGAAGATGTAGCTTCCAGCTACTTCATGCGAAGATCCGGTTCCGTTTTCCGATCCGTATTTTGTGCCTGCCGACATTGTTCGGAGTATTTCTTGTTGGTGTTGGTACTGTAAGGATCGAATACTTGCTCCAAATGATACTGCAAGCATCAATGGGAATGAAGAATCTTTGATATCAGCGTAGATGTCTCCGGCCGTAAAAATAAGTTGTCGTGCTTCGTATGTGGGCATTCCACCTTCTTCAATCCGTGTGACATTTCCAGTTTTGTTCCGTTCTTTCCATATGCCTTGCTCATCCTGCCAAATGTAGTTCGTAATAAGGCGGCAGTCGGCATTCTCGGTGGAATAATCGATCTCAATGGAACCCGGTTTGATATAAACTATTCGGCCGTCACTAGTAAGGGCAGCTGTCTTGGTTGGGCATCCAATTCCTGATGATCTGTCTTCGTTGATCTTGTGAATGACTACTTTGGGGCACTGGCTAACTTGTACTACGTCTCTTCCTTTGAAACTGGCGATTATATCATCTCTGTGCAACAGGACCCTCATAGCTGCCTGAGGATCCAGATCCAAAAACATTCTCCAGATTCTTAATTGTCTGTTTCTTGTGTGGCAAATTGCGTCTACAAGACGATTGAAATTGTCTCGGTTTTGCTCGTCCATCTTGTTCGAAACGTATTGAATCTTGTGATTGAGAGTAGCCATCGTGAGATTCCTTCGGATGTCTTCTTTCGCGTCGTAGTTCTTTTTCATATAGTCGATGTTTGCTTGTGATCCAATAGCAGTAGCTCCGACCAGTTCTTCTTCGGCCCATAAATCTTGATTTTCATGATTTCTACGAATTCTCTCGTGGTCTTTCGGCGGCTGGAGGTTGACGGGTTGATTTTGGGCCGCCACTTGGATCTCAGCTTCTTGTATTTCCGTGAAGGTGAAAAACGAAACACCATTGCTGGATAGTGTGCCTTCGCGAAAGCAACTTACCATCTGGCTTGGCGTAAATACTTTATCGATGGGAAAGGCATTCTCCATGTGATCCACCACAAGGATATCGTCTCCAATCGTAGCGGCAAACTTCCCGACGTGAATTGTGTCACATTTCGACTTCTTCCTCGTGAACTTCCAGACGGTGATGGCTTCCATGGATTCGCAATATTCTTCTTCGAGGACACAATTGTTGTGGTTAGCCATTACTGACATTACAAGGGAACCGTCAGCAATCTCGGCTACATGTCCTTTTTCGATTACCATTCGTCTAGCCTCTTTGCAGGCATTCACTGAGAATCCGTTTTCCGGCCAATGTTCCTGGATCTGGAGAGATTGTTTAGCATTCCGACAGAAGGAATGATCATAGATATACAAAAAAAAACAAAAAAATGAGTTGAGTTGGGTGGGTGAGTGCAAGTGATCGATGTAAGATAAGGATAAGAAATAACAACTGATACAAGACGGAGTTAGATCGAGGGTCTGGGCATCTCTGAACTGCCTACTTACTGCGTGCGTCCATACAGCATTCTCCCCAATGGTCCGTAGGTTGGCTTGATTACGCCCCCTTGCCTATAACAAACAACGTACCGTACCTTGACCTAACAGCTGTTATTTGCCCTCTCTTCATCTTGAACGTTCCTATGGATATGTGAGATTTGTGGCATCTGTTGCCGATAAAGGATCTTTATGAGATCGGCTTAACGCAACAGGTGTCGCTTACTACAATGTATTGTTGACCCTTCTCAGATTTTCCGACGTCTGCTGTCCCAAGTGTGGACTGTGTGAGGCCGACTTAACGCAACAGTTGTGAACAACCAGATTGCGTTATCGTTGACCCTTCTCTTTGTATTGCGCGTCATCAGTCTGTCGTGGGAAAAGAAAACTCTCGTGTTTCCTTTTTGATTGATTGTCATGGGTCTGTCCGATAGGTCGTTCGTATCCATTCAAATTGTGTGCAAGTGAAAAAGGTGCAAAATAGTAAGTAATACAACGTGAGAGACTACACATACATACAAAAAAAATACCGTGCTCGAGCAGGTGATGCTGCCAGCATCTATATAAAACCATCCTTAATAATCCTCGTCGAAAATTTTTGAAGACACGAAACATGCAACTTATAAGTCCATACAAATAACATGTTTACATTGCTTACCATCAAGTGTATTGTTTCCAAGCTGTCAAAAATCTAAAAGGTTTGCCGGCGAATTTTAATAAAACTACAACAGACAAAGAAAGCGGATACTACGTGATAATCAGCTGCGATAGGCCTATCTAATGTCTTATACCATCCAATTTAGCCCGAACTCTCATGGCGTATAGCATATACGTTTATCCACTACTCTCAAAGAGTTCCTTGAAGTCCAAAAATAAAATAATACTAATAACCTATGCTCTAGGGCGAGTTTTAATTGAACATAGGATCTTCGACGGGTGTTCCTGATTCCCTAACTTACTCTTTCTCGTGGCAGACAAAAAAAATGGAAATAAATTATCGAGATAAGTGTAAGTCAGAGTGTACTCCTGGTCGGGAGCACATCTCACTGAACTGACTCCTACATATGCGTATTACGTGTTACCTACCTATTTTTTTAAATTTTTTTTTTTCTCGGAGAGTACCTCGGTGAAGTATCTCCTCAAGGTTGGGACCTCCACGTAACATTATACGATTATACGTTACTATTTTAGTCTTGACCCGAGTTATACATTGCACCTTGGTCTCGCGAGATATTTATTAAGGGTTAAATATAAAAGATAAAATATAAGGAGAGAATAAATATAAATAAAGGATAAAATGAATATAAGAATAAGATAGATGAGGAAAGGTTCCAGAGCTCACATGTCTCACCCGAGACCACCACCACAACTGTCCTTCCCTTCCATCCTCCGCACGAGGACGAGCGTACGTGCTCCGCCCATACAGTCCGGGCTCTGCCCATACAGTCCGGGCTCCGCCCATACAGTCCGGGCTCCGCCCATACGCTACACTTCGATGTCATTGCTGCTAAAGGTTCATCCACAAAGTATTGAAATATTTTTTATTCTCTATTTTAGCATTGATTCTGAGAGTGGACGTATAATTTTGAAACGGTTGCAAATGTCACATTTTCAGAATTTTCTCTGTATCTCGAGTAGTTTTCAATATTTTTTCTCAACAATAGTTTTCTAGATGTAATTTGTTGCTCTGAATTCAATTTTAATAAAATTAGATTGATATCTCAACCGGTTCTCAAGTTACGGCCAAAAACAAGAGTGGACGTATAATATTGAAACGCACTGTACTTATTAATATGAAAAACAACCTTAAATAAGCTGAGGTCTTATGAAGAGTAGGAAATATATAAACTGGGTTGTTATATATTTTCATACAAAGCTTCTACTACAGACGAAAACAAAAAGTCGTCTTTCGTCTCGTCTTCGTTCGTCTGTCAGTTCTGTCTTGCATTCGTCTTACGCAATAAAAAACTTGTGCATGTGTACCAACACAATGCCTATCTCTGTGACAGACAAATTCAAGACGAAAACGAAGACGAGACGGTCTTATTTCGTCTTTCGTGGAAACTTTAGTCTCCACTGTCATTAATAAAAATAACGAAGAGCAAAGGGTCAAGAACGGAGCCTTGAATATTAGATTTTCGCTAGAAGCCGTGACGCTGTGTGTGGTTCAGTGTGTTTTCGCATAAGTCAAATTGATGTTCATCCAAAGGAGATTGATCGAGAAAAGAAGGGCTCTTTTTTGCCCGCCCGTATTTGGCCCGCCTACAATAAAGATACAAATATTTGCTGCAGTCTAGATTGTATAACATCTTGTTGCTTGCTGATACTTTTATCATCTTCAAAGTCTGACCTTTAACCGGCCCACCTGACTGATTCATTTGGGAAAAAAACGCAATTATTCAGTCCATTATCATGTTTCTGCGTGTCTGCAAATTTGACGTCCATATTGATGTGTTACCAATTTTTCTAAAAAATTAGCATTATCAACATATTAACAAAATAATTTTCCGCATTTTTTTTTAATTTTCGAACGTTTCTAATTACTTCGTGGAACTCCACAAGATCTCGCGAAAGTTTCTTATAGAAGTTTCTCGAGATTTCTAGCATTTCTAGGACTTTCCCGGAAGTTTTTTTTTTGAAGAAACTTCCCGAAATTGTCTCAATTTCTCTGGATTTCTGGAAATTTACAAGTGCAGATGTCCTTGACACCGCGGTGAATGAATGCGTTATTCAAGTCAGGTTCTCATAAAAGTGACCGGTTTCGATGAATCAATAAGATCGAAATGCGCATACACTTCCAATATATCCAATTATTATAAACACACGTATTCACATTCACACAAACCCAGATCTTTTAGGCAACTCTTATCTTATCATATCATTTATTTTCTGTTCTACCGTATTATCGTTCCAAATGTTGTGTCAATCATTTGGCCAATCATTTGGCCATGTTCGATGGAATTGCGACTGGTGCATCGTTCTTTGACTTCCCTTTGTTGTCTTTTTTCGTTTTTCGATAGCAACAGATTTTTTTATGGTCATTGTTCTCTTTATCTCTTAAATGAACATTTGAGCTTTAGTTCAACGTCGAAATGCACATTTTATTCTGCAATCGGGCTGAAAATCTCGAAATTTTTCTTGTAAAAATGACTTTTTCGCCCGATCTTCAACCAGCGTGTTACAGTTTTCTTTGAATTTCAATTCGCCCGAACCAATTTCTGCATTTGGCTAGTGTTTTCATCCTGCTTATTCGAGTCTCAGAATTGTTCAGCCGACTTGAGAATTCTAAAAAATTGGTGTTAGAAATCTGATATCGAAACTTTCTTGAACTAAAAAACTTTATTGATCGTATTTGTCTGTGACATTTTGTGATTTCTGTGATAAGTTTATAGAGATTCTTTTTAGATAACCCGAATTTTCTGTTTATTTTTGAGCATTTTATTTAGCTTAAATAGTCCGACGTTTCGGCTTAAAACGTTCTGCTTCTGCTATGCCATTTTCAAGAAATTTGGTTGAATTATCAATAAAATTGAAGCATTCAAATTAGAAAGATAAGTAGAATTGAAAAGTAAAACGAGAGTCAATTCGAGGGGTTAAAGTGAGCTGATAACAGGTGCGAAATACAAAAAATGGGGCAATCTTAGTTGGGGGGTCCACTCGTTTTTAGTCATTTTGGGAGGTTAAAAAACAATTTTTTTCTGAAAATGTTATTAGATATACACGAATAAAACTAGTAATTTTTAGAACACTTTTATTGGCAGACAACAAAAATACGCACAAAAAAGAAAATGACGCTATCTTAGTTGGGGTGTCCAATGGTTTTTCGGCTTTTTTGGATTATTTTTGTTTCTGAAAAGCACCACGCTTATTCAAATGTGACTTATCCTTATTTGTCATGATCCAATTAAACTTAAAAAAAAAGCAAAATCAGAAAAGCAAAAAAAAACTTACGTTGGAGCGGAACCGAACCACGACCCGCGAACTCCCATCCCTCGCCACGAGTGAAAAAAAACTCACAAATATTTTAACAGTAACAACAAATAATTGTACAAAAAAAATTAGAAAAACCTCCAAAAATGACTAAAAACGAGTGGACCCCCCCCCCAACTAAGCTTGCGCCAAAAAATAAAGTAAAAAACGAAAAAAAAAAACGATGAAACGAGAAAATTTAAAATCGAATCGATAATATCGAGTATCCATTTTGTGGTTAAGAGGGTGTCAGCTTCCGAGAGGGACATGTCCCTCTATCATCATAGGTACCAAAGATTATAACAAGACCAACGAACTCTTCTTTGATGTTGAAAGCAGGTTTGATATTTTGGATGTACAGTGCGTTTCACATTTATACGGGCGCCCCTGTTTAAGACTGTAACAGCTTGATTAGGGGATTTTTACAACAAGACAACTTCAAAATCGAAATCCCCACAAAAAGTTACGTATATGGGCCAATTTTTAGGACCCTATCTGAAAAACATTTGGTATAGCGCATGAAAATCTGAAAATGGTCTATTGTGAATGTGAATGAATAAATGTGAAACGCACTTTATAGAACTCTTCTTCTCGTAAAATTTTTTTCTGCATTTAATTTTTTTGGAAATATTTATTGCGATTCCCCTTACAAGGGAACCTCGAATAGAAATCCTCCTAACTTTTTTTAAAAATTTGACCATAGGTACTTTCGACTACGGGAAATTCAGTACACATAGTGGCTATCTGCGCAAACTTCTGGAAATCGAGATATTTCGATCTGAAAATCCAGAGCTCTGCGCCCTTTCTTCTCCTCCTACCTTTCCCTTCTTTCCTATATGCATTCCACGCTGCAGGAAAAACAAACAGCGGTGGCCGAGGGGTAAAGAGGGGGATGCGAGTATATTAAGTGTGGGTTCGGTTCCGTTCTTTTTCTTTTTTTGCCTTTGCTTGATAAAAAAAGATGAAACAAAATGCCGAAATTTCTGGAAATCGAGAAAAAATGAACAGGTTCTACTAACTATATTTATTAAATAACCAGAACAAGAAAACAATATAGGAAAACAGAAAGAAATTAACAACATCTATGATTGACCAACACATAATGGAGAAAACAGAAATGATCCTCGCAATGAATGCACTTGATAAACGACGTTTTGAGACATCCGTTGTGATGGCATTCTCTTGCAACGTTCCTTGGGAAGAGGTGCTGGGATGGAGTTTGGAAGAAGGGTGGCTTGGGGACCTCATAACCGCAAGCATGCCTAGCATATTGAGCCCATGATTTCAACTTGGGAGAACAGAGCTGCCACCGAGAACAGAGTTGTAGTGGCCTTTTTTGGGGAATTTTCCTCCTTTCTGTTTCAACGTCACGAACAACTTTGGATGAAGTGTCCCATCGGCAGAAATCAATGGAAGCACTGTATAAGAATTGGTCGTGGAAGACACATTCTGGACAACACAATTAATATCTTTCGATCCTGTGAAGGTCAAATTTCTTGCATTCATCTCCAGCTGAAATCCGCTTTGATCAGCGTTGAAGACGTTGAATTTGGAAATTTGGTCCGCATTATCCCTCCAGGATGCACGGGATTGGTTCAGCCTTGTGATCTTGGCATTTTTGGAGGATTCAAGAAAGTGATGAAAACAATCACTGGGCATGGACAACTCACCTATCCGACTCTCGATTTTCAGCTTGTGCCTCTCATCTGGTGGCAGCTCTGTTCTCCCAAGTTGAAATCATGGGCTCAATATGCTTGGCATGCTTGCGGTTATGAGGTCCCCAAGCCACCCTTCTTCCAAACTCCATCCCAGCACCTCTTCCCAAGGAACGTTGCAAGAGAATGCCATCACAACGGATGTCTCAAAACGTCGTTTATCAAGTGCATTCATTGCGAGGATCATTTCTGTTTTCTCCATTATGTGTTGGTCAATCATAGATGTTGTTAATTTCTTTCTGTTTTCCTATATTGTTTTCTTGTTCTGGTTATTTAATAAATATAGTTAGTAGAACCTGTTCATTTTTTCTCGATTTCCAGAAATTTCGGCATTTTGTTTCATCTTTTTTTATCATGATAAAACTCGAAAAAAAAGCAAAGGCAAAAAAAGAAAAAGAGCGGAACCGAACCCACACTTAATATACTCGCATTCCCCTCTTTACCCCTCGGCCACCGCTGTTTGTTTTTCCTGCAGCGTGGAATGCATATAGGAAAGAAGGGAAAGGTAGGAGGAGAAGAAAGGGCGCAGAGCTCTGGATTTTCAGATCGAAATATCTCGATTTCCAGAAGTTTGCGCAGATAGCCACTATGTGTACTGAATTTCCCGTAGTCGAAAGTACCTGTGGTCAAATTTTTAAAAAAAGTTAGGAGGATTTCTATTCGAGGTTCCCTTGTTAATGAAAAGATTGTGGCCAATATTCAATGGCTACCTAATGTTTGGCTACTTGATCAATGGCTACCTTTTGAATTTTTTGATTTTTTTGAAAAATTTGAAAATTAAATTAAATTTTGCTCATTTTCTGAATAGTTGTCGACTTTCAGATCATTTTTGCGTGGAAATCGTATTTACTAAATCAATGGGTACAAACTAGGTAGCCATTGAACTAGGTATCCATTGAAAATAGGTAGCCATTGAAATTCGAAGGCAAAAGTAGCCAAAGAATATCAGGTAGCCATTGATGAAGTAGCCAAAGATTATGTAGCCATTGAATATTGGCCAAAGATTGTTTCGAATGCTTTGCCCAAACACTAATTGAACTAGATTTGGTCTTTTCTGCAGCCTTCCTGTGGTCATTAATACGTTTTGCAAGAGGACGGCCTGTGTCCCCAATGTTTCTCCGTACTTATTTTTCATGTGCCCATTTTTCTGTTACATGAGCCTATACCAAGATTACGGAAGACGCCAAAATCAATTTAAATTCAATAAAGTGCACAAAAAAGTGAAAATTATGGTTATCTAATAGTAAGAAGAATCATTAAAATACTTTAATTTTTTCGAGATATTCACTGATTTTCTTGAAATTTCCAGTATTTCACGTCATTTTTAACATGCCTTCAAGCAGTTCTCATTTTAAAGTCCCATATTCATAGTAGTAAAGCATTTTCTCTTCTTATTATTCACTATTTTTTGCTATCCCACTACCTTTCAGTTGTCTTGTCTATGTACTCCTTGTGGAAAACAAAATGAACACTTTCAAGATGATAATGGTTCGGATATTTGAGTTTCTGAAGGCGAAGATCAATCCATCCACGTCTAAACTAGGGGAAATGCCAATGCGCTGTCTCGCACAAATTATGATAATCGAGTTCAAGTTTCTGAATTCTAATCAGTTTGACAGTTTTTTAATGAAAAATTAAGCTGTAAATTTTAGTGACAGTGGGTGGGGGACTTATCTGGAGAAAGGGGGGGGGGGAGGGGAGTTGGTGCTAGGATGTTGCTGTTTCTTAATTTTCGAAGATGCATTTTTACTGTGTAACCTTCAAGTATCTGGCCGCAACAGTCAATTGAAAAAGAAAACAATGAGTGTTGCGATTGCCTTTATTTTATATTTCTTTTCTTATCATCCAATCAAAAGTCGTTATTTTTTACGAGACTGACCATCCATCAGTTTATGATCAACAAGTCGGACGAACCGCCATCAGTTCCATTTGTTAACTCTATTAATTTAATCGGACGTTTTCCGAATTCACAATAGAGTGTTTCATTTTTCCAGATCAAAGACTTGTAGAACTTCAAAAAAGAAAAGTACTGTTTTCATTCGAAATTTCCTAAAAAACTGTTCTCTAACCGTTTCTCGGTTTAGCTCACTCTTTTGTACTATTTAAGACCTTGATCATCCTTACATTTCCACTGTGCGCCGCCGTGTTATCTGAAATTGGTACGCTATAGCTTCAACGTGCGTGTACTCCTCGTTGAGGATACATTTCCATTACAAACTCAATTTGGCATAGTTTTAGCATTTCAGCTGTTTTTTTTCAATAGTTATGCTAATAAAAACTGTAAAAGAAGCTGAAAGTTTCAGGATTAGATATCTGAGCAAGCTGAAAGTTAAAAGAGCACAAAATGCTTATTTTCTGTCATTATTTACACGCTGGATTCTAGTTTCTGTGCATCTCTAATCCTCTTCGAAACAAAGAACGACCTCGAAAAACTAGAAAAGAAGATAGCGCGTGATTGGGATGATTAGAGAAGAAAAGAAGCCGAAGAGAATGTCGCCGAAACTTAAGTTGTGTGTGAGTGTGTGTTTAAAATAGGTTCAACTACTTAATACTTTCACGTCTAGACCGCATGGTACGTGCGGATTGATAAGTTTAAGTCCATTGCTCGTATTTCATCGTGTTCTATGATGCGGGGCAGTCAGGGCACCACACCTGACCGGAACGTTTCTCGCCCTTTTCCGTAGATTTCTAAAATAGTTTAACGCCAAAACGCTTTCCGACGAAAAAAAAAATTGCAATTTTTCTGAATAAAAGTTTGAAAAAGCCAGCACTAACGATTTCTGATTATTTGGAACAATTGTTTCTCAGTACTTTAAAACAATTTTATTTCTTTTAGAACAATTTTATAAAAAAAAGCGACTTTCGGCGTTTTGAAAACCTCATTAACGGAAATTCTCTGATTCTCTGAGGTCTGAAGTGTGAGGATTTGCGTAAGACATTGCGCAAACGGTATATGCACACTAAACACCAAATTTCACGACTATTTAGTAGTTGGTGAGAGCAGTTGAGAGCAGTTGAGAGCAGAGTGAGCAGCTGGGCTATATTCAGCCATTTTTAGGACTTCATTAATATTCATAGAAATCCAAAGGAACAACGGAAACATTCGAGAATTATTCTGAGAATAGAAGAATATAAATTTTGCGTAATTTAAAATACAAATCTTAGATTTCCCTGAGAATGTTCCGAGCAATTTGCGTCGTTTTCAGTAATTTCTAAACTATCCAAGTAGTATATTATTGAAAAAAAACTAAAACGTTCAGAAAAGCTGGTTTTCTCTAATTTTTTAGACTTTTGAAAAAGACTGAAAAAGGTTATTCTGAAAATTGCATTTTCTGCGTTTTTCGAACAATTTTCAGCAATTTCCAACCATTTATCGGCTATTCGATGCATATTTGTAAGAATTCGCCGAAAAATCCGAAGAAAAACTTTTAAAAAATAGAGAAAAGTAAAGAAATTGTTTTGCTTGATTTTCCGCTATAACAGGTTTTCTGTAATTTAATTTCTCTTAATTTCTGTAATTTTCAGCCGTTTTTGGACAAATTTCCGTATTTTTACTAATTTTTGAATCTATTTTTTTAATTTTTCGTTTGAAAATAAACGACTTTCTGTTATGTATAGGTCATTTATTGTATTTTGTTCTACTAGCGCGCTATCTATATAAGCGCGCGAAATATCGATTGTATTGTAATGCTTTCATAACAAGGTTTGTCTTTATGATATTAATTCTGTTTGGATTCGTTTGTCGAATAAAGACATTCTGCTAATATTCCGTCAACTACTATTCGCTACACGCCGGGACAACGAAGAACACAACAAATTGGCGATCAGGATGAGTATTTGTTGCAAGAGCAGTTGGTGGTGATGTCCAACAAGAATGAAGAACGTGAAGCTCGTATGGAGCAAAAGTTCAAGGCTCATAGTGAAGAACAGAAGAAAGAAATTGATCGTTTGTTGAGAGCGGAGCGGAAGGCAAGTCCAAGCGGAAACAGTGAGATCCTGGAACCACAAGCCGAGTATGATCTGGATGATTATGCTAGAAGACGGAAGGCAATTGCGTCGTTCGAATTTGAACCAGAATCGGATGTCGACTTTACGGTTTGGTGGTATAGAACTGAAAAGGTTTTGAATGAGGATTCGTGCATGTTCACAGACTCAATAAAGGTGAAACTGTTGTTGGAGAAGCTGGAAGTCCGGACATTCGAGACGTATCGAAAATATAGATGTTCGACAGATGTGTGGAAGAGGTCTTTGGATGAGACCGTCAATGATATGAAGTTGTTGTTCTCAAGGAAAGTATCGAAAAGTACTTCTCGATTGGAATGTTTTGATTTGGAACGCTCGACACGTGAATCGTTGACGGATTATACTGGTCGGATGAATTCGATTTTTGATGGATCGTGTTTCGTTGGTATGGATTCAGAGACATTAAGAAGTTTGTTTTGGATTCATGGGTTGAAATCACCAAAAGAGGTCAGAATGAAGCATAAGCTGATGAAGTTCCTGGAGGATAAAGAAAGTAAGCAGGAAGTGTGCACCGTGCAGATGTTACATGCAGAGTGGGATCGATATGAAGTCGAGATGAAGACAAGAGAAAGGCAGAGTCAACCTCATTTGGATGTGAGAGCAGCAACAAGAGAGAACAAAAGGATCAAGTCCAGCAGTTCGTGGGACAGTTCGGATTCTAATTCAGTGAGTTCTAAATCAATGAGTGTTGCTGCAGTTGGCAAGGAACTAATGTGCTTCAATTGTCGAAGGTCTGGTCATATCGCAACAAAGTGTCAACAGAAGCAAAGTTTCTGTAGGAAGTGTAACGGAAAAGGTCATGTGGAGGAATTTTGTGATCGGTTGAGGTCTTGGAAAAAGAAACAGAAGGATCGCAATAACAGAAGAGTGAATATCGTGGAAACAGTGGAACCAGAGGTGCAAGGTGTTAGGCAGTATGTCGATATCAAGATCAATGGTCAAACAGTGGAGTTCCAGCTTGACACAGGTTCGGATGTGACATTGTTGAATATCAAAGACTGGAAACGGATTGGATCACCAACGTTGTCGGAGTTTGACTCCAAAATTCGGAATGCGAGTGGCGAGGTGATGAAGATTCGGGGTCAAGTATTGCTGGAGTTTGAAACGAAACACACGATTTCGAAAGGAATGGCTTACGTAGTAGACACGAAGAATTTGCTGGGTCAAAGTTGGATTCAAGAGTGCGCACACATGAAACATCATATGGAACAAATGGTTGCTGCAACGCGAATTGGAACTTCGTTTGTGGAACGTCTGAAGGAGAAATATACTGAAGTATTTGAGCCAGGATTGGGAAGATGCGGAAAGTTGAAAGTTGATTTGCCTGTCAATCCGGATGCGAAGCCCGTATTTCGACCGAAGCGACCTGTGCCATATGCTGCAGTACCAGTTGTCGAAGCTGAACTGGAGCGTCTGCTCGGATTGGGAGTGATCGAGCCTGTGACACATAGTAAGTATGCCGCTCCGATTGTCACGATTAGGAAGGCGAATGGGAAGACTCGTGTATGTGCGGATTTCAGTACTGGATTGAATGCCGCTTTGCTGGATTACGAGTATCCGTTGCCGAACCCAGAAGATTTGTTTGCTACAATGAATGGTGGAAAAAGATTTTCGTCGTTGGATTTTTCGGATGCGTATTTGCAAGTAGAGTTGTCGGATAGTGCCAAGGATTTGCTGGTGATCAATACACACAAAGGACTATTTCGATACAACCGACTGCCTTTTGGTGTGAAGGTAGCTCCTGCGATTTTTCAACAGTTGATGGACACTATGCTAGCTGGAGTGTCTGGTGCTTTCGCCTACCTCGATGATATTTTGGTAATGGGAAAGACCATTGAAGAACACGATCGGAACCTCGAGAATGTGTTTGATCGTATCGCGGAATATGGGTTCAAAGTGCGACTAGATAAGTGCAGTTTTGGACAAGAGTCGATTCAGTATCTGGGATACCACGTTGATGCGAAGGGCAGAAAACCGCTGAAGGAAAAAGTGGAGCCGATTGCCAACATGCCAGAACCGAAGAATGAATCGCAGCTGAGGTCGTTTTTGGGAATGGTTGCGTATTATGGAAAATTCATTCCGAACCTCAGAAGATTACGAGGACCATTGGATAAATTGACGGAGCATGGTTCGTCGTTTTGGTGGACTGATAAGGAGAGGAAGTCGTTTGAAGAAATCAAAAACGTTCTACAATCGGATTTAAATTTGACGCATTATGATCCGAGTCTCCCAGTTGTTGTTGCAGCGGATGCATCGGAGTATGGTATTGGTGCAGTTATCAGCCACGTCATGCCAAGTGGAGAACGGAAACCAATTGTGCATGCATCAAGGACGCTCACACCAGCGGAAAGGAAATACGGTCAGTCTGAGAAGGAAGGATTGGCATTGGTGTTTGCGACGAAGAAGTTTCACAAGTTCGTTTTTGGAAGGAAGTTCTTGCTGGAAACTGATCATCAACCGTTGTTGAAGATATTTGGATCGAAGAAAGGAATTCCCGTACATACTGCAAACCGGTTGATTCGTTGGAGTGTGTTCTTGCTTGGGTATGATTTTGAGATCAATTATGTCAACACTACACAATTCGGTTATGCCGATGCTTTGTCGAGGTTAATTCCTGAAAGGGCGATTGGATCTGAAGAAATGGTGATCGCTGCAGTGGATGAAGATACTGGCGGAATGTTTCTTGCACAACAGATCCAGATGCTGCCAGTTCGTGTGAAGGAAATTCGGACCGAAACTGAACGTGATGCTGATTTGAAGAAAATCGGGAAGGCCGTCATGGATGGAAATTGGGACCGGAAAGGACTGGAGAGCTATAAATGTCGGAGAGATTGGTTCACTGTGATCGATGGATGCATCATGATGGGAAACCGTGTGTTGATTCCAGAACCTCTTCGAAGACGTGTACTGAAAGAGCTGCATCTTGGGCATCCTGGAATTGTTCGGATGAAAGAGTTAGCTAGAAGTTTCGTCTATTGGCCCGGAATTGACAAGGACGTTGAAGCACAAGTTGCGTCATGCGACAAATGTTTGATTCATGGAAAATCACCGATCAAAGTGCCATTGCAACCATGGCCGATAGCAACGCGAGTTTTTGAACGTGTTCATCTGGATTTTTGTGGTCCAATTGATGGTTATCACTATCTTGTTGTCACTGATGCATTCTCGAAATGGCCTGAAATGATTCAAATGCCGAATATCTCAGCTGATGCAACAGTTCGCAAACTGGAAGCTTTATGGTCGGCATATGGATATCCTGAATTGATCGTGACGGATAATGGAACACAATTCATTTCCGAGAAGTTTGAAAATATGTGCACCAATGGAGGAATCAAACACATGACGTCTGCTGCGTATCATCCGATGTCGAATGGACAAGCGGAACGTTTTGTTGATACGTTGAAAAGATCGTTGAGGAAGACTGCAGGAGATGTTGTCAAGCCAGAAGCCGTGAACCTGGTACTGATGAATTATCGCTCAACGCCTTCTGCAATATTGGAAGGGAAATCTCCAGATGAATTGTTCTTGGGAAGAAAAATCAGAACTAGATTAGTACTGATGGTTCCTGAAGAAAGAAGATCTAGAGAAAACGTGAGTTCGAAGATGAAAGAACAATTTGACCGACATCATGGAGTGAAGGAACGAAGCTTCAAATTGGGAGAGAGTGTGTACACAAGTGTCTTCCAAGGAAAACATGCGAAATGGCTCCGTGGAACAGTTTTGAAAATGATTGGAAATGTCAATTATTTGGTTGAGTTGACATCGGGAAGGAAGATGAAGAGACACGCCAATCAACTTCGTTCGTGCAATGATGCTGAAGTTGAAGCTGAAGAAAAGCAAAGGGATTTGGAGGATTTCATTCAAAACTTTGACTTACCGTCGACTAGCAGCTCACAGAAAACATCAGGAATTGCAACCAACAATAGACGGGATTCGCGTACAGTTCAAGTACCAGTGATTGTGTCACCACTTCTCACATTGCCACAAGTAACAACGACAAATGCTGTGCCGTCTACAACTACACCAAATACAGTTGCTATAAATGTCCCGAGACCTATTCGTATCCGTAGAGCTCCCCGTCGTTATGGATTTGATGAATGAGTTTTTTTTGTTTTACTGACCTTAGTTTCAACTTGTTTTGAGTTTAAGAAAGGGAGGTGTTATGTATAGGTCATTTATTGTATTTTGTTCTACTAGCGCGCTATCTATATAAGCGCGCGAAATATCGATTGTATTGTAATGCTTTCATAACAAGGTTTGTCTTTATGATATTAATTCTGTTTGGATTCGTTTGTCGAATAAAGACATTCTGCTAATATTCCGTCAACTACTATTCGCTACACGCCGGGACAACGAAGAACACAACACTTTCTTTAAAAATTAAAGAAAATAATGCAATTTTCAGAAGAAAATTTATCTGAAACATCACATTTTTTGAGGCCATACAAAAGTGCACAGCTTTTCTGATTTTTCTGAAAATTGATACTTGAAAATGTACAATTCGGAAATATAGTCTGGAATTAAAGAAAAAAAAACAGTTATGTTGCTTCGCTTTATCATTTTAATCTCAAAAGCGACTGATAGTAAAATTCGATGCTCGCGTACTTTGTTTGACCTTTACCCGCCCAAAATACGCAAACACCGAAGGATAAAAAAGGGAGAGAATAACAGACGAAAACAAAAGTTACGGTTTCAGATTTCGGATTTTTAAAAAATAAGAATATATTTCCATTTTCTCCAATCACCTTGAATTCAATAGTCTCTGAAAATTTGATAAACTGTCTTATCAGCTGATTCGAGTAACTGCTCTCATTGTGTCATCCTCATAGTTAGTTTTGCTTGAATTCTGCATTGAACGCAAGTAGTTTTTAGAAAAATTATCATTAGAGCGCACTTGACACATCGAATGTTCCGATTTCTTTTTGTTATATAAATACGTTGATTTCTTTGTCTGAAAAACTATAAAGAACCGAAGCGTAGGAATGTTTTTCCTTGTTTTCCGACAAAAACTGTTCTTCTTCTTCTCTAAACCTCTCTCTTTCTCTCTATCCCTCTTATCTCTCGTACTTGTTTTATCGCTTTTCTCCGTCAGTTGGTGATTAAAAAAAATAAATTGTTGTACGTACGCCTGTTGTTTCATTGTCATGAAAGTACAGCCCAATGAGATCACTTTTTTTTGATAATGAAACTGATGAAACCCTATGTCCGAACGGAACATCGGAGCCTCGTAAGGACATCTCTCCAATTATTGAATATGGACTGAAAAGTGGAAATACTCATGTTTTCAACTAAAAACTTTCGAAACCGTGAATAATAACATATCAGCTGATGCGATAAAATAGACACACAAACGCATCTTTTTGTCTGTCCGTCGGTCTGTTTGTCTCTGTCTCTGTTGAAGGCTTCAACGAAAGACGAAATAAGACCGTCTCGTTTTGTCTTCGTCATCGTCTAGAAATCGTCTGACGCAGAGATAGACATTGTGTTGGTACAAATGTATTTTAGCTGACGACATAAGACGAATGCAAGACGAACTGAAAGACGAACGAAGACGAGATGAAAGGATTCCATAAAAGACGACCGACTTGTTTCGTCTTTCGTGAAAACCTTACTGTAGATTTCTATGCTCAGGCTCAGTCCGTGCATCAGTTTATCGGGAAAAAATCGGAAATTTCACCAATTTTTTTCATTCGGATTCCCTTTTCAATTGCAGATGTTTTCGATTTGCATATTTCACGAACACGCTGCTTTTCTAGTTTTTCTAATTATAAAAAAGCGGTTAGTGAGATTAAAAATTATTTATTTTAGAAGCAGCCGATAGATATATCATGGTTCATTTCATGTTTCTGGAGCAGGGAAATCTCTTCTGCTATCTTATTTTCTTTTCTGTTTTAACGCATTTCTAATTCAGACTGATACATTAATTAGGCTTATGGCAATACCAATGCATAGAGTTTTTGGAAAGTGAGGGCGTAGAGACACTAGAGAACTATAGCTTCTCTGCTCTCTCTCTCTCTCTCTCTTTCTCTCATTTTTTTAATCTTTCTGTTGTTCTTTTCGTGAAAGGTGCTCTTTCAACATTCATTTTTTTTCCTTCTTTCAGTCCCAAAAATGGGAAGCGAAACGCCAACGGAGAAAAAGGTGCGTGAGCCGTTCTCGCGTGCCAGCAAAGACGAAGCAATCAACGACCAGCAACGGTTAAAAGAGCTATGGCATCTTTTAGATCTTTTGGAGATTGAATACAAGAAGCCGTCGGATCTTCATACCCTTATCTCATCTGTTTCTGAATCGTTGACGATGGTTTGGAAGCGAAGAGATCCTAAATCAGAGTTGGCTCTTAAGGGATTATTACTCATTTTGGAGTATTGCTTGAGCCATGTTTTTGACGGCCACGCAGTTTTTGAAGTTTTCGTGACGTCACTGGGTTTCAATACGGTCATTTTCTGGAAGTAAGTATTCGAATCATTTCAATTGTGGGGGTTTCAAAAATTTTAAATTCCATCCCTTTGCAGGCACTGTGCTGGCTACATCTTCGACTCAGACCTAGGCAGGGGTACCAAGTATCGCGATGCCTTGCTTTTCTCCTTGACACTGTATGATGTGAACACCGGTAAAAATCGGTTGAGGTAAGGAGGGCAGGCAGGCAGTCTGTCCAAATTTCGAATTTCAGAGAACTCTATGCGGCGGTTCCCGGAATTCGAAAATCGTTGCTTGGCGTTAACGCGAAGCAGTTTGGAGAGAGGTATCATCATCTTCAGAAACGATTGGCTAAATATGGATCACAAAGTTCTTTGTGCAGCATTTCCAGCGACAGTGATGGGGAGGAAGGTATGAGAACTGACCAAAGGGTTAAACGTCTTCTGCGATACCGAAATTGGCGATGCCGATCACTGGCATTTGCGAAATTGAATTCCCCTAAGATTTTGACTTCATTAAAAGCCTCTATATAGTTTTAACAAACCCAGCCGCTTGATTCTATCCCGATTTCTCAGAAACAGCTTGATCCTTTCCCGATTTTGCTGATGACTGGCACGCTTAAACGGAATCTGGTCTACTAACTATCCGAAAGTTAGCTCCAAAAAGTTGCTCTCAAGGTGCCTGTAATCTTACTACCAACTGTTGTTCTATAGAAGCAAATTACAGGCACTTCATAACCATAACCATAATAATATTCAGCATGCCAAAAGAGAACTCTCCCAATTTTCTAATTGCAGCCATTCACGTCCGCGCTGACAATCATTCGGAAAGCGAGGGTGAGGAAGATTCGAAAAAACCGCGTAGCGGTCTGGCCACGTCTCACTTCCAGCAGCGGGTCATCAACGTGTCGAATGCGCCGCCCGTATCGCTGAAACGGGAGAAAACTGGTGACTGGGAGATCAAGCAAGGCTCCGGCGGACTGGTGGCATGTGTCGATCCGGTCATGTCGAAGGATCACGAGAACCTATGGTTGGCCAATTTGGGAATGAATATTAATGATAAGAGACATAAGAGGTACGGTGCATAGGAGTTGAACATCATTTCCGCTGGCACTTGACGCCTTCTTCTTGATATTCTTTATAAATTGCGACAGATCTGTGAGACATCGGCTGCATTGAAGTCAATGAAATCATCAAGTTCACTAAACACCGATAGAGCGTGTAATGAGTTCGAAAAGTGGACGTAAAGCTAAAATAGACCAAATTTAAACCAAATTTCAGTATCTTTTGTATTATATTTTTCAATGTATTTTCTTTTGTTCCGAATTGGCCTTTCTTTTCACCACGTTTGAACCAAGTTTGAGACTCTGGCTGTTTACCTGTGCGAGCCCAACAGCACAAGCCGTTTTGGCACTCATTCCATACCGAGACTATAATGACAGAAGCAGTCGATGTTTCACTGGTAATTCTTGATCTTGATGTCCATTTTTTTTGTCTATCTCCGGCAGATTCTGTCGGCTGCTTGAACAATATGACAAACTTTGGCATTCAGAATATTTTTTAGTGACTTTACTCTTTGTTTCTGAGCGGTTTTTGCTTGATACTCTAGTGCTGCTTTACTGACTTTGTTGCAGGCCCGGATCGGTCACCTCCACATCAGAATCGCTATCCTTCCCATCGACGAATACTTTGGGCCTCCCGTTAATCAAGCAGACCATCGCAGAAGTCTTCTTCCACGTGCTAGCCGACGACGATATGGATGCTCCGAAGAATGAGAAGCAGAAGAAGGCGCGCGAAGAGATGTCTCTATTGGGAGTGCTGAATAACTACAACCGCGGGAACTACAAACTGAATCCAGTGGTGGTGCAAGAGGAGGACTACAATGTGTACTACGGTGGTATTAGTAATGGACTACTGTGGCCGGCGCTCCACAACCTCCCCGAATACATTGTCAGTGAGTACAACGACGAGAAGGTGCTGAGAGCTCACTGGTGTGCTTATGTTAGAGTGAATTATCAGTTTGCGATTGACGCCGTCAGAAATAGCAGACCGCAGGACTTTATCTGGATTCATGATTACCATTTAATGCTTGTCGGAATGATAATGCAATCGTTGGATCAACACTTGGAGGTCGGCTTCTTCCTCCATATTCCATTCCAGCCGCCTGGCGAGTTTTTCTCCAAATATTCGACTGTCGGATTCGCCGTGCTACGAGGGCTTTTGAGATTCACTAAAGTTGGATTCCAAACTCATCGTGATCGTACCAAATACATCGAATTGGTTCAGCACTATTTTGGAACCGCCAAAATTGCATATGATAATAAAATGGATATTTATTCAGGTAACCTTGTCTTTTTTGGATATTTTGAAAAACTGACAATCACAAAATACGTTATTTCTTCATCGGTGTTTGCGTATTACGGTAGTGGCTATATTTACCGTTTTTTTGTGCAAAAAATTGGAAAAAAAATACTTATTTTTTCTAATTTTTTTTCAAAAATATCAAAAAAAAACCATTATTTAAAACTGCCCATTATCAGTCTAAGAGTTTCACGTTAGTCCCCTCGCGAGTCTCTGCCCACTATCTGCCTAATAACTACCATTTCATATAGTGTCACATGCCCAGTGAGTGCCCAAACCTTGGCCAAAACCGTAGGTAAATTCTCTGCCCATTTTATGCTTATTGGCAAGCTGCCCGATTCCATTTCACTGGGCAAGCTGCCCGAAAAAATAGCAGTGCCTAGCCTCTGCATACAAACACCAGCAATAAGTAGTCCGCGAGGAGTACACGCCTGAATTTTAATTTTTATGATTTTTAGGGGTTATTTTAGAAATTGGAAAAGAAAATTTCAAAATAGAAACTCAAAAATGCTGAACTTAGAATTTTAGAATGTTATTCGGCTATTCCTCGTGGACAACTGTCTTTTTTTGGAAGCCAATCACGATGCTGTTTTCAGCAAAAAAAGTTTTGAATAGATTTTTTTGAGAATAGAGATCTTTGAAATTATAAAAGCATTTGTTACGTCCTGGGTCATCTTGGAGGTCGTAGATTAATAAATAATAGATTTATTAATAGCTAGGTGAAATGAACATAACAAGGTAAAATCTTGGGGGTTTAAATAGTGGTGATGACGTGTAACGTGAGCGGTCACACTTTACACGTTACACGTTAGACGCGCGCATAATCAATATATAAATATGCGTGCCAATTTGCGCCGGGTAACTCAACTAATGTATGTAAGGATTACAACAGCATTGAAAATAACAATTCTTTTTTCTTTAATTCCAGTAACCAACGAAGGCTGGACGTGCTCCCTCGGCGTTTTCCCAGTGAGCATAAAGAATGACGACTTTTTGAAATTCGTGAACTTGCCCGAGACGATTAAATTGAAACATGACATCAGGAAACGCATTATGGGAGACAACCCGGCTCCAGATGGCCGATTCTTCTTCTCAGTTGAACGATTCGATTATACCAAAGGAATTATGGAAAAACTGCAGGTTTAGTTTTAAAGAAAAAGGAGATGACCGGAAGTAGAACAGTTCTATTCTATTCTAAGAAAGCACGCCAACGATGCGCCAGAATAGAGCTGGTTTTGACATTGAAAACACTGAAAAAGAGCTAACAAAATATTTTCTCTTGCAGGCCTATCACCGCTACTTTGAGAAGCATCCGGATCGTATTGGCAAAGACGTGCTCTACCAAATTGCTGTAACAAATCGAAGAAGCGTAGACACCTACCGAGTTTATCAGGACGAGTGCATCGAGTTGGGAGATAAAATAAATGCGACATTTAAGGATCCGAACAATCCTTCCTGGAGACCATTAGTTTTCCAAACCGATGGGCTCCAACGAAGCGAGTTGGTCGCCGCATACCTCGCCATGGACATCGGAGTGGTGACGCCGAAAAAAGACGGAATGAATTTGGTGGCCAAGGAAATGCTGGTGTGCAACCCGACGGCTGGGCTTGTGCTCTCCACTGGAGCCGGATCTGAAATTCAATTTACCACCGCAGGACTATATACGGATAAGGAGAAGAACTATCATCGAATTTCGAACGTCTTTGACGCCGATTCCTACTGCGACGCCTTTTATGATGCTGCATTGGAGCCTGAAGACGTCAGAGCGGAGCATGGAAATCGACTTCATGAGTTTGTGATGGCGAATGATATTGAGCGATGGAGTAGCGCATTTTTAGACCCCAGTTGGACACATGAAGTTATTCGGCCCACGCAGGTAATGTGGACTTTCAATTTTAGTTGTATTCTTTCATCGTTATGTTGAAAAAAGTCGAGAAGTCCTGAATCACCTTACGAAATACCTAGGAGGCCCTAGAAATCACAACAAAACCCGATAAATTTCCAGAAATCTCGAGAATTACGAGAACTCTCTAAAAATTCTTAGAACTCTCGAGAAGTTTCCGGATATCTCGTGAAATTTAACGACTTTTGAGAAATCGGTGTGTAGTTCCAGAGGACAAGACGTATGGGGTTTGCGTTTGCTTTGAATTAATAAAAATGGGAGGCGTTGGAATTTCGTCTGAAGTTTCAGCTAAGGCTTCCACGAAAGACGAAGTAAGACGGTCTCGTCTTGAATTCGTCTGACGCAGAGATAGGCATTGAGTTGGTACACATGCACAACTTTTTTATTGCGTAAGACGAATACAAGACGAGACGAAAGACGGGGAGACTTGTTTTTGTCATTCGTGGAAGCCTTAGTTTCAGCATGAAAGATCCTCGAAATTGATATTCTGCCATTCTATTCTAGAACTTTCCAAAAACCGACTTAAGCAGCCGACATTTAACGGGTTTCTTATTATACCTCACAAGCGTAACGAATATATTCCAGATAGACACCCTTGACGACTTCTTCTCTCTTATGATGAAAACCCGAAATGTCCGACGTCAAATCGTCGGCCGTGTTCTGAAAGGCATCCCAATCCGTTCACATTTCGCGATTTCGCTCCGAAACGCGAAAGAGTCGTTAGAGCAGATTTGCAAGCCGGGCACTCATACAGCTGAGTTCAAGTCTGGACCAGACAACAAGGAGGTGGCTCATTTTGAAATCGATAATGAGCTGCAAGAATTCGAAAGGGATCTGAGCTTCATTGATTACGTGCAAAGCGATGATGCCGATAATGTGGAACAGTTTGTGGATGTGAGTTTCGAGAGGGAATGGGAAAGGATCTGTAGACCTGTAGATATCCGTGCAGCTTTAAAATAGGGCATATAGCACCAATTTGAAAACCAGAAGCTTCAATTCCTGCGCATTTTTTGCTGAGTTGCTGCCAATGTGCAAGTTGCCTAAATTGCTGCACGTTCATCCATTTTATTGGGCATTCTGCCCATTTTTTGCCCACAGTAAAGTAACAGAGGTAGTGTTAAATCCGCAGCTTTTTCTGTGTTTTGGCCAATATTTTCTTTTATTTATTAATTATTTTTTTTTGTTTTTTCATTAATATTTATTAAATGTTTTCAATACTTAAAAAATAGAAGTAAATCCTAAAAAAGAACTGAAATTTTCAATTTCTTCTCAAAATTGTCTCCACCAATGTCTCATTTCCAATTTGCACGTCATCTGACATAATAACGACCGTATCGTTGAAATGCGCTTTTTTAATTCCATGACCTCTTCTCATATGCTTCTTCAGGTGTCGTGACGACGACTTCTGAGTGATTTCGGAATCGCCAAAATGCACATCCGGGAGACTGTAGTTTTTGCATTTTTTGCGAAACTGACGGCACGCAAAATGCTTTTTGTATTTCGCCGCACAGATCTTTTGGAAGTTGAGGCATTGCTCAAGCGTGCTCACTTGATGGTGGGTCTGGAAGATAAATTTACTGAAACATTGCTATGCAAATGACATTTTTGGTTTCTTGTCGCCTAATATCAGACTATTGACTTTTCAATTTTTCGAATACACTATTTTAAAATGTACGCAAACACCTCACCTCAAATTCACAGCAGGCGATTTTTTTAATGCTTTTTGGGTTACTGTAGCTTGGTATCAGGGAAAATGCATTATATTTGACGACATTGTCCACTAAATATCACACTTCTTAATGATCATGATATCATTTCGAGGATTTGACAGCTTTAGAAACATTAGCTACTTTTTCAGTTACTGTAGCTCGGATTGTGTGCAAACATCAGGCACAAACATATAGTCAATAACACTTCAGAAATCACACTTCTTCCTTTTTAGATTTTGCGTCAAATTTAACGATAAGTTGCGGAAACAATGGAAAAACTCTCTATAACCTCGATGTTCAGTTTCCATTTTTTCTCTGCGGATGCGCATTTATAGAGATACTTAATACATTTTCAATAGAAACTTTTACCGAATTGTGTCCAGTGGAGTTGCTGTTCATCTCTAATTCCGGCAAATGGTACATTCTGCAATATTTTCTGAATGTCTTGCAGCTGTAGTGCCTTTTGTACTTTTGGCTGCACTTTTTCTGATGTTTCAGACATTCTTCACTAGATTTAGGTATCCGGAACTTCTGAAAACTATATGAAAATGATAATAAGTTAAGTCGCTACGCTGCCAATTTCACCGGCTGCCTTTATAGTGAGTGAGCTGACACTCAGCTGATACCTCAACACACCTTAGCTTTCCCTTTCCTAGCAATTTCCGGCCGATATTCGCAATTCTTTTCATAGAAATAACAATAACCGTTGTATCCGCTCTGAGCCAGACAGTTATCCTTCAAGTCATTGCATACTAATGAGATATTCGGGAATTCTGCACTGGAGTTCGTCTGAAATTCGGTTAATTTTTTTAGGCGAACAGTATAAATTGATTCGTTTTCATTGTGAAAAATTGAGCTGGTGCTCTTCTGATTCACACTACGCTTGCGGCTTATGATAGAGAGAGTGAGCGCAGGAAAGCTACGCTACAGCTACGGCGAAAGGGGTCGAATGCACTAACTAAACCGAGGAATGTGATGTGGGCGGAGCATTATATTGCAACTTCACCGCATTCTCTCTTGAGCTCCATTCACTACTCGGCCACTTTCCCGCATCAGTGTTCCGCTGAGTCTCAGGGTACCGTGCGGTGAATTTCGGTGAATTTAGGTTCTTCCAAAAAATGAAAACGCTCTTCATTGTTCTTCTCCCAAAAACTTACCGCAGATCCCAGAATATTGACAATAGTCTCGTTAGACTTCAGATGGCTGCACCAAGAGGGACACAGCTTCTCCTGGGGTTCGTAAGTAGAGTTAGACGACGTGACGCCTTCCAGAATGACCTGAACTTTGTCCGGATTCAAGCACGCTTCGCACTGACATAAGTTGATGTAGCACGACGAATCGGAAAAGTAGAAGCAGTAGTTGGCGTCGCTGAATTTTCAAATTTTTGAATAGCTAAGCTGCAATTATCTCAAGGTGTCCAAAGACATAAAAATAAAAATAAAAAACTGAAAATCTTTGATTATTTTTAGTTAAAATAACTGAGATACTACAATAACAGATGAAATTTTAACAAAAAATCTGAAAATTCCCCACATTTTTAAAACGCGCTCAGTTGTTTAATCGATTTTCTCATAAAAATTCCTTTTTTTCATGTGAAATATCAACGAAAAACTAAAAGGAAATGCGCTCTAGCGAGAAAAAGACTTTAAAAATTCTCGAATGTGCAAATTGCTAATTATGAAAGTTTAGCTGAAAATCTCTAAGAACTCTTTTTTCTACAATTAATGCAAGCAGTTCGGGTCTCACAACGGAAATCCGAAGAATCTGAAATATAATATCTTCAGTTCTAAAAACTGGGTTGTCTAGGCCGTTTTCACTGCTCTGAATACAGTATCTCGGACTGTGGGGCTACACTAGTTTTCGTGGTGAGAGCCAATAGAATATTTATTATCTTGTGAAGCTCACTGCTGCCGGATATCGAGGATCCTAGTCAGTTGTCAGCGGACTGTTAGGCATTCGTGTTTCCTTTTCCATGAAACGTACAAAAAACACAAGAAAATGATGCAAGAAACGGTAGAAAATTGCTGAAACTAGTTCTATCAATTTGACAACTTGAGAACTTGAGAAATAACTGTGGAATCTTAAAATTTCAGGTCTTTCAGAAGTTCTGATTTCACTCAAATTATTGATGTTTATTTGATAATCCGTAACATTTCAACACCGAACTTGAACTAAATTGTTTTAATTTTAGAGTGATTTGAAATTTCACCCAGTAGAAGCGAGGCAATCACGGCCGGACGTATAACTTTAAAAAAATTTCGAATTTGTGTCTGAAAAAACAGCGTAAAGTGAAAATCTTAGCTAATGAATTCGTGAATTCGTGTTCAGATGTGCTCTACCAAACAATACAGTTATGATTAAGGCTTCCACGAAAGACGAAACAAATCGATCGTCTTTGATCGTGGAAGCCTTTCGTCTCGTCTTCGTTTGTCTTTCAGTTCGTCTTGCATTCGTCGTACGTCGTCTGTTACGGATTGTATTTTTATTATAAAGCGGCCCGAAATATACACTTTTAGAGCTTTTTTGAATTTGAAAAACGTTAAATTTGAAAGACTTTATACACTTTTTCAATGTATTTTACTTGACCAACACAATGCCTATCTCTGAGTCTGACGAATTGAAGACGAAGACAAATACGAAGACGAGACGAGACGGTCTTATTTCGTCTTTCGTGGACGCCTTAATTGCAAATGTGGCTTAATTCCACTATCAAAATCTCATTGAAAATTTGAGAATTTTAAGCCACTTTTCAGAAGACCTTTTCCAAAAAAACTCACAGTATTTCACAGATATCCGCCGCCTCTAGTTGAGCAGTAAGGCACACGAAAACGGCTAGCGGAAACAGCCATCCGTTAGACACCATTATACGTAACGAAATGAGGATAGATGCCCAATTTCGCAAAAACACCACTCCTTTAATTGCAATTTGTCCTTGAAAAATGCTGCGCGAACTCAGTTTAGAGAATTCATTCCAACGTCAATCACTTTTCTAAGGATGGGGGGAGTGGGAGAAAAATGGGGCGGGCAAGCGGGCGGGCGATAGTCTGGAGTGGGCGCGACCTACTTCTCTCCTGTTCGTTTTTTCCGTTTTATCGGATACAAGAAGTGTTGGAAATGCGGCTAATAATGTTTAGAATTATTCAAGATTTCCTTTAGCATGCAAAATGAAAGAATGAAAAGTGTGCACTTGTAATAGAACCAACATTCACGAAACCTCTTCAATCATGAGATTTACAAGTGGAAATGAGGCAGATTTTCTTATTTGAATCGAACGGAAAAAACGAAAAAGAATGATAGCTGCAAGCGGGCCAATGCGGGGTGGATTCTAAACGGATCCTTGCATAGCACTTGACGTCAAAAATTCTTTGTTTCATTGACTCGTAGAGGAATATGTTTGACTTCTGATTTACGGCTCCAAGGCAAATTCTGGATATCCGTAATAATTGTGCTCTAAATCAATTACCTAGTTTCATAATACACGCGGAGATTTATGAAGCTTGCAACCTACGATTGCGACATGAAATTTAAGAAGTTTTAAGCAGCTAAATGCTTATAAGAATCGCAGCCACATGGCCTATGGCCAGAGTAATTTAAGACTTCTAGCGAGAATCTGACAAATGAAATATACATTTTTTTCGAATTCTACAATTTGAAAGGTTCGTCGAGAAATATATGGAATTTTAGAGATGAAAAAATTTTAAGTGGACGGGACCGCCCGGATGATGCCCGCCGAAAAGTATGACTACATTGTTCTGTGCCTATTTGCCTAGAATCTATATTGGTACTAGCTGAAAATTCTCTCGCAAATAGCAAACAAAAGTATGTGAAGGGCGGCCATACCAGTTTAAGAAATGAGCTTTGCGATACCTAGGTTATGCGGAGAACAACAATGTGTAGTTGTGTGTGCATAGAATTCGTGCACTTTTCGAGAGTTATGACTTCTCTGTCTCCTGACTAACGACTGAAGTCAAAAGAATACGATGAGAGTTCTGAAAAACAAAAGACGAGGTTTTTTTGCAAAGTGATCCAAATCTGCATTTTTTTGAGGTGTGGAGCCCAAGCTCTAAAGGATGCTCCTTTAAAAATAAATGTGAACAGAAAGAAATTAGAACTGATATTTCGAGAAAAATTGTCCTCACGTAGTACACGACCGAGACTTTTAATAGAACTCTGAGCAATCGCTACTCGACTCATAATTGAGCTATTTAGCTGAGAGATTATAGTCTATTGGCTGGAAGTCAGAGCTTTATAGGATACAAAGGATTTTTTCATTAAAATATTGCAATATTTAACAATTTGTGAATTTGGGTATGCTCTCTGCTTTGTGGTTCAACAGACAATTCAGTAGCGCTTCGAATGTTGACTCCAAAAATCCAATTTTCAGCTGAGTTATGATTGTTGCAACTAATATCTTGAAATATCAAAACCAAACTTTCCCAGGGAATATCCTTTCCAACCGACAGAATTTTGGGGTTCTCACGGAAGCGAATACTTGACGACAGCTCCATAAACCTCACGGAAGAGGTTTATGGAGCTGTCGTCAAGTCTGACGCTTTGTTTGCGCGCACCCCTCGCACAGTAACTTGCGCAAAACATCTCTGTCTGTCGCCGACTCAAGATGAGATAGCTAACATTTTTTTAATTGGAAAAAGCCTTGAATCTCAATATACAAATGTAAGAATAGAAATTTCCCTGAACTGCTGGAAAGGCTGTCGCTTTGTGTGCATACCAGAGAAGGGCGGGATTCCGGATTCCGCCGTTTTTTTCATTCTGTCTTCCGGATTCCAGATTTCGTGAAAAAAATTTTTTTTCGTTTTCCGTTTTCCGGATTCCGAGTTCCCAAAAACCAATTCCGCCCTACTCTGCAGAGAGGACGGAATTCCGGATTCTGCATTCCGCATTCCGGATTCCGCGGTTTTTCATTCTGTCTTCCGGATTCCAGATTCCGTGAAAAAACATTTTTCCGTTTTCCGGATTCCGAGTTCCCAAAATCCAATTCCGCCATACTCTGCAGAGAGGACGGAATTCCGGATTCTGCATTCCGCATTCTGCATTCCGCATTCCGGATTCCGCGGTTTTTCATTCTGTCTTCCGGATTCCAGATTCCGTGAAAAAACATTTTTCCGTTTTCCGGATTCCGAGTTCCCAAAATCCAATTCCGGCCTACTCTGGTGCATACATATTTCGCCCAATACCTTACGCAATATCTCACTTCATTGCCCGAACCAAAAAATACGTCACCTCCTTTAAATGAAAAGTTAGAACACAACATCAATACAATAAAACAAATTTAATTTCATTGGGAAACGGAGGGCTGCGCGTTGCAGAGAGACAGAAAAAATGAGTGGAAAAAAGAAAATTGGAATTTCAGTCCTTGTGATCTGAAACTTGGGCAGTTTTTTTGTTTTTTGACATTAAAAAACACTTTTTTTCCTCTCAAATTTCTGTGTTCACTTTAGTCTGACCACATTAAAATATTAAAACGAAATTTAATTTTATAATTTGAGAATCAGAAATACCATGAAATACCAGAAGACGTTGATTTTTTCTTGAACGACGTGGGACACCGCCTACCTGGTTTCAGAGAGTGGTATGTAGTTTTGCGTAAGATTGCGGACAAACGGTGCATGCGCACTAAGCACCAGACTCGACGACCGTTCATTGTCTCTTTACCATTAGATTTGAATTCTTGAGGACTGAGAACGGAGAGCTTTAAACTGGGACCTTTAGCAGAATGATGATTGACGGTTGGAAGAGTGTTAATTCATGAAAACCGTGTAGTCCGAGAGAACAAAAGAACATCTAAATAGTTTCCTCATCTATGTGGGCCTGGCTCTGAGGTTGTAGCGTAGAAGACTAAAGTAGTGTATATGCACACCAAACGTCTGACTTTACGACAGTTCTGCGAATGTCCTTGAATGTGTAGTGTTCGGTTTTTAGAAATGAAAAGAAAAGCAAAAAAAAACAAAAAAAAAGAAACAAAAAAAAGAGGAAAGAAAAAAAAACTGACATTTCAAAGCTGGGTAAAATTTCAGCAAATGAATGGAATCTGAAATTGACACCGAATGAAATTTCGGAACGAAATGCCACCGAAGCGTCCCTTTTCAATAAAAAGTGGAGATTTTATATTTAAAAAATTGTTTTTAATTTTTGTAAAACGTGGCCCGGAACCTAAGCAAAAATTTTTAAAATCAACAATTATAATTCGTTTCTCAGTGGAGCGCATTTTCTCTGCTCATTAGAGAACACGGCCAGTGAAAACGCGCTCAGTTGAACTTCTGATTTTGTCTGAAATTTGATATTTCTAAGAGTTTATTTAAGTCTTTCAAACTCAGCAGTAGTGGGTGGTGTCGATTCAAAAATCTATCAATTTTTATTCGATTTGTTTAACGGGCTAATCGATTTGAATTGATTCCATTTCGCGAATGAATCGACTTGAATCGATTTAGTTCGGTTCGATTCGATAAAATCGAATCAACAAAAATAGTGCAAATGCGCTCTACCGATCAATGCCTTCGGCGGCGGTTTGAAGTCGTATTTTTCTTTGAAAAATGCAATTTACTAAAAAAACAGTTTAAAAATACGATTTTATACTGCCGCCGAAGGCATTGATCGGTAGAGCGAATTTTCTTTATTTTTGCATTATTTTTGTTGATTTGATTTAATCGAATCGAATTGAATCGAATAGAATTGAATCGAATCGAATTGAATCGAATCGAATCGATTCCAATTCGAATCATGTTGAATCGAATCGATTCGATTTGATTCAATCGCGATTCGAATCATGTTGAATCGATTGAATCGATTCAAAATTGTCGATTTAATTCGATTCAATCGATCAATTCCAAAATCGACACGACACGCTACTCAGCAGAGCGCGTTTTAGTTGTGGATTCGAACAATAGTGAGTAGAGAAAACGCGCTACAGTGTTTCAGAAATTTTCAGCCCAATTTTCAACACCCAAAATCTTCAAGTGTGATATTTTACCAGAAAATGTGAACTACAATGTTTTAATCTTACAATTTTTCACAATTTTTCTCTAATTTTCCACGTTGTTTTACTGTTTTCAGCCTTGTTCCAGAAGTTTTGTTATCAAAAAATCAATCGGTGGAATATTGAAGAAGAATTCTGTTTTTGTTTTGGAATTGTAATACATTTTTCGATATTTCACATATAGTTTAAGATACAGTAACCCGAATGAAAGATATGCTATAATTACGGCAATAGCGCTTTCTACGTTTTCTCTTTAAAATTCTTGCTCAATTTAATTTCTCCTTGCTGCCCTTTTCCGCGTTAGGTATCTCTTTTCTCATCTGAATCCCATTATCAAGTTAATTTTCGAAATGGCTCATTCTTCAATTACTCTTTTTCTTTTCCTTCTTTCTCTCTCTCTCTCTCTTTCTTCGTTTACAAGAGAGTTGCATTCCCATCACGCGATCCCTGCTATCCGCGCACCGTGAGCTCTTACATTTGTCTTTTACATGGATATTAAAGAAGTGAAAGAGAGAGAGAGAGAGAGAGAGAGAGTGACACATAGAATTAAAGAGATGCGGGCAACGGGTGGGAGGAGACGTGGAGCAGGCAGGCAGCACATCTCCATGGAGACGCCTTCGGAGAATGCAGGCATCAGAGACTTAGAGCATTTCGTGCCTTTCTTTCTGCCGGGCTTCAACATCAACCACTTTTATTTCTTAATCTGAATTCCTACTTCGTCCGATATCTGCATTCTGAATCTTCTCATTCGCTTCGTCAACCTTCTGAATTTTGCATTCCGACATCAGAAAACTGATTTTCCATTAAATTTCTAAGATAACTCTGATATTTGAAACTTTCAATTCGCGAAGACTCTGCACATCGGAAAATGGGCCTCATAGACGTCCTCAAATCGTTCAAATCACCGAGCGGTCGAGAAATCCGTATCCTACTCCTCGGACTCGACAACGCGGGTAAGACCACAATTCTGAAGCAACTGTCGTCGGAAGACGTGCAGCACGTGACGCCTACCAAAGGATTCAATGTGAAGACCGTGGCCGCGATGGGCGATATTCGTCTTAACGTGTGGGACATTGGGGGACAACGATCCATTCGTCCATATTGGTCCAACTACTACGAGAATATTGACACTCTTATTTTCGTTATCGATAGCAATGATAAAAAGCGATTCGATGAAATGAACATAGAGCTCGGTGAGCTGCTTGACGAGGAGAAGCTGAGCCATGTGCCTGTGCTCATTTTCGCGAATAAACAAGACTTGGAAACCGCGGCGACGTCGGAGGAAATCTCAAAAAGGTATGTGCCAGTGCAAACGCGCTCTGCCGCACACAAGTTCCCACAATTTGCAAGTTCTAGACTCAATTTGGACCTTCTTCGCGACCGACACTGGCACATTCAAGCGTGCTCTGCTCTCAAAAACGAGGGAATCAACGATGGCATCTCTTGGGTGTCGAGTATTTTAAAGCCGTCTAAAAAGTAGATTTGTCTAGAAAATTATCTGAAACTGTCTGAAGGCTTTGATTTTATTCCTATCCTCTTCGAGATACTCCTTTTCAGATTTTATCTGAAATTTTCTGAAATTAATGAAAAACGCTATTAATCGTAGTGTTCGGATATTCTCATACCTTCAAGTTGTCATTTTTTTGATTCCCTTATAGAAAAAAAATAAGAAAAACATCCAAAATACAATATTTATATCCAATTAACAAACGCGCGGAATACATCTCCATTTTCGTGGCCTAGGATTCACGATGGTCTTGTCCAGTGAGCCATCTGCATTTCTCGGTCTTGAGAAATCTTTAAAAAAAGGATCTCGGCAAAGATTGTTAGATTTTTGAGCAGTTTCGAGAATTTTCGAGAAAGCCCTTGTGAATCATTTTTAGTCGTCTCGGCAAAGCTTGAAATCTTTCGATAAGATACTTAAAATATCGAGAAGCATCGAGATTTTCCGCCTTATAGCGTTTTCAGCATTTTCAGCTTCACTTGTAATAAATGGTTTAAAAAAACTGTAGTTTCGTCTAATCTCAAATCATCATTTTTCAACTGTCTTCTCGCTAAACAAGTAACAAGTGCGGCCGGTTTGTTGGCGATATTGTTAGGCCACGGCCTTGCTTGCCGTGTTGCAGCGTATTTTTGACGCACTTTTTTGATGCGAAACTAAAATTTTCATTTATTTTTAATAAATTATATCCTTCTTTTTCTAAAACTCAGTTCATATTTAAAATCTTTGCTCCGAAAAATCATTTTTTAATAAGAATTTACCATGGTTTCCGTCTAATTAACATCTCATTTTGACATCAAGCCATTTAAATTTGACTCTTCTAATAGGGGTGACTGGGGAGTTTCTATTTAGTTCTCACGAAAATTATCGCGTTATTCGTCCGATTTCTAAGCCCCATTTTACATCGTTTTCTTTGTTTTTCTTGTTCGAACTTAAAGCAGCCAATTTTCATTGATACCTGCACATTTTCGCTTTTCCGTATTTCATTTTTCTATTTTTTTTTTCTTATTTTCATAATAAATCAATTAATACATTATCCAGTTTTTGGCTTCTATTCAGAGAAACGAAAAAGGGAAAGCATTGCAGTCCACAGCATTAACTTTCAGCTGAAATTCTTAATTTTCAGACGCTCATCAGCTCGCATCCAATTTCAGTGGATACCTACAAAAAAGAAGTGGAAAATGTGAGTATTTTCTTATTAATTATTAAAGAAATTCCTCCAAAAATATATTTTAAATTTAAGTTTCCAGAGCAATCAGCTCAATTCTAGTCATCTTTCAGCCAATTTATTTTTTGGAAATTAAGGATTTTAAGGAGCAATTGATGATTATTAAATTCTTTGTGGTAGCAGAAATAGGGAAAAAAAAACGTGAAATTTGTAGTTTAGTGAAGCGGTTAAAATTTAAAAATTTTGAAATTGAGGACCGTCGTGGCCTAGAAATCCAAATTATGAAAAAGCAACTCCCCGTAGCTGTTTTGCTATTTCTGTTTCTTTATTCGACTTTAAATAGATTTTCAGTTTTTTCTTTCAGAAAAGAAAAAAATAGTGAATTTAACATTTCTTAAGTCAACAAATTACTTAAATTACTAAAAAATGAATGATCTCGCATTGCTCCTCAGAAGAAAGGAAATGCAAGCGCACTCCATTGAAATTCTTGCTCGGTGCTGCAGTGTAGAGATGGAGAGGCCGTGTTTGGAGAGAATGAGAGATAAATAATGAGAGAGAAAGAGAGAAAAAGAGAGAGAGAGAGAGCACAGTTTTGCTCATAACCTTCCGTTTTTCAGGCAGTGGAACTCCTTTACTCTGCTGACCATTTCCATTATTTCTTCACTGATAGAGATGGAACATTGAAGAGCTATTCATGCAGCTATCCGTCATCCATTCAGCCGGCTTACTCTGGTGTCATTCAGGTATGTTGAAATGTGGTCGTCGCTCGCCTGCTTATTTTTCGATTTTCTTTCAAATTTTCGAAAATTTGACTATTCTTGTTGTTGAATCAATTTGCCTTTTACCGTTTTAAATTTTGTATTAAAATATCAGATCGATCCGGGAAGTTTCAGAAGAGTTATGCTCGAAAA
This sequence comes from Caenorhabditis inopinata, assembly GCA_003052745.1. Lineage (NCBI taxonomy): Eukaryota > Metazoa > Nematoda > Chromadorea > Rhabditida > Rhabditidae > Caenorhabditis > Caenorhabditis inopinata. The sequence goes on along the minus strand of AP018152.1, from coordinate 9,236,939 downwards.
ACTGTTTGCGAATACCTTTTTGGCTAGTACTGTATATTAGGTCTTCGGTGTATGCACACTAGGCGCCAAACTTGACCACAGTGCGGTCAGTGAAACTAATTTCTTTAACGACCAAAATGGTGCTCGTCTTAAAAATTCGTGTAGTCTGTAACAATAAAAAGACTAGAACTTCTTTAACACAACTTGGAAATACCACCACTAAAACTTCTCGCTTCCGTGAGGTCTATGAAATGGTGGGGGGGGGGGGGTGGTAGGCACACTAAGCACCAGATTTGACGAAAGCTGACAGAATCAGACCTTATCCTTGTGCTTGTCGTGTTCAAAACTGACTAATGCGAGAGCGAAACACGAATGAATTCCTCAAAGTTTCTCCTCTTTTGAGAAAAAAATGACATCACGTCGGAAAATCATTATATCGGAAATATCGCACCGAAAAAAATTCAAAGGTGGCTGACGTCAGATATCTACTTATTATTAAGCGAATAGTTCTGTCTGTCTGTTACTCTGTCCAAGACGTTTCATTGAATAACTCAAAAGATCGTGGGCCTTTTACTTTGATATTCGGGATGGAGTCATGACCACCCGAGCGCTTCACATTTATATATTTAGGAGGTTAGGGTAGTTGGGATACGGCACGGGATGCTAATCTTATTTGGTTTTTGATGTTCTGCTAATAAATTGTTTTACTAACAAGTGGAAAAATAGAACGCCTACAATTATTTCTAAACGAAAGCCAGTGGAATCCAGTGGAAGTCGCGGCGTAGCCGCGAACTTTCCGCTGGTAAAAAATAGGTAGAGAGTTTGACTTTTAGATTCGAAAGATGTTTTTTGAGTTTAAAAACTCGAAAGGCGCCCCGACCTTTCACTGCTTCACGGTTTACATTTGTCACAGGCAAATCGGTGGGATGTCGAATGCTTGAATGTTGCTCTCAGTATTTCCAGATTTCTTTTATTCTGAAGCCTGTATGGTGACTCTACAGTAGGAAAACTGTCAGATTATCAAGTGAGCACGGTAATTGGACAGAAAACTGATGAGAGATAACTTTTGACCAAATTTTGATTCATTTTGTACAGTTCCACATTGTCCCTCATTGTGACCACGTTTGTACCTAATTTGGTACTCTGGCGGTGTGACTGTTACTGAGCGCAACATCGAGGTGTATCGAATTCTGATGAAAAAATGGCTGAAATCAGTTGTAATATTCAGCATTTTGATAATTTTTTTTGACAGAAATTATCAATTTGTTTTAGACAATTGTTCGCTGAAATTTTGTAGCCTATTTCAGATTTTTCTTAAAATTCTTCAAAGGAATGCAAAATTCACATTAAATTCAAATTATAGATTTATTTGAGCATTATAAATCAATACTTTTGAATTTGAACAATTTTCTCACGAAAATTTTCAGATATTATGAAATCTGACTGAAAATTTTGTTCATTTTATACAATTTTTTTTCAGTTTCAAAAGTATATTTTTAAGGTTTAATAGCTATTTAATTAGAAATTTTTCGAAGTTTCCGGCCATAAAACACAATTTTTTGCGTTATAATAGAGGATATTACACAAGCTTCAAGAAAAAGCTGAAACTTAATTTCAGCAAAATTACCTCAGAGCTTTTTACGATTCGGCCACTCAGAACACAGTTTGTTCTTTAAATGTTGCTTACTGTAAGCGCCTTTAAAGATGGTGATATTTCACGTAAAAGATTGTGCAAAGGTCTTTGCACAATATTGAGCATTGTGCACAAAATGCACACATCAGTGCACATTCAATGCACTGATATGCTTCAGAACTCGGCAAACAGAAAGTAAAAAGACGATACAATACAACGTGTTTCAGGCCCAATTTGCTCGTCGTTGTGCTCAGACATGTGTGATCCTCACCACAGCTCCTCTCATGCATATCGGTGTGCTCGATGTCTCCACAATTCCTAATGGATATTATTACTTTGGTGCATCGGGCGGTCGTGAATGGTTCATCGACTCGGGACACAACTTCAAAGATGAATCAATTCTGAAAGGAGAGAAAGCCGACGTGTTGGCTAGCGTGAGTTGGCACAGCGCCAGAATATCTTGTTCCACACTGTTCTCCTTTTTTAGGCCTACACCCGTATTACTCATTTGCTCGAGGAGCCGGAATTCCGTCCATTCACCTGGGTTGGGTCGGGTCTTCAGAAACATTACGGCCATCTCACGATTGCTCATCAAGATGTTTATCGTTCAATTACAGAGGCTCAAGGGAAACGAATCTTTGACGAAATTCAGAAGATAATTAAAGACGTCGATCCACAGGGCACCCGGCTGCAGTTGGCGAGCACCGAATTCGATATTAAAGTTTATATGAAGGTAGGCTCGTCTGAAAACGCAGTTGCACAAACAGAATATGGAAAAGAAGTCCTGGGAGACGTCGGTTGCTCAAAGAAGCATCTCTCACGGATTCTCTGAAAACCGCTGAGAGACGTCTGCTTACAAGAAATTATAGTTTTTTTGAAAATTGAAAATTTCCAGACGGAAACAGATGGCCGTGTCTTCGACAAGGGAGATGGGCTCAGAATGCTTTGCGAGAAAATGCATTGTGATTTGACGGTGAGTGTCCTGTTCGGTGGTCTGGATATCAGGATGTCCAAAAATTAAATACTTTTCTGGAGAATAATGACGATTTTAAGAAATTGAAATGGAAATTTGAAATTTTAAGTAATTTTTTAATTTCAGGAAGGAAATGTGCTTGTCTGTGGAGACTCTTCTACTGATATTCCAATGTTGAAGGAATGTCTGATCAGAAATCCAAAAGGAGTTTACACCATCTGGGTTACTGTAAACGACAAGCTAAAGGAAGAGGTATGTGAAACTGATCGAATAACTTTTCGCGGTTAGACCTTAAAGGTTAAAGATTTGATGGGAAAATTTCAATATACCCCCACCCCCACCGTGTTTAAACCCCCCACTACTCGGATAGCCACCTCACCGCCGTTGAAGTTTGGGAAAGTTCGAAGAAGGGGGGCCTAATTGGAATGATATCAGTCGGGGGTTTAATTGGAATGAAATATATCCCCCCACCGTTGATTTGGGGGTGTATATTTGTAGCTAGAATAGCCCCCCCCCACCTAGGAGGTCATCTTAATATAGTGGGGGGTCATATTTAAACGGTGGGGGGCTCTATTTAAATAGTGGGGTTCTATTTAAATGGGAGATATGACATTGGCGCTGATAAGCTCATTTTCAGGTGGGGGGGGGTATCCGGTGTTTATAATTGAGGGGGGGGGGGTGTTTATTGCAATGTTCCGGGGGGGGGGGTTTATTGAAATATACCCGATTTGATTGAAAATCATCAGATTTCTTTAGGAATGCTCCCGATTTTTGTTCCCGCCGTGTAATCGCATAGTTCATGGAACAGATTCTCAGCGTTTGCGCCTGTAGCACTTGTTCTAGGCATCGCTGTTAACTGCAAATGGCAATACTGTCCAATATCCGCTAGTCTGCCTGTCTGACCACTATCTGCTAGTGCCCAATAAATTCCCATTCCTTCGCTCATTTGTGATTCACTCGTTAGATACGTAGGCTACCTATATCTAATACCTGGCAAGGACCGGCATATTCAGTGGTACAATTTCCCATTTTTCGGCCACTAGCTACTAGTGGCCGACTAGCAAGCCGCATCAGAGTAGGGCGGAATTGGATTTTGGGAACTCGGAATCCGGAAAACGGAAAACGGAAAAAAATTTTTTACGGAATATGGAATCCGAAAGACGGAATGAAAAAAACGGCGGAATCCGAAATGCGGAATGCGGAATCGGGAATTCCGCCCTTCTCTGCAGAGTAGGGCGGAATTGGATTTAGGGAACTTGGAATCCTCTCTGAGCCGCTTGCTGTTGGCTACCGTAACCTTCGTGACCCAAAGTTCAGAAAACTAGGCCATGATCATACTGATATCAAGGCTCTGAACGAGCCTTATACGAAAACTGCGTTTTCCAAGCTTCAAAATCATTCATTTGTGTTTCAGGTTCGCTCCCTCTGCGCTTCCTACAACAATACCAATGTAGCGTTTGTCTCCTGTCCAGAAGTGCTTCTAGGTGCCATGGCACAGGCAACAATTCGTGAAATTACAATCACCAGAACCCGGAAATTGTCAAGAAGTATTGTATAGGTCCAATATTTCCAAAATTGCTCAATTTTAATATTTTCTTGTTTCAGCCTGATTTAATCAACATTTTTGCAACATTCTCTTGTGCTTTTTGTTGTCTCTCTTTCTCTTTTTCTCTCCTTCTCTCTCTCTCTCTCCCTATTTTCAATTCCACAAATTAACATTTTTGTGTCTGTATACATTTTTCATACCCTTTTTCTATGTATTCTTGCATTGCTCATTTTCCCATTTTTCTGAAGATTTCTTGCATTTTTAATGAACTTTCAACTGAGTTTAATATTTATCAGTTTTCCACTTTTGATGCCAAATTTATGAATTGCAATGAACACTTTTTCACTTTTTTTTTCAATTTTAATGGGCCGAATATGGAGGTGAGAAGTGAAGATTGAGCAATATCATAAAGCCAGACGGTTTAAGCTGACATTCGGCGGCGAGTTTTTTACATAAAGGGCAGTTTTGTAGATTTTGTGTGTATAGTTCTACAGTATCCCAAGTACCCAGCGAGCTGCTAAAGATAAGGTTTCGAAGCGCTCGAGGGGCTTAGACTCCATCACGCATATCAAAGTAGGAGGCCCACGTTCTTTTGAGTTATTCAAAAAAAAAGATCGTGGACAGACAGACGGACAGACAGACGGAGCTATTCGCTTAATAATAAGTAAATGTTTTGGAATAATACGATTTTCAAAACGGAAAAAAGAAGATCAACATTTCATATTTTTATTCAAATTTTTCTCTATAGAGCGCGTTCTGTTTTTATGAGCTGAAACTTACCGAAAATCTCCGACATTCCTCAAAAAGCAATATTCAAGTTTTAATAAAAAATGAGTTCCCATTTTTCTCTTGAATTCAATACGCTCCGATTTTGCCGCGCAGTCACAGGCACACCGCCAGAGTACCAAATTAAGTCCAAACGCGGTCCCAATGAGGGACAATGTGGAACTGTAAACAAAATGAATCAAAATTTGGTCAAAAGTTATCTCTCATCAGTTTTCTGTCCAATTACCGTGCTCATTTGATAATCTGACGGGTTTCCTGCTGTAGAGTCACCATACAGGCTTATGAATAAAATAAATCTGGAAATATTGAGAGCTACACTCAAGCATTCGACATCCCACGGGTTTCCCTATGACAAATGTAACCCGTGAAGCAGTGCCTGCTTAAAAAAGAATTGTCCCTATAATTTATTGGCCATTTTAGAACCCTCTACTCAAACTTTCCATCAAGAAACTCAAAAAAGTCCGGAGCATTAGTGCTTGGTAAGATATGTATGTCTACAGAGACATCCTGTATTCTCATACGTAGTTGTAGTTAAGAGCAATGAGCCACCAAGTCGTTTTCAACAAGCTGATAGCCGAAACATTCGTCCCTTTACATACTTTAAGGTTTATGAATGAGTAAGCCAATCTGCTGCTCTCATTTCGGAGGAGTTCATGTGGAAAGAGCTGATTATTCGGGAAAAAAAGTTTGCTCGAATCAATCATCGATGATTCAACGCCCCGAAGATGTCAGTCAGTCCTCGATGCCAGTGATTCGCTCTCATGAAATGAGCTGATTTCAATGAGAAGTTCAATTATCGTTCATCTCTTTGTATGCCCTTTTTGGTTACCGCAAATCAATCATTACATTTTTATTGAAGAAGATAATTCTGAGGGTAATTAAAAAAGACACGAATGTGAAGTGATCTCATAATGGAACTTTATATTCTGTCGTATACTCTTCACCGATTTGATATGGAATCAAAAATGAAAAGAATGAAGCGAATACTTTGTTGAAAATGACGAAAGTTCAAAGAGAACAAGTGATTTTACTGAGAACGTCATTGAAATGTCGACAGGTCTGTGGTCAAGCCGCTCGTTTGTATACACCAAACTACAATTTAACGCGCTATAGCTCATCCTCTTTTTTGCTTTTATCCATCAGTAGAGTGCAGTTGATAAAGCGGTTGGCATGCTCCAAGCCACTGTTCATTAGTGCATCAGTGTACACACGAACACACACTCTCTCTGAAGGTTTCATGCACTAATTCAGAGGCATGCACACATGCCAGTATATACTAGAGTAGGGCGGAAGTGGATTTTGGAAACTCGGAATCTGGAAAACGGAAAATGGAAAAAACATTTTTTCACGGAATCTGGAATCCGGAAGGCGGAATGAAAAAAACGACGGAATCCGGAATTAGTGTGTCGTGTCTATTCAAAAATCGATCAACTTTGATTCGATTTGTTGAACGGGGCAAATCGAATTTCGATTCGAATTAATTCGATTCAATTCGATAAAATCGAATCAACAAAAGAAATCTATCTTTCTTGTTATTTTTAATATGTTTATTTTAACAGTAAATGCGCGCTAACGCCCCGCCCCTTCTTGCTCATCCTATGATAACAAAACTTGTTATTGGTTTACGACTCGTAATCTTGTTTGAATTTATTATTATTAATAGATAAATAATTTGAAAATTATAGATAAATCGAAGAAATCCTTTGAAAAATGCAAAAAACAGTAAAAAAATATGATTTTAAACCGCCGCCGAAGGCATTGATCGGTAGAGCGCATTTGCACTATTTTTGTTGATTCGATTTTATCGAATTGAATCGAATTGAATCGAATTGATTCGAATCGAATCGAGTCGATTCCAATTCGATTTAATTCGATTTTTTTTCAGTCGCGATTCGAATCAAGTTGAATCGATAAATTCGATTCAAAAATTGTCGATCCAGTTCGATTCGATCGATCAATTCCAAAATCGACACGACACACTATCCGGAATGCGGAATGTGGAATCCGGAATTCCGCCCTTCTCTGAAAAAAACGCCATATCGCAGAATCCGGAATGCGGAAAACGGGAAAGAATATTTTTTCACGGAAGCTGGAATCCGGAAGACGGAATGAAAAAAAAACGGCGGAATTCGGAATTCCGCCCTTCTCTGGTCTATACATAAACATACAAAAATCAGCACCCATTAACACACACACACACACACACATCCATCACACGCATACACACATGAACGACTGATGGTGAATGGATGAACACAATCGAATTCCGTCTCCTTTCCTTCAGTGTCATATCACTTTGCGAGTGATGTTGGCACCTGATTATCTCTAATCAAACAATAACACTCGTCTCTTGACGGGAGACATAGTGTCGAAGAAAGGGGGGGGAGGGGGTCAAAAACACGTATTAGCCGGTTTCTTGAAATCTCTCATTTTTCCAACGTACTGGATGTTAAACGGGTGAGCGTGACATGCGATATGACGGGCAACAATCATGGAGTATCACAACGGCTTCGGCTTACTCGTAAATACTTTTTATGACCGTCTAGCCATTCGAATAAGTGTGTTTCTTGCATTCTTCAATGCTAACGCTAATTCTTTGGAGTCAAAGCTGAACATTTATTAGAAGAGTACACGGTTCGTCGCTGGTTTTCGCGGTCTATTGCAATATTTAATGTCTCCAAATCATCTTAAAATATTTTCTTTCAGTTAAATTCTCATGTATCCTTTAAAAGTTTTCTAATTTACTATTATTCGCTGCCTTTCTTCCTCTAATGTCACACATTCAAGGTTACTGTACGTTTAATAGAACGCCAATATAAAAGAGAGGTAGTCGCATGCAAGTTATCTGATTTCACGCCATTTTTGTGTTTTCCTTTGAAAAATTGAACTTTGCACTTTACAGTTTTCTCTCAAGTGGTTTTCCTGTCTGTATGTCTGTTTGCCTGCATTTCCAAAAGTAGAGGGAATAGGAATTCTTATCTGAAATTTCTGTAAATGGTTCCATGCGCTACTCGTTGTTTTGGAGACTCATCTATGGGTTACAGTTCATGTGCGATGTTCAACCTATTCAGGCATTTCCTTTGAAACTTCAGGAAAGTGATTTGGCTGAAACTTTCGCAAATATCGCTATAAAAATGATAATGAATTTTTCGAACTATTGAAGAATTTCAGTTTTCGGAGAATGAACTTGGTATTTGTCCCAGGTTATTGTCCGTATTCAACCCAAATCAGGTCTTTTGATGTAAAGAATTTCGTTTGCCTATTTCCCTCCTCCCACCTCCCCGATTTAAATGGATTACTGTAAGAAGGAAAGAGAATTAAGTCATAAGCGAGAGTTGAGTGCAATCGATGCAAAGGGGTACCCAACGAAGTATTAAACATTTTAAAACCGTATTTTGGTTAGATATTTTGAAGTTTTTGTTTCCTAAAATTGTTTTAAAAAGTTTCAAAAAAGTTCATTTTTCACAATTTTCTTAAATTTTGAATATTTTCCAAAACTATCAATATTTACAAGCTACAACTTACTGAATATGTTACTCAGGCCAGTTTTAACACTGCCAAAAAGATTTAGACCGATCGGAGCAGTGCCAGCGAAGTTGTTTCAAAAAAAAGCCCGCGGACATTCTTTATGGCCAGTACTGTATTTCGGTGGAAACGGGTTAAAAGTAGTTGTGTGACTCGTAAATCGTCCAAAATTTCAAAAATTTCATTTGAGCTCACAATATCTGAAATGGGTCCCGACAAGAACCTGGTATTTGTCCCAGATATTGTCCGTATTCAACTCGAATCTGGTATTTTATTGTAAAGAATTTCGTTTGCCTATTTCCCTCCCCCACCTCCCCGATTTAAATGGATTACTGTAAGATGGAAAGAGAATTAAGTCATAAGCGAGAGTTGAGTGCGATTAAGGTCATATCGGTTAACTTTTCAGATGATGATGTCATTGGAGAGGAGAGAGAACAGCGGGGGGCTCTTCCCATATTAAAAATAAATAAAGGGGGGGGGGATAAGGAGATTTGTGCTCTGTTCACGAATTTATTACAAATAATTCCATTTATTTAAAATCTCAACATGTAAAGGCAATTTACGCGACAGCAGCCATTTTTAAAGTTCGTACTCCGCCCTTTAATTACTTTAAATTTTTTGACACTAGACAAGAGTTGACTTTACATATACCGGTGGAAACCATCTTAGCTTCACGGATTTACCCACCCCCCCCCCCATGACAGTTTCCAGTGTTTCAAATGCGTTATTAAACATGCTGGATTTATGGTTTTTTAAAAAATTTGCAACTCTTATGAGCTGCATTCCAAACTTCAATGAATTTGAAAACTCGAAGAAATCCAAAACTAGGCCATACCATCATTCGAGAGGATTACAAAATTCACTTATTCGACGGAAGATCGTTCGTCAAAAACATATTGCACACGAGAACAGCAAATCTGGGTATCCACTGCGGGATTTCACGAGAAAGGATTAAATGAGTAGTGAATGACCCTGAGCCGCAAAAACAAAACTCATTGCTTATTATTATGCGATTGGCTGGCGGATTAAGACTACAGTTTCGGTCCTCAACATTAAAATGGAAAAGGAAAACTGAATTTTGAATTGTGATAGATTATTCAATACAGGAAAAGACGCGCGAGATTTGAGAAAGTTGTGAGAGAACGGGTTGACTCATCGAACATCGAAAATGGAAAGGGTAAGTGATAACAGATGTCGGCGGGCGCAATCCGGGCCAGCAATAACAATAACTTTAATAAGCAAGTTGTACATATGTTCCAGCTTAATGTAAGGGATTGGCTCACAAGGGAACCATGTTTAGCCTTCATCTCAGAATTTTTTCTAAATTTGCTCATTTATAGTTTCGAATACGGGCTTTCTCGTGGTGTATTTGGTTTTCTGCACAAATTTCAAGAAGCCGAGAAAATTTCATCTGAAAATATGCTGTTTTTTGCTCTCCTCCTTCTTTTACACCACGAGAAAACCCGTATTCGAAACTATAAATGAGCAAATTTAGAAAAAATTCTGAGATGAAGGCTAAACATGGTTCCCTTGTCAGATTCGCATGACGAAGAAACCGGATCTCTGATTGTTTTGAATTGGAATTTAACTACCAGCATTCATTTGGCAGAAGCAATGACGACTTCTGAAAAGAAAAGAGTACCGAAGAATTGAAAACTGGAGGAAACACTATAATGAGCAACAAATTCAAATTGAAAACTGAAAAACGTACTTGTACGTTTTTAACTAAATAAATTAACTAATTTTCTCGTAACTTTCCACAAAATTTTGAATATTGAGTTGCCCCTACCATTTCAGAAAACAACGGAGACTGACTAACGGTTATTACGACTCAAAATTTCTTTCAAAGGTACAGTTTTCCTGCATCTTTAGACGTGTGTCGTGTAGATTCAAAAATCAATCAATTTTGATTCGATTTGTTGAACGGACAAATCGATTTGAATCGATTCGATGTCGCGAATAAATCGACTTGAATCAAATAGAATCGATTTAGTTCGATCGATTCGATAAAATCGAATAAACAAAAATAGTGTAAATGCGCTCTACCGAGCAATGCCTTCGGCGGCGGTTTAAAATCGTATTTTCCTTTGAAATTGCAATTTACTAAAAAACAGTTTAAAAATACGATTTTAAACCGCCGCCGAAGGCATTGATCGGTAGAGCGCATTTGCACTATTTTTGTTGATTCGATTTTATCGAATTGAATCGAAATGAATCGAATTGAATCGAATTGAATCGATTCCAATTCGAATCAAATCGAATCGATTCAATTTTAAAATCGAATCGAATCGAACAATTCGATTTTTATTCAATCGCGATTTGAATCATGTTGAATCGATTGAATCCATTCAAAAATTGTCGATTTAATTCAATTCAATCGATCAATTCCAAAATCGACACGACACACTAATCTTTAGAAAACATTTGTCCTATGGATAACAATTTCACTTAACTGCCGTGAAATCTGGCGTTTAGTGTGCATGCACCGTTTCCTCAGTATGCGACGCAAAACCTCATGCAAATCCTATATTATGAAGTGCACCTAGGCCATGAAGGACGATCTATTATCGCTGTGTGGCTGTTGAAAAACTATTGACAGGCTCTTTTTTTTCAGTTTTTGTAATTTGAGAATAGCAATATGAGTTTCGGAAAACGGAAAATGGAATAGCCCTTCCGTGGAATCCGGAAAACGGAAGACAGAGCAAAATGCAGAGCAACTGTGTACGGATTTAGCGCAATTCTGGGGGAGAAATTAATTTCAAATTTACTCGCCTTTTTCTCAATTATAATTACATAATTACACCGAAATGTCGTCAGGTTTACATCCATTTCTATATGTCTTACACAAATCCCCGGAGCTGGGATTCTAGCAGAAACTCTCCTAGATCATTTTTTTTGGTAATCATTCGGAAAAATGGAAAGTTTCCAACATTCGGAGTTCTAAATCATGGTGTACTTTCACCATGATTTAGCACTATTTCACTTATCCTCTCGTATTACATCGGTTTCCTGTAAAGGCACCAAACTGTCATTCATCAGGGATAAAGGCTCTACTGAATTGCGGTCAAGTCTAACGATTAGTTTGCATTCACCGTTTGCACAACATCTTACGCAAAACCACACGCCAGTAGACAGACAGAGATCACTGCTTCTTATCTCTTCTTTTTCGCTTCTAGACATCTCTCTCTCTCTCTCACTCTCTCTCACTCTCTCTTAACCTCACCAAGAGTGTCCTGAAAATGTCCTGTTTCATGATATATATTTAAAATCCATTTTGAACGCTCCCCCCCCCCCCCCCCCCCATCTTCTTTAGTTTCTCTCAATCCTCGTTACAGGACTACGCCCAGTACATCCCGCCCACTTTTCTCCGGAGAAGAAGAACTTCTCCCTTGAATCCTCTACCTGCATTTGTTTCTCATCAATCCCCCCCTTCATTGGCATTTTTGACAAAATGAAACTTTCGGTTAAAATGTTACTCTTATTGTACTGTATTCTGATAACCTACAATGCTGATGGTAAGATCTTCTTTTTTCAGTGATACTTTCACGAACTGGTTGGGTCTTGACACGAAAACCGCAGAAACTTGTATTTCTTGTATGTTCTTTCTCCGTTTTTTTTCTTAGAATGTTAAAGGTCACAGAAACAAGATATTCCTTGGTACGAATTGAAGAATGGAATTTCAGACAGAACTTTTTAATGCTCCTGTGCTTTTAAGTTTGTTTTGTCAATATTTATAGTGGCATTCACAAAAAAATACAAGAAAAAAACCAACAATTATTTCAAAATATTGAAAATGGGTCACCCTTCTCGAAAAACTGGAAATATCAGTGAACAGCTCTGTTTTCGCTGTTTTTTGTTCGCTAGAGCGCATTCTTTGCTCAGAGAGGCTTGTGGACTTTACTAATGCAAACGCGCTCTGTAAGGCAAACGCGTATCTCAACTTGTATCTAATTTTTTCAAAATTCCATTATTTTTTTCAGACTTTAATTCTTTCAAGATTGTTTCCGTGAATTCAATAACTTCCATTAGTATTTTACATTACAAAGCGCGGGATATATATAAAATTTGCATTCCAAACCAGTTGTTCCACAGAGCGCGTGTGCATTAGTAGTGCATTGCCGCGACGAGCATCGCGGCAATGCACATTTGCATACCCACTTTCAGCACGAGATTTTTCTATCCGATCATCGTCATCGCAACTGCGAGAAATGCGTCGCACTTGCATGTTAAACGGATGTGTCACGGATACTTTCCATCCGGCTGCCTTGTGATAAAGTACTGTAGTTTTCCTATTTCATATTAGTGAAAGTGATAAATGATATAAAATTGGTTGCGGATCGGGGGGGGGGGGGTATCTTGGGTTGCAGTTCAGATCAGTGATGCGCGGGATCAAACGTTCAGTGAGAATATTCAATAGAAAATAAAATCTTTTTAATTTAGGAAAATCCGATGGAAAACAGTTAAATGAAAAGGATCTGGATAAAGTGCGACTCGATGCCAAAGGCTTTGACAAGGTAAGCAAATGGAAGTGCGCTCTATTGACACGATCCCCGATCTAGGGGAATAGCGCTTAATTACTGTGGAAATTGTCAATGAAAGATATACAGTTTCACAGTTTGTGGTCCATTCGGTGATAAATGCGCTCTATTGATAATAACTTGAATCGACCATTTGTAAGGCAACTCATTCGGTTTTCATCAATTGAGCGCACAAGAATTTTTCTTCAAATTTCAGTCTTTTTTTCCAGATTAAAACAATCCACACAAATTGGTACGTTCACTCGATGAAAGCACTGATTGCTCAGCTTTCAAGAAATCTCCTGCCAAAACTTACCGATGGTAAGTGATGAGAATTTGCTTTTTTTTTTTAAAGAAAATTTCTTTTAACGTTTCACAGCAATTTTGACAGTTTTTTTGCTCGAAATCTGGGATTTCTGATTTTCTTTCAGAATCTTTCCAGAATTCCAGATTCCAGCGTTTCGTTTTTCCAGAAAAAACGCGTTTTTATTTGCTTTCTCGATTTAGAAACTTCTCACGGCGCTTGGCAGATAAATTTGAAATCGCAGAAGTATTGGCATTTATTACTTGAGAGCGTTTTGCACTCGTGATTGTTGAGACTTGTCGGATTTTCAGACATAAAAAAAGAGTTCGTCGAATGCCTGTCCAAAATACATGATAAAAAAGACTTAGTCGAATCATCAAAATGTGTTATCAGAGCCCGAGAGCAGTACCAAGTGCAAAGACAATGGCAGCCAAGAAGGTAAGCGTGTTATTAGTTTTATGTAAGCACTGAGTGAGGTGCAGCGACTGTTACTCGTGGCGCAGGCGGTTGCGTTCTCGTCTGTGGTTCGATCGGTAGCATTAGAAGAGGAGTGCGATGAAGGTGTTGGATAAGTTTCGGCTGATTTCCTTTGATGCACATCTTTGACTTGCTGAGCACACTTTTAAATTTTTATTTTTTAGTATGGACAATGTGGAGATTTACTGATTTATATTAAGATTTCAGATCGCACGTCCAGGTGAACATAAAGAAGCTAAAAGACGTGAGCAAACCACTGCCAAAAGAGCTTCATATTCCTTCTACTACTGGAAAATTAATTATACAATCTGCTAGACCGCTTACCATGCTAAAATCGAAAAGACTGGAAATGAAGAGATTAGTGCTGGAAATGGCTAGAAAGATTCAGAAATCGAAAAAAATTAAAATCTCTTCGATTTCCGAGGACGATCAAGATCACAGTAACATAATGAGAAGATGGAAAAAAGAAAAGAAGGCGGAGCTTTGTGGAAATCGTATTTTCTGTATGCCGAACAACAAAAACAATACAGTCTCTCACGATTCTACCACAAGGAACCTTATAATAGAGTTCAAGAGAAAATGGAGGCACGAGAGACATCAGAGAAGAACGAAACGAAGTCTACGCCGTCTAGTCGTTGACTCTGTCTCAAAATCAGATTCAAACGGGTTTTTTGTGAAAAATATGGATCGAATGCCGAGTTTAAAAACGCAAAGCAAATCTCCCGTCGAGAGGGTAACCGGATTGCTCAGAGCATTTTTCTCAAATCGGACTGATTCGTGAGTCGTTCCATTCGCTTCGAGACCTAAGTTAACTTTTGTTGTTTTCAAAACGAATTGAAAATAACAAAATAAAAATAAAATAACAAAATCAAATGAAATGAAAGAATGAAAATAATGCCGCGTTCAATGTTGATTTCCAGGAGAAATTTCCTGGAAAAACGCTGTCCAAAGCTACCATTTTTCTCCAGATTTTCCGGAAACTGTCGAAACGAGTGTTACCATAATTTTCCTTTTTTTTTCGAGATTTTCAACGATTTCTCCGTCAGAATCCATCATTTGAGGAGAAATATTCAGAAAAAAACAGCCGAATATAGCGAAAAAAAGTTTAAACAACTTGAAAAAATTGCGTTAAAAAAGAGCCGTAAATCGTGCGACCGTCGGTGGTCTCGAAGGGAAGAGGCAAACTACGGTAACACTCGTTGCGACAGTTTTCGGAAAATCTGGAAAAAAAATGGCAGCTTTGGACAGCGTTTTTTAAGGAAATTTCTCCTGGAAATCGACTTTGAACGCGGCATAACATGAAAATAACAAAATATTTACATATTTAGAGATAATAAACTTTTTTGGCGTTTGCTATTCCTGCAATTTTGTGTACCGAGATTGCGGAAAATAAGTTTTAAGGGTTTCTTTCCATTTTTAAAGTTTTTAAAAATGATTTTACGTATTGTGAGCCCAGAAGAGCTATCCGGAATTGCCAATGGTTGAGACAACTTTGGAGCAAGTCGCTGCGCAGTTCGTTCTACGATTTTTACGCTTGCTTAGCAAATAATATGGATTATCGGAATAACATACCCCGAGAAGAATCCCGAGAAGCGTCCGAAGACACAGTTTCGCTGAGATACGGCACCAGGTTTCCCGTTTTCCCGTGGATCAACCGTAGCAAGTGATCCGATATAGAACAATCCGATGTCACAAAAATTAAGCTGAATGCTGAAAAAGGTGGCCTGAAGCAAGTTGATCTGAATTGGACTCGTCTGCAACGCGATTTCTCTGCAGTGACGAAAAGAAGCAAATTCTCTTCGTTTCTGATGAATTTTGCTATTTTAGACGTCCGGTTGGTACCAGATTTGAATTAAAATATCAGATATCAGACACCGACCGTCAAAAACGGTGGCGGAACCGGATAGTCTTGGCTCGTTTCATCCAGTAAGGTGTTGGACCTCTCCATCGCACTACTTGGACTATAAACCAGATTCCAGAAAACCAGAAATCTTTGAACAAGTGATTTTACATTTTGCCCGACCATTTCCTCGAGATCGCGTCTTATTCAAGACCCGAAGCACATGTTTAACGACACCATCGTGATCGTCAGATTCCAGATCTTAAACCCATCTAACATCTTAGAAAGAACATGATAAACGCGCTTCTGAGATCATGGCGCAAGATTCTAATGAAAAATTCCAAAACCAAATCCCATATTTAGTTTTGGACTGTTTCATTGATTCAATGACAAGAGCCTGCTACCCTGACAGCGATCCCGAAAGTTTTCCACAAATGTTTCATGCTTTTCGTTTGTTTCTATTCGATGTTTTCATTGCGCGCTGTCATTATTCGAGTGAAATTCTAATAAACTGACGATTGTGAAAAATCGATATCAAAATAAACTCTGTTTCTTGATCCAGTGCTTCAAAATCTAACAAGGGAACCATGTTTAGGTATCATCTCAGAATTTTTTCTAAATTTGCTCATTTATAGTTTCGAATACGGGCTTTCTCGTGGTGTATTCGGTTTTCTGCACAAATTTCTAGAAGTCGAGAAAATTACATCTGAAAATATGCTGTTTTTTGCTCTCCTCCATCTTTTCCACTTTCCCACTTTCCTCTATACATTCTCCAAAGTGGAAAAAGCGAGCAAAAGTGGCCGAGTGGATAGTGGGGATGAATAGGAATCACAAGTTTGGGGTTCGATTCCGTCATTGTCGATTTTCTTTTTTTTTTCTTTGATGTTGGAAGAATGCTTTGCATTCTTCGAAAATCAAAAACATGGTAGCTTCTAGAAACGCTCTGGAAAGCTCTGGTTGTTTTTTCAATTTCTATGTCTTAAAATTATATATTTTTTTGAAAATTTTTGAATGCAGTCCACTTTGAGTCCACTAACAGAAGAGCATCCTTTGGCATCGATGGATCAAATACAATTTCTTCGAAAAACGTCTTCATCAGATTCTTTGTCATAATATGTGATGTATGACATGTGACGAAAATATTTGGAGCTTTGGAATGCCCTTTTTTTGGAAACTTCCCATTTCTTTCCTTCAATGTGATATATAAGGTTTTGTGAAGTATTCCAGCAGCGGAGACCAGAGGAAGAACTGTATATGCGTGTGTAGTGGACGCCACATTTTGGACCACGCAATGAACATGCTTCGAACCAGTGATCGCTAGTGTTCTTGCTGAATACATCTCGAGTTGGAACCCACTCTGATCAGCATTGAAAACTGATGAAGACGGATAGAACGGCAAAATTTGATTGGTTTGATTAACGAAATCCTTCGACTCCTTTTCAATCTGATCTCGATTTTGGTGCCTGACGTTGGTCACAAATTTCGTGACCTTTCGAGACGAAAGTCCAAATCCCTTTTTCCACTTCAAAATCCAGTCATCCGATGTTTCAAAACATGATGATTGATTCTCACTTGTTGCCTCATAGTTTCGAATCTTTTGGAGGTGATATAGTTTTTTGATGAAACGAAATCGACCTTTCATGGTTTCAAAGCTAGGACGGATCCGTGCGCCGAAATTGGTAATACCGGACTTCGATCCATAAAATTCCACCGCTTCTTTCACTTTGTCCAAATGCACGAATTCTCCTTTAGAGAATTGGATCTGCTTCCGTTGAAAAAAGCGAATTTGGCGCTACTAACAGTGCTAACAGTTCAGATCAATTCGTGCGATAATATTGAAATGGTCTTTGAATATGCAACGCGATAAGAAATTTCGGCGCCGCAATCGAAAGAAGCACCAGAAATATTTTCATTAAATACAACACTATCAATAATAAGAAATTCAAACATTTTCAAAAAAATATATAATTTTAAGACATAGAAATTGAAAAAACAACCAGAGCTTTCCAGAGCGTTTCTAGAAGCTGCCATGTTTTTGATTTTCGAAGAATGCAAAGCATTCTTCCAACATCAAATAAAAAAAAAGAAAATCGACAGTGACGGAATCGAACCCCAAACTTGTGATTTCTATTCATCCCCACTATCCACTCGGCCACTTTTGCTCGCTTTTTCCACTTTGGAGAATGTATAGAGGAAAGTGGGAAAGTGGAAAAGATGGAGGAGAGCAAAAAACAGCATATTTTCAGATGTAATTTTCTCGACTTCTAGAAATTTGTGCAGAAAACCGAATACACCACGAGAAAGCCCGTATTCGAAACTATAAATGAGCAAATTTAGAAAAAATTCTGAGATGATACCTAAACATGGTTCCCTTGTAAGTGAAAATAATTTTAGCATGATTTCATTCGAGAAAAACACAGTTTTTTCCATAGTTTTGGTGTACTGTACCTTTAAAGTACGCAAGCACTGAGACAACATTTTGAATAAATGGTGAAATCATTAAACAGAAATTCATAAATCAAATGCGCTCTATTGACAAATTTCCATTTTTTTTAGTGATCCATCGTGGGCAGACACATACAAGGCGCTGATAATTTTAAAAAAGAAGATGGACGAAAAGGAAAAAGAGCCAGGAGCCCGTGTCTACAATGAGAGGATGTACGATCTGGTTTTGGACGTTCCACAGAAAGAAAACGATTTCGCAATGTTTGATAAGGTACACATCTGGACACACAGACAAACAGATGGATTTGAAATTCCAGAAAAAGATGCCTAATCTGATGCGCCATGCGTTTGATTTGATGTCGACTATCGAGAAAAATAGCAAGCAGGCTGGAGATTCTAATATCAAATTTTTAAGGTGAGAAAAAGAAAAAAAAAATAAAATTTCAGATGTTTTCATTAAATAATCTCATAGTCAGTGTCAGCGTTCAAATCCTGTCGCAATATTCTGAATTTCCTGGCAATAATTGGGTCTCGCAACGAATTTTGACATTTTCCTATATTTGAGACCACATTAAGTTTTTTTAAATGATTTTGTTTTGTTTCATTAGAAAAAATAATTCGTGATTCTCATATTCTCATATCAATCTTCCTCTTCACACAACTAGGATTACTGTGGTTGGCGTGGCGGGACCCAAAATAAAATTTACAACGAAATTATCTTTTTTTTTTGTAAAATGTTGTCGAAAAGGGCTAAAAATATTGAGCATTCCATTTTTCCAAACATTTCTGGAATTTCAGTCAAAATAAAAAGCGGCTGAGAATCTTTTTACCAGATTTTATCTAAAATAATCTATGATTTTGGGATTTTTTAGAAAAAAGTTGTAAAAAATTGTTTTTTTTTTCCTTTTTTAAATCTTTCTACTTATTTCAGTAATTTTCTTAATGGAGAAACTCTGGTAGAAAGAGAAAAATAAATATTTTTAACGAAATACGGAATTCGGCTCTCTGAATTCGGAAAACAAAACTTAATAAAGAATATTTTCTTAATTTATTCGCATCTTTCTTAGTTCTCAAGCAAATAAATGCAAAGGAGACGAGCTTTTCATGATAGTCGTCAAATTTGACGTTTAGTGTGCATACACCGTTAACCCAACATTCAACTGTAGTACCCCGGATGACCTCCTTTAAGGTTATGTTGTTTTTGGCTCGCAGCTGCTCAAAAATGATTTAGTGAAGCAGTTTATAAGTCATTTGACATGTTTTTTGCAGTTTTTTTTTCGGAATTTTAGATTTTCAGCTTACCGAATACTCACCCAGATTTGCGGGGAAGAAAAAAAAAGAATTGCGAAACAAGGAGTACAAAAATGGAATATTTTTGTTCTGGGAACGAAATAAAATCCCCCATATTTTGGAAAAAAGAAGCACGGAACACGTATTCCGCGCAATGTTGCACAGTCTCTCCCGCTCCCACCACCTAGTTATCGCGAATTCAAAATTTGAAAAGAGGCTTCACATTATTTCTAAAATTCTTCGCATTTTATTCAGTTCTAAAGAATACAAGTGGGAGAAGATGGACTGATCAGAGCTGTCGTCAAATCTGGCGCCTAGTGTGCATCACTAACAGTTTATTAATACTGTATGCATCGAAAACAAGTTGTCTTTCAAAACTTTTTTAGTTAAAACGTTTTCTTTTGTCAAATAATAAGTGAGGAATCTGGAAAACATGAAAATCTGAAAAAAAAACTAGTTTCTTAACCTTCATATTTTGAAAGTAAGGAATAATGTGAATTTTAAGCGAACATTTCTGTAATCTAAGAAAAAAAATTTGAAATCGTTTCTTTTGTTGAAAATAATACATTATTAGAATTTCAAAAGTCGCTGTAGTAATTCCACGTTTTTTTTCTGGAAATGCTTCATATTTTGAGCTTCAAGCGTAGAGAGTTTCGAGCAATTGTCTATGTATCAGCGTTAGAGTCGAAGAGACGAGATACTGGAGGTTGCGGGTGCCAACCAGACAACGACGGAATTCCGGATTCTGGATTCCGCCGTTTTTTCATTCCGTCTTAAAGATTCCAGATTCCTTGAAAAACTAATTTTTTCCGTTTTCCGCATTCCGGATTCCGCAATATGTCGTTTTTATCAGACAAGGGCGGAATTCCGGATTCCGCCGTTTTTTTCATTCCGTCTTCCTGATTCTAGATTCCTTGAAAAACTATTTTTTCCGTTTTCCGCATTCCGGATTCCGCAATATGACGTTTTTATCAGACAAGGGCGGAATTCCGGATTCCGCCGTTTTTTTCATTCCGTCTTCCTGATTCCAGATTCCGTGAAAAAATTTTTTTCCGTTTTCCGGATTCCGAGTTCCCAAAATCCAATTCCGCCCTACTCTGGTGCAAACACGAAACTCCACAAGCTTTTATACTTGTTGCTCATAATATTTGAGTTAAAATTACCAGAAGCTGCAAATTTATTATGAGAATGATGCAAAATCATACAGTAATCTGTGGTTGAATGGTGAAACACTGTGGGGGGGGGGGTAGATATGATACACATCATGAGTGGACGGAGGAAGGGGGGGGGATAACAATGGATCATTAATCAAGGAGGTGGCGGGGGGTGGTTGGGTAAAAGCGTTTTCTTATGATAAGAAGGAAATGAAACAGTCGAAAAATGTAGAGATAGGTGACATAGATATTTTGATAGTGACGGTTTTGACACCTTCTCTCTATGCTAGATCGGAGAACCAGTGTTTGTGCACTTCGAAATAGGTTTCGGGAAGGGGCCTGAAGCGGTGAGACGTGGACAAAAGCACAACTATAGCTTGAAATGTCTGCAAATATCTCTATTTCTTGCTGAAATTGCTGAAATCGGAATTTTCAAATAAAAAAGTTTCTGAAAAACCAATTTTTAAGCCTAGAAAAAGAAATCTTAATTTATGGACTGCCAGTTGGCGATATCGATCCACATTGTGCATATCAGCGCACTTTCAGTCTTACAGCCGTACATGAGCTAAAAGTCCAAACTTTTGCGCAATGCTCGGCTGGGTTGGGCTCTTTGACAATTCGAAGCACACATTATCTTTTAAAAGTGTTGGAACGCGGTTGTCGTTTTTTGAGGTGCACTAGAATTTGAAGAATTTCACCAAAGAGATCTTGTATGAATTGTTCCGCTTCGATAATTTCTTTAAAATTTTAATTGTTGCATCATAAAAAATTTAAATTGCTCTAACTAACTTTCATAAAATACCTAAAAAGTAAAGTATTTACCAAAAAAACATAAAATTTAGTATGCAGGAATATGGAATAATAATAGCATTTTCAATCACTTTTTATCACTTTAAACATTTAAAAAAAAACTTAGAAACTCAGAAGTTCTATGCACATGCAGCCAGTTATCCGTGTGGTTTCGGATTCAGCGGCCTTTTGACGATAATAAACGATTTTTAAAAGAATTACGAAATTTATTCTTATCCAAGAAAAAATCCGCAATTAATGACACAGAAATAAATAATTAAAACCAGGAACAAAGACAAACAGAACACCAAGAAAAACTTAACTGAACTAAAGAAAACTCAAACCAAAACTAAAAAAACAAACTCCCGGGCGGCGAGATGGGCGATCCGCAAACTGCCAGCGTGCGGGATGTCGGAGTGTCGTTGCGAGCGTGAGCGAGACCGGCAGAATGGGGTTTTAGATTCGGCGGGAATGCCATCCGGCAACTTCCCCCTCCTCTTAGAAACCGGGCCCCGACCGGTACATACACGGTGCACGCCAGCTCGTCTTACATTCTTCTCTTAGTCCGCCAACACAACAGACCGTCGCTTACACACCCACTCTACTCCCCTCATTCTTACAACACAATCAACACAATTATAACTGATTTTATGCCCTATTGGCCTCACTTTTACACAAAATTACACTTTGTCCTAATGACCTCAAACTACGTGTGTTAGGTTAACAACAAACAACAAGATTAATAAATAACTCGGCCTTTTGCCTTGATCCTAATGCTTCCTTGGTTTCTTGACCTTCGGCTCGATATCCTCGACATCTCCTCTCAATCTCTCCACCAGCGGATGCCCCGGTATCACCTGTGCCAGGTACTCGATGGTCTTCTCAAGTGAACCATGTTTCATCTCGTTCAGGATCAGAGGGGTCTTCTTCGCTCCAATAGGAGTCAATGGATCTCCGATCTCCACATTTGGTGCCGTCCGTCTCATCTTCATCCACTGCTCGGTGACGTCTGCGACTTCGTCGTACGCACAATCCATCCGGATAGGGACCACCACTACCTCCTCCACCTCCTTGGCTATTTCCTCCACCAAGTGAATCAATCCTTTCATTTCGATGTCCTTTTTGGTCCATTCCACCAATACTACCGCTTTCTCCACCTGCTTCCAATCAAACTTCTGGATCCAAGTACTAATCGTCGATGATCTCACTTCAAAAACAGCTTTATGCTTCAAGCCCATCCTCTGGCCGATGAGCACTGTCTTCTCTTTTATGACCGCTTTTTGTGGCTGATTCCTTTGGATCACCTCCTTTTTCACTGTCTCCGCAGCCTCCTGCCATTCAGTCCCCTCCAACGTTCCGGTCATGACCTTCTGAGCCCATGATGGACACTTTTTCGCGAATCGTCGAAGAGCTTCGGCTCTTTCCTGCTTTCCGACTTTCTTTCGAATCGACTCATCGAACATCATCAGATGCACGTCTTCTGCAGCAACTTTCTCGTTTTCGTTTTCCGTCACCAGCCTCAATGCCAAGTTCATCGGGTTGAACGATGGTCCACTGGATCCATCCACGAAGTGGCCACTTCCTTTCCGGCATCCGCACTCATCCAATTCCGAGTTTCTGGAAGAATTTGCATTATCCAACACAATATTCTTTTCTTTCTCTTCACACAGTTTCTCTTCTTCGCGCAGTTTTACTACATTCACCGCGATTTTCTTTTTTCTACCACGCTGTCCTCTTCTCGCGCTGGTCTCACACTTCATTTCTCCAACTTCTTTTGGCACCTTCCTGAGTTGTTCCCAAGGAATCCATAATTCCTCTTCTCCTCCGATATACTGTACTCTTGCCGAATTTTCTGTAGTTTCCACCACTCTGTACGGCCCTTTCCACTCATTAACCAACTTCGTATTCCTGGCTCCCAATTTCTCCGCAGGAATCTTCACCAATACCCGATCTCCCACTACTGGATACCTCCTCCCAGCCACTTTATGCTTCTCGTCGAACCGTTCTTTCATACCCTCACGCTCCTTCTTCATATGCTCTCTCGCTGCTTCTTGGGCCAGATGCATCTGCTCCGCGTGACGTAACTTATACTCGTCTACGTCCACCTGATACTTCCCCACCAACTCCTCCTGCTCAACCTTCAACGGTATCCTCGGGTCTCTACCATACATCAGGTAATGTGGACTTTCACCTGTCGCCTCATGCTTACACGCATTATACGCGAACACTGCGTACTGCAGTTTCTCGTCCCACTCTGTCGGCACCAACGTGATCTTCTTCAGCACTGTCTGAATCGTTCTGTTGAACCGTTCCACTCCTCCATTCATCCTCGAATGATACCCTTTCGTCTTAATCATCTTGATATTCGACATCTTCGCGATCTTCTCAAAGGTAGAATTTGCAAATTCTAATCCTTGGTCCGTCAAAATGGCTTTCGGAACTCTCCCTTCCTTCAGCATCCAATTTTCTAAAAACGCCTTTGCAACCGTCTCTGCTGACTTATTCGGAATTGCCACCACACCAGCGTACTTGCTGAACATATCCACAATCGATAACACATATCGATTTCCACTGGAACTCAACCCCAAATCCAACAAATCCAACGCTACGATCTCCAATGGCTCACTTGCTTCCACCGGTGTCAACGGAGATGTCAGAATGTGTTTTGCATTACCACACAAACACTGTTGACATTCTTTCGACCATTTCCCGATGCATGCCCTCATTCTTGGCCACCAAAACTCCTTCCCCAACAACGCATCCACTTTCTCCGGATTCCAATGCCCTCCGAATGTTCCTCCATGTGCTTCCAGGAACAACTCTTTACGCTTTTCCACCGGCACGACCCTCAACGTTGCTCCATACTTCGTCACAAACACCAATTCGCCTCCGACAACCATGAACTCCCTGAGTTCTCTTTCTCCATCTCCTGGGACTTCCACCTTTCCTTCTTGGATCCCATTCTCCAATTTCTCTACGATCTGTTTCCAACCGTCGTCTTTCATTATCAGCTCTCTCCAGCTTCCTCCTTTACGTTCATCCTCCTGAACCACTTCTACTACATTGATAACTCGCTCAATCTCCGTTCTTGCTTGCTCATGAGCTTCTTTCATCTCTTCAGTCTCCTGCGCTCCACCTCTAGACAACGCATCTGCCACTGCATTCGCCTTTCCCTTCAAGTACACCATGTTCAATGCGAAATCTTGCATTTCCATTGACCATCTCAACAATTTGTCCGCCAAGTTTTTCGTCTTGAATAAACTTGTGAGTGGCTGGTGGTCAGTGAACACCGTCGTCGGACATCCGAAGATGAAATGCTTGAACCTTCTCGTGGCAAACAACACCGCCAACGCCTCTTTATCGCTCACATGATAGTTCTTTTCAGCCGGACTTAATGCTTTCGACGCGAACGCAATCGGATGTACTTTTCCGTCTTTTCCCGTCTGAGCCAATACCGCTCCAATCCCATATCCAGACGCGTCCGTAAATATACAGAACGGTCTCTCAAACTTCCTCGCCGCTTCGATGTCTGGCTGTGCCAGCACCGGCGCACTCGTCATTCTCTTCTTCAACTCCTCAAATGCCTCCTGCTGCTCATCCGTCCATCTCCAAGGAATCTTCGGAGAAGTTAGAGGTGTCAACGGAGCCGCAATACTCGCGAAATTCAACACAAAATTCCGATAGTACGCGCACATCCCCAAAAACGAATGAAGTTCCTTCCTGTCTTTCGGCACCGGGTACTTCTCCATTTTCTCCACTTTCTTTTCATCTGTCCTGACTCCCGTCTCATCAATGATGTGCCCCAGATACTCAACTGATTTCTGTGCAATCTTACACTTTGACGCCTTCAGTTTCAGTCCACATTCCCTGATTCTCTTCAGCACTTTCACCAGATCTCTCACATGCTCCTTTTCACTCCCACTAGCAATCAGAATGTCATCGATATACACGTAGACAGACTTTCCAATGAGATCCCCTAAGACTTGCTCCATCGCCGTCTGAAAAATCGCCGGACTCGTCGCCAACCCAAATGGCATCACTTCAAACTGATATTGCTCGTTCAATACCGCGAACGAAGTCTTTTCTTTTGAGCCTTCTTCCATTGGTATCTGCCAATATCCAGCCATCAGATCCAATGTGGTAAACCACTTGTTCTCTCCCAACGCTTGCAAAGTCATCTCGATGTGCGGTAATGGGTGGGCATTCAGCTTTATCACACCATTTAACTTCCTGTAGTCCACACACATTCGGATACTTCCATCCTTCTTCTTCACTAAAACAACCGGACTCGACCACGGTGACTGACACTTTCTGATCACCCGTCTCCTTTCCATGTCCCGCAACATTTCTTTCACCTTCCCATGAAGTGCCAACGGTACTGGTCTACACTTCTGTCTTATCGGTTCACTTTTCTCCAACTCAATCTCACACTGTACCATTCCAGTTTGTGTCAACTCATTATCATCAATGGCGAAAACATCACTGAATTCTTCTACGATCCTCTGGAAATGTCCATCTGGAAATTCTCCATTTTCTCTCAACATCTTCATCACTTCGTTCAATCGCTCTACGCCCTTTAATTCTTCTTTCTTCTCAAGATCCATCATATTGACCATATGACTCTCTTTTTCTTCCGTCACCAACTTCCAATCTCGATTGACTACACCAATCGGATGGTTCTTCTTTATCAACAATGGCTCATCTTTCCAATTCGAAACGACGACCATCATCTTCCCATTGCCTTCTTTCCTACACAAACTCGTCGGCAGCCACTCTTCTATCGACTCCAACAACATATCCTCTCCCAAGTCAGTTTCTACTCGCACTTCGATTTGTGCACAACTCTGCGGTGGCACTCTCAGCTTCTGCGCAGTCACTGCCACTGACTTCTCTGCCTTCCAATTCAACTCTACCCCCATACTTGCGAAAGCATTAGTTCCCAACAAGAACACGTCCAACTCGTTCTCCACAATCTGGAAAATCACCTCCGACTCGATCCCTCTCACCCGAATCACCGTCTTCATCTGCCCCACTACTTTCATTTGGTTCTTCGATGCGTCTCTCAGAGATAGCCCTGGCTTCTCCAGCATCTCCACCTTCTCTTCCCACTTCCGACTCAGTCTATTCAACAATCCAGTCGAAATAACCGACACAACTGCTCCACTGTCTATGACTATTCTCTTCTTCTTTCCGAGAATCTCTGCCCTTTCTACCATCTCCCTTCCCACACTACAGTCCTCTTCCTTCTTCTCGGCTTCAACTTCATTGAGTCCTTTTGACGGACACTGTTTTGCCATGTGTCCAACACCTCCGCAATTGAAACATTTCCTAGATTCTATTGGCTTACGATCACCCATATCACGCCTTCCCCCGCTCACTCCTTTCTCTTCACTATCTTTCGGTTTCTCTCCCGACTCCGACTTTCCGCTCCGGAATTCTCTTCTTTTCCCTTTGTCTGTTCCGAAGCTTCCTCTCTGCTGGTTCATACGGAACTCTTCGTTCTCATGCTGGAGTACTATATCCTTGAACAACTCATACTGCTCTTCAAGCTTCACTTCTACTCTCTTCGTGATCAACACTCGATGTAACAATGCATCCCGCTGAACCGCCTTCATCAACTTGGTCACGCGCATCTGAGACATCGTTTCTGCCGGAATCTCCCCGTACGCCTTCTTTGACCACTTCTCAATCTCGATGCAGTACTCCCACATCTTCTGTTGCGGACTCCTTCGCAATCCTTCAAACACATTCAACGCCTCTGTTTTCGCATCTCCCTGTCTCTTTCTCAGTTTCGCCTCAAATTCCACGAACAAATCTTTAATCGATCGGTCATACCGATTATTCAACGCTTTGAAAATCGATTTCGCCGGACCTTTCAAGAACTGAGACTCCAAGATAGCAATCAACTCTTCATCCGACTCCGTTACACTTTGATACTTCAACAGGAAAGACCTCCGAAATTCCCGAAAATCACCGGCCCCGTCATACACTTTTGGTGTCGGCAACGCCGCCGCCCTCGCCGACGACTTCATCATGTCTCCCATATTCTTCACTAAATTCTCCATCATACTCATACGCGAGCCTCTCGACGCGCTCTCCCACGTTTCATCGCTGCGCACATCTCTACTGCTCTTTCCTGACATCTCCTCACCTGAGCTGCTGAATCCACCGGATCGCACTCTCCTCCAGTTGTCGCTCGTCGGCTCCCTTGGCTCCTTGAACCTTCGAGATCTTGCCTGCAATTCACTTCGGTTTTCCTTCTTCTTCAATTCGTCTCTCTCACCTTCAAGATGAGCGATGCTGCTTTTCAGGCCTTCCGACACCTTCTTCTCTTTCTTCATCGACGCTTTCAGCTTCTCCACCAACTTTTCGGCTTCCTCGAGCTTCTCCTGCAGTGTCTCCACTTCTCTTTGGCTCCTCTGGATGTAGTCCTCCAGTTCGAAATTTTTGTCTTCCAGTAATCTCTGCAAATTCTCATTATCTTCTTTGAAAAGTTCGTTTTCTTTTAGCAATTCCTCTATACTCTGATTTCCCTTCTCACACGCTTCACGCAACTCCTCTATAGTTCCGAGCGCCTTTTCCTTCATCAACTGCAATACTTTTCGCTGCCAACCGTCGCATCGCACTTCTTCATAGCGCTCGCGCAGCTCTCCCAAATACTTTTCCACTGGCACCGCGACCAGATCACTTTTCCTCGCGTTCAACGTTGTGTCTCCCAGCGCTTTCCTCAATTTCTCCATCACTTCCGCGGACTTCTCGACGAACTTCCCCAGTCCCTTGAGCCGCTTCATTTTTTCCTTTGCACTCACCTTCGTCTCCTCGAGCTCCGTCATCTCTGCCCCGAGCGATCCATCGGTGGCGCTGCTCCCGTCTCTGCCGCCACTTCGATGTTGTCGATTCTTTTCAGCAACACCCGTCGGCGCGGTTCCGACGTCCATCTTTTCATCCGGCTGTTCGGTGGCCATTCCTGGAATTAAAACGTTTTATACAACGTTTTCTGCGGCAAGCAATCGTTACTACGTCCAATTATACGATTTTTGCGAAATTTATCCAAATTTCGCGAAAATTTCACCTAATCCTCGCAAACTTCTGAAGTCGATCGGGTTTTATACTCGCCCAATCAATACTTTCAAAAACTCGCTAAGAAAAGGCACAAAATACGATTCGGCCCCCAAGTTATCCGTGTGGTTTCGGATTCAGCGGCCTTTTGACGATAATAAACGATTTTTAAAAGAATTACGAAATTTATTCTTATCCAAGAAAAAATCCGCAATTAATGACACAGAAATAAATAATTAAAACCAGGAACAAAGACAAACAGAACACCAAGAAAAACTTAACTGAACTAAAGAAAACTCAAACCAAAACTAAAAAAACAAACTCCCGGGCGGCGAGATGGGCGATCCGCAAACTGCCAGCGTGCGGGATGTCGGAGTGTCGTTGCGAGCGTGAGCGAGACCGGCAGAATGGGGTTTTAGATTCGGCGGGAATGCCATCCGGCAACTAGCCGACATTTCACATGTTTTGGCTTACAGAACATTAACCAGTGAAACGTCGGCTGCTTGCCTAAAATCGCTGATACAATAATCCATTTCCCAATTTTTAACGTTTTCTGTTAGTCCTGTGCGCCTGTGACGCATATTCAACACAGAAAATCGGAAAAATAGAGAGATCGGGTGGCGACAGCGAAATATGTGACGCAGCCCCCTTTTTTGAAGATCGAACATTGAGTTTCAGAATATTTAAACAATTTTTCACCATCAAATATTGATTGCCAAAAAGAAAAGCGTTCCCAAAAAAAATAGTATTCAAAATCCACCTAAAATCCCATTTTAAAGTCCTCGATTCGCCGCCGTAATGCCTGACAAGAACGAGAACCGCGGACGGTTGTCTCCATCGATTCTGTCGTTTTACAATGACGAGTCGGAAGATCAGATTCTTCCACTTCCAAAGGTGAGTAGTTCAAAAAATCAACAGCTTTATCATATATTTTCCTTGTCATATTCTCATTCTCATGTCATTAGCACTTTGGAACTAATGACATGATGTCAGCGAATGAATTATCAATAGAATTATCGGACGTTGCAAAACTGAAAAGAAACAATTTTTCGAGAAAACTTGACGGCAAGCATATCGTTTAATCATTTTATCAATGTTGCGAACCGAGAAAAATCAGAACCAACCAACAAGTTTCTTTGAACAAAAATGCGGCATCCGCCTGCTTGTAGGAACAACGTTGGTAGCAGAGAAGGGCGGAATTTCGAATTCCGCATTCCTCATTCCGGATTCCGCCGTTTTTTCATTCCGTCTTCCGGATTCCAGATTCCATGAAAAATTTTTTTCCGTTTTTCGGATTCCAGATTCCCTGAAAAACTATTTTTTTTCCGTTTTCCGCATTCTGGATTCCGCGATATGACGTTTTTATGAGAGAAGGGCGAAATTCCGCATTCCGCATTCCGCATTCTAGGCACTGGAACATGCAGCGTTATGAGCAGACGGATCTGTCCAATGACGGGACTTTCTTCTGATGGACAAATTGCTCTGTAATATGGGCAGTGTGCCTATCGGAAAATATTCGAAAAAGATTCTTACCATTGTCCACGAGAAGTACACCTTATAGCGGAATGCTTAAAAGAAATACACATGCCTTGCACATAACAAAATAGAGTTCTCCGATTTCCAATTTTGGTTCTCAGATGCTCGATGCGACGGGAATGCGCGAAAAAGACCGCGACAGTATCATCGAATTAGTAATGGAAATCTCCGGAGTAAAGGGTATCGTTCACGGCGCAATGAAGATGTTGAAGTCGACTGAAATGCCAGAGTTAGACGTAGCAATGAACGAGAACGCCAAAAAATCGCTACAAATGGTGCAAGACATTCAGAAGTCGTATAAGCGAAAGCAGAAGAATGAGCTGAAAAAGAATGGATTCACTTTGATGGATCCACTTCAGATGGAAAAACTCATGACCGAGCAAGGGATCCTTGGAAGGGAAGACATCTTCAACTTAAAGGAGTATGCGTTAATGACGATTAGTCAGAGGAAGGAAATGGTTTGGGACATGGTTAGAGGCATCGCTTATGGCATTACTGGAATGGTAAGCTGTTCCCTTTTTTGAATAGAGTTAGGCGGGATAATGCTCAAGAAACAT
Organism: Caenorhabditis inopinata; assembly: GCA_003052745.1. Taxonomy (NCBI): domain Eukaryota; kingdom Metazoa; phylum Nematoda; class Chromadorea; order Rhabditida; family Rhabditidae; genus Caenorhabditis; species Caenorhabditis inopinata. The sequence continues at coordinate 9,206,529 of AP018152.1, read as the reverse complement.
TCAAAGAAGTTTTAGAATCAGTTAATCAACAGAGCGCGTTTGCATTGCCACAAGTGTGTAAACAAAATGTGCTCCAGCGATGAAATTAATTTAAACTCTGCAATGAAAACTTTCTTATTTAAGTTTAGTATCAAATTTTCTGAATTCTTAAACTTGATATTTGGCATGGGGAATCGGCTAAAATGTTTTAATTTGAAAATAATCTTCAATTTCTTCGCTGGAGTGAACTCCGGGTTCGGGGGTATTACTAATGCAAATGTGCTCTGTTGAGCAGAAAAATATTACTTCAATATTTAAAAATTTCAGTTTTTTTTAGTCTTATTTAAAAGTTGTTTTGATTGATTTTGCTGATTTACATTAATATTTCTCATGAGAAATGCGAGATTTCCATACAAATTTAGGTTAAAGTTTACTTTCACCCACCATGTCCGTATGATATTTCCCCCACCTGTAGGGTAGGAAATCTACCCCCCTCTGCATCTGAACTAATGGGGGACTGATCTGAATTTATGGGGGGGGGCTGATCTGAACTTATGGGGAGGTGGGCTCAGTTCACTATTGGCCCCCATTAAGTCTGTGGGGGGCCATAGTAAACTCCACAACTAAAGCAAAAACAAAAGTACCATATTCGCGATTGAAATACAGGGCAATGGTGTCGGGGGGCCCTTCCCCACTTTGGGGGGTGATACTGTAGTGGGGGGTAATTCCATACTTATACCCAAATTTAATACACAATCGGTTGCTCAACAGAGCGCGTTTGCATTTACAGTGCCACGAATGAGCAGAGATTTCAACAAGTTTTTCAATTTTTTTTTTGGTAGAGATATTTGAGAATTAAAAAAAAACTGCCTACCACATTTTCCGTTTTTGCTCAGGGAAATCGGGTTACTGTGGTCATCGAGGTGAGAAATTTCGCGCAAATGGATATTTTAATGAATAAAAAAGACACAAACACCCAAATGATTGAAACAAAAAGCTCCAAATATTTCAGAAAGCTTCACGGAACTCGACAAACAGTCGTGTAAAGAGACAATCGTCAGTTTGGGGACCTCACATTCTTCAGCCTACTGTGCTCTCCCCAATTTTGTTCACACCAATTTACGGGCTTAACGTTTTGGGTCCGACGGTAAGACAATGTTTTCAGTCATTTCATCTAGACGCAGGGAAACGAGAGATGCCTCGTTGTCTGCGCTCTAGTCATCGCTTGAAAGTGACGCATTTTCGCAGTCGTTCTAGTCTTTCTTCAAGATAATGAATCAGTATACATTTCGAGAAGATTTGGAGAAGAGCTTCTCTCAATTTCAGAAGAAAAGACATTCAAAAATTTCAGGTTCTGTCGCCGGGCCTCTTCACTCCATTGATCCTGAATCCCGCCGTGCTGTCTCCATACGTATTCTCGCCAACCGTCGGAATTCCGTTCATTCTCTCGCCATATCTTCTATCGCCCTACGTCTTCTCACCTCTTGTGATGGCTCCATTCATTCTGAATCCTTATGTTCTGGCGCCCAACGTCTTCAACCCATATGTGCTGTCGCCGCTGATCCTTTCTCCGCTGGTCATCTGCCCAGATGTGGTGTCACCAATGGCACTCGGTGGGGCAATATTGTCGCCGGCGGTTCTCTCTCCTTCGGTACTTTCAAAGTCGTATATTATGGCGAATGTGCTCTCGCCAACTTTCTTATCTTGAAGTTGAATCCAGCGTTTGACCAGATTTTATTTTAAATGATGCGCAGAGACCACTAGATATACCTATAGGAAATATGGTGATTTTAATAGTTCTGTGCAGAGAAGGGCGGAATTCCGGATTCCGGATTCCGCCGGTTTTTTTTCATTCCGTCGTCCAGTTTCCAGATTCCGTGAAAAAAATTGTTCCCGTTTTCCGTTTTCCAGATTCCGTGAAACATTTTTTTTTCGTTTTCCGTTTTCCGGATTCCGTGGAAACATTTTTTTCCGTTTTCCGTTTCCCCTTTTTCCGAATTCCGTGAAAAAATGTTTTTCCGATTTCCGTTTTCCGGATTCCGAGTTCCCAAAATATAATTCCGCCCTACTCTGGTTCTGTGGGTATGTATGCTATATAAAAAATTGGGCATTATGCCCTTGGGCAACAAACACGCATCAAATGCACTATTAGCTGGCAGACATTGCATCGTGCAGTATTTGGGCCAGAAGGACAGCACACACTACAGATTGACTTATGGAAATGATAGTTGGGCACCATGCCCGATGGATGCCAGTAAATAGTAAATAGAAATGAGAGACATAGCAAATTGTATTCATAATCAGAGTCACTTTGAATAATTAACGCATTTTTCAAAATAAAATTTGGTCTCAAATTGTCATTTTTAGTTGTAGCTGTTACTTGTCTTTATTTTTCTATGACAGATCTTATCTTCCAATTTTCCGGTTGAGGTGTTTCATTTGATATTGGAAAACATCCAGGTTTCCTTACAAACGAATACCATTATGCAAATGCGCTCTATTGGTAATCACACCAAGAAATCTAACGAGTATCAACAAAGCGCATTTGCTCTACCTAAAACGTTATTTGTTTTTGAAGAAATTCTCTCATTTGCGTCTGCTTGTATTTCTTATCATTTTTTAAAGAAAATTCTTTAAAAAATCAATGAAAAAGAAGAATTTTTTTTGAATTTTCTTAAATCTCGAAAATTTCACTGCTTTGTATTCATTTTTTAAATTTTTTTGGAAAGAATTTGCCCAATTTTACTTTAGTTTCAAGCTCTCATCATTACTTTCTGTGCACTGAATTCGTTTTAGTCGTGTGGCACTCTAAATCCTTTAGTTAATCAAATTATTGTGTTAATTCCTTCCAGAACCTTAAGAACAAGAGTTCTACTTATAATCTCCACCCCCCCCCCCCTCTCCCAACTTTCACTGGTTCCTCGCCCTCTTCTTCCGACGATTTTTTCAGCTTTTTTTTTTTGAAATTTTCAATTTTCTTCATTCACCCACCATTCGCACAAATATTCTTGTCATGAGCTATTGCAATGAATTTATCGAAAATTTGAAGAGCATCGAACATCCGGACAAACAGGCAAATGGATATTCGGAAAGTTTTGCACATAAGCTGCCGACTTTTTCTGTTTCTCTTAGTTCCTCAGAGAGATTTTCCGAGGTATCAACGAAGGGGTAGCACAATCAGAGGAGCAATACAAATAAAGGGGAATGTCTAATATAGTGATTACGGTAACTTTTTTACTTTCTTTGCTCACTTTTGGATGTTCCGAATACAAATTTTGTAATCTGTGTATTTATTAATGCAAAAGCCGAAAATCTGGAATTTCTATTGCTTCGGTTTTCGAAGTACTGAAGACAACCACTAGATCTAAAATTATTAATAACAAATCAAAATAATTCGCAGTCAGCAGGATTCGAACCTGCGCGGGCAGAGCCCAATTGATTTCGAGTCAATATCCTTACACAGGTAAAGCGCGGTAGGCGAACGGTCGGTTACCTGTAGGCCGCTGGCAGGTGAAAAGAGAACAATCGGTCGGCGATTAGCGGCCTACAGCTCGCCTATTCTTCGCCTACTAGCGGTCGTATAAAAAAATCGGGCAGCACCCACCCCGGATTTTCGTTTTTCGTTACTGGATAATAAGAAAACAGGTAAATTGAATCAATTAAATTTATTTCAAAAAAATTAAGCAACAAAAACAAAAAAATTTGAAAAATAAAAAAAACATTTAGAAAAAAATTTTGAAAAAAATAAAAGTGTGAAACTACACATTTTACATTTATCCGCTTGAATCGTCGGTGTTCTCCTTTCAGTCTGTTTCTGTGGCATCTCTTATTTCGTTTTGAACCAGCAGTAATGAATCTTCAATTGAATGTTCATTACGCCGAAACATAGGATTTCTGAAAGTTTAGCAATAATATTTTTTGTTGATTTTTTTAAAGGCTTACTTGTGGAATCGGCGTTTGAACTTTTTGAGCAAACGGTCTCCATCCTCTCCGTCTCCATATTTTGTTCTTGTTCGGCATTTTCCTGAAATTAAAAATAATCAATTTCAACATTAAATGTAGGTACCGCAAAAAAAATTTAAATCAATTTTTCTAAAAGGTGAACTTGTGAAAATGCTGAAGCTGAGCGCTTGTACAACATCTTCTACGAATAAATATGTTTACAAAGCGAATTTTTCCGATAAAAATGGGTATTATCCAGTCTACACATATACCGCATACAACGGAGAATAACGATATGCCACCGAATTTTAGAAAATTTAAAAATCATGCCGTTCCAAAATTTATTAAATTTTCTTTATGCAAGAAAATGCGATTAGCATTAGCATTAATACAAAATAAGGAAAACACCGAAAAATGTTTAAATTCGAGGTTAGATTAATTTTTTTTGGATATTTCGCACGGAAACAGTTTATGCAAGTTTTTATTTTAAATAAAACATTATTGAAAAAAAAGGAAAAAAGAAAGACGTCATAAATAAGCAAAAAAAAGATATAAAATCTTTTCGAAAATCTCATGTAAATTTGTGCGCAAAAGAATTTGCTGACGTGTTTCTGGATCTTGGCGCATTTAGTGTGACTGCTTTGTTAGAATTTTCTATATTCAAAAAGCCGTTCCCCAAAAGAATAACCGAGGAAAGCAAAGCTGTCCAGCTAATTAGTGCGTGTGATGATATATCAAATTAGTCGGTGCAAGAATAAAGAAAAAATAGCAAAAAGAATAGAAAAATTAGCGGAGCAAAAAGAAAAAATATATACACAAACTTCAATATTTTCCGTGAAATACCGGTTTTTAACGCGTTTCCGTTGAAACTAATAGTTTTTCAGTGCAAGCTTGACTATTTTTAGCCTGTTTTTCACCTATTTTAACCCTATTTGCAGTCCTTTCCAAGAAAACTTAAAAGTTCTGAAATGTTCAAAGCTTCTGAAATCTGGTTGAAAGATGATTGAAGCATCCTACTAGAGAAGTCGTCATAATCCTGCACGGATTATCCAATTTGATGATTTTTAATTGAAACCATCATGTTTCCTTATAGGAACTGAATAAAAACCACTGATTTGAAAACTTTGTGTTTTCGGCAAAAATCGCATTTGGAATGTTTACCAACCATTCACCTACCATTCACTTATCTGCGGCTGTTCACCAGCCACTCGCCTACCGTTCGCCTACCCTTCGCCTATAGCGGCTATTCACCTACCCTTCGTCTACAGCGGTTGCTTGCTGCGCCCCTTCACCCACCGCTCACCTATTTCTCGCCTATTAGCGTATGTTCGCCTATGATTCACCCATCGCTCGCCTATTAGCGTTCATTCGCCTACGATTCACCCACAGTTCGCCTACCGCGCTTTACCTGTGTTAACCACTCGGACATGACTGCATGAATCTGAAACAACCTGAAGTGGCACATTTGTCGGAGGTACAATAGCCGAGCAATACATTCACCGGATATGTTTTTCAGAGCAACTGAAAAAAGCAACAGCAACATACTGAACTATTTTCAGTAGGACTTCCACGAAAGACGAAATAAGACCATCTCGTCTCGTCTTTGTCTTCGCCTTGAATTCGTCTGACGCAGAGATAGACATTGTGTTGGCTAAGTAAAATACATTGTGTGCACAGTACACAACTATTTTTTTTGCGTAAGACAAATGCAAGATGGACTGAAAGACGAACGAAGACGAGACGAAAGACGGGGGATACGACTTTTTGTCTTCGTCTTTCGTGGAAGCCCTAATTTTCAGAACTGATTTAATCGCAACTCTTATGTATTTTCCTTGTGATTCCTGTTATTTGTTTATTTGTTATTTGTTATTTAATGAGATCAGCAAAAGGATCTACCGTAGAGTTGTGCACAAAGCATTATATTTTACGACATTTGAAGAGGCTGGCTTCAAAGTTTTTAAGGTATTCTAATATGAGTATGGGGAACACAAATCACAAGAAATAATACATAAAAACCAAAACTTATGGAACTTTTAACTAATTCTTTAATAAGAATTTTTGTGTTTCAGAAGTTCATCGTCAGATATAACTTTTATTGTCGAGTTTGTATTATATTAAACCTAAAGTTGCGTACTTTCCGAGGTACAGTAAGCAAGTGGGAAGTTGAGAATAGCGATGCGGAGAAGAACTTGCCACGATGAGAATTCCAAGAAGGATTCTAATTCATATTGCAGTCTCTGGAGATCTCTGCCATCAATATTTCAATAATAATTTGTTTCGCCATTCTAAATTTAGAAGGATTTCCTGATCATTGACATTGTTTGCATTTTGGAAATAAAATATTCCATGAGAGATAGGATTTTCCGGATATTTCCACTATTACTTTGCGGCCATCAATGACCAATGTTCATCGGGACCCCGCGAAGTGAAAAGTGATTCCCGAGAGATAAGGAAATCTGGACACAAGTTCAGGATGTTCACGGTTTCCTTTATACCTCCAAGACCCAACAATATTTTTTCTAGATGCAGCCGACATCTTGCGGGTTAGTACTGCTCACTGTGAATGTCATTCCCTGTGAAACGTCGGCTGCTTGAGAGAATAAATACTGTAAAAATTGTAAAAAGAGTATTCTGTTTGCAAGTTTTTAAAAACAAAAAAAAAACGTGTAGACAGTAATGTTATAAGCAATATAGAAAGCCGGACGCTATTTGTGTCATACGGGCAGCCTACACATTACTGTGTTTGCGCATTAGTATGCTGATTTCTTACGCATACATCAGAAATCAAAATCCTGCCATTTAAAGATTCGGACATCACTATGAAGGACAATAGTGATGTCAGCGAAACATAATTAAATATCCTTTCTTCTCGACAATACGACGATCCGATGGGAATAATTGATGACCCTTTCCCGTCACCGTTTCTTCGGACTGATGACGCCGTGTTCTTCAGAAGAAATATTCGCGGCTGGAATGCATACATATGGGGTTTCTTTTCCTTTGTTTTCCTTTGGGTTTCTCGAAAATTGAATTTTGATTAAATTTGAATAAAGTCGAAATGGGAGCGACGGAACCGAAGTATTCTACGATAACTAAAAGATTACCTACATGATTTGGCTGAAATAGTTCATCTTCGGCCTTCGGCGGAAGTATGTATGTAAAAAGTTCTGAGAAATTGTTTTTAATTGTTTTGGCTGAGAGGATGAGCACAAAAAGCGCGCCCAGACGGATTAAAATGCTTCAAACAGGTCAAAAAGATATAGAAAAAAAAACCTTATTTTTCAAAGCAGCCGACGCTACGCGGGCTTCCGTCGCCATAAGAGACACCCGTGAGACGTCGGCTGCTGGTTAGTACCGTCTCCATACATAATGACTTCCGAATTTCTTTTATCCTGAAGTTATCTTATTATTTTGATGAAATTGGTTCAAGGTACTACTATAGCTCAAAAAAATACAAATCGGTAATAATTTGGCTGAAATTATGATTAGAAATTATGTTCCTGAAGTTGGTTAGGCTTTGAAGTCCGCCGAGAAATATACCACTTCAGGGCAACCGTGCGCCATGCAGTCATGTCCGAGCGGTTAAGGAGATTGACTCGAAATCAATTGGGCTCTGCCCGCGCAGGTTCGAATCCTGCTGACTGCGAATTTGTTTTGATTTTTATAATAACATCAGTCCTTCAGTATTTCGAAAACTGAAGCCTTGGAAAGTACGTGACTTTAAATTTAATATAATGCAAACTCGACTATAAATGTTATATCTGTCGATGATTCTGAAGCACAAAAATTCTTATTAAAGAATTAGTTAAAAGTTTCATAAGTTTTGGTTTTTATTATATCTTGTGATTTGTGTTCCCCATACTCATATTAGAATACCTTAAAAACTTTGAAACCGGCCTCTTCAAATGTCGTAAAATATAATGCTTTGTGCACAACTCTACGGTAGATCCTTTTGCTGATCTCATTAAATAACAGAAATATTACAAGGAACACCTCACTCAATTTTTCCGACAAAAATATCATCGTCGTCATTCAGAACTAACATCATTCAATTAAATCTTTCACCACACCTCACACTAAATTCCGCGAAATTCTAACATTAATTCTAACATTACCTCATGTATATCTGTAACTTAATATTTATTATTATCTAATCTTTTCATGTATTATAACCTTGAAAATATAAGAGGCAAATCTAGTCCTTTTTCAATAAATAAATATAAGGAACACCTGTTATAACACATAAGAGTTGTGATTAAATCCATGCTGAAAATTAATGCTTCCACGAAAGACGTAGACAAAAAGTCGTTTTTCGTTCGTCTTGCATTCGTCTTACGCAATAAAATAATTGTGTACTGTGCACACAATGTATTTTACTTAGCCAACAAAATGTCTATCTCTGCGTCAAACGAATTCAAGGCGAAGACGAAGACGAGACGAGATGGTCTTATTTCGTCTTTCGTGGAAGTCCTACTGAAAATAGTTCAGCCTGTTGCTGTTGCTTTTTTCAGTTGCTCTCAAAAACATATCCGGTAAATGTATTGCTCGGCTATTGTACCTCCGACAAATGTGCCACTTCAGGTTGTTTCAGATTCATGCAGTCATGTCCGAGTGGTTAAGGAGATTGACTCGAAATCAATTGGGCTCTGCCCGCGCAGCTTCGAATCCTGCTGACTGCGAATTACTTTAATTTTTCAACATTAGTCCTTCAGTATTTCTAAAACTGAAGCCATGAATATTGAAACAAATTGAAATATAATGACAGTGCGATTGCAATCCAAATACTGTGTAGTAAGTAGCAAAGGATGTGAAATTTGGCGCCACACTAATTTTTATCATTTGAAGCACTTACTTATCAAGAAATAGCAGAGAGAAAAGTAATCATGTACATCTGTCAATGTGAATATGTTGGGATTCTTAAAATGTTCACCAGATGGTGCCTTCTCACCTCTTCACTTCCATATTTTTAGTATTTGCAATATTAAATGAACGAAAAATATATGCATATACTTACTTACTTAGTAAGTATATCTTACTTAGACGCCCGTAGTCGGCTGGGAGTCATCCCAGCGGCGGGCACATGTTTTCCATTGGTTTCGGTCTTGGACGGCTTGGGCCCAATGTTGTTGTGGAGTGTTGAGTGACTTTAACGCGTCACTCCAGCGTGTGGCGGGACGGCCGAGTGTTCTTTTCACGTCCCGTGGGTACCAGAAGGTTGATCTTGTTGCCCAACGATCGTCTTGTCTTCTTACAACATGCCCGGCCCAACGATGTTTTGCTCGTCGGATGTAGGTGACGGCATCTTCGATTCCAGATTGTTGTCGGAGGTCGGCGCTCCTGAGGCCTTTGTTGAACTTTTCGCGGCGGTTGGTTCCCAGCAGAGTCCGTTCCAGTGCTCGTTGAGTCCGAGTGATGAGCAGGTCCGATGTTTTGTTATCTGCCCAGGTCTAGGCTCCGTAGCAAAGTGCTGGTAGGAAGGTTGTATCGAAGAGCTGTGAACGGATCTTCTTGTCGCTGACCAGATGTGCTGCTTCTTTGACGGTGTTCATCGCGACCCACGCACATCTTCTTCTTCTGCCAATTTCTGCTTTGAGATCATTGTCCATGCTGATTCAGCGGCCAAGATATACGTAGTGGTCCGTGTCCGGTAGATCTGTGTCGTCCACTATGATGGTAGTCTTGTCGGCCCACTTGTTTCGCATCACCTCCGTCTTCTTTCGGTTCATGCATAAACCAATTCTTTTACCGGCTTCGTTGAGGTTATCGACCATATCTTGGAGCTCGGCTGCGCCGTGACTGAGGAGGACGATGTCGTCGGCAAATCGGAGATTGGAAAGCTTTCTGCCGTCGATCGCGACTCGTCTGTCTATCCAGTCAAGGACTCTGTCTGTCTGTCCAGTCCAGTCCAGTCTCTGTCTGTTCAGTCCAAGCATTGCATGTTGGAGGGCAGACGTGAACAGTTTCGGGGAGATCGTGTCGCCTTGCCTGACTCCTTTCCCGATTGGGATCGTCAACTCCTTGTGGAACATCTTGATCTTGGTAGTCGTTCCGGCGTTGCACTGCTCGAGCATGTTTATGTATTTGTGCTCGGCTCCGGCTTGGGCGATAGAGTTCCAGACTGCATTCAGTTCCACGCTGTCGAAGGCCTTGTTGTAATCGATGAAGCAGAGGAGGAGCGGTAACTTGTACTCTCTGGTCTTCTTGATGACTTGTGTGACAGTGTGAATGTGGTCTAGGCAGGCGAAGTTCTTCCGAAAACCAGCTTGCTCCACGGGTTGGAAGTCGTCTAGCGTTCGTTCCAGTCTGTTCAGTAGGATCTTAGTGAACAGCTTGTACGGTTGGGACAGCAGGGCGATTGGTCGGTAGTTCTTGATGTCTTCGCGATCGCCATTCTTGAAGATCAGTACAGTTTTTGACGATTTCCACTGGTTGGGGATCATTTCTTGATTTAGATATCGGTTGAATCGATCCGCGAGCTTTCTCGTAATAGTCTCACATTCACACTTGAGCACGTCCACGGAGATATTGTCTGGACCGGGAGCCTTTTTCGGCTTCAGCTGGTGTATCGCATGACGGACTTCGGACAGCAGGATGGGTGCAACTGGTTGCTGCGTTGGCGTCGGGATCCGCGGGACAGGTGTCGTTGACTGGTAGAGATCCGTGTAGAAGTCTTGGACTATCTTTTCGATCTTCGGGCGGGACGTCTATTGGAATCCGGCGCTGTTTCGCATCACCGTCGTCGTGGATTTGAATTCGACGAGGTTCATCCGGCATCTCTTCAGGCTGGCTCGCTTCTCGGCTGTTGTCTTCAGCTGGTGGTCCTTGTATTTCTTCAGCGACTCCTTCATGGCTACTCGGCACACTTTGTAGATGATGTTCTTTCGATCAACGAAGATGTTGGGTTTTGGTGGACAGTGGATCGTTGTCTCAACAGTGCACGAGTTGTATCGTCGATTCTGGAGTTGGCTGTTGAGCTAGGCTTGACTGCAGCGGCGGCACAATGAGAGATTCCTCTGACGAGGTGTTCGTAGTCTTCGGTCACATCGGCGCTTTCTTTCCAAGTGTAGATCTGAGCTGCGGCTTCCCTCAGATTAGGATCGTATTCCGGGAATTTGTTGGTGGCAGGACGGTAGTTATCATTTTTGGAAATATATATAAATAGAATGAAACTGTTAACCGTAATCCCTATATGAGACATTCCCTTTATTTGCATTTCACCTCTAATTGTATTGCCCCTCACTATCAGGCATGGGTTTTTAAAGGATTATACTCTTAAAATGTGTCTTTTTGTTTCATTTTCCAAAAATGAGGTTGTCGTTTTTATAGCAAAAAACTAGTTTTTTGAACAACAGTATTACGCCCTTTAATTGTATTGCCCATCTATTAATTAACCTTTCCTGAATAAATGGGGATTGAATAATAGTACATATTGTCAAGAATTATTGCATGCAAGTCTAATTCAGGTTTTACGGTATTTAACTTGAACCAATTTCTTTGAAAATTCTACATAAAGAACGCCTCAGAACAAAATTTGAAGATACTCGAAGGTGGAGCTTTGTAATCGTTTTTTAAGTGTGTCCTTAAATCTTTAAGTCTTTAATTTTGATCAAAGCGAAATTAAAAATAAATGGATTCAGAAAACTAATTTTCAGGCTTACTTTAAGTAGGCTGCCCGTCTTCTTCTGTGGAATTCTGGTTCTAGCTCATTTCGTGGGTTGAGTAGCCTGCCAAGGTAGACATACTCATCCACGTCTTCGATTGTTGTGATGGTTCCGTTGTTACTGATGATCACCGGATGTGTGGTGGCGTATGTGTTTTTCAACACTTTGGTTTTGTTAATATTGATTTGGAGGCCTACTTTTCTGCACCTTTCGGTGGACTTATGGACACACACACTCGTATAATCAACACCACATTTGCCCTAACTGCGTTGGCGGTCCTTACCACCCTTTTTGGCCAGTATAAAAAGGGTCCCTAAAGACTCCTTTCCTCATTTTATACTATTTTGTCACCTGCGCGTGACTATTATTTTTGTTTCACATTTTTATATTATTTCTATCAATAAAGGTTTAATTACCCAAGTTTGAGTTTGACGTACGACCGCGACACTGGTAGCAGTTCGTGGGTCGTTTGCGGCAAGAATGATGTCGTCTGCGAATCTCAAATACGTGAGATTTCTGCCATTGATCCTTATTCGTGGTACGTGAGCGTAGTCGTCGTCGTGTCTTTTCGTGTGGTTCCAAGACAATTTTCCGAGGACGAGCTCTAGATAAGCTGAGAAGTGGTTTGGTGATATTGGATTACCTTGGCGTACACCTCTTGTGATGGATACCTCAACTTGTCTGTGGAATGGTGTGAAGGTGGTTGTGCAGTTTGTGTAGCACTCTTTGAGCAGGTTAATATAGACTGTTTCTACTCTTTGTGCTCAAAGGCTTTCCCAAATCGCTTTTGGTTCCACACGGTCAAACGCCTTGTGGAAGTCAATGAAGACAAGTGTGAGCGGGATTTGGTACTCGCGGCCAACCTTGAGCAAGCGTTGTACTGAATGTGCGTGGTCGATCGTTGAGAATGATCGACGGAATCCTGCTTGCTCAATTGGCTTCTTCTAGAAATCACTAAGATCTATAAATTACTTTTTCGAAATATAATTTCACTTTTGAAGAAAGCAGCCATGACGTCTGCGACAGGTTTGCTTCGGACAGAGTATCCCACGAAACTATAAGATGACCTTAATTTTTTTGAATATTTATTTTTATTAGATTTATAAATAAGCTAGATTTATGAAAAAAACGCATTTTCCGGTTGGTTGCAAATATGATGCAGTGATTAAAACAGGTAGCATAGAACATTTTGTTAAAACATCTGGAGAATGGCTCTTCGGCGTTCCACAAACATTCCAAATTCCACACTGTCAAAAATCTTTTTTTCCGTTCTTTCTCACATTCTTTCTCATAAGATATACCCAAACATTTTCAATAAGGTTTATATGCTGTGAGAATGCCGGCCAGTCGAGAACTCAAATTTTTCTGACTCGTACCCAGGGGAGGGGAATCTTTCGCCTCCCGTCCCATCCATAACGATCATCATTAATTATCCTATTACTCTCGAATGATTGTGTTTCCTTCGGTTCCCTGCACTACCTAGTTAAACGCAATTCGTCTACGGTCAACCATTGAAAAACCAAAAAGAAGCTAGTGAAAAGAAAGTGAAAGACCTTCCTAGCATTGTTCATTTCCTAAAGTCTCTGTGGATCACTTTGAAGGCACTTTGATGTTCTCTCCCTCTCTTTTATTAAACAGCGATTCTTTGAAAACCAAAAAAAAGAGGAAATCAAGTCGCTTTTTTTCGTGATCATCATAATCTGCGCTTTCATTTAAGGAAATTCTATTATGATTTAGATATTATGGTTTCAAGTTTTCGAGATATTGGAGCATTTCACTGAGCAACTTAAAATCTTTCGTTCAATTTATAGAGTTTATGAGCTCTTGCCAAGAATTGGACCTTTCGTGCCGGTGCCGTGACATGGATACATCCAGAATTTAGAAGCATCCAGAATTTGGAAATACGGACAGACGTTGAGACGCGAAATCTATTCTAAAGAGTGACGAGGAGAAACAGTCGAGGTAGCAGGTAGCACTGAAATGCCAGATGAAACTGATATTAATTTGCGACATTAACTGCAACTGAAAATGACAGAGCACTATACATGCCAGGCAGAGAAAAGCGGAATTCCGGATTCCGCCGTTTTTTCATTCCGTCTTCCGGATTCCAGATTCCGTGAAAAAATTTTCTTCCGTTTTACGTTTTCCGGATTCCGAGTTCCCAAAATCCAATTTCTCCCAACTATTAGTTTTAATACTTTATTCTCAATTGTTGTAAAAGTATACATTTTTGAACTCCCGCAAAAATTTTAGCGAACAGAGCGCATTTACATCATTTGATTATCTCATTAATGGTTAACATTCCGTTTTCCGCATTCCGTATTCCGGATTCCGCCGTTTTTTACATTCCGTATTCCGGATTCCAGATTCCGTGAAAAAAAAGTTTTTTTTTTCCGTTTTCCGGATTCCGGATTCTGAGTTCCCAAAATCCAATTCCGCCCTACTCTGGTTCTGTGGGTATGTATGCTATATAACAAATTGGGCATCATGCCCTTTGGCAACAAACACGCATCAAATGCACTGAAAAAGGCATCATATGAACAGCGTTTACCCGTTCTAAGTTATCCGTTCTTTACGCTCGTGGGCAAGCACGACACCAGCTCGCGTTAACTGGCAGATATTGCATCGCGCAGTATTTGGGCCAGACGGACAGCACGCACTACAGATTGACTTATGGAAATGATAGTTGGGCACCATGCCCGATGGATGCCAGTAAATAGTAAATAGAAATGAGAGACAAAGCATATTGTATTCATAATCAGAGTCACTTTGAATAATTAACGCATTCTTCAAAATAAAATTTGGTCTCAAATTGCTATTCAAATTGAAAAAAAATTTCCGTTTTCCGTTTTCCGGATTCCGCGTTCCCAAAATCCAATTCCGCTCAACTATGAGTTTTAATACTTTATTCTCAATTGTTGTGAAAAGAATACTTTTTTGAACTCCCGCCAAAATTTTTGCGAACAGAGCGCATTTACATTATTTGATTCCCTCATTAATGGTTAAAATTCCGTTTTCCGCATTCCGCATTGCGGATTCCATGAAAAAATACTTTTTCCGTATTCCGGATTCCAGATTCCGTGAAAAAAAAATACTTTTTCCGTTTTCCGGATTCCAGGTACCGTGAAAAAATTTTTTTTCCGTTTTTTGGATTCCGGATTCCGAGTTCCCAAAATCCAATTCCGTCCTACTCTGGTGGGAAGTGTATTATTGTCAGTACTAGAAGTCCTTGATATGGTTTAATCGAGTCCCAAAGTAATTTCTTACTATTTGATCCCTTCAATTCTGAAGTCCTTTAGCTCAAACATGCTAGAGAAACACCAAAAAAACGAGAGCTTTGAATTCCCTAACTGAAATTCAATATACATAGGATCAAAATGTTTGAAGCTATGTGGTACTGTAAGCAAGCAAATCAGAATATCAAGATGTTCTGGATAATTCAGAAAATCATTCAAAGCAAGTTTGAGTTAATACAATACGAACAACGCTGATATCAGTCGTCCAATCATCTAAGGAAATCGTTTTTCCCCAATAGAAAGCGTTTCATCTAGACAATTAATTTCCTATTAGACAGCAACGAAACATCGGAACTATGTACATTGATGAGTTGTGTTTAGGTGTGAAAGCTATCATAATGAAACTAAAGCGAAGGACCTAAAGGAGAGTAGGGTAAGGCGGAAGGGGATCTTGGAAACTCAGAATCCAGAATCCGGGAAACGGAAACAAATTTGTTCACGGAATCTGGAATCCGGAATACAGAATGTAAAAAACGGCGGAATACGGAAAACGGAATTTTAACCATTAATGAGGGAATCAAATGATGTAAATGCGCTCTGTTCGCAAACATTTTTGCGGGAGTTCAAAAAAGTATACTTTTCACAACAATTGAGAATAAAAAATTTAAACGGAATAAAAACGTCATATCGCGGAATCCGGAATACGGAAAACGGAAAAAAAAATATTTTTTCACGGAATCTGGAATCCGGAAAACGGAAAAAAATGTTTTTTTTCTTGGAATCTGGAATCCTTAACACGGAATGTAAAAAACGACGGAATCCGGAATGCGGAATACGGAAAACGGAATTTTAACCATTAATGAGGGAATCAAATGATGTAAATGCGCTCTGTTCGCAAAAATTTTTGCGGGAGTTCAAAAAAGTATACTTTTCACAACAATTGAAAATGAAGAATCAAAACGGAAGAAAAACGCCATATCGCGGAATCCGGAATACGGAAAACGGAAAAAAAAGTATTTTTTCACGGAATCCGGAATACGGAAAACGGAATGAAAAAAAAGGCGGAATCCGGAATTCCGCCCTTCTCTGCCTCCATGCCAGAATTTAAGTGCTGGCTCAGATAGACAAACAGCAGATACAGCTCTCGCACAGCCTCTAAGACGTGTCCAATGTCCCGCTCCAATAGCGTCAAGAGAGCTCTTCTGGAACTCGCACTCAGCATTCTAGAATATGAAAAAAGCATTAGCAGAGAGAGATCTTGAAGAGCTATTCAGGCTATTTACACCAAGACACTTAATCCATCTTGAAATGTCAGCGAGCTGTATTACATTTCCATATTATTTATAATTTATAATTTGAAACGAAACAATCTTTATTTGAATTTTTACAAATTGAGCTATAAAACGTTGGCAATATATACTGTTCCGTTGTCAAGCAAGCAGCCGACATCTCACGGAGTTCGCTCACTTCAATTCTAAATCAAAGATATCGGGAATTCCGCATTCCGCATTCCGCATTCCGGATTTTGCCGCTTTTTTCATTCCGTCTTCCGTATTCCAGGTTCCGTGAAAAAATATTTTTTCCGTTTTCCGTATTTCAGATTCCGCGATATGGCGTTTTTATTCCGTTTGAATTCTTTATTCTCACTTGTTGTGAAAAGTATACTTTTTTGAACTCTCGCAAAAAGTTTTGCGAACAGAGCGCATTTACATCATAAATATTCCCTCAATAATGGTTAAAATTCCGTTTCCCGCATTCCGCATTCCGGATTCCGCCGTTTTTCACATTCCGTTTTCCGGATTCCGGATTCCGTGAAAAAATATTTTTTCCGTTTTCCGGATTCCAGATTCCGAGTTCCCAAAATCCAATTCCGCCCCACTCTGGTTTTAATAGCCTTTCCGTTAGTTTTCTGATACTGCGGTGAGATTCTGATGGGAATACTTCGGAAATCCGACTTGGCTTCTTAAATGAGTCTTTAATTGAGCACTTTTTATATATAAAAATTGTTGACATCTGTAACCCGTGAGATGTCGGCTGCATGGAAGAGAACGTTCACAAAGTAAACTGTTTGATCATTGATCATTTTAGAATCCATTTAGTTAGAATGGCACGCCTATCGTGTTGCGGGTTTAACTATAAGCATACACATAAGTGTTTTTTTTGGGCGGTGGCCTACATGGTCTTAAGTACGCAATCAACGTTAATGTGAAACGACACGTAGCCAAACGTCGAGAAGACTTAACATTGGTGAAAGTAGTTTTAACTAAACACATTACGAGTGTTTTGTTGAACTGAACACATATAACGGTTTTGTCAAGTTTCCGTATATTCTGTTATTTAAAATCAATTTCTTTCAGCTTACTATTAGTCAATTGTTCTTATGGAAAAAATAAAATGGAAAAACTTTGAAAAATATATTTCTCTTTTTTTTGAATTGGAATTACAAAAAATGAATTGAGGATGTCTAAAATTTAATTTAACGAAATTGCGAAAGCAGCTGACATTTCACAGGTTTTGAGATCACTAGTGAAATGTCGGCTGCTTGAATAGGAAACTGTGTTCCAGTTAAACTGGTGCGCGAAACTGTGCATTTCAAATGAAAGAAACCCACAAATTTGAATTTTTCATAAATAAATAAAGCTGTTTGCCTTTATCTGTGGATTAGAAATGACGAAAGAAAATTTTGAAGAAAAGATATACAACTCAAGCAGTCGACATGCCACAGGTTTTATTAATCATTACTGTAGCCTGTGAGCTGTCGGCAGAGAAGGGCGGAATTCCGGATTCCGCATTCCGCATTCCAGATTCCGTGAAAAAATTCTTTTCCGTTTTCCGGATTCCGAGTTCCCAAAATCCAATTCCGCCCCACTCTGGCTGTCGGCTGCTTAAACAAGACCGCTGATACAGTGAAGTCCTATTTTTCTATTTAGTCCTATTTAGAACCCGTTTGGTCTGGCGCGCCTGCAGCACACGAGACTAACTAAAATTCTAAAAATTAAACAATAAGCGTATCGGATTCTCCATCTTTGAAAAAAATATAATTTTACGAAATTACTCTGGGAAGCTTGAAATTTTCAGAAGATTTCGGTACGTATACTGTAATTTTCAATTTCCAGCTAAAAACAAAAAGTTTTCGATAAATTAGTTTTTAGAAAACATTTGATTATTAAAATAAAAGTTTTGTGATCAGTTTTTACCATTTTCTTTCACACAAAACGCCGTGAGGTAAGATATTCCTGCCTTTTTTTGGACAGGAGAAGACCGAAGCACACATTTTCGGGGTTTTTTCACCAAAAATGTATAATATGAAATTGGATTTCCCTATTATCGAGTGCGACGTTTCAACAATACTTTCACTTCACGCAGACTTTTTTTTTGCTTTTAATTATGTACAAGACCTTCTGTTGCCTTTTTCGCTAATTTTCGTAATAATTTACAGAAAAGCGCGGACGGAGTTCCTTGTTTCTTCATAATCACGTTTCTTCTGGCCTTAGTGATTTTCAGCGTTTCCAGTTTCGCTGGAACACTTCGAAATCGAACAATAGCTTTTCATATATACAAGCAGCCGACATTTCACAGGCAAAATTAGAATTGGTAAAACCCGCGAAATGTCGGCTGCTTTGTCAGGAATCCTAATTTATTGATTTTCGCAAATACAAAAGCATTTTTTGTAGTTAGAATTTAGAAAAATTCTAAAAATAAATGACTCTCGGTGTCGCTTTTCGCTGATTGAAGAGGATAATATGATTTTAACACAATTTTGCAGTAATAAATTTAAAAAAACAATGAATGCCCTGAACTCTTTTGGCTGTAATATTTACATCAAAAACTACATTTTCGTGGAAGACAACATATTTCAAGACTCCGGCGTTTTGCCATAGCATATTGAAGGGAATACTTCTGAAAATAGTGTATTTCAGTAAAGTATGTAAAGCTACAGACATTGGCAGTGATTCTAGAAGAAATCTCACTCTTTTTGAAATTTGCATTGCGGCAACGGGCGAATTTCTAATCGATATCAAACCAGAGAAGGGCGGAATTCCGGATTCCACCGTTTTTTTCATTCCGTCTTCCGGATTCCAGATTCTGTGAGCATTTTTTTTCCGTTTTCCGTTTTCCGGATTCCGAGTTCCCAAAATTCAATTCCGCCCTACTTTGCAGAGAGGGGCGGAATTCCGGATTCCACCGTTTTTTTCATTCCGTCTTCCGGATTCCAGATTCTGTGAACATTTTTTTTCCGTTTTCCGTTTTCCGAATTCCGAGTTCCCAAAATCCAATTCCGCCCTACTCTGCAGAGAGGGGCGGAATTCCGGATTCCGCATTCCACATTCCGGATTCCGTCGTTCTTTTTTCATTCCGTCTTCCGGATTCCAGATTCTGTGAACATGTTTTTTCCGTTTTCCGTTTTCCGGATTCCGAGTTCCCAAAATCCAATTTCGCCCTACTCTGCAGAGAAGGGCGGAATTCCGGATTCCGCCGTTTTTTCATTCCGTTTTCCGTTTTCCGGATTCCGGGTTCTCAAAATCCAATTCCGCCCTACTCTGTATCAAACCTCTACAGCTACCATCCTCACAGAAATCGCTGAAATCTCAAATTTCCAATTTTTTCAAAAAAATAATGCTAATTTTGATGAAAGTAAAGCGCGTTACGCTTGTGTTGTACGGAATTTCATGTCCGTTTATTTTGTATATCTGCACTGCAAAATCACTTTCGAGTACACTAATATCTTTTTTTCTACTTTGGAAAAGTGTGTCTAGCGAAAGCGTACTCCAAATTGATTACGCCAAAGCGTTTTATTGCAGCAGTTTTTCACTGATTCTTGTAAAAGCCACTTAATTTATCACTCATCCAGAATCCCCCCCGTTTCCTCCCCCCCCCCCTCACTAACCGTAACATCTACGTTCATTTCGTTCTAGAACCGCCTCCTTCCTTAGTATTTCTTATAAAGCTTCTTCATTTCCTTCATTTTCGGCAGCCATCCTCATGGGAGATGCTTTCCGGATATCATGTTATGGTCAATTTGACTTCTTTCAGTTTTTTTTTGAATTTTTTCAGAAATCTTGAAGAATTTTTTTCATAATTTTATCTCATTCACTTCGAACAACCTTAACAGCGAAATTATGTTAAAACAACTGAGATTGTCGTATCCAGTGTCAATCCAGTTGGTTTTTTTTGGCTGACATCTTGCAAATTATTTCAGATAAAAGTTAAGAGTTAGTTGTATTAAATTGCATAAGTGCTAGACAACTATTTTACCAAAATTTCTGCCTTTTTCAACTTTTTCGAGCTGAAAAAATGTTGTCTTTCAGTTTAATACTCCTTCAGTCTGTTTCAGAGCAGATTTCAAAGAAGCGTCTACAAAGCTTGAGTTTTGATTTTGAAACATACAGAACACACTATAATTAAAAGTGTTTCGAAACTTCCTTTATAACAATTCGAAGAAAATTCTGAAATAACTAATGAGAAAGTAATGATGCGTTGCAGCCGAAGTCTCACGGGTTTTTTTGTGAAATTAGAGATTCCAGTGAGATGTCGGCTGCTTTTACGTAGTACTTCTTTTTTGTAATTTTTTGGCTTTTGGTAACACATTTACCATCTATCGTGGCCTGCAATACGTTATTAAAACTTTAAAAAAATCAGAATTTTGTGGTTGAAAGTGTGAAATTTGAAAATGCCTCATAGATATCCAAGAACAATTTTTAAAAAACTTAATGTCAATACTTCTTTCCAAGCAGCCGACGTTTCACGGGTTCCAATGGAAATAAGAGAGTCCCGTGAGATGTCGGCTGTTTTTGTGATGAGACTCTTTTTTTTCAAATTTTCCGAATTATTACATCCATAAGTATGAATACCCACTTATAGTAATGAAAATATAATGAAAGTAATACCATAACGGAAATACTTAAAAATGTTTACATTAATAACGAAATTAATAAAGAAATTTAATTAAAAAAACTACAACTTTTTTTGTTTTGGAAATTTTCGAATAGGGATAATGAGAACTGAATGAAAGATGTCTGAAAGGAATTGTGCAAAAAATATCAGAAGACTCCAATTTCTTTCAAAAAAAAAAAGGCGGGAAATCTGGTTTTGTTGTCAAGTAAGCAGCCGACATCTCACGGGGTTCGCTCACTGCATTTCTAAATCAAAGACATCGGCTTTTAGTTAGGCAAAAACGCTATTTTAAAAGTTTTTCCGTTAAGTTTTTGATACAGCTGCGCGTTTCTCATGATAATACTCCGGAAATCCGACTAGGCTTCTTATATGAGTCTTTAAAATTTTCTAAAATATTTGAAATCTGAACTTTTAAGTATATGCTCTCACTTATAGTACAATGTTTTGATAATTAAAAACCGATCTTTTTAATTTTAAGGAAAAAGCTTAAAATGTACGTTCGATTATTAACCTGCGCATTTTTGACGTCCTTCCTAAGTGTCACCGATGAATGTGCTGCAACGAGTTCCACAACGACTCCAACATCTACAACAGCTCCAGAGAGTAAGTTCCTTTCCATCAATATCGCTTCGAATGCTCACTTAATTTCAGCTAATGGTATGGCATAATTTCCAAACAAACGGGTTTAACTCAAGCAGCCGACATCCGAAGGGTTCATTTCCATTCCCGTAAGATGTCGGCTGCTTGGGCAAAAACAACGAAACACGGAGTTGAACTCGAAATAAAGTTGTGAAAAATGAATTAGAGCTCTTACAAGCCGGTCACAAAGTTTTCCTGGTTGAAAGTTGGAACTTATTTCAAACATATACTTTGGATTCTCAAAGAAGACTGCTTGTAAATATAGAAAAAAACGCCTTAATCCAGTTTGTAAAATTTAAGCATGATGCTCAGCGTTTTCAGGCATTTTTAGGAAAAAGATGCGTAATTCTAGAGGGCAAGGCAAATCGCTTTTTATTCTCGAGTAGTACATAAAATTATTTTAAGAAAATGAACTCGTTTTCCAGTTTTTATTAACAAAAAACAATTTTTTAACGGCGAATATATTTTAATGCAAAAAAATCTGTATTTTTTTGTCGTATTTCTGAAATAATCGAAAAATAGAGTCGCGTTTCAGGTTTTTTGAAAGCATGCACATGCCCAAATAGATAAAATAAAACGTTTACGATTTCAGCATGCACTTCTTGTACAACAGCACTAATTACAGTAGTTACGGGCAATCAAGGTGATACGGTATGCTTTGTCTTTCGAGAATTTAGTATGTCAGACAGCCACAATTATCGTTTTTTCACAGACTCCAACATCAACTTTGGGAACGGCAAATGGCTGCTCTACGGTTACCTATACATGTGAACGCACTCCGGTGAACAATAATGACGTCATCGGTCTTTCTGTAAGTTGAAATATTAGAATTTTTGAAAAAAGAGTAGAACTTAATGTTTATTTATTGGAAGATTTCAAGAGACTGAAGTAATTTCCAAGAATCGCCCCCCACACTATAACCGCCCCCCACCATCGATAATAGCCCCCCAATCAGTGTTATTCATTATCAAAATTGATGGGGGGATAATTACTGTAGGTGGGCTTCTATACGAAGTCGTTATCCAATATTAATCTCCCGCTAGTTGAAATGGGGGGGGAACATTTGGATCCTAGGTAATCTACAATAATCAACCCCCAACAAACAGTACTAATCCCCCCCCCCCCACCGGATCAGTGTGCTTCACCGGCTAAAAATTTCGCGATTAAGGGGTGAAAGCTAAAGGCTAATTGACCGGTTAATTAACCGACGGTTAACCGGTGAATTTTATTTTTTAATCGAACAATTAATCGGTTAAATTCACTCACGGTTAACCGGGGAATTGACCGGTGAATTAACCGGTGAAAAATGCTTTAACCGGTTAATCGACCGGTTAATTCCCCGGTTAATTAACCGGGTAATTAACCGTGAAATTCACCTTCGGTTAACCGAAAAAGCACATCATCAAAAATCAAATTTTAGAGCATTTAATTCGGGGGGTACAATGATTCGGGGGTACAACGGGGTACAACCGATTCGGGGGTACCAAGTTCATGATTTTTTCATGATTTTTTACCCCGTTGTTCATTGCGGGGTGAGATCCAACAGTCAACCGGGTGAGTGCGCTTTTAAACAATAGGGATTAACAAGAAGGGGCGTGCCATTAGCGTAAACGCATAAAAGTACGACGTAGCCCTCAAAAATTTGTGAAAAACTGAGAAAAATGCTGAAAAATACGGCAAAACCCAAAAAGAATTCCGGGAAAACCAACAAAAATATTGAAAAAAGAAAAAAAATCAACAACGACACTCCAATTATACGCGCGCGCATTGTTTAGCAAAACTTCTCATCGGTTAACCGTTTCACCTGCGGTTAACCGGTTAATTTCGAGCTAATTAACCGGTTAATTAACCGGCTAAAATTTTTTTACTCGGTTAATTACCCGTGAAAAGCGGTGAATTTTTAACGGTTAATTCACCGATTAATTAACCGAAAACTCATTTAACCGTGGAAATTTTAACGGTGAAGCACACTGCACCGGATGATCCAGGAATGATCCCTCCTTCCAATATTCCCCGCCCCTTCCAATATTTCCGGCGTGGCGAAGTTCACAATAAAATTTTTCTTGTGAATAACGAAATCCACGAAGATAAAAATAAAACTAGTTCATGCCACGTAAATACCGAAAATAATTATGAAAATTTTTAAATATTGGTGGAAAAAAACTGACGTTAGGGGAAGATATGGGGGGTCATTCCTCAGTCTTCCACCGGGGGGTCACTCTTATATCAAACGGGGGAGAGTTATTGTATTATACCGAGACAGATCCTGATTTTCACTGATCACTGCGTCGCGTGCACAGAAATGCTGAATTTTCGTTAACATCACCCGTGCTGAGCCGTACTTGCCCTTTACATAGCCTCTCACTTGTAGCTAACTATCTATACAATGTCTGCCCAGTGTACTAGCTGCCCATCGTATTTGGAACATATCAATAGCTGCCATTTAGCTGGTCTCTACAAGCCCACAAGCCGTCCTTCATCTGCTCTCTAAGTGCCAACTAGCTGTCAACTAACTTCTGCCAACTAGCTAACAAACGGCTGCAAGCCAGCCCCGCCCAGTTCATACCCAACAAATGGCTGTCCAAAATTTAAAGATGTCTTAAAATTCAATTGTATTATAACATTTCCTTTTCAGTCCTATGAATCCTACAGCAGTGACAATAGCACGGTCTCCGATAGTCAAGTGGCATCTGGTACCGCCAGTGTCACCTATACCTGTGTCGATGGCCATTGGGAAGTGAATAACATTCCAACGCGTTATGTCGAATGCCAAATTATTATAACAAATTGATTTCAATTATTCTTTTGGTTATTTGAGGTGCAGTATTTTAGTTAAAACCCGAGAACACGTATTCGGTTTTGGTAGCTGAGAAAACAATTGTATTGACCTCCGTTGTTCTAGGCCACGAAATCAACGATTTTTGCATTGTGGCCGTTTGTTTTTTTTTCGCTAATTTTAAAATAATTTTCTATAATAAATATACTGTTTCAATTATTTTTCAATTTCATGAAATCTGACCGAGGAGAATTAAAAAAATTAAAAAAAAACAAATAAATCTATAATATTAACAAAGGATGCCTTCAAAAGATGCCAAAAGGAGAGAGCAGAGCAACGCAGAGAAATGAGACAAATCTTGCTTCTCTGCGCACTCTCCTTGAATGCGACATTTGTCGACTTCTGGCATAAGGTTGTGCGGAAGATATTATGCAAACAGTGTATGCAGACAATGCGTTAGATTTGACGGCAGTTCAGTGAGGTTTGAGTTATGATCTGGGGAATCGTGGAAGGACTTATAGTTAGGAATGCAGTTTAAAGGTTTCCCATTTATTGTAATTATCATTTTCAGAATAATATATTTTAAATTATTGGTATTTTCTTAAAAAAATTGCTTTAAATCCCTCTAAGTAAGTTCGCAAGACATTCAATTTTGTTTTAATAGAAGCAAATTTTATTCGAATTTTTTGCAATTTCAATTTAATTTCAGACACTTTAATTACAGCTTCCAAGCTGAAATTTTTCTCTGAAATTTTTTATCCGAAAACCACGCTTTCGATTAACCGTCTCCAGCTTTCTGATCAATTTGGTTGCAAAAAACTAGATTTTCCGGTTCGGAAGTTTCTTGAATAAATTTTAATAAAGAATCATTTTATTTACAGAACCTCATTTAAAATGAAAATTTGTGCTAAAATGTCTGAAAATTCCTTTTTTGAGCCATCCATTTGAACGAAATTTCGACCGTCTCGTCTCATCTTCGTCTTGAATTCGTCTGACGCAATGTGCTGACAATTTTTTTATTGCGTCACACAAATGCACAACAAACTGAAAGACGAACGAAGACGATGTTTTGTCTTCGTCTTTCGTGGAAGCCTTAGTTTACTCTGAAGGTTTGCCTGGAGACTCACAAATGGACTAAAGTCACGTTATTTTATATTTTTGCCGAATGATTGTCATTCACTTTATAGTACACCGCTTTTGATTGGAAATTGCCTGAAATTGATCCTTTACTTAACCGTCTACAATGGTTCCTGTTTCCTGATTTTCGAAGAAGTCAGTTTTCGTGAAAATCAGAATATTCTTTTTAGTTTGTCAATATAACGGTGGCATCAGAATGTGTAGACGACAACTTGCAGAAATCAGAAATCATATATTAAACTAGAACAATGAAATGAGGCTTCAATGTAAACTGGGCGGAGCTTGATTCTAGACGCCATTAAAGAACCAAGCAACATATCAAAAGATCGAGGAGAGTGCTTACGTGATTAATAAACCCTCTACCATCTGTCGTCTCTCCGCCCATCTGACCATTTTCCCGAAGAATTGTCATCATTCTCCACTTTCCCTGTTATTATACACCATACAATTCACCATTTTATGTTCAATTTCTCACGTAGACAGTAGTGGCTCATTGATCTCCTATCTTATCAATTCATGTATACCGTAGACCAAAGTATAAAAGGGAGAATGCATCTTCATTTACAATTAGACACAACTTCTTTTTTTGCAACTTTTCTCAATGATGATTGCTACCAGAGAACGAAAATACTGTAGTGTATGTCGTCAGCTGGGTAATAGCAATCATTTTGGAGCGATTGTCTGCAAGTAAGTACCTTTTTAAAGAGATTTTTGAGCAGCCGACTGTTCAAGTGGTGTAGCTCATTGCAAAGCCTGTGACTGTTTTTCTTATATCTGATTTGGAGAGAATATTTAAAAAGAAAACATTTTCTTTTGGAATTTTCTGGAGCATCCGACTTCTTACGGAAATTGCTAGTTTTGGTAGCTCCCGTGAAATGTCCGCAACTTCTAGTATCCAGACAAAATTATTTTTGTATGTCTGGCAACAAGAGCAACCAAAGCTTTATACATAAGTTGCTCTAAGTGACAAAATGCGTAAATTGCCTGCTGAATTCTTCATAATGAGCACATTTTTCGGTGTTTCCGCTCGAGCAGGGAAAGACGCATAAAGTCTTAGGTGTGAAGTGTCGGTGAAGAGCTGACCGCTGACGACACTTTGTTTATGCTATGTTTTTCAGAGCATGTGCAGCGTTCTTCCGCCGAACAACTTCTATGCGATTAGAATCCAAATTTCTATGCCACAAACGAAACAAATGCGTTATCAACGCGAGCACTCGAGATAGTTGTAAATCATGCAGATATTCAAAATGCTTAAAGGTTGGCATGAATCCGGATGGTGAGTTTTTTTCAATTTTCAGCCTTATAGTTCCTTTTGAAATGTGGCTTCACAGCAATCGATGAGAAAAGTAAAACTCCTTTTGGAGAACAAAAACAAAAATTCAAAAAAAATAGGTATTTCGATGACCAGAAAATCACAATAAAATGTATGAATATTGAGTGATTATAAGTTAAATATAAGATCAAAATAGCTCATTACCGTTCCACTCCGTAAGTTCGTCTGGAACGAAATTAAAATCACGGTTGCTCTGACACTTACTAGGGAAGGAACTAGGGAACTCACCATGTAGTTTTTCATTTCTATGCGAATCGATAGATTAGAACACGCTGAGAAAGAATCCGCTTTCAGAGTTCAGAATTCAATTCAGAATTCAGAATCAGAATCAGAATAGTCAGAAGCCGAAAAATCCGAAAACCGACATTTTTCAATTTCAATTTTTATTGTCATTTAACGATGTGGAAGAAACACTAAAAATGTGAATGAAAATGTATTGATACAGTATGAAAATAAATTATATCAATTTAACAAAAAGTGTTCCGCGCAGGGCGAACTTATTAAAAAGCAGTAGGATAAATCGATTTTTCATTCCAGAAAAATCTGAGAGGGCCCACTGGCTAAATCTCTCGAATATAACATATTTAAAAGTTGCGTCTAATCTTTTAAAAGAAGTATAAAGTTTCACATCAAATTTCGTCTTTCTGATATTTTATAATCGTCGGAGAGACTGCAATTGTACAGGGTGCGGAATAAATAATAGGATTAGATTTTGCGGAAGGTTGGCGCCGGTACACCGCGCCCGGCGAACAAGGTAATTTTTATTTATTTTTATTACATCTTTTAATTTATGTTTCCCTAGTTTTTCCTTAATTTTTTTTCGAATTTCAGTCATTCAATTTCATGTCAATAGAATTTCAATGGTGGCTTCATCTCCGTATAGACTCCCGATCCTGGATTACAAGAGAGTGGGATTGTTAAATTCTGAGATTGCAAAAATGCTGAAAGTACATCATTCTCTGTTCTATCGGACTGTGACTCGTTACCAACGTCTTGGGACACTGGAAGACAAGCTTAGATGTGGTCGACTCACTACTGTGACGACTCCTGAAGCTGTCAAAAAGGTACGTTCGAAAATTCGCAGAAATGCAGTCAGGAGCATGAGAAACATGCCTAATGAGATGAATATGGGTGGAAAAGTCTATGAGAAGAATCGTCAAAAAAGCTGAAGTTGAGACAATATCAAACAAGAACAAGGCTCTCCGCATGCAAAAAGCACGTCACCACATCATTGTGCTTCTGAAGGCCTGGGACGATCTTGACGTCAACTACCTGCGTGCCGTGTTCGACTTCTACCCGAAGAGATTGAGAACTGTGGTGAAGGCGAAAAGAGGAAGATTCGAAAAGTATTAATTTTGTTTGTTTTTATATTGTTTGAGTAAACTTTTTTCAAAGTTTCATATCGATTCAAATTTTTTTTTCAAAAGTTATGGGGTTTGAAATTCATCCTATTATTTATGCCGCATCCGTAAAACGTGTAGAAAGAAAATGCAAATTGGTTTTGAGGAAACTTTTTTTTTCCTTTAAAAATATATTTAGATTTTGAAAACCAGTGAGTGACAGAGCCACATTGTTCTCTTGTGTTAGTTACAAGCATTTTTTAAAGAATGAATCGAACATTAGTTCTGATTTTCAGCTGTGCAACCCTCTCCAAGTTCCGATGTCACATTGTCTCCGTGCACTGAGAGTGAGCATTTTCCATCATGCTCCACCTCACCCTTATCAAGCTGCAGTAGGATCCTCAACGTGAGCTAGACTCTCACAATTTCGAGTTTCAGTTTCGAGTCTGCAACTTCTGAAATTTCAGTTTGATTTCCAAGAATATGAAGAAACGATGCCATTCCTATGCAAAATCACAAGTAGTTACAAAGAATTGCACCAAAAACGGATTGCAATTCATAACCCAAAGTTGACGCCATGTGCCACTGCCTTTGGAGATCTTTACAACACTTATATCAATGATGTGTACTTACAGTATGAATTTTTGGAGCAAAGTTATAGCGATTTTCAAAGAATGGAGCATTTCAAGAAGAAACTTGTCTTCAAAAACTTCTTCACTCCATTTTTAATTCTCGAAATGTGCTATAAAAGTTATTTGGAAGGCACCGACGTGTTGATTATAGCGAACGGAGATTTTATTGATACGAAACAATCGGAAGAGCGTTATAATACCATGTAAGATAATTTGGGAAGATTCCGACAGCTTGCTCCTGTTTTGAGCTGTACACTGCCAGCTGACTACGGCAATGATGCTGCTCAGTTCTTTAGTTCTCCAGTAGCTACCCGTCCTTAACAACACATGGGCAAGCTGCCTGAACTTCTGCCCATTTCATGTGCAACTGAGAAAATATTGATTTCTTTTAGAAAATACCAAACTTTTTTCGAGCACATGAGGAGAAACGTGTTGCATCCACTTTGTCATCAAAGGTTATCACTTCTGGAGTTTCTCGCTCTTGTTACAGTATATACGTGGAGTGAAAGCTTAGATGATCTGCCTGAAAGTTTCTACATATCGTGCCAAAAGATCCGACATACAGTAGTGCAAGAATTGACCTCATTTTACCAAAATGACAATAGAGACGAAGATCCTGCATTCCGCATTTCCAATTTGCTCATATTAATTCCGGCGTTAGAGGTAAGACGGTTTCTGTCGAAATGCGAATAAGCACAATGAGCCTGTGACACCTTGCGGGATTCCACGGTCTCGATTAACAAGCGCTATGTCCCGGGACATGTCAACTACGGTAATTTCCAAGAAACGCCCCCCACCATCCATAATAGCCGCCCAACTAGCGTTATTCATTATCAAAATTGACGTGGGGGATAATTACTGTAGAGGGCTTCTATACGAAGTCGTTATCCAATATTAATCCCCCGCCAGTTGACATGGGGGGGGAACATTTGGATCCTATATAATCTACAATAATCAACCCCCAACAAACAGTACTAATCCCTCCCCCACCAGAAGATCCAGGAATGATCCCCCCCCCCCTTCCAATATTTCCATGAGATTCAGACGAAATGAAATGAAAAAAAATGAAAATGAAACTAGTTCATGAGGCCACGTAAAAATCGAAAGTAATTATGAAAATTGTAAAAATTGGTGGAAAAAACTGACGTTAGGGGAAGGGGTGGGGGGTCATTCCACAGTTTTCCACCGGGGGGTCACTCTTATATTAAACGGGGGCGAAACTCGAAAAAGACAACTGGCGCGCAACCTAGGCATCCTAGAAGCTTGATCCAATCCAACAACGAGCTTCTTTGTTTTTCAGCGATCGGTCCATCAATTTGCTCAAACAATGGAAATCAGACGTGTATTCGGTTGTTTTCCTCTTCACGACAAAATGTATCAAATTGTGAATGGTTTATAAATCGTTTTTGATCAATTCTTTGTTTCTCTTTTCAGGAGTACGAAAAATCGATACAACTATTTAAATGGTATTTAAAAAAATATTTCTAGGCACTATTGAATACCAAAATAAGGAACTTTAATTACATGAATAATACCTTGAGGCGTTGATTTGATTTCGAAAGTTCAAGTTTTATGGGTTAATGAAGATTTATGATCAAGTTTTCAAGCTTCAGTTTCTAAGAAAACTAGAAAGAACTATTCCGAATTTCTTGTTTTAAAGTCGATTATTAAGCGAACATTTCTGTCTGTTTGACCGTTTGTCTGTCCAGGACGTTCTTTTGAATAACTCAAAAGAACGTTGGCTTCTTTTGATATGCGGGATGGAGTCATGACCACTCGAGCGCTTCGCAACTATATCTTTAGGAGGTCGCTGGGTACTTGGGATACTGTAGAACTACACACAAATCTACAAAAATCTACAAAACTGTCTTAAGGCTTCCCCGAAAGACAAAAACAAAAAGTCGTTTTCAGTTCGTCTTGCATTCGTCTTACGCAATTAAAAAATTGTGTACTTTGTGTACAATTTTCTATCTCTGCGTCACACGAATTCAAGACGAAGGCGAAGATGAGATGAAGACGAGTCTTATTTCGTCTTTGGTAGAAGCCTTATAGTTAGTCTTAACAACGATAAAAAAGTCAAAACTTTGCTGATATAGCAATCTGGACATGTAAAAAATCAGCTTATTAAGTGCAAAACTACAACTTTAATAGACTTCGTTTTCCACAGTTTCTAATGCATTCGAGAAAGTTCTAGAGCAGCGGCGTAGCCGCTAAATTTCCTCTGGTTCTCTGAAAGCGCAGCAGTGACGCGCCAGTGTCATGAAATGCTACGCAAATTTTCATGTTGACAGCGTATTTAATCCTAACACAGACTCTCTGCCGATATTTAAAACAGTCAATACCCAGATTAAAATGTTTGACCAATGTCTCTACCCATATTCCGCCCCCTTTTCCCATTGCTGCACCCGTTTGTGTTCCCCTCGGTTGTGCCGTTTTGCTGTCAGTATAGGCGATTTGCAATAAATTTGTTTATATTATTTGTATATACTGCTGAACTCTCTTTTCCGCATTCTCGTCTATTCATATCGCATCAATTAAAATTGTGCAGTCATGAGGAAACGTGACGGCAAATGAGGCCGATGGGCGGGAACGCTCGAAAAGTGAAAATGACGAATGTTCTAAAGAGAGCTCTTTTCAAGAAGAGCCCCACCCCCCACATAGGATATTTGAATCCCCAGCATTATGAAACTTCACCGACTCGTTCGTGCGGCGCCTTTTTGTGATCTTTTGAATTAAAGAATCACCCTTAGTAATACCTTTGGCGAGGGCAGGCGGTCTCATGTAAAAGACATCAACCGAGTAGTCAGCCGCAGAGATATTCTGAGCGGAATTTGCGAATTTTCGAGAAGTTTCCTACAGTATTTGGAACGGGATAACTTCGAAAAAGAGATTTAGAAAAACGAGAGTTACGGTATGTCTTAAAGGTTCATAGTGGATTTTGAATATTGCTTCTAGAAAGGATTTTTTAAACGAAATTCTTAATTCCGGGAAAAAGATTTTTTAGAAATACGTTCTAATTTAAGAAATAATTTGAAAATATAGTCACAGCGTTGACTAGGTTGGTATTTCTAAGGTTTAATGCACACAGTGCTGGGTGTCTATCAGAGAAGGGCGGAATTCCGGATTCCGCCGTTTTTTCATTTCGT
Organism: Caenorhabditis inopinata; assembly: GCA_003052745.1. Taxonomy (NCBI): domain Eukaryota; kingdom Metazoa; phylum Nematoda; class Chromadorea; order Rhabditida; family Rhabditidae; genus Caenorhabditis; species Caenorhabditis inopinata. The sequence continues at coordinate 9,174,813 of AP018152.1, read as the reverse complement.
TTTCCGTTTTCCGGATTCCGTGAACAATTTTTTCCGTTTTCCGTTTTCCGTATTCCGAGTTCCCAAAATCCCATTCCGCCCAACTATGAGTTTTAATACTTTATTCTCAATTGTTGTGAAAAATATACTTTTTTGAACTCCCACAAAAATTTTTGCGAATAGAGCGCATTTACATCATTTGATTCCTTCATTAATGGTTAAAATTCCGTTTTCCGCTTTCCGCATTCCGCATTCCGGATTCCGCCGTTTTTTACATTCCGTATTCCGGATTCCAGATTCCGTGAAAAAATATTTTTTCCGTATTCCAAATTCCAGATTCCGTGAAACAATTTTTTTCCGTTTTCCGTTTTCCGGATTCCGAGTTCCCCAAAATCCAATTCCGCCCTTCTCTGGTGTCTATAACTATAAAAAGTCCAGAAATGTACAGCTGTTATTATAATTTTCTGCGGGTCCTGCTACAACTTTTAATAATTTTAATATTTTTGCACGTTACGCCAACTTCTAGGGAGAATCTGATGATCAAATTACTATCCAAGCCAATGTCATAGAACACAGCAAGACATTCAATTTGCGAGGTTCTTCACAAAAAAAAAGTTATTGCAGCGCCTATGTGAGCATTTCGAAACTGGAATTGAACAACTCTTAGCGAAGCGTTTTGTAAATCATTACTACTCTTTGGAATAAGCCTAAGCCTGCTCGTTTTCTCATTTCTAATAAGACAGATGTTCCACTTGAAATGTGCAAATGTGCTCGTCTCTCCCTTTCGTAACATGTGTTTTTGAGCCGTTTTATTGTTTTTCTCTCACATCGCTTTCCATCATCTTCATTTTTTCACATGAGTGAGTGATGGGCCATCGATATTTCTATTGTTTAGCCCGCCTACCCCTACACCCACACCCCAAGCCCGTTTTTGCCCATCTCATAGAAGGCGAGTTTGCATACAGACGCGCTTCATTGCTGAAGAATATTTTTTATTCCTTTAACTTCACTTTCCTCCTAAACATAAACGGCTTCCTTCGGAAATCGCTTCCCTCCAGAAGCCGACATGTCACGGGTTAAAAAAACTGAAAACTGTAACCTGTGAAATGTCGGCTGCTCAAATAAGAATGCTGATAGAGAATGTCATACGAGGCAACGAGATTTGTAAAATTTTTGAAATTGAAAAATAAAAACAGTTTTTTTCTCCATCTTTGAAATATACGTAATGTATCGCAAACTACTCCGGAAAACTTATAATTTTCAGAAAGTTCGAATAACTGTATTTTTAAAAAAAATTTTAAAGTACAATTATTAGAGAATGCATCCAACGAAGATCAATAATTTACCGATAAAAAAGCTTTCAGAAAGTATTAGATTTAAAAAAAAGATCTGTAATCAGTTCTTGTCAGTTTCTTTCACATAAAACGTCGTAACTCATGCTTTTTTTCTAAGTATGAAAAGACCGAAAAACAAATTTTCGGATTGCATCACAAAAAAGTTAAAAGAAGAAACTGCGTTAAACGAGAGTGAACGATCTATTGTATGATCTATTCGCAGTACGACGCTCCATTGTTCAAATTTCCGAATTTGCCACAAAACTTTCTTATGAGACTAGGTAGACCAGAACTATAATCACCGCCACATTTCGTTCACTTCAAACGCATATTCAATTGTATATTTTCGCGAACGTCTGCTCGTCAACCGGTCCGTCTTCTTTTTGCTCTCAATTCCTTATGTTTATCCAATGCGACAGATGGATGGGTGGATGTATACGATGGCAACGAGACCCTCAATTTATGTATTCTGAAAGACTGACATTTGAAGTTAAATGCTTTTGAAACGAGAGACTTCAGACCATGGTAATTACTCTAGATGCAGCAAATGGAAGCCGAGTAAAATGGGATACACGCGAAAAGTGGTGTGGCTTTGTTTAAAATAGTCAAAGTACTCTGAAACTCAGCAAAATTATTGTTGGCAGTTAATGATCAGTTCCAGTTTGTCGATTCTGGGAGCTCATATCTATTGGGTTGAGGAATAAGTTCGTAGAGTTTTTCACAATGAAAATGATTAAGGATTGTCTTTTGATCACAGTTCATTTTTTCGGCCAATTAACGACTTGTTTGGCGACCAACTTCCTTCAATAGTGCCTTCAGATGCTCTTCGTCTAATTCTGCAGGTCGTCCGCTTCGAGACGTGTCTTCAAGATTAAAGTCGCCATTTTTGAACTTTGCGAACCATTTTTGTGCAGTAGACACGCCTAAGACACCTTCTTCATACACGCTGCATATTTCCTGAGCGGCTTCGGCTGCTTTTTGCTTTCGATGAAAAGCGAAGAAGAGCAGATGTCGAAAATGCTGATTTTTGCCTCCTGGATAGTTCATTTCTAAGCCTGAAAAATGATGAAAAATTAAAATATCAGAACAAACTAAAAACACTGTTTTGTAGAACAGAAAAAGCGCTATCAGATTAATATATACATTTTGCCAAACAACTAGAAAATTGTTGTGAAACAAAATATAATGTAAAAACTCTACGAACTTATTCCTCAACCCAATAGATGACATGTCAAAGACGCTTGGTGTACCTACTTAGTTACTTACTTAGCCAATTAGTCAATCCGTCAATCGCTAGTATGGGCGCGGATCACAGCTAAACATTCTTTGGGATAGGGCTGAGGTAGTTTTGGTTGCAGTTTGTACTAATGGTTGTGGGTTTGCTTATTCTATTTACTGCTAAGCCAAAGTTAGAGCTATCGGGTCACAGAGTGTATTGAGCACTACCTCCGAATTGTCGATTCTGGGAGCTCATTTCTAGATGGAATGCCAAAGACTCTTGGTTTAAGCATATATAATAAAAAATGAACAGCATTCAGATTTTGTATTTCATTTAAGAATATCATGTCGTTTTTCGGTGAAACATGTTTTATTCCGTATTTCTCACTTTGTTTTCAATGAGAAAATTCATTTCCAAGTTTTTTAAAACAATATTAACTCCGTATTCCGTTAAATATCTAATTTCAAAAACTTTATTTAATATTCCGTATTCCTCAAGCAAAATATTATTCCTTTCATCGTGCTTCGTATAGAGAAATAATTATAAATTTTGCATTTTCCGTTTTCCATCAAACGTTTCATTCTATATTCCGTATTCTATAATTTTTCGGAAAATAAAAAAGCGGCGTCTGAATAGAGATTGTAGTTTGTAGCCAAGAGCAGCTTTTCATTGATGATCTATTAAAGTTTTCCTTTCAAAATTCATATCTGTACGTGTTCATGTCCAGATGTCCATTCCCTATTTTATCATTTTAATTGTTTGTGCAATTGTCCAATTTTCATGTCATCTTGCTCATTGCTGAAAAACCAATTTTCAAGTGATTACTGCCTTAAACCGGAGAATTCTATAGAAATTTCAGCAGTTTTCCAGAATGGGCTGAAAATGCGGAAAATTATGGAATTTCTTTGTGCAGCGTTCATGGTGTACCAGTCCAATGCACAATGTTGCAATGTTTTATTCGCGATTTTAGCGCGCTTCCCCTATAAATGTATGCATGCCTGTGCATCCGGATTTCTTTATTTGAATGTCAACCAATTCACCTTGAATCTTTTTGACGCATTCTGCCATTAGCTATTGCTTTCTTTTCTTTAGTCTGTCCTTCCGCGCTCCATGCGCCTGCTCCTCTCCGCTGCACCCCTCCCACTCCCTGTCTCTCACCGATTTTCGCAACAACGTCTCCTTTCGAATTCGCCGCTTTCCTTCTCTTTCTCTTTCTCTTTCTGTTTCTCCATCTCTCTTTTTCTTTGCGTATCTAATATCGTCTATACTCTCTCTTCGGTGTTTCCCCTATACTTTCTCGACAACAAATAGTGAGGAAGACACTTTTCTCTTTTGAAAAATTTCTGTTTTTCCTCTTTTTTAAATATTTTTTTCTCACTTTTCCCCCTATTTCCCTCCCCCAAGCAGCCCGTCAATCCGTCTTCCTTTTCCAAATATTTGCAGCGGGGAAGGAGGAAAACGTGTCCGTGCTGATTCTTTTTGAGAATAATTACACTTTCCTCTCTGCCTTCTTTGAATCCGGAGTGCCCAAGTCCACTGGTCCGCGGGAATTCCGATTGCTATCGGGTTACCGTTAAAATCAAGTCGTTTGGTTTTAATATCCGAATCCCCTCCATTTTTATGATACTCTCTTACCAAAGTAGCCCGGAATTCGTATTCCGTATTCCATTAAACTTTTTCATTCCTTATTCCGTGAGAGTTTATTTACTCCGCATTCCGTTCATAGAACATCAGCGAATATTCTTTAAAAATTATTTGATTCCATATATTCCGCAATGCTGATTTCAGAATGTGTATTCGGCGAAAGTTTGCCTCTTACCCAACCACTTGAGAACTTGTTGATTTCTATGGAATTCAAGTGCGCTTTCTATTTCATCTTTATAATATTTTTCCAGATCATTTTAGAAATTGGGAAAATAAGAGAACAAGTTTTTCAAAGCGTCGCTTACTTTGAATGAACAAGCCTACTTTTTGTTGCCCTCATCGCAAGGCCTTATGGCTGAAAATAGGCAGTTTGCTTATCGGCAACTTCTGGATTGGGTATCTGCGCCTTGACTTATTTGAAGCACGAAGCACATTCCAAATTTCAACTCAATTATAGAAATGTGAGTCGAAGTTCGTGTACTGCTCGTATTTAGTTTTATTTTTCTTCGATATGCAGTGCATTTTCCACAGTTTTAATAAATATTTTGAGATATTCTTGGACCGCAATACTTACTTCATGAGACTCATATATGTATCTGAAAAGCATGCATATAAAGTCCCATCTGGTGGAAATGTTTATAGGAGGTCCTCCTCTTTTCCATTTTCATTCATTCCCAGTCCAGCATTAGCTAATCTTCTATTCATTAGCTCATCAAATTATTTACTCCCTCTCTCTCTCTCTTTCTTTTTCTCTGTCTCTTTTTCTCTCTTTTTCCGTCCCTCTCTCTCTCTCTCTCTCTTTTTCTCTGTCTCTTTCTCTCTCTCTTTCCGTCGCGTTCTCTTTCTCTTTCTGTCTGTCTTTCTGTCTCTTTCTCTCTTTCTCTCCCTCTTTCCGTCTCTCTCTCTTTCTCTCTCTCTCTCTCTTTTTTTCTCCGTCTCTTTCTCTTTCTGTCTCTCTCTTTCTGTCTCTCTCTTTCTTTCTCTCTTTCCGTTTCTCTCTCTCTCTCTCTCTCTCTCTCTCTCTCTCTCTCTCTCTCTCTCTCTCTCTCTCTCTCTCTCTCTCTCTCTCTCTCTCTTTCTGTCTGTCTTTCTGTCTCTCTCTCTCTTCTACTCTTTGGAAGTTTGAAGAGAAGGTTTCTCGTATTTCTGCTATTTTCCTTTCCATCCCGCTTGTTTTTTCAGAAAAATACGACTTCTCTTGTTATTTTTATTGACCGCTTTCCGTTTTTGCTTCTTTTCTGTTCATGACAAAACGAAGCTGAAAAAGAACAAAAAGTTGTTTCCCTTTTGTTTCCGGGATTGCGCTTCAAACTAGGGCTTTTCTGCTCTTTTCGAATTTTTTGAACAAAAAAAAATTCCTAAAAAGCCGAAGCGTACGAAATCCAAATCGCCGAAATCGGATAAATATGCATTTAATGTCAAATATCGTGTACTTCTCGAGGCCAAGAAGATAAATAATTTTCGAAAATGCTGAAAATCATTTAAAAATGCTGCATAGTGTGTAACTTTTACTATTTCAATGACAGTAGTAAGAATGAAAGAAATTAAAGAAAAAAAATGCTCAGTGGCTTATGAGCAGTCTTTTCCATCCACACTACATGTTGATTTCCAAGAGTCGTTTGCTTTCTAATTAGACTTAAAAATGGAAAAAAGAAGGAAATTATTTTTGCAGATTCAGAGGCGAGCGATCACAAGATGGACGCCACCGACCGGCTAATGCCGGGGCCAGAAGGCAAGACGCCAAGGTTAGTACGAATCATTAAAACAAGAAATAGAGAAATTCTGACGAAAGAAAAGAAATGGATGATAACGGTGGGAGTTGAAATTTCTCAAAAATGGGCGGAGTCTGCACGCCTTTTCATCAAACACTTGGATGTTTCACCTCATTTCTTTTTTTTTCTTAATTGTTAATTTAACCTTTTTCTCAAAGAAATTGTTGTAGTTCTCGTGGTTTTTTTTTAATTTTGCAGCTTAGGATTGCTGAAAATAGTTTATTAGTTTATCAGTGAAAGCTGTTGAGCTCCGTTAGTTGTCTCTGAGCAATTGACGAACTCGTAGATTTTCAGATTCTACGAAGTCGATCGTGGCAACAAAACCGAAAGCTATATCAGTGCGGTGTCTGGGAATCCAGTGATTCCAGAAAACATTATGTTGAAAGAGCAAAACCCGCCGCCGGCAGAAGGTGCAGAGAAGAAGTCATGGGAGCCACGAAAAGACGTTTCAAGAGCGCCCAAAAATCCGGATCAAATTGGGCTGAGTGAAGAGGAGCTCGAGCAGTTCAAAAATGATCCGTATTGGAAATTTATAAGGTATATTTCAAGAGTTTTTTAAAAATTATTTCATCAAGTTCAGAGTAGAGCGCAGAGAACACAGAGCATTCTATTTTCTCTGCACTTTCTCAATTTCTCGGCTTCTCTCGCCTCAACGAAGCGTTTCCTACTGAATCTCCAAAATGGTTTCACTCAACGGTTACCGGAATTTTGAGTACGACCAAAGTATGAGCTTGACCACCCGATCACTAGTGAATTTCGTGTACATTAGTGCAGATTATTGTGTCCGTTGCTGACGCAATAGTCACCGTTTTAGTGTGTAATCTGTAAACCAAATAATGCAGTTTTTATATTTATATTTGACACCGTGCCAAAAACGTATTATTCCAATATCGCGAAATCAACTATTCTAACAAAACTTCTTAAAAGAAGTCATTTTGTTGTGCTCATTTTATTTTTTCCATTTTTTCCAAGACAAACATCGTTTCGGGCGATTCTGGGATGATTCCTGGGCGAAAAAGGATGAAAACTTAAATCAAAACTTAAACCAATATTTACGACTATAGAATTGGTAAAACTGGAAATTGAAGACGAATTCTGAACAAAATTGAATTGAAATTGATTTCAGAACGGTCCTGTTCATCCTCTTTTGGCTCATCTGGCTGGCACTTTTCGGGGTGGCGATCCTACTCGTCTTGCTCTCACCCGCCTGCATTATCCGCGAAAAGCCAAATTGGTGGCAGACCGCAGTGGCCTATCACGTTTGGGTGCCATCGTTCCAGGATTCCGACGGCGACGGCGTAGGCGACGTCAGCGGACTCATTGACCGATTGGACCAATTGAGGAAGGCTGGCGTGCAAACTGTCTGGCCGTCCCCGTTTTTGATATCGGACGACGAGAAAACGGCGGTACGGAGTTTCAGCCAAATGGATCCGAAATTAGGAGCCAACCAGAAAGCCGATGAGTTGATTGAGAAAATTCATGACAAAGGTTTGTAAAAAGAGGAACTTATTGAAAATCTGTGGAAGTTTTAACAGAATCTGGTATTTTATGTGAAATTTCACTGCAAAATTAGCTTTCCGCATCCTTCAGTTTTTCAGCTTCCTGTGTTTGCGTACTTTCGGAGCTACAGTAATTCGAAAACTTGAATTGAAATGTGGTGATGTAGACTACATCTTTTTCCTGACCTTTAATTAGCCAATTTTAAAATTTTCAACATGATGACGTATAATCACGTAAAATATGAGGTTTGTACGCAATTCTCGAAACTGCAGATTTCAAAAATGTTTGAAACAAGAGTTAAGAAAGCAGAGAACTATGAAATCTTTTCAGAATTAGATGAGGATTCTAATACTAATGCCACAATTCTTACTCCATAAATTTCTAATCAATGTGCTCTGAAAATGTTCAATTCACTATGAAAATTTTCAAAAATTCGCTGAAAATCTTACAATTTCAGAAGCGACATTTCGATAAAATTATTATCTTTGTTTCCATTTTCTTTGCGAAGTCAATTTGAATATTTATTTCCAGAAATGAAAATTGTGATAAGCATTCCGATAGCCACCACGTCCCTGGAGCACGAATGGTTCCTGAACTCGGCGACTGCCAGCAAAACGCCGAATGCCAATTATTCGCAGTTCTACACATGGGTCAGTAAGGCGGCCGACTCCAACTTCTTCGCGGAGCACAAAAATCTGTTTTATCTCCATGAGAAAGGTATATCAAATTTCATTTCAATGGTATCGCCGCGACTATGAGGAATTCGAGTATTTCGAATATTTTATTACTAATCTAAATTTTATTACGAATTCGTCGGCTTGGAGATACGGAACTCTTGGAATTCAGCGTCAATTGAGCCAATCTCAGTTGTTTAGCCTTTTCCTATGAACGTTTTTTTCCAGGAAATCCGAAATCCGCCGTGCTCAACTGGAAGAATAGTGATCTCCGTGAGCATATGTTTAACGCTCTTTCCAGTTGGATTGACCGGGGAATTGATGGTTTCGAGCTACTGGGAATTGAGTATTTGGCTAGAACACCTAATGGTACGGAGCCAGAGTGGAATTCTATCTATGACGTCATCAGGGACATCAGGTTCCACGTGGACACTTATTCGAACGAGAGTACCATTGCGAAAGGGAGGAAGATGTTAGTTTTGAGGATTGCACCTGCAAGCTTCTCGACCTACAGTAATTCTAGCTATTAAAAATTATAGTGAATTTCAGCGCTTTGTTTTCTACAAGAGAAGAAGCTAAAGAGAAAGACAAAAAGCGGATGGCAAAAAGCGGAATGGATACAGTAATCAACTACGAGTTGGGAGAAGTGGAGAAAGATACCAGTTAGTTGTTTATAGTTTAAACTAGAAATGATTTGAAATTATAATATTATGTCCTTTTTTTAATCTGCATGGCCTTCAAAACGGCTGGATGAGCAAATCCAGTTATGAGACCGCTTCAGATGTTTCGCGATTATACGATTGGTCCATCCACACGTTTTCAAGACTTTTGATCAATGCTTTTTCATTATCAGTTGAAAGAATGGCATGAGCTATGGCTAAAAACGAATAAAGCAGTGAAAAACAGAAACAAAGCAACATATGTAAATCTCAAAAATACTGTAGTTGGATGTTGTACAGTGCTGGCCAAAAAGGCATTAATAATCAGTATTTTCGAGATTACTTGGCTCACAGGTGAAGTGCGGTCATGAAATGTTTTTTGCATGTTTTTGAAGGTAAATCACGCTAACAGAAATTTTGATTTCGACAAAAAATGTAAATTTTGAAAAACTATAACAATTTATTCGAAAATTGGAAAAACGAAGAAAATAACACTCTTCACAGAATGAAGTAGGAATGATCTGATTGTCATTTTCTTCGTTTTTCCAATTTTCGAATAAATTGTTATAATTTTTCAAAATTTATATTTTTTGTCGAAATCAAAGCTTCAGTTAACGTGATTTACCTTCAAAAACAAGCAAAAAAATTTCATGACCGCACTTCACCTATGAGCTTAGTACTATAGAAAAAACTGATTATTATAGCCTTTTTGGCCAGCACTGTATGTCACATGTTGCAACATGGCTCAACTGTAAAAAAATATGTGACACGGGATCCAAATTTAAGAAAAATCACAAGTTCAGCTACCTTGCTTCTTATTTTGGTAAAAATGATTGTGTGTTTCTTCCAGAAATTTGTCATAAAAACGAAGGATCAGTTGCCACCTGTGTACACGAAATTCTGTCGGATGTCCTTTTGTTCCACTCATTGAATGAGCAAGTTTGGCCACACTGGAGGGTGAGTCGGATCTCTTATGAGGTTATTCATGATTCATTTTTATGCAAAAAATGCCAATTTAATCTTAATCACGATACCATTTTAATTGAAAAAAATGCATTTTAGTTCAGTGCTATGTTCAGTTAAAATGCAAGGTGGTGTCGGATACCGTCATCGAGAAAGTCTGTGCGCCTTTAATCTATTTTTGGCTTTCAAATAAATAATTTTACTATTTTCCCACCATTGCCATAGTAATTTTACGCTTTTTTCGCCTCTTCATCGTTCATTTTTGGCTGTAAAATATTATTTTTATCAAATTAATTTAAATTTTTTTCCGAAAATGTGAATTTTTCGCACAATAGGAGTTCTTCTCCAAAAAATTAAGGGCCTCGTAAATCGACACATTAAAGGCGCACAGACTTTCTCGGTGACGGTATCCGACACCACCTTGCATTTTAACTGAACATAGTACTGAACTAAGACGCATTTTTTTCAATTAAAATGGTATCGTGAATAAGTTTAAAGTGGCATTTTTTTCATAAAAATGCATCATGAATAACCCCATTATTGAGTAGCTTCTTTTGTAATTTCTGTATTGATTGAACATGTGAAAATCACAAGAAAATTCAAAACCTTTGAATATAATGAAGAACATTGTATCTGACAAGCAGCTTTTCACTTGTAAATTTCAAAATTTCTGTGCATTTGCGCGTAGATTGCAGTGTCATCTTTTTTTCTCAATCGGCACTGAAATTGCTCACAATTAAGCATTCCTTTGGTAAACGCTCTCTCGTCGCATTACTAACCTTAAAAAGTTTCACACTACAGAAAAATCGGACCCGGCTCTTGGGTTTTTGGATTTGGATTTTGGAGAAAGTTGAACCAGTTTTTAAATTTTTATAGCATTTTCCGCCTTTTAGTTTTAGCATGTTTCGTATTAATCATGGACAACTGTGAAACGAAATTCCGAGCACTTCGGAAATCCCGATTATTTTCGGAACATTTTTCATAAAAAGGATATTACCAAATCCTTTAAAAAACAGATTTCGAAATTCCTGTAGAATTCAGAATATTCCGAAGTTTAACAATTTGTAATACAATTATTCCAGTTCGGTTCGCCGGACCTGGCTCGTCTTGCATCCAGAGTCGGCTCGAGACCACATGCTCAACTGCTTCTGATGCTACAGATGGTGCTGCCAGGGACCAATAATGTATATTACGGAGAGGAAATCGGTATGCGAAATTTGGCCAACGACTCGAGAGTCCCACCGCAACGCGGAGCCATGCAGTGGGACGATACGCTGAATGGCGGGTTCTCGTCTGCCGTTGGGCCGCCTGTTCCGTCGAATGTTGACGTGGCGAATATTAATTGGAAGAGACAGTACTCGGAGCCGCAGTCCACTTTGAAAATATTCGCGAAACTGGCCAAATTGAGACAACGAGAGGATGCGTTGAAAACTGGAACTACGCTTATTGGAAGACTTGTGGATGGAGCCTTCACTGTCACTAGATTCAATCTTTTTGAGAATCGCACTACCGGAAATGTGAGTTCCCATCGGAATTTGATGTTCCCCACCTCACAATTAGTCTATTTTTATTTTTTTCAAATATACATCTCATATTATCGTAAAGTATGATCATTTTACCCAGCTCTTGGTGTTTGCGTATTTTTGAAGATACCGTCATCCCTAAAGTAAAATTAAAGAAACACACGGAGAGAGAAACGATGTGAGCAGGATTCTGCGGAGTCTGAACTTTACTATATTTCAATTTTCAAATAACATGCTTAGAAATTACTATTTTCAGATCTACGTTGCGGCTCTTAACTTTGCTGAGCATCCAGTGAAACTTCCACTCAACGACTTGCCCAATAATGAGAATTTGCAGAAGTCCACTGTAAGTTCTATGCACTTGTTTTAAACAACAAAAAGTAGTACTCCCTGGCAATTGTCCACGACAGTCTTGCCCAAAAACCTGGGCAACCAGCCCTTAAACTGCCCAACTGTTTCTAACTAAATGCCTACTAGCTGCCCACACACTAGCGGAATCATTTCTCTCGAAATGCTGAAATGTTTTGAAGTAGTTCCCTACTCTAATTTTTCTCCGCTTCTCATATCTTCAATTTACTATGCTCTGGGTTTCAGTAGCTCCAAAGATACGCAAGTCTTAAAAGTTGCGTACAAAGCAATATATTTTACGACATTTTGCGATGAGCTGCGGCTAAAACTAGCGGTGGAAAGTCTATGAAACCGACATATCTGATTGATTTTCTTCAAACTTCGCAATTCTAGCAGAATACAGTCAATTTACAGAGATTTATCGCACCTTCCCACTTTCAGATTGTCACCGCTACCTCAAACAGTGAGCTTTTCTACCCAAGACAAACGGTAGATATCGGTTCGAAAGAAATCTCGTTGGAGCCGAATCAAGGAGTCGTTTTCCGATATGCTGCTTAGAATTGGTTATTAATTCTTGTTTTCATTAAACATTTTTATTTTTAGACACTTACTGTTTTATTAATGCAATCCTGTGTCACAGCCGCCCCATTCCCTTCATTTGGGAGTTTAACACTTTCTACAAAATTGAATTTAAAGTCTGAGAACGGTTGCAAAACATCGATCTTTGTGAATTTTGTTAGATATGTATTGTATTATAATTTTAAATCAAGAGTGCACCGCGCTAGTCGTCCTTGTCCGCTGCCTGTGGCGTGAGCCGGTCACAATGAGCATTCTACATCAAAACTGAATGACCTGAATGATTTTTCCTTGGAAAAAACCTTCCAATGTCTTCCGTTTGCGACTTTTTTCAAACCATAACTTCCATTTTGAAGAAAACCCGCCCGTTTTAGGCCGCGTCACAAGTATGCTTCGTTTCCATTTCACTTTCACTCTTTCATGCCCTTTCATTGTATTCCAATCAGGCTTTCATTTTTCTCCTGCCAACGATGATGCTGACAGATGTTGATTCTCCCTAGTTCATCTGAAAATTTGATGAAAAATCAACATCGTTCGCATCGACTCAAAACCCCGCTATTTTGTGCTACATGGTGTGACATATCCTCCCCCGTGAACTATTTATCAGTGTTATGAATGAAAATTCTTGAATTTCGATTGACATACAGTCATAAATAATAAACTGATGAATCTGAAAGTTTCTAGAAAAAAAACAATTATATAAAGAAGCTGGAAATAGCGGTCACTGAAATTCCCTTTTTGGGGTTTCAGGCATAACTTTTTTTAGAGAAGGACTATCGAATTGATGTTAATAAAAAAACGTTCATCTGGAAAACAAGCTAATAAGCAATAGAAAAAGTTTCAATCTGATCAATATTAGCTGAAAACGACTGGATCGGGTTGGTCAGAACGGCCTGTGGAATCTGAGCCCACGTAGCCTCCTCCAGCTGAGAGAATTTCTCATCGGAGTTTTGAGCACGGATACCGAAAACGAGTCTCTCAAGCTCTTCACAAATGTGCTCGATGGGATTAAGGTCGGGGCTCTGGCTGGGCCACTCCATTAGAGTCCATTACTTAATTACTTTTAACTCATTTAAAGGTGAATGACAAAAAAAAACGAGTTTTGTGATTAAGCTCTGTATCGCTGAGTCAATGCAAATTGAAAACAGAGCGGACGCCTCGTAAGAAAGATATATTTATGAAATCTGGCTTTAAAAACAATTTGCAACGTCTCGCGTTTTGGTATTGCGCCTTGTGCCCTTCTTCCCTATTCAGATTTATTATTCATATAAATTGTTTTTTTCTGCAAGATGAAAACTTTTTTTGATTGGAAATGAAGGAAATGTATGTTGTGGGAAAAATGCAAAAAGAAAATAGTTAATTGGAAGTTGTGGGAATTTGTGACAAATTGTGAAAAGCTACTTCTTTTTTTATTTTGAAAATGGAAGAATTATTTTTTTTCAGTGCAGTATGTCTAGGCCTTTTTTCAGAAACTCATTTTCAGTTTCAAAATTTAATTTTAGAATAAATTTATAAACTTCTGTTGTTTCTTTTTGCTACAACTGTGCATGCATTTATGATTTTGAAAGCTTAAAAATTGCTCATTTCAAATTTCATGACTACTACAGAAATCGATTTAAACCTTCCGAGCAGTTTTCAAAAAAACAAAATATAGAAAGAAAACATGTTTACTAATCTGCTGTCAAGTCGGACGCTTTGGTTGGTGACACCGCTTGCATAGTATCTTACGCAAAAGCTCATACCAGTGACAGAGGCCACAGATTGGATGGACCTCGAAACAATCAGGATAGAGCGTAGAGAAACCAGAGTTGTCTTGCTTCTCGGTTCACTGCTTACGGAGCAGACCGTGCAGCTATTGTGCAAATGGAGAGAAGTTAGTTAAATGACCACTATTGGGGCAATTGTACAGAATTTCCATAGATATTTAGTATTTCCGCGACGTAACAAGCCAATCTGCCTCTGTCTTCGGCACTTGGCGTTTGCTTCTGATACGGTAGAGTCATAAACAGGTCAAAACAGGTGATCTACCACTCTGAAAAGGAAAAGAAAACATGGCCAACAACAAGAAGAATCGATTAAATCAAAAACGAGTAGCAGAAGAGCACACAATCCATCGAGGTGGGACCAGAGTTTTCTTAGAATCTCGCATCTCTGAAAAGCAATTCTGTGTCAGGAGGAATCGGCTTTATCGTTAAGATCGCCTTCCCTCCAAAAAATCATGTACTACAGAGCTTTTTTCAGTTGTACTCACCTGTCGTGTCCGATCAGATGAGCTACATAGATGATTTCTACTATAGCTGACCAGATACCTTCTTGTTTTTCCGCAACAGGTACAAACTCATTAGATAGACTAGATTGGATACAAGAAAAGACATGGAAAAATACATCAGCATGAGCGCAATGGAACAACAAACAGAAAGTGGCGAACTACTAGAAACCTTTTGTCAATCAAGTCGTCTATGGTATATGAACTGGCAATTCAAGAAGCCAATGTCAGTCTCCAGCAAACTGATAAAAAAAATTGAAAAGAAGATTCAGAACTTCTACTCGAAACTATTCAACAGTCACTTCTCTTCTCCAACATCATTCAATACCTCCATCAGCACCACTGTTTCTCCAAGAAGAAGTCCTTCCTGAATAGCTGCCACGAAAATGTCATCAACTTGATAGCACTAAGAATCTTAAAAGTATTTAGAAAGCGGCGGAAAAGTTCCATTTAGATGGAAAAACTCTAACACCACTCTGATATTCAAGAAAGGAGACAGAGAGAAAATTTGGAGAATTATAGGCCTATCTGTCTTCTATCAGTACTCTACAAGACATTCTCAAAATGTCTATTAAATAGAATGCGATAAACACTAGGAGAAGCCGAGCAAGTCGAGCAAGCAGGATTCCACGTACACTCACTATCAGTACAGCGCTTACTCGAAGTTGGCCGGGAGTACCAAATCCCGCTTTCACTTGTCTTCATTGTCTTCCACAAGGCATGTGACAGTGTGGAACCGAGCGCCATATAGGAGAGCTTTCGAGCATAAGGAGTAGAAACAGTCTATATAAACATGCTCAAAGAGTGCTACACAAATTGCACAAGCACCTTCAGACCATTCCACAGAAAAGTGAGGTACCCATCACAATAGGTGTACGCCAGAGAAGGGCGGAATTCCGGATTCCGCCGTTTTTTCAATCCGTTTTCCGGATTCCAGATTCCTTGAAAGATTTTTTTCCGTTTTCCGTTTTCCGGATTCCGAGTTCCCAAAACCCAATTCCACCCAACTATGAGTTTTAATACTTTATTCTCAATTGTTGTGAAAAGTATACTTTTCTGAACTCCCGCAAAAGATTTTGCGAACAGAGCGCATTTACATCATTTGATTCCCTCATTAATGGTTAAAATTCCGTGTTCCGCATTCCGCATTCAGGATTCTGCCGTTTTTTACATTCCGTATTCCGGATTCCAGATTCCGTGAAAAACATTTTTTTCCGGATTCCAGATTCCGTGAAAAACATTTTTTTCCGGATTCCAGATTCCGTGAAAAAATTTTTTTTCGGTTTTCCGGATTCCAGATTCCGTGAAAAAAATTTTTTTCCGTTTTCCGTTTTCCGGATTCCGTGTTCCCAAAATCCAATTCCACCCAACTATGAGTTTTAATACTTTATTCTCAATTGTTGTGAAAAGTATACTTTTTTGAACTCCCGCAAAAGATTTTGCGAACAGAGCGCATTTACATCATTTGATTCCCTCATTAATGGTTAAAATTCCGTTTTCCGCATTCCGCATTCCGGATTCTGCCGTTTTTTACATTCCGTATTCCGGATTCCGCATTCCGGATTCTGCCGTTTTTTACATTCCGTTTTCCGGATTCCAGATTCCGTGAAAAACATTTTTTTCCGTTTTCCGGATTCCAGTTTTTGTGAAAAATGTTTTTTTTTCCGTTTTCCGGATTCCAGATTCCGTGAAAAATTTTTCCGTTTTCCGGATTCCAGTTTTTGTGAAAAAATTTTTTGTCTTGGAACCATCTGAAAGAAAAAAATTTGTCTTGGAACCATCTGAAAGAACTTAAAGGACACGGTGACGATTACGCTCTTACACTAGGAATACGGATCAATGGCAGAAATCTCACGCATTTGAGATTCGTAGTTGACATCATACTGGTCGCAAACGACTCACAAACTGCAATCCAAATGATCCAGGAACTCACGTAAAGGTGTAAAAATGTAGGCTTTCATATAAATTCTAAAGAAAACCAAAGTGTTAGGAATCACGCACGTCACCATACATCGTGATTGAGTTGTAACCAGAAATGCACAGAAGAAGAAGGACAACCTGGAGAGATTTCAAGAATATCGAAAGAAAACAATCGCCGATTTCATCTGCCCCCCCCCCCCGAATTCGGACTTACTGTGAAAAGAAGTTTCAATATATCTAAGAAATCAGCTGATTACTTCCTGGATCATCATCGCCGAAGATCGCAAGGCATGGTTAGCTGTGATCCGCGCCCACACAAACAAATAACACATAGACTAAGTAACTAAATCAACAATTGGGTTAGTTGTCCCGCATTTATTTCGGAGACGCTGCCAGGACAGGTTTCATCTGCCCAAATGCGGGACATCTGGCCCATGATGTGGGCGATATTGAGACACGAGAGATACGGTAGCATTCACTGGTTGAATGAGTGCTTAAAACCCAAATAAGCTTTACTGTATCAATTTCAAAGATCTTTTACAACCGTTTGTATCAAAAATGGGAAAAGAGATTGGTTAACACACTACATTCGCGCTGAGCTACAATCGGCATTCGCGCGGAACAACTCCACATGATCATTGACGGCCCATGCGCGATGTGCTCTTGACATCGGCTTCTATGCCGATCTTAGTTACGAGAAAAGCCGTTGGGTGGACCTAGCGTGTTGGGTGCCGCCCCTGCCGTCCCGTAAAAGCGTCTCGTAAGCCGTTGGCGACTCCGAGTTCTATGTATTGTGAACAAATGAGACGCCGAGAAGTTGGAACATTTTATGCGACTGCGTATCTACCTTCTTCTGAATCTGAACAGAATCTTTATCAGAATCTGAGTTTTTTTATTTAATCAAATTTCTCGCTTCGTTTCGAGACCTAGAATCATTAAAAAACAGTGGCCCTTGAAACTCTTTTTTGAACTGCTCAACTGAAACAATGTATTTGATGTATGTGTCAGGCTTGAGAGAAAGAGAGAGAGAGAGAGAGAGAGAGAGAGAGAGAGAGAGAGAGAAAGAGAGAGATAGTACGTTCCACCATTATAACGAAAACAGAAAATAAACTTCTCGGTGACGTCATTGTCTGTTGAAAAAATAACTAGAGGACGAAGACACGAGTATCTTCTGAATGCAAAGAAGTGAAGTTGCAAAAGGTGAGACAACGAGGCGACCAGTAGACAGACAAATAAAAAGTCTTAGTTAGTACTAGAATATGTGAGGGCATTATCAAAAATGTGGAAATTTTAGTTACAATTTTCAAGAGTTCAAAAATCAAACATCAATTTTTAAAGACATTTTTTTAATGAACTAACACCACTTTATTGGAATTGAATTGAAGTGAGAATTGATGATGAATTCTTTAATTCATAGAGAGCTCTTTTGCCAGTGGCTTCACCTTCATTCGCATTTTAGTTCATTTTAGCAGTCTGCTGAGATTCGCTGTGCCTTTAAACCTTCATCATTTTTTAACGTGTAATCTCTCGTTTATTGTCATAGAATTCTTCAATTATTGCACAATTGTTGTAATATTAATATATTTTTAAACAAGTTAAATTGTGGTTTGCTTTCTGAAATTATCGCTTTTCAATTCCCATTTCGCTTCCTCGGAGCACCTCGATGGCGCCGAAGCCAGCTGATATATTAACGTCGTCGAGATCCGGGTAATTTTCCAGAATCGCACCCCACACCTCTATCGGCCCCCCATAACCGGCATCCCCCCCCCACAGTTATGTTTTCGATTACTTTTGGATGTGGGGGGTGATTGTGTGTGGGGGACTATTCTGTGAGGTATAAGACTCCGCAAAAAAGGTAATCTTTCATAATGATCCCTACATTATATCTTTGTTCTCCCCTACTGGAATGAACCGGAATCACCCTCCACCCACGATTCCAGAATCACCCCGATTCCAGAATCAAACCACACGATTCCAGAATAACCCCCCACGATTCCAGAATCAAACCACACGATTACAGAATCACCCCCCACGATTCCAGAATCAAACCACACGATTCCAGAATCACCCCCCACGATTCCAGAATAACCCCCCAGAGTCACAACGAAAAATGGCAACTGGAAAGGAAAACATTCAGGGAATCATCGGAAAAGCTTTCGGATTATTCATTTGGAAAGGAGCTTTTGATTTTTTGGAAAAAAAACGTGAATTTCTGCAATAGCATCATAGTTGTATGATAGCAAAGCATTTCTTATATACATATGAATGAGCGTCGAAAGCGCGCCAGAAGGTATGTAAAATCAGAAACAAATTTCAGCTACATTTCAACTTTTTTCTCTTTTTCTTGATCTTTCTCTTTTTCTCTGCCCCTCCTTATCTCTCTTTTTTTTTGAAATTATCTAGTTTTATATTTGAAACTTTGAAGAATCACTTTCAGAAAGAAACAATGTTGTCTCCCTCATAATTTCCCAATTTCAGCCGAATAATGTACATTAAATATTTCAATAAAACCTACTCAATTTCGGATGAATCATATTCCGTGTACCTTCCAGTTTTTTATATTCAAATAATTCTACTTTGTTTGGCGTAAGTTTTCTTTCTGTTGTTCTTTCTAAACAAAAATAGCGATTTTCGTGCAGAGTGCCAGTAAAGTTAAACCACCGAATCTTTTAAGAGACGTAGGCAGTTAGACTGCTCTCGCTTCTCTGCCTCTCTCATTTCTAACTTTGTGAACTGCTAAAGAAAATCTTCGTGTTCTTTTTGCAAACTTTTTATTTCAGAATTCTGTATTACTTTTTTAACGTCTACATTGACTTAAAAAATGGACAATATGCGACGAACATCCAAAAAATTCATCATGCAATTTACTTCCCCGTTGTAATTGCGCATATGTTGTGTCTGGTTCAGAAGATATTGCTTATTGTAGATTCACCAGCAGGTAAGATTCTTGACAAATTTAAGATTTCAGCACGACTACACTTACTAGGGAAGGTTGTAAACTCGCAGTGGAGTTTCCATACCAGACCTATGTGAATCGATAGATTAGAACACACTGAGTAAGAATCCGTTTTCCGAATTTGCTGAACGCTTCAGCGAACCGAGTTATTTCGATCTGAAATTCCAGCACTAAACTACTGTGGTTGACCATCTTTAGTTCCTCCGCGATATCATAACCAATTTTTAGCGAGTTGAACCGTGGCAAGTTGGCGAAGTGGGTAAGAGGGGGGGGGGGGAACAGTAGGAGGAAGGTTTGGGGTTCGATCTCTGCTGGGGTCAACTATTTTTTAATTTTATTTTTTTGAATTTTTTTTCCAATTTTTTTCAATATGGTGGCATTTCACACATAAATACACAAGTTCTGATAACTTTTAGAAGTTTGAAAAAATACAGATTTTCCAAAGTTTTCCATGTGCTACCCTCCATGAAATAAAATTTGACCACTGATATCACAAGAAATCATATGCTCTTGCTGTTCTTTTTGTAGGAAATCCATTTTTTCTATGCATTTTTATGCATTTCTATGCATTTTTGCATTTTTAATGCATTTTGGCATTTTTAGGCAAGAAGACTTTCGAAGAATTGTTCAGACGAAGTCTTCTTTGACCCATTCTTTCACTTTCTTGCCGATGCTCTTCATGGACGGTACTCTGGGACCGAACGCTTTCATGGTTCTTTCGGATTTCAAGTTTCTGCCAAGTTTCAAGGACCACAATAGTATTCACAATTGCGTTCCACCGGGATTCGATGTGACTGTAAGGAATATTCCACCACATACGACTTCCCTCATTCAACCTTTGGATGCCCATTGGAACGGCCCTTGGAAAGTATATAGGGCAAAAAAATTTGAAATAATTCAAATTTCAGAACTTCCTCATAAAGTTCACCTTTTATGTGCTCAACTTTCATCCAGACTTCTTAATAGCCCAAAGAAACAATGAAATCTGGATGATCTCCCTACTCTAGAGTCGAGAGTCTTCTCGCCTAAAAATGCCAGCGCTCTTGCTCCATATAGTTCCTTTTGTGCTCCGGTTTGATCAGCATTGAAAACTATTGATGGCGAAAATGCTCCAGATGTAAAGAATTCATTTGCTTTGACCATTTTATTGTTACCAACAAACATATGTGCCCTTATATCTACTTGAGTTTTTTGTGTGTCAAAGTTTAATAAATTCATTTATTATAGTAAAAATGGATTTCCTACAAAAAGAACAGTAAGAGCATATGATTTCTTGTGATATCAGTTGTCAAATTGTTTTTGATGGAGGGTAGCACATGGAAAACTTTGGAAAATCTGTAATTTTTCAAACTTCTAAAAGTTATCAGAACTTGTGTATTTATGTGTGAAATGCCACCATATTGAAAAAAATTGAAAAAAAAATTCAAAAAAACCTATAAAAAAGGAATTTTAAGATTTGAAAAAATCGAAAAAATAAAATTAAAAAATAGTTGACCCCAGCAGAGATCGAACCCCAGACCTTCCTCCTACTGTTCCCCCCTCTTACCACTCTGCCAACTTGCCACGGTTTATCTCACTAAAAATTGGTTGTGATATCGCGGAGGAACTAGAGATGGTTAACCACAGTAGTTTAGTGCTGGAATTTCAGATCAAAATAACTCGGTTCGCTGAAGCGTTCAGCAAAATCTGAAAACGGATTCTTTATCAGCGTGTTCTAATCTATCGATTCACATAGGTCTGGTATGGAAACTCCACTGCGAATTTACAACCTTCCCTAGTTAGATTTAAATTAAATTCGAAATAAAAAGTAAAAAATTGAGAGTCCTAACAAGCGGATTCTCGTATTGGCGGTGCTCTATTAATTTTTAATTTTTGAGTCACTTAACCTAGGTGAGGCCTGTAGGAATTACAGAACCCTTTGACTGACACCTGAAGCCGTCTGGGGTATACCTCGATTGAGAGGAAGCTCTTGGACCGCGGCATCTTCCTGAGCCCAGCGGGAGCTTCCGGTCCTCATATTATTCAGGATTCAATCTAAAGTTCGTCAAACTAAACGTTCGTCAAACTAAACGACAGACGTAGCGAGATCAATCTAGACCGAAATGACATGAGCACCGCCGATTCTGAAAAGTGACATGCGTGGATTATAACAGGGCGGTTGGCCAAGCAGCCGACACTCTGTGGGTTTCGCTGTATACCATTCATTGTGTTCGGGGGGCGGAGTTAGAAGGAGGAGAGTGAGGATCAGTCATAGGGCAGTTCGTTCTATTACTGATACTTATGTTAAAGTAAGACTCATATTTTTTTAAATGGGAGTTGAAGCTTCAATTAAAATAAACCGAAGTGCATTTTAATTGTATTTCAATGAAACGAATTAGCATCTTTTTCCAGGAGTAGTTTGGTAATGTTTCGTTTCGATTTCCATAACAGATTTTTAAAACAATCAACTTTTTTTTTCAGGAGATGACTTAAGTCACCCCGCCTTCTATATCATATCGGTATCGCGTGCGATGTTCTCATTTCCTAGCTTCTACTGTCTTTCAGCCTTCGTAGCCGAACGATGGTTTGCTACTTATTTTCTAAACGATTATGAGAGAAATCAGAGACCATGGCTTGTTTTAGCCATTCTATGGGCTTTATATTCGGTTTCAGGCTTTTCTGCATTCAGTTTTCATGCAGGTGAGTCAAGGGTAAATCTAGTCGCATGTGTATAAATGAACTCTTGCAACTGCCGAGTGTCGGAGAGATGGCCGAGCGGTCTAAGGCGCTGGTTTAAGGCACCAGTCCCTTCGGGGGCGTGGGTTCGAATCCCACTCTCTTCATTCTTTTTTTACTCAATTCGTTCGTTTTATAATTGGCAGGAGACATTTCGTTTTCTTCCTTCTTAATATTTTCTTAATCTATAGGCAAACATCGGCGGCAGTGAAAAGGTGATGCCGTAGTGGTGTTGGCCACAGGCTAAATAGAATGAAGCGTTCTAAAAATTATGAGTTAGAGAACAACCCATCTTGTAGAAGTTCAAAACCTTTCTGGAGATCCGATTTGCAGTGCAGCGCATATGATGAAATTGTTAACAGCCTAACATGCCTCACTTAATGCAGCTAAAACAGACGATCTTTATTTGAGCTATTTTCAATTGCTAAAATTGAAGTTTTCAAAGGATTTGTCTAAAAAGAATGTATTAACAGGGTCCGCCCACCTTAAGAGCATTTCTGGAATCTAATCAGACATAAACAGAAAGTTCCAGCTGAAAGCACTGCTCCTCACGCAATTGTATTCATTTCGCTGAGCTGTCTGTCGTATTTTGGAAATTATATGAATTTTGTCGTCAATAAGCATTACTACTACAAAAGTAAACGATCAGATGGAGGCGGATATTCATTGGCGGAGAGATATCAAATTTCCGAAAACATCCGCTTTTCATTTGTAAGTTTTCAGATATATTTTCAGTTGGAAAGCTTCAACTTCGAACGTTTGACGTGATGCACAAAATTGTTTGATTATTTCTAAAATTATGGAATAAAAAATAATTATATACCTTGTATACCTAGACGCTGTACTACACTCAAATGGGTATAATACAATAACTCCACCCCGTTTGATATAAGAGTGACCCCCCGGTGGAAGACTGTGGAATGACCCCCCACCCCTTCCCCTAACGTCAGTTTTTTCCACCAATTTTTACAATTTTCATAATTATTTTCGATTTTTACGTGGCATCATGAACTAGTTTCATTTTAATTTTTTCATTTCATTTCGTCTGAATCTCATGGAAATATTGGAAGGGGGAATCATTCCTGGATCTTCTGGTGGGGGGAAGGATTAGTACTGTTTGTTGGGGGTTGATTATTGTAGATTACCTAGGATCTAAATGTTCCCCCCCCCATTTTAACTGGCGGGGGATTAATATTGGATAACGACTTCGTATAGAAGCCCACCTACAGTAATTATCCCCCCATCAATTTTGATAATGAATAACACTGATTGGGGGGCTATTATCGATGGTGGGGGGCGGTTGTAGGGGGGGGGGCGACTCTTGGAAATTACCTTCAAATGCTCAATTTCTTAAAATTGTGCAAAATTATGTGAATTTACAGCGGTTTTCATGCTCTGTTAGACCCTCCCACACCCATATCAATTGAAAACTCAATATAAATCTCTACATTTGTCAGTACGATACTTCGATATCTCTCAAGCTTGAAATCATACAATATCGTAAAATAATTGTTTAGCAATGCCAGTTCGGACACTCGTTGTGGGGTACAGTAATACATCGTTCTAATTGTAAGCAAGTTCGGCACATTTTTACACCGGAATGTCGTAAAAACACAAATTTTAACGACGTTTTTTTCTTAAATTAGGAATAGGACACGCGTACAGTAACCAGATCACTGATCACTATACATTGCGATTTCAAGGTTTCGGGTATATTAGACCGTCGTCCTAACCAAACTTTTATGCATTGTCACTTTAGTTAGCAACATTTTCAGATATGAAACATTTGCCCTGGTGTTAACTCCCGCCTCGCTTTAGCTTAAGAGCGTGCGCGCAGTTCGGTGGAGTGTCGTTACGAAGTTATTGCAAGTCTTGTAAAAGTGGATAGGACGGTAGGGAGTCATGCCACTGACAAATGAACATTGGAGAGTTACACGAAAGCACTTCCTTATGAAATTTCGATATGCGAAATATCGGAGTGTCGTACCATAACTAGACTAGGCACCAGTAGGGCGGAATTGGATTTTGGGAACTCGGAATCCGGAAAACGGAAAACGGAAAAACATTTTTTTCACGGAATGTGGAATCCGGAAGACGGAATGAAAAAACGGCGGAATCCGGAATGCGGAATGCCGAATCCGGAATTCCTCCCTTCTCTGCTAGGCACCCAGCATCGCACTTTCGTATGCATTATTATTCATTGAAGAAGTTACAAAAAGAGCTATTAACTACAAAAACTATCTCCAATTTTTGAAAATTTCAGTCAAAAATTTCAGAATATTCACGCAATTTTTTGGGTTATTGCAAACATCGAATGTTGGTGATTTTTTAATGGAAAACCTGTCTCACTGAATGATCTAATTGAAAATTGCAGTTCTTCAACCGTCTGGCATTCAGTATTGCATTCTTCCAGATTATTGGACCAGTGTGTCTATTGATAGACAACTTACCCATATCTAGCTCATGGAAAAATCTGAATACAGTGGTTTTTGATACTTCTTGTATATTGTAAGTATAATGGACATCTGGAAATACAGGAATTATTGATATTTCGCAAATTGCGGATATCCTTTTACCAGAAACCAAAATATTCTCCCTAAAAAGCGCGAGCAGCCGACATCTCACAAGTGCGGAAAAAAGTCTCGCCAACTCCTGTGAAACGTCGGCTGCACTAAAGCATACGATAGAGATACAGAGGTAACATAACACGCATATTCAGGTACGCCTTTGTGACTCCATACGTTATCTATCATTCCGATCCGAAATATAATGCGGAGATTGAGAGAATAATACGAAGTTTTCGGAACTTTAAAGTGAGAAAAAGCAAAAATCGAGTTCACCCTACGGACAACCCGACAAAGCATTACAATAGCTCGTTTAAGATTGAGGATACATTTGGAAAAAAAATAATATTCAATGCCAAGGAACAAATGGAAGCTTATTTTGTGGAGCTAGACAGATCATGGAGGTGAACCACAGTGTATCCGTCCATTTTTAAGATGCTGCTGAAATACGCTGTGCGTTTAAACCTTCATCCTTTTTAACGTGTATTCTCTCGTTTATTGTCATAGAATTCTTCAATTATTGCACAATTGTTGTAATATTCACAGATTTTTGAATAAATTAAAATCTTTTTTTTTGTTTTCTGAAACTATCGCTTTCCAATTCCCATTCCACTTCCTTTGAGTATCTCGATGGCGCCGAAGCCAGCTGGGAGATTAACGTCGTCGAGATCCGTCTGAAAATTTGAAAACTACGTCTGTCTATATGACCGTTTGTCCAGAGTCACAGCGAAAAATGGCAACTGGAACGGAAAATATTCTGGGAATCATCAGGAAAGTTTTCGGATTATTCATTTGGAAAGGAACTCTTGATTTTTTGGAAAAAAAAACGTGAATAGCTGTAATAGCATCATAGTTGTATGATAACAAAGCATTTCTTATATATGAATGAGCGTCGAAAGCGCGCCAGAAGGTATGTAAAATCAGAAACAAATTTTAGCCGCATTTCAACTTTTTCTCTTTTTCTAGATCTTTCTCTTTTTCTCTGCCTCTCCTCCTCTCTCTCTCTATCTCTCTCTCTCTTTCTTTTTCCTTCTTTCTCACCTTTCCAATAGCGAAGGGACCATGTGGATCAACAGCTCCATATCCCGGCTCGTACCCGTTGATTCTTTTATTTTTGGAGTTCTTCGCCAACTTGTTAAACACATTATTCAGAGAGGGCACTCCCAGGGCCTTCGCAACTGAATCCCCGAATTGGGAATCGGCTCTGGTTGGCGGGCCGCCAAGTCCAAAAGTAGGGTATCCACGCGCCAATGCATTCATTGAACGGGCTGGTCCTTTTCCAGTACGATGTCCGAGTACACCGACTTCACCTCCGTGGTTTATCATCATTCCACCGATCTGTAAACGTAAAAGTATTTTATAGACATATTTGTGAGTTACTCATGTTTGCGTACTATTGAAGGTACCGTACCCTAAATTCTAGGACATGCTTAATAGTTGTACGCAGTGTGTCGTTTCGAAAAAATTTCGAGAAATTTTTCCGAAAAATTGTCGAGAAGTGTTTCCCGTTGATTTCTCGAGAATTTTTCGAAAAATTTCTTGAAAAATTTCCGAAAAATCAACGAGAAAAATTCTCGAAAAGAAATTCTCGAAAAAAATCGAACAACACTCCGAAATAACGCAAAGCGCATTGTTTATCGTATTTCCATTCAAATCATTTTTTGCGATTTCTCGAGAAATTTCCGAAAGATTTTTCGAGAAATTCTCGAAAATTTTCGAAAATTCTCGAAAAATTCTCGAGAAATCAACGAGAAAAATTCCTCCAGAATTTTTCGGAAATTTTTCGAAAAACGCATTTTTCGAGAAATCATTTTTCGAAACGACACACTGGTTGTACGAAACAATTTTTACTGCTTTGTCTATTATAAAAATTCAGTATTGTAAACATTTGCTTCTTTTAAGAAAGAGACTAATTTTTTTTCAGATATCAGTTTCTCAAATACTCACCTGATTAAAGAACGGCAATTTCTCATTACCGATGTCCGCACCTTGGCTAGTGCGCACTTCCAATCCGGGAATGGCGCCAAGCCCGAACGCCCAACTCCTTCCTATTCCAAAGTTTCCATTTTTCTGTTTCTGTCCATAACCAGCTGGTCTGCCTTCGTCCTCAGCCGTCTGGTACCTACTCGGGTACAAATTGATGTTAGGTACTCCGCACATATCCGAAAACTGTTGGCAGAATAGTTGCAAGTCATATCTCAACTTTTTGCCCGGCCGGCACGTCAATTGAAAATTATATTGATTTGCCGGACAGTATTTTCTCCAGTCTTTTTCCTTTTGTAGAGTCGGAAATATTGAGTAAAGAAGATTCTGATGCGTTGGGGCGTAAAAAAGACGCGGCGCCTGTGTAGTGGTGATTCTGACGATTTCTGATGATTCTTCAAGGGAGATGTCATCTTCTCGATCCACGTATTCTTCGCTTTCACTTGCAGAGTACTTTTTTTTGAACGGATCTTCCGGACGATTCGAGTTTAACGGTTTTTCCAAACATAAGACTGATAGAAATATGGAGTGGAATATAAGAATATTGTAGAAAGACATGATAATTAAATGATAAGGACGATGAAGCAACGGCGTGTTGAGTGTTGAGGAGGCAAAAAGCCAGGATGACTAGCCGAGACCGGTTCTTGATCATCACTATCCTGTGATTGAAACTAACAAAAAAAATACGTTGCAATTCCAAAGATATAATATAAAGAAGATACGGTTACGGCATTATAAGAAAGGGGAAGTCGTTGAAAGCATAAGAGGATTGGCAAAAATGCTTTGTAAAACGGCAATTTGATTGCCCATGGTTAGCTTCTGAGCAGAAAATGTTCTGAACAGGATCGGCGTTGTAGAGACACTGATCGTCTGGTCCATTAAGTGTGCTAATTTGCAGGCAGAGGGGGGAGCGACAAGTGAGCAGATCATTTGCAGATGGCTAGAAGGTTAGCTAGAAGTCAGCAAGTGAACAGCTATTGGTAATTTTACAGAATCGCCCCCCACACCTCTATCGCCCCCCCCATAACCGGAATCGCCCCCCCCCAACAGTTATGTTTTCGATTAATTTTGGATGTGGGGGGTGATTGTGTGTGGGGGACTATTCTGTGATGTATAAATATCCGAATCGCCCCCCCCACCTCTTATTGTGGGGGGCGATTCCGGAAAAGAGGTAATCTTTCACAATCACCCCCCCCCATTATATCTTTGTTCTCCCCCACTGGAATGAACCAGAATCGCCCCCCACCATTCCAGAATCGCCCCCCCACCATTCCAGAATCGCCCCCCACCATTCCAGAATCGCCCTTCACCATTCCAGAATCGCCCCCCCACCATTCCAGAATCGCCCCCCCCCCACCATTCCAGAATCGCCCCCCCCCCACCATTCCAGAATCGCCCCCCCCCACCATTCCAGAATCGCCCCCCACCATTCCAGAATCGCCCCCCCCACCATTCCAGAATCGCCCCCCACCATTCCAGAATCACCCCCCACGATTCCAGAATCACCCCCCCCCGTCCTATCCTTTTAGGACCCCTCGTGATCTCACCTAAACAACAGTGTCTTTCATCCTTTATTCAAAATCTCTTTCTCTTGGACTTAAGTTCTTCAAGAATTCTGTTGAACGATTGAAAAGTTGAATGTTGAATGTTGAAATGTTGAAATGAAATGAATTAAAAATGAATTGAAAATGTTGAAAAGAAGATTGATTACACGTGATTTTTGGATGAATAAAATAAAAAAAGGGGGGGGGGGCGATTCCGGTTCATTCCAGTGGGGGGTACTATCGAGGTTTGTGGGGGGAAATACAGTTATTATACCCAGCTATTGATTGAGTTAGCACGCGTGAGTGTGGTTTAGATGGTAGGGCAGAAAGCGAATGCTCTGCGAAGATCATGCTCGGTTTTTTTTTTTAATTTTCTATCTAAGGTCGCGAAGTTTAGAGATCAAAACCTTCATTTTTAATTATATACAAACAGAAAAAGTGAGAAAAAAAGACTATCAACATGGAAAGTAGAATATCAATAAAATAAATATGTGCTGAATAAATAAGCCACTGTTTCAATTTGATCACTTCATCCTCTAACAGTGTTCAAGAATCCTCCAAGACCTGACAAGAAATTGCCTCCTCCAGAAGTTCTTTTGTAATCTGCCGCTTCGGTTTGGAAACGGTCCTCTTGGAGTTTCTCGAAGGCTCCACACTTCTTATCTTTTAGAATATTCGGAATAGAATTGGCAGTGGTGGCGGCTTCAAAAAGCAAGTTTGTCTTCACCTTGGCACCCTCGATGTCATAATCGACAACAGCGTGCTGACAAGCGAGCAAACGATCTGGGTCGCGCTTCGAGACCCAGTATTCAAGAAGCTCAGAGTTGGTGGGTGTGTATGAGCCCTGGTCGAGCGAGTTAGCAGCGAGCCATTCCCCGATTATCGCGAACTTAAAGGCCTTGCCAAGAAGTGGGTTGTCAATCTGAGCGAAAAACTCCTTTTCGAGCTCTGGACGAGTCTGTCCGCGCTCGTAGAACTTCATCCACACATCTACGGCTCCTTGCTTCTGCCAGTAATCCTTTTGCCAGACAGATTTAGAGAAAGCGGTGCACATGGTGAAGTTAGGATCCTCAGGTGGTGGGCAGAGCTTTGTGGTCAGACGGTAGGTACGCTCTCCAGTGGCTCTGCACAGATTTCCTTCGGTGTTCTCCAGCAATTTGAGCTTTCTCGATTGTTTACACCAGTCACAATAGAAGCACTCACGCCCACAAGTGGCGACGTCCATGCAACGAAGTTTTCCAATCGGCTGAATGGAAACATCCAACTTCATAGCGAGCTTGTTAATGTGCACTCCCGGTGGCAAAGTGACATCTATACCCATATCAAAGCAATCTGGCCATGTCAGATGTAATGTGCCATCCCCTTCTCGTTGGGATGGATGATTAAACGTCGGGTTCGCCAGCTTGATTGGTTGAGTGCACTCCTGTCCGGTCAATTCCTTGCAACAAGGCGCTGATCTCACATCTTTTAACTTTGCGATAAAGAGATTCTTCGAGATCACAGCTTCATAGGATTTCGGGCCGGTTTGCCTCACTGATCCAGTTCCGATTGGCACATCCTTATCATTATAGACCACAGTGTTTCCGTTCTTGTCGGCCACCACTTTTCCAACAGATTTACCCTTGGCGTCATAGCACTGGGAGACTCCGGGAGTCTCTGCGGTGCAGTGATACTTGTTGTTACGACGCCCGAATAGTGATTGCTCTAGTTCTGAGCCAATGAGGTTGTCTGCCGACAGGGTTGCGTCGGTTTTCTTGCCGTTCTGTGAGATTGTGTAGGCGTATTTGCCATTCTTGTCTTTTTCCTGAAATCAAGCTATGTACATAAAGGCGGTGTGAGGCGGCTTAAAGTTTTTTCGTAAGATATTGAGCATCGGGTGTTTGCATACAAAGCGCCAGACATGGTGACGGTTTAGCGGATTTGTTTCCTCTCTCTCTCTCTCTGTCTCTCTTTCTCTATTTTGCTTTCCCATAATTCACAAAAACAGATGGAAAGCAGAGAACGGCGGATTTCCGGATTCCGGATTCCGCATTCCGAATTCCCCTTTTTTTTTCATTCCGTCTTCCGGATTCCAGATTCCGTGAAAAAAATGTTTTTTTTTCCGTTTTCCGTTTTCCGTTTTCCGGATTCCGAGTTCCCAAAATCCAATTCCGCCCTAGTCTGATGCAAAGAGATAGTTTAAAAATAACAGTAATCTTGCTCTTTCTGTCTCTGGTTTTCAGATTTTTTCGATAAAAATCTTTACACCACTGACCTTATCATAAAAAGACAACGTTCCATCTCCACTGTTATTGCTATGAGAATTCGGATTCAGCTTGAAGTCCAATCTCTCGTTTTTGGCCTCAAATTCGGTTTTCTGAAAGATTAATTAGATGTTAGTTTTTCAGTTTATACACTATGTTGACATACTGATGGATCTCCTTTAAGATCTCCTTTTGCGATGGTGTCTAGCTCGTACTTTCCATCGGCTTTCAGAAGGGCGTGCTCTCCTTCCTCGTCGGTTTTTGTGCGGAGTTGAGCTCTGTAATAAATTCATTACTGAACTTGACTGCTCAGAATGAAAAATGATTAGGCTTCTCATCTGGCCGGGACAGGTATGTGCTTTTGCGTATGATTCTGTGCAACCGGTGAATGCAGACAAAATGCAAGCTATGCCAACAATTCAATGGAACCTGCATTTTTGCTCTTGTATGTTTTAAAGCTCGCAAGTCAGAGAGGGCGGGGAAAATTAAAGTATTTGGTATCAAATATCACAAAAAAGCAGAAGATTCATAAAATTTCTGAAAACTTCATATTCAGTCTCAGAAATGCCAAGCAAAACACGAATTTCTCGGCGTCTGTATGGTTATTTCACTATTCTAGGTAGTTTACTGTATCCCGAAAGTGCGCAAACACAAGGAGTTTCGTATTTTTCAATACCGACAAGCTGATTCGGCGTTGAGAAATCCATTTAATGTAAGGCTTCCACGAAAGACGAACCAAAAAGTCGTATTTCGTCTTACGCAATAAAAACGTTGTGTACTGTTTACCAACACAATGTCTATTTCTGTGTCAGACGAATTCAAGACGAAGACAAAGACGAGACGAGACAGTCTTATTTAGTTTCTCGTGGAAGCCTTTATTTAATGAACAGCACATTTTCTTTCAGAAAAATGAATAGTGAAAGATGTGGAAATGTCAACTCACTTATGCCCATCCACAGTCGCAATGCCTCCCTTGTCGCCGATTTTCTGAACTTGTGCTCGTTTTCCATCGAACGTCTCAGCGGCCGCAATATTTCCAGACGAAGAGGCACTGAATTTCTGTTGGCTGTTCAGAAGATCCAGTACAACTTTCTCCTTGTTCGAAGCGTCTAGTGATACCTTAAAGAAACCCGTTCTTTCTTTTTCGTTTTTAGGTTATAAAGTGAAAGGAAGATTTTATGTGTAAGAAAGAAAGGAGAAAAAGTTTATTTGATTGAATCTGATCGCTACTATATAATTTCTGGCGGTGATCATAGAACTTTGAACTTTCTGAGCAATTGTTTGGCAAGCATGCGGCAAATTGCAGTTAGAAACAATGGATAGCTGTGTACAACGACACATTACTGTGATTCCATGGGTCCCACAACGAAAGGTGTCGTAACTAGTCTTCTCGTGGAGAAACCCTGTTTCTATTTGAATTGAATAACATGTTAAGTGGAAATGGACTTTCAGAAAAGTTTCAGCAATACATGAAGGCTGTAATCGCAATACAGTATAATTGAGTGATAATTTCCAGCGATTTTGAATTTTCCATATTTGCAAAGTTTCCTTAAACAGAAACCAAATATGTCGACTATACATACCTTAAAGAATGTTTCAATAAATAAGAATAACTAACCCTCTGAACCTCCTTTTGCCTCTTATCCAACCATGCTGAATCGACTTCAATGTGCTTCCTTTTTTCATTCAAACTGACATGATTAGGTACAAGACTTTGTGCGCTTATTGCGACAATAAGCGTGGACAAGCATAGGAGAAGCTTTCTCCGCATCTGAAATTTAAAAAAAAATGCAGGAAAATTGAGAGAATCTGTTTAAAATGATCGATGGAAGCGAGATATATGAGTATGCAGCAGAGTAGGGCGGAATCGGATTTTGGGAACTCGGTATCCGGAAAACGGAAAACGGAAAACAAATTTTTTCACGGAATCTGGAATCCGGAAGACGGAATGAAAAAAACGGCGTAATTCGGAATGCGGAATGCGGAATCCGGAATTCCGCCCTTCTCTGATATGCAGCCTTGGCTGATCGCACAAGTGCGGGGAAATGGCCTGGCGGTCCACGTCAACTTCACTTCTTTAAAAAACACTTTTTGCTTAAATAATATTAATCGATAGTGATTTTTTAGTATTTTAAAAGCGACGGGCCATGTTGTTCGTAGATTGGAAAGCACAATTTCACTTTTCTTAATTCTGGGAGTTATTCTGGTATTTTCGGACTACATACTGTGAATAACTGAAAACAGTATTGAACAGTTATTTTCCGCAAAACCAAGTACTTTTAAAAGTGTTAATTGTATTTTGATTTTTCATAATTTTATAACTCCGCTACGTAAAATACGAGAGAGATAAGAAGGAATCGAGTTGCATGTGTACACCCTCTTGGACTCTTGTTTCTCGTGGAGAGATGGCCGAGCGGTCCAAGGCGCTGGTTTAAGGCACCAGTCCCTTCGGGGGCGTGGGTTCGAATCCCACTCTCTTCAGTTCTTTTTTGCTTTATTAACTCTAAATGGTATTTTGCGTTATATTTATTTTGCTCTAATTTGTAATAGTCTAGTAACTATTGCAATGATTTATTATGAGTCATAACTACGTTGCGAATCGATTGCGCATTGGAAGATCAAATTTCATCTTACTCTCTACTCAATTGTCTGATTTAAATTTTAATACTCCACACCGGAGAAGGACAATGAAAATGATTTCCCTCGCGCGTGCTTCTATTAAGTGTCACAAGGGAACATTAGGGGTTTATGGGAAAATTCGAGTAATTTCTTGAATATTTCAAAATAAAAAAGTGTTTAATTTGGAATCACATCGTTGATTTGAAAATTTTAAGAGAAAAATTCCCAAAAAATGCAAAATTTCTATTAAATCCATTGATTCTGGATCGATTGAAACGTGTTGGAACAAAAAGAGAACACTGAAGATAAGAAGAGGTGATGGAAATCAGTCAATGGGCGAGGGACGGGGGGGGGGGACAGGATGTAGGGCAACTGCATCATCATCACCGGCTTCCAAAGATATATCTCAACGTCTTCGGATGAGAAAATGGGCATGACGATAATCGGAACGATAGAAAAGTGGAGAGAGTGCGAGAGGAAAGTCGCAAAGAAGGAGGAGAGAAGTAACAAAAGTGAAGGGAAACACAATTTTAAGATTGGCGTCATCGATAATTTTATAGTTAAAAACATGATCCAGTTTGGAGGACCGTTTCAGCTTCTCCTTCAAGCCAACCCGCCCTTTTATTTCCCTTTTAAGCTCTCTCTGTCTGTCTCAGTCTCTATCTGTCTCTCTCTCTCTATTCGTGTTTGACGATTTCTTGTAGTTTAAAGTGATTCGGTGGCTTTTTCTATGAGTCAGTTAGGTTCTTCAAATGAAGATACATTACAATTTCAGATGAGAAAAAAGCGGCCATCGGGATATGCCGGCAGAAAGAATGACATTGGTGAATAATTTAAAGAACAATTTTGAAATGAATGATTCCAGACTGACGAGAAGGCGTGAAAGACAAAAATCATTGTAAAACCATTTTTTTTCAATGGAAATTGGAAAATGAAACCTTTTTTTCTGAGAATTTTTATTTATAAATCATCAAACATTGAGTATATAAAAGGTTTATTGTTTTTTTTTGAAAATTAGAAAAATTCATCAGAAAAAGCTACCATCAAAAAAGTTAAAATTTTGCGGTTTTCAGAGACTTTTGCTTTTGAGAAATCATTTGAAAACTCAAAAAATTCAGATATTAACCTTTTTCAAGTTGATGAATTGCTGTAAAAGGCAGTCTGAAAGTATACTTCTGAAAATTTCAGATTATTTTATTATAGTAGAGATTGTGAAACAAGGTGACTTGCTTAGATGTTTTTTTCACAGAAATAATGCTTCAAAAAATTGGAATAACAATGTATAAAATGAAATTTTTATATCAAGTCAAAGATAGACAAAAACTACATTTGAAAGATTGAAATAAATTATCACAGACTTCACAAAACTGTTATTTTTTTTCGAAAAATTAATCAATATTTAAAATATTTAATAATATTGGCATAAAATTTATTCTATTTCTGGAGTTCAGGGACAATGCAAATGCGCTCTGATCTTCAATTACATTCTCTGAAATACTAGGTTGTTCTCGTGGCAACCGATGCACTTAAACCGTTATTCTGAAACTTTCCGTTTATAATTAATGCGTTTCAACTAAAGTCGTCCTTAAATTCTATTGAACGTGCTGAAAGGTCAGCGAATTTTTTGATTCAACAGGGCACATTTGCATTGTATGGCGGTATGGCCGAACATTGAAAATGTGCTCTGTTTAATAACTGAAAAATTCGCTTTCAAAATCTTCAGTTAATATTTCACGTTTTTCACTCCCAAATACGAGAACAAGTTAACATTTCTAAGAATTATTCACTATATCTGCTATTCAATAGAGCTCATTTGCATTTCAACTGAACCACGGCGTGTTCTCCTCCGAGAATCAGTCTCTCATAGTCTGAATTTT
The DNA here is from genome assembly GCA_003052745.1 of Caenorhabditis inopinata. Lineage (NCBI taxonomy): Eukaryota > Metazoa > Nematoda > Chromadorea > Rhabditida > Rhabditidae > Caenorhabditis > Caenorhabditis inopinata. Next base: position 9,139,935 of record AP018152.1, on the reverse strand, counting down.
CTTCTATAGAGCCAACGCTTTCGGTGCATCCATTCATCACACGGCTTCACATTTTTGCCGTCGATCGCTGTAGCCATCAGATCCAATTTGACTCCATTCAATTCTACGTCAGCGATGCAGCCGATGAAATTATTCGAGAACAAGCCTCCAGTGGCCCTGCGGAGATCGGGGACTCCGCCCACAAAAATGTTTCCGTCCACGTTGAGCATCGCTAGGATTCCAGTGCTGCGACCACTGATTTCGCGTTGATTGTCGATTTTCATCAGACCATCTCTTCCTTTTCGCTCAAATCTCACATTGTGCTGCTTTCCATCGTCTATACGCTCTTCTGATACCAAGTGGGCGGCGCCTCCGCCGAGCTCATACCTGGAAGAATATCAGATGACGTATTTTTCAGCAAAAAAAAAAAACAGGAAAAACCAAGAAATCTGGAAATTTCCTATTTCTCGAGCATATTCTGTTGTTCCACAGAAAACGTCGAGAGCACATTGAGGTTTAAGGACTGCCAATGCAAATACGCTTTTTTTCAGCATGTTTGGGTTGAACCGCATGTAATATTAATTACAAAACAATTAAAAACCAATTTATTTTTTGAACAGAGCGCATTTGCATTTAGAGCTTTTGAATTGTGGACATTAGAGGCATACGGAACGGAAATCGGAATTCCGAAAATAAAAATTCGAAACAGCGAGGACTACGGTATTTATTAAAGGCGAATAACACAATTTTGGATTGCTTTTCGAGAAAATTTAATTTTTATTTTTCTATTTCAAACCAGAGTAGGGCGGAATTGGATTTCGGGAACTCGGAACCCGGAATGCGGAAAACGGAAAAAAACATTTTTTTTCATAGAATTTAGAATTCGGAAAACGGGAAAAAAATTTTTCACGGAATCTGGAATCCGGAAGACGGAATGAAAAAAACGGCGGAATCCGGAATGCGGAATCCGGAATTCCGCCCTTCTCTGTTTCAAACTGATTTACTTGAAATTTTTTGCAAAGAATTAATCGTTTTTGAATAAAAAACAGTTTCAAGATTTATCTTCAGTAATTTTGAGTTTACCTTTTGATTTTTGACTTTTGACAGTCAATTTTTTTCAGCCAACAAACAAACCAGAAGTTCACCAGAAAATTACTAAAATCAATTCTAAAATTGTCGACTTAATATTACATTGGCTCATTATAAGAACAAAAAAGGAACTAACGAAAAGTGCAAATGTCCATTCACAATTCCAACTGAAATGTAGTCCTCCATTTGCTGGACAGTTGGCCTTTGTCCTTGCCACAGTAGCAATCCATTCGATTGCTCACTCTTAAACTTGAATGCTACAATTTCCTCTCTTTCGGACGTCAGGTGAGGGAATTCGTCAGTCGACAGTTCGATGAAGGCGTTACCATCGAAGCGGGCAGCGTGCTCAATTGGTTTGACTGAAAAGAATAAAGAATCAAGAACGTCGTGTGCTGTACATCTGTATTGAAAGAGTCGTTACTCGGGTTGTGGTGCACACGGTTGAAACCCGCAAAGTGCCGGTTGTATAGGATTTTGAGTTTAAAAAAAGTATTCTGTCTTCTACCACACTGTTTGTAAATATTGGGTTGAGGAATAAGTTCGTAGAGTTTTAAATTTTTTCTTTTGTTTCACAACAATTTTCTTGTTGTTTGGAAAAGTGTATATATTTATCTGATTGCGCTTTTTCTGCTCTACAAAACAGTGTTTTTAGTTTGTTCTGAAATTTTGATTTTTTATCATTTTTCAGGCTCAGAAATGAACTATCCAAGAGGCAAAAATCAGCATTTTCGACATCTGCTCTTCTTCGCTTTTCATCGAAAGTAAAAAGCAGCCGAAGCCGCTCGGGAAATATGCAGCGTGTATGGAGGTGTCTTAGGCGTGTCTACTGCACAAAAATGGTTCGCAAAGTTCAAAAATGGCGACTTTAATCTTGAAGACACGCCTCGAAGCGGACGACCTGCAGAATTAGACGAAGAGCATCTGAAGGCACTATTGAAGGAAGATGGTCGCCAAACAAGTCGTGAATTGGCCGAAAAAATGAACTTTGATCAAAAGACAATCCTTAATTATCTTCATTGTGAAAAAACTCTACGAACTTATTCCTCAACTCAATATATCTGATTCTCTGCAACCCTACTTACATATTTGTACCTCTTTTCATTTGCATTTCGCGAGATTTTCAGTTTTGCTACAATGCAAGATGTCAGGTATGTTCTGTCTTTGTTCACCCGAAAGTGCATAACTTACACAAACTACAAGTGGGACCATCGTAGTACAAATTGCATTCGCATGAATAATGCGTTTCGTTACGCGGCACACATTGACCATTCATTCCACAAGTTGCATTGACGCAAATGTTGTTGGCTTCAACGATTGGTACGTCTTCTTTTTCGTACGGAGATAGAGTGCCCTCACTGTAATCGTCTAAATCAGTTTCCGGGTATACTGTGTTGACATCATCGATATCCCTCTCTTCGTCGGAGACGTCTTCTAGAAAATTAAATATTTTTATGGTATCTCGCGTTTATCATGTTAAAGCTGTCGACGTTCCCCTGGTTACGCCAAGAGTGTTATAACACATAAGATGTTAAAGAGATACTGCCCACCACCCTGCCCCTCAAGTTGACTACCAATGTACCTTTAACTGTATCTGTAGGCAACATTGATGTTGCTTCTGTCACCGACTCTTCTTCAGTCATTGGTGACTCTGTTGTCGTTGTTGTCGTCGTCGTCGTTTCAATGGGGAAAATAATTTCTGGATCGTCATCTTTCAGAATCTCATACATGTTGTACGGCTCCTCTGTTGTCGTGGTTGGCTCTTCTGTAGTTGTAGTAGTCGCGGGCTCTTCGGTTGTCGTTGTGGTGTGCTCTTCTGTAATCGGCTCCTCGATGACTACTTCTGGTTTCTCTGTAGTCGTCGTTGTCGTCGTTGTTTCCTCTTCCACGTCTTCTACCGGGAATTCAGATTCTTCACACGATGAGATATCACCGGAAGATGAGAGATTCCGAAGATCCACATTTTCCGAATTGATAAAAACTTCGTAGACGCATCCGTGGAAGGACTTTTCCACGACATGATCTGGAGAGTTAAGACCTGGCGAAAGGCCTCCGATGAAAATTTCGGTTCCCGGCTTCAGAGGGTCCGTTGCGATCTGAGAAAATATTGAAATGAATACAAAGAAACGAAAATGCTCTGACTCTCTGCGCTCTGGCTCTCTCTCTCTCAGAAAAGATCAGAGAAGTCCACGGCTCACTGCGTTTCTAAACATGTAATGTTCCCTAATAACCTGGGATATTTTTTAATAATTTTTCCTGTTTAGTTGTCTATTAGTCTATATTCTCCGATCCCTTCCGCTCGCCAAAACCGCCGTCGAAAAAAGTTTTCCGTCACTTTATAGTGGAACCATTTTAAAGTGAAGACGGGATGCCATTTCTTATGCATATTCTATTCCCTTTTGACTCACCGATGAAACAAGATTGCCATTTACAGTCATCACAAGTTCATTGTCATCCTGTTTGACGGTTACATCAATTAGTTCACCGGCCTCCAAAGGTTCACTTTTGATTCTTTGGATTTCTATAATCAATATTAAGCAATTGTATGGAATTTCACAAAGTAGCGACTCCTTTACCTTCATTTGGCTTGTTTGTAGTCAGTACGACTTGATTCGAAATCAGTGAAAGTGATGTGAACTGTTTTGTGGATGCACCATATTCCGATGCGAAATACATCAGAATGTGCTCGTCGCTGTCAGGTTTTGGGCGAAGCTTCATTTTTAGCGACTCGAATTTTATGGGCTTTCTGACAGCGATGAACGAGGTGTCTGATGCGAATCCGAGGGGTTGCGGTATGTCCACTTGTTCTTCACATCTCAAACCACTGGTGCCCAGTGGGCAGACACATTGCCAACTCTCTGCGTTATCGAGACAGATTCCCGTGTTGCAGGATTCTGTGTTTAGAACATGGTTAAAAATTTTGAGTTCATCCAAATTATTATTTCGTCTGGAAAGACCCCATTCTTAATGGTTTTCTACATGTTGTTAATTCGTATTTTAAGTTAAGCTACGTTAACGCCAATGATGAAGCTCACTCTGGCGCTTACGTTAATGCTAACGGAAACATTAACGATCACACTGATGTTATGTCTACATTAGATAATGCTATGTTGGTATGGACGTTGTCGTTGTGATGACTAACGCCACGCTAACGTTTAAGCTGATTTATGTTTCAAAAAACAAAGCCTAATGGATACTTAATGTGTATTTATTTGCAATCATGAGAACTATTCGATCTCCACTGGCAATACTCTACAGGGTTTCGCGCAATTACCCGGGATGACTTGACGTCATCTATTTCAAAAACCAGATTTCAGAATACAACGAGATTTAATGAAATGTTTATCAGATATATAAGCAACAAATATCAACTACTGTTGTTCCACTCGACCTCCATTTGCGTCGATGACAGCCCGAAGACGTCGTGGATAGGTCATGATGGTGGCACGCAGGTAGTCATCGGACGAGAGTTTTCTTGAGAGACTCCACATTTCGGTGAGGGCGAGCGTTGACCTTGCTCTGCAGAACCCCCAGGCAGAATAGTCCAACGGATTCAAATCCGGAGATGAGGCAGGCCATTCTTCCTTGCGAATGAATGCAGGAAAATGCGTTGCGCACCACTCCTGAGTGATCTTGGCGGTGTGAGCCGGTGCTCTATCTTGTTGAAACACCCAATGTCGTCCTGCAAAGTGATTCTGAGCCCAGGGCAACACCTGCTTCTCCGAAATGTCCCTGATGTACAGCTCCTTGTTGATTTTCACTCCCTGATCAATAAAAACCAGAAGGACTTTGTCTGTGGAGCAGATGGCTGATCTGCTGATGCTTCTGTGGGTATTTCGTCTGATACTCTTTCTCCCTCACGGCCTTCACACGTTCGGGGGTGATGACAGTGGCTTTTTTTTTGCAATCTCTATCCCGGATAAGCCTTGCTTGAAAAGGGTCAAAATGGAGGTACGGCGATTGCTAGCTCGCACCATTTACCTGAAACTTGAGCAAATGATCTAAAACTTGGCAAAGTAGTTAAAAACATATAAATGAACAAAATTTTGAAAAATGTGCGCGCCGAAAAGGCGTCAGTGTCTCGCGCTATGGCGCGAAACTTCATCCCGGGTAATCCCGGGTAACAACCCTGTACACTCACCTTCATGACAACTATTCGATCTCCACTGACAATATTCTCCATGGAACTTTGACGAGCAGTCGCAACGGAATCCCTTATGATTGTTAGTTGTCCTGCAAACTGCATCGTTCAGACACAAACGCGTGCTGGCACATGTGTCGTAATTGATGGCAGTTTCGGGGATACGGGCGTCGCCAAGACCCACGTTGTGACCGGAGAGAATTACTTGACTGATAATGCCTGGAAGTATTTAAAATGGATTGAAAAATTAGTTGAATGGGCTACAAGACAATTTGTGGAGGGGGGGGGGACGAGAGGGGTTAGAACCTATAGTGAACATTCTTACCGAATGAGACGGTCTCGTAGTGCAATGATCATCTCAACCGATAGGATGTCACTGCCGGTAAACAATAAAAAATTGTTAAACGACGCCTTTTCAACGTTTTCGTCGCTCTTCAAAACTCACCATTAAAATCGTCAGCTTCATTAGTTGGCTCAAATCGGCCACCGATGAATACCGGCCGGTTCACTCCCAAACTAAGGCTTGGCAACGGACTTGTGTGCTGTCTAACTGTAGCCACTTCATCATTTAATTGAATCGTCGCACCATTTTTATCATTCTTAATCTTGATTACATTCCATTCATTCAAATTTATCGGATTGCGGGATTCCACGACTTCTGAAAAGACACATATCTAAGCATCGGGACTCCTTCTCCACTCACGTGTTCCATAACCAAGATCAAACTCATATAGAATGGTTCCATGGCTCGTGATTCTCGCCTCATGATGAATGGTGTCAAATGGCTGTGCCAATAGATCACCAGAGTTTATTCTCCTTGTCTCAAAAATGATTCCCTTTGGATTAAATGAATTTAAAGTGATCTCGATATCAAAATTGATCAGCTCTTCATCCGTTAATGGTGGTAGCTCAATAGGATCACCGTTCACAATGGGCACGAAATCGTCGACTTGTAGGTCAACGGTGGAGAACACGGGATCCTCCTCCTTGACAATTTCACAGGTGTATCTACAATTGAAGGCGGTGAAGCATTTTATCGTCCAGCAATACGCTGATTTAAGTGCGCATGTACAGTAACAAGCAAGCATAACGTTAGTTCCATGAAAAGCTTGTTTCAAGAACTTATATACTTGAGAATTGACTTAAATAAATCGACTCACGATCCCTCATCCTCCCTGTGAACCGATGGCAACATAAGAACACCTTGTTCCACTCGAGAACCAAATGGTAACTGCCCTTCTTCCTTCGTCCATACCACACTTTGGTTCGGTTTAGTCGTTGTTTTTCCGATGCATGATAAGTAAGCAGGCTGGCCGACGGTGTAGATAACCGGCAGAGATTCAGAGACCACGGTGAATGTTTTTTCATCCACTGAAAAGGGATTTGGTGTTAGAGAGGTAGTTTAAATGTGAATAAAGTCGTCTACTGAGCTCATGAACAAATTGAAAAACGTTCGCTTACTGCATTTCATCTGTTGCATTTCTTTAAACATGGGATTCTAGTGACAGTGGTCTATCAAATCTTAAGTTCTGAATTACTGAAATGCTTATATTTAGTTTGAACTCGCAAATATCGATTAACCCGCCAGCTGCATACAGGGTGCGCAGTTATCGGCAGTCGTGTCGGTTCAACAATCAATCAATTTTGATTCGATTTGTTGATCGGGCAAATCGATTTGAATCGATTCGGTTTCGCGAATGAATCGACTTGAATCGATTCGATTCGAATTGGAATAATACTTGAATCGAATCGAATCGATTCGATTCAATTCAATTCTCGATTCGAAGCGAATCGATTCAATTCGATTCGATTCGATAAAATCGAACCAACAAAAATAGTGCAAATGCGCTCTAACGACCAATGTCTTCGGCGGCGGTTTGAAATCGTATATTTTTCGCTATTTTTCAAATTGCGTTTTTTAAAGCAATTATGAGTTATTTACACTTTTCCACGGTTTTTCACGTTTTGTTTTCGTTTTCACTAAAAGGAAGTTAAAAATACGATTTTAAGCCGCCACCAAAGGCATTGTTCGGTAGAGCGCATTTGCACTACTTTTGTTGATTCGATTTTATCGAATCGAATCGAACTGAATCGATTCAAAATCGAATCGAATTAAATCGAATCGAATCGATTCAAATTCGAATCAAATCGATTCGATTTTTATTCAATCGCGATTCGAATCAAGTTGAATCGATTCAATCGATCAATTCCAAAATCGACACGACACACTATTATCGGCCATTATTAGCGTTACCTATCACTGTCTGGTCAGTTTGCTCACAACTAGCTGCCACTTTCTGCCGGGGGCTCTGCATTGGCTAGGCGCCTAAATTACAGCGTCAGTGTTCAGAAATCTATAGAAAGTCTCCTAATTGTACGCAATTGCTTGAAATGGCGAACGTTTTTCAATTATTATAGAGTTCAACAATGACTTAATGTCTACTGATCAGGTGAATTAGTGAAAGAATCGTAGGGGTGAGTCAGAGGAAAGAGGAGGGGGGGGGGGGTTGAAGTGAAAGGGCTGTAATGAGTTTTGCTGGACATTTTGAAAATGTATTGATTTTTTGAATACTTATCAACATTTTAAAGCAATTTTCGCAATGTTTAATGAAGTATTTTCCATTTTCATATTTTAAACTTTCGTATTAATTTTTTAAGTTTCTCCGCTATATTACAGTATCTCCTTCTGTAACTTCATGCAATTATTTTCTGTTATTTTCAGATTTCCAGCTCAGTTCCATGCCAAACATGATATCTTGTTTTTCAGGACAATTCACTCGCAACACCAACACAACCTGCACATTGCTCCACACTCCGGAATTTGTATTTCTGATGATGAGGCCCCGAAACAACATGACGAAAAAATGCACACATCTGACTCCGCCCATTAGTGAAAGCGTAGCTTTTTCCTCATGATTTCAATGAGTATTCTGGTAAATTCACTTCACATCAATAATCACACGTCTATTTTTTTGTGATACCTTGCTAAATTTATTGGGGTGGTGTGGGGACTGGAAAAATAAGAACTCTCATCGGTACATAAACTCGAAAAGCGGGGGAGCGAAGGGTGGGGGGGGGTGTGGAATACGGTAGTTAATGGTCAAGAAAATTGGTAGAAACATCAATCAAAGAAAGGCACGAATTATATGTTGTTGAGCACCACAGAAAAACGAAGACAGGATTTAGGGAAATAGGCAAAAAATCGAAAAAAAATGGAAAAATGATGGCGGGCTGGGCGGGGCGGGGCGAATATTATGTGTAACACACCGGTTACCGCAAGGGCAGTGGAAAAAACATGAATTGGAAAAAAATGGGAAAAAAATTAGAACATTTAATGAAAAATCAATAAAAGTTGGTTAAAACAAAGCACTCAGACACACTAAATGGAGATACTCAGCTCTTATTTTTTTAGTTGATTAAACATGTTTTTTTTTTGGAAAATATTTGAATTCCTGCCGGATCGCAAGCTAAAACCAGGACCCGAAAAGTTTAGTGGTGTGACGGGTTCTGCGGGAAGCTACAGAATGCGGCGCGTTGCGTCTACGATGCCTCATACGACGACCCCGACGATTCCCCAAGTGTTTTCGCTTGCGTTTTCCAGAGCCGACGTTGAGCACTGTTCGCGTCTGCAGTGGTCCGGCCTTCGTCTTCGCCACACATCTGTAGACGCCGGCGTTGTCCTCCTTCAAGTCGGTGAAGAGCAGACGGCCTCCGGTTACCTGGAATTCAGAGGATTTGGCTTCTGAAGAGATTCGGGTGGTTAAAGGATAAGAATGAGCAAATGGTTGGTGGAGGGGGAGATTTGAAAATCATAGTACTAAATGTCTGTTGTGGTGATTTGATGAAGATGATTAAAAAAAGAAGGAAAAGAGTGAAAGTGCTCGCAGTTTTCGGAACAACCTCATTGTGAGGCAATAACTCTTTCAATTGAATTGAATGGCGCAGAAGGGCTAGACTTTTACACAACACCTCCTTGTCCAAAACCTGTGCGTCGCGCTGTGAAAATAAGGGACCACGCAAAACTCATTAGAAAATATCTATGTATTGGGTTGAGGAATAAGTTCCTAGTTTTTATATTATCTTTTGTTTCACAAAAATGTTCTTGTTGTTTGGCAAAGTGTATATATTTATCTGATAGCGCTTTTTCTGCTATACATTTGTTCTGTTTTGTTTGTTCTATTTTGTTCTGAAATTTTGATTTTTCATAATGTTTCAGGCTTAGAAAAGAACTATCCAAGAGGCAAAAATCAGCATTTTCGACATCTGCTCTTCTTCGCTTTTCATCGAAAGTAAAAAGCAGCCGAAGCCGCTCGGGAAATATGCAGTGTGTATGGAGAAAGTGTCTTAAACGTGTCTACTGCACAAAAATGGTTCACAAAGTTCAAAAATGGCGACTTTAATCTTGAAGACACGCTTCGAAGCGGACGACCTGCAGAATTAGACGAAGAGCATCTGAAGACACTATTGAAGGAAGATGGTCGCCAAAAAAGTCGTGAATTGGCCGAAAAAAATGAACTGTGATCAAAAATCAAAAGACAATACTTAATCATCTGCATTCGATGTTCAAATAAATATTTGTGAAAAAACTCTACGAACTCATTCCTCAACCCAATATTTGAAGAACTCTAAAAATTTTTTGCTCAAAATGGATATAGCGTGCTAGGGCTGCCAAGAGTGGTCGTGGCTCGCTAAATTGAATGCGCTCTTGTGTATTGAATCGACATTATATCAATTTTTACAAGAGCAGCCGACACTTCACAGGGTATGACGGCTTCAATCAACGTGAATGGCTCAGCTGGGTAGGTGAATGTCCGAGAGTCTAAGAATACGAGTTCGATTCATCAAAAGGCTTTTTGTCTAGGCGGGCTTCTATTTAAGTTTTCTATTTAAATTTTGATAATTTCTTTGAGACTCTCGGTCCGTCTAACCGTACTATTCTCTCTCAATCACACTCCACACAAACTAGTAACATGCAAACAAAACAAGTAAATGAAGTAAGAACTCATGTGAAATCGACTTTTCAAGTAATTTTCAGATTATGAGGGAACTATTGAAATTGCATTAATCGAGTCAATTGATAGTAATAAAGAAAACAAGTCATAAAGGGCAGCTATTTCACAAAATTTTCAGTTTTTCTTTCATTTTAATTATTAACATAACTGGGTGAACACCTCCTCAATCACTATAGATTTACAACTTACCGTCGTGTTGCAAACAACATCATGCCTAAGTATAGGATACACCTGAAATAGGTTAGAAAACGACTGAAAATTCTCTAAAATCTTCCAAAACTGTTTGATATGGCTTTACCTATTAAACCTAGCTGGAATCGTTGAAAGAAAGACAGGTGGCTTTCTGTGAAAACTCGGCGAAAGATCCATCAAAAATTACCTGAGCATTCGGTGGTAGGTCATCATTTCCTTCTTTATTCCATGAGATCAGCGCGGATGGATCACCGGTCACCTTGCAATCGAACCAGGCGCGGTCTCCGATTTGCGGCGATTCGGATGACACTTCCAATAGGACTTGGATGATGGTGTCAGGGACTGAAAATTAGAATGATTTGCTCGATGGACTGTTTTCAAAAAATGCCCGCAGTTAGTTTCGAAGTGCCAGAACGAGAATTGCAAAACTAGGTATAATCTGAAACCTCTGTACACCTTACTCCTTAACGCGCTTTCTAAACGTGGGTGTTTCCTAGTCTCTAGCTGCTAATGTCCGTCTGAGCACCCACAACTCCAGACATCCGCATATAATGTCTGTAACTCACCAAACATCTGAGCAGTGACGAATCCTTCAACAACGTTTCCATCGAATGAAACTCTGCAAACATATGTTCCAGCAGACGCATCATCGAATTCCTTTATCTCGATCTTGTTTCCGTTCGGTACGGCCTTTGATGGAAGGTCTCCATTCTCATAGATCCATTCGACGTTCGATCCAGGAACCGAGTAGATTGGGCACGTGAACGATGCATCGGATTTGTCGTCGAATTTCACAATTTGAGCATCTGAAAATTGAATCGAGTGAGCAATTGAATCAATTGATCAATTCTGAAAGGTAATATGAATGTTTTTTTTTCTCGTCCGTTGTGCCTATTTTTGTGAATCATCAGATCCGCTCTATGATTAAATGGTCTCACGAGTTTTGTCCTGCTGTCCAACGGACACCGCAGTGTACGCGGATCCAATGACCAGCCCGTTGTTGTCCTCCACGTTGCACCGGTACACTCCAAAATCGTTGGATGGGTCTGCCCTGGAGATCTCCAAAGTCGGCTCGGTGCCAAGTTGACGGACCAGGGATCCACCGCGAAGAAGCGCCCACTTGAAGTGTTCGCCGTTCTCAGCTCCTGCAAAAATGAATATCGTTACCGAATAAATGGATGACTTGTTTTAAGGATCACTGATGACACGGTTGGAATAGTTGAGAATTGATGTAAAAATGAATACCATCTCATTATCTCTTGGAGCATAATCGCAAAGACTGGAAGTACAAGCGCGCTGTCAAAGAATGGATCTACTAGATATGTAGGTAAGAAAACAATTCAATAAGTATGTAAGTACATGTATGTATTATCATTTATTTTGTGAGTTTCCGAAGTTTTCCAAATTAAGACAAAAACCAGAAAATCAAAAAAAATATCTAGCGCTTTCCATGCTTTCAGCATTATTCTTTATGTTAACGTTAGTGTTATACACTAGCTAAAGCTTCCCGGTCCCAGCAGAATTTCAAGCAAAACAGCAAAAGAGTAAAACAAACCTCTCGAAGATCAAAATGAGAGGGAACGGGTGTACCATGGATGGACAAGACTTGTGTTAAATGAAAAAGAGGAAACCTGAAAAAGCTGAAAATATCCCGGCGTTAGTTAGTGTCACCTTTTCCCAAATAGACACAACGGACAAGTAAGTGCAAACCCAAAAAAGAAACACACAATTCTAAGAGAGACAGTTAGTAAAGAAGACACATAACCTAGTGGTCCGTTTTGCTGGACAACCACAATGTTAGCCGATTGTCCAATTTCGTAGTTAGACGACTCCAGCGTACAGTAGTAGAATCCACGATCGCAAAGATCCATGTGCTTCAGATGCAAGTGGTTAGTGTTGGCCACGTTAGTGAACGAGACAAGGTCTTCGGTGGCGTGCCACCACAGAACACGCGCTTTTGGATCTGTGCTCAATCAATTTAAAGAAAACTTGAATGATGACTCAAGCTTAATGATTAACACGAGATCAATCATTGTCGGCTGCAGTTCAGAGATCAATCTATCTGTGTACAAGTTTGTCTAAATTACAATTCCTACCTTGAACAGAACACTTGAGCACAATATTATCGCCCTGCGAAACTACACGAACGCGTGGTGGTTCAATTTCAACTTTTGGCTCATCGTCAGCATCGGAAGAAGAATGCACATGGACATTTGCGGCGGCGATAATCTCGCTGTTACGGTAGCCATTGCAACGGTACTCTCCGGCGTATGTTTTCTGCAAGTTTGTATTACAAGTGCTTGTTTAATACGTGTTGTTTCAGAATCGGGATTCTTCGCAACGGTCGTTTCAGAGCTAAACAATTCGAAAAACGAAAGATACGAATCTGTCTGTAGCGAAACGCAGGATCTGATGGCGTCCGTGTGCGCAGCTTTCGATCCAACTGTATCCTCCCCTTCCCGGGATTCCGGGCAGCTTAGAAAGTTGATTCTGGGGATTCCCGGGAACGGGAATTTTCACACGATGCCGCAGAGCACTCATTTGAAAAAAATGCGTACCTTATGTTAGATTTTGTGGAAATTGAAAAAAACAACTTTGAGAATACGAAACGGATGGTTCAGATTTTATGTTACCTTGAAACTTGGGAAATGCAATAGGCCTGGCTCATTGTGTTCCTCAACGTCAGTTGGGAGTTGATCGTCAATCTTCTCCCATTCGAGTCTATCAACCAATGAACTTCCGGTGGCAGTGCAAATGAGTTCTCCCTTCTCTCCTTGATCGAACCATTGGGACGAGCCCCCGAGGATGGAAACAGTGGCAATTCTGGACGGCTCCACTACTTCGATGTAAATGTTCTTGGTCGCAGTGGCATGAGCACTGGATCCCTTGCATGTGTAGACTCCGGCGTTTCCTAATCCAACATTTGGATGCCTGATAAATTGTTCTGATATGGTCACGGGTTTGAAGTCATCTGGAAGATCTCCGCGCTCCGGTCCGGGATCATGAAGCCATTCCACTTCCGGCTCTGGGTCTCCTGGGGCTCCGAAGGCCTCGCATTTGACTTGAAGCGGTTCTCCGACGGTTACAATCAGTTTTGGTCCTGCTGGATTGGTTTTGACGGTGAGCGATGGCCCGATGTTGACGACTCCGTGATCGGAAGCCTCGCCAATAGGGTTCGTAGCCGTGCAAGTGTAGTCTCCGTTGAGTTCTGAGCGGCCGTTGGAGAAATCGAGAATATTTGGCTCAAGCGGCGTAACGTCATGAGGTAAAGGTGATCCGTCGGGTCCAGTCCATGTAATCTTCGGTGTAGGCGATCCTGTAGTGATACATCTGAACTGATGCCGCTCGCCTGGCTTCCCGTTCCATGTACGTGGTTCCACAACGGCTGTTGGCGGTTCTTGATCTAAAAAGGGGGAACAGTGGAAATTGTTTAGCATGGTCATCACGTGGCAGTTAAACTGAAATGTTTAAAGATAGCAACCCATTCACTCAATTTTCAAATTTTTGGATAGGAAAAGATAAAGGAAAGTGAAAAGGATTGCTTGAAACACTGTGATAAGCAAAAAAGTGAAGTGTTCAAACCCTCGGTGACTTCCAATCGAACTGGATCGGCGACGCCGGTTCCGAAGTCGTTTGTAGCCGAGCACACGTATTCTCCAACATTGTCGTTGCCGGCAGCCGACACTACCAAATCGTCCCCATCCTGATTGACGTTCTCCGGCAGTGCTCCGTTCTCCTCGCGGAATCCCCACTTGATACGTGCAGGGGTGTCAGAGTGTGCGACACAGTTGAATCGTGCTGGTGAGCCGGGAGCCACCGAAAGAAGTGGTGGAGTGGCTACCGGACGGGGTGGAGTGCCTTCTGAAAGTGACAGAGGGATAGGAAAGGTAGAAGTGGAAAAGTTATTTTGGCTTGTCTGGACCGCAAATTGAAAAGGAGTAGAAATCCCCAAAAAAAAAAAGAGGGAAATGGGCGAACAAAAAAGGCAAACCGGGTGTGACGTTCAACGTGCTCGGATTCGTCTTCAATGGGTGGCTATTTTCTGGAGCATAAATGCAAACATAGTCTCCCGCATCTTGAACTTGAGTAGAAGGAATTGTAAATATTCCACGATCATCGCTAGATCCAAATGGAAGTTGTCTTCCGTCAGCTCTCTCAAATGAAAGATGCTGAACGGCTGCTGGATTTCCAGGAACCGAACATTGAATTCTTGCTGGGTCGCCTTCAGGGACCGTTTGTGTTTGCGGCGTGATGACTGGGTGCTGTGGTTGTTCTGAATTAATGGAAACACGTATGACAATGGTGTAAAAACATCACTACACACTAAAAAGTCGCAAAAAGTGCGTGCAGGGATAGAAAAAAAGGATAGATAACCCAAGGATAGAAATAAAAACGGTTCTCATGGGACTGCGAACGCAAAACCAAACTAACGAGCTTCGACTTGAGGTGGAGCTGCTGTGTTGGTGACGTGAACAGTGGCGGGATTTGAGTCGATTGGAGCTCCTGTGTCTGGATCACGGGCGGTACAGATGTAATCTCCTGCATCGGTGAGCTCGGCTCTCTGTATTGCCAAGTGCCCATTGTTCTCATCGGCATCGTCATTGAGTTGCCCGGAAACACGTCGGAAGGAGAGTTGGACGTTTGGATGTCCTGGGACATAGCATCTGATCCTGAAGGGAGAGCCTTCTGGAATTGTCTGCTCAACGGGGTCGATGATTGGACGAATTGCTGAAAGGGGTTGGGTTAGGAAATAAAACTAAAAGAAAGATGAGAAGAAGAGTGCCATGCAGAGATGTGGTCAAAACATTTTGAAAAAAACACCAAAATCAACTGCAATCTCGAACATATAATCCATTCCAGTAAATCTTCTGGAAAAGACTTACGTGATTTGACAATAATTCTGGCTGGGTTGGACTCCACTGGTCTGTTGGTGTTTGGATCGGTGGCAATACAGATGTATTCGTCCTCGTCAGCTTTGAGAGTTCTTGGGATCTCAAGATTTCCCTGAGACACACGAGCGTGATGTGGAACGGGTCGACGCCCTCTTTTAACAAATTGAAGCTGAATGTTCGGGTGTCCTGGAACCCAGCAACGGATGCGAGATGGATCTCCTTCGTTGACAGTCTGCACAGGAGGGTCGACTTGGGGTTGAATGGCTTGTGCTGAATACAAAAGAAATAGATAAAATATGTTGTTTGCGATTCTAAACATGCTTCTCATCTTAATAAGAAAATCACTTACGCTGATTGACATTGAGTCTAGCTGGTGGTGAAACTTGGGTGCTACCATCTGGCTCAGAGGCTGTACACTCGTACTCTCCGGCATCGTTCAACTGGGATCTGTCAATTCTCAGGAATCCGTCTCTTTCAAGGATTCCGTTCGGAAGAGGTCTTCCATCTTTTCTCGACCATTTAAGCTGAGCACGTGGCTGTCCTGGTACCCAGCATCTGAATTGAGCGGGGTCATTGACATTGACAGTTTGGTTTGGTGGGTCAATTTGTGGGGCGGCGGGCGCTGTAAGCATTATGTTATGAAAATGTTGGTCAGTTTTCTGGATTCAGATCTTTACACGACTTACCACGTATAGGAGCAGGATCTCTGATATTTAGTTGAACTGGCTCGGATTGCAATGGAGTGTTGGTGCTTGGGTCGGTGGCTGTGCAGACATATTGTCCGGCTTCTTCATCTTGAGCACGTGAGATGTGAAGAATCCCTTGTTGCTCTTGGACTCCGCTTGGAAGTGGCCCTCCTCCTGGACGAGACCATTTGAGTTGGACATTGGAGTTTCCTGGCACCCAACATTTAAAGCGTGCTGGTTGTCCACGATCGACTGTCTGACGGATAGGGTCGACTTTCGGTGGGATCACAGCTGAAATTACAGGATCTTTTGATTTTTTTTTTCAACAATTGGGAAAGCGTCTTAAGCGGGAATTTAAATGTTGCGATGAAGAACAGCTGCCGACAAGTGTTTGAAATTGTTTGAACGCTGACAGAAATGTTTAATCATAGAAATAAGAACTACATAAAACACTCTACACTTCAGAAATCTTTGAAAATCTAAGAAAATCACTCAAATTTTTTAGAACACTGCAATGACACCCACGTTTTTTCACTTCCAGAACTGCAGGTGGACTCTGTCCAATACCATACTGATTGGCTGCCGAGCAAATATATCTTCCGGCGTGGTGAAGTTGCGATTGTGGAATTTTAAGAGCGTTTCCAGTCTGGTAGACACCATATGGAAGTGGTCCTCCCAATTGTTCGCGGTGCCAGGTGATCTGGCAGTCCGGAATTCCTGGAACCCAGCAGCGGAATGCTGCTGGCTCTCCTTCATTGACGACGAGGTGCGGCGGATCGATGACTGGCTGTGGTGGACGTCCGCCTGAATAAGACAACAGCATCAGAGGCATTCCACGTCATGCTTTATAAAGGATCGCATTCAGATGTCAAATTTTGTGAAGGGAAAATTAACTCGTCACATTCAATTAATCTCAAAATTTTTTTTAGACTGTTGTTCTTTTGGTTAGAATTTCCAGTTAGTGAATTGGTAAGAGTAACAAAATATGAGAAAATCAACAAACTTATTCTCTTGGAAATGGTTAGCAACGCGTCGTCAGTGGCGTATTGCGTTATGGTCGTAGCTGTACACCTGTACTGTCCAGCGTGCTGCGCTTCAACGCCTTCTAAAACCAGGTAGCCGTCGTAGGCCTTGGCGATCGATGGAAGGCTGACCTCGCCGACCTTCGTCCATTCCACGTATATTTTTTCAGTCTGAAAATGTTGAGCAACTCAAAGAACGAAAGCGGTTAGTTTTGGTTCACAGGCTAAGAGAAAGTTTTAGAAGTAAAGCAACAGGTGTTCACGGAGTCGGGTGTATCAGTTATGCAGGTTATAAGAAGCTCAGTTAAAAATGATCGATTTCACCCTAATTTTAATTTTAGGATTTCATTTTTCGTCCTTACAGCGAAAAAATTTGCCGAAAAAACTTGTTAATGCATTAAGCGGTGATACGGGGACAAATCAGAGTTATCAAAAAACTGCATACAGTATTCGCTGCGAGAGTATATTCGCTCTTTTCAAAAACCGGCCTCGCAAAAACCTTGAAACCGCATCAGATGCAAATAATATAGTTACAAAGTGTATTGAGCATAATCCTAAATGCTCCAGAAGCTCCCTAATCAAATGGGATTCTGAAAACGCTACTCCAACTCCTTGCACACCAACGTCTTTTGTTAGCACAATATGATCAATTACCGTGTAGCCAGTCACCTGGCAAATCCAATGAACCCTATCTCCAGGGTGAGCTATTTGTCGCTTCGGCTCCATTATCCTGACGCGCAACACTAAAGAGAACGACGATATTAATAGAAACGGAAAACGTTGAAAACTGAAAATGAAACTGCAACTCAACTTATTTGTTTGTTTGTTTTCGGTTGTTTTTTTTTTTTGGTTTGGTGCGGTTATAATTTTGTGGCAAATCGTGTTCTGACTTGTTGGACGACGACGTAGGACATTCAGGACTTGTTTCACTTTTGACCAGAGACCAGACGACAAGTACAATATGTTTATTGGGGGTTTTGTTATTATTTGGCAGTGATATGATAGAAACAGTTTGAAGATAGACATATTGATAGAAGATTTTAGAATTTAAAATTTTGGAAACAATAACAGATGAGAGGAGGAAGTGAAAGAAAAAAGAGACGAAGCGAAACAAATAAAGTGATTGCGGCAGTTTAGGTAAGAGGATGTGTACGAAAGAAGTACGGAATATTCTGACGAATTTCTATAGACTTTCCTTGATATGAGACACTTACGGACATGATACAAACAAACACGGAACGGAAACATGAAACACACGCAAACACAGTGACATTATTATTATTCTGATTATCTATTCGGCTTTAGGGGAGAGCTTTTGGATTTCAGAAATTCCAAGAACTCCGAATCCGAAAGCTTTCTGGCCGACCTAGTGATGATAGAAACGAGAGCGAACGCGAATTCGCCGGCGCCGATGACGACGTGGCGACGGCGTGTTCGATGGGTTGGAAGAGCGGGTGATAGAGTTTCTGGCGAAATCACCTTCATGCGGCTTCTGAACAAACGTGATGTCTTCGTTGGTGACGGTTCCGATCGGTTCGCACACGCGTCCGGCTGGCTTGTTGGAGCGCGTGTATCCTGGAGCACACTCGTTGCACAGACGACCCTGGAGACCGGCCGGGCAGATGCGGCAGGCGACCTGTCCCTCGCTGTCCAGATAGCAATCGGAGGCTCCTCTGAAAGAAAGTGAGATTTGTCCGGAAAAAAAAACGGACCGATCAAAAAACATTGTCACAAAAAAATACATTTTTGAAAACAAGATAACAGTTGAATTCTTCTAGAAGTCATCCGGAAAACGCTTTTAATAAACATAAAACATACGGGCATGGGCATGGAGTACAATCGTATGGTGATCCCTTTGTGGCATCTCCATAGTATCCTTTTTTGCATCGTTCGCAGTGAGTTCCTTCCGTGTTATGCTCACAGAGCAAACATCTTCCGAATGAGTCGCACCCTCTTGGAGAGTGGTTGTTGCACTGGCACGGTGCACGTGTTGCCTCTGGCTGACAGTCATTCGGTGTTCCACGACGTGCGTCGCCGACAAAACCAGGTTTACATCTCTCGCATTGGTCTCCCTCGGTGTTGTGCTGGCAGTCCAAACAATATCCGTACTCTTTGTCACACTGGCTGGCGTGCCCATTGCACTCGCACTTTTCACAAAGACCCAAGTAGAGGCCTCCTCCTGTGCGGGAGTATCCTGGAGCGCAATCCTCGCAAGACGTTCCGACATACCCTGGTGGGCAGATACATTGCTCGACTTCGGCGGCAGTGAGTCCGTGGCCGTATGGCTCTGCGTACTCCAAGCTGACCGAGATGAGTTGCGAATCAGTGCAATCATCGTTGTATGTGGATTTGATGAGAATCGTGTCAAGATCAGCAAGAGTCATGAGCAAGTGCTCCCGAGTCGCTTGTTGACCATCAACTCGTTGCCAGCTATAAATTAAAATTGCTCAATTGTGAGTACAACTGTTCAGATACACAATCATCAAATAATAAAATGCCCACCTAGTCTCCATGATCTTGATTTCAACGTTGTTCTCTCTGTCAGCATAGAATGGCTCTCTGTGCTTGTATTGCAGAGCGATGTCGTTTCCCTAAAAATAGAAAAATGTGAGCAATTACGTGTTTCGATAAACGAAGTCATTTTTGTCA
The DNA here is from genome assembly GCA_003052745.1 of Caenorhabditis inopinata. NCBI lineage: Eukaryota > Metazoa > Nematoda > Chromadorea > Rhabditida > Rhabditidae > Caenorhabditis > Caenorhabditis inopinata. The sequence goes on along the minus strand of AP018152.1, from coordinate 9,120,276 downwards.
AAAAACTCACTCTAAGGATAACATCTGCTGACTGTTCAGTATTTCCATTTCCAGAAAACTTGAAGGTGTACTTAAGGACTCCTCCGTAGGAAGTAACCTTGTCTCCCAAGAACTTTTCCGGAAGTTTCCAGTACAATGCCTGTCCGCGTGCCTCTTCGAAGCTTCTGAATTCGATGGCTCCTCCAGTAAGTTGAGCGCGGGATTGTGGAGAGTACGGCTGTCGGGAGTCAGAGGTGGTGAGCTCGAGCTGGTCACGGTCGCCGCGAGTGTAATCGATGGAAACCTGTATTTCATAATTTCGGAGCATTTTGCAACGAACAACTTGCAAAATAAAATATATTATAGAAAATAGTTAATCAGATTAAATGTGTGTTTGCGACACAAATTAACCAATGCTTTGTCTATGGTGCTGAACACTTATCACTTACGCTTTTTCGTTTGTAATTGGAAGCGGAACACTGTTGACTGACGCCTGAGCAGAAGCATGGAATGCATCCTTGGGGGTTCGTTGGAGCTAGTCCAAACGAGCTTGGCGCGCAACGATCGCAGTTTGGTCCGATGACCGACGCCTTGCACTGACACTGAGCATGTGCCGGAACAGTTGGAGCCACTGCTCCAGGTCCGCATTGTTGGTGTCTGGGCTGTATTGGAATACATGTTCCGAGGTATGGTCCTTGACCGCTACGCTCGTATCCTGGAGCACAGTCTTCGCAAGAAGTGCCAACGTACCCTGGTGGACACACACATTGCTCAACTTCAATGGCAAGGCCGTCGGGTGTGTAACGATCCACTGCAATTTCCCAAGAGACATCGCCAAGAGAAGTGGAAGTCTGATAAGCTACGTGTGTGGCTCGAATCAAGTACGCGTCGAGGTCAGCCAGAACCATCAGGAGATCCTCACGAGTAGCCGAAGCGCCGTTAAGTTGCTCATAGTTAGTCTCATAAGTTTCAACTGTGATTCTAACCGGAGAATCCGATCTCAGAACATGCTCTTGGTTCTTGACGCGGTGTACCAGAATATTCTGATTACCCTTCAAGACCACAATTGGCTCAGTGCTGTGCGCTCCTGAGCCAGAGAATTCAACTTCAAATTCCATCTTTCCACCGTAAGCGGTAACCTTGTTTCCGAGGAATCTCTGAGGGAGGCGCCAGTATTTGGTTACTCCATCGGTAGTTCCATCAAACGTAAGGTAACCGGTCTTGAAGAAGGAGAATGGCGTGTTACGATCAATTGCGCGCTCTTCGATATCCGATATAGTAACTCCTTCGGCATCTCCGGCGAACATAAGACGGTCCTGAACGATATTTTTTTTCCGAGAAATATTGCCATTTCAGCATTTTCAGAATGATGGATGCAGATGGGATGCAGATGGGATTGTAGGAATCGTCAGAGTGTCATGCGTCACCTATGGAAGGTTAACAACTAAGAGAGTTGGTTAGGCAAGGGAAACTGAGAGGGTTTGAACATTTTTGAAAACAAAAAGCTTTAAACTTGACACTGGACAAGAAGACCGTCAAGGAGACCGTCAAGAAGACAAAACACTTACACAAGCGGCGTCCTGAAAAAGTAAAAGAGTTGAAAGCGTAAGTTTGTGTGAGGGACGAGAGACGAATACGACGAGCACGATATTTAATTGTGCATCTTTTAAAGATTTTCAAGTTCAAGAACCCAGAACACACTGGAACCGAAGGCTACGGTATCATTGCGCCATTTTTTCTTTCATTCTAATCATGCAACATTGAAAACGATAATTGAGACCCTAAAATTGGCTGGTACGAGGTTTTGCGTAAGATATTAAGAAATATGTGTAGGTACACAAAGCGCCAAACTGAATTCGATGAAATGCTTAGATTTTCATTTGTCTGCTCGTTGAACGTTGAAAACAATTCTACATACATATGTCTCCATAATTTAGAATCAACTGATACCGTAACCTCAAAATTCTTTTTCGTTCAGTTTTCAAGAAAAAAATAGCACTAGGCTTCTCACCTTGGTACGGTAGTATCCACTGCTGCGGCAATCACTGGAAACTCCGAAGCAGAAACACTTCAGGCATCCATCAGGAGATTTCTCAGACAAGTGGAAGGCTCCCGGCTTGCATTGGTCGCAGTTTGGACCGGTCACTTGGCTCTTGCATTCACACGTTCCATAGTTGTTTGCGTACGGCGTCGTTGCTCCACGTGTGTCACACGTGGCTCTCTGCGGTGGCGCGACTGGCGGTGGTGGAGGATGAGTGAACGGTTCTTCGACGACGCGGACGATGCAGTCGGGGGTGGCGAGCACACGGCCCTTCACGTTGATCGCCTCACAAGTGTAGGCTCCCTGATCGACTGGCCTGCAAATAACGGGTTCGGTGGTAAATTCTGAGAAACGTTGGGCAGATGTGGCTGGTAAGCTTTGGAAAATGTAAAATTGTTACGGCCCAGTCTCAATACCTGAACGGCCAAATTTAAACGAAAAACAGGAAAATTTCGTTAGCCAAATTTTGTAACAAAAAGTTTTTAATCCACATCTCTGCAGAAGACTCTAATTTCTAATTTGGAGAGATAGTTTTTCAGTATCTGGTGCGCCTGCGACGCTTCCAGATGTACACCAAAAGAATATTTCTGGTGAAACGTGTGCTTTCGATTTTCAATGTATAGTTTATCATTTTAGTTGAATTCATTAGAATTCTCAGTTATTTTGCTTTCAAGAATTGCTAAATTTTTCAATTTATTGATTGCTCCCTTCCAACCTTTCCTCAATTAGAAATCATATCTTCTTATATTGTCCCCCCCCCTCCTCCCCCCCTAAACCTGTGCGGCAAAATGCGATCACTGTCTCCATATATACCACGGTGAATCTAATTCATAAATGAATTTGATTGAGAAAGTGTTGCACGGGTGGGTGGGGGAACCTGTTTCCCCATTCATCACTTTTTTCTCCCTTCAATACTATTGAAAAGCGATAAGGGTTAGCGATTGCTGAACTGATACTGGTGGCTTGCTGGCTGCCTACTTGCCTGCCTGGCTGGCTGGCTTGCTGGCTACTATCGCTATCATCAACTACCCCCTCCCTCGAATACGGGGGGGGGAGGCAATAAATGAAGGTCATAAATTTACACAAAGACAATTGTCTTTTTTTTCTAACAAAAATATTTGAGACATCGTGAAAATTGTCTATGAACATTGAATCTTTGCGTATTCTGGTGCAGAGTTGACGCGTTAGTGATATATTCGCAAAGTTGCATTCTCTCGCTTGCTTTTTCGGAAAATGACGATTGAATACTTATTGTCGTGGAGTAGCAAAAACTGGTTGGTGCACCTTAAGGCGCGTTTCTAAAACTTGAAGACTACTTCTCAATGAGCCGTAAAAGAGACACACTGAGTTTATCCTTAATATCAATGGAGTAGAAAAAAGAAAACGCTGAACAGTTGAATTTCAGAAAAAAGTGTTTGTGCTGTGCGTGTATGTGCTTGAATCAAACAACTCACTGTGCATCATGGATGGTCAAAGTACCGTATCCGCCTTCGGAAGTCTGAAGGCATCTCGGCGGCTCGCACACCGGGCCCCAATTCAAGCGCCAGTTGATGTACGGCTCAGGAACGGCGACGGCTTTGCAAGTCAACGAGAACGTGGATCCGCGCGGCACTTGAAGATTGGTTTGTGGCGGATCGACGACGGTCGGCTGAACACATCCCACCTCGTCCGAACCATCGTGACAGTCGTTGGTTCCGTCGCAATGGAATGACGATGGCACACACTGTCGACGGTCGTGACATTGGAATTCGGTCGGTTTGCAGTCGCTGCTGCTTGGTTTGGCGTCTAAAAACTTGAATTTTGCAAGGAAAATTTTCAGTTTTTTTTAAAGAAAAATGCTTCATTATTCGCCCAATCAGTATCACTGAAATTTTTGGGGAAAAAAATCGGCTGTAAAAACTTTTATTTTTGGATATTTTTAAATTTTCATACACCTTCAAAGAGATTCTAAAAAAAACCATTTTTAATGAAAAATTTAATACCGTTTTGTCTCTTCCAGCTCCATAAACTGAAATATTCTTTCAAAACATTTTTAAAAGCTTAAATTCCCCTGGCAAACTTTAAGCATGACTGAAAAAAGCGAGTAAATGTGAAAAGAATATGGAAAGTTTTGTGCAAAATGCGGAGCTACCGCAGTGTTTTCAGTTATTCAGATATATTTTCAGGTATACACTCACTGCAATTAAGCTCATCGGAATTATCGCCACAATCGTCGTCGCCGTCACACAGCCACATTTTCTGAACACATTTATTGTTGTTGCACTTGAATTCATTCGGCTCGCAGGTTCGCGAAATGGCCGGGCAGTTGGCTTCGTCCGAACGATCCCGGCAGTCGGGTTCTCCATCGCAGACGTAGTCGTTCTTCACGCATTCATTGTTTCCGCATGCCTTCTCATCGGCCATACACTGCCCCGATTGACGGAGTCCGTTCGATACTTCTTGGGGTCCATCTATAATTGGTCAATTTCAGAAATTTGTGCCAAAATGGCTATTTTCTCCCAAAGTTCGTTGACAGCGGAACTTTTCAAAGCAATGCATCGCATGTGCGGATAAACTTGAAAAATGCAGCTGAAACTGAAACGCGTCTAAAGTGGGAGAAAATGCGAACGTTAAAATATGGCGTGAATTTAAAACTTTTTTTCCAGATTAGCGAAAGCTTGAAGCAAAAATGAATGAACGCCTTATTTTTGAATTCTGGAGCGATCAGAGCAAGCTTCCGAGAAGGTGACGCGGAGAAATAGAGGCTCTTTCTTTAGTTTTCGAGTCAGCTCTTTCAAAACTTACATGACACAACACTCAACGTGGCTCTCGCTTCGACGGTTTGTCCATTATAGTCCGACACACAAATATAGGTTCCGGCGTCCGACAAAGACACTGGATTGATAGTCAGACGACCTCCCGAATCGTGTGCCGATGCTGGAAGGGGCCCGCCGACACGAGCCCATCGGACAGTCGGGTAGACCGAGTTGTCCGAGGTACGAGCACGACATTCGAAAGAGACGTCACGTCCGTCGCGCACCTCTTTTTCAGATGGGAATACGGAGATTTGGACGTCGGAGGTTTCATCGTCCGAATCGATGTCCTGATCTGAAAATTGTTGAAATAATATTAAGAACATGCACATTTTTTCTTCAACATATTTTACAATTGTATTCCTGAAACCCATTCCTAAACATAATTGTCTATCCACTTTCTGTACTTACAAGTCTGTCTATGTTTACGGTGACGTGCCGCTTCGTTGGTGGCGACTAGTAGTAACGCTAAGAAGAGCGCCGCCACCACAGTCGACGACGACCGTTTCATCTCTACGTGTTCTTCGTTTTTGCACGACTACTGTGTCGTGTTTTTTCGACCCAAAACGGAGAACAACGCCAGAGAAATGCACGGGCGTAGATTCGCTTGTGTGCGTGGTTGTGCTCGGTTGGATGACCCCTGAGAATATTCACAAATGAGAGAAGGAGAGGAAGAGAATGAGGGTAAAGAGAAAGAGAGAGAGAGAGAGAGAGAGAGAGAGAGAGAGAGAGAGAGAGAGAGAGAGAGAGAGAGAAAGAGTGAGAGGAATGGAGAGAGCACAGAGAAGCAAGAGTTCTCTATTTGTTTCTATACGATTTTTTTGATGTTTAACGCTTCTTATCAAGGTTTACAATGAAATTGTAAACAAAATACTTAAAAAATTTCAGAGAAGGAAACTCGAAATACAGAAAGCAACACCTCCATGAGTCACGCGTTCAAGATGCGCCAAGCAAGAATATGTAAAAGAGCTAAACATGAAGGAAGCATTTGAATCACTGTGAATATCGTCCAACGTTCTCCAGACAAGAAGTTAGAAAACTAGTGAGAGAAAGAGAATGAAGACGCAGAGAAGCTTGACAACTCTAGTTTCTTTGCCTCTCTCTCTCTCTCTCTCTCTCTCTTAATTCCGTTCTTTTCCTCATAATTTCCATCAACTTCGAATGCATTCCTCACAAATGTGCTCACCCGCTTACAAATAGGAATGCAACGATAAAAGGGCAAAATGATTATAAAATGTCCGAATGGAATTTAGAGACGATTAAAGCGGGGGGGGGTGAGTGGGACGAGAAACATAACATAGTTTTATGACCTTGAAGTGGAGAATGGAAACGAATGGCAGTTCAGATGGTTTAATGAATGGAGGAAGCTATCTTCTTTCCTTCTAATAATATTTAGGTTTAATCAAAAACTTAGAAGTATTACTTGAAAGGAGAGGAAAGGAGAGAAAAGAAATGTTGATTTCTGTTGAGTAAGTACAGAATTTCTTCGACACATCGTGAAAGTCAGTTAGAGATGCAAAACAATTACAGAGAGTTCTGTAATTACAACAATTTTGAGCTCTTTCTTTTCTGAAAGAGAGAAAAGGAGAGTGAAAAAGAGAAATTCAGGAGACGTGAAGGAGCCAGTATAGCCATTTCTAACCGCTAGGCCTCTCAACTGAAATATATTGGCCTGGCGTGCCGTTGGCGCATTAAAAAGTCCTTTTGCATTGAAAAAAAATGCCTTAAAAAAGTGAGATTTCAGAGAGAAACCCAGTGGCTCCCTTTAACGAGAACAGTACGAACGACGTCTGAGGCACGCCAGCATCACCGTTCATAAAGTGGGTAGGCGGAAAGATTAGCAAAGAAAAAGGTAAACAGGGTGTTACAAAAGGAGAGAGAGAGAGAGAGCGCTCTCGCTTCTCTGCGTCTTAGTGTCTATTCCCCTTTTCGGCGCCTCCAAATAAGCATTTTCAAGTTTTCAAACAAGTCCAACTGCTCCTCAAGTTCGAAAAGAGTACCACGCTTCTCCAGAGCAACAAATCCATTAGAAAAAAGGGAATTGGAAAAAGCTGAAAACGGAGACCAAACACACATTTCGAGATGTTTCTCACCTACCACTTCAATGATCACCTCTTTTAGAAAAGAGAGATAGCGACCAAAAAAAAACGCCTATTTTTTATCTTGTTTCGGCATTTCTGCCGTCAAATGAGAAAACTGATAACATTTTGGAGAGCGGTGCAGAAAAACGAGCACCTAACGAGAAACAGAGAGGAGGGGGGGGGGGGTGGGCAAGACAAACTTTCTGTTGATCTTACCACGAATGATTGGGCGCCGACGACACAGTTAAAGTGGTTACAAACGTTCGAGCACAAGAAACACGCGGAAAATGGTGTGCTCAAGAAAAATATGAAGTAGAATAGAATAGAGCGGAATCAAATAATTTTTTTAGGGAAAACACGGAAAAAGACGAACTTAAAAGGAAGGCAGTGTGCGGCAGACGAAAGGTACTTCTTTGCAGATGAGCGGAAGACGGAGTGCATTTTCACGGAAGAAGGCGGATAGCGGAAGCGGAAATTTTAAAACATATAGGGGAAAAATTAGCTGAATTGACCTGGGACAAGTGGAAATCTCATCAATACAAAAATGACTTAAAGCATTTTTATATATTCTGGAAATAGCGATAAGGGTGGACAAGAATATTCGAAGAACGCATAACGTTTTACAAAAATGCTGAAAAGCGTCTAACCGACTGGAAACTTTGCTAGAAACTGAAAAAAAAAACGTTGAAACCGACTTTCAAGTTGAACTTTAAATTTCTGAAATTTGTTTTTCAAACTTTATAAACATTTTTTTGAGACGGAGCTCTACCTGTTAAACGAAGTTAACGGTATTCCATTATCGTTTTTTATTTTCAGAATATTTACATTTGGCTGAACTGAAAATCATTGAAAATGGTTTTTGTCAGAATTGACATTTTTACGATGAACTTGAACAAAGACGGATTAATCTAAGAACTATTCACAGTTCTCCATTGTATTTCAAATAGGTAACGCCATTTATTTTCAGCATTTTTGGAGCGTTTTTGCATTTTTCTGTTGTGGAATATTCAGAAATATCGATGGAGTAAGTGTCTCAGCCACGTCAGCTAAAAGCTCTGTTTCAAGCATTCCATCTGTTAAAATACAACATTTGCGGGGTGCAACATGTGACACCATAGCTGGCCGTGAAGAACACCGTTTGAATCGTTGCATGGGTTCATTCCCATCAATCCCATTTGTTTTCTCTCCCCCCACTCCTTTAAGACGGATGAAAAATTCAAACACGCACACACAAACAGAAGAAGAAGAAGAAGAAGAAGATGGAGAAGGAGAGGCATCTGGGTTTCACCCGACAGAAAAACAAATTGGTGGTACACACAAAAAAATGATTGGTGATGCCAGCGAGCGCTACCAGTTTTATATTTTGGAAACATTCAGAATAGAAGGACAGAGAAAACATCGAAATTCAATTAAAAACGCGACAGAAGCACCCTGGAAAGAGGTACGTGCTGATCTCGATGCTGATCGATGCCATTTCAAGGAATTCAAGAGGAGGATGTCAGATCTCGAAACATCACTCTACCTAACCATTCATGTGAATCTACGTTGTTTAAAAAGAAGCTCCGCGCAGCTCAAAGCTGAATCGAGAAAAGGGGCGGCGCCAGGTTCTAGACTGAACTTTCAGACTATCAGTTTTTTCCCCTTAAGTCTTTGCAAATATTGATCTACGGTAATAGTGTAAAGCAAACCGGGGGAATTCGGGGATATCAGGGATTTATCATGTCATAAAGAAAGTGCGCATCCCTTTCGTTTTTCTTTAGTATAGTGCACCGTGCGAAAGCCAGAGCTCAAACAAATGTATATCTGTCTTTTATCTTACCATTATTAAATAACCAAAACATTATTTTCGTCAAAAGTACGAAGTTTTGATAGCTATTATACATAGCTAAACAAACGAAATAAACGATACACAGACGGAGAGAAGCAGGAGTGCTCTCGTTTCTCTGCGCCTCAAGTTCACGCGCGCCCCCCCCCCCCCGTTTATTGTTCCGAAAGAAAGTTGAAATGTTTCAAAGACTCCATTTCAAGTTCCACAAACTCCTGACATAGAAATCATAGAAATTTCTCCACAAAAACCGAAACCGTTGCACTTGAACTTAAACTGCAGGACAAGCTAAAGTACTTGTTACCTTTGTACTATACTAACGAAAATCGGCAGAAAAAATGAGCTCGGAAGCAAAATGCCAGGAAAAAAATGGGAAAATAGAAAAAAGGGATAGAGTGAGTGAGAGAGAGAGAGAGAGAGAGAGAGAGAGAGAGAGAGAGAGAGAGAGAGAGAGAGAGAGAGAGAGAGAGAGAGAGAGAGAAGGAAATAATCACTGAATTTTCAAGCAACAGTTGCGTGAAGCTATTAGAGAATGTCCGTTGCATTGGGCGAACATTTGGACGAACATTCAGCCCATTGGGCGGAAATGAACCAGCAGAGGGCCAAAATGACTAGAATTTGCATTGAGATACCAGGCGGCAGAACGGACGGAAATGAGCCGAGTATGCGTAGAACTCGGGGGGGGGGGTGGGGCAAAGGAAAGCAGACAATGGGCATTCCACCCATTCTGCGGATGAGCAGATCAGCCACAGTTATGCGTGGTAGGTCTACACATGGGGCAACCGCCTTCAAATTCTGTGTAAAAATAAGGAGAGAAAATATGAGAAAAAGGGGAATGATGAAGAAAGAAGTAAATAAACCACAAAAATCCACTTTGAGCAAAAAGAGCAAACTCTTTGATACGTGGGTGAAGGGGGGGGGGGGGAGGGAGAATTGATATTACGTATGAGTCAAAGATGTAGAAAAGTGACGGCTGTGTTTCAATTAGGAAGAAGGCGGACAGAATCGACGTGAAAACTGTCCGTTGGATTTTGGCGAATGATTATTAATTATGTAATGTGTGCATTTATATGTGCATTCAACTTTTCTAGGGGATCAATTCCAGGCCATAAAGTTATTTTATAATTGTCATTATACGTTTTTTTCTTCTTTTTTGTCCCAAATTTTCTGCAACATTTTTTACAGAAACTGTCTAAAGAAATATGAGAGCTGAAAATGAGCCCAGTTGATTCGGCAGGTGAGTTGTTAGGTGAGGCTAGGCGACACATTTCATGCATGGAGTGCGTAAATATACACACAGTATACTATTTCTAAAACTTCCACATGTTGACTGCACTTAGACCTGTCTTTGCAAATGAAAACCAAAATGTAGGAGTGGCAGAAGTTGGTGAAGGGGGGGGATGGAGGGGACACGGGTGGGGCAGAATGAACAGGAAGTGGAACAAGATGGATTGGCGATGGCTGACCGGCCGGCTTCACCGTCGAAAAAACTCAGTGTCTCATATGGAAATCAAAGTGCTATTGTGTGGCCTAAAAAACAGTCAATCGGAAAGATTTAATATCAGGAAAAAGGCGAGAAAAACGTTAGTTTGCAGGATAAAAAATGGGAAATAGTGAAAGTGATATGTGTATCGAATTGAAATGGAATTTCTTTCCCCCCCCCCATGATTCTGATTCAGACGAATCAAAAGACGATGAAATGTTGAATGCGTTGGTTGGTTGGCGGGGTGAGATGGGAAAAAAGAGAAGATGGGTGTGGTTCTATCCGCTTTCCATTAATGGCAAAAATTGGAAAAAAAAAGAACAAAATGTTAATAAAAGAAGCCATGTCGTGAGGCTACGAACATTTTCAACAAAATTGTAGAGATTTTCATAATAATAAGCGCTCTGATATTAGGTTGATGCAAAAGTTATGTCGTTTTTGAACCTTCAACTTTAAATGACCATAACTTTGTTTAAAATCAAATTTATTAATCGAAATAAAAACCATTAGAATCAATACATTTTTGCCAACGAGAAACAAGTTTCCTTATGCCGGTACCGTAAAAGTTCGGGTTTCTGGAAGCGACGAACTCCTTGAAGGCATTTTCGGCATCGTCTTGGCTTTTGAAGCATTTCTCGCGAAGGAAGTTGTCGAGGTGCTTGAAAAAGTGGTAATCGGTGGGCGAGAGGACTGGTGAGTATGGTGGATGAGGCAGAGTCTCATAGCCTAATTCGTTCAGCTTTTGCAGGGTCGGTTATCCAAGCATTATCGTGGAGAAGAATTTGTCCCTCTTTATTGATCCCTGCTGGGCACATACGTCGTAACTTCTGATGCATTTTGTCAATTTCCTGGCAGTACTTCTCTGCTGTAATTGTTTCGCCCACATTTAGGGAGCTGTGGTGAATGAGACCGGCTGCAGACCACCAAACAGTCACCATAACCTTTTTTTGGTGGATTTTCGGCTTCGGAAAGTGTTTGAGAGCCTCATCACGATCCAACCACTGCGCGGAACGTTGTCGGTTGTCGTAGAGGATCCACTCTTCATCACAAGTTACGATCCGGTCAAGAAACGGATCATTTTTGTTGCGTAAAAGAGGAGCGGACGACACCTCAAAACGACGATATTTTTTGATTTTCGTCTAATTCATGTGGCACCCATTTGTCGAGCTTTTTTGATTTGCCTATTTGCTTCAGATGAACAACGACTGTTGATTGGTCAACGTCGAGTTCTTCGGCAACTTCTCGTGTTGATTTGAGAAGATCGGCTTCGATTAAGGCTCGTTATCAATCACAGACTGCCGGCCGTCACGATCTTCATCTTCGAGGCTCTCGTCACCGCTACGGAATTTTTTGAACCACCGTTGTGCCGTACGTTTATTAGTGGTTTCTTGGCCAAATGTATCGTTGATATCGCGAGTTGTCTCGACAGAGTTTCGGCCTAGTTTGAACTGGAACAAGAAAATCGTTCGAATTTGCCTTTTATCCATGCTTTTTTGAAGTGCTATAAAAAGTGACATAATTATTTGAAGGAAAAATCAATAAGACAAGTAGATAGAGCGAATTACGCTCTTCAAAATGATATATAACACGACCACAGATAACCAAACATTTTATTCAAAAATCTTTCACAAAAGTAAACAACATAAAAACGACATAACTTTTGCATCAACCTAATATAAAAATTAACCAAAAATTCTTGATCCCATTCCTACCATTTCTAATAAATTTTCTAATTCAAGTATGTTTTCCGAGATACTGTAACTTTGAAACTACGCAAACACATTGTCTCTTCCGCAAATTATGATATGGAAATAAGACGACTTTGGCTGGTTTCTTTAGAGTCACATTATTCATTTAGGGATTACTGTAACTTCAAGTTTGAAGCAAGCGCCGTGTGATACACTATACAGTACGTGCAGATATGACTCCCACGAAAGACGAAATAAGACCGTCTGGTCTCGTCTTCGTCTTGGATTCGTCTGACACGCTGAGATAGACGTTGTGTCGGTACACATGCACAAGACGAACTGAAAGACGAACGAAGGCGAGGCGAAATACGACTCTTTGTTTTTGTCTTTCGTGCAAATCTTACATGCAGACTCCTGTTGCAATTGCTGCACCTCAACTTCCCAAGTTCTTTGGAGCTTCTCGCTGCCAAGATTCGTTAACACCATTCAATGTGCGTTATCTTACGATAAACTGCAGAAAAACACAGCATTTCCCGGAAAGAGTCTAGATATGGCATAAACTAGATATATAGTTGGGTTTAAAAAGGATTGATAAATCGGATGCTTCCAATGCGATCATCCAAACCAAGTGTCAACATAAAAATCTCACAAAAGTGAAAAGTAACACTTGTTGTCAGATTGCCAATCAGTAAGTGCCATAGAGATAGAAAGGAGAGGAATAGACATAGTTAAGAAAAAAAAGAAGATGCACAAAGTCATGTTGCGGTTGATCAAAGGAATCCTGGATGAAATGGTTAAATGAGTAAAGCAGCAGAGACATAGAGAGAGAGAGAGAGAGAAAGAGAGAGAGAGAAATTTTGATGGAGAAATGAAAACATAGGGCTGAAGATTAATGAGTTGGGGTTTGAATGAAATAAGACAGAAAAATCGTGTCTGTTGATTTTTCTTATTTTGCGTCATCAATTTCGAAGAACTTTAGTTGATGGGGGTTAAAAAGATCAGTAGTTCATGGAAAAAAAGGTGACGTAAACTATCTGAAAATCGGGGGAAAAACATAATATAAGAGCACGCCCATAACCCCCCCCCACCCTCCACTTCTCGCCCATTCGTAAATCTACAGCTATTTATAGAGTAGGTACATCGAAAGTCTTCTAATCTACATCAATCTCGTATTATGCTCTGAAATTCCGGGGATCCAGACAAAAGACTGTAAGAACAAGTTTCAAGACTTCATAAATCTGTACTACAATGCTACAATTGCTTAAAACTATCATCATATTTTATGAGACTATGGTGTTCGTAAATCCACACCAAATTACAGCAAGATTTTGTGAAATATTACGAAAATGTACTAAAAGATTTTGCGTATCTCTACTACAATTCATTAAAACTGCTATCAAGTTTCATAAATCTACACAAAAACACCAAAACTGGTAGACGCACAGATAAAGTTCGTCAGTCTACACCAAATGTTTCTAAGCTAGCACGAAAATCTCGTAAATCAGCCGTCAAACGTTGCAAATTATAAAGTTTTGATTGACAAATGGCTGGAAGACTAGCGGAAATCTGTGGCAAATGATATTTTGAAGTTGAAACTTGATTGAATAAAAAAAAAACAAAAAAAGGGCGTGGCTTTGAAGCCATAGACGTCTATCTGAATGGAAGAATGCATTGAAGACAAAGGTGATATGCCGATAATGGTGATTGATCACTGAACCACGTAGGATACTAGAAATGCGGAAGAACACGGAATCTGAACAGTCTCTCTGACTTTTTGAATCCGAGAAAACGGGCGGAGCTTCGAATTGATGTATAAGATGGCAAAAAAAAGGGAGAAGACTTGGGTAGAAGATGATGAAGATGAATTGGAAGTCGTCTCAGCGAAAGTCATTGGTTAAGACTGTAGGTGTAAATTTATTTACGAAGTAAGCAGATGTTCGTACTCTTGGAGCGCAGATATGAAATAACGGATTCTGATGTCGATTTACATCAGAATCAGGCTATTGTAGGATTACAGAAAACCTAGCGTTGATTTACGAAGTAGAAGCGCGTCGATTGAATGACTCCAAACTAGAAAACGGGCAACTGTGTTTTTCGCTGAACTTCGAAGTAGATTTACGGGAGCTTTGTGTAGATTTACGAGGTCATATTTGTAAATACGGAGAATCAAAAGCTGTGGTATTCAATGTAGATTTACGGAGATTTGTGTAGTTTCTCAAGTACTGATGTGGAAATACTAGGTATAGTGTAGATTTACGAAGTGTGGAATAGACGTCCGTAGAGCCTCATTTACGTGTATGTAGGTTTGCAGTGTGATAATGGATTTACGTAATTTACGTAGATTAATAAAGTTCCGCAATAATTTGCGAGCATCGAAACATAAAAAATATTGCTCGGGGAGCGCCATTTCATAAGCCAATTCGTACATTTTTTAACTAAATGACTCATACACTTTTTGACTGATCGTCCTTCGTGAATCCCCGAATCCCATCAGGCTCCGCTGGCTTTTCGAAAGTTTATGCGTCACTGCGGAATGCTGATGAACTTTCATAATATACGATTCTTGAAAATTTATTGGATAAATTTGAAAAGAAATAAACAAATAGAAGAACGTTGAAAAATGACGGAGATAATTTTTAAATCGAAACTTTGGAAACATACGAAAATACGATTCAAACCGTCTTCTGTGATCCTACATCGAGATTTGATTTTGTAAATCTACAACAATTGTCAATCAATATACCCCCCACCCAAACCTTTATGAATCCCTCCTTATATCATCGAGATATTCGCTAACTTGTGCTTCATAAATATAGATAACATTTTTGTGCAACTAAAACCAAAACTGTGCACATCTACAACAAGTTATATTGAATTTAAATCAAAATTTTCAGAGCAAATGCGAAATTTCGCATTATTTATGAAATGTAATCATTATTTTCGAAGAATCGCCGATACTCTGCCTTGGTGACACCATACCGGTGTAAATCTACACTTAACGTTCGTAAATCTACATATACGTAAAGCTACACTCAAGTTATGTAAGTCTGCAATATAAATCCGTAAGCCTTCACATAAATTATGATGTATTCATTAGAAGTTTATAAACTTCCGCAATACGTTTTTGTTTAATATCAGGTTTTCGTAAATCTACATCATACGCTTGTATGTTTTGTAAATTCGTAAATATTAATTAAAATAAAAAACGATAACAAATCCTCGTAAAATAATTTGAATAATTTGAAATAATTGTTGTGTAAATTTACATAACAATTTATTTCTCTCCACTAACCGTTGCATCTTCTATAGGTACTTGGTTTCTTTGTGGCATAGAAGATGCACTTCTGCTTCTCTTCTACATGTCCGAAGGACATCGGCACCCCAGCACAGTCTTGATTGGCTATTCAGAACACTTTGCCATATCGGAACAGTGGTAGCGCCCATTACTACCAAACTTTGGCTTTGCAGGTCATAATAGAGTATAGAAGCACCAAAAATTACTACAAAAAAAAGCAATCGCTACAATAGCTGCAAAATATCGAAACTGCTAATATTTCTTAGAAATTCAATTTTAATACTGAAAATGCACTAGATGAAATAGTTCCTGAAATTGGGTTTCATTCATAAATCGTATCTAATTTAAAACATCTAAACCGGTTCGTGCGTCCGAGAAATGAAAATAGTGAATGAGACCTGATAATCAAATCAAAATGCCGTAAATTATTGAAGCGGCTAGAAACGTGAAAAGAGAAGATGTACCCACTTTTCGACAGCTAAAAAGGCGAAGGGATGAAACGAATAAAGAAATGAGCAAAAAATGCGCTGCTCATGTACAGTCTCAGAGAAGTTCTCCATGTATTTTGGAAAAGATAACCCACGCCACAAATCACCGGCGAAAATGATCACCCGACCGATGGAACGATGATCTCATAAATAAAAAAACGAAAAAATGTGAGCAGAAAAAGTGCACATTGCATTCCATTCCAAAATAGATAGCTATAATAACCCATTTGGGAATTGAAGGGGGGGGGGGCGGGCTGGATGCCCATGAGAATAAGTGATATGTACAGACAAGAAACCAACAAGCTTCCCATCTCACATATTTTTTGTCATTCCACGCAACAAATGTCTTGTTCTGTGTTTCTCACAATATCCCCCTCTTCCTGCTTCTCATGCTTCTCCTCCCCCTTTTTTCTCGTCCCCTTTAACATTTTGATGTGCTCCATTCTATACTTTACACTTTTGTTGTTCGCATGTCAACTTTTTTTTTGTTTGTTTGAATGTGTGTGTGCATATGTGTGTGTGTGTGTAGGTGTGTGTGTCCGTATCCGTGTGAGAATCTTATCTTGGTTATCCGAAGTGCACTTCCGGCTCTTTTTCGTAATCTGATCTTGCTTCAGATCACTGATTTTTTCATGAATCCACGCAAAACTACCTTATATACTGTAAATATAGTAATAAATATGTAATAATTAATAAAAAATAAAATTGATACAGTAGCGACTTGTGCTCATGAGCTAGAATCCACGCAAAGTTGTGTAACACTACATGGCAGCCACCCTGTATATCTAACTACCGTAGTGATTCACACACTCAGTTTTAATATTTGGATTCTTACTCAGTTACTTAGCTACTCAGTCCATCAGTTATTCGCTTGTTTGATCGCGGATCACAGGTAACGATGCCTGGCGATTTTGGGCGTTGGTTGTCCAAAGAGTAATCAGATGTCAGTTGTATGAACATCTACTTATTATCAAGCGAATAGTTCCGTCTGTGTTTCCGTCTGTCTGTCCAGGAAGTTTTTTTTGAATAACTCAAAAGAACGTGAGCCTCCTACATGCGGAATAGAGTAATGGCCCCTGGATCGCTTGGCAACCATATCTTTAGCAGGTCGCTGGGTACTTGGGATACTGTATAATTATACACAAACTCTACAAAACAGTCTTAACAACGAAATAAACAGTCAACATAGTGCAAAACAACAACTTTAATAGACATTGTTTTCCAAAGCTTTTAACAAATTCCAGAATGTTCCATAATTCCAGAATGTTCCATTCCATAACAGCAGCGTAGCCGCGAAATTTCCACTGGTACATATTAATACTGTAAAAGCGACCGTAAATTTTACACAGATCTACACTACATAGAACTACCGTACACCTGAACAGAACTCATGGAAACTTAAACTTATAAAACTACTTAAATATCCGCAAACCAGGGTGCGTTAAGCGACCGTAAATCTATATTCAGATACCGAAAAACAATGATAAACGATCATTAAAATCAGAATTGATCTTACTTGAATCGCAAGGTAATCCTAAAGTGAGAGTTGGTGAATCCGCTTTAGTTATGAGTAAATTGACATCAAAAGCAGAAAATCAAAATCGAAATCGACTCAGAAGAAAACAGAAGGGCACCAAACCTATATAACATACACGTATCTCTCCATTCAAGAACAGTAAATCTACACTTTATATTTGTAAAGCTACGTAGGTCGCTTCGTATATGCAGCAGAGAAGGGCGGAATTCCGGATTCCGCCGTTTTTTTCATTCCGTCGTCCGGATTCCAGACTCCGTGAAAAAATGTTTCATCCGTTTTCCGTTTTCCGGATTCCGAGTTCTCAAAAATTCCGCCCTACTCTGATATGCAGGCTAACTTCCGTAAATCTACACTAAGAAATTCCGTAAAGCAACACTGATATTTCTAAAAAAAAAGAGGAGTGAGCAGCCCAAAAAAAAAGAACAGAGAGAAACTGCAAATTGTTAACTTTCATAAGTCTTAATGTGATTCTCGTTTATGTCGAAAATCTAGTTCTGTATGTCTTAATATGATGTGATAAAACTAATTCGTGAAAAATTAGTATATTCGTAAGCAATTCCCAAAGCCAAAGTTGCAGACGAGCCCCGTCAAAGCCCAAAACTACCCGCTTCATAATGTTGTTCAATATCAATATTTCCATTCAAGTAACTACACAAATGGTTCGTTCAAGTGTGCTTTGAAACATTAGTTCGGAAAAAAAACCAACTCGATACATCAGATTCACCTAAAGACACCGTAAAGTAGGAAGAGCTACACCTCATGGCCATGATGCCTATTGCATATATGAGAGCTTTAATGATGCAATAGCCAACGGCCTCCAAAGTTCGCGAACTTGTTCGAGTAGACATGTTGAAATTGAAAAAAGCTGTGGCCCGGGCCCTGTTCCCCGACTTTGCCCGTCCATAGCTATGAAAGAAACGAGTCGATAATTACCGAAGAATGTGCCGTTCTCACCTTTCGAAAAATGTATTTTCGAAATGATGAGTACCACTCGGCACCGACCACCATATTATCACTATTATCTCGTGAAGACTTCCGAAAACGTTTCGTAATACACGCATTCAATGAAAATGAGATACCGTCGACATCAACTCTTATCAATTTTCTATCGCAGACACTGTCACAGACGCGTTCGCAGACACACTGCAAAACGGCAAAAAAAAGAGGCATTTTTTGCATAGGAAAAAAGATTGGATATGAAAACACAAATTACAAGTTCCGCGTGTTCTGTGGAAGTGCGAAAGTGAACAAACATGTTGTGAAGAACACGATTTTTCTAAATTGGCGTGAAGAATTGTCGATATCACTCCACATTTTGCAAAAAAAACCTTTGATAATGTCTCAATTCTCGCAGCCATAGATATTGTTCACATGTTCTGTAGTTTGCGCTTCCCTTCTTTGGTAGGGCTGTGGATGAACAGCCCTAAAGAGTCAAGCAATACTCATCTCTCCGAAATAAACCAACCCAACCAGGAGGGAGCAAAGAGAAACTGCTCCCACACATGGGTCAGTTGCCCACTATGTTGCGATCTGCCGTTTTACTGCGTTTGCTGGTCATTTCATGCCCACTCCCTGCGCTGAATTATGACACTCTCTCTCTCTCTCTATCTCAGGAGGCCAGAAACTAGGACATATGTATGTAATAATGAGGAGTCTGGTGATAATGAAGGATGAACGAGGCAATATGGTTGGGGAGGGGTGGGGAACACCTCTTCCTCATTTCCTTTATTATCAGTCAGATCTATCTCCTGGAATCACTGTCTCTATCAGCCACCATCACCACTCATCACCTTCATACGAACATTCTTGGGTGGCATGACATCTTAAACATCTGGAATCGAGGAAAAAGGAAAAGGATCGTTATTAGAAAACACCATAAATGGGAAAATGAAACGACAAAGGTAACCTAACATAACACATAACAAGAACGGCGGAATTGAAAAATTACATTTTGAAATAGTTTTAAATCTCTAAAATTGTGAAATACGCCCATACGGTCCGGCAGGCCAAAGCAGTATAAAGACTTGGGGAAATTGAACAAATAGATATAATGTGATAAAGGAAACAAGTGGAATGAACAATGCCTTGTCTGGATAGACATGAATGCCACACTGAAATCCAGACACACAGACACACAGAAAGACGTAGTGGCAATTACAGCGAGTTACTTTCGAAAATAACAGGAAGGGGGGGAGTGGTGTGGAGTGGTACTAACAATAAATCAAGCAATATATCACTGGAAAATGAATGGGAGGAAAGACAACAAAACGATATTATTCGTGTTCCGATTTACACTTGTACGCAGATACACACAACAATTGGGCTCCGCCCATTTTCTCCCTTTCCTCACCCCACCGCACCGTCGCCGCACTGTTTCGCGCAGTCCATTTCTCTTATTTCCATCATTCGTAATCAGAAAAATGAAAGAAGGAATAGAGAGAAAGAGAGAAAGAGAGAGAGAGAAAGATAGAGAGAGAGAGAGAGAGAGAGAGAGAGAGAGAGAACCGTGATCAAAGGCGTGGTTTCCCTTCCTTCTCCCTTCTTCAAACCGCCCAAACATTACTGTTTGTGGGAATGTGGGAGAGAAGAATATGATGATGTTGATGAAGTTGAGAGAAGGAGACTTTGATTATTGACACGATTATCATCAGAAAGAAGGGGAAAAGTGTTTATCGTCAAAGGTGGAAGGCATGGAGGGGGGGGGGGGGGATTTGAGGGAGAAGTGTCTTCAACTGGTTAACTATTATACCAAACGGACTACGCCAATGAATATGTTCAAGTATGAAGGAATCGAACCTTGTCAATCCTAATTCACAGAAAGCGCGCTTACCAGTTGCGCTATGTGGGGCGCCAAGCCTCGCTTGCAGCCAGAAGGGCTCAATGACCATGGCGCAGCTGGTAAAACGCTTATACGAGACGGAATGCTCTAGAGTTCAATGCTTTCATGCATTGAAAGTGTAAGCCATAGTTATTTAGAATAGAATACGGGTTTCTGATGCTCGAAAATAGTTCTTTGACTGAAAAAAAAAACTAAAGTTTCTGGCTCGAAGGGTGCATACAACATAAACAGGAAAGCAACAACAAGAAATTGAAAAATTGGCAGTCATTTCATGGGCATTGCAGAAATAGCAGTGAGACAATACGTTTTTCAGCACAATTCGATATTTCTAGAAACAGCATAACACTTATTTTTGCAGGAAAAAAAAGAATACATTCCAAATATAGTATTCTAGCAAAAAGAAACCTGAAGTGAAAGGAACGGAGTTGGATAATTGCATTTTCACGAATCTTATTGAAATGTGGAATTTCGAAAATATAAATTAAAAAGCAATGTTGAATTCTATTTTTTTATACATCTCGACTTTAATTCGTCTTTTCAATTAATTTCAGCGGATTTTCAGATGCTTATCAGCGTATCTAAATCGACGTTTTACAATTCATACTGCGCTTTGAAGCAAGAGAATCAAAAATTTCCATTCGAGAAAGAATTAAGAAATATGAGAGAAGCTTTATCAATCTTTTACCGGAACGAGGGGTGAAGGGAGCGGCGAGTAATTTGCGGGTAACGATTGGAAGATGTATTTATGCAGCTTCACGGCCGATCTACTCTCCGGCGGTATTCAAAGCATTTAAATGCGAAGTGGAAGTGGCACGCGTTGATTATATTCCCAAAATTGGACGGATAAAAGGAAAAGAAAATAATTCGGAGCGAATTATGAGAATTATCACAGGTTTTCGGAAGAACGTCAGATATCAGGTAATCTATGTAAAGTGGGATTGTATCGGAGAATAGAACTCAAGAGCGTTTGTTTCACAGGCAGAACTGGTACGCCATGAGCTTCATTGGCTTCTGTCTGGTGGTACATGGCACAATTGGTAAAACCCATCGACGCCTCCGAGTTTGATTCCATCCGGCGTGAAATTGTTCTTCCGTCTATTTCGATATAAATTTCTTCAATTTTTGTTTCTGCGCTTTTTTGGCTTGTCTAGGAGGGAAATAACGCGGTGACTCATTGTTTTTTTAATTTAGAACTTGTCAGACAGTCGAATTGTATGTATAGAAATGTCATTTTTTGGTTCGGCCAAAACAAAGAAGTTAGTTCTTTATACGATTCTATGAAAAATGAACACTGAAATTATGTTACACTGAATTATTTTCGAAAACTGCCGAGTTGACCGTAATTTTAGAAGAATCATCGTATTTTTCTAATATTCGGTTTTATTTGAAGAAAAATGGTATATATTATAACAATATAAATTGAAAATTATCTGGAATTTTCAGACATAAATGATATTTTTAATCCAAATTGGTCCTTTTCTGAATGTTTCGAAGATTTTATATAAAATTTCGAGTTTCTTTCGGCTCTTTTTTCAGTTTTTCTCACTAACTATAATTATTTATCACTAATATCGAAGTAATTGGAATTGTCGTGGCCTATAACAGCAAACTGTGAAAAGCTAGTCTTCCGAGAATTCTCCAAGAATGATTTCCTTTTAAACTTCTAGGGCATGTGATCCGCGCCCACACAAGCGATTGACGGATCGACTAACTATAAGTATCATGTATTTGAATACCAATAACTAGTGGGCTCTCTTACCCATTCAAAGAGCGCAAATTACAGATCTCACGGATTCTCGTTGATGAAACTGTTAGTCCCAGTGTTTGAAAACTTTGTTCAATAGCATCGACTCCACATGTCGATAGCCATCATTCGTCGCACTGTATCAGTTACTTATCTCGTCAACTGCAATGGACTCGTATGAACTCGTCATGCCAACCAACTTCGCCGTCGGGACAATCGCTCCTCAACGCTTTTGGTCTGCCACCACTGCTACTCTTCGCCGAACAACATCTCATGGACAATCCAATCGCGTCAACAACGACTGGGACGACTCCTGCTCCTGCTGCCAATCAAGCGCCTGCCCAGTGCCCAGTTTGCCGATCAACTAGAGTGCGCAACCCACCAGACCGCCTCTCCATAAGGCCCACGAAGAAAATGTATACATAATTTCAATATTTCACTATTAGGGGAGGTGTTGGGTTCCCCCCCATAAGTTTAACCGCCCCATGTTTTTTCACGCTCACGTGAAATACCTGACCTTTTACATGTCACTGATCGTTATCAGCACCCTATAGGCCCACTTCTCTCTGTTCCCCAGTTCGAGATTTGCTCCTATCTTCCCCTCCTATTGTATTTAATAAAGACTTGTTATTCTTCTCGTCGACGTAACATATTATTAAAATAAAATACACTGAAATTTACAATTTAGTCCTTTTTTCGATTAATAACTTCTATTTCGATCGATCGCTCGAGACGATCGAACGAAAGACCAGTCATAATAGTGAGCACGACCCTGCAGCGGAAAGATCACATTAGAATCGGAGTACATCCAGCCACATCGTCCGCCTACTCCCCATAACATCAGGATTTCCCACAACAGAAAAGATTGCCAATAAAACTCGTCGCCCGTTTTTCTACACCGATGGATGGACGGATCTTCCCACAATGGGCGTAACCTCCAAGAACATGCGATGGTTCCTGCGCTCTTGGCCGTGCCTGGTCGGAACGGTCGGAAACTCCCAGATTATATTTAGAAGAACATCTTAAACAAAGATAAGCAATACAGGAAGAATAGGGAAAGTGTAAATGTTAATAAGAGAGAGAGAAGTATGAGGGTATATGCCAGCCTAAACACACAAATCCCCACCTGCAACTTAAGTGTGTTCATATCTACAACCCACCTATCAACCCACTTGAAAATGAAAATTATTGAGACTCTTTTGTAAACTGACCAGGATAATTGACCGCTGAAGATGGGGTGGGCGGTGGTGGCGCAACATGATGTTGCTGGTGATTCGGGTGGGCAGATGGAGAGCCCGGCCGAGCACGGTCTGCACAATTTTGCTCATCCGATGCATCTAGACAGTCGGGGCGGGTATCACAGACACGACGACTGGAAATTGGCTTCTGTTTCTCGAAGTACTAAACAACTAACGAAAGAAAAAAAAATGAAAACTATAGGAAACAAACTCAAATTTTTGAGTATGTTCGTTTTGAGAAAACATTCTTTTTGAAAGCGTTTAAAAGAAAAGGTAGTCTAAAAGATTCTCAGCCTTTTCAGACAATTTAAGACAAAAATAAACTGGACGTGCCTACCTCACTTTACTCTATGCTCATTTGACTTTCTCAGCGGAACGCACTTAGTACATAATGCACACGTTAGGTATATTATGCCACTCACTTATCAATACATTCTCCAATGGCACATTGGAACTCGTGCTCCAGACATCCGACTCCACTATCTGCATCGTACTCATCATGGAATGTCACTTCGGCGCTGTCCACCTGGTTCGCGTGTAGTAACGCATTCTGTTGAGCGGAGCGAGCACGGGCATCATCTTCTTGGCGACGCCGGTGTTCTTCCTCACGTCTTCTGTGTTCCTCGGCGCGGCGACGATGTTCTTCATGGGCATCATGAGATGGTTGGGATGCTTGAGGCTGTGCAGCTGGCTGGGCTGGATGACGTTGTTGTGGCTGATGTCGTTGGTGTTGTTCCTGGAGTTGCTGAGACTCACGTTCTCTTTGGGCTTGTTCAGCCTGCCGAGCCTGCTGAGCCTCCAGAGCCCTCTGGTGCTGTAGCCTTGTTAGCTCGGCTTGTTCTGCCGACTGCGCCGGATGGTGCTGCCTTGGATTTTGCAGATCTGTAGTTGCCGGACTTGATGTAGACGAGGTTTCACCTCTTCTGGCCATGGCCGCTTTGAAGTATTCTGGAATTGCGGATACTTGATAACGAGAGAATCTTAATCACAAACATCTTAAGAGAAAATTCAAGTAGCATCGTTTTTTTTTTCTTATTTCTTCAAAAAATAATGAAAATTTTGGTTTTGCTGGTGTACTTCTTCTGAATGAAGTGTGAAGTGAAGCAAAATTATAAAATCATCAAATCACAGTTTTTCTGAAAATATGAGAATTTCAGAATTTTTTTTGAAAAATTCCCG
The DNA here is from genome assembly GCA_003052745.1 of Caenorhabditis inopinata. Classification (NCBI taxonomy): domain Eukaryota; kingdom Metazoa; phylum Nematoda; class Chromadorea; order Rhabditida; family Rhabditidae; genus Caenorhabditis; species Caenorhabditis inopinata. The sequence continues at coordinate 9,096,067 of AP018152.1, read as the reverse complement.
AAGAATTTTAAAAGAAATTATCTTTTAGCAAACCTTTCTGTCTTAAATGAAATGTTCTAAATGAAATGTTAAATGAAATGTTAATGGAAAATAGATTTTCAATAAAAACATGAGCTTTGGAAATTTTTAAAGTTAAATTTCGGAAATCTGAAAAGCATCGACCTTTTGTAGTTTGTATTCTTCATTTATAAAGAAATTATTCATGGAAAATGAATTTAGAAACCTGCGAAAATGTTGAAAATCCTCAAAATCGATATTTTTCAAATTTAGAATTTCGTTAAACTTCGGTGCAAAACGTCAAATTTCAAAACAACAATTCCAGATATTTTCAGCCAAATTTTCAAACTTGCTATTTACAAATTTCAGTGTTTTTTCAAACGTTTTTCTTTATCAAAATATCCATGGCGATTTGCAATTTTTAGAACGGTAACAAATTATTTTCCGTTTTTGAATTCCCCTAAAACCAATGACGCGAACATTTTTCAACATTCTTCTAAATAAGCACCGAAGGCGCGCCAGTTTGAAGCTTATAAAATTTCTCTGGCAAGACTTTGTGGCATTTTTGAACGAATAAAAAGTGGAAAATGCTCCTCCGGCCCATTTCAAAATGTTGCTTTCAAAAGGTGGAATACTTTCAGAATGAGCGCGTCAACGGTGCGCTAAACGTTTCAAAATCTCAGAATTATTTACATAATTTAATCCCAAGAGTGAACATCATTAATTGAGATATTTGGAAATAGCTGAAATTCTGAATGAACATTTACCACAGTCAGTCTCGTCAGATCCATCATCACAATCGTACTTGTGATTGCACTCCAATGCTTTATCAATGCATTTTCCATCTCTTTTGCACTCGAATTGAAGAGCCGAGCATGTGGCGTCGTCTTCTTGAGCCGACAGTGGAGCCGGCGCTGGCGGTGGGATCGCGGCGGCCGGCACATCTGTCTCCTCGTTGGAATCACAGTTTGTTTCATCTGAACCATCGCCGCAATCGTCGACACCGTCGCACAGTTTGTCATAATGGAAGCAGCGAGTGACCGCGAGGTATGGACACCTGAATTCCTGGTCAGTGCACACTAGATGCTCCGAATATTCTTCTGATGATGTGCCAGATGGACTGGGAGGCTGTGTTGCAGCAGGGGTCTGCGACTCTTGCTTTTGTTGCTCAGCGTGATATCTTTGGACGGCAAGGTAGTATTCTGCAAGTAGATCATCTTTGTGATTTCCTATAAATTAGTCTAAAAACGCGCCAAATGGTATGCCAGCTTCAAATCCTTGTTTAAGACAATAATTCAAAGTTTTAAATTTTTTGAGAATTTATTTCGTTCAACTGCATGTGGACACGTCTGTTTAATGAATTTCAAACAGTGTTTGAGGCGCATCAGTTTTTTAAATGAAAATAATAAAATTTTCAGTTATTATAAAAGAATCCAAAACGAAATTAATGGAGCTCTGGCGAGCATCTGTCGCTTCTTATACAAATAACTGTAAACTGTCTTTCTGCTACCAAATTTGTCTGACTGCATGCCTACCAGAGTAGGGCGGATCTTGGGAACTCGGAATCCGGAATCCGGAATACGGAAAAAAATATATTTTTAACGGAATCTGGAATCCGGAATACGGAATGTAAAAAACGGCGAAATTCGGAATGCGGAATGCGGAAAACGGAATTTCAACCATTAATGAGGGAATCAAATGATGTAAATGCGCTCTGTTCGTAAAAATTTTTGCGGGAGTTCAAAAAAGTATGCTTTTTACAATAATTGAGAATGAAGTATTAAAACTCATAGTTGAGCGGAATCGGATTTTGGGAACTAGGAATCCGGAAAACGGAAAACGGAAAAAAAATTTTTCACGGAATCCGGAAAACGGAAAACGGAAAAAATTTTTTTCACGGAATCCGGAATCCGGAAAACGGAATGAAAAAAACGGCGTAATCCGGAATTCGGAATCCGGAATTCCGCCCTTCTCTGATGCCTATGTACATACACATCATGCAGACATACCGCCTGTCACTTTGCTACTTCTGCAGTTCTATAGTTCTAATATTGCACATGATGCTGGAAAATTGTAATTTTGGAATTAAAAACATCAAAATTGTCGCTTTTATTATCTGTTTCGACAAAAGTGTTCATGACTCTTCCGATGTTCTGATGCCCATAATAAATCATAAATCATGTCGCTCCTTCTTCCGATTCGAAGACCATTTGGGTTTTTGCGTTTCCCATACTGTTCGTCTACCCTTTTTAAGGACAATCTATCGGATTCAAACGGAATCCGGTCCCTCCCTCCGCGCAATTTCCGGTTGAAACTGAACTTTAAAAACGTACCACAAGTGATTTCATCGGATCCATCGTCACAGTCGTACTTCCTATCGCATTTCTGGCTATTCTCTATGCATTTTCCCGTCTCACACTTGAATTGGCCTTCTAGACATTCGCTTTGACGTTTCCGAGTTTCTGAAAGTATTGAAAATTTAATCGAAAATCCAAATGTTCCAATTAGAAATGCTGAACTATAGAAAGAGTTCCAAAGATGTGCTTCAACATTAATTTTTCCTTTGAAAAATGCCTTCCAGGCGCACCAGACTGCCGTCTGTATGCCGGTATGCCTGTTTTCTATGTCTGTGTATCGGTCGGTACATGCGGATGTCCGAATGCGGCGAAGTTAATTCTGCAGCTTCTTTGTTTTTTTTTGGTTTTTCTCAAAGTTTTTTTCTAAATTTCCGCTGTTTGCTTTTCCAGAATTTTCGATATATTTTTTTTGCATTTCTATTGTAGTTGGAGTCTGTCTGTTTGTCTGTGTGAGTGTCGGTGTAACTTTATCCGTTTGTCATCCTCGCAAACCAATGTCCTTGGATTAGCATAGGGATTCGTCTGTATGCCGAATCGAGTAGTTTCGTGTGATCGTTTCCACCTCGAAGGCGCTAGAGATATCACGCAGAATCGTGAGACGCAGGTCACTAGAGCGCTTCCTGTCCGCCCGCCCTACATTCTCGTTACCAACCCCCTCCCACATCCAACGAACGACAGGGAAAGGGATAGAACGACGATAAGTTCAGAAAGGGTACTCTATTCTGTATTCAGACGCTGTCCCGAATAGCTGACGCCTTCTGGATCGTATTCACATGGCGACGTCAAGCACTGTTAAAAGTGGCAGCCGGGAGCGAAAACCGCTTTTCGAGTACCCCCCTCTGAAAGAGGTTAAATTATGTTTTGCAGTTTCAATTATAACGATGGCCTATGCATGGTATGGTGTTTACAGGTATGTTTTAGGAAATTGTTATAGAAAAATGAACGATGCCCACATCTCAATGTTTGAGAGTAATTCACATTTTAAGGTTAATTTTTCTTAAATTGAGAATTTGGGGAAGAAAAATGGAAAAAAAATCAATAAACACTTAAAAATCCTCATTTTTCCATTTATTCCGCCTTCTAATACACACATCACTGTATTAGAAATCAGATTTTTGAACTCGAAGCGCACTACATAACATCTTTTCAGAGCCAGCCGAAAATTCGAATGGAGCATCGGGGATTACGGTGTATGGAGCACTCCGCCATTTCTCGGAAATCTGACAGGGCCAATGATGAAGGTACAGAAATCCTACCGTCTTGAAATTTCAATTTTTTAAATGTGAACTTTCCATTTGAAAAAAAGCGGTAATTTCAAAATCCGGCTACATATTTTTTCTATTTTTTCTTTAAAAATAGTTTTTTAGAAAAATAATTTTCAAATTCTGCTTAACGTTTCACATAAAAATGCTGCGAACGCAATTTTTCATTAAAAAACTGAAGTATTTCAGGTGAAAAATGCTGAAAATCTGATTTTTCACTACAAATTTCGAAAAACTAATGGAATAACCCCATGAAAAGAATGAAAATAAATGAAAAGTACAATTGCATTTTTACTGCAAACAAATGCATTTTTTTGCATTAAAATACAATTGTGCTTTTCATGAATAACCCCATAAGTTTAATATCAAATAACTCGAAAATGCTAGGCCAAACACTGAAAACATCCACAATCTCTCGACTAAAATTACAAAAATGTCAGACAAAATGCTGAATGCTTAAAGTTCAAAATTTCTCTGGAAATTCACAAATTTCAGGATGTCACCAATTGGGAATGGTCCCGCTGGTCACCGTTTGCCATTTCCTATATTCCCGTCTTTTTCGGCCATTTTTTCATTTTCAACATTGGCTCCGCCCACCTCCCTGAGCCCCTCTTCACACCAATTTACACATTGGTCTCAATTGGAGCTGTCTCCTACTTTTTTACACCATTTTTAGTGGGTGTGTCCATTGCGCAGGGAACCCTCGTTTTTCTGACGGCCACCTATCTGCAGTGAGTCGGTCTGTGTATCGGGTGGGGGGGGGGGATAATTTAGATTTTTTGATTTAAGAAATTTGGCAATTTAGATGATGTTTCGACAGCATTTTCCAGAGTGATAACTGCGATTTTTCCAGAAAAACCTGGGCGGTATGGCTCAGTGCTATGCCACTATTATACTACACCATGCACGAATCCACGTCACTCTCCGACGATCCATTTCTGATTTTCACATTTCTGTCCTACAGTATGATTCATTACATTTCATATTGTCTGGAACATTTGAAGGGAGCGTCGCGAAAAGCGGATGATACAATAAGCAAGAGATTTGTCCGAATGATGTTCTACACGTTTTACCAACCGTATCTTTTCTCGTTGATCACTTTGTATCAGGATTTCGAACGACAGATTAGCAGCAGGTGAGTGTGCAAAACTTCATTTTTCTTGTTATCAAAACCTATTTTCTCAATTTCAAGTCGATGACTAGAAATGCTGTAAGACCTAATGTTTTTCAAGCGTTTCTCGGTGTTTGCGTACTTTCGGGGGTACAGTATCCCTGAGAGTATGAGATTAGTGGGAGAGAGTATCACTTTATATAAATTCTGAATCCAAGCTCAAATTGGAGGCAATTTGGTTTCATAGATTAATTAATTGGAGGAATCCCTTATTGTTAATGAAAAATTAACATTCGGAACATTCAGAGTTTTTTCAAAAGTGTTTTCAATGTCGGGAAGATTCCCAAATTTTCCGAATGCATCAAGTACGTAAAATATGATGATCGCTTCTTTATTTTTTCAAGTAAGAAATCCATTTTTCAAGATATTTTTTGTAAAGGGACGAAAGAAGGAAGCTTCGTAATAGAAAAAGCAGAAAGAATCTTAAAATTTAAATAGAGAAATAATTCCTCTCGGGATGCAACGCCTACCGAACTGTATTAAGGAATTCCGTATTTCCAAGTTTTTTTCAGTTCATTTCGAAAAATTGCGAACTCTGGGATATTCTAAAAACGTGTTTCAGAACAACGCGAAGTCGTGACTGGCTTTCCTGTGGCTGGTCAGCCATTCGAATCGCGTTCTGGTGGTGGCTTATGGAAGCGTCCCTCCATTTTTTATACCATGAAGCGATTCTCAAAAATCTTCCATTTCTGTACTCACTGCCCAAGGATCAGTTCGTGGCGTTGGGCATGGCGATGGGCATTTTCTTCCATCTGAAATACGCCGTCATCTTTGGCCTCCCGTCCCTTTTCGCCAAGCTGGACAATATGGATCCATTGCCAGGACCCATTTGTCTCACTCGTGTCACTCTGTATTCAAAGGTGCGTTGTTGTGCCCCAGCAGTGGCGACGTGAGACGTTGGCAGCTCCATACTGTTCCATGTTTAGCTTCTTCTATTCAGGTTTGGAGAGAATTCGACCGTGGGCTCTACATGTTTTTCAAGACCTACATTTTCATACCAATTTGCGCGCCGTCTTTTTCATTACCAAGAAAAATATTTGGAGTGTTCATTTCTTATGGTTTTGTGCTCCTTTGGCATGGATTCTATTATCATAATATTGTAAGTGTCCAATATTAAATTCAAAAAGAAACGTGGCACAAAATTATTTTTGCAAATAATGAAATCATCAATGTTCCATTTTCCTTATAATCCTTCGTGGCAGGTGTTTGCGGAATTCCGAATTCCGCAAAATTCAAAATTTCTAAAAATGAACACTTGAAAGAATTTGTCTTAAAAGTGCATAATATCCATAAACAATTTCTGTTTTTTATTATGCAAACATTTCTTTTTCTGTATTCATTTCAAATTTAATTTTTAAAGTTATTTTTGTCACAAAGTTCCCACTTTCATCTTCTGGCAATGATCAATCAAATCGGACTTAAAGTTCAGAAAAAAAATTGAATTTGATGTCAATGCATTCCGGAAATTTCGAAAAAATAATTCGGAAAACTCAAACGTTCGAAAATTTGAATATTAGGAATAATCGCATCACTGTTCAACGATCAGCTCATTGAATCCGATCACTAAGGCTTCTACGAAAGACGAGACAAATCTATCGTCTTTGATCGTGGAATCCTTTCGTCTCGTCTTCGTTCGTCTTTCAGTTCGTCTTGCGTTCGTCTTACGTTGTCAATTAAAATACATTTGTGCCAAAACAATGTCTATCTTTGCGTCAGATGAACTCTAGATGATGACGAAGACGAGACAAGACGGTCTTATTTCGTCTTTCGTGGAAGCCTTACCGATCAGGTCATAAACTTTGGTACAAAAGTCCGTGGACAAGCTTGTTTTATATATTAAAAATATTAAAAATTAGTTTGAATTTTTATATTATTCAGAAAAAAAATTTAACATTTAAAATTCAATATTTATTTTTTTATTTATTTATATAAATTACTATTTTTGAAAACCTCTAAAAAAATGACACGAAAGTCCGTGGACAAACATTTAAAAATAGCTTAATAATTATTTTTTTAAACCATTTTTTTTTGGATTAACAAAAATAATCTATTAGTCAAACTTTGAAAAAGATTTTAATTAATTTCAATTATTTTTAATAAATAAAGCAAATTTATCCATAAACTTTTATGACAAAGTTTATAAATATCGCTGAGTTTTTCTTTTGGTTCCGTCACGAAGGCTACAGTAATTCATCAGAATTTTGTAGTAATCCCTGACAATCAAAACAATAGTGGGTCACATGAGAAATTTATATGAAAACACTTGAGAACTTGTAAATCGTTCTCATAATTACGGTGGTAGGTTTCTTCAAAAAAAAACATGAATCTGGAGTCGAAAATCTAATTACAACACTATAGTAACCCAATTTCGCAGATCTGGATTGGTCTAAACATTCTAGCGCTATTCATCGAAATGGGTTCAAAAGCAATTTACACGATAGACGGCGTTCGTCAGTGGAGGGAGCATCATCTGAGTGACGTGGCATTCCGAAGAATCTTGGCATGGTGCCACATTCTTCCGTTCGCAATTGGGCTCTACTCGAATTTCTATTTCTTGGGAGGATCGGAAGTCGGTGCCGCGTTTGTGCAACGGTTTTTGATAGAGGAGACGATTACACTTAGGTTTGTGGCTTCTTTTTTTCAAATTTTGTTGCGAAAAATTCAAAACCGACTCATCTACATAGCTGAATGCACGGGTTGAAAACTAATGAGCAATGCGGGTAATGGGATAAGTCGTGGGAGTACGAACGGCTTCCCGTTACCTGACACTGTTTCCTATAACAACATTCTGAATTCTGAATGATTTCAGATAAAGATTTTTAATTTATCAAAAGTGTTCTTCCTTATCTTAAACTAAACTGGGTAATTTCCAAGAATCGTCCCCCACCCTAAAACCGCCCCCCACCATCGATAATAGCCCCCAACCAGCGTTATTCATTATCAAAATTGATATGGGGGATAATTACTGTAGGGGGCTTCTATACGAAGTCGTTATCCAATATTAATCCCCGCCAGTTGAAATGGGGGGGGGAACATTTGAATCTACAATAATCAACACCCCACAAACAGTACTAATCCCCCCACCTCCCAGAAGATCCAGGAATGATCCCCCCTTTCAATATTTCCAAGAGATTCAGACGAAATGAAATGAAAAAATGAAAATACAACTAGTTCATGCCACGTAAAAATCGAAAATACAATAATTATGAAAATTGTAAAAATTGGTGGAAAAAACTGACGTTAGGGGAAGGGGTGGGGGGGTCATTCCACAGTCTTCCACCGGGGGGTCACTCTTATATTAAACCGGGGGGAAATATTGTATTGTGCCTTAAACTGGCTCATTGGATAACTAAGTTAAGTGTAATGCATCGTGTCAGGCTGCCAAAGAGATTAAAAAGCTGCCAACTCGCACTATTTTTTTAATAAAATGCTGCACATTTCAGTAGTTTCTCCGCTTTTTGATAATTCATTTGTAAACCGAGATGAGTATTTATGGGTATTGTCTGGATACTTGACACAGTTTCCCACATTTATATTCTAAACCTAGTTTTAGAATAGATTTTCAATTTATCAAAATTCTTCTCTTCTCGTTTCCCTCGAATTTTAAATCTGTCGCATTCCAGAATCATGTGAGTTTTAATATTTAAGCCAGCATGCACTTTCGGATTGATATTCGGAAAGCACGAAACATTTCGAACACTGACAACATTTAAAAAAGTAGGGCTTCCACGAAAGACGAAAACAAAAAGTCGTCTTTCGTCTCGTCTTCGTTCGTCTTGCATTAGTCTTCCGCAATAAGAAAAAGTTGTACATGTGTACCAACACAATGTCTATCTTTGCGTCAGATGAATTCAAGACGAAGACGAGACGAGACGGTCTTATTTCTTCTTTTGTGGAAGCCTTAAAAAGAGCATAAATCTACCGTAAATTTCAAATTTTGGAATTTCGCTTCTACATCCAAAATCTCAAAACTTCAAGAATATAGTTTTGTTGCCACACAACTGAAAGCTTTCAAAAGGTATAAGAATTACTGTGTTCGAAGAGAATAGAGGTCCAAATAGAGTTCCCCTAAATTTTTCGTGGCGAGACCCAAGGAAGCTTCAATTGCTAAAAAGAATATATGTAAATACTCATTTCAAAGCTCTCTATAAGTGAAAAAAAAGTCTTAAAATTTTCAGATGGCCATTCCTCTTAATTATCAGTTTGGGATGGTTCCACGCGAATACCGCTATGGAATTGGATAGGCTGAAGAGTTTGAAGAAAATTAAAAATGAGTGACTTGCTCTTCTTCTTCTTCTTGAATTTTCCGATAATTTTATGGGCGCTTTTATGAAGACAATCATTTTTAATTTATACGTTGTTTCCTGTGTGTAAATAAAGCATTTTTCCAGTTGTTTTCAGAAATTTTTTTTTTCCAAGTTTTCAGCAATAACAAAAAAAAACTGAAAATATAGCTTACTGGATATCGGACAGCACAATCCATGAACGCATTCCGTCATTGATGGACACACTTTATTCGACCAACAATAGCTGGATCCATGCAAACTGAATTCTGGCTCAGAGCCATCATGGCACAAAGCATTCACCTTCACGTGATGGGGATGATGAGGCTTGTAAATTTTGCGTGGGTAGTGGCATTTCTGGAAGTCAATCGAGTTTTCACAGATTACAATACTTGAAAAAAATCCCAAATTATCATCAAAATGCTCCATTTTTGTAAAGTTTGTATTTTGTTTGTTTGATTTTTGTTTGTTGTTTTGCTCCATTTTTGTAGTGTAAAATTTCCGTCTCTTTGTTTGTATGTCTGCATGTCTGTGTATCTGTGTTTTTGTTTTCGCTTTTTAAGTGGCATGAAACGGAATCACATTAAAATAACTCATTATTCTGAAAATTTTAGGGAATATTGTTAGAGTTCAAAGTCTAAAAACAAGCTGATCATTCAAAAGTATGTATTTAATTGAGTAATAGAGCGGATTCGCTTAATTTTGCTTAATTGCAATAGAGCGCATTAGCAACAGTGGTTACAATTAACCCGTTTGCAATAACTGTAGCAATAGGGCGTACTTCAGAGAAGGGCGGAATTCCGGATTCCGCCGTTTTTTTCATTCCGTTTTCCGGATTCCAGATTCCGTGAAAAATTTTTTTTCCGTTTTCCGGATTCCGTGAAAATTTTTTTTCCGTTTTCCGTTTTCCGGATTCCGAGTTCCCAAAATCCGATTCCGTCCAACTATGAGTTTTAATACTTTATTCTCAATTGTTTGTGAAAAGTATGCTTTTTGAACTCCCGCAAAAATTTTTGTGGACAGAGCGCATTTACATCATTTGATTTCCTCATTAATGGTTAAAATTCCGTTTTCCGCATTCCGCATTCCGGATTCCGCCGTTTTTTACATTCCATATTCCGGATTCCAGATTCCGTGAAAAAATTTGTTTCCGTTTTCCGTAAATCCAATTCGGCCCTACTCTGGCGTACTTGTACTGCGGATACAGTAAAGAGAATTTTGGAACGGTTGTGACATTATTTGGAAGAAACAACGTCAATTTTTATGCCGATTTATCTGTCTACGAAGCAGGTTTCACAAGCTCACCTTCTCATCGGAACCATCATGACAATCCCTCCATCCGTCACAAACGACAACGGTCGGCACGCAAACATTGGTGGACTGGCATCGGAACTCATTCGATTTGCATTGCACTTCTGTAAAGACGACTATTCGCTTCAAAAGCATGCGTCTCGTTGCTTTTTCTGGCGTAGGAAATCCATTTTTCTGCCGCCTTTCCCACTCTCCCTCAATTAACTAAGCATGCTTGCCAGCTCTCGCCGCCGGTCAAATGTTTAACTTTTGTTTCTCGGCGCAATCGGCACTGCTCCTCTCAGGTCGCCCTCCCCTTATTTTCTCAGCTCTCGTATTTGACTAGGTAGTACGGTCTACAATCTCTCTCCCCCCCCCCTCATTCGCTGTCAAAAATTGTAATTATAGCGGGAAATGAGTCATTTTTGGACTGCTATTTAGCAGACATAAAGCCACAGAAAAACCGTCCGAAAAGGGAATTAAAAGTGAAGAAAAACGCGTTTTTTTTCGACAATAATCGAAAATCAATTATAATTTTTCTGAATAGAGACGCCGTGCACCTTTTTTGTAATACTAGTGTGACTAATGGAGGTATAGTAGTAATAAATGGTGCTGAGCAAGCACATTGTCATTGTTCAGTCTCTCTGTTTGTAGGTTTGTCTGATAAAAACAATTGAAATAAGAGGCAAAAAATCAGCTAAAAATATACAGTTTTAGAAAAAGTTCAGTGATTTTCAGACATTTTTCGACGTTTTCGCATTCTTTTTTTTTCTTTTTCTTTCAAAAGTATAACTGACCAGAGCAGCTTTTCTCGTCATCGCCATCTGGACACTGAACACGACGATCGCAAAATTGGTGAATCGGAAGACAGTGTCCGGATTTGCATGCTTTTTCTCCACTTGGGCAATCGTCAGATTCGATGGCAACACGATCCGAAGTGATGCGGACCTGGAAAATGAAGAAGAGTTCGGCTGAAACTGAAGAAAATCCGACTGAAAAACTTGAAATTGCAAAATGCATCATAATTCAATGAGATTCATTATAAGTTTGTGAATTACGAAAATATATTCAAAATTTTCAGAAAATGAAAGTGAACTGTGAACTGAAAAGTGAAAAAAGCTTATTTTAAATAGTGTTTTTTACTTAAATTTGAATTTTTATTAGTTTCAACTTTAGTTCTGCACTCGCAACTTTATCGAGATAAAAACGCGTCCAATGCGCGACAGAACATTTAGAATAAAATACAAAAAAATTATGAAATTGCGCCAAAGCAGCGCCAGTTGTATTCGTTGTTTAATTTTAAGTTTTTCATTGTTTTCAGACTTAATGCTTTCAGAATAAATGGAATCCTCACCTCAAAGTCAGCTTCCACATTCATACCCTCAACTATCATTTTGTAAGTGCCATCATCTAAATCGGTTGCATTGGCGATACGAAGATGATGCTTGCCTCCTTTTTCGTACACGCTAACTCGCCCATCATCAGCCAATGACATGGAGCCGAGACCTAGAAGAACGCCGTTTCTCGACCATGCGATCTGGAAATAGTTTGGCTTTAAAAAAATCGAAATTAAGCATTTTTCGATAGATTTTTGACAGTTTCGGCTATTTAAAGCATGTGTAAAAAGGTTGAAAGAGCACTCCATCGATAATGTTTGTCAGTAATGAAAATCAATTGCACCAAGCTCTCGTAAATCACAAATTAACACAACAAAATCGCAGATTTTCACATTATTTTTGAATTTTTCAAAGAACAACGCAAATCAACACGTGACTCTGTAAATCTTCGCAATACAGTGTAAATTTACATTGATTTCTTGCAGAACAGTATCCTTTCTGAATTCTGGTAAATCTGCAGGAAGCCTAGTGAGGAAGTCTGCAGGAAGTCTACTCGAAATATCGAAAATTTACAGTACAGTTTTGAAAAAAAAGCGCTTTTTTCGTAGATCTCTACCATAACATGCAGTAAATCCACACAAAATTCCGTAAATTTATATCAAATTCTTGCAAATTCCCATTCTTTAGTAAATCTATTACAGTAATCCAAAATAAAACAAATCACGATTTTGCATAAATCTACTAAAAATATTTGGTAAATATACACGGAAATTTCGTAAATCTACATCCAGTTCTTGCTAATTTCAATTTCTTGTAAATCTACACCGACTTCTTATGAAAAAACCAATTGTATTCAATGTATGCAAATATGCAGCCAATTTTTCATCACTATTCTACCCCTTAGCGTCGTAAATCTACATTACGTTCGTAAATCTAAACTAGAATGAAATTGGAAAAAGCGGTCACCTGTTTGCCCTCCATATCCATTTCAACAGATGCCGACAAATGAATAAAACCGTGTTTCTGTGCGAACACGACTGCTTCAGTCTGCCGAATGATTGGCTGATGCGTTTTGCAACGTCCGTGTTCTTTGTGCTCATCGGAGCCGTCCGGACAGTCACGTCTTCCGTCGCATCGTTGATCCGCCGCTATGCAAGTCTTGTCGAGACAGGTGAACTGAGTCGCAGAGCAGGCTATAGAGGAATCTGGAAAATCCCAAAAATGACAATAAAAATTTGAATAAATTCAAATAGAAGCAAAAAATTAAAAAAAACCATTTTTTTTGCTTTTCTAACCTTCCTATTCTCTTTCTCTCAAACATCGCTGGACACGCCGAGGCTTTCACGGCCTTGGATTCCGGCGGCTGCGTTTTTCTAGGCTTTTCTAGGCCACCAACGTGTTAATTTGTTCTAATTTATGGGTTTCAGAGAGCTTAAAATATTTGTTTGCATAAGAATTACGTAGTGCTAGCCCGCTTCTCAAAAGGTACCTTTTTCACACGGTTCAGCGCTCTGTCTCTCTCGCCGCTTGCTTACTCTTCGTGTTGCAGTACCCCCTATAAAACCCTATAAAACTACCAATAGGGAGAATCAAAATCAAAGTTGCGTCAGCGTCAGCGCATACACAAAAATCACAGCACACAAACCTCTGACAACATGAAGCTCAAATCCTTCATCGGAAACCGTAAAGTTTCCGATTTTTCCAGACTTGATGGCGGACAACAGGACATCAGACACAAGTGGGGACTCTTTCTCGGCGAACAAATCCACGTAGACAAGAGAGCCGATTATTTTGTGGTATCTGAAACTCTTCAGATGAGTTGGAGCCCTAGAAATCGGTGCATTTTTATGGAATATGTAGGCTTGCAAGGAGCCGATCTGAGAAAAGAGACATTTTTTTCTTGCATTTTGCATTTTGTCTCCAAATCTCGTGTAGTCTGAGAGAACAATGTTTACTCAAAGATCTTACATTCGATATTGTCAAATTGACACTGACACGTTTAGGAATTATTCCGATTCCGAACATCGAATAATTCTAATTCAGAATGATCATTTATTTTAAAACTTATTTCACAATTTTGATATCCAAAAAAGTATTTTGGAGTGGGATTCCAATATTTTCCTCTTTTCAGTTGATTTTTTATATCATTTTCAGGACAGACCGACATTTTCTTTGGTACGCGGGACGAGTAAGATTAAGTAAATCTTCCACGAAAGACGAGACAAGTCGGCCGTCTTTCGTGGAATCCTTCAGTTCGTCTTGTGTTCCGGAAATTTCGAAAAAATAATTCGGAAAACTCAAACGTTCGAAAGTTTGAATATTAGGAATAATCACACCACTGCTCAACGATCAGCTCATTGAATGCGATCACTAAGGCTTCCACGAAAGACGAGACAAATCAATCGTCTTTGATCGTGGAATCCTTTCGTCTCGTCTTCGTTTGTCTTTAAGTTCGTCTTGCGTTCGTCTTATGTCGTAAACTAAAATACATTTGTGCCAACACAATGTTTATCTCTGAGTCAGACGAATTTTAGACGAAAACGAAGACGAGACGAGACGGTTTTATTTCGCCTTTCTTCGAAACCTTAAGAATAGCTTCTCGTTTGTTCTATAGGAATACACAGTGTTTTGAAAAAATGTTTCTACATCATCAAAAAACAATGGAACAATTCGTTTGTCAAGAAATCAGCCGGTTTCAGCACTAAAAGAGCAATTTTTTAAGATGAGTAAGACGGCTTTCTCTAGGGTGAAACTCTATTTTACAACAGCTTCCATACATCATTTTTAGCTTGAAAAAATATATTTACTTTTTCTCTCAATGCCTACACGCCAGTACTACTACATTGTTGACTTTTCTGGGAGGAAAAAACCAATAATCACTGATTGCGCTATTACTAAACACACTATCAGGTTGTAGACGTTGCCGGAATGTTGAAATGGAAATTGCAATTCGAGGACTGCAACTGAATTCTTGAAAAATGCAAAAGAAAAGAACAGAAATTTATTTTAAGATGTTGAGTAGATTTCCAACAATTTGTAAAACTAAGAGATGGAATCTCTGAAATTATTAACAACTTTCCTAAGCATTTTAAGCCAATTTTCAGATATTTTTATGAGATTATTTGAGAGAAACACTCAAAAAAAAAACTCTGGCGTCTTGTTCAACACCCGTGTCGAAATTTCGAGCTTGAAAAGAAAAATTTCACAAATTTTCAGCAAAGTATACTATTTCTGAAATTGGCTCCAAAGACCATGCTGAATTGTTAGAAATACTGAAAGGAGGAATTAATTTAGAACATTTTAGTTCGACTTAAGTGACAAAATTCCAGGTTTGAGAAGGAATTTCCAACGATTCCCGACACAGTTTTAACTTTTGGATTTGAGCACCACCAAATTTGAAATAATACACCTTAATTTCAGTTTACTAAATCGTTTTCAGGTTATTATTTCCTGGAGTGAAAGAAGATTTGGTACGCGATCAGGTTAGCTAAAATTCCTAAGACTTCCACGAAGGACGAATACAAAAAGTCGTCTTTCAGTTCGTCTTGCATTCGTCTTACGCAAAAAACGCAAGTCTTACGCAAGCCAGACGAATTCAAGACGAAGACGAGATGGAGACGAAGACGGAACGAGACGGTCATATTTCGCCTTTCGTGGAAGCCTACAAAATTTCCAAAAATCTAACATTTTTAATAAGTTAAAGCTTTTTTTAAGCAAAAAAATGTGCAGACGGCAGAATTTTTGGAACATCAAAGATAATAATTTCAGAAAATAAAAACTCCATTATTAGAGGGTTTACTAGATAAGTCTACTCGCCACCATTGAAATTTCCTAGAAAAAAAGAAACTTACTTATACTCAACAACCCTAGCTGTATGCCTGCCTTCCAAATCCTTTACCAACTCCTGAATAGAATGAGCAATCTTTCTGGAAGTGCTTAGAAACTCGTCGCTCTCCACATTTTTCAGCTCTCGGGTGTACGGTAGTTCCGGAAAGTTTACTGTCAGCCGGTAGATGACAGTCAAGGAGACAACGGAGAACAGCGAGAACGCCATTCCCAGACTGAAGGGAGGGGTGTGTCACGTGACAGCTAGGCGGACACGGCGCTCTGGTAGGTGGGCGGGTACGGGGGGAGGAGGGGCGGTGGGAAGGTAAGGGGAGCCGGTGAAAAAATTGCGTCAATTTGAAAAATATTTCAGGTCAAAAAATGTATGGAGCGGGGTCTGACCGTTGAGCGCACGCCCGGCGGTTACGGCGGCACAGTTGCAACTCCTGGGGACTCCGCCCACTTTCTCCCGCGACCGAATTTCTTCGGTGGGGGAGGAAGGAGGCAAATATTTGCATTTTAGAGCCCACCAATGCTTCTCTTCTTTGCTGCCTCCTCTCAAACACACACTTGAATTGCTTGTCATGCACCACGTTGGTGGCGAGTGTAGAAGAGAGAGAGAGGGAAGACATGAGTATCATGGTATAACCGTCTCATAATATGGGTGCATGAATAGAGAAGCTTTGGGAATATATGCATGCAAATTGTATTTTATTGCGTTAACTGAAACTGTCACTTTTCAAAAAGGGAAAAGTGACCTGTTCAAGTGCGCTTTATTGCAGGTCAACTTTGAGAAAGTTTCAGAATTGTTTCAAACAAATCAGCTTCAGGATAATCGCTTGAAGATAACTCGCATTCCACCCGTCACGAACTGTTGTGAGTAACGAATGATATGTCGGCAGTATGTGAGCCCCAAGAAAAGATTCTGCTCGCAATATGCAGCTCGTCGCCGAAATAATGAGCAACAGGTGATTTTCAGTGTTTCCATTTTTTTCACCGGAAAACTTCATAAAGAATATCGTAATAAAAGATTCGGTCAACTCCACTTTCCACTTTATTCGAATTAAACCATTCAAGAACCTCTAATTAAGAAACATGCGATGCCCTTCATTACCATGGTGCAGATCTCGGATTCATTCATCTTTAATTCTGATCTTGTTTTTTTTTCAAATAGAAAAATCCAAGAAATCGAGTCAAATCACACAAAACCGATATTTCCGAAACCCGAGTCGCTCGTCATCGCACCATTTCGGAGCATCAAACCTCGCAGTGTTCATTCCATTTCTCTGAGCATCTCCTTCCTACTCCGCCCATACGTTTATCCATTTCCCAATTGCTTAAATAAAATGGCAGAAAAGTACTATAGTCTCTCTTACGCGACAAGACGTCTTCCCATCACTTCCTAAATAGGGGGGGGGAAGGGTGAAAACTGTCTAAAGTACGTTCCCGGCTTACAAATATTTACCCGATCAACTGTCTTCAAGCCAAATTGTTAAAGAGGGAACGGTGGCCACAATTAATGGAGGAGTGATCAGAGGGAAAGGTGAAAAACGGAACGCAGTAAAGAGACCGAGGGTTCGATGTTTGCTGATTCGCACTCTCATAGATGCTCTCCTACTTAAAGTGCAAATCTTTTGAGCTCTTCGGAAGGAGAGGCGGGGGGGGGGGGGGTGGAGGGTGAAGATTCGATCTTGGAACACTACACTAAAGCTTATTTCTTTAAAAAAAAACATAAACAAAATTTTAAAAATAAACCGCTACTACAGGAGAATCCACCGTTAATTTCAGTTTTCCGTTACTGTATAATCGAAAGTACGCAAACACTAAAACGCATTATTTCATGCAAATGGTACAAAACTTTCAAAAATTATCAGAATTATGGAAATGCACATTATTCCCGTTTTACTTGGATGTTCTGATTAAATATCATTTTTCTCTGCATCTTCATGGTTTTTGCTCAGATTACTGTAGTTTCAAAACACGAAAATTATTTTTCCATTGTTAAATTAGATTACTGTTCCTAAAAACACGCAAATATCGAGTTCTGAATGCAAACTTTTGTCATATTTGGAATTTGCTCTTAAAAAAAGCGGAGACAAACGAAAACCTGGTCATTTTAATCCACAGAATTCAAAAAATAGTCCCGATTCTAAATTATTCCTCTTCCGATTCAAATTCCCTAAAAATTCGGATTAAACAGTATTTTTCTCTGCGTTTCCATCGTTTAATTTAAATATTTTGAATGCTGTGACTGCGACTGTACGCAAACACCGAGGAATAAGTACAAAGCATAATATTCAGATTTTAAGTCGACATTAGAGTGACGCGTCGACTCGACTTTCGACGAATTTGGAGTCGACTACCGATTAAAAGTGATCGACTAAAGTCGACTGTAATTCGACTCTCAGTCGACTAAAGTCGACTTGACTCAAGTCGACTTTCAAGTCGAGTCGACTTTAGTCGACTTGACTCGTGTCGACTTTGACTCGAAGTCGACTAAAATCGACTCGACTTCAAAGTTGCAAGCGCGCTTTATTGCACAGTTTTCTGGAGGGAGATTGAAAATTAAATTTCCACACATTTATTGTTAAATGAGTGCTTTTCGTTAATTTTTAATTTGAATTTACTTTTTTGATGAATAATTTGAAACATAAATGTTGTTTTATTTTTTTGAGAATGTATTTTCCTGTTTGTTTTACATCAAAAAAAATGTTCTTAGAATTTCCGCTAAACGCTTGTTTTATGCGTCTATATAAATATGTAGTAGAATTTTTTTCGGCGCTATGGTAGTTGGGGGAATCAATCGTTTTTAGTCATTTTTGGAGCTTTTTTCTTGATTTTTTTTTCTGAAAATGTTTGTACGAAAGTGTTCCTTTAACTTGTTATGTAAGCTACCATAAGATTGAGGAATATATGTGAAATATATTTTGAAGGTATATTACAGAGTTGGGCGGAACCGGATTTTAGGAACTCGGAATCCGGAATCCGGAAAACAGAATGAAAAAAACGGCGGAATCCGGAATTCCGCCTTTCTCTGGTATATTATGAGGGGGAACAATATATTGAAACGGTTGAGTTTACAATTCCAACACGTGGCGCGCTTCAACGATGAGCAATTTTTGCAATTTTTTTCGCTTATTAGTTAATTTTCAGAAAAAAAAATCAAGAAAAAAGCTCCAAAATTTTTTCGAGAAATCACCAGATGGATCTCAAGTGAAATGCATCAAGTGCAAAAATTTGAAATTTTTTTTTAATAAAAAAAAAATATTTTTTAATTTGAATCCCCTCTAAAAAGCAGTCCAATAGAGCGAATTTGCAACTTGAAGCGTAGTCGACTAAAGTCGACTCGACTTCGACTCTCAGTCGACTAAAGTCGACTTGACTTTAGTCGACTTTAAGTCGAAGTATGGTCAAGTCGACTATAGTCGACTCGATTTTTTCGACTTTCGTCGATTTCGTCGACTCGACTCATCATCGACGCGTTACTCTAGTCGACATGAAATTATTATTTAAAATTATTTTCCTCTACGACTCCATTGTCAGCTCTTTATATTCGGATTACTGTAGCGACGAAAGTACGAAAACACCGAGCACTCAGTGCAAAAAATCATATCTGACAAAATTTTGAAATATTGATTTTAAAATTTGGAAATAAAATTATATTTTATATTTTATTTATTATAAATTAAATGTTTTTTATAGTTAATAGTGTTGAAAACTGAATCAAAAAATCACTTAAAACCAGATTCAGAATCCTCGTGGAATTCAATTCTGTGCTCTTTTTTCTCTTGCTTTCCTTCTTCGTTTGAAAGTTTTTCCTGGTTACGGTAGATCAGAAAGTACGCGCTTCTAGAGAAGGACACGTACAAAGCATTATATGCTACAAAACTGTAACCTATTAAGCTGAATAATTGAAACTATACAAATTGGCCGGTGGGGAACTCGAAATGTGGAAAATGATTGTCATTTAGTCCTGCAAAACCTGCAAAATTGCAAGTTTACAAATTCAGGTTCAGAATCCTTGTAAAATTCCGCTTCGATCTCTCTTTTTCGGAGTCTTCTTCACATCCATGTTTCCAGGATTAAAGATTTTCCAGGATTGCGAAAAACAGAATTAGGGAATGACAGAGTTGCGTACAAAACATTATAGCTTACGAAATG
Organism: Caenorhabditis inopinata; assembly: GCA_003052745.1. NCBI lineage: Eukaryota > Metazoa > Nematoda > Chromadorea > Rhabditida > Rhabditidae > Caenorhabditis > Caenorhabditis inopinata. Next base: position 9,076,384 of record AP018152.1, on the reverse strand, counting down.
TGCAAATGATAAACTGAAATGTTTAAAATAGACAAATTAGCTGGCGAGCAGTGTGTGTTTTCAATCCCAGTTCGGTGAATTCATCGATTCTTATGGACTTATGGACGAAAATGCATTTTTTGTGCATTAAAATGCAATTGTGCTTTTCATGAATAACCCCATTAGTTCAGAAAAAAGAACCGATTAAGTACCGATTAAAAATCGGTACTTTGGAATCGAAAAAGACTCGATTAAGAATCGAAACGATTCTTCGATTCTTTGCCATTTCTTAATCGATTCTTTTTTGATTCCAAGTCATCGAGCAAGAATCGGTAAAAGAATCGAAATTTTGAAGAATCGATACCACATTTTTCGATTCTTTACCGATTCCGGCTAAACCACTCAAGCAAGCGTAATTTCGGAGTGTCGTTGCTAGCTTTCAAACCGCGAAAAAAATGCATTTTGAAAAAAAAAAACAAAAAGGCAAATGGAAAAATAACTTTGAAAGCGAGCAACGACACTCCGAAATTACGCTTGTTTGAGTGGTTCCGAAGAATCGAAACTCGAAAGAATCGATTATTTTTAACCGGAACCGGAAGTATCGATTCTTTACCGATTTTACCCAATAATCGATACGGTAAAATCGAAAGACACACACTGCTGGCGAGGTACACAAATTTGAATGTTGAATCTCTAAAACATTTTGTGCAAATTTGAAGATAAAGAATTTCATCGAAATACATATTAGTCTGATTTTTTGTCCAAGCAGATAACACGAAACGGTAAAATGAATAGCTCACTTGAAACAAAACAAAAAAGTACGGAGGATAGTGCAAACATATAAAATATCCGGTCAATGCGAATGAGTAGGAGCAATTGTTTCGTTGAAGTTGGAGTATGAAAAGCCCATAGAATATTCTGCTCTGCGGGAGTGGGGGGGGGGGTAGAGGTGTACTATACGCATTCTGGTGCACCTTTTCCTCATTTTATTACAAAGAAGATTCAGAAGACTGGATAAGGGATGTATCCCTTTCTGTTTTTTTCCCCTTTCTCGTTTAATTATTCGATATTCCATAGCTTCTGTCTGGCTCACGATATCAACGGCAAAACAGAAACGTAAATAGACTAGTTCCCGAAACATTGAGCCACCGGGAAGCCGGCCGGCACACAGCGTGACAAGCAAACGATAATTTTTTGTGGTCTGCTCCCCCCCCCCCAAACAAATTGAGCCAGAAGACACACAGACACATCTGAAACCTCAGTTCGTCATTCGTTTAGGACAAACAGACAAACAGATATTACTCTAAAAATGTCTATCTGTCATGATTATTTTTCTAAGAATAATCATGGTTCTCAGTTTTGTCTATTAATCTGTCTGTGTGTCTATCTTTGTTAATATTCTAAATATGGACAAACAGACGCGTCGACAGATATTTCTTCGACGATTGAAGATCTCACTTCGCGTGGCGAAAATGGGAAATATTTCTATTTTTCGGTGTATCTGTATGATTTCTTAAACGACAATTAGACTGGTTTAGTGTAATCAACATTTTTGAATTTTCGTCGATTTCCAGAAATTTCGCACTGCAAACAACCCTGATCCATACTTCCTTCGTCATTTTTTGCACATTTGCTCTCATTATTTAATCCAAAAAAACCTTGCAGAGAATGAAAGAGGCAGAGGAAGAGTGGACAAACAGATTTTTTTTCTCTCCGCCCAATATCATCATCATCGCCACACCGTTTTGAACGGGTAATAAGCACTTTCAGCGTGGACTGGGAGAAGTGGGTATCGGAGGGGGAGAAGGATCAAAAAATTGGTACGAAAAAGAGGGGGGGGAGGGGGGTTACCGGCTTTCCTACTGTGCAAATAGTTAAAGCAGTAGGGAGAATAGAGCACTTGTATCAATTTTGAAGCTGAAGAAAAAAAACGTGCTAAACTCACCGAAAAGCCGCGAAATCGAAAAAGAGATGGCGGACGGCGGAAAATTAAAAGCAATAAGTGCCAAGAGGAGAAACGGGAAAAAGTCGGTTTGGCCGCGTATTCTCATAGTTTCGCATTTGTTGAATAATGCGGTAAAATCTGCTAAAAGTGAGAACAAGTTGTAACATTTCAATTAACCCGGCTCCATCCTGCAAGTCGTTGTGTTAAAGGGAGGGGCGGGGTGTGGGTGAGTGGCGGGCTAATGAATGAGTGATATCTGTCAGAAAGATGTGTTGGTCGGGTGATGCACACCATTTGTTGTTGTTTGCGGTGGAATTTTCGTCGAGGTGAGATAATGGAGAGTTTAAGAAGGATTGTTGCACTTAATGGGGTGAGTCAAAGTGCAATTGAAATTAATCTTAATGGCGGGTAAGAACATTCGTATCCTCTTAATTCATTACGTAGTAGATCCGTTCTTCGCTTTCATCACAGCGCACCAGTCCTTCCGGCGATCTTTTGCGATGGTGGTCTAAAAAATAATGAGGATACCTTGCGTTCATGTCGGATGGATACTTCACTTCTCAAGGAATCCTACCATTTTATCAGCAGTCTTCCAATAATTTTATTTTCTTTATGAATTTTTGTGAGCCTCTCACTTTTGATAGACGTGTGATATCTTCCAATGATTATCTTTTGACATTTTTGACGTTGTACCGTACAGGGTGGCATCCAAATAGGTTTGTAGGTTTGGTTCACCTTGGCTCCCAAATCAACAAAATTCAGCGGGGTTTTGCTATCGGGGCAAATTCCACCAAAAACCATGACTGAAGACGGATGAGATGTCTTATTAAGAATTTTTCCGTTCTTACAGGCAGATTGAAAGTCTTTTGCAATAACCCGATGGTTTTGGCCATTCTTATTAGCTTCAACGGTGAAACATTTCTCGTCTGCGAACAGTGTGCCTGAGCGCGTGCCTTGAAGAAGCTTTCGTGCTTTTTGCATTCGGAGAGCTTTGATTTTCTCGTTCAGAAATGCGCTATTTTGCATACGATACGGAGTCATCTTCAGCTTCTCTTTGACAATGATTTCCATAGAATCGGCACTTTTTGAAGTCTTTAGCAAGCTTCCTCATGCTTCGCTCCGGATTTCTTCGGATTCTCTCCCGAACGCTTTTGGCGTCGTCAAAGTGACAGGACGACCCGATCTTGGATGGTCACCAGGTGTACGAAGACGGTGGAAGCGAGTAACAGTCCGATGAACAAGCATTCGGTTGACGTTCAACCGCTTAGCGATCTCCGAATTCGACACACTCTGCTGCATCAGTTTAATAATAGAACCACGATGGGGTGAAGCAGCCGTCATTACCTTAAAAATGGAAGTTGCAATCAGAAAATTGAAAAACATAGTAATAAATATGTAATAATTAATCAAAAATAAAATTGATACAGTAGCGACTTGTGCTCATGCGCCAGAATCCACGCAAAGTTGTGTAACACTACATGGCTGCCACCCTGTAAATGAGAACGGAAAAAAACAATTTATTCGAAGAGGTTGGAGCTTAATTTGGGGCAAAGAAGAGCAATACCATTAAATACAGTCCATGCTGACCATCTTCTGTACAATTCTGGCCCAAATTTCCTGTTTGTATCGAGTAGTGCACCGAGACAGGTGTACTTTTCGCCGTCTTCGATAACCGTAGAGTTGCCCAAGTAATTTACGGGGTATTGTGTTCAACAATAAGAAAAAGAAAGAAAAATGCACAAGTCAAGGAAGAACTTTATTTCAAAGTAACTTTGGAATTAGATTTAACAAAAATAATAATTAAATAGGTAGGAACCAAAAATTACGGAAAACGACAACAAAAAACTCTCTAAGCAAAACAGCTTTAACACTCAAAAACTAGCGGGAGATCTCTCCAAAAAAATCCTAAAAAAACATTCTCGAAAAATTCCCGGCACACTTTAGCTAAAGAACGCGCGCCCCGTTCGGCGGAGTGTCGTTGCGAAGTTCTTGCAATTATTGTGGCAGCGTGTAGGACGGTAGGGAGTTCTGCCACCGGCAATTGTAGTTGTTGCATCGATGTTGAAGGAGATAGGGTGATCTGAAGCGAATGTGATTGTCAACACGTTTTGCTTTTTTGATATGACGTCCTACTTTTCCAGACGTATATTTACCAGATCTTGAACCACTTTACCGGCAGTTTTGAATTCCCGGCAGTTCCAGGCAGTTCCAGAGAGCATACCGAGCAAAGTTGGGACGAAATGAGGACGCATTGCCGGAAGCATTTAGTGTTGGGGACTTTGAATGGATTGTGGAATGACGTGAGTATGGTACAGCAGCTATAGTAACACCTACGTAGTAGGTGAATAGAGGCTGTTGTTATGCCCTGTTTTATTAGAATCTTCCAGATTGAAGCTGATTCAACGTGAAGGTGATGAATCCTAATATGTGATTTATTAACTTGATCTCGTTGAGTATGTGGCGAAGGGTGCCATTCACGAGGAATCCGACTCCTCCTGACACGAACATGGTGTTCCGTTTACCGAAGAAAATCTCAGACCCGTCTCACTTTGTTGAGTTCACTTCAAATATTCGTTCTGCTTCGGAAATTCTGATGACGTCGAACATTGTTTTTTTCTCTTCAAGAAGTCCTGCTACTTAAACGTCAGTGGTGACAGACCTGCAATGGAATCCTGTCTCCTGTTTTTCTTCTTGTTTTTGGCAAGTTGATTTTGACGCTATGAAGTTGGAGGGGGGGGGGCACTCGTATTTCACGATTTTGCAAAATGCTGACAATTTTTTAGTTTTTAACGCGTGTGTTATTGTTCTTAACAGGTATTATATGAGATGAATGCTAAAAGAAGTTTGAGTGCTATAAAAAAAAACTGCTAGGTTGGATTTTTCAAGAACAAGCATGGTGAAATATTTTGTTACTTTTTCAATCGCGCTCCATTGACACGAAAACTCTGCGTCTCTCAGCGAGAGTATTGGTCCTCTCGAACAAGAGATCAAAATCTGAAATCTGAAATGAAGGGAAATCATGAAAAAATGTATTATTTATTTATATTTGAGAAAAATAACGAAGAAAATCGGTGAAAATCGTTTTTCAAATTACAAAAGAAACGAAATTCATTTCAAAATTTTAATGCTTCCCTCTTGTCCGAGAGGACCAATACTCTCTCGCTGAGAGACGCAGAGTTTTCGTGTCAATGGAGCGCGATTGAAAAAGTAACAAAATATTTCACCGTGAACAAGCCTCTTCGATAACTATTTTCCGCAATCACGGTACGCAAAGATGCAGAAATAACATTAAACCTGGCAAAAATAACCCAAAGATAATTTCCAAAAAACGCTGCAGCCAAGTGTAACGTGTGGCATTTCTATATTGTTCATTAATTTTGTTAAAAATGCAAACAATGCTGTTCTGAAAAAAAAACTTCTCGAACGGACGAAAAATTAACAACTTTTTTTGAAAAGTGTATTGAAAAGTTCAATGGATCAAGAGAAAAAGCATTCGGGAGCACCAGCCTTCTTTGACAGCATCACGGACCTGACTGCTTTTGCGAAATCATCGACATTGACGCATTTTCTTTGAGCACGAAGAGCAAGCATTCCAGCTTCCGTGCACACTGCCTTGATTTCAGCTCCACTGATACTTTTCTCTTTTGAAAGGACCGTTTCATAAGTGGCAGTTTTTTGGAGTGTCATTCCAGAGGTGTGGATCTGAAAATTGAAAATTTCGCTTTCGCTTTCAGCATCATTCAAAGAACAATTCAAATTCAGAAGTTGTTGATGCTCTAGAATTCTTTTTTTTTAGATTTTAGAATTATTTTAGTTATCGGCACAAATCGCAATAATTCGAAAATGCGGCTGGTTCAGTCGGAAATTGAGGTTCCTCGAAATCAGAAGACCTATACAACAAATAAGTTAAATTTAGGCTCAAACATCTGCGTTCTGCCGAATAAAAAACACTTACTCCAAAAATCTTCTGTCGAGTTTTCTCATCTGGCTTTGGCAACTCAATTTTACGATCAATACGACCAGGACGGATAAGAGCAGGATCCAACGAGTCGATTCTATTGGTGGCCATAATCACCTTAACATCTCCACGGCTTTCAAATCCGTCCAATTGATTCAGCAACTCTAAGAGGGTCCGTTGAACTTCTTGCTCTCCTCGACTAGAAGTGTCAAATCGCTTCGTACCGACCGCATCAATCTCGTCTATGAAAACGATAGAGGGCGCCTGATCCTTAGCCATTTGGAAAATCTGTCTGACGAGTCGTGCACCTTCACCACTCTGCTTTTGCACCAAATCTGATCCTGTTGCTCTGATAAAAGTGGCCGATGTGGAGTTAGCTACTGCCTTGGCCAGAAGTGTCTTTCCGGTTCCAGGTTCTCCATAAAGAATGACTCCTTTTGGAGCAGTGATTCCCATTTCTTCGTAGTATTCTGGATGGGTCAATGGCAGCTCCACAGACTCCTTCAACTCCTGAATTTGGCTCTCGCATCCTCCTATGTCGTCAAATGATTCTTTCGGTGTCTTCTCCACCTTGTGTCCGATGGCGTTGCTGTCTATTTTGTCGTCCAAAACTCCGACTATGGCTGTCGGAACAGTCTTAAACATTCCGCCAGCCTTCACCATCACTAGAGCGTTCAGCTTCAGCAGGTCCTTATCGACAATTGATAGAATTGGTACGTACCATTCTCTTTTCGATCCTTCCACCACGACTACTGCGTGCTTTTCATCGTCAAAGAGCTCATGGATACGGGCGAGACTGGTCGGAGTTCCTCGAAGACTTTGCACAACTTGGCGTTCACGACGTCTTTGCATCGCTAGTGGGCGACCGTGGCGGCTAGTTTGACGACTGATGAATTCTCTCTAAAGTTAAGAACATTTTTCAGATAATTTTGTTTTGAATGCCAAGCTATCTACTTCCGGGGAATCGAACTTTTGATTATTTGATCTAGCATTTCTCTTATCAATTTAATCATACGCGAACTGTGTAAAAGCCAGCCAAATTTTTGTGTCCGATGGCAAAAAGGTGTGCGCAACGGTTGGATTAGTCGGTAAGAGCTGACTGAGGATAGAGGAGGTCGCAAGTTCGATTCCTCAGCAATCTATTCACGTTTCCAACCTCCAACTGCAAGTAGTCATGGATCCTATTCATCTTGAGAAGTCGTACGAGACATTGACGTCTAGGGACCACCACCGGAAGTTTATTGACATTTTCGATTCCACGTCGGCTGTTTTTCATTGCAACTTTCATGGCTGCGTGAGTCGGCTTCTCGCGCTTTTGCTGGGGAAGAGCCATCCTGTTTCCCATGGTGAGTATAGGTCTGCAAACGGTCTATTAAAAACAGACAAGCGAAACTAATCTAGCTATATCCGTTTATATAATATTAGCGCACTCTTTCGAGCTGCGATAACGAGTAGAGAGCATTCTAACTTCTCGGCACACCCTTCCTTAAACTCACTAGTAGTTGTAGTTAGTAGAAGAAGATACGAGCAGTTTTAAGAACTGAAGAGATTCAGTAGCAAATAGTTACTTTTTTGAAATCTTATCTGTTTTTAATCGGGGCCACGTCGGGGGTCACTTAAAAAATTCATATATACAAAATTCTGGATCGTGAAGCGTCTTTGACTATTTTTAGCATTCCAATCAATTACAAGGGAAAACGCAGAGTGATCACTAGGGACTGCCTGAAATAGCCTGCTTATTCAAAAACGTTTACAAATTGGGAGCTTAGCGGTCTCCCAATTCGACGCACCCTGCTGCATCAGTTGAATAATAGAACCACGATGGGGTGAAGCAGCCGTCATCACCTTAAAAATGGAAGTTGCGACCAGAAAAATGGAAAAACATAGTAAAAAATATGTAATAATCAATAAAAAACAAAATTGATACGGTAGCGACTTGTGTTCATGCGCCAGAATCCACGCAAAGTTGCGTAACACTATTTATCAGCCACCCTGTAAAATGGGTGAGTGAAACCATTCCCTAAAATATATAATTTGAACTTATTTGAACGAAAGAGAGCTTTGAAATGATACCCATAGTTCCTATATTCTGCAAATATTTGCTTCTTGGGTCCTACCACGAAAGTACTGTAGATTCTGGATTCTAGACGAAACCTTTCGTGTACGAACCTAAACATTACTTTTTCTTTCCTTTTTTTTTGATGTCTCGATTGGTTTTTTTCCAGTGGCCAGTTATAGCTACAAAAGAAACCGTGCAGATCTGTGAATTTGTTGTGTACGGGTTATCACATCTGTCTAACAAACCAAGAGTAGGTGGTTCGAACCCAGACGATATTTTTTTGGTTTTTTCAGAAGAATCCTTCTAACATTTTCTATTACTGTGAGGCAATCATAACATAACCATAACCGTTTTTGTAAATAGCTTTTTTATAATCTTCTGAACACCATCCACAACCCCCCCCCCATTACTATTCATTCACTTTCACCCATCCCCCCCCCCGCTCCTCTCTTTACAAGTATCATTCAACAGAAGAGGCTCCGCCCCCTCTTCCCCTTTTATAGTGAATTTCATTTTCTGACGTCTTCTAACCGACGACATCTTGACGCCGAACAGTACTGCCTTTGCCGACCGAATCGACAACGATGCTTTTCCTCCTTTTCGCATTTCTTCTCTCATGGCAGGCATTCAGGGTCAGGTAGGTTCGTGTTTAGGTGTGGGGAAATGAGGGAAGGGGGGTGGCAGATGGAAATAATAATAGTATTTCTATCATAGGACAGATAGAATTAGAAAAATTCGTAGAAATAGTTCAAATCTTCACGTATTTCCCAAATGAAATCGTGTAACGAATAGAAATTTCTCTCTGCAAACGTTCGTGGCTGGACCCGAAACTGTTTTCTGCATTATTAGCGGAACGTTCATTGTATTTTTGCAATCAAACTGACTTAGCGCCGGAAACTTAGCGTCAAGACCAAATTGACACTTTATCTAGCAAAAAAGAAATGAGAATAAGCGTAATATATCAAATGACAACTTTTCGAGTTTGCAGTGAACTGATTTTGAAGAAATCTTATTTTTGTTTATCAATTTTCTTATCAATGTTTTCTGCACGGAGGAGAAGGAGAATTTGAAGAACTTGATTTCTCCGTCATCTATTTTTTAAGAAACAATTTTTCGTTTCAGTGCGTGCGTTTTCATGACTGTCCTCGTAGCTTTTCCGATGACAAACGATCGGCCGCGGCCTAGGTTGCAAGTAGGCCACCGTGAGTCTTAGCATATGTGAATTCCATTGTTTTCCGTCGTAGATAGGCCAATGTAGTCTGAACCGTCAGAAATAAAGTAGAAAGAGAGAGAGAGAGAGAAGGCAGACAAGTTTCCAAATTTCAAATAAGAATGAAAATGTCTTATTGAGCGTAAGTTTGAGAAGAGTACAGGTCAAGTAGAACATCAATGTATATTTTGTAGTTTGGAGATGAATAAAATTGTGCGAACATTTTCGGTGAACTTTTCTATTAAATCGGGCCGAGACCAATTTCTCGCGTCGATACTCGATCTCTGATGTCGAGATACAAATGTTCAAGTGGCGAGACTCTGGTGCTCGTCGCAAAGACTTCTCGTGCCTGGGCCCAAATAACCTAACCATGTAATCCCTTTGATTGTCACATCTTCAATATTTAAAACCCTCCCCCCCCCCCACAAAAAAGTTTGCGGAAATTGGGATCCAAAATGCAGGATTACGTTTTATAGACTTTCGAATGCCAAATTCGATTTCGTGCAATTTTTCTTTATATTCGAATGTTCGCGATGATTTATGACTAACTGACACTGACGATCGGCCAGAATTGGGGGAGGGTAAAAAAGGAAAATTAGCAAGACACTTCTTAAACGAGAAGAAATGGTCAATGCAGTCCACATGACTTTAGACCTCGATCACGTTCTTAACCGTCTGAATAATGGGCAATTTCAGATACGGTTTGAAATGTGAAAATGACTAACAGTCACTTTCAGAAAAACAAAGAACAAACCAAAAATCAAAAAGAAAATTGAGTCTCGGCACGAGAATCGAGGTCTTGATGCGAGAAATTGAGTGTCGGCCAGTTCATTTGAGTCTTCGCGCAAGAAGTAGTGTATCCCGCGAACGTTAGAGTTTCGGTGGGAGAATTACATTGGAAGAGCATCGCAATAGGTGTAAACAGGACCATGTGTTCAGGAAATTTCCGGAATTCGTATTTTTTTCCGTCAAAACTCATTTAGAAGTTTCTGGAAAATCAGAATCTTCGGAATTTCGGAACTGTGATGTTCCACAATGCTCATAAAGTTCTACATAGCGGAAAATTTCTAAAAATTGAAAAATCAAACTTTTGTAGAAATAGCTCAATTCAGGTTCGGCCCACTGTCAGCATCTTTAGAGAAAGGGGAAACCCCCAGTTCTCCAAATTGCTACCTTCAATGTTTTTTTCGGAGACTTCAGAATACGTGAAGTCGTTCCGATACTTCGTTTCGTTACACTTACAAACAGAAAATAGCACCCGTAACGCATCATTTGGCACAGTCTCCCCCCATACAATTCACACTTTCCTATGGTTACTCTTAAAGTAGGACGGGAATACATACGAATGGTCAAAAAAGAGGAGACTAGAGAAAAACGTACCAAAACTTCAAATTTCGAGTCTTGACTCGAAATAGTTGAGTATTCAGGTGATTCGACTTGGAAATTAGACTACTTAGTACACAAAGTTTGACGACAGGAAGAAAGGTCAAGAAGACGTTACTCTTTTCGGGAGAAACACAAAACACAATATTCTTTTTGCAGGGCTTTGTGCACCTTTCTCGATCATCAGGCGTGCGATGAGGTGTGCAAAACCGACAATTTCTGGTACGGACATTGCATAGGGTGGGATGGATTCAATTTCAGGTAAACCTTAATAATTTATAAGACTAATTGCACGAACTGAAAACCGAGCCCCGGCAGCTCTCAGGGCACGGGGCGCATCCGTATATGGACTACGCGCATTTCACCTGTGGCTAATGTTCTATCCGAAGACAAAAAGTCGTCTTTCCTCTCGTCGTTCGTCTCCTCGTCTTCGTTCATCTTTCAGTTCGTCTTGTATTCGTCTTACGCAATAAACGCAACTATAAACGGAAGACTTATATCTGCGTCAGGCGAATTCAAGACAAAGACGAAGACGAGACGAGACGGCCGAAATTTCGCCCAAATGAAAACCTCACATTGGTTAGGCAGGAATTATGGGTGGTCAAGTTACTGATGTAATCGATAACAGAAAATAAAAAGAAGAAAATAAAAGATATTTCATTGAAATTTTCAAAATGTTTCAATCAAATATTTCCGAAATGTGAGAATATTTCAGTTGCAAATGCTACGAATACGCCGCTCCATTGGATGGCGAAATTTGCAAAACCCGACAAATGGCATGTGCGGAGAAATGCAAAGATCAGGTGATAAAAGATCACTTAGACCAAAATTGAGGGCCCCGATATTTGCTTCAGTACCTCAATTTTTCATTGAAATCTTTGATAGAGGCCAATGGAAATTGAAAAAGAATAAAGAAAAATTATACTTTTCATTATAAACTGGAAACAGTTTCAGATAATAGTTTTCATCCAGGCCTATTTAAGAAATTTAAGATGATTTTCATCTACAATCAGCCCTTTTTACAAGCACTAATCTTCGAAAAAACTCGAGATTTTTACTTGTTTTTAGCTATAAAAATATAATTTTAAAAGTTTTTTTCACCAATTTTATCCACCATTTTTCATTCAGGGCTCCGACGGCGGATTCTGTTTCCCACAACTAGACTCTCATAAATCCCTTCAAACCGCCTGCGAGTGCTTCAAAAAGCTGCAGGTCTCACGACGAAGGCGACGAAATCTCAACGGAAAATCATATAAGCGTGTCTAATAATACATTTATTCGTTATTTTTTAAATAACTAATCCGAAAACAAAAATCGTTAATAGATTTATATATGTAGGCTGAATATTTTATGAATTCAATATTCCGAAAAGCGTTGTGAAAGACAATACAATTGACAATATCGTTATGGTTGGTGTCGAAGACCCATTGCAGAAATCCTTGTTACAGTAGCAGTCGACGCGCTTCTGAAAGATTGAGAATCCGGGTAAACAAAATTACGGAAGTAGGAACAACTCGACTTCGTCTTCGTCTTCGCCTTGAGTTTGTCTGACTTGCGTAAGTTTTGCGTTTATGGCGTCTTAACGAACTGAAAGACGAACGAAGACGAGGAGACGAGCGACAAGAGGAAATACAATTTTTTGTCTTCGTCTTTCGTCTTCGCCTTGAGTTTGTCTGACTTGCGTAAGTTTTGCGTTTATGGCGTCTTAACGAACTGAAAGACGAACGAAGACGAGGAGACGAGCGACAAGAGGAAATACGATTTTTTGTCTTCGTCTTTCGTGGAAGCCTTGGGGGAAACCGCTTACCGCTTGGTATCCAGTTGCATTGCTGACTTGTCCCAATTCGTAACACTGGTTAGTCGGAATCTCGTTATTGTCCTCGCGGAGTACAGCGCAGCCCTGAAAGAACGTGGCCTAGAATTCCGGAAATTTTTGGATCAAAAGTAACAATCTAAAATCAGTTCATTGAATGAATTTACATTTAAAAAAGTTTTAAATATACCCATGTAAGGTGGAACATTTTTTTTAGTGTTGGGTTTTGTAGCGAAAATTCTGGATAATAAGGAAGTTTCCAATTTTACAGTCGAAATTCTACACTTAGCGAGTTCATCCAACCGACACGTAAGTTTTCATGCTACAGTAATCTTCGCGCAAGACCTAAAATATAAAATTCTTCAGAACATGGCCATATTGATAGTATTTAGAAGCCCTCTGTGAGCCATATTCAGCTAGTTTGCTTTAAAAGTGCAATTTCCTTCTATGACTTCGAAAAGGCCCACTTTTGTGTAAGTAGTCCATTTCAGGTTCACGCCACTGTAGCCGATTTGGTAAACTTTGGCTCTTTTGATACAGAAAGTTCCATTGGAGCACACATCACTTCCTGACGTCTTTTTGCAGTCACCATATAGCTGAAAAATAGTCTCCCTGCGTTATTGTCCATCGCATTGCCAAAACTAACATTATCCACAGAAATATTGAGTTTATTCAATACGGTTTTAGCAAATCCCGGAATTTTTTCAGCGCCACCACATTGATGACATTTGACAGCAAAAACTGATGACGTGGATGTCAGAAGAACAAACAAAACGGAGAAAAAATAGATGGGAATCATATTTTCTTTTAGAAATACTAATACGAATAGTCTTAAAATCTGGAAAATCAGAAAATAATTCAGAATGAGAAAAGTCAAAGGACGTCAGGAGACAAACGCATAGAATATTCAATGAAAATGTTGGACCACATGCATGGGTACCGCCCTTTGTTCCCTGGTGTCCCCATGGCAATGGGGGTACGCTTGCCAGATCATGTGACCATTTTGCTCATCTTCGAAAGCTATATTTTGAAATTCTCGATGTTTAAACAACAAAACGTAGACGAAAATCTTTTAATCTCTTAAGCATGGTGGAGGGTTCTAACAAAAATGCACAAAACACAGAAAAAAAAGCGAAAAGGGCCAATGAAAGTTACTTACTTACAGTACCGGCCATAGAGGTGGAATATTATGGTTTTTAGACCACATCTCATTCGATATAAAACGAATCAATCTGATTTTTTAACAGTTTCTTTATCAAGCAACAATGTATCAGTTAAGAACATTTGGATTCGTGAAACTAATGCATATTGGAGTAATTTGAAAAAGAACGAAAACAACAAAAACCCATATTTCTTTAATGAAACTGCGTGCTCTTAGAAATTGTTCTATCTGCGAGATTTCAATATTTGTGGGAAAATTATTTGTATCAATTACTGCCTGGCATCTACGGGGCATGGAATCGATCAAAGTGTCGATGGTTGATTGGGGAATCTTCTTCCACTCCTCCTCGAAAAGTTTGAACTTCTCGTCGATGTTTGAAGCAGTTTTTCCGGTCAATCTCCTCTTCAATTCCTCCCATAGGTGCTCAATGATGTTCTGGTCCGAGCTTTGACTTTTTGACCAATCCAAATGTGGGACACGGCGGCGGTTGAACCAGGTGCGCACGTGATGAGAACGATACTTGGGATCATTATCCTGCTGATACACAAAAACACGACCTACGCTAGAAAGAGCCGAGGGTCTCATGATGCTCTCCAAAATATCCTTATATCCGCAGCGGTCCAAATTACCGATTTCTTGGGAGATTTCTCGGATGTCTTCGCGGTGTAAGCCTCGTTGGCGTTGTTCCGTGAGGATCATTCCAATTAATCATCTTTCTAGTGATGCATGCGTCACACGGATTCTTTCAGCGAGATTCTGTGTAAGGGTCCACGTTTCAGATCCATATGTGAGCGCGGGAAGAACGATGGTGTCGAAAAGTTGAGCTCGGATTCGGGGACAGGTGAGAGCGTCGGTGGTGTTTTTGATGTTGTTGAACGCTGCCCAGGCTGCCCGTCTTCTTCTGTGGAGTTCAGGTTCTAGCTCATTTCGTGAGTTGTGTAGCCTGCCAAGGTAGACATACTCGTCCACGTCTTCGATTGTTGTGATGGTTGTATTATTACTGATGATCACCGGATGTTTGGTTTACGAAAAATGCGCAAAACGCAGAAAAAAATGGCCAATGAAAGTGTGGGCCTAAATTGTTGAGGTTCCCATGCTAATGCCACTGAAAAGAGTGTACAGTAAGCTGAGCGGGCTTAGTACACAACGGACTGCTCCTGGCCTTGAACTAGAAACGGAAAATAGAAAGTTGTAGTCTCCAGATGGCATCTGACGGATACTAAATACAAAACGACAATCGGGAAAGTGTGGGTCTCGTGGTGTAGCGGTTATCACATCTGTCTAACACACAGAAGGCCGGCGGTTCGAGCCCGCCCGAGATCATATATATTTTTCTCTTTTGAATTGTGAAATTGTCTCCTAATTGTAAGTATTATAATTACCTAGTACATACTTACCGTGTATTTATTACCGTGTACCTAGTACTTATCGGTAATTACCAGAGAAGGGCGGAATTCCGCATTCCGCATTCCGGATTCGGCCGTTTTTTTCATTCGGTCTTCGTATTCTAGATTCCCTGAAAAAAGTTTTTTTCCGTTTTCCGTTTTCCGGATTCCGAATTCCCAAAATCCAATTCCGCCCTACTCTGGTAATTACCGAAGTTACTTACTTACTTAGTTACTTAGTCGATCCGTCAGTCGCTTGTGTGTGCGCGGATCACAGCTAACCATGCTTTGCGATCTTGGGCGATGGTTGTCCATGAAGTGGTTAGTCGATTTCCTCGGTATATTGAGATTTCTTTACGAAGTGAGTCGGACCATCTCATGGGGGGTCGTCCGACAGGTCGTTTTTGATCTCGAGGAATCTATTCTTGTATCAGTTTCGTCCATCTTCCGTCAGTTCTTCGCATAATGTGCCCGGCCCATCCTATTTTTTTATTTTTGATGTATTTGAGTGGGTCCGTGACTTGGGAGATTTTTCGGATGTCTTTGCGGTGTAAGTCTCGTTGGCGTTGTTATCCTGCTGATACACAAAAACACGACCTACGCTAGAAAGAGCCGAGGGTCTCATGATGCTCTCCAAAATATCCTCATATCCGTAGCGGTCCAAATTACCGATTTCTTGGGAGATTTTTCGGATGTCTTCGCGGTGCAAGTCTCGTTGGCGTTGTTCCGTGAGGGTCATTCCAATTAATCTTCTTTCTAGTGATGCATGCGTCACACGGATCCTTTCAGCGAGGTTCTGTGTAAAGATCCAGGTTTCAGATCCGTATGTGAGCGCGGGAAGAACGATGATGTCGAAAAGTTGAGCTCGAATTCGTGGGCAGGTGAGAGCGTCGGTGGTGTTTTTGATGTTGTTGAACGCGGCCCAGGCTGCCCGTCTTCTTCTGTGGAGTTCAGGTTCTAGCTCATTTCGCGGGTTGAGTAGCCTGCCAAGGTAGACATACTCGTCCACGTCTTCGATTGTTGTGATGGTTGTACTATTACTGATAATAATCGGATGTGTGGTGGCGTACGTGTTTCTCAACACTTTGGTTTTGCTAGTATTGATTTGAAGGCCTACTTTTTTGCACCTTTCTGTGAACTCTTGGATCATCTTGCTGGCAGTTCTTGGGTCGTTTGCGACAAGAATGATGTCGTCTGCGAATCTCAAATGGGTGAGATTTCTGCCATTGATCCTTATTCCTGGCACGTGAGCGTAGTCATTGTCGTGTCCTTTAAGATGATTCCAAGACAATTTTCCGAGAACGAGCTCTAGACAAGCTGAGAAGAGATTTGGTGATATTGGATCACCTTGACGTACACCTCTTGTGATGGGTACCTCAACTTGTCTATAGAATGATGTAAAGGTGGTAGTGCAGTTTGTATAGCACTCTTTGAGCAGGTTTATATAGACTGTTTCTACTCCTTGTGCTCGAAGGCTTTCCCATATCGCTTTTGGTTCCACACTGTCAAATGCCTTGTTGAAGTCAATGAAGACAAGTGTGAGCGGGATTTGGTATTCACGGCCAACCTCGAGCAAGCGTTGTACGGAGTGTATGTGGTCGATCGTTGAGAATGATCGACGGAATCCTGCTTGCTCGACTGGCTGGGCTTCTTCTAGTGTTTTTCGTACTCTATTTAACAGACATTTTGAGAATGTCTTATAGAGTACTGATAGGAGGCAGATAGGCCTATAATTCTCCAAATTTTCTCTGTCTCCTTTTTTGAAGATCAGAGTAGTGTTAGAGGATTTCCATTTCAATGGAACTTTTCCGCTTTCTAAATACTTCGAGAATCGTCGTGCGATCAGGCTAATGACATTGTCATGACAGCTCTTGAGAAAATCTGCCGTGATTTTGTCATCGCCTGCTGCCTTTCCGTTTGGGAATGAATTGAGGGCAGTTCGCACTTCTTCTGGGAGGAACGGTGGTGCTGGTGGTGGTGTTTCCGTTCTGATGGGAGTATTGGTTGATGTAGGAGAAGAGAAATTGCTGCTGAATAGTTTCGAGTAGAACTTCTGAATCTCCTGTTCCATCTTTGTCCTGGAAGTGATTCTTTCGCCGCTCGCTGGAGACTTAAGGCAAGGTATTTGAGATTTATACTCTGTTATGTCTCTCGCTACCTTCTTAAGACTCCTTCGTTGATTAGCGGCATTCAGTAGGCGGGTTCTGGCGAATTCTTCATGGTCTTTCTCGACAGCTTCTTGGCATTCTTGAGACAGTGACTTGAAGCTTGGGTCTGATCTGTCTGTGAAACGCCGTTTGGTTAGAAGCTGACGAGTTGCTTCCGAGATTCTTCTGTGTACGTGGTTGGATGGTCTTGTTATTGCTTTGTCCTGTAGATCCTTGAGTACTTCGATTAGATTTTGATAATCTTGATCAATGTCCGTATTGGAATCTATTGTGACTGTGGCACTGAGCGTGTGCGCAGTGTTTGGGTCCAACTCTCTCTTTGGAAGCTTTCTTCGCTTGACCTGCTCGTATCTTGCGATGTTGGTGTTGAAGTGCAGGTGGCTGCGAAGTAGACGGTGGTCACTACCATTTGTGAATGATGGGAGCACCGACACATCCGTCACAAATTTTCCATTTCCCAGTATATGGTCGATTTCATGTTTGTGCTTCTGGTCGGGGCTGATGTGTGTCCATCGTCTATGCATTGGCTTTTTGAATTGCGAGTTCATGTGCCATAGACGATTTGATTCACAAAAGGTAGCTAATAATTCGCCACTTTCGTTTCTTGGTTCCATTGAATTTGTGCCAATGTATCGTTCCGTGTCTTTTCTTGTACCCAATCTAGCGTTAAAGTCGCCTATGATGAGCTTGTACCTGCTACGGCAGGTAAGATAGGCGTCTTGAAGGCTGTCATAGAAATCAGCAAGTTCCTCTGGATCGGTATCAGCAACAGGTGCGTACACCTGGAAGATGGTACAGCTGAGATTCCTTCCTACTTGTAAAGTAAGGTAGCCGATCCTATGGTTGAGGAACTTGACTTCTATGATTTTTGGGAGGAGGGTGCTCTTAACGATAAAGCCGATCCCTCCTGACACGGAACTACTGTTCCGAGATCCTAAGAAAACTCCGGTCCCGTCTCGATGGGTTTTGTGCTCTTCTGCTTCTTGTTTTGTTTCTGATAGTCCGATGATATCGTACTTTATTCGTTTTGTTTCTTCGAGAAGCTCTGCTAGTCTGTTGTCGGATGCGACAGACCTGCAGTTGAAGGTGCACACTCTTAAATCGATTCTTCTTGTTTTGGGCCGCGTTTTCTTCTTTTCCTTTTCCGAGTGGTAGACGATCGGTACTCCGAGATTTGATCGCCTCTCCCGACTTACTTCTGAATCTACCGTATCAGAAGCAGAGGCCGAGTGCGGAGGACTGAGGCAGTTTGGTTTGCTGTTTTTAGCAATTATTGTGTGCCTGTTTACTCTATTATGACCTGCTAAGCCAGAGCTAGAGCTACCGGGACAAAGAGTATTGGGCGCTACCTTCGACCCGATATGACACGTTTCTACCCATTGGCCAACTGAGACTCTGCCGGGGTGCCGAACTCCTCCGGATTTGTAGAAGAGAATCAGTTGTTGATCTTCTACGCCACGTAGAGGCTGAGTAAAATGTAGAAGTGATGGTTGTATTATTACTGATGATCACCGGATGTTTGGTTTACGAAAAATGCGCAAAACGCAGAAAAAAATGGCCAATGAAAGTGTGGACCTAAATTGTTGAGGTTCCCATGCTAATATGTATACTGAAAAGAGCGTACAGTAAGCTGAGCGGGCTTAGTACACAACGGACTGCTCCGTGCCTTGAACTAGAAACGGAAAATAAAAAGTTGTAGTCTCCAGATGGCATCTGACGGATACTAAATACAAAACGACAATCGGGAAAGTGTGGGTCTCGTGGTGTAGCGGTTATCACATCTGTCTAACACACAGAAGGCCGGCGGTTCGAGCCCGCCCGAGATCATATTTATTTTTCTCTTTTGAATTGTGAAATTGTCTCCTAATTGTAAGTATTATAATTACCTAGTACATACTTACCGTGTATTTATTACCGTGTACCTAGCACTTATCGGTAATTACCAGAGAATGGCGGAATTCCGCATTCCGCATTCCGGATTCCGCCGTTTTTTTTCATTCGGTCTTCGTATTCTAGATTCCCTGAAAAAAGTTTTTTTCCGTTTTCCGTTTTCCGGATTCCGAATTCCCAAAATCCAATTCCGCCCTACTCTGGTAATTACCGAAATTACAATAGTAAAAACCAAGGGAAAGTTCGCGGAAAACCCGCTATTCTAGAACTTTCTAGATCATTCTAGAGTGTTTTGAAAACTTTGCAAAGTTGCAAAGTTGTAGTTTTGCACTTATAAAGTTAATTTTTTACATATGATACACGGACATCTATAATATATTGCTATATCAGCAAAGTTTCGTCTGTTTAGTTGTTAAGACAGTTTTGTAGATTTTGGTGGTATAATTCTACAGTATCCCAAGTACCGTTAGTATCTTATCCATGTCTCTAATTTTATCAATCCTTATGTTTTGATGACCTTTTTGTTCCGGCCAGACGTCGTTGTTTATTCCAGCCACTCTTATTTTTTTAGCTGAAATTGCACGTCTCTATAACTGTTCTTTTGTCCACCGTGACCTTTGAGTTCTAAGTGTTTTTGAATATACGTAGCATTCCAAGTTATAACACACGTCCTCACAAGAAACATTAAGCTTCTGAACCCAGTTTTTCAGTACATCAACATGGAATCCCTCAGACCGTGAGTGTGGTCCCGGTCAGTATTCTTTCTGGGGTTGCGTGGGTCACACTGACTTTGTCTGCTAATGCTTTTGTGAAATTTCAAACTTCGGAGCTGAGCCGTTAGCGAGAGCGCTGTGAATACGTAGTCAGAGACGTACAGTATCGGCCAAAAAGGTATTCGCAAACAGTTTTTCGAGCATAACTTTTCTGAAACTTCCCGGATCGTTTTGATATTTTGAGATAAAATTTAAAACGGTATAAGAAGTTGATTCAACAACAAGAATAATCAAATTTTCAAAAATTTGAAAAAATATCGAAAAATTTATGAAAATGGCGAAAAACCGAAAAATGGAACTTTGACTTTTGAGATCTAGGAATCACCGGTAAATGAAAAACTACAATAAAACATGATGAAAACAGTTTTAATACTTTGTTAGGTAGCCTTTGGCGTCGATGACCGCCTGAAATCTTTTTGCCATCGAGTCGAGAAGGGTGTCGATCACAGACATCGTGATGGCCTGCTAGACAGATTGGAGTTGATCGAATTTCTGATTGGCATTCGATGTACGGACCCGTCTAAGTTGTCTCTCGACATGCTCCCAGATGTGTTCGATCGGATTCAAGTCAAGAGAACGATTGGGAAAGTCCAGAAGATCCACGTGGTGGCGTCGGAACCAGTCCTTGATGTGCTTCGAGGTGTGCTTCGGGTCGTTATCTTGTTGAAAAACAAACGCCCGGCCCACATTAGACCGTGCACAGGGTCTCATTGTGTTTTAAAAGATGTCTTCTTGCACAAATCAATCCATGATGCCTGTAATTCTTCTCAGGAGGCTGATTGAAGTCCCCGAGAAACGTAGCGTAGCATGGGCCAGAGCTCATCTTCACTGGGGACGCCAGGATTGGGCTAATCACGTGTTCGGTGACGAATCCAAGTATAATCTGTTTGGTACTGACGGTGTCAAATGGATTCGCCGTCCGGTTGGATGTCGGTTCAATCCCAGCTACCAGCTCCAAACCGAGGTGGTTTGGAGCTGTTTCTCTGGGACTTCAATCGGCCCCCTGAGAAGAATTACGGGCATCATGGATCGATTTGTGTAAGACGACATCTTTAAAAACACAATGAGACCCTGGGCACGGTCTAATGTTGGCCGGGCGTTCGTTTTTCAGCAGGATAACGACCCGAAACACACCTCGAAGCACATCAAGGACTGGTTTCGACGCCGTCACGTGGCTCTTCTGGACTGGCCCCGTCAATCTCCTGATTTGAATCCGATCGAACACCTCTGGGAGCATGTCGAGAGACAACTCAGAGGAGTCCGTGCATCGAATGTCAATCAGAAATTCGATCAACTCCAATCTGTCTGGAAGGCCATCCCCCTGTCTGTTATCGACACCCTTCTCGACTCGATGCCAAGAAGATTTCAGGCGGTCATCGACGCCAAAGGCTACCCAACGAAGTATTAAAACTGTTTTCATCATGTTTTATTGTAGTTTTTCATTTACCGGTGATTCCTAGATCTCAAAAGTCAAAGTTCCATTTTTCGGTTTTTCGCCATTTTCATAAATTTTTCGATATTTTTTCAAATTTTTGAAAATTTGATTATTCTTGTTGTTGAATCAATTTCTTGTACTGTTCTAAATATTGTCTCAAAATATCAAAACGATCCGGGAAGTTTCAGAAAAGTTATGCTCGGAAAACTGTTTGCGAATACCTTTTTGGCCGATACTGTATGTTAAAACATTGAATCTGATGCAACACTATGAAACGTCGTATGAAAGTCGATGATGATATATGTGAGTGGCATCAGCTTTGGAATGAGTGAATGTGGTAGTTGAGAAGGATCGACGGAATATTGCTTGCTCGACGGGAATTTCTAGAACTCTCTGTATTTTGTTCAACACACATTTGAGAATGTTTTGTAAAGTACGTGCAGAAGACAGATTTCATTTTGATCAGTTTATTATAATCTTGATCGATGTCTGCCGTGCTCAGAAAGTTAACACTACATATTTATGACGGTGATTAGCTGATCCAATACTCTTGGGAATTCATGTACCATGGGCGGTTGGGCGCATAGTGGATATCGATTACTTCTTCGTCTCGTTTTGTGGTTTCATTATGTGAAGTCCAATGTACCGTTCCGTGGGATATTTTTAAAGCTTCCACGAAAGGCAAAACAAATCGGTCGTCTTTCGTATCGCCTTTCGTCTCGTCTTCGTTCTTCTTTCAGTTCGTCTTGCATTCGTCTTCAATTAAAATTCATGTGTACATAATATCTATCACTGCGTCAGACGAATTCAAGACGAAAACGAGACGGTCTTATTTCGTCTTTCGTGGAAGTCTTAGTTGTCTTTCAATCTTGCATTAAAGGCGGGTGTGAAGGTGAAGATAAAGGTGAGTTAGCCTTATGAGTGATTTATGAACTTAATCTATGTGACTCGGGGGAATTGGTACGGTTAACGAAGAAACAGACTCCACCTGAATCGGCCGCGAGATTCCTTTATCATAAGAAAATGTTCTGTTTCTTCGACCAGTCCGAGTCGGCGACCGAGTCAGACGTCTGTTGCGGCAGACCTGTGACCGAATGTCCAAACTATAAAATAAATTTTTATTGTTTTTAGTTTTTTCGTGTCTTTTGGCAGACAAAGTACTCTCTGTTTTTTTTTTCGCTTCTCCATACGTTATTTTGAATATGATGTATCACAAAGTTTATCAACCTTTATGTTTTGATGTTTTTCTTGTTCAAGCCAGACGCCATTAATTATTCCAGCCACCCCACCTTCTTTTGCTGAAAATGTTCTGCACTTTATATCAAATCAAATTGGAAACTGTCCTTCTGACCACAGCAGTTTTTCTTATCAAAAAACAAAAAATGTAGCAAGTCAGTTAGCAAACAATTGTATTACATGTTTCTAGTCGACCTCCATACTTTTTGATTTCAGATAGTTTCGAGTTTCAGATTTTGGCATATTTGAAAACACGTTCAAATCAATGAATCACAATTTGAAATAGCGGGCATTTTGAGCAAAACAAATTGTTGTTTCGCCTGAGCAGAAAAAGGTTGATTAGTGAGCACTGAACTAGAAGACACTCAGAAATACAGTGTCTGGAAAACAGTGTATAGCTCATATAGGATCGTAAAAAACGGGGAGATTTTCAAATCATCCACAATTTTGAAAACTTCCAACACCACATTCGTTTTCAAAACAAGAGACGGAGAATACTGGGAAAACTAATCTGTGTCCTGTCCGTTTCAGCCATTCCCGAAATGTGTGCTGAACACATTTCGGAGACTCTAGAAGTGGCGATGTTCCGTCCATCTCATGCTCAACTATGTATCGATCATATCCATTTTCTAGGGAATGAAACCGTAATTAGAGCGGATTTGGCAAGTATTCTGGAAGCCGAGATTGTGAATTTCATGAACCTAAAATCTATTTTTGCAAATCTCATCTGAAATCATCAAATCTATCTCAAGATACAGTTAATACGATTATTTTTAACGGAAATTGCAATTCTCGGTTCTCGGAACAAACCATTTCATGGTGTTTTTCAACAACAATACAATGGAGCACAAACAGATAGTTTCCTTCGTCAAACTCGATGATTCCGTTACATCTATGGGAGATCTGTCACCACTGACATTCGGCTCGCGGAACTGCACGATGAAAAAAGTATAAAGCTCAATATACAGGGTGCGCCAAAATTATGGTGACACATTCAAAGTGCTGTACCTTATACAAAAATACTCGAATCGACTTGAAAATTCAGCTAGAGTTTATTGAAACGATTATAAAACATATAAAATTAAAGTTGTTCGATGCGGTTCCCTTTGCTATTAACGACATCCTTGATCCACTGTGGCACGAAGGTATTCTGGTGATAGCTTGGCCCATTTCACTTTCAAACTTTTCTGCAACGACTCCAAATTGCGATGAAGACGTACTTGGACTCTCGATTGAAGAATTCGCATACCGAATAGTCGAGCGGATTGAGATCTGGGGATGAGGCTGGTCATTCAGGACTGGTTATGAAACGCGGAAAATTGACTGAACACCAGGCCTGGATGATCTTTGCTTTATAAGCCGGAGCAGAATCCTGTTGAAATGTCCAAATCTGGTTTCCAATATGGGATTTTGTCCATGGAAGCACACGCTTCTTCAAAATTTCCTCCAAATAATATTCTTTGTTGATTTTCACTCCAGGATCCACAAAAATGAGTGGCATCTTCCAACAGAGGTTATGGCTCCAAAAACCATTACTTGCTGGGGATAGGAAGCTCTGTTGATGGCTCTACCGTGTAGAGCGTGTTCTACTCTATGATTCTGGGAGTTGAATTCGGCTTCGATAGTGAACAATTTTTCGTCAGTGAACAGCATCCTCAAATGTTCATTTTGACGCGTGCCAGTAAGAAGAGCTTTGCACTTCTTCATCCGGGCTATTTTTTTCCGATAGAATCGCAGCTTTTCGAACACGATATGGGGTCATACCGAGCTCTCTTTTTGCAATTCTTCTGATCGAAGAATGACTGATTCTGAGCTCTGTGCTCAACTTTCGCATGCTTCGGTGGGGGTTTCGACGTAGACGTTCGCGGACCGTCTTGATCCTATCCGGAGTGGCAGAACTTCTTGGTCTTCCGCTTCTGGAACGGTTGTTGAGTGTGTCAAGCTCTCTATACCGTTTAATAGTCCTCCAAACGGGTTGTCGAGCAATCCCAAGAGCTTTGCCGATGGTACTTGAACTCTGCCCTCTTTTCGCCATTTCAATGATGGTACAGTACCGGCCATAAAGGTATCATATTATGGTTTTTCGACCATATCTCATTCGATATAGAACGAATCAATCTGATTTTTTCACAATTTGTTCATGAAGCAACAATGTATCAGTTAAGTACATTTGGATTCGTGAAACTAATGCATATTTGAGTAATTTGAAAAAGAAAGAAAACAACAAAAACCCATATTTCTTCAATGAAACTTCGTGCTCTTAGAAATTGTTCTATTTGCGAGATTTCAATATTTTGTGAAAAAACCGTTTGTATCAAATACTGCCTGGCATCTACAGGGCATAAAATCGATCAATGTGTCGATGGTTGATTGGGGATCTTCTTCCACTTCTCCTGGAGAAGTTTGAACTTCTTGTCGATGTTTGAAGCCGTTTTAGCGGTCAATCTTTTTTCAAATTCCTCCGGTAGGTGCTCAATGATGTTCTGGTCCGAGCTTTGACTTAGCCAATCCAAAAGGGTGACACGGCGGCTGTTTTACCAGTTGAGCACATGATGAGAACGACGCTTGGGATCATTATGCTGCTGATACACAAAGGCACGGCCTATGCTAGAAAGTGCCCAGGATCTCATGGTGTTCTCCAAAATATTCTCATATCCGTAGCGGACGATATTACCGACAATGCGCTTGAGAAAACCCATTCCCGTGGCGGAGAAGCAACCCCAAACCATCTGGGCCAGAACTCATTTTCATTGGACCGGCCAGGACTAGGCCAATATCGTCTGGTCGGACGAAAGCAAGTACAACTTGTTTGGAAGTGACAGTGTAAAGTGGATTCGTCGTCCTACCGGCATTCGCTACGTCCCCAAGTATCAACTGCCAACCATGAAGCACGGTTACGGTTCCTGCATTGTTTGGTGTTGATTCTCCGCTACGGGAATGGGTCCTCTTAAGCGCATCGTCGGTAATCTCGATCGCTATGGATATGAGGATATTTTGGAGAACACCATGAGACCCTGGGCACTTTCTAGCGTAGGCCGTACATTTGTGTATCAGCAGGATAATGATCCCAAGCATCGTTCTCATCATGTGCGCAACTGGTTCAACCGCCGCCGTGTCACCTTTTTAGATTGGCTGAGTCAACGCTTAGAAAAGAACATCACTGAGCACCTATGGGAGGAATTTGAAAAAAGTTTGACAGGAAAAACTGCTTCAAACATCGACAAAAAGTTCAAATTTTTCCAGGAGGAGTGGAAGAAGATTCCCCAATCAACCATCGGCACTTTGATCGATTCCATGCCCCGTAGGTGCCAGACAGTAATTGATGCAAATGGTTTTCCCACAAAATATTGAAATCTCGCAAATAGAACAATTTCTAAGAGCCCGAAGTTTCATTGAAAAAATATGGGTTTTTGTTGTTTTCGTTCTTTTTCAAATTACTCGAATATGCATTAAATCAGATTGATTCGTTCTATATCGAATGAGATATGGTCGAAAAACCATAATATGATACCTTTATGGCCGGTACTGTACCTCGGTGTACTAAATTGGATACCATTTCTGTAAAAATTAAGCTAGCGATTAGAAAATTTGGCAAAATAATAATGAAAACATGCTGAAAAAAATGGGGAAAAATTGATGCAAAAAAATTGCCGCCCGTACCGCCTGCTACGTCCAAAGTTTTGTCACCATAATTTTGGCGCACCCTGTAATCAAGCTTTCCGAAAACAATCTTTTAAAATATTCGGATTTTTTTAGGTAAACGGTAATACCGGGTCAGTGTCAGGAGGAGCCGATTTCATCGCGAACGTACCCTCCTCCCTAAAGTCAGAGAGATTAAGTTCATAGATCAGTGATAAGGTTCCCTAAATAATCACAGTCGGGACCCGATGGAGCTGCACCATTCCAAGTGCACGGTCAAGTTACAGGCTACATAAATGCCAGCACATATAATAATTTAAAAACTTCAATAATGGTCGTGACCCATCAATAGTCATTATTAAAGAAGTCAAGGAGACATCTACCTCGGTGAACTACTCAATACAAAAAATGAATTGAAGCCAGTATTGCACAGAAGAAGACGATGAGCGAAGACGGTGACCGTGCATTTCCAGAAAGAAGACTGGACGGGATCACTCACTCACTGAGCAACGTAAAAAAGATCTTTATCGAGAAGACATTGAACGTCTATGAATTTATAGGTCCACTTAAGAAGATGTTTTGAAAAATGTTGTGAAATCAATCTAAAATCAATCAAAATTCAAACACTATAGGTCGTGAATTCTTTCAACTATCTGCCTTTACAATGCTGAGCATCGTGAATACGAATTCCAGAAGAATTCGTTTAAACTATTATAAATACGTTTTCGAATTTTTATCAAGCCTGATGTTTTTATGACCTTTTTGTTCCGGCCAGACGTCGTTGTTTATTCCAGCCTGAAATTGCATGTCTCTTCAAACTGATCTTCTGTCCATCTTTTGACCTTTGACGTTTAAGTGTTTTTCAATATCTGAATACCTAACATTTCAGGTTATATCAAAAACATTCAGTTTCTGACCACAGTATTCCAGTACATCAATATGGAAACCTTGAGAGCTCATGCTCTGAAACAAGTTGGTTCGGAATTCAATGTTTGTATCTCGCCAACCTTGTTCCTCAGCACTCTTCGATGAAAGGGCTCACATATTAAAAAAAAAAGGAAATTCCGTGAATTCTACTTTTCCTGGGTTTCTGAACCAGAAGTTTTCGCAGTGTCTTAATATAAAGATGTTTTGCAATCAAAACTCGGCTCAGAGATGAGGTTGAGAGTTAGTTATGCAGCTGGATCCATCGTTTGACGGTCTGCAAAAACTTCAACTGTTAGAGAACAGTTTTAGAGATTATGCTTCTTGAAATCATCAGTATTTGGACACCTTATTGAATCTCAGCAATGCCTCTGTCTGTAGTAGAATATTTAGCCGTCTGGGCAGGAAAACCTTGTTTTTCAGATTCTCTGTTCCTCTAGAATCTCCGCGAAGGATCGCATAGCTCATGGATGCTTTCAATCACCTATGTACCCTTTCCACGTCGTGAATCGGAATTCCAGAACAATCCGTCTAGACTACGAAATTGTTTCACCAAGTTTATCAATCTTTATGTTTTGATGTCTTTCTTGTTCCTGCCAGACGTCATTAATTATTCCAGCCACCCCGCCTTCTTTTGCAGAAAATGTTATGCACTTCATATCAAACTCAAACAGAAACAGTCATCTTATAGTAATGTATTGAAACATCTAAAAGTCAAAATTGCAATTATTTAAAAACAAATGAAAAATGAACTTATTCTATTCGATTTACCGTTATCGCTATTGATGTCGGGCCACTGGCTTCTGTCCGAAACACAAAAAATTTGTGGGCGGCGCCTGTTTTTCATCACAACGAAACTATGGAGAGCAAGTGATAAATGAAGGGATACAAAAGGCAGCAGGAAACGGTACGAAACAGTCATACAAGTTTTCAAATTTTAATTGCATTTAATTTTTTCAATTTACAGAGACTTCTGAAAAATGCAAGAAAGCTTGATTTATCGATTGGCGGAGTTATCAGATGCATCTGGAATTCTGGAATATTTGCTCATTAATTTCTTTCCACAAGAGCCATGTTCAAAGGTTCGTAGAAAAAAACTATTCTTTCCTTTTCTAAAAGTGTTTCCCTTTTTGAAAATGATGAAACTGGGCTCTTTCAAATAATACCGACAGAATTGTGTTTTCTAGGCCCTCAAACTTCGAATTTCTGAAATCGAACCAATCTACGAGTCGTTGATCGACAGATGCCTGCAATTCCCGTTTTCTACAGTGGTTACCAAACGATCGGGAGAAATTGTGGCGTGTCTTCTGAATTCGGTCTGGAGACGTGACGACAATGATTGCGAAGGGGCCGATTATCAGGTGGAGGAGAACTCAACCGAGAACATGACAAAGTTTTGTAAGTTTACGAGCTCCGGAACTCATTTCAAGTGAGCAGTCATGTGGTCTTGAATTAGATTTTGGTCACAGGGTGTCTGCACAATAAGCGTCAGACTTGATAACAATTCAGTGAATCTGTTATAAAGAATTTACAGAAATTTCTAAATCGAACATTTTAGAACCCGGATATACACGGAGACAGATTTCCAGAAATCCGGGCATCCAAACATGATACGTTCATACAGAGAGACATCAATCATAAATCCTATTACTCAACGTCTTTTTTTTAGTAAAAATGCTAAACCAATGTCACGATGACTTCTGGAGCTTCGTACCGTCTGATATCCAAGTGGTTCTGCACCGTGAAATCTCCAGTGTATCTCTTAAATACCAACGGAAAGGAATCGCCACGAAAATGCTCACTGCGTGCATGAATAAGCGGACAATTCGATATTATCAAGTGGGAGGAGTCATTTCGGAAACGTCTTCACATGCGAACCAAGTGCTTTTGGAGAAAAATGGGTTCAAATGCCTCAAGGAGATACCGTATTCCAGTGTTCGGGATTCCGAAGGAAATCAGATTCTGAAGACCGACGATGGTTCTAAAGGATTGAGACTAAATTTGAAATTAATACGACATTTTAATTTGATTGATTAGTTATATTGGTATTTTTCACAGTTGATTCTTTTTGTTTTATGAAAAAAAGCTTGAGGACTCAAAATAAATGTGTTGGATTCAACAATCTCTTCACATAATACGGAACGACACAGCACAAAAAAAGTACGATCTCTGACGAGCTCGACAAGATCCGTCAGATATGTATCGTGAAAAACAACACGTTGCAACGACTGAAAAACTAATGGGGTTATTCATGAAAAGCACAATTGCATTTTAATGCAAAAAATGACACTTTAATGTTATTCACGATTGCATTTTAATGCAAAACATGCATTTTTTTTGCATTAAAATGCTTTTCGTGCTTTTCATGAATAACCCCATAAGTAAGTAAGTGTACCAGCCTTTGCAGAGATCGTAGAGAAAACTAGCAAAACGTCAACCAGCAAAACTCGGTGTTTTTATTTTGATTGATTTTTTCCTGATTTCGCAACATGTTTAGAACACCTTCTTAAGCCAGTTTGAGCCTTAATGAATCATAAGGATTGAGCAGGTTTCTACGTGCATTAAAGGCAGAAGCATAGACATCAAGTAACCTGAAATTACACATTGTGAGAGGTGCTTTCACGTTGGAGCCCGATACAAATTACTAGGGAAACACATGTTTACTTGGGAAATGGAGGACATGGATAAGGTAACCAACGGGAACAATCGCTATGATATCGCTCACCGAGAGCATGAGTATACATTTCGACTTTGTCAAGTGGGCGGAGTTATCACAGAAACCTCTTCAAATGCATTCTAGTGTTTCGAATTCGCTGGGAAATCGAATTCTGATGCCTGAATTCTAAATTATTATGAATAACGACTCCCAACACCGGCTATGAATCGGAAGGATTGAGGCTGGATTTAAAAGAAATTTTAGTTATATTGGTATTCTTCATAATTAGTTCCCAGTGTTTTAGTGAAAACCGGTTGCTAACACAAAAGAACTCCCTAGGAAACAATTTCACAATTCAAAAGAGAAAAATTAACATGATCTCGGGCGGGCTCGAACCGCCGGCCTTCTGTGTGTTAGACAGATGTGATAACCGCTACACCACGAGACCGCTGGTTAAGCCTTCCTCAATATTCCTTTTGTGCTTAGTCGAATGCTATAACTTTTGAAAGGAGAACTTTCTAGTTTGGCTTTAAAAGAGGGGAAAGAAGGGGCACCCGTTGGACTCCAAGTCCGATCCGCTTATTGAACACTCTTTTTTGAGTGTATTTGCATGGAAACCTAAATAAATTAGGTCTAAACTGAATGGTCATTTTCGGTTGTTTTTTGTATTTATATCAATATAAAACATTTTCGGAGAATTTCATCATTCCATTCATTATCTAAATAAGATTCATGTGACCTGTCAATTTGGACTGACTCCCGTTCTCTACCAGACACTTTACTGCTGTTCATGTTCTTATCTTATCTCTCAAAATGTTCATTTTTTTCAATGTTGAAAGTGGTTTTGACATGTTCCATTGCAAAACCTTCCATCTTTGAAATTACAATTGAAAAAAAAGTGGGAATATGAGACTATGGGCACTGTTTAAGGTATCGATTAACAAATCAGTGTGGACGTAATTTTTGAGGTTTCCATACTTATATACTGAAAAGAAAAATGTATAATAAACGGAGGGTTACTTGGGGCGACACGGCCCTGTGAGCAATTTCTCCCAAGACCACATTCCTGATCCTCGAAACCAGATGTGATGTCCTTTTTCTAGAAATGGTTTTGGAGTCAATTTCCCTTTTTCAGAGCCTAAGGTGAAAAAAATTCCATGCTGATATACTGGAAAATCTTAATTTTCCTAATCGAGAACGTGTGTTTTCACCTGGAATGCTAGGCACTCAAATATTCAAAAACAATTAAAACTCAAAGGTCAAAAGGTGGACAATAGGACAGTTTGAAGCGACGTGCAATTTCAGCAAAAAAAAAGAATGGTGGCTGGAATAAACAACGACGTCTGGCCGGAATAGAAAGGTCATCAAAACATAAGGATTGATAAAATTGGAGAACACATTTGTAGTCTAGAGGGATTCCTTTGGAATTCGGTTTAAAGACTTTCAGCATGATAGTTATAGAAAAACAGCTTATTTCAAAACAAATTTAACTTGAAATTCATTTTACTAAAGGAAATGTGCCGAATAATAATTCCACGACTTTTACTATCATAACCAGTAGAAAGTTCGAGGCTACGCCGATGTTCTAGAACATTTTGGAATGTTCCAGAGACTTTGGAAAACAATGTCTATTAAAGTTGTAGTTTGCTCATAAGAAGCTGATTTTTACATGTGACGGTTCTACAGTATCCCAAGTACCCTGCGGCCTCCTAAATACATAAATACATGGTTGCGAAGCGCTCGGGTGGCCATGAATCCATCCCGATTATCAAAGACTGCTATTCTGTTGAATCCTACTTCCGGGATAATGGTGTCTGCTGAGGCAGCGTTATTTGAAATTAATGCATTCGTCTTGACTGAAACTAACTGAAAAAGCTCTCAAATCACAGCAATTTGACTGGCAAAGTATATTAAGCGGAAGCTTTCTTAATTTGCTCTATTTGAAGAGACTTTACTGTAAAAAGCGGAAATTCGATTGTTCTGTATGCAATATTGTATGCAATGTTCACACTTGCATTCAACGGAATTTCGGTAAGTTTCAGAGTGAAACAATATTTTGCTGATTAGCAGCGACAAGCAAATGTTTTCCACAACATAGTGCCGAAATACACTGAAATTGACAATTGCAATAGAAAGTTGTCTTTTAGTTGTCAAAGCATCTCCGAGTGACAGCTTTAGAAGACAGCTTTTTTCTACAAACTCCGCAAACAGCTCAAGAATATTTTCAATAATCTGCCCTAACCATTTTGAACGTCGTGAATCCGAATTTCAGAAGAATCCGTCTAAACTACGAAATTGTTTCACCTAATTTATCAATCTTTATGTTTTGATGCCTTTCTTGTTCCAGCCACCTCACCTTATTTTGCTGAAAATTTTCTGCACTTTATATCAAATCAAATTGGAAACTGTCCTTCTGACCACGGCAATCTTACAATTTTCAATATATTGGAACATCTAAAAGCCAAAATCGCAATTATTGAAAAACAAATGAAAAATGAACTTTACCTGTCTGCTGCTCTCACAAAGTTAGCACTATTTATGACGGTGATTGGCAGATCCAATACTCTTCTCGGATATTTCCTCGGGTTGGTAGCTTTGCCCATATTTTTCTCTCGGTGGTCTCTAGTTTTTGGGTTCTTCGTAACAAGAACGATGTCGTCGCCTATTTTAGTGGTTTGTCGACTTGGGAATTCATGTGCCATAGGCGGTTGGACGCATAGTGGATATCGATTACTTCTTCGTCTCGTTTTGTGGTTCCATTATGTGAAGTCCAATGTACCGTGCCATGGGTTATTTTTAAAGCTTTCACGAAAGGCAAAACAAATCGGTCGTCTTTCGTATCGCCTTTCGTCTCCCCGTCTTTCGTCTCGTCTTCGTTCTTCTTTCAGTTCGTCTTGCATTCGTCTTACGTCGTCAATTTAAATTCATGTGTACCAACCCAAAGTTGTTGATGTTGTTGAACGCTGCCCAGGCTGCCCGTCTTTTTCTGTGAAGTTCTGGTTCTAGCTCATTTCGTGATTTGAGCCTGCCAAGGTAGACATACCCATCTACGTACTCGATTGTTGTGATGGTTGTATTATTACTGATGATCACCGGATGTTTGGTTTACGAAAAATGCGCAAAACGCAGAAAAAAATGGCCAATGAAAGTGTGGACCTAAATTGTTGAGGTTCCCATGCTAATGCCACTGAAAAGAGTGTACAGTAAGCTGAGCGGGCTTAGTACACAACGGACTGCTCCGTGCCTTGAACTAGAAACGGAAAATAGAAAGTTGTAGTCTCCAGATGGCATCTGACGGATACTAAATACAAAACGACGATCGAAGAAACCGTGGGTCTCGTGGTGTAGCGGTTATCACATCTGTCTAACACACAGAAGGCCGGCGGTTCGAGCCCGCCCGAGATCATATATACTTTTCTCTTTTGAATTTTTACTTTGAATTGTTTCCTAGGGAATTACCAAGGGAAAGTTCGCGGAAAATTTATGTGTACCAACACAATGTCTATCTCTGCGTCAGACGAGACGGTCTTATTTCGTCTTTCGTGGAAATCTTAGTTGTCTTCCAATCTTGCATTAAAGGCGGGTGTGAAGCAGAGTTGGGCGGAATTGGATTTTGGGAACTCGGAATCCGGAATCCGGAAAACGGAATGTAAAAAACGGCGGAATCCGGAACGCGGAATGCGGAAAACGGAATTTTAACCATTAATGAGGAAATATTTATTCTGAGTCGAAAAATAAAACAAAAAAACGTGATGTAAATGCGCTCTGTTCGCAAACATTTTTGGGGGAGTTCAAAAAAGTATACTTTTCACAACAATTGAGAATAAAGTATTAAAACTCATAGTTGGGCGGAATTGGATTTTGGAACCTCGGAATCCGGAAAACGGAAAACGGAAAAAAAAAATTTTCACGGAATCCGGAATCTGGAAAACGGAATGAAAAAAATGGCGGAATCCGGAATGCGGAATCCGGAATTCCTTCTCTGGTGTGAAGGTGAAGATAAAGGTGAGCTAGTCTTATAAGTGATTTATGAACTTCATCTCTGTGACTCGGGGGCATTGGTACGGTTAACGAATAAACAGTCTCCACTTGAATCGGCCGCGGGATTCCTTTTTCATAAGAAAATCTATTGCTTCTTCGACCAATTCTGCGAGTCAGACGTCAGTTGCGGCAGACCTGTGACCGAATGTCCAAACTCTAAAATCAGTTCTTATTGTTTTTAGTTTTTTCGTGTCTTTTGGCAGACAAAGTACTCTCTGTTTTTTTTTTCGCTTCTCCAGACGTTCTTTTGAATATGATGTATCACAAAGTTTATCAACCTTTATGTTTTGATGTTTTTCTTGTTCCAGCCAGACGTCATTAATTATTCCAGCCACCCCACCTTCTTTTGCTGAAAATGTTCTGCACTTCATATCAAATCAAATTGGAAACTGTCCTTCTGACCACAGCAGTTTTTCTTATCAAAAAACAAATAATGTATCAAGTCAGTTAGCAAACAATTGTATTACATGTTTCTAGACGACCTCCTCACTTGTTCATTTCAGATAGTTTAGAGTTTCAGATTTTGACACATTTGAAACATGTACAAATCAATGAATGACAGCTTGAAATAGCTGGCATTTTGAGCAAAATAATTTGTTGGTTCGTCTAAGCAGGAAATTATTGATTAATGAGCACTGAACTAGAAGCCACTGAGAAATACAGTGTCTGGAAAATAGTGCATAGCTCTTACAGGAACCTTAAAATGATTGAGATTCTAGATTCTCAAAGTAGATTCTCAAAGTATCCACAGTCTTAAACACTTCCAACACCACATTCGTTTTCAAAACAGGAGACGGAAAACACTGCGAAAACTACTCTGTGTTTTGTCCGTTCACAAGCAACCATTTCACAAGCAACCGAAATGTGTGCTGAACAGAATTCGGATACTCCAGAAGTGGAGACACGGCAAAAACGTGATACAACCTGTGAAGGGATACGCGAAAACGGGAAAAGCGAAATGTTGAGACAATTTTAACAGTAAAACTTGAGTTTTCTTTATTTATTTGAAGTTAGAAAAATTCGAACAAGAAATAACAATGTAAGTGGTTCACATGAAAAAAGAAGGAACAGGGAAAATTTGAATTTGAATTTGAAATTCCCGTTCGAAAAGTGTATGCGGTGGATTGCAATTGTGCGTATCCCGTTTTTTTGTATCTCGTTTTTGTGTATCCCGTCACAGGTTGTATCCCGTTTTTGCCGTGTCTCCAGAGGTGGATCTCGAAATGGGTCCATCTCATGCTCAACTATCGATCATATCCACTTTCTAGAAAAAGATCAAACCGTAATGTGGATTTTGTGTATATTCTGGGAGCAGGGATTGTGAATTTCATGAATCTGAAATCTATTTTTGCAGATCTCCTCTGAAATCATCAAATTTATATACTCGCTATAAAAATATTATTATGGCGTTATTATTATTATTTTTGTTATTATTTTATTATTTCAATTATTTCGAATAATTTCTTTAAATTTCCAACCAAAAAAAACCGCCGAAAAACAGGTGATTCATGTGATTATGATTCAAATTTGGAAATTTTAGAAATAATGAATTGAAAAACTGTGCTTCAATTCTGAAACTTGTTTTAGGTTCCGATGTTTCCTAATCACGGCAGAAATTTGAAATTAACTATAATAGTCAATTTCAGTGGAGCGCGATTGTATCACTCTTATCACCACCTCATAAATAAAATGTTCATGAATATGACAAAATATTAAAAAAAAAAAAAAGAAGGAAACCAGAAAAATCAACAAAAATTAATAATTACTACCAGTATTACTTGTGGAGGAAAAAAATTGGATACATACATCATTTTCAGAGCGAATTTTAAGAAAGTTTTGGGAAAAAAACAAAATTCAAATTTTTTCCTCGTGTTCCGGTACAGTAATAGTGGCTTGCTGCACAGCATAACTCCCAATTTTCTCATTGAGATTTGGTGATCGGTACATGTGCTCCTCATGATTACGGTACATTTCAGCTGTTGGCGGTGCAAAGTGTTTGAAGCTTCTGAAAATGAACTTTTTTGATTCCCGCCAACAAAATTTCAACTACAGTGCTCCACATAATGATAGAGCCACCCTAAAATTTTCGCAAAACAGAAAAACGAGTTGTGGTATAGAAAATGTTTCTCTTGAAAAAAGTTGGCATTTTGTATTAGAAATATGATAGTAATTCAAGTTATTGCAAAAAAAAAAGAAGAGAAAATGAAAACCAACATTTATTGAAAAATGGTAAAAAAAAACATCCACATAAAGATAGAGCCAGGGGGTCAAAAATGCGTAAAACTCAAAAAATAATTTGTCGAGATGGGTTTAATGATTGGTAGGATGACCATTACCACGCATCACATCGAAAACTCGTGAATCCAACGAAAGATAGAGATTGTCGATGAGTTGTTGGTCCACTTCCTGCCACGCGTTGATGATAGCTCGCTTGAGATCCGTAACGTTGTCGTAATTCTTGTTTCCGTGGTAGATCTTCCTAGCCATGAAACCCCAAACATTTTCGATGATATTCAGGTCCGGTGAGCAAGCCGGCCAGTCGAGAACTGGAATTCCACGGTCACCTATCCACTTGATTGTGCGACGCGCACGGTGGCAAGGTGCTCCATCTTGTTGGAAAATGTAATTCCTGCCTCGATTTCTTCGGATGAATGGCATCAATTCACGCCGTATCACGTATCGGTACTGTGCTCCGTCCATCTTTTTCGATACGAAGCATAATTTGACTCTTCCTTGAGCACTAATGGCCGCCCAAACCATTACTCCACCTCCTTTGAAATTTCGGCGAGAAAATCTCAACTTTTCTTTTCTTAGATCGTGCCAATAATCACGGTAACCATCCGGACCATCACAGTTAAATTTCTTTTCGTCGCTGAAGATGATCTGAAATCAGAAAATCAATTTCACTGATGTACAGTAACCCTCACTTGGCTCCAGTTTGTCCTTTGATTGTTTCTGGCGAATTTCATCCGATTTTCTCGATGTTTTTTGGTGACAAATGGAGCCTTTCGCATTTTTCTGTGTCGGATAAACTGGGTCTTCGAAAGAACACGTCGAACAGTTTCCGCAGAGACCGGCAAAGCCATTTCGCTTCTGATTTTCGAGCAGGTGACAGTTGAATTTGATGCTCGGCGGATGATACTGCGCTTTTGGCGGGTGGTGAGAAGCGATGGACGACCTGAAGATCTTTTCGTGCCATAAGCACTGGCGTCTGAGGCATAATGATCGACCACACTTCTCGAACGATGCAAATCCTTTGCAATTTGGCGATGAGAGAGTCCTTGAGTCAGTTTGGCTTCAATTTGACCTTTCTCAAAATCACTCAATGATTTTCCTCTGCCCATGGCTGTAAAAACTATCGAAATCATACCAAATGATGCTTTCGAAATTCAAAAGTGAAAAAAAAACGAGAAAAATGAACAAAAACGAAGGTGGCTCTATCATTTTGTGGAAGAGGAAAACGTCAATTTTCGAAAAAATCATTTTTTCTCCATTGCTCATCCTTAATTTGTTTTCGTTGCGGGACCCACCAACAATGCTGGCAATGCGCAATAAACACAAAAAAAATAAATGCTCTGCCATTTCTGGGTTCTGAGTTACGTGAAATTTTAAGGGTGGCTCTATCATTATGTGGAGCACTGTAGATATCTCTAAGTGTCGTGAAATTTGAGGTTTTGTACGCAACTCTTAGTGTTTACGTACAACCGGATTACGGATTACGGACCACAAGAATACGAAATTGACGATAGAGACTCTGAGAAAAATGTTGAACGTTGTAAGTTTTCAAAAGCTTATAATTCCGATATAGAACCCTTGTTAAATGCTGATATGAACCATTTTTTTGAAATCTCTAACAGAGTTGAGCGGAATTGGATTTTGGGAACTCGGAATCCGGAAAACGGAAAACGAAAAAAAATTTTTTCACGGAATCTGGAATCCGGAAAACGGAAAAAAATGTTTTTCACGGAATCTGGAATCCGGAAGACGGAATGAAAAAAAAAACGGCGGAATCCGGAATGCGGAATGCGGAATCCGGAATTCCGCCCTTCTCTGATAAAAACGCCATATCGCCGGAATCCGGAATGCGGAAAACGGAAAAAAATATTTTTTCACGAAATCTGGAATCTGGAAAACGGAAAATTTTTTTTTCACGGAATCTGGAATCCGGAAGACGGAATGAAAAAAACGGCGGAATCCGGAATTCCGCCCTCCTCTGGTCTCTACCGTTAATATACCATACTGCGGTATAGAACAACATCAAAATTACGCATACACCGCGTTTTGTGGGAAAACACAAACGGTGTTTGCGTATTCGTGAAAGCTTTGTGCATTTTGGGAAATAAAGTCTCAGAAATAAATGGAAATGCAAGAAAATGCAAAAAAAAAAGAAGCCGAACGTTTGGAATTCTTCGGCGTTTGAAGATTTTCATCGTCTTTTTACAATCCGTTTTCAAGGATTTGAAAAACTCCAAAAATCAAGACCTACACTAATGGAGGGCTCCTATTTGACGGGAAGTGAAGCGCATCTTTAATGGCTATTTCGTTTTCCACAATCTTCTTTTCCCTTAAAAATTTACTTCTGGCGAAGCAGGCCATCATTCCGCAGAGGGCGAGCGTAATCATCAAAAGAATAAGAAATCCAAGAACAATGAAGAACAATTCGGGCTGAATGAAAGTGTCACTTCTGGATTCAGAAGATGTCGGATACGGCAGCGATGGCTTACTGAGGATTGGGAAATTCTTTTGCTGGGAGCCGTCGAGTTTTTTCATTTCTTGCATTGCTAGAATTCGCTCGGCTGGCACGATTTCTGACATTGTCTGTAAAATAAATACATTTTTTTTGTTTTAGACATTTATTTAAAAGAAAATGGTTTTCACAATCATATTCCCCATGAAAAGAGGACCGAAAATCAATTTTCTTGGTGTCTCCATCTTTAAATTAGAGTATTCTGGGTTACTATAGAATCAAAAGTACGCAAACATCAGTATTTGCTAATATCATTTGAAATAATGAGAAAATACTAGCTTCAAGGTCTGAAACTCTCCGTCTTCATCATTAATTCCACACTTCTTACGATTACTGTTACACTAAACGAACGGAAACAAGTGGGGTACAAATCACATTATTTTACGACACTTCAAAAATCTGAATTCAAGTAATTTAAAGTTTGAAACCGCGAATATTCCGTCTCCATTAAAATGCCAATTATAAAAACTGAAAACTGCAGAAATACATTTACTGAGAAACATGAGAGGGATCCAGAGTAGGGCGGAATTGGATTTTGGGAACTCGGAATTCGGAAAACGGAAAACGGAAAAACATTTTTTTCACAGAATCTGGAATCCGGAAGACGGAATGAAGAAATTGGCGGAATGCGGAATGCTGAATCCGGAATTCCGCCCTTCTCTGCAGAGTAGGGCGGAATTGGATTTTGGGAACTCGGAATCCGAAAAACGGAAAACGGAAAAAAAATTTTTTTCACAGAATCTGGAATCCGGAAGACGGAATGAAAAAATTGGCGGAATCCGGAATTCCGTCCTTCTCTGGCGGGATCATCCAGAATCTAATTTTTTTTTTGAGTAAATATTGGCTGGCCGGTTGGTTTTGGGGAATGGGGAACATTTCTTGGAAAAAAAAATCCAAAATTTAATTCGAAAACTACACGAAATTCTATTTCGGATGTCTTGGAATGTAACGTTTTGTGAGCAATGCTCGGTGTTCGCACACTTTTGGAGTTACAGTAACCCGGAAATATCAATTTTAAAGGTAAGTGAAATATGTTTTAAATCAGAATTTCATGAAGATTCTGAACTTTTGGTTTAAATGCCGAAAAAATGTACTGGAAAATCCTAAAATTAATAAGAATTGATTTTTTTTCTATAATGTCTAGCTAAAAGTGTGTAAGAATCCACCCTACCTTATTAAAGAATACCACTTGCAAATCAACACTGTTTGTTAGCATAATTCCATGCGGAGCTTTATAGTAAACCGATTTCGGAATAGCTAAAAGGCCGCTTGTTGCGTTGCTCAGATTCTCCGTCACCTCTTCGACTACCGCCTGAGAGACTGTACTCGGTGAGTACGGTAGTTCAAGGCTAATCAGGTCACTCGAGTCATGAACATATATGCTCAGACCGGCCTTTCCAATTGTACCATCTACTGTATCCCTCACTTGTAATTGTATATTGAAGACTCCTCCCACATAATCTGTTAATGGCTTCGACAGGTATACTGTAGGGTTGTCAATACTAGGCGCGTTTGTCCGGATGTCCACAACATCTTCCACATTTCTCGACATTCCTCGGTACTCAAAACTTGAAGCAGACACTGTATATTCCAACTTGTGCCCTTCATCAGAGATATCTGGGTCATAGGCTCCAACCTCTAAGAGAGCGGATCCCACTACGGTATCTTTAGAAATTACCGAGTAGTACTGTGGCCGAGCAAATTGAGGAGCATTGTCGTTGACGTCGCTGATTTTCACACGAATTCTTTTTACGGCTTCCGGATTTCGATTGCTCTGCGGATCCTTGTCTCCAAACGCCATATCATTCAAATTGTCGTGATTGAGAGCGCCGATCTCAATGAGAAACTCCGCCTCTTCTTCTCGATCCAACTTCTTGTCTACCATTACTTTTCCGGTGCGAGAGTCCAGGGAAAATTGAGGAGCACTTCCTCGCTTCAGATGATAGAACACTGGCTGTGTCACGTCTCCGTCTGTGGCCCGTACAGTAGCGATAACGGTGTTTAAGGGCGCATCCTCAGAAACTTCCACAGTTTCCTCGAGTATATCGAATTTGAGCGGATGATCGTCCTCATCGAGAATCCGCAATTCTGATTCTGATTCTATGGAATTATGCTTTCCAGCTAACAATTTCAAAGTGATTTGATAGGATTTTTGTTTTTCGAAATCAAAGTTCTGATTAGTTTTAAGCTCTCCGTTTGCAGAATTTATAGTCAATATCCCCGAATTTTCTCCAATTATTTGGTATTCGAGATCACATTTTGCTGGAAGGATTTCCGCGGATACTTTTCCAATGATCGTGTCCTTTGGCGTATTCTGAAAACCGGTGCCTTCAAAATTAAAACGTTAAAAGTATGTGTATTTCAGAATAGTTTTTAAAAAACTTTTTTTTGGTCTCGCCGCGAAAATGTTCAAGAAACGGTGCATAATATTTGTCAATATACATTTTAAAAATGGGAAAGTTTCAAACAACGATTATGATATATTTTTAAGTCGTTCAAGAAATTATGTCTCCAAAAAAATTTAAAATTTTTGATTTTGCCCAAAAAAAGCCGACTATATTACCTCTCTGACGTAGAAAATCAAGTTGTCCTCCTTTTTGAATTTCGGAGCACATTCGTTTGACTTGATGACGTCAATTATTACTGTAGCTGTTGCTGAACGGACGCCAGCTTGGTCGAGAGTGCTAGCAAGAACGGAGAATTTATGCATTCCTTCGGAACCTGAAAATCATTTATATTTTATGAAGCTTTAAACTTCGAATCTGATATTCAGAATCCTCATTAATTTCTAATAGCTCGAAATAATGTTTCGCTGCTTCTCCTCCACCACTGTTAAGCTTTTTACTAAGAAATTCGTGTTCATCACATCACACTTAAAGTAATGAAATTGTCATTAAAAAAAGAAATCTCAAAAAATATCGTAAAACATTATGTTTCGTACGCAACATCCATTGCAACAGAGAGTTTTTTTCGGGATACAGTATCCCTGAAACTCAGAATACTCAGAACTCAGAAAAAGTAGATGGGCGAAAAAAAGTGTATCCGAAACAGAATTTCGTGTAGTTTTCAAATTTAATTTTGGATTTTTGTTAAAAGAAAAGTTCCCAATTCCCCAAAACCCACCGGCCAACCAATCTTTACTCCTGATAGTCCCATCTTCCTCAATAGCAAATAAGTTCATCAATCCCTTTTCCTCTGACGCCATCTCGAACACCACGTTTTCCGAATTCTTTACATCCACTTTTGCCACGTACGAGTTCAAAGGAAGGTTGTCGAATACGGTGGCAAATATCTGATTCTCCTCGAGTGTGATGTTCTGGGGGCGTGGTTTCTGTATCGATATATGCACCGGAACTGATACTGCAGGCGCCTCGGAAATCGCCACAAGAAGATCGAATTCGGTGTAACGCTCCGCGAGTGGTTCCCCGGACATTTTGAGTATTCCGTTATCAGAAACTCCAAAGTACTTCGAATGTCCTCCTTTTAAAAAGAACGCTTTTACTGGTTCCGAGTGTTCATTTACTGCGG
Source organism: Caenorhabditis inopinata (assembly GCA_003052745.1). Lineage (NCBI taxonomy): Eukaryota > Metazoa > Nematoda > Chromadorea > Rhabditida > Rhabditidae > Caenorhabditis > Caenorhabditis inopinata. The sequence goes on along the minus strand of AP018152.1, from coordinate 9,034,453 downwards.
ATACAGTAACTAAGGGGTCTGTGTTTTGGGGGAAATCTGACAGAATGATGTCGTATCGGTCTTCGACGAAATGTGGCTTCTGGATCTTCTGAAGTTTCACTGTGGATTGTGCTGATATTGTCTCCTTAGTGATATCATCCTCAACAGTAACGCGGATTATCACATTTTCAGCTTCACCAGTTAGCATTTTCAGCGTCTTGATAAGTCCACTGTCTGTAATCTCGAAGAGATGAGCGGGATCCACGGAATATTTTCGATGCGATTTGACGGGGAGTACAGTAACAGGGTAGACGGAAGTTCCGATGGGCGTGTCATACGGTAGCACAATATTTGGAGGAAGAGGGATCAGATGTAGTCCCATGACTGGCTCTGTAGCTTTTTCCCTTTGGATCACAACCAGCCGGGTTACGGTAACATTCGGCTCCCGTGGGTGGGCGGCGTCCCTAGCTATGATTTTGATTCTAGCAGTAGAAATTGCAGATTTCTCCAGATCACCGGAAATTATCAAATGTGCCACGTTGCCTTCTGGCTTCACTTCAAAAAGGGGTGTGGTTTCAGAATCTAGTAAATTCCCATTTTCATCGACTTCATCCTCTTGAATCAGCTGATACTCTAGTTTGGCATCTTGATCGTCATCATGGAATTGGAGTGACGTCACAACGACACCTTTTGGTTCCGCGGAAGATATAATTTCAATGGATTCTCCGTCATCTGACGCCGTCACCGGGTTGGAGCCGATTCCATGTAGGATGATGTGCACTTTGGCTGAGGTTATTTTCAGCCCACCTTGTCGGACGGCAACCTTTAAATATTTTAGAGCTTCACCCAATCATTTTGGTTGTAAAAATTTGGCTTTTGACACTTTACTAGGTACTAACTCACAAAATGAAAAGACCTACCGTAATCTCGTCGTCGCGATCCGCTTTCCCAAGTTTTCCAGTGTATTTCAGTTCTCCATTTGGCTCCACTACATAGAGGTCACTACGTCCTTCGGTGATGTGGTATGTCACTGGACTGCTTGATTTTGCTTTAATGATTCCAACAACCGGGTTCGTATTTTCAGCGGTGATTTCGTACAAATCCTGAAATTGAAGTGGACATCAGGATGAACAGACAGACATACAAAGCTTAGTGGGCATTGGAAAATACCAAAAATTCTAAAACTCATACATTTTAATAAGAAACTTTACGTTTACTTGCTGTCAGATTCGGACATTCGGACAAGTCGACACACAGAACAACTCACTTTTTCAAATCCAAAAATCACATTTTTCTCCACTTCCGGCACGATTTTGACTAGAATTTCAGCATCCGCGGTGCTACTACCATCGGTTGCCACAACAGTCAAGTTTACAGTGTCGCCTAGTGAATTTCTGGTCAGGAATTCGGGATGCAAAACAGACAGAATTCCCTCTTTCGGATGAATCGAGAAGAGGCCCGACGAGTCTCGCAACGAATATAGTACTTCTGAAGCGGCTCCTTTGGCCGTCACTTTAACGAGACGCTCTTGCTCTCCGGTGTGCTCTTCGATAACTGTCTCGTACTGTTTTTGAATCATTTTCAGAGACGATTTCTGAAAAAATTGTAATAGTATGGACAGAACACATAAAACAGCATATTATACGACACCTTTAGATATCATCTTTTAACATTTGAAAACTGCTTATTTAAAAATAAAAAACACATTTTCATCCGATAGATATCTCTGAATATCATAAGTTTAGTGTTTACATACTATTAGAGCTACCGTAATCCAAAAAATTTCTCTTCCAAAGACTTCATAGAATTTTACGACGCAATTAATACGAAAAACATAAAAAATTTCGATTTTCCAGAAATGTTTAAAAAAGTTTGCTGTGATGCTTCTAGTATATCTAATCTAAAATAGTATTTTCAAATTTTTGAAATAAGAAATCTCAAATTACCGTAAAATATGATGTTTCAGTGTTTGCGTAATCTTGAATTTACAATAACGCTTTGTTCCTATATGTTTGAAACTTTAAGCAAAGTTCACTGAATTCGTCGAAACTGTTTTCAGCATTACGAATTTCGTTTTCTCGTCATTGAATAAATCTTCTATGAAATTATTCAATTAAAATGTCAGACGGCTCCATGGTCCGATTCTCTGAGAAAAGAAGTGTCAATACGTCGTCCAAGATCGCAGAGATTCAGAATCTAGCTGTGATCAGCGTTCACACAAGCAAATAATGTATTGACTAACTAGGAAAGGTTGTTAACTCACCGTGGAGTTTCCATGCGAGACCTATGTGAATCGATAGATTAGAACACACTGATAAATAATCCGTTTTCAGAATTTGCTGAACGCTTCAGCGAACCGAGTTATTTCGATCTGAAATTCCAGCACTGACTACTGTGGTTAACCATCTTTAGTTGTGGATGTATTCTGGATTGGATGTGATGTCGCGGAGAAGCTAAAGATGGTTAACCACAGTAGTCAGTGCTGGAATTTCAGATCGAAATAACTCGCTTCGCTGAAGCGTTCAGAAAATTTTGAGAACGGATTCTTACTCAGCGTGTTCTAATCTATCGATTCACATAGGTCTCGTATGGAAGGTGAGTTAACAACCTTTCCTAGTAAGTAACATAGGAAAGTGCGTATCTCTGAATGCTGTCAGATTGTACAATTGTCCCCTATTTCAGTACTTTTGGAGTATCTCTATTACAGTATCCCGGTTGAAATCTCAAATTCAAAGGCAGTTTTCCAGAGAAAAACGAAGACTGCTCTATTTTCACAAAGATTCACAATTTGAAGTCCTGTTTTCAGCAAAGTTACCTTTTCTTGTTCAAAAGTGACCAGTGTCTCGACATGATTCTCTCCATTTCTCAAAACGAGTATTACTGTAAATGGAAAACTGACGTCACATTCCGAATCTACGCTGCAAGGCACAGTATCCAGAATGATATTGTCCTCCTGGAACGTGGCTGAAACTCTTTCAGCATAACTTCCGAGTACGACGATTTCGGATTCTGGCGGAATTGGGCCACTAACTCGGACTACCGTCGACTCTTTGCTCTGAAAGTCTGAGTTCACCACAAAGTTTGGAATTTCTGGAATTTGCGGAAGATCGGATGAAGACTCCACTACGAAATTGATTGTCTCTTCTTGCACTTTTCCAGATATTACACCGATTGCTTGAAGCTGAAAATTTCAATAAATTTTTTCTTCACGTTGGGTGTAGTTTTGTATTAAATTGGTCATTAAATAGACGTAATTTTAAGTTTAAAACGTTTGAAACGTTTAAATGTTCTTTTTTGAGTCCCGCCACGAAATGTTGCATTTTTTAGCCCTGCTACAAGAATTCCTCACCTTGACCTTACTTTTTCCGTTTTCGAATGCATTTTTGTTCACTAGCACAAAGTTGACTAACTGCCCAGCATCAATAATGGACCCGTTGATGGCTATTGGAGAGGGATTTGTACCTTCTAATTCCAGATTCAAGGACTCATCAAGATCCTGAAAAAAACGGTGGAAAAAGCATAATTTCTAATTTTTAATCACAATTTCTGATTCTCCATGAGATTCTGATTCAATATCGTTATTCTAAATCTTTAAGTTTGAGTTTTCCGGCCCACAGTTCAAACCGTGAGTGTTGCGTACAATACACCACATCCGACGAAATTTTGAAATATATTACATTCGAAAAAACGAAGATGGAGGATTGGGAATACAAACGTTCCATAATGTAAATTTTCAAAACATGACGGAAAATTAAGAATTTTCCGGATACCTATATCGTTTTAGTGATTTTCTGAAGTTTTTCCGAATGTGTTCTTTCCATTTAACACTAAAAAAAAGTGTGTCCTAGAGGATTATAATCCAATTGACCCTATTATGCAATCATTTGTGTTCCCCCGATTCTCCTCGATTTGGCAATAATCATTAATCACTTCCACCCACAACTTTTATCAAATTCCTCCATGATTTTCTCGTCAGCGGAATAGATACTGTCAAAAAAGAGCGGAAATTGGGTCAGAAACGCCATGTCTCTGTTAAGAGAATAGGTGAAAGGTTAACTAAGACGGCGGATCAGTAATCAGGAGACAATGGAATATACCGAAGGTTTCGGGAATCTTGGAACGGTGGTTAATATTATTTAATCATCGATATTGCACCAAGTTTTCTTCCTAAAATTTCAGAAAAATCAATTTCAGCATTCAATTTCCAGCAGTATTCAGTTTGAAATCAATTTCCGGATCTTTCCATAGGTGAAATATCAAGGTTGTATAATATGATGTTACACAGCGCCACAGTCAGAGAAGGGCGGAATTCCGGATTCCGCCGTTTTTTTTCATTCCTTTCTTTCCTTCCGGATTCCAGATTCCGTGAAAAATTTTTTTTCCGTTTTCCGTTTTCCGGATTCCGAGTTCCCAAAATCCAATTTCGCCCTACTCTGGCCACAGTATAAGCGTAGTTTTAGAGCTACAGTAACGATTTTTCAAAGATATTTCAGTGTTTATAAACAAAAATTAAATAGGTCTATATAATATTTCTTAATTCATATCTTAAGATGACGTATGATTTAATATTTTATCAGCTCCACTTCAGTTTTGGAGCTACATATCATCAACGGAAAATCTCAAATGTAAAGGTTTCGCGGACTCAATGAAAATCGATAAAGAATTTCATATCAGATTTTATGAAATTTCGAAAACTGAGTGTTAATTCCGAAATTTCCATATGTTTAGGCTCGGGTCTTCGGGATACTGTAGCTCGAATAGTACGCTAAAAGTTGCGTACAAAACAGGAGATTTGACGGTATTTAGCGATTTAGATTTGCAAAATTGACAATATTATAATAATTTTTAACGGCGGGGAGCTCGAATTTCATAATGGAATTTTCTGAAAAATAATTAAAAGGTGAGAAATACAACAGAGACGAGTTTGAATCAGAATTTTATGAAGATTCAAGTTTTGATAAAAATAAAAATTCCAATTCAAGCGAGATTCTAAAAACTAACTTCAGATGCTCGAATATTCTCCGTCCCCAGAATCAAATCGCCTTCCTGTGCATTTCGAGATACTTTGAATGTGACAGAAGGGATTGAGAGGAGATCTGCAAAATGAACATGTGACATCTAGACAAACAGACGGTTGCATACTTAGATATGTCACTTGTCAGATTTTTCGTTTCTTTTAAACAAGAATAATTAAATTCTGGTTTGCTACAAACCAGAATCAAATTCCATTTTTTACATGCTTTTCGACACACTTGAACACCGGCAGAAGGTTTTTTACTTTAAAAAAAAAGCGCGGGGACATCAAGACACACTGTAACCGGAACACCGGGCCATCCGGAGGATAGCTTCACAGTGACACACAGACAGACAAACATCGCACCTCCTCTGGCAGAGTGTGAGAACAGAAATAAAAGAGGGAATAGAAGATGGATGGTTTCCCGCATAGCGCCCCTTCCAAAGAAAGAAGGTGTTCAGTTTTTATGTATCACCGGTAACCAAATTATTGGAAAAGACGAAATGAAGGTGGTGGGGGGGGGGAAGAAAAAACGATGAAGAAGGAGAGGTGGGGGGGGGGGGGCGCCGGGCGGATTACTGGAAAAAGGATGCGCGGAAGGTAAGAAGAGGAAGAAGAGAAAAATCACTTGAAATAGGTCATCAGATACTAGCTAATCGGGAGTGAATGAATGAAAGAGAGAGAGAGAGAGAGAGAGAAATAGAGAAAGAGAAAGAGAGAGAAATAGAGAGAAAGAGAGAAATAGAGAGAATGAGAGAGAGAGAGAGAGAGAGAGAGAGAGAGAGAGGGAGAAAGCAGATGGTAGGCGTTATTAGGTTGCATTTTTACATGGATCAAAAAAAGATCGGTATCTGGTAAGAAACTTTAAGAGATGGACTTCAAATGGACGCTGCACTTCATTTTCGTTTAAAGGGAGGTGAGGTAGTGAGTTGCATTTGAAATATACAATAACGCTATGGAGAGGATAATGAAATCATTTCTAACATGATTTAGATGAAAAAAGATTGTCATGTGTAGTACACGAACAGAATGCTGATTAATGGCCATTTTAAGATATTATTGGGTTGAGGAATAAGTTCGTAGAGTTTTAATATTATCTTTTGTTTCACAACAATTTTCTTGTTGTTTTACAAAGTGTATATACTTATCTGATAGCGCTTTTTCTGCTCTACAAAACAGTGTTTTTAATTTGCTCTGAAATTTTAATTTTTCATCATTTTTCAGGCTCAGAAATGAACTATCTAGGAGGCAAAAATCAGCATTTTCGACATCTGCTCTTCTTCGCTTTTCATCGAAAGCAAAAAGCAGCCGAAGCCGCTCGGGAAATATGCAGTGTGTATGAAGAAGGTGTCTTAGGCGTGTCTACTGCACAAAAATGCGGACGACCTGCAGAATTAGACGAAGAGCATCTGAAGGCACTATTGAAGGAAGATGGTCGCCAAACAAGGCGTGAATTGGTCGAAAGAAATGAACTGTGATCAAAAGACAATCCTTAATCATCTTCATTCGATGTTCAAATAAATCTTTGTGAAAAAACTCTACGAACTTTATCCTCAACCCAATATAATACTGCTCGATAGCTCACCATCAGATGTGAATTCAATGGTTAGCTTCTTAAAAGCAAACTGTGTCAAATAACTTTCAATAGACAACTTTCCAGAGCATTCAGAAATGAACACAGCACATTTCTTTGCTTTCAGAACAGGAGGCTTTCCTTAATTGATGAATCTGGCACAATGCTCCGTTAAACGACATGTCATCCATGGATAGCTGATGAAATCCAGGCTAACCTTTCATGTACCAATTGGAGAGCTTGTTGTGGTCATCCGCATGTCTTCTGCTTTGGGTGAGCTAACTTTCGATTCAAATGTTCAAAAGATTCGATAGAAAAACAAAGTTATTGTCAGTCAATTATTGGAATTTCACAATTTTTTTCAGCAAAAACGAATTTTCCTTCGAACATTAAACATTTTCTTAAAGAACAGATAGTAGGATGGTAAATAGAACAAAATTAGAAAGCCCCATTTTTCACGTATTTTTGTTAGTTCCTTTGAAGAAAGAAAGGCATCGAATGACCATTTTCCGGGCTTAATGGGGCTCTCATCGATTGGTTTATTGTTTATAAATGAGCTCCGCAAGACCTCCTAGAGAATCGCTCAAAACGTATTAACTTTCGGTTTTTGTAGAAACCTTTTTGAAACCGCATTACTCCACTTGCTATTTTCAATATTTTTTTCCTACAACGCTGAGCAGCTTTTCACCAATTTTCAAACGACTATCACTAAAAATGTTAAGAATAAAGATTCATTTTTCTTGCTATTGATCTGGAAAAACCGTCTATCTGTTCAAGCTTTAATAGGTAAGGAAGGAGAATTTACGTTTTAAATTTTGCTGAAATATCAATTTTCATGTCCGTATATCACATGTAAAAAATCAGCTTGATATCATTAAAACTACAATTTTTATGGACATTGTTGGCCAACGTTTTGGGGAACATCGATATCTACTTATTTTTAAGCGAATAGTTCTGTCTGTCCGTGACTCTGTCCATGACGTTTCATTGAATAACTCAAAAGATCGTGGGATTCCTACTTTGATATGCGGGATGGAGTCATGGCTCGAGAGTCAAGAATTTACGGATATATTATATATTAATAGCAATCTGGATGTCCGTGTATCACATGTAAACAATCAGCTCTATATTTGCAAAACTACAGCTTTGATAGACACTGTTTTTCACAATTTCTAAAGTTGGTACTATAGAATGTTCTAGAAATTTCTAGAACTGCGGCGTTCCACTGGTAATTCCCTAGGAATCAACTCCACAATTCAAAAAAAATGAGTATGATCTCGGGCGGGCTCGAACCGCCGGCCTTCTGTGTGTTAGACAGATGTGATAACCGCTACACCACGAGACCCACACTTTTTGCCGATTGTCGTTTTGTATTTAGTATCCGGCAGATGCCCTCTGGAAATTACAACTTTCTATGTAGTGTCCGTTTTTTCAAGACAAGTCGCAGAGTTTCTGATACATTCCACAATGTTCCAGAAGAGCGACGTAGCCGCAAACTTTCCACTGGTATAATATATGAGAAAAATGATAACATTTTTATTCCAGGGCGAGGGTCCGAACACTGTGAAGCCAGTAATTCGAAATGTTGCAGGTCCCATTTTAGGCCAATGATGAATGGCTGTCTGATTTTTGGCTACCTGATTTGTACCTGCTACCTAAAGATTAATGTCTACTCCTAGATTTTTGGCAACTTTTCACCATTGTATTTTTGGCTACCTGAGAGATTTAGCTACCCGAGAACTATAGAATCAGGAGAAGACACGAAGATTTTCTCGTTTCAAACGAGATTCTGGTATGTAAGAAAAAACACAAGAATATATGTCATTTGTGGTATTATGAAAACATTATAGTTAAAGTACTCGACTGCAAAAAATTCCCAATTTCAAAAAAAGTTTCGGGAAATAAAATATTTCTTCTTTTATCCGTTTTTCTTTTTTTTCGTCGTTTTCACTTTTGTTTTGAAGTCTGAACGTCAAAAATAATAACCAGGTGATTTCGTATGTTTGAGTTCCCCCCCCCCTTCTCCCTGGAAGAGATCCAATGGAGCAGGAATGCACCTCCCTAAGTATTTTGCATCCTTTTTATCAGAAAAGTTTAATAATATAAACTATTATACAGTTTAGCTGATGCGTCAATAGGAAAAATGGAAACAACGGGATATTTGAGTGAAAAATATTGGAATAACTTAATCGGATTTGAAGGGTGGGTTGAAAGTTTTGGAGCTTTAGTATTTAAATAGAGCTAAATATTATCGCCGTAAAAAAGTTCCGACATTTTTTCGAGCCCGCGGAAATCGGGATTTGAATTTAGAGGCTCCGCCCATTCATCATCATTTCAGCGCATTTATTATGCGCGATATATTTGTTGAATTTTTATTTTTTCTTCTTCTTTTTCTTCGCAAATTGATATATTTAAACATTCGAAGAAACGTGTAAAAAATTCACGATTAATACAATTTCTTAAATATATCAATTGTTTAAATAAATATATCAATTTGCGTCATTTATTTTTTTTTCGTTTCTTCTGATGATCGTAATCTCTCAATATTCAATACCTGAAGTTTTTTAGCATTTTTATCTTTAATTTTTGCATTAACATAATTTTCCACGTGTCAAATCTTCAAGTTCAAAGTGAAGCAACATCGCCGAAAAGAGGAAACCGTTGCATTCGTGTTATTTTTTGCCAGCCGCTCCTGTATTCATATATGCTGAAAATTATAATCAAAACACTGAATATATTATAGAATATTTTTTCAGACGAGGATCCTCACTTCTCTCTCCGTCATACATCTCTCCCTGGCTCGCGTTCATTTTCAACACGTTGATAGTGTCACACATGTCGAACAATTTGAAGGGCATTATCTGGGATAGTTTGGCGAAATGATTCTTCGTGTTAGTTTGGAACTAAACTATTGTTGTTCTCTCCGCCAATTTTCTTTCAGATTCTTCATGGGATTCTCGGGTGGCAAGATGTTGAATGGAACAAAACAACTATTTTAATACCGCATAATTAACAATAGAACAAGATGATTAATGAGAATATATATTTAATATTCCATACTATCATCATCGGAATCGGACAACTCGTGCTCCTCGAAGACTTCGTAACATCCGGAAACCCCAATGTTATTATTTCAGTCTCGACCCGAGTAGATACCAGCATTTCGGTGTAGCATGATATTTATTAGATTAAATATAAAGATTATATAAGAGTGGAATAAATATTAAAGCGGAATAAAATATAATAAGAATGGATAGATGAGGATAAGGTTCCAGCGCTCACATTTGTGAGTGGTTCGAATATTATCTTTTCTCTAGAGTTGTAGACATATTTTCAACAGATGCGTACAAAGAAGTCTGGGCGGCAGCAATGGGATATGGAGAAACTGTTGTATTTGTTGATTTTCCGATGGTTTCCAGAGAACACTGTGAAGAAAAAATTAGAATTATACGAGAATATGGGCTATCTGCTTCGTTTTTCTTTGTTTCTGATCTTCCACAGGATATACTCTACAGTGAGTAGAACAAATTTAATGTCATGTTGCTAATGTTTTGTTCAATATCAATGAACGATGTGAATATACTGGAGAAAGAAGAACGCAAATCAAGATCTATAAAAGTAATACAAGTTTCAAAAAATTCAGCTTTACTCGAAGACGAATCAGAAGAAGAAGATAGCCCCATTAGGTAATCGTTGAAAATTATGAAGCAAAGCTATTCAGTTTTTGAACAGTTCTCGTCAAAAGAATTGGAAAAAGTTTCGTGTGCCGAGATTGCTCTTCAGGAACAGAAATGATTTTTGTCGGCATATGTGAGCGTTTCTTTTCATTTTTGAACTTTAAATCTTTGCAGGATTTACTTTTTAAATTCTTTGGATAATGACAATCGGAAAGTTGAGTCTTTGTGGATTTGGGATGAGGCAAGGAAGAAAACAGTGAAGCCATCTGTTCCTATTCGTTCCGGTCACAAAATTCTGAATATTTCTGAGTAAAAACAGGCACATGTTTCATTTTTCATTTTTATCTCAGAATGACAGTCTTAAAAGAAAAACCCCTGAATGATTCACTTTTCGATACAACTGGAATTGAGCCTTGTGTTATATCACGTTACGATGAGACTTCTGATGATAGACTGCTTTTCGAAAATCGCCGAAATAACTATTCTGATGATTTGCTTCCGCCTTCAGTTGAGATGGTTAAAATATCGTTCGATTCATCGTCTCGTAGCATTGAAACTAATTCAACAACATTCGTCAATTTATCTAATGCAACGAACGAATTTGTTTCTTCAACACAAGAGTCACATAACACCCGGCAACATTGAACGTCGCATCCACGAATAGACGACTTGGTAAAATGATCCCACCGGAATTTTCATTCAAAACTTTTGTTACTTTTGCTTTTTTCATATCCAAATGTTCTTCTAACAATGATTGAACAAGTTGTCGCCACGTCTTCAACTTCTGATTATCCGGAGAACTGGCCAAATATAACTTAATAGATTTCGGGAAACTTCGAATAATTAAAAAATGGATATCATTTTTTTCTGATGAAATTTCAAATTTTGTGTCTTTCGTAATTCTTGATTTTATATTCTCCAGAAGTTCCATTGTAACTTCCATTTTTGGACCAGATTTTCCTTTTTTCACATCAGAAACGTTTTTAGATTGATTTTTCACCTGCAAGTTTTGTTTTTTAATACTATTATCATGCATTTTTTTGTGAAAGACGAAATCACCTGTATTTTTCATTCCCTCGTCTGTTGCCATTTTGAATGCGTCATCAACTGTTCTATTTTTTAGAAGAGCTCTAACTTTCTGTTTTTGCTGCTCTAAAATAATCATTACAATTAGTATCAAATTCTACGGACAGTTACCACTGATTCTTCCTTTTTTGAGAGAAACATCGGGTTCTTGATAATCTCCGTCTTTCAAAAAATAATGAATATACGCTTTTCCATCAACTTTCAGAACCTTAATTTTCAATTACAACAATATTTCACTTTTTTTTCTACTCACGTCTTTTCTAAACATGTGATTATAATAATGGGTGCATTGAATCACATTGACAGGTGCACCATTGAAATTAATTTTTTTATACATCGGACGGTGCCGAAAATTGGTTGAAGCTGAAATGCAAATGATGTTTAACTCAAAACACAATAATCGAACTCACAGTTCGAAAAACTCCACGTATGATTGTCATAGGTGTAATCCTGGTCATTAGAAAGATCCAATTCAAGAAGCAAGATCCTTTTGTCGTTCAGTTGGTTCAAAAGGTTCGGGTTCACAGATGGGACTTTTTCAAATCTGAAGTAGCTCTATTTAAATACTAAAGCTCCAAAACTTTCAACCCACCCTTCAGATCCGATTAAGTTATTCAAATCTTTTTCACTTTTCTTTTTCCGGCGGTGCATTCCTGCTCCATTGACTCTTTTCCAGGGAGGAGGGGGGAACTCAAACATAGGAAATCACCTGGTTATTATTTTTGACGTTCAGACTTCAAAACAAAAGTGAAAACGACGAAAAAAAGAAAAACGGATAAAAGAAGAAATATTTTATTTCCCGAAACTTTTTTTGAAATTGGGAATTTTTTGCAGTCATGTACTTTAATTATAATGTTTTTATAATTCCACAAATAACATATATTCTTGTGTTTTTTCTTTCATGTTATGTTAAAATACCTTCTATGTTATTATTAATTTCCGAGTGAACGAAACTTTTCTCTTCTATCCTCTTAGATCGAAGAGAAAAGAGAATGTTATGTTTTTCGTAGAAAAACGAGAAAAGAATACCTATTTTCATGCAACGACGTCATAACATTTAAAGGAGCAGACTATGTTTTGAAAAGCAACACCCACCGCGCTGCACAGTTTCCCCTCGCGTGTTTTCAAATAAATTTCCACCTACGTTGTTATTATCGGTTCGCGAGTACGTGGTGAGCCGCTTACAGGTGGGGTTTGGGTCTCGTTAGGAAATTGGCGCGTTTTAACGCGCCAATTTAAAAATTGAAAGAAAGCGCACACAATGCGTTTGTTTTTCTTTTCGAAAATTGAAATCGAATATTGGAATTTTTTCTATTTATATTTTGCTTCGAAAATCATGTTTTTTTTAAATTAATTTTAATTGTCCAATTTCGCTTCAATTTTCGAAAGAAAAACAAACGCAGTGTGTGCGCATTCTTTCAATTTTTAAATTGGCGCGTTAAAACGCGCCAATTTCCTAACGAGACCCAAACCCCACCTGTAAGCGGTTCACCACGTACTCGCAAACCGATAATAGTTACTCTTTGTTTTATAATAAAAATTTTATTTGACGTATTCTAAAAACTGTCTATTTCTGAATTACCTACTCTATATCAATTGCCGAATATCGGATCCGATTGAAATTCTTCACCCATAGGTTTTCTTACACGCCTGATCGAACTACATCAGTCGATTTTATTAATTTCGCACAGAAAATTCAGAATAGTCAAAATCGAGGGGGGTGCCTATACTTTTAAAGGGAACTGTACATTTGACTTCATACTTCGAATAACATTTTCAACAAAATCTTTCAACATCCTTGATAAATGGGTAAACAAGATCGTTCAATTGGCTTGCTTCTCCGTGTTGTATGGTGGACTCATCATTGTGAAATTGTGGATTCTGTGACTTTACTGCCGTTTAAATTCTGGTACCAGCTCTATTCGGCTTGTGACTTTCAAAGACGTTAAAAAAGGAGTTACCAGAAAAAATTGTAGAAAAATCAATTTTTCTGCTAAATGTATTCCAGTTTTATCCCCCCCAACACGTGCAAGCATGTGCAAATCAAAGCACCCCTCTATCATTTTCTTTCCGTAACTTTTTTTGTTTAATTCCTATATGTAAGCGCTCTGTCTATCATAAAAACCGACACACATTAATACATTTTTTTTCATTTGGTCTCAAATTCAATCTGTAAACATGAAAGGAGACTGAAATCGGATTGCGTACTCGGAAGAAACCCAGTTCCTGTGATGGAAACCGTTGGGAACGTAGACCATTTGGCGCCAGATATGATCATCGACACAAGTTGCCAATTGTTTACCACGAAGAAGGAAACAGTATGCCTTGGGAGCTTTGTCAGGGATTGACATCGGATCCATTGATCACGTCACAGGTGTTATGGACAGCCATGTCTACAGACGCGTCCTGCAACCTCAAAAGTATTTTTCGTTTGAAGCAATGGGTCACGGAAGCCGTTTGCTGTGACTGTTGTATATATTGGTTGGTAAAAGTTCAGGTCAATCTGTCTACAAAGCATTCACAAATTGCGTGCTCTACAGAATACGGAGGAACCGTTGCTTTGTTGCATATGCTTTGCGAAATTTCGAGGTAAAGATTCCTATGTGGGCAAGACCTTCCAATGGAATATTTAAAGAATTATTTTTGGTAATTTTACAGAATCGCCCCCCCCCCACACCTCTATCGGCCCCCCATAACCGGAATCACCCCCCACACAGTTATGTTTTCGATTACTTTTGGATGTGGGGGTGATTGTGTGTGGGGGACTATTCTGTGAGGTATAAATATCCGAATTGCCCCCCCCCACCTCTTGATGTGGGGGGCGATTCTGTAAAATTACCAAGAGGTAATCTTTCACAGTGACCCCCACATTATATCATTGTTCTCCCCCACTGGAATGAACCGGAATCACCCCCCACGATTCCAGAATCACTCCCCACGATTCCAATATCACCTCCCACGATTCGAGAATCACCGCCCACAATTCCAGAATCACCCCCACGATTCCAGAATCACCCCCCCCCCCCACGATTCCAGAATCACCCCCTCCCCCCTATCCTTCTAGGGCCCCTCGTGATCCCACCTAAACAACAGTGTCATTCATCCTTTATTCAAAATCACTCTCTCTCTCTCTCTCTTGGAGTTCTTTAAGAATTCTGTGGAATTATTTAAAAGTTGAATGCTGAAATGTTGAAATGAAATGAAAATGTTGAAAAAAAGAATGATTACATTTCCCCGGATTTCGATCGGAAACCACGTCTCTGCAACGTGGATGCCCTTCATCGTTTCGACGTGATTTTTGAATGAATAAAATAAAAATGGGGGGAGGCGATTCCGGTTGGTGTAGTAGTGATAGTCCCTGTTGTAGGTGTTGTAGTGATTGGTGGTGTCATTGGTGTAGTCGTAGAGACAGTCGGTGTGTGTTGTTGGTGGTGTAGTTGTGATAGTCCCTTTTTGAGGTGTTGTAGTGGTTGTAGGTGGTGTCATTGGTGTAGTCGTAGTGATTGTCGGTGTTGTTGGTGGTGTAGTAGTGATAGTCCCTGGGGGGGGGAGGTAATACAGAGGTTTGTGGGGGGGGAAATACAGTTATAATACCTTATTTTTAATTCCATTGTATATACTATATTCTGGAGTTGCAGTATTTCGGATGAATTAAATTATATGTACATACTACTGCACAATCAAGAAAAAATGGTTTCTGAACTACGGGCTTGAAAGTTCTGTGATTTTTGAATGCGTTACAATCGTTCTCGCCGCCAAATTGGCCATGTAGAGAAACACGGAAATATGTTAACAAAGGAAAGGCAGAAAAGGAAGGAGGAACCATTGTCGTCTTCCTTTTGGATTACTGTAGATGAATGCAAAATCAAAAGAAGAGTGGCATGATAATTATTATTGTTATTTGGTTTGCAACCTATTTAGAATGCATTTCTGTGTATTACTCTATCAGAAGGTCTGTAAACAATGCTTTTATGATACTTGTAGGGGGGGAGGATGATGCAAGGGAAGTGGTTTCTCGTGGATAAAGGCTTATATTCAAGACATCCTAATCAGAGAAGGGCGGAATTCCGGATTCCGGATTCCGGATACCAGATTCCGCCGTTTTTTACATTCCGTTTTCCGGATTCCAGATTCCATGAAAAATAATTTTTTCCGTTTTCCGTTTTCCGGATTTCGAGTTCCCGAAATCCAATTCCGCCCTACTCTGATTTTAATATTAATGTATATATATTCCCGTAGTGATTTTTAAAGTAATATGGATTTCATTAAAATTCGTGCTTACACCCTTTGTCTAAAACGAGTTTAACGAATCACTAGATTCAGGCAGCAGACGTTTCACGGGACATGGCGCTTACTTCTAACAGCCGAAAAGAGTCGGCTGCTCGTTAATTTAAAATATTGAACTTCATGGAAATGCACCTAGCAGTTAGGTGTTGGCTGTTTGCGTAACTGTTTTTTTTTAAGTCTGTTAAAATGCGCCTAGAGGTCAGATGCAGGTGAAAAAGTTTAGAAATTGCAGTTTATTTTCAGTTTATTCTGAAATTCCTCCGAAAACAGAAACCGTAAAAGTGTCAATTGCTTGTTCGTACGGATTGATGATTCCCACCTAATCTCATCGCATCGTCTTTTTCTATAACAATCGCCATGGGACTTCTTCGATTTTCTTCTTCTCACTTCTTTTAAGCGTTCCATTCTCGTGTAAATCGACATCTCATGGAATCCGAGTGGTGTTACCTTTTTTTGCTGAAAATCGGTTGGAAATACTCCTGCAACCCAAAACTATCTTAAGTTGTTTGGCTGAAATTTTAAGCAAAGCTTGTTTCAGACTACTACACCAAAGAATGCACCGCACAAAACAATGTTTTTTTTTGAATATTACCAATTGTTCTCTAAAACTTTGAAAAAACGGAAGATTTTTCCATTCCAGTCGTTTTTTTTTCCTATTAACAATTTTCCAGCTGGTCTGCTTTTTCATCTTTCATGATTCCGCAGTTGTCTCTTGTCGAATTTCATTGATTTGAGCCGAAGAATTCAGAGACCTAAAATTAGATGAAAGCATTTTTTATTCTTGATAACGGAATGCTTATCGAAATTTTATTCTCGCAGGGTAAACAGGAATTTCCAAATCAAGTATACTAAAGTTTCTCAATGAAGCTCCTTCTGGAAAAACAGATAAAGCACAAATGTCTGTCAATACTCCGACGATTCGCGGCATTAGTGGACTTGGGCGTAGCCCATGAAGTGTGTGACGGCTAGCACGAAGTTTGGCCGAATCTTCCAGTTTTCAAAAGCCCCTATGCGAATTACGCCAAGTCATATTTCATCTTTGTTATAATACAAGGCACGAAAAAAGAGAATGAGTTTCCCGTTCTAATCAAACCCATTATATTCGAAAACTGATATCAAAGAGGAACGCCTCTTTTTAAGAATCAGTCGACGTTTGGCGGGTCACAGTGACCAACCGCCGAAATGTGTCTAATCCATGAAGTGTCTGTTTCTCGTCACCACCTAGGAAAATATAGTTATAATCAGAGCGAGCCATCACAAAAAAAAACTTAATTAAACCGGAAAGAAATTGACCGAGTTCGAGAGCGTTCCCTCCAGTTGCAGTGCTTCAAAAAACTGAAGGCAAAGATCGCTCAACGTCTTCTGTTTCCTACAATTGGCTACAGATAACGTTCCTCGCCGTCTCCACATCCCCTTCCCTTCTCTTTTTCTCCAAAATCAGCGCACACCTGACCCGTTTTAAAATGATTTTGATGTTTTTTTTTTTTTCAAACGAATAAAAAGGAGATTACTTTCTTATCAGCAACCCTTTTCATGATCGCATGTTCTTTGTGGAAAACTCACGTTCAATGTCATTTTTCGTGTTTGGTTTTAGGCTAAATATTGAACTTTGTTCTCTCTTTGTCCCCTTTTTTTGCCTCTCTCTCATTCTCTCTCTTTCTAATTCTCTCACTCTCTTTCTCTCTCTCTCTCTTTCTCTCTCATTCTCCCTCTCTTTCACTCTCTTTCTATTTCTCTTTCTCTCTCTCTCTCCATTTCTCTCTCTTATTCTCTCTCTCTCATTCTCTCTTTCTCTTTCCGACACTTTCCCCCATTTCATCAGATTTCGATGAAAAGATCAGTCTGGCCCTCCCAAGCTCCGCCCACTATTATCCCGCTACCCCTCGTGTACAACAGGTGTTAAACAGGCCTGACTAAGGTGGTGACTGTAACACGTTTTATCAGCAGTTTGCACACATTGACATTCATATTGCAAATTGGACGGTCGGTCACGGAAAATGATGAGAATAACTTGGTCTTCGGCGGTCATAGATTACCATTCGCAGTGACCGATTGATGATGCTATAGTACTTTATGTAATGATAAGACATCATGTTTTGAGACCAATGCTGAGACTCGACATTTTAGCAAAATGTGCAGCAAACTATAATATATTTGCCCGTAGATGTCCGCATGCTCCGTTCTCGAAACGTCCGTCCGGTGTAGGAGTTTACTTGACGAAGTCTATACAGTATATCGGAAAATATGTAATGAAAGTTCTGAAATGCTCAGTACGGCTAAATGTTTTGCTTTTTTTATTTTGAGATATTTTAAGAAAATCTGATTTATTACTCGAAAATTACAATTATTTATCAGATTGAGTTAAAATAATTGTACCATTTTCAAAAAAACTTTCGAATCATAATTTACTTGTTTATTTCTAATATCAGTTCACGTAATATCACCATCATTAAAGACAATGTATTATGTACCAACGGACAGGTTCGAAAGCTGTTCATATATACTCAAGTGCTAATGTGTTGGGGCCAGAGTAGGGCGGAATTGGATTTTGGGAACTCGGAATCCGGACTCCGGAAATCGGAAAAAAAATTTTCACGGAATCTGGAATCCGGAATACGGAATTCCGCCCTTCTCTGGCTGGGGCCATGTCCGGAGAGCACGGTGGATGGGGTAGAGTCGTCCAGTCTATCTCCTAAATTACTCTGACGAGTTACCTTCTAGAAATATGAGCGAGCTTGTCACTTACTTACTTAGATACTTAGACGCCCGTAGTCGGCTGGGAGTCATCCCAGCGGCGGGCACATGTTTTCCATCGGCTTCGGTCTTGGGCGGCTTGGGCCCAATGTTGTCGTGGAGTGTTGAGTGACTTGAACGCGTCACTCCAGCGTGTGGCGGGACGGCCGAGTGTTCTCTTCACGTCCCGTGGGTACCAGAAGGTTGATCTTGTTGTCCAACGATCGTCTTGTCTTCTTACAACATGCCCGGCCCAACGATGTTTTGCTCGTCGGATGTAGGTGACGGCATCTTGGATTCCGGATTGTTGTCGGAGGTCGGCGCTCCTGAGGCCTTTGTCGAACTGTTCGCGGCGGTTGGTTCCCAGCAGAGTCCGTTCCAGTGCTCGTTGAGTCCGAGTGATGAGCAGGTCTGATGTTTTGTTATCTGCCCAGGTCTCGGCTCCGTAACAAAGTGCTGGTAGGACGGTTGTATCGAATAGCTGTGAACGGATCTTCTTGTCGCTGACCAGATGTGCTGCTTCCTTGATGGTGTTCATCGCGGCCCACGCACATCTTCTTCTTCTGCCAATTTCTGCTTTCAGATCATTGTCCATGCTGATTCGGCGGCCAAGATATACGTAGTGGTCCGTATCCGGTAGATCCGTGTCGTCCACTATGATGGTAGTCTTGTCGGCCCACTTGTTTCGCATCACCTCCGTCTTCTTTCGGTTCATGCATAAACCAATTCTTTTACCGGCTTCGTTGAGGTCATCGACCATATCTTGGAGCTCGGCTGCGCTGTGGCTGAGGAGGACGATGTCGTCGGCAAATCGGAGATTGGAAAGCTTTCTGCCGTCGATCGCGACTCCTCTGTCTGTCCAGTCGAGGTCCAGCATTGCATGTTGGAGGGCAGACGTGAACAGTTTCGGAGAGATCGTGTCGCCTTGCCTGACTCCTTTCCCGATTGGGATCGTCAACTCCTTGTGGAACATCTTGATCTTGGTAGTCGTTCCGGCGTTGCACTGCTCGAGCATGTTGATGTACTTGTGCTCGGCTCCGGCTTGGGCGATAGAGTTCCAGACTGCATTCAGTTCCACGCTGTCGAAGGCCTTGTTGTAATCGATGAAGCAGAGGAGGAGTGGTAATTTGTACTCTCTGGTCTTCTCGATGACTTGTGTGACAGTGTGAATGTGGTCTAGGCAGGCGAAGTTCTTCCGAAAACCGGCTTGCTCCACGGGTTGGAAGTCGTCTAGCGTTCGTTCCAGTCTGTTCAGTAGGATTTTAGTGAACAGCTTGTACGGTTGGGACAGCAGGGCGATTGGTCGGTAGTTCTTGATGTCTTCGCGATCGCCCTTCTTGAAGATCAGTACAGTTTTTGACGATTTCCACTGGTTGGGGATCATTTCTTCATCTAGATATCGGTTGAATCGATCCGCGAGCTTCCTCGTAATAGTCTCACATTCGCACTTGAGCACGTCCACGGAGATATTGTCTGGGCCAGGAGCCTTTTTCGGCTTCAGCTGGTGTATCGCATGACGGACTTCGGACAGCAGGATGGGTGCAACTGGTTGCTGCGTTGGCGTCGGGATCCGCGGGACAGGTGTCGTTAGCGAGCTTGTCATGGAGGATGTAAACTCGAAACATATTTTTAGCGACTGTGGTCAATTGCTTGCAGAGGTCTGCTGTGACTGTTGTATTTATTGGCTGGTTCAGGTCAATCTGCCTACAAAACATTCACAAATTGAGTGCGGATACGGAAGCGGAATACGGAGAACTCCAGAAGTTTCACAACCTTTCACAACCGTGCCTTTGTTGCGTATGCTTTACGAAATTTCGAGATAAAGGTTCCAATGTTTGTGACTGTAGTTGAAATTTGGTGAAAGTTCCCAGTGAATCGTGCCACCAGATATACAAAAGTACCTTTTTCGGGAGTAACTCTTCTTGGTGTTGGAATTCCAGAAACCCTAGGTTTCAACCATTGACGTTCATGATCAAAGTTGACATAAAATGTTCACTTCTCATCCGCAGTAATCAAATTGGAAAACTATCTCGTCGTTCTTTTTTGTGACAGAAGAGAAGGTGCAACATCTGCTGTTTGGTGGACATCAAAAGATGGGGTACACAAATCGATTGTTTCCAGGAGAATTCGAGATCGTGGTGGGCTCGATTGATGGTACTATAAGAGTAATCAAGCTTGCTTGCGAAGCACATACTCGACTGACAAGGGTCCTCTTTCACCAGTGCCATTAGCTCGTCTTCATCAACGTCCGTTATATGAAGAATCTTGGAATTCTACCTCCCCACTTCTGAATGTCTGAAACCAACGAACTGCTGTTACATTAGTAACAGTGCCAGCACCCATCAAATAAATGATCTGATCCACAGCTTATCTCGTCGAAGAACCAGCACGATTCTCATACAATAGCAACAGGCGGACTTGCTCTCGCGAGAGTTGAACTGGAGAGTTGTTTCAAGTAGCCATTAAGCTAATATTTTGTGTGAAAATAGCCTAAACGTTGCCCTCCTTATACCCCTAACATGGATTGTTTTAGAAGCTTCTCGAAGTGTCTAGAGAACAATAAAAAAGTGATGCAAATTACTCATGAAATTGCTCCTAAATATTCAGAAATTTCAGCCATAATATTGGCTGAAATCTCTCAGCGAAAGATCTTTCAGTACTATGTTTCAATCTTTAACTCATTTTTCATTCCGTTTTTGTCGCATTTTTATTATTTGTCGTTGCAATGCTTTGAATTAGAAAACAGACATCTGGACAAAAAGACCGCAGAAGTGAATATTCTGAAATTGTCTGAAAACTGGTAGAAAAATTGTATAAAATTGATTTAATGGAACAGTTTCACTGTTCTATTTACTATCACAAACGCAATAACATTATTATCAATGATCAAGTGACTACCGTAAGCCCAAGAAACTCGAGATTAAACATGCGCAGAAAAGAGTACAAAGTGCAATGTACATAGTCCAGATGTTTTGGAAGAAACCAAAAATTAATTGGCAAGAAAAGAAAAAGATATTTTTCAAAAGTTTCTTCAAAATTCCGATCATATGTATGCATAATATTTATTTTCTAATCTTTGCAACTTTATAAAATTAATTGTCTGCAAAATGTCTGCTGTTTCGCCTCATCTTCGTCTTCGTCTCGTCTTCTTCTTCGTCTTGAATCTATCTGACGCAGTGTGTTGACAACTTTTTTATTGCGTAAACCGAATGCAAGACGAACAGAAACGCGGATGTGGATGGGTAATACGCCTTATTTAAGTCCGTAATGAATTCCATATTAAAGGATAATATGAGAAAAGCTTTAATTCTCTCAGAAAAGGAATATTGTTTTTTTTCGGATTAAGAAACAATTGGACCGGAAAAATCCAATAGGCAAATTTCATTTTGGGAAACTATTAAAAATGCACTTTAACAAGTCAGATTAGCGGGGATGTAATCATATTGTAAAATGGAAAATGGCGATTTTCTAATTTGCAAGCTCAGATTTCAACATTTACGAAACTCGCTGTGCTTACGTGTTCTCGAAGTTACACTGGAAGATAAGTGTAGAGGCACTAAAACAGATGAATTCAGAGCAGAATTTCGTGGAACTTCTCAACTTTTGGTTTGTTTTTCCGTATTTTCAGAGCTACGATAACACGGATAATCTTAAAGAGATTATGAGAAATAGGATAAGAATTGAAGTTTACTAGGCTTATGAATCCCACTTTCTTCTTCGCTTGCAAATGTTCAAAGATCACATGATTCAAATCTGTAAATGCTGTAATATGAAATTCTTGGTGCTTGCCTGCAAAATCTCAATGAAGCCATTCTCGGTGTTTGCGTACTTCTTATAATCCGAGTTTATAAGAAGAGAAAATTGGGTAGCAGATTCAACATTTTGTAAAAATGCAGATTTATAATGATGAAAATACATATGTAGATATTTTTCATTTTATTTGTATTTCTAATTGCTTTTTCAATATTGGGCGTTCATCTAGAATAATAATTTATGCATATATTATCGGTTCGCGAGTACGCAAGAAACCGCTTAGAGATGGGGTTTGGGTCTCGTTAGGAAATTGGCGCGTTAAAACGCGCCAATTTAAAAATTGAAAGAAAGCGCACACACTGCGTTTGTTTTTCTTTTCGAAAATCACTTCTGTTGAAACAATTAGCTGCAAGTGAAAAGATACTAATTTGAAGAATATAAACTTCTAATATTGAAAAAAAAACATTTAAATTCCGGTAAATAATACTTTATTCAGTTTAATAAGCAGTTTAAGAAAATTGACAATAAAAATTAATTTAAAAAAAAACATGATTTTCGAAGCAAAATATAAATAGAAAAAAATTCCAATATTCGATTTCAATTTTCGAAAAGAAAAACAAACGCAGTGTGTGCGCTTTCTTTCAATTTTTAAATTGGCGCGTTTTAACGCGCCAATTTCCTAACGAGACCCAAACCCCATCTCTAAGCGGTTTCTTGCGTACTCGCGAACCGATAATATGTGTTTTCTATTAATGTTTTCAATGGTTTTAAAATCTTTTACAAGAAGAAATCTATTTTTCGCGAGTTACTCAAACTTCAAAATTACGCAAACACATAGAGTCGGATTTCACTGTAAAACGATGAAAAGCCCTTTAGAAAACTAATTTTATGCAGGGACTATTTATTCGTAACAGAATGAAACTAAGAATCTCTGATCATTTCCCTTTTTTTTGTGCTGTTGCCCTCAATTTCATATTTGCCCGGTTACCAGGTTACAAATAGTTCAAAAAGTACTCAAGCTGCGAGAGTGGTGTAGCAAACCGCAAGCAGTGCCGATATGTTACGAGATATAGATTTGTTATATTGGACGGGGACTATTTTAAACATGCGTAACACGAACTTCACAGCAGAGTAAGGCGGAATTGCATATTGGGAACTCGGAATCCGGAATCCGGAAAACGGAATGAAAAAATTTTTCACGGAATCCGGAAAACGAAAAACGGAAAAATATTTTTTTCACGGAATCGGGATACCGGAAAACGGAATGAAAAAAAACGGCGGAATCCGGAATTCCACCCTTCTCTGCTTCACAGTGAACATGCAATTCGTTAATATAAAAAAATCTTGTAAATCCTGAAAAATTGCAAGTTTTCGCAAACTTCTTCAGAATCCTAATGCAATTTTTGCTATTTTTCATTTCTGAATCATCTTTCATATTTTCGATGGGCTATATCCAATTGTATCTACAGTATCCAAAAGCAGCTGGACAATTTATGATGGGTTTCTAGAAATAAATGTACAAGAAAAAAAAGCATTTAAAACCTGAAAATTTGCAATTAGTCAACGGTATTGCATCTCCAATTCGAACTCCTCAGAGAAATCTGCAGGGAAAGAACATTTTTTCTGATTCCCTACCTTTCATTTCACATTTTTGATGAGTTACTGTAGCCCCAAAAGTGTGCGAGCACCGAGTGGCGTGCACATTCAACGAAACATTGTATTTAATGAAAAATACATAAGTAAGACGCGCAAAATCTTTTGCACGCATATCACGGTGTTTGCGTATTTCCGTAGGTACCGTAATCTTTTTCGTAGATTCTACAGCTTTGTTCATAGAATTTCTGGATACTAGGATTGAACACAAAATAAATATAAACTATTTGTGAGGTTGCGATCGAGGATTTTCTGTTGTATTTCAGAAAAAATAAGGGTTTCATCATTTCCCATAGCATGTGAGGGTTCCATGGTTGCTTTCTTACAATGCATTTTCCAATTTGTTTGGTACTGAAATTGGTTTCCGAATTCAAACGATTTGTATACATGTTTGTTACGTAGTTGGTGCCAAAGTCCAAGTTTCACAATGTGAAATCGCATAGACAGATCCTGCCCCGTTTTCCCAGCACAGACGAAACTTGATCGGATGTACTCATGTTGTGAATCTTAAAGGAGAAGGCAAGGAGAGCGCATGCTTTGTTGTCGATTCCGAATGAAATACACTAGATAGACAATTCGATTCGTTTACTTGTTCATCACCTTCCTCCATTTCTTTTTCTTAATGTGTGCTCCGCCCCCTCGAAAATCATTGGGTTCAGTTCGGTAGTTGTGGGTGATAATTGATCTGAATGACAAAACGACATATGACGGCGGCAGTCTCATTCAGAAATAAGGGACTTTGTGGAGTGAATATGATGTGTTTCAGAAATTTTTTGATTTTGATGTTTCATAAAAACTTTCCGAAACAAATACTAGTTTTGAATGTTTTAACAACGACTCTGTGATTTCTCTGTGAATATTTCACATTGCCATTCAAATAGGGTTTTTTTTTTAATTTTTAAAATTGAAAACACATAATGTCGTCAAATCTGACGTTTAGTGCGGAACTCTTGGTGTTTGCGTACTTCCAATTCTACAGTACAAACTGACACAAAACTGACAGAAACTGTCGGAAAAGAGTGAAGAGCAGAATTTCACGAGGGTTCCGAGATAAATTTTATTTTAACAGAAAAATATTGAGTTTTTATACTCAACTCTCTGTGTTTGCGTACTTTTGAAGATACAGTAACTCAGAAAAAATGAAATTAACAGTAGATACGTGCAAAATAAGTATTTCTCATGAAAACTTTACAAAGATTCAATATCTGATTGCATTCATTCGTAAAAGTGTTTACGAACTTATGAGGGTACAATAAAAAATACGACAAATCCAATACTGGTCCGGTTAATTTCTCAAAACTCCTGAGAATATTTCAAGTTTTACACTGGAATTCGTATTCTTTACTTCACCTACTTTGATAATTTCTGAAATTTCGTAATAGTTCTACAGTAACCAAGAAAAAGACACGAACTAAAATTATTCCATAAAACAGTTCCTGGAGAATTCTCAAACAAGTTCAATGTTCAGTTGTGTACTACTTCTTCAGTTACAGTAAACTCGATTCATAGAGAAATTTAGAGAGGATTCTGAACCAACGTTTTGTACTTTTAACTTATTGCGTTTTCCCCAGAGAATGCTGCAAAGGAAAGGGAGAAATGAACATGTTGCAAAAAAATCTCCATAGCTTTTGTAATTCTCACAAAGAAATTCGTATTCTCCGTCATTAAGATAGTTCATTTCACAATTTTCAGACTGAAGAAAATATGATAGTAAGATAGATAAAATGTGTATTACGTTTTCGCGTACTTTTGGAGATACCGTAATCAATGGAAATTATTAAATGACCATTTGTGGCTGTAAGAAAACGTTCAAAACTTCATATTGATTATGAACATAAAACTGGAAACACCTTGCCTTTCTTTCCGGTTTACGAATAATTTTGTATAAAAAATTCGCATTTACATTTAAAAAAAACTTATTAAAAATTTTTCAGATCGATATAACAAAATTCCCACGCCAAGTATGATATTATACTCATCGTGTTTGCATTTATTCGGAACTACAGAAGATCGGTAATATTAAATGAGCACTAGAGACGCAGTGAAAAACGAATTCAGGTAAGAGCATTTTGAATCTCTTGAAAGTTTTTCCGGATTCAAATTATCTTTGATGCAAAAACTGAAAATTTGAATACCACTTGGCAGCTGCTAAGCAAATTCTCTGTCCCATTAATTTTTTTTCTGAAGAAATCCAATTTGCAAATTTTGCCATTACCCTTCCCCCTTTTTTTCTCCGTCACCGCTATTTTCAGCTTTATTATAATACGTAATACCTGAAGCTTTGCGTTGCTTCTTTTATTTTTGTTCTTTATTATATCTCCTATACGGGACTTTATCGGAAATTTTAAAACTTTGAGATTTATCTTTTCTTTTAAATTTTTCTCTCAAAAAGTACAAAACATTTTTGAAAGAGCTTCAATTTTCAAACCATTTTTTGAACCTTATGAATTTTTTAAAATGCACATTTTTTTTCTGAAATTCCAAAATTTCAGGAATTCACAATTTAGAATTTTGCAAGAATTGCACGGTTTCAGAAAACGAAAATTTTGAAGACTACAAGACATTAAACCATTTGAACCCCTTCAGTTTTTACAGACACGAGTTCTATTTGATTCTTTTTTTTTTGATCTTTCGTATTTGCTTTTCGAAACATCCAAAAATAGAAAACAGAGATTATATAAAATTGCGTTTTGATACCATTGAGTTCAAAATATTTGTCACAAAATATCATGCTCATTCTTTAATGTTTTTTCTGTAACAAACATTTCCATTGCAAATCATCTTTTTCTGAACTTTTTGACCTGCGCTGCTCGGTCTGAAAGCAGCTGACACGGCCACCCACAGTCGGCAAAACGAAAAACACATTTCCAAAAAGTTACGATCACAGATGATCCGAATGGTCTGCGAGAGCGAGTCATGAATGTTCGTTGATCGGCATGGATTCGGAAGATTGTCATCTGAAGAGGTGGACGCAGTGGACTCCAGCGGCGCGCCAATACTCCATGGCACTGCTCTGAAAATTTATCTGAAATTGTGCAATTTATAGCTGCAAAATTTTTGAAGAAAAATGTCGCACGGAAAGCTGAAAAAAAAGATTTTCAGTTTGCACCATAACTCAAAAAGTTTCGTATTCTTTTCATCTATTTTCTTAACATTTATGTCAGATATTTAAATCCAGCATTAAATAAATTTTAAGATTTTACAAAAAAAATGCTTAAAATCTTTCAAAAAATACAAAAATTAACTTTTTTCCAAATTTATTATTTTTGTAGACGCTAACGTAAATAGCCGACACTATTTAGGAGAATGCAAACGCGCCCTACCGAACTTGCAAAAAAAAAGGCGATTTAAATTATGAAAATTTTCATTTGGATCGGAAATGAAACGTTTTTGTCACAGAAAAGACAGATTTAAAAAGAAACTATGAAAATTCGAGTTAATATGGAAGGAATACGTATTATTATGCATTTTCAGAAACTTTCAAATGCATGAACAATCATGATACGAGAATTTTTCGCGGCTCGATTAGAACATAATTTAGATCCTCATTTTCGGAAATATAAATAGTGATTTTTCGTAGAGCCATTGGAAGATTGCTTTATTATCCTTATAAAGTTTTTTGTGATTATCATTTGCACGAGGTTCAATTTCTCACTGCTTTATTATTGAATAAATTATTTTTAGAAAAACGTATTATAGTGGAGGACAGACTATCAACGCTTCCAATTATATTTTGATCCCAAAAAGAAAAATTGGACGCTGTTCTATTTGTGCACAGGTAGAGAACCTTCAATTAACTTTTGGGAGCACTAAAATTTTAGGAAGATCCGCCACTTCCTCCAGATGCCCACCCATTTGAATTTGAAAGCCTTACGACGGAATTGAAGCGCTGCGTTTTATGCAAACAATCAGCTCATTTTTCGTGTATTTTGAGTAACAATCAAAGCAAATGTTCCCTGAATTCTTATTTTACACTTTATCCAGACAATTACGAAATTGAAATTGATTCAAATGAAAATTCCGATTAATTTTGACTACTTTTAATTTTTTTCGGGTTTTTAGTCATTTTTGGAGCCTTTTTTTTGAAAATGTTTGTTGCTATTGTTAAAATATTTGTAAGTTGTTTTTTTCACGCGTGGCGCGCTTCAACGATAAGCAATTTTTGCAATTTTTTTGGATTTTTAAAGGATTTTTTTTCGTTTATTAGTTAATCATAACTTATATCTAATAACATTTTCAGAAAAAAAAAGCAAGAATAAAGCTCCAAAAATGACTAAAAACCATTAACTCCCACCAACTACCATAGCGCCTTTTTTTTTAATTAAAATATGTTTTCTAGAAGAAAACTCATTGAAAAACAAAGAAAAACTATTGGATAATTTTAATAATTTAAATCCCCGCTTTTTTTTCTGCAAGTTCGGTAGGGCGCGTATGTTTTCTCCCAAATAGTGTCGGCTATTTACGTTAGCGTTTTTTGTAGAAAAGAAAAAATTTCTTAAAGATTTTTTTTCGTAAGTTTCAGAGATTTTTTTTTATTAGATGAAAGAGTGTTATTTTTTTTGAAGATGAAACTGAGTTCCAGAAAAAAAAAATGATGATATTAAAGCGTGAAAATTACTTGCATAAATTCAGTGCAACATACCTAATATTGTATGCATTTGCGCGTAAATTACGGTGTTTTCGACATTTTTGAAAATATTTTTTTTTGAAAATTGTTTCGTTTACTTTGATGTTTTCCACTTTATATCATTTTTATACATTTCATTAATTTTTCACAGTTTTCCAAACTCATCGTTGTTTTCTGAAGGCTTCATGACTTGATAATTAAAAAACTACCTGTTTAGTTTGCTCTTAGTGCATTTTGTTGATATAAAAATATAAAATATTATTTTTCCGGTATTTTGGGAAAATATTTCCCTGGAAACATGAAAATAAGAGTAGAGAGGCTGAGAAAAATACGTCTGCGGAGATTTCCATGTGGACTCTGAATATCAAACTGGTAGCCTAAAAAAGGTTCAGAATTAAAAAAAATAATTTTAAAAGTATTTTTCCACGAGTTTCTTAATTTTTTTGAATAAAAACCGAACAATCGGCATCAGGAGGAGTATTCTGCAAATCAGAAAATCAGAAACGAAGTGCTAGAAAAACCATCTTAAATTGCGATTTATTATCTCATAAGATCAGATGTCATTTCGAAAATAAAATGTAATTAAATTTCAAAAATTAACTCATTTTGTCTGAAACAAAAACGAGTTAATTGAACATGAACAACTCATAAAATTTCAGCGTATTTTTTAGTTATAGAAGTTTTAGCCATATAGCTTAAATTTTTTGCCTAATTTTATTTAAGATAGCTGAAATTGCATTACCATTTTTTTTGCCATTTTCCAGTTGTGAACGTCGATATGGTAAAATTGTGAATTCGACTTTTTTCCGAATACTGGAAATCAGAAATAGTGATCACAGATTTTCTATTAGTTGGAGGAAGAATGTGATCCAAATCGCAGGAAGCTGGGCCACAGAATGGAATTCCTGTTTATACACTTCTTTTTTGTGTGCCCTAATGGCAATCTCCTCATAATCTAAGTAGACGTCATGTAATTGATCGTCATTGTCAGATTAAGAATCCTTATGAAACTGTGAGCTGCAATAAGTGCTCTCTGCGCTTTTGCCGTTAATTCCCTTTTTACGGGCTACTATATCTCGAAAAGTACGCAAACACAGTGAGCTTCTTTCAAAACTCCATGCCTTACGTTACAGAAGACGATTTGAAGGAAGAAAGAGAAATTTAATTATGAGAGCTTTAAAAAATGCTGGAATTTAAAAAAACCCTAGAGTTTTCAGAAAAAAATCTTAACATCGGTTAATTGCTTTTTACGTGTTAGAAATGTTTTTTGTTACTTACTTAGTTATTTAGTCGATCCGTCATTCACATGTGTGGTTATTGAGAATATTGAGACTTCTTTACGTAGTGAGTCGGACCATCTCATGGGGGGTCGTCCGACAGGTCGTTATTAGTCTCGAGGAATCCATTCGTGTATCAGTTTTGTCCATCTTCCGTCAGTTCTTCGCATAATGTGCCCGGCCCATCCTAATTTCTTCTTTCTGATGTATTTGAGTGGGTCCGTGACCTGGTTGATTTTCGGATGTCTTCGCGGTGTAAGTGTCGTTGGCGTTGTTCCGTGAGGGTCGACGGTCGACATGTGAGAACGTCAGTGGTGTTTTCGATGTTGTTGAACGCTGCCCACGCTGCTAGTCGTGTTTCTCAACACTTTTGTTTTGATAGTATTGATTTGGAGGCCTGGAGGCCTTCTTTGCACCATTCTGTGAATTCCTGGATCATTCGGTTGGCAGTTCGTGGGTCGTGTGGGTGAGATTTCTGCAATTGATTCTTACTCCAGGCATGAATAATTGAAATTAGCAGCTTTTTAGATCCAAAGGTCTCCGCGAAGAAAATAATAGTAATAATACGTTACAAAAAAGATATTTTCAGCACTTTTTTCCCGGTATTTTCAGATTTTTTAACATTCACTGTGACTTTTGTTGACTTTTTCCTTATGAAAATTGTGTTTCACACACTAAAATTAGTCGATTTCTCATTTTTCGAATCACAAGTGTCGTTTAATATAATGTTCGGTATGCACCCATCCGTGTTTGCGTATTTTTGGAGATTAATAAAACGTCAAGTTGTTGAGTGAGGATTTAAAAAAATGATTTTTGAGCAGAATTTCTGAAGGTTTCTAAAATTTGCATTGGATTTCGAGTATATCGCCTATGAATTTAAATTTTCATAAAGAAGCAAAAAACGTTTTTGAATAAGTGTTATTGAAAAATATAATCGATGTTTTTTTTTTGTGAATTTGTAAACAGATGTCTTAAAATATCGTCAAACATGACGTTTCTCAACTTACAATGTTTGCGTACTTTTAGAGATACAGTATCTAGGAAAAAACAAGGCAAAGAATAGAGACAACGATTCTAAATAATGCATTATTTTTTGCTTTCTTTTCTTGTCATTCTTCGCTTAAAATCGTCGGTGACCAGATATATTCATAGTAATTCTTGTTCAAATCTATCAATCGATTATGATCTCGAATCAAGGAGAGCTAAGAAATTGGAATGAGGCCTTTTATTATCGGATCGCGAGTACGTGGTTTGTCGTATAGTGGCGGTGTTTGGGTCTCGTTACGTTTTAACGCGCCAATTTAAAATTTGTAAGGAAGCGCACACACTGCGTATGTGATTTCTTTTCGAAAATTAAAGCGAAATTTGACAATAAAAATTAATTTTTAAAAAACATGCTTTTCGAAGCAAAATATAAATAGAAAAAATTCCTATATTCGCTTCAATTTTCGAAATGAAATCACAAACGCAGTGTGTGCGCTTCCTTACAATTTTTAAATTGGCGCGTTGAAACGCGCTATCCCCTAACGAGACCCAAACATCGCCACTATACGACAAACCACGTACTCGCGATCCGATAATACATATTTGAAAGGGTATATCCACTAGGAGACAATATTTTATTAAAAAAACGGGCGATGGGACATTTATCACTTGAATGGCAGATTAAACGTTATTAGGAATGCAAGGATCAAATGCCAATCATTCGAAAAATCAAATGATTCTAAAAATGGCTTATAAACTGAAGCTTTATTAGAATGGCAGGTATCGTAGCTTACGGCTTCGAATTACTTGGTTTGTTTTGCCAAAATCAAAAGAAAACAATGGAATGCGTGCAATTCACAGTTCATATTGAGAATCCTCGAAAAATTTAATCTGAAATTGTTTTTTTCACCGTTAATTTCATATTTTGGAAATGTATTTAACTTGTACAAAAGTACGCAAACACTGAACACATCATATATCACGACATTTTGAGGTATCGACTTGAGAAATAACAAATATGCTAAATTGGGAGCAGTGACCAAGAATTTCATAATGAATAACGAAGAAATCAAACCTCATTATTTACCACGGTTCTGCAAGGTGATTTGATTTTTCATACTGATCTTTTTTTCCAGCCGAAAAAGCAATTTTGTTTTTCGTATTTTGTGTTCAGACGTGTCAAACCAGCTGTTCAAATATAGCATGACACGTAGGCTTCCAATAAATGTTCTTGATATTTAGTTCAAATTGAAAATTTGGTGAACTGAACCGCAAACATAATGCAACACGGTGGGAAAAAGAACCAGAATCTTATGACCTTTTTCGCGGTACATGGTACTGGAATTTCTCTCTGAAAAAAGGGTCGGTACTCCCGATGCTTTCTATAAAATTAGCTGTGTTCCGCACCCTTCATTTACCCTAATTTCGTAAACTATTAGGTTGTAACATAAGAAACCGCGGTTTGATCCAAAAACAAAATTTATTATAAAAACAAAATTACAAAACTTTAATCCAAAAGGTATTCGCCATTATTATCGGCTATTTGTCGCCAACGTCCACGCAAAGAATTGATGCCCTTCTCGAAGAACTCGGCCGGCTGCGACTCGAAGAAGTTAGACACCCAAATTTGGACCTCGTCGCGGTTTTTGAACTTTTTCTCGGCCAGAGAGTGCTGCATCGACCGGAACAGATGGTAGTCGGATGGCGCCAGGTCAGGGCTGTATGGCGGGTGAGGCAGGACTTCCCAGCCCAATTCCTCGATTTTCCGTGCAGTGATCTTTGCAACATGCGGCCGGGCGTTGTCGTGAAGAAATTTTGTTGACGCCGTATCCACACCTTGACGTCGCAGCGCTTGATTCACACGGTCCAATTGATGTTGATAGAGGTCCGCCGTAACTGTTTGACCCGAATCCAGAACCTCAAAATACACAAGACCTTTGCTGTTCCACCAAACACAAAGCATCACCTTTTTTCCGTGGATGTCCGGTTTTGGAGTCGGTTTTGGGGCCTCACCGGGGTCTAACCAGCTCGATGTCCATGTTCATGATCCTCCAAGCTTTCATCACCACTTCGGAATCGTTTAAACCACTCCTGGCATTGACGTTCAGACAGGGCTTCCTCGCCAAATACTTTAAAGATCGCACGATGAGATTCAGCAGCCGATTTGCCGTGCTTAAAGTCGTACCACATGCAAACTCGCATTCGAAGTTTTTGATCAGACATTTTCTAAACACTTTTTCTTGTGGAAAAATAAAGTAAACATATACAAATTATATATCAAACGATGCGCAATATAACGCTCTTTCTAATAGACAAAACCGCATTCAAAAATATTTTATTACAAAAAAAAATATGGATGAACTAAGACAACCGCGGTTTCTTATGTTACAACCTAATATTATGTTTTGTACGCAACTCGTTGTGCATGCACCTTTCTCAAGCTACAGTACCCAAGGACAGTTAGAAAATAAAGTTTTTAATTGTTTCCACAGCTGAATATTACTGGAATTCGGAATCTGTTGTAGTACGTTGTGTCAACATTGAACACTACCTACATGGATATAATAAATGTAATGAACAAAAATGGTTTTGCAACTTCCAGATTTTTTATAATTTCTTTGAAATATTGAAGCTCTCATAACGAAATTCATGCTGCCCTGTCTTTACCTAGTATATTTTCTAAAAATTTCAAAACATTTTTTTTTAATATATGCCGTAAAATATTATGTTTTACATGCAAATATCGGTGTTTGCGTACTTCCGAAGTTACAGTAGTCCATAAAGGGCAAATATAGAAGAACGAGACGCAGAGCAGAATATCGCGAGGAATAATTCTAATACCAGAAACGATGGTTTTTCAAAATCAGAGTTGGGCGGAATTGGATTTTGGGAACTCGGAATCCGGAAAACGGAAAAAAAATTTCACGGAATCCGGTATCCGGAAAACGGAAAAAATGTTTTTCACGGAATCCGGAATCCGGAAAACGGAATGTAAAAAACAACGGAATCCGGAACGCGGAATGAAAAAAATGGCGGAATCCGGAATCCGGAAATTCGCCCTTCTCTGGTGAAAATCTCAATTTTCAATATAGATTTTTGAATTTCCAAAATGGAAAAATCGTTAAATCTGTTGTTTCTTACGGTCCTCTTCGTGTTTACACACTTTCCAAACTACAGTAATAAAAAAAAATGGAATATTGGGAAAAACTCCACGGTTCTGAAAATGAAAAACGGTTTTGTAAAAGACAATACCAGGAAATCAAAACCCTGAATATCCTTTCATTTTTCAAATTCTCTTTTCTGCAAGAAGTTTTCAAATCGATATATGTATCAAGATTTTGTAAAACATTGCGTTTTGTGTACAACTCTCGGTGTTTGCGTACTTTTCGATCTACTGTAGCAACTGAATAATATGAAATAAGCTGTAGATAATGTAGAGAATTCTAAAGGTTTTTCTCCGAATCATCTTTTTTTAAAAGTATTTTTCTGTTCATTTTTCGAGTTCCATCATGTGAAATTAAACTTTAAAAGCGTTTAAAAGCAAATCGGTATTTTTAAATGTCGTTAAATATGATGTATTGTTCACAAAACACCGTGTTTGCGTACTTTTGAAGCAATGCCTAAAAATAAAAAAGGTTAAGCTGAAAACATTGAGCTGAAAGCGGATTACCTAGTATTTCGAATCTGAAACTTGCAATTTGTAGAAAATGCGCAGCTTTCTTTCAGCTTTCACATGATGTTTTGCGGCTGGAAATATCAGATGTTAATAAAGTATATAGAAAATTAGATTTTCTGGTTTTTGGTTTCTTTTTGCTCTTTTTCCATTATTTCCGGTGTCTTTGGTTATACACGTGTGCATTTTCAACGCTCGCCGGCAAAGTTCCCTTTACCAGTCATGTTTCCGACCGTTTAATATGTCGCAATTTTTCAAAACGATATCTCAAAATGCCACCAAATGAGTTTTACTAGCACCCGTGTTTGAGTACCAGAGAAGGGCGGAATTCCGGATTCCGCCATTTTTCTCATTCCATTTTCCGTTTTCCGGATTCCGTGAAAAATTTTTTTCCGTTTTCCGGATTCCGGATTCCTTGAAAAAATTTTTTCCGTCTTCCGGATTCCAGATTCCGTAAAAAAATATTTTTTCCGTTTTCCGGATTCCGGATTCCGTGAAAAATTTTTTTTCCGTTTTCCGGATTCCGGATTCCGAGTTCCCAAAATCCAATTCCGCCCAACTCTGTTGAGTACCTTTGGGGCTACCGTTACGATTGAAAAAGAAATTAAATCAAGAAGCATTTCCAGATAAGAATTTCGCGGGGATTCTGAAACTGGCATTCATACTAGAAAATTCTGGAAAAAAAACGTAAAAATATTATTTTGAATAATTGTTCATCAGATAAAAGATCATCGCGTGGAAAAAAGTACTGAAAAATAATTTATTTTTGAAAATATTTCTCTCAAATTCAATTATTTCCCAATGAAATTCGTGATAGCTCAAAATGTCGTATAATATGACGCTTGGTACGTGTTTGCGTACTTATCCAGCAACAGTAACACGGCAAAAGAATCAGTGCAGAATTTTATGAGTACTTTGATAAAAATAGATAATAACTCGAGAAAAGGTTTTAAAGCATTTGTGATGATCTCTAAGCATCATATGTTGAAGAGACAATACACGGTAAGTCACATTTTTATAAAAGTTCCTAATATCTTTCATTTTTCATTTTCTAAATTTATAAATTTAGAAATTGCAATCTCCAAATGCCTTAGCGAGCCATTCTTGGTGTTTGCGTATTTTTTGAGCTACAGTAACCCATCTTTAATAAAGATTTAATAAGGAAGAGCACATGTTTTACGCATATTAAATAGAAAATGATAATAAATTTTATTTATAATTATTTAAATGAAGACTAAAAGTTTCTGAAAATCCCATAAGTTTCTGTTTGAAATAATTCTTTTGGAAAAAAAAAACTAAATTTTCAAAAAAAAATTGCGTTCTCTCATATTAATTTGAAAAGACTACGAATCCCATAGAACTTAAAATTTGTTAGGAAAAGTGAAAGCTCTGAAAGTTTGAAATATTTTTTTCTAAAGATCATCATTTTCTTTTTTATTCGGTACTCGGTGTCCACCAGAGAAGGGCGGAATTCAGCATTCCGCATTCCGGATTCCGCCGTGTTTTTCATTTCGTCTTCCGGATTCCAGATTTAGAGATTCCGTAAAAAAATATTTTTTCCGTTTTCCGCATTCCGGATTCCGCGATATGGCGTTTTTATTCCGTTTTAATTCTTTATTCTCAATTGTTGTGAAAATGGTTTAAATTAATGGTTAAAATTTCGTTTTCCGCATTCCGCATTCCGCATTCCGCCGTTTTTTACATTCCGGATTCCAGATTCCGTGAAAAAATTTTTTTCCGTTTTCCGGATTCCGGATTCCGAGTTCCCAAAATCCAATTACTCTGCTGTAAACTCGCTTGAAACTCCGAAAAAATAATCTGAAATCTTGCGTGAAGCTGTTCAAAATAAACTGGATTTTCGAGAATTCAGGCAAGTTTATTTAAGCTTTTAACTGATTATTGATCATCTATAATCAGTTTTATAGAGTTTTTTTTATGTCTTACTGTAACAATAAAAATACGCAAACACTGAAAGTGAATTCATTGTTCAGATTCAGGATTCGCATTAAAATCTGACATGAAACGAATATTAAAATAGTCACTTACTTAGTTACTTAGGAAAAAATTGCGATTGCGTACCTCTGAAACTACAGTAACCAAGGAAATATAAGAATGAGTTGACCCCTGTGTTGAGCAGAGAAGGGCGGAATTCCGGATTCCGCCGTTTTTTTCATTCCGTTTTCTGGATTCCAGATTCCGAGTTCC
Source organism: Caenorhabditis inopinata (assembly GCA_003052745.1). NCBI lineage: Eukaryota > Metazoa > Nematoda > Chromadorea > Rhabditida > Rhabditidae > Caenorhabditis > Caenorhabditis inopinata. Next base: position 8,997,932 of record AP018152.1, on the reverse strand, counting down.
CAAAATCCAATTCCGCCCTACTCTAGTGTCCACGTACTTTCGAAGCTACAGTAATCAGTTAGAAATATGAATATTGGCGGGAGAGACTCAAAGAACGGATTTCGAAGCGAAATTTCAAAGGGATTTTAAATCAAATCTTCAAATATCATCTTTTAATTCCAAAATGTTTTTTTTTCGATTTAAAAATAAAATATTTGATTTTTCCTATATTTCATCATTTGATCTCTATAATCCTGATAACCTCTGTTCTTTAATTCATTCAGATTCTAAATCCATTTTTTCGTTTATTATAATACATTTTCACTTCAATTACGCCCATTCAAATGTATATAAATACAATTTTATGTCCATTATTTTCCAAGAGATGTGCACGTTTCGCCAGATTTAAGAAGCAACCCGTTAATTGTCGCCTGCTTTTTGAACTCTTCATTTTTCATTTTTCCTTGTTTTATAGTATTTTCGAAAACGAAAACATCTCAATTTCACTCATTTTTCATTGCCTCATGTCGTTTCCATAGGTGCTCTTATACAAAAAGTCTATATTCAACTGAGTCTGCAACTCTCTCCATTCCATTTGAACCTTTTGGTCTTTCGTTTTTCACCTCCTTCTCGTCCTGTTTTTCATTAAGAGTGTGCACCAGGCAACGTTCAGTGAGTTCACTCCGTTGTCCGTACCTCCAGATTCACCCTCCTCTCTCGTTCTCTCGTTCTCTCTATCTCTCTGTTTCTCTCATTCTCTGCACACTCCCTCTGGATTTAATAAATTTTCAGAAGAGGAAAAATATGTTGGTGCAGAGTCGCACTGACTTCATACATCATTTATAAATTTGGCATGGCTGGCCTCAAAATGGGGGCGGAGACTATTTCGCGCCGCTTATACTTCCTGTCTGAAAATGTTATTATGCTGAAAAATGTAAATCGCTTTTTACGTTTTCTTCCTTGTTTGACGAAGTCATTGACGGAGTAATCCAGTTGATTTTTTGATCTTTTTCAGAATTTCGCAAATTTTAGAAAAGTCTTCGAATTTTGAGACTGAAAATGAAACATTTTCAGAATCTCTTTAACTTTTTCAATGATTCTCTCTTGGTATTAAAGAATTTCTCTTTTTTTAACGTAGCATCATAGGATGTACTTCTATAAAAGGATTCTGATGATATCTGGTTTTGAAGAGTTTATAAGTGAAACAACAGAATTGTTCGTTTCTCGGCTTCTAGAAATTTCGTATCTACAACATTATCCATATCGACAGCACATTTCATATTATCGATTTGTTACTGTAGCACGAAAAGTGCGCAAAAACACCGAGAGTTGCATACAGAACATTAAGGCTTCCAGGAAAGACGAAATAAGACCGTCTTGTCTCGTCTTCGTTTTCGTCTTAGATTCGTCTGACTTAGAGATGTGCATTGTGTTGGTACACATGTATTTTAATTGACGACGTAAGACGAACGCAAGACAAACTGAAAGACGAACGAAGACAAGACGAGCGACGACTTTTTATTTTCGTCTTTCGTGGAAGCCTTACAGAACACTGTCGACATATTGAGATATTGACTTCAGAAACTGGACGTAGACTGATTCGAGCGACGGTGAGGAAAACGAATTTAACGACGAACATTTTACTTCCGATAATATCAGAGTAGGGCGGAATTGGATTTTGGAAACTCGGAATCCGGAAAACGGAAAAAAAATTTTTTCACGGAATCCGGAATCCGGAATACGGAATGTAAAAAACGCGGAATCCGGAATTTTGACCATTAATTTTTGCGGGAGATCAAAAAAGTATACTTTTCACAACAATTGAGAATAAAGTATTAAAACTCATAGTTGGGCGGTATTGGATTTTGGGAACTCGGAATCCGGAATCCGGAAAACGGAAAAAAGCAATTTTTCACGGAATCCGGAATCCGGAAAACGAAATGAAAAAAACGGCGGAATCCGGAATCCGGAATTCCGCCTTTTTCTGGATAATATTACAATTTGTTTTACTTAATAGTAATTTTCTTTGAAAATGAAAACTTTCGAAGCTAATAACATCGAATTTTCCGAAGATTTTGATTGATTTTGAATGAGGAAACTTCCAAATTTTCAAAAAAAAATAAAACCAGATTCATTAGTTTTCATAAATTCCATTATTTTTTCGCATTTTTATCCAGGAAATGCGTCATTTCCATGTTGATCCCTTTTCGCTGTCGGCGATTCTCTGGAATCTCACTCGACTCGTCCTTACAATGTTGACTCCATTTTTGTCGACTTGATTTTTTGAACTTTTCGATCTGCAAAGACTGCATTGCTTTTAGTTGTAATTTCCCTATCATCACGGCTCTTCTCGCACTTTTGATCTTTTGCTCCGTTGGTCTTTTGTAATCGATGAGCAGCGGTGGACGACAAGCAAACCGAGCGTGCTTAACGTTTCCTTTTCTTCCGTTATTACCGTTTTCGCTCAGTTTGAAATGTATATGCAATTTATAAAGCCGAAATAGCAAAATGACGTAAAATATGAGGTCTCGTAGGCAACGTTTTGTGCTTCTAGAGCATTTCTTCACCATTTTCGATTTTTTTGAATTTTTTTTTCAATTTTTGCGATTCAAACTTGTGAAATTCGTGAAAATTGCCTTTGCTCTATTGATAATTATATTTTTAGGAAGAAATCTCAAAAAGTCGTATAATCCGATGTTTTGTATACAATTGCGTATTTTTCGTGTTACAGTAACCTGAAAATATGGAATAAAAATATGGAGTATTTTGAAGTTATTTGACAAAAAAAATGGTTTGAAAAACACAATAAACTAAGATTTTTTGAGAATATCAAATAAATACATGTCTTGCAATGTTTGATAGATCCATAGTCTCTGCAGACTGTCTTACTGTAACAATAAAAATACGCAAACACTGAAAGTGAATTCATTGTTCAGATTCAGGATTCGCATTAAAATCTGACATGAATTGAATGTTAAAATAGTCATTTACTTACTTAGTTACTTAGTCCATATAATGCGTCAATGCCCAAAATCTTCAAAGTACGCAAACACCGCGAGCGATGCACAAAACAATATACTTTACAGCAGTGTTACTTCATCAAACTTGATTTAGGCCTAAGGGGACTGTGTAGAAAACTAACTGTAGAAAAAGTAAATTGAAGATTGGCATTATTTAATTGCGTACCCCTGAAGCTACAGTAACCCAGGAAATATAAGAATGAATATCCTGTATTGAGATGTTGAGAAAAACATACCGTAAAACCTCTAGTATTGCTCTCAAAAAGGCTCCACGAGCAGTAGTATTGCATGCAACTCCATTTGAGTTTTTACGGTATACAGAGCGGAATTTCCTGAGGATTCTGAATATGAACGCAGAATTTTATGAATTTCGATATTTCTTTGTGATTTTGACAATCCCCTTTTGGAATCGTTTGATTTTTCGAATGATTGGCATTTGATTCTTGCAATCCTAATAAACTTTAGTCTGACATTCAATCAAGCGTTAAATCTCTCTCCCCCCCCCCTTCCGTCTAATATAATATTGGTTTCCCATGTCATTTCAAATATAAGAAAGCGTTGAGAACTCGATCGATTGACGGATTTGAAGAATCACGATGAAATAATTTGTGTGATGTATTATATGTGGTCTCCGAATATTTTTGGTCAAATAATAAAAGAATTGTTTTGATATTTTTTTGTAGTCAGTTTTCTCCTCAAGTGATATCAATCTTGACAACCTTCCGGCTCTCTGAATCGGGGATCTCCCCCAGAGAAGGGCGGAATTCCGGATTCCGCATTCTGGATTCTGCCGCTTTTTTCATTCCGGTTTCCGGATTCCAGATTCCGTGAAAAAATGTTTTTTTTTTCCGTTTTCCGTTTTCCGGATTCCGAGTTCCCAAAATCCAATTCCGCCCAACTATGAATTTTAATACTTTATTCTCAATTATTGTGAAAAGTATAAATTTTTGAACTCCCGCAAAAATTTTTGCGAACACAGCGCATTTACATCTTTTGATTCTCTCATTAATGGTTAAAATTCCGTTTTCCGCATTCCGCATTCCGGATTCCGCCGTTTTTACATTCCGTTTTCCGGATTTCAGATTCCGTGAAAAATTATTTTTCCGTATTTCGGATTCCAGATTCCGTGAAAAAATGTTTTTTTCCGTTTTCCGGATTCCGGATTCCGAATTCCCAAAATCCAATTCCTCTGATCTCCCCCAAATTAATAGCTGTTCCATTGCTTCATCTTATCGATTTATATGCACTGGGTTCTCATACATTTCCGCCAAGGAAATGTCGTCAAAACCCATATTAAGACCTTTGAATTTCAGCTCGAGCTCAGCTATACTCCGGCCGTCCAAGAAGCAGACGCTAATTTAACTTTTCCTTTTATGTATACCTTGTTAGAGCCGTCAAGGCGATAATATATGAGCTTAATGCTCATTATAGCCGAGAGACCTATAATATGCTGGGTTTGACTAATATTTTTTTTTCCCGGCGGATGAGGCCTTGTGAATCAATCACAGCGACATGCGTTTATTCTTCCAACCGTTTTCCTAGAGCTCGAACTCGAATTATATAATAAGTAACTGAGCGAAACCATATTTCTCACACCGTTCTCTTGGAAAGACGGAAGAAATAAAGCCGTTGGCGACTACCGACTGTCTACATCATTTTGAATCATTGCCTCTATCCATTATGTATCGAAATTACGATAAGTCTCGTAAATTATGATGTTTCGCACGCAGGTATTATCGCCGTAAAAAAGTTCCGACATTTTTTCGAGCCCGCGAAAATCGGGATTTGAATTTAGAGGATCCGCCCATTTCATCATCAGAGCGCATTTGCTATGCGCGATATATTTTTTGAATTTTTATTTTTTTCTTCTGAATTTTCAGAATTAAACTGGATTAAAAGAACGAAATTGTATTAATCGTGAATTTTTTTACACGTTTCTTCGAATGTTTAAATATATCAATTTGCGTCATTTATTTTTTTTTTCGTTTCTGATAAAAATATATCGCGCATAGCAAATGCGCTCTGATGATGAAATGGGCGGAGCCTCTAAATTCAAATCCCGATTTTCGCGGGCTCGAAAAAATTTCGGAATTTTTTTACGGCGATAATACAGTGAAATAATCTGAAATTTCTTTTAAAGATTTCAGCGTAAGTTGAAACTCATATCTTACAAATATCACGTTTTGCAAGGGAATATCGGTGTTAACCAGAAAAGGGCGGAATTCCGCATTCCGTATTCCGCATTCCGGATTCCGCCGTTTTTTTTCATTCAGTTTTCCGCTTTCCAGATTTCGAGTTCCCAAAATCCAATTCCGTCCAACTATGAGTTTTAATATTAGGTTGATGCAAAAGTTATTGCGTTTTGTAACCTTCAACTTTAAATGACCATAACTTTGTTTAAAATCAAATTTATTAATCGAAATAAAAACCATTAGAATCAATACATTTTTGCCAACGAGAAACAAGTTTCTTTATGCCGGTACCGTAAAAGTTCGGGTTTCTGGAAGCGACGAACTCCTTGAAGGCATTTTCGGCATCGTCTTGGCTTTTGAAGCATTTCTCGCGAAGGAAGTTGTCGAGGTGCTTGAAAAAGTGGTAATCGGTGGGCGAGAGGTTCGGTGAGTATGGTGGATGAGGCAGAGTCCCATAGCCTAATTCGTTCAGCTTTTGCAAGGTCGGTTTGTCCGAGCATTATTTTGAAGATGAATTGGTCCCTCTTTGTTGATCCATGCTGGGCACATACGTCGTAACTTCTGATGCATTTCGTCAATTTGCTGGCAGTACTTCTCTGCTGTAATTGTTTCGCCCGGATTTAGGAAGCTGTAGTGAATGAGACCGGCTGCAGACCACCAAACAGTCACCATAACCTTTTTTTGGTGGAGTTTCGGCTTCGGAAAGTGTTTAGGAGCCTCATCACGATCCAACCACTGCGCGGAACGTCGTCGGTTGTCGTAGAGGATCCACTTTTCATCACAAGTTACGATCCGATCAAGAAACGGCTCATTTTTGTTGCGTAAAAGAAGAGCGGACGACACCTCAAAACGACGATTTTTTTGATTTTCGTTTAATTCGTGTGGCACCCATTTGTCGAGCTTTTTTGATTTGCCTATTTGCTTCAGATGACGAACGACTGTTGATTGGTCAACGTTGAGTTCTTCGGCAACTTCTCGTGTTGATTTGAGAGGATCGGCTTCGATTAAGGCTCTCAATTGATCGTTGTCAATCACAGACTGGCGGCCGGCACGCTCTTCATCTTCGAGGCTCTCGTCACCGCTACGGAATTTTTTGAACCACCATTGTGCCGTACGTTTATTAGTGGTTTCTTGGCCAAATGCATCGTTGATATCGCGAGTTGTCTCGACAGCGTTTCGGCCTAGTTTGAACTGGAACAAGAAAATCGTTCGAATTTGCCTTTTATCCATGCTTTTTTGAAGTGCTATAAAAAGTGACATAATTATTTGAAGGAAAAATCAATAAGACAAGTAGATAGAGCGAATTACGCTCTTCAAAATGATATATAACACGACCACAGATAACCAAACATTTTATTCAAAAATCTTTCACAAAAGTAAACAACATAAAAACGCAATAACCTTTGCATCAACCTAATACTTTAATCTCAATTGTTGTAAAAGAATACTTTTTTGAACTCCCGTAAAAATTTTTGCGAACAGAGCGCATTTACATCATTTGATTCCCTCATTAATGGTTAAAATTCCGTTTTCCGCATTCCGCATTCCGGATGCCGCTGTTTTTTACATTCCGTATTCCGGATTCCAGAGTCCATGAAAAGTTTATTTTCCGTTTTTCGCATTCCGGATTCCGTGAAAAAATTTATTTTCCGTTTTTCGCATTCCGGATTCCGAGTTCCCAAAATCCAATTTTGCCCTACTCTGGTGTTAACGTACTTCCGGAGCTACCGTAGCCCACTGAATACATTGCATTGGCATTACATAGAGACGCAGAGAAAAATGAGAATTGCGGCGGAATCTGGAAATTTTGAGATATTGGAAAGAGAAAAACATTTGATTTCTAGAATCTTTTAGTTGCACCAGATGATTTTCATTGCGGGAGAAAAACAAATGGAAGAATCCATTATCCCTCCGTTTTATTGTTCAATATGATGCTTGAATTTTAGAAATTGGAACAGCTGTCATGCTATCAAAACAACTAACGTCACTATTTCTTCTTTTGTTTGAATGGAATTGGAACTTTGGAATTTCAGATTTCTCATTATTTCCAGTTCCGATTCACAATACTCAAGAAAATAGAAAAAAAACTGTGCCGATTTTCGGTTTCCCAAAGGTCACCGTAGGTCCAAAGTTGCGTAAAAAACAGCATAATTGACGACGATCCATTTCAAAATAGAGAAATTCAAAAACAGGAAGTACGACTTCTGTTACACAAACTCGGGAAACCCACGCGTTTTCATTTGTTTTTGCTCTAATAGTGATCTTTCAAAAAACAAGAAATCATTTCTTAATTTAGGCATCGATCACGATTTCAAATATGGTACGCTCAAACGGCTTTCGAAATTATTCGAAAAAAGTTCAATGAGAATAGCGGAAATATTCAAGAAATGTCACATTTCTTGAAGCACGAAAGGCATAAATGAAATGGAAGCATCACAGTTTCAGCAGATTTATTAAATGAAATATTAAAACGGAGCATCGTTTACTGCAATCTGAAATCTGTCGATTTCCTCTGTGCTTTCCGCACTAGGCCTTGCATATTTATTATATTTTTGCTTAAAACTCGTCAATTATTCATAAAACAAGCATTTTATCGCTTTTTCCGTCTCGGCCATTAGCACTTTTGTTTTTCCTTGAAAAAAAAAGGGAACGCCCGTTTTGGATAACCACTTACTTACACATGGTTCATTTCATCCCATCGCTCTCACATTTTTTCTTTAATTTTCAGACAACGTTTGCATTTTCCCTAGAGATCGAAAAAAAAACTCGGTGTTTTCGTACTCATAGAGCTACCGTAACACTGCAATTAAAATTAGAGAGATCCAAAGAAAAAGGAGTCTGAAGGAGAGTAATTGCCTCCGAAAATGAAACTAGTAACTTAAGAAATAGGATCAAAAATGGAAAAAAACGCTGTAATCTCCATTGAAAGTAATTTCTGAAAATGCTTGATTTTTGTCAATTTAAAAAGTGTGTTCTTTTATGCGTAGTCACGTGTTTGCGTAGCTTTGGAGCTACAGTAATATACATAGGTTAATGCATTCAAATCCAATTTTAATTGGGAATCTGAATTTTCAAATCGTCAACTCATTGTTTTCTTAATTTTGGGACTGCACATATATTCCAGATTCCGTGAAAAAAGTTTTTTTCGTTTTCCGGATTCCGCAGTTTTTTCATTCCGTCTTCCGGATTCCAGATTCCGTGAAAAAATATTTTTTTCCGTTTTCCGTTTTCCGGATTCTGAGTTCCCAAATTCCAATTTCACCCTACTCTGCTCCAAATCGCATATTTTTTATTGTTTATTCATGGTTAACCGTTCAATTCACTTATTACAAACAGTCCGAAAGAGCACTAGGGATGTAGCGGGGGGGATACTGTACGTGATCGGTCTCAAATTTCTGTTTGTTTTATGCTCTAGCTCACCGTCATTGAATTGTCTTCGGTTGAGCAAACTAATATTGCCGATATAGATTTCTACTCCACGAGCAATCAAATATTAGTTAGTTTATTGTATTTCCCCGTATTATTTCCGTTTCTTTGAGGAAAAAAGTGAGGCTCTTTAAGATTATAAATCAAAACAATTATTCTCCCATTTTTTGTGGTTTTTCTGGCTACTGTATCTCTAGAAATACGTAGGAACGTTGCGTACAAAGCATTACGTTCCTTGCAAGAATTTTTAAAATTCACTCAATTATACTAAAATCTCGTAAAATATGCTGTTTTTCAAACATTGTTCGATATTTGTGCATTTTCGGAGCTACAGTAACCATAAAAACACAGAGAGACCCGATTTTTAAGCATAATTTCATGAAAAATCGGAATCTGAAAATCGTTGATTTTCTGAATTTCAGCTGTTGCTCTCAGATTTTAAGAGTTTAAACCAATTTTCACTATGAAATTCGTGCTCCCCGCTCTTCATTTAGTATATATTTTTAATTACAAATCGATATCTCAAAGAGTCGTAAGACACCATACGCTCAGTGTTTGCGTACCTTTGTAGCTACAGTGGTACACAGGAGTACAATGAACGTGTGTGATTCATAGAGAAATGAAAAAAGAGCAGAATTTTATGTGAATTCCCAATAAGAATCTCTGAATTGTGTTGTGTTTTGACTTTCTTTTTTTTTCAACATAAGAATTTCCGTTTTTCTGTGACGCCGTAATCATACCCTAACCTAACGCGCACGTGCTCTTCGAAGCATTTTCGGAAATTGGAAATATCAGATGTTTTAAAGCAGTCTCAAGTATTTCTCTTTTCCCAGGAAAATTTGATTTGCAAATATTTTTGTTCCGATGTTTCAACACGTGATTTTTCCAACATTCTCCTGTCAATTTTTCAAGAAAAAATTTGTTTTTATCAAACATTTCCCAACATTTAAAATAAAAAAACGTGTCCAATCGTTTAATTTCTTCTGTATTGAATTCTTTAATTCAATACTTCAAATATTCGTCAAATATGCTGTTTTGTACGCAACTCTCGTTATTTGCGTACTTTCGGAGATACAGTAAGAGAATGAGAAGTATTAATGGAGAAAATAAAGTGGAAAAATTCAAAATCGTGCTAAGAATATATTATTTGTAAAGCTTTATATTTTCGTTGTAAGACCCAAAGAATCAGAAATTCGATAAAGTTTGAAACAGGGCCGTGATCATTAAATTTTATCAAGGTGTTTGCGTATTTTTGAAATTACCATAGCCCCTGGAAAACAATTCTGTAATTCTGAAAGAATTCTGAAAATGAATTCGAATTTTTAAAACTTCAAGACAATTAAGCTTTTTGTCTCCCGATATAGTCGCCGTTAATGAAGATTTTTAGTCTCGAAGATTTTGGTTTTTTTTTATTCTGGCGATCATCTCATTTTCAGCAGATTTTCAGCAGATTATCTCACATTTTCTGATGCCATTAGTCTACTAATACGCTAAGATTTCTGTATTGCTCCGTTATCAACTAGTTATTTGCTCTCCTCTATAATCTTCATAAGAGTCACTGAATCTATCAGAATGAGATCGAAAGAGCACGTTTTTTTTTTTATTATTATTATTTTTGAGAGTAAATATACAATTTTAAATATGAGATGAAAATTTTAAGCCTTAAACAAGGAATACGGTGTGATATTAGGTTTTTTTTACTTTAAAATATATAATAAACGGTATTTTGTACTTTATAAAGAAGATTATCGAGAGAAGAAAAATATAATGATCAGCGGAACACTTTATTTTGGTCCAACACCGATCTGTAGGCATCAGAAACGATGGATAAACGTTTTTCTGAATTACTGTAACTTAGAAAGTACGCAAACACCGAGAACAGCCTACAAAACACTTCATTTCTCGACATTTTGAGATGTCGATTTGAAAATTGAGAAAATACGTACGAACGTTGCGTACAAAGAATAACGTTCCTCGCAAAATGATGAAAATTTTGAAACAAATTTTCATCATTTTTTCATCCAATTCGATATTAAATTCTCTTCATTTTGCATTTCGCCCGGTAGTTTCAATTTTTTCAGACTACTGTAACATCAAAAATCTGCAAATTCCAAATTTCTATTCCTGTCTACATTTTCAGGTATCGATTAGGAAACTTTGAATTTTCCACCCATTTATTGCTTTCAAAATTTTCACGTGACATTTTATTCCCCAACGGTCTATTTTTCAATTTCAGCGTTTTTTAATCGAACATGCGATCACGAAACTCGCTCTTACTGGAAAGTTTCCAACAACGTTTTTCGGAATTACTGTAACTTAGAAATTACCCAAACACCGAGAACAGCCTAAAAAACACTTCATTTATCGACATTTTGAGATGTCCATTTGAAAATTGAGAAATAGACCCATTGCAATGTAGGCAACAAGACTTTTGACTTATGTTATTACGGAATTTTTGGCAGATTGTAAAAAGTTTTTAGAGAAGAAATGTTTTCGAAGGGTTTTTATGATTTTTTCTTGTCACTGATTTCAGATTCGAAAATCTTATAAATTTCTGCTTCCGAATCATTTTTCTCTGCGTCTCTTCTTTTATTTGAATTTGATTTGTGTTATACTGTAGCTCCAAAAGTACGTAAACACCGATGATTTCTAGCAAAACATCGCATTTTACAAAATGTTGACTCAAGCTTAACCAATTGAGGCCCTTCTGCCTATATGTAGAATGATAGAAGGGCCCGAAAATTGCCAAGGAATTCGGAATTGCTTATTGTCTGAAATTGTCAGAGATTGCCAGGCTCGTTTATTTTCTGCGAAGCTTGCCTTTGTTATCGAAAAAAAGTGCACGGAAGAAAGAAACGAAAGAAAAAAGAAAAGCAGCTTAAAATCTGAAAATCTCCTGATTCGAGTGAAAATGATCGCTTTAAACTGCACTTTTCCTTCTTTTCGGCTCAGTAGTACCGGACATAATTCCAGGAAAAATCATGATTGATTTCAGATTCCAAGCCGTCTTATCCTCGATATTTCTTTATTTAGAGTGCACTTTCTCACGGTTCTCTCGCTTTAATTTCAATATTTTCGCATCGTCTAAGGACAGATTATGTTTGCACGCATTCTGCCAAAGCTACCTGTACTTTTCGTGGATATTCCCTCATTTTTAGAGCGTTTTTGCCTTTTCCCACTTTTTTTATTATTTTTTTTCATTTGCCTATTTCAAAATTCGAATAAACACCGCAAATAAAGTAAATAAAACTATTTTGAGCGCTAACCATGCATCACAAAGTCAACAACTTTCTTTTGAATTTAACTTGGATACTTGGACACCTGGTAGTCGGCTGGGAATGTTCTCACCGCCGGGCACACGTCTCTTTCCATTTGCTTCGGACCTGAGCGGCTTGGGACCAGATGCCGTCGGCAGTATTAAATTTCTTCAATGCATCGGACCACCTTGTCGCGGGACGGCCCAATGTTCTTTTAACGTCTCTTGGATACCAGAAGGAGATTCGGTTCGTCCATCTATCGTCTTGTTTTCGTATGACGTGGCCTGGCCATCGGTACTTCGCGGTGGCTGTCTATTCCACAGCGTCTCGCATGCCGGATTTATGGCGAAGTTCGGTGCTTCTTAGATTCTGCTCACGCTGCTCTTTTCGATTAGTTCCCAATAATGATCTTTCTAGAGCTCATTGAGCTCCTGTGAGAATCATAGAATTTCGAATTTTAATATGAGCAATGTCCGTGTTGATTGCTACTGACAACTGGAAAAATTCTGTAAAATTCTTCTGTAAAACTGAAAGAATTCTGTTAAGGTGGACATTGAGTTCTAACTGCGTAATTCAACGATAAAAGGAAGAATTCAGAAAGGACCAAACCGATTTTTTTTTCTAATGAAAACTATTTGTTACCTTTTCCGAAAGTTTTTCAATATATTATTTTCGAAATAAATTTTGGGAAAAAATTTTTTTTTTATATTTTTGTTCAATTTTGTTTTTCAGAGCAGTTTGATGTCTTCAACTGTAAACCAACATTTGTTTAATTAAAAGCAATAATAAACAAAATTTTTGGAAGCTTTCTGGCATTTCTGTCATTGCCATTAATTTTTTAGAAATCCTTAATGCGAAATTCATGTTCCTCATCGCTAAATTAGTATATTTTCAATTTTTCAGCACGATCGTTTACAATGTCGTAATTCTCGATTATTGCGTACTTTTGGTGATACAGTAGCCGCTTTGAAGTTTGAGACACAAACGAAAATGTTTACTTATAGTTAGCAAAAAGAAATGAGAATTTATATTGTAAATTCAAGAAAACTCTTGTCACTGTTTGTTGGTTTTCGTAATTCTTAAGTTAAATTTCCAGATTTTGTAGAGAATTGAAGGACGTGAAAAGCGAGCGTTTAAGAAGAACGTCGGCAAACAACGATTTCCCACACAGACAGATAGATAGAAGCGAGGTAGAGAAGCACAGTAAGAGAGAGGAGAATGCGAAGAACGGGAGGCGCAGGGAGACACGGAGAGGCGAGATCAAACACCCAAATGATCAGACAACGATCAATCGGTTCGAATTGTGCGTGCGTACGTGTTAAAAATGGTTGAAGACCAGTTTCTTGGTCTATACCTCGTAATCATTTGCACAGCTTATCACCGGCTTCTTCCTGCCTACAACGTGCCGCTGCTATCCTGTCATGAACATGGCAATGCTTGCACTGTAGCCTCAATTAAGGAAGGTAGCATTAGTTCTTAAAAGGAGGCTAACGCATACTATAAAGATACCAGTTCTATCCCTTCTGTAAGCTGTAAAGCCCCCATACTGGTTTTTTTTTAATTTTAAGACGGAATGTCACACATTTTCAAGTATCAATAATCGAAATCTGAACTGCTGTACTGTTCAATTAGTTCACAACATTCAATTTTCACTGGTTTAAGCGTTTTATCAGAGTAATACTCGAAAATTGGAATTATACGCACCTTTTGATATACCAGTGTATAAGCTGTCCCCCACCCCCCCCCCTACTTAGGTAGTTGTGATAAAGGCGTTTTATCTGTGATTTATCTATGAATGTTGTTTGAACTTTCAAAAAAGACAAATGATGTGAGTATTAGAAAACTTTGATTTTTTGATATACCCTCATTTTTCCCTTTCTTCTCTTTTTCTGTAAAAGTACGCATCCGCCCCTCCCCTCCACCACCCCCCCCCTAATTAATCTTCTAGATTTTTATTGGAATTTGACCCGTTCTTCTTCTTCTTCTTCTTGTAATACGCTGATTTATTACTTCTACTTTTCTTGACACACAAATTGTCATAGTGAACAAGTTCTGCGCACTTCTCACTCTCCCCCCCCCCCCCACCCTCCGAACACTTTCTTACATTTTCACAAGTGTGCCACCTTGCTTGTCTCCAAGCAAATTCTAAAATAGCCTCGCCATTGCTCCCTTTAATTTCTTGCTCTTTCCTTAATACGCTATCCATCTTGCGAGAAATCAAAAGATCTTGATTTCCGACCTCAAGTGGGCGGAGCCTGCGAAAAGTGAGAGCTCACTGCGATCATGTGTACACATGGTTTTAGTGCTTTTCACTTGTTGCTATTCGTTTCGACCAACAATGAAAACGTTTGGTGCGTTTGTCCTTCTTGTAATCCGAAGAGATAACAACTGGGCACGGTCCCCTTCCTTCCTCTCACTAATCTTGTTTTTTGGAGAGTGTTCATCAGAACACCCGAAGTTCTGGCTGAGCCACAACATGCTCATTCGTAAACAAACGTACAGTGCAGGCAACGGACAAGTCATATGCATAATATGCTAACCTTCGTATGTCACAGTTCCTGTTTTTTCGAGATTCTCAACACCGCCAAGATCTAGACACTGACACTAATCCGGATTTCCACATCCATGCTCATGAATGCAATCTCAAACTCACAACCAAGCTATAGTCGCCGGATGGTCTCGTCTCGAGAGTCTCGAGAATCACTTTTCTCGCTTCGAGACTATCTCATAAACATTCTCGAGAGTATTGAATACGAACGGTGTTCCTATGCCGGTAGTCTCGACACCGTCTGGATATCCGGTCGACAATAAGCCATCTAAACTGACGAATTTAATCAAGCCGTTTTGCATCATATGAAAAATGCGTCTCCCTCCTCCTCCTCCTCCTCCTCATTCTCCTCCACCTATTCCGCTTCTTCCCACTGTTCCGCCTTCTTTTAATCTTAGATGTGTGGCGTTGTGTGCGGCGTCTGGTGTCTAACTTGTTCTCTATTATCGAGAACCGGAGAAACGGAGAAGGAAAGTGCATCGTAATTTGAAAAGATGATGACAATCAGAGACGCATTAAGAGGTATTCTGTCACTTAAAGTTTGGCAAATATGAATGCCCATATCACTACGAAATTTCCGCGCTTTTTCTTTTCCTGTCGTTTTGACTTGCACCCGGGACAAATGAATGTCATCTGAGCACAAAAGTGATATCATTTATTTGCTCCTTCTTTTCTCGAAAAAAAAATAGTTTTCTTTTTTTCAATTTTTTTACTTGTTCACTTGTTTATTTTGAATTTTCACATCTTCCGAAAAGTCTCAATAACATTCAAATGTGTTTTCCACTTCCACCTATTCGCGCTGTTTAGCGTGTGCACTCTCTGAAATTGGCTGGAATTTCACATATTCACGCCGATTTTCGAACGTTTCCTCTCATTTTTTTTAGCCCGCAACATCAACATATTTCAAAAACAAGAGTATTCTAGTGTAACAGGGGGGGGGAGTTCATAGGTGTTTTTTTTTTATTTTTCCTTTAAAATCACAATTTTCGTTGTGAAAATGATGTGTTAGATGAAAGTGTCAGTTGGCAAAAATTCTGAAAGACGTCCTTTGAATCTCTCTATCTTCGAAATGTTTCCGTCATCGGGAGCTCTTCGGTTTCTGAGACTCTGGAAGAGAGATTTTCAAGATGAATTTTGAATGAAATAGAACATTGCCTATAAAATTGCTGAAAACCATTATAAATATCGGAATTGATCGGGCATCCGGGCCCCGGACACAAAACAAATCTTTCTCTCTGACTATGAGGAAAGAAGAGAATCTGGAGTTCGATCTTCTGTTAAAATGAAGGACTTTTTCCGAGTTGTATAACTGAACGAAGTTCTCTGCGCCCCGACTTCCAGATTTTCGGACACGTGGGCGAATTTTTTTTTCTGAATGTTGTGATTTCTGTTCTCGTTCGCAGTCAGAAAACAAGACTTCCCATTGACCCTTTCATATTCCTGATGCTGTTGATCTTTTGAACTGTTTTCATCTGTGTCTCTTCCATTTACGTGATCTTTTGCTTGATTTGTCAGCGCGTTAGTCGGCACGATCAAACAGTCCGATTATTGCAAGCACAAATCGCAAAACGCGAAGAAGAGATGGAGAATGAGGAGAGAGAACGAGACAGAGAAAGATAGCTTATGACTTCAAATAGAAGTTCCTTCAGGTCAGATGAGGTGGAAGTTCAATGGATTCCATTGAACGTTGAACCTTCTGTGGGTGTGTGTTGATCTATTCTTATTGTTTTCGGGCCGCCAACATTAGCATTTTGATATATCTATCTCCTGTCTAGGCTCCGCCCCCTCGTTTTGTGGTCATCACCCCTTGGTCACGCCTACCTTTTCCGCTAACCACAGTCAGTTTTTGTTCGAACAGCGACTTCCACAGCGATTTGAGTGCCTATTCAGAAGTCTTGTTTCAGGCGCGTCTATTTGGCTGAGTGACGAGCCCTCGGCGATACGGAGCTTTTCTACTTATTGAAAGCTGACATTAGATTTGGATGTTTTGCCTGAAATAATTTTTCTTTGCGTCTTACCTTAATCACACGTTTTCAGGCTGCAGTAGCTCCAAGAGTGCGGAAAAACTGAGAATAGAGGGAGTACAAAACAACACAGATTACAATATGTCATATAAACCGAAGTTTTCACTCAGTAATCCCAGTTAATATCATCGATAGGTTACTGTAGCTCCGAAATTACGCAAAAACCGAGTCATCAATAAAACATCATATTTCACGACATTTCGAGGCATCCCTTTGAAAATTCAGAAACAGAATAAATTAAAGATGAAAAATACGAATATCTCGGTGAAACTGGGAAAAATCTCTTAAAAATTGAGAAAATAAAGTTCTTATTAATTATTTTTCAATCAGCTAGTTTTCCAGCTATTTTTAACAATGAATATTCGACAAAAACTAATTTAATTGACATCACTTCCTGGGTGGAATCAAATGAAAAAGCAGCAAACTATTTTCCTCTTTTGAAACAAATAATAATAACTTTGAAGTTTCAATGAACTTCACAGACCAGTGTTTGTGCCCCAGAAAACATATGGCTCTTTCTGAAATAAAACTGAAATATTATGTCGATTTTCGCTTTTAACTATGTATATATATCATTTTAAACTCGATGTCTTCTTCAGTGTTTGCGTAATCCTGTCGCTACAGTAACCTGAAATTGTAATAATGACGAAGCAAAGAAAACATATGTGCCCCCCCCCCTCCCCAATGTGAATTCTGAATTTGAAGTTAACAATCCGAGCATTGTTCAAAAAGCCGGAAAACAAAGTTGAAATAAAAATAATTTTTCGGTGTTCTGTTATCCTTTTCGCGTAAGCCTAGCTTCAAATATATTGATTAAACATGAAAATTTTGAAATATAAGAGTAGATACTCTGGTTAAAAAAACGGGTTGAAGGCAAGAATTTCATAAAGAATCTGAATAATACGGAAAGAGACACAATCCGGAAACTCCACATTTTACGAGAAAATACACTATCCATTCACTTTTTTTTTGAGCGTTTCTCAATTTTCAGCTCGAAATCTCGAAAAGTCGTAAACTTTAATGCCTTGCAACAAACTTTCGGTGTTCGCGTACTCTTGCAGCAACAGTAGCCCTGAAATAATGATAGCGATGCACGGGAAAGCGGTCTTTCAGTAAGAACTTCTCTTGAACAATCTGAATAAGAAATTTGAACTTGAAAGGAAAAAGAAAAGGATAAAAAGAAAAACACAGAAAAAAATAATTTCTTCAAAAATCATCAATTACGTAGCACTCCCGCTCTTTTCTAACACCACCCCCCCCTCCAACCGAAATGCTTTTCTACCTTCTTTCATTCTCTGGTGTGTGTGTATGTGTGTGCAAAACAAATTATTCTCTCGTTTTTCTCTTTTCTTCCATTTTTCCCCTCAGACCAAAAACTTACTTTTTTTCTCTTGTCTCTCTACATCTCGTTCCGCTCTTCTTCACTTTCATGACACATTTCAATGCACCAAGAATCAAAAAATCGTAGAATATTTGGACAACACGTTTATACTTGTCTTCCTCGTTAAACCTTCTCCATTTTCCCTGTCTATGCGCCTTTAAGTATTTAAGAAAGTGAGTCCTTAAATCCGTCTTTTTAATTATTTTAAAGTTCTTTTCCTGACACGGGATTTTTTTTCTAATTTCTCTTTTTTTTTCGCCTATAATAACATTTTTATGCAATTCTATCGCTAATTGTATGTCTTCCTGATTACTGTAGCACAGAAAGTACGCAAACACCTAAAATTGCGTAGAAAACAAAAAAAACACGGAGAGTATCAACGTTATGATATACCAATTTCGAAATTATAAGTTAGGCTAAGTTAAATATTTAAACTTTGAATGTTAGAAAACGTATTGCCGAAAGATATAATTTTTATTCTAAATCCTCGCGAGATTTTGAAATATAATCATTTTTCTCATCATTCCTTACGGAATACTGTAACCCGAGTAATACGCAAAAATGGAAAGTTGCTTACAAAACATCATATATTACGACATTTCGGGATAACTGTCTCAAAATAGAACACAGACTGAGTTTCGGCGGAGCACGTGAAATTTGGTAAACACAACGCCTTTTCGAAAATGAAAATTGTATCGGAAAATGACTGGATTCGCTCTTAAATCACAAAAAGAAAAAGCAGAAATCGAAAGTGTGGGGAGGTGGGTGGAGCCTAATGCTAGACTATACTTAAACACGGAAATTTTCCGACTCACCGGAGAAATTGTTACGAGTCTAGTTTGGTCACACTTCCCCTCATTTGTGACATTAAAAAAGTCAGATTACGTCATTTCAATTGTGATTTTTGGTATTCGGATGAGACATCATACAAACAGGTGAACAGGAAGGCTCGAAACTAGAGAAGGGCGGAATTCCGGATTCCGCCGTTTTTTTTCATTCCGTCTTCCGGATTCCAGATTCCGTGAAAAAATATTTTTCCGTTTTCCGCATTCCGCCGTTTTTTTCATTCCGTCTTCCGGATTCCAGATTCCGTGAAAAAAGATTTTTCCGTTTTTCGTTTTCCGGATTCCGAGTTCCCAAAATCCGATTCCGCCCTACTCTGCTCGAAAACCTCCTGACGAGGTAGTCCATTATTCTCTTCGAGAGATTCTCGAGAGTCGCGAAATTCGAAAAATTATGGACAACTGTTCATAAGGACATTGTGACATTCCGATTAGTGTATAAGGAGACTGAAATCCAAAGATCTTGTTTTCATTTTCAAAATGTTGCGTCTCGAGACCCATCTGCGTGAGTAAGCTATCCGGCCATCCGGACATTCGAGAAACTCCAAAGTTTTCATTGAAACTGGAGTGCCTTTGACGCGCTTCGAAACAGTTTTCTATTTTGAGAATCCATAGCTTTTAGGCATTTCATTGAATCTCACTTACTTCCCCTTTTGGTTTCGCTGCGCTTCTTTCTCAATGTTTTCAAAGCCATTATAGGACAACCAGTGGGGCAGACGCACAGACTACTAAAGATGTGGGCACACTTGTGCAACTTGATCCCATTGATGCCACGCACCAGGTTTCTCTGCGTTTTAGTGCTCTCTCTCTCTCTCTCTCTTGCTTTCTCGTTGCCTATTCCCAGCATTCTATTTCTCTAAAACACTCACTTTATTCCATCCGTATGCCCTTTTTCATGTTCCGTGTGCAATTTAGTATGTAGTCTGTTCACTTCTCTATGGATATCTGAGAGCGCTCGCCGTCCCCATTTAAGCCGTTTTGAAGTTCACTTCCTCACTTCCAATTTCCTGTTTACCCCCCCCCCTCTCCCATTCTATTTCAGCGTCATTTTCGATCCTATCGCATTTATTGTTGTTATTGCCATATGGTGTTCCATCGAACTTGTGCTGATCGTAGATTAATACTTTTGGCCATATTTCTTGGAAATTTTTAAGAAAAAAAAACAAAAAATTTGGGTCGCAATTGATCTAATTTCTACAAAAAAAATATAGGTATTCCAAATTGTTTCCAATTCAATTTAACCCAAAATATACTCAATTCTCCGAGTCCTCATTATGAAATTCGTATTCTCTCATCTTTAATTCTTCTATCTTCGAATTTCGCATATTATGGTGTTTGGCACGCCACTCTCGGTGTTTGCATACTTTCAGAGCTACCGTGATGCGATGCATCGCGAGAAACATTGGTTAATACGTAGAAAAACAACGTTTATCGATTAGAATTTCATAAGAAAAATGCCAAAAATTAGTTCAGAAAATGGCGAAACTTATGATTGGCGACGAAAAAACACAAAAAATTGCGTTTTTTTTCAGAAATACCTTGCTATTTCTTCCGCATTTCTTTGTTTCCATCCGTTGATTTCTAGTTAATCCTGAATCGATAATTGATATTTATAGTTGAGACAATAATCTGTCGGTCTCAATTGACGAGATTCCGCCTTCAATTTGGTCTATTTCTATATTTAAATTCGAAATCTCAAAACTTCGTGAATTGCTGTGTTTCTTGCAACTCTCGGTGTTTGCGTACTTTTGGAGCTATAGTAAGCCGTGAAACTTCAAATCGAAGGTAGAGGCGAGGAGAAAAAAGAATATAATTTCAGGACTCTTAAAGAGTCGAAAACTGTTGATGCTATATTTTTTTGTTATGTTTTAATAAACATTTTGGGTGGTTTTCAGAAAAAAATCTTTCAATTTGAAGTTTTTACACCGTCTTGAATGCGGCGCTATATTTATGGCGCACTCTGTAGAATCGTTCATAAAGTCAACATTTTAAGCTTTAGTTTCAACGTTCTTTACCTTGTTAAAAGTTTTTGATTCAAAGAAAGAAAACGAAATTATTTTCTCCTCTTTCCTGATATTCTCTAAACGAATTCAAGTTAATAGGTTTAAAGGCGCATCGCTTCTACCCCTCCCCCCCCCCTTCCAGCTATGAAAGGAAGGCGTAACATGCTCTCATTGAGCTCTTCGAATCATTTTTTGTTGTTCATTTTATTCTACTGAAAAACAACGTTTTCACAATAAAATCAAGTTCATCGAGACCGCATCAGTTTAACGGGGAGGGGGGGGGAGAGAAACGGAAAAAAACCATTAAAATTGACTGAGTGACGCAGAGAATCGGCGAGAAAGCACAGAGTTCAACACGATCAGGGACAAAAATGTCTGGCAATGTGGAAGTCAATAGAGCGAACAGAATCTCCGAAGGGGGGGGGGAGGAGGTGTTAAATTTGTAAAGAGGGTAGGAGCAGAGATGTTATAGGCGCGAATGCGTAAGGTTTTGAACTTTATTCGAACTCTACGCATGAGGATCGTACACATCCTCGTATGTGTGGAGGCTATTCCGTAGTTTCATCAATGGCCAGTTATGCCGATTAGGAGCTCCAAAAGTACGCAAACACCGAGGGCTGGATAAAGGAGAAACTTGACAGTTCCAAGGAAAAATATCGGCTTTACATATTCTATACATATTATTCATACCATACTTTTCTTATTCTCTCTCTCTCTCTCTCACTCTCTCTCTTTCTCTCTTTCTCTCTCTCTCTCTCTCTCTGTCTCTCTCCTAACTCTGTTCTGCGTTATCAGAAAGATAAACCAAAGTGGTAATTTCAGACTTCAGGCCTGAAATGATAGTGGACTCGATAAGCTCATCGACAGCCTCGACGTCTTCTTCGTCTCCAGTAACGCGAGCGTCGCCGACACATAAAAAGTATCTGCATTGCGCTGTGTGCGGAGACGTTGTAAGTGAGAAGGTGGTCTCGGAACAAATATTTTAGTCAAACGACCGATATTTTTTAACGAAACTATACAGAAAACTGAAAGTTTCCTTATCATTTTCGGATTCCCTATGTTAAATTAATAAACCTCCTGACCAGTGTGTCGTTTCGAAAGCATTTCGAGAAATGTTTATCGTTGATTTCTCGAGACATTTTTCGAGAATTTTTCGAAAATTTTCCGAAAAATCAACGAGAAAAATCTTTCGAGAAATTCTCGAAAAATTTCGAAAATTCTCCAAAAAAAAACATTTCGATAACAAATAATGATAAACTAGTTCGAACAACACTCCGAAATAACGCAAAGCGCGTTGTTTCTCGTATTTCCATTCAAATCATTTTTCGCGATTTTTCGAGAAATTTCCGAAAATTTTTCGAGAAATCAACGAGTAAAATTTCTCGAGGATTTTTCGAAAATTTTTCAAAAAACGCATTGTTCGAGAAATCATTTTTCGAAACGACACACTGCTTCTGACTTTGGACTGGATTCTTGAAAATGTCGTAGACAGTGAAGTTTTGTACGTTTCTCTTAGTTTGGAGTCACAGTATTCAAAAATTGTGCAAATTGTCGTAAAATCTAATGTTCCAGGCACTCGGAAAACACTACGGAGTGAATGCGTGCAATGGTTGCAAAGGATTTTTCAGAAGAAGCATTTGGAAAAATAGAACATACGCATGTCGACATGGCGGAAAATGCTTGGTGGCAAAAGGTAAGAATCCCCAATACAAACTCCGATCATGACGCCGAAAAGCGCACATCTCGATGGAGCACCCATGCAGCGTTGCGAACCAAAAACCAAAACAATCTCTAATTCCAGAACAGCGAAACGCGTGTCGCTCGTGCCGTCTATCCAGATGTCTGAACGTCGGAATGAATCCACGTGCGGTGCAAGGCGATACTGTGGAGGATACGGAGTGGGACGAAGAGGCGCTCCCCGAGACACAATGCGTCGGCACACAAACAGAAGTAGTATTAATCAGGCATAAATGGGGTGTTGAAACAAAGAAAGATCTCAGAAGAGACATTAAAAAGGAGCAGATAATCGATAACCTTCGTAGCATCTACGAGAAAACCGATCCCGAAGAATTGTGGAACATTACGTATCCCGGCGAGTACGATTTTCGTTACGCCTTCTACAATACGAGAGTCGTCTCGCCGCGTACTCCGTTGACGCCTACCGCCGAGCGAGTTGCAACTATGAATGACGTTGTCGGTGACTTCCGAAGAGCATTCGTCCTTTTCGTCGACATTCTGAAATCGATAACACAGTTGAATGATGTCGTCGAGGAGGATAAAATGAAAATTGCCAAATCTCGATTCGCAGCCTTCTACTGGTGGCTGTGTTCGACGTGGAGTGCACTGGCGGGATGTAACGGTGTATGCTACGCCAACGGATCATATCATCCGGCCATTATCAACGAAATGCCCAAGTCGGAGGGAAAGAACGGTGTTCGAATTGAGTATGTAGAGTACGGGTGGTTGTTAACAGTTGTCTTCAATAATTTTCGGTTTTCAGCTATAGTGGAGTGTCGCAGAAGAGCCTGGAAAACCTTGTGGAGCCGATGAAAAGTCTCAAATTGAATGATGAGGAGAGGATGGTCGGCGCTGTGATGGTTATTTTGGCCGATCGTAAGTTTTTATAAATGTTGCTTTTCTAAACGAGCGCCACGCAGTTTCAGATTCGGTGTGATCAAAGTTACTTTGATAAATATTTAATGTTTTTGATTTTCGCCCTTATTTTAAATTCCTCGTCTTTGTTCACTCCGTTAAAAAAAAACCTCGTGGATGCGCAACTCGCTCAATGATTGTGCCGCTTATTGCCTCCATTTCCCAATTTGAATTTTCAGCAGTACCCAACGTCTCCCCGAAAACTGAAAAAATTCTCTCAGAAGCTCGCGACTTTTACTTGGACC
Organism: Caenorhabditis inopinata; assembly: GCA_003052745.1. Lineage (NCBI taxonomy): Eukaryota > Metazoa > Nematoda > Chromadorea > Rhabditida > Rhabditidae > Caenorhabditis > Caenorhabditis inopinata. The sequence goes on along the minus strand of AP018152.1, from coordinate 8,974,363 downwards.
TTCTCGGCTACTGTATGAAACTTGAAGAGGAGCAATTAGGGATTCGAGTATCTCAGATGGTTTTGTTAGTGGCATCCATTATGGTAATCACTAGCTGAATCAACTAGCCTATTTTTACTTCGTATTTTAGGAATTGGTTCACTTGACTACTGACAATATTCAATTGTCAGATGTGCTGCATGTCATCGAGCTGGGAGACTGGGCCATGGAAATACGAAACCACCGTTATAGAAGGCAATTTTGAAAATACTGTGATCATCAATAACCATTTTTAAAATAAATTATTAAGCTTTAACTAGTTCATTTTTGTTGTACGTTTCAGAGAACCGGAGGATGTAAAGCGTAGAAACGGAGATGCAACGGAGCTACGATATTCAAAACGTACCATGGGACTTAAAAATTGATAAATGAGAATAGCACGGCATCACGTGAAAGTATTTTTTAAATGGCACAGTTGCCAAAGTTGATTAAACTCAGGGCTCAGTTATAAAAAAACATTTTACAAGTTCATGACCGTCTGCATGATCGATTATTTTCCCTTTTTTGTAGTGCGTAGAGCACAAAATGAGACAACAAAATAATAATCTTTAGAACGTAGACAATTTATTGTCAACAATTAACAACAACAGTTTAGTTTGTAGGTTGAGCGCGTGGCTTTGGAGTCGTTCCCTCGCGGAATCCGTTTCTGAAAGAAAAGTGAATTGGTATACGCCCAAATTGTGTTTTTCTATCTATTACGTCCTCTTCCGACAAGGATGATATCCTGACATGAAAAGATCAGAACATCGGTTAATTTATTTTCAAAAATGTGGAATCAGTATGTGGCCTTTCGGTTTCAGACACATTTGTGTAATATTGTAATACTGAAAATAAACATATTCTCAATTTGGAACCACGGAAAAAAGCATAATTTTTAAAATTTTCCCCGTTTCTTGAAGTAATGTCCTTAATCTTAAGAAAAACTGCAAATTAAAAATTGTGAAGATAGAAAATCGGTGAGCACATACTAGAGAATAATATTCTTCTAAAGTTAAATTATCGACTAAAAAATGAAGCTTATTGAGCTCAAACACCTTTAAGTACCATGTTACAAATTGAACAACTTATCAGGCTGAAGTTTTTTAATGCAACCAAACCGGAGTTTTCGAATCATACACTCATTTTTTTTGTTTCAAAACTTCTAGACTCATAGATACGTAAACTCATCTAATCGCCAGGATCTTAAATTCGCGGCACTTCCTAGAAGAGCTACGCGACAAACAATGGTCAGGCTTGATTTAAAATATAACCACGATTTTTGAAAATTACCTGAAGCGTCTGTTGACATCTCTCAGATGGCGGGTGCGGCCAGTTCCGGTGGTGCGTCTGCGGATGGACTTGGCTCCCCAGTTGTAAGTTCGCTTCTTGGCATCAGGGTATCCACAGGAAGCGCAACGCTTTTTTTGGATGTGGAAGGACGAGCGCCCGCACCGCTTACAGAGGGTGTGGGACTTGACGTGCTTCTTTCCGAAAGCTTGAGTACCCTTAGTCATCTGAAAATTAAAAAATTAATTATGGTAGAATAGAAAAAAAACTACGAACGATGATTTAAACGAAAGAAAATTGTGCCAATTTCATTTGTGACAAATTTCGAACCCCATATATTCGAGCTATTGACGAAAAAAAATAAGACAGCCACTCAGCTTAAAACTAACCGTTAACAAAATCACTCAAAAATTAATCGTAATTAGCAATAACAAGAAAATAAGAGCGTTAAGTGCGACATAAAAAATTTCTTTAAATGTCAAAAGCTAAATTTCTCCAAAAATAAAAATCGATAGTCGACGATTTTAAATTGATCAAAAATTACGCTAAATTTTTCTCAACAAAAATTTACGATTATAACGGCAAAAAACAACAAAAACCAAGGAAAATTACAAAAATAAATATGAAAATGTTTTAGGATTTTGATGAAAAAGTAGAGAAGGTGAAAGATCGCGGCGAGACCCGAAAGATAGAAAGAAGTGCGCCTTTAAACAAAAAACGCGGCTGTTCAAATAAAAAGGGGGAAACTATTGATTCTATAAATGTTTTGCAATTTTTTACCATTTCGGTTTAATCTCAAATTTCGTTTAAGCACACGCATAGAATAGTATAGCTTTACCAGAAAGAGCGGTTTTTAATATATAATATATTAATTTTTCGCCATTTTACTCGGCAATTAATTTTCGGAACTTCAATTTTGCTTCATAAGAAAATTTGAGAATAGCAATTTTATATATTCTTTGTGCAATTTTTTTTTCTAGTTTCTGCCAAAAAAATCTAAATACAAATTTTCAATTAAAAAATTTATTTATCAATAATTTCAACAATATGCACAGAAAGTGAGGAAAACATGACTAGATCAACATACACCAGTAAAAATTGAGATCATAAAACAAATATCGCAAAAATAAACTCAAAATTTCAATATTTCAAAAAAGGAACACTTTCACAAGAATTTAAAGCAATCTCAGAAAAAATATTGTAAAAAGAAAAGCTCTCTGAAATTCATAAAATAAAACTCAATTTGAAAAAAAATCTAAACTGTCTTAAATTATTATTGACTGTTCAGTCTCATTTAGCGAAGCAGTGGTCTCCGAAAGTGGCATAGATGGGCGGTACGCATCGAACATCGCATTATGACTTGGAGCCAAAAGCCACGTGGCAAGTACGCTGAGCAGGAACATTTCGCAGGTGATGATGAAGTTGCAGACAACTGGAAAAAAAAGAATTAATTGGAAGCTGTCTATGTTTCAACTAAAACAAACATTTTGGAGATTTTTTGACTGCATTTTTTAAGCTGAAGTTTACTTTTTAAATATTATTTTAGTACTTTAGATTAAATGTTCTTAGTGTCAAGCATGTTTCTTTTTTATTGTAACGGGCTAATCACAGGTGACCGTTAGATCACATTCAATATGTCAAACAAAAAACTCACAATAAGCATTCTCCTGAGCATTCAACAGTGGTCCACATGAAATGACATTGAATCGGAGTAAAATATTTTGAAAAATCATTGGCTGTTGAGCAGAAAAGAAGAGCAGAGAGATATCCACCAAACGGAACATAGACATGAAACAATAGGCGGACAGTTTGTTCTGAAAATTAGGACTTTTTTCACAATAAGATTTTTTAAAATAATGTTTTTCTTTTAGCAAATAAATTTGTTCAGTTTGCCAAAAACGAAATATCTGCTTGTGCAGTCGTTAGCCTGCGTGAATTCGGAAATTACGTACGAAAATGCGGTACAATAATTATTGGAATTTGTGCCAGCATTTCTGCACGCCAATTCCGAACGATTTTTTTGCTTTCGCTTGTGTAATATACCAAAGTCACACATAAATAAAAGAAATAAAATGAAATGCAGCGCACTTGCCCTCGTCTTCTGCGAAGCTTCTTCTCTTAATGTCGATTGCCCTTAAGTGCTCTGGTTTCTCTCTGGAATATCTGTCCGGCGCATTCTTAAATGTAAGCACTGTGCGCGCTTTGATCGTTCACTATTTTTATTTTATTATTAAAAATGTTATTTTAAAAATACTGATAATCTGTATTCGACGTTTTGTCGCTTGCACATTTCTAGAAGGAATGAAGAGAAATGTTGTGTTAATGAAATGAAATAATTTGTTTTTTTTCCAAAAAAATTTTGCAAATATTGAGCGAGGAACACATGCGTAGCATTTGCTTTTTAGTGTGCTTCATAGTTGCAAATTAGGGCGGAGTCTTTTATTTAAATATTAATTTTCGCTATTCCGCTACTTTTTTACTTCAAAAATAAAATTTGCAGTAAATTAAGTGTAAAAGAAAATTGAGGAGTGGTTTCGATTCAACCCCCTTACTTACCGAGGTGACTCTAGCCAGTGTATGAACCCCGAAAATGGCTAAAAGGAGGGAGCACAATGATGCCATATCGGAATACCGAATATATGGGGTGGCGTCCTCTCTCATTTCTGCCACGGCGACGACGTCAAGGAAAATAATAATGGATCTGACGATAGGCGCTTGCAGAACACACCATTCCAAGCGACGGATGTTTTTCCTGGAATGAAGTCATCAATTTGATAGAAATACCTACGATTCTTTTGTTTTTCTTTCTGTTTTTTTTATTATTTTCATATTGTATTCCATTCTTTAACAGCTCACATTGTTCATTTCACAAACAATTGCTCGTCTCAAAAAAATCCCAGGCATAGCTGCTGTCCCGATGTGAATCCCTTACTCACTCAACGTTTTTTTGGTTTCATTTTAGATAAATGGGCAAAATTGCTCTATTGACAAAATCCACTCACTCTGTCGACCTAGCCGTCGGAAGTTTTGGAATAATACAGCAGAACGGTGGTGATCGGAAGTCAATTGGTCGATCGTCGTATTGTAGGCATGTGGAGAAGGACTCGCGGCCTCCAAATAGATGACGTGCCAGTGAGACGATAACAAAAAGGCACATGAGATAATAAAGGATACCGATGCATGTCAATATGACTGCAGTACGCGGTACACACATGGCTATAAAAGAGCAAGTGCAGGCGACCTGGAATGCAAAATTATGGTATGGAATTGACTATCTTGGGTGTTCGGTTGGTGCATAAATTTCTTTCGATTTTGGATGCTCAACTTTGAAAACTGATATCTCGTCGATTGCTTTTCTTGGCGGACGTGGATTCCAAACCCTTGGAAAACTCAAAAAATTTGGACGTTGGGTACCTCATGCCTTGAAGGACTACGATAAGGATCGCCGAGTGGACATCAGTATGTTTCATTACTCTTCTCACTGCACTCAAGCCTGGCTGAATGATCAAATCATTGGTGATGAAAAGTGGATATACTACTCTAACCAAATACGAAATGGTTAGTGGGTGGACAAAGATGAGCAGCCGGTAGACGTCCCGAACCCCGAACTTCACGTGAAAAAGGTGATGCTGTGCGTTTGGTGGTCCGTGCAAGGAATAGAGTATTGGGATTTGCTCAAAGAAGGCAAAACAATATCAGTTGACGTCTACACTACACAGTTCCAAAAACTTACAGGGTGGCATCCAAATACGGTTACACGCTTTAAACGTTATAAATGTCTTCAAACAAGTTCAATTTTCACCAAAATTGGACAGAAGTTTATTGAAATGATGCAAAAACAAGTTTTAACGATAGTTTTCAAATCGCCCTCCTTTGGCCTTCACCACCGCTCTCAATCTCTTCGGGTAAGCGTCCACCACGGCACGCAGGTAGTTGGCATCCATTTCGTCCCAGGCTTTCACAAGTGCGACCTTCAGAGCGCTCAAATTAGCGTAGTTTTTGGTGGAAACCTTCTGGGTCAAATATCCCCAAACGGTGTAGTCCATAGGATTCAGGTCGGGTGACGACGCTGGCCATTCTGACGAGGAGATGAACTCAGGAAAATTGTTTTTGCACCACTGCTGAGTGGCCTTGGCGCGATGAGCCGGTGCGCCGTCTTGTTGGAAGCACCAGGGTCGGTTTCCGTAATCCGATTTGGACCACGGAAGAACTGCAGCCTCTAAAATGTGTTTTCTGTAGTAAGTTTGGTTCACCTTGGCTCCCAAATCAACAAAAATCAGCGGGGTTTTGCCATCGGAGCAAATTCCACCAAAAACCATGACTAAAGACGGATGAGATGTCTTATTGAGAATTTTTCCGTTCTTACAGGCAGTTTCAAAGTCTTTTGCAATAATCCGATGGTTTTGGCCATTCTTATTAGCTTCGACGGTGAAAATTTTCTCGTCTGTGAACAGTGTCGAGAGGTGCGTGCTTGAGTGCGTGCCGTGAAGACGTTTTCGTGCTTTTTGCATTCGGAGAGCTTTGTTTTTCTCGGTGAGGAATGCGCCGTGTTGCATACGGTACGAAGTCATCTTCAGCTTTTCTTTGACAATGATTCCCATAGATTATTGGCTCATTTTGAAGTCTTTAGCAAGCTTCCTCATGCTTCGCTCCGGATTTCTTCGAATTCTTTCTTGAACGGCTTTCACAGCTTTTGGCGTCGTCACAGTGACAGGATGACCCGATCTTGGACGGTCATCAAGTGTACGAAGACGGTGGAAGCGAGTGACAGTCCGATGAACAAGCATTCGGTTGACGTTCAGCCGTTTAGCGATCTCCGAATTCGACACACTCTGCTGCATCATTTTAATAATAGAACCACGATGGGGTGAAGCAGCCGCCATTACCTTAAAAATGGAAGTTGCGACCAGAAAATTGAAAAACATAATAATAAATATGTAATAATTAATAAAAAATAAAATTGATACAGTAGCGACTTGTGCTCATGCGCCAGAATCCACGCAAAGTTGCGTAACAGTACATGGCTGCCACCCTGTAGAAAAGCAGTGAAGAAGAGCCGAGCAGAGAAAGCGAAAGTTTTCTTTCGAAACTACAACGCGCGCCCTCACGTTGCAAGGTTAACAAATGCTGAGCTCCTGTCGTATGGATGGATTGTTTTGCCCCCATCCACCGTATTCTTCAGATCTCGCTGCTTCTGATTTTTCGCTTTTCAGCCATCTCCAACGACATCTTGATGGCGAAATTTTCAAGACAAAGAAGGACATCGAAACTGAGTTGACTCAGTACTTTGCTCAGCAGAAGCCAGAGTTGTTTGATGAAGGAATCAAGAAACTTCCAGGGCGATGGCGAAATACTTTCATTAATTATATTTGCATGGCGATGTAAATAATTTTCAATTAAAATTTTTCCAAAATCGAAAATAACTTATGCACCAACCTAATATTTCAGTATAAGACACGTGCTTACCGGAAACACAGCAATCAGCCAGTACAGTTTATTCCTTCTCTTCTCTATCGACACGTATTTATACACATAAAGCCAGTGGACAAGTGATAATAAGAGTACAATCGCGGTGAAAAATGTGGCAATGGTGAGAAGTACGGTTTGGAATGGTTGTAAGTCTGAAATCAAGAATTTCACAGAAAAACGTGGCAATTTTCGAGGCGCGGCCTTGATATCCGAAACTCAGCCACTCCGTACGTAATGCTTTTAAACCCTCTCTTAACAACGCTAGATTTCGGATAAACCTGCAGAAATACAGATGGAATAGGTTTCTCATGTTTGGTTTTCATAATTGGTTGTTTTTTCCACGAAAGACGAAATATGACCGTCTCGTCTCATCTTGGTCTTCACCTTGGATTCGTCTGACGCAGAGATAGACATTGTGTTGGTACACATGTATTTTAATTGACGATGTAAGACGAACGCAAGACGTACTGAAAGACGAGACGAAAGACGAGGGGACGAAAGGCGACATTTTGTTTTGGTCTTTCGTTGAAGCCTTACAATTAGCCTAAACCTTTTGCGCCGTATTCCAACGAAAAAAGAAACGCTTACGGCGCAAAAACTCCGGCGCCGACGGTGTATCATGCTTATCTGTGCAATTCGATGTGTCCTGTGGAAGCATCAAAGATCCGATTAGATTCAGAACCGATCGCATCGCTCCGTACTCCTGACTCATCTGGAAATTTAAGACATTTTCAGTTTTCGGGGGGAAGTTTTGCGAACAAATATTGAAGGAAACGAATGATAGACGACAAAGAGAACCGAAAACCAGGCTATTTCAAAAAGTTTAGAATATTTTCAGGGATTTTCAGGTTTTCCTTTAAAATTTCGTTCTGAAATTCGTGTACTCTACCACCCACTGAATTGACCGTCAAAATATCGTATAATATGATGTCTTCACGTAACCCTCTGTGTTTCTAGAAAAAAAATGTCCAACTTAAAAAAAACAATTAAACATTTATAGTTTCAAAGTTTTTCGTCTTAAAAACCAAATTTTACGACAAAAAACTCGAAACACCGAATTTTTTCAAAATTTCATTGTCATTTTCGTTATACATTCTCCTCAATCGGTTTGCATTGAAATGCTCAAATACATATTTCAGAATGAGGCAAAAATACGCAGTTTTGCATGAGTAGTTCAGTGATGGCGTACATCAGAGAAGGGCGGAATTCCGGATTCCGGATTCTGCCGGTTTTTTTCATTCCGTCTTCCGGATTCCAGATTCCGTGAAAAAAATATTTTTCCGTTTTCCGTTTTCCGGATTCCGAGTTCCCAAAATCCAATTCCGCCCTACTCTGGCGTACATTCGGAGCTACAGTAACCACAAAAAATCTTAAATTCAAGGTAGAGACGCTGGGAAAACGGGCTTCAGATCGCACTTTTATGAGGAATTTGAACTTGCAGTGAAAATTGTGGGAATTGAAAAAACTAACAAAAATTGTTTTTATTTTAATTTTTTTAGCAGCAAAACACTGAATATCACTACCAAAAAACGATGAACATCGCACTTTGGCATATTCATCTTTTTATTATTTCTGTGTTCTATAAAAAATTGATTTATATTCAAATGTTCATGATATTATCTCAAAATTTCGTAAAAAGTGATGTGAACGCCACTCTTGGTTTGTGTACTTTCAGTATTTGAGCAGCTCATTGGAAATTCTGAAATTGGGGATGGCAAAGCAGAAAAAATAAGGTTTCCCGTCAGAATTTCGCGGGGATTCTCAATTTGTTTTCGTTCCCGGAGAAGTTTTCGATATTTCTAGTTTATGAGTGCGTTTTTCAGATAAAAAACTTTAGTTTTCCGTGAACTCCCAGCTATTTTAAATCAGAATTTGGTGAGGATTCTGAATTTCTGAATCTGAGGTTGAATTCTCAAATGTGGGGTAAAAAAAGGAAGGACAGTGCACAGATAACGGCGGCAAATTTCAGAAGTAGGCGAAAATGAAATATTAACGATAAACTACGCGATATAAAGTGAAAACCGGAAAATGCACAATTGCAAACCTTAAAAAGCGCAACAACCAAGAACCAGTCACTCGATTTTTGCGAAAGCGCACAATGTTCAAGTTCGCGCGCTGTTTAATACCCTTGGGCCAATTCTGATAACATATCACGTACGAAACACTGGTAACTATGCAAAATTATCATTCAAAGGCGTGTTTCGACGATTAACGATAGTTTCAGCGTGCAAACTCTGTGGCTTTAAAAGAAAAAAAGGAAGAAACGCCGAATGACTCATATACCGGCACTGCTGATGAGTTATAGGCTGTGCAAATACTGGTGAACACTTTATGAATAAACATTTTGAAATTTCTATTTCCGATTCTGAATTCACATTAGTTATGTGGAAATTAAAGTAATTTCGAAATAAATTTTCAGAGAAAATGTCAAAATTTTTAAATTTCGAGAACAGTCAATTTCATCTCTTCCCATGTGTTACTGTAGAACAAAAAGGATTGGAACCAGAGAAGGGCGGAATTCCGGATTCCGGATTCCGCCGGTTTTTTTCATTCCGTCTTCCAAATTCCAGATTTCGTTAAAAAAAATTTTTTTCCGTTTTCCGTTTTCCGGATTCCGAGCTCCCAAAATCCAATTCCGCCCAACTCTAATTGGAACACCGAGCATTGCGTACAAAACATCATATTTTACGTTATTATTGATATCGAAATGTGAAATTGACTTTAGACTTTTAGAAATTTCCGAACATTCGCTTGTTTTACGAAAATAACTCGAAGTTTTTATTAAATTCTGGTGTTCCCTGCCTTTTTTCAGCGTTTTGTTCTTCACATTTCACTTTTCCCGTTTTACCGTAGCAAAAAATGTACGCAAACACCAAAGACGCAAAACTTGAGATATCTGTCTGGAAAAATTGTACATAGACTAACGATTAGCGTGGTAAACACTAAAATAATACATAAATGTTCCGAAAACTCGACTCTTTGCATTTCTAGTCGTAAAATATGGTGTTTTGCTGCGAAAAAGCATTATTCTTCAATGTTTTTTATAGAGAACGGCACTTTCCCACTAAACCGGCAAAATGTCGATTGCTTCACGGAAACAGAAAAATTACAGTTTTTAAAAAATAGTTTTCGATATGGCGCCTAAGGGTTCTCGGGTTCGCACGAGTCTCGTGTTTTCAGTTCGTCTTGCATTCGTCTTACGCAATAATAACGATGTGTACTGTGTACACAGTGTATTTTACTTCACCAACACGATGCCTATCTCTGCGTCAGACGAATTCAAGATGAAGACGAAGACGAAGACGAAGACGAAGACGAAGACGAAGACGAGACGAGACGAGACGGTGTGTCAGTTAGATCGTTTTTTTTTCTAAGCTGTTATGCAAGAAATTTCTAGAAACTCGCGATTTGGTAAATAGAATTTTCAAACTTTCACTTCTAATAATACTTTTTCCTTTTTTTAAAGTTTGTACTATCCATCCGCGATTACGTGAGCCAATGTTTAAAGGCGCAACGAATTAACTGTTTGGGTCTCGTTAGGGGATAGCGCGTCAAATAGCGTTAAGTAGCGGATAGTGTGCGCGCTTTCTTACAATTTAACGCGCTATCCCCTAACGAGACTCAAACAGTTAATTCGTTGCGCCTTTAAACGAAGGCTCACGTCCTCGCTGATGGATAATATTATAGTTATTAAAGATATTGAAACTTTGACAAAAGCAGCCGACGTTTCACGGGACTTCGATTAGCCTCTCACAAAAACCCGTTAAATGTCGGCCGTATGTACAGCCAAACTTCACGTTAAGGCTTCCACGAAAGACGAAATAAAACCGTCTCGTCTCGTCTCCGTCATCGTCTAGAATTCGTCTGATACAGAGATAGACATTGTGTTGGTACTTTAATTGACGATGTAAGACGAACGCAAGACGAACTGAAAGACGAATGAAAACGATTCGAAATGATTCCACGAAAGACGAACGACCTGTTTCGTCTTTGGTGGAAGACTTACTTCGCGTCTCGATTTTTGAATTATGAAACGTTAAATGACAGTGTGTACTTAAAAATGGGTTGAGTCATTTGGAAAGAAGTCATACCGATTGAAACTGATCATTGAGAAATTGGGCAAATACGGATGAAAAGTACAAAGAAAAGTGTTCGCGGAAATTGCAGTTGGAAAGTTATTGGTAAAAGCGAGCGGGGAAGAACGGGAAAAGCCGTCGGAAGCGATGGTGAAGAGAGCGGAAATGAGAAGTTTCAAGATTGTAGTGGATTTCAAACAGATTTCGCTTATTATGGGAGAATATTTCAAGAAATTGATGAAATCAGCAACCCATCAAAAAATGTACACGAAAATGAAGAAAAAAAAAGAAAAAAAAAGTGAAAATTGTTACGTAAAGGGCTTGTTTCTCTCCTCCATTTTACCCTCTTCCAAGTTTCGTTTTTTCATCTTTTTTCCGATGAAAAAAGATAAGAAAAACGGGAAGCCAGATGGAAATGTTTGCTTGCAAAGTGTTGGTGGTGATTTTGTTTTCGAATAAATCAATTTATTAAAATTAAAACAATGTTTTTTTTTGTAAATAAAACATTTTAATTATTCGTCAAAAAAACTTCCATTTGGTAGAGTAGCGACTTGCATTGAAAGTTCGAGCGATACGCTGTATTTGCATACTCTGCATTCCGCATTCCACAAACGAGAATCTGAGTATTAGGCATTGGATTCCGCTATAGAATTTTTTATCAGTATTCCGTAGTCTATATTAAAAAATTTCCATTTCGAGCACAAATTTTTGTTGAAAAATACGGTTCAGCAGGGTTGATAGGAATTCAGATGATACATATTTTTTCGCATTCTGATTTTTGTGAAAGTCAAGAAAAAAGTCTGAAATTTATTTTTTAGATATTTAAACTAAAAAATAAAACTAATTTTCTTTAAAAAAGTATCATGAGCGTTTTTAAAGATGCAAACATTCAAAAACACACAAAAAAATTGCTGCATGCTATCCGTTTCAAGTGGAACGGTGATCTGAGCCGAAAGGGAAAAGATGGAAGGACGAGAGAGTGCACAGAGTGAGTAGGACGTCAGAGAAAATGAGGGCGAAAAAGGGGCAAAAAAAGGAAACTGCTGATTGTGACAGTTGGAGACATAGAGAGATAGAGAGAGAGAGAAATAGAGAAAGAGAGAGAGAGAGAGAGAGAGTGCGGAGAAAAAAGCGAAACAAGCGACACATCTGATGCGCTTCGTGTTGCACACACATATACATAAATGAGTAAGAAATGCGGAATTATAGAAACCAAAAAAAAACGCACATGAGGGTGACGTGTCATTATTGGTACGGTAGTTCGCTAAATAAACATTGGGAGTGACGTGGCATCGATTCAATAATACCGAGCACGGCTCGGGAATTACCTCATCCCGCTCCTCCCACAATTCCATGTTCCTTAAGAAGAATTCCGAATTCCGAGTATCAGAAGCGTTCCCCGCCTGTTTTCCGGATTCAGTATTCCGTAAAAGTCGATTCTTTCCGAATTGTATGCAGTATAAAAAAAAAGTAAAAATAGTTTCGTGTTGCGTCAGAACAAATCGCTCAAAACGATGCTCCCTGTTTTTTGTTTAATTTTCAGCAAAAGAAAAACTTCAGCAGCTGACATTTAAATGGATAATGCGTGGCCGTCCTTCCTCTGCCCGCAAAAGCGCTCCATTGCGAAATGAAAGGGATTTGGCGCAATAGAGCGCATGGAAATGTCGGAAAACAGCAAATCCGTGTCACGCATTTTCTCGACTGACACGATTAGTCTCTTGGTCTTTTGGAGTGACGTACCTGGTTTGGCAAAAGGGTGTACTATTTTTATAGTTCATTAGTAAGATGTGATATCAAAATATCCGTTTTTTTTTGGTGGATGGAAGGGATTTTCATGAATAATCCAGAAAAAAAGGGAAAATGAGCAATTTTTTGAGGTTAAACGGGAAAGTGTGCTAAGGGGTGTATGGAGTCTCTCTCAGTTGTCATTTCCGTCCTCTGGAAAATAGAGAAACGGGAGAGAGTGCTCATAGAGCATGGAAATGCAGGCATTGGAACAAGTTAACTGCTAAAAGGATTGGAGAGCAAATAGATAAACGCAACTTGGTATAAAGGAGTGGGTGAGTAAAATTAATTGGGTAAATAGTAAAAGTGTTTGGCGTCTTTTTTCATGGTAATTGTGTGATTTTTCAAGGGAATAGAAGAGCGGGGCCTTAAGCTTAGAGTGCCATTTGCAAACGGCACATCTGAAAATATTTTTAAATCTCAGAGGTTTCTCGATCTTTCTCAATAGAGCGCGATTACTAACTTGCCAAACCCGCCAAACCCGTAAAGTGTCGGCTGCTTCAATGTGTCGTTTCGAAAGCATTTCGAGAACTTTTCGAAACATTTTTCGAAAAATTTCTCGAAAAATCAACGAGAAAAATTTCTAAAATTCTCGAAAAAAAAACATTTGTGATAAAAAATAATAATAAACTATTATCGCCGTAAATAGTTCCGGCATTTTTTCGAGCCCGCGAAAATCGGGATTGGAATTTAGAGGCTCCGTCCATTCCATCAGCGCATTTGCTATGCGCGATGTATTTTTATCAGAAGAAACGAAAAAAAATAAATGACGCAAATTGATATATTTAAACATTCGAAGAAACGTGTAAAAAATTCACGATTAATACAATTTCGTTCTTTTAATCCAGTTTAATTCTGAAAATTCAGAAGAAAAAATTAAAATTCAAAAAATATATTGCGCATAGCAAATGCGCTCTGATGATGAAATGGGCGGAGCCTCTAAATTCAAATCTCCAAAAAATGTCGGAACTTTTTTTCGAGTCCGCGAAAATCGGGATTTGAATTTAGAGGCTCCGCCCATTTCATCAGCGCATTTGCTATGCGCGATATATTTTTATCAGAAGAAACGAAAAAAAAAAATAAATGACGCAAATTGATATATTTAAACATTCGAAGAAACGTGTAAAAAAATTCACGATTAATACAATTTCGTTCTTTTAATCCAGTTTAATTCTGAAAATTCAGAAGAAAAAATAAGGAGCCTCTAAATTCAAATCCCGATTTTCGCGGGCTCGAAAAAATGTCGGAACTTTTTAACGGCGATAATAGTTCGAACGACACTCCGAAATAACGTAAAGCGCGTTGTTTATCGTATTTCCATTCAAATCATTTTTCGCGATTCCTCGAGAAATTTTTCGAGAAATTTCCGAAAAATATTTCGAAAAATTCTCGAGAAATCTACGAGAAAAATTTCTCAAGAATTTTTCGGAAATTTTTCGAAAAACGTATTTTTTGAGAAATCATTTTTCGAAACGACACACTGGGCTGCTTTATCAAAATTTGAAATTTTAAGCTTTTTTAATTTTTTAGGGTTCGATTAGTTCGATTAAACTCAAATTTGAATCTGTAATCGAGCAACTTCCAATGGATGTAACAAGAATTGTAATGAAACCTTTCAGTTATCATTTTCTCGTTAATCTCATAAAAATAAAAATATTAAAATGTATCCGGAGACATTTCCTAGGGAATTAACATCATCTGCAAACGACGTTTTTGCATTATGAGCCTTTTCAGAAAAAAAAACATTTTGAATTTTAATAGAGTGCAATTTTTGTGGAACTAGAGTCTCAAGAAGAGGTCTTGCATTCTTCAGAATGCAGAGATCGCCTCGATTCTGAAGTCTGTACATTCAATTTTCGATAATCTGGAAACGAGAGTCACCTTTTGGAATCTGTGGTTTCGAGACGGGAAAATCTCGAAACGAGAGTCTCGAGGCGAGATTTCTCGAAAATCATGATTCCGTTTGCTATACTGGTTTTCAGAATTTTCCGAATATTTTTCCAGGACAAGACGGATCATATATATCATATATTCTCAAATGCAAGTGCGCTCTATTGAAACGGCCCGATGGCTTAAAGGAAAGGAAAAAAGAAATAGAGGACAAAAGTAAGGGAAATATCTGATAAGATGTGGTTTGTATGGATCGATTAAAAAGAAATTGACAAGACAAACACTTTCATTTTCATCTTAAGAAGGAAAAACGTGGTGTCGATTCGAATTTACAAAAAAAAAGATAGGAAAGTCGCATCGATGTATCATTTCATGGCTTCTGATTGTTGAGGAGGCTGCCTTGATTCGGAACCGAAGGACCCTTGTTCTTATTGGATCCCACTGCATAGACGGCTGGGTAAGCTGCAGCAGCAGTCAGGTACGGAGAATAGACGTATGGATAAGCGGCATATGCAGATGGGTAATAGTAGGAAGCAGATGAGTAGGCTGGAACAACTACCTGTCCATCTGACATTCCAGACATCATGGAGCACACGAACACGACGGCAAAGCTGGAAAGGAGACGGAATTTTTTTCTATTTCTGAGGGATGAGAAGAGGTGAAAGAGAGAGAGAGTGCAGACAGTAAGAGCACTCTAGCTTCTCTGCACTCTTTCTCGCTCTTTTTCGACTCTTCAAAGTGTAGACTTACAATTTAGCGAGCATTTTCAATTGATTGGTTGAAGCGAATTGACGATTCTCACTCCTCTTCTGTGGCTCATTTTATACTCGTTCATGCCAAGCTTGAGCCACAAAAAATCAGAAGATAACCAGTTTGTACTATATTTATTCACAAGTTTCGCGAGAAGTAGCATCGGGCTGTCGCTAACAACATTTGTTCTCCATTCTTTTTCATTCAGCCGCTTTGCTTGCTCTAACTGAGCCCGACGTTCTCGGAAAGAGTGAACAACTCCAGTGATCAGTGAATTTCTTTGTACTTTTTCGAGAAACAGTTTCGAGAGACGTCGCTGGTCTCCAGATGCTGGTCTCGCGAATACCGGAGTCCCGTTTATCGAGAGTCGAACCGAGCATTGCTTTATTATGTTGATGAAAAAGTTATTGCGGTTTTATGTATGTTGTTTATCTTTGTGAATGATTTCTAAATAAAATTTTTGGTTATATATGGTAGTATTATATATCATTTCAAAGCGCGTTATTCGCTCTATCTATTTGTTTTATTGTTTTTTTCTTAAAATATTTATGTCATTTTTCATAGAACTTCAAAGATAGCATGGCTAAAAGGCAAATTCGCACGATTTTTTTGCTGGGACAAGCAAACGGTTCAGAAAATTTCAAATTACTTCAGCTATGTATGTCCGACTCGAAACGGTTTGCCAGCTCAGATTCTTAAACAGAAATGTCGGCTCTTCAAATTCTTCTTTTATTAGCAAGATTTGTGTAGAGAGAACAAAAATCAACAAGATAAATTATATATATATATATATATATATATATATATATATATATATATATATATATGTTGAATTAAACCCACTATGGGCGTATTATGCACCAATAACAAGTGGCTTGTTGTATTCGGGGACAGTCCTCTAAGTATTGAGGAGAAATAAATACTAACACTGAGCACTTGAAATAGCACATTATTAAATGTTATATCAAAGTGAAAACCAATTTTTAAAATCGAAAATAAAAGAAAACATTTCAAATAATGTTTTAGAAATCGAAGAGATATGGAGTTTTTCGGCATTAACTGTAATTTTGGTTTTTAATGCTAGAGCACCTGTTTCAACAGGAAAAGTTGCATAACATCTCGGTTTTGGCACAAGGTAGTTTGTAGTCTGGCACGAGTTTTCGAGCTTCAACAAAAATACTCCAGAAATATGATCTTGACCCAAATTGTTTATTTTATGTGCAAAGAATAGTGCACATTTCTGTTCAACGAGTACACTCGTTGCTAAAACTTGAATTACTCGAGAATTGAACAATGAGCATTGAGAATAGAAAACAGTCTCAAGAGACGTCGCTGGTCTCCAGATGCTGGTCTCGCGAATACCGGAGTCCCGTTTATCGATAGTCGAACCGAGCATGTTGATGAAAAAGTTATTGCGGTTATATGTTGTTTACCTTTGTGAATGATTTCTACATAAATAAAATGTTTGGTTAGATATATATGGTAGTGTTTTATATCATTTTAAAGCGCGTTATTTGCTCTATCTATTTGTTTTATTAGTTTTTTTCTTAAAATAATTATGCCACTTTTCATAGAACTTCAAAGATAGCATGGCTAAAAGGCAAATTCGCACGATTTTCTTGTTCCAGTTCAAACTAGGCCGAAACGCTGTCGAGACAACTCGCGATATCAACGATGCATTTGGCCAAGAAACCACTAATAAACGCACGACAAAATGGTGGTTCAAAAAATTTTCGCAGCGGTGACGAGAGCCTCGAAGATGAAGAGCGTGCCGGCTGCCAGTCTGTGATTGATAACGATCAATTGAGAGCCTTAATCGAAGCCGATCCTCTCAAATCAACACGAGAAATTGCCGAAGAACTCGAAGTTGACCAATCGACAGTTGTTCTTCATCTGAAGCAAATAGGCAAATCAAAAAAGCTCGACAAATGGGTGCCACACGAATTAAACGAAAATCAAAAAAATCGTCGTTTTGAGGTGTCGTCCGCTCTTCTTTTACGCAACAAAAATGAGCCGTTTCTTGACCGAATTGTAACGTGTGATGAAAAGTGGATCCTCTACGACAATCGACGACGTTCCGCGCAGTGGTTGGATCGTGATGAGGCTCCTAAACACTTTCCGAAGCCGAAACTCCGCCAAAAAAAAGGTTATGGTGACTGTTTGGTGGTCTGCAGCCGGTCTCATTTACCACAGCTTCCTAAATCCGGTCGAAACAATTATATCAGAGAAGTACTGCCAGCAAATTGACGAAATGCATCAGAAATTACGACGTACAGTGCTGGCCAAAAGTATATAGAAAATCGGTTTTTTCAAGATAACAAAACTCATACTCGAAACAGGGTCATCAAATTTTTTTTCATGTTTATGAGGGTAAATTGCGTTAATTATAAAAAGAGTTTTAGAAAAAAAATCAACATTTAAAAAAATTACAACGATTTATTCGAAAAATGGAAAAATCCAAGAAAATGAGAACCTGTGAAAAATGAAATAGGGAAGCTCCGATTGACAAGTCAATGGTCAGGAAATGATTAAAAATGATTTAATATTTTGTGGCAAAGCCTTTTGCATCAATTACTGCCTGGCAACGACGCGGCATGGAATCCAGAAAAGCATCTACGACGGAGAGTGGGATAGCCATCCATGAAACCTCCAATTGAGTCTGGTCCGCATTTGTGGCTTGGACTCCTTTCAAACGACGTTTCAGTTCCTCCAACAAGTGCTCGATCGGATTCAAGTCGGCGGACCGGTTGGGCCAATCCAAAACGTCCACCCTACGACGATGAAACCAGTTGCGAACATTTAGAGATGTGTGCTTGGGATCATTAACTTGCTGAAAAACATAGGCTCGGCCTACATTTCGGAGTGCCCATAGTTCCTTGGATTTTTCCATTTTTCGAATAAATTGTTGTAATTTTTAAAAATTTGATTTTTTTTCTGAAACTCTTTTTTTTAATAAACGCAATTTACCCTCATAAATATGAAAAAAAATTTGATGACCCTCCTTCGACTATGAGTTTTGTTATTTTGAAAAAACCGATTTTCTATATACTTTTGGCCAGCACTGTATGTGCCCGGCATTGATCAACAGAAAGGGACCAATTCTTCTCCACGATAATGCTCGGCCACATGTTGCACAACCGACCCTGCAAAAGCTGAACGAATTAGGCTATGAGACTCTGACTCATCCACCTTGCTCACGGGACCTCTCGCCCTACCGATTACAATTTTTTCAAGCACCTCGACAACTTCCTTCGCGAGAAACGCTTCTGGAGTCTGTTATCAAGTGGAGCAGAATTTGCAAAGCACACTAATTTCGGTGCAAGATGCATGCGGCAGTTTCTAATCCAGATAAGATCAGTCTAAGAAAGTTTCAAGCAACATACAGTTCAATCTGTCAGAGCTCCCAACAACTGCTGCAAAATGTCTTTATACCACTACCTTCGTTCAACTGATCGCCTCATTTTTGATATTGTAATGAGAAATTTTGGACGAATGGAACGAATCTATGGAGAGCAGAAAACATCTTCTTTAGAAGCTTTGGGAATAGTCACTGATGTGATTGAAATTCAGATTCAACCTCATCTATTTTTCAGATTGTGAAACCGGTGAGAAGTTTGTTGTAAATCTCAACGTCTCCAATTTTGAATCCGAAGAACTGAAAATCAATACTAGAAGGAAGAACTCAATCAATTCAAGGAGAATTTGGACGTGACATACCTCCCACTTCGAAACCATAAATACACGATATTGATCTCTGCAACTCTTTTTTATTCCCTTTTTTTTTAAATAATTCCCACTGTCGCAAACAGAATATGTATGGAGGATCCGGTAAGTTTTTGAGAGGGAGAGGCGAAACAAAAAGAAACTATATGATTATAAATTTGAGACATTTTACCTGAAACTCTTCATTTGATGTTCTTTGCAATGGCAATCGCTTCCTTTGGTTGTTGTGTAAGTTTGCAGTTTCCAACTCGCGTCAATCGACGCGCCGTTCTTGAAACTGAAATTTCAGAGTTTAGTTTAAGAAAAGAAAAAAAGTGAAAAACGCCATGAGTCCATCGTCAAACAGTAAATCGGGAAAAGATGAGGAGAAAACAAAGAAGGGCGAAAAGATGGAATCAGATTATGAAGGTGAGACTTCAATAATAAAGCTCTCCGTTCGACACTCATTTCTCGAGAAGTTCTCGTTCTCAATGTTTTTGAATCCCGATAGGTAGATTCAGAAAGTCTCGAGTCTGTAAATTTTGAGAACATTGTTGAGACATTTTGCGTCACAACTCGAGTAATTTGGGAATTCCCTATACTTTCTTTCGCGGGAATCAAGTACTTTCGATACTCGTCACTTCTCTTTCAAATATCCAGATTAGCTCTGAATTTGACTGTCACTACAATTCACTACATTGTGAATATGTGGGAGTTCTGGAGAATTTCTTCCCGCGACGTCGAGTCTTGAGACTTAGCCTTCAACAACACTTGAAAACTTCTGGTTCTCGAAATTCGCAAACTCCCGTATCTTTGTTTTCTTATGCTTTTCGAGACTCCAGACATAGTCTTCGAGAACTCTCGAGAAATTCTCGCTTTCAAAAATATTAACTTCTTTAGTTACGAAATTCAAAAACTAACCGAGGAATGGGTGCTCAAATGCTCAAATTTTCGACGCTATCTTAGTTGGGGGGGGGGGGGGGTCCACTCGTTTTTAGTCATTTTTGGAGCTTTTTTCTTGATTTTTTTCTGAAAATGTTATTAGACATAGTCGAATAACACTAGCAATTTTTAGAACAACTTTATTGGCAGACAACAAAAATACGCACAAAAAAGAAAATGACTATGTGACTGGATATTTCTTGGCGATTCTGGCCCATAACTCGTAAACTTTCGTTTCATCGTGATATTTGAAATGCTACAGCGCCTCAATGTAATGATCATCCCATAAATCCCCTTTGAGGCTACACTTTGGCTTATGCTTAGGCTTAGGCTTAGGCTTAGGCTTAGGCTTAGGCTTAAGCTTGCTTGAAGTCGAGAAGTGCATCAGCTGCGGTCCTATTCATATCTATGAACAAATCCAAAAAATCCAAAAAAATTGCAAAAATTACTTATCGTTGAATCGCGCCACGCGTGAAAAAAGTGGAATCGTAGTTTCCGCGCCAAGAGTAAGCGCCACGCGTGAAAAAAACAACTTACAGATATTTTAACAATAACAACAAAGATTTTCAGAAAAAAAATCAAGAAAAAAACTCCAAAAATGACTAAAAACGAGTGGACCCACCCAAATAAGATAGCGCCGAATTTTCTTACCAAAGCCACAAAATTGCGCGTTTTCGTGCCGAGACCATTCAAGAACTATCATTTCAGAAAGCTTTCATTTGTCTATAAAAAGAAGATCAGCTGAGAAAAAAAATGACGATTTTAATGACGATGAAGAGAATCCGCTGGCAAAAATTCCGACAGTGGTCACACCACGACGCGCGTCGACTCCGACGCCGCCACAGGTTCAGTTCTTTGAATTTTTTATAGGAAATTCAGAATTTCCAACACGTTTCACTGAAGCACTAGTTTATTTCTGTTATTTCCAGGCAGCTAACAATCCGACAATGTCAATAATGGATGTCAAAACTAAAAAGAAGAGTAAAATAAGGAAACTGCCCACTATGGGATCACCGGTTTCCGAACGGCTACTTATTGAAAATTATAACACACGAAATAACAGTTCCTGTTACGTTAGATTGGCTTGATAAAAATTTTAAAACCACGTGAATATCTGTCTGTATTTCGCATGATCTGTAAATCAGCATGGAGAAAATGCGCTCCAACGAAATATGAGAGCTTAAGATGGGTTAACATGAAATGTATTTTCAGGAAAACAATTGGTTTACAGTTTGAAATCATGAAAGAAAACTAAATCGATCGTTTTGTGAACCTCTGAAACTCCTGTTAACACCTCGCGAGCCGCTACGGAATGGTTGTTCAAACGCCGAATTTCTGATTCAGACTAGTTGCCTGCTGCCTGTCCAATGGCTGCTACTAGCAAAAAACTTGCCTCCCACTACGTGCCCAACTGCTGTCTACTAAGTTCGCACCAGCTACTGTAAATGGGCCGTTCCTGTCATTAAGTTTTTGATTTTTTTTTTTTCATGCCCGTCATGCCCCGCACCGGGCAGAGTGAACATTAGCCCCACTCAATTGGAAAAATAACCGCCCCCCCCCCATATAGAAAAGTAGTCCCCCCCCAACCGAAAAAGATAACCTTTTCATGGAATATGAACCCCCGCTTACAATAAGATCGTCACTTTTCGCCGTGAAAGTTCTCGCTGAAAAGTTTAGATAATTGAGATAATATATCTCGCGTGACCTCCACCGCCACGCAATGTCTGCCACGTCGCACAAGTGATGCAACAGAAATGATGCTGCTTCCCGCTTCCTATGCAAGTAATGTTGTACTGTATGAAATGTTTTTTATAAAGAACGAACTGCTATATTATAATATATTAATGTATATAGCATTATTGAAATTGTATGGCACTTTATCGGTCGGAATAATTTTGAACCTGGTATCCTAGGCAGTAGTTTAGGGGGGGGGGGGGCGCTAAAGCTCCTGAGCGATAGGTTCATCTACTTCTGGTGGGGTTCTTTTGTTCACAAGCCCCTCCTGTGAACTTACTTCCCCCAAAATCAACGGAGGGGAGTTTATGTTCACTGACTTCAGCCCCCCACATAGGGAAACTGCTCCCCCACGCACAAACCGTGAGTTTAAATCCCCCACAGAAAATCTACTACGGTGGGGCACCAAAAATTACCTTTGGGGAGCTCAACTCCACCTTGGGGGTGATCAATTACCCTTGTGAGGGGGGGGGGTTAAATGTGTGTGGGTGGCTTATGTTCACTATTGCCTTAATTCTTGTAAAAAATAACTATTAGTGCGTGAGAACCTAGAAATTGTATTCACAATTTAAGGATTCCTGTCCGTATCCGTCCAGAATTCATTATATTACAATTACGACGTGAGAAGTGGTCATCGTGAATTTACGATTTTCTCAATTTTCAGACACAATTTTCAGCGTTACGGGCGTTACAGGTAGAGTTAAGAGATGCGACCTTAACAGGCAACTTGGCGACCCCTGAAACTATGACATATGTATATAAAATTTAGAAAGATTTTAGGAGTCGTTTTTGAGAAAAATTGATTTTAATGACTAAATAAGGAATTGTAGGTCAGCCAGTTGACCTAATTTTCTAATTTTTTTACCTGTGAATTTTGAAGTACCTTTTCATACCCCAATGAATTTTTGTGCAAATTGCACGACCAGGAGCTGAGTTTCGGGCTGTCAAAATTGTCCGAAAAACGTGAATCAGCTTTCTACTTCAAGTTCTGACCCAGATTTGACCGATGGAAAATTTCGACCAACAGAAAAGTGGTAGCTCCTATCGAAATACATACGCTCTAAAATTATAGGCACCTCCTGAAACACTTCAACTGAGTTATTCCAAACTAGAGCAATTCACGTAATTCAAAATCTAGCCACAGTGGAAGCTCATCCTTATTGTCATACCCACCTGCTACGTAGCGGTTTTTTGGCTCCACACGGGCTGCATGAGGGCTCAACCCGCATATATACCACGCGCATTTCATGTTTTTCAACATTTCGTGCTTTAAGTCTTGACGGCATGCAACCGACGTTTCACTTGATCCGGCCGTCGACTGCCCAGTTCCAATTTTTCCGGTGCTAGTTTGGCGAGATGTAAAAAATACAGTTTTATTCAGAAAAATACTAGTACCAGCATTTGGAAAAATACAAATTATCAGAAGAAACATTTTAAAAATGGGGTTGCAATGGTGCTCCATTAAGAAATTCTAAATGTGCTCTGTTTTTTTAAAGACTAAACTATAACGATTCCTCAACGTAGGGGGTGAACAGAAAAAAGACGATCGTTTTTCTTCTTTGAAAAGTAATCAGAAGCAGAATCAGAAGGAAATAAAGAAGCATCAAAAATTCTCAATAAATGGTATCTTGATGCTGATGGTATTTCATTAAAAATTAAAAATTAAAAGTGATTTTCAAAAGTTTAAAATCCGAGAATCCGATTGAACAGAGCGCACTTTCTCCACTTAAAGTCCATTCGTGGTGGAAACTGCGGAAGAATGGAGGAAATCGAAAGAGGGTACTTTATTGTAATACGGATACGTGGGATTGTTGATCACCGGCATTAAGTGCTCGTACAATAGAATGAGCAGTAGCACACAAAAGGTGTAAATTACAATGAAGAGCGATATTTCCTTCTTGGTGAATGGATTGTCCTCAGTATAATCTTCTGGCAGAGAAGACAATGACGTCATGGTCTTCCGGATAACTCGTCGATTTTGGGGAATTCCGCAACTTGCCGCAGTCCGAATATTAACCAGGAGTAGGTCAATTCAGTGGAATTTCAATTTTCGGTAAAGTTTCACAATTTGTTGGAGTGGGGGGGGGGGAGGAGGAGAGAAAAAGGTGGTGGGACGGTGGGGGATAAGCTCCTTTTCAAATAACAGTGCACAGAAAATTGGGCATGGAGCACAAGTATTGAAGATAGCGCTGAGAAACAGATTAATTGGAAAATGCCAGAGAGCACAGAAAGAAGACAACCGAAACAACGAATGGTTTTGTAATAGTTTCTCTGCAAATGCGCTTGATTGTCTCTGGAGCCAGCTCTTCATGCGATCCATGTTTTCGAGACACAACCGAGTCATTGAAGCATTGAACAAATATCTACTTCCCGATTTTATGGAATCGATCGTATAGTTCTCTGAAAGACCACAATTCTTGTTTTTCACTTCAAAACAATGAAAAATCAATATTGAACAAGGAATTTTGAAATTCCGGTTTTCCCAGAGGAGCCAACAACAATGATTGGAGCAAGGATTAGCAAGGACTTCCTTGCAATCTTATTTTATTCTGTGACATTACCGTGAAGTTTTTGAAGTTGCAGCTTCCCTTTTCAGAGAAGTTGTCGAGATTTACCCTGGAACTCAAGAGGGTCTCGAAACGAGATTTGCTTGAGTCTCAATCAGTGTGTGTTTTCGATCCCGGTTCGGTGAATTAACCGTTTCTTAGTTCCGAAAAAAGAACCCATTAAGTACCGATTTAAAATCGGTACTTTGGAATCGATTCTTTCGATTTTACCGTATCCATTCTTGTGTAAAATCGGTAAAGAATCGTATTATCGATTCTTTTTCGATTCTTTACCGATTCCTTCTAAACCACTCAAGCAAGCGTAATTTCGGAGTGTCGTTGCTCGCTTTCAAAGTTATTTTTTTCATTTGCCTTTTTGTTTCAAATGGCAATTTTTCGCGGTTTGAAAGCGAGCAACGACACTCTGAAATTACGCTTGTGTGAGTGGTTTAGAAGGAATCGGTAAAGAATCGAAAAAGAATCGATAATACGATTCTTTACCGATTTTACACAAGAATGGATACGGTAAAATCGAAAGACACACACTGGTCTCAACGCGACTCACGGGCGACTAACATCCCAATAATTGCCACTACATCATCAGTTTAATTAAAACATTTTAAAGGAAGAAAACAGCGAAATTTTCGATTTCAGAATTTGCAACGTAGCACATTAAAATGGTAGTTCACGTGAGCTTTTGAAAATAAAAATCCAATCGCATAAAAACTGTGTGGAATTCATTTTTCAGTCCAAAAAAGAAAGCTAAAATCGCTGTCTACTACATTCGCAAATTGATTCGGTTAACATGTCTCTGTCGGCGGTAAGCAAAGATTACAAAGTGAAGAATGAAGCTGACGCGCTCCATTGAGAATTTGAATATTGTTTCGCAAAAACTTCAAATTTCCCACTGATCACCGCATGAAATTAGAGATTCTCACTAGTGAAACATTTGAAGAGAGGCGCTATCTTAATGGGGGGGCAATGATTTTTAGTCATTTTTGGAGGTTTTTGCAAGTTTTTTTTTCTGAAAATGTTTGTTGTTATTGTTAAAATATTTGCAAATTGTTTATTTAACGCGCGGCGCTTACTCTTGGCACGAAAACTACGATTCTACTTTTTTTCACGCGTGGCACGCTTCAACGATGAGCAATTTTTGCAATTTTTTCGGATTTTTTTAGGTTACAAAGTGAAGAATGAAGCTGACGCGCTCCGTTGAGAATTTGAATATTGTTTCGCAAAACCTTCAAATTTCCCACTGTTCACCGCATGAAATTAGATATTCTCACAAGTGAAGAATTTGAAGAGATTCTCATCAAAGCACACTTGCATTATGACAATGTAAATACGCTCTATTAAGAGTTTGAATATTATTTATCGTATTTCCCAGAGCTAAAGTAATTTTTGATAAATATTTGAATTGACTGGAAATTTGAGAGATTTGAAGTTTAGTGAAAAGCTCTGTGAAGTTTTTTAATAAAGCGTATTCACATTACCATGCTGTAACTACGCTCTAATGTAAACCCCTAATTAAACCCCTAAAATGGTTTATTTTTGTCAATATTTAAAAAATGTTCTATTATTTTGCCAGTTTCACCCTTTTGAAAAGTATCAAAATGCATATTCTGAATTTTTTATTGGAGCGCGCTTTCTGCAAATGTTCAATAGTAGGTGCGCTCTAATGGTATCCGTTGCTTTTCGTGAAGGATGCAGTGGGAAATCCAATATGAAGCGAGTTATTCCAAAACTAGCGATCAACTTTTATGGGATTCTAATGGGTTTTAATACTACAAAAACTAGAAATTCAGATCAGAGCGCACTTGCTGCGCACTCAAAGTTATCATTCAGATCCCCGTGTACGCATCGTCGCAACCGTCAACGTCGAATGTCTTAAAATCTGGATTTCTTTCCACACTTGCCAGTTATCTCACATCAAAGGCGAAAACTGATAGTAAATCTGGTATGCTCTCCCTCCTTTATCATGTGCTTCCAATGGGTTACGGTAGATACAATAGCTCAAAGGAAGAGGCTGATGAACTCGTGGGATGACGTCGATTTTGGGAAATTAAATTTGCTGGTGTGCAACATCCTCTACGATAATCACAATTATGCTCCGCTGTGAGAATATTTGCTTCATTGAGAATCGATCAGCTAGAGAAATTCGCAATTTTCAGAATCGCAGAAATCGAACGAGTGGCCGGAAGAAAGCGAGAGCACTGCTTCTACGTTGTATTATCGGTAGCGTTGATACTGATCCTCCTCCGTGATGCCATTGGAGCACTTACGGCGGTGATGGTGAGCTCATTGTCTGGCCGACGTTTCGCGGGTTGCATACCAGAGAAGGGCGGAATTCCGGATTCCGGATTCCGCCGTTTTTTTCATGCCGTTTTCCGGATTCCGTGAAAAATTTTTTTTTCTGTTTTCTGGATTCCGAGTTCCCGAAATCCAATTCCGCCCAACTATGAGTTTTAACACTTTATTCTCAATTGTTGTGAAAAGTATACTTTTTTGAACTCCCGCAAAAATTTTTGCGAACAGAGCGCATTTACATCATTTGATTCCCTCATTAATGGTTAAAATTCCGTTTTCCGCATTCCTCATTTCGGATTCCAGTTTCCGTGAAAAAAGTTTTTTTTTCCGTTATCCGGATTCCGGATTCCGAGTTCCCAAAATCCAATTTCGCCCTTCTCTGTTGCATACCGTGTAGTTGGGGAATTCAAAGATGCCTCACATTCTCCCAACACATCCCTTATCAGAAAACCGGGAACCGTCGGCTGCCGTTATCAAACTGTTCCATCATTTTTTCAGACGCTTATCGTGCCGGCCTTCTTGACTGTGTCCACCATTTCTGCTACGCCATCGCATGAGAACCCTTATTTGCAGAAAGATCAAAAGGAATTTCACGTTCGCTACTGGACCGTTTACGCCGTTTTCGTCACCGGCGAATCGTTTTTATCGTCGTTTGTTTTTCTTTTTTCATTTTTATAATCTGATCGATTGAGCCTCGCGAGATGTTGCAAAATTTCAGTCTTATCCACTGGGATCTGCGTCTCTTCCGTCTGGCTTTTATGTCAATGTGTCTGTCGACCAGAATTCCAATTTTGGCGGCAACTTATGGTAGGGCACAAAAATTTGCTATCTCAGACTAATTTCCATTGGCTCTGGGGTGTTTCAAATCCGTTGATCCTTGAATTTAGCGTTTTCCTGATGCGAAGCTACGCTGATCGAAATGCTCATTTTATGCTGATTACCATTTGTTTCACGTATTTTGATGCGTTTTGAAACGTCATGCTTGTCAGGCGTCTTGGTTTTAAAACGCCACGGACCCGCTCGATGAGAGTCATCCGGATTTCCGACGATGAATCTAATTCCCGATAAACGAGAACGTTGACTGACGACAGCTTTTTATCGAATATTCAAATTTTAGTTTCTAAACTTTTAATCTTTTTTAGCTGTTTGCGGTGTCTCTTTAAAATAATGTTTTAAAGCATTTTATCATTACCTATACCATCGTTTTTTAGCAAATATAATGGGAATCGTCAACGCCATTCGAGAAGTCATCGATGCCAACAATTATGAGCCTAAACCAATGAACGGAGCGGTTCAAAAAACAAAAGCTAGTTGAAAGTAGGACAATTTTTTTCTTTTTTTTTTTTGGAAATCCTGAAATTGTTCGAGTTGTCATCACAAAAGGAACTCGAGACGTCCATTGAATGAAGCTAATTTTTTTTTTGCTTTTCGGTTTTTGTTTTGAAGAAGGAGCTCGAAGTGTTAAAAGCCTTGCTTCGCTTTTTGCGTTTTCTTGTCTGCCGTGCCGGTATCCTCGCATGACTAAGGACATTTTATATGGACTAAAAAAGTAAAAAAAAAACTCAAAAATGCTGTCACTGAAGTGTTTTTTTTCGTAAAATTCACCTCGAACACAGTATAACGAAGGCTGAGTAGTCCAACAAGTGACGCCTTCAAACCCTTGGGAGTAGGGCGTACGAAGTAGCAGTCTTAAACAGGCAATCTGCAGTTTTTTTTTTAACTTTTAGGCGAAAACAGCCAGAAATATTTGAATTTTCTTTATATTTTCTAGAAATCGAATATTTCTTTTACTGGAAAAAGTTATTATTTCTTATAACTTCTTTTCCGAAAAGGAGACAGGTCTTGGAGGAAAAACACTAGAGGGAGGAATGTGGAGCCGAAGAAAAAGAGATGAGAAATAGGAGGATCTATAAACAGGAGAAACCCTTCTGTGAACTTCAAGAAAACTGTAAATTCTGCGAAATACGAAAGATGTAACCTCAGTTTTTCGAGAATTTCGATATAATTGAGTTGGATTTCAGGAAAAATTTTCGAATTTTGGTCCTTGGCAGAGCTTATGGGAACTCGTCTCTTGTTTAAAAGCGCATTTCTCCTGGACTTCCTACACGGGGCAAATCTTGGTCGCATTCAGCTAATGTAGAGTGGAAAACATCGCGTCAAAAGAACAGGAAACATGCGGTCTTAAAAATAGGTGGCGAAACTCTTCACAACTCAAATATCAAAATTGCAGCACACAAAAAAGAAAGAATTCACCGTAATGCTACACTTATCAAATGTAATACTATTAGAATGAAAGAGTTATGAATACAGTTATGGAGACACTTGCAAGTAAAACAATCGGATTTCATCTAGGAAGAGGTAAACGGAAGAAAGCATTAAGAGCAAGAGAGTGGGAAATGCCTGTACAGAAATCATGAGAATAGAAAACCGAAGAAGTGGAGGGGAGAGGATGTGGTTAAATGGAAAGAACAGAAATGGTATAAACATGGGTTTCGGCAAAAAAATGATTAAGATGCATCACAGGGGATGAATCTGTTTGAAGAAAAAAAAGCTGGCAGCAGCTCCAACGGTTCCGGCGACGAAGATGAATTGGAGAGCATATCGGGGAATGGCTTTGACAGTGGCACAAGGGGGCTTTGCGACCTGGAAAATAAAAATGTTTAAAGATTGTACAATAAATTCCATCCGACAGATAATTTATGCAAAAGCAAGGAAAAACCGCACTGATTTTTTTTAGGATTCCGGTGTACATGGTCGCGAGCTGCTTGAAAGACTGGTCATTTTTCAATTTTTATTCACTGTTAGTGGTCATAACCGAACTCACCCACCATACTAACCGTCACTACAATTATGGGCTGTCCACGAAAATGCGTTCTGTCAAATTACAGATTTGACCAGACTTTGAGCAATTTTTGTTGTTTTTTAATGCGAGTCTTACGGGTTTGACAGTTCTTGAAGCCCAGTGACACAAAGTGAAAAAATGCTGTGGTTTTCGTAAAAGTGAATGGAAATTAACCATCGGAGGGACCTTTTCTATTTAGGAGCACATTTAAAAATGCAGAAGACAAAGAAATATAAAACTCACAATTTTCCGATATTCGTTCATATATTTTGTTTTCAGCAGGCATGGAGGCATCAATTTAGACAAGTATCTGTAAATAAAGTAATTATCGTTTTAGATTCATCGCCTTTTTTCATCATACTAGCGGCCGTACCCGTGGGCAGTCAGGAAAATGGACTAAATAGAGCCTTTCTTTTTTTTCGAGGGTTTCGCCACGGTTCAGATCATAACTTTAAAATACTCAAGTTTCAAAAAAGATTGAACATGGTAGTTCTCGGTGCATTTTATAGGAAAATGTTTGAATTATAAATATGCATCAATAGGACAACGCTGAAGACAGATTTCGGGGAGATGTTATTGACCCGAAACTCCTTCCTACCAATAACTTCAAAATCGATAAAAGTGAAGGGACGGCACGGACAAAAAGTGAGATTTGTTGAAGCATCTTACACAGCATCTTTAATAATCGCATCGATGGGCAGCTCTCGGGGCATTTCAGTCAGAAGGCGATGCAGAAATGGCATTTCCCTTTCGCACGCCAGTATGCTGGCTCTTCGATACACAACAACTGCAGATGACACGTAGATAGGCAAAAGCGGGGTGGATGCTAGGAAGGCATCAAAGAATCGGACAGTCTGGAAGAAAGATTTTTGGAGGATTAGTATGAAACTCGTTTTAATTGATTGAATTTTTCAAAAATTGGAAGTAAAATTAAAAATAAGCAACAAAAGGGGCCTAAGTCACAATGAAAATCAGAGCCACAAATTCGGTGTCCAATGAGATCCTGTTTTGTGTTTTATTTTCAGTTGTACAACTCGAAGTCCGGCATATTTCAACTTTCAAATGGCAGTTCACATATACATGTCTGTCTAGATTCCGCATTTTCGCCTACCCATAGAATCATACCTGTTGATACTGTTTCAGTGCGTGGGAAAACCAGGTCAGCGGCCATGACAAAGCGAACATCGTGCCCAACTCTACAGATCTCATCACTTTTTCCAGTGTTGGCTCCACTCTTGACAATATAACATACATTAGATCGAGCTCTTTGACTACGGACTTCTCGAGTGTTTTGAGCAGATAATTATTGAATGACCCATTTTTTGCAAGATTTATGCACACCGGCAGAGCGTCGTTCTCGCCGCATACAAGCAGGACTGTGAGACAAATGTCGTGGAATCCTGGAATAGTAAAACCTTATATATCGTAAAAACTCAAATAGAGTTGCATACAAAACTATTGTTCAAGCTTGTCTCTGCGGGGCAATACTATTAGGGGCGCAAGTCAATAAGGGGTGCAATACTATTGTTCAAAAGCTATTTTTCTCGTTGTTTTTTTTTCTGCCGACTTTTCAAAACAATAAGAATTTATTACGATTTTCAAAAAAGTTTCAGTCAGAAATGGCAAGACATTCAGTAAGAAAACGGCAGGAGTTCCAGTCAAAAAACATCAACATTTTGAACAAAACTGGAAGCAAAATGCAAACAAAAATTATTAAATAATAGGAATGGAAGTATCCAATTCATCATAATTTTCAATTTCTTCGTTTTCTTCGTCTTGTAAGTCAATGTCACCAATGAGGTCGGCAACTGAACCTAAAGACAATGACTGGACAGCTTCTTCTCTTTTTCGTTTCATCAGTTCCAATCTCACTGGTATTTCGCCGTCGTCTTTGAAACAATGAATCTTGAAATCTTCGGATCCGTCCGTAGCATTCTTCAACCCACATTCGGTGAAAGTTTTTTTTATCAAAGATTTTTTTCCAAGCGTCCAAAATCTATTGTAAAGAAATTTCCATTGTGGAGGAGGACGAATGTTTTCTGAGTCTGTGTACGACTTGACTCCGTGAAGCATCCAACTCTCTTACGATTCACAAATGTTACTTTTAAACGGATTGTTCCAATACACATCTGGTGCCTATGATTATCGCATAACTGTGCCTATGATTATCGCATTTCTGTTTTCGACGTCTTCTACCTGAATGAATTTAGTGGTCCCTCCAGGGATCACAGCCATATCAACACGTAAGATTTTAATCACTTTCTTGGTATCCGTGTTAATGTGGCAACGATATGAACGATATGAATCCAAGACCAACAGTCTCTTTCCAAACAAAGTGGTTCCGATGATAGATTTAAGGAGATGCTCTGTGGTCTCATCATTGAAAAATGTTCTCACTCTTTCTCTCTCTGAACAGCTTCATCGAGGAACCCAACTTTTTAATAATCGATACAATAGGAAATTTTTTCGGAAGCAAAACGAATGGGCGACACTTGAATTCGTCCGAGCGAGCAATAAGTATGACAGAAATATTCATATCTCTGTCATACTTATTGCTCGCTCGGACATGTCCAGTATACTACTTGTCATGTCCAGTAGTATGTAGTTTCGGAGACCTGAACTCCTTAATTCATTTTTTTGTTGAACGACTTACCTGATTTGCTCCCAATTCATCGATAGTCATACTATTTTAGAAATCCAAATAATCCGCCGTTTCATTACAGGAATAAACGTAGTTATAGTTATTTTAGAGCATCAGTTTTTCAACATAAAGTTAAAAATCAGCAATTTTTTCGACGTATTCGTCTGGAGGTACGTGATCGAAAAAAACATTTAAAAATAGAAGATAATCAAACAAAAAGAAAAAAAAACAATTTAAAAAATATGAAATAAGGAAAAAATAATATATCTAAATTGGTTTGGGCCCTTTTCACTATTGAAAGACGCATAAGTGGTTTACAGTTTCAAAACCTTAAACTAGGATTTAAAAAAATTTGTCTTGGCGCCGAAGGAACAAGACAACTAGGGAGACAATACTATTAGGGGCGCAAATCAACTAGGGGTGCAAATCTAGGTAAATTACGGTAAATGGAAATTTTATTCGAATTTTCATATTTTCAAAATGGTAATATTGGAAAATTTGCTGTTTAAGATTTCAATATGAATTTATTTTTATTTAAAATTTAAATTTAGAAGCTGGTGTTTTTCTATTAAAATTATTAAGGCATACGAAGGAATAGGCTATCACTTACCCTGATAATAATTGAAACGTGGATTAATACTGAGTACCCGTATAATTAGTGGTATGAGCTCTTTTTGTAGTACATCTCTATTCGTATCTGATATGTTAGGCGGGAACCTCGACAGTGTCCGATGTACGTCCAACTCCACTTGATTCCATTCCTTGTGACATTTTAGATCTTCAAGTGACAGCTCGGCGATTTCCTTAAATGAATATTTAATCGAATGTTTCAATCTAGAGCGATGTTGGCATGCTCACAGCACATTTTTATAGATGGGCGATGTCGGCCCATATCTTGTAAAATTTTGCTTCTTCGTGGTATTTGTAATGACACAGCGCCTCAAAATAGAGATTTTTTGCCTTCGCCTTTCGCCTTTCGCAATCGCCTTTGCGACCACACTTTTCTTTGGCTCTTAATTTGCCAACTTCATTGGTTAGACATCACAAAATGGGCATATGATGACGGAAGCAGCAAAAACACAATTCATGAAAACGGATGTCTCTAAAAACGAAGTCATGCTAACCAAGAGTAAATTAGAGGTACTCAAGATTCTAAAATCGTGCGGAAATTTTCATTCATATAAGCACGTTATTTTATTGGAATAAGTCGAAAATTTTCTTGTTCAGTCTTATTCGGTTACCTAGCCATTTGCTTGTTTTCTTCGACATATATTTTGTGTCGCTTCCATTTTAAAGTGTTTGAAAAATCGCTGGTGTTACTAGAACACTTATCTGGAACAAAAAGTCAACTCAAAATCACGCAACAACCAGTGATCGCCCCCCCCCCCCCAAAGCACAAATGGCGCCAATGATTTTATGGACATGAATGAACTTTTCCGTTTTGAAACTTGCGCGTTGTATTCGTCCCGCGTTCTTTCCCTTTTACTTTTACCCAAATTCGATTATTTGAAAAAACGCATGTACATTGCCAATCTCCGGATGAAGGTTTCTGTGCAACAAATGCCACGTAAGTCAGTAAGAAAACTATTTAAATAAAGTATTCTCTATAATAGAAGAGCATGCGCTTACGAAAAAAACAAAATAATTGCATTTTTTTTCGAAAAATTGGTTATATACAGCAAATAATTATATTTATATTTAAAGATTTACATGAAAACTTGCGGATTTGAAGAAAATCAAAATTTTCAATATTTATTTTTCAGCACAAATCTTTACTATTTTTTTTATTGATAAGAAACCAAGTTTTTAATTTTTTTTCTGATTTTTTAATGGCTATTCTACGCCTTTCATTGATTTCGGCAATTTTTACAGACATACCTCTTGAGCCGACTCCTCATCAAAATCCGAAAGAGTTGACTCGAAATCAGAGTCATAGGACGACGAAACGTCGTCCAAATCGTCGTTTTGCACTAAATTCGCTGATAAAATGGGCCAAATTTGCGAGCGAAATTCGTCATCGACAAGACCACCAGGAGATATGGCAAAGTTGCGAAGCTCATCTGGAAAATGTGGAAAATCGCAACGTTTTCATAAGATATAAAAGTTTCGAAGAAATTTAACTAAAACACACTTTACATTTTTTTTTTGAAAAAAGGCGCTTTTGAAATAAACTATTTTCGGTTTTTTTGAGCACTTAAACTTGTTGCCATTTCATAGGGATTTTTAAAAATAAAATAAAATTTTTACGATTTTACCTCATTTTTTATGCATCACTATGGGATTTTTTGGATTTTTGAGTGATTTTACAAAATTTTAAATTGTATAAATATTTTTGTCTTGAATTTCTTAATTTGTGATGTAAGCCATACCAATATACAAACTGAGATCCTCGTCGCGGTGCTTTTTCAGAAAAGTGTCAATCGCTTCTCTCTTATTCCGTAAAGCATTGAATTTCGCTTTGGCCAACGGTCCTGGCTGAAACACATTTGATTTTTGTGAGGGTTGCATGATTTTCATTTTTTAAAGGATATTTTCTCGTTTTAAATAAAAATGAAAACATTAAAAATATTGATTTTAACTACGCTTTTTTCACTTTTTAAAAATAAATTTATACAAAAATTGCAATGTTCAACAGGTTTTAATGATTTTTTAAAACTAACATTAGCATAATTCTCTCCCAAATCACTGCAGGAAGCCGTTTGCCACTTGGCACTGAGCACCTCTTTCAGCGGTGTGTTTGGCTCCGAAAATGAGGAATGCATGTTTAGGTTAATAACTGAAATGCGAATTCATTGGAAATTCTAGAAAAGCCTAATGGGGTTATTCATGAAAAGCACGAAAAACATTTTAATGCAAAAAAAATACTTTTTTTGCATTAAAATGCAATTGCGAATAACTTAAAGTGGCATTTTTTGCATTAAAACGCAATTGTGCTTTTCATGAATAACCCCATAATGAAAATATATAAAAAATTTAATTAAAACTGCAGGACTACTTGTTGAAACTATATTAGTCAAGTGTCGTCGAATAAAATGCACTGTTCGCAGGAACCGGCACGTCAAAATGCACAATGTGGGTAAAAAGGCTGCAAGGGAAATGTGGGATTTTCAATATGCCTCGGTGATTTAAGTTTTTAAAGAACAATCCAAAAAAAATGCAAAAAATGAACGCTGTGTAACGTTGACAGTTCAGAACAAATTAACAAAAAACAAGAGTTTGAGAGAGCGTTCCTTTCCTTTTTTCCGATAATTTCCTGCATAATCGTAATGCAATAATCTTTTCAATTGTATCTTCGCTATAAACCTATTCGAAAAGATTTCTTCCCAAATAAATGCCGGAAATTTATTCATTAAAAAAAACTTTATTGAAAGAACTTTATTTAAAAAAAACATGGACAGGGGGACACAGAAAAAGATGCGAGGCAACAACAAGAAATAATTATTTTAAAATTTGATTTATAGGAAAAAAGATCCAATATAAAAAATAACATTGAAAATCAACAGCGAATTGAGAAAAACGTGGTAGAACCTTTTCCATTCAGGCATCATAAAATTGAATCTACCATATAAAAAGGCATTATTGATTAACGAGTACAACATCTAAAATAGAAAAGCATTTAAAGAGGAAGAACAGCCGGAAAAGAGAGCGGGACTTAATAACCAAAATTGTAAAAATGATTCTCGCAAATTCAGCAGCGGAGACGAAGAAAAATCGAAAACGTAAAAACAGTTGGAAAACCAGATTACTTTGGATCTTAAATTAGGAAAATACCCCAAAACACTGAAAAATATGAAAAACGAGGCACGAGTAGTTTTCAAGAAATTCCAAAAATCCAGAAAACCACTTAAAAACGTAGAAACTCTGTAGGAAATCAGTCCTTTTCGTCCTCCTCTGACAGAGGTGCTGGTGTTTTGCTGGTGCTCAATGCGATGGTGATTTCCTCGTCGACAAACTCGTCCTCGTTGAGTTGGGCCTCTGTATCCACTCCGTTTCTTAACGCAATTCGCAAATGATGAGTTGCCTCCAGGTGTTCGCGATTGCGATTTCTGATGATATCGAAAGCCAACATAATCTTTCTCCTCTTTTCCACAACTTCCTGACTGGCGCGGCACTTCTCGTCGTCGTCTTGCTTTATGAATTTGGCAGCGATCTTCTTCAAATTCTTCTTGATCTCACGTTGCTTCTGCTCACTGAGTTTGACAGGTGGGCGTGGTCTCCATTTGAATTGGACAAGTCTTTCGAGGGTCTTCCTGACAAGTTCGCGGCCTTGAAAAGTGAAAATTCGGTATCCCAAATCGGCTCCAGGACGGCCTCCAAGAGTAGAGCAGGTCACGAAATAACGCCCGGTTGGATCCCAGTATCCCTTATTAAAGAGGGGGTGCTCAATGACATTGGTTCTTTTAGCCTCCGCCAAAGAGGTATCAATGAAATAGACATTTCCCCCTGCAGACACTTTTGCAAGGATCGCCAACCATCCTCCTTTTGGAGCGAATTGAACTTCATTGAAATGAACTCCGGCGTCCAACTTGCTGACCAATTTAGGTGCGTGACTGTTTGCTTCAATTTTGTAAACTTGTGGAGTAGCTTTGGCGGTGTTTCCGATGAGTACCGCGAATTTGTCTCCTTCTGGATCCCAATCGAAATGAATGAATGGCTCCGGAAGGGGCAAATTCATCAGGGAGACATCCTTCTTGTCTATCTCGAAAATGTCAACGTGGTAAGTGCATCCGCCCTGTAAAATGGGTTATTAGCATTGTAACGGCAAAATAAATTTAAATTTTAAATTTGGTTTCTGATAAATTTTGACTAAAATTGGACTTTTAGCGAAATAGCAATTTCAAAGAAACTAATGCGAAATCCCGCTTTCGAGTAACTGTGGAAGCACTCACACAAAGGACAGCAGAAGGCGATGATGTGTCTTGAAATACAGAAACACTCAACATTTTGCTATTTCTTTAAAAAAATGAAAATTATCACGCTGTTTTTTTAAGGGTACAAACTCTTATTGGGTAACTAGCGCTAAAGAAAATGGAAAACATCGGCTTTACTTCCGAATGAATATTAGTTTTATTATAACCGGTTCGTGTTGAGTTCGGTATTTTTCAGTAAGAAATACCATTTCCTTAATAAATATTTAGGTGCTCATGGAGTAGTTTAAAGATTTCTAATTACGCCACCTCCAACTATCCTTATTTTCGTGAATAAAAAGTCTATCTTAACAAAACCGGAATTTTCCGCTAAGAATAGTGGTTTTCAGCAACAATTAAATGGTTGAAGCAAATGAAACTCGTGTATCTGAAGCATTTCATGAATCTCAGTTCCTTAAATTGGTGCGGTAACAGTCCGCGATGGTAAACTTCGCTGGTATTTACTAAATTCGCAATGATATTCGATTGCTTCAACTTGTTGTCGAAAAACACTATTGCTAGCTAGTGAAGTAAAATAGAATAGATTTTTCATATTCAAAAAATATGATTATTTACGTATTAAGATTCCATGGTTTTATGCTCACATCGAACTATTCGGGACGTATTCGATTTCTGATACCGTTAAAAACAGTGTGAAACGAGTTGTTTAAGTAGATGTTTGGTAGCCACACGGAAATAAATGCATGATCAAGAATTAAAATTACCGATTAATCGAAAATTCAAAATACGTTACAAAACAATTATCGTGCTGTTGGTAAATCTGAATGTAGGGGAAAGAAATTACATCATATTTCTATAACAAGTTGTATACACTAGTGACAGGGACCGAGTTCAGCTGGTTATTATATATACCTGTTATCCATGCGAACGGCAAACTGATATTTTCGGCTCTCTTTTACGCAAGAGACATTATAAGAGATTTTACTCTTCAAAAAAGTGCATTGCTCAGGTTTTGTAGGAGTTGTGTAAAAATATAATATATATTCACGTTTTCACAGTTTTCTGGTTAGTTTTTTTAATGACCACTGACCACATATTTAATTTCTCCATTCTCTCTAAACTCTTTCTTCTTAAATCTCATGGTATAGAACGCCAGCC
This sequence comes from Caenorhabditis inopinata, assembly GCA_003052745.1. Lineage (NCBI taxonomy): Eukaryota > Metazoa > Nematoda > Chromadorea > Rhabditida > Rhabditidae > Caenorhabditis > Caenorhabditis inopinata. The sequence continues at coordinate 8,936,348 of AP018152.1, read as the reverse complement.
TTTTTCCGCTTTTCTGCCAGAACATTTGCGCATCTGCCACATTGTGCACACGAGCTGACCGAAGACGTTGCATCGATGGCACTTGGAGAAGTCCGAATTCCGCTGGAACAGCATCGGTACACTCGGAATAGTAGGCCAACACTGTGGTAGTCGGTGACCAGTCGAAATGTTTGATATTATCAATTGTAACTGGGGCGCCGTTGTACAATTCAAACTCTTCGGATTCGAAAATGGAAATTCCATTGACTTTCAACTCTCGTTCCAATTTATCCTTCTCTGGAGCTTTTAGACAAGCAAAATATTTTTCATCGAAGGACCATTTGAAAAATGGCCATGTTGGCAATTGAGTTCTTCCAGTCAGCTCAAAAGTCGAAAATGCTTTCTTCAACTCTCCAGTTCTCACATCCCAAACTCTCAAACTATCTTTCTCATAATCTCCCCAACTATTGGTCTCTACTGGTGCGGCGTATGTGACCAGGTAGGTCTCACACGGGGAAAAGTCTATGAACTGGACGTTATCATGAGCGAAACGATGGGTTCGAACGAAGTCTTTTCCTCCCCACAAAATAATTCCTCTCCTGTGTATAGTGGCCAGGAAAGAGCCGTGTGGCGACCATGTGAAGACTGTTTCGGTCCAGCTCTGTAAGGAAAATAATAAGCAGGTAAATATGAATACCAAACGGAATCCTGTGAACATTTACACTCATCTTCAACTTATTTTTCAAATTTTTATGAAAACTGGGTCCATCCCAGACAAGTCTTAAGTGAGAGACCTAACAGGCAATTCCGGTTTTTGTTTGATGTTTATCTTTATGACAGATGATTACTATATTCCGAACAGAAAGTATTATATTCTAAAAAATTTCTTATGCTCAATCTATACTTTAAGTTAATAGGTCAGCTTCTCTTATAATGTCTAAAGAAAACTGTCAACGCTACTTTGGGGAATGGTAAATTTCACTTCTGAAATTTGTATATGTTCAAGCTTTTCCATTAAAATTGGCAAGTTTGTAAAATATTAACCTTTATCCTATTATTCTAACTAAAGCATACCACATCTACACTTAGTGGAATTTACGGACGTTTTAAAGAAATGACACCCAACTCTAATGAAACTGCTCGAAATGTTTAGGTTTACTATTAAAACAAACAACATTTTACGAATATTGATCAAAAACTATAACAACCATTAACATTTTTTAAAATGTTTAATGGAATTTCAGGCGTTTTCCTTAGAAGACGTCAATGTTTTGTCAATGTTTTGTCAAACAGTCGCAGCATATTTTTTCAAAGTTTTTTAAAATTTTTATATTCCTTACAGATCTCTCAGCCTTATCAGCATCTCCGGCAAGCTCTGGATCATTTCCTTTCATATTAGTGTAGACTCCGACAGTCGGCACTCCCAATTTATCATAGGAAATGGCGAATTGATCACGACAGCGATCGTTTTGAAGCCACCACCAAAGATCCCCGACGTCATTGTATTTCTCTTTCTCCGGAGGAGACCAGTCAGCCGCTGGAGGACGAAGTTTTTTCATTTCACTGACGAAACGCGCAGTAAAGGTGTGGTTCTTGTCAAATTGGAAGCCATCGAGACTTTTCACGGCGAATTGGGCAGAGCGAAAATCTGGCCACTCGGTGAGCACAACTCCCTAAAATATGAGAAAATTAGGGAAGATAGAAACAGTTGAGATTCAAGAGCTCTCTCTGCAATGTTGGAAAATAGCTCTTTTTTTATTCAAAAAGTTTTCAGGTAATCTTTTACAAATTTGAAAAAAAACCGAATTTTGCAGTCACGAGCTTTTAAAAAATGTTGTCGCATAGTTAAAATATTTCACTGTAAACGGCTAGACCGAATCCAGTTAAAATTGCTTGAGTTTGAAGAAAAATTTTTCGACTCAAAAAATCACTGTTTAGCATCAGCAATTGACAGTATCATTTACCATGGATCCTCCTTCCGGACTTTGCGGGAGAAACAGCTTGACATTTGGATCCACCTTTACTAGAACTTTGCTTAGCACCCCCTGAAGTCTTGTATAGCGATCAGCTCCTACTATTGGGATTCCGGATATGAAAACGCAGTGCTCCTCGAATTCATCGATTGTTGGGCGCTTGTATAGGACGTCAGGGACGAGATCTGCGAAAATAATTATTAAACATCGAAATCAATATATACACATTTCATTTTTTTAAATGAATAAAACCATATTTCCAATACCTTCATCAGTGACATCATCGACAAAATCTGGTGGATCGGAGAAATCTTCCTCGTTCTCTTTATTAAATTCAACTTCGACCATATCTTGTGAAACTTAAATCAGCTATTTTGATGCGATTGAAACGGAATAGCTGGAAAATTATTTATAACGTTTATTTTTATTATATTTTAGCCAATAACATCGAGATAAGTAATCCGATATATGACTTTTTCAATTAAGGCTGTTATTGGTTAATACACCAGAGTTTTTCGGGTTAGAATGGGAAGCTTTCGAGTTTAACGAATTTATAAGAGAAAATAAAAAAGTTTCTCATGTTAATTTGGTAAAGTTCCCAGATTTTAACAAATGCACATCGATAAAACCGATAGAAAGCAGGCTTCAAACGAATTCCATCCATTTTTAGTACACATTTAAAATAAAACTATAAAACTTGAAATACTTTTAGGATTTAAAAATTAGGTTCAGTAAACTTTAGTTCAAAATTTAAAATAAGGATACTGAAAATTTAGAACATTTCTAGAAAATAGGACGAACATTTGGAATGGATAGGCGGCTAAAGAACTACCAAACATGTCATCGGAGTATCGTTGCGACAAAAATCTTCGGCCACGGTCATGTGCTTTTACAGGGAAGGTTTAGAAGTTCGAAACAGAAAAGGAGAATTTTCAAAATGTTCAAGCTAAAGTAATTTTAAGTAAATTTTGTGGAAACCTTTTTTAAAAATAGGAAAGCTAAAATAATCTAAAAAAAGATCGTCTCAAGCCACTCGTAATCAACAGGCATTAATTTATAATACATGCAGTAACATTCGTAACTAAAGTAAGTTAGATCGTATAATTAACTCAAGAATTACTTAATTAGGTTAGCATTTTACATAACTGGATTAGTTTCATGTAGTTAGATTAGCATTTCGCTGTTGTTTCAAATGTCATTAGGCGAAAAACCGCTTTAAATTCTACTAAAAGAATATTTTTATCGAATTTCTGTGTTTTAATTTTCTGATTTCAATTTTCGTGATAAGTTTTTGCGGTTATTTACAAATTCCTATAAGATGTAGTCAAATCTTATTTTTTTTGAAATTTTTCGTATTCACGGTCTTAAATAAATAGATTCTGGCGAAAAGTAGAAAAGTTTACAGCTTCTGCAAATTGCTGTCAAATCCAGCGTTTTCTGTTGAAGTACATTTTTGATTTATTTACACGATTTTCCAGTGAACAGTAATTTTCCAATTTGTCGTATAATCCCAGTAATATCGCTCAGTGATATTTCCCGGGGAAAATTAAATTGCATTGGAGCGAACTCGAATTATATTAAATGTTTTTGGAACACTTCTTGAGAGAACATATCTGACATTGGACTTCTCCTGTTTATTCGACTGAAAACCCGAAAAAAAACGACTGAATAAATAAATTAAAATTAAAAAGCAAATAACATTTAAATAGTTTACAATCGATTATTATTATTATTGTTATAAGTATTCTTCGCGAATGTTCTGAACATCATCACCGATTTTTTCTTCTGACTTCCCGAATTGTTCATCATGACTCCGCCTCCAAAGCCGGCACGGAATTTTTCATTTCCTCGCTTCGGAACAAACGATTTTTGTCGCTAAAATTCAAAATTTTGAAAAATTAAAGATGTTACTAAAAAGGTAAATGCGCTCTACAGTAAATTTTTATTTAAAACGCTTTTTTTCCTTATTTGCTGTAAAACATATGAAAAACTAACGAAAGTATCAAATAAGCCAAAAAGGAAAATGCGCTCTATCGCACATTTTCATTTTCTGGTATAGCAAAAGAGAGTGCTAAATATTGAGAGAAATTATCATACTTTTTCGCAATTTCGTAGTCAAATTCACGTAAAACAATCTAATTTTTGAAAAAAAAATGTAATTGCGCTCCACCGCACATTTCCGATTTAAACTATGGAGCGCAATCAAAATTGTAGGCAAAACTTGCGTAAAAACGTGAATCACTGAAAAATTTTATATGAAATGAAAGCGCGCTCTGCCGAACCAAGAGACAGAGTGTATGTCCATCCTGAAGATTTTCAATTCCACTGAACAGCGACTCACCCGTTGTCCCATTTTCTGGCTGATGCGATTTGCCACATACATCGCCGCCGCCACCACCAACAACATTATTCCCCCGAACAGAAGAGCCCATCGTGGAATGGCAGCGTGGGCCTGCAAACAAAACAAGTGTTGCCAGCAGAGCGCATTGGCACTGCTTGTTTCTTACCGGTGACAAATCCACGTTAATTAGTCTGCTCGCGTGTGACATTGCGTTTTCCAATGAAGTTAAAGCCGTCTCCCGTACCGTTGTGACAATTGGAATTGAAAACCGACGGAGATGTGGCCATTGGTCACTGAAAAGTTAATGAGTTCTGCAATAAAGCAATCGCGTTCCAGTGATTTCGAGCGCAGTTTTTCAACAGAGCGCTCTTGCATCATGCTTACCCAAAAAGCGGAATTAATAAAGGAGTTCGAAGTCTCTCTGTCTGCCAACTTTGAATGTATATAAAGATGACGTCGGCGTCGCAGTGTTCTGGAAAAAAAACTTTTATTATGGAAAATTTCTCAATTATTTTTAAAATGGCTTTGCGAGAAACTGTTCTAAAGTGCTTTTTTCCAAACGCAGAGAGACATTATTGCGTTTTTAGAGCTACTGTGGCCTCGATACTCCGCAAACACCATGTAACATGCGTCGTATTTTACGACAGAATAGTGAAAATAGACAAGGGAAACCAGCGGAAACCTATGGAACTAAGTCAGAATATCAGCATAAGAAGCGTAAATTTATGTATTATCTTAAATTCAAAATGTGACCCTTCAAAGCAGAGTAGGGCGGAATTGGATTTCGGGAACTCGGAATCCGGAATCCGGAAAACGGAAAAAAAATTTTTCACGGAATCCGGAAAACGGAAAACGAAAAAAAAAAGCTTTTTCACGGAATCTGGAATCCGGAAAACGGAATGAAAAAACGGCGGAATCCGGAATTTCGCCCTTCTCTGCTTCACAACCCCTGGATTACTGTAGCCCCTATTCTGTTCACATTTAAATCATGCCGTATTTTACGACAAATCGCAGATGGTATTTCTCAAATTCGGTAAAGATATCTTGAGGATTCTGAATACCAATTTTCACATGAGAGCTTCTTAAACTTTATTAATACACTATATTTCATGGCAGTTTGCAGAAATTTAAGATTTTTTTAACCAAGAAAAGCCAACAAAATGGCTATGTACCGGAGTAGGGCGGAATTGGAATTTGGGAACTCGGAATCTGTAATCCGGAAAACGGAAAACCAATTTTTTCACGGAATCTGTAATCCGGAAAACGAAAAACCAATTTTTTCACGGAATCTGAAATTCGGAAGACGGAATGCGGAATGCGGAAAACGGAACTTTAACTATTAATGAGGGAATCAAATGATGTAAATGCGCTCTGTTCGCGAAAATTTTTGCAGGAGTTCAAAAAAGTATACTTTTACAACAATTGAGAATAAAGTATTAAAACTCATAGTTGGGCGGAATTGGATTTTGGGAACTCGGCAACCGGAAAACGGAAAACGGAAAAAAAATTTTTTTCACGGAATCTGGAATCCGGAAAACGGAATGAAAAAACGGCGGAATCCGGAATTCCGCCTTTCTCTGCTATGTACTACATCCATGACAAAAATTCTTGGTTTACAGTTCTGAAAAGTGTACCTTGCCACCTGATGGACAGCAATTGTGCATATAAAATTGTCGACGTAGGAATTGATGATGACGTGTACGTGGGATCGCATTCTCGAATACTATTCCCGCTGACAAATGGAAGCAAAATGATTGCAATTTTGATTCCAGGTTCGCAATTTCCAAATTTACTACAGAAACATGACGTCATATTGAGTTTGGCGGCGGTCTCCTGGAGCATTTCCACTTCTGTCCGCGACAAAATGCCGCCCGGGTCGCATACGTAAGGTGTCTGAAAATCAACAAATTTTGAAATATGCATGAAGAATGAATTGCGTTTCGATAAGTTCTCACCATTAACTATTTCAGGAATACTGTACCTTCACTTCTGTGCAAACACCCTCAGAAGACACGGAATCTTACAATAAGTGGCAGGCAAAAATCTCTAACTTTTTGAACTTTTCATTAATAAATCGGAAAACGAGAGTCATTTTTGTAATCTAGTAAACAATGCGTCACTTCTCCCAACAAATTGCAGGAAAAAAACGCGAAATTCGCAAGAAAATACAAAATAAGGTAATTTAAAGGCGCAAAGGCCGATTTTTCATCAGTTGTTCACCTTATGGTACGATATCTGGCAGAATACGCTGAAATTGGCAGAGGTTGGAAGCGGAAATGTGCATGGACCCGATATGGCGAGACCTCGTTGAAGGGAACCGTAGTTGCTGAGAACAATTGTGTTCGGTGCATTTGTCCGGATGCCCGGATGTCCACTCACCATAGTACTGTGGAGATGAATAAAAATTGAGAAACAAGTGAAATGGAGAAGACTGTAGACTTCATTTATTCGTTCATAAATTCAGATCACACATTTGAGATCTGAAAGAGGTCGGGCGAAGTGAAAGAATAACACGATAATTGTTGGGAATTCTACAGAGAAATCGTGCAATTCAACTCTTCATGCGGAACAAACACATTTTTCCAAATTGAAGAATGAGGCTCCGCCCCTTTCCCCCTCCCTCCTTGTTGCTCTAAATGGCATCGTTAGTGATGTCACTTGATTGGCTTCAAATTGGCTAAAAATTCAAATGAAACTAATCCATTTTACATTGTTTCAAAGGGGGTAGTGAGCGAAAACGGAGAATGTGGAAGAGAGGGGCGTAGCCAAAGATTCGACCGGAAAGAATGAAAGGATGGCGAGACTGATTAATAAGATTTTTTTTTCTTTTTTTGTTATTGGGGATTTACAAAATATAATTGTGTGAAAAAGGACCAAATAGCCCTTTATATTTTTGGTTTTAAATAAAAAATTGTAGAGTTCAATGTGAGATATATCGAGAAATTAAGATGTTCGATATTCGTTTTGAAAAGATGAAAATAAATTTTAGTGGGAAAGAAGCTTTGATAAAGTGACAAGTGAAAAATTGCGAATAATTTTTGGGAACGTTTATTATTGAGGATAAGGCTTCCACGAAAGGCGAAAAATAAAATTCATCTTTCGTCTCGTCTTGCATTCGTCTTACGCAATAAAAAAGTTGTGTACTGTGTGGACAACTTTCTATCTCTGCGTCTGACGAATTCAAGAAAAGAGGAACACAATGACGAGACGAAGACAAAGACGAGATGAGACGGTCTTATTTCGCCTTTCGCGGAAGCCTTAATTGAGGGTTGACTATGATAGGAGTGACGCCAAAAATGTTTTCCATTTTATCGGGAAATAAATACATTTTGATTGATAAAAATCTCCTTCAATATGTATTAAAACTTTGTACAAAAAAATACCAACCGACGACCGAAGATAGACAAAATTGATACAAGAATGGATTCTCCGAGACCAGAAACGAATTGTCGGACAACGCCCCCCCCCCCATGAGATTGTCCGACTCACTACGTAAAGAAGTCTCAATATACCGAGGAAATCGACTAACCACTTCATGGACAACCATCGCCCAAGACCGCAAGGCATGGTTAGCTGTGATCCGCGCCCACACAAGCGATTGACGGATCGACAAAGTAAGTAAGTAACAAAAAAATAAAATCTTTGATAAGTCTACGATGTTCTAGAGAAAAATGATTACAATAATGGAGATAATCAAAATATTAAATATAGGAATAATTGATTTATTTTTTGTTTTATCTGCTCGTTTTGAACGAAAGAAAATACGAGAGAAGCATATTAGACGATTAGCATTTGATGCAAATTTCAAATTAAGATCTTCGAAGGATCTTGAATAGAATATTTATGATACTAAGGTGGACTGTGAATATGAGAGAGGAGTTGAAGTTCAAACCAAAATCGTGGATTCTTTCACTTACTGGTAACTCTTCATCGTTAACTCTTCATCGTCATCGTTATGTACTAAATGAAGTGTTAGCAAACTTTTTTTTATGACAGAGAATGATAGTTTTACACTTGCCAGGAGGAGCAACATGCATCTGTCAGGTGTCACACCACTTTTCAGTTTAAATCATAGTGATTGTTAAAGACACTGCTGAGAAAAGTTTGAGGTCATCAGAATAAAGGAAGAAGTCGGATTGGAAGTTGTCTTCAATGTCATTAATGAAAATACATGAGAAGAGAAGATGGCCAAGAATGGAGCCTTGAGGCACACTCGACGGAATTATAGTTTCTTCGGATAATGCTCCATTAACATTAACTCTATAAGTGCGGTTGTTGAAGAAAGCGTCAATCCAACGGTAAACTTCGATATATGTAAATTGCATAGGCATCAATTTTAGGCATGAGTTTAGCGTGAGACACTGTATCAATTGCTTTTTGAAATCAATATACAGGGTGGCTGATAAATAGTGTTACACGTTTGAAACGTCTTCAGTGTTTTCAAACAATTTCAATTTTCACCAGAATTGGACAAAAGCTTATTGAAATGATACAAAAACAAGTGTTAACAATAGTTTTCAAATCGCCCTCCTTTAGCCTTCACCACCGCTCTCAATCTCTTCGGGTAAGCGTCCACCACGGCACGCAGGTAGTTGGCATCCATTTCGTCTCAGGCTTTCACAAGTGCGACCTTCAGAGCGCTCCAACTAGTGTAATTTTTGGTAGAAACCTTCTGGGTCAAATATCCCCAAACGGCGTAATCAAGAGGATTCAGATCGGGTGGCGACGCGGGCCATTCTGACGAAGGGATGAACTCGGGAAAATTGTCCTTGCACCACTGCTGAGGGGCCTTGGCGCGGTGAGCCGGTGCGCCGTCTTGTTGGAAGAATTGTTCCGTTCTTACAGGCAGTTTGAAAGTCTTTTGCAATAACCCGATGGTTTTGGCCATTCTTATTAGCTTCGACGGTGAACATTTTCTCGTCTGTGAACAGTGTGCCTGAGCGCGTGCCTTGAAGAAGCTTTCGTGCTTTTTGCATTCGGAGAGCTTTGATTTTCTCTTTCAGGAATGCGCTATTTTGCATACGATACGGAGTCATCTTCAGCTTTTCTTTAACAGTGACTCCCATAGATTGTCGGCACATTTTGAAGCCTTTAGCAATCTTAAAAGAGGAAGTTGCGATAAGAAAATTGGAAAACATAGTAATAAATATGTAATAATCAATAAAAAATACAATTAATACGGTATCGACTTGTGTTCACGCCAGAATCCACGCAAAGTTTGATAACACTATTTATCAGCCACCCTGTAGTCGTGAACGATTAGAAACGAGTTGAGAAAAGAAGATGAGAGTCAGTCTCTCTTTCTGAACGAAACCCATATTGAGACATGGTTATGAGACTGTGGAAGTTTGAATAGAGCGCGATTGATTTGAGGAAAATCCGTGTGAAAATAAAACTGAATATGTAATTGTAAATCCGCTTTGCAAACCGATTTAAAAATGTTTGCTAGAACTTTCTGTGATCGCATTAATGCTTTTTAATTCACTGCAGCTCCTTCATTCTATTCATTCATTCATTCAAGCACTTCATCTAATGCGCAAACATCAGATGAAAACTCGAAGAAAACGTTTGAAAGCTTGCTAAATACGTGAGAACAGACTGATTTAAAGATTCTGAAATCAAATTTCAAAGTCAAAAATATTTTAAATTGATTAATTTTTGAAAAATAAGAATAAAACACTTTTAAAGGCAATTTTCAAATGTTCAAGATTGTAGAAGATGAGAACTTGCTAAAAATTATCCTAGGAAAAGCTGTTACGACTATTTTTGCGTTGTTCGGGATACTGTAGATCCAATTTCGTGTATGCACTGCACCAAAATTCGCAGAAAATTGATAATCAGAAAATTGAAGAACAAAATATTTATTAATTTTGGAAGAATCACTAAAATTTTTAAGATTTTTAAATAAAATCACTAGAAGTGGTTTTATCAAATTGAACGCCTTCAAAAGTGAGTTTCAGGGGTTAATACTTGTAAAGGCTGAAAAAAAGATTATCACATTGATCAATACAAAAAAACTGAATCTGAAACAAGTCGTTTTTGTAATCGATACTGTAGCCCCGATTTTGTGCAGTCACTATCATAATAAGCTCGATTTTGCTAAAAATTTACAAGAAGAATATTCAAATTTGCTGAAAATGGATAGGGTAAATAATGCTCAAATTTTCTAGAAATGAGCGGTTTTCTAAAAATGAAGAACCAAGCAATTGCAAAAGCAGCTCTCGAAGTCATCTCCAAAAACCGCCAAAAATTGTTTTAGATGTTTCAACTAAGGCTACCAGGAAAGACGAAAACAAAAAGTTGAAAGTTGTGTACGGTGTACACAACTTTCTATCTGCGTCAGACGAATTCAAGACGAAGACGAAGACAAAACGAGACGGTCTTATTTCGTCTTTCGTGGAAGCCTTAGTTTCAACGACAAATTTTGTGGTTTTCTTGATACTGTACCTCCGCATTTGGCAAACATTACAATAATGCGCAGAGTTTGACGAAGACATACGGAAAATGAGCAACTCTTTTGCTTCAAATTATCGAAAAAAAAACTGAAAGTGCGCTGATCCGAAACTTCTTCACAAAGCTTTGAAATTTCTCAAAACACTATATTTTACGACAATTTACAGTAGTCTATGAAGTGGCATCATTAGAGGTAAGAAGAACACAAATGGGAAGCAAACATTTAAATGAAAAAGGGCGAATGCGAAAAATTGTGAAAAATGAGAGGCTGTGCTCCTCCTTTTTTCCATTTCCACAACAAAACAAAATTAATTAACTGAGCAGGTTTTTTTTTAAAACGACGACGAGCAGGTTTTTTTCAGAAACAAATGTGGCAAATTAAAAGAAAATAGACCAAGAGTTGAGCCAAAATATAGTTTTTTTCTAAAAAAAAAATTGATATCTGCAGATTTTCAGCGAGTAGTGACACGAATTTCATGCCTCAAAATTCAGTATTAACGTCTTTGCCGCAACTGATGCGGATTTTCTCTCACAGTATTTATCGATTTTCTGTAATTGTCGTGTTTGCACCCAACCGCAGCTACAGTAGTTCAAAGAATGTAAAAGTGGGTGAATTGGCGGAAAATAGCTTTGACTTGCTTTGGTTTGTGGAATCCAATCATTTTAGTTAATTTGGTGTTGAAATTCAAGCATAACCCTCTATTCTCACAATTTCAGCAAAATTCTTAAAGATTTTTAAGGGTTTTTCTAGACATGCCTCATATTGGAGTGTTCACACAGAATCGGAGCTACAGTATCCGGAAGAATAAAAAAATGATTGGAAACACTTTTAGAAAAGTTTGAAGTAACAATTTCTGATGATGATCTATTATCCATCCGCAAGAACGTGACCCTTCGTTGAAAGGCGCAACAAATTAACTGTTTCGGTTTCGTTAGGGGATAGCGCGTTAAATTGTAAGAAAGCGCACACACTATCCGCTATTTAACGCGCTATCTAACGAGACCCTAACGAGACCCAAACAGTTAATTCGTTGCGCCTTTAAACGAAGGATCACTCACGTCCTCGCGGATGGATAATAGAAATTTACTTGAGATTTGGTGATTTCTTGATGACATTGGAAGTATGTGAAGAAAATCAGTGTACAGGGTAGGGAATAAATATAGAGCAAGATGGTGTGATTCAAAAACTTCAAATCGAAAGGTTTTTTTCTGAAAATCAGCAAAAAACTGTATTAAACAACAACAAAAGTTCTAGAATTAATAGCTTTCGAATCCTTCTCCTTTCGCTTTGATGATTGCCTGAAGTCTCTTCGGGTAAGAGTCAACGATGGCACAAAGGTAGTTAACGTCTAAATTGTCCCATACAGATGTCAGAGCGATCTTCAGGGCTCCCAAATTCGGATAATTTTTCATGGACACTTGTTGGGTCAAATAGCCCCAAACAGCGAAATCCATTGGATTGAGGTCTGGGCTTGAAGCTGCCCATTGATCCATAGTGATAAAATCGGGGAAATTGGCTTCGCACCGCTGTTGAGTGAGTTTTGCTGTGTGAGGGCGGACCCTGCTGGCCTCAAGAATCTTCTCGATATTGAATTCCCTGTTGAAGCCAAAATCAACGTTGACTACCCCCGTGCCGTTGTCGACTCTTACCCGAAGAGACTTCAGGCAGTCATCAAAGCGGAAAGAGGAAGATTCGAAAACTGTTAATGCTTTAATTTTTGTTGTTGTTTAATAAATATTTTGGTTGATTTTCAGAAATACATCGTTCGATTTGAAGTTATTAAACCGTCTTGAATGCGGCGCTATATTTATGGCGCACCTGTAGAACTAAAAAACGTTTTTTTTTCAAAAAAATGTTTCCCATGCGGTGATTGAATCTATTGTTCGTTTCTACTTTCGTTTTGCTTCTCTGACCTCTTTTATAACTCATTAGCAGAAAGGAACGAAAAAAAGCGGGTAGTGGGCGTCTTTAAAATCTATTTTTCCACGCTTTGAAATTCGAAAAGTGCACGTTCGCTCCATTGCGAAAATGGACAGACGAAGCCGATAATTTAAAGAGAAACCCGCACTCACGGTTCCTAGACATTTTGGCTACAGTTTTATGTCTCGTATGATTTCGTGATTCATGTATTGAGTTTCAAACGTTTTTTTTTTTGAAACATCAGCTCCGAGACCTGGTTTTCTAGTAGTTTATACAAACAATTTCATTTTTTCATGCCACTGTAGCTCGGAATTTGTACTATAAGGTTTCCACGAAAGACGAAATATGACCGTCTCGTCTCGCCTTCGTCTTCGCCTTGAATTCGTCTGTCACAGAGATAGACATTGTGTTGGTCAAGTAAAATACATTGTGTACACAGTACGCATCTTTTTTATTGCGTAAGACGAATGCAAGATAGACGGAAAGACGAATGAAGACTAGACGAAAGACGGGGAGACGAAAGGCGAGACGAAAGGCGACTTTTTGTGTTACTGTACAATCACTACTATCAAAATGAAATTTGGTATAAAATTGACTGAAAATTACGAATGAATCATTTTCAAAAGCGATTGAATAAGCTGAAAAAGTGTCGTATTTTCTTAATCACCTCCGAAAACCGGTCTAAAATGATTATTTAAAGAAGAAAAGAAAATGGTTGCGATTTGCAAGTTACAGTAGCTCCAATTCAATGAAGACAATTTCTACACAACAGAGTAGGGCGGAATTGGATTTTGGGAACTCGGAATCCGAAAATCGGAAAAAAAAATTTTTCACGGAATCTGGAATCCGGAAGACGGAATGAAAAAAAACGGCGGATGCGGAATCCGGAATTCCGCATTTTTCTGCTACACAACCACGCATGTTTCTACGGCAACGCCAAAATCACTGTAAATAGACTGTCTGTTTCCATTTTAACGCGAGTTTGCGATGATCCAGCTTTGAAAAACTGAAAATTGTCTCGCCTTCACTGTGCGCACCAGCAGCTCAAACTTAAACTTGAAAAGGTTATTCTAGAAATTCATTTGACCACTTTTGTATTTTTCGAACTAAATTGACTACGAGGGGGGGGGGTAACCATATTACAATACGTTGAAAACGGATACGAATATTCGATGAATGGCCAGAAGGCTTTAAGAGTGTCAAAATGTATGACCCGCCCCTTTCTCCGTTGTGGCACAAGAATGGAAGACGACGAAATGATTGATCTCTTCTCGCTCACTTCCAACTGAAAGAGAGTTTCGATTTGAAAAACCTCTAGAGAATTCCAATGGAAGGGCAGTCGCTACTCAGCGAATGTGAAAACGGAAAGGGGAAGGAAAAACGCCATAAATAGTATCCATCAAGCGAAACATGCTCAGAATGTCAAAGCGACAATTAGTGTCGTTTTATGTTTTTCCACCTGTCAGGAGTATGAATAAAAAATTGAAAATGAGACGAATAATGGGTGAAGGGCTTTGAGCTGCTGACCACGAAACTTTGAACAACGTCACAATATTCACAGGAAACTAGAAAATTCGAAACTAATCCATTCAACATCAACTAACTGGTTATGATATCGCAGAGGAACTAAAGATGGTTAACCACAGTGGTTAGTGCTGGAATTTCAGATCGAAATAACTCGGTTCGCTGAAGCGTTCAGCAAATTCGGAAAACGGATTCTTTATCAGTGTGTTTTAATCTATCGATTCACATTGGTCTGGTATGGAAACTCCACTGCGATATCTTTAAAATTTGGAAATTTCAAGAGTATGGGTCTCGAGACGAAAATCTAAAAAGCAGTGCATTTATAGATTAAAAGTAAGATACTTTTATGATTCTCACAAAAGTTCAATGAGCCCTAGAAAGATTATTATTGGGAACTAATCGAAGAGAACAAAAATAGCAGAATCTAAGGAGAAACAAGATGGTCCGATGAACTGAAGAAATTCAATACTTCCGACGGCAACTAGTCCCAAGCCGCATCAGACCGAAACAAATGGAAATGGACGTGAGCTCGGCGCAGAGAACGTCACCAGTCGACTACCGGGCGCCTAAGTATCCAAGTAAGTAAGTAAGTAAGGTAAGAATCTGTGAAATTTGACTCCAACTTGAGCCATCGATACAAAATTCCAAAGACGCGAACGTTTCTCTCATTTTCGTCGATACAATCTTAAAATGTTATTTTCTTGTCGCGACTTATAATTCAAAAATTTTCAAAAAAAAATCATTTGCCATTTTTAAATTTCAAAAAAATTAAATAATATTTTTTCGCCTTCTAAAGCAAATTTTAAAAAAAATTTCACGAAAGCTGAGGAGTGAAGTATTCGTCGAGAAACCGCTACAGCTCAAAATCCATTTAGGCTCCGCCCCTTTGAGCCAATATCAAAGTGAGTCTGATGTATCCAGAAAAAGTCAAAAAGTGGCAGTCAATCTCTATTTATCTTCTTTTTTTTCTAGAGGGAAAACAAAATTTTGACGTTTCAGAAAGACAAATTGGAGAAAAGGGCTTTCAGGAAGTTAAACGAGACGGACAATGGTATCTCATTTTCCCATGCACAAATCAGTAACATTTTGAGGCACATTGAAAGAAAATTGTGTGAAAATCCGACTTTAAACCTTTTAAAAATTTGGAAATATACAGAAAATGAATTCAAATAACGCCAATCATTAAATTGATATTCGAAATTTTTATATGGGAAAGAAAAACACATTTTTGGATACAATTTTTTACGAAAAATGGAAAAAAATCGGCAAAAAAAACTTGATCTGTCGATTCATAAAAGTATAGATCTGGGCAAAATTCCGGTCGTCTCGTCTCATGTTCGTCTTGAATTCGTCTGACTCAGTGTGTTGACAACTTTTTTATTTCGTAAGACAAATGCAAGACGAACTGAAAGACAAACGAAGACGACTTTTTGTTTTTGTCTTTCGTGGAAGCCTTAAGTAATAGTAATAGACATGGAATATTTGTGGGAAATTTGAGAAATTTGAACGTAGGGTCTCTGCACGAATATCTGAAAGCATGACAACATTTTTCAGATTATTGCAGAGAAAATAATGCATTTGATTTCTGCTAACTTAGAGAGTTAGGAAAGTATAGTCATGATGTATTTATTACAATTTACGATTTTGGGTCTCGACACGAAGTTCTGCTAAACGTGAAATCTGACAGTCTTGACTGTAGAAACTATAAAATTGGGATCCTGTTTCAAAAAAGCATTACCACGCTTAAAAAAGATTTAAAAATATTTTTAAATTTGAATTTTGGTCTCAGCGCGAAATTACAGAACACTGAAAATTCAAGCACTTTTGAAATTTCAATTATAAAATTTTAAATTTCCAACAAAAAAAATCTGTAGAATTCTAGATAAACGATTTTGAAATCTTTGTTGCCACAAGAAGAAAGTGGCTCGGGGGATTCGTGGTGGGAACCAAATTTGTTATTAGATTTAAAACCATTAAAATTGCCTATTTCTTCCAAGAAAAACGAAATAAGACCGTCTGGTCTCGTCTTCGTCATCGTCTTGAATTCGTCTGTCGCAGAGATAGACATTGTGTTGGTACACATGTATTTTAATTGAAGACGTAAGACGAATGCAAGACGAACTGAAAGACGAATGAAGACGTGACGAAAGGATTCCACGAAAGACGACCGACTTGTTTTGTCTTTCGTGGAAGCCTTAAAAATGAACATCGTCCAAAAACTATTAATGTTCTTCGTGTCAACGAAAACGGCAAAATATGGAACAAACAGACATAACTAGAAGAAATGCTTCACGGACCACTGGGCGCAACACTTCATTGTTCAGGCTACTTTCAAATAATGACTCATTTAAAGTAGTTTGTGCTTTTTGTTCTTTTCCTTTTTCTAATGATGTGGAAGCGTTCAAAATAGAAACGTCTCAGATTTTGTGCAAGGGAGGGGTATTGTGTAAAGAAGGAATCAAATTGCTTCGTCTTTGAAATTTCATCAATAGAGCGTATTTGCTCTTCCTATCCTTTTTCTTTTAAAATAAGACAAATAGGGAATAGCCCAGTACCGTCGTTTTTCGTTTCGGTTTTCCTTCTTTATAACTGATAAAACTTTTAGACTTCCCATCTCGTTCGGCTGCATAAGAGCGCAAGTGTAAATGAATTGCAATTGCGACAAGTTGATAGATAGAGTGCACGGGAGGAGGCGAATTGTTTCTTGCTGATGGAGCACATTTGCATTATTTTAAAAAGTTGGGATGGAAAACGACGATTTCCATAAAAAGTTGACCCCAAAAATAGACATTCAGTTTATGCATGGGTATGCCTACGTGCCCCATGGGACGGATACGCTCTGCCCCAGAAATTTGGGGAGAATACTCTCCCGAATACTTATAAATTTTGAGGACTTTCGTCTTGCTTCCTCAAGTTTTCAACTGTCTTTCAATCGCTTTAAAAGGAAATGAATTAGTGGCGATTTGAACATTTTTGTTTTATTAAAATGAGAGGTTATGAAATTTGCCGATATGAATAAAACAAATTGTTTTCAAAAGCTATCTGAAAAATACGAAAAGTCGAAATAAAAATTCTTGAAAAACGAAATTCGATCTTTTTCGTTTTTATGTTGTTTTTTTGATCGAATAAAACTCGAAATTCAGCCATGTCTTCTAAATTTTTCGCTCGAATCTCAGAAGACGTCGTTCTTCGCTTCTTTTTCTTTCTTAAAGAGAAATTGCTGCTTCCATTCTTGTTCCCACTACGGAATCAGCAGAAAAACACTGGAAGAGAGTGGGAAAAATAGACGAGTCGATGATTAATGGGGTTCAAAAAAGTGAGAACCAATGACTAGAGAAAGGCACTAAAAACCGCTGAAAAATGGGACTTTAAATAAGTTTTGCGAAGAGAGCGCTCAAAATTTCGTTTTGGGAACGCAATTTTCGGGTTGGGACCCGAAATTACATAAAATTTACAAATTTTGGTGAAAAAGCCGATATCTAACTGATTTTGGTCTCACTGAGACATTATTTGTAATTTTTAAAAGCAAACGTGCAAATTCTGAAAAAAAAAAATAGATTTCGGGAACGTAATTTTCGTGTTAGGACCAGAACGCTTCACTGGAAACCTACAACTTCACTTGAATATCTTATTTTTGTGCGGTGGAGCGCAAGTTCGTCACTTTTTTAGTTTTCGTATGGAAATTTTGTGTAAGCCACACTGCCACAAATGCAACACAGCTCTAATGAGAAATGCAAAGTTTTGAGATTATTTTCGCTATTATCCATCCGCGAGGACGTGATCTTTCGTTTAAAGGCGCTGTTTGGGTCTCGTTAGGAGATAGCGCGTTAAATTGTAAGAAAGCGCACCCACTGCGTTTGTGATTTCTTTTCGAAAATTGAAGCGAATATTGGAATTTTTTCTATGTTTTGCTTCGAAAATCATGTTTTTTAAAAATATTTTTTATTGTAAATTTATTGCTTACAAATAATTATTTACAATTTTTTATTGTCAGCTTCCTTACAATTTAACGCTCTATCTCCTAACGAGACCCAAACAGCGCTTTTAAACAAAAGATCACGCCCTCGCGGATAGATAATAAGTTTATAGTTTTATCTGGAAAATTTTCGTAATTAGGCAATAATTTGTCATAGGGACATGCTCTAATCAAATTTGGACCACGCCCTCTTTTCCGCTGAAACTTCCACATGAATTCAGTACATGAATAAGCGCCTACTTAATTGAATCAATCTATGTCTAAAAACAAAATTTTGCTTGCAACTTGAAAATGTCTCAAAATATATCGGGAAATATAAAACTATAAATATGCTCTTTTTTGACTTCTTTACAAGATTTTTTTCTGAAAAATATTCTGAAATTAAATAAAAATTAGTGGGTGGTTGGTAGTCTGCTTTCACTGCAATATTTCTGAAAATATCGAAAACAAATACTCTGAAATTAATAAATGCATAGTTTTCTTTAAGTTTGGTTTTCAAAAAATTGGATTTTAAGCGAGAAAACCAATACAAAGAATTCGCTTTCTTCACAATTCCCTTTTTTAGATTTCGAGACTTTTTTCAAGAATTTCATGTAGTTTGTATTTCACCAAACTGTATTATTATCCATCCGCGAGGACGTGAGCCTTCGTTTAAAGGCGCAACGAATTAACTGTTTGGGTCTCGTTAGGGGATAGCGCGTTAAATTATAAGAAAAATTGTTTTCTTAAATTGTTAAATTATTTTTCTACAATTTAACGCGCTATCCCCTAACGAGACCCAAACAGTTAATTAGCTGCGCCTTTAAACGAAGGCTCACGTCATCGCGGATGGATAATAAATAAACTAGCTTTTTGAAAAAAAAAATAATAAAATTTGAAAAATATTTCAAATTAAGATGAAACCGAGTTTTTTCCTTAAATTTTGGATGGCTTTTGTAATCTGTAGTCAATCCAGTTAGAAAAAGTTTTGAAATTTCAAACAAAGTTAGATTAATGTGAAATTAAAAGCAACGAGTAGCTCGCTTCTAAATAAGGAAAACCTAAAAAAAAAATTTTATTTTTTCGTTTTTTTTGCAAGAAAAAAGTCGCAATAGGATAGACTTCGCCTATTTTTCCGCCTAAAAAGTCCAAAAAATCAAAAACAAAAGGGGTTAGAAACAGAGAGTGACTCCCTGTCATGTCCCTTTAACAGAATATTGTGTGATCAAAAGTTGAAATTTTAAAGGGAGAATGAGGAAGGCGGATGTCGGGGGACCACAAAAAATGAGGCGATAGAAGAGTGGAGGGGGGGGGGGTGGTTGACAAACACGATTGTTGTTTGCAGCCCGCGAAAGGAGGGCGAAGAGGGGGAGTACATTTTATTGAATTGCTCATTCGATTCATGACCTCGAAATGACGAGAAAAGAATAGGCTAAGCAGTTTGCGCTTTTTTTTTGACTGTGAACATGTTTTTTTTGGTTGCAAAATGGCCCAAGAACGAAGGAATTAGAAATTGAAAAGTTCCGTCGATTTCCTTCGACAAAATTGAGAAATTTTTATACGAAATAAACATGAGCCGGGCCAAATGTGCTATATCGAGTTAAGGCGGTGATAAAGAAAAGAACTCCCTTCGGCAAAATTACAAATTAATAAAAACAATTTTCCGCTTTTCTCCCTGTGTTTAGCAAATTCGCTTTTATGAAAGTAGAATTAAGCAAAATTGCTTAAAAATTAACAATCTTATTTAAAAACAAATATAGGAGTTTTAAAATCATAGACCACCCCCCCCCCTCTTCGAAACTTTAAAAAGTAACTGAGGTTTTATGGAAGCAAACCGCGCTCCAATGAAGATTCGCCGTAGAGCGTATGCTTAATACTCCGATAAATTCATAAAAGGAAGTTCCCTCTACATGTAGACTGAATTTTCCGATTTATTTTTCAAGAGCGTTTCTACAAAAACGGGAAAACAAAATTTTTACATCAATATCTACAATTTAAAAAGTGCAAAAAAGCGAAAAAGAAACGTAAACGAAGTGGTTTTATGGTGCGGCGTCCTCTTTTTCTTTTTGCGTGCATTTCTCTAAAAATTCTATGAAAACTTTCGCTTTTTTCAGAAAAAAAAAAGAAAAATGTTCGTGCATCTTTTCTCCACTAAACGCTTACAAGGATATGACGAGTTTCCAGAGATAAAAATTTCAAAAAAAAATATTTTTTACGAAAAATTAATTTTAAATACAAAACTTTTAATGTCAAAATCAGGAAAAAATGACGTCTTTTATCTTCTGTAATCATTTAAACAAAAAATATTCGAGAAAATCGAAACTGAGCGCGATTGCATATGCGCTCCATTGAAAAAAATCGGCCTAAAATTAATTTTACGAGGAGTACAATAAATTTACAGAAACATTTGCACCAAAAAAGTGGAGCACACCCTTTGCATCTGTATTATACTGGCTCATGCGCAATCTTTGCTAAAAATGGATAGCGCAATTGTAGTTGCGCTGGCATTGTAGTTCCAAACATAAAGAACGTGAGCTTTGATAGCTCTCATTCATTTCGTTTTGAAAATGAGCTGTACTGGTAATACTAGGTATTATCCATCCGCGAGGACGTGATTTTTCGTTTAAAGGCGCTGTTTGGATCTCGTTAGGGGATAGCGCGTTTTAACGCGCTAATTTAAAAATTGTAAGAAAGCGCACACACTGCGTTTGTGATTTATGCAGTTTAATAAACAGTTTAAGAAATTTGACAATAAATATTAAATAAAAAACATGAGCAAAATATAGAAAAAATTCCAATATTCGATTCAGTTTTCGAAAAGAAATCACAAACGCAGTGTGTGCGCTTTTTTACAATTTTTAAATTAGCGCGTTAATACGCGCTATCCCCTAACGAGACCCATAACGAGATGAACGCCTTGAAACGAAAAATCACGTACTCGCGAATGGATAATACGTGGATGCCGATGGGTAAATCACATCACGATTATTTTAGTTTTATAGTTTTTAATTATAGCGCCGTTTCCTTAACAATCAGGCTTGCTTTGAAAATCGTGAATTCCAGGAAGAAAAGAAAAACAACGAGGCGCATAATGTTGAAATAAACCTGAACATTTGACAAACCTTGCGACAAATGCCTGTGCGTAAGGCTTCAAATCATGCATGAAGACAAACGAATAATGGGATAGAATATTTTGTTTAATATTTGAAAAAAGTTGAAGAAGGAATTAAATTTTATATTAATTTGAGTTGGAACACATTTAAAACAACACGTCTGAAAATGCGCTCCATCGAATGCTCTAATTAGAACTAAAATTTTTATAATCTGGAGATGAGTTGAACATAATTTTCGATTTTTTTTGATGGAGCGCATTTGCAGACATCGCATCGAACGGGCAGTATAAAGGTGCATAAATATGTGAGATTTTTGAGGAAAAATTCGTTTTATGATCACAATAGAAAGCGAAAACGTTTCAAAGCCTGGAAAAAAATGTCTGGAAAAAATCTTTTTCACATTTCTGGATGTTTAGCTGAATTTTCAGATTAATGAAATTTTATAAATTTCATAAAACTAAAAAATTATTTAAAAGTTTCGAAAATTGTATGCTTTTCCAGTTTTTCAACTATTCCTCTAAATTTTTTTCCAGAATTTTCACACTTTCGAGTATGTATTATCTGAATTTCGTTTCAGTCGTAGTTTGGGAATCGATGTATGAAATGAAGAACACGACGTGATCGACAATTCCGTTGATTTCGGTTTTTTTATTGGGAGCACCTGGAAATCAATTTTTTTGAAAGACGGTAAACAAAAAATAAGGGCTTAGATGGTCAAGAACTGAGTACACATTCCACGGACAAACTCTCTTGAAAAATAATTGTCCAGCTTTACCAACTTCAAATATTTTTACGGAAAACTATACATTTGACGAGAAACACGGTGATTTGCATTTTATTAACCACCCGAAAAAGCTCCGGAGCATCGCTACAAGACAAATACAAAACAAATTATTATTACATTACTGAAAAGTCGAAAAATATTGTGCGCCATAATTTAATTTACAAACAACTTTCCTATTCTATTTGACATCTTCCAAATTGGTATTATTATTATTTTTTTAATATTTTTAAATAAAGACAACACTAATTACATAGTTTCAGAACGAGCTTCATACTATGATCGAACGAACTTCTACCAAAATTCTTTTTCGATGAAATTTGTGGGGCTCTCTTCTTAGATTTATTCAATATGAATCGTATCCGTCCGGTCATTAACTGTTCTTTTTTCATTTGAGAAAACTACCATTTGCATCATAATTGTCATAATTACGACTTATAGTGACTGACATTCTGGTAAGTCCCGTTTGATTGAAATTTTCTTCAATGTGAAGCTCACATGGTTTTTTTAAACAAATGTTTTTGTAGAATGGCTTTCATTTATTGGCGAATGATGTGGCTGGAGTAATACGCAATACAGCGGATTTCGAAAAATTCACTGACAACGCTATTTGAAAACTTTTTGGTGTTCTGCCACAAAGTCTAAAATAGCTTTTGCTACTTTTCAATAATCACCATCTTTGAGAATTTTAGGTCTTCCTGTACTTTTTTCTCGTATTCCAGCTTATCGTCAGGTGTAGACTCAGAATCGGCAAATTCAGTGATACATACCAATGCAATTCATGTTCACCTGCTTCATGAGATTGACTTTAGCTTTTTATAGATCCGATAAATATATTATTTGGCAGATGTGATGACATTAATGATATCTCTTCGATATGGCAATTAATTTATCATCTTCAACAGAGCTTGTAGAGAAAATTCTGAATTTTGAACTAATGTAATTAATTGAAAAAGGAGAAACCAGCGGAAAGTTCGCGGCTACGCCGCGACTTTCACTGGCTTCCACTGGCTTTCGTTTAGAAATATTTGTAGTCGTTCTGTTTTTCTCTTATTAGTAAAACAATTTATTAGCAGAACGTCAAAAACCAAATAAAATTTACATCCCGTCCCGTATCCCAACTACCCTGCGACTTCCTAAATATATGAATGTGAAGCGCTCGGGTGGTCATGACTCCATCCCGAATATCAAAGTAAAAGACCCACGATCTTTTGAGTTATTCAATGAAACGTCTTGGACAGAGTCACATACAGACAGAACTATTCGCTTAATAATAAGTAGATAGTGATGTTCCAAAAACGTTGGAAAACAATGTCCAATAAAATTGTAGTTTTAAAGATATCAAGCTGATTTTTTACATGTGATATACGGACATGTCAATAGATATTTCAGCGAAATTTTGGCTGTTTTTATCAATTTTAAAACAGTTTTGTACTATTTGGGTGTACGGTTCTACAGTATCCCTGGTACCCTGCGACCTCTTAAATATATGAATCTGAAGCGCTCGGGTGGTCATGACTCCATCCCGAATATCAAAGTAAAAGACCCACGATGTTTTGAGTTATTCAAAAAAACGTCTTGGACAGAGTAACAGACAGACAGAACTATTCGCTTAATAATAAGTAGATAGTATTAAAAACAATTTTGTGGAAAATATAAAACGTTAAAAGATTAAAAGTACAAAAACGAATAAAATCAATTTGGAAGAAACCAAATGGAATTGAAATCGTTGTTTTTAAGTGAACAATTTGAATGGGCGACGTAAAATTGTAAAGCGCCTTATTTTTCGAATATTTAGTACTGTAACCATACGTTTTTTTGCCGTTATGTGAAAACTTTGCTACAGAGATTTTTCGGAAGATGAATTCAAAGCAAATCACCGTTTAGAACGTAATAAGCCGTCACAAGTTGGGTGTGGCGTATAATTACGACAGCGATATATTACACAGTTTACAAAATATCAATGGGCACGAGAAACTGCAAATATTGTTGAAATTTAAAGTTATTTCGATGAAAACTCTACTGTATAGAATAAAGTCTTAAATGTTTCAAAAACATTTATTCCATACACGTTTAGCCTCAGAATTCCACGCAGGGTGAATACCAAGTAGTTCGAAAATGAGCTTAGAGTAGGGGGGGGGGGAGGGGTCGGTGACGAAAATGTGTAAAGATAACAGGAATTCGCCACACGAAAGCAAAATTCTGATGTAAATCTATTAGATTGACCGAAAAGTCTTCGTAATTTTTTTTGTTGCTTCATTTCTCAGTGTTACTTTAATTTTTTCTGATTCTGATTTTTTATTTTATTGCATATTATGCATGCTTAACACACTTAACAAATTTACAGGTAGCGTTCGAAATGAGCGAGAATTTGCTTGCTGATCGCCATGCTCTCAGAGGTATTGTTCCGTATGAGTTTCTCGGTCGTCCATGTAGGGATATAGACGTGGACATCTCTAGAGCGCTGGAAGAAAAACCAAGAGCAACGTCACGCGAACTTGCGGCGACTCTCAGGCATCCTAAAACAACTATCATTGATAACCTTCATTAATCTGGAAAAGTGCCAAAGGTTGGTCAACTCGTTCCTCACTTTTTGACGGATTCACAGAGACATGTGTGTTATGACCTGGCACTTTCTCTGCTTACTATGAAATGAACGAGCGATTGGATTATGAATATTACCACAGGTGGCAAAAAGTGGGTGTTTTATGTCAATCATACTAGAAAAAAAAACAATAGATCCCGGCCGATGAAACCCCAAAACGGACCTCAAAGGAGAGCTTCAACGCGGACCTATACGTTCACTCTTAAAATTCTCAAAAATTCGATTTTCTGTAATTTTTATTTATTTATCATATATGATATGGATATACTTTCAAAAAAGAAAATAATGGGTTCTGGAGCGAAAATGAAATAAAACTGAGTAATCGAGAAATTCGAAATTTTTCGAAAAATGGGTGTTTTTTTTCTACATAAAATTTCCACACTTTTATTTTTGGTCTTTTTTTAAATTTTATACTTGGTTCTAATCTGTTTACTTATCGTTTTTCTTTTTATCTCAAAAGAAATGAAGCGTTCCCTAGATTTAATCAATCGATATGCTGCAAATCCACTTGGTTATTGTATAAAGAAGTCTTCTGGCACCTCCTCTTTCTGGACGAGACTCCGCAGAGCGTCAAATTCTAAAGCCACTTGCTCAAAGATCAAGAGCGAACTTGGAGTTTCATTTATCAGCATAATAACTTTGGCAGGCCGAAATTCCACGATAGAAAGGGTGTCGTGAAGTGGTTCGACGACTTTTTCGCCTCCCAGCCTCCTGAGTTCATGGAATCGCTCAACTTCCATCGCGTTGGCAAGAAGTCACTAATACTAATGATGAATATATCACACATCTAGTTTTCTTTGGATACATTTTGTTCCGCAAAAATTGAAAAGACTACGAAGACTTTTCGCTCAACCTAATAATTTCTGTTACCACTCTGAAGAAATCTTGAAAGAAAAAGTATCATTGGAGCGCGTTTTCACCACTTATATCTTCAAAAATAAAGCCCCAGAACTAACCGGTTCGGAGTAAACTCCACTCGTACTTTTCCATTTGTGCTCTATTGGCGTCCATATGCCCTTTATCAATTGATGTTCAGTGCTCATAATTCGTTTGATGAGCATTCCTGAAATTTTTGGCATTTGGATGTTGGGATATAGAGAAGAACGCGTCAAGGGGAACCAGGCAAAACAATGTTGTAATTTTCATGAACAGTTCGTTTTGAAAAGAGTCTCAATAGCAAGATTTTAAAACTGGGCTTTTAGAAACGTTTTCAGAATACTGTTGGAGCGGTATCTGGGTAGCAGGAAATAGAGACAGATATTAGATTCCCATATTACAACTCGAAATATATCTACTTATTATTAAGCGAATACAGGGTGGCTGCCAAATAGCGTTACACGCTTGAAACGTTATAAATGTCTTCAAACAAGTTCAATTTTCACCAGAATTGGACAAAAGTTTATTGAAATGATACAAAAACAAGTGTTAGCAATAGTTTTCAAATCGCCCTCCTTTAGCCTTCACCACCGCTCTCAATCTCTTCGGGTAAGCGTCCACCACGGCACGCAGGTAGTTGGCATCCATTTCGTCTCAGGCTTTCACAAGTGCGACCTTTAGAGCGCTCAAACTAGCGTAGTTTTTGGTGGAAACCTTCTGGGTCAAATATCCCCAAACGGCGTAGTCCATAGGATTCAGGTCGGGTGACGACACTGGCCATTTTGACGAGGGGATGAACTCAGGAAAATTGTTCTTACACCACTGCTGAGTGGCCTTGGCGCGATGAGCCGGTGCGCTGTCTTGTTGGAAGCACCAGGATCGGTTTCCGAAATGCGATTTGGACCACGGAAGAACTGCACCCTCTAAAATGTGTTTTCTGTAGTAAGTTTGGTTCACCTTGGCTCCCAAATCAACAAAAATCAGCGGGGTTTTGCCATCGGAGCAAATTCCACTAAAAACCATGACTGAAGACGGATGAGATGTCTTATTGAGAATTTTTCCGTTCTTACAGGCAGTTTGAAAGTCTTTTGCAATAACCCGATGGTTTTGGCGCGTGCTTTGAAGAAGCTTTCGTGCTTTTTGCATTCGGAGAGCTTTGATTTTCTCGTTCAGAAATGCGCTATTTTGCATACGATACGGAGTTATTTTCAGCTTCTCTTTGACAATGATTCCGATAGAATATCGGCACTTTTTGAAGTCTTTAGCTAGCTTCCTCATGTTTCGCTCCGGATTTCTTCGGATTCTTTCCCGAACGCTTTTGGCATCGTCAAAGTGACAGGACGACCCGATCTTGGATGGTAATTAGGTGTACGAAGACGGTGGAAGCGAGTAACAGCTCGATGAACTAGCATTCGGTTGATGTGCAACCGCTTAGCGATCTCCCAATTCGACACACCCTGCTGCATCAGTTGAATAATAGAACCACGATGGGGTGAAGCAGCCGTAATTACCTTAAAAATGGAAGTTGCAACCAGAAAATTGAAAAACATAGTAATAAATATGTAAGAATCAATAAAAAATATAATTGATACGGTAGCGACTTGTGTTCATGCGCCAGAATCCATTCAAAGTTGAGTAACACTATATGGCAGCCACCCTGTAGTTCCGTCTCGCTGTCCTGGATTTTTTTAATAATTCAAAAGAACGTGAGCCTCCAACTTTGATATGCGAGGGGTATGGAGTCATGGCCACCTGAGCGCTTCGAAACCATATCTTTAGGTGGTAGATAGCAATCAGGATGTCCGTGTATCACATGTAAAAAATCAGCTTTATGGTTGACAAACACGATTGTTGTTTGCAGCCCGCGAAAGGAGGGCGAAGAGGGGGAGTACATTTTATTGAATTGCTCATTCGATTCATGACCTCGAAATGACGAGAAAAGAATAGGCTAAGCAGTTTGCGCTTTTTTTTTGACTGTGAACATGTTTTTTTTGGTTGCAAAATGGCCCAAGAACGAAGGAATTAGAAATTGAAAAGTTCCGTCGATTTCCTTCGACAAAATTGAGAAATTTTTATACGAAATAAACATGAGCCGGGCCAAATGTGCTATATCGAGTTAAGGCGGTGATAAAGAAAAGAACTCCCTTCGGCAAAATTACAAATTAATAAAAACAATTTTCCGCTTTTCTCCCTGTGTTTAGCAAATTCGCTTTTATGAAAGTAGAATTAAGCAAAATTGCTTAAAAATTAACAATCTTATTTAAAAACAAATATAGGAGTTTTAAAATCATAGACCACCCCCCCCCCCTCTTCGAAACTTTAAAAAGTAACTGAGGTTTTATGGAAGCAAACCGCGCTCCAATGAAGATTCGCCGTAGAGCGTATGCTTAATACTCCGATAAATTCATAAAAGGAAGTTCCCTCTACATGTAGACTGAATTTTCCGATTTATTTTTCAAGAGCGTTTCTACAAAAACGGGAAAACAAAATTTTTACATCAATATCTACAATTTAAAAAGTGCAAAAAAGCGAAAAAGAAACGTAAACGAAGTGGTTTTATGGTGCGGCGTCCTCTTTTTCTTTTTGCGTGCATTTCTCTAAAAATTCTATGAAAACTTTCGCTTTTTTCAGAAAAAAAAAAGAAAAATGTTCGTGCATCTTTTCTCCACTAAACGCTTACAAGGATATGACGAGTTTCCAGAGATAAAAATTTCAAAAAAAAATATTTTTTACGAAAAATTAATTTTAAATACAAAACTTTTAATGTCAAAATCAGGAAAAAATGACGTCTTTTATCTTCTGTAATCATTTAAACAAAAAATATTCGAGAAAATCGAAACTGAGCGCGATTGCATATGCGCTCCATTGAAAAAAATCGGCCTAAAATTAATTTTACGAGGAGTACAATAAATTTACAGAAACATTTGCACCAAAAAAGTGGAGCACACCCTTTGCATCTGTATTATACTGGCTCATGCGCAATCTTTGCTAAAAATGGATAGCGCAATTGTAGTTGCGCTGGCATTGTAGTTCCAAACATAAAGAACGTGAGCTTTGATAGCTCTCATTCATTTCGTTTTGAAAATGAGCTGTACTGGTAATACTAGGTATTATCCATCCGCGAGGACGTGATTTTTCGTTTAAAGGCGCTGTTTGGATCTCGTTAGGGGATAGCGCGTTTTAACGCGCTAATTTAAAAATTGTAAGAAAGCGCACACACTGCGTTTGTGATTTATGCAGTTTAATAAACAGTTTAAGAAATTTGACAATAAATATTAAATAAAAAACATGAGCAAAATATAGAAAAAATTCCAATATTCGATTCAGTTTTCGAAAAGAAATCACAAACGCAGTGTGTGCGCTTTTTTACAATTTTTAAATTAGCGCGTTAATACGCGCTATCCCCTAACGAGACCCATAACGAGATGAACGCCTTGAAACGAAAAATCACGTACTCGCGAATGGATAATACGTGGATGCCGATGGGTAAATCACATCACGATTATTTTAGTTTTATAGTTTTTAATTATAGCGCCGTTTCCTTAACAATCAGGCTTGCTTTGAAAATCGTGAATTCCAGGAAGAAAAGAAAAACAACGAGGCGCATAATGTTGAAATAAACCTGAACATTTGACAAACCTTGCGACAAATGCCTGTGCGTAAGGCTTCAAATCATGCATGAAGACAAACGAATAATGGGATAGAATATTTTGTTTAATATTTGAAAAAAGTTGAAGAAGGAATTAAATTTTATATTAATTTGAGTTGGAACACATTTAAAACAACACGTCTGAAAATGCGCTCCATCGAATGCTCTAATTAGAACTAAAATTTTTATAATCTGGAGATGAGTTGAACATAATTTTCGATTTTTTTTGATGGAGCGCATTTGCAGACATCGCATCGAACGGGCAGTATAAAGGTGCATAAATATGTGAGATTTTTGAGGAAAAATTCGTTTTATGATCACAATAGAAAGCGAAAACGTTTCAAAGCCTGGAAAAAAATGTCTGGAAAAAATCTTTTTCACATTTCTGGATGTTTAGCTGAATTTTCAGATTAATGAAATTTTATAAATTTCATAAAACTAAAAAATTATTTAAAAGTTTCGAAAATTGTATGCTTTTCCAGTTTTTCAACTATTCCTCTAAATTTTTTTCCAGAATTTTCACACTTTCGAGTATGTATTATCTGAATTTCGTTTCAGTCGTAGTTTGGGAATCGATGTATGAAATGAAGAACACGACGTGATCGACAATTCCGTTGATTTCGGTTTTTTTATTGGGAGCACCTGGAAATCAATTTTTTTGAAAGACGGTAAACAAAAAATAAGGGCTTAGATGGTCAAGAACTGAGTACACATTCCACGGACAAACTCTCTTGAAAAATAATTGTCCAGCTTTACCAACTTCAAATATTTTTACGGAAAACTATACATTTGACGAGAAACACGGTGATTTGCATTTTATTAACCACCCGAAAAAGCTCCGGAGCATCGCTACAAGACAAATACAAAACAAATTATTATTACATTACTGAAAAGTCGAAAAATATTGTGCGCCATAATTTAATTTACAAACAACTTTCCTATTCTATTTGACATCTTCCAAATTGGTATTATTATTATTTTTTTAATATTTTTAAATAAAGAGAACACTAATTACATAGTTTCAGAACGAGCTTCATACTATGATCGAACGAACTTCTACCAAAATTCTTTTTCGATGAAATTTGTGGGGCTCTCTTCTTAGATTTATTCAATATGAATCGTATCCGTCCGGTCATT
Source organism: Caenorhabditis inopinata (assembly GCA_003052745.1). Lineage (NCBI taxonomy): Eukaryota > Metazoa > Nematoda > Chromadorea > Rhabditida > Rhabditidae > Caenorhabditis > Caenorhabditis inopinata. Next base: position 8,906,041 of record AP018152.1, on the reverse strand, counting down.
AACTGTTCTTTTTTCATTTGAGAAAACTACCATTTGCATCATAATTGTCATAATTACGACTTATAGTGACTGACATTCTGGTAAGTCCCGTTTGATTGAAATTTTCTTCAATGTGAAGCTCACATGGTTTTTTTAAACAAATGTTTTTGTAGAATGGCTTTCATTTATTGGCGAATGATGTGGCTGGAGTAATACGCAATACAGCGGATTTCGAAAAATTCACTGACAACGCTATTTGAAAACTTTTTGGTGTTCTGCCACAAAGTCTAACATAGCTTTTGCTACTTTTCAATAATCACCATCTTTGAGAATTTTAGGTCTTCCTGTACTTTTTTCTCGTATTCCAGCTTATCGTCAGGTGTAGACTCAGAATCGGCAAATTCAGTGATACATACCAATGCAATTCATGTTCACCTGCTTCATGAGATTGACTTTAGCTTTTTATAGATCCGATAAATATATTATTTGGCAGATGTGATGACATTAATGATATCTCTTCGATATGGCAATTAATTTATCATCTTCAACAGAGCTTGTAGAGAAAATTCTGAATTTTGAACTAATGTAATTAATTGAAAAAGGAGAAACCAGCGGAAAGTTCGCGGCTACGCCGCGACTTTCACTGGCTTCCACTGGCTTTCGTTTAGAAATATTTGTAGTCGTTCTGTTTTTCTCTTATTAGTAAAACAATTTATTAGCAGAACGTCAAAAACCAAATAAAATTTACATCCCGTCCCGTATCCCAACTACCCTGCGACTTCCTAAATATATGAATGTGAAGCGCTCGGGTGGTCATGACTCCATCCCGAATATCAAAGTAAAAGACCCACGATCTTTTGAGTTATTCAATGAAACGTCTTGGACAGAGTCACATACAGACAGAACTATTCGCTTAATAATAAGTAGATAGTGATGTTCCAAAAACGTTGGAAAACAATGTCCAATAAAATTGTAGTTTTAAAGATATCAAGCTGATTTTTTACATGTGATATACGGACATGTCAATAGATATTTCAGCGAAATTTTGGCTGTTTTTATCAATTTTAAAACAGTTTTGTACTATTTGGGTGTACGGTTCTACAGTATCCCTGGTACCCTGCGACCTCTTAAATATATGAATCTGAAGCGCTCGGGTGGTCATGACTCCATCCCGAATATCAAAGTAAAAGACCCACGATGTTTTGAGTTATTCAAAAAAACGTCTTGGACAGAGTAACAGACAGACAGAACTATTCGCTTAATAATAAGTAGATAGTATTAAAAACAATTTTGTGGAAAATATAAAACGTTAAAAGATTAAAAGTACAAAAACGAATAAAATCAATTTGGAAGAAACCAAATGGAATTGAAATCGTTGTTTTTAAGTGAACAATTTGAATGGGCGACGTAAAATTGTAAAGCGCCTTATTTTTCGAATATTTAGTACTGTAACCATACGTTTTTTTGCCGTTATGTGAAAACTTTGCTACAGAGATTTTTCGGAAGATGAATTCAAAGCAAATCACCGTTTAGAACGTAATAAGCCGTCACAAGTTGGGTGTGGCGTATAATTACGACAGCGATATATTACACAGTTTACAAAATATCAATGGGCACGAGAAACTGCAAATATTGTTGAAATTTAAAGTTATTTCGATGAAAACTCTACTGTATAGAATAAAGTCTTAAATGTTTCAAAAACATTTATTCCATACACGTTTAGCCTCAGAATTCCACGCAGGGTGAATACCAAGTAGTTCGAAAATGAGCTTAGAGTAGGGGGGGGGGAGGGGTCGGTGACGAAAATGTGTAAAGATAACAGGAATTCGCCACACGAAAGCAAAATTCTGATGTAAATCTATTAGATTGACCGAAAAGTCTTCGTAATTTTTTTTGTTGCTTCATTTCTCAGTGTTACTTTAATTTTTTCTGATTCTGATTTTTTATTTTATTGCATATTATGCATGCTTAACACACTTAACAAATTTACAGGTAGCGTTCGAAATGAGCGAGAATTTGCTTGCTGATCGCCATGCTCTCAGAGGTATTGTTCCGTATGAGTTTCTCTAAGGTCGCAAATGCAGCGAAGCTAGTCGTAACTAGTGTGCCCGTTTAGGCGAGAACTCTGTATCCTACACTACCATCAAGTTTTGGTTCGAACTGCTTTCCGAGGAGAACTACGATCTTGAAGACATCCGGTCGTCCATGTAGGGATATAGACGTGGACATCTCTAGAGCGCTGGAAGAAAAACCAAGAGCAACGTCACGCGAACTTGCGGCGACTCTCAGGCATCCTAAAACAACTATCATTGATAACCTTCATTAATCTGGAAAAGTGCCAAAGGTTGGTCAACTCGTTCCTCACTTTTTGACGGATTCACAGAGACATGTGTGTTATGACCTGGCACTTTCTCTGCTTACTATGAAATGAACGAGCGATTGGATTATGAATATTACCACAGGTGGCAAAAAGTGGGTGTTTTATGTCAATCATACTAGAAAAAAAAACAATAGATCCCGGCCGATGAAACCCCAAAACGGACCTCAAAGGAGAGCTTCAACGCGGACCTATACGTTCACTCTTAAAATTCTCAAAAATTCGATTTTCTGTAATTTTTATTTATTTATCATATATGATATGGATATACTTTCAAAAAAGAAAATAATGGGTTCTGGAGCGAAAATGAAATAAAACTGAGTAATCGAGAAATTCGAAATTTTTCGAAAAATGGGTGTTTTTTTTCTACATAAAATTTCCACACTTTTATTTTTGGTCTTTTTTTAAATTTTATACTTGGTTCTAATCTGTTTACTTATCGTTTTTCTTTTTATCTCAAAAGAAATGAAGCGTTCCCTAGATTTAATCAATCGATATGCTGCAAATCCACTTGGTTATTGTATAAAGAAGTCTTCTGGCACCTCCTCTTTCTGGACGAGACTCCGCAGAGCGTCAAATTCTAAAGCCACTTGCTCAAAGATCAAGAGCGAACTTGGAGTTTCATTTATCAGCATAATAACTTTGGCAGGCCGAAATTCCACGATAGAAAGGGTGTCGTGAAGTGGTTCGACGACTTTTTCGCCTCCCAGCCTCCTGAGTTCATGGAATCGCTCAACTTCCATCGCGTTGGCAAGAAGTCACTAATACTAATGATGAATATATCACACATCTAGTTTTCTTTGGATACATTTTGTTCCGCAAAAATTGAAAAGACTACGAAGACTTTTCGCTCAACCTAATAATTTCTGTTACCACTCTGAAGAAATCTTGAAAGAAAAAGTATCATTGGAGCGCGTTTTCACCACTTATATCTTCAAAAATAAAGCCCCAGAACTAACCGGTTCGGAGTAAACTCCACTCGTACTTTTCCATTTGTGCTCTATTGGCGTCCATATGCCCTTTATCAATTGATGTTCAGTGCTCATAATTCGTTTGATGAGCATTCCTGAAATTTTTGGCATTTGGATGTTGGGATATAGAGAAGAACGCGTCAAGGGGAACCAGGCAAAACAATGTTGTAAGTTTCATGAACAGTTCGTTTTGAAAAGAGTCTCAATAGCAAGATTTTAAAACTGGGCTTTTAGAAACGTTTTCAGAATACTGTTGGAGCGGTATCTGGGTAGCAGGAAATAGAGACAGATATTAGATTCCCATATTACAACTCGAAATATATCTACTTATTATTAAGCGAATACAGGGTGGCTGCCAAATAGCGTTACACGCTTGAAACGTTATAAATGTCTTCAAACAAGTTCAATTTTCACCAGAATTGGACAAAAGTTTATTGAAATGATACAAAAACAAGTGTTAGCAATAGTTTTCAAATCGCCCTCCTTTAGCCTTCACCACCGCTCTCAATCTCTTCGGGTAAGCGTCCACCACGGCACGCAGGTAGTTGGCATCCATTTCGTCTCAGGCTTTCACAAGTGCGACCTTTAGAGCGCTCAAACTAGCGTAGTTTTTGGTGGAAACCTTCTGGGTCAAATATCCCCAAACGGCGTAGTCCATAGGATTCAGGTCGGGTGACGACACTGGCCATTTTGACGAGGGGATGAACTCAGGAAAATTGTTCTTACACCACTGCTGAGTGGCCTTGGCGCGATGAGCCGGTGCGCTGTCTTGTTGGAAGCACCAGGATCGGTTTCCGAAATGCGATTTGGACCACGGAAGAACTGCACCCTCTAAAATGTGTTTTCTGTAGTAAGTTTGGTTCACCTTGGCTCCCAAATCAACAAAAATCAGCGGGGTTTTGCCATCGGAGCAAATTCCACTAAAAACCATGACTGAAGACGGATGAGATGTCTTATTGAGAATTTTTCCGTTCTTACAGGCAGTTTGAAAGTCTTTTGCAATAACCCGATGGTTTTGGCGCGTGCTTTGAAGAAGCTTTCGTGCTTTTTGCATTCGGAGAGCTTTGATTTTCTCGTTCAGAAATGCGCTATTTTGCATACGATACGGAGTTATTTTCAGCTTCTCTTTGACAATGATTCCGATAGAATATCGGCACTTTTTGAAGTCTTTAGCTAGCTTCCTCATGTTTCGCTCCGGATTTCTTCGGATTCTTTCCCGAACGCTTTTGGCATCGTCAAAGTGACAGGACGACCCGATCTTGGATGGTAATTAGGTGTACGAAGACGGTGGAAGCGAGTAACAGCTCGATGAACTAGCATTCGGTTGATGTGCAACCGCTTAGCGATCTCCCAATTCGACACACCCTGCTGCATCAGTTGAATAATAGAACCACGATGGGGTGAAGCAGCCGTAATTACCTTAAAAATGGAAGTTGCAACCAGAAAATTGAAAAACATAGTAATAAATATGTAAGAATCAATAAAAAATATAATTGATACGGTAGCGACTTGTGTTCATGCGCCAGAATCCATTCAAAGTTGAGTAACACTATATGGCAGCCACCCTGTAGTTCCGTCTCGCTGTCCTGGATTTTTTTAATAATTCAAAAGAACGTGAGCCTCCAACTTTGATATGCGAGGGGTATGGAGTCATGGCCACCTGAGCGCTTCGAAACCATATCTTTAGGTGGTAGATAGCAATCAGGATGTCCGTGTATCACATGTAAAAAATCAGCTTTATAAGTGAAAAACTACTACTTTAATAGACATTGTTTTTTAAAGATTTTTAGACATTCCAGAATGTTTAGAACACTCCAGAACATACTAATTCTCTTTATTGTAACAATTAATTAAAGGAACGCACGCGGCGCATGTATACCTAATCTATATTCGGTCATGGTCTAAGCTCGTGGTTTCTAATTACAATAATTTTTAGCTGTCTCAAGGTGCAAGATGTTAAATTCCTTCATGTAAAAAAAAACTTGCTTCCGAATGGCGGCGTATCTTAATCTTAAAATCTCGATAAAATAGTGTTTTATTTGCGGCATTTGTAAGTATGATTGCTTATTCAAATATGATAATAAAATTTGAAATAAGACATACAGGTTTACATCTTCTGTTCCTCACCGTATCTAGTATTCCTATATCGAATTTTCATTTTCAAAAGCGGTTTCACTTTTCCACTGACATCTTCTGATGGTCTTTGCGGTCGCCGTCGTTTCAGCGGAGCCCTCATCATAACCGCCATCTTTTTATTACCGTTTTCATCATTTATTGGCACAGGCAGAGCAGCAGGACAAATGAACTTATCGTTTAAGGATTTAGGCGGTCCAGTCGTGATTCCATAATCTGAAAATAGAGTTTGTTTGCTCCACATTAAAATAAAAATTGAAGGTAACGGGAAAAGTTCCGCTAGCATTTTTCGAATAGCATTTAATTATAGTGTGCCCACTAAAACGTTTCTATAGAAGATTTTTCAGTCTAATCAAATATCATCTTAATGAAGCGCCGCTTAAGAGAAAGATAGATGGAGAGAAAGAGGAGAGGAGAGAGGGATGTTATCAGTGGCAGCTTGTGTAAATGCGTTCTAATGATAATTTCACTAAACTTTTATTTAATTTTAACCAATTTTTGATTTGTTCAGTTTCGTCCATCTTCTGTCGGTTTTTCGCATTATGTGTCTTACGGCCCAACCTATTTTCTTCCTTTTAATATAGTTAAGTTCTACTCGAAAATATTCAGCAGCAACTTCTCTTCTCCCACATCAACCAACACCTCATCAGAACAGAAGCACTAACACCAGCACCACCGTTTCTCCCAGAAGAAGTGCGAACTGCCCTCAATTCATTCCCAAACGGGAAGGCAGCAGGCGATGACAAAATCACGCCAGACTCCTCAAGAGCTGTCATGACAATGTCATTAGCCTGATCGCACGACGATTCTCGAAGTATTTAGAAAGCGGAAAAGTTATATTGAAATGGAAAAACTCTAACACTACTCTGATCTTCAAAAAAGGAGACAGAGAAAATTTGGAGAATTATAGGCCTATCTGTCTTCTCTCAGTACTCTATAAGACATTTTCAAAACGTCTACTAAATACAGTACGAACAACACTAGAAGAAGCACATGAGGAGCACTGAACAACCAACCTGGCAGAATTTGACTGAAGAGAATTCGAATACTTTTTCCCTGCTCTCCTAACCAAAACTTACTATTTTTCCTCACATAATTAACGGCCTCCTTGTTAAATTTGAAGATCATTTGCGGCGTTTTTTCTTTCAGTTTTTTCACCTCTCTCTCTTTTTTAAATTTCCGAATTTTATCCGCTTCCGCTCGTCGCTTTTCATGAAATCTCTCCTTCTTCAACTGCTCTTTTTCCATTTGCTCATTTCGAAGACGTCTTTCATACTTCGATTGCATTAACCGCTTCTTTGTCATTTTTGGAGCCGTGGATGTTGTGGAAGTTGAAGACGTTAACGACGAATTTGATGGCGTGTTTTCCACTTTACGATAATTTCGAGTAGTCTTTTCCCGGTTCTTTTCGACAAATTTATTAAATTTCCCTTGATTTTTCACATGTTCCATCTCATTTTCGAAGACTTTCAGTTTAATCAAAGGTCCAGACCTCACCGGCGAATCCGGATTTGTATAGCTTAGAGTGTTTGGATAGCTATTGGGAGTTGGGACTTCTGAATCGAAAAGTGGTCCATCGTAAGTTGGAGAGATCTGTCGGGCAGATGACGGAGGTAATGGCGGTGGCGAATGAAGAACTGTGGTTGGCAGAACTAACGGAATCGGAACGGGATCCATTAGAGATTCTTCTTCGAAGCAGAAGCCCAGTTGGGTGTCGTTCAGGTCGTCGAAGATCGGGAATCTGAAAATTTTATAGAAAAATTTTTGAAGTTAGCTAATTTTTTACAGTGTCTCTATTTTCATTTTAGCATTTCTGTGGCTCCAGTAGACCACATGCTTCAGAAGCATACAAAACGTTATTGTTTAAGCCATTGCAGGAATTCGAATTGAAGTTTTGATAATATACGATTTTAAGAATAATTCCAACAGCACGAATGTCCGGTTGGAATTTAGAATTTGCGAAGACACTAGCTTAATGTTTGGAATATCTAATTTTGAACTATCCTGTTCAATACTCATTTAAATAGAAAATAAACTTTAATATCTGTCTAACAGGGCTAATTGATTGTATGATGAAGGCAATAATTTTTGAAGAAAAATGAAGCTAATTCAAGAACGAAGAATGGCTAAGAATTTTGTGCTCAATATCTAGGATATGTTACAAAAGCGGCTGGGAGCACGCTTTAGCAGTTGGAACTACGCCTGCGTATCGTTAAAGCTACAATAAATATGAAATACCAAAACTAAATGAGAAACTAAGCAAAGCATTTACACTTAAACTTAATTCTCTAATAAAACTTACTCAAATGGCGGCGGAGTTGGCAGTTTGTGAAACGGATTTTCGTAGATTTCCACTGATTTTCTGGAGGTTTCAGCAATTACTTTTGCGGAAATGTTGACTTGATCATTTCCATGAATTTCGCTACTCTGAAAATGAAAACTGGAAGAAATTAAAGATAAACTTTTGAATTTATCTCGTTTACATTATTTTTTAAATTTTAATGTTTCAACCATACCTTTGGTGGAAATGCCACCACTTGTTGTGTATAATTAACGAGCTCCATCAGATTAACATGGTGAATTCTGAAGACGTGCTTCATATCGATCACAGTATTCAAGCTGATCGCTGTTCGTCCAGCAGAAAAAAAGAAATTTAAATAATATGCTTATTTTATTTTAGGTTATTTTAATTTAAAAATAATATTGAAAATGTTCGGATTTTTAAAAATTTCATTATGTTAACCGAATGCTTGAATTACAATCTGATTTTATTAGATATCCGTTTCGGATATGATTATTAAAAGAATGGAGTTTTTGAAAAATTGTTATATATGCGAATAAATTATTTTTATTTTTAATAATTGAAATTTGTGTTATTTTAAAATTTTCTTGATGATTACTTCAATATTTTTTCTTTCTTTTTACTTTGGGAAATCTATTGATTTCTATCAAATAAAACATTTTTTTTCAAACGAAAATTTTTCGTACAATTTTCTAGAAGAAATCTACAGGTTTCACTCATTGCTTCTAATTTTTCAGCCATCAATCCCACTAATTTCGCGTGCGCGGTTTCATCTACAGCGGCGAATCCTAAATTGTCCACAATTCGGCTTACAGAATCTCGTAAATTCTGCAAGAAAAACAAATTTTCTATAAAAACTTTAAAAATTAAAATTACTTACTAATAAGACATTCAAATCGGGTGTCATAATTTCAAATAATTGCAGAATAAGTAATAAATTTCAATAGCATTTCAATACAGTATACCTAAGAATCGCATCGTGGACTAAGGAAAATTGAGAGTGTGCGCCTTTAAGTTACACTGTATTTCCCATTTTAATTATATTTTAATATTTTAATTCTTATTCTTTCTTTATTCTATTCTTATTCTTATTTTTATTCTGGATTCCGCTCCGAAATAGAAAATAAACAAAAAATGTCTTAAATTTTCAAAACAGCTCATTTTAAAATTAATTACGTAATATCTACCTTTACAGCTTAAAACTCAAAATGCTTCGTTGGAAAATAATCCACAAAACACAAAAAAATTGGCATGCGTCGTCGTGCGTGCGTCGGAACCCTGACTTGAATGCTCTCTGTTCAATTTTAAAAATGTATCAAAAACAGCAAAAGACAGGGGAAGCGAATAAAAAATGCAAGTTCACTGTGCAGTTGTCCTATATCTCTTTGATTAGAACCGTATTTAATCTAAATGATTTCTGCGGGAACTGAACCAAAAGCGAAAAAAAAATTAAAATCTTTATAACAAATACGCCCAAAAAAACGAACAAAAATAAATAAACAAAAATGGTTATCAAAGATGTCTAGTACAGAAAAGGAGAAGAAAACAGACAATTAAAACACAGAAAAGGAATAAAACGTGCGGAAATTACACACAAAACCAAGAAAGCATATTCAAGCTACTTGGTGATCACAAAGAAGGAGGACCAAAAGCAAAAATTAGAACAAGAAATGCTAGAAGTGGTGGTGCGAAGTAAGACTATATCTATACAAATCTTATTTTTGATGAGTACCGTGTTGGATTCGTCAAACAAAAATCCACCAATAGGGAAACATAAGGTTTGAAAACGTGGGAAACAAACAAACAATTTGTTGAAACTTATGACAAAATCGTATTTTTAAAAAATATGAAATGATACATAATTTTCTAGTTTCTAGTTAACATCCAATATTAATGAATACTCTTGATCGATTCCAAGGTAGCAGTCGCTCATTATGAACACCGACGTCTCGTGTTTTCCTCTGCAAAAATGCATTATTTATTTTTTGAAAGAAATGAGCACCCGTGGCTCAATGCGATTCCATGAGAAATTCGACGAAAAATTTCTTCTGATAGAAAATTTAACGTCAAGCACCTACGTAAATTTCAATACAAATAAAGAATTGGAACCAGAATTATACAGAAAAAGATGTGCGTCAACCTCTTTGCCTTAATCGCTCTTCCTGCTTTCACTTTCGGCTCAGTCGTTTGGAATCTCACAAATGCACTACAGTGCTCCACATAATTTTACGTTCACACCCAAAAATTTCAAAATTTCGATTTTCTGTAATTCCTAATTATTTATCATATATGATATGAAAATATCTTTAAAAAATACAATTATGGGTCCTGGAGCGAAAATAAAATAAAACTGAGCAGTCGAGAAATTGACATTTTTCGAAAAATGGGTATTTTTTTAAGCTGTCATGTCATGTTCTATTCTATCATGAAACACCTACTAAAAGGCCATATTTCTTCAATAGGAAGCATTTTGGTTGAAAAGCCAGTTTTCGAGATTTCGAACATTTTTGGGGTGAACGTAAAATTATGTGGAGCACTGTAGTAGCAAGAATAAAAGTGACCAAAATATTTCTAGAAAGAATACAGGTCGGGATAACATTCTATGAACAACGAAAAATTTGACATCGTGAAGACGTCAGACGTCTATCAAAAGTTAGAAATCCACTGCAACTTATGAAGAGACGAAAACTAATATGGGCTGGAAATGTGATACGCAGAAAGACAATACATAAATAACGTTGATGCCAGAATGGGTACCAAGAAAGGAAACACGACCTGTTGGAAGGTCACCGATGAAATGGTCACATTTTCTGAGAAAAGAAGTATCATGACAAGGAAACCACCTTATTACTTTTTGGACCACAATCGTAAAATACCGGAAGGACAGTTGCGATGTGATCCGCGCTCAGAAGATGTGAGAGAAGGACGGATCTACTAAGCAACTAAGTAAGAAATTAAGAACCCCCTTACTTTGTCTCCGGTACCCGGAAATCTAATTGGGCTGTGCTTCGTGTAGAATGGGATCCGACGACGCTCGTCATACTTAGAATCATATCTTTCGAACGATTTCCGATTATAATAATCCATCCGGCTTGTTTCGGTTTCGACCATTGTGGAAGATACATGGATGAATTGTTCTGAAGATGGTGATAATTGATGTATGTTGAACATTTCTCAACAGTTTAAAGTCAAATTTTGATAAGAAATCAGTTTAAATGTTTTCCTGTGTTTCTCTGTCTAACTTTAAAATTTCGTCGTTACCGTAGCTCTAAAAATACGCAGACATCGCTCGTTGCGTATATTTTACTTGTCGCAGTATAGATTAGAAATATTAGAAGTAGAAAAATAATGAAACAAGGATCGCGTATATTAAATGAGGTGTACTTTTAAAATTAATAAAATTCTCATGTCTTACCATCGTTGGCCCAGCTCTCTCCATAACAATTTTCAACTTATATACGTCGCCAGCTGCCACTCTGACCTCTCTTCCATCATGAATATCTTTCGCAATGCCTTGTTGATCCATCAATTTCATAAATTTTATATTAACAATTGGCCAATGACAAAGTGCTCTGAGCACTTCCTTCGCCTGCGCCTCTACTAATTGCGTCCTTTTTTGGAAGAATATCACAGCACGCTTCAAGAGTTGTGGGTCTTCTGACGAAGTGGATTTATCGATTTCGAGAAGATTTTGAAGTTGTGGAATAGATGTGGAATCACCGATCGTGCGGGCGTCTTCGTGGGTGAGATGGGGGAGAGAGAGAAGCGGATGATCGTCATACCATCTGAAAATGGAGATGAAAGTTTTAGAAAACGGTACTAATATAGAGGAGTTTGTGCGTCAAGACTGCAGCATACAAGTATGCTTACGATGAAGGAACGCGTATTAGATGTGCCAGAATAAATAATTATTCCATAAGTCAAGCGTGATATAAAGATTACAAGAAAAAACGCAATGCAAACACAACAGTCGGAGTACGCGAGAGTAGTCATAGCTTAGGTCGTGTAGTAGTTCGAAAGAGAGCATAAAACGAGTTAGAGGAATGCCAAATCTTATTATTTTTAAAAATTGATCGTCTGTCCAATCTAGCCTTACCTAGCCGAATAACACATTTGTTGCAGAATGACTAGATTTCTAGTAGAACTGAGCCAGTTTTTCAATCTGCTCATTTCTTTCATTGCTTGCAGAATTCGAATACACTGATCCAGGACACTTTTCAAATCTGTCCGATAGTCGGTCGGTAGCATTGCACGCATAAAGTGCGCTTGGAATAGTAGGTGTGCTTTGCACGCGGATGTTCCCATCACAGATGTTGAAAATTGGATGCGAAGTTTTTTCTGAAGCTCTATGTTGATGAGGTCCTCGTTGTGGCGCACAGGAATCTCCGCATATTCTGGGACATCAGTTAACAGTTTTAGCAATTGTTCGACATTGCATCCGGAATGGATATTTTGAACTAAAAAGCGAATCGTCTCATGTTGGAGATAGTAAACTGAAGCGATCCGGCCATATGGGGTGGGCTTTAACAAGTTGTACTTGTCGTCGGAATCTGGAAGTTAAAAATAGACTCATCTGAAAACTTTAGGCATGAAGACGTGCATTACACAGTATTCGCGATGGGCACATGAATCCGTGTCACTCGTTTAAGCAATTTTACGTAATTTTAGAAACCTCGTAATTTCTCTTTCTCCTCTCTAACATTACTAGACAATGATTATTAATATTCGTTTTTGAGTGTAAATTTGCTCTACCTGAAAAATTAAGAAACTCTGTTTGCTTAAATTTGCCATGGTTGACACCTGGACTTAAGGACACAGTCAAAATTTTCGATTCAAAATATTTAGAAGTATTTAGAAGATCAAACTTTTACGAAGATCAAACATTCAGCAGAAAGCAGGCTATTCCTAGAAATTTCTGAGTTGGACTCGACCTGACAGCTATGAAATGTCTGAGAAAAGATATATGTTCTAAATACCAGTATTGGAAGGCTCATTGGCAAAAAAGGAATAGTAAAATCGCTCGTAAAATCTTAAGCTAACTGTGTTCGCGTACCATTGGGGGGAGCTTCCGAAACTATCGCTGGCATAGTTTTTCACGGAAAAAAGTTGTTTTTTGAGGAATGGGCAGGGACAATAAATTTTCTTAATGAAACAGCATTGCATATTTTGGCTCAAACATATTAACAATTGTACATTTTCATGGGCATTGATTTCTAGACCTTCCTTTTTATTAGAGAGAGCATTAGCTGAAGTATTAAAAAAAACTATTTTGAAAATAAAAAGCGGGAAAAAGAGATGAAGGCTATGTTTTTAAAAGATTTCCTTAATTTTGAACATGAACTTTGAAATGACCCTTACTTAAATCCACGGAGATACATTCAGAAGTCACGAGCTCATTCACCACCGTGTCAACAATAGAGGAGATAAACTTGAGCATGGCATCTTCGGAATCTTCCTCCAAATCATAGTAGTTTGGATTGGCGAATAAACGTCTATATAGATAAGTTCCCGACAAATACTCGACAATTCCCTGTTTCGAATCGATGGTTCCCGCTGAAATTTCAGCATTTACATGGTTGGGAAGTGCTGGAAGAAGAGAAGATTCCACGGGAAATGGCTCGTATAGGAATTTCTTGTAGAACGTTTTCTTGCAATCTTGGACATAGATTACTGCCACAGCGGAGTCATCGAATTGTGGACGGCCGGCACGGCCCATCATTTGCAGCACATCTGAAATTTCGAGAAATTAGAAAATTCGTAATTCCAGGAGATTTGTAATTAGTATTTTTGTAAAACTTCGGGTCTTACAATTAGCTTCGTAACAAGCTGTAAATTTCCACGTACGTGACACTTGCTCTAAACCGTAATTTGAAGTACAAGAAGGTTATAAAATTTTAACGTAGCCCACTCCAGTTTTCTTAAATATAAGAAGAGTATCAACGGTCTTTGTCACATTTTCATGAATTTGGGCTTAATATTTCATTGTTCTTTTTACCAAATTAGACAGCACATTTCAACTATGCGAGAAAAATGGATATGTTCAGCTTCTGTTAATTTGTGGCCGCAAATTTTCGGGATCGCCGTCTATCAACATGGTAAGCGAACTGCTGACTAACTTCTTGCGTTTTTTTTTTCTAAAATTGAAGCCTGTTTACGTGGAATCAGATGAGAATGAGCCGTTATTTCGGAAATTTCCGCTTAGCTATGTAATACAAACTGGAAATATAACCGATAGAATATAAAAAAAAACTCGAATAGCAGAATCAGCGCATTTTATATTGGCAGCCTTTAGCGGTTTCTCCTATCAATGCTGACCACGATAGCCGAAATCTCAGGTCACGAAATCTCCATATTCGCCGCAACAATTTTCTAGGTTTCTTGTTAATCGCCGTTTTGATACTCACCACCCACTGTGTCAAGCAATGTTGCCGGTTCCGTACTTCAAAAGAAGTAACGGCAATATCAAAAAGCCCTAAAGACATGACAAAAAATGGAACTCCGACTGCCAACGGAGTATCTGATGGAGGTACTTCGAGCAATGAAATGATTAAGAAGTCAGATGGAGTTGTACGTAGTCCGAAAGATTCAGCCGACGGAGAGGCGAAGCCCGTCGAGGACGGGTTGGATGAAAAGGTTAGAAAGAAGGTGACGAAAAGTAAAAAAAAGCGTGGGGAACCAGACGAGAAGAATAACTCTAAGGATGGCGGCGATGTGACTAAAAAGGGTAAGTCACATTTTTTTAAAAATATAATCTAAATGTAATAGAATGTAATCATTCGAAAAGAAGCATTTTCAGACTATCTTAAATATTTAAATAAAATATTTATCCAGGGTACAGCTGCATTTTATACACCAGAACTCGCCTATCAAAAGTCGTAAATCCGAACCACGCTGGAAATTAATTTGAGATTGGCGTCAGAAAATTTTGATCCTAACTCATTTGTAGACGTTGAGCCTCACAGGCAGTGAGAGAAAGACAAACCATGAGCATCCAACCCAGTAGGGGCAGCCATTCTTCTATTAAAGGTTTTATGATAGTTATATGTCTGTCAATAGTCACTTAAAATCGCTTAATAGGGCGTTTAATTTTTGGGAATTCTTAAAAATAAATTATTTCAAACTATGCAGTTATAAAAAATCAAGCCAGAAACGAAGATAAATCATGTATCATTCTGGATTAAGGGATGATATCAGTAATCGCCAATATCTTACAGAACCAAATCACGAAAACACACTTCGCATTGAAATGGTCGATGATGATCACACAAAGACGCACACTGAAGCCTCGGCATGTTTTGACGTTTGCGACTCAAACAATCAAAATAAAGGAAATAAGGGTTCTAGACAAATGAGTAGCAGAAAAATAGAAAAACAGGAGTCATATAATGCCTTATCGGCACTGGCCATGTCGGCACTGACAGGCAAGAGAAACAACGACAAAGGGGGAATGAAGAAAAAGAAGGACGTGTTAGTGCAAAGTGTCGAATGTGCAGAAGCGAAAGCGAAAGGGGATATATCGGAAGAGAAATCGAATATAAAGACGGTAGAGGACGGTAAAGCTCAGCAAAAATCAGGGCCGGGTGAAAAAAAAGTTACGTCAGTGATTGAGAATGAACAACCAAAGCAACGTGAACGAAAGTCACGCGAGTTGTTAGACCCGGAGAAAAAAGAGAAGGGGAAAGACCTCTCGTTGTATTTGCAACGTTGAACTTTTTAATAAAACTAACATTTTGCTCTGCCCACGTTTTGTTAATGATTGTATTTGCCTATAGTTCTTTAAGTCTTTTTTTGAAGATGCGAGTATTTTTGTCTTAATCCTCAAGAAGAAAGTGGATCAATTAGGGTTTCCAAAGATGGAAAGAAATCTGAAAGCAGCGAGTACTCAGTACTGATAATCACTCTTTTTTACAAAAGAGAAAAGAAAAGAAAAAATGATTAGTTTGCGCATAAATTCTGGTGTCGAACACGAATACGGTGGGTGGACTAAACGAAATATCTAATTTTTGAAGGCCAATATCGAAATTTTAATATGGAAAATAAAGCGATAAAATACGCTTCAACTGCATTATCTTCTACTTCAACATTTCGCCCACCTGTAACCGGAAAATCCACATATTTTCCAATCTTTCCATCAAAATACTCGGTTCCTTTGACAATCACTAAATGGGCGGGACAATTGATACCCCATGCTAGCGTGGCAGTAGCAATAAGCACCTGGATTTTTTTCTCGATAAAAAGCTGCTCAACGATTGCTCTCTCGTGAGCATTGAGGCCCGCGTGGTGCATTCCGATCCCAAATGGAAGTACCAATTTGAGATTTTCGTCTTTAATGGAGGACATAAACACTTCTAGTTCCAGCATATCCATATTCAACCATTGTTTAGGGTTGTGGTCCGCAATTAGCAAATTGACAAATGCCAGGGCGGTCAGGCGGGTTTGACGACGAGACGAGACGAAAATCAGTACTGGTTTTTTAGGAGAATAAGTGAGAATGGCTTTATACGCGGGTTTGTTCATCAGTGCCATTCTTGGGCAGTAGTGTTGACCGGGGAAGCCCTGAAATTCAAGTAAGTTTATGGATAAATGAAAACGGACCGATTCTCATCAAAAGTCACGGATTTTTCAAAAAGCATTTATAAAAGTTTCGATTTTATTATTTGTTTTTTTCACTGCGAGAATCGATGTTCTTCACTAAAAAATGTGTTTCGTTTGAATTTTTTGAAATTTTTAAATATGCAAATTATATGAGTTAATCAGTGACATTTTTTGCACCTTCGGTGTCATACTTACGTGGTTTGAAGTTTTCCTTTTTAAATAACCAGGTTTTTTTACGATGCATGATCACTTTTTTTGTTCAAAATACTCTCTTAAAAATCTAATTAATGCGTCAATCGTAGGCTATAATAAATAAGAGAAAGTAAAAAATAAGTGTTTGAAAATATCCAGAAATATTATGAAAGCGCCCGAGTTTAAAGTTTCACTTGCTGTACCTAATATGTCTATCTGTGTGACGATTTGTATAAAACCTTCATATTACCTGAATATGCACTGAAATCGGCACTGGTCTGACAGATGGTCTGAAGTTATAACACGCTTCGTTAGGAATTCCCAACCACTCGGCCACATCACTAGCATTTGCAAGAGCCGTAGAAAGACCCAGAAGTCGGACAGGCTCCTTCCTCGTATAGCTTCTTCTTGTAATCATTTTCAAACGACTGACAATAGCTTCAAGTACGGCTCCACGGTCCCCTCCGAGTAGATGAACTTCATCCAAAATGATTAGTCCAACTCGACGAACGTACTCTCTTGTAGCCCAACTTCTGGAAATACCATCCCATTTTTCAGGAGTCGTGATGAGAATAGAGGACGCCACAAGCTCTTCTTGTTCCGGTGTGACGTCTCCGGAAACTTCGACCACACGATAGCCCATTCCGTTTTCGAATTTGTTCTTCCAGTCATCAACGCGCTCTCTAACAAGCGATTTAAGTGGAGCAATGTAGACGACTTTCATTCCGAGGTGATCCTGCAAAAGCATGTGTGGAAATGCGCTGCATTACATTTTAGCAGAACATTTCATATAAAGAAAACGGGAATTATTACATTAGCATTCCCTAACGCGTGTTTGCATGTATTAACAAATATGTTAATACATGCAAAAAAATTTAAAAATAAGAATGTTACCTGTAACAATCTAAAAATTGCTAATTCCGCACAAAGGGTCTTTCCCGATCCCGTCGGTGCTCCAATCAGAGCACTTTTGTCTGTTTTGTACAAACAAAAGAAAACTTGTGCTTGAATCGGATTGAAATAATCGAAATTGTAAATCGCCTCAAATTTAGAATTATTTAGCGTCTTAATCGGCAATGGCTCAAGATCCAAAAGATCTGTGTGACTTTTGAATGACTTTGGAAGAATACAATTATGTAGCGACATTGGGACAACGACATCCTCCGTAACAAAGTATTCACTGGCAACTCTCAGCTGGAAGTTGTTGGTTAACTGGCATTCAACAATTGGAATCGTAAAAATTATATGCTGAGGTTCTTTCCTCGACACTTTAAATTTTCCGATTCCGATTCTTTCCTGATGGATAATCAAATTCTCGTTGATATTTTCTAAAACTAAGAAAAATGACTGGAGTCCCGATTTTCCATGAATCGTGTCATTCCAGATGAAAGCTGGTGTCAGAATCACTTCCACTTGCATAATTGTATACGTAATCGGCTTGAATCTTGCGGCGACCTCTAAACGTGGCAGATATCTTAGGTAGGTGTGGAGCCGCTCCCCATTACAGCTAAACATGTAGCCAAGGTCTTTCGGGGAGAGTTCAAGGAGATCCGATTCGAGTGCTTTTTTGCGCTCGATTTTTTCGATCCATGTAATAGGAATGGCGATGACCTGAAATTAAAACCAAATTATAATGGATGATAAACGAAAGTGTTCGAAAAAATCATACATCCGTAAATTTCAATTAAAAATTGTTGGGCAAAACTCAAAGAAATTTAAATTTTTTCTCAGCTTACCTCAGAAAACTGTCTCAACGAGCATTGATTGATCCACATCTGTTTCTCCACACATTTTGCCATATTTAAAAACGCATTCGCCGCTTGGCTCCATCCATTTCTGAGAACCATTTCGAACATAGCTCTGCACAATCTTCCGGCATTCTGTTGGACGTATAACTGCTCGGACATTAATGTCGAACTTCGTGTAGGCGTTCTGGAGATCAAGGACTGCAGAAGCACATTAACTTTTCCAGAAGCTGATGCCAAACCGCCACTTCTCACGTTCATCATGCATCCGTAGTTCATGAGCTCCTCCAGATCACCCATTTCTTCTTCTCGACATTTGATATTTGCAAATTCGGTTGCCATCGAGATGAGTCCAATAACCATATCATCTGGCATGAAACTGGTTAATGTCACCGGCAGACCCACTCCTTTTTCGGCTTCAATGAGCAATTGAATAGTCTCGTATTTGACGTAGAAGTCCGAAGCTATTCGGCCAAGATCTGTAGAGTTGAGGAATTCAGTTCTGAAATGCTACTATTTGTTTTTGCAAGTCCGGATATAAAACTATGCGCCTCTTATCAGTCTATCGTTATAGCCATAATTGTATTCAACTAAAAATGACTGAAAATTTAATGGGTATTAATGTTTCCTCCTAGTTTTCAGTATGCTGGTATTTTGGGCGCGGCTCTTCTTTACAGTTTTATAGCTCCAGCAAGATACCGCCCATAAAAAAATCCATAATTTTCCCTAGAGACTTGGATGGAGGCCAATAGAACTGTTGAGAGCAGTCTCACAAATGGTTGTCAACAACAACAATTAAATGCTTTCTTCGAAGATTTGAAGAAAAATATCTGACACTGAGACATATTTTAAAATGTGTTAGTTATCCGTAGTTTTTATCTAAAGAAGTCGTGGAAAACCGTAATTGGCAGAAATTGAAAAAAACGGGTTGACAGCGTTTGTTTCTTTTGATTTCTAAGCCTCATAATTCTAAATTCTTAAAGGTTCGGAAGCCCAAAGTTCGAAATTCCATTTTAACCGGCCATTGGTGTGTTGGCTCTTTGTTGGCGGGGTATTCTTCATAAACGTACGTCATGTCAAATCTAATCATTTTATTTTGATCCAATTGCATCGCCGCTTCTCGAATCATATTTCCGAAATGATTTCTTAAATTGGGATCCCTTTCGATAGCCCCATAAGCGATGCCATAAGCCATCGGGTTTTTCAATGCTCTTGTGTACATATACGTGTATGTCAACCATTCGACACCCTCATCAACAGTGGATACTGTACCCAGAGCTACTTCGGCATTCAGATTGTCATGAAGACGTGCGTGGAATTGAGACTCGATCGGAGTCTGATGCACCAACATCGTCAGGTATTTGTTTATTTTGTCGCGGGTGGTAATTATGATTCCGTGACCTTCGTTTTCGAATTGAGGGCGACCTGCGCGACCAAAGATTTGTTGCACATCGAGGACTCCTGTAAAATGAAATAGGAACGGTCTTTATTGTAAAGCTTCAATTTACATTGCTAATATTTAGAGAATGCAAATATTGCAATATACTGATTTCGTAAAGAAGTTTTTTAAAGATAAAAAAAAAAACGTTTTCTATACGTTCTTTTTTCACATTATCATTTCAATTTACAGGGTGGCAGCCAAATAACGTTACACGCTTGAAACGTTATAAATGTCTTCAAACAAGTTCAATTTTCACCAGAATTGAACAGAAGTTTATTGAAATGATACAGTAGCCGCCAATCAAATATCACCTTTTCGTTTTTCGGCTATAACTTTTTTCAGAGAATAGATAGAAACTCAAGGTCTTCTGTGAAAATGTGTCAAATTGAACCAGAAATATAATCCGAATAAATTTTTCTTGATAAAGAAAATATTTTCGGAAAAATTTGAAATACTCGATTTTTCGGATTTTTGATAATACTGGTTTATGACAAGAACACACGGAAAACAGCAAGGAAAGAGACAAAAAAATTGTAAAAGTTAACTGGAAAGGATCAATATTTTGTTGCGAAGCCTCTAGCATCAATGACGACTTGGCATCTTCTCGGCATCGACTGAATCAAGTTGCTCAAAGTAGACTGGGGAATATTCGCCCATGCGTCTTGCAATTGAGCGAATTTTTCGTCGGCATTTCGAGCACGGATACCAGAAACACGTTTTTCGAGCTCCTCTCACAAATGTTCAATGGGATTGAGGTCTGGACTTTGACTGGGTCACTCCATCACATTCACACGGTTGGTCGCAAACCAATTCTTAAAGAAATGATATGGTAGTTTGACTCACTTTGATGTGCTTGGAAGTGTGTTTTGGGTCATTATCTTGTTGAAACAAGTAACGAACTCTTGGGGAAGCACGAGCGAATGGGAGCATGACCTTTTCTAGAATTTGTTCGTACACAAATCTGTTCATTATGCCAGTGATTCGGTGAAGAGGTCCGACTCCATGGCTGCTGAAACAGGACCACACCATTACGTTGCCTCCACCATGTTTGACAGTTGGTGTTTGAAATTTTGGGTCAAATCTGACCCCCACTGGTCGTCTGACATAAGAAATTCCATCGGAACCAAGCAGCATGAACTTGCTCTCATCGCTCCATAATACTCGTTCCCATTGGTTATGAGTCCAGTGCAGATGAGCGCGTGCCCAGGCCACACGGGCTGCTCGATTACGGTCTGAAATGAATGGTTTCTTCACAGGCCTCCTACCAAACAGTCCGGCATCATTCAGACGTCGTCTGATTGTTCTGACGCTTGCTACAGGCGATCCACGATGAGAAACTTGCTCGAGAACTTCAGCAACAGTCAGCCTTGAGTTGGTTTTGGAAGCCCGGACGATGTTTCTATTTGTCAGACGGTCCGTAACACGAATCCTCGAGTGTTTTCTTCTGATTGCTTGTCCGTTTTGTGTCTTCCAGCGTTTTAGAAATTTTGAAACAGTGCTACGACGGATATTGAACTGCTCGGCAAGCTGCTTCTGCGATGCCGAGAAGATGCCAAGTCGTCATTGATGCTAGATGCTTCGCAAAAAAATATTGATCCTTTCTAGTTAACTTTTACAATTTTTTTGTCTCTTTCTTTGCTGTTTTCCGTGTGTTCTTGTCATAAACCAGTATTATCAAAAATCCGAAAAATCGAGTATTTCAAATTTTTCCGAAAATATTTTCTTTATCAAGAAAAATTGATTCGGATCATATTTCTGGTTCAATTTGACACATTTTCACAGAAGACCTTGAGTTTCTATCTATTCTCTGAAAAAAGTTATAGCCGAAAAACGAAAAGGTGATATTTGATTGGCCGCTACTGTAAAAACAAGTTTTAACGATAGTTTTCAAATCGCCCTCCTTTGGCCTTCACCACCGCTCTCAATCTCTTCGGGTAAGCGTCCACCACGGCACGCAGGTAGTTGGCATCCATTTCGTCTCAGGCTTTCACAAGTAAGACTTTCAGAGCGTTCAAACTAGCGTAGTTTTTGGTGGAAACCTTCTGGGTCAAATATCCCCAAACGGCGTAGTCCATAGGATTCATGTCGGGTGACGACGCTGGCCATTCTGACGAGGAGATGAACTCAGGAAAATTGTTCTTGCACCACTGCTGAGTGGCCTTGGCGAGATGAGCCGGTGCGCCGTTTTGTTGGAAGCACCAGTGTCGGTTTCCGTAATGCGGTTTGGACCACGGAAGAGCTGCAGCCTCTAAAATGTGTTTTCTGTAGTAGGATTGGTTCACCTTGGCTCCCAAATCAGCAAAAATCAGCTGGGTTTTGCCATCGGAGCAAATTCCATTAAAAACCATAACTGAAGACGGATGAGATGTCTTATTGAGAATTTTTCCGTTCTTACAGGCAGTTTGAAAGTCTTTTGCAATAACCCGATGGTTTTGGCCATTCTTATTAGCTTCAACGGTGAAACATTTCTCGTCTGCGAACAGTGTGCCTGAGCGCGTGCCTTGAAGAAGCTTTCGTGCTTTTTGCATTCGGAGAGCTTTGATTTTCTCGTTCAGAAATGCGCTATTACGGAGTCATCTTCAGCTTCTCTTTGACAATGATTCCCATAGAATATCGGCACTTTTTGAAGTCTTTAGCAAGCTTCCTCATGCTTCGCTCCGGATTTCTTCATATTCTTTCCCGAACGCTTTTGGCGTCATCAAAGTGACAGGACGACCCGATCTTGGACGGTCATCAGGTGTATGAAGACGGTGGAAGCGGGTAACAGTCCGATGAAGAAGCATTCGGTTGACGTTCAACCGCTTAGCGATCTCCGAATTCGACACACCCTGCTGCATCAGTTTAATAATAGAACCACGATGGGGTGAAGCAGCCGTCATTACCTTAAAAATGGAAGTTGCAACCAGAAAATTGAAAAACATAGTAATAAATATGTAATAATTAATAAAAAATTAAATTGATACAGTAGCGACTTGTGTTCATGCGCCAGAATCCACGCAAAGTTGTGTAACACTACATGGCAGCCACCCTGTAGTAACCTAGAATTCTATTAAAAGTAGCTCAGAAAGCCGTAGTCGAACACATGTTTATTGTCTGCCATAAACAAAAATTTTTAATTTTTTCGAACTTTGATTATTTTCAGGGTTATTGATTTCATGTTTTTAAGGGTAACTTATACATATCAGGAAAGCTTTGGTAAGAATGGTGTCAGCACCCTGACTACTATTGAAAATCTGAAGAATATTTCCGTCATAAACAATGTTTTTATTTGTTTTGTAATTTACAGTGTAAGAAATGGATTTTTCAGAAACTGATGGGTGTGAAACTATCCGTTGCCAAATGTGCAATTGCGGAACGACCAACATTTTTAAAATAATTATTAAGATTACGAAAAAAAGATCACAAAAGATTGTGACCCCGATCTTTGTAAACCTCGAGATTCCCGAAAATCTCTAGAAAATATGGAGATAAATTATTTTTGTGAATCTCGATATTTATTGAAAATGTCATGACGCACTATGCACGTGTCACATGACATTATTCGGATTGAAACATTTGAAATATTAATGGAGAATTCCCCCGAAAAACCTACCTGGTGCCTCAACGCGGCGCGGTGGTGAACGGCTCTCGTCACCTGCCGACTAAACCAGGAGGTTGTCTACTCAAAGGGGTTGCAACCCGAGGATGATGCCCAACCCTCAGCTCTCACACGTACGAAAAAGAGGGTCCGGAGCAGAACAGATGGAAGCATGAGCTCTAAATGCACTGGAGTAACCGGCGATCTGAAGGGACCTGTAGAACAAAACTGCCGCAGGATGTTAAGGACAGCACCGACCCAAGATCGGCAACGGAGACATCAAAATTGTAGACGGATCTGCAAATACAACTGCAGGACTGTCAACTCCGAAGTAGACAACCGAAAAACTGGCGCCAAAGTAGACAACCGAAACATTGGACGCGTCGGCTTCCTTGTCAGCATCGAACACCTCGTCGACTCAGCCGAGAATATCAGTCCTCGCTTAGCTACCTTACGTCTACGCATCAACACAAAAACGTCAATGTCAATAGTCCACGTCTACGCTTCAACATCTGCAGCAACAGACGACGAAAAAGACGAATTCTATGCGGACCTAAAACATGTTATCAAGCAGGAAAAAGCATACTATCCTATACCATATTATACTAAATTGTCGCCTGAGACATCAATGCGACGATCAACGGTGCCGGCGTAACTAACGAAAACGGCGAACGACTTAAGGATCTGCTAGAGGCATGTGGTTTATTCCAAGACAACAGCATATACGATGAGTCCAAATGGAACCACCACGGACAAATTGGATCACATTCTTCTCAACCTTCGATGGGCCCTATACGATGTTGGCGTGGTGGAACCATTAAATACTGGCAACGATTTCCATCTCATTCAAGCTACGCCCAGCTCTCATTAAATTTCCAGAGTATGACACTAGCATAATGGAAACGACATCCACTGCATACGATTGGTAAGAATCGCCGAACTTGACGACATATTACCAACTTCTCGTCAACAGCTTACTACACTTCGCCAAAGAAGGAACAAAGAAGGAACCTGGCCCAAATCACAAGAAGAGGCTGAACAACAAAGCACTGGACTTGTTGAAGAAAAGAGCGACAATCCACATGGATCCTGCATCCAGTATCGTGGAGAAGAACATCATCAACAAAGCCTGCCGAGTCAATGACATAGACAAAGTTGGAAAAGCCATCAGACTAGAAATGAATCGCAGCAAAACAGAAGTCATGAGAAATAGTTGAACAACAGCGGATCCCATCACTGCCGGAGGAAACCCACTTCTGTATGTCGACAAGTACATTTACCTGGGAAGACTGGTATCCATGGACAAAAATCTCAAAGCAGAAATAAGCCGAAGAAGAATTTCAGGATGGGCTGCCATGGGCAGTATCAAAGAAGCTACTCAACTCATATCCAGCAAGAAGCTTAGAGCCGAACTGTTCGATTTTACAGTTCTCCCTGCGATCTGCTACGGACATGAGACCTGGGCCGATAACAACACAACTACTATGATTCCCACAAAAATTCAACGAGCCCTAGAATGATCATTATAGCGAAGTAATCGAAGAGAACAACGAAAGCGGAACTTAACAAGCACCGATCTACGGCAGAAGTCTGGCATCCGAAACGCTGTGGAATACACAGCCACCGCGAAGTACCGATGGGCAGGCCACGTCGTACAAAGACAAGACGATAGATGGACAAGCCGAATCACCTTTTTGTATCCAAGGGACGTTAAAAGAACATTGGGCCATCCCGCCCCAAGATGGTATGATGCACTGAAGAAATACAATACTCCCGACGGATTTTGGTCTCAAGCCGCACAGGACCGAAACAAATGGAAAGAGATGTGTGCCCGGCGCTGCTAACATCTCCAGCCGACTACCGGGCATCCAAGTGTCCAAGTATGGAGCATTTAACAATAGCCGTTCAAGTGGACACACTTAAACAAGCTGGCATTTCAGAGAATTGCACGCCACGCCTTGAAAACAGTGCGAAGTTTAAGGTTGATGCGTTGCGAGGCTACATGTTTAAATCGATAAAAACCTCGTTTAGCGAGCGAGATGTTGCAATTTCCCAACTTGCCGCACGGTTTGTAGGATTTCGGCTTTTCTTTCACTTACACTCACCTTGTAGGCTTCACTGCCCGATATTTTGGGTAGGATATTGAGCGAAAGGTGCGCGTAGACTTTTCATTGAAACGTCTATCCTTCGTTATATGTATGCTCAGGAACTGAGTAATCACAAGCCAAAACTCAAATACATTTTGAAATCTCCTTTATTCTTTATTAGGGCCCAGATTTTTCAACACATACGTAGAACTCACCGTTCCTCTAATGCCTTATATTAAAACTAACCTAAATCCGTGAAAACTCCTTTTTCTGCATTAAAAACATTAGTTCCTTTAATAACAACAGCATGCGCCGGCAAATTTACTCCCCACGCCAACGTTGCAGTACAGAAGAGCACAGAAATGTGTCCTTCTCTAAAGCATCGCTCCATCAGAATTCGATCAGGACGACTCAACCCGGCATGATGAATTCCCATTCCACGAATGAATAATGGCGAGAGTTGAGCACGATTTCTACTATTTGTTACCGCTTTCTCGGCTTGTATAAATGCCATGGAGTGCTTATCGTGGCGCAGAAATACATCCATTTCTCCCAGAATTGAGGCACGCGCACAGAAGGCTTCTCCGAGTTTGGCTGTTCCGTTTCGTGTGTGGACGAACACCAAAACTTGTTGCCCTCGCTTGACGAAATCTACAACTTCATCGTAACAGACATTGTCCATTAAAGCCGTGTTAGCTTGAAAGTTGCTAGTTTTTTTGATACCAATGAATCTGGAAAAAAATCATCAATAATTGGAAACTTTTTTTTAAATTTAAAACTTGAATTATCAAAATTTTTAGCTATTTTCAAATTTGGGTATGGAGTGTGTTGTCTAACTAATAGTAAATTTAATAGAAAATATTATTTCACGCAACGATACACAAACTTATTTCATATGACTTTCGATATATAATAGATATAATAGAACCAACCCTTTCAAAACTTGTGGCCAAATGTAAAACATTGCCAGATATGGTTGTTTCAATATTTTTCAAGTGACTTCATACGTTTATCGTTTTACCTCTTTGTTGGGTCCCCCCATACGTGACCTTTTTACATGTCACTGATCGTTATCAGCATATAGACCCACTTCTCTCTGTTCCCCAGTTCGAGATTTGCTCCTATCTTCCCCTCCTATTATATTTAATAAAGACCTATTTTTCTTCTCTAGGACGTAACAACTGGCGATCAGGAATCTCTACTTTTGCTGCTGCTTTTCGGATAGTACTCAGAAGCCAAGAACTCAATAATGGACAACGCTATTATCGCAATGCTCAACGCTCAAATGGAAGGACAGCAACGTCAAATGGAGGGACAGCCACGTCTTTTCGAAGCAATCACGGCGCTCACTACTTCTATGGCCGCGAACCATTTCACAAGCACACCACAGCCTGCCAATCCGATGATCTCCGTCATTGACTCCATCACCGCTCGTCTGCCAACATTCAGTTTCGACCCCGACAACGGATGCACATTCGACGTATGGTTCAATCGGTACATTAACATCATCAACACGGATGGTCAAGGAATCAACGACGCCAGTCGCGCTCGTCTCATTGTCTCCAAACTCGATCCAATTGTATATTCTCGTTACACAAATATCATTCTTCCAGTAAAGGCTTCAGATCTGTCATTCAAGGACACCGTCAAGAACCTGAAGGATCCCTTCGGTCCAATAAAGTCAGTTTTGCGCCGTCGTTTCGAATTCCTGCATTCTGAATACGATGAAAATGATACCGATGAATACACTGGAATCGTCAAGAGTCACTATAACCTCTCCGAATGGAAGGATGAAAAAGTGCAGTGCCTCACATGGATATGTGGATTTCGTGGAACCGAGTATGCGGACATCAGAACACGCGCAATTCAACGTCTGAAACCAAAACCATCGACAACATTGCTCCAATTGAAGAATGAAATGAAGCGACTTCCCGACATCCGTGAAGATTCTCGTGCAATTGGTTCGTCAACTAATCATATGGAAGTAAGTGTAGTTCGTGGGGAGAAACAGGTCAAATCGTCCAACAATCACCCGAGGAATGAGAAGCCGCCGCTATTATCTTGCAAGCATTGTACAGGTCAGCACTGGAACAAGGATTGCCCACATCGACTCTCAGAATGTCGGAAATGCAAACAGAAGGGACATCTCGCCAAGGCTAAGAAACCTCGTCGGACAAACACAATCATCATCTTGAATGCAACATCTAAAGGCCTCAATAGAATATACAAGGAAGTGAAGGTAAATGGTTGGAAACTATGCATGCAGCTGAACACGGGAGCCGAAGTCACGCTAGTCTTGAAATCAGCTAAAAATCAGAAGATCAACGTTCGTGGACAATTCAATTGCTCATTCGTTCTCAATGGACATCTTGGTCATGGAATCTGTCCCGTCGCCGATACATCTACACTTCTTGGAATGGACTGCTTTGCTCAAGACACCGCTCTGCTCACTTCACTCACTGGTTCGATCAGCAGGATCTCTGCAACCACACTGGCCACCAAACGATCTTAGCTGAAGGATCACCTCTCACGACTCATCTCCAACCACTCTGAGAAACGGGAAACGGAGGATCCAGTCATTGCATCAATCAGAACCATTCTGGATCTTCATATGCCGTATACTACATCTCCACCGTCGCTTCGTCGTCAACAGAGGGAAGCTCAGTTCAATGCACATCATGGTACCAAAGATCGTCGCCGCGAATTCAGCTACAGCCGATTCCTGCTCCGGCTCAGTGCCCAGTTCGCCGATCGACTCGAGTACGCTACCCGCCAGATCGGATTTTCATAACACTCACGAAGAAGACTTACGCATACTTTTAATAGTTCACTATTAGGGGAGGTATTTCACGCTCACGTGAAATACGCGACCTTTTTACATGTCACTGATTATTATTAGCACCCTATATATAGGCCCACTTCCTCAGTTCGAGATTTGCTCCTATCTTCCCCTTCTATTGTATTTAATAAAGACCTATTATTCTTCTCCACGACGTATTATCGCCGTAAAAAAGTTCCGACATTTTTTCGAGTCGGGATTTGAATTTAGAGGCTCCGCCCATTCATCATCATTTGAGCGCATTTGCTATGCGCGATATGTTTGTTGAATTTTTATTTTTTCTTCTTCTTTTTCTTCGCAAATTGATATATTTAAACATTCGAAGAAACGTGTAAAAAATTCACGATTAATACAATTTCGTTCTTTTAATCCAGTCTAATTCTGAAAATTCAGAAGAAAAAATAAAAATTCAACAAACATATCGCGCATAGCAAATGCGCTCAAATGATGATGAATGGGAGGAGCCTCTAAATTCAAATCTCGATTTCCGCGGGCTCGAAAAAATGTCGGAACTTTTTTTAAGGCGATAATAGCACTCCATTATTTTCATGGAGTCTTTTTGCACTGCTCAAATCAACCAACCAAATTAATCAATCAATCAAATCAATCAACCGCAAGGAGAACAGCTATCGCTCGACCCCTAAACAAAGAGATCCAGAACTAACCCAAAAATTATCGTCCGATTTCTCTAACTTCATAAATTGGAAAAGTAATGGAGAAAATAGTCAAAAACAGCCTCTTGTCTAAGACTCAATTTAGATTCTGTTCAAGTATGAACAATGAATCTTAACTAATCCTCTATCGGTCTCAACTATTCAGTTTCTCCTCATCGAAATCCATAATTCACAGTGTGTATATCGACTAATCCAGAATCGGCGCAATCTTAGTTGGGGGGTCCACTCGTTTTTAGTCATTTTTGGAGGTTTTTCTAATTTTTTTGTTGTACAATTGTTTGTTGTTACTGTTAAAATATTTGTGAGTTTTTTTTCACGCGTGGCGCTTACCCGTGGAAATCCTGAAAATCCTGTGCACCGCGCCCTTTACTCGCCCCCTTCATTCCCCTTCTTTCTTCTATGCATTCTCCACGTTGAAATAACCAAGCGGCGGTGGTCGAGGGTGGAAGAGGGAGGGATCACAGGTGATTTGCGGTTAGACTAATATAGATGGAATATAGCTCGCGCAAAAATTGCCTGGGTACGGGAGATAGCGTTTGTAATCAGTCTATAATAGACAAATCGCGAGTTACCACCTATAAACTGCACATATCCTGCTTATCGCGAGCAAAAGTAGTACATATTTGTCCTATCGTGAGCACCGTTATAAATCTATTGCATTCTCAAAATCGGACAGTAGTAATCCATGAAAATTTATTTAAAAAAGAAAGTTATGTTGAATGAGAACAAAAACAGCGATATTAAAAATCAACAAAAATTGGGTCAACAACATTGAATTCTAACAGCACAATAAATTAAATTTAATAAACGTGAGCGTCGACGAGTTTCGATTCGTCGTCTTTATCTTCGATTTGTGCAGTAGTCTCCGTGTGAGTTCCGTCGTTTATGTCCGTATTCTCATCGTGATCGTTGTCATACGGGAACATTAGTTGACTGTAAGAAAACGTGAGAAATAATATTTCCTCTAATTTTATATTTTTATCTATTTTTAAGAAATGAATGACGGATACTTTAATAGTTTAGAGAGCTATTTCAGTCATGCGCCTTCTTAAAGAATATCGAAACTAGTTGTTATGAATTTTTGATTCCGATATTCTATCATTCAATCAATTAGAAAGGGTTTTCCATTTTTTTAAACGAAAATTTCGAAAATTTTCTTAAATTTTGCTTTTGCTTTGATTTGGCAAACGAAGTACCTTTGGAATATTCCGTTTAGCGTTGCGCTAAACGGAATATTTGCTGATCGATGTCATCTAATGGAGACTTGCGAAATTGCGAAAAATGTTGCAGATGAAGCCGTTTTACCTGAAAAAATAAAATTTGTTCTGCTAATTCTTCTTCTGCTAAAAATTAGTTATAATGACACAAAAAAGTAAAAAAAAATTGTTGAAAAGTTGAAAAAAAAAAGAAAAAAACATCAATTTAGTGGGTAAAAAAGTTCGAAATCATATTGGCATCATACTCTCGCCGATATGCAGAATTTAAACTTATTATAGACTTATCGCAAGTGCTCGCGATATATATATATATTACATGTACACCCTTCTCGCCGATATGTTTTTATAGGTGGTTTTTGCACTCGGAGATATAATAGACTAACCGCAAATCACCTGTGATGGGAATTCAGGGGCCGTGGTTCGGTTCCGCTCCAACGTAAGTTTTGTTGTGCTTTTCTGTTTTTGCTTTTTTTAAAGTTTAATTGGTTCATGACAAATAAGGATAAGTTACATTTGAATAAGCGTGATGCTTTTCAGACTTTTCAACAGAAATAATCCAGAAAAGCCGAAAAACCATTGGACCCCCCCCCAACTAAGATAGCGTCATTTTCTTTTTTTGTGCGTATTTTTGTTGTCTGCCAATAAAAGTGTTCTAAAAATTACTAGTATTATTCGTGTATATCCAATAACATTTTCAGAAAAAAAATTTTTTTTTTAACCTCCAAAAATGACTAAAAACGAGTGGACCCCCCCCAACTAAGATTGCCCCCCAGAATCAACTTTCTTATCTGAATTAGACATAAAAGTACAAGTCGAGTAGTCATAAATAGGGATATGAAAGTTTTTTGGGTATTTGGGGTCAAATATTTTTTAAAAATATAATTCTTTAAAAAATCTGAGTCGGAAATAGGACTCTGCGGACCAGGTTGGACCCGCGGTTCCTCGCGGCGACTAAAAAAAATCATATATCCAATTTAGAGCAGCGAGTTTTTATTGAAGATTATCTTCGGTGACTATATTGCGACACAATTTTAAAAATTGCCACATAGAAAGCAGAAATTCTCACTTTTGGGTCAGAGGCACCGGCCGGAACCTTCCATCGAAAAAGAACAATCCTTTATATGGATTGACTCTCAAAAATACGGCAACATCAATGTAATTGGGCAATGTGGCAGATAATCCAACGATCCTAATGCCCGATTGTGTCATCTCAACTTGTCGAAGTGTTCGTGCGACCAAGGTCTCAATAACAGGACCACGTTCGTCATGAAGTAAATGAACTTCGTCGATTATCAAAAGCCGAACTATATTGATAAGAGAGTTATCACTAGATGATTTTCTGGTGATCACATCCCATTTTTCGGGTGTCAAAACAAGCATTTGAGTGTCGGCAATATCATTTCTGGAGAGTTTCGTATCTCCTGTGAGCTCTTTAACTTTAAGACCTAAAGGTTCTAGACGCTTTCCGAAGGACTCTGTCATCTCTGTGGCTAACGCCTTCATTGGAGCGATATAAATAATTTTAAAATCATCCTTCATTATCTCGCCTTTTCCGTTTTGATGCTCGTGGATTGTGTTGAGGATTGTGAGCATTGCAATATTGGTTTTTCCGGCACCGGTTGGTGCGCAGATCAAGAGATTTTCTTTTGTTTTATAGGCCTGCTCAAACACTATTGACTGGATTACATTGAGCTTTTCGAATCCTGAAAATTTCAGAGTCTAAATTATTACAAGTAATAAGCAAAAAAGAACAAACAACTGAGGGTTTGGGCATAAGCTCACCGTCAAAATGGTTCAATGGGTCTTAAAGGTAAGTGTGTATACTAAATATTATACATTATTTTCCATAGATTAACTGTGAAGTACCGTATGCTGAATTTCACTTAGAGACATCTCTAAAACACATTTCACATGCGGAACAAAATGTAAGAATTGATCATACTAAAGTTCGAACAAGAATACGGCAAATTATTATTTGATTATAATTATAATTAATACTCTCAGAATCATTGTCCAATTTTATAGTTACGCACCTTTAAATCCTTTCTGCCCTAGCTCGTCCATATCTCTTACATATATATGTTGAATTTTTTCAATATCTCCTTTTTTTGAAGGAGGAACATATACACTCTCATGTGTCTGAAAATTGTCCTTCCTGGAATCTTCTGGAAGTGTAAAATGCATTCCATTGATGTCAAATGTGGAATGTCCAGACTGAATTCGCGCATCGAATACATACGGATATATCTCCTCGACTCTCGGTCCGCCAGGTAAAATTGACGGCTTCCATTTCATTTGATCTATCTCTAGTTGTTTTTGCCGTCTTACCTCCATATGTGCCAACTCCAATTCGAGCTTTTCTTCATTTCCGAAAGCGTGAATCACTCGATTAAGTTCTCGTCTAGTTCGTTTTTCCTCTTTTCGAAGCTCTCGACGTTTCTCATTCTGAGACGATGATTGCACTGAGACGGTTTGCAGGAAACTGGGGACAGCAGGCTGGAAACAATATGAATTATAAGGATTCATCAGGTAAATTTTTTCAAATATTATGAATAATTAACAAAGATTGGACATGCATTTATTAAAAAAAAGATAAGTGTTGCCCGGCTATAATTAAGAATACGAATTATGATATTTCAAAAATACTGAAACGAAACACCGTATTTTGCACATGTGGTTTTTACTAGAGAGCTATTGCCTCATGTATGTAATAAAAATGTAAATTGGGACACTGCATGGGGTAAACGAGGTACACAAATCTATTTCTCACTAAGCGAATAGTTCTGTCTGTGTGTCCGTCTGTCTGTCCTGCACATTTTTTGAATAACTCAAAAGATCGTTGGCTTCCTACTTTAATATGCGGAATGTAATCATGACCACTCGAGCGCTTTGAAACCATATATTTGGGTACATGGCATACTGTAGAACTAAACAGATAAAATCTACAAAACTATCTTAATAAAGAGTCAAAATTTTGCTGATATAGCAATGGAGACCTAATGGACCTATTCACGCAAAAAAATTTCTTTTATTTTTTTTCCTTTTTTTACAAAGGGAAAGTCTGGCCGTTCTGTAGGGTTAAACCGCGAAGCTAAGCAAACAATGGCAGTTATGATCTCTAAATTTCATAGCTTGATTTACCGGGATCATTGATTGAAAAGTCGCCATTTTCAAAAGGATGATACCATTTAAAAATCATTATTCGAAAGAAAACATCTATCTTGTAAACCTCCCCATGTCTTCTA
Organism: Caenorhabditis inopinata; assembly: GCA_003052745.1. Lineage (NCBI taxonomy): Eukaryota > Metazoa > Nematoda > Chromadorea > Rhabditida > Rhabditidae > Caenorhabditis > Caenorhabditis inopinata. Next base: position 8,872,667 of record AP018152.1, on the reverse strand, counting down.
GACTATATACTATTTTCTTTTCGGTAGGTACAGAAAGAAGAATATGTTCCGAACACGTAGTTGATTTGGTCGTAAGAGATACGGAATAGCTCGGTGTCAAGGAAAAAACGAATGAAGCGGCTGGTATTTATTTTACTACAAGACCGCACGGGATAGCTGAAATTAATGAAATAGTGGGATAGCTAAAACTGCAGACAGCGCTAATTTTATTTAAAATTATATACAAGCATTTGGACATAGATTTCGTACCAGAATGCCTAAATGTGAACCAGCGGCGAGAGTTACGGTATTTCTCGCAACACCATTTGTCACAGAATGGTAAAATTATTCAGAAATCAAAATTGTAACAAATGAAATATACGACAAAGTGTGCGTGACCTTCGCCGTCTTCTCAGAGCATTTTCCATTTCGTATTTTCCAAATTCAAAAAACCATTTCTTTCTCAAAAATCAAATGAAACTCGTGCTAGCATTGGTTTTCTTATTTTTGACCAACACTTCTCTATCACCAGCAGAAGCCGATGTACAGTGTGGGAATAATAAATTTTGTCGCGTTGGAGCAAGGTGGGATACTTTAGAAAGAAACTGCCATATTAATAAATGCAGGCCGTTCAAAACATCTCAAAACAGAAAAGATGAGCATAAACTACTACGAAAGATAGCTAAGAACTTGCAAGCATTGGCTAGCGTGAAAATCAAAGGAATTCGCAGGTAGGCAGGTAGGCCTGTATGTCAAAGTGCGTATATGCCGAACATTCCAGCGAATTCGGGCTAAGCATTCTAGTTTCTTGGCAACACGATCTTTGTTTGGACGATACTGTAGGATTTATATTGGACGAAGACGTCAGTGACTACCGTGTCAGTTGTGTGTGGACAGGCGTTTCACAATTCGGACAGTGCCGGGCAGTACCGCCGTTGTACATGAACCAACCGTATAACTATATTGGGAAGAATGAATGGACCGCCAAACTGAACGTGAGGTTTTACAGAAATCAATTTAAGAAAATAGACGTAAAATAAGTTTTTAAAAAAGTGAATTTAGTCAGCTTTCACTTCATTGCACTGAAGTTCTAGTCGAAAAGATTTCACACAAAAATCTGAAGGCTACACATTTCTTTTCAAATCATTCATTTTTGAATGTATTATTAAGGGATACAGTGTTGTTCCCTCCACAGTGGCTAAATGAGGTAGTTTTTGATAAAACATACGATAATTTCAGAGCATTGGCTGACACAAAAATCGTAAATTGTATTAGCAATCATCTCCGCAAAATACTTCTTAGTTAAGACCATTTATAGATGAAACCGGTAAATTTGGGTAGACGTAACGCGACTAAATTTAGGTATAGCGCGAGTCATAAAACCCAATACGATATCTATCAAATTTTGAACCATTTTAATTGATGAACAATCAACTTTTTAAAGGTCTTTCAAGACTTAACCATTTTAGATCTAAAAGAGTTTCCCTTCCAGACCCAAGCACTTTCAGAAAGTTCGCGAAGCCATAGGATGCTGGAACTCCACCCTTGAACGTGTCCTAATGAATGAAAAATATGCTGTGAAATCAGAAAACTCTACCACAAAGACTAAAAATTTCACGTCATCGGGAATGAGAGGTCGACACGGCGCACGCCAGAACTTTGTGAGAACTCCCCAGGTTTCTTCAGAATTCTACATTTGCAATGAAAGATGTGTGCAAGGAGGAATCGCTTACACACCTTGTTTGCTTATTATTACTTCGCTGGCTTTATCGCTTTACCATAATTGTGTATATATACATCATTAAATGGTAGAAAATGAAATGTTTTTTTATTTAAAAAATCTTATATTTTTGACGAAAATAAACACTTGGACATGGAGTTCGCCGGCAATGTTACAAAATGTGGTTTTATTATAAATACCAGTAGGAACAAAATACTAAAAATTGTAAAAATTGCAGGTTGTTTTCAATGTTTTATTCCTTTTTTGAAACGTAACAAATACATTTTCATGGAATATGGAATAATGGTTTACTTTAGAAAAAGAAACGAAAAATAATTCGGCAACTCCGTTTAGCGATTTTCACTGGTAAAACGGTGAAATATATAGCGATAAACAAACTTGTACCATCGATTTATGAAATATTCACTTTAGATAGTACGATTTTAAAAAATTCGAGCTCACGCCTTTCGGATGCGAAGCAGGACTATTTTAGTAGCCTGGCCTTATCTTCATAATTATTCGTCAATGAGCAGTCACCTTATTTTTCAGTTCTGCCAGGTTTTAGACCGGATTGAAGAAGAATTTTTAAAATTATCATTTTAAATTTTTTAGCATTCAACTATATACTACGTAGAATGACAAAAACCAAAGCTTAATTTTTTATTGATAACGCTTTGAGAAAATTGAATAAGACTAATTTTTGATTTATTAAAGCTTTATTTTTTTTATTAAAGCTTGGATCAGTCAAATAGGCTTGATTTCAGGTTTAGATGATGCAGTTCTTGGTATCATAATGAAAAATATTAATTTTGATAAACGGTTTAAAAGAAATCAAAAATTTTAACCTTTCTCTGGAATTTCAAGGATTCCCAAATTTTTATATTTATTTTAAAATTCAGTAAGTCGTTTTTCTAGCTTTTATTTAGTCTTTCCTCTTTTTCCAGATTTTGCAGAATCACCTTTTCCTTATTTTGTTTGGCCAATTCCGCCTTCGCCAATGTTTGACTTTTCACTTCATACACAATTTTATTGCGCTTTTCCAAAATGTCACTGGCCAATTCAAAAAGTTCCACTCCCAAAAGATCGATTATTTCGTTTTGAAGATCATTGTCTGTGCGCGTAGAACACAGCATTTGGAGAAGGTTTTCCGATATAGTCTGGAAATTTTATTTTAAATTTTTCCCGTTTCAACTCATTTTTTTTTGAAAGCATTTCACTTTGTGTGAGCTATCTTTCGGCAGGAACTTATGTAACTTTTCTTACCACAAAAGTGTCTGGAAAGTAAATAAGCAGGGTATCCGCAATTGGTTTGAAAATACTTGAAGAACTAGAGCAACCCGAAACAGACGGCACTTGTGGGAGAGATAGTTGCTCGGGAGCTGAGAAATTCTCTTGTTCAGCTTCAGAATTAGGCCATTCTAAGAACTCCGATGCCACGAGAGTATTCACATTTGTGATATGATAACTGGAGACCCGTGTGGGTTGAGGTGGATCTGAAGTTTAAAAAGCAATTATAATAACAATTTTGGGTTTAAAAAATTAAATTACCATCAGCGATTCGTTCTATATAATTTAGGAGATCCATGCCTTTGAGTAACCAAAAGCTGAAATAAAGTTTTTTGAAAATTTTTTATTCGAAGAACAGGCATTTATTAAAACGTAGAACCCGGTAGGTAGGAAATTTATACAACATTGGTCAACATTTCGCAATTTAAGAAATCGATACCAATTTTAAACAGATTATAATTTTCTATACAGATCGCAAAAAAAAATGTTTAACCACTTTTTTTTCGTGATTTGTATTAAATGTTGGTAGTTTCAATGTGAAAACTTCACTGAAAAGTTGTCCAGGTCTAGTGGCCTAGAATTCTGTAGTTTATAGGCCAGCCACGCTATTTTTGGAAGTACAAATAATGCAACCCTTATTTTTTGCTTATGTTTCGTTTCGCATATGTTTCGCATATTCCAATTTTTAAATAAAAATACTAATGATGAAAAATATTAGTTAGAAAATTATATTGCACGTAGTCTAAAAGCAAACGAATTAATTTTCAGTTCATTGTTGTAAATCTTATTTTATCTTCTGGCGGGAAATATTGACTTAAAATTTATTCTTAAAAAATAAATATTTTTTAGAATGAAAATTCAATCAATTCCCGGAAATTTTCGTATTTTGAGGCGCTCCCCATTTTCTTCTATATTTTTTAAATAAAATTTATCTTTCTCTAAAATGTGTTTAAACCTGTCATTTTTCACTATATCTTGTTAGGTCCACCTTGAAGTAGGACATTTCAGGCTAATTCCAGTGAAATTCGTCCATATTTTTTTAATAATTTTTCTTAAAATCTAAATATTTCTAGTGTAAACTGATAAACTTCAAGTCGTGCTAAAACCTTTAAACTTATATAAATGCCAAGTCAAATTCCAAACTTTTTTCTGTTATCAAATAATATGTTACTTTTAAAATCCGTTTCAACGTGTTCAGGTTTTAGCAAACAGTAAAGTATTTTTTGTCGTCTGTAACCCTATTTATACCATATTTCGTCATGAATTTTTGGCTCTTTGAATAGTTTCATGATGACTACGATACATTTTTACGTGAGTTAATTTTCAGGACTATGAATACGACTTTCACCAAAGACGAAAACGAAGAAGTGGTGGTTCCATTGAACGGGGAGGCAAAAGAAATCGAGCGGAATCCCGCAGAAAACTCGGAGTATCATCTACGTCATGACAGAGGTGGAAGAGGCGGCCCCGGATCGTCCTCGGTTGAATCTTTATGCGGATGTACCAGAGCCGAGATTATCGTTTTAAAGCACACCGCCAAGTTGCTCACTGAACTTATCGAGAGACTTTTGAGCTCGGATGGTAAACATTGAAAAAATAATCGGCGGAAACTTAAAATTCGGGTTTGGACTTCATAGAAATACTTCTAGCCTATAAAAATGTGATTGTTTCTGGAGCTGTCTGATAAAAATATAACTCCCGCGTGAAAAAAAAAACGTTTAATTTCGTCAGTATTCATTGTTGGCACTCAAAAATAAATTCTAAATTTCATAATGAGAAACTGCTTTTGAGCTAGAAGCCTGAATTTCGTGTATAGATCCCTTATATTCCCATCTTCTAGTTGGCTTATTTTTTTTTCAATTTAGAATTCGAAGTGCGTCGTTGCGCCACTGGTCAAATCATCTCTCAAGGACGTTGCAGTAATGGGCCTGGCGGGAATTCCTACGGCGTCGGAAGCGGTGTTTCTAATGAGGAACTTATAAAAGTGCTCAAAGACAGGGATAATGCACGTCAGGAGGCGGACAAATTGCATGCTAACTACGCAGCACTGTTTGCCTCGTTTAACACCGTCAGAGAGGCGGCCAACGACATTCGAATGGAGTATGAGGATGCCAGAGACAAACTGAAAATGGCCGTGACCGAGGTAGATGAATGGCAACAGAAATTTATGGCTGTGAAGGACAACGCAAATTCTGAATTGGAAAGGTACATTTCATGGATCATGAAGGGAATCATTGCGTTTAAGTAAAAAAAATGTATGCACAATCCTGTAACGATCATCAAACATTTAGCTGAAATTTAATCCTTAATGCTGAAAATTCATTTATAAATAACAAAAACTTCATTTGAAAATTAGAATGATATAAACGTAAAAGCTTAAAAAAAATCTTTCATAATTTTCAAAAAAATCATTTACTTGATATCAGACTTGAATCTTGCAAAAAAAAAAGACGATCCTTCAAATTTTCCTGGCCTGGAAACAGCATTGATGAATTAAAGTCTGAAAAATAATTCGCTCGTTTTTTAACGTTATTTCTGTTTTAATTATAAATTAAACGGTAGACATACTATTATGAATGATTGTTTTTTTTCTGATTGAAATCAATTCAATGCTACTAATGTACTCTAAAAATAAGTTTTAGTGCACAATGTGATAAAATACCGTATCGCGTAACTGCAGTCATCGCTAGGCCATGCTTACTCACTTTAATAATAAAAATACTCAGATTTCTAGTGATCGCACAAAGTTTACAATTCCAGAGCATCTATGGAATACGATGAGCTGCTGCGCCAACATGACGAGAACACAAAAGGTCTCCGCCTGCGGGTGAAACGCCAAGAAATCGATTTGGCCAGTAAGAACGACGAGATTCGTGTACTGTCCAGTCGTGTAGAGGAATTGTCAGCAATCTGTGATCAACTTCTCAACGACGTAGATGTTTCCGATGGAATGTCCGTTGTCTCTACGGATGCACCATAATCCCAAATAATTTCTTCTTAACTTTCCGGTCTGTAAAAATGTGCTCTTTTCGGGTATTTGAAGATAGATTTCCAAAAGAGCGGATTTACTTTTATAATTTTCACTTTCAAGCTTTGTTAAATAATTATTATATCTTCTTTATTTTCATTTAATCATCTTTTTTCTCAGTATATTAAATATGATTCTACACACCCTCCGATTTTGCGCAGAATGTCTGAAACTGATTTTCCAGCATTTTCTCCACTCTCTACTCGCTTCTTCATTTTCTAATTGATTTCGATGCTTCAATTTAAAATTTAATGTTTCGCTGTTTGAGTGTCTCTTTTGTGTACATGAATTATTCCACCGTTTCGTGTTTCCTATTAAAAAAAAGGTTTATAATGGAAAAAGTTGGGAGCAACTTTGTTTTTAAGTATCTTGAAAGCCACGAATTATTAAATTTCGACATGTGCGGAGTGTTGGTACTTTAATTCTAAAATCTGCCATGTCCTAACCTTGCCACGAATATTAACAAAAGCAATTCTAAACTTTGCGGTATCTGGACTGTCCAGTCTTCTTGATAGTTCACAATTGTATTATTCTATTTAAGATCGAATATGCCACAGTTTAGAATTGGCTCTGTTTATAATCGGAGTGCTAATTCGCTCCAATAATTTGTTATATTTTAACCCATATGTTCCATTCATTCGCCAGTTGTCGGATACTTGCCGTTAGTTCTGGAAAAATTTTAATTTTTAAAAATATAGTTAAAAATGCGGAATATTGACGAGATAACGTAGAAAAGATACGTGTTCAAATCAGAAGTTGCAGACAGGAAAATGTTTTTTTCATAATTTTCTTTCATTGAGAACACGAAAAGTACAACAAAAAATTACGTTCATTGAGTGCCTTGAAGGAGCGCTAAGCAAAAAGGCATGTAAAAAATTGAAAACTGCAAACAAAATATGCTAATTGAGCGTATTTGTACTACACACCGTGCCTTCTTGATTTTTTTTGTAATTTTCACTTCCCTGAAAACAATGGTTAATTTTCCAAAGAAAAAAGTCATTTTTCCGTGGAAATTATTTGAAATTTCTAAGCTTTCCTTAATTCCTCCCTAATTCTTGTATCCAGATGAATTTCTTCCAAAATTCTTGTATTCAGATGAAAAAAGTGGAAATTCTAAAAACGTCTCGCCAACCGGCCTCCGTTGCTCCCTCTTCGCCTACCCAAAGGTCCGCAAGAAGCCCAACAAATGGTCCTAAAATTGCTCGAAAACCCAAAACAATGGTTGAGGAAGTTCCAGTTTTCCCACTGGAGTCTGGACAGAAGTCGATGAAAGAATCAGTCAGATTTCTGACGGAAATCGGTGAAATTACCGACGTGATAACGGTAATCTTTTTGAACATTTTTTTAATTAGCCCCTTAAATTTTGGAAAAAAGTTAAATGAAGCATATTTTTCTACCCAAGATTTCACAATTCTTCACGAGTTGAGTAAAAAACCAGTCTTTAGTTTTGCTAACATATTCGAGACACAGTGAACGTTGTTAATGGATGGTAAAAAGTTAAAGAATAGGAAGTAAAGCTGATGTGGATTCCGGAGAGATATCGGAGAAATTATTTTTATATTGTCTGACTATTTCTTTCCTAACGCTTTCATTATCTCCAACAACGTGTAGTTGCCTTTCTAACATTTTTTGGCAAAGGTCTATTTGCTAACGTTGGGCCTCCTGTTTTATTCTTAAAATTTGAAAATATGAATACACTCCATTAATAAAATCAGTTTTTTAAAAACTGTTAGAACTTTCCACACTTTAATTTTTTTCAGGATATGCTCACACATAACCCTAATTTTAATGTTATATCTGCTATTGGGCCGCAGGGTTCTGGTAAATCAACGTTGCTGAGTATGTTGGCTGGAAATAATTCCAGACAAATGTACAGGTAAGAAGGAAAAGGCTGTTTCCCAGTTGATCTGTCTACCCAAACTTTCTAGCCACGTTAAACACTCCGAGATCCGTAATGATGCAAGAAAAAACATGTTTTTCGAAAATGTATTATATAAACATGAAATATTTATTATATGAAAATTTATTTCAGCGAGCAGTTATTCCAAATGTATTAAAACCGCTCACAAGAAAACGTATTTTAATGTGTTGAATTAGTCACCTAGGCACTTTCAGAAATCCTGATTTTTAACGTCTCACTGGGAACCAGAAGCTCTTTAATGCTTCTGAGTGTTTTCGTCGAAATTAATGTGCGCTTTTCCACTGTCCTCTATACCATCAACAGCTATTGTAATCATTGGCAGCAGTGGTGGTGTAGTGGACATCCAGCTAGTAGTTGAGATATGAGATGTTCTACCGTTGTTATGACTTTGTTGTTATGTTATTTCTAGATCGAAATTTTTGTTCCAAGTTTTCTGAAAAATAATTTATTGAGGAAAACAAATTAGTTTTCAAAACATCTCACCTTTAAAATGTCATTTATCAATATCCTTAACCTATTCGATGTTGGAGCAACTGAATGGATTGCATTCTTGTCCTTAAAGCTGCTTCATAAATCGGCGATAAATAGATCATTCTTCGGTTTTGACGGGTCTGCATTCGATTTCTCCAGCTGTGGTGAACCTTGAGGAGTGAGGGAAAAGGGCACTGAAATCTTCAGGCACCGTTTGCATTTTTTACTATTTTTATGAGCAAAATAGAAAAGCAACATGCAACATCTGACTAGCAATTTTTGGAAATAAGCTTTTTTTTCGGTTATTTTTGATAGGTATAATGTTATTTCTCTAACTTTGCGAAAAAATTTTTATTAACACACTTCAAAAATCCAACCTTGAAGTTCTCCTTTATAGCTCTCAAATGTCATTATGCATTCATCTCCTATAAAACACGTAAAAAAAAAACAAAAACGCGCGCGTTTTAATCAAAAGCATTTTCATAATATTCCGAAATCGTGAAAAACAAGTCCATCCCCATCCCCAAATACCATAGCGCCGAAAACAGTGCTCATAGCACTGAAACATATTTTCAAAAAATTAAAATTTTTTTCGTCTCCTACTTTTACGAAAATTCTAGCTAGTTAGACCAACCAAACCGCATTTTCCGCAAGTTTCAGAGAGTACGTATTCCGGCCGGTATCCCGAGAAGCCAATGAGCAGTCACGGCATCAGACAATTTTAATCGATGTTTATGCGGTAAATCATCACATTTTCCTGGATTGTCAACCAATGCACAGTTATTCGATCATGGAGTCACTGCCGAAAATTCGAGGTGGAAAATTGGACGATGTTACGGCTCAGAGTGATGTAAGTGAATAATTACGATTAATACATTTAATTGCTCCTGTGCTTTAACTATAGTGCACCGCATAAATATAGGTACACCCTATTTTCCGAAAAATATAAACTCTTGAAAAATTACCGTTATGTTGAAATAATACGAATTTTTAGCATTATATATACCTAAATTTTGTTACCGATGCTCTCTATTTACTTATAAAAAACACAAAATTCGTTTTTCTTGGTTTTTTCTAATACGCAAAAAGATAGGTTCATTTGAATTTGAAGTGAAAACTACATATTCCTACAAAATTTGATTTATTTCTTGTATCAATAGTCGACAGAAACCCCATTCTGACGAATAAGAATTCGAGAATTCATTGATATATAAAGAACATCGATGAGGTTCTAGTCAACCTTGTGCCCTGCAGCGATGATAGTTTTTCTGAGGTCTTTAACATTTTGACAAGTCTTTGTACCGTCAAAAATTGTTAGCGTTTTCTATTATGTTCAATCCAGGGAAAGAGGATAGTCAGATCAAAACAGGAAAATCTCGAATACTAAGCCATAATATAGTTCGCTTCGCGCGATGAGTTGGTGCTCCGTCTTGCATAAAAATAAAATTGTTGACACGATTCTCCAAAAAGATAGAAGATCTCTGTGGAGGTTCCAGTCAGTTATTTTGATTATCTGCAGCAAATTCCATTCGTTATTGCCAATGTTCTGCTGTCCACAAAAGGGTTTTTCTCATTTTTCGATATTTAATAAAGTTACTCTTATTTAATAATTTTTGAATAATGCCTTCTGATACCTTTAAATTCAAATCACTTGATTTTTGTAACGGTATCTACGAAATTAGGAGCTTTTCGTAAAATAAGTCGCTGATCTTTTTTGCTGAGTATTTGTGGACATTCTGGATATTTTCTCGTTCCATAGTTTACTGAGTTCTTAACTTAATTGTTAACTAAATGCACTGAGTGTCCAATACTCTTGGCGGTCTACCGATTCGACAACTTTCGACTCACTTTTGCATCAATTCGTCTATTTTCTTAATGAAGTCTTTCACGACCCATTTGTTCGAACGTTTTATTATAACATAATAATATACTTAAAAACACGTAATCTGTGAAAAAAAAACAATAATAATTTACATAAAAATAGGTGAACATATAATTTTGGTAGTCAAATTTATTATAAAATTGATTTTTAAAATTTTGTAGCGTTTCTCAGCGCAATATATTCTCCACAGCAATAAGACACGTATCCGCAATACTAACAGTTTCAATAGTAATTTTTCACACTAAACTTTTCTTGATATTCAGGGGTGTACTTATCGTTATGCGGTGCACTTGTGCTTTTCATTCTTTTCTAAATAGGAGTCATAAATCAGCCGATAGAAATCCGAAAATTCTTTAAGTACATAGTGGTGGTGACGCAACTTCAATACCAGATATGCGCTTTTGATGAAAATGGAAATAGATCAATAAGCGGACCTTTTTACTTGGGATGGATCAAAACTAAGTAGATAACTAATGCATGTATAGAAGTACTGAGATAAATACTCCATCGTGCGTCTCCAGTCATCACTAGATGCCATTTAGCAATTGAAAGGGAACATTCTATTTTTTTATGGCCGTATTTGTAATGCTTCTTCCAACATTTAAAATTATCTATTTTCAAGACTCTTCGTCTCACGGCTTTCCTCCTCTTCGTCAGTCACACAGTACTCGTCGTTTCGGAGACTCATTTCGACAAAGCTATTGTAGACGTCATCAAAACTGCCGAACTCATTCGACCATATCTCTCCGAATTCAAACCGGAGCTTTCCATTGAGAGAAAGACTAATTTAGGTGAGGGATATGCTATCAGCAATCGCGCATCGACTGGTCCCAAAAGTCCATTTTCGTTTTTACTAATCGAAATATCAATGTTTCTATACCATGCCTTTTTCTCAAATTGAGTTCCTTATGAACTGCAGTAACTCAGAAAAAAACAATTTTTTTTCATACATCTAAAACCCATTTTTACAGTATTCGTTAAAACGAAAGCAAGCTCAATCGATCGTGCGACTACAGTAATACGAGAACGAGAAGAGCTTCTTCGTTTAGCATTTCGCGATTCTAAATGGCTAAAACTACCAGAAGAGCCTCTAAAAGCGCTGATAGTTCTCGAAGAAATTCGAGTTCGAAAAGAACACTTATATGAGGAAGGAGATGAAATCGACGAGAATTCGCTTAACGAATTTGATGAGGAAATTTCGAAATTAAGAGAGGACTTGCAGAGAAATAAAAGCGAATTCACTGTGGCAATTGCTGGAATGGATGAGAAAAAATGGCAAATATTAGGATATTATCCAAAATATCAACTTCAATCCCTTTTACTTTTCAAAAACATCTGCAAAAGATTATTTTTCATCTTTGTTGCATCGGAATTCGGAGGCCGTAAGCTAAAATAAAGCCATCATGAATTCCATTCTACGAAAATGAAAATCTGTTTCTACCTAGAATTTTACAGTAATCAGTAATTCAGTAATCAATAATACAGTAATTTTGTACCTTTAAGTAAAATGTTTCAAATTGTTTTAATGCCTTTTTTTTTCCAGGTTAGAAATGTGCCAAGAAGTAATTCGCGACAAGACATTTCATAAGACACTAAAAAGTGCAGTTATGAGATCTTGCGACATGACGCCGTTCATTGGTTTGGAAGTGTATAGTTGATATTGGCTTAGGAAAACAAGAAATAGGGGAAATCAGACATATAGACCAACAAAGACAGCCATCTAGGCATTTGGTCTTCTGAACTTCTGCAATGCACCTATTGGTAAGAATTCTGATGGCACTGGTCTGGAAAACCGCAGAGTCATATCCTTAAACAGAGTTTTCTGTTGGCCAGGTAATAGTGGCGTAGACAAGTTTTTAGGTCACTACTACCGGCCATCAAAATGTGAGCTTGAAGTTTCGTATCAAATCATCAAGTTTTCAACTAGCCTTAAAAATGTTTTTAATTCCATTTTTTGAAATATGTACTGATAAATATTTCATTATGTTTCCAGCATACGACTTCCTCTTTGACATCAGCATCTCCGTGCACATCATCAGTGTGTTCATAATCTTAATCCAACCTTCTCCGCGTTTAGTATTTTGCTTTCCTCTTCTTGTTTAACAGCTCCCCATCTTCCTCTCAACTACCGGCTCCTTTCTTTTCCCTTCCTTAATCCGCATCCGAAGACGCTTCAACATAACACCCAAATTCTGCCTCATCGCCGCATATGCTATTCTTCGGCTTTCGGCAGTTCTCCATGTATATTCTAAAACATCTGCTGTCGTTTTTCTTTAATTAAATAAACTTTAAACACCGATTTCCCTTAATATATTGTTTATATTATGCAAATTCGTTCCACTAACAACAGTTTAATTTCGGAAATTTCGGAATTTCATTGGCATTTTTGCCTGTATCGAACATTTCCAAGCTGTCAACATGCGGTAAAATCTGATGTTTTATACCCGACTCGATGCTCATTTATTTTTCTAGCTGCAGTAGTCTGGAATTTTTAAAAATAGTGGCAAAATGAAAATTGGTGTGAGCTTAAAGATATTTCTTTATTTCTGTGGAAATTCGGTTGCTTTGATTGAGAAATTCAAGTTCTATACTCCACGATTTATTTTTTTAGTTTTTCAAACTTTTTTTTTCTAAATTTTTCAATGTTTTTCCTTTTATGATATTATCTATGAAACTTTCGACGTGTGCGCACTTTTAGAGCTGCAGTAATCCGCTGGAGTTCGAGGAAAGAGTTATTTTCAGAAGGGATACTCTGTTAAGTTCTTTTTTTTTTGTTTTAAAATTTCCGGTTCGGAAAAACGTTTCAGTTTCGGGTAAAAAAAAGAACGTTTCTCTTGATACATCGCGGTTCGGTACTTCGCCTTGCAGCGATATACTACGAGTTTTTATTCAGTATACCAAATTTTCAACGAAATTTCATACGCACTCTGTCTCTAATTTTCTGGTTATCGCCATGTAACGAACTTTTTCAATTATTAAGAGAGAATTTTCCTAATTTTGAAAAGAACACTAAGCATGTATACTTTATTTTTATTTTATCATCATTGAGAATGACAATGGCTCTCCAAAAACTAAAAATATTAATCGTGAGCGTGCGAAAACAGTCTAATATAACCTCAACGTTTGAACCCAGTGAGACAACAGTTGTTTTGTGAAATATTCAATGTCCTTGGTCCATGTGTCTCATGTATGGTCCGTATATAATCCGTATTCTACTCGTAGCGTTTGACGGGTAAAACACGGACTGCATGCGGCCGCATCCGTATATGAACTATTGACATAACCGGCGATCTGTCCGGGTTTAGCGAGAAAAATTGGGTATGAAAGCGGTACTGAATGTTGGCAACACGCTGAAAGAGGGGAATTAACTTTTTTCGATGTTTTCTAAGACCTTTATCGTCAAATTTATTTATTTTTGCTTAAACTTTTAAACCAAAATCAAATAGCTGCCGACACTTCGGAGGTTATAAGAATGGAGCCACTTATAGGGAAGTGCCAGCCGGTTGAAAGTACGGATATATTTTTATAAGATTACATTCTCATGGCACCAAAATAACACACTATAGCGTGCCTGCCAAACTTGGATCAAACACTGTCATAAGGAGGGGCAATTTGGAACGAAACAGGCGTCTAATTTTGCACAAGTTTGGTTCTTTTTGGCCATTCGTACACTCTTCGTTTTAGCTCGGCTCTCTGGTGGTTAGACTATGGATAATCGATTCCAGCGGAAGCACACATTGCCAGCAGTCGAGAGTTCACAGGCTCTGTGAACACACTAAACGTAGGATGATCGAATAGAGCGTCGTTGCTATGCTATTTTGATGCGGATCCATGGAGGGAAAGAGATTTTCGTCTGAAATCCTTTCACATCAGAAATAACGTTCGTAGAGTCTTGTGCATAGTCCGCGATAACTCTGAAGACAACAAAATACACGGCAAATTGCATAAAACTTTAAAAACGTTTTGTTTTTTAATGTTATTCAATTTTCCGTAAACTTATGTCGAAACCCTTTTCGATTCTTCGATTTCTTCTTGTCGACCAAAAAAACAAAGATTCATAAGAGACAATGGGTCACAAATTGCACATTGAGCTATTTCGAAAAAAGTTAAGTGACTTCAACAAACTTGCATGAACAGCTTATCCTCTTACCTCTTTTTTTAAAGCAGCTTTGACTGTCTGCAACTTCAGTAGAATGTGTGTTTGCCTTTCATGCAAAAACAAAAGGTGTTCGAGAGGACTCATCGAAATTGCTTCATTTCAGGTGTTCTCAAAGGAGCGCGTTTCTTTTCACGTTATTCGAATAATCAAATTGTTCTCATTTATCTTTGAGAAATGTGAAAAATATTCCAAAAGTGAAGGATTTGAAAAATCCAATGAAAAAATAGCGGATGAGCTAAAGGAGCGATTAAATTTTAATCCGATGTACATCTCATATCAGCAATCTTCTGTTTTCGAGGACATACATATTACATATCGATTTCTTATCTCCTCAAATACGCATTTCACTTTAAGACTCAAATCATATTTTCAGAATTTACCCTAACATTTGCGAAACTCCCGAAATTCTTAAAGCACCTGACACTTTATGAGTTTTAAGCGAGCAGGTCGTTTCTGGGCATATTTCTGTGAAACAACGGCTGCGATCCCATTAGGCAACTGGACAATCCACAGATATGGGCCACCGACTTAGTTAACCGGTAATTACCTCCGATCTTTTGAGTCGGTGGTCCAAGAGGTTTCCATATCGGGTTGACACTTCTTTCCATGAAGAATTCACGCATATTCATACATATTGGTATTCTAAGCCATACAAATGAGTTTTGCACATTTTGATAAATTAATTCTAGCCTTTATCGATGTCTGCTCTTGATTAAATGTTAACCGTAGCACTGTTTATGAAAGCGAACGCCGGATCCAATACTCTCCTCGGTGGATTTCGCCGGTCGATCTTCTCGAGCATTGCTGAGTTGTTGTTAAAGTGCGGGTTTCTGCGAAGAAGACGATGATCGCTACCATTGGTGAAAGATGGACTATTGAGACATCAGTCACGAACATTCCGTTTGCTAAAATGTGGTCTGTTTCATGTTTGAACTTCATTTATGAACCGTTACGAGTCCATATGTAGTGCTTCCCTGAATTGGTAATTCATGTGTCATAAGCGGTTAGATTGGTTGCAAATAATTCTCCGTTTCCGTTTCGTCGTTCGTTATTTTGTGTAGTCCAATGTACCATTAAAAGTCAGTGAGTTCTCGTAGATCGGAGTCTGAGACCTAAGAAAAACCATGTTCTTCTTGGTTTTCCGTGTCTTTTGGTATGCGAGGGATTTGCTCCTCTCGACGTAATTTTTTGTATTTTTAGAGCAAAATTTATTCAAAGAAAATAAGATTGAATGTATTCACCATTAGTATTTAAGACTTCTTTCCAACGCTGTTGAGTTGAAGTTGAGCGATTCCATTCGCGTGGAATTCGGGAGATTGGGAGGCGAAAAAGTCGGCGAACCACTTCTCGACATCCTTTGCATCATGGAACTTCTGCCTGCCTAGGTGATTCCGCACAAAGATGATAATCAGTTGGGGTCAAGATTAGTGAATGCTCTGAGTGACACAAAACCTTGACTCCGAGCGTCCGGAGCTTCTGGCGGGTCTTCAAAACGGTGTTCATTTCGCGTTGTCATGTGGCATCAGAATGTTGTAAGTTTTTGGGCGATGTGATCGATGATCATGAACCACTTTTTTCATTTGAGTACAGTATCGCTCCGCGTTGATAATGGCGCCATCTGGAAAAAGCTCTCGAAGAATTACGCCTTCACTGTCTCACCAAATCGACTACCTCACTTTTATCTCGTGAAGTTCTCTTTTGAGTTTCGCTTTGGCTGTTTCGACTTCAACTTGCTGGCTGCCACTGCCTGTTTCGTCTGTATATTAGAGTCGATTCCTCGGCCGGGATCCATTTTCTTTTTCTAGTATGATTGACATGAAACACCCAATTTTCGTCATCAGTGATAATATCCATAATCCAATGGATCGTTCGTTGCATAATGAGCAGAGAAAATTCCATGTCACAACGCAATTGTTTTTGTGAATCCGTCAAAAAGTGAGGAACGAGTTGACCAATCTTTGACACTTTTCCAAATTAATGAAGATGATCGATGATAGTTCCTTGAGGATGCTTGAGAGCCGATACAAGTTCGCGGGTTAAAGTTTACTTTCACCCCCCCCCCATGCCCGTATGATATTTCCCCCCACCTGTAGGGTAGGAAATCTACCCCCCCCCCCTCTGAACTTTTGGGGGACTGATCTGAACCTATGGGGGCTCAGTTCACTATTGGCCCCCATTAAGTCTGTGTGGGGCCATAGTAAACTCCACAACTAAAAAAAACAAAATGATACTGTAGTGGGGGGGGGGGGTGATTCCATACTTATACCAGTTCGCGTGATGTAACAAAAAAGAATTATGAAGACTTTTCATTCAACCTAATATATGATAACCTAATGGAAATGATAACTTCTTTGAAACGTGTTTCTTAAGTTGGACATTATTCGGAATTCCGGTACTCAATTTTTCAAATTTAAATAATCGTTTTTTTTCAAATTTTAATAATAAAAATCTGAAAAAAAGTTATTTTATATCTGATTTTTTTTTTGATTTTCAGACAGCCAAACTTATAAAATAAGTGGATATATTGATTGAATAATTTAATTTTCGGTGAATATGTAATAAGATAAGCGGTACGTTCTACAATTAACGCTAACCCTATTTTCACGCCCGGTCGGCCCTTTTTCTTCCAACACCTTTAATTTCCTTTTCTTACCCATTTTCTTCACTGGCTCCGCCTCATTCAAAGTTGCTCACAGGCTGTAAATGTTGGGCAGGACTCCTCACATGGGAAATACACATTTTTCTGCCGGTTCATTTCTTATCGAGAATGAACATTTCCAGAATTATCGAATTTGTGTTCTGTTTCATTTTATTAGTCTCTAGCTGAATTTTTACATCTATATTTCAAGATTTTGTCTGACATAATTTTTTGTACGCAACTCTCTGGGGTCTACGTATTTTCTGAGATCTGAAAAGTGTGACGTGAAATTCGATGTAATTTCAGAAGTTTCGGAAGTCACTTTTTATATAAAATGTCAGTTTTCATCATTTTGATAGTTTTTAGGTGTTTGCGCACTTTCGAAGTTGTCTCATTGTCTCAGGGTGAAGCCTAAAATTCTTAGTAGAGCAGCAGAGAAAACGAAATCATTTCTTACAGTGATATCCTGAAATTCCGTAAAATTTGGTGTATTTTACACTGTTGTCAGTGTTTTATAGTGTCGGGCTCCCCCCATCGCTCGTCCTCGTGTGGAGGAGGAAAGGAAGGTCAGTTGTGGTGGTGGTCCCGGGTGAGACATGTGAGCATAAGAACCTAGCTCTATCTATCTCATTCTTATTCTATTTCATTCAGTTATGATATTTATTCCATTCTTATATAACCTTTATATTTAATCTAATGAGTGTTATACTACACCAAAGTGCTAGTGCATTGTCGGGTAGAAACTAAAAAGTAGCATGGAATGCCAACCACGTTACGGCTTCCGTAAATTTGGAGTTACAGTAGCAGTGAACATTTTTGTTAAAGATAGATACGCAAAATAGATGTCGAGCGTGGAATTCCGCATTCGGAATTCGGGATTTGAACCTTAAATTCGAAAACTTGAGTTTCAGCTTGAAAAATGACTACTTTACGAGTTCGGTTAAATTAATTTTAGGATAGAATTCTAGAACTTTAAATGTTAATATGGTGTTTCTTACATTTGAAGTATTTTAGTATTCCAAGTTCAATATTATCCATCCGCGAGGACGTGATTTTTCGTTTAAAGGCGCTGTTTGGGTCTCGTTAGGGGATAGCGCGTTTTAACGCGCTAATTTAAAAAATGTAAGAAAGCGCACGCACTACGTTTGTGATTTCTTTTCGAAAATTGAAGCGAATATTGGATTTTTTCTATATTTTGCTTCGAAAATCTTGTTTTTTAAATTAATTTTTATTGTCAAATTTTTAAAACTGTTTATTAAACTGAATAAAGTATTATTTACCGGAATTTAAATGGTTTTTTTTAAACTAATTAAAAAAAAACGATTTTCGAAGCAAAATATAGAAAAAATCCAATATTCGCTTCAATTTTCGAAAAGAAATCACAAACGTAGTGCGTGCGCTTTCTTACATTTTTTAAATTAGCGCGTTAAAACGCGCTATCCCTTAACGAGACCCAAACAGCGCCTTTAAACGAAAAATCACGTCCTCGCGGATAGATAATACTTTAAATCAATATCTTCGAGAAATACGTTGTCTTCTACATGACATTTGGCTCCGGCGTACAATTTGAAGTAACAGTAGGTCGGATAAGAAGGGGAGGAAGATAGAGACTACCAGAAAAATGGTTTCAAAAGAGAAATAGATGATTATCTAGAATTTAAAGCTGGATTTTCAATATTCTGACTTTTCATCAAGGTAACTCGAGGATAAAAGTTCAGAGGGCTTGTCAGGGGAAAAGGGCAAGTTCTAGTTGATTTAGAACGCCATTCAGCTTTCCGATTCTCATTTCTTTGGTTTCGACAAATTATTTCTCTGCCCTTTAACAGACTTTAAAAGATCTCAGGCAGAATAGGAAAATTCTGGAAACACCGGAAATTAGGGTGGTTGTTTCTCTCTCTTTCTCTTGCTCTTTCTTTTTTTTTTAGACTCAATTTCCTGGATAAAAAAGATTTATATTTTTCTATTAGCTTATGTCAAGAAAACTTTTTTTCCCATTGGTTATTTGCTCTATTTTCATAATTTTCTGATAGGAAGCACTCAAGGTTTCACAGTTCAAATCTGAAATTCTCCGCCAGAACCCAATTTTAATATGAATCAATTGTTTTATGTTTTCTCCTTGTTCGTTCTTTTCATTTTTTCATTTTTTTTGTATTTCAAATTTTCTGATCTTCTTTAGCTCTGAAAGTGCACAAAGAGTTGCGTACAAAACATCAAGTTTGACGCAAATTCGATTAGAAATTTTAATTATTCACTAAATGAACGAACGCGATTGAAAATTCCACACATTCAAGTTAACTAGGAAAACAACAAATAAATCGAATAAAAAAAAGAAAATCCACAAAAATAGTTGTTTTCTCTTCCAAAAGTACGTAAACACCGAAAAGTATCTTAAAACATCTTGACGACATTTAAAGAAATGCATTTGAAAATCTAGCAAGATTCCAAGGCGCGGGGTCATTGTAACTGATACCTACAAATCAGAAAATGCGCAATAATCTAAAAAAAAACGTCAAAAAATACTTGAAAATGCAGAATATTGAAATTTTCCTGCAAAAAACGGCCTACGTCACACTCAAAATATGAAACACTTTCAGACTACTGTATCTCCGAAAATACGTAAACACCAGAGAGGTGCGTACAAAAAATTATATCTGACGAAATTTCAAAATATATATTTTAATATTCTGCGCGTAAAATGGCAAAGAATGCGAATTTCGAAAAAAAAATTTTGAAAATATCCAACATTTCCGTTAATGTTTAATGTCTTAAAACATCAAACTCAATTCAATGTTCTTATAGGAAAAAATAAAACAAACTAAGACTTCCACGAAAGACAAATTAAGACCGTCTCGCCTCGTCTTCGTCTTGAATTCGTCTTACGCAGAAATAGAAATTGTGTTGGTCAAGTAAAATATGCACACGGTACACAACTTTTTGATTGCGTAAGACCAATGCAAGACGAACTGAAAGACAAACGAAGACGATGCGAAAGACGACTTTTGGTTTTCGTCTTTCATGGAATCTTAAAATAAACTATTAAACTAACATTTAAAACTTATAATAAATAATGAAGCCGACATACTTCTGTTTTTAGATATTGCTTGCCTCAAGTGCTCATAAATGCTCTTTATTTCGGTATTTAATCGAACCGACACTTCACGGGTTAAAACCTTGTCCCTATCGCCTTTTACGGGGACACGTTAGCGCGCCCTACTGCAAAAATACTGTTGAAATACGCAACAATCGCATAGGACGCTTGCAATGTTCCATTGGATTAACTCATTAAAAATAAATGCGTTTTAATGACGATAGTTAAAGCCAAATTAGCATTTATTTCTGTGTATGTGTGTTTTTGATCCTTATTAGAATGATGAGAATTCTTAAATGTCTCATTTTCTTTTCTTTTGCATGAACCAGATTTTCCTATTTTTATCCATTTTTTTTGTTGCATATTCAGCTTATACTTTTTGTTGTTTATATTTTTCAAAAATACACGATTCCCTTCGAGTATCACACGCGGTCAACGGGATCGAGGCAGCGTTCCATTATTTAGGAGTTTCAGCCGTTCTAAAGATTGTAAGATGTCTGTAAGGTGTTTGCTTGATTTCCTTTCGAAAAATTGAATTAGAGTTCAGCAGAGCGTACTTGCAATGAGCACTATGTGGAACTAGGAGTAATGTCGGCTGCATGTGAATCAGGTGAGACGGCTGCCGTATTCCGTTTCTTGTAATGCTCTTCACGCTATCTGTTGAACTTATTTGAGCTTGATGTGCTCTCATTACGCATTTTGCTGTCTTAATTATCAGTTCGACAATTAAAAAAAAGATTCCAGATTGCTCAATATGATTTTTGCGCGCTCCACCTTTAAATTTGTAATGTTTAACGATCGATATCGTCAAAAGGATGAAGCATTATTTCTATTGCGCAACTTTCGGTGTTTGCGTAGCTGCGGAAAGACAGTAACCCGTATTACCAATGTACCAGAAAAAGGCGGAATTCCGGATTCCGCAGTTTTTTCATTTCGTCTTCCGAATTCCAGATTCCGTGAAAAATTTTTTTCCGTTTTCCGGATTCATTGAAAAATTTTTTTTCCGTTTTCCGGATTCCGAGTTCCCAAAAACCAATTCCGCCCAACTATGAGTTTTGATACTTTATTCTCAATTGTTGTGAAAGGTATACTTTTTTGAACTCCCGCAAAAATTTTTGCGAACAGAGCGCATTTACATCATTTGATTCCCTAATTAATAGTTAAAATTCCGCTTTCCGCATTCCGCATTCTGGATTCCGCCGGTTTTTACATTCCGTATTCCGTTTTCCGGATTCATTGAAAAATTTTTTTTTCCGTTTTCCGGATTCCGGATTCCGAGTTCCCAAAATCCAATTCCGCCCAACTATGAGTTTTGGTACTTTATTCTCAATTGTTGTGAAAAGTATACTTTTTTGAACTCCCGCAAAAATGTTTGCGAACAGAGCGCATTTACATCATTTGATTCCATAATTAATAGTTAAAATTCCGCTTTCCGCATTCCGCATTCTGGATTTCGCCGTTTTTTATATTCCGTATTCCGGATTCCAAATTCCGTGAAAACAATTTTTTCCGTTTTCCGGATTCCGGATTCCGAGTTTCCAAAATCCAATTCCGCCCTACTCTGCAATGTACCTCATTTCGATTATTAACAAAGACCGTTTGAGTAGCCGATACTTTAAGAATTCGAAGTTCTCACGTCATTTTCCAGAAACCGTCGGAGGCGTGAACAGGTAAGGTACAAAAGAAAAAAATTGAAAGACGCGTTCGAGCACTTTTCCAACTTTTCATCCATATTTTCAAGCAACCGTCCCGGTCGTTTTATATTAGTTTTATTAGAGCGTCGTGAAACATATCCTATCAAAAATCCACTGCAGCCTCCACTTTCTGTTAAGATTAAAAGATTGGATGAAAACGGATTCCCCTCATCTTCACTATTTCTAAGGACTAATCGACGTCAACCTTTATTTGATAGGATTTGGCGGAAAAAAAATTTTAAAAATGCAAAAAAAAACGGAGGAAAACAAATAAGCTTCATTGATAGTGTCAATGAGGGTGACTATTTCATTTGCTCCATTTCTTCCAGACTAACCTCTCTGCGAGCTCTTCCAGACTAACCAATGTATGGAGAGGGGCTTTTTTTGACTTCCCAAGCGGGAGCTCATAGAATATAACCACGGAGTTAGCTCTTCCAAACATACTAATGGGCGGACTTTTTCGGACATATTAATGAAAGTCCTTTTCGCCTTACATTGTGTCATGTCCCACTCATTTCTCTGTCTGAAATATCAAATTATTCCTTTCCCCCGTTTCTTTCCCATTTTTCACGAATCCCTGGAATCTCTGGCTCTAAAATGCTCAAGTACCGCACCCCCCCCCCCATCTCCTTGCCACCAATGCATTTGTGGTAGAATGTGTATATGAGTGCATTCCATTTATCAATATGGCCAGTGGATTAGAGAAAAAAGTGGCTCATAAATTTCTTTTTTCTTTTATCAGATGAATAATATTGAGAAAAATGCCTTCATTATAATTATTCATCATATTTTTTCATAATTCATTATAAAGAACAATTTTTGAGATTTTGTGCCGATATGAGTTATTTTTTTTTGCTTTATGCTTTGAAAGTTTTGAAATTATGCCCACTATGTTTCATTCAGATTCCTAAAGCCATTTTGCTTGTTTAAGCTTCAAACTGGATAAATCTAAATCTAAAATTTAAAACGATTGAACATTCTTGTCTGAAAGCTTTCCATTTCAGTTTTTTTTCTCAAAAAATAAAAATTATTTGGCGAACCAAAGAAATTGCTTTGAAAAGTGAACAGTGAACCGCAAAGCTGTTCAGGAAAGATTAATTGAAATGTGATCTGTATCATATATCAGCAGAGCGCATTTGCCTTTGATGATAGCTCCTGACAATACTAGTCTCAATGACTACTTCTACTCAATGACTAAATATGGCTCATGAATACTGTACTATTTGACTAATGCACACACACTTTAAAGCTGAGGTTTTGTTGAAATGCTGCCAACTGTCATTTTCGAAGCATATCCAAGGATTTGCCAAAGACGGTGTGCAGAATCTCTTTGGTTTTATGCTGAAATTTTTGAACTTCGCACATACGCACAGCTTTAGAAAACCATTTACGAATTGGCTCATTCCAAGGCTTCCACGAAAGACGAATCAAGTCGGTCGTCTTTTGTGGAATCCTTTCGTATCGTCTTCGTTCGTCTTACGTTCGGCTCAATTAATATATATGTGCACCAACACAATGTCTATATCTTCGTCAGACGAATTCTAGACGAAGACGAAGACGAGACGAGACGGTCTTATTTCGTCTTTCGTGGAAGTCTTACAATTATTTTCTAGTCTAAGTAGACAATGACATTCGACGAGAAAATCATACGACTTTTTTTTGATTTTTTTTCTGTTTTTTCGTTTTCTGAAACCGAGTTTTTAGTTTCATGATGGAGAGATATAAAGCTTTACATTAAGTTTACATTAGCCAAACTTTTTCTCTAGACGCCTCAATGCGAACATATCACAGAGACACTGTCTACTATATGCACTCCTTTTTAAGAAGTCAAGCGAGAATCTGACGAACAGTCTTACTGTTTTATGAGTGTTTTTCCACATTGAAATCTTTAATTTGCGACATTGACAGTGTGAAAATATTGAATTTACTGAAAGTTATTGCGCACTGTTGTTTGGGAGGGTTGACGCACACAACCACTTGTCTTGCGGGCAAGGGCGGGCGAAGTGGCTCCAGCAACTTGCCCACGGGCAGATGCGACCCAGAGAGGGGGGGGGGGGGGAGGGAAGTAACGCAGTTGATACACGGATATTCAGAGCGGAAGCGTGTGAGCTATTATGCAAAACTCTTAGCTAATTCTTGGGCAATACGTTTTGAATTGAATAATTAGCTTGCTTAATGCATATGTGAGGATTATGTGAGGATGAAACAATTGGAATTTCGGGATTCCTTCTATTTTTGGCTGTATATCAATTCAAGCTTATCAGTAGGAAATTTCAGTAAAACTTTTAAGCTTTTAAGTTTTTGAAAAAGTTAAAAGTCCAAATTAACACAATGCACTTTTAAATGTAAACTTTAGGTAATCCATCCATCTTCTTGAATCGATAACTGATGTTTTACAAAAATACTGTGCAAACGATGTAGGCACACTAAGCACCAGACTTGACGACAATCCAATTAAACTCTTATCATTGCATCTGAACTTTTTAGGACTAACAAATGAAACAATATGAATTTTTATTTGACATTTCATTGCCCGTGTGTTTTAGAAACTTCCAATGGAAATGCGCTCCAGCGCGATGAGTTTACTCACTATTTTCATAGATGAAGGAAAAATACGGTTTTCACATTTTTGTAGGATTTCTGCCATTTTTCAAAAATAGTATTTCAATTTTTTCTTCCCTTGAAATAAATTTTATGGATTTCTTTGAAATTTTAAAAGTTGAGTTCAGAGTTGAAAGCATTAATAGCTTCTTGAGCCAACATCGCAGTATCGATGCAAACTGCAAATCTTTGAAGAGGTGGAAAGGTAAAAAGAAAACTAATCTATAAGAAGCAATAGTTTTTAATAGACTATTATTGAAAGCTGCTCCAGTTTCATAAAAATATTTTTCGCGCTTATTCTCTGTGGACACCTTTTTTGAATTGGCGCTAATCCCAAGACAGTTTTGTGCTTGATCATTTCAGAAAGCGGGTTTCTCAAGGTTTGAATGCATATTTCAAGATTAGTTTGCATTTTCCAAATTTCCTGATATTTTCTTAAATTTCCGATTATTTCCATGAGAAAAGTTTCAAGATTCGTTTATTAATCAAAGTTGTATTTTGGAGTTTGCTAAAAGAATCTCACATTGCCTCTCTTCAAGAAATATTGTTTAGCGTGCAAACATCTCTTGCACAACATTTTTCGCAAATCATCATACAAACCACCAAATCAACAGACGAGACGTTCCACCTTATTTAAGACTTTCATAAAGCTCTCTAAGTGTGCTCAACGGCTAATCTCCTATGCGTTGCCATCCCATAAAGTAGAATATTCTCTGAAACCATGACTGGCTTTTGGCGTATCAACTTTTGCCGCACTAACATCGAAAATCCAGTTTTTCCGTGTTTTTCCGCACCAGCTCTATTCAACGTTTTGCAGAGCTTCTGCCAAATGACACATGCGAAATGTATTATTTATTTCTGTAATTTTCACTCATTCTTTTTTACATTTGGCTCCAAGAAAATTGGTTAAAATATGTTTTTTTTTGAAATTTCAAGATCTTTGTTGTAACAGAAGTCGAAAATCAAACATTAACGGAACTTTGTTACCTGTTAAAGGCCATCTAATGTTTTCTTAAACAGTCTGAATTTACAAAATATTTTAGAAACAATTCTCTATTTCAACAGAGTGAAAGTATACTAGTTGATCCAGAGCGTTTTGTGCGCAATCCGAATATGTTGGTATAACAAAAGATGCTTCATAGTTACAGGGTTGGGCTCAGTTACCCGGGATGACTTGACGTCATCTATTTCAAAGACCAGAATTCAGAATACAACGAGATTTAATAAAATGTTTATCAGATATATAAGCAACAAAAATCAACTACTGTTGTTCCACTCGACCTCCATTTGCGTCGATGACAGCCCGAAGACGTGCTTGAAAAGGGTCACAATGGAGGTACGGCGATTGCTAGCTCGCACCATTCAGCTGAAACTTGAGCAAATGATCTAAAACTTGGCAAAATAGTTAAAAACATATAAATAAACAAAATTTTGAAAAATGCACGTGCCGAAAATGCGTTAGTGTCTCGCGCTATGGCGCGAAACTTCATCCCGGGTATTTGCGCCCAACCCTGTAGAGAGATACAACCTAGAGAACACTTGCAACGACATCGAGTTCTGCAAATGCGTTCTGATGAATTTCTGAAAACACCAAATTTTTAAAGCCGATTCAAACTGTGGAATTTTTGGTCTCAAACTCCATACGATGTTTGAAAATAAACCGCAGAAAAATATCCGGACATGCAGGCCGCCGGAACAACGGCTATAAATGTGCACTTTCTTAGTAACTAATTGTACTCCATTATCAATTTGCTGTAATTTCCTATGTACAGCTGACCTTTAACTTTTCTTGCAAGAGCTCCTTGACTTTAAAATGCGCTGGAATGTTCAAGCAAACACCGGAAGGAAGATAAAAATGCAAGCGGAAAGACACACAGACTGACAGGAAAACTAACTGACAGACAAACCAACATAAAGATGTACCGACAGACGGGCCGACATCTTGGCAGTGAGATCGTCGGACCGACCTTTTTTGGTTTTTTGGTTATATGGAAGTCCACATTCTCGCACTATGTTTCCCGTATTGTCGTTTCCGTTGGAGAAGAGAAACAAAAAACGTCGTTAATCTACTTATTATTAAGCGAATAATTCTGTCCGGATGTGACTCTGTCCAAGACGTGTCTTTGAATAACTCAAAAGATCGTGGGTCTTTTACTTTGATATTCGGGATGGAGTCATGACCACCCGAGCACTTCACATTCATTTATTTAGGAGGTTGTAGGGTAGTTGGGATACGGCACGGGATGTTAATCTTATTTGGTTTTTGACGATATGCAAATAAATTGTTTTACTAACAAGTGGAAAAACAGAACGCCTACAATTATTTCTAAACGAAAGCCAGTTGAAGCCAGTGGAAGTCGCGTCGCGTAGCCGCGAACTTTCCGCTGGTATAAATTATGCTCTTTTTCTTCATTTCTTTGCTCCTCCATAAAAGCATGAATGCCTCCAAAGAGTCGTTTACCCTGCCTTTAATTTATTCTAATAAGATTTTTCTGATCATTTCATTCGTCTTAACTTTCTCATAAACTCTTCATCTCCACTTTTCGCGGAAGAGCCGCTGATTTGTTTCTTTTTCTCTTTTCAGGATCTTTGTGTTACTTTTTCCGATGGATTAGTTTTGGATGGGCGGATTAGGAGAGTGAGAGAGAGAGAGAGAGAGAGAAAACATTTTTACAATAATTGGTCATCCTCTAGATGAGCCACCCCCTTTTACCATTCAGCACATTTTTGTGAAAACAGTGGGAGGCTTAACCGGTATGCTCATATACCAGATAGACCACCCCCCCCCCCTATCTCACTTTTCCATTATATTTCAATGAACATGGCCAAATCGATTTGTTGCGGATAAACCTCATTGAGAAATCTACCCCTGAAACTCTACTTCCTAACCACGTTTATTTTGCTTTGCACTTCTGCTGGTGCACCTACTGCGCATTTAATGCATTTTGTGTACCGTAAAACTTGCATACAATACTATTGTTCATCCCTTTCTTAAGACTATAATAATATAGGGGGCAACAGTGTGTCGTTTCGAAAAATGCGTTTTTCGAAAAATTTCCGAAAAATTTTAGAGAAATTTTTCTCGTTGATTTCTCGAAAAATTTTTCGGAAATTTCTCGAGAAATCGCGAAAAATGATTTGAATGGAAATACGATAAACAACGCGTTTTGCATTATTTCGGAGTGTCATTCGAACTACTTTATTATTATTCTTTATGGAAATTTTTTGAGAATTTCTCGAAAAATTCTTCGGAAATTTCTCAAGAAATTCTCGAGAAATTTTTCTCGTTGATTTTTCGGAAATTGTTCGAGAAATTTTTCGAAAAATTCTCGAAAAATTCTCGAGAAATCATGGAGAAACATTTCTCGAGAATTTTTCGGAAAAATTTCTCGAAATGCTTTCGAAACGACACACTGGGGGGCAATATAATTAAAGAGAACAATAATACTGTTCAAAAAACTCATTTTTTGCTATGAAAACCACAACCTCATTTTTTGTAAAATGAAACAAAAATACACATTGTAAAAGTATAATCCTGCAAAAACGATGACCTTAACAAAAATTAAAATTCATTTAATGACATCGGCTGAACAGTCTTTATCATCTTGTTCTTCCGAGTTTTTAAAATAAGCTGTGTGAGTTTTTTATTTGTGTTAAGGGGGATATCCTAAATAAAATGGATATAGATACGGGTTAAGTCTGTGTTTTTATTAGGTAAGGTGCGCCCCTATTATGCACTATCTTATTTGGGGGGGGGGCAATGATTTTTAGTCATTTTTAGAGGTTTTTTTTGGATTTTTTTTCTGAAAATGTTATTAGACATAGTCGAATAACACTAGCCATTTTTAGAACAATTTTATTGGCAGACAACAAAAATACGCACAAAAAAGAAAATGTCTAGGTGGCTGGATATTTCTTGGCGATTCCGGCCCATAACTCGTAAAATTTTGCGTCATCGTTAAAATTTGAAAGTATGATTCACTGTCTGATAGTCAAAACCCAATGCTTGCAAAAAAAATAAAAAAAAAAAGAAACCCAATGCTTGCAGTTTTCAGAAGACATTCTCGCGACACCGGGCCATCCATTGAAAACTGTAAACGACTTCAAGTCGAGAAGTGCATCAGCTGCGGTCCTATTCATATTTATGATTAACTAATAAACGAAAAAAATTCCGAAAAAAAATGCTCATCGTTGAATCGCGCCACACGTGAAAAAAGTGGAATCGTAGTTTTCGTGCCAAGAGTAAGCCACACGCGTGAAAAAAAACAACTTACAAATACTTTAACAATAAAACAATAACAACAAACATTTTCAGAAAAAAATCCAAAAAAAAACCTCCAAAAATGACTAAAAATAATTGCACCCCCCCCACTAAGATAGCGCCGAATAATCCTAGCACCGTGTATATCTTACCTAATAAAAACACAGACCTAACCCGTTTCCATATCCATTTTATCTAAGATATCCCCCTTAACACACATAAAAAACTCACACAGCTTATTTTAAAAACTCATTTTATCGTTCCAACCTAGCTCTTTAAAAAGAGCTAGGTTGGAACGAAGAGTCTGTGTGCAAGTGGGTGTGCATATTCTTGACGAGATGCCAATTGGTGTCCGTTAGGAATTATATTCAGTTATTCATTTAATCAGGAGCACAGTTTTAAGCACACATCGGTCTGCTCGCCTGTATGTCTATGTGGTAATCTGAAAGCGATGGCCATGGATCTTTTGGAAAGTTGTTCAGAATGGCAGACAGACTACCATACCAAGTTTTAATTCACTGTTCTTCTCTCTTCTTTTCCCGATTACTTTCCTACTCTCTTTAATATTATTCATTTCCAAAATTGCAGACTAGCCATGAGCATGGAAGACGGCGACGACGCCTCATACTATATCCTGAACAGACAGTATAGCATACTGTCTGTTCAGGAAATGATGGGTGTCCTAGAGGCCCGTCCACACGAGATAGTATCCTATCTGGTGTGCGCGAAACGGAACTCTAAATACTTTTAAAAATTACGCTTGTCTTCATATCTTCATCAACTCCAAACCCCTTGGCACCTCGCTACTTTCTTTAAAACAGTGGATTGCGTCGTCATTCTTCTCATTACAATCCTTATTCAAACCACATTCATGAAATGACTTTCTGAAAGTTTCTCAAAGAGATATTTCTGAGATCTACGATCCATAGGAGATCCATAGACGGGGAACGCATATTTCCAGTATCAATGAATTATTTGATGCCATGAACCATCCAGTCTTCATAAAGTTTTCTGATTTTTGCTTATAAAATTTTAAAAAAAGTGCAATTAGACATACAATTAGAAGGGAAATACAATTAAAGGGAGCAATACTATTTTTCAAAATCTTTTCTCGCATATCTCTCGAAACCAAGAATAGTGTCTGAAAATGGTCGCAAATTAAAGATTTTGGCGATTTCTTTGAAGTAATGCTTTTATTATAACTATTGGACTGAGGAATAAGTTCGTAGAGTTTTTTTCACATAGATTTATTTGAACATCGAATGAAGATGATTAAGAATTGTCTTTTGATCACAGTTCATTTTTTCGGCCAAAAAATTTCAGTACAAACTAAAATCACTGTTTTGTAGAGCTGAAAAGGCGCTATCAGATAAATATATACACTTTGCCAAACAACAAGAAAATTGTTGTGAAACAAAAGATAATATAAAAACTCTACGAACTTATTCCTCAACCCAATATAAAGTGTTACAGTGTTTAGGTAAGATCAGCCGAGCAGCCGCGCCAACGGCCAGGAATTTTCCACTGAAACACTTCTAGTCATGCGCCAATTTGTTCAATGGAATTATTATACATTATAAAACACAGCAAGATCTAGAGTTTGCAACATTTCTTGAGTTAGAATTTCAAATTTGAAATAAGTTACGCGCCGGCTCGTGCATCCGTTCGTAGCCGAATTGAAGGTGTGCACCCCCCCCCCCCTCATTCACTGTTCTTCTCTCTTCTTTTCCCGAATATTTTCCTACTCTCTTTAATATTATTCATTTCCAAAATTGCAGACTAGCCATGAGCATGGAAGACGGCGACGATGCCTCATGCTATATTGTTCAAGACAACAGCGACGATTACGTGTATGACGAGAATGTCGACTGGGATAATATGACGGCCGCCGATTGTAATTGCTCACACCCATTGCACAAGTTTGTGGCGGTTAGTCAAAGAAGGGAAGGGCTTCTCTTCCAGCGCATGGCGTGGCGAAGTGAACGAGCAAACGGGAACACTTCAACGTTTCGGAGATGAGGAAATCACCCGAAAGGAAAGGGGGGGGCACTGACTGCGGGGGTCTGTAAGCAGTACTTTCGTAAGATATTGAGAACGTCGTGTGTTTTTAGTTGACAGGTTCCAATCCAGTTATTTACCTTCAAAAAAGGCATATCAGCACTTTCTCGTTAAGCGGGCTGGTTTGCGTTTTTCATACACATATATCATTGATTAAACGATGTTTCGCACTTTTTCGCATTTTTCTTTTGAAAAAAATGAGAAAATATTTAAAATGTATTTTTACAAAGTATGTATTAAATAATTGAAGACCGCAAACAGCCTAAGCATTTTTACCAAAAACCTATTATTTGGAAAGTTAAAAAAAAACTACTTCTTTAACGTCAGTTTTTTTTTAAATAGACAGAAGTTAGTCTTCCACAAAAGACAAAATAAGACCGTCTCGTCTCGTCTTCGTCATCGTCTAGAATTCTTCTGACGCAGAGGTTGACATTGTGCTGGGACACATGCATTTTAATTGACGACGTAAGACGAACGAAGACGAGACGAAAGGATTCCTCGAGAGGTGACCGACTTGTTTCGTCTTTCGTGAAAGCCTTATACAGAAGACTTTCGAACTGAAAAATAGCAGGAAGTTCCAGTCATTACAAACAGACAATTTCCGAGTTATAACAATTTTGGATAAAAATATGTTGTTCACTTTATATGATTTACACATTTTTAAATAATCAAGTCAAATCCAGAGTTTGAATTTCTTTGAAAAATCTTCAAAAGGTGTTCTGTTTGTTGCAGAACTCGTTGCATAGCTTCAGACAACAATTTAGATGATTTATAAAAGCTATAGTACCCGAATGAAATTCCTATGAGGCATTTTTGCTGATGATAAAGAAAAGCTGAATACCACAGATTATGATGATATCCTGGATATGAGCTCTATTTAAGAACCACGTGATAATACGGAGTTTTAGACTACATTGCTAATCCATCCTTATTATCTCTTAACTTTCAGACGTTATAGTTCAGCTCACACCCCGCCGTTCAAGTTTTATAGATAGATTCTGATGCTACAAAGGGAATGATTTTAAAGTTTATAAAAATCATATTATATCAATTAAATTCCAAGAGCACAAATCAAATGTTGAACAACGTTATGATTGCTCAAAAATCCTTTAATACACTTTGTGCGTTTACTCTTCGTAATCAATTTATGAACTGTGATTTTATCTAAATTAAAAATTAACGCTTTAGCGGGAAAAGATGTAGTCGAGTTACGAATAGTGTGGGTTCCTAAATGGAGAAATGCCGCCGATAAAATCCTTCTTTCAGGTGTGCATACGATGCATGCTCCCCGAAGAAGGCACGGTGTCCTTCTCGATGACCGACGAGGAGCTGTTCGAGATCGCACTTCCCGGATTTCTGTATCTTACTGTTTTCCTAGTTGGGACAATAGGAAACTCCATGGTATGTTGCTGAAGCGCCAGCGTTTTCACGGTTGATAATTGGGAGCACAAGCATAGATTGTTCAGCAAGCGGTGCGTTAACGGCAAGCGATACCGATGGCGTTCCACACAAATGAAGCAGTTTCGATGTTCGGTGACTAGCCTAGGAGGACGTTGCTTTTAGACTTGTGGTTAAAAATCAGAGAAGGGCGGAATTCCGCATTCCGCATTCCGGATTCCGCCGTTTTTTTCATTCCGTCTTCCGGATTCCAGATTCCGAGAAAAACATTTTTTTCCGTTTTCCGGACTCCGAGTTCCCAAAATCCAATTCCGCCCTACTCTGCAGAGAAAGGCGGAATTCCGGATTCCGCCGTTTTTTCATTCCGTTTTCCGGATTCCAGATTCCGTGAAGAAATGTTTTTTCCGTTTTCCGGATTCCGAGTTCCCAAAATCCAATTCCGCCTTACTTTGCAGAGAAGGGCGGAATTCCGGATTCCGCCGTTTTTTTCATTCCGTCTTCCGGATTCCAGATTCCGTGAAAAATTTTTTTTTCCGTTTTCCGTTTTCCGGATTCCGAGTTCCCAAAATCCAATTCCACCCTACTCTGTTAAAAATGTGTTCGGTGTTCCGTACAGTGCGGTCAATATCTATAGGACCCCCCTTTAATTAGGGTCTATCCGGAGAACGGAAAAAGATATCAAAATTTTGTAAGCGCCATTCGATTTCAAACACAAAAAAACCCCCGGGGCCAAAATTTCATGAAGATACCACTTTCCAGGATTCTGTGACAACAAAAAGGTACATCTGCAAGTGGTCAATATCTATAGGACCCCCTCATTTTCCGCTGTTTGCAGATAGGAGGTCGTCCGGAACTTTGATCTTTTTTTCCTGTTTTTGTTTTATTACACGTTTTTCGGTTTTCTACAGTAGTTTTACACTTCTAGAAACTTTCCCACTTTTTGAAAAAGCCCAAATCCACTAAATTACACATTAAAAGACGTAGTTTATTGAAAACTGGAAAAGAATGGCAAGAAAAACATCAAAAATGAACAAAAATTCATTAACTAGTTTTTCCTCCATTGTTCTGAATCACTTCAATCAAATGATTCGGCATGCTGGCGACCATATTCTTGAGAACAGCGCTGCTGATGAGGTTCCACTCCGATTTCACAGCTCTCTTTAGCTCGTGTACAGTGTTGTACTGTCGACCATTGTGGTACACACGTCGAACCAAGTATCCCCAGACATTCTCGATGGCTACTGGAAAAATACAGAGACCACTGGAGAGATCTTCGGTAGGATCCGAAGTACTTCTCGAAGCGCAATTTCGGCGGTGGACGTTTGATAGTTTGGGGAGCCTTCTGCGACGAGAAGAAGTTGGATCTCAAGTTCATTACTACTCGGGAGACGTCCACTTCGTATCAGCTGACCCTCCAGAACACTATCATTCCATTCTTCCAAAACCGCCGCCGTACCCACACCTTCCAGCAAGATAGCGCATCAACCCATTGCAGCAAGTCTACAATGGATTGGTTTTCCGCCAAGAAGATCGATGTGATGGAGTGGCCCACCTGCAGTCCGGATCCGAACCACATCAAGAATGTCTGGGGATACTTGGTTTGACGTGTGTACCACAATGGTCGACAGTACAACACTGTACACGAGCTAAAGAGAGCTGTGAAATCGGAGTGGAACCTCATCAGCAGCGCTGTTCTCAAAAATATGGTCGCCAGCATGCCGAATCATTTGATTGAAGTGATCCAGAACAATGGAGGAGAAACTAGTTAATGAATTTTTGTTAATTTTTGATGTTTTTCTTGTCATTCCTTTCCAGTTTTTAATAAACTACGTCTTTTAATGTGTAATTTAGTGGATTTGGGCTTTTTCAAAAAGCGAGAAAGTTTCTAGAAGTGTAAAACTACTGTAGAAAACCGAAAAACGTAATAAAACAAAAACAGGAAAAAGAGATCAAAGTTCCGGACGACCTCCTATCTGCAAACAGCGGAAAATGAGGGGGGTCCTATAGATATTGACCACTTGCAGATGCACCTTTTTGTTGTTACAGAATCCTGGAAAGTGGTATCTTCATGAAATTTTGACCCCGGGGGTTTTTTTGTGTTTGAAATTGAATGGCACTTACAGAATTTTGATATCTTATTCCGTTCTCCGGATAGACCCTAATTAGAGGGGGGTCCTATAGATATTGACCGCACTGTACTTCTGTCGGTTTGTGCGACACGAAGTTCGGAATTCTCAATATTCCGAAATGGATTCCCGATGGGATTACTTCGAAATAACTAGACATATGTTTCATGTTACACGATCATATTCCCCGTTCCGCGGCTTTCTATCATTTTTTCACTTGTCTTTCCTAAGTTTCCCTCCTTCGCTTTCCTACAATGACTAAATAAGTTCCTCACCAAAAAAAGTAAATGAAATCTGGCACAGTTAGAAACTCTGAAATTTGAAATTCAGCATATACTGACATTCAAGGAAGCTTGGAAAATTCCATTCAGCGTACGATTGGTAATGCAGTATATGTACAAAGCTGAGCTGTGTCGCTTCCGTTGTCTTAAACGGCTATTATTCCTCTTAATCGAGGTGAAAATGCTCATCTGGCCTAGGGGATCTGAAATAAGGTTTTGCGTAAAACATGAAGATCCTGCGTTGCTACTCAATGAAAGAGCTGCTGAATACCGTTTCTGAATATTCCTTATGTAAGCAGTCTAATGTAGAGTGCAGCGAAAGCCGCGTTAACGTCAATATTGCTCTACACAAAGTCAAACTATTGAATTCATATGTTTCCTTACAGGTAATTTTTGTTGTGAATCGTTTCAAACGAATGCGCAATGTGACGAACGTGTTTCTGGCTTCGCTGAGCACCGCCGACTTGTGTCTTATCTGGTTCTGCGTGCCTATAATGTTTATGAAGTATGTGTCTCACACGTGGTCGATGGGACGGTTTGCGTGCTACTCTGTGCACTACATTCAACAGTTCACATGCTTCTGCTCGGTTCTCACGATGACGATGATCAGTTTTGAGAGGTGAGTTGATAGAAAAACTCGTTAGCACTGGGGAGAGGGGGTTTCTTTGCAATTACGACTATTCGAAATTTAAATTTATTCGCTGCCGAGACAGAGGTTTATCAAAGTTGTTCAGACAGTGGATGTCGTTCGCTGCACATACAGTGCTGGCCAAAAAGGCATTAATAATCAGTTTTTTCGAGATTACTTGGCTCACAGGTGAAGTGCGGTCATGACATTTTTTTTGCATGTTTTTGAAGGTAAATCACGTTAACTGAAATTTTGATTTCAACAAAAAATGTAATTTTTGAAAAATTATAACGGTATGGTATCTGGCTCCAACAGGTCGACGAATCCTTGTGTTTCCGTCACTCCCAAACATGTTGAACTTGCTTTCGTCTGACCAGATATGTTTGGCCCACTCCAAGTACCAGCTTCCAACTGTCGAGCTTCACCTGTGAGCCAAATAATCTCGAAAAAAACTGATTATTAATGCCTTTTTGGCCAGCACTGTAGACAAGTTTCCCAAACCTATTCAACTATGCATAGTATTGCTAGAGAATATTGAAATTGCTTAGTTATTTTAATTCGCTATTCTTAATTTTCTCAGATTTCTCGCTATTGCTTACCCGATGAGGAATATCTGGTTCTCATCGATTGGAAGAGCGAAAAAGGTGATACTGCTTATTTGGATGCTCTCTGCTCTCCTAGCGGTTCCAACTGCCATTCGTATGGATTACGAGATAAATGAGCCACTTTCAAAACAACGAGTCAATTGGTGCAGACGAAGATTTCCAGCTCAATTTCTAGGATATTCACGAGTCTCGCTTAACAAGGCATACGCTGTGTATCAGGTATTACTCTTGTCTTTGGTTGGGAGCTGATCGAAGTCCGGCATTTTGCTAGTTTCTGCGCAAATCTAAAACTACTTCTTGTCAAGATTAAACATTATGTCAATCGCCTCTGGCGATACGCAGACACTGTCAATCTACATACAGTGCGTTTCAATATTATACGTCCACTCTTGTTTTTGGCCGTAACTTGAGAACCGGTTGAGATATCAATCTAATTTCATTAAAATTGAATTCAGAGCAACAAATTACATCTAGAAAACCATTTTTGAGAAAAAATATTGAAAACTACTCGAGATACAGAGAAAATTCTGAAAATGTGACATTTGCAACCGTTTCAAAATTATACGTCCACTTCAAAGGTATGTCGATCTTGACCTTTGGCGGAGCCGGAAAAGCTTGAATTTAGTTTTGTTTTTTTGCTGCCAATGTGAGAAACTTTTTTCATTATGATTTTCCTTGTTTTTCTCCACTTTTCAACATGTCTCGTGGCCATTTGCTCACTGATGCTGAAAAAGCCTTCATCGACGCGTTCAAAACCTCTGGTTGGACCAACAGGGCTATCGCGAAACATCTAAATCGTTCCCACGATTGCATTAATCGTTTTGTATCGAACCGGACCCGCAACAATCAACCCAACAAGGCTGGACGTCCTCCAAAACTCAATTCAAGAGCCAAACGATCAATCGTTCGTGTGGCTTCAAACACCATGAAGTCTTGTAATGATATCAAAAAAGAGCTGAATCTTGGAGGGAGCAAGTGTACAATCTGGAGGGCTCTTAAGGATGATCCAAACATCAAAAGAGCAGTCATGCGTCCTGCTCCGAAGCTCACTGACAATCACAAAACTCGCCGTCTCGACTTCGCTCGAAAAAACTTGGGAACCAACTGGGATAAGGTATTAAATTTAAAATTATCTATCCAAATTATCTTATCTTTTACAGGTAATTTTTTCGGACGAGAAAAAATTCAATCTTGATGGACCCGACGGATTCAAATCGTACTGGCACGACTTGCGGAAGGATCCAGCCGTTTTTGCCAAAAGGAATTTCGGGGGAGGCAGTTTGATGGTATGGGGAGCATTTGCTTCGGCTGGATACTTGGAGCTCGCTTTCACCACTTGTCGAATGAACTCCACAGACTACCAAGACGTTCTCCAGAACCACCTTATCCCGTTTCGTCGTCGATTCAGTCGCCGCCAGTTCATTTTTCAGCAAGATAATGCTGCAATCCATGTCAGCCGCTCCACTTTGGACTGGTTCCAATCGAAAAACATCGATGTCTTGCCATGGCCAGCTTGCTCTCCAGATCTGAATCCGATGGAAAATGTTTGGGGCGAGCTGGTTCGTCGTCTTTACCGCCATGGAAAGAAGTATGCTAGTATTGGAGAGCTTCGGGATGCGCTGATTGCTGAGTGGAGTCTGCTGGAGCAGGAGTTCAAGACTAAGAGCACCCAATACATCCAAAACCTTATCAAATCGATGCCAAATCGTCTCTTCGATGTCATTGCTGCTAAAGGTTCATCCACAAAGTATTGAAATATTTTTTATTCTCTATTTTAGCATTGATTCTGAGAGTGGACGTATAATTTTGA
This sequence comes from Caenorhabditis inopinata, assembly GCA_003052745.1. Lineage (NCBI taxonomy): Eukaryota > Metazoa > Nematoda > Chromadorea > Rhabditida > Rhabditidae > Caenorhabditis > Caenorhabditis inopinata. The sequence goes on along the minus strand of AP018152.1, from coordinate 8,835,032 downwards.
AACGGTTGCAAATGTCACATTTTCAGAATTTTCTCTGTATCTCGAGTAGTTTTCAATATTTTTTCTCAACAATAGTTTTCTAGATGTAATTTGTTGCTCTGAATTCAATTTTAATAAAATTAGATTGATATCTCAACCGGTTCTCAAGTTACGGCCAAAAACAAGAGTGGACGTATAATATTGAAACGCACTGTATTATTAAGCGAATAGTTCCGTCTTTGTTTCCGTCTGTCTGCCCTGGACGTTTTTTACTGTAGAACTATGCACCCAAAATCTACAAAACTGTCTTAACAGTGATATAAACAGTCAAAATGTTGTTTTACATGTAAAAAATCAGCTTCATAATTGCAAAAACTACAACTTTAATAGGCAATGTTTTCAAAAGTTTCTGGAACATTCCGAAATTTTCTAGAAAGTTCTAGAACACTCTAGAACATTTCAGATTTTTCTACAATTGTTTATAGTAAAAAACTTGCTGCCGAATGGCAGCGTAAACCGTCTGGTTATATTATATTTAAGTAGTATTTTTTGCATTCAAACAGTTCTTTCCCGCTCAGGATCTGTCGAAAAACGCATATTTAAACCACTTTTTCGTCATTATTTTAATAGAAATTATCGTGTTTGTTGATCGGGTTTTAAAGAAGAACACATTTTTAAAAGTTTTAAGCACTTTCAAACGTTGTGTAGATTTACGGGATTCACATTTTTCGATTATGGCAATTTTTATTTGTTTTTAACACATTTTTGTAGATTTTGAGAATAAATACACATTTCAAAAATCAGCTTTATATGTGCAAAACTACAGCTTTAATATGAATTGTTTTCCAAAATGTCTGGAACATTCCGAAATTTTCTAGAAAGTTCTAGAGCACTCCAGAACATTCCATACTTTTTAACTATTGTTTATTGTAAAAAACTAGTAAAAAACTGTCAAGTGGCAACGTAAACCGTCTGCTATATATTAAAAGGCAAAGTTTATTTCAGCTCCTTCTCCTTATAATCTTTCCTGTGCTTACCATGTCCATCTGCTATGCTCGTGTCTCTGCGATCGTCTACAAGTCCTCCAAAGATCGGGTTATTCTGTCTCAAGCTATGTAAGCATACGATTGACAGTTTCTAAACGAACAAACTTCTTATAGGGTGGCATTCTCAAAAGCCGCAACCGATGCTGTAACATTCTCCGGATATTCGGCTATCCCAATGATCACAACATCTAGAAATCTGAAAACCGCCAATACTACGATCAAATCGTATAGCAACCATAGAAATAATCGAGTAGCTGAGGCGAATAAAAAGCAGGTAAGCTAGAATAAAAATGAATTGATCAAACAATCAGTTTCTCGAAAGAAGTTGAAGATGTGAGGATTTAAGCCCTAATTCAAGAGGATCGCGTTTGCTTTAAAAACAACTGCAGCGCGCGATTCTATCAGCAACAGACGCTTATCTATCATGATCATAACCTCATACTTTCTTTCATCAGCCTTTTCGTATCGCAGTAGGTGGTCATGAAATAGACAACCTGCATATATAGGATGCGGCAAAAGTGGTATAACAACAAAAACGGTATAACTTCCCAAGAAAAGTCGAATCAAGTTCAAATTCTAACAGGATAACAAATTTATCAGAATAACAAATATCAAAATGAAATTTTAGTTGTTGGATTCTCGCACCTCTGTTCTAGACGATATCTTCGGGTATGTATGTATTGATGGTGGCACGGAGATAGTCCGGCGATAGATTGTCCATTCCGCGAGCAAAGAGTTTTTGAGATCCTCCAAATTTTTGTGAGGAAATGCTTGAACCTTCGCTTGAAGAGTCCCCCACACGGAATAATCCATTGGATTGAGATGAAGGCTCGAGGCAGACTATTATTTAGCCATTTGAGCTGGTGCTCTGCCCTGCTGGAAAGTCCAGGTTCTTCCAAAAACCACGATTTGCTGTGAAGGGCACCACGGTGAATAAGCCGACCTTTGCCGTTGGCTTTCCCAAGGATCTCGAGCAAGTACACGATGATTTTGGGAATTGAATTCCGCTTCCACATTGAATAGCTTCTCATGGGTGCGCCTTGCCACGTGCCGGGAAGAACCGCCTGGCATTTTTAGAGTTGGGCGAATTTGTTTTTATTCGAAAGTAAAGCAATTTTTCTCAGTCGATATAACTTCATTTCCAATACGTCTTTGAAGACTTTTTGAACTTTTGACGGCCGCTTCTCGGTCGATCAGTAATATCCCCATAACGTTTGATGGCCAAAGTATTTAGCTAGATGACAGCTATCGGTCCGCTCGTCGCTATGATGCCGCAAAAAGCCGCTATGCGGCTAATTTATGCACAAGTTAATGCATTCCTGCCTAATCTCCTAGGGGTTTGAAGGGAACATTTTTACCCCATTGATTCGTTTTTCAAGGGACACTCGCCGGGTCCACCGTGATTTATACCTGCCTGACCTGCGGGCCAATTTTTCCACATCGTATCTCGAAACGTTCCAGATCGTCCAAATGCTCATCTCTATTGTTTGCATGTACACTGTTTGCTGGCTGCCCACTATCGTCGATGAGCTGCTTACATCGTTCGGATACATTTGCAGAACGTCGAACACGCAGACACTGAAGCATATGAGAATGGGGTTCAATGCTCTGACCTACTGTCAGTCATGCATCAATCCGATCTTATATGCGTTCATCTCTCAAAACTTTCGGTCCACATTTAAAACAGCTTATTCTAGAATGAAGAGTCGCCTTCAGGTGGGTTGAGGTTTTGCTTAAAACGACTATATAACCTACCGAAAAATTATGGAAAACAGCTAATTTTATGGTTCAGGAGTCCTTTCGAATCCATCCTTTTTAATGATTCCAAGTAAGGGAGTGTGCATGGTTCATTTATTAGATTTTTAATTTGCATCCTTCGAATTTCCACGTATTCAATTTCTAAAACAAGAACCATTTAATTCCCTACCACTTCCTTACCTTTTCTATGCTCAGGGTGTCGAAGAAATGCGATCTCGAATGGGATCCTGCTCGTCGGCTAGTATGATGTCCACTCGGAACCAGCATAGAATCTATGGATCTAGTTTCAACACGCTTACCGTACCCGGACGGTCTATGATCACTCCGAATATGTCACGCGACGTGTCACAGCTGTCCTTGTGCAGACCGACATCGCAAATGTCGTTTTGCAGGCCTAAAAGTGCAATGACTGCAGACTCGCCTTTTACGAGGTGGGTTGGTTGGCACGGGCTGCCTTATAATTATTCAAAAATGAAATAATGGATTGAAAATGTTCGATATAATAAATATAATAAGTTCTACAACTTTATATAAATAAAAAATAATTCAGAGTGTTTCGTTCTGAAAAATAATAACTAAAATAGCTGAGACGGTAACATCGACTCGCTCGGAGTTGATCTGTACGATTCTGATAAAAGGAATTTTGTCCGGTGCTCTCTTCTGTCACCAACTACTTGTTTTGTATACTGGTCCCCCGGTGGATCGAATTACAAGTATCGATTGCTTGAAGGAAGATGGATAGAGACCTATAACATCTCCAAACTTGGAGGTTTATGAATTTTAAAACGATCCGTCTCTCTTCTAGAAAAAGTGTTTCATAGGCTGTTTCTTGAATGAAGGGAGACACATTTTATTTGTATTTCACTCTCTGATATTATCGGTTCGCGAGTACGCAAGAAACCGCTTAGAGATGGGGTGTGGGTCTCGTTAGGAAATTGGCGCGTTAAAACGCGCCAATTTAAAAATTGAAAGAAAGCGCACACACTGTGTTTGTTTTTCTTTTCGAAAATTGAAATCGAATATTGGAATTTTTTTCTATTTATATTTTGCTTCGAAAATCATGTTTTTTTTTAAATTAATTTTTATTGTCAAGCTTCTTCTCATCAGATGAACTCTCCCTTCGATTCGCACTTTGGCGAACTTAGGCTCCAGCGGCGAGGACGACATAACTGAGAAACAACAATTGTTTATTCTTTTCTACATAGAACACAGAAACGCATGGCTTTTAGTTCCACATTCTTTCTATAAATTCTCCAAAGTTTTACATTTTGGCGCAGATGACACATCATTCAACAGTTAAACATATAAATTACAAATTATTTATAGACTTTTCCAATTTTTCAAATAAAAAAGTATATTCACTGACTGACGTGAAGAGTATATTTAACATTGTTTTTAACTGAAGACGTTCGTTTCGTCGAAGAGAAGATTTTCTGAAAGAGAAGATGATTTGAAAAAAGAGAAAAAGGAGAAGATTCAGTTACCTTCGATGACTTTCTCTCCAGAATCCTCTCTCGATCCTTCCCCGGATGGTTGACCAGCTGATTCTCCAGATTCTAAAACGTCCGGAGCATTCAGCGACCTCGCGTGTCTAACCTCTTCTCACGAAAAACCTGAAAATTAATATTTATAAATTTTATTTGACAGGTATTCCTTACCATAAGCTTCATCACTTCTGTTGAAACAATTAGCTGCAAGTGAAAAGATACTAATTTGAAGAATATAAACTTCTAATATTGAAAAAAAAACATTTAAATTCCGGTAAATAATACTTTATTCAGTTTAATAAGCAGTTTAAGAAAATTGACAATAAAAATTAATTTTTAAAAAAACATGATTTTCGAAGCAAAATATAAATAGAAAAAAATTCCAATATTCGATTTCAATTTTCGAAAAGAAAAACAAACGCAGTGTGTGCGCTTTCTTTCAATTTTTAAATTAGCGCGTTTTAACGCGCCAATTTCCTAACGAGACCCAAACCACATCTCTAAGCGGTTTCTTGCGTACTCGCGAACCGATAATAGTTCAGTTCAAAAGAATAAATAGCAGTCAATTTTAGAGTATATTGTTCCTAAGCCATTTACTTACAAATTTAAAGAATAACTCAAAACATGTCTTACTTTTTTTCCAGACATCGTCCCAGATCTCCAACTGATGCCTCGCATGACTCGGGCAGACCACGCAGCCCGACGGATCTCTCCCAGTCGACGAAACCGTCGAGGCGGTCTTCTTCAATAAGGTATCTGCAACGTCTACCTGAAACTCACCCGGTTACCGTAAATGAGCCACACCCCGTTCAAGTCCTGATCGCTCCTGTTCACTTGATATTTTTTCAGACCACGCAGTCCAACATCCACTTCACAAATGTCCACCATAGTACGATCCAGAAGTCCAACTGGCGCATCAGACACCTCTTCGTTGTTCCCATCAAGGTAGGACTTGGGATTGAAGACAATCTCTTTCTGAAAAATGTTTACACGTGATTTCCACGAGGACAAATTTCAAAAATTGCTTTAAACAACAGAATAGGCTTCGTTCAAAATGAACCTGCCGCTATTTCTACCCAATAGCTGCCAGTAACTGACTAATTTATGTCTACTTCTTCAAAGTTTCCTGTTTCTGAGCAGCTATTGCCCGCTACAAAACATGTCAGCGGCCTCGTCACCAGTGTGTGCACCCGGGAGTGTTACCGGGAATTTCCCGAGAAATTACCCGGGAGTAGTTCCGGGAAAACTCTCGGGAATTTCCCGGATAATTTTTCCCGGGTTTTCAAGGGATAGCTGTTTTTTAAAAATTAGGCTAAAAACTTGAAAAATTAGTTTTTTCTTAATTAATTAGATTCTTCATCGTTTTTTAAAGTTTAGTGCTTGAGGAGCTCGTTATGGACAATCAAACCGCTTGATTAACAATGACAAAATAATTTTTTAAATTGTTTTTATTAACAACAAAAAAATTAACTCAACACAAATATAAAACAATTATTGTGAGAAATAATCTTCTTCGTCCTCCTCTTCTAGATGATGTTGGTGTTAAAAATGTCCTCATAACCTCAGAACAAAGGAAGTTCGTTTTCTCATTATCACTGAATTTTTTTAGTTGTTGACATACAAAACGAAATTAATACAAAAACGAAATTAGAAAAAAAGTATTATCCATCCGCGAGAGCGTGATTTTTCGTTTAAAGGCGCTGTTTGGGTCTTGTGATTTCTTTTCGAAAATTGAAGCGAATATTGGAATTTTTTCTATATTTTGCTTCGAAAATTATGTTTTTTTAATTAATTTTTATTAAACTGAATAAATCACAAACGCAGTATGTGTGCTTTCTTACAATTTTTAAATTAGCGCGTTAAAACGCGCTATCCCCAAACAAGACCCAAACAGCGCCTTTAAACGAAAAATCACGTTCTCGCGGATGGATAATATGAAAAATAAAAGTAAAAAATAAATGAGTAATATTCAAATAACTCAATCAGATGGTTAAGTTGAGCAATGTGTGAACACTCCTTTACAGTGAGCAATAGTTGTTTCAAATTTCAGTTACCGGGAATTACCCGAGAGAACCGGGAAATTTCCAGGGTAACTCCCGGGTAAAAACTACAAGGTAATTCTCGGAAAATACTCGGGAAAGAAAAAAAATTAATGTGATCTACGCTGTTCTTCTTCTTTCAGAACAAGAAGTCCCACAATACAATCAAGCACATCTGGACAGTCAGTAGAAAGGTCATCCGAGAACAGACTGAGTGTGCGTGACGCAGTCCGACCGAAAACGCCGCCAGCTGTCGCCGTCTAGGCTTGTTCTTTGTGTGTTCCTCCCATTTTCAAAGTTTTTATTTTCATTTTTTTTCTGATTTGTTCTTTTCATTTCTATAAATGATTCCATTTTTCAATTTTCCATCCGACTTTAGACATAAATTGTCTCCTTTCTTCATTTAAACATTTTTTAATATCCTTATGTCTGATCCTATTCTGACTTTCGATTTCCTTCGCTGTAAATCGAAAAAATATTGAAATAAAAAGGTTATTAAATGAGACCGCGTCGAAGCTTTTTTGCTGTTTGAAAAGCGTGACACAAGGAGAGAGAAACCGTGAAATTTCAAGGGACGCAGACATTTTCTTAAGCGCTTTTGCTTATTTCTGTGTTGTATTGATGGCTTTGGATGCATTCTTTTCTAATTTGAAAATGGTTTTTTTTTAACCATTTACCATGTTCTTCTTTTGGTTTTGCAGTAGAGCGTATTCATATTCTAGTCTCATTTTTCTTTTTTTTTGTTGGAATTCTGTTTCATAAACGCACATTGATTAAAAGTAAAAGTAAGGAAAACATTTTGGTTAAAGAAATATTCTGATTTTTGAAGAATTATGCTGCATAGTTGCAACATAAAAGAGAATGTATCTTTTATGTTGCAACTACGCTCTACTGCTTTTTTTTCTGAAAAAGAGATGTAAATATACCTGTTTTTCAGCAAACCTTCTTGAAAATCTTCCAACTTCTGGGCAGTAGCTTCTAGAAGCTTGAGTTCGGTTACAAATTTTTAAAAATTATAGCATCTCATAAAGCTCCACTAATAACTGGAAAAGTGGTAATTGACCGCCAATTCAATGTGCCATTTGAGTTTCGGCATCAAACCAATACATATTTTAATAGAGCGCATAAGCAATTGTTTCCAGAGAAGAAGAGGCAATAATATGCACATTTTTTTGGCGGAAAGGAAAAAAATACAGCGGAGCGCACTTGTGACATGAAAAACGTTAAAACGGAGCATCAACCTGCAAATGCGGTTTATTACATAAATTAAGCAAAGTCTTTGTTAAAGCTTCCACGAAAAAAGAAGACAAAAAGTCGTATTTTCTCTCGTCGTTCGTCTCCTCGTCTTTGTTCGTCTTTCAATTCGTATTGCATTCGTCTTACGCAATAAACGCAAGTATGAACGCAATACTTACGCAAGTCAGACGAATTCAAGACGAAGACGAGGACGAGGCGAGACGGTCATGTTTCGTCTTTCGTGGAAGCTTCACTCCTACTCATACGTAATGACCCTTTAAACTATATTTTCTCATGGCTTTGTAATTGTTTTTCTTTTCATAAAGCGCGTTTAGAATATATTATGAATTGTTTTCTTTCTTTTTTGTTCCAGTTAGAAAATGGATTTCTGTCATTTATTAGATGAAATCCACAAGGAATATACAAAATGAACAGCCGCCGTCATTGTGGTTTCTGGAGATTTGGTTGATAACTCTTCGTGGTCATCAGAAGAAGACGACGACGCTAATGTTCTGAATGTGGAAGAGGCGAAAGAGCACCAACGACAGATGGAATGGTAATAAAGGATAAAAGGGATTTGAATGTTTTTAATCAAATTTTCTGCAATTTCGTATTGAGATGCTTTGCTTTGAAGCAAGCGATTGCGAAAAGGTTCGGTTATAAAAATAAATCGATTTTTCCTCGGATTTTTTTTATTATTTACGTATTTACTTAATCGATAAAATGTTATTTGTATACAATCTTTTCCTCGAAAAATAGAAAAATAGATGAAAAACAATCTTAGAAAAACAGAAAAAGAACGGCGTCGGAAAGGGGTTTCCCCTTCTTTCCCGTCGGCACGCACATGAGACCAGAATAACAGTTCGGTTTTTTTACCACCCCCTCTTTACCTTTTATAGTCTGAGAGTAGAATTAGAAAAATTGTTAACGGCATGGCAAACGCAGAGCAGCACTCTCCACCCGTCTACAATTACTACCATCGGTTGTCTTTCGCCCATTCTCTGATCCCGTCAAGTGAAATAACCAGTATTATCACCAGTCCACTCTACTTTTCTCAAGTTTGACAGCCTGTCGGCGGAACCATTACAACATTTGATGCGCTGTAGCTACAACGATACTCTTTTATATACCTTATAGTCTCAAGATGATTTTTGGGCGCTATCTTAGTTGGGGGGAGCCAGTGGTTTTTAGTAATTTTTGGAGGTTTTTGCAATTTTTTTTTCTGAAAATTGTTGTTGTTATTGTTAAAATATCTGTAAGTTGTTTTTTTCACGCGTGGCGCTTACTCTTGGCGCGGAAACTACGATTCCACTTTTTTTCACGCGTGGCGCGATTCAACGATGAAACATTTTTGCAAATTTTTTTGGATGTTTTTTTTCGCTTATTAGTTAATAATAACTTAGTTAATCACACAGTACTGGCCAAAAAGGTATTCGCAAACAGTTTTTCGAGCATAACTTTTCTAAAAATTCCCGGATCGATTTGATATTTTAAGACAATATTTAAAACGGTAAAAGAAATTGATTCAACAACAAGAATAAAAAATTTTTCGAAAATTTGAAAAAATATCGAAAAATTTATGAAAATGGCGAAAAACCGAAAAATGGAACTTTGACTTTTGAGATCTAGGAAAGACCGGTAAATGAAAAATAACAATAAAACATGATTAAAATAGTTTTATTACTTTGTTGGGTAGTCTTTGGCGTCGATGACCGCCTGACATCGAGTCGAGAAGGGTGTCGATCACAGACATCGGGATGGCCTGCCAGACAGATTGGAGTTGATCGAATTTCTGATTGGCATTCGATTCACGGACCCGTCTGAGTTGTCTCTCGACATGCTCCCAGAGGTGTTCGACCGGATTCAAGTCAGGAGATTGACTCTGCAAGTCCAGAAGATCCACGTGGCGGCGTCGAAACCAGTCCTTGATGTTATTCGATGTGTGCTTCGGGTCGTTATCCTGTTGGAAAACGAACGCGCGGCCCACATTAGACCGTGTCCAAGGTCTCATTGTGTTCTCCAAAATTTTTTCTTACACAAATCGATCCATGATGCCCGTAATTCTTCACAAGGGGCCGATTGAAGTCCGAGAGAAACGTAGCGTAGCATGGGCCAGAGCTCATTTCCACTGGGGACGCCAGCATTGGGCTAATCACGTGTTCAGCGACGAATCCAAGTACAATCTGTTTGGTACTGACGGTATCAAATGGATTCGCCGTCTGGTTGAATGTCGGTTCAATCCCAGCTACGAGCTCCAAACCGTCAAGTTCGGTGATGGTTTGGGGCTGTTTCTCTGGGACTTCAATCGGCCCCTTGAGAAGAATTACGGGCATCATGGATCGATTACTGTAAGAAGAAATCTTGGAGAACACGATGAGACCCTGGGCACGGTCTAATGTGGGCCGGGCGTTCGTTTTCCAACAGGATAACGACCCGAAGCACACATCGAATAACATCAAGGACTGGTTTCGACGCCGCCACGTGGATCTTCTGGACTTGCAGAGTCAATCTCCTGACTTGAATCCGGTTGAACACCTCTGGGAGCATGTCGAGAGACAACTCAGACGGGTCCGTGCATCGAATGCCAATCAGAAATTCGATCAAATCCAATCTGTCTGGTAAGCCATCCCGATGTCTGTGATCGACACCCTTCTCGACTCGATGCCAAGAAGATGTCAGGCGGTCATCGACGCCAAAGGCTACCCAATAAAGTAATAAAACTATTTCAATCATGTTTTACTGTTATTTTTCATTTACCGGTCTTTCCTATCTCAAAAGTCAAAGTTCCGTTTTTCGGTTTTTCGTCATTTTCATAAATTTTCGATATTTTTTCAAATTTTCGAAAAAATTTTTATTCTTGTTGTTGAATCAATTTCTTTTACAGTTTTAAATATTGTCTTAAAATATCAAATCGATCCGGGAAGTTTCAGAAAAGCTATGCTCGAAAAACTGTTTGCGAATACCTTTTTGGCCAGTACTGTATATAGGAATAGGACCGCAACTGATACACTTCTCGACTTGAAGTAAGCCTAAGCCTAAGCCTAAGCCAAAGTGTGGCCTCAAAGAAAATTTATGAGATGATCATTACTTTGAGGCGCTGTAGCATTTTAAATATCACGATGAAGCGAGATTTTACGAGTTATGTGCCGGAATCGCCAAGAAATATCCAGCCATCTAGTCATTTTCTTTTTTGTGCGTATTTTTGTTGTCTGCCAATAAAAGTTTTCTAAAAAGTGCTAGTGTTATTCGAGTATATCTAATAACATTTTCAGAAAAAATCCCAAAAAAGCCAAAAAACCTCCAAAAACGACTAAAAACCACTGCCCCCCCCTCCAACTAAGATAGCGCCGATTTTTGTGTTATCTTGTTGTTAGAATACAGAAAACAATAAAGGCAAGAATCATTGTTTTCTTCATTTTTCGATCAAATTTCAACTGATTTCATCATTTTCTTAACGAGAAACGTTCATTTCAAGGAATTCTCTAAAAAAAAATAGTGACTTCCAGTTAATAATCTGAGATCCACATTGTTTCCGTCAGTTAAATTGATATTTTCTATAACACAAAAATACACAGAATTTTAAAAGGAGGGATTGATTAGGAAGAATATCTTTAAAAACGATCAAATTAGAAAAATGTATGTTAAATTTGATGCCAAATATCAATTTTATACAAATTGGGAAATCATGTTTGATATTTTGACACCAAACTTGAATTAAAGCGTTAAATTTAGCGTCGCACCAAACAATTGTTAGTACAAGCACGCCCTACAATGATAATCGGCTTTATCAAATAAATAATATCGAAAACTGTGTATTTTTACTAAGGCTATCACGAAAGACGAAGACAAAAAGTCGTCTTTCATCTCGCCTTTCGTCTCCTCGTATTTCGTCTACTTAGGTAATTTTTGGCACATGTGCCAAAAATTACCTGAGTAGTCTTCTTTCGTCTTTCAGTTCGCCTTACATTCGTCTTACGCATTAAAAAAGTTGTTCATGGGTACCATCACGATGCTTATCTCTGCGTCAGAGGAATTCAAGACGAAGACGAAGACGAGACGAGACGGCTGAAATTTCGCACAAATGGAAGCCTTAATTTTTACAAGTTTCAAAATTCCAGTCAGCAGCGATTTTTTTTTCGTTCTCCACGAATGTATTTCGAGCAAATATCCAGAAAAGTCCAAAACATTAGAAGTTTTAAATGAAGCGCATTTGCAACAAGCAACTTGAGATACATTTATTTTCCAGCATATTTTAGGAACTTTATATTACTACGATTTAGCATTGTCCTAAGTTTATTAAAATTTAAAAGAAAAAATGCAGTCGATCCGAAATTTTTTTAAGTTTTTCACGCATTTTTAAACACAATTACCGTATTCCGCAAAAAGAAGAGGCAATAATATGTACATTTTTATGACGGAAAGGAAAAAAAATACAGCGGAGCGCACTTGTGACATGAAAAACGTTAAAACGGAACATCAACCTGCAAATGCGTTTTATTACATAAATTGAGCGAAGTCTTTGTTAAGGCTTCCACGAAAAACCAAGACAAAAGGTCGTATTTTCTCTTATCGTTCGTCTCCTCGTCTTTGTTCGTCTTGCAATTCGTATTGCATTCGTCTTACGCATTAGAAAAGTTGTGCATGGGTACCAACACAATGCTTATCTCTGCATCAGACGAATTCAAGACAAAGACGAAGACGAGACGAGACGGCTGAAATTTCGCCCAAATGGATGCCTTAATTTTTACAAGTTTCAAAATGCCAGTCAGCAACGATTTTTTTTCCGTTCTCCACGAATGTATTTCGAACAAATATCCAGAAAAGTCTAAAAAATTTGAAGTTTTAAATGAAGCGCGTTTGTAACAAGCAACTTGAGACACATTTATTTTCCAGCATATTTTAGGAACTTTATATAACCACGATTTTATTCCTAAGTCTTAAGTTTATGAAAATTTAAAAGAAAAAATGCAGTCGATCCGAAAAATTTTTTTGTTTTTTTTTAGTTTTTCACACATTTTTTAACGCAATTATCGTATTCCACAAGACGACCACAAGACGCTAACATAATTGTCACGTTCTATACTCCCACGCGCGATCCCAACCCCCTCTTTTCTTTTCTGGGAGAAAATCACGCGATGAACGAACTGTTTGACAAGGGTTTCCCCCAATCGGTTGCTTTGCTGAAGAGAGACGGATATTATATCATCTCCTTTTTTCTTTTCCTTCCCCTTTCGCATTTTATGCTTTTGAACCGTGCTATTCGCGGAATAGAACTCCCGTTTATTTCGCTCAACTGTATTAATTAAACGAATTGGGCTGGAATTCTATTACGGTCATTATTGCCTAACTAATGTTGTTTTATATTTTAGTGGAATTTTAATAATACAGATGAAAGCAGTATTAAACGCGAAAAATACGGATAGCAAACGAAGATCCAGTCAGAATGATTACATACAGTTGTTCTCTTTAGACCGTGTTTTTAGCAGGTTTTCGTTTTGTTTTAATATGAAACAAAAGAAAACAATAAAACCAATTAAAACTATTGTTGTTATTATCTATCCGCGAGTACGTGATTTTTCGTTTAGAGGCGGTGTTTGAGTCTCGTTAGAGGATAGCGCGTTTTAACGCGCTAATTTAAAAGTTGTAAGAAAGCGCACACACTGCGTTTGTGATTTATTCAGTTTAATAAACAATTTAAGAAATTTGACAATAACAATTAATAAAAAAACATGATTTTCGAAGCAAAATATAGAAAACATTTCAATATTCGCTTCAATTTTCGAAAAGAAATCCCAAACGCAGTGTGTGCGCTTTTACAATTTTTAAATTGGCGCGTTAAAACGCGCTATCCTCTAACGAGTCCCAAACACCGCCTCTAAACGAAAAATCACGTACTCGCGGATAGATAATATACGTGCCGCAGTTTGAAAATAATCTAGGCTACTATCGCCTAAGATCGTAAGCCATTGTGAGCTGTGATCAGCACCCACACAAGCGACTATGTAACTAAGTGTCTCGAAACGCCAGCAATTCGTAGATACCGATGAAGAAGGAATATGCATTTGGCAAAAGCCCACCCTTATGAACCTACTTAGACAATTTTTTCGGCAATTTGCATTTTTAACAGTAAAAATGCGGTCTCCTTGCCTTTAATTCTCAGTATAAGTTTTTCGCAAAATGAAGTTTGGCAGTAACGACGCTTTTATATTATTTTCTATCATTGTTTTGCGTTATTTTTTTATTCGTAAATCAAATTTTAGTTTAAAAGAAGAATTTACAAATTACAAAAAAGACAAGGAGTTGTGAAACATTTATTCCAGCTTATGGTATCATTAAAGGTACAGGCTCATTCACACTCTTTTGAATCATGTATAGGTATTCCAGTTTCCTGTTGCTATTTTATGTCTGTCTGGAATTTCCCATTTTTCCATTATTTTCTTTTTTTTGAAGCCTGAAAAAACTGCTGCAAGCTAAAATTATGAATGAAACACTTTACAAAAAAAAACAATAAATAGGAAAGTGATGCAATTCTCCCATTCAGTGCTGTCTTGCTCTCATCCTCATCGAGATCGTTGTATTATTAAACAAATATTATGTCAAAACTATTTTCTATCCTATCTTCAAAAAATGGAGCGCTTTTTGCTTGGTCACCTAATGCGGTTCGCTTGTGTCGCTTAATCCTTTCTTCCCTATTTGTTATTGAGCCATTTATTCTATAAATTGTAGGAAAAGTTAATATTTATAATTAGCAAAACCTATTTATTCTTTTTAATATTCAATAATGTGAGTTTTCGAACTCGAAAAAATGTTCTGACAAAAATATAAATCTGCAACTTTATACTGAAAAGCGCGTTTGAATTGTTGTAGAATAAAATTGGCATTATGAAACGAAAAAAGAAGACTTTAGATGATTTAGAGGTCATTCATATCATATCAATTGATATAGTATTTTTTCTAGAAGGTTGCATTTTTTAGATTTTTTTCGGTATTCTACGATTTTTTTTTCACGTGTGAATTTCTCAATTTAGATGCAATTTATATTTTTAAGTTGAATATTTTTTCCGATCCTTCTTCTTCAAATCCCTATATTTCCCCGAAAAAAAAACATTTCAAAGCGTTTCGGTAAAGGAGAACAGCTAATATGCTGACATAGCTGGAATCAGCGCATCACCACGGCATCTCTTGCTGTTCATAAAATTATTTTAAAAATTGACATATTTTTAGTAACTTACGCAATAGTTCGAGTAATTAATTTCAAAAACTGTAATCATTGAAGATATAGAAAATTGCGTGCTTCGCTTAAAAAAGACCATTATTCACAATCATCTAAAAAATGAAGTTCGCTTGCCAAACCCAGTTTTTTATTTCAACTAGATAATTTTTTCATATGGGTGAATCAGGTTGCTGGAAAAGTTCGTTTCATGAGCATGTAGACAGTGCTTTCTTAACTGTAACAAATCATGAAGTCGGCTCCCTTGTCTGCCAAAATTCCGCCCTTTCTCTCACTCCCTCTCTCTCAGTTTTATCTACACAAAGAGCACCTCCTCGTCATTTTCTCCTCTCATTCAGAGGTGTCGTTTCCATCGTTTTTCCTATTCAAATAAGCGAGAGCCTCAAGTTACCTTATAAAAATGAAAGACGTTTAGAGAAAAAAAGGCGAACACTGGGCGAAAAAGGCACCGGGGCTTCATCGCCATATGCCCAATTTCGCCTTGCTTTCTTGTGTTTTTGAGAATTTTAATGATCCTGTACAGATTGGATCTGATGCTAAAACAGGCGTTCGGTTAAACTTTTCTGCAAATTTTCAAAATATGTATGTTTTCCCTTAATTTTTTAACATCTGACATCTGTTCACCTTCTTTCACCCTATCTAAAGCCATAATCGATTGGCGCTAAACGGGAAGCAAAAGACATTTTAAAACAGAAAGTTCAACAAAAAACGGGCGTGTTTGTGAAGAATATAAAAGAATTATATCATTTTATTCATATGCACATCATTTTGGCCAAAAACGGCCACTCGCCTCCGCTTTTTGTAACCACCCTCGAGATTTTTTTTCTTAATAGGCAGTCTTGAACGTGTGAATATCAGAAAAAGTGTAAAGTCAGCGAAGCTTTGCAGTGATTTAGTTGAATGACTGAAAATTATTTCTATAACGTAATTAATTCTCAAGTTTCTAACGCTGTATGTAAAAGCACTCGATTGAGAATAACTTTCTTAAACGGGCAGCGCTCTAAAAAAATAACTCTGTTAAGCTTCGCAGTTTGCTTTTGCAAGTTCACTCTACTAATAATATATTTTCTAAACACGCTTTATTGCGAAGATATTCGCGGTAATTGCGAACGACGCTGTTAAAATATTGACAGTGGTTAAAATAAACAATTGAAATTCAATTCAAATTGAAAACTTTTCAAAGAAAACAATTCAAAACAAAAAATCAAACATTCGTATGAGAAAATACCTCAATAAATATATTATTCCCATGTAGGCGTCGAAATATCTAGTTCATAACATTTTAAAAATGTTTTGAAAAAATCGCTTATAAGTTTACTGCAGTGAGGACGAATTTTCCATTCTGAGAATAAGCTATTTCGTGAATTCCGATGTTTTCCCTCAGAAATTGTAGTAAAGTGCAAATTATTACGAAAACATTAATAAACCGATGTTCTCATTATAGTGCACATGCTGGCTTGCATACTTCCTTCTTCGGAGATTTAGTCTGTAGCTTTGATTTCCTAAACAAAATTAAATTTACTTTTTTGTGGTTTTTTAAAAAGAAAATCATTCTCTCAAAACGCACAATTTATGAAATAAAAGAGAAGCAGCCAGTTAGACAAAAAGAAACCATCCACCCCCAAACTTCGCCTTTTCGTGAGCTCAGCTTCAGAGTGACGTCTGCAATCTTCTCTTTAACTACATATTTGCTCATCTTTTCTCTGTGCCCTCCTCTTGTCTAAACATTATTTATCTCCACGTGGGGAAATCAAGTCGGTAATGGATACCGAGTACGAGACGGTTTAAAGAAGAAGTTCAAATATCTGCCGCATATATTTGATTTTTTTCATTTTCGCTGCCTACTAATCTGTGGACATCGAATAAATAATATGAAAGGTTTTCTGAAAATAAAATAGTTGGAGAATTTCCCGATTTAAAAAATTTTCCGAGGATTCCAACATTTTTAAATTTGAAAAGTGCTCTGCCAAAAGTTTCTTTATTTTCTAAACATATTTTGTTTGCATCTATGCAAAATATTTTGAAAGAAAATGGCCGGAAATTTCGTAATTCTCAGTTATTCTTCGTCAAAAATTATGCATGGCGATACTCTTTATCTATAGTTGTTGTTCTTCCAAAAATAACATTTTTTTAAGTGAATCTATCGTGATACACAAACGACAGCCATGCTTTATATTTATGTAAAAATCACATAAGAAAGAAGCTGCATTTTGACGTAAAATAAAATGTCGAGGATCGGTAAACACGTCATAAGATGTTACTCTGAAGTAAACAATATTTCTTCTAGATTTCAAGTAGTTTTTAACTATTTAAAAGCCCGATATGTTTCCAGACTTTCGAATTATATGTTATTTTTCTAAGGCCAGAACAACATTTCTTCCACAATAAATCTCTATTGATTATAACGGCTTATCTGCCACCTCTCCTTTTATTATTACTTGCCCGGTGCTTTATCTATCAAAATCACCTTCAAAACCACTCAACATGTTACCTATCATTTCTATTTTCAGAAGCTGCTGAAAACAACTAAAAAAAACTGTGAAAATGGCAACTGTATCTGTGGCTGAGAAGGGTGGTATCTTCGACGCGTTGCGAGTCGAATCCAACGATCCGAACGACTCATTGAGAGACGAATCGTCGGTTACACCAAAGATCGATGAAAAGAATCGTGAGTTAAAAAAAACTGGGAAGTAAACACACTCTTCTGATTTGATCTGATCTGATTTGGCATAAACTTGTTTTTTTTTGGAAAATTCAACATGCTTGTGAGCACCAGATTTGGGTTAAAAAAAAGCTTCGAAATAGGTCGAAAATAAGCTAGCTGAAATTTCAGAAAATGCTAGCTCATTAGTTTTTCAACAAGCGAATTTGTGTGGGGAAAAATTCTGGTATTTGAGTTTAATAAATCTAAAATTTAAATAACGTTTCAATCAGAAATAGGAATGCAGTGTGAGACATGGAAATAAGCACTGCCGGTGTTCGATTTGCCTTCGTTGCTCACTCTCTCATCTTAGGATTGATTTATTAACGTAAATATGCTTATTTCGATAAAAATAAGGAATTCCATTTTTCGGTTCTTCGCATTCTTAAAAGGAAAACATTCAGATTGAGCTAAGTCAATGGAAGAACTTTTAAAAGCTCGTGGTTTTCCATCAACTTTACAAAAACAATGTGTGAAATTATTGAACCTGCATATATGTGAGCTGTGCTATTGACACTATATTTAAAATATTTAAAATGCAATTTTTGGGCCACCTCCAACTTGGCTTATTAAAAAAATATTTCAGTTGAATACATCGGAGAAGTACTCGAACGCAAGAAGTCCGTTGTTCCGTTCCTGACGCAAACCATCAACCAGCTCGCTTTGGTACGGAATGAAAAGATGGAGAGAGCCGCCGACCTTATTTGTACTCTCTTCCGTCTTCCTCATGGATCCACAGATTGCTCATTCTTCCGTCTTATTAAAGTGTTGAGATCATTTGGAATATGGGAAAATGATCCACGTCTGAAGCAGATGTTCGAACGAATGAAAAAACACGATGAGGAGACTGAGGATTCCAGACAATGGGCAATCTCTCAGGATAAGTTCAAAGAGTGAGTCAGAGGGGGGGGGGGGGAATTTCTTTGACATCAAAGTGAATTCATCTGTTGTTTTCTGAACCGCTATAATTTCTATTCTTAATTTAGGAAGGTTGAAAATAATCAATACTGTTTCTGTTAAAAACACTACAACAAGCCTAGTAATTTAGCGTCCTAAATTACTAACTAAACTAAACATTTTCGAGCAACGTTTCACTCCCTTGAAATCCTGTGATATCCTGTTGAATTCCAACTGAAGCAGTAGTAAATGTTATGTTGATTTTCGTTTTCAGAATAATATTCCCCTGTACTATCCTTATTTCTCGCACCCTCCGCAACCAACTAATTATCCCCTCCTGGTTGGAATTCACCCAATTGATTGAAACAATCTTTGAATCGTGCCGAAATGTGAATGAAGGTGAGGTTGCCTCATACATTCCTCAATTAGCTCGTCAGAGTCCGCACATTTGGGGAATGTCCATTTGCACAATCGACGGACAAAGATTCTCGCTGGGCGATTCGAAAAAGAACTTCTGTCTTCAATCGGTCTCGAAGGCATTCAACTATGCGATTGTTGCGTCGGAAATCGGAAGTCATGTGCTTCATCAGTATGTCGGGCATGAGCCAAGTGGGCGGCTTTTCAATGAGATTTGTCTGGATTCTAATAGTAAGTTTTGAAAGATTAATACGTATGTTTATTGTGTGACCACTGTATGCTTGTGGGCAAAAAATAGAATTCCCTCGCTACGGGAAATTCAGTGAGATCTTCAGAAAGGTGAATAGCTAGGCATACAGGCCTACGAAACGTTATGTAGCACGGCTTCAGCCAAGCTTCATAATTTTTTGCCACAGAACTTTTTGTACTATTCGATGTTAATTAAAAATTGCTCCTGTAAAATACATGACCATCGGCGCACTATCCGTTTCACATTGAGTTTATCCTTTAAAAATGTACAAGTTTTCTGATAATAATACACCTTGTTTAAAACTTCCAATTATTTATTTTTTTTGTAATCTCGAAAAAGTAGTCATTTTTTCATCAAAATATTCTTTTTTGCACTGGGTCACGATAGGAATTTCACACACCCACCCACGCATCCACACACCCACATACCCACACACACCATCCCAAATTGAATTTTTTTTTCAGACATGCCCCACAACCCGCTTATCAACGCCGGTGCCATCGTGGTCACTTCAATGATCAAACCAACTCATTCGATGGCTGATCGCTTCGACTTCATGCTCAAACAATATCGGAAACTCGCCGGTGGTGGACATGTTGGATTCGATAATGCAACGTAAGATTGAACGTGAACAGAAGTACGGTTGATTCGGTAAATATGCTTTAAAAAAAGCTCATTTTAAGACTTCAATAATGTGAGTGTGAGGGTGTGACCTTTAAAAATGTGATTCAAGCAGAAGCAAATTTCTTTCAGATTTCTATCAGAACGTGACACTGCCGATCGTAACTATGCTCTATCATACTACATGAAAGAGTACAGATGTTTTCCTGATGAATCACAGGTCTATGAAAAGGCAAAGGTTTTTCTTTTTCGGCCCCTCTTTAGCCTAAGTTTTTTCTTTGTACTCGGTTCCTTAATCATATTGTTATACTAAACCGTCTTAGTCGGTATTTACCAATACTCATTTAAAACGAAATGTGTTAATTAGATGTTCGTGTGAAGAAATGAGGAGTTTTGAAGAGCTGAGAAATAGTGATTTCGTGTGGGTGCCAAATCTTAAAAAACAAACAAGCTACATTCGAATGGGGGCGTTCATTTCACAGCCTCATTTTTCGCGATGGAACCAAAAATCTCATTTCGAAAAATTCTCAGACGCCAATTCCTACGTTTCCGTATAAATTTTTATTTTCAAACGATAGTTTTGCGGTTTGTATCAATATGTTTTCAACGGGACCCAAATTTTCATGTCAACACGTGAATTCTTGCTTACCTAAAGTATAGAACAATTATTTGTTCCAATGCCCAAATTATTTTTTCGTCTTCGGTATATTCGATCCTGAACCCTTTTCTTTAGGAATAAAATCTAACTTTTCGAGTTGAAAATTAATTTCAATGTTAGATACCAAATCTTCAAAACTCCTTTTCTTCAAAAGACACTTACAGATCCACAACTAAAAAATGTCCGAGTCTATTTCCTTACGTTTAGTACAACTAATCCGCTACACCATGGATTGTGCACCCTATTTTTACTATCCCACATTTCGTAAACCGCTAATTAATAGGGTCTTCGCGAGGAGCTCGATCTCTATTTCCAATTATGCTCCCTCGAGACCAATTGTGACACAGCTGCAGTGATGGCTGCCACTTTGGCAAATGGAGGAATTTGTCCATTGACGACTGAAAAATGCTTGGGATCCCGACCATGCCGAGATATTCTTTCGTTGATGTATTCGTGCGGAATGTACGATTATTCCGGCAAATTCGCTTTCCAGGTGAGTTACTAATCACTATTAGTCATTAAACAATTAATAAACCAGACATTTTGGTTTGCTAATAATAGATTTAATGCGAGATTTCACATTTTCTATAAATTTGACTGTAACACTCGTAAAAAAATAGGTTCAAAAATAATAAATTGCTTGAAAAAATGTGTGATCTACTTTAAAACAAGATCGGTTGCGGCCTCGGATAAACTTCGTGAATAGAATGGTCCGAAGCCGTCGTAATCTTTCATAGTCTGTTCTGCCGGAATAAAACTGCCCACATTCGTTTTTCTTAATCAATCAATTTGAAGTTTTTTATAAAAAAGATTTTGGATTCCCGTTTACCAATCTGTCGGCGTATTTTCGATAGTTTTGTGAGCATGAGGAAACCATTTTTTAAAGCGTCGCGAACATTTCAATTTAGAAATAGTCAATTTCAATATCTAGACATGCGTATAGATTAGCGTCTTCAGTTTATTTTTAAACTTACAATTAGTGTTTTAATTTATATTTATTGCTTAGTAGGAAATTACGAGTAAAAGAGTGGAAGCTCACTAACGCTGTGCCCATTGTTAACAGACATAGCCAACCAACGTGGGTTTATATTTTTCATCTGAAATCTTTAAAATTTGATTATAATTTATTAAAAATAAGCTTCGTAAAATCTTCATTTTCAATAGAATTTGAAAAACCTAGGCATTCGCGTTTCAATGTATATAACGACGCTTGACTCATTAGAAGAAGCTTGACTTTTTTTCAGGTGGGACTCCCTGCCAAATCCGGCGTTTCCGGAATCATGATCGTCGTCATTCCAAATGTAATGGGCATTGCTCTCTACTCTCCACCACTCGACAAGACTGGAAACTCTTGCCGCGGAGTTGCCTTCTGTCGTCAATTAATTGACAAATTTAATTTCCATAACTACGATTCGCTTCTTCATCCGGACGATTCCAGAAAAATCGATCCGCGACGGAAGATTGGACCACGAGAGAATGAGACTATTGTACAGGTGGGTGAGTTCAAAACAGAATTGGAAAACTGATAAAAGAGTTCCAAAGGTTCAGTTTCACATTTAAAAGATTAAGAGAAAAGATCCACTAATTTCCGATGTTCCGATGAATTTCCGATGATAGATGGGAGCCTCTCATGTGCTTCGGAACAATTATACGGGCAATACAATTTTCGTAAAATCTCGAAAACATTGCATAAATTATCGTGTAAATCATCAAAAGTAGCAGATTTCATGCTAATTTCACTATAATCTTTCGAAGAAAACTATGAGAAAATGAACAAAGGCTTAAAAATAATTCATTCTGCCCGTCTTCTTCCGTGGATTTGTAATTCTAGCTCATTTTGTGAGTTGAGTAGCCTGCCTAGATGGACATACTCGTTCGCGTCTTCGATTGTTGTGATGGTGGCGTTATTTATGATGATCGTCGGGTATTTGGTGGCATACGTGTTTCTATTTAGATACCTAGTCGATCCGTTATTCGCTTGCTAGCCATGTCTGCGATATAGGGTGGTCCAAGATTTATTCAGCTGTTTTCTTCGATATATTGAGACTTTTTCGCAGTGAGTCGAACCATCGAACCATCTCACGACCTGGTCGTTCAACAGGTCGTTTTTTTACCTTGTGGAATTTTGTATAGTGTGTCGTGTCGATTTTGGAATCGATCGATTGAATCGAATTAAATCGACAATTTTTGAATCGATTCAATCGATTCAACATTATTCGAATTGCGATTGAATAAAAATCGAATCGTTCGATTCAAGTCGATTCAAGTCGATTTATTCGCGAAATCGGATTCAAATCGATTTGCCCGTTCAACAAATCGAATCAAAATTGATCGGTTTTTGAATCGACACGACACACTATTCTTGTATCACTTTTGTCTATATTTTGTCGCCTCTTCGCATAATGTATCCGACTGCGCGGACTGCCCGTCTTCTTCTGTGGAGTTCTGGTTCCATCTCATTTCGTCAGTTGTATAGCCTTCCAAATTAGGCAAACTCATCGACGTAATTGAGAATTTATTGTTTAGATTTTTAAAAGATACGAGCTTATGTAATCCCGGGAATCTGAGTTTTCTTCCTTCAAAACGTGAGAACATAACGACCCAGTTTTTAAAAACCTTTCTGATTGTAGCGATTCCGCCAGAAACTGCTGCTTAGCTGTCCAAGGATTTTTGATAACTCACCTCAAGTCGTACTGCTGCCAAATCTAACTCGTTGACATCCTTAACGATCGAGATAATTGATTGAAAAGTCGCCATTTTCGAATCGATGGTTCCGCCCTGAAATCGTTGTTCGTGAGGGGCATTTGATTAAAAAACCTCCCCTCTTGTCTCTTTGAATCATCGCTATATTCCTCCCAAATAGGAACATTAAAAAAATATCATTCGAATACGATTTTTTATTGATTTTTTACGAACAACTTCGACTGGAATGAAACCAATGAAATCATGTGTTTGTAGCACTACAAAACATGAGAAATGACTGGAACTTATGAAAATATCAAATAGTTGAATTACGTTATAAATTTTCTAGGTAATGTACGCCGCCAAGAATGGTGATTTGGATTCTCTGCGCCGTATGTTCATGCAGGGAGCCGATCTCAAAACAGCCGACTACGACTACCGAACCGCCCTCCACGTGGCAGCTGCTGACGGAAAAGTCAAAGTGTGCAAGTTTCTTATCAATATCGTTGGAATCCCACATGACGTCAGAGATAGGTATGTCTGGTTCTGTGGAGACTGAAAATTAATTTCAGTCACTTTAGTGGCTATTGAGAATGTTTGTTTTTTTTCAATTGTTATGGCAAACATTTGATAGCGTGTTTCTGTTTCTGAATTTCTTAGATAAAATTCTGACAATATTTTGAAGTTGCTGCTTTAGATGGGGACGCTATCCACTGGACGATGCTCGACAGTTCAAGAACCGAGAAGTAGCTCAGTACCTATTCCGTCTGCAGTATCCAACTAAAAAAATGCCAGAGAACTGGTTTGAAGTTGGCGGTGATCGTCTCGTATCTGAATTGGAAAACTACAACGACAAGTAGGTTTTTGCACATTGAAATAAACAACTTTTTTATATAAAAAATCATGTTACAAAAAATTATCTTCTTTATATGAAAATGTTCATTCTTTTCAGCTCCAGTGTTGATGATACGGCTGATAGCTCTGGAGAAGACGAGATCGAAAATGGAATAACTGGAATGCTCACAGAGGATTTGGAAAAAAGAGAATGGGCTCTTCATGCTAATGGAAATATGGGTAGGGCTAAAATGGGTGGGGCGAAGGTTGGAATCAGCTAACACGGTGAAAAAAAAAATTAACATACCGAAGAACGTTAGTTAGTCTGAGAAATGGAAGTAGGGAAATATATTGCTCCGTTTGCAGGGAGTGAGTAGTAAGCGCAGTAAAACCACAGAATGTGCTGAAGCTTGATAACTAGCGATTGCGCGGATATGAGAATCTAACGGGTTAGATGCTCATCGTTTGAACAGTTTGAGTACCGCTGCCCACCCTCTGGGTATCTGCCTTTGAATTATGTGAGTAGCCAGGTGTTTACTTGAGCATGTTTTCCTGTCAGTACACATGGTTTCGAGAATGATGTTGTGTTCCAGGCGAAATCAACTACCAGTTAGTGCGCAGAAAACCCGCCAAAGCTCCGCCCACTCCAGAACAAAAACCACCGTCATTCGGCTACGGAGCATTGCCCAAAGGAAAGTGTCCCAACGAGAAACCCGAAAAATACCAAAGCAACGGGCATGGTGGTCACCTGAATGGTAAAGGAGTGAATTCGCATGGACACCATCATCATAATTTTCCACAACAAACGATGCTAAATGGGGCAGCGGGCGGTCTTAATTCCAGAAGGCTCAGCTCACCGAACGAGCAGGATGAGGATAATGTGAGAAAAAGTAGCTCGCAAGATTTATTGAAAAACCTGGATATCAATTAGGCTCGCTTGTGTTCTGATATTCTATTTCTGTTAATCTTCCAGTTTTTATTGTTGCTTCTTAAAGACAAAATAACTGATGAAATTCTACTTGAACTTAAAAAACCGTGCGGAATTTTTTTTGGGGTTATTCATGAAAAGCACGAAAAGCATTTTAATGCAAAAAAAAAATGCATTTTTTGCATTAAAATGCTTTTCGTGCTTTTCATGAATAACCCCATTAGAAATCATAATGTTTAGAAAAAAACTTTCAATTCAAATCTTCAATTTCAAAATTATAAAAAAAAAGAACATTTATGAAATCCGATAGAAATTGCTGAGCGCACCTAAAATGTTCAATTTTTGTTAGTTTTACATCCTTGAAATTTTTTTTGAAAATATTACTAACATTTGGAATTTGTTTCAATTATTTATAGGTCGTTGTGGTACTAGTAAACCGAGCAAAAGAGATTCTAGAGATGAAGAGGTACTTTAACAGAGGATCCATCTCCCCCCCCCACTTCCCTCATCCTCCAAATTCTCTAATTCTAACATTCTTCGTTAAAAATTGAGCGCTCTAATGATAAATAACCTTTCCTATTAAAGAGCCACATAACACTTCAATCTAAAAGTATGAAGAATTCGAACATTTCAGAGGGATTGAACCACACCCCAATGTCGCAAGCGGTGTCTAAACAACGGTTTTGCTATTAATGTTTAATTATTACTTATTATTCAAAATATAAGTGACAATGTCGTTTTTTTCGATGTTTTCTTTCCCCTTCCTATTTTATCTGTTTCATGCTAACGGGTTATTCCGTTTGGCAGAGTATCATGTCATGCAGATACTATAAACCCCACCTACTTTCTTCATTTATTCGTTTTAGTAGCATTCAAAAGTAGTTCAGTGAGCACCCGTGCTCGGTATAACGCATTTGCATTATAGATTAACGTGTACCATCTCTCCTGTTTTTCGACCGCTTTTAAAAATAATTTTAGTGTTTTTTCTTTTGCCATTTTTGTTGTTTTCTCAAGCTACTTCCAGCTACTTTTTTTTTAGGAAAATTGGTTCTGGAAAACACAACTTTTGCAAAAAATGTATTTTTTTTCTTCAATAAATAGAAACATTTTCAGAACTTATTTTATGTTTTCTGTTAAAATCCTAAAAAATATATGCTTTAAAATTTTAATCCATGATGTATGTCCCCGCCTTTACCGTTTACCCATCAGATTTATTTCTCATTTAGAGCACCCTTTAAAGTGTGCCTTTAAATCAAAATTTTACTTTATGCCTGAATTTCGATTCAATAAAATTTAATATATATATTTTTATTTTTATTTAAGATGTTAAAACTATTCAATATAAGACGAAGACGAACATCATTAATAAAAAGGAGACAGAGGACTTGGAGAGCAGTATTTAGCTAAAGCGAGAGAGGTTTTTTAAAATTAGATTTTTTTTAATCATAAAGAATCCGCACTGGGATAACTTCGCTGAAACAGCTCCGATCGGTCTAAATTTTTTTGGCAGTGTTAAAACTGGTCTGAGTAATGTATTCAGTAAGTTGCAGCTCGTAAATATGGATAGTTTTGGGAAAAATCCAACTTTTTTTGAGAAAATCGTGAAAAATGCTCTTTTTTCAAACTTTTTAAAACGATGTTAGGAAAAAAAATTTCAAAATATCAAACCAAAATACGGTTTCAAAATGTTTAATATTTCATTGGGTACCTTTTTGCATCGATGACAGCTTGGCAACGGCATGGCATGGACTCCAAAAGTGATTTACTGACTGTGATTGGGATGCTCGCCAATTTTGCTTCAAGTTGAGCGAACTTCTGGTTTGTATTGGTGGCCCGGACACCTCGAAGTTGTCTCTCGAGTACCTCCCACACGTTTTCGATCGGATTTAAGTCTGGAGATTGTCTTGATCCTCTTGAGCCGCGCGGGATGCTTCGATAAACGTTCCTGGAGGCGATGCGGGTTCTTCCAGGCGATTTACGATCGCCCCTAAAGGTGAAATAATAGTTTTTAAATGTTAAAAAACACTCACATCTTCGTAGTATCTTTTCAAAACGTAATGAATCTGACTTTGAGATCAACTGAACTGCTGAGCCAAGTCAACTGTAGAATCACCTCGTTTCCAGCCGACAATGATGGCTTCTCGTAGGTCTACAGTGAGTGATTTCCTTCCAATAGGTCTAACCATTACTAGAAAAAAATCGGGAATCATACTTACTGATTTACAAGATTTCTGAATCAAAAACTGAAAATAAATAAAAACACTCAAAATGAAAAAAAAACGAAAAAGAGCTTTAAAAAGTTAAAAACTTTTGCTATTTTCTTCAAGTTGCCGTGAGGGGTTCCGCAACTAAAGTAGAATTTTCACAACAATATATTTATTATCTATCCGCGTTTACGTGATTTTTCGTTTAAAGGCGCTGTTTGGGTCTCGTTAGGGGGATAGCGCGTTTTAACGCGCTAATTTAAAAATTGTAAGAAAGCGCACACACTGCGTTTGGGATATATTCAGTTTAAGAAATTTGTCAATAAAAATTAATTTTAAAAAACATGATTTTTGAAGCAAAATATAGAAAAAATTCCAATATTCGCTTCAATTTTCGAAAAGAAATCACAAACACAGTGTGTGCGCTTTCTTATGGGGATATTCATGATGCATTTTTATGCAAAAATGCCACTTTAATCTTATTCACGATACCATTTTAATTGAAAAAAATGCATCGTAGTTCAGTGCTATGTTCAGTTAAAATGCAAGGTGGTGTCGGATACCGTCACCGAGAAAGTCTATGCGCCTTTAATCTTTCAAATAAATAATTTTACTATTTTTTCACCATTGCCATAGTAATTTTACGCTTTTTCGCCTCCTCATCGTTCATTTTTGGCTGTAAAATATTATTTTTATCAAATTAATTTAAATGTTTTCCGAAAATGTGCATTTTTCGCACAATAGGAGTTCTTCTCCAAAAAATTGAGGGCTTCGTAAATCGACACATTAAAGGCGCACAGACTTTCTCGGTGACGGTATCCGACACCACCTTGCATTTTAACTGAACATATTATCGGATTGCGAGTACGTGGTTTGTCGTATAGTGGCGGTGTTTGGGTCTCGTTAGGGGATAGCGCGTTTTAACGCGCCAATTTAAAAATTGTAAGGAAGCGCACACACTGCGTTTGTGATTTCTTTTCGAAAATTGAAGCGAATATTGGAATTTTTTCAATATTTTGCTTCGAAAATCATGTTTATTTAATTAATTTTTAAATTCGCTTCAATTTTCGAAAAGAAATCACAAACGCAGTGTGTGCGCTTCCTTACAATTTTCAATTGGCGCGTTAAAACGTGCTATCCCCTAACGAGACCCAAACACCGCCACTATACGACAAACCACGTACTCGCAATCCGATAATAGCACTGAACTAAGATGCATTTTTTTCAATTAAAATGGTATCGTGAATAAGATTAAAGTGGCATTTTTTTGCATAAAAATGCATCATGAATAACCCCATTACAATTTTTAAATTAGCGCCTTAAAATGCGCTGTTCCTTAGCGAGACCCAAACAGCGCCTTTAAACGAGAAATCACGTCCTCGCGGATGGATAATATCTGTTTTCAGCGAAGTTATCCATTAAAAGTTTCAAACATGAGAAATTTTGGCAAAAAGATTTTGTTTTCCAGAATCAGTTTAACAATATTAGTGCAAATGGAAGAAGAGGTAGCAGAATAATCATTACCTGGAATTTTCAAGGTTTTTTATCTAAAAATTAAGACCCTTCAAATTTAGTATTTTCTTTGAAAACAAAAAATTCAAAAGTTATGTGACAGATAATTTCAAAAGGTTAGAAGTTCAAAAAAACGTTGTTAAAATTTCGAAATTTTTATTTGAGATGTTTAGAAATTTTCAAAATATAAAAATCTGTGAAGGCTGAATAAAAATATAAAACATTTTCGTGGAAAATGTTTCTGACAAAGAAAAACGAAGCAGGAACCAGTAAACGTTTTGGGTGGGGAGGGGGTGGGTGGAATTTGGTGCTTAAAAATGCTAACATTAATTTTTACTCTGAAAAATAAGAAAGGAATGGGAAAGACACTATACAGTCGACATGAGCAAAGGCACAGAAAAACGGGGGACGGGGGTGAAACATTTAGATTTTTGAAATAAAAGGCAAAACTTTCTTTTTCTGAAGAGATACCCAAGTTTGGTAGCGTCGACGCACCGAATTTTGAGATAAAATGAAGCAATTTTCAATATTAAAATAGACGAAAAATTAAATTGGAAGATTCCTTTCTTCTGCCACTTTAATATTTCGTGGTGTACTTGTTATTGGATTCGGAATTTTGGCGGTGCCGTCCGCCCAATGTATAATATCCGGTGGGATCGCCTGGATATGATACGTACGGGGTAGTGGATGGCGGACGGGATTGGACACCTGGTTGTGCGGGAGGCACTTCCTCGTGCTGTTGAGATGCTGGTTTCGAGCCGACCTGCAAGTTTTTGAAACATTTTACATGATGAACGGCATGAATTGACGAAGATAAAGTGTTGAAAATGGCTGAAACTGATTCACGCTATGAAATTTTTGTGAAAATAACCTGATTCGGTTGCAAAAACTATGAATTTTGAAAATATCGCTAAAAATGTATTAACCTATTTGTCAGAGAACGCGTTTCTGATTCGTTTTCGAATATATTCTCAATGAATTTATAAGAAATTTCGCGAAACTTTCAAAATAAAACAACAAAATTATCATTGGAGCTCGTTTGCTTTATTTAATACTTTATTCAGAATTTGGGTTCTGAAAATGTTTGGAAATTTTCAAAATTGATGTTCTGTAATCGAAATCGACTTGAAATGTGTTTTTTTATTAATAAAAATGTGTGAAATGAGAAAGTTTTTGCCATTTGTTTCTCGAAATATCAAAACGACTGTATCATTTTGCCGTTTTCACGAACACAAGCCGCTTTAGACATTCGAAAAATGAAAAAAAATATGCAATGCCAAAATAAAAATTTCTTCAGCCTACTTTAGAATACCACTCTGCATAGGTGGTCTCTCCAACTCCTCCCGGCGGCCCTTCAACATTTCCGTTTGGGTCAGCAGCTCCGTGAGCTGCAGCCGACGCTGACGTCGCTTTTGTGGAGGCCACCGTAGTCTGTGAATAGTATCTCTGGGGTTGATGGTAAATGGCATTGTCGAATCCTCCTTTCTCGCCCACTGAAAATTGAAGAGGGTTTCGGGTATTTTCGATTTGAATTACTCACAAACTCGGCTGGCGTATGACATGTGGTGGTCGGCAACCGGGTAGGCGGTCTGAAAATTATTGAAAATGTCGAAACAAGCTTTAAAAAAACGGAAATTATTACATTTCAACGGCATTTTTATGATTCAAAAGTTCGAAATAAACTTACATATGATCTCCTCTTGCATTTGGCACAGCACATGAAACATATGCAGAAGACAACAATAAGACTGAGCACAGAGCACACAGCGATAATTATAATGTTTCTCCACATGGCCCAATTATTGAAGACATCCTCTTCCGATGGAGCGGTCGTGGTGTCTACCTCGGTAACTCTGACAGTCGTCGGCTCAATTGAGAAGGCTCCGATTGGACCGCGCACTGCGTTTTCCTCGACCATCGATTTGATTTCCATTGGCTTCGCGGTGTCCTCCATGGCGACCACCTCGAACTCGGCGATAACCGAACCTTTTTCATAGCCGAGAATCTTGGAGACACGCATTCCCTTCCATCTTTTGGAAAGCAGATCATTAATTGAGCTCGTGACCTCTTTTGTGAAATCTTGGTAGAAACCGGTCTTGGGGTCGTTGAGTGCGTCGTTGAATTCTCTGTTGAGAATTCTAACGCGAAGTCCGTAACGGTGTTTGGCAGAAGTTTCTGGCTCGTAGACAATGAAAGACTTCTTTGTGGACATCGGTGGCATAAGAACTTTCTTCGTTGGAGATCCAGATACAGTTGGGACAACTGCCTTCCTGATTGTGGTAGTCGTCGTTGGAACTTCTTGAGTAGTTGACGTCACTTCTTCAGAAGCATCTATCACTCTCATAGTTGTGGTAGTCTCCAGAGCCTTCTGCGTAACTTCGGTACATTTATTCAGGCAAATCTTCGACTTGCTTCTAAGTGGAGTGACTTCATGTTTTCGGATCTCTCCGTTTTTCTCAATGACTCCTCCTAACGGAGAGTATAATAGGAAAACGCATTCCTGAAGATCTACGTCGAACTCATCTTCGCTGTGCAGCTCTCTGGAGAAGTTAGCTGTGAGATAACCATTAACATAAGTGGTCTCCACATCGAAAATATCCTGTTGTTCGTCCACCGTTGGTCTGCCATAGTTAGGCATAAATTGATCTGTGACCATCACTGCGTTGTTCTGGATACCAACCACCACTGCATCAGCCGCTGCCATGTTTCCGTCGGTGGAGAAGCCAAGCGCAGTCCATTGGCTTGTCTGAAGAGCTCCACGAACAGAGAATCGAGCTACTGAACCGTCAGAGATCCAGGAAATGGTGTAGACGCATTGGTCACCAGTACAGTCTTCAGGATGGCGGATAGATCCTTCGCAAGTGTCTTCAAGATGCATTCCGTGGACAGTTGGAGTCTTGGCAACTGATTCGGGAGATCCTACAGATTCTCGAGTACCAGTTTCCTCGAAAAAGTTAACGGTGAGAACTCCTCTCGCGTTTTTTCCATGATACTTCATAGCGTTTGCAAAGAATTCCGGGCTCGCCTTAATAGGGGAACCGCCTGTGGTATGCACATAATTCATTGGATCCGCTCCTTTAGCCCAGATAACAGTCATCGGTCCATTGATAAACGAATTATCCCATTTTTCATCAGCCTGAAGCTTCTTACGGAAAACCAACGTGGTGATACCGTCCTCCTGAAATGCTGCGCCAGAAGTTAAAGAGTTCTCTCCACCGAAGAAAGAGTCCTCCATTGGTGTCGCCTTTGATGGTGAGTACATATCCATAATCCGAGCTCGTCCATTGGCTACCATTCCGACAACCATATCGGAACAATGCATTGCGCTGGTGGCAACACGATTTGCCGCTCTGCGTACTCTCCTGGAGATCGGCTTTTTAGTTTCGTGAGCAACTGTCTTTCCTGCTTCATCGCACAAGCAAATCTTCGACGCAGACACTTGAGGTTGGACCTGGTCGTGATATCCGATCGGAGTTTTGGGATTGGTAAAGTCGGAACTCTTGCGAGCCAAAACCCTGCCACCGCCAACTGGGAAGAGGAAGTAGTGGCATTCATCGAGCGAGACATCTGTTTTCGTGTCCTTTGAGACGAGCATTCTACTAAACCAAATAGTCTGCATATCATCTTCAACTTTTCCTCCGATGTCGTAGATATCTTGCCTGTCAGCTGGATCAATAGCCGGAAGTTGCCTGCCATAAGCGAAACGATCAACGACATATGCTTTGCCATCGAAGAACCATCCGGTGTACATGTCAGCATTCGTCATTTGGCCATCTCTTGAAAATCCTATTCCGGTCCATCTTCCTGGAGTCTTAGCTGAGATCTCAAATCGAACATCTTTTTTTGAAGAGTCGACAGCCCACTTTGCAATGTAATCACAGTCGGCGTCCGAACAACCTTCTGGGAAGCGATACTCATTGGTACATTGTGATTTTGAAGATGATCCAGAGGAAGTGGAAGACGAAGTTGATGCAGTCGTCTTTCTTTCCCCTGTGCAACTTCTGATACAAATCGGTTTGTCTGAAGACAAAGGAGTGCTCAGATGAATTGACACATTTCCATATTGATCCAGTTTGCCTCCGGCGATTGGATACAGCATCCTCCAGCAGGAATCACCGTCAAATTGCTTATCAGTGACATCTCCTGTATTCACCTTTCTGACAAACTGAGCACGGAGAACCCCATTTGAGAAGCTTCCTATTACGTCCGTTGAGCTTTTCACATTTTGCTCCGCGTCCATCGCAGGCTGATCATAACCACGGCTTTGCATGTCATTCAGTTGGATCTTTCCGTTTCTCGTAGACAGTATGATCATATCGGCGTCAACCATAGTTCCATCTTTACTGAATCCGACTCCAGTCCATGAGTTGTCATTGACGCGCGTCTCCAATGAAAATTCGATCTCGTCAGTGTCATCCAAGTAGTTCCAAGAGAGTTTGTATTCACAATCGGAGCAGCCAGCTGGATAGCGGAAGTCTCCATAGCATACGTCTCCGTTGACACTTGGGGGTGCGGTCTGGGTTGATACAGATGTGGTCTCAACAGTTGGTTTCGTCGTCGATTCGGCTGAAAACTATCATGTTTTAGGGTGAGAAATTTTGTGGTGAGCTGAAACGTTGCATCGCATTTTATTAAGAACTGAGAAACCGCCGTCTCCTTGTCGAACAAGATGGGTTAACGATCGGGTTAACGCCGAAACTAAAATTTTTAAATATAGACGAATTCATGCCACGTACGAAAGCTAGTCATAAAGACCGGAAAGAAATTTTCAAAACATCTGCATAGAACATAGAAATAACTTTGACAAACTAACCATCGGTTGGGCAATCTCCCCAATAAACACATTGTCCTTGCGGATTTCTGGCGTATCCTTGTAGGCATGAACATGACGCTGATCCGCAGTCGGTGCATTCTGATCTAGTGAAAATGGAGATGCAATCTGCTTCACAAACTCTTCCACACTCGTTCAGAGTCTCGTTTAGGCTACATTCAGAAACAAGAACTTTTTGAGTTGTAGCTGAAGTCTTCGTTGTTTCCGATGGTTGAGTGACAATTTCATTCGTATCGATGGTGCTCTGAGTGGTCTCCTCCACTTTTCGAGAGGTTACCTTCTCCTCTTTAAGCTCCGGACAATCGCCCCAATAGATACATTGTCCGCCATGTCTCACATAGTTGTCCGCACAGGTACATCCTGGTTTCTCACAACTTGCTGGACATGGAGCCGTATCGTACATGTTTGCACACGTCGGCTCACAAGCGGTACCACACTTGGCCCACGTTGAATTGGCCGCACATGTTTCCTCTTCGTTTCCGACTGCCTTGTCGCAGAAATCGAATGGCACGCAGACGTCTTCATCGTTGGCCATTCTGACGAATCCTTCTTTACACTTACATCTTGGCGTTCCACAAGAGTTTGGACAATTTGGCGTGGTTTCAGGGAAATGTGTCCAATCGCAGGAGTGCTCACATTCTCTGGAACTTTCGGGGCATTCGGACCATTGCTCATTTGGACCGCATTCCTGGTCTCCTGCGTCAGTTTGTTCGCGAGACGTGGCATTCGTAATGATTGTTGAGATCGTGGTAGATGGTAGAGACGCAGACGACGATGATGTAGAACTGTCTCTGGATGAAAAGTCAGCGGCAGTGAGCTCACACGTCGCATCTGGGCTCTTCCAGCCAAGAGCAACCCAAGACTGTCCTGGATAGCGGAGTACGAATTCGATTTCGTCTTTGAGTAGCCGCCAGTAGATTTTGTTTCCTTGATCTTCCCGTTTCTGGTAGAGAGACTCATCGAAGTCAGCGACACTACGGATGTTGTCGGATTCTGAAAATCATTATCTTTAAATGATAATTAGCGGAGCAACTTCAGCACTTTTTATATCCGATCACACAGACGGATATTTTTGTTGTCCACCCACCATTTCCCATTATTATGATTGTTTATATTGTCCACCCTCCATTTCCCATTATTATGATTAAATTCCATTGCCTGTGTTAAAAGTATAAAAAGGCCGCCTTTGTTACTCTTAACACTTATACACTTTTTTCTCCTACACACTTTTTGTTTCTAACATACTTTTATTTCTTGCAATAAACCTTTTCTTGAATAACATTCTTTACATGGTGCATCGCACCTAAATAACGAACCCTTTGTTTTATTTCATCGAAATTGAACAAAAAAGTCCTGCGTGGCAGGTCGAAGAATCAACTCAGATTTCTTCGAGTAGAACATTCTTCTCAGTAGAGGAATAAACGTTCTAAAAACAGAAAGAATTTCATCGCAAATCAGAAATTGTTTCTATCAAGACAGCCGATAAGCATTGAAGCTATCTACCAGCACTCTTCTGTTTACATTGGAAGAAGTGACTCATAATCTGTGCATACAGATTCAGAGCGAAGAAAATGAACATTTCTTCAGCCAAGTCGCAGGTCACCAGAACTTGTAACACACTCAAGGAGCTCATAGCTCAAATCGATCCTAAAATCACAGAATATCAGAACAAAAGCACATCGGAACTACCAACGATCATGGATGATCTTATTGGAGAATACAAAAAGCTCGACGGCACCGTTGACCGAGCTCAGAAATGCATGAAGATGCTCGAAGATGCCTCGGAAAAAGCGGCAGCAGTCCAAGCTCCTACCGATGAGGAAATCGTCAGTCAGGAACAATATGCTGAACGGTTCGCAGAAGCAGTGGAAACTGCCCAAAGACTCATGTTGGAGTTAGAAATCGTAGAATCTCGATACACACGCTCTCGAGACAAAACATGCAATTATTCTGACCAACAAAACGATCGATTTTTCATCGAAAAGTCTACACTCCCACTGCCAAAACTTCCGAAATTCAACGGGGATCGACTTCAATTCGCCAATTTCCGAACATTATTTGAGGAAATGGTGGGGAAATCAGGACAGAATAACTTGTTCAAACTCACTCATCTTATGAACTACCTCACCGGCGAGCCTCTCAATCTCATTTCAAAATTGAGAATGTCCGGAGAAAATTACCATATAGCCATCGAACTTTTGGAAAAAAAGTATGGAGATCCCAGAAAAACTATATCGTCCCTGGTGCACAGTCTCCAAGAAGCTCAAACCAAGTCGGAAAGAACCAAAGATCAACGAGATCTTCTGGACACAATGCAGATCATCATCAGGCAATTGGATGACTTGAAAGAACCATTGGACACAGTTTTCATGCAGGATCTAGTGGTGAGGAAATTCGCTCGAAGGATTCAAGCAGCAACCTTCAAAAGAAAAATTTCCAAAAAGATCCATCGACAGGAGGACATGGATCTATCTGGTCAAGAGGATCACTGGAATTTGAAGGTTATTTTGGAGCACCTGGAAGATATCATCTCCGGAGAAGAAGAACTTGAAGCATTAATGCCACCAAAGCCAGAACAGAAGGTCGAAAATGGAAAAAAGAATGGCAACAAGGACGGCAAACCGAAATCGGAAAGATCAGACTCCAAACCTGGAAAGATTAAAAATTGCCAAGCTTGTAAAAAAGAGGGACATTGGTCCTTTGAATGTTTGGCATTCCCAGATCCCAAACAACGAACAGCACTTCTTATTGCTGAAGGAAGATGCGGGCAATGCTGTCGGGAAGGACATGCAACGGAGCAGTGCTCAGGAAGAGTATGCAAATGGTGTGAAAAGCCAGGACACTGTAATGCAAACTGTCCCATGAAAAACAGTACTCAATCCGCAAAATCACCGGCTCCAGAGAAGAACCATTCCAAAAAGCCAAACCAAGGCGCAAAGGCTAACGATGGAAAGAATCACACAGTTGCGATCGCCAGGCGAAATGCCAATTTGGAGAACGAGATCAGAACAAATGGATTCAATGCATTCGAAGAGCAAAGGGAAGCCATTGCGATCATTCCTACAGTCAAAGTGCAAGCCTTCAACAATCGAACTCAAAAATGGCAAAGCATCTCATTGATGCTAGACACTGGAGCTGATTCATCTTATGTCAGTGAAAAATTGGCAGATGAATGGAACCTCCCTATTCAGGAGACAAAAACATTTGCCATCAAAGCATTCACTGATCCAGTTCCAATCCTGAAAGACAGACACCGGACGGAAATCTCATTACTAACAATGAGGAACAAAGTGTTTGTCATAAAGCCATTCATCGAGTCATTTCTAATTGGGAAAATTGGAAAGAACCCTATATCATCAAAAGACATCCGATACACCCAACTCTTGGGTCTCGAACTCAACGAGCAATGCCAGGAAGCTCAAGTTGAACCGGATATAATAGTCGGAGGTGACTACTTCAATCGAATGACACAAGGAGCTCATCAGACTCTCCCATCGGGAATCACGTTGATGGACACAGTGTTCGGAAACACCATGATGGGACTTCCATTTCAAGAAGAGTCCGACGGTGGAACGATGGAACACACAAAGAAATATCAATTTTCTATTGTGCACAATCAAGATTTCCAAGCCGAGAGAAACGTGGAGGATTCCCAAAGAAGAGATATGAGCATGAAAACGCCAGAGGAATACACTGGACCTCTTTCAGAGGAAATCAGTGCTTCTGAACAACGAACTCTTGAACATTTCAAGAAAACGGTGGAAAAAAGACCGGAAGGTTACTTCGTCAGGTTTCACTTCAAAGAAAACCACCCTCCTCTTCCGGATAATCGTGCAATTGCTTTGAAAAGATTACAAAGTGTCGGAAGAAACAACTCTCGAGAGGTGCTGGCGATGATTGACAATGTATTCAACGACCAAATCCAAAAAGGAATTTTGGAAATTGCCAACGATAGAAATAAAAAATCGAGAATACATTTCAATCCACATCAACCAGTGATAAACCTAGACAAATTAACTACACCGTGCAGAATCGTCATCGACGGAAGTTCACACTTCAAAGGAAAGCCGTCGCTGAATGAAGTCATTCACCAAGGTCCAACGATATTACCAGATTTGGTTGACTTGCTCATCAGATTTAGATCTGGAAGTATTGTCATAGTGTCTGATGTAGAAAAGGCTTTTCTACAAGTATATCTTCATGAGGACGATAGAGACTATACTCGAATCTTATGGATCAAAAATATCGACGCACCGTTCGGAGGAGACAATATTGTTGAACTCAGATACACCAGAGTTATGTTCGGTATGAACATCTCACCATTCCTTTTGGCAGCAACCATACTTCATCATTTGGAACAAATGGAGAACAAGGAATTAGCTGAAGAAATTAGGGCCAATCTATATGTCGACAACCTCATCCAGACTACAGACAACCCAGCAAGCGAAGCAGTCAAACTCTATCGAGGAGCAAAAGACGCATTCTCCGAAATGAAGATGAATCTTCGAGAATTCCAGACAAACTCACCACAACTCTTCGAGCAAATCGATAAAGTGGACCAAGCTAAGAACTCAACGATGAAAATTCTTGGCATTCTATGGGATTCTCAAACGGATATCATAAAAATGACAGTCAGCATTGACAATTCGTCTGAAAGTTCCAGACGAACAGTTTCAAGCATCATCGCTTCAATTTATGATCCGCTCGGATATCTATCACCAATATTGTTACCAATGCGACTGTTCCAGAGAGAACGTTGGGCGGATGACTACGGATGGGATAGTAAACTCACCCAAGAACACGAGCAACAATGGGACATTCTGGTAAAAGCTGCAAATGACTTCAGCATCAGTCTACCACGGAATGTTGTGCAGAAAACGAACAAAAACATGATCGTCACATTCACCGACGCATCAAAGGAAGCCACATCGTGTTGCTCATTCATCGTCAACGAACTCGGAACCAATATCATTTTTGGCAAGTCCAAGATCAAACCTCTGAAAGAGGTATTCACCATACCCAAGCTTGAAATGCAAGCTCTAAAAATGGGTGCTGAGAAAACAGCTGATATTGTCAAAGCTCTACAAGACGGAAAAATCACAGTTTCAAAAGTGTTCATTTTTACTGACAGTACCATTGCATTGGCATGGCTCAAAGGACGTCCAAGCCAGAAAGAAGTCGGGATATTTGTACGAAATCGACTAGCTTCAATTCAAAAAGCGACTGAAAGTATTGAGCGAAGGCAGATCCCAGTCAAGTTTGGACATGTCTCGTCGGGAGACAACCCGGCAGATATGGGAACAAGAGGAACAGATAGTGAAAATTTTTCACAAACAATATGGTGGCAAGGCCCTCAGTTCTTAAAAGAGGACCCGTCGAAATGGAAGTGTCATGAACTTTTCTCAATCAAAAAGGAAGAAGAGGTGCTAATCCATCAAGTCAACAATGCGAGTACGGTCAGAAAAAACGTTTCCATGTTTGACTGTAGTCGTACACACAGTTACACAAAAATGAAAAGAATAACTGCTCTCTGCCTCAAGTTTCTCAAAAAATACTTCCACAAATGTAGCGTCGCAACAAATCAGAAGCTAGAAGATGCTATCCCAGCTCTAAAAAAGTTCACTGCTGAAAGTGGACTCAAAGCCGAGGAGATTCAAGTTTCTGAAGTGGTTCTATTGAGTGACCACCAAAAAGGATGTTTCACTGAAAAGATCATCAAGAAATGGAGCAATCTCAATCTGACAGTTAACCCGAATGGTCTAATTGTCAGCCAGGGAAGACTAGGAAATTCCGAACTAGCAGAGGAAACCAAGTTTCCAGTTCTAATTGCTCCGAATTCTGATCTTGCAATCCAGATTGTCTGGGCAGGACATTCAAAGTTCCATAGATCAGAAGATCACACGATCGCTGCGGTCATGGAAACATTTTGGATTCCACAAATCCGCCAACTCGTCAAAAAATTGAGAAGAAAATGTGTACCCTGCCAACGAACATTGAAGGCTCCTTTCATGTATCCAAACATGGGTCACATACCGCCGACCAGAGTTCGAAGATCAAAACCGTATGAACATGTCGGTTTAGATTACTTCGGACCAATGAACTTCCGAGTTTCTGAAAATGAAATCGGTACATCATATGGCGTGATATTCACGTGCTCAACCACAAGACTCACTCACATTGACATTGCGCCAAACTACAGCACAGCTTCCTTCATACAAGCTCTGAGAAGATTCATTTCCATTAACGGACGACCGTCTTCAATCGTGTCTGATAATGCTCCAGCACACATACTGGGAGAGAAAATGATCAATGAAGCAATTATCAATGGAAAAGAAAAAGTGGCACCAGAAATCACCGAATTTCTGGGAATCAATAAAATCAAATGGAAGTTCAACACTCCATATTCTCCCTGGCAGGGAGGAATGTTCGAAAGATTGATACGGATAATAAAAGAACATCTAGTCCGTTCGACCAGAACGTCGATACTCTCCTACGAAGAGTTAAGAACGGTGTACACCGAAATCGCGGCATCTATGAACAGTCGTCCACTAACCATGCCGAGTGATGACATCAATTCTCTGATCCCAATAAGACCAATCGATTTCATTTGCCCAGGAAGATCAGTGACAATTCCAAACTTTGATTTCGAATCACTGGAGGAATATCTTCCATCGAAAGAAACACAAACGGAGTCGACTAAAAAGGAAACAATCAAGGCACTTGAAGCATCTTCGAAGGCGACACAACAAGTTTGGGACAGATGGCGCAAGGAGTACCTTGTACAACTTCGAGCTCGTCACAAAGATAAGATCGACAAAAGGAGAGGAACTCCACAATATCCAAAGCTTGGACAGACAGTGCTACTCTGCGACGAAATGCAACCACGCAACTATTGGCGTCTCGGAATTATCAAAAAACTTGTTGAATCGCAAGATGAGGAAATTCGAGAAGTTTTAGTTGAAACAGTCACGGGAAAAGACCAAAACATCCGGGTCACGCTGAGAAGAGCTGTTAACCAGATTGTACCACTTGAAATGGACAATGAAGAAGATGAACCAACTCTGTCAGAAATGGTGAAACCAATCAATAAAAACGAGAAACCACCATTAGGAACCGAGGAACCAAACCATCGATATGACCTTCGAAACCGAAAAAGAGTGAACTACAATGAAGATTCAAAAGATCTGAGAATTGCTCGAGCAAATGTACTACCAATCAAAAGCACAACAATACTTTCTCTTTGCGCTTTGATCTTCATGCTGGGAACAGCAGCAGGACAGAGAGCTCAGCTTCCGACTCATGCAGTATGCATTCCAACAGGCCTGCAGATTCGAGGAAAATATGAATCATTCGAAGCATGCGTCAGAGAGTACTGCACAAGTCGCTCACGACTACAATGGGCCAACACGGAAACCGCTGACATTTGGATCCCTCCAACACTTAAAACATCACCTCATCACGCAACTGTCAAAATCTTTGATGGTCATGAACTCAGCACATGGGAGCTAGATTGCGTCGCAACCAGCTTATGTGAAACGATAGATTGTACTTTCTGTTTTTCCAACATTCTCAATCCAGAATGCCACTTGGCTTGGGCAGTCCTCGGTCTAGGAATGGTGATATTTTTGTCACTGTTTGTTATATACTCGATGTGCTTTGTACTATTCCGAGTACTAGATGTATTAACACTTGGAGCAAAACTCGTTAGACTCATATGGAAAACACTGATCACAGTGTGCATTGGAATGTGGAGAAGGTCGCGATCGATGAGGACCAGAAGGAATCGATGGAAATTATCTGTAGTGGTCATCTTTGTTTCATTGATTCACCCGGGACAAAATTGCCAAGATATCGATTTCCTAAACTCTCTACAAACTGTTTGTTCGGAAAAAGATGGAAACCAGAAATGCGAAGTCTTCACGGAAGTTGTAGTAAATCTCAACCAAGTGAAACTAGATGGATGCATAAGAATATCCAAAAACGGTACTCATCATTGGGACCTACGCATCAGGCTTGAGGAAGTACTTCTCACATGCACGAAGGAGACAATAACAATCACACAAGATGTGGAGACAAGAATATGGTCCACAAAACGATGTGATGAAGCAGGCAGTTGCAAAAACGGCAAATGTGCATCAGTAAATCGGGACTCACTACTTCCAGAACTTCACGCAGCAAACAACTATACCGGTTTCACCGGATGTAGTGAGAGCTGTGGGAGTTTCGGTTGCGGATGTTTTTATTTTGCATCCGGTTGCATGTTTTACCGAGTATACGCCATTCCGAAACGATCGGAGGAGTATGAAATATACAAATGCATGGACTACTCAGTTAAAGCAATTGTCAAACTCACTGCTACTCGACTTCAGGGATGGAAAAACGGAAAACAAGAGAGAAAACTCATACTCTCTATCGGAGATCCTGTAGCATATTCGGACGTAGTCACAACACTCGATACGCTCTGGACACCTCCATCACCTGTACTCAACTCATGGTTCATTAAAAGCAAAAACGGAACAGCAACTTGGATACCGAACCGCATACCAGCATATACTTGCTCTCAGAACTTGCAAAATTGCACACTCCAGGATACTTGTAAATGCAATCCAGCAGAAAATACAATGATTTGTTCCTGCGAAGAAGACAACCTTGAAAAAGTGTTTTCACAAGTAAATCGAAGACTACCAGTGCATCGAGGACACTGGAGACTCGAAGAACACAAAGACAGCGTCATTGCAAAGATGAAGCACGGAGCTACAGCTTCGCTCACGCTCCGTCTCCGAGACAACTGGGAAACCCTGAAATATCTCACTCGAGATGTTTGTAAGGTGACCAATCTACCAGTAATTGGTTGCTACAGTTGCGAAACTGGGGCGTCGGCAGAAATTTTGTGCAAATCGGAAAAAATGGAAACATTTGCTACCGTCAAATGTGAAGATGACATTTTCACAGTCAAGTGTTCACCATACGGAGCAGTCACAAACATAACGTTCTACTCGAATTACTCAAGATTCCAGAGAACATGTACGGTCGATTGTGGAGGTCCAACTCAAATATTTGAAGTCAACGGGATTCTCAAATATACAGCATCAATATGGACAACCTTGGATAGAATCATATCAGGAAACACCACAATCTACAACGAGTGGAATCTGCCAGACATGGGACACATTGTTCAATCATACATCAACATGATGAAAATGGTCAAGATCATGCTGATCGTGATAGTGGTGATTTTTCTCTTCACCTACACTACTATCATGAATATGGGAATGATAGCAGTCAGAACTATCAAAAAACTCATATTTTATGTTATTCTTTTCCCTCTCACTACCATGATGAAAATTAATTTTTTCTGTCGGCGACGAACGGCACGAACCCGTCCCAAAACGGAGCACATTGCTTAGGAACTCCAAAGGGTATTCATACTAAATCAGCAAAGAACTATTTATTCAATATCAAAAATCTACAATGTATCATCGATACAATTTTATTGTTCCAGGGTTCCTCGAGCCCCCGGAGCATCTCGATAACATATTCGAGATCTTCCACACCAGAACACCACAAACGGTCTCTAGCCGAACGATTCCGAAAAACGTGCCCTAACTGTCATCGTCAAAGAGGCTTCGCCTCAGAGGGATTGTCCCATCTGACACGACACCAACAGGAAGTCCACGGATCTAAAGTCTAATTACCCCCCCAGTATATCCGATCACACAGACGGATATTTTTGTTGTCCACCCACCATTTCCCATTATTATGATTGTTTATATTGTCCACCCTCCATTTCCCATTATTATGATTAAATTCCATTGCCAGTGTTAAAAGTATAAAAAGGCCGCCTTTGTTACTCTTAACACTTATACACTTTTTTCTCCTACACACTTTTTGTTTCTAACATACTTTTATTTCTTGCAATAAACCTTTTCTTGAATAACATTCTTTACACTTTTGTTAAAGCTGCACGAATGGTTCAGTAGATAAGAGAGGTAACTTTAAGTTGAAATGTCTTAAGTTATAATGTTTTTTTTTGTTCCGAAATTCAGAAAATCGTTTACGAATTCATCTCAAATAAGTCTTATTATCGTTCATTATAGCTCACCAAGCTCGCAAGTCTTTCCATATCTGCTGGTCGGACAGAAGCATTGTTTTCTCGGCATGTCTCCACTAAGCCTACAGTATCCCTGTACTCCACAGTCGTCATCCTCTTTGCATTCATCGTAGAATTGACACTCGGCTCCATAGAATCCATCAAAGCATTGACAAACTCCATTAATGCGATTCCCATTTCCTACACACGTATCTCCGTCTGGAACCTCGTTGACTATGTTAATGTCAGCGCACGAATAGAAGAAATAGGAATTCCCATATTCAGTGG
Source organism: Caenorhabditis inopinata (assembly GCA_003052745.1). Lineage (NCBI taxonomy): Eukaryota > Metazoa > Nematoda > Chromadorea > Rhabditida > Rhabditidae > Caenorhabditis > Caenorhabditis inopinata. The sequence continues at coordinate 8,791,343 of AP018152.1, read as the reverse complement.
CTTGAGTTGTGATTCGAATGGCGCAGTCTTTGCATTCAAAGTTCGGAGGGAGTTCCACTTTCTTCGTCGTTTCTCTAGAAAAAAAACAAGAATATTTTCAAAAGCCACTTATATTTCATTGAAAATTTTGATATGTGCTCATTGCAAAACATAAAACCATGTTCGGGAGCTTGTTCGAGATGGAGGCTCTAAGGATCAAATTGAAGATTCTGATTTTCAATATTTGATATTCCAGAAATATGATTTAGGATAGCTTCTTTTCTAGCTCCAAAATAGTAAGTTTTGAACGTTTTTCTAAATGAAAATCTAAATGAACATTTTCAAAAACATCCATTCACTTTGGAGCAAAACAAATTTTTGAGTCTTTTGAGATCTGCAGACACTCTTTTCATCAACTGAGCCATTCTAGCTTTTTCTATGATATCTGTATGGCTCAATGGCTTAGTCGGTAAAAGAAACGACTGCGAATCAAACAGTGTAAATTTCAATTTTCGCTCTGAAAAATCATGAAGCATTCAGCTTTTGTTTAGAAAGTTGCAATAACTCTGCTTTCTCACTTACGTCACATTGAAAGCGTCATTGAAGTTGGTGAAAATGGCGATTGGTTCATCCGACGAGTTGAGCACCTCCAATCGTATTCCACCCTTAAAAACTTCTTGGTTCGATCACTTTGGTTTTTTACACATGCGCATTTGATCTTAACGCTTTTCCCTTTCCGAAACTACTCGACTTCCTCTTTAGTTCTCCCCAGTTTCGTTTCATTCGAGATGACAGAATGTCGCATTTGAAATTGTAGGTTAAGAGATTTTGTGCCCCCCCCCCCGATTCCGCAACACACCCCCCGCCGCTGTCCGTCGACTTCTAGGGTGATTGATGAAAAATTCCTTGTCGACAGGATAGAATGATGACCTAGATTCTTTTCCAGGCGGCGCCAAACAACATGATACGGAATTTGTTGCTAAATACGGAATTTGTACATACATATGTAAAAACGAAATATAAGTGTTCGGTGGGAAACTGCTGATGCGTAATTTTAGACATTGATAACTGATGTCTGCATCTTCGAAATCCCGAATCCACACCCGAGGAATCGAACCTCCGTCTTTTTTGAACTATAGTTTCCCGTTGTCCCGACTGAGCCATTCGCTGGGGCCCTGAGGCCCTGCAACGCCCCAGAGACTCCCTTGAGCTGCTTGGGTTGCTCATTTTATTAAAAAAATTCTTATCTACTCAATGTTTCGTAAAACTACTGTATTCACAATTATGTCAGATCCAATCCTGTACAGTTATCCCGTCCCTCTTTCATAATGCAATAAAAAGTGTATTACATAATAATGCGTTCGACCCGAATTGATCACTTCCTTCACCAATTAGTGTCGGCAATTTCATTGGTGTACTACTAAAGAAGAAATTGAGGCGGATGGCATTGACCTGATCATAAACTACAGATATCGGAGTAAAAGAGCGACGGCCTGCCAATCTTATGAAACGGTTATCTGATTGAAGGGAGAACGATGGTGCAATAGTGGCAGTAAGAGTGAGAGAGGTTACTGTAATTTTTTGAATTTCCACCAGTTTTTGGTCATTATAAGCGGAAATTTGAGAGTTTATGTACTGTGAAAAGAACGTAATTATCTGTAAAAAGATGCAATGAAAACCGAATGAAATGCTGAAAACCGGATGAAATATATCTTGAAAAATCACCGAGTTAAACCTGAATCCACTTTTAGGGAACTTAACGAGTCGTTTTTTCTATAATCATCCCTCTAACCGTCTGAGCCATGCGCACACCTGCACTCATTTGTCTGATACTGACTCGCAATCGTTTTTTTTTTGAATAGCTCAGTCGGTAAGAAAAATGACTTCAGAATGCCAATCAGTATGTCGCAGGTTCGATTTCTTTACAACTAGTATCGATTTTCTAGAGTGTAGATAATTACAGAAAAGTGGAAACATCGACAGTTCCGCGGAGTTTTGGTGTTCTTTTTAAATAAGTATTTTGTTTAAGATTTCGTAGCCCAAATTTGCGTAGCTCTAAACCCTGATGGCTCACCATATGTGGCACAGCGATAAACCAGATCATTTCGATAGTGGATCCAGCTTTCAAGAATGTTCGCGTTCCTTCTCCGGGCAATGGTTTTTTGACGCCGCATGGCGGTTCACTATTCGAACTGCTGTAGAAATCGAGTGCTGGTGCTCTTGCCGGCGGGTAGACAAGTTTGATGTGAGCTGCGACTAATGACGCCACAAGCAGTAGTAATACTGCTCGTATTAACATTTCTGTAAGAGAATATTCTTTAATATCGAAGAAAGCCGTTTGGAATTCGAGAGAAAATGAAAAGTATGAATGTTCAGTGAAAAGCCTCTATGAAACCCTTGAAGTATGAAACAATTCTGCTTATCGATATCTTACAAGGGAACCTCGAATAGAAATCCTCCTAACTTTTTTTAAAAATTTGACCACAGGTACTTTCGACTATGGGAAATTCAGTACACATATTGGCTATCTGCGCAAACTTCTGGAAATCGAGATATTTCGATCTGAAAATCCGGAGCTCTGCGCCCTTATTTCGCCTTCTTCCTTCCCCTTCTTTCCTATATGCATTCCACGCCAAGTGAAAAACAAGCAGTGGTGGCCGAGTGGTAAAGAGGGGGATGCGAGTATTTTAAGTGTGGGTTCGGTTTCGCTTCACTGAAAATTTTTTTTTGCTTTTTTGATTTTGCTTTTTTTTCAAGTTTTAAAATTTTTACAGGATCATGATAAAAAAAAAGATGAAACAAAACGTTTTTGATCTGCCTTTCCAGACTCAGAAAAGTTTTTTCATCATTTCATTTTCTATTCATTGTTTTACCGTATTTTTCCTGTTTATTTTTATTCCTGTCATGATAGATGTTGAGAAAGTTTTTGACTATGTCTATGCTTCCTTGCGGACTTCCAAGAAAGTAGAATCCTCTCCGTCCAGACAAGGCTTCTTTGGAAGACACTTCAAATGAGCATAGACATATCTTGGAAGAAGGAAAGGTTCTCCATGATGCCACACTTCGATTTCTGATTGTGGATATCATCAATCGAAACAAGATAGATATCAAATTTGTTTCTCCGGATGATTGTTTTGGAAATGGCAACGAGGATTTGGACTATCATCCCGGAAAATCACGAAGTTCGTAGCGAGTGTCCGGCACAGAAATCGAGACAAAATCGAGAATACATCCAAGTATTTCGTCAAAGAGACCAATCAAATCATTTCCATGTATCCCAAATCCAACGTCTTCAACGCTGATCAAAGCGGATTTCAGCTGGAGATGAAAACTACAAGAACTTTGGATTTCACAGGATCGGACACTATTAATTGTGTCGTCCAGAATGTGTCTTCCACGACCAATTCTTATACAGTGCTTCCGTTGATTTCTGCCGATGGGACACTTCATCCAAAGTTGTTTGTGACGTTGAAACAGAAAGGTGAAAAGTTCCCCAAAAAAGGCCTCTACAACAAATTTGATGGTAACCTGTCTCAGTTCGCACATCATGACGAAACAGTCTTTCTTTGAATTCTTTGAATTCTTCTTTCAATTCTTTCAATTCTTTGAAAAAGTCGTTTTTGACTCATCTATGCCAAAAGATGCTCTACTTTTGATGGACTCGTGAAGTAGCTGGAAGGATCAAAGTGCCATTGAAGTGTCAAACCAGCAGCCAATGACTTGGAAGTATAGACATAGTCAAAAACTTTCTCAACATCTATCATGACAGGAATAAAAATAAACAGGAAAAACAAGGTAAAACAATGAATAGAAAATGAAATGATGAAAAAACTTTTCTGAGTCTGGAAAGGCAGATCAAAAACGTTTTGTTTCATCTTTTTTATCATGATCCTGTAAAAAATTTAAAACTTGAAAAAAAAGCAAAATCAGAAAAGCAAAAATAATTTTTCAGCGAGCGAAACCGAACCCACGCTTAAAATACTCGCATCCCCCTCTTTACCCCTCGGCCACCGCTGCCTGTTTTTCCTACAGCGTGGAATGCATATAGGAAAGAAAGGGAAGGAAGGAGGCGAAAGAAGGACGCAGAGGTCTGGATTTTCAGATCGAAATATCTCGATTTCCAGAAGTTTGCGCAGATAGCCACTATGTGTACTGAATTTCCCATAGTCGAAAGTACCTGTGGTCCAATTTTTAAAAAAAGTTAGGAGGATTTCTATTCGAGGTTCCCTTGTTAGAGATCATGCGATATTCATATTAATTGGAAAATTAGATTTTGCAGCGAAATTGTCGTGATTTTCAATGGAGATTCAACTATTGAAATCTTTAAAATGTTGGACTTGATGATAGTCTATTGAAAGCTGTCAATAAGCTGAATTCAACAATTAAACTTTGAAATTTAATAAATTTAATATTAATAAATTTTAATATTTAATATTAGATTAATAAATTTTGTTATAAGACCCAAAAAAACCCCCCCAAAAAGGAAAAATATAATATTTTAAGAATCACTGAGCAGATCAAAGTACAACAAAATGTTGAGATTTTCTGCGAAAACTACCTACCGTAACCTATTAGAAATTCACTTGAAATTCACTTGTTCCAGAAGTTCGTAAAAACTTTAGATGTCGAAAGAAACAAAGAAACTTTAGAGTATATACTACGGTTGGAAAGCGTGCCCTTCAAGGTGAGCGCCTAGCAAAAACATGACTATGCAAATAACACATTTTTTGTTTCATTTCGAACAATTTCCAAGTGCCAAAGGAATGTAGAGAAGGAAAGGATAAACTGAAGAATAAAAAACTAGTGGTGGTAGTGGCAGAACTAAGAACAGAACGCATTAAAGGAGTGAGTGGGGGAGACAGACTCGATAAGTTATTAGCACGACAGGATTTCGATTCTTTTTTTTTCAGGCATTGTTCGGATGATGGCCTAGTGCATATAACAAGTAAACAATATTGTTCATATTGTTCATATAGTCATGGGAAACAAGGAAATGAGGAGGAATACAGAAGACGAATTGGAAACAAGGAAGTCGGGCATTTTTGAAAAACACTTGGTCATCATTGTATTCACCGTTTCAAAAATGAGGTCTCCACTTCCATTTAAATCTCCACTTTTAATATTGAGGTCTCTAATTGAGATCAAATTTCAGATTTTTAATTTAACTACGTTTTAAGAGAACAGAATTTGCGAGTTTTTCTAAAATCTATAAAATTCACGTTTCCCTGGCGCGCCTATGGCTCATTTGGTAAGAAAAAAATGGAAAAGCAACAAGTTCGATTCTCTGTAATTGGTTTGACATTTATTTTGACATCCAGCGAAAGTGAAGACTTCCAAATTCAACTCTAACGCTTCCAAGAAAGGCGAAATAAAACCGTCTCGTCTCGTCTTCGTCTTTGTCTTTGTCTTCGTGGATTTGTCTGATGCAAAGTTAGACATTGTGTTGGTACACATGCACAAGTTTTTTGTTGCGTAAGACGAATGCAAGACGAAACGAAATACGACGTTTTGTTTTCGCCTTTCGTGGAAGCCATATTCAATTCTTGAAGCATATCACTGGAAGTTGAGTTTTCAGAGATATTCTCTAGAAAATAATGAAAATTAAAGAAAAATGGCGAACACCAATTTGACATTACCAATGTCAGTATATACACCTGAAAAACAGAGCAAACGAGGAGAAAAACTGGTAAAAATATTTATAAATTGACAAGTATTTGGATTTCCATTATTTTTTGAAATGGGTTTTCCAAAATTTCCCAATAAAAATCAAAACTTCCATACTAGAAAAAATATACAAAAAAAATGTAGCTACTTTCAGAAAACCGCTCAGACAGCTTTTTCAGACCACAGTTCTCTCTCTCTCTCTCTCTCTCACCTACTGAGCCATTTGTATTGACAATGCACAAATCGCTCAGTGGCTCAGTCAGATCGTCACATTTATAACAAAATTTCGTTCACTTTAGTTCACCTTGGTTGTCTGTTTTTAATGAGAGATAACTGGAAGATCAAAACGCAATAAGCTTCATTTTCCGGAAATTGGTTTACGTTGTTGATTTTACGATTAAAGATTTGAAAATTTTAGTTCTGAAATTAGTTTTTCATGACCCATTTTTAAGGAAATTCTGGGAAACTATATAAAGTATACAAATGGATTGCTTCTGGGGGGGGGGGGGAGGGGAGTTGTTGAATGCGATGACAGTAATACATATTTGTTAAGAAAAACTAATCACACTTCTGATCAGTGCAGATATCAAGAAGCATGTCAACAAATGTCCGTTTCATTATATTTTCTGTGCGACGAATCACTGTTATAACAACCTTGATGTTCAGTGTTTTCCAAGAAAAAGTCAGAAAACAGAGAAAAGATAAAAAGAGGCAGAAGAGAAGCGACAAAAAAGCGATTCGGGATTTGGAAAATGATGAGAAGACACTGGACGCTCTCAAAGACCTTGACCGTTTCTTGACGTTAGAGGAGGTGGGAGTGGTATTGTGCAATAGTGCAGAGTACTAGTGGAGATAGACTAAAGTGGGCCAGATAGCGGAATGGATTCCTAGTTTTTGAGAAAGCAGTAATTGTTAAGCTAGCATTTGGACACAATATGGATAGAAAAACTGAAAAAAAAGGCTATCAGCTTTCAATCAAAAAGTTGAACAACAGATTTTCTTGGAACTTTCCTTTTCATTTTCCTTTTTCTTAAGAAAACTCTTTTAAGCTCAAACTTGCAAAGTTTTGCATGACGCAAAATTAAAAGTTTGCGTCATGCAAAACTTGAACTCAGATTCGGTAAGATTTCGATGCTCTCTGTTTGAAATATCAGGCTTCCATCTTCGAAGCTGAACAGTGTGCACTTCCGCGCGTGTACTAACTGCAAATGGGTTCAAAAATACCATACTTTGAAGTTTGCAAAGTTTTAGTTATTATTTCTTCAAAAAGAGTATTAAATATAGTGAAAAAATCATTTCTATTAGAGTTTTGCACATTTTAATTGACAAAATTCTGAATCTACATCCTCTATGCACATCTACGAATAAAGCTTCCGATTTCCATTTGCACATCTTCTGGCAACACTATGTATTCTGCAGATATGAGCGAATGGCTCAACTGGTAAGATGCTTGCCTGTAACGCTGAAAGATCAATTTTCTTCCTGAAAACTTGCCGCTTTCGATTGAAATTTTTGCAAATCGTTGAGGAAGACTAGATGGACTGAAAGTCGATTCCTCTGACTGAATAGTCAAATGATGAATGGAAAACAGAAAAGGTGATTTAGCCATAAAAACTGGACAGGTTCGGCTGTCCATAACAGACACCTTCCAAATGTCATAAAGAGGTAATAAAAGATCAGTTAAAAAGCCTATAATAACTATAAATCAACACAAAACATCCATTTTGCTTTATCTCTTTTTTCGACTATTCGATTCAGGCCAACATCTGGGGAAGTTTCGTTAAAAGGGCGAGACAAAAGGACATTGATAATTAGATGCCATTTTGATTCATCCAGTGAAAGTTACTGTAATTATACATCGAGAGCGGTAAAGAGTGAAAGGTCAGAAGTGGGGCAATTTTTTGTCGGCGGTGTTCCGTTTAACGTACATCGAACGCGACACAAAACCAAAACATTAAAAAATGAATCACTTATTTTCACTTCAAATGGGAAAGAAACTAACTTCAAGATAACATTTTCAATACTTTAGAAATTAGAAAATAACGCTATGGAAAACCGAAACACAACTACAGAGACTTGAGCTGCGCTTTCCCAATCTGCAGTAAATCTCCTGAAATATTCGCAAACTAAAATTCAAGACAATACTGCCGGTCGCCACAATATGTTTTTCATGGTGTAAAGCCCATCTTTTTCCGTTAAAATATTAGAAAATCTCGCGGAATGTTACATTTTTCAGAAAAAAAAGTATTCGAAATTTACGAGATCTGCGATTTTCAACATAAGTACTGCTCTGAAAGTTTTACACTACGAAGACCAGCCGAGATGAAAGGACAAGGGCGATGACACATAAAGATAAAAAAGGTTACAGCGGGACGGTCGAGATTGTGATGGTGGAGGCTGGTAATACCTCAAAAAGAGGGAAAACGGATCCGGATGATATCTTCTGTACGACGAGGTTTTGAAGATGGCTTGGTAATAGTACAGTCGAAAAATATGTTGACAGAGAAAGGAAAAGAAGGAAGTAAGGGGGGAGAGTGTAGGTGACATGAGTCGGTAACTGATTGAGATGGATTTGAAAGATAAAGAAGGAAAACGGTTCGGGATGAACGACTGTGCGGTAAGCAGATAAAGAAACTTACGAAAACTGTAATAAAACAGAACAGTTTAGCTTGCTTTTGTAGCATATGGAATATTTGTAGAAATGCAATTTTGACAAACACAAATTTCTCAAAAATTCTCGAATTTTCTGAAAAAAAAAACCTTTAAAACTGGCTTCTGATCGGATTTTGGAGAAATTTCCATTCAAAAGGGAAGTCTGTGGCATGAAAAAGTTTTATCCACCTCCGGAGTATAGAACGTTACTCTTTTGGAGTCTCAGTCAAACCAGAGTAGGGCGGAATTGGATTTTGGGAACTCGGAATCCGGAAAACGGAAAACGGAAAAAAAATTTATTCACGGAAACTGGAATCCGGAAGACGGAATGAAAAAAACGGCGGAATCCGGAATGCGGAATCAGGAATTCCGCCCTTCTCTGAGGCAAACCCTAACTGCAGGTATGCTGCAGCGGTGAACAGTCTTTGTTCATGGATGGATAAGCCAATCAGATTGCTGAGATCGAAGATATCGATTTAAAAAAATTTAAATTGAATGAGAGGAGAATCTATACATTTCTCCATACATCCAAGCAAAAAAGAAATACAACCAAATTACAGTTTGGGAATCGAAATGTTGGCTTTTCAGTTCACTTTTCTAACGTATTTTAATGATGAAGAATAAAAATTCCTGAGCCATGGCTTAGACATTGATCTTCAAAGGTGAGTCGTCAGTACCTATGATCGTGTTCTCACTGAGGTAAAACAAACATGCAAACTTGGAAAATTAAAATAATTTAAACGTGGTTATATTATATTAATGAATAAAAGATCGCGAAAGACATATTTCCAGCAGAATTGTTAATATTTGAAATCATTGTAAATATACACTCTCAAAAACCTATTTTCCGTTTCGCGGATCTTTCATTTATGCTGAATATCTTACCGACTAAGCCATTCGTGAATATTCACTGAACACTAAGCTTGCAGAAGGGCTTTTCCAATGAATCAGGTGGTAAGATATATGATTGTAGAGCAAACGGCTCAAGCTCAACTCCCGTAAACTGGAATCAGAGATACCAAAAAAAAACAAACCTTAAGAAGTCAGTTTTTCGATAATTTCTAAATTAAATTCCTTCTATAATTTAAAATTTAGAATTTAGAATTTCCTTGGAAACTTCGATGAAAACTGTTACAAAACGGATGAAAGGAAAGGAAAGAAAATAGGAAAACGGCACGGCTAAAACAAATGCAACATCACTTAAAATCTTCACTAACCGAACAGGTAGTGTTCCCCCGGTTCGGAACAAAGAACAACACTGTATAATTGAACTGGATCCATTTAAAGGAGTGTAAAAGACAGGAGAACGTCTAATGAAAAGGGTTAATCATTTCCCATTTCCTTTCAGATGCCTATCTGAATCTTAAAGAACAGATAAAGAGAGACAAATTCTGGAAAAGAAGGAAGAGGAAGATAAGCTTTCAAGGAATCGAAATTGCGTCTTTTCTAGCCCATAGCTATCATTAGTACCGACTGACCCATCCAGCCACTTAAGAAAATACCTTCCTGCATGCCCAAATCGCCCAGCGGGTGACAGGGATTTATGTGATCTAGCTGTTACAAATACTATTCCTTGAAACCCTTTAGATGTCGATTTTCTCTATGAATACTCTGAGATATATCGATTTTCAGTGGAATATTGGAGACATTTTTTAGCTGGAAAACTGTACTAATTCTAGTAATTTCATGTTTATTATTTTCTCGATTTTGAATAATAAATCAATGAAGACTGAAATTTAAAAAAAACGGAAATGAGCGGAAGAAAAAGAAAAGAAACCACGTGAAACGTCTGGATTACGACTAGCAAAATGTATTCATCGCGTCTGAACAATCCATCCGAAACTATTGTGTAAAACAGGGAGAAAAGGAAAACGAGAATGAATCTTCTGGATGCGTCTGGTCTGTCACAAGAGAAAGTTTCGGGTAAAACTTGTATAATTGTTGTAACGGTCAAGACGACAGAAGGAAAAAGCAAATTGCAGGTGGGAATCTGCAAGAGAATAACGGACGATGCTTCCGTGTTCTTCACGATGCAATGACGAATGAATGAATTGAACTTGATGATTCGGGATCTGCAGTTACCCTTTTAACCAGTTGAGACCTCTGCGCTCCATAAAGAAATTCCTTAAGGTTCTGACAGTTCTTTCAGGGGAAGCGCGGATGACTCAATTGGTTGGGAAGCTCAGGGTTTTACGAAATGGAAATTTTTACTATTTTCGGGGCATTGGTTTAGTTCAAAATTACAAATGTCGAAATTTTCGTTTTTTTTTAAATGTATTTTTTATAACAAAATTTAACTAAAAGTTAAAAAATTGCTTTAATCAAACTTTTTATTAAATTTTTTTTAAAACTTAACTTTAACTAGTCGTTTTTCTATTACGAATGGAACTTCATTCCGAAATGTTTTCTATCATTTCAACTGGAAATTTCGGAATTCCGAATTCCGTTCCGCCCACCCCTAAGAAAGACAACTGAACAGAAGAGGAGCTAGATCGATTCTCTTAATGATATTTAGGCTTTCGAGAGTATATTATCCGATTTTCTTTTATTAAAATTCGGATTGCAAGTCACGATTATGGCATATAATTCTTTTGGAATGTCTATTCTTCCCACAACTTTGTTTTTTTGGAGTTTCACTTTCATTTATGTGTATAACATTTATTTTATAATCGAAAATATAAACCCACCTCACAGGATGTCGACTTTGTCGCTTTTCGATTCCCTAGCGATTAGCGACTAAAGTTAGCTCAAGTGAGTGCCTCGTTTTTCAACACAGTATTCTTGAATTGCATATCCATCTCAACTCATTACAAAATTTCTTATCTTTGATGTTAATTGGGTTCAATTGTTTCTCCAAATGCATTGCAATCGGTTGTTAATTGGATACAGAAACGGAAAGAAGATATTTGCAAATTGGAATACGAAACGTTTTGGCGTTCTCGTGTTATCTCTTGTTTATCATTCGGTTTTAAATGATAAGACAGCAGCATACGGTAATAGGGCTGTGTTAAAACTCATTTCGGACTATTCAGAAACACAATTGAAATCTACATCTTCATAATAATAAAGTAAAGGTTAGAATGGTTAGAAAATTTCCCAATTTGTTTTATTTTCTGAAGAAATCAGTTTCTAAACAAAAGGCGTTTCGAAGACTGGACGAAGCTTCAAGTCGATGTCACAAGAAGCTGTCGAAAAATACCACGAAAAATTCGCCATTATAGGCCTACTAAATGCTGCTAATCAACGAAAGAACTCAAATCTCCCACAAGATGGGAGAGAATCACTTCCAGTGCAAAGATGGAGCAGGAGATCCAGAAGTTCTACTCGAAGCTATTCAGCAGCTACTTCTCTTCTCCAACATCAACCAATACCCTCATCAGAACGGAAACACCACCATCAACACCACCGTTCTTCCCAGAAGAACTGCGAACTTCCCTCATTTCATTCCAAAACTGGAAGGAAGCAGGAGATGACAAAATCGCGACAGCCTTCCTAAAAAACTGCCAAGATAATGCAATCAGTCTGATAGCACAACGAATTAGAACGCGGAAAAGTTCCATTTAGATGGAAAAACTTTAACACTAATCTAATGTTCAAAAAATGAGACAAACAGCTTTCACATACTTCAAAAATACAACTGACGCTATAACCTGCCCCGGAATTTGCGATCGTCGTTTTTCCCGTACTCACATATTGATCTGAAACATGGACCTTTACACTGAGACTCGCTGAAAGAATCCGTGTGACGTATACAGAAAGAAGGTTAATAGGAATTATCCTCACGGAAAATGCCAATGAGACCTACACCGCAAAGACATCCGAAAAATCTCCCGGACCCACTCAAATACATCAAAAAATTAAAAATTAGGATGAGCCGGACACATTATGCGAAGAACTGACGAAGGATAAACGAAATCAATACAAGAATGGCTTCCTAGAGATCAAAAATAGTGTGTCGCACGAACCACCATGAAATAGTCCGACTCACTGAGAATGGAAGTCTCAATACATCGATGAAATCGACTGACTACTTTATGGACCTATGATCCGCGCCCAGACATGCGAATAACGGACCGACTAACTATAAGTAATTAAGAAACTAAGATACCGACTAATTTAAGGAGCAGGTGACCGCGCTAAATTTTGATTTTTAAGGGAATCGATCTAGTACGCGCATTGTTCATTAGGGGTTGCTGGGGGGGGGGGGGTTGCTAAGAGGGGTTGCTGGGAGTGAGATATTCTACAAGTTAAGTTCCCTGAACGTGAATTATACTTTTGCGAAGAAAACAAAATTTATTTTGCACAAAGTTCAAAAAATACCCAATTTCACCGCATTCGAGTTAATTTTCAATGTTGGAAACACCTTCTACACTACTGAAAACTGCTATTTCAAATATTTTTTTTTCTTCAAATTGACCCATTTTGAATAAAATTTGGCACATTGACGGTTTGTCGCCCGAATTGTGGCAAGGTCACTTCCGCGAGTTGTTATATTTTACTTGCAGAGCACTCGCGGACTAGTCCGCAAGAAGGGTCACAAAAAGTCGTAAGTTTGATTTCCCAGATATGGATTCAGGTTTTAGATAGTGGCAATTTCAATTTTCTGAGTAAAAATTATTGAATAATCGCTTGAAATCGCATAAATTTCATATTTTTTTCACGAAAAATACGAAAGGAAGCCATGATTTATAAATTTTCTGACACTGCAGATAGTGGCAATTTCAATTTTCTGAGTAAAAATTATTGAATAATCGCTTGAAATCGCATAAATTTCATATTTTTTTCACGAAAAATACGAAAGGAAGCCATGATTTATAAATTTTCTGACACTGCATCAGCAGAACGTTACATTCCGACTGAAACTATAACTGCTAAAACACCCGTCCCTTATTCTAGACAAATTCGAAAATTCCATATTCCCCGACAAAACAACACTTTATTCATTCAAATTATTATACCATTTTTCCCGAATCCAGGGAATTTCACGCTTCCCATAGAGGTCGCCGATGGAAATGAGGGAAAGGGAAGAAAGTAAAATTCAGTTAATTTACTATTGTACATCAAATTGCTTGTTCGGAGTAAGTGGCATGTGTCTGCGACTGTATTCAAAGTGACACGTGTGCCTAAAGGAGTAGTACCTGTTCGAATTGGGTGAGAGTTTTATATGACGCGCAGAATTATTAGGTTGATGCAAAAGTTATGTCGTTTTTATGTTGTTTACTTTTGTGAAAGATTTTTGAATAAAATGTTTGGTTATCTGTGGTCGTGTTATATATCATTTTGAAGAGCGTAATTCGCTCTATCTACTCGTTTTATTTATTTTTCCTTGAAATAATTATGTCACTTTTTATAGCATTTCAAAAAAGCATGGATAAAAGGCAAATTCGAACGATTTTCTTGTTCCAGTTCAAACTAGGCCGAAACTCTGTCGAGACAACTCGCGATATCAACGATGCATTTGGCCAAGAAACCACTAATAAACGTACGGCACAACGGTGGTTCAAAAAATTCCGTAGCGGTGACGAGAGCCTCGAAGATGAAGATCGTGACGGCCGGCAGTCTGTGATTGATAACGAGCCTTAATCGAAGCCGATCTTCTCAAATCAACACGAGAAGTTGCCGAAGAACTCGACGTTGACCAATCAACAGTCGTTGTTCATCTGAAGCAAATAGGCAAATCAAAAAAGCTCGACAAATGGGTGCCACATGAATTAGACGAAAATCAAAAAATATCGTCGTTTTGAGGTGTCGTCCGCTCCTCTTTTACGCAACAAAAATGATCCGTTTCTTGACCGGATCGTAACTTGTGATGAAGAGTGGATCCTCTACGACAACCGACAACGTTCCGCGCAGTGGTTGGATCGTGATGAGGCTCTCAAACACTTTCCGAAGCCGAAAATCCACCAAAAAAAGGTTATGGTGACTGTTTGGTGGTCTGCAGCCGGTCTCATTCACCACAGCTCCCTAAATGTGGGCGAAACAATTACAGCAGAGAAGTACTGCCAGGAAATTGACAAAATGCATCAGAAGTTACGACGTATGTGCCTAGCAGGGATCAATAAAGAGGGACAAATTCTTCTCCACGATAATGCTTGGATAACCGACCCTGCAAAAGCTGAACGAATTAGGCTATGAGACTCTGCCTCATCCACCATACTCACCGAACCTCTCGCCCACCGATTACCACTTTTTCAAGCACCTCGACCTCTTCCTTCGCGAGAAATGCTTCAAAAGCCAAGACGATGCCGAAAATGCCTTCAAGGAGTTCGTCGCTTCCAGAAACCCGAACTTTTACGGTACCGGCATAAAGAAACTTGTTTCTCGTTGGCAAAAATGTATTGATTCTAATGGTTTTTATTTCGATTTATAAATTTGATTTTAAACAAAGTTATGGTCATTTAAAGTTGAAGGTTCAAAAACGACATAACTTTTGCATCAACCTAATAGCATGAATGGAGTTGAATGGTGTTGGTAGATGTTTTACTGAATGTGAAAAGGAAACATTTTATTAAAGAAACACCGGTTAATAATAAAAATTGCACGTAGCTGGAAAAAAAATAATTTAAAAGGATGGATATTCTGGTTTCACAAGAATTTCAAAAATTTTCGTCAAAAAATCTGAATCTACACTTGGATTAGCCTAAATGGTTCCTCGGAACAATGAACCTGCCCTTTTCTGATTCACAGCCATCCCTCTTACTCTCTGAGCCATCAATCACCTTCCAGCAATTGACACAGCCGGTTGGAAGGATGTCTGGGGACCAGAGTAGGGGGGAATTGGATTTTGGGAACTCTGAATCCGGAAAACGGAATCTGGAATCCGGAAGACGGAGTGAAAAAAACGGCGGAATCCGGAATGCGGAATGCGGAATTGGATTTTGGGAGCTCGGAATCCGGAAAACGGAAAACGGAAAAATTTTTTCACGGAATGAGGAATCCGGAAGACGGAATGAAAAAATCGGCGGAATCCGGAATTCCGCTCTTCTCTGTTGGGGACTGATCGTGGATATAAGGGTTAGCAATAACACACTTTTGCGAAACACATTTTACTATTGGACGCTCGTAGAGGTCTGAAACATAATCTGCCAATCAGCCAATAAAACATTGGAAACTAAATTGTAAGCAAATTCAATTGACGACAAGAATAATAATAGAAACGGGCGTCGGAAAACGGAAAGGCATTTCGGAAATCAAAAGACAACCGTCTTCTCTCCTCCACCCCACCTCCCTTAACGTCTTCCGATGACTTTGCATTGACCCAGTTGTGCGTGCTACCAAGATATGTGGGAGGGGGGATTCAGAAAAAGGGATATGAGGAGGCAGAATTTGTAGGACACGCCGGTGTTCAGTCTACCGCAAAGTTAACATGAAAATCTTTTACAATCCGATTAAAGGGGGAACTGATTTTGATAGGAACAGCAACAATCAATTTATAGGATTCCTGTTGATAAGTTGATAAGAAGTTGAGGATAATAATTCTTCGTGGGTTTGCAGGAACTGAAAAATTATAAACGAGAACATGAGATGAAGAAAATGAAAAGTCAATCTTCATTTCTAGTTTGGATTTCTTTCATCGTTCACTATAAAATCGATATCTGCACAATGAAAAACCTCGACTCACGTTCGGAAAATCGAATTTGAGTGCTTTCTGATAACACGTTTTACCAACCGAGTCATCCACGGCGTCATTGAAAAAAGGAGCGATATGGCGCTGGTTCTTTCACCTCTAGTGCTCAGATGGCTTAGTGGATAGCAGTTATTATCTATCCGCGAGTACGTGATTTTTCGTTTAAAGGCGCTGTTTGGGTCTCGTTAGGGGATAGCGCGTTTTAACGCGCTAATTTAAAAATTGTAAGAATGCGCACACACTGCGCTTGTGATTTCTTTTCGAAAATTGAAGCAAATATTAGATTTTTTTTCTATATTTTGCTTCGAAAATCATATTTTTAAAATTAAGACCAATATTCGCTTCAATTTTTGAAAAGAAATCACAAACGCAGTTTGCGCGCTTTCTTACAATTTTTAAATTGGCGCGTTAAAACGCGCTATCTCCTAACGAGACCCAAACAGCGCCTCTTAACGAAAAATCACGTACTCGCGGATAGTGTGTCGTGTCGATTCAAAAATCGATCAATTTTGATTCGATTTGTTGAACGGGCAAATCGATTTGAATCGAATCGAATCGATTCGATTTGATTCAATCGCGATTCGAATCATGTTGAATCGATTCAAAATTGTCGATTTAATTCGATTCAATCGATCAATTCCAAAATCGACACGACACACTACTCGCGGATAGATAATATATAATATAAATATAGGAAATTAAAGGCGCATGCACGATTTCTTGAAAGGTATGTTTTCAAACGTGTAGAAAATGATTTTCACAAGAAAACTCGTCGGAATTTGGTTCGGAAGTTGTTTTCGACTTTTTCGAATCGAAACGTTCGCACTCTGGTTTAATAAAGCCAATTTTATTATTTCATTTGAATTTTTGTTTAAAAAATTCGGCATACGCCATCAGTGAATTGTTTTTATAACTGATTTATTTTTTTTTGCTGGGAGCTCTAATCTTCCTTCAATTTGAACAGTGCAATAGCTCATTAACTAAAAGTAAACAATTGTGCGCACATACCGCTTGTTATGGATATGGAACGTGCACATTACCCAGCATTTTGGGCAACTTGCCTATGGAAACTAGTCGTCCAAATGCCCGGCATCTGCATATAGTCGTACCACTGTCGCGAGGCTGTAATACTGCTCTGGAAAGCTACAGAGATTCGGACCATCTGAATACTAGCTATTTAAGTGCTAAAGAAATAGAAAAAAAAGACGGCGTACACAAACCATACACTACAATTACCAACATGAGCGAAAACGGTGGGTGGTGGGGGGGGGGGTGAGAGAAAAATAACATCAAAAATACAGTTGTATGGCGTCATTATACTCTTCAGAATTGAAGAGACTATAATTCCGTAGAAGAAATCTGGGACGGATTTCATTTGTTCATTACTAATCAAAATGAAATAAGGATTATAAGTAGTGAAAGGTTGAAAAGATTGCACATCAAGTCCATGTCTAATACTAAAGTCTTAACGCGACAGTTTTTCCATAAACATGATTTTCTCTTCAAATCAATATTGTATTCCATATTTGAAGTCCATATCACCGACAGCTTTGAAATGAGTATAATCAATATTGCAGAACTTTTTAATTCTTCGTAATACTGCGTCTTTTCGTGGCGGGTACTATTATCCATCCGCGAGTACGTGATTTTTCGTTTAAAGGCGCTGTTTGGGTCTCATTAGGGGATAGCGCGTTTTAACGCGCTAATTTAAAAATTGTAAGAAAGCGCACACACTGCGTTTGTGATTTCTTTTCGAACATTGAAGCGAATATTGGAATTTTTTCTATATTTTACTTCGAAAATCATGTTTTATAAATTAATTTTTATTGTCAAATTTCTTAAACTGTTTATTAAACTGAATAAATCACAAACGCAGTGTGTGCTCTTTCTTACAATTTTTAAATTAGCGCGTTAAAACGCGCTATCCCCTAACGAGACCCAAACAGCGCCTTTAAACGAAAAATCACGTACTCGCGGATGGGTAATACATTTTTTTTGTTGTTTTTTGCAGTCAACACTTTCAAATTTTATAAACGAAACCATTAGTTATTGAAAGGAGCCCGTGTGTTTCATAATGACACAATGAAGGCGGTATAAACACAGGTCTCGTGGTGTAGTGGTTATCACATCTGTCTAACACACAGAAGGTCGGCGGTTCGATCCCGCCCGAGATCATTTTGTTTTTGTTATTTCTTATAAGCATAAAGAAGAAAAATAGATATAATCGAATTATTGTTTTTAACATCTTTGGAAATAGCAATATACGTGCAAAAAATCATTGCGATTAATATCAGGTTGAAACAAAATAATTGTACCACTTTCAACAAAAATTTCGCATCAAAATTTCCTTGACTGTAGCTCGGTCTTGAGATCATTTTAATTTCAAAATTCCTTTCCATCCAGGAAGTGAATTAGAGACCGAAACAAGTGATAATCAGTGGGAGCCATATCCAAAGAGTACGGTGGTTGGGGTAGAGTCCAGAGTAGGGCGGAATTGGATTTTGGGAACTCGGAATCCGGAAAACGGAAAACGGAACAAAAATTTTTCACGGAATCTGGAATCCGGAAGACGGAATGAAAAAAATGGCGGAATCCGGAATGCGGAATGCGGAAAACGGAATTTTAACCATTAATGAGGGAATCAATTAATGTAAATGCGCTCTGTTCGCAAAAAAAACTTCGCAAAAAAAGAAGCCGTTTCCAATAAGATGATATCTAAAAGAATCATCTCTTTATTTCAATATTTCATTCACCATAGCTCCTGAGTTTTCTGATGAGTCACCTTCGCGACATGTGATCGAACGTTGTCATGGCGGAAGTAAACTCGACCCATTTTTTTTCTGCGACTGTGGTCAATTGCTTGCAGTAGAGGTCTGCTGTGACTTTTGTATTGATAAAAGTTAGTAGTGAACCGGTCGTTCCACGCTCCACCAGATGCATAAAATATTAGGTTGAACACAAGGTTATGTCGTTTTTTAACCTTCAACTTTAAATGACCATAACTTTTCTTAAAATCAAATTTATTAATCGAAATAAAAACCATTAGAATCAATACATTTTTGCCAACGAGAAACAAGTTTCCTTATGCCGGTAGCGTAAAAGTCCGGGTCTCTGGAAGCGACGAACTCATTGAAGGCATTTTCGGCATCGTCTTGGCTTTTGAAGCATTTCTCGCGAAAGAAGTTGTCGAGGTGCTTGAAAAAGTGGTAATCGGTGGGCGAGAGGTCTGGTGAGTATGGTGGATGAGGCGAAGTCTCATAGCCTAATTCGTTCAGCTTTTGCAAGGTCGGTTTGTCCGAGCATTATTTTGGAGATGAATTGGTCCCTCTTTGTTGATCCATGCTGGGCACATACGTCGTAACTTCTGATGCATTTTGTCAATTTGGTGACAGCACTTTTCTGCTGTAATCGTTTCACCCGAATTTAAGAAGCTGTGATGAATGAGGCCGGCTGCAGACCACCAAACAGTCACCATAACCGTTTTTTGGTGGATTTTCGGCTTCGGAAAGTGTTTGAGAGCCTCATCACGATCCAACCACTGCGCGGAACGTTGTCGGTTGTCGTAGAGGATCCACTTTCCATCGCACGTTACGATCCGGTCAAGAAACGGTTCATTTTTTTGCCTAAAAGAAGAGCGGACGACACCTCAAAACGACGATATTTTTTGATTTTCGTCTAATTCGTGTGGCACCCATTTGTCGAGCTTTTTTTGATTTGCCTATTTGCTTCAGATGAACGACGACTGTTGTTTGGCAAACGTCGAGTTCTTCGGCAACTTCTCGTGTTGATTTGAGAGGATCGGCTTCGATTAAGGCTCTCAATTGATCGTTATCAATCACAGACTGCCGGCCGTCACGATCTTCATCTTCGAGGCTCTCGTCACCGCTACGGAATTTTTTTAACCACCATTGTGCCGTACGTTTATTAGTGGTTTCTTGGCCAAATGCATCGTTGATATCGCGAGTTGTCTCGACAGAGTTTCGGCCTAGTTTGAACTGGAACAAGAAAATCGTTCGAATTTGCCTTTTATCCATGCTTTTTTGAAATGCTATAAAAAGTGACATAATTATTTCAAGGAAAAATAAATAAGACGAGTAGATAGAGCGAATTACGCTCTTCAAAATGGTATATAACACGACCACAGATAACCAAACATTTTATTCAAAAATCTTTCACAAAAGTAAACAACATAAAAACGACATAACTTTGTGTTCAACCTAATAACTTTTTTCGGGTGTAACTCTTTTTGGTGTTGAAACTCCAGAATCCCCAGGCTTCAGGCAAAACTGGTTTAATGAATTTTTAATGAAAATGGTTTAATAAATAATGAATTCCTCGAGATCAAAAACGACCCTTCGAACGACCCTCCATGAAATGGTCCGACTCACTACGAAAAGAAGTCTCAATATACCGAGAAAACCGACTGACTATTTCATGGATTATTTAATGCCCAATATCGCAATGCATGGTTAGCTGTCATCCACCCAAAAAAATAACAATACTAACTAAGGTAATGAGTAGGTAACTGCGCTGGATTTTGATTTTTGTACACCCATGGTTCAGTCGGAAAGAGAGGTTACTGTGGTTCAGATATAATATTTACATTCACATGCTCATCACTGTCATACGTGCCAGTTTCTCAGCTCGCCAGTGTATATGTATGTTAGCAATCTAGTTCCTTTGAAAAGTTGCGAGAAAAAACGACAGTGGAGGGATCGAACCCTGACCATTGTTTCTAGCCGCCCCAGTTTACCTGGTAGCATTTATTCTGGAGATTGTATAAGTGAAATTAGTAGACCCTGAATTATATTGCTGTGAGATAGTCAATAGTTTGTTCTCCCTATGAAAATCGACCACAAACTGTTCTTTTTTGCTTCATTTTTTTGTGGTGATCCAGCTCTATTGGCTCGGCCTCCATGTCTGCACTCATTGGGTTGTTGACCCCTATTGTTGGGTTATTGGACATTGCAATGCACTTTTTTGCCCCCCCCCACCATTCAGATATATTGACCTGCACTCACAAAATTTTGCGGCGGTTGCTCAAAGTTTTTAGTTACAGTGTGTCAATGCTCACTTGTGATCCGCGAACCAAACCGGGTCGACCACAGATCGATTTATAACTTCTACCAATGTCTACAATAATTCTCAAAAAAAAAACGGAAACTTGTAGACTTCCATGTAATTTATTATCTATCCGCGAGTACGTGATTTCTCGTTTGAATGCGCTGTTTGGGTCTCGTTAGGGGATAGCGCGTTTTAACGCGCCAATTTAAAAATTGTAAGAAAGCGCACACACTGCGTTTGTGATTTCTTTTCGAAAATTGAAGCGAATATTGAAATTTTTTCTATATTTTGCTTCGAAAATCATGTTTTTTTAATTAATTAACACCAATATTCGCTTCAATTTTCGAAAAGAAATCACAAACGCAGTGTGTGCGCATTCTTACAATTTTTAAATTGGCGCGTTAAAACGCGCTATCCCCTAACGAGACCCAAGCGCCTTTAAACGAAAAATCACGTCCTCGCTGATAGATAATATATTAAAATTTTTGAATCGTAACTATGTTCGAAATGGGTACATCGGAATAGAAGCGCACTTGTACAGCATGGCAGACGAATGCCGTTCAGGTTTCGTCTCCCTTGCTCCTTTATTCGCTTTGTTGCAAAACTGTGCTTCCTACTCATTATTTTTACTAACATAAGGTGATAGAACTTATTTTGAGACATAGTTCGAGACTTAAACAATTAATTGAGGTGGCCGGTTTGGCATGGAACACAGCTACCCTGATAGGTGTTCTCTATCTCTCTCAGTCCCCACTTTTTATCTCTCTATCTCTCTCTCTACCACTGGTCGATGAGTCATTAAAGACGATCGGCAGGAAACAATAGTTGAGTCATTCTGCTGCTGCCAATTCACTCAATGAACAAATTGCCCTCCAGTCTTTAGCTACTCTAAGTATCTGCTTGTGATTCCTCTGATTCTTTACACATTCACTGTTTCCCGTATCTGTTACACTCCTAATGCCTCTCTCTCTCTGTCACTAACGACTTTCCTTTAAACCACAATCAGTGAAAATCATTGCTAAAATTTTCCATTCTTTCTGCTAATAACTAATGGGTTTTCATAGTTTCCGTCTAATGACCGGCTAACCTAATGGAGTTATTCACGATGCATTTTTATGCAAAAAATGCCACTTTAATCTTATTCACGATTGCATTTTAATGCAAAAAAATGCATTTTAATTCAGTACTATTTTGAATTAAAATGCAAGGCGGTGTCGGGTATCGTCACCGAGAAAGTCTATGCGCCTTTAATGTGTCGATTTACGAGGTCCTCAATTTTTTGGAGAAGAACTCATAATGTGCGAAAAATTCACATTTTCGGAAGAAATTAAAATTAATTTGATAAAAATAATATTTTACAGCCAAAAATGAACGATGAGGAGGCGAAAAAGCGTAAAATTACTATGGCAATGGTGAGAAAATAGTAAAATTATTTATTTGAAAGCCAAAAAAAAAATTAAAGGCGCATAGACTTTCTCGGTGGCGATACCCGACACCGCCTTGCATTTTAATTCAAAATAGTACTGAATTAAAATGTCTTTTTTTGCATTAAAATGCATCATGAATAACCCCATAAGATGCCCAAATAGGCTTAATGAATACTTTTATGTAAGCTGAATCGAATAAAGTAATTAACTCTAAGCTATTTTTAAAAAAGCTCCAGAGTCAGTGTATTTTCATAACTATCGAAATACTTCATTTTACGAAATTTTTAAATATTTTTTCTACCGTAGATTTCAAAAATAAAAATGATCAACATTTTCGAAATGTTTTTGAATGTTTTATTTGATTTTCAGAAAATCCATATTCTGAATGACATCTTTTCATTTTTACTTGCCTTTTTAATGGCTTATTTTAAATTTAAAAACACGAATTATAATATTTCCCTGATGGGAAATATTTGTGTGTGTGTGTGTGTGTGTGTGTGTGTGTTCAGAATGATGAACATAGCGGAACAAACAAAAACTCAAAAAGAAACCAGTCCTTATTTGAAAATAGAAACATCATTTTTGCATAGACTGTCTATTTTTTTAATCTTTCTATCTGTCTGCAAAGCGTCTTTTTCAATGGTTTTCCGATCATTTTCACCAACAAGGTACATTCAAAATTAAAGAGAATTACCAGTAATAATACAGAATAATACCCTTTTCTGGAATCCACGGCGCCTAGTTGTAAGTGTAGTTCAGCAAGCATCGTTAGGGAATTGTTTTTTGTAGGCTCTCCAACAGAGAAGGGCGGAATTCCGGATTCCGTGAAAATTTTTTTTCAGTTTTCCGTTTTCCGGATTCCGAGTTCCCAAAATACAATTCCGCCCTACTCTGCCCTCCAAGCTGCCGGAAATGTTTTTCCTATTCCGGTCCCATTTCATTTAGCTGGGCATTAAATTTCTGGAACTTCACAGATTATTTCAGTTCTTTTCGAATCAAATAGTATTCCAAAATCGTGTTGTGGAGATTTCGGTTGTGTAACGCAATACATCCTGATAAATAGCTGGGAATTGCGATGCGATTGGTAATGAAAATTCATAGAACTCACATTAAAGACATACAGACACACAGAGACTTTTGTGCACAAAACACGTTTTTGAGAAAAAATAAATAGTAACATTTTAATTGAGGGGTTTCACTAGTTTTCTACAATTTTCTATCGGGTGTTATTGTTTTCAGCATTGCTCGATTTCATCGTGCACTTTTCGGGAACAAACAAAAGAAAGTATTAAGAAATGAAGAAAAATAGATTTTTCTAAAATATTTTACTTACTTGGAAACTTGGACGCCCCGTAGTCGGAATTTCTTCACGGACCATCTTTTTACGGGACGGCCCAATGTTCCTTTGACGTCCCTTGGATACCAGAAGGTGATTCGGTTTGTCCATCTATCGTCTTGCCTTCGTACGACGTGGCCTGCCCATCGGTACTTTGCGGTGGTTGTGTATTCCACAGCGTCTCGGATGCCGGATTTTTGACGTAGATCGGTGCTTCTTAGATTCTGCTCCCGTTGTTCTCTTCGATTAATTCGCTATAATGATCTTTCTAGGGCTCATTGAGCTCTTGTGAGAATCATAGAAGTAGTATTTTTATCGGCCCAGGTCTCAGATCCGTAGCAGAAAGCAGGGAGAACTGTCAAATCGAACAGTTCGTCCCTTATCTTTTTGCTGGATATGAGTTGAGTAGCTCCTTTGATACTGCCCATGACAGCCCATGCTGAGCTTCTTCTTCGGCTTAATTCTGCTTTGAGATTGTTGTCCATGGATACCAGAAGGAGAATATTTTGAGTGAAAATATTAACGTCATCACTATGCTTCTAACATTTCCAGACATTTGTTTACTTTTCTAAGAGTGTACACGATAGATAAAAACTAATGTAAAAGGGTTCGGAAAAGAATACTGAAAATGGTTCAAAGAGACTTGAAAATTTGACAAAAATAGTGAGAAATCTCCTAAATTTTTGTTCAAGTTCGCTGCAAAATCATCAAGTTTGGAGAAAATGCAATTTTCGGACTTTTTCAGAAAAATTTTCAGATTTGATATATATATACAGTACCGTGCAAAATTATACGAACCGGGGTGATTTTTACCGAAACTCGACTCCGGATGATCCGATCGACCCCAAACTTTCAGGGATTGAGAAAAACGCTTAAAAAATGAGTTTGAATAATAAATTACGGTAAGCAGTAACAATTGCGGACTTATTTTTGAACTTTTCGATAATCGGTAAAATCCGATTTTTTGGTTTTTTTTTTCATTTTTTTTTAATTTTTTCAATTATTATCGTTATCTTATTGTTATTTAGAATGGGTAGACCACGTGGCTCATTTAATTTATCAGAATCGCAGCAAATGGCTATCATCCGTGGTCGTCAGATGGGTCTGGATATGCCCACCCTCGCGAAACAGTTCAAGACTTCTAAATCGGTAATATGGGCAACTTTAAACACTCGAAACCGATTGAAAGGTACTGGAAGACCTTCGAAAACATCACCAGGAACCGACAGAATCATTGTCAGGATGTGCAAGAAAAATCCGCGGCTGACAAGTACGGATATCAACTCTGAACTGAAGGCCCAATATGGAGTCGAGGTCAGTTTTTTGGACATTTCTCAAAAAATTTCAATTGATATGGCTTATAGGTGTCCAGCGACACTGTCAAAAGACGTCTGCGTGATTCTGGACTCTTCGGAAGGCGCCCAGTGAAAAAGCCAATGATTTCCGAGAAGAACCGTCGAGCTCGATTGAAGTGGGCAAAGGATCATCTGCACTGGACACCTCAGCAGTGGAATAAGGTAGTGTAGAGCGACGAATCGAAGTATTTGATGATTGGCTAGAAGGAATCACTCATGTACGACGTCCAGTTAACAAACGGTACGATCCCAAGTACCAGGTTCCGACTGTTAAGCACGGTGGTGGTAACGTCATGGTTTGGGGCTGCTTCCACGCCAATGGCGTAGGTCCTCTCATCCAAATCACCGCAACCATGGACCGCTACATGTACAAGGACATTTTGGAGAAGGAAATGTTGCCATATGGAAGGTCTCAGATGGGTCGTGGTTGGTTGTTTCAACAGGACAACGATCCGAAACACTCTTCCCTCTTTGTCAAGGATTGGTTAAAACAGCGTCGAGTCAACGTTATGACCTGGCCAAGCCAATCTCCCGACCTGAATCCCATTGAGCATCTCTGGGACGTTCTTGGCAGACGTTTGAAATTCAGAAAAGCAAAAAATTGTACCGAAAAATTCGAGAAACTCAAGGAAGAATGGACCAAAATCCCACTTCAGACCCTGATGAACTTGATCGACTCGATGCCAAGAAGATGTGGGCCGTTATCAAAGCCAAAGGCATGGCGACCAAGTATTAAGTTAATTTAATCATTTCGTATCATTTCCCCCGATTTTTAACTTGTCATTTTTGTTTTTTCTTCCCATGAATATCAAAAATCAAAATATCCATTTTTTCAATTTTTAAAATTTTTCTCAAAATAACTTTTTTTTTTGAGTAAATTCGTTCTTTTGTTATTCAAACTTATTTTTAAAGCGTTTTCCTCAATCCCCGAAAGTTTGGGGTCGATCGGATCATCCAAAGTCGAGTTTCGGTAAAAATCACCCCGGTTCGTATAATTTTGCACGACACTGTATATGTAAGCTATTATTGTTACTTCTTTAATGTTTTTGAGTGATTTGAACCATTTTTCGCCGTTTTCAGAAGTTTTTTTTGGTAAAAATCTTGAAACCATGGACTGGACGTCTTAGGCGTCATATGTTTCAAATATTTTCAAACATCTTTTTGACATTTTTGTGATTGTTTACGAGAAATGCAAAAAAAACATTCAAAAAACGGTGAATACATAAATGCTGAAAATTTTCTTTAACCGACATAGAAAAGAGACTTTTAAAGTGACTTATTTAGAAATATGTACAGCTTATTTAGAAACAATTCTGAAAATGAACAATTCGGCTCTAAATTATCAAGTTTGAGAATTTGGCTGAAAATGTCTGGAAATATTATGTGTCAATTAGAGTATGCTACCGTATTGCTAAAGTATACAAAATTCTCAAACCGTTTTTAGTTGCTTTTTATGAAATACGATCGTTTTTTGCTAGTTTTCTCCAGAGTAGAGCGGAATTGGATTTTGGAAACTCGGAATCCGGAAAACGGAAAAAAATTTTTTCACGGAATCTGGAATCCGGAAGACGGAATGAAAAAAACGGCGGAATCCGGAATCCGGAATTCCGCCCTTTTCTGGTTTTTTCCGAATTCGAAGGCCATTCTATATTTTTGAACTGTAAAAAAAAAATCCTTCCGTTGTGTCATTGTCGTTGTGTTTTCTTGCTCAAACTACACCTTCGGGCTTTACTTGTCTGTTAAATAACAGGAAACTTTGCATTATCCATTTGAAAAAATCATTTTCATTAATTTTTCTTAAGCTTGTTCTTGGGCTGCTTGTGATCATCTAAATCTATAAAATCCAAATCCTCTATGTACTTTTAGAATATTGAACTTGATGCTTCTCAGATCGTCATTCTTGTCTCATAATGACTGAGCTACTCGTCCATAATTTCAATGCGGACCTACTTTTTTTTGCATTTGCATGTACCTTTCTGCACTAAAGACGGGTTTTTGCCTGAAATTTTGACATTTACAGCATTTTGGCCACTGGAGAAGCATGGATGACTCAGTCAGTAAGTAAGAGAGATGTTTGGAGAACCAGGAAAGCAGAGAAGGGCGGAATTCCGGATTCCGCCGTTTTTTTTCATACCGTCTTCCGGATTCCAGATGCCGTGAAAAAAATTGCTTTCCGTTTTCCGTTTTCCGGATTCCGAGTTCCCAAAATCCAATTCCGCCCTACTCTGCAGGAAAGTGTGAAGTTTCAAGTTCAGAAAAAAAAGATTGGCTTTGAATATTACAACATATGATGTTCCAGTTTCCCAGTTCACATTTTTCAGTATAATTTATTGTTTTTACAAAATAAATGTACATATAAGCATCGAACTTTAGTCGCTATTCACCCGACTAATAGAGATATTTGATAGCCCTCTTCTATCCTTAAGCAAACTGTTCTCAAATGTTTGCCGATAGTATTGCGTATTTAACATGAAAATGCATGGTTAAGATGCGGCGACGGGAACAGAAAGTGTCCATATTTATTTGTATGTCAAACTACTATTTCCAGTTCTTCCAAGTTTGCATTTCCATATACCTTTCTCCACTGAAGACGGGTTTTTGCCTGAAATTTTGACATTTATAACACTTTTTGAATCAATGTCCTTTAGGAACGTTTTCATTTTTTTTGTTGTAAAAATACAATCCTAGGAACACGAAACTGCGACTTTTCTGATCCATGGCCGTCTCGCTGTCATCTCGGAATCATTCTTCCTTTTCTATCGTTTGTTGTCTATAAATATGCAAATTTCAGTATATTTGTCATAAAAATTTCAGTTTTTTACAGCTGAAACATTTCTAAAAA
This sequence comes from Caenorhabditis inopinata, assembly GCA_003052745.1. Taxonomy (NCBI): domain Eukaryota; kingdom Metazoa; phylum Nematoda; class Chromadorea; order Rhabditida; family Rhabditidae; genus Caenorhabditis; species Caenorhabditis inopinata. The sequence goes on along the minus strand of AP018152.1, from coordinate 8,763,397 downwards.
TATGTAGAGAATTTTAAAACGTTCCCAACCCAACCTTTATCGTTTCTCTCGGTGATCTTGTATTTCTTGTAATTTTCAGACATTTTTCAGACACAAAGAATGCGTCCAGCCGTGTTGATCATTTTCGTTGCCGTTGTTTTGGCCACCGCAGTTCAAGCCGATTGGTGGGATGATCTCACCGATAAGGTATGTTGAACTTCAGAGGGAAGAAACAGAAGAAGAAATGGCAGCGGGGTCTCGAAACGATAATTTTGGTGGATAAACGAAATTTGAAACTCGTAGCGATCCACCATTTTATTTCGGGAATTAAACAAAAAAACAAAGAATTTTCTGGTGAACTCGTGTTCACGAACAGTATAATTTTTCTCAAAAAAAACTTGATTGTTTTCTTATTTATTTTTTGGCAATTTTAATCGATTCCGAAAATGGACAAATTGACTGAATTCTATATTGCATCCAAGCAGGTTGCTAGTGAACAAGTAAGCTCTTTTTCGATATGATCTTCAATTCACTAATGGAATTTTCTTATACTTTTTGGATTCGAAAGCAAAATTTAGATCCTTAACATGATCCTTTAAGAGCCTTGTATGTTCTCATACAAATTTTAAATTTACATTACTAAACTTCAGCCCCAAAATTTGCATTTTGGTCTCGTAACGCTAATGGGGTTATTCATGAAAAGCACGAAAAGCATTTTAATGCAAAAAATGCATTTTTTTTGCATTACAATGCAATCGTGAATAACATTAAAGTGGCATTTTTTGCATTAAAATGCAATTGTGATTTTCATGAACAACCCCATAAGCTTGGCAACCCACCCCCCCCCCCTCAAAAAAATAGAAGCATGAAAACAAGAATTTGTGTCTTAAAACGAAAATGTTGATCTCGAAACGAATCGCGTGCTGATGACGAAACAGTTTCTCCATCGTTAACATTTCCAGGTCAGTGGCGGTCTAAACAGCGCTGCCGGCTGGCTCAAAGAGACAGCCTCTCCAGCGATCCGTGACAAATTCAACGAATACAAGGAGAAGCTTCAGGATCCGAAGACACACAGAGATTTCCAGACATGGGTTTCTGAAAAGTACGACGCCGCCGCCAGCTTCACCAAAGAAGAGATCGTGCCCGAACTGAAAAAAGTGTACGAAGCCGCCACTGCTGACGTCACAACTAAAGAGCCACAGATGGATGATGACTAGATTAAATTAAAATTTTCAAAAAATTATTTATCGCACTGATTTTTTTGTATATGACTACTTTCAAAGATTTTTTAAATTATCATTGGCCGCTCTTGACGTTCATCGCCTTTGTTATATCTAAATATCACACGGTTTACGCTGCCATTCGGCAGCGAGTGTTTTGCATAAAGGAATTTAACACCTTGCACTTTGAAGCAAATGAAAATTATTGTAATTAGAAACCACGAGCTTAATTTGACAATTAATTTCTTTTTTAGATTACCCATAGATTATGCCGCGTTCAAAGTTGATTTCCAGGAGAAATTTCCTGGAAAAACGCTGTCCAAAGCTGCCGTTTTTTTCCAGATTTTCCGGATGATCGGTTTTTGGCGAATTTGTATTGTTTTCGCCTTTTTCTTTCTTTGTCAGAATCTATTATTTGAAGCGAAATAATCAGAAAAAACAGCCGAATATAGCGAAAAAAAGTTTAAAAACTTGAAAAAATTGCGTTAAAAAAGAGCCGTAAATCGTGCGACGGTCGGTGGTCTCGAAGGGAAGAAGCAAACTACGGTAACACTCGTTGCGACAGTTTCCTTAAAATCTGAAAAAAAAAATGGCAGCATTGGACAGCGTTTTTCCAGGAAATTTCTCTTGGAAATCAACTTTGAACGCGGCATTAGATTAGATTATTCATACTTGGTGGCAAGCATCGCGTGCTTTACAGGGTGGCAGCCATGTACTGTTACGCAACTTTGCGTGGATTCTGGCGCATGAGCACAAGTCGCTACTGTATCAATTTTATTTTTTATTAATTATTACATATTTATTATTATTTTTTTCAATTTTCTGGTCGCAACTTCCATTTTTAAGGTAATGGCGGCTGCTTCACCCCATCGTGGTTCTATTATTAAAATGATGCAGCAGGGTGTGTCGAATTCGGAGATCGCTAAACGGCTGAACGTCAACCGAATGCTTGTTCATCGGACTGTCACTCGCTTCCACCGTCTTCGTATACTTGATGACCGTCCAAGATCGGGTCATCCTGTCACTGTGACGACGCCAAAAGCTGTGAAAGCCGTTCAAGAAAGAATTCGAAGAAATCCGGAGCGAAGCATGAGGAAGCTTGCTAAAGACTTCAAAATGAGCCGATATTCTATGGGAATCATTGTCAAAGAGAAGCTGAAGATGACTTCGTACCGTATGCAACACGTCGCATTCCTCACCGAGAAAAACAAAGCTCTCCGAATGCAAAAAGCACGAAAACTTCTTCACGGCACGCACTCAGGCACGCACCTCTCGACACTGTTCACAGACGAGAAAATTTTCACCGTCGAAGCTAATAAGAATGGCCAAAACCATCGAATTATTGCAAAAGACTTTCAAACTGCCTGTAAAAACGGAAAAATTCTCAATAAGACATCTCATCCGTCTTCAGTCATGGTTTTTGGTGGAATTTGCTCCGATGGCAAAACCCCGCTGATTTTTGTTGATTTGGGAGCCAAGGTGAACCAAACCTACTACAGGAAACACATTTTAGAGGCTGCAGTTCTTCCGTGGTCAAAATCGCATTACGGAAACCGACCCTGGTGCTTCCAACAAGACGGCGCACCGGCTCATCGCGCCAAGGCCACTCAGCAGTGGTGCAAAAACAATTTTCCTGAGTTCATCTCCTCGTCAGAATGGCCAGTGTCGTCACCCGACCTGAATCCTATGGACTACGCCGTTCGGGGATATTTGACCCAGAAGGTTTCCACCAAAAACTACGCTAATTTGAGCGCTCTGAAGGTCGCACTTGTGAAAGCCTGGGACGAAATGGATGCCAAAAACCTGCGTGCCGTAGTGGACGCTTACCCGAAGAGATTGAGAGCGGTGGTGAAGGCCAAAGGAGGGCGATTTGAAAACTATTGTTAACACTTGTTTTTGTATCATTTCAATAAACTTCTGTCCAATTTTGGTGAAAATTGAACTTGTTTGAAGACATTTATAACGTTTAAAGCGTGTAACCGTATTTGGATGCCACCCTGTAATTAATTATTCTACAGGGTGGCATCCAAATACCGTTACACGCTTGAAACGTTATAAATGCCTTCAAACAAGTTCAATTTTCACCAAAATTGGACAGAAGTTTATTGAAATGATACAAAACAAGTTTTAACAATAGTTTTCAAATCGCCCTCCTTTGGCCTTCACCACCGCTCTCAATCTCTTCGGGTAAGCGTCCACCACGGCACGCAGGTAGTTGGCATCCATTTCGTCCCAGGCTTTCACAAGTGCGACCTTCAGAGCGCTCAAACTAGCGTAGTTTTTGGTGGAAACCTTCTGGGTCAAATATCCCCGAACGGCGTAGTCCATAGGATTCAGGTCGGGTGACGACGCTGGCCATTCTGACGAGGAGATGAACTCAGGAAAATTGTTCTTGCACCACTGCTGAGTGGCCTTGGCGCGATGAGCCGGTGCGCCGTCTTGTTGGAAGCACCAGGGTCGGTTTCCGTAATGCGATTTGGACCACGGAAGAACTGCAGCCTCTAAAATGTGTTTTCTGTAGTAGGTTTGGTTCACCTTGGCTCCCAAATCAACAAAAATCAGCCGGGTTTTGCCATCGGAGCAAATTCCACCAAAAACCATGACTGAAGACGGAGGAGATGTCTTATTGAGAATTTTTCCGTTCTTACAGGCAGTTTGAAAGTCTTTTGCAATAACCCGATGGTTTTGGCCATTCTTATTAGCTTCGACGGTGAAAATTTTCTCGTCTGTGAACAGTGTCGAGAGGTGCGTGCCTGAGTGCGTGCCGTGAAGAAGTTTTCGTGCTTTTTGCATTCGGAGAGCTTTGTTTTTCTCGGTGAGGAATGCGCCGTGTTGCATACGGTACGAAGTCATCTTCAGCTTCTCTTTGACAATGATTTCCATAGAATATCGGCACATTTTGAAGTCTTTAGCAAGCTTCCTCATGCTTCGCTCCGGATTTCTTCGGATTCTTTCCCGAACGCTTTTGGCGTCGTCAAAGTGACAGGACGACCCGATCTTGAATGGTCATCAGGTGTACGAAGACGGTGGAAGCGAGTGACAGTCCGATGAACAAGCATTCGGTTGACGTTCAACCGCTTAGCGATCTCCGAATTCGACACACCCTGCTGCATCATTTTAATAATAGAACCACGATGGGGTGAAGCAGCCGTCATTACCTTAAAAATGGAAGTTGCAACCAGAAAATTGAAAGACATAATAATAAATATGTAATAATTAATAAAAAATAAAATTGATACAGTAGCGACTTGTGCTCATGCGCCAGAATCCACGCAAAGTTGCGTAACAGTACATGGCTGCCACCCTGTAATTAGGTTAATATGTATTCTAATTAGTATTATTAGGTAGCATGCATGGTTATTGAAACAATATTTAAAAAATCTGATTTAAAAAAAGTTAAAAATCTGGAATGTTCTGGAAACTTTGGATCACAATGTCTGTTAAAGTTGTAGTTTTGCTTCTTTGAAAATCAGATTATCGTTAGAGCTTTTCCATTTCATTCCGCTTTTTAAATTCGAGAATCGTTGTGCTATCAGGTTGATGAAATTTTTGTGGCATTTCTTGAGGAAATCTGCCGTGATTTTGTTATCTCCAGTTGTCTTCCTGTTTGGCAATGAATTGAGGGCAGTTCGCACTTCGCACTGAACCATAAATACTGCTCTTTTCTTTTCGAAATATTATTAATTTCTCTAACTTCAGTCTTTCTCGTCCATATTTTTATTAGAAAAACTATTAATCCCCTTGGATTGTCGTTTTCTGTGTATTCTTCCATTGTAAAGCGTGTTCTTTTTTCAGATCATGCATTGCAATGAAAAACGACATGTCGAGGATTGCTTCGGTCTCTCGGTAGGCTCAACAAACTTCATCAAACACTTCTTAGGAAACAGTGTATTTTAAGATCAACCAATACCCCCATCAGAACGGAAACACCACCGTTCCTCCCAGAACAAATTCGTATTGTCCTCAATTCATTCCCAAACGGGAAGGCAGCAAGAGATGACAAAATCGTAACAGTCTTCCTTGATAACTGCCACGATAATGCCATCAGTCTGATAGCACAACGAATCTCGAAAGCATTTGGAAAGCGGAGAAGTTCCATTGAAATGGAAAAACTCTAACACTAATCTGATCTTCAAAAAAGGAGACAGAGAAAATTTGGAGAATTATAGGTCTATCTGTCTTTTGTCAGTACTCTATAAGACATTCTCAAAAAGTCTATTAAATTGGGCGCTATCTTAGTTGGGGGGGGGTCCAATGGTTTTTCGACTTTTTTGGATTATTTTTGTTTCTGAAAATTATATTAGACATACTCGAGTAACACTAGCAATTTTTACAGCAATTTTATTGGCAGATAACAAAAATACGCACAAAAAAAATGACCAAAACAGTAAGAAACAAGCAAATGGCTAGGTTACCGGATATTTCTTGGCCAACATTCAATGGCTACCTAATCTTTGGCTACGTGATCAATGGCTACCTGATATTCTTTGGCTACTTTTGCCTTCGAATTTCAATGACTACCTAGTTTGTAGCCATTTATTTAGTAAATACGATTTTCACGCAAAAATGATCTAAAAGTCGAAAACTATTCAGAAAATGAGCAAAATTTAATTTAATTTTCAAAATTTTCAAAAAATTCAAAAGGTAGCCATTGAATATTGGCCACATTTCTTGGAGAGCCCCATAAATCGTAAAATCTCGCTTCATCACGATATTTAAAATGCCATAGCGCTACCCTTATTCAAATGTAACTTATCCTTATTTGTCATGATCCAATTAAACTTTTAAAAAAGCAAAATCAGAAAAGAAAAAAAACGTGTCACGAAGGCGGAACCGAATCCGCACATCCCAGACTCCCATTCCTCCCTCTTCCACCCTCGGCCATCGAGGTTGGCCGTGAGCACCAAATTCCGTTCGAGCAAGTCTATTTTGACTAGCTATTCAATTCACGAAATGAGTTGGAACCTGAACTCCACAGAAGAAGACGGTAGCCAAGCCACTTGCACGAGGTAAGTAACTAAGTGAGTAAATAAGTAATAACGGTTTTCCGAGATGCCAAGAAAAAATATTATATTTAGATATAACAGAGGCGATGAACCTCAAGAGTGGTCAAATGATAATTTTCTTTGAAAGTAGTTCAAAAAAAGTACAAAAAAATCAGCGCGATAAATATTTTTTTGAAAATTTTAATTTAATTTAGTCATCATTCTTCTTCGGCTCGCTTGTTGTGACGTTAGCAGTGGCGGCTTCGTACATTTCAATCAGCTCGGGCACGATCTCTTCTTTGGTGAAGTTGGCGGCGGCGCCGTACTTTTCAGAAAGCCATGTCCGGAAATCATTGTAGGTTTTCGGATCCTGAAGCTTCTCTTTGTTTTCGGTGAATTTGTCACGGATCGCTGGAGAGGCTGATTCTTTGACCCAGACGGCAGTGTTGTTTAGAGTGTCGTTGATCTGGAACTTTTAACCGTGGAAAAAACCATTTCGTCATCAGCAAGAATTTCGTTTCAAAATCAACATTTTCGTTATGAGACACAACTTCTCGCTTTCGGGCAATTTGCCCAATTTCGAATTAAAATTGCCAAAAAATAAATAAGAAAACGATCAAGTTTTTCTGAGAAAAATTATACTGTTCGTGAACACGAATTCACCGGAAAATTCTTTGTTTTGTGTTTAATTTCCGAAAAAAATGGTGGATCGCTACGAGTTTCAAATTTCGTTTATCCACCAAAATTATCGTCTCGAGACCCAGCTGTCATTTCTTCTTCTGTTTCTTCCCTCTGAAGTTCAACATACCTTATCAGTGAGATCATCCCACCAATCGGCTTGAACTGAGGTGGCCAAAACCATGGCAACGAAAATGATCAACACGGCTGGACGCATTCTTTGTGTCTGAAAAATGTCTGAAAATTACAAGAAATACAAGATCACCGAGAGAAACGATAAAGATTGGGTTGAGAACGTTTTAAGATTCTCTACATATTTTTAGAAATATTTCATCGACGCTGTAAAAAACTGAAATTGTAATGGAAAGATTTGTATATTTATAGACAAAAAACAATAGAAAAGGAGGAATGATTCATATTGATGTTTTCCTTTTTTTTATTGGACAGGTTTACGAAAACTGGAAGAATAGGGTGTGAAATCTAAACATTTATCGAACATTTTATGGCACCGAAAACTGAATAAAAATAGAAATAAAAGGTAATTGTACATATTTTTTGAGTTTCTCCACAAGAAAGCTGGGAGGAGCTCTGATGGCTCAGTAGGTAAAATGGATTCTCAGAAAAGGTGTCGGTTTCCTACAAGCGGATTGAGGTTTTATAAAATGCAGGTTTCAAAGTTTCAAAGGCAAAAAAGACGACCTCCGTATGGCCGCTATTCTCAGAGGTAGTGAAGAAAACTCCATTGATTGGCTAGGTTTTCGCACAACTTTAACTGGCCTCGAACATTCGTGCATACGGTCAACACACTGCGTCAGACGTATTCAAGACGAAGACGAGGCGGCCGAAAATACGCTCAAATGGAAGCCTTGCTTTTCGTAGTCATTTGTATCGAAAAGGATAGTCTTCGTGAATCCACGCGATTATATGGGAATTAGTAAAACATACTTTTTTTGGGTTTAGATATCCACGTTTGAGGAGCATCGTTGCCCAGGGACTCGCTAAACCAGGATTTCGCCAGGATGAAAACGATGTACACAGTGAAACGCGGACGTCCCAAGGCCAATACTGATCAATAACATGCATCGGCCATGCTATCTCTCTACTTACTTACTTAGTTACTTAGTCGATCCGTCAGTCGCTTGTGTGAGCGCGGATCACAGCTAACCATGCCTTGCGATCTTGGGCGATGGTTGTCCATGAAGTGGTTAGTCGATTTCCTCGGTATATTGAGACTTCTTTACGTAGTGAGTCGGACCATCTCATGGGGGGTCGTCCGACAGGTCGTTTTTGGTCTCGAGGAATCCATTCTTGTATCAGCTTTGTCCATCTTCCGTCAGTTCTTCGCATAATGTGCCCGGCCCATCCTAGTTTTTTTCTTTTTGATGTATTTGAGTGGGTCCGTGACTTGGGAGACTTTTCGGATGTCTTCGCGGTGTAACTGTCGTTGGCGTTGTTCCGTGAAAGTTATTCCAATTAATCTTCTTTCAAGTGATGCATGCGTCACACAGAGTCTTTCAGCAAGATTCTGTGTAAGGGTCCATGTTTCCTTCGTTGATTAGCGGCATTAAGTAGGCGGGTTCTGGCGAACTCTTCATGGTCTTTCTCGACAGCTTTTCGGCATTCTTGAGACAGTGACTTAAAGCTTGGATCTGTTCTGACTGTGAAACGCCGTTTGGATAGAGGCTGACGAGTTGCTTCCGAGATTCTTCTGTATGCGTGGTTGGATAGCCTTGTTATTGCGTTGTCTTGTAGATTCTTGAGTGTTTCGATAAGATTTTGATAATCTTGATCAATGTCCGTATTGGGATCTATTGCGACTGTGGCACTAAGCGTGTGCGCAGTGTTCGGGTCTAACTCTCTCTTTGGAAGCTTTCTTCGCTTGATCTGCTCGTATCTTGCGATGTTGGTATTGAAGTGCAGGTGACTGCGACGTAGACGGTGGTCGCTACCATTTGTGAATGATGGGAGCACCGAAACATCCGTCACAAACTTTCCATTTCCTAGTCGATTTCATATTTGTGCTTCTGGTCGGGGCTGGTGTGTGTCCATCGTCTATGCATTGGCTTTTTGAATTGTGAGTTCATGTGCCATAGACGATTTGATTTACAAAAGGTAGCTAGTAGTTCGCCACTTTCGTTTCTTGGTTCCATTGAATCCCAAGGCCAATACTGTTCAGTTACATGCATCGGCCATGCTATCTCTCACCGTTCGAAAACTCCAAGTATACGCTATCCATCATAGAGCAGAAAAAAGTTATCGAGTAACTCCGCGCATGATGCAATCTGGAATTTCCACCGTTATCTGCAACGTCTGTAGGCAAAAAAGACGAACTCCTTATGCTCGCTCTTCTCAGAGGTAGTGAAGAAAAATCCATTGATTGGCCAGGTTTTCGCACAACTTCAGTTGGCCTCGAACATTCGTGCATTAAAAAAAAGTGTTCGTTGGCTGTAAATGAGACCCTCCCCGAAAACAAAAGCAAACACCAATAAAGCAATGATAATTCCTTTATTGAAACTTTAATTACGGTAAAAACTCAAATAGAGTTGCATGCAATACTATTGTTCAAGCTTGTCTTTGCGGGGGCAATACTATTAGGGGCGCAAATCAATAAGGGGTGCAATAATATTGTTCAAAAGCTATGTTTCTCGTTGTTTTTTCTTGTTCAATTCTCAAAACAATAAGAATTTATTACGATTTTCAAAAACGTTTCAGTCAAAAATGGCAAGACTTTCAGCAAGAAAACGGCAAAAGTTCCCGTCAAAAAAACAACAAAAAGTAGAACGAAAGCAACGAGAATCGAAGCAAAAAGCAAATAAAAATTATGAAATAATACGAATGGAAGCGTCCAATTCATCACAATCTTCACTTTCTTCGTTTTCTTCTCCTTGTAAGTCATTATCATCAATAAGGTCGGCAACTGAACTCAAAGACAATGACTGGGCAGCTTCTTCTCTTTTTTGTTTCACCAGTTCTGATCCTTTTGGCATTTCGCCGTCGCCTTTGAAGCAATGCATCTTGAAATCTTCGGATCCGTCCGTAGCATTCTTCAATCCACACCCGGAGAAAGATTTTTTGATCAAAGATTCTGGCAGCTGTTTCCAAGCGTCCAAAATCCATTGTAAATAAATTTCCATTGTGGAGGAGGACGCATGTTTCCTGATGACATTGTCATGACAGCTCTTGAGAAAATCTGCCATGATTTTGTCATCGCCTGCTGCCTTCCCGTTTGGGAATGAATTGAGGGCAGTTCGCACTTCTTCTGGGAGGAACGGTGGTGCTGGTGGTGGTGTTTCCGTTCGAATGGGGGTGTTGGTTGATGTGGGAAAAGGGAAGTTGCTTCACTGTGGACATCCCTGAACATACATAGGTAGTTTTTTTTGCCTGTTCATACAGTATCGGCCAAAAAGATATTCGCAAACAGTTTTTCGAGCATAACTTTTCTGAAACTTCCCGGATCGTTTTGATATTTTGAGACAAAATTTAAAACGGTATAAGAAGTTGATTCAACAACAAGAATAATCAAATTTTCAAAAATTTGAAAAAATATCGAAAAATTTATGAAAATGGCAAAAAACTGTAAAATGGAACTTTGACTTTTGAGATCTAGGAAAGACCGGTAAATGAAAAACTACAATAAAACATGACTAAAATAGTTGTAATACTTCGTTGGGTAGCCTTTGGCGTCGATGACCGCCTGACATCTTCTTGGCATCGAGTCGAGAAGGGTGTCGATAACAGACAGGGGGATGGCCTTCCAGACAGATTGGAGTTGATCGAATTTCTGATTGGCATTCGATGTACGGACCCCTCTAAGTTGTCTCTCGACATGCTCCCAGATGTGTTCGATCGGATTCAAGTCAAGAGAATGATTGGGAAAGTCCAGAAGATCCACGTGGCGGCGTCGGAACCAGTCCTTGATGTGCTTCGAGGTGTGTTTCGGGTCGTTATTCTGCTGAAAAACGAACGCCCGGCCCACATTAAACCGTGCCCAGGGTCTCATTGTGTTTTAAAAGATGTCTTCTTACACAAATCAATCCATGATGCCTGTAATTCTTCTCAGGAGGCTGATTGAAGTCCCCGAGAAACAGCTCCAAACCACCTCGGTTTGGAGCTGGTAGCTGGGATTGAACCGACATTCAACCGGACTGCGAATCCATTTGATACCGTCAGTACCAAACAGATTATACTTGGATTCGTCACCGAACACGTGATTAGCCCAATCCTGGCGTCCCCAGTGAAGATGAGCTCTGGCCCATGCTACGCTACGTTTCTCGGGGACTTCAATCAGCCTCCTGAGAAGAATTACAGGCATCATGGATTGATTTGTGTAAGAAGACATCTTTTAAAACACAATGAGACCCTGGGCACGGTTTAATGTGGGCCGGGCGTTCGTTTTTCAGCAGAATAACGACCCGAAACACACCTCGAAGCACATCAAGGACTGGTTCCGACGCCGCCACGTGGATCTTCTGGACTTTCCCAATCATTCTCTTGACTTGAATCCGATCGAACACATCTGGGAGCATGTCGAGAGACAACTTAGAGGGGTCCGTACATCGAATGCCAATCAGAAATTCGATCAACTCCAATCTGTCTGGAAGGCCATCCCCCTGTCTGTTATCGATACCCTTCTCGACTCGATGCCAAGAAGATGTCAGGCGGTCATCGACGCCAAAGGGTACCCAACGAAGTATTAAAACTATTTTAGTCATGTTTTATTGTAGTTTTTCATTTACCGGTCTTTCCTAGATCTCAAAAGTCAAAGTTCCATTTTACAGTTTTTTGCCATTTTCATAAATTTTTCGATATTTTTTCAAATTTTTGAAAATTTGATTATTCTTGTTGTTGAATCAACTTCTTATACCGTTTTAAATTGTGTCTCAAAATATCAAAACGATCCGGGAAGTTTCAGAAAAGTTATGCTCGAAAAACTGTTTGCGAATATCTTTTTGGCCGATACTGTATATGGTTCATGTTGAGATCATCGTTTTCATCCTGGCGAAATCCTGGTTTAGGCTTAGGCTTAGGCTTAGGCTTGGGCAACGATGCTCCTCAAACGCGGGTATCTAAACCCAAAAAAAGTATGTGTTTTACTAATTCTCATATAATCGCGTGGATTCACGAAGACTATCCTTTTCGATACAAATGACTACGAAAGCAAGTCTTCCATTTGAGCGTATTTTCGGCCGCCTCGTCTCATCTTCGTCTTCGTCTTGAATACGTCTGACGCAGTGTGTTGACTACTTTTTTATTTCGTAAGACGAACAAAGACGACTCGACTTTTGAAGACGACTTTTCGTCTTCGTCTTTCGTGGAAGCCTTAACAAAAAGTACGAAAATTCGAATTTTTTCGTGTTCAGAATCTAACTGGTTGAGGTCTAGTGCATCTTGCTTTTGAAAATATTTTTGCCCTGTAGGTAAGAATTGAATTTTTCATAGTTTCTAAAACTTCAAATTTCGCAGGATTTTTAATAGAAGTCACACTATAATATTAAAAATTAAAAATTGAAAATCTGTTAAAAATCCATTAAAAATTCATTAAAAATTCATTTAAAAAACGGAAAGTATAATAATTTGAAAAGCTGAATTATAAATATGATCTGAATTTCTTATTTTCTTACTTAGTTGTTAGCTGTGATCGGTGCTCACACAAGCGTTTGACGGATTGACTAAGTAAGTAACTAAGATAGAAATAAAGATCTATAATTTTTTATAGATAATCATGAAAAAAAAGTTAAAATCGCGGACTAAATGAATGAGATGTCCTTCTATTAAAATATCGATTTAATTAGAAGCCAATTTCAGATTGTTGAATAGGCTTTCCAATACTTTTAAATACACATTAGCTGCCAACCTTGTTAGCTCTTTATTTGACAGGTGATTTTCCCTCTCCATACGAAACTATGTAGAGTACACAATTTTTCGTCTTTTCTTCACGAAATGGCATACGAAATTCATTAAAAATCAGGCACATTCTTTGCGATTTGCAAAACAGATAAAGCCTACACAACCAGCGACGAGTTTCAACAACACAAACCGAACCAAGAAGAGGTCAAAAACGAGAATCCGGAAATTCAATGCAGCTGCTTTTCTTCGCTTACTCTTCTTGCGCTTTTTTTCTCAATTTGTTTCGAAATGTTCCAGATGACCGAAGTCGAATTCTGAATTCAAAATTCCTGAATGTGTGCAGAGGAGGAAGAGCACGGAAAACTAGCGCCTATTTATTTTTCTCTGGCTCTTGAGAACCGCTGTCGTTAAGTCGGCGCTCACGAAATTTCATTTAGTCTTTTTCTTGAATGAGCTTCAAATTGCTCTCACATCGAGTGCAACACGGAAGCCGTCCTTTGTGTTTACAAAATGCTCAATTTCTCTGTTTCAGTTTTCAAATGGAATGATTCGCGGAATTATTCAAGAATTCTTTCTGATCGGAGTGGTATCTTCAAGTTGCTTCGTTTGTTCATCTCCTAATATTGAGAACGTGAGTCACCTTTGTTTTTATTTTTAAGAAAAATGTCTTTGTAACAATAGATTCAATAATTATATTAATTCAAAAGTAATTTCCTTATGATTACTTTCAAGCAGTGCGCTTCACCGGGGAAAAATCTTCGAGCACTCATCATCGGCTTATTCAATTTACATTTGTATGTTCTAAATGGTTTTTGGTGAATGTTAGGGAGTGTTTTTTAAACAATTTCTTTCCTAAACTGGTCATTTGAAAATTGAATTTAACAAAAAATAAAACAGCAGTATAGCACTTGGGAAAATACAAATTGTCAGACGAATTCTATACGATGACGAAGACGAGGCGAGATTATTTCGTCTTTCGTGGAAGCCTTAGTTAATAGCATTCTAATGGGATATCACAATTCGTTCAGAGACTTTGGAGTCATTGTTAATGATCAACTGAAATTTGGCCAGCACATTCTTTGACATGACAAGCAAGTCTCATATGCTGAAAAATTGAAATATCGCAGGATTATACGAGCTTTCTTTATAAAAGCTCCCAGTTCTATTTCTACCGGAAGAACTAAATTTCAATATTTTAATTTATTGTTGCTCACTCCGAATATCTTAGATTTGTTGACCCACCATAATGTTTTTTGTTTTTGTAATGTAAATGCGCGCTAGTGTGCTTGTTCGCTCCGCCTGTAATGTCGATTTTGGAATTGATCGATTGAATCGAATTGGATCGACAATTTTTGAATCGATTAAATCGATTCAACTCGATTTTATAATTGAATTAAACCGAATCGAATCAATTCGATTATTGCCGTGTTCATCGAATCCTATCGAATCAGCATAAATAATGCAAATGCGCTCTACCGAACAATGTCTTTGGCGGCCGCTTAAAATTGTACAATCTGAATGAAAGCGATAAAAAATACGAATTCAAACCGCCGCCGAAGGCAATAATCGGTAGAGCGTTTTTGCACTATTTTTGTTTATTCGATTTTATCGAATCGAATTGAATGAATTCTTTCAAGAAATCGAATCAATTCAAATCGATTTTCCGGTTCAACAAATCGAATCAAAATTGATCGATTGTTGAATCGATCTACTTTTCCCTACTTTCGCATTCCTAACAATCATTGCAAAGGCGCACTCTTCCTTTTGGCTTTGATATCTCGCCCCGCGATTAAGGGACTGTATTTTGTTCCAACACATTCCTTTGAATCGTATGCTTACAATTGTTCTTATGTCCCTAAATTTTCTTTTCTAAACTTTTTAATGTTCCTAAATTTATTTTTCTATTTGTTTTCTTCACCTTTTACTTTTTTGTTATTTTAAAATAAATGGCATATCATAGGCAATGTAAGTTGTATGCATTGTCATTTTATCTTATTTTGATTACCAAATTTTGAATTTTCTTTGATATTAGATTGCAGATGAAATGTCGAATTCAGCCACATGTTTCCGTTTCTTTTGATATAATTAGTTTTTAGCTCTCTTCACTACTTCTCCCTCCTTTCCTTTTCATATCCCCCTCCCGACATCGTATTGTTATTTCTAATTAACATTCAACGCTGTTTTCTTTTCAATATGATGTATTGGAATTAATTCGGTAAATGTGGTACATTTAACATTTCCAATGCAGCTCCCAATTGCGGAAAAGTTTTTCTTTAAACTTTAAAAGTTGTACCATTCTCTTTCTTTTTATTCTTTGTTTCGCATCTCTTTAGATTTTGCTGATAATCGGTGACAACTGACGTTTGAAACGTAATAATTCACCACATACAGCACCGTGCAAAAGTATACGAACCGGGGTGATTTTTACCGAAACTCGACTACGGATGATCCGATCGACCTCAAAGTTTTAGGAATTGAGGAAAACGCTTAAAAATAAAGTTTTAATAACAAAATAACAAATTTACTCAAAAAAATTAAAAAATGGATATTTTGATTTTTGATATTCATGGGAAGAAAAAACAAAAATGACAAGTTAAAAATCGGGGAAAATGATACGAAATGATTAAATTAACTTAATACTTGCTCGCCATGCCTTTGGCTTTGATAACGGCCTCGCATCTTCTTGGCACCGAGTCGATCAAGTTCATCTGGGTGGGTCTGATGTGGGATTTTGATCCATTCTTCCTTGAGTTTCTCGAATTTTTCGGTACAATTTTTTGCTTTTCTGGCTTTCAAACGTCTGCCAAGGACCTCCCAAAGATGCTCGATGAAATTCAGGTCGGGAGATTGGCTTGGCCAGGTCATAACGTTGACTCGACGCTGTGCGAACCAATCCTTGACAAAGAGGAAAGAGTGTTTCGGATCATTGTCTTGTTAGAACAACCAACCACGACCCATCTGAGACCTTCCATATTTCCTTCTCCAAAATGTCCTTGTACATGTAGCGGTCCATGATTCCGGTGATTTGGATGAGACGCCATTGGTGTGGAAGCAGCCCCAAACCATCACGTTACCACCACCGTGCTTAACAGTCGGAACATGGTACTTGGGATCGTACCGTTTGTTAACTGGACGTCGTACATGAGTGATTCCTTCTGTACCAATCACCAAATACTTCGATTCGTCGCTCCACAGTACCTTATTCCACTGCAATCGAGCCAGACGGTTCTTCTCGGAAATCATTGGCTTTTTCACTACGCGCCTTCCGAAGAGTCCAGTATCACGCAGACGTCTTTTGACAGTGTCGTTGGACTCCTATAATTTTTTGAGAAACGTCTAAAAAACTAACCTTGAAAAAAACTAACTAACCTAACCTATTGGCCCTTCACTTCCGAGTTGATGTCCGTACTTGTCAGCCGTGGATTTTTCTTGCACATCCTGACAATAATTCTGTTGGTTCCTGGTGATGTTTTCGAAAGTCTTCCAGTACCTTTCGATCGGTTTCGAGTGTTCAAAGTTACCCTGATAACCGATTTAAAAGTCTTGAACTGCTTCGCGAGGGCGGGCATGTCCAGACCCATCTGACGACCACGGATTATAGCCAATCGCTGAGATTCAGATAAATTAGGTGAGACACGTGGTCGCTTAATCTTGCATATGAATAAAAACTCATCCGCCTTCATTCATATGACGGTGTTCTTTAGCTAAGGGCCAGTGGTTTCAGTAGTTCTGATCATTGAGTTTACTTCCGGAGAAAGCGCGTTTTTTCGGGAAACCTAGTTTTTTTTACCGATTTCTGATTCCTCTAGAAACTATTCGCTTTCGTTAGTCTGACTTGGTTCAAAATATGAGAACATTCAAATCGAAGGTGTCTCTTTAATTCTAAATCGTTTGATCCCCCCCCCCACAATTAAAGAAATTAATATTTCTTTCTCGTGGTTTTTAAGCTTAAATTATGTTGAGTATTCGATGCTTATTTATATTACACGAGTTATCCGAATTTCAAAATTCAATTGTTCAAAAAAGCAAGATCAGATATTAAAAAAAAAAACCGTTCAATTATTTATCATGACAAGCGAAGTACTTTTTTTTTAATTTTCTTTGAGTTCAAATATAGGAAACACTTTTATTTTGAATTGATCGGATCTTAAAAACTCAAAGCGATAGATGCTTATTTTTCCATTTTTTTTCGATTTTCAGACCAAAAGTTCGAAAATTAGCGTATAATTATAATTCGGACACCAACACCGCAAATGTTCGTTCTATTATATTCCTCTTTTTTAGTTGTTTTCAAGTGACATTGATGAAGTTTGATACGGGTAACTTTCGGACTTAAAAATTCAAAAATGCAAATTGAGAGCGAATCAACCAACAATTATTGATATTTCAGCACTATGGATCGTTTTTTGATAATCCACGAGAAGTTCAAACTGCCTATATTGGCCGTGTGATTGATTGCGAGAAAAATGAATTCCAAACACAACATTGCCCAGGTCTATGCTTTTCCCTCAATGTTTCCAGCTCAGTGATCGATTCGGATTTCGGTAGGAATGTTCTTTCCTTCATTAAAACTGAACTATACGTTCAGGAACATCATACGGCTGTTCAATTGGAATAATTCCTGACGAGGTGGACACGGAAGAGTCATGTACCACCAAAACTATTTCAATACGGTAATCTGAATTCTTTATTTTGAACAAAATTTCAATGTTCAGCACTTCGCCGATTTACTCGGTGACTGCCACATACTGCTTCTGCTCTGAAAATAATTGCAATCAGCCTACCCATCCTGTGGTTCGAGGAAGAACAAAGTTATTGAAAACTAGTGGAAGAGCTACTTATTTTGTGAACAAATCGAAAATAACTACCAACGGATATCCGTTTACGAATATTTTAGCGACAAATTATTTAGCTCTATTAGCCATTATACTGTACCGGCCATAAAAGTATTATATTATGGCTTTTATATACGAATTCTTCGAATATAAGAACGAATTAATCTGATTTTTTAAGAATTTTTTCATCAAGCAGCAATGTATCAGCTAAGAACATTTGGATTTGTGAGACTAATGCATAATGGAGTAAATTGAAAAAGATCGAAAACAACAAATACCCATATTTCTTCAATTAAACTTCGTGCTCTTAGAAATTGTTCTATCTGCGAGATTTCAATATTTTTTGGGGAAACCATTTGCATCAATTACTGCCTGGCATCTACGGGGCATGGTATCGATCATTGTGACGATGGTTGATTGGGGAATCTTCTTCAAATCCTCCTGAAGAAGTTTGAACTTCTCGTCGATGTTTGAAGCAATTTTTCCGGTCAATCTCCTCTCCAATTAGTCCCATAGGTGCTCAATGATGCACAGGACCGGGTTTTGACTCGGCCAATTCAAAACTGAGACACGGCGACGGTTGAACCAGTTGCGTACGTGATGAGAACGATGCTTGCGATCATTATCCTGCTGATACATAAACGCACGGCCTACGCTAGAAAGAGCCCAGGATCTCATAATGTTCTCCAAAATATCCTCATATCCGTAGCCGTCGAGATTACCAACGATTCGCTTGAAAGGACCCATTCCCGTGGCGGGGAAGCAACCCCAAACAATCTGGGCCAGAAGTCATCTTCATTGAACCCGCCAGGACGGGGCCAATGTCGTCTGGTCGGCTGCTCTACCCTGAAAAATTATAGTAGTGTAATGCGAAATTCTAGTTGGATATTTTACAGTCTAATCAGAAATGACATTAAACAGATTTCAAGTGTTTGTTTCAGCTCACTTAAGAGACAATGTCTGAGAGATTCGACCACAGCTCAGCTGCCCATAGTCACAGTCTAAAAAAGTTGTTTCAATTGGTCTGATTTTTTATATAATGGGTACTTGTGATGCCCTGTACAAAACCGTATTCAGAATTAGGCTCCGCCCCCTTCGAGTCTAGATAGGGGTGTGTCGAAAAATTTTTTTTTCTTTTTTGAGATAACCTCGATTTCTTTTCTGGAATTGATAACCGGTCACTTATGAAGCATTTTTGTAGTGGAGAACATTTTTCTAGCTTCGCCGCCTTCGCCTTATTTGTCAAATTGAGGTTCGGAGTCCAAAGATAGTTAGAGTCTTCCAGTCTTCAACATCGTCAACTAACCGAACCGAATACAGTCTGACTTGACGCATAAAGCCACCAGAATTCTCAAACGAATTCTGTCACGCTCCGCACACACATAGGACAGTCATCACTTATATCAGTTTGAAGGCATCTCAACTGGAACGTTCACTTTGCTATACGCATTTCATCTTCACACTATGCCATTAAAGTCAGATTTGTGGATTTCACACGGGCTGAGAGCACGACGATGGTCCAGCTGCAGGTTCACCTACAGCTACCTTGTTACGACTATTACCCGGTTCAAACCAATGCGATAAAAATGGTTTCCGCCACAACAAAGTCGCAAGACCTCGAAGCGACAGTCCCCACTCTTCTCGAATCAGTTCAGTCCCGGATAGCGATGGGCGGTGTGTATAACGGACAGTCCGTTTTCACGAACCGACCGACCGACGCATACGCTGTCGACGAACAAGTGTTCGTCGATACAGAAGGAAGAGGAGATGAAACACGGAGTAAAACAAACATCAGCACGAAATCTGCAAAGGTGCAAACAGGCAATTATTGAAACGGTTTCGAGAACATTAAAAAGGACGATTGGGATGGCTCACAGACAATTATTGGAGTGTTATATAAACAGCACCAGTGGAAGGGTTTCCAGTTATATTTATTCTTTCTTTCATTTTTTATCTTCATCTTTGTTTGTCACCGTATTTAACCTTCTTTACATAAACGGTTTAATTGCCCAGGTTTGAGGCTACTCGTTACATCATATGGACGTCAAGACATACGCCCGCCCCCCCCCCCCGTTTGTCTTTTGAAAGGTTTCGTTTTTCGTTTACACGGATGTGATTAGAGACGAGCTAGTGGAAGTTGAGCGCATATTGGTGAGGCCGCGAGCACTCTGATGAGTAGCTCTACTTGCTTCTCTACTCTACTTCAGAAACAGTCGAAAAAGAACGACGATGAAAAGTATAGTGTTTATGGCAATTCGTGCCAGCCGCCGTCTGATGCTCTGCTTGCTTCAGTACCACTTGGACTCCTTGAAAACCCATTTCCCACGAAGAACGAGGTTTATAGTTTTTGTCTTTCTAGGATGCATTGAACTCGAGGGTTTCGCCATTGGGAAAAGCGGCAAAGAGCCCGCTGAGGCTGTAAACCATTTGAAAAAAAATACTTGGAAAGAGTGAACCATAGTTTATGACTTAGTTCGAGGCATATCAAAAAATCTGAAAATCTGAGAATCTGGAAATCTATAGCTTCATTTTTTCAGATTTCTTACGTAACGTTTAGTGATTCTGAAACAGAAATAAGCTCATCATTTGTAAAAAAAATCTGATTGCTGAATTGTTTTTTGCTTTTTTTTCTATCTCCACAGAATGATACGTCACCCTTTATTTTTCAAATTTTTTTCGGTTAAAACTTGATGTTACATTGAAAATGAAAACTTTGAAAAATGACATTTTGACGGCAAAATTGCTCAATAAAAGTTGGAAAGATATTATTTCGCAGAGAGATGATTCAAATCCGTCACATTGTGCAATTCCACTCTCACTTGTTCTAAAATCAAGAGGGAGCTGAACTTGACAGTCTTTGTGCGTCATTCTGTGCGTCGGTTAATAACGAAGAAGCAGTGTATGAAGCGAGAAAAATGCGAATAACGCCGAGAGTTCCTGGCAAAGATAGGCAATAATGCGTGAAATTCGGCGAAGATAACGGTGGATTCGCCAAACTGATTTTCTGATTCCAGATCATTTTCAGCAATGAAAAAAAATAAAATGGATGAGGCTATCCTGAGAAATGTAATTTCTAGCATAACTGGAAAAAACGTTTTATTCTACAGTGCTCCACATAATCTTACGTTCACCTCGAAAATGTTCGAAAACTCGAAAACTGGCTTTTCAAACAAAATGCTATTGATGCTATTGAACAAATTAAACAAAACAAAATGCTATTGAAGAAATATGGGCTTTAAGTAGGTGTTTCATGATAGAAACTTAAAATAGGCTTAAAATTCACACATCAGGAAAAAATCAAAATTTTACGAAAAAGTATAAACGTGAATACTGAGGGAACAATGGTTTGAGCTGACATCAATACCCAAGGTCGCGTCAAATTGTGCACCGCTTTGAAGCAAATAGACGCATCTGAATATTGATAAGTGATAAGACGATATCCACCAAACAATTGCTGAATGGAGAACAATCAACTTGAAAGAATGAGACAGACCATTACAACAGTACACATGCCAGCATGATGGAGCCGTATCTAACAGTTCAAGTGGCTCAAGTCAAGTGGATAGGTGACCGTAAAGTTTCAGTTTTCGTTCGGCCAGCTTACTCCAGAAATCAGCTTCACCGAGAATGTTCTGGGATTCACGGAGAGCACATTTATCGACGGAAACAAGGGCTAAGCCAGTATCCCGGCTCTCAAGCAGATAATCATCGATGCATGGCTACAAGTTGCTGCTGGAAAATTTGTATATTTTTGTGGATTTTTGTATTTTTGAGAAAATTCGTAGATTAAACTTGTTTATTGACCCATTTTTTTCATTGTCTCATATTCTGATTGACATGGCGTATCATTATGTGGATTTAATTTTCTTAGTTTTTCTCTAAAATTTATTTTCATTTTTTCTTTTCCTTGTTAATTTTCTCGAATATTTGGTGACTACTATTCTAGAAATAACCCTAAAATTACTCTTTATTGATTCTTTTATCACCACTCATTTTCGAGATTTGTAGCGGGATGACGTGGAGCTCTGAATGATTCTGTATTCGATCGTCGAAGCTGAAATTTGCTATGAAAGTTTGCACATGAAGTGCACGAGTGCTCTTCACACATGATATTTTGATATTGCACGTTGCATTGTAACCGCGGTTTTATTAAACTTTTCACCGTGATTTAAGCTCGCGAAGCTGACGTTTTGCTTTTTCGAAATCCGTCGTTTGATATTGGAATAAAAAAACATCAGAATCAATCCAATAATCTCTCTTTTTGTCAGTTGACTCTCGTCGAAAAGGAAAACGCATCAGGGGCTCAAAAATGCAAATTTTAAAGCTAATAAACTGATGTTTCGTTTCAGAGCAATGAAGCTCTTCAGTTTTCTGTGGCTCTTTTCTTGTTTTTTTTTCACTTCCATTATTATTTTTTTAATATTAAAGAAAATGTTAAATGAATCTACATATATGAAAACAGCGATCAGTTGCGTCCAACAAACGACTTTTACAAATTTCCAGACATCTCATCCAAAATTCAGTTGTACTGTCAAGCAGAACCAAAAGTAGTTTTGAAGGAGAAAGAATAATAGTGAAGCATTCCTTCTGGCAAAAATTCCAAAAAATATGCTGAAATGGTTAGTGTAGAGATAGATTCAGAGACAACACAGACTACAGACTACAAACAACAAGATTTTGTTGTAGACCGAGTTTCAGATAGCAATTTGCATGATTTCAGCTTTTCGAATATCAAAAATTGTGGCCAATATTCAATGGCTACCTAATCTTTGGCTACGTGATCAATGGCTACCTGATATTCTTTGGCTACATTTGCCTTCGATTATCAATGGCTACCTAGTTTCAATGGGTACAGAAAAAAACTAGGTAGCCATTGAAAATAGGTAGCTATTGAATATTGGCCCAAAATTGTTGCTATATTTTGTTTTATGTAGGGAACCTTTGCTAATAAAAGTATTTCTCACAAGAACTTCCGAATTTGCAGTTCTCCACATAAAAATACGCCATACACTGTAATATCAGAAAAAATAAAAATAAAAAGACTAGAAAATGTTGATCTTTTTGAGAAAATAAATCAAATTGACATTCATTTCAAGTTAGAAACAAAAAATTGAAAGAAAAAAGAAAATAATAATAATCCACATAATGATATGCCATGTTAAAATAAAGGAAAAAGATAGAATACAAATATTACCCAGCCGCGAGGACGTGAGCCAATGTTTAAAGGCGCAACGAATTAACTGTTTGGGTCTCGTTAGGGGGATAGCGCGTTAAATTTTAAGAATGCGCACACACTTTCCGCTATTTAAGGCTATTTAACGCGTAATCCCCTAACGAGACCCAAACAGTTAATTCGTTGCGCCTTTAAACATTGGCTCACGTCCTCGCGGATGGATAATATGGTTTATGTAATAGTAAGCTGACAAACGGTTACTGTAATAAACATCAAAATTACAAAAATCCACAAAAATACAAAGATTTTCCGGCAATTTTTGCAGCCATGCGTCGATGATCATCTGCTTCAGAGCCGATATATTGTCAAAGTTTTTGTTTCCGTCGCTAATTTTTCTATTCGTGAATCCCAAAACATCCCGCCACAAATCTCGAAAATGAGTGGTGATAAAAGAATCAATAAAGAGTAATTTTAGGGTTATTTCTAGAATAGTAGTCACCAAATATTTGAGAAAATTAACAAGGAAAAGAAAAAATGAAAATAAATTTTAGAGAAAAACTAAGAAAATTAAATCCACATAATGATACGCCATGTCAATCAGAATATGAAACAATGAAAAGAAATGAGTCAATAAACAAGTTTAATCTGAGAATTTCCTGAAAAATACAAAAATTCACAAAAAGATACAGAATTTCCAGCAGCAACTTGTGGACCACCAGTAGCCATGCATCGATGATTATCTGCTTGAGAGCCGGGATACTGGCTTAGCCCTTGTTTCCGTCGATAATTTTGCTCTCCGTGAATCCCAAAACATTCTCGATGATGCTCATTTTTGGAGAGCAAGGTGGCCGAACGAAAACTGAAACTCCACTGCCACCTATCCACTTGACTTGAGCCACTTGGACTGTTAGATACGGCTCCATCATGCAGATGACATGTGTACTGTTGTAATGGTCTGGCTCATTCTTTCAAGTTGATTGTTCTCCATTCAGCAATTGTTCGGTGGGTACCTGTAAAGTGACATTCCGCCGTTTTCCATGAAAATCGTGGAACTGAGCCAGTCCAGTGTGCAACACAGCTAATTTTCGGGCTTCGGAGGCTCCATTTCAATCATCTCATGGGAGCTCCATGCTTCATCTAAATGCCATGTCGTCTCCATTTCCTCTCCAACCTTCACCAGATCTAACTTGAAAACGCTTATTCGCTGTGCTTTTTCTTGTTGCTCTTTCCTCTCCTTCCCTTTATATTATCAGTGCTGTTTTCATCATTCTAACCGAATCAAGACGGGTCGAGCCCGCTCGTTTCTATGCGTCTTTAAACGCGTTGCCATGGATACATTAACCAGTTGCTGATAACACCAAACTTCCATTCAATTTTGCTCATATGAATAGGCATGCTCCTCTTACAGCCTCGTGTGCTCATTGTTTTTTCTGGCTCTCTTTTGTTTGTTTTTTTTTTGCTTTCCTTGGACACTTTTCAATGAGATTATCGCCAAGTTTAAACGATTAAGGAAACAGTATGGATCATAATGAAATGATCACCCGAATCGGAGAAGAAATTCGAAACTCTGGCGTTGAATTTAACCTTGATGATCCGTTCGATGATCCTGCTCTCTGCACTACGGTATGTTCGATCGATATGCGTCGGGCGATTCGTCCAATTAGTCATAGAGAGCAGAAATCATGTCAAACAGTCACAGTTTCGTTTGAATGAAATTGTCTTGCAATTTCTAGGCATTCATGGACATTATGTGGCAAGATGAGCACGGCAACTCTGCGTTGATGCTGGCTGCAGCAGAGAACCGTGTTCAGCAGGTCAAAGGAATTCTCACAATGGCTATTAATAGCGGGAAACTGTGGCAGGTAAGTAAGGACGGTCACTTTTCTACCAATTGTTTTAACTTTCTTTCGTTAACACTTTTCTGAAAACCCTTCCCTGCATTCTTACATTGCTTATTACATTAGATTACTTACATCGCATGCACATTATGAAAAAATTTTTTTTGAATACTTCCACTTGGAACTGCATTATCATAAATGCTAAAGTTAAGTTTTCGAAAATTTTGTGTCGAAAGGCTCGAACAACAACATCAAAAACCGCACAGTGCACACTATCCACCATTCCACTGCAGGCAACGCTGAAGGATTCAATAAAGCAGTTGAGAAAAGAGTGCCTTCGGGGGGTTGGCGTTATTCAACGATGATTATTCCCTTCATATTTTCAAGCAAACATTTTCAGCATCAGAATACTCATAGACAGCTGTAATTTCAGAAGCGTGCTAGCGGAACCTATAATAGTCTGCGTGAAAATATTAGATAAATAGAGAACGGGTATTATTTCCCTGAATGAGTAGTCTGGGTGGTGACAAAGCGGGAATCCGAAAAATTCAGAATACATTAGAATTTCGTCCTATTTTATGTTTCAGCTAATATCCATCCGCGAGGACGTGATCTTTCGTTTGAACTCGCTGTTTGGGTCTCGTTAGGGGATAGCGCGTTAAATTGTAAGAAAACAATTTAACAATTTAAGAAAACAATTTTTCTTATGGGGTTATTTATGATGCATTTTTATGCAAAAAATGCCACTTTAATCTTATTCACGATAGCATTTTAATTGAAAAAAATGCATCGTAGTTCAGTGCTATGTTCAGTTAAAATGCAGGGTGGTGTCGGATACCGTCACCGAGAAAGTCTATGCGCCTTTAATCTTTCAAATAAATAATTTTACTATTTTCTCACCATTGCCATAGTAATTTTACGCTTTTTCGCCTCCTCATCGTTCATTTTTGGCTGTAAAATATTATTTTTATCAAATTAATTTAAATTTTTTCCAAAAATGTGAATTTTTCGCACAATAGGAGTTCTTCTAGAGAAAAAATTGAGGGCCTCGTAAATCGACACATTAAAGGCGCATAGACTTTCTCGGTGACGATATCCGACACCACCTTGCATTTTAACTGAACATAGCACTGAACTACGATGCATTTTTTTCAATTAAAATACTATCGTGAATAAGATTAAAGTGGCATTTTTTGCATAAAAATGCATCATGAATAACCCCATTACAGTTTAACGCGCTATCCCCTAACGAGATCCAAACAGCGCCTTTAAACGAAAAATCACGTCCTCGCGGATGGATAATATCTGCTTCACTTATTTCCGAATTGCAGCGATCATTTCAATAATCCCCATTCATTTGTTTCAATATTCAACACATTATTACACGGTGTCTGTTAAGAAACGGATTAGAGCAAATCTGCTGATTGTTTTTAGTTTCTTGTGTTATTTAGCGCCATGTCTAAATACCCCTTTTAATTGTCAAATATTCGAGAACATTGAAAACGAATTAGTTATTTCTAGCCTTCCTTTGAATACTCATTTTCAGGTTATCGATATGCGAAACACGGAACGCCTCAATTGTGTTGACATGGCTGTCCGTGCTGGAAGTGAGACATGTGCCATGTTGATAACAAAAGTCGCTAGAGAGTATGCAAAGCATCGAGTTAGTGACTGTACATTTCAGATTTCCTTTTGACAGCTCGCTTCAAACATATTTAGAGCATTTCAGCCTCGCTCCGAATTGGAAAAGAAAACCGACTCCATGCCAACGACTGCTGAAGACGTTACAATCACATTGGGCCCGAAAAGTGTCGAGCAATTCGACGATAACTACGTCAAAGAGGTTGATTTTCGTTTAATTCTATTATTGAGAATAGCCACGGATTTTATTATCATATTTAATAATTATCAATTTTCCGATCGTCTGTCAATCAGCTTCTGCTTCGGGACAGCCAGTTATGCTCAAGAAGTTGAGCCGGGAGAAGATCTCGAACAGTTTGGCGAAAAGCAGTGCCGCTGCGTCAGCCGGCAGAGAGTATTTAAAAATGGTCAAAAGATCCTCGTCGGCTCACTCAAGATTAATGTCTCAGCGCACATTTTCGGCTGAGTGGGGATCCATCGATTCTTCGGATTCACCAACTCCACAGTTAACTGCTCCCCCAGCTGATCACGGCGTTCTTTCGAGTGTTGGGGAGAGAATCAGAAGTATTTTCGGAAAGAAGGTATGTAGCCTATTTTTTCATTATTTACGTGAGCCAAATGTGCAATTTAACTTATTATTATGAGATCAAATTCCTAATTATTGGGTTGAGGAATAAGTTCGTAGAGTTTTATTCCACAAAGATTTATTTGAACATCGAATGAAGATGATTAAGGATTGTCTTTTGATCACAGTTCATTTTTTCGGCCAATTCACGACTTGTTTGGCGACCATCTTCCTTCAATAGTGCCGTCAGATGCTCTTCGTCTAATTCTGCAGGTCGACCGCTTCGAGGCGTGTCTTCAAGATTAAAGTCGCCATTTTTGAACTTTGCGAACCATTTTTGTGCAGTAGACACGCCTAAGACACCTTCTTCATGCACACTGCATATTTCCCGAGCGGCTTCGGCTGCTTTTTGCTTTCGATGAAAAGCGAAGAAGAGCAGACGTCGAAAATGCTGATTTTTGCCTCCTAAATAGTTCATTTCTAAGCCTGAAAAATGATAAAAAATTAAAATTTCAGAACAAACTAAAAACACCGTTTTGTAGAGCAGAAAAAGCGCTATCAGATAAATATATACACTTTGCCAAACAACAAGAAAATTGTTGTGAAACAAAAGATAATATTAAAACTCTACGAACTTATTCCTCAACCCAATATAAAAGCGGCATTTAGCAATTTAAGAGCTTGTCGCAACTGAAGCCGGGTTTTCAAATTTTCAAAAATGTTAATTTTAACATTTTATTAAATCTTTTCCAAATTACTTGAGTGTCTATGATTTTTTTTCCATTTTTCCAGTTCTTCCGTTGAAATTCTTTAAATGGAAGAGCTCTGAATTAGGGGTTGTTCTCCCGGACCTGTATACAGACAAGGTGCTTCGCTTCTAGTTTTTAACCAATTTACACAGCGAAAATCGAAAATAACTCGAATCGATCCGCGTCGACACGAAAATTAGCTTTCTTAAATTAGAATTTTCCTCTATTAACAACATTTTAATTTCGTCGATTTACGTTCAAAGCTCACCTAGTTGTTAGACGACGAAGTTTAGAAGAATTAACACGATTTTCCTTGGCGCACAATTTTCCAAAAGTGAATAAAACAGCGTTGACTTAGCCTCCAATTCACACAAAAAGTGTCTCTACGGTTCAAACTGAACGGGCATCCAATTCGTCCACGAGATCCTCATCGGTATCGAGTAAGCCATTATCCTACCAATCCACGGGAAACGCAAACGAGGTAAGTGACCTGCGATCATTCCGAGCTTACCTCGTTTCTTCAGGATGACCATTTGAGGCTGCCTCAACATTCGTCGTCATCCGAGTCTCCGCCTACTGATGTTCCGACTCATTCTGGCCTCTTCCGCTGGTCGTCTAAGGATCGACCAATGACCAGCACTGTCAACACTGCCAACGGGGTACGCCTTCCGCCTTTGAGTCTTCGTCGTCGTGCAAACAGTGATCCAAGAAATCGTGACTTCACATCATTGGGAGAAGACGATTAAATAAAGAATTCATGAATAAAGCTTATTCATTCTGCATAAAGAAACATTACAAACAACATGAAATTAAAACAATTTTCCAATAAAGTATAACCAAAAAAATTCAAATGAGAAAAAAGCTGAAATTGAGTTTGGAACGGGAGAGCAGCAGATCGTTATTATGTGAGAAGCACATGAAAAACTGGTTGGAGACCAAAACTTAAGCATGGCAATCATCATGTCCACCTGTTGGCTCTTGTTTATCGAGTTTGATCAAGTCATCAATGCGCAATATCGTGATGGCAGCTTCCGTTGCAAACTTAAGCGATTTCACCTTGCTAAGGGCAGGCTCTAAAATTCCAGCCTCTTTATTGTCACGGATGGAACCTTCCTCAAGATCCAAACCCGCCCTGAAAAAGTGATATTATCTAAAAGCTGAACACACGAATTCCCGGAATTTCTAACAGATATGTCACAAAACTTCTAATTTATTTTAAACGTAATTTTTCTTTCGTTAATTTCTTTCATTTTTCGAGAAGATAAGTTAAAAAGGGGAAACAGAAAATAATTCTGAATATATCTTTGCGTTTTGAAATTATATTCTGGAAATAGTAAAATTAACGAAGGCTATCGTTTTACATTCATGGTCATGATTATAAATCTGTTTTTCTTCAATATTCTTACATACCACTTTAGATGTTGAAGTTGTGGAATCAGTTGAGCCTTCGAATGGTACGCACGAAGTTTGGTCACCAAATCAGTTGAATCTCTTGCGGCATTGCTGGCAAGAACCTTTGGGATGATAAGAAGAGCAGAAGAAAATTCAGCGACGGCCAGCTGCTCACGAGATGACAACGTTTGTGCAAAAGTCTCAAGGAAAAGACTGAGAGAAGTCTCGACTGCACCTCCTCCAACAACAAGCTTTTTGCTCTCCAAAACTCTGCGCACAACACAGAGAGAATCGTGAATGGATCGTTCCATTTCATCAAGCATGACATCATTGGCTCCACGGAGAATGATACTGCTCGCTGTGCGCGATTTCGGACCCTTGATGAGGATAAGCTCGTCATCACTGATTCTCTCTTGAACAACTTCATCAGCACTTCCAAGGAGAGAAGCGTCAAAAGCTTCATCGCCCTCCAATGTGGCTAGAGAAACTGTCAAAGTAGCTCCTGTGGCTTTAGCAATTCTCTTCAAATCAGATTTTTTGCAACGACGAACTGCCATTGCTCCGGCTTCAACAAACTGCTTCAAACAAAGATCGTCAATTCCACCAGTGGTAAGGACAACATTTGCTCCTGCCTTCAGGATTTTTTCTATACGTCTTTTTGTGATGTCGAATTCCCTAAAAATTTTGAAAAATTATCCATTAGTGGTTGAACAAGTGGTCGATTAACCGAATTTAGAATCATTTTTCTTGATTCCACTACTTAAAATACATTTCAGGGCAAAACCTATTCAATTTACATGACCTGACGATTTTTACGTGTCATGTGCCCCTTGAATTTTACGGTACGTGATTCATTTTTCTTGTCATTCCCACGCAATAAGATTTTGAGGAATATTCCGAGTTCCAAATATATTGCTATTGTCGAATCTAGTGATAATTTATAAAATCATTTCCAATCAACTCAAATCCACGATATTCGAAAAAAAAACCGTAAATCTACATTATTGTTAAAAGCGCAATGATTTATACATGACGATAAAAATAGAGCAAATATTTTTAATGACCTATTCCTTTAATTTACAACATTTTTCCTACTCAATTTTCGGGCAACTGTGGCTTTCAAAGTGTGTACCAGCATTTTGAGCATACCGTTTGAGCACTAAAAACTTTGAATAAGCGGACAAAAGAAATAGAACACCGGGAAAACAAGAACAGCACAATTGTTTTTAATGTTCGGACTAATCTACATTGTTCAGGCCGCAACTATACTCGTATAATACTTGTCATTTCAAAAATGGAAAACGAAATTTCTCGGCAGGACAGATGACAACTGCAGATTGGGGCTTTTTTTGAAGGCCTTCAAAATTGATGTTGTAATGGAGTATTATGGCATTGCAGTTTCTGTTTTTGTTTTGTAATATTCTTGTAGTATTACTCAGTTTTCAATTTAAGTTAGTTTTTAGGCCTAATTTTATGGTTTTTATTTTTACGTATGTATGATCCAGTTTTCCTGTTTTTAAGCAGGAATTAAAAGACTGGTGAAATATAAATATCATTCTCGATTGTAGAAATTAATCATGCCGAATTTTTTAAATGACGGGTTCGAACAGCGTAAAACATAACTTCTACTTCTATGAGGCATTAAAAATATCGGACGGTGTTATTGAAAAGAAAAATTATAAATAATAGTTTAATTGGGAGAAAGAAACAATTTTTCGCAGTTCAGACTTCGTCAATTCTATATTCCGCAGTTCGGACTGCCATGCCAACTTTTGGACCCAATTACTAAATGGAAACATAACAATATCTTACTCTCTGCGGATAGCCTCTAGCTTTGTTGGATCTTCAACAACCACTGAAATTCCAAGATGCATCTTGGCCTTTTGAAGGGAGAAGTCAAGGCAAGCGATCTTAGCGTTTTGAACACGGAGTGGCATAGCTTGACTGGCGACAGTACAGTTGAGGGCATATCCTTTAACCAGAACAGATTCACGAGCACTTTTTCCGTGAGCTTTTAGAACATTGACAGCGTTAATTGGATACGTTACTTTTCCGTTATTTTCCACTCTGACAGCCTCTGCGGCATCAACAACGAGCTCTCCGAAGAAATCCGAGTCGCTGAAAATAACTGTTTCTGTTGTTTTTCCTTCATATAAACTTACGGGCCGATAATTTTACTGCTCATTGATGTCTTGGCAGCGTTAACAATGGACTGTCTGCCAATGGAATCAGAAGTGAACGAAATATTTTCACTAATGTATTTTACTGCTTCTTTGCAAGCCAAACGGTATCCATTGATAATAGTAGTTGGATGAACTTTTTGTTTAACAAGTTCATCAGCTCTCTTTAAAAGTTCAGCAGCAACAATGACAACAGAAGTAGTTCCATCTCCGACCTCTTCATCTTGAAGTTGCGCGAGCTCAACAAGCACTTTACCAGCAGGGTGTTCAACCTCAAGCTGTTTCAGAATAGTAGCTCCATCATTCGTGACGATGACGTCACCAACATCATCAACAAGCATTTTGTCTAGACCAACAGGCCCAAGAGAGGATTTCACTATATTAGCGATCGCGACGGCGGCAGTGACTAAACAATTATTTACTAGATTCAATAACAGTATTACAAAATCTTACCATTTTGAGATCTAATGCTTTGACCGGTAGTTCTCTTTCCGGTGAGCGCCAGGATTGATTCTCCAGCAGATGCCATCTCTTAAAAGGACAAATATTAGGAAAGTTTCAGGAACTGGATCAAATCTGTTTGAAATTTCTATTTAAAAAAAACGAGCCACAGATAGTGCCGCGCTATGGTAAGAAGTTGGCTTTTTAAAGCCAATTGTGCCACTTGTTTATAGAAAACGAAGAGTCCCATTAAGCTTTGAATGGAACCTGAAAATTCGTGTAGAATCTTCTCAGAACTGACAGGAAATTCCGCATTGATGATGGGCATTCGTTACGAGACGCAAGAAGGCTTTCCAATAGAGCGTATTTACATCGTCTCTCCCTATCCCTTTTTATTGCCGATAAATTAAAAAGTTATTCTTTACAAGCTTTTAGCAGTAAAAAGCTAATCTTTTCAAGGATAACTTGGTTTTCATTAAAATATTTTTTTAACAAAAAAATTAAAGTTATTCAGAACTTCAACTTATATGGAGCCACCATGTACATCTGATTCAAGCCAAATAAAAGTATGATTGTGTATCATAGTTTTTATCTCTCATAAAATGTTCTTTTGAAGGTATTCTATTATCTTGATGATGAAACTACACCATACGTATCAGTAATCGACACTAGAGATGGCGTAGCAACACTTGGTAACTTTAAAAATTCGTTCAAAAAGCGTGGATATAAATATTACGGAAAAGAACTTGATCCAGATATTCAGAGGTAATTTAAATATCCAGAAAAAAACTATTTTTAACTGATAATTATTTTAAACAGAGAAGTAAAAGTTGAGCTAACGTCTGATTCTGATCGACTGCGCAAATCTCAAAATGGTTTTTACGAAGTATTTCTTGTGAGTACTCCCGGCTATGGAACTCTTCCTAGGAACAGTGGTACAATGACAAGACCGCAAAGAGCAGCTTTAGATAAGGTTCCTATCCGAAAAGTAAAAATTAAATTCTAATGTTAATTTTGTTCAGAGACGCCGTAGAAGTGCAGATTTCGATGCGACCCCGTATTCCGATGCCAGTTTAGCTCCGAGCACTATTGTCAGCAGTAAGATTTTTGTTTATTTATTTATTATTTGCGAATATATCATCAATAAAATATCTGATAGGGCGGCATCTGCTGGATATTTTCATTGATGCCCCACTGGACATTGCAAAGTTAATATTTTATTTAACTCCAGGGAGAGCCGGAGAACAACTTGCGGAGCTGTACACTTCGAACTCCGAAGACCCGTATCAATATGATGAACATGCACGTCGAGCTATTGACGACTCATCCATATATGAGCCTCTTGCTGCTCGGGATATGAATAAAATTTATGACGATGATAGAAAAAGAAAGAAACAAAAGAAAGAGCGATTCAGAAGACCATATGTGCCGAGTACAATCAGTTCCGCAACTGAGTCTAGTGTCAACAGTGGTCTCCCGAGGATTTTAGAAATTTATCTTCCAATGAAAAACGTTCCATACCTTGGATTGAGCGTTTGTACTATTGATGGGCACATTTTCGTTTCCGAAATTGCACCTGAAGGAGCTGTAGAAAAGGATGGACGAGTCAACGTTGGTGATCAAATTCTTCAGGTCAACCGAGTTTCCTTCGAAGAACTTAGTGGACCGCAAGCAGTACGAGCGCTCAGAGATGCTGCTGCCTCAAAACGGTGAATTATTGTAAAAAGAAGTTTGTCGTGACTTTATATTTTTCAGGCCAATTACCCTCTACATTAGTAAATTCGCCAGAGGTGCTCCAAGCGAATATGATGATCCCTTGGCTTCCGTGGCGTCGGAAACCATGCCTCTTGACGTGGGAGTTTGGGTTGAAACCGCCGTGTATGTTTTCAACCATATTGGTAGTGCCCGAATAGTTATTAAAATTATAATAATTTCAGGCAGAATACCGAAAAAATGAAAGCTCTTGGTTTGGACCCTCAAGAGCAGACAATCACAACAATTGATGATGGGACGCTTCCTTTTACATCAACTGCTTCTGACGATGAAGAAAGAATGCTATATGATCAACGAAGAAATGGAATTCCAAGAGCGTTGATTGAAGAAGCCGAAAGAAAAAGAGAAAATGAACAAAATGAAAAAATCGAACATCTTACTGAGCTTATTGATCCTATTATTGTGGTGCGTGCAATGGCTCGACACGATTCTGGATTAGTTGTAAAAAATAGGAAATGGCTGAAAATTCTCGTGCCAATGTCTTTTATAGGTAAGTAAATGAAAAATAAAAAATTCTTATCTTTTTAATTTTTTCTCAAACTTTTTTCTGAAAAATTTCAGGTAGTGATTTGGTCGATTGGTTAGTTAACCATATGGCAAACATGCATAGTCGAAAACAAGCTAGATTGTATGCAGCAAGATTACTCGCAGCGGGATTAATCAGACACGTCGTAAGCAAACTAACGTTCACGGAGAAATGTTATTATGTATTTGGTGATGGAATAATGAGTAGCGACCGCAACTCTACGGATACTACTGGTACTAGTGGAACAACGATGCGAATGGAAGCAACGACAGAAGTCACATATGTAGGATCACCAGCACCTCACGCGTTAACAGGGCGAATAGCAAGAAACATTCCACCTCATCGACTAGAGACCACCACATTAAGTCCTGTAGCCCACGATCAAACTTGGCTGAGAAGACGCCGGGATTGCGAGAGCCCTATGACAAATGACTATGCTTCCATGGTAGGCGAAAGTCAGATTGGAATGAATCCAGCCGGAAACTATCAAGTTTTCGGCACAAAGAATAATCGACAGGGACCGGCTCCCTCACAAGTCACTTCCTCCAGTTTAACAAATGGTGAGGCGCTATGAAATTTCCGCAGGGTGCAGTAATCTTATAGCTAAACTATCTGCTACCGTACCCTGTTACAAGATAAATCCACAAATAACAGAGTTCCCCAACCAAATCAGTTACAAATTCCAGGAAGCGGTGGCATGGGATGTCCTCCGCCGACTCCTCTTTCCAGCACCATGGTTCTAGCAGCCTCTCCGATTCAATCACGGAACGCTATAAACCACGATTTTGACGGGGAGAGTAGCAGCAACAGCAAATCGCGTACTTTACGGACCTAAAGCAAAACATTGCCTTCATTGATTCTCGCCTCTTCCATACATGCTTTATTAATATTTAAATTCAATCTGTTTTCATGTCTTCATGTATTTGATTAATACTAACTTTTATTGTACTTTTATAACTTTGACTATCCATGAATGTTCAAACACTGGTGGAACTTAATTGGAAGTTTTATGAGTGATGAAGAAGACTTGCACCGCGCCGAATACGGTTTTAGAAATCCATTCAGTATAAACGACGACATCCTTCGAAGTGTTCCACGAGCACATGTTAGCTGTGCAAATTGAAAGTTCGTCGCTTTTGGAATTGAGTGTGCAATGAACAATGAATTTACGAGTTTCCTTTCGGTCTAAGAGCTGCTTAGATATTTCTTGAACCAATTTGCTTATCCAGCCTGTTGTTTTCAAAGGATAATACGGGTCCTTGCCAATTATGGAATCGAATGCTTGCTGAACTATGGTATTGACCGCTTCCTCATCAGAATTCAAATAAGACCTCTTCTTCTTCTTCTTTCCTTTGTCGGTTTTCTTCTCTAGCGCGTTCTTTAGAATCATGGCTTCTTTTGTTTCAGAATCCCAATGATTTGTAGCATGAGAAGAAGCTGTGGAGTGGTCTGAAAATCAGAAATTCCTGTTAGAGCCATCGGAAAACGGATACCTGTCATTTATTTAAAAGAGTTGGAGAAATTAAAGTTTAATTTTCGCAATGATACACTAAAGGCTTATATCGATTTTTTTTTGGTTGGAAAACGTGAACTTTTAATTTACGATATTTACCAGCTGTTATATTTTATTTAACAAAACGCAGAAATTGCAGGGCATATTGCCGCAAAAATTAAAATTGGGGTTCCGTGTTATAAAAATAATTGGATTGTTTAATTTTCTGTTTGTTTTGAAATTCAGATCATCAAATGAGCCATACGAAAATAACAAGCTCGGCAATAAACCAAAATTTATGAAATTTGGCAAGCGTCGTTTCAACTATCAGCAAACGGGACATTTCGGAAAAGAATTCTGTCAAAGAAAACTTAGTGAATCCTAGTAGATTGCCATAAAATATTGAATTCTGTAGTCAAATAACCAAAAAAGTCGATTTTGTGTATAGTTAAAAGCGGCTGTAAAATTCTAGTAGATCCAGATACTGTGATTCCTCATCCGAAAGGTTTCCGTAAAAACAACATTGACAACATCAACGCTATCGCTAAAATCCCCGGATCTTCCATTATATTGAGCAAAAACGAAAGCCGTCTTCCAAATATCAAAAAACGACATCTCAACCTTGAAGGAAAGTATTCATTGAAGCACAACGAAAAGAAGAATGCAAAACACGCTCCCAGTCAAAAAAAGTTCTTGAAGCAGAAGTTCACAGATTTTTTAACAAAACGAAAAATGCGAAAGGAACACTTTTCTGACGGTTCTTTACTGGCAGACTCCACTGAACAGACTTGAAATGGAGCAATCTGAAACAGGGTAACGGGACACTGGGAGTTCTTGCAAGACGAGCAAAAAACGATCAAGCAGCTTTTGGAAAAAAGACATACGTTCGAGCGTGCCGCTGGGTCTGAGCAAAATTATCTGCTAGCTCGCTAGAGAGCTCGGTCTTCAATGAGAAAGCAGAACAGTGTGTTCATATTTTCCAACTTAATGAACGGAGAACAACTGTAAATGTCTGCAATTATCGCCAGCGACAGCGATTTCCGCCTTCTGACCTTCTGCCAGCGAACTTCAATCACGAAGATAGAAGATAACGATAATCTGAGCCGTTCATCTTTTTCGAGACGACGCATAATATCAAACGTCCGAAAGAAGAAATGGCAGCCCGAACAATGATTCCTCCTCCTTTGAAGTTACTTACTTACTTAGTTACTTGGCTGATCCGTCAATCGCTTGTGTGGGCGCGGATCACAGCTAACCATGCCTTGCGATCTTGGGCGATGGTTGTCCATGAAGTAGTTAGTCGATTTCCTCGGTATATTGAGACTTCTTTACGTAGTGGATCGGACCATCTCAGGGGGGGGTCGTCCGACAGGTCGTTTTTGATCTCGAGGAATCCATTCTTGTATCAGTTTTGTCCATCCTTTCAGCGAGGCACTGTGTAAGGGTCCAAATTTCAGATCCGTATGTAAGAACTATTGTGCCGAAAAGTTAAACTCGAATTCGGGGGCATGTGAGAGCATTGGTGGTGTTTTTGATGTTATTGAACGCTGCCCATGCTGCTCGTCGTTTTCTGTGGAGTTCTGGTGCTCATTTCGTGAGTTGAGTAGCCTGCCAAAGTAGACATACTCATCCACGTCTTCGATTGTTGTGATGGTTGCGTTATTACTGATGATCACCGGATCTTTGGTGGCGCGCGTGTTTCTCAATTCCTGGATCATCCGGCGGCAGTTCGTGCGTCGTTTGTGGCGAGAATGATGTCGTCTGCGAATCTCAAGTGGGTGAGATTTCTGTCATTGATCCCTATTCCTGGCGTATAAGCGTAGTCGTCGCGTTGTGTCCTTTCAGATGGTTCCAAGACAATTTTCCGAGAACGAGCTCTAGACAAGCTGAGAAGAGGTTTGGTGATATTGGATCACCTTGGCGTGCACCTCTTGTGATGGGTATCTCAACTTGTCTGTGGAATTATGTGAAGGTGGTTGTGCAGTTTGTGTAGCACTCTTTGAGCAGGTTAATATAGAATGTTTAGTAACTTGTGCTCAAAGGCTTTCCCATATGGCTCTCGATCCCACACTGTCAAATGCCTTGTGGAAGTCAATGAAGACAAATGTGAGCACGATTAAGGTCTCACTAATGTCTTGCAGAGTACTGTTGGATCCTATCTAGTGACAGATATGCCTATAATTTTCCATTTTCTCACTGTCTCCTTTTTTGAAGATCAGAGTGGTGTCAGAGCTTTGCCATTTCAATGGAACTTTTCCGCTTTCTAAATAATTCAAGAATCGTCGTGTGATCAGGCTGATGACATTATCATGACAGCTCTTGAGGAAGTCTGCCGTGATTTTCCCTCCCCGTTTGGGAATGAATTGAGGGTAGTTCGCACTTCTTCTGGGAGGAACGAAGAACGATGGTGTCGAAAAGTTGAACTCTAATTCGGGGGCAGGGGGGGGGGAGATGTTTGTGGTGTTTTTGATGTTGTTGAACCGCTGCCCAGGCTGCCCTTCTTCTTCTGTGGAGTTCTGATTCTATCTCATTTCGTGTATTGAGTATTGTTGTGATGGTGGTGTTGTTACTGATGTTACCTACTTTACCTACTTTTTTGCACCTTTGCACATATCCGTATATTACTCAAAAATATCCGAAAGCCAACGAACTAAAATTCGAATAATTAGAATCACGTAGGGAAAATACACAAGTACAACCAAGATTAGCAGGTGCTTATTCATTAGCTACACCTTGAACTATTTTCATTACATGTCTACATACTACTGCGCATACAAGACTCTGCGTCTCTCATTTGTACACACTCTACTCCGACCAAAATCATGAAACCAACAATGTATTAACAACTCTTAATATTTTGCAAATTATGAGCTTTTTTGTAAGCCCAAAAACAGAGACCGTTGGATCAGAAACCACAAAAAATGTGCCCATTTCCCCCTCCTTCTTGTATCCAAACAAATATCACAGGTGAGAACTCATATCTTGCTCTTTTGTTTTTGCTCTCGAATCTATTATATTCTCTTTTTACATGATATGTAACACTCACGGTCCTTCAGAATCCCCTTCCTCAGACGTCAGAATGACACCCCTGCGATTTCAGACTCACCACTCCTAGCACTCCTAGCAAACCCCCCCCCCCCTCCTTCCGACTTTAATAATATGAACTGCCCAGGTTGGTCTCCCACCGGACATCAGCAAATTGTGTTCGGTGCATGACATTCCGTATCCGAAATTGACATATTTGCAGGGGTCGCTTGAGCCAACAAAGGCGGGCGGTAGAAGACGGAAACTCGGGCCGAGTGAAGAAAGGGAATCTGTCTGATTAGTCTGCCATCGAGATTTTCGATTTATACGCTTTTCCTTTCCTATTTCCCTGTTTTCCTCGTTTTCCATTTACCAAAACTGCATGGAGCTTGGGATATAGAAATTACAGCTTCTTAGAGCACAGCGCACCTGGCCTGGTGGTTTCCATATCGGATTGGCACTTCTTTTCTTAAAAAATTCGACCATCTCATCGGAGGGCTTTCAACACGCCGTTTTTCCTTCGTTGTCTATCCGTTCTTGCATCTTGCAAGCCTGAATACCTCTGAAATGATGAAAAACCGTTTCGTATAATCTTGACCATCTGAAAAATCTCTTCATACATTCATGAACATCATCAGAAGAGACAGGAAAGAGCGATTCTTTCCCAGTCCTCAAATAGTTATACTAACCTCGATTGATTATTGCGTCATCAAGCACACTGGCTCGCGGAGCATCCGTATTTCCGGTTTATCAAGGCGTTACAAATGCACAAACGCTTCTCCGCCAAAACCTAATTGTTTGTCGATGAGCCGGTCATTAACACTTATCTCTTTCACTCAATGAATCACATTGTAATCTACGCTAAGAAATGGCAACATGCGCGCATACCTATGGAGTATCCCTCGTCATTTCTGTCTTTACTGCAACTTTATATATTTTTTATACATTTAGAATCTTTGTAATTATGTAATAAAACTTACTTCAGAAGCTATCTCAGTCACTAAACTTTATGGTTAAACCCATCCCGCCTCAATCCATCGATCCATCTCTTAAAGAATTGCAGATAATATGTCCTAATGGCCTCCTTTATGCTGAATGCACTAACTTTCCGTCACGACCAGGACGCAGCCGAGCGAACGTTGCGCCATTTTTGGGAAACGGTAAGGGCGAAAGATCCGTTCGAATGAAACGATTCCTTCCGCATGATTAGAAGAAAGACCTCATTTTTCTTCGGACGCTCGTCCGTTGTTACACTCATTTTTGAACGGTGGGCGACGAGAAAAAACGATGTGAAACCAGGGAAAGATGACCTATTCTCGGAGTTTTTTTTTCATTTACAAAGATAGAATCTCAGAGTGTGAGTTTCATTATTTCACTTTCCTTTGCTATGGATGAGTTTACTTTCGAAATGAATTATGTGAGTCATGAAAGTCATATGCTTTCTAACGAGCCTTCTAATATGTAAGAAGCTCTTTGTTGCGCCCGCCAATCAAACTTTTTGATGAGCATTACTACATTCTTTAATGGATGTTCCTATACTAACGAACGCAGCAGAACATTTTTTTGTTCGCCCGCGCTTTCAATCACTTTTAATATCACTCCGTATCGTCTAATACAGTGCTCCACATAACCTTACGTTCACCCCAAAAATCTCAAAATTTATATTTCCTGTAATTCCTAATTATTAATCATATATAATATGGAAATACCTTTAAAAAGAAAATTATGGGTCCTGGAGCGAAAATAAAATAAAACTGAGCAATCGAGAATTTCAGCAGAGCGTAAAATGATAAACTTGAAACTAGAAAGTTTAAAATTCCTCCGGAAAACCCGCCGTATTTTATTGTGTCATAACCGGAGGTGTTTTTTGGCATCTAGATTTTATGAATCCTCTCTGTGAAAACATGGCATTTTAAGGAGGATTCTGAGGCATTTTGAGTGTTCTGAGGAGGCAAATCTGTTAAATTAGCCAACAACCTGCATATTCAGCCAAATTAAAAATACATTTCCAGTTTCATTGACACGCCCACATTAAATTACAGAAAGATTTCTTCGATATTGGTCTAATCGAGGAGCATATCGTAAGCCAACCGCTGCTTGCATCCAGCTTGTTTTCCCTGATTGCCTGTTCCCTTGCTCTCGTTATATTTGCCGTAGTGTTCCTCACTTGCCGGTTCAGAGGGCATTGTGGATCTCAGAAGTATCAGGTAAATAGAAATGAGCAGTGCTCGTTTTTCATTTATCAAATCAATAAAAAGTCTACATTTCAGGAGTATCCATCAAATTCGACGAATTATGCAATTTGCCTTATGCTCTTCTTTATTTCATGGCTTATTGTCACATCCGCCTCCGCTTATTTTGTACTGGCTGGAATCGGATTTTGGAGTGAAAAGCTAGATGCCAAAAAACCATTTGCCAATGCATCTTTAGTGGTTTTCCTGAGCATTTTCGGTTTATTTCAGAAATTCTTTATAATTGAATTTTCCAGAGACTCTCGAGAAGTACTATCAGTGATCTATTTGCCAATTACGACTATCACGGAGATTTTGAAAGTGTTTCAGAAATTCCAAAAACCGGATTGAGGAGAGTTCATATTGTGAGTCCTGCTAAATTCTCATCAGAAAAAGGTTCAAAAGTCCATCCGAATGTAGCTTCAATTTAGAATAGACACCCTCTGCAAACGTTTCGGAAACGAATTGAAATTCCAATTCGACCACTGGCAGAGGTCACATTTTCTGGAGCATCAGAAGACAAGCTCGTCACTGAAAATCGGCCAGTTATGAATTTTCATTCAAATTTGAATGAAATATCGGAAGGCAAAATAATCGACGACGCTGTTGTGAGTTTGGTGTAAGGCTTCCATTTGGGCGAAGTTTCGGCCGTCTCGTCTCGTCTTCTTCTTCTTCGTCTTGAATTCATTGCGTAAGACGAATATGCAAGAAGAACTGAAAGACGAACGAACGACGACTTTTTGTTTTCGTCTTTCGTGGAAGCCTTAGTTTGGTGATGAGTAACTTAAAATTTAATAGAATTTCTAGAGCATGACTGAAAATGAATATGAGCAGAGCTTGGATTTGATACCCAAAACGGCAATAATGAAAAGTGAAGAAAACCGAGAAGGAACATCGGGAACACCGGAAGCAGCAGATATCTCTGAAACTCAGAATTACCAGGACGATCCAATAGAGAATCGGGTGAATTCTGATGAAAATAATGATTCCGAAGGGCAATCGAATATTCTTGTGGTCACGGGTGAAACTATGAGCATAGAAGAAGATTCTGTAGACGTTGATGAAATAGAAAATGAGGAGACTACGACAGCCAATATTGCCGTCTCTACTACAACAACCGTTCCCCCGCGGTGGTTAGCCACTCCAGAAGCAGTGAGAGACACTTCTAGAAGCACAAGAATCACGACGACATACCCGACGTTAGGTCCTACCACACAAATGTTCCGAGAGGTTACTTGGAAACAAAATGGGCCGCCTACTTCGGTGAGTGTTTTCTGTAAGGCTTCCAGGAAAGACGAAGACAAAAAGTAGTTTTTGCTCTCGTCTTCGTTCGTCTGTCAGTTCGTCTTGCATTCGTCTTAAGCAATAAACGCAAGACTTACGCTGGTCAGACGAATTCAAGACGAAGACGAAGAAGAGACGGTCATATTTCGTCTTTCGTGGAAGACTTAGTTTTCTTTTCTTTTTTTTAATCAAAAAATATTTCGGTGCTCCAGAAATGATTCATTCCATATTTCTCTATTTTCAGATTGGCTAAACGTTAATTTCTTTTTCAAACTCGCATTACAGATGTGATCGATAATTCAATTTGATCTGATCTGATTTGCAAAATGATTTATTTTGCAGGAAGACGTCCTAGACCAGCTACTACCCCATTCTGAAAACGATTCTGATTTATCAAGTGACAACAGTTTGGCCTACAACTCTCACTTAACATACTTCAGTTTGCACTCAAGATTCCTCATCTTCATTTGTAGACTAACTTTTTGTTTTGTGGTTTTAACACTACTTTTTGTAATTTTGCCCACTTTCTTCCTTGTGGTAGCTGGAACAGGATGCTATATTTACAGTGATCATCCGATGAATAGAAGCAGCGCTTCTAATAGGGTGCGATCAATTGAGCAATGTTTGTGCAATGATCCTTAATGCTTCAGATTGGCCAAATTGTGTCTGTGAACGCGTCCATTCTTCTATTCGTGTCTCCGTGTATGCTGACATTCTCCACGTTCACCCTATTCTACACTCATTGCCACGAGCTTCTATGTGCCACAATTCAACTTCAGCTTCAAGAAGCAAAAGGACTAATTGATACGAACCATCAAAGTCTCATTGAAGCTTACGCAGTCAATGCGAATCAATGCTCGCGATCGTTGGCTCCTGTCCAGTCTCTACTTCTCTCTTCCCTTCTTCTGTGCATCTCAATTCTTCTTTGTGTCTTTGCAATTTTCAAGCTTGTCAAATACTATTTCCGGATGAGCAGTGAATTTTACTGGAATGCAGCCGACAATTTCGCCGGCCGACAATTTTCGAAGCAACCGGTAAGTGCTGGAGAGCAACTTGCGGCTAAGGCTTCCATGAACGACCGTCTCATCTCGTCTTCGTCTTTGTCTTGGATTCGTCTGGCGCAGAGATAGACATTATGTTGATACACATGCAAAACTTTTTTATTTCGTAAGACGAATGCAAGACGAACTGAAAGACGTGCGAGACTTTTTCTTTTCGTCGTTCGTGAACGCCTTACTTGTGGAAATCCACACAATTCATTTGTTTTCGTTTAGGAATTCCCGCGCTATCAAAGTACAGCAATCTATCCTGATGATGATTTGACGGCTGGTTATGCAGTGTATGGAGAGATTTAGGTTGCAACAACTTTTTAAGAAAAGAAAAGTGGACGGGTTTTCAAATGTTCAACTCAAATATTTTGTCATATTATAAAAATTACTATCCTGGAACTTCGGCGTCGCTCTCGTTGCCGGGTAACTCAATAAATTGCGCCTAGTTTCTCTACAAGCTCAATGCTCTGCTTTCAAGACCGTATTCGCGAGAATGGCTCACCTGGTCGTTGGCACGACAACGGAACTTGTAAATAATAAGACATCATCTCTCTCTCTCCCTATTATTAATAAAGTGTTCTGGCGTCTACCTGTTCAGCGTCGTGCTGTAAGATACACAAAAATAGGTCTTTCAGTTGAAGGAGCACTTCTAGATTGTATGAATGAGTTCTGAAAAATTGCAGTTTTCTGGAAACCTTGGAAACTTTCACTGCCAAGACTAAAGCTGCAGCGTTACTCGGAATCAGAATACCTAAAAGTCTGGGTCGTTCGGAATGAATTCCGAACGACTATATTCAGAAATTCCGGAATTTTCAGGAGAATTCATTTCAGAATACTGGAAATTTTGAATGCCATTTTAATATTTTCGTAATTCGAGAATTCCGAAAACCGCATCCCTAACAAACCTGTTTTGGCTGTACCTCGATGAAGTGAACTATACTGAAGAAAATGCGAATAATTTCAGTACAAAACCTGTGACATCAAGGCGGCCTCACTTCTTCATGTATGATTTCACGAAAGTTTTCAATATGTTTCAGCCTGTACTAAAGCATTTACTCAACTTGTACAGTTTTGTACAGTTGTACAGTTTCCACGGAAAGTCTTTTTTTAATACCTTACTACCCGGTGCTGTTTTTATCATTATTATATGTACATATAATAAAAAAAATTCTGATTGCACAAAAAAACAATGACTTGTTGAGGATGTTTCGGCTTCCACTGTAAAGAGTTTCGCAGCTTCTTTAGGTACTCATATTGGCATGTGCCAGCAAGTAGAGATTTGTACTTCTGGATACGTTCGAGCAGGTTTTTTTCCGACAGAATTGCGGCCTTTCGAACACGATGTGGGCTCAGTTCGAGCTCACTTTTTACAATTCTTCTGACTGACGTATTAGTGTATTCAACTCATCATGATGTTTAATGGTTCTCCAAGCAATTATTCGTGAGATTCCAAGAGCTTTTCCGACGATACTTGGACCCATTTCCCTCTGCCATTTCGACGATGGTGCCTCGGTGTATAGAATTAGCCACCATACCTGTGAAAACAATGAAAATAATGAAGTAATGAAGGCATGCTGAAAATACAGAAAATAAAATTATTGAACGAAAAATGCGCAGCTTGCTTTTTAGACGCTGACTCTGCGTGGTTGACGTCTGTGTGAGCACCACTGTGGTCAACAGCGAGCCCTAAGCAATGGATTGCTATAGATAGAATTAATAACGTAAAAACCGTAGTTTCTACATATTGAAGCGATTATAATCTTTTTTTCTTGAAATTTCAAAGAAAAGAAACATATAGTGAGTATCTATTTGTCAAGTGAGCCGTCGCCTTCTCTTCCCGTCGTGTCCCTGGGGGATCAGTTACTAATCCTCCATTTCAATGCTCTGTGTGTTCTCTATCCTTTTCATTTTTCCAAGGGAGGTCATCAGCAATGTCTTCGCTTTTTATTGTTCTTCTATTGCTTAACGTTCCTA
The DNA here is from genome assembly GCA_003052745.1 of Caenorhabditis inopinata. Lineage (NCBI taxonomy): Eukaryota > Metazoa > Nematoda > Chromadorea > Rhabditida > Rhabditidae > Caenorhabditis > Caenorhabditis inopinata. Next base: position 8,718,521 of record AP018152.1, on the reverse strand, counting down.
TACAGATTGAAGGTAGTGTCGACGAATATAGACTGCTGCAGTATCTGAAAGAAGTGAGAATCATTGTTTTGTTTTGTTATTACCTCACCGTCTGGAAGGCAAACGGCAGAGTCATAAGACTTTAAAGTGTCTATATTTCGGACAACTCTTTCAGAACTATGACGCGTTTGAACGACCTGTGGAGAACAGTTCGGCTCCTCTAGACGTCACTGTTCGATTTCTTTTAAATCAAATTTTGGATGTGGATGAAAAAAATCAAGTGATGTCTATTTTAGCATACATGGACTATGTAAGAACTGGAATTTTGAATTAAAAAACTGAGAAATTGCATTTTTAGCACTGGAATGACTATAAGCTCAAATGGGATCCAAAGCATTTTGGTGGAATTCGGGATGTTCGGTTTTCAGGTGGGGAACTATCCTTCCCTGAAATTGTTCAATGCAGATTCAGGTGACGACGATGCGAGTTTCAAATTGTGGAGACCGGATGTCCTTTTGTTCAACAGGTTCCAGTTAGAAATGTTTAACCTTCTATAGGCATCTCTCGTTGCAGTGTGTCAGAATCATTCGATTCTACCTACTCTTCCAGATTTATTGTCTCATATAATGGGGATGTTCAGCAAAATCCACCCGGGATTTTCAGATTTATTTGTCAAGTGAGTCATCTCTTTCATTCACATCGAAGTAGCTGGAGAAGTGTTGAAATGTTTCAGATAGATGTAACCTATTACCCTTTCGACAGGCAAACATGTTTCCTGAAGTTGGGCTCATGGACCTATAATGGGAAATATATAAACCTCGACTTTCTGCTCAAAAAGATAATTGGTGAGTTCTCATTCGAAAAATAGCTCTTTTTACCATAACGCTTTTCGAGGACTCCACGGAAATCCAATTGTCGTCGAACCCGAAAGATCGTCAACGAATCAAGCTTCTTATTTTGTGAATGAGTCCATTGATCTGCAAGTTTATCTACAAAACGGTGAATGGGATTTGGAAGGAACTCCAGGTGAAATGCCTCGTGCACTCCTCGATATATGCTCTTTTCAATTTTATTCTTTAAAGGGAAGAGAGTCGTTCAGAAGTTTGGAGGCGATGAGTACCACGAGCTCTACTTTTACATTCATATTCGTCGGAGAACTTTGGCGTATGGAATAAACTTGATTATTCCATCGCTTGTTATCTCAATGATGACTATCCTTGGATTTACACTGCCCCCCGACGCCTGCGAGAAGATAACATTGGGTAGAGCCCTAGTGAATAATGCTGATGTTTCAAAAATTACAGAGACAACCGTTCTCCTCTCCGTCATTTTCTTTCTGCAAATGGTGTCCAGCTCCAGTCCTCCGCAGTCTCAAAGCGTTCCAATTTTAGCGGCCTTCTTCTCGTGTTGTTTAATGTTGGTGGCGTGCTCTTGTGTGTTCACAGTTCTAACATTGTCTCTACTTCACAGAAAACCGGAAACACATGAAATGAGCTCGATGGTAGGCAAAAATCCTCTTTGAGCACGTTATTGCAATGGTACTAAACGTGCTATTCCCTTGCCTAATGTAGAGAATCGCATAGTGTAAAACTGCTAACAGTGCGCCACCTCATATCTCATTTAAGACAACTATGACATTTGGCAGCCTTCAAAATTCAAATTTAGAAATGCTCCAAGGGAAAGTAAGGGATTCGTATTCATAAAACGTGGATATTCAGTAACAAATTTATTGAAAAAACTCTGAATATTTTTGATGGGCAATGTCGAAAGAATGTTTGTTTCCTTTTTTAAATTTTACTTAAACTGAAAATAAACGAATATGTAGTTAACATTTTGAATTTAAGATTAATAATGCGCATGTTATGCGCCAGCAATGAATTGGCGCTTTTTTCAAAGCTTTTTTCAAAGTTCATCACTAAGCTCATTTGAAGATCTTACTAGATAATAACAATTACTTTTTTCAATAAAGTTGTTACTGATGGTAACCTGAGTGAAATGTCTGGGTTCGAAGTGACACCGTTTCGAAATTTCACATTTCGAAATGTCACCGTTTTGAAATGTCACGAGTTCTAAATATCTGGTTTCAAAATGACAAGGTTTCGAAATGTCACCGTTTTGAAATGTCACGGTTTCGAAATATCGGTTTCGAAATGTCCCGGAGCTGTCCGGACTTAATACCTATGAAGTGGTCTGTTACTTCTCTTTGGTTAACGCAATTCCCTTTGAATAATTTCTTCCTTACTGACGGCGACATTGAATATTAAAACAGAGCATACAAAACGGAAATGGGAATCCGTGATGACAAAATGGGGGACGGGGGTGCGATTCAGCAAAGCGTAGGCGAGTATTAGTTTGACAGAAGGATGCGGATGGCATAGCAACTCTTATCATCCAGCGCCGGGAGTTGGGGGGGGGTGCACCGAATAGGCAGAATGCCCAGCAGCTTGGCTGCGTGGCTTATAGGTTTCGCATCTATGATGCAAGAAATTGCAGGGAAGTTCTCATAGAGGGATTCTGAAAACGTTTTTTGATTGAGGCTTCCACGAAAGACGAAGACAAAAAATCGTCTTTCCTCTCGTCGTTCATCTCCTAGTCTACGTTCTTCTTTCAGTTCGTCTTGCATTCGTCTTACGTAATAAATGCAAGACATACGCAAGTCAGATGAATTGAAGGCGAAGACGAAGACGAAGACGAAGACGAAGACGAAGACGAAGACGAAGACGAAGACGAAGACGAGACGAGACGATCAGATTTCGTCTTTCGTGAAAGCCTTACTATTAGCTTTGATTTAAAAAAAAGCAAGAGAAATGCAGTTTTTTAATACTTTTGGAAGCAAATAACAAGCGAAAACTACAGAAACAGAAACATATTAAAATAGCGATATTTCAGATGAGAAAAATCTTCATTGATTGGCTTCCTTACATTCTTTTGATGAGCAAGCCAGATCATCCGAAAACGCCGAAACCCAAAGTTCTTGGAAAATCGATAGCGCCAATCCACAGACTGTCCACTTTTCCCATGCTGAATTTGCCTAGAGTGTCTCAAACCGATTTGCAGGATAAAAATACGTTTGTTTATTATGGTAAGCAACGTTTGGTCTTTCAAACCAGGAATAGACGAAAATCCATTTGAAGAAGTGCCAGCGATCGTAAAAAACACATCACGAATTTGCTCGGAGCTCGTGATCATCAAGCGAGATATTGAAAAGATGGTGCAGCAGATTGGAGATGACTCGAAGGAACAAATGGTTATTACCTCTGCTTTCACATCTTCCACACGCTTCAGATTTCGAATTGCAGCTTCGATCCGAGTGGAGATTCGCCGCGATGGCCGTTGACCGAATGTGCCTTTACGTCTTTTCAGCATTTATCGCTGTAATTACATGCGGTTTGATTGTTCCACATATTTTGGCAAATATCTGATTCGAAGCAGTCGTTACAGATGGTAAGCCTGACAGTTTCTCTTCATTTACAGCTTCAATCTGTTCAGCTCATTTTCAGATTACGGTTTATAAAGAATACATATTCATTCAATGGGTCACCACTGCATTTGAAAAGGTGAGCCGCTGCGTTATCTCAGCAATAAACGAGCTCTATGAGGGTTTGGCCGTAAGACGGTCAATCGATTTTTTAGAAACTAATAATTGAGAGAGGAAACCTCATTAAGCGGCAAAACTTGAATTCCATTACTAATTTTATCTAATATTAAATGAGAAATTAATAAAATAAAACAAATGTAATATAAAAATTATTTGAAATTACAATGAAATGACAATGAAAATGTGGAAAGGTTTTTTAAGAAAAAATGCTTAAAAACATGAAAATATCTCATTTTTGCATTTTATCATTGTTCAATAAAGAAAAATTGAAGCGAACTTTATCAAAAATCAGAAAAACCCTGCTTGACAATAAGGACTGGCTAGCAATAGTTGTTGCGAAATGAGCGGGCGGAGCCGGGTCGTCCACGGGCTACCTGCTTAGCTTTCTTCAAAAGTGGAATTAATGTTGCGGAAAGAATGAAAATTAAGGCTTCCATTTGGGCGAAATTTCGGCCGTCTCGTCTCATCTTCGTTTTCGTCTTGTCTTCTTCTTCGTCTTGAATTCGTCTGGCACAGTGTGTCGACAGCTTTTTTATTGCGTAAGATGCGTAAATGCAAGACGAACGAAGACGACTCGACTTTTGAAGACGATTTTTTGTCTTCGTCTTTGGTGGAAGCCTTAATGAAAACTGTTGAGCACAGTGAGCTTCATGAATTGAAGTGCCCAGCAATTCCACAAAAGTATAACCTCAATACGAATTTTTAGTGAATTGATGATGGCTAATAGGTTCCAGAAAAGTTATTAGAAGAAATTGATAGTACCATTGAAGCAAATAATTAAGGAGAGCAATAATTAAAATTATTGCAAAAACGTTTTTTTAATTATTATTTTTTCTTAAAAACTGGGTTTTGTGGCTCCACAAAAGTATAACCTCATCCCATTTTTTTTTATTTTTTTTTGAGTTTACGAATTTTTTAAAATTTTTTTTCACTTAAATTATTATTTTTAGTAACAATGCCGAAAGATCCGCCTTTTACTGCCTATGAAAAAAGCCAAATCGATGCAAAAAGATCACTAATGCCGAGAAATCGCTCAAGATTTGGGCAGAAGTCATTGTGCCATCAATAATTATTAAAAGGACCCCAAAAATAAGATCCGGACATCCTTCAATCCTCTCAAGCCGTGAAAAACGAATAGTCCTCCGTAAAGCGTCCAACAGCGGGGATTCGTGTTCCAAAATCAACGCGGAGCTCAATTTGAAAAAAAGTGTTTTCTGAAACTGTTCGAAGAGTAATTTCGAAGAGCATGTTTATCAAAATACGTAAGATGCGAAAACCCCCACTTCTCACCAAAAATCGCCAGAAAAAATGGTTGGGGTTTTCCAAAAAACATCAAAAAAGTTATTGGAAGCAGGGAAGGCAGGAAGATAGCCTTTATGGATAAGCTGTAATCTCCCCTACTGAAAAACTTTCAGATTGTGTTCAGTGATGAGAAAAAGTTTAACTGCGATGTGCCGTATGAATTTCGCAGTTATTTTCACGATATTCGAAAGGAAAAATTGCGATTTTCTCACCGAAACTTCAAAGGAGCAGGAGTCATTCCTTAGGCGGTCATTTCTTCTTTGTCAACGGCTCAGATTATCGTTATCTTCTATGGAAAGAAGTTTTTCCATTTTGGCGTCAAAACCAACCGTTCCAAGAGCTTAATCTATCAACAAGATGGAGCTCCGATTCACCCATCCAGGGAAACAATAGCTTGGATACGAGCCAAAAACACCAAAGTTCTTGAATTGTCGGTATGCTCACCGCACATAAACATCATCGAGAACGTTTTAGGATACCTTGTGAAAAAGATCTTCGACGAAAGCAAGATGTATCACAATGTTCCTGATTTGAAAAAGGCGATTATGGATGCATGGAATACTGTCGACCAGACGTACCTTGACAACTTCTACCTATCAATCGATACTCGCATTCTTCAAATGGTAAGGAACACTGGAAGCTCAATTGATTATTGTTATTTGTTTAATTTTTTTTTTGGTTTTTTAATCGACTGAGCTTATACTCTTATGGAACGAGTAAATGAAGTGGCTGGCCCAACACCATTGTCTCGGAATCTGTCGCACTCGTTGTTTTCTCACCTAATTTACGAGCCAGACACTGGCTCAATCTGTCCAAACGCTGAGTTGCTAGCCCACGGACCATTAGGTCTGCCTGGCTTAAAACCCTTGGAATTTGATATGATTAAAAATCGATAATATTTCCAAATCAAAAAATAAAAGGTAATCCAGAAGAAGGCCTTCGCGATAAAGACATCGCTCTTTATCCAATGTTTCGGCTATCCCGGCGTCTGAATTTTGTTAACTATTTTGAGCTTCCATAAACCATTGCATTATTAAAATATGCCCTTTTACACTTTACTGGATGAATTCAGGAATAGGTGCCAGTCAACGCTGCGCACTTTTTATTAAACCAAAAGTGTTGCAATCGAACATCTTGTAGGCGAACACCACAAAAGTGAATCATAGAACGTTTATGGCACACATTGGCGCGGTGAATGGCCTTTTTTACAAAAAAAACAAGGTCAAGTAGAGATGCGAACATGAAAACATGTTCTTGACTTCATGAAACTTGCAGAAATTTCACAGAGTTGCTGGAAAAGGGGTCTGCGGACTAGGCCCGTCTCTCCTAACACTTTGTCCGGCCCGCTATCTTGTTTCTAGATATTTTCACCCTCCAATCGGAAGAAAAAGTTAGTTTTTGTGCGAAATGATTTTCATGAAATTACGGTTAAGCCTTCTTTTCGTTCGTGCTATCAGCAAAAAGGAGCATTTTGTAGAATTTTTTCAGAAATTATCGCTCCTACGATGATGAGTCCGCCCGTGACTGGTCTAACAAATTTTTTACTCTTCCCTCTCCCACCCCCCCCCCTTTTTTTTCGACAAGACAAGCATGGTCGACCACGGACCGGCAAACTTGTTAGAAATTGAAAATCCATCAAATAGTTGTATAACATTTCGATATGATTTTTTATAGATTACACCTAGATCTGCGATTCGCGACCTTCTTCGAACAATAATTTTGATTTTAAAGAAAATTATAGGTCAGCCCGTAACAGAGCCGGATATGACCGGATCACAAGTATGGCGCCCGGCCCACCAACCGTCATTCCATCGAAGAAAATTAAAATCAGAGCAGACTTTTTCATTTATGCAGGAGGTGTAGAGTGAGTGTGAGAGAGAGAGAGAGAGAGCGCACTCTATTGTGTTGTACTCAAATATTCATTGTTTTCAGTAAATTGAGTTGTCGTAAAAAATGAGAAAGACACTTCCCGTTTCCTTTTTTTTCGGATTTTTTCATTTTAAGACTTCCGGCTACACTCATTGCTCTTTGCTTTTCAAACTAGAGACTTTATGAAATTTAGAGACAGAAATAGAAGCGTGGCTCCTCTTGACGATTGAAAGTTGGAAGCAAACTACTATTGAACTCATCTTTTGGGAAACAAATTTTTAAGTTTTAAGTTTTTCCCTCTTCCTGATGATTCCCCAGTTTGAACATCAACTTCCAACTCTCCACACGAATCATTTTGTGGTTCGACGATCATTCCCAAATAAATACGTTTCCTAATGAAACCCAAAAACTTCGAAAGACGATGGATGGAAATTAGAGAAGCACTTTACAAAGCTAAATTTCCTTAAAACGGGCTCACTGGAAATAGAACAAGAAACATTTCTTTTATTCTTTGTTTTATGCTTCCCTCCTTTTTCACTTTTTTCATTTTCTGAGTACTGGTGAAACACATCAGAATACATCACAACTGTTTCACTGGCATATTCCAGTTTTTTTGCAAAGGGTAGAGTCTCCATCTTGACTTTTCCTTCATATTCAGTGAATTTCAAATCAGTCAGCCTGAAATTAACAATAAACTGGCATACTGTACCACCTACGCTTTCACCGTTTGGATGAATTTTGCACATTACGTCAGTTTCCATGTTTTTTGATTTCTCTGAATGCGAATGAAATACGTGTTTCAGTAGAAGAAATGTAGGAGAGAAACTCTATTTTCCAATAAGTAAGCCTTCCTGAAACGGTTCCGTGTTCACCGAAAATTGAAATAAACCAGAAAATAATTCAGTTAGACTACAAACTGTTTAACAACGTTATCATAGTATTTGAGCAATAAGTTTTTCTTCGTTTTTAAAATTTTTCCCATAAAGCACAAAAGGTACACAAAAGAACGAGAGTAATATGTGTACCCATTATTCGCAAAAAGAAGTTCCTCATTTTTCTTGTGACTTGGCTCTCGGAGACCAAGTGGTCCTGTGGGTCAGAGTCTACTATTATTGCTTGAGCAACTCTTGTGGAATAATTTTTCCTCTTCATAAAATACTTCTGCGCCGCACCGCACTCGTCGCATTTTTTTTCTATGGTTTTCCTGCCTCTTCAGGGAAGAGATTATTTAAAAAGTACATGTCTTTTTAAACTCTTCCATTTCCTTTCAGAACTGGAATAAAATTGGGCCAATGGTGTGCTGATAATAACACAATGATTATTCTAATTCTACTATTATTCAATGTCGTATTTTCTGTAAGTTTTTATAAGTGAAACGGTTTAAAAAAAACATCAAATTTAGCACTTTCAGACTAACTTGATATACGAGGTATTATTTTTAATTTAATTATTTTTCAATTTGTTGCTTTTTATTTCACACGCTTTAAAGCTTATACGCCTTTAGACAACAAACAAATGTTACTATTGCTTCGTAATTAGTACAATTCGTTCTCTTCCAATTTAACACATTCCAGAAATTATTTCGCGTCAATGAATGGCAAAATGTTCCAATAACAGGCACAGATTATGAAAATAGTCTTATTGATGTCCATCTGTTTGCCACATGTGAAAAGTAAGGTTTTTATATTAAAAACTCACTAAAAAGAAATAAATGATTCAATTAACAATACCACATCGCTCGATGCAGAATTTTCTGGAATCTGTGTCAATGTAGCTGTTGCAACTGGTGCGGCAGGCACTTAGAGTCTTGATAGCCTATAAGTATAAATTATTAATTACTAGACAGATTGCCGCGCTTTACGCGTTTCAATTAGGGCTGGTGATTCTTCACCGCGCTTCTCGCGGCTGCACTACTCGAAGAATTCTTTTAAAGCATTGCGGACATTCACGCTTTCTTTTCCACAATTTTTCGCACTTCCATAAAATTTGCAATGTTGCGATCAAATGTTCTGCAGTCTATTTTCAACAACGCAACGTCCAAAAATAGAATTGCAGCTTGCTATTTGTGTGACTGCTGACTACCTACATCAGCCGACACATCAAAAATGTATACTTTTACATATAATTTCCATAATTTAAAATCACTATTTCTATGATAATTACAAAAAATATAGAAATGAAAAAAGTTTAAAAAGGGGGTATGTGAAATCGGAACAAAATGAGAATAGAACTCGTAGGAAATCGGAACATGATGAAAATAAAACTGTTAAAAAGAAAACTGTATTGAATTGGAACTGATAGGGAATTAGAACTGTTTTAAACCCCATGAAAACAGCACGGAAGCGGACACACACTATATCCCCTTAAAATGTATATAATGGGGTTATTCATGAAGAGCACAATTGCATTTTAATGCAAAAAATGCCACTTTAATGTTATTCACGATTGCATTTTAATGCAACAAAATGCATTTTTATGCTTTTCGTGCTTTTCATGAATAACCCCATAAAAATGGGAAGAAAACCACGTGGATATATTATCCATCCGCGAGTACGTGATTTTGCGTGTAGAGGCGGTGTTTGGGTCTCGTTAGGGGATAGCGCGTTTTAATGAGCTAATTTAAAAATTGTAAGAGAGCGCACACACTGCGTTTGTGATTTCTTTTCGAAAATTGAAGCGAATATTGGAATTTTTTCTATTTATATTTTTCTTCGAAAATCATGTTTTTTAAATTAATTTTTATTGTCAAATTTCCTTAACTGTTTATTAAACTGAATAAAGTATTATTCACCGGAATTTAAATGGTTTTTTTTCAATATTAGAATTTAAAAAAAACATGATTTTCGAAGCAAAATATAAATAGAAAAAATTCCAATATTCGCTTCAATTTTCGAAAAGAAATCACAAACGCGGTGTGTGCGCTTTCTTACAATTTTTAAATTGGCGCGTTAAAACGCGCTATCCCCTAACGAGACCCAAACACCGCCTCTACACGCAAAATCACGTACTCGCGGATGGATAATGGGGTTGTTTATGATGCATTTTAATGCAGAAAATGCCACTTTAATCTTATTCACGATTGCATTTTAATACAAAAAAAGGCATTTTTTGCATTAAAATGCTATTCATGAATAACCCCATAATACATTACACAAAGGGGGGTATGTGAAATCGGAACAAAATGAAAATAGAACTCGTAGGAAATCGGAACTTGATGAAAATAGAAATGTTATAAGATAAAACTGTATTGAATTGGAACTGATAGGGAATTAGAACTGTTTTAAAGTAAAACCGCATGGAAGCGGAACTGTATGGAATTGGAACTCTGTTCAATGGAGCGCGTTTGCTTTACCCAGAGTATTTTAGTTGATTTAACGCTGTGAAAAATACTCTGTGTAAAGCAAACGCGCTCCATTGAAGAGAGTTCCAATTCCATACAGTTCCGCTTCCATGCGGTTTTACTTTAAAACAGTTCTAATTCCCTATCAGTTCCAATTCAATACAGTTTTATCTTATAACATTTCTATTTTCATCAAGTTCCGATTTCCTACGAGTTCTATTTTCATTTTGTTCCGATTTCACATACCCCCTACACAAAGTCGTTTAAGTATTTTGATGTGCAGGCAGATTACGGTATTCACAGACGACGCACAACAGTAAATTAACATTGGACGTCGGGTTTTCAAAAATGGGTTTAAGCTATATTAGAAAGAACTGTCTTATCTGTCGTAAATAATTCCCAAAACAAAAATACAAAATAAACAAATATAAAATGAATTCATGTACAGAGTTAAAATGAGTTTAAACCTCGGAACTAGTTTTAAATGACCCCTCACTTTATTTCTGTCAACTACGGTTTTAAAACGATTTCTGCGCTTACCTCTGCTACAAGTACAAAAACCAGTGCGAAAATAAGAGTAGTAAGAATATTCATTTCTTTTGAGTATAGTGTCAAACGGATTTCTTCAATTTGTATTGTTTTCGTTCCCCCCCAATGACAACAGCTGCCATCTCACTCTTTTCTTCTCTTCAGATTCTCCATTTTCTTCATGACAGAACTCAGCGAATCTACCAGACTTGAGTTCTCATATGACGACGTCACATTGAAAAAGATTGATGTTCAATCAGTTGAAAATGCGGTACACATACCAGAATCTCCCAAAATGCTAGGCACTTGCCGAGAAAACAATCGGAAAATTTTGAGAATAAAAGTAAGATTGCATATTTTATTTAATAGTGGCCATATTCAGATATTTTTATTCAAAAGTTCCAAAAGCTTCGCATTAAAGGGGATAAGTATTTTTTTCAAATACAGCCGAAAACTTCTTTAGAACTATTAAGTATTGTATAGGGCAAGAATTCTTGTTTATTTCTCTGATGTTCACTGTAAAAACTTCCTATGAGGAAAATTAAGGACGGACGAAAGCAGAAAAATATATTTCTTAGTGTTGGGATCACGGGCATTAGTAAACACGTCCTTCGAGTAAAATCACGTAAGCATTGCTTCGATGTTTGGGGTTTTTCTGAATTGAGAGCAAATGCTCGCGGGATCGCGGGCAAGCAAATTTTCTAGACATCACAAGTAATTTATATTGCTGTTATCTTTCCCGAAATATTTCTATGTATAAACAAAATCTGGAAGCCAGTATCACACTAGAACGACGTGAGGTAATTTTCGAGAAGTCGTGCATATGCAGTGGCTGAAAAGCATCGCAGGCATTTCCGAATATATCACCTTTGTAGCGTCACACGGATTAGAAATCGAGATAGAGCAAACTAGGGTCGGCCAGAAAAGATTCGATATCCTAGTCGGTTTTCTCCTCGATTTCGGCTATCTCCCGCGCTGGCCGCCAGAGAGACAAAGAGAACTAAGCAGCTTGTTAACGAGCAGCAAAAAGCAAATTTTCAGCAAATTTTTCTAGTGCGTCGTGCTTGTCGTAGCGAAATAGTGCCGCATCTTCGCCGCTTTTTTATCTCGACTTCTAAACAGGTGTGTGTTGTGGATATCTTAGGCGAAAAAAGAGATCTCACTCCCAGAAAGTTTTTTGAATATTGATTGCCTTAGCAGAGAAATATTCCAAATATTCACATTTGCAACCATATGTGTTCACCGTGAAAGCTTGACATTTGATGATTTCAGATTTCCGTAGACAACGACACAATATCATTCAAATTAGACGATCAACTCATACGGAGGCCATTCGATACTTCACTTAATCATATTAAAGTTCTCATTCCACAAAGTGTTGCTTGCTGCCTAATTCGAGCACTTTTCCTAAGTAATTCTGACCTTGACGCTTACACAGCCGTCTCTAATCGATTTTTCACTTCGTCTAAATACTCGAAGAGAATTCTAGAAGCTCTCAATTTCACACCGTCTCCTCCAGCTTTCAATTCGGCTGTGGTCACGCTATCTGAAACTACAACTTCAAATGACACCAATAAATGGAGCAAGTTTACATTGGGAAGGAATCCAACGGTTATCAATAGCACTACCAAGCCAAAGCCGGAGACCTCTTGGACACATGCTGTTAACAGGGAATGGTCAATAACATTTGTTTTATGCTCTATTGTTGTGTGTATTATTATGCTGTCTCTTGTGATTTTTGGAACTTTCACAGTTTTCTATTTAATGACCAAACCTAGAGGTGGGAAATCTCCATATGCAATAGATGCTTAAATTTTTATTTTTCATTATAACTTTTTTTTAACTGAACTGAAGAATCTAAAAACACGAAAGGAACCAATTAAGTTACACATATTAGATAGAGGCCATTTTTAAACCAATACAATATATAGAACATGATATCTGAAGTACTTATATTACAAGAATTCGTCACGTACTTCCGCCGGGACGACATCATTGGCAATTGCATCTCTGATCGTTTCACCACTAAGCAAAAGCAGTCTGGCAAGCCGCTGTCTCGCTAGTACTGTTCCAACAGAAGTTACGTAGACTAAGTCAGTCTTTCTAGATCCAATGATTTCTCGAGGGATTATTCCTTTGACACCGGACCATTCCTGAAACATTGAATTTTGCTATTATAACCTCGGCTCATAATAGAGTGGAAGCAGTGTTACACTTGAAAATAGAAAATACTCTATGGGTTCTACACGCCAGTGCGTCTTGAGAACCAACCTTCAATGACTGCAGTATTCGGGTTCTGTTTATCGGGTAGTCATCATTGTAATTTTTCGAGGAAAACAACGATTCACTAACAAGAATTGGGTCTCTGCTTTCTGAAATTATCTCAATCGCACTGTCTTCGTTTAGGTGAAGAGCATCGAATCGACCGGACACTGCTATAGAATGGAAAGTACGATAAGCGACCTGTAATGCTGCATGTTTGCTTGTCGGAGCTGTGGATGAACTATTACATGATGCAGAGGAATCCATTGAGTCCTTCGCAAAAGAACTGGCTCCACGATACCTTGGTCTTTGAAGACACGTAGGCTTACATTATCAGATAGAACAAATGATTGGCTGTAATTGTTTATTGAATAGGTACACATTTTTTTCATAAATTTTATTACAACTTACCTTGCTAAATATCTGAGAAACTCCAATAGCATTGATCCCATATCAAATCTACTAAGAATAGGCATTTCCTCTTCATCTTCTGAATTTTTTGAAATCCAATGTGGGAACACAATGACTGGCGTAAGGATACTCTTTTCGTAATCAATTGTTGGATTTCCTCGGAGAATTCCAAGTCCAAAGCGTATCAGCAAGCGCCCAACTTGCCAAATGGACAAGAAATTGTTAGGAAGCACATTTTCCCAAGTGAGCCATTCTTGAATAATGAAAAGCAGTTTGACGACTTGATCACCATAGAATTGGGAATATCTCTTTATGCATAAAGCTTCATCTCGAGTTCGGATAAGATCCTCCAATTTATGATATTTCTCGGATTGTCTTTCTATCAGTTTCTCCATTTCTTCTTCTAACCGGGAAGCAATAGGGTATTTCGCTCGACTAATATCGTCTTTTTTATCGATCATCTAGAAATTAATGAAGGATTATTTTCAAAAAAATCTTATTATTTCAAGGTTATTCACTCACTTTTTTTTTCCTCAAATCACAAAGCACATCCCAAGCTACCCATGGTAAACTCTGACCGATGTATCTACCAGTTTTATTCTTTCTTGATTGAACATAAGCCACGAAATACCACTGACGAACTTTTTCGTGCATCGCTTGAGTAAACGCTATTCGTGTACTTTTACCGTCAGCGATTGTGTTGGATGCTTCTCCTCCGAACTCCTCGAAAAATTTCGCGCGAAATGCAAAATATAACTTCTCATAGCGAAGCTCAACAACCTTATCAGTGTGGTAGAAAGAGTAATCATCCCTTTCCATACCAGCCAATCGTTTGATACTTGCAGCATGCCCAGATACCACTGAAGCTTCGTCTTCAATCCCGTATTCATCCAAGAGTTGTTGCATTCTATCCACATATTCATCTCTGATGGTCAATGTTTGAGCTAGTTTTGCCTCGTTTCCAAAGAAGACATCCACATCAGGAGGGCAAATAATTTTATCGTAGTCTCCTTCAAAAATGCTTCCTCGAGATTCGTATTCTTCTAAAACTTCTTCGACTTTCCGTGCTTTCCGATGCAACTGTCCGTTTAATCTAGTACTATAGTACATTGGCTTTCCTCCTGACATCATATAATCTGGCGTTACATCGCATTGCTCGAAACTAGTCAATGGCTCTGCTGGAACTCCACTTTTCGGAAAATCAACGGCTACCGCACATTTCAGAGCGATTGAGTGACAATTTTCGCTGAAACAACGACGTTATTTTTCCAAGTTTATACGTATAGCACACTAAACATACTGGAACAGCCCGTTCAAATCGGCGTAAGCTAAATGAGCATGACTCATTCTTCCTATCGAATCTTGTTGTAGGTAACGTAGAAAAAACTCAACCATATCATCGGTCGTTGCTTCTTTGTCTTCTTCCGCAGCAGCACTGGTTGGAAATAACATTGCTTCTTCGTTGTAATCCAGAAGCATCTCCTGATCCCAGATAATAGAATATTCATCTCCATCCAAATCAGAACCAGCCATTTCATCCGGATGTGGTCTTCGGCCATTCTGGGGGAAAACTACAACATCGACCAGATGCGCCAGTGCTGGCTGCCAGACAGCTTCGAAGACCCTAACATCTCCTGGAACGTGACATGGGTTTTTGGTAATAAGCACTTTTCCAATTAAAAGAATGGGATCCTTGCTTGTCTGACGAATGCTCTGCGAGTATTGAATGAAAACCTGTCCGTATTGCAGTAGGCCAGTTTCGTCCACAACGCCATACATAGATCTCCCGAAATGGGGAGGTAGGAAAATTTTTGCTTTCGAGATGTGATGAATAATATTGTACCGATAAATGGCAAATAAAATAGATCGGATTAATGGGTCAACACTTAATTGAAAACCCGCTTGTTTGCTGGCCATATTCCAGTCTATTGGTAGGTTCGTGCGATTGACGAGTTCTTCAGCAGCTTGATTCTCATTTATGAGCATATCTTGAATTGAAAAAAAAATTGTAAGAATACCTGGCCATTTATAATTTTTCGGCACCTCTGATAGACCAACAGCCCCTAATTGGCCGGCAGCTTCTAATAATACGACGCCGTATAGTAGTATAGGACGTGGTATAGTATCGCAAGAAGCCTATTGTAAGAAGCAGTGACACTTTTTTCAATTTAATTTTGCTTTCAAATATTTTCTTTAGATTTCAGTTTCACTTAATGAATTTTAACGGTTATCCAATGATCCTGAATTTTTTTCACTAGTTTTTATTGTTATTTCATTTATTGAATTAGTTTCAGAGTTGACTAAAGAAAATGTTTTTCTCAAAATTAAAATACTCTTTCAAAAACCCGATTTGAAAATTAAGCCAGCATTCCTTATTTAACTGGTATTAAAACTTCTATTTCGAAAAATAGATCGAAATGCCAGTCTATCAAAAGAATTAAATAGGTATTTAGATTAAAATAAATCACGTACTACTAAGAGCGCATAATTCTCTTTCCAAATAATAATTTACTCGATTCGAAACTCTTCTATGTGATCGGGAAGATTGCTTCGCCGACACTTGATCCAGAATAGTAATGAACGGCCGATTGAGGCAAACAGGAGACGGCATGGCGTATTTAACAACTTCCAGATATTCATCTTGTAAGTCTCCGCCACCTTCGCCAAACTTTTGCTGACTTTTTCTGAAAAGAAACGGTATTATGATGTTGCCAAGACAGACTCAGATCATACCTGAAGATAACTTTAGGCATGTTGATAATATCGTCTATTGTTGGATCAATAACCAGAATCCCTTTGAAACCTTTAAATCGAACTTGGAAACAGGCTGGAACTTCATGCAATAGAAGTAACTTTGTGATATGTGTCGCGAGTTTGAAAGATATTCGTCCACACCCATCGGAAAAACAATATTTATTTTCTGGCCCTCCCTCCATATCTGGCTCAACTATCCAGTGATGCCTTTCGAGACGAACCTAGAAATTTCATTTTCATGCTCGTTTACACGATATCCAACCGTTGGCTGCGCCTGTGTGAAACATTGTCCCATCCGACTCATCATTTTCGGAACGCTTACAGCGTCCCGAAAATCGCCCATCCATGTACGGATTTCTTCTACAGTCCCTGTGGCGATTCCGGTAACCGGATCAACACGGGGAGCATAGAGATAGCAACCTTGATCTCGCATTTGGGAGTTACTCCAGCCTAGAAAACTATAGAGGCGATCAGCGACTTGTATTCCGTTTCGCAATGTATTGTAGATGGATTCGGTTACTATATTGGACATATCTGAAGGATTTATGATTGTCACATTTTAAAATTTTCAATGTTCTTACGGTCTATATTATTAACGGAGAAATCGCGAATAGCCAATCGGCCCAAATTGTCGTCTCGAAAAACACATCGTAGAGCATAATCTGGTCCAAATCTTCTAACAACACGATTCACCATCATCACTTCTGGAGCCATCAGTAAAACTCTGGACGGAGATACGACTACTTTTGCAACAGATACACAATTTTTCGGAAGGGGTTTTGCAAGACCAACATCCTGAAGGCTTTCCCTTCTTAGTAAACGCTCGTACTGAACCTTTCTAGCATGGAACATAGTTAGAAAAGCATTTACAACGTCTAAATTTCTTCGTTCGTCAAATGCATTGAGAAGCTGCTCGAGAGATTCTTCTACAGCCTCTGAGCACTCTTTCATGCCTCTCCGAATCAGTTTCAAAAATAATGGTTCATTTTCCTTTTCCATTGGCTTAACGTCTTCATCATCTTTAGGTAAATGAATATTTTCATCTGTAACATCGAACAATTGATCCATGAAGATACTACCTCTTGTGATAAGAGCTTGGAAAGCATAATTAGCTCGAAAAGTTCCAAGAGACACAAAAGCTGGAGATGGAGCAAGCTTTCGACGAATCGAGAATATGGGGCCAAAAATCACTCTAGCATTGCTTCGAGACGCCATTCTTGTTACAATGTCCATCAAATACGAGGAGGATACAGAATCAATGCCGTCGTCTTTCCTAAAAGTTATTCGCATCCAGGTACTTTGAGAGAAAGCTTCCGTTGTGCACCCGATTCCTCGCTGTTCAGCGTCTCCAGGCCAACTCAGGACTCTTGTCTAAAATCAAGTTTTCAAGTTAGGTGTGACTTTTATACAAAAGTCCAAATACGAAACCATACCCACTCAGTACAAGTCTCCAGGTTCAGCACTTTCGACTTTGACGGATGAATCATAGTGTTTTTCGGGATTCCCTCCCACAGAGGAGGGGGATTCTTCAGTTGTATGTATATGCTATTTCTATTAGCATGCGACATATCCACGACGATTCGAATGAAAGTGTTGTAGTACAGATTAAGGCGAAACCCTGCATGATCCAAACCATCATCTGCAAACTCGCTCAGCCTAATTCCAAAATAGACTACAGCCAGTCTTTTATCGTGCTCGAATCTAGCATAGGAGAGGTATTTGTTGTTTCCAGCTA
Organism: Caenorhabditis inopinata; assembly: GCA_003052745.1. NCBI lineage: Eukaryota > Metazoa > Nematoda > Chromadorea > Rhabditida > Rhabditidae > Caenorhabditis > Caenorhabditis inopinata. Next base: position 8,700,743 of record AP018152.1, on the reverse strand, counting down.
CTTTGAAAGAGTTGTCTCTTTGAATATCTGCATTATGTTGAGATTGGAGTTTCCTAAAAAATCATAGTGCCCTTTTGCATGAATTTTTCCGCTGAAATGTTAAAGAGAAACTTGTCTAAAGTCAATAATTGATTTCAAAAGTAGCTTTATAGTGATGTCATCCTAATTATCAATTATTATACTTACACACTACACACGGTGTTTTCCTGACTTATAAAGTCTCCTCTGACAAGAAACAGGCCAGGATTAGGGCAATTCCCAACAGCAATCGCAGAAATATTAACATCTACGTGTTGAGGCCTGCATACATAAAGGTTTTGAAAGTAATTGCACGAATATATGGCTTACGTGATTTTGATAAAAAGTGTGTGAATTCTCGGGACTTCCAGAAATAACTGATCATGTAACATGCCCTTAATTTTCCCTGTGAACTTTGTGACAAACTGCGAAAATAATTCCTTTCGATCTTCGACTTCATCACTTGGAGTGAGAGTAAGGTGAGCCTCTAGCATGTACGCTTTTTCTTCGTACGCAGCTCGAGGCATCATACCAGATTTGATCCAGTTTACCTCGTAGACGTTTGACTAAAAAACGATGAAAGCGCTTTTTTAAGCATAATAGTACACACCTGTTTTAGGCGTGTTGAAATGTGCTCTTTCATAGTTTCCATATGTGCTCTGCAATAGCCGAAGGTATCATTGTTTACGGTTCCTGTGAACTTGACATCAAAATTCAACTCGACAGGCTGTTTTTTGGGAAATCGCATAGGCCTTGTTCCCGTTTCTGATACTTCCGCAACTGCTCGTAACATCTTAACAACTTTTTCTAGTTCCTCAATGTTTGCTCCTCCTCTATGTTTCGTTTTTTCATAGAGAATGTGTGTAGATGGAAGTGAATGGCGTTTAGTCGATGAGAAATCATTTTGCTTAGATGCGGATGGCTTCTGAGCATGAATATTATAGTCTTGATAGTATCCTCTGTTTACTGGGCAAGAGAAGTTATTAATGTGGTTAATATGTAGGGCAGATGATGTCGAGGCTCCTAGATGATCTTGAATGTCGAATTCAGTTCTTAAAAATACGCGAATAACGAGACAGTTTTTATCATGTATTCACCTTGGCCTCGCGGTTCGGTCCATTTTGAAAGAAGTCAATAGCATTTTGTTCGAGTGTCCAGTTGCCAATGTATTCACAGGAGTGCTTTCTGATTTTCTATTTGGTAGGGTTCCGGAGGAAAAGTTAGAACGTCCACGTGGGAATGATGATTGGCTTTGAGGAACTCCTCTGAAAGAGTTTTAGATTTAAACATAATAATAAATAATTAAGGATATTGTCGCCTCAGAGTGCTCTTGAAACAAGGTTTTGCTCTTATGGGGTACATCAGGGGCGGTAAAAAGTTTCGTTCATTTTTTGCAATATTCACGAAATGGTTTCTTTTATATTTTCAAGAGTTTAGTGGGCAATTCCTCTATTAATATGAGTATTACGAGATTAATTGTTTTAATAAACGATACATTTCCGATATCCACAAGGTAAATCGGTTCAAGGCGCACTGATTGCGTAACTCCCATTAATACAGTTTATCATCTGGAGCATATCAGACACCATGCTCCGAAACGGTTCTCCAAAAAATAATGTTTTTTTTTTAATGTTTAATTTTTATTCTCTCACAAACGTTGCTTGACAAGAACCAGAGTGTAGAAAGATTCATGGTGTTCACAAAGAATGTTCTTGAAAATAGGAGGGAAATTAACAAGAGCGTATTTTAGGATATAAATAAAAATGCCTTCCTTCCAGTTATTGCCGATCGTTCTGACCGACCACTTTTAGAGGTGGATTAGTGCATATCAGATTTATTAAAAAGGTATTCAAATCGTAATACATTATCAAATGTGATCTTTTCGAGAAGTATTTAAAAAATTTTAATTACATTAAATTTAAATATTAAGAACGCATTTTTCGAATCGTGTGCGCCAGAAGACCCATTAATGCTTTCCTCAGCACTTTCCATTTCGCATATTCTTTTTCCAGAAATCCGAAAAAAAGAGATATTCCCATAACTGATCGTGAAACTGCGTTCCAACTCCGATTCTCCAAAAATAAAAAAATTCAAAAACTGCTGATATGTGCAAGTATTGTGTTTTTTATTATATTAACTTCAATTTATGCATCACATTAAACCATACATGCAGCAAGCCAGTCCGCGACAATCAATTACTTAAAATTTAGTGGCTTCATATGGGTCGCAGTTGTGTCGACGCGATGCGCCGATACAAAGCTAACGCAACGCGAGATTTGTCGCGCCAGACGCCCGGGATAGACGAGCTCTCATGGAGATACTCTAGGTCCAGAGAGAAACTTTTTTCAAAGATGATTTAATTTCCACAGTGACGAAAATATCGAAAAAAAACAAACCGACGGAAAATTGAGTCGTAACTGTGAAATGGGAAACTTATTTTTATTAAAAAAAAACAATTATTGATTTTAAGGTAAAAATATAAATGTTCATCCAGAATTTTTAAATGGAATTTTTAGTCGGGCATTATTCACGGCGCGGTTTTCGAGACGTTGCAAGAACAATTTTAGTTTCGATGCATACGGTTAAGCCAAAGCGCTCCTTTCAAGTACTGTTTTAATATACGAGCAAACCTTTGGTGTCTTGGCCGGTAAGCCGTCTCATCGTCACTTGAAACATCATTGTCAAACTGGTGCATTTTCCTACACAGCTTCTATTCAACTGTTGAGTGTCTGTAATCTTAAGATTTAAGGCTCTGCGAAAAAGGGAAAGGGAAAAAAAACTAGAAGAGCCACTAAGCTTGATTAAGTTTTCAATTTTTCGAGTGAAAATCAGGAAAAATCAATTGAAAACGCGTTTTTATAGAGGAAACATGGTGGGATCTAACGACACGTAAAATATTCAGTTCCTGTAAATAGATGAAAGTGCCAATGCTGTCACGTCAAATGACACGTGTCGGCAATTTATTTGACGCGGAAATTAAAATTAGATCTTGCGAACCGTTTCTAATGACTTTTAGATTTCTTCTACTTACTTGCTTAGTTACTTACTTATAGTTAGTCGATCCGTTAATTGCTTGTGTGGGTGCGGATTACAGCACTTGGGATCTTGGGCGATGGTTCTCCATAAAGTAGTCAGTCGATTTCCTCGATATATTGAAACTTCTTTTCGTAGTGAGTTGGACCATCTCACGGGGGGTCGTCCGACAGGTCGTTTTTCGTCTCGAGGAATCCATTCTTGTACCAGTTTTGAACATCTTCCGTCAGTTCGTCGCATAATGTGCCCGACCCATTCTAATTTTTTCTTTTTGATGTATTTGAGTGGGTCCGTGACCTGAGAGATTTTTCGGATATCTTCACGGTGTAGGTCTCGTTGGGGTTGTTCCATCAGGATAATTCCAATTAATCCTCTTTATGGTGATGCATGCGTCACACGGATTCTTTCAGTGAGGCTCTGTGTAAGGGTCCAGGCTTCAGATCCGTATGTGAACGCGGGAAGAACGATGACGTGCTAAAGTTGAGCTCGAGTTCGTGGGCAGGTGAGAGCGTCGGTGGTGTTTTCGATGTTGTTGAACGCTGCCCAGGCTGTCCGTCGTCTTCTGTGGAGTTCTGGTTCTACCTCATTTCGTGAGTTGAGTAGCCTGCCAAGGTAGACATACTCATCAACGCCTTCGATTGTTGTGATGGTTGCGTTATTACTGATTACCGGGCTCTGATGATCTGATGCCTTTTTGATTTCTTCTATTTGGAGTAGATATTTTCAGTCGCGCTTTTCCGAATTTTTAATGAAAATACATGGCCTAAAAAGGATATAATTTCTTGAAATCTCATTTTTTCTCCGGATTCCTGGCGCATAGCTGCTCACGCTACTTTGACTGAGTGTCGAAGCGGCGAATCGTAGAGACGGATTTGCACTTCCCATTTATCGCTTCGAGAGTCTTCGAGAGTTATTTAGTTTGTAGAGAAAATATGTAACTTGGAAGTTTATTTTCTGGAATATCAGCAATAATAGATAGATTAACAATATAAACTTACATGGGTTTGTATTACCGACACTCTGAGCAAGTTCAATAAAGACCCTGTTTATAAAAACTTTGTATTTTACAATTTTTAAAGCTCATCAGGCAACCTTTAATTATAGTCTGATTAGAACATTTTGAGACATAGAAGCAACGATTTAAAATCTAGAATATTCTATTCAGGTGCAGAGCATATTCGAAAGGCTTCTGTTCAGATTATGAAAGAACATTTTGACTTTTTAAGAATAAAATATTAAAAAATCAATAAGGAGTTTCTTTAATTTTCCAGCCACATTTGTGAATAGATATTCTTAAAAATGATATTACTTAATTTATCAATTTATTTATGGGATTATTCATGAAAAGCACGAAAAGCATTTTAATGCAAAAAATGCCTTTTTTTTGCATTAAAATGCAAGTGTGCTTTTTATGAATAACCTCGTTATTGGTGAAAGTTCAAAAAAAATTAACTATACCGTCTCGCCGAAATACAATGCAGCTATCAGCTGTCTGTTTTACGGACTTCTACTTCTATGTCAAGCGGATCGGCCATTTCGTTGCTCTCAAAATTAGAAAAAATTCTTCAAACGGGTTTTAAATAGCTCACCCTCTATTGTTGTGCAATTTGTTTTAATCGAAGCATGATAAAAAGTGCAATTCTAGCCAGTCTCATGGCAATGCCTACTTTACGCTCACGCTTAATGGGGAATTCCTTTTTTCACATCTGATTTCATTTTTTTGTGTGCTTCCACGATTTCTACGCGAATGAAATGGAAATTGAACTTCTTATTGTTAATAAACTTGTTTTAAACAGACTCAATTTCGAAATAGCGGTCGGCAGAATCTTTGTAATTGGAGCAAGTCTTATCCTAAGTTTCAATGCTACCAATAATTGTTCAATTTCGAAACGGATTGATTCACAATAAAAAATTGTGTAGCTAACAAAGTCAATCATTTAAATTAGGTAAGCGAGCCTTATCAGATAATATAGGAATTGAATGTTTTCTAATCAGATTCGAAAGTTTGAAAACATTTGAACTTTATAAGAATATTTTAAGAAACGTTAATTTTCGAAAAAGAAAGAAAAATATAATAATACTTCGAAATTAACAAAAATGTTTCAATTTTTCTAATTAGATAATATGCGGGTTCTGAGTCGTTTTAGGAAGAAGAGTATGTTTTGTCGCAATTAATTTAATCTATTGGCACGCATTTTTTCTCTTTCTAACTGCCTCTTTTTGCTATCATATATGATGCTTTTCAAGTTCGCGACGCATTTTAACAAATACAGCATGTTTTATCTGCACGTGAGAGACGTGGTGACGGCGCTTCCTCAATGCACCTTCAGTGCATTTTCGGGCAAGGCGCAGTGAATTTATTTCAGAATAGACGGCCGTGGCCGTGGCTGAGATTCCAACAATTCCATAGTAAATTTATTTAAAAAATAAAGGTTTATTTTAAAGAAAATGTCTTTAACTTTTCCTTTGTTCACTACATTTATTTTCTAATTTGCCCAATTTTGTGGATTTTATGCCAGACTATTTCTCGAAAACATGACAATACTTCTATTTTCGCCAATGTGCCTGCTTATTCTTATAATTAGCAAACGTTTCATTGAATGAATATACACAGAAAATCATTTTGGAATAATTTTTCGTCTTTTGGCGCGCATTTTCAATTGCTGCAATCATCATGAAACTATTTTACCACCGAGTTTCATCTATTTAATTCATTTTGAAGAACTGTTAACAACATTTTCTTTCCATTATTCAGATGGATGCGAAGACGCCTGAGGATCCAGGATGTGAAATTGCTGAGGAAGGTCCTTCAGATAAACTATTGTCTAGCTTGTGAGTTACTTATATTTAATTATTATAGTTTCTGACTTTTTTTTTGACTTTCAGAGATCTTCCGAAATATGAGTCCACCCGTTTCGTCCCCATCAAAACCCTTGCTAGTAGAATAGACGGATCTGAATATTATGAAGAAACGAGCATGGAAAAAGTTTTGTGTGTAATATTTTTAGTTTCTCATGTAAATATATTGATGTTTTCAGCGAGATGCTCGAAATTGGAAGAACGGAAGAAGCTGTTTCATACGCCGATAAACTCTATGCTAGTATTATTGACGATGAGCAACATGATATTATTGCTCTTGCCGAGTACGTCAAACTCTTGGTTGTTCTTCGTCAGTGGCGACGTGTTAATCATCTCATTGCTCGTCGGAACTATCATCAAATTCATATCGTTTTCGCTTACTATGCAGCAACTGCGCTCTTTCAGCGGAAAATGTACGAAGACGTAACTGAATTATCAGTTGGGCATCTTTTGCCCAATAATGGTTCGGTGGGCCCACTCCCAATTCGTATTCTTTCCCAAGTTACTGGTCGATATGTAGAAGAAGAACGCATGAAGTACTCATTTGCAAATATGGCGAAATTGGATAATATTTCGAAAAAATTAAGAATGGTACCTGCGTTAATGATTACAATTGCTGAAAGTTTTCTTAAATTGATGAACCGAGATGCAGCAATGATTTGTATAAACTATTCTTTAAATTTGGTAAGAATTCATATTCGTTCTTGGACCTCGTTCGATTAAACATGCTTTTTTTGTGATTTCGCGAACGCATAACTATTTTTTGTTTACAAAATAGTTTATTGCATTCGTGAACAACGAGCAAATTTTTGTTGGGGTTATGCACGCAGTTAAAATGTGTATTAAAGTGCAATTTTTCGCAAATATCGCTTTGCTCGCGTTTTCCTTCTTGCCTGTCATCCGATTGGATTATTTTCCTTCCTCGATTTCACCAGCTGCATCTTTTCTTTTTGCGTTTACATTTCTGAAGCTGGATGAAGCAGTGCAATTCTGCAAATGTTTTGAGCAGTAAGATCTAGAAATGGTACTAAAAAACGAAATGCACTTCAAAATAGAATTTATTTTTATTCAATTAAAAATATTCGGATTAAAGTTGTCGACAAGGTATACACGAGCAAAAAAAGATTACAGAAGCATGTAATAAACAGCTACAATATCCTCTTACGACAAGACTTGTTGCAATGTTGCATTAGAATGCATTCGTGCGTTTAAAAATAGAGTTATAATGCAAAACGTTAATTGCTTGCATACCCCCATAATTTTAGAAATAGGCAGGTTCGTTATATTTTCATATTAATTCAGGATACTACTACAGTTCACGTGGAACACTTAATGACGAAATATAATCTTGTTGAACCCGTTCAATGGGAAAAATATAGAAAAGTACGGCAAGAGCAACTAAAATTGCACGATGGGTATCATGATCCAAAAATTCTTATGGAGCGTGCTCAACACGCCTACGAAATGGGGCGATTTAGAGAAACTAAAGAGTTAACAGATGAACTGTTCGATATTTTCGGACCCTATCCTGAATGCATTCTTCTTCGCATTCATTGTCTAACAATGCTAAAAGATTCAAGATCTCTATTGGAGTTAGGACATCAGTTGGTAATCGATGATCCTCATATTCCCCTACCCTGGTACTGTGTCGCTATGTATTACTACAGTATTGGAGCAAACGCAAGAGCGAGAAACTTCATCAGTGCGTTTCGTGTTTGACAGCAAATTACAATAATTCATTTTTAGGTAAATGCACAATGATGGATTCGACATTTGCAGAGGCTTGGGTGGCTTTTGGTCATATTCTTCACTATGAAGTAGAGCATGAGCAGTCTATGAGCTGCTATTATAGAGCCTCAAAGCTGGTAGATCGCAGCTCAGAGCCATTTTTGTATACCTCTCTGCAATACAGTACTCACAGCCAGAAACTCAGCAAAAAATTCATGGGCGAAGCGGTTTCTCGTGCCCCAAATGATCCTCTTATACGACATGAGGAAGCCTGTGTTGCTTATACTGCAAAAAATTATGAAGAGGCAGACAATTTATTCAGAGCCGTGTTGTACATGGTGACAGAAACCGAAGAGACACTTCCAATAGAAAGGGTTTTAAAAAAGTAGGATGAATTTTATTTAAAGTTGCAATATTATAACTATTTTTTTGTTTATTTGGGAAGTTTACGGTTCTAATCCGACTAGCCCCTATATTAGATTCGAGAATCATCTGATTAGAACTCTGGTTTCTAATTCAACCTCGGATTCCTAATGGAACCCTTCAATATTCTAATACGGTCAGCCTTTCTTTTTAATAAGTCGAAATCTTCCAGATTTTAATTATACCCGTGTTAGTTTAATAAATTTCCCGATAAGAAGCACTTCTAAATAAAATATTTTCCTAAATAGAATCTCAAATTCGGATTAAATCAAAAACATATCCACTGTGACAATAACGTTGACTTTATTATATATTTTTCTAGGAAAATTGATGACTTTTGGCGTCCAATGCTCAACAACATCGGTCATATTGCCAGGCGACAGGGTAGACTTAATGAAGCAATTATGTTCTACCAAAGAGCTATCAAAATGGAGCCAAAATTTGTAGACGCAATAGCATCATGTGCTCTATGTTACGCTGTGCTGGGAAACACTGAAAGATCTATCGAGTTTTTCAATAGAGCTCTCGCTATTGACCCATTCAATGAAACAATTCGGCAGTGTATGTCTAAAGTTCTAATTTCAACCAAAGCAGCATACGATGTCGATAAGCAAACGGTAAGGATCTAACCTTGTGCAGTCTATTGTTCCATTTTCAGATGCCTCCCGGGTTCAGCTCCGAGCGGTTCTCTGGCCAAGGTATTATCCGACATAGCTCTCTTAGAACACCACGAAATGATGGTTTTGTGGTACCATCAATAATTGCATCCAGTCAACCCTTCATGTCAATGCTTAGAGAGCGTATAAGAGGTCAGCAACAAATACGAAGAGAACGTGAAGAACGGGAAAGAATTGATGAGGCAGAAGCTCAAATGTAGAATACCCATTTGATATCTGAGAAAAAGGAATCACCAACCCTATAAATCATTTCCGAAGTTCTTTCTATGCATAAATTGTTGATTTTGATTTTGACAATTAAAGGTTAAACATTTATTTTAGCTATTATTAAAACGTAGACGTTCTTCAACAGCTTCTCCGAACAAATTTATGCAACGCAAAAGGGAAATCGATTCCTCTAAACTTTTTGAGTAAACTAGTGTAGGGAGCATTGAAATGGCACGACCAGACAGTCCATGAGCTCTCTCCGCAATCTCGTAAAGAGCTTCTGTAACGGGATTTTTGCATGACTCCGCCTGAAAAATGTTAAGTTTTTCCGTTTTTTTTTCACAATCTCACGTCGTAGATGTCTAGTAACAATTGGTCAGCGTTCATTTCATCATGCATGACAACTCCTATACGCATCATCTCGAGGATACAAGATCTGAGCATGGAGTAACGCGCAAAAACTGATGGTTGTCCAACGTTTTTCACAATATCAGCGCGATCTACAAGAGCTCGATCAAGTGTAGATTCAAGATTCGATGTGCAGAGAATTAAAACGTTATCGCGTCTCCTGATTTTATCAATTTGTGTTAGAAGAGCGTTAACTGCTCGAATTGCATCGGATGGCTCGGAACGGGAGGAAGAGAATTCACGAGACATCCCGAGGGATTCTATCTGAAATTGAAAATTGCTTGTGCTTTTTGAAAATGACATGTATTTAGAAATTATGAAAATACTTCTTACATACTTCGTCAATCAGCACGAACACCATACACTTATCATCTCCGGCAAGCTCTTCAATCTGGTCAAACATCTTCTGAACAAGCTTTCCGCTCTCTGAAAACCACTTGGAGAAAAGACTGTGACTGTTTATCTCCATCATTACTGATCTCGAATAGCGATCGTTCATTCGAATCGATAGATGTTGAGCGAGCCCTTTGCAAAGCGACGTTTTGCCGGTTCCTGGAGGTCCAGTCAAAAGAATGAGACGATTTACATTGATAATCTTCGTGTTGACATGCTTCTCCGAAAGCCTAACAAGAGCTGTAACATACGACATGACTTCATTTTTGAGGTTGGTATCATATATAAGATTTTCCCAGATGGAATCAAATTCTAAGCACGGAAGTTGCCAAAGTAGAGAGCCCACGATATTCTCATCTTCATTTTCGTCTCCAATATTTTGAGAGAGTGGACCATCTTTATGAAGTTTATAGACATGTACATCAGAAGAATTGATGGAGAAATCAGCAAGGTTCTCGAGCTTTTCCCCATCCTTCAATTCACATGTACCAATTACTAGTTTTTCGAATACATCGCTGACTGAAAAAAACGTTTTGTCTTAGATTAAAAAGCAATATAGCTCACGCGAATCTTTAGTACCACCTGTTCCGAGATTTAATACCGGCTTCCAATTCCGAGCAGTTGCAGAACAAGATTTGATGAGATCTTCGAAATCGCCAAGATTTGATTGAACAGTCGATTTAGGACTGGAAACGAATTGTACATTTGAAAACGGCTATAAAAGAGCGAAACTTACAATTTGTGGTTTATCCTGATTTCAACATGAAGGTTGCTATGCGTCTTTTTTGTCCCATTCATTTTGATATCTAAAATATACGTTTTTAATTTCAGAACTAGAGAAAGAAGTCTAAGCAACAAAAGAGGGCGTTTGAAGAAACATGGTGGAACGCTTTTTCGTTTCGATAGTTCAAATTCAATTTAGAACCACATTGGCGAAACAGCTGCGAATCTTAAAGCGAGCAAAAATCTTTAGAAAACTTGGAGGTAGAAACTGCTGAGATAAATCTATTTATATTTCTCTAAAAAACCATTGAGCATTTTTTTAAATTCTAAGAACTCGCGCCTCAGCCACATAGAAATTGACAGCCACGGCCGCGCTGTATGGGAGAGGGGAGATCATCTTGAAAGCAAATTTCAGAGCATCTAATAACAATGGATAATCCCATTTTTTCTGAAATGTAATTAAAAATAACTTAAATGTCTTTCTTTGGCACTATCTTAGTTGGGAGGGGTTAATTGTTTTCAGTCAATTTTGGAACATTTTTTTTCTGAAAATGTTATTAGACATAAATATTTACTCGAATAACACTAGCAATTTTTAGAGAAATTTTATTGGTAGACAACAAAAATACGCACAAAAAAAAAGAAAATGATTAGATGACTGGATATTTCTTGGCGATTCCGGCCCATATCTCGTAAAATTTCGCTTCATCATGATATTTGAAAGAATGATTCACTGTCTGATGGTCGAAACGCAATGCTTGCAAAAAAATTTAAAAAGAATCCCAATTCTTGCAAAGTCTTCTGACGACATTTTCGCGACACCGAGCCATCCATTGAAAACTGTAAACGGCTTCAAGTCGAGAAGCGCATCCAGCTGCGGTCCTATTCATATCTACTTATTATTAAGCGAATAGTTCTGTCTGTCTGTGACTCGGTCCAAGACGTTTCTTTGAATAACTCAAAAGATCGTGGGTACTTTACTTTGATATTCGGGATGCAGTCATGACCACCCAAGCGCTTTACATTCATATATTTAAGAGGTTGCAGGGTAATTGGGATACGGGACGGGAAGTAAATTTTATTTGGTTTTTGACGATCTGCTAATAAATTGTGTTACTAACAAGTGGAAAAACAGAACGACTAGCCGCGAACTTTCGCTGGTACAGTGTATTAGAATAGTACCATTGTACAGTATCTGAACAAAACGAAACAGAAAATTCTAAATTTTATCAACACCAATGCTTTCGTTTACCACCGAATTCCAGCTCAACTCTACGAATCCATCGTGCTTACCGATCTCACATACGGAATTTTTTCTTGAATTTTCCAAAATAACGGTCAAGTTATTGTCAATGGGAAGTCCCCGAAGATGTGAAATATCTGATAATCCACCAACTCCGGACCGCTGTTTGCATTGCAAGTCGATTGTGTTTAAATAGATGTTGGAAAGTAAGCAACCGACATTGTTCTGTTTTTGTCACTATTCATGTTCATAATCGTTCAAAACTGAATGGCGGTAATTACGACATTTTATAGTAAATCTTGCATTTTTGTCGTCAAAAATGGCAACCGTTTCTTCCTTTGCCTTTTTATACGATACTTCTCATTTGAAAAAGTGTACAGAATAGTTTAGAACACAATTAATTGGGTTAGAACTATTGTACTGTACTGTTTGTGGGTTGAAAAATATCCAAACAAAACGATCTTCTTAATACAATTTTATTTCATATCTACTTATTATTAAGCGAATAGTTCTGTCTGTCTGTGACTCGGTCCAAGACGTTTCATTGAATAACTCAAAAGATCGTGGGTCTTTTACTTTAATATTCGGGATGGAGTCATGACCACCCAAGCACTTCACATTCATATATTTAAGAGGTTGCAGGGTAATTGGGATACGGGACGGGATGTAAATTTTATTTGGTTTTAGGCGTTCTGCTAATAAATTGTTTTACTAACAAATGGAAAAACAGAACAACTACAATTATTTCTAAACGAAAGCCAGTGGAAGCCAGTGGAAGTCGCGGCCTAGTCGCGAACTTTCCACATGATGATGACCAGTCCAAGGCAGAGTTGGAAGCATGATATGGATCATTACCTTGTTGGAAGACAAGTCCGTAACGACGACAACAGCTTATGAATTGTACTAAACTGGTCTGAACTACATGCTGGTAAGCCACGGCATCCATCCGATTTGAAATTAAAACCAACTGAAGTTTCCTCGTTGCGGTGAAAGCTCCCCACACCATGACCGAGCCGCCCCCGTTTTTCCGATTGGAAAAGATTCTTGGCTCTTTCCTCAAGTCTCTCCAGCAGTGATTCCAACCATCACGGCCGTCGAAGTTGAACTTCTTCTCATCAGAGAAAATGATCTGTAACAAATTTTGCTTGTTTTTCATTATTAAATATGGTTTGGTAGCCATCCCGCTTAATGTCGATATTCTCCCAATTCGTAGACATGTTGTTGCAAGCGAACTGGAGTCTCTTCGCTTTGTACTCGGGTTTCAGTCTTTGGGCCGACTTCATGGCTTCTTGGGCCATGTGTCCGGAAGAGTAAATGGCTCGGAATTCAGTATTTCTCGGCACCGATTGCTGAAGATCAGTCTTTATGCTTCGGTGGAGTTGGGCATAATGCGTTGATTGGCGCGGTGTTTGCGACTTGACAGTTTCTTTGGTCTTGAGGAACGTGGAGCAGGACCAGAAGTTGGATTGCGAACATAGATAGAAGCAGTTTTAAGATTCCTTCCTAGCTGACGGGCGATTGAAGTTCTTGATATTTCTCTAGTGATCAGAACATCCATTTGAGCTCGTTCGGCTGCGGATAAGTGAGAACCATTTGGTACATTGGAAGAAAAAAAAATAAAACAAAAATAAAGAAAAAAGCTGGTTTTTATACCCATTTTCGGCAACCAGAGTAACAATACCAAAAATTGTCTATACTTTTGAGGTCTTTACTTCCGATTTGTCTGCTTCATTTTATCTGCTCCAGATGAATCGCCGAACATCGGATCTGTTTGTAATTTTCCACCCATAGGTTTTCTTATACGCCTAATCGAACTGCATTAGCCGATTTTTTTCTTTTCGCACAGATAATTCAGAACCTTCAAAAATAGAGGAGGGTGTCTATACCTTTGAAGGGCACTATCTACTTATTATTAATCGAATAGTTCCATCGTGACTCTGTCCAAGACATTTCTTTGAATAACTCGAAAGATCGTGAGTTTCCTACTTTGATGTTCGGGAAATATTAATCTAATTGGAAAAAACTGCTATCTAATTCGAGTAAAATTCAAAGCTCATTTCGATTGCACTGTCTAATTATTAGGCTAACATTTCACCCACAGACTGACCACTTCATGGACCACCATCGCCCAAGATCGCAAGGCATGGTTAGCGATGATCCGCGCCCACCCAAGCGATTAACGGGTCGACTAAGTAACTTAGTAAGTAAGTAATTATATAATTATTAATGTTTCACCTAAATCGAGAATTTAGTTCGATTCGTTACTATTTTTTGATTTATTTCACGAAAATGGGAACGAGTGTATTTCATAAAATTTTTAAAAATTGAAAAATTGCAAACATTATTCAAAATCTACAGCTGTCCATGCGCCAGTTACCCAAACTGCTGTGTATTATGTCGTTCTACTGCGCATTCTGCTGCTCACTTCAAGACTTCTATCATTAATACGACGAAATCAAGTCAGAATTTTTGGTTATTTTTGGATTCCGATGGAAAATGGGTTATAGCAATGCTCTGTATCTCAAAAAGTCATCATCGATTCCTGGCTTCAAATGGAGCAAAAGTTGCTCTCTCTCTCTCTCTCCCTCGTTTTTCCTTTTTCATGCAACTCTCAGTGATGGTTTTCTGGAAGATGATTAACCCTTTTTGAAATATTCTTTTCTTACATTTCCCATGTTTCACCTCGCAGGCCGTATCATTATGTAGAAGTATTATCCTTCAATTTTTAAAGGAAGTTTTCAATTTTTTTAAAAGTTCAAATTAATAGAATCTGCACTTTTTCTCCATAGGCAAATTTTTGGGAAGCTGATTTCTGAGTTTAGCTAAATTCGAGAGGTCGCCGATTCACAAATCTAGAAAATTGCATTGAATGTCGCAAAAATCAAATATTTATTATATTATTCCGAATGCACATAAAAAGCCCACAGCTAAACTAATTATTTGCGATTCGAGCCTCTATTTGAGCCGCTTTGTCATTCATGTGTTTAATAAAAAGTTCTCGAAGCCACGCGGAATCAGAATTATACTTTGGATCGGATATCTGGAGGGCTGTTCTTTTATAAAACGAATAGAAAATGCAAGCGACAATCTTATGGAAAACGAAGAAGGCCAATAAATGCGCATTTAGGAAGTTGTTCACCGACTGATCTTCCCAAGTGGCGCTCTGAAATGATTCGTTTTAAACGTGGGTGAATGAAGAGACATTATTCACCAGACTCGCATAATGATATCCAATAGACACAAAAGTATAGAAAATGCAAATGGTAACCGTTGGTAAGAACTGTAAAATAACAATGTGGATGAGCCCGAGTTGGAAGACGAATGTTGCTGTAAATGAGACGAATAGGACCAGCGATGACATGACGAGCAGAGTGTCTTGTAATCTGAAATTAAGAAAAAAAGGATAATTCGTTTTTTTTTTGACGCTATCTTAGTTGGGATGGGGTGGGGGGGGGGGCAATGGTTTTTCGACTTTTTTGGATTTTTTTGTTTCTGAGAATGTTATAACAAATTTCTCAAAATGCTTTGAGTACGCAGTCCGCTTTCACTGCTCCGCGGTCCAGTTTCGCCTTTCGTCTCGTCTTCGTTCGTCTTGCATTCGTCTTACGCAATAAAAAAGATGTGTGCAGTGTATACAATGTCTATATCTGCGTCAAACGAATTCAAGACGAAGACGACGAGACGGTCTAATTTCATCTTTCGTGGAAGCCAATGGCGGCTTATTGGAGGAAAATGACAATATCATTGAGGCAAATAATTAAGTATGAGCAATAATCAAAATGTTTTCAAAGAGCTCACCTTTCCCATTTTTTTAAAGAAAACTGGGTTTCGTGGTTCCACAAAAATATAACCTCACTCCATTTTTCAGGTTTTTTTGAGTTTTTCAAATATTTTTTCATTTTTTCTTTATTTTCCCTCGAATTATTGTTTTTAGTAATAATGGAAAAAGTTCTGCTTGTTACTGCCTACGAAAAAGGCCAAATCAATGCAAAATTACACCAAACTCTCTGACACGGACAGATCGCTCCACACTTGGGCAGAATACTCGAGTAATACTAGCAATTTTTACAAGAATTTTCTTGGAAGACAACAAAAATAAGCCCAACAATGACCAAAAAAGAAGAAAACAAGAAGCAAATGACTAGATGACCGGATATTTCTTGGCGATTTCGGCTCGTAACTCGTAAAATTTTCGCTTCATCATACAGTTAGTATAACCTATGTGAATTTTTTTTTCCATTTTCAGAAATTTCGGCATTTTTTAAATCTTTTTTTAAGATTCTTATGATACAATTAAACTTTGAAAAAAAAACAGCAAAAAACGTGCGCCATAGAGTAGAATCGAACCACACTTTCAAGATTCCTCTTCCCTTCTAGGCTAGTGTGTCGTGTCGGTTTTGGAATTGATCAATCGAATCGAATTAAATCGACAATTTTTGAATCGATTCAGTTCGATTCGATTTGATTAAATCGAATCAACAAAAATAATGCAAAAATAAAGAAAATGCGCTCTACCGATCAATGCCTTCGGCGGCGGTTTGAAATCGTATTTTCCTTTGAAAAATGCAATTTACTAAATTTACATTTGCACTATTTTTGTTGATTCGATTTTATCGAATCGAATCGAATCGATTCAAGTCGATTCATTCGCGAAATCGAATCGATTCAAATCGATTTGCCCGTTCAACAAATCGAATCAAAATTGATCGATTTTTGAATCGACACGACACACCCTAGAGTCTAGGCTACCGCAGAGCATTTCTTCATAGTGGGGAATGCATAAAAGGTGCGGAGTTCCTGATTTTCAGATCGAAATATCTCGATTTCCAGAATTTTCGGCAGAAGCGCCACGCGTGAAAAAACAACTTACAAATATTTTAGCAATAACAAAAATTAATTGAACAAAAAAATTGCAAAAACCTCCAAAAAACACGAAAAACCATTGACGTCCCCCCCCAACTAATATAGCGTTTTTTTTCTATATTTCTAGAATTCTTGAAATCAAAAATTCAATAAATCCTTTTATCGCAACTGATTCTGAATTAAACATCAAATCTTTGAAACCTGTCAATCCGTTTATTGGTTAATCAAGGAGTTGTTGCGTAAATCAATTTTCGTGAAAAGAATTTGGGTTTGCGAGCACTCACATAAAGACCAATAGCAGTGTCATGTTATTTCCATAGCAAAGAATTGACAGAGCATTGAATAGCATGTCTATTGTCAGCATCGAAATTTGCACGGATAGAACATATGGATACTTAGATGTCATTTTGGAGATCTTAAATGGCGCTGAACTTAGGAAAAAACCGAATTAAATATCTTTCGGAAGTTTGAGAGCGTTCTGATCCTCTGAGTCTCTGATCACTCTCCCTCTCTTCTGCTCATAGTCGCCAATTTGTGCAAAATAGTGTTAAAGAAAAAAGAAATAGAATTTGGTCGTCTTGGAGACCCCAGTATCTTTTGACACTGCATACGACTCGGAACGGAGCCACTCGCTGTTTCCTTTACTCTCCAACTAGTTGCCATGGCAACGTTCAATGCACAAATGTACCGCGCGAGCTCTCTCTCCCTCCCTCTCTCTCACCCCCTTTTCCGGCAGTTATGCTGTGCTATTCAGTGAATTTCGGAGATTTATTTCCTCCTTATTCGGTTTATCCTTCAGGAAATTAATCTGCTTGTCGCCGTCGTCTTAGGCGTTTATTTTGTTGCTTCCATCGTTTCATGTTTCAACATTTCGCTAGTTTCTTTAATTCCAGATAAGCATGAATGACACCAACTCGCATTGGATTGAAATGAATTTGCAACGACAGCGAAAAATGCTCGAAGACAAGCAAAAACAAAAACGCCATCAGAGTGCAGGAAGTGTGAGAACAACGACTACATCACTCAACATGAACAGGTTGGTTTCTGCCTCGTTTTATCTCTGTACCTGGAATATTGGACACTCTTATTCGACTTTTGTTCTTAGCGCCGCAAGCTCCTATTCCAGAATCCAGAATCATCAATATACTTTCAGCATGAAAAATTTCGCGAAGTTCGACAGTTCTCTGCCATTCAGCCTTCCTGATAGTTCTTCAGCATCGGTGAGCATGAATGCTGCTCCACTGATTGCAACTCAAGTACCGAGTGCGCATCCCAGAATGCACTCGCTCACTCGTCCGTCACAAGTGCCTGAAGAATCTCTTATGTTCGTTGATTTAATAATGAAATTTATTAATGAAATAATGGGTTAATTATTGCAGTTCAATTAGCGAATATACCAATAACGACATCAACGCGAAACTTTCGAAAGTCAATCTGGCATCATGTGTGGCTTCCGACGATGAGGATGAGACCAATAAAAGCCATTATGGGGACAGTCCGTGGAAAACTGACATAGTTGCCGACAAGATTCCTTGTGAAATCCTTCCGGATTACAGCTCTATCAAAAGCAACCTGGCCCGGTAGGTGGCTTCAATGTTCACCGCACAAATAACCTGAAGGGTTTCAGATTTGTGGAAGATCCAGCGGTGGAGCACTGTCTTTATAAATGCTCGATTACTCGGCAAAAAAGCGGTGTTGACAAGGGAATGTTTCCCACTTATTACCTTCACTTGGAAGAATTCGATGCGGAAAAACGGCAAAAGATCTTTCTTCTCGCTGCTAGAAAGCGGAAGAAGAGCACAACAGCCAACTATCTGATCAGCATTGATCCAACCAACTTGTCTCGCGAAGGGGAAGGATATTGTGCCAAAGTTCGGTCGAATGCTCTAGGAACTCAGTTTACTATCTACGACGCCGGACAGAACCCCAAGAAGACTAACAATCATCTGTCCATTCGGCAGGAGCTTGCAGCAGTGATTTATGTGAGTGAAATCGCTAATCAGCAATTTGTTGAGTGTTTCTCCATGATTTAAAGGAAACCAACGTGCTTGGATTCAAGGGGCCACGCAAAATGACAATTATCATGCCTGGCATAGAACCGCCAACAGACACAAAACCTGCCGTTCGTTGTGCGGTGCGCCCGATTCAGGATAAGCATACGCTACTGGAAAGGTACAGGCTGAACGATTTGGATTCCTTAAAAGTTTTGTGCAATAAGAGTCCGCAGTGGAATGATGGTAAGGTGATTCAGACAGGAGAGCTCGTAATAATCGTCTTTCGCAGAAACACAATCCTATGTGCTCAACTTCCATGGTCGTGTAACACAAGCATCCGTGAAGAACTTCCAAATCATTCATCAAAGCTCTCCAGAGTATATTGTCATGCAATTCGGGAGAATTTCGGATGATGAGTTCACCATGGACTTCAGATATCCGTTGTCTGCCGTGCAGGCATTTGGAATAGCAATGACCAGCTTTCATGGGAAACTTGCATGCGAATAAGAGTCAATTGATAATTGAATTAGCGTTTTTTTTTGGTAATTTTCAATTCTGATTCATTCGAAACCGAATGAGATGGTACAGTAAGCACAAGACCGTCGGTTTTCTGATCACATAATCTTTGATAGAGACACTGATTTTTTCTATACCAAAGCTATAAATTCGCTTCAATCTTCTGTTAAAATTTCCGGAATTTAATATTCACATTATTCGAAAATCAGAATTTAATGATTACTGCTGTAAAAGTCAGAAAATTCTGAAAATTCAAATTTCAGAAAGAGCTACTTGTTTCAAATTGGTTTCGCTTAAATTCATGTTAATTTTACGAATTGAAATTTCCCTTCTGAAATTGTTGAATTTTGGGGAATGCTTGTTCCAGATCACTATCACCTTCTCCTGTATTTCCAGATGCATAGGAGAAGTATTCAGTTTCTATTATGTGCCCACATAATCAGCTCAACCGCAAGTCCTCTCGACTCGACCTGTTATATATTGATTTTTTCTCCGAATTCTCGTTTTTTCAAGTGCTTCACAAGTTTTTCACAAGGTTGTTACAGGCTAGATCCACTCTGGAATCTTCGGAAACATGGGGATGCTCCACCTCGCAGGTCTGGAACAAGTTTATGACAAAACCATAAGGAAAACTTGTGCTACACTTGTACAGTTCTGCTAAGAATGAAATTTTAAAAATACTAATATCCAACATCTCAGAAAAACTCCACAATTCTCACAAGTCTAGACCAAACTTTGAAGGTTCACAATCTTAGAACAAGTCTTTCACAAATCTAAACCAAACTTTGAAGGTTTACAATCCTAGCACAAGTCTTTCACAAATCTAGACCAAACTTTGAAGATTCAGAAGTATAGACCAAGTCTCTCGCAAATGTTAAGAAAAGTTTTACCCAAGACTTGTGCTAGACTTAAGGAGCTTTGAAGAGATCTTACTGTGGTATGCATCTTGAGTCATTTTTCTCCAGAAAACTCGGTCATCAATGAATATTATCGAAATGCAATGTTCCAGAGTTGAAATTCAACGACCAGCTGATAAATCAGCAATAGCTGAAAAGGGCAGCACTGCGGATCAACAAACTTGGCATGCTTCGTCCCCATTTCGTTCCATTGTTGGCCCCAATCACTTTATTGAACGCCCATCATTATCATCATCACCCTTGTCATTATTCACCCTTTCTTCAAATATATACAAAGTAACACACTCATGCAATAATGGTTTTATTCCACGGCGGCAGCGAAAGCGGAGAACTTTGACAATCAAAGATCTGAAGAAAGAGCCGCCAGTGTCAAAAATATGACTCAGATGACAATAAGACGTTCGTTTTTTTTTCCTTGCAGAGGATGGAATGGTCATTTAAAAGAGTTGCGGTGAACAGAAACACTCAAGTGGACCCCCGTCCGCTCCTTCTCCCGCCCGTTACTCGCTTTTCCAAGTAAGGAAATGCATCAAAAAAGTGTTGAAATAGGAAAAGTAAACCGATCCAAAATGCGAGAGAGAGAGGGAGAGAGAGAAGACGGTGAGATTCGACGTAGTAGTATTACTGCATCAACCAGTTTTTATTCGATTTCCACGCCATTTTCTTGTTCTTCTTGACCAGTGTAGTAGGCGAGTATAGTAGTGGAAGAAACAACAACATGTAGTAGTGATTTAATACGGCGTTTCAAGTTTTCGATTGGAAAAATTCGCAAGAAAAAATGGAATTTTTCCAGAGAAAATTCGAAAATTGAGTAAGATCTAAGCCGGTTACTGTAGAGCGATTTTCAGTAGGAATTGACGACTTCTTCAAGTTTTAATGCAGCACGCTCATACATATACAGTATATGTATATCCACCATGTACAGTAGTCATACATCTACAGTACCTACAGTACCTAACCTACATATATGTATGTATTGGCATTACCTTATTTAGTTAAGGATCGACTAAGGAACTAAGTAAGAAACGCCAATACATATAGGTTAGGCTACTGTAGATGTATGACTACTGTACATGGTGGACCATACTGTATGTGATTTTAACTGAAATTTCCAGGAACAACGACTTCTTTCACGTAAAGCCATTTTTCAAGTATTTCTGGCACACTTGAAAAATGGTTTTATCCCATTCAGCTAGAAGTCCTAGAGGAGCCCTTCATGTCTGTCTTCTTGATGCAAGTTCATTGGGATCCGCCGGTTCCGTTGCTGCTCCTACAAAGTTCAAATGACAGTGTCTCCGCTCCTACCGTAAGCTCTGTCGATGGGGAGGAGTGCGGGGGGGGGGGTAGGGTGAATGTGTGTTGTGTACCCTTTGCACGTTCCAATAATTTCTTCTTTTTCTTGCTCTTTTGCTGCTTTTGCTTGCATCGTCGCCTTTTCTCCATTGTTAAATGTCTCACACATACACATCCATTGTGTAAAGTTACTGTAGAAGTGTAGAAAGACTAGACACATAAATGACTCAAGAAAAAAGAAAGAGAAAAGAAAATAAATATGAAAAAGGAAGGAAAAGAAGGAAGAAAATGTTAAGAAGAAAAAAAAGAAAGAGCAGTCAGTGACACTGGGGGGGGGGGGGGCGAGGAGGGGTAAAAGGAGCAAGACGAGAGCAGCGGATGATGATGGGCAAACATGGCCACGAAATTGAATTTCGCGGAAACCTTGAAATGAGCTGCTCGTCGGCTCAATTTGTATGTTGCCTCCTGGCTCCTAGTCCTCAGTTTATCCGGTTTTCATTCCAGTTTGGGTCAAATCTTGGCGCGCCTAAACCGCGAGATTTCCTGCTTTTCCTTTAAGTTTGATTTCCAACAGGCACCGCCGCCACAGCTTCCAGGAGCAGTCATTTGAACAATTTTAAAATAAATTCGTGTTTCTCCCACCAAAAGATGCTCGCATTTTATTTTAAAACGGCTAAGAACTGTGAGCATTTTAAGACTTTGCTGGAAATACCGTAGCCAGATAGTTATCACAGTGTCATCATCGCCGTTCTCGAAGACGTTTGCTGAAAAGTCGAAAATGGCAAAAAATACGCTGAAATCTTGAGAAACTGAGTCCAAAAAAACACTTGTCATTCTCCATCCCCCCCCCCCCCCGTTCCCCTTTCCTAAAAACGTATATCAGCCGAGAAACAGAATCCAGTTTTTTTCTGTTATTACTCTACACTTTTACACTTTACATTTGGAACCAATTCAAATAATCTCTGCCCCTCCACCCCCACTTCGTGCCCTCTCACCCATCCACCGTCGGTTGGAGGGTTGGGGGGGGGGTCAGTAATTAATGGAACGCCCACTTTTTTTTGAAGACCGTCATCACTATATGTTCAATCATTCTGAAAAAATTTCAAGAATCGTGTTTTTTTTTAAATCACATTTTCAGTTGACTGCTGTGTTGGTTTTTTGTTGTTCAATTTTCGGGGTACAGCGCTAGCCATTTTTGGTGTTTAATTGGTCTCGGTCTCCAAGTTTTCCTCACTAGCGGCCATAAACTCTTTTAGATCCTTGCACATGGAGGCTGTATTTTCTAGGGGGGGGGGGAGGCATTGGAGGTTTGATCATGATCAATGTACCAATTTCAACGCTTTAAGAATCCCTTCGCGAATAGGATTCTGAATTTACTTGTATAGATTGCTTGTTGCTAAAAATTCTGAAAATTCGAGAGAATCTTGAAAAGGTGCAGTTTTCTGTGATTTTTATAGTTTTTTTAACAGCAATCTCTAAGAGTTCAATAAGACTGAAATGAAGGATTTAAGGCTTCCACGAAAGACGAGACAAGTCGGTCGTCTTTCGTGGAATCCTTTCGTCTCGTCTTGCATTCGTCTTACGTCGTCAGTCAATCAACACAATGTCTATCTCTGCGTGTCAGACGAATTCTAGACGAGACGAGACGGTCTTATTTCGTCTTTCGTGGAAGCCTCAGAAGGATTTCAGCTGATGAAACGCTGAAGTTCTTCAAAAATAACGTTTCTGAAACTACTATGCAAACTACTGTGCTCTTTGTTGATTGGAAGCACTGACGCTTTCAGAATGCGCTTTCCGATTCGAGATATTCGAGAAGAGAACTTTCAATGTGCTCCTCTCTCTCTCTCTCTCTCTCTCTCTCTCTCTCTCTCTCTCTCTCTCTCTCTCTCTCTCTCTCTCTCTCTCTCTCTCTCTCTGAGCTAAATATTTTTGCTCCAATATCATGAAAAATCAATTCTTAGAGGTCTGTCTTCATACCGATCTTAAATGAATAGGCTACCGTGAGCAGCACTAAAGTGCTCAGAATGCTTCAACGAAGAACTGAAAAAGCGTCTCCCCCCCCCGCCCTTCCTTTCATTTATAAGTCTCAATTCTTGCTTTACCTACAACTCTATTGTATACTTTCTCGTTTATATTTTTCTTCATCAATTTCAAAATAAACAGTGCTCTTATCATTATTGTAAAACCATCCGTCTTGTTGTTCAAGTTTTCCGCTTTCCACTCGCGCCCGTTTGAAAAATAATATCAGATTTTTTTGGCAAAGCGAACATAACTGAAAACATAACAAGCTTGCCTGATAAGTCGATTCTAGAAATGGTATTTTGTTTTTGTTCGCCGCTTTATTTTTTGTTTTTTTCTTCTGAAATGTCTTGTGCTATAGAGCAAGAATGATAGGTGGAGCATGAGGTGACTCAGGAGAAATGACAAACTTCGAGTACCAACACGCGCCTGGGACCACTGAAAACGAAAACATGATGAGATCATTGGGAAAAGGCGGCGAACACGGTAGGCATGCATTTCAACTTTTCCATGTTCTCGTTCTCTAGAAAAACACTCAAGTTCTTATCATTCACCATCTCAAAAAGAGACAAAATGAAAGTGTTTTTCGAATCGAGACCCCTGAAAAACAGGTCGAAAAAATGTACTCCGGCCTCCATGTTTTCTGAACTTTCTTTTTATTGATTCGTGTTTTTCATGAAATTCCAAATGTAGGTGTGGCACAAGTGTGGGGCTAATTTTTGGGGATAAGGCTTCCATTTGGGCGAAATTTCGGCCGTCTCGTCTTGTCTTCGTCTTGAATTCGTCTGACATGCAAGACGAACTGAAAGACGAACGAAGACGAATCAAAAGACGACTTTTCGTCTTCGTCTTTCGTGGAAGCTTTATTTTGGGGAAAAGTGCTCCAGAAGTTCTTGCAGAGTACTATGGGAAGCGTGTGCTGGGAAGGAGAGCTTTTATCGAGCACCTTCTCCATCAGCGGAGATAACTCATAAAATGTGCAATGTCGCCCCTCTAATATAAGGTAAACGGTAGAAAGCAGACATCCGGTTAGCAGTGGAAAACCTGTATGGACTTACGGGAGCCCGACAGTATCATAGAGCTTTGCAACTCGAAGTGTTCATCTGCTCAAAGTTCTTTACCTACAATACCAATTCATTCATTCGTGGCACTCTCCTCTCTTCCTCTCACCGTTCATCTGCCTCTCCTGACTCCGCCCACACCTCTGCTCTTCCTCGCACAGGGCTCTTCAGTCCTCCCACTTCGGCTTTTGTTTCGCATATTATCAATGTACTCATTCGTCGATTTTTAAAATGCTCATTCGCTTTCAGAACAAATGGAGATTGATAATCAGCAGCCTAGTCCATCTGACAAATCGATGAAGACGGATTATGACGCGAGAATTCGAATTCGATATTTGACAGATGATGACAAAACCGAAGGTGAGGAATTCCGTTCTGCGCCGGGTCACCTCTCCAAAAATATTTGATTCCAGAGGATTCAGTATTCGCTCATCGAATAGTACTTTCCACTTTCTCCACACTCTTCCATCAACTACTTCAAGATGCCGCATCATTGAACACTTCACCAACGTCGTCGTCGTTTTCAGAAGACGTCGTGTCAATTAGTTTGGATCTTACACCGTTTCCCAACGCCCTTGCCGCCTTTAAAGTGGTGCTGGAAGCGTTGTACACTGGTGATATTAAGTTGAAGAGCGCTACTCCAAACGAGGTTTGAGCAGTTCCCCCAAAGCAAATAGAGTCAGGTTCTAGTACAATAATAACTTTGTAAATGATAACAACATTTTTCAACCAACTTAATCAGACGGATGAAATCGAATGATTGGTCTAGAACCTTTTTCGTATTGGTATACACCATTTTAAGATATTCTAGTTGAGTGTATAACCAAATGAAAGACTTCCACGAAAGACGAAGACAAAAAGTCGTCTTCGTTCTCCTTTCAGTTTGTCTTGCATTCGTCTTACGCTATAAAGAAGTTGTCAATACACTGCGTCAGACGAATTCAAGACGAAGAAGAAGACGAGACGGCACGGCCGAAATTTCGCCCAAATGGAAGCCTTAACCAAATGGGAATTGGATTTTCAATAAATATCATTCCCAATTGACCTTCGTCCGTTTCCAGGTGCTCGCTGTCTCTCGTCATTGTCAAATACCAAATCTTGAGCAGAAAATAATGAGTGCTGCAGCAACCTCTCCACTGAACCTAGCCAACATCTTGCAGTGCTCTTCGCAGAGCATCCCTTCCAGCACAAACGCGTTCCTGCAATATAATGCACCGCCTTTCCACAACTACCTATCCAATATGCTCAGCTTGTGGACCAATCCGTTCTTCAGTGCGCTTTTCGGGAGCACTGTGGCGGGGCCAACTCTGCCGTTTCCTTCACAGTCCGACACGGAGAACAGCAGAACACAGTCGGAAGGGAGCTCTCCACGCACTAACTCCACTTCCACGCCGCCATCCACAGATTTGGAGAAGATTGTTCCAAATGACGATAAAGAAGGATGGTGTCGAAACAAAAAGTATATAGAGAAAGTTGACGGAGGCTTCATGTGCACTGTCTGCCGGAAGATCTATGGGCGGTACAATTCGGTGTCTTACCATGTCACCATTTATCACAGAAACCCGCCGATTAAGTGTGAGGAGAATGGATGCAACTTTTCGACTCGTGAAGCAAGATACATTCATTTTCATAAATACTACCGTCATCACATTCCTCTTCCAGAAAACATTGATTTAGGTGGGTGGACTCCACCGATTTCATACATTTTTCATATCCATTTTTAGGCTCCCGAAAGTGTCCATTCTGTCGGCATGTCTCGAAAAGTCCGGCGATGCTGGAGAAGCATATTGCTCGACATGAAACCGAAGGAACAACCGGGACGCCAGGAGCACTAAAGAGAGCGCAGAGCAAGTGGGTTACTGTAGACATTTGAATTCTATCACAAAAGGGAAACTACCCTCCAATTGTGTCCATTATGCATCAATTTCATTGACCAGCAAGAATGCACTTTATCGAGAACATGTTTTTCGAGATAAAGAGTAAGAGACAGGCAGAGACAGAGAAAGATTTGGATGGAAAGTTCATTTTAAATTTGATGAGATATCGTTTACTTTGAATTCCGCGGCATTCCACAAAACTATTGGACGCTCACGCCATTTTGTTTGCACTCTCGTACTGATTTCAGTATTTAGCAAGAATACGAAAACGAATGAAGCCAGCAGGCCAGAAATAGCTGGAATTTTTCGGATAGTAATGCTACAGAGAAGTATGGGCTATTTAAGAAAACGGTGAAAATTAAAGAACTTACACTTGAATTCAGGTTGAACGATGTGGAATAGTGATTATCATATCTGCGTTTTTTTCCAGAAAGAAGTTGGTCCCTACAGTCACTGCTGGTAGCAGTTATAAAAACGGATCAGGGTTATTTGTGCCCACGAGTTCAGCTAGCAGCATTGCAATTCAGTGCTCTTTGTGCTCGTTTTCCACCCATTCGACGGACATCCTTTTCATTCACTTAGCAATGCAGCACAGCCACGAATTAGCTCAAAGTTCTGCAATGCTAGCAGACAACTCTTCTGAAACATCAACAAGCACTACGAGCAGCAGTGATAGTGAACCTATGATCACTGATACTGACATGGATGTAAAACCTTTAACTGACCCATCAATACAGCTTCACCTGAATACACCGTTATCTAATTAAATTGATCTTTACCTAAATCATGACTTTCTGTTACTATTTCATTCATCAATTCTTTGATATAGGGCTTTAGCTTTTTATTTGTGATCCCCAATCTTCTACTTTGGTTCACGTTCTTTCTAAATACCCAGTGCCTTTGTATTTTATTTTTGAAATTTCGTTATGTTTATAAAACAATTGAAACAAAATTATATTTAATGCGTTTTCAGATGGAAAATTTGAGACGGTTATTTTCTTATTCACTATCAAAATTCCATTTGAATTGATTTGTAAGATACTGCTTGAACTGTTCCATCTTTTTCTTCAGCTCTACATTAGCGTGTTGAGAGTCTCGAACGTTAGCGAACAACATCGAAAGTGTAGTTGTTAGGAAGTTGTCACGCGAAACAATGTCCACAAAAAAGTCTGTTGGGCATTCTTTCAATTGGAAGAAGATAACCTTAAAAATTGTTGAAGGAAACTTGTCTTTCTTTTTTGATCACTTATCCTACCCTGATAAATGCCATGTACAACTCCTTTTCAGATCCCAGTGAATTCGGGCAGCATGACATCAAATGAATAATCCGCTTCCATTGCTCAAAGCCTTCAAAAACTTGACCCATCAGGAAGCAAACAAACGCAATTTGCATTTCAGCTAACAGTTGTTTCCAGTCACCACCAAGTCCCCGAAGAAGACGGAACAACCGATCCGAATATTCTATACCCACTCTACGTTGACTTAGCTGAAAAAAATAAGAAATGTCGTAGCCTTATCAGTGAAATAATTTGAAATATTTAATAAGCTGAGTAATAAAGATATAATGTTCTGGTTTACAACAAAATACAAAAATTTGTATCAACAACCTTGCGCGGCAAGAGTCAGAACAATTCAAAATTGAACTGTCCGTAAATATAATTCTCCCCAAAGACGTACGGGTACTGTGTAGATCTACAGATGCCGAAATGGCGAGAATAGAATTGTCCCAGAATAAAACTCGTTGAGGTGAGTAGCGTGGACAGCATGAGCACATTAAAAAACCATTTAATTCTAGTAAATCTTCTACCATGCATATATGAAAACATCAAATTTTGAGTAATGCAAGCGTGTTCTGTCAAACCAGCAAGCTCTATTCTGGTACAATTTTACAAGTGCATAAGCGGTGCGAGGCACACCCACTTTATATGTGACTTTATATGTATCCGTTAGGCCCAAGGTACGCAAAACCGTAAAAATATATTTCAACTATAATTAGTGAATACAAAACGTTTTTTACAAGCTATGGGAGTCAATTATAATTCATCGAGATTTTCCAATAAATCTTGTATTCGAATGCGATGCATACACTTATGCATTCGATACATATGAAATCAAACCGTTCCCTTTAACTCTTTTTTAAAAACAAAGCTTACTGTTAGCGGTGGAATCTCTTGAAATCTAATTTCATATCCTTCTCGAATCTTCATAATAGGCAACCCGTGTTGATCAACAAATCTAGTTCGAACTGGGTTATCCCGATCAACTCGATTTCGAAAGTGCGTCTCTTTATGTTCTCTTTCCGCGTTTTCCATGAACTCGGTTTCTAAACTTACAAGCTCGGCTTGTGATGTGATCCTTCCGAGAATAGGGTGTATCCTCTCAACGGTTTCGGCAGTTATGAAATCAGTAAGGCCGTACCAACTTCGATAGTTCTCATAAGGATATGGTGCCAATGAAGAATCCATAGTTTTTAACTGTCGCTTTTTCTCACTGATTTGCTTTAAATAATAATTTTATAAGAGGTGAAAACGTTCAATTTTTACATCGGAATGAACTTCTTCGTCTTCAAATGTTTCGCTTTTTTCATTCCACTTTTTGACCACAATCTCTCCAGCTTTGAAGGAGTGAAAGAACCCTGAATATTTCGTTTTTTTTTCCATTTTGAAAAATATAATACCAATTCTAGGTGCCGATTTGATACTGCAATATACGAAATGAACACCCGGGGGAATCATTTTCAATCCCCTGAACTTTTCTCCTGTTTTCCACGATTTGTAGTCAATTCCGAACTCAGATGCTTGTGGGAGGTCAAGAAAAAGAAGAAAAGCTCCATTCTCATACATGTAATCGACAATTTCCGCTGGCAGCGACCCACCCATCCGCAACGCTTGCAGCAGTATTGTAGTATTATCAGCCATCTATCAACTCAAAATTTATATAAGGAAATGAGGTGGTCCTGGCGAAGATTCACAAAAACAAGGGAAATACGGCGAATGCTGGCAAGCTACCCCATTCCATTCACAAAACCACCGCCCTCGCGTTTTTGGAACTTCGATAAGGGCGAAACATGCCCTATAAATACTTATAGAAAACGAATCAACCTAAAGACAACCCCAGATTTAACCAACCGTTTCTTTTTCCAAGTTGGGGTACCATTTATATACAATATACACCAAACTGCTAGAGTTGAAACATTAGGATATCGATATTAACACTTCTAACATAGTGAATTATTTATTCGTAGTCAACAATAACGAAAACCAAATTAGATCGGGTTCTCAATCCACTTGGTAAGTGGCCCATGTTCGCGTTGAAGTTGAACACCAACTCCGTCAGAACGAAGTCTTCCTTCAGCGCGCATACGCTCGTAGTCCTCGCGATCCCATTTAGTGAATCCCCATTTGCGGGAGGTAACAATGATTTGGCGTCCTGGGAACTTGAACTTGGCACGACGGAAGGCCTCAATCGCGTGCTTGACGTTCTGCAAAGTTAAAAATGATTAACTCGTATGTTTCTTGACATTAAATCTATCAAAGTGACTAAGTTCATAGTTTCACATACTCCTTCCTTGACTCTCATTGAAAAGAGAATATCTCCGATGTCGACACGAGCGACCAAACCTTGCGGTTTTCCATAAGCTCCACGCATTCCAGTTTGGAGACGATCAGCTCCAGCACATGAAAGCATTTTGTTGATACGGGTAACATGGAAAGGATGCTTGCGAACACGGAGATGGAATCCGTCCTGAAAAAAAGAGAGCTATTTCAAATCAATTTTTGAAAAACAAACTTTTCCGCAGTTTTTGACCATGTACTTGTTGGCACAAATACGGGCGGCCTCAAGAGCTTCAGAGGAGAGATGCTCTCGTTCATTGGACATCATATGCACACATGCTGGGAATGTATCAACATTAGCCTTCTTGTGTCCCAAATCAAAGATTCTGATCTTCGCGTCTGGAACTCCTCTACAGAAGCGGGACTTTGGGTACGGCTTGTTTTTGATATAGCGGTAACAACGCGCTGGACGTCTACCCATGTTCTGCAAAAAAAACAGTGCAAATGTTGAATAAATAAGAAAGCTGAAATAAGAATAAAAGGAACAAATATATCATCCAATGGTTAATTGCATCGCACAACTTTAATAAGGGAAACGATGAAGCAAAATAAATTGAATTACATCGTGTTTTTTTAATTGAGTAAAGCATATAACAATTTTAACTACATTCGAAAAATAAAACTAAAATCCAAGCAAAAACCAATGAAAAATTTTAGGCCAATAGAAGCATGAGAGAAGACGCTAATGTTCACTTCGGGCCGACTACGAATAAAACATTACATTTTACGACAGCTGCGTACCGTACTAAGAAAAAACAAGATCAAAGAAATCCTCCAAAAAGAAAAGGCAGACGACGTGAAGCCCGGCTGAAACGGAAGTAAAGCCATAAAATTCTATAAAATAACGCCTCTTTATGCATAAATGCAATATAAAATTTTATTTTTATTTATTAAGAATATTGATAAAATCGATTTTCTTTTTAAAAACACAGTTGTATAGATAAAATGCATAATCAGACGAACAATTCCCCGTTTCCGTACGAGCACCGTGATTGCCTTCAACGCTAAGTCATTTCTAATTAGATTAAAATCGAGTAGCCTGAGTGAATAGCAAAAGAAACGTTTTATTTCATGAATATATTTAATTTTCCTCTAATTGTAATTTTAGAAAATTAGAAAAGACATTTGAAACTATCGGGTTTGGACAAATACGATCAAAAAAGAAAACAAAACTGAATAAAATAAAGAAAGCTCACCGATTTAAAGTTTTTAAGGATGTTAATGAAACTCTCAAATGAGAATTTTGGTTAAAGTTTGAGGAAATCATATAAAGTTTGAAAATTGATTGAAAATGTCTGAAAAAAGTATAATCTCGTATATTCACACAGAACTCGTACGAAAACTCTGGATACCGGTTTTTTCTTAATTTTCCAATTCCAGTTTATCGACTTTTAGAATTTGTATAGTTGTTTTTTTTCCATTTTCTCCGTTTTCGTAAATAATAGAAGAGTTTTTAAGTAAATTGCGATTTAAATTTTACTGTTTTTCTGTGAATAATTTCTTAGTTTTCTGCCACCGTTTTCTTACTTTTTTTTCCAGAATTTCCTCAGTTCAAAGGATATTATTATTCGTTTCTTTCAAATTTTTGCCACCAATTTATTCTGACCCATTTTATACCTCATACCAGCTTCCACGGCTTAAATTTCACGAATCCCATTCTTAAAATTTTCCATTATTTCTTTCGATTCCATATAATTTCCGAACATTCTACTTCACCGTCATTAATTTCACAGCATGGTAGGGCGGAAACATGCTGTCGATTGCAAAATTTGCTGGAATTTTTAAAATCTTATTTTGAGGCAAGCAGGATCACTAGATTAAAAACTAATATTTCTGGCCGAGATCTACCTGATCGGCCTTTCATTCTTAAGGTACGTGATCTTGTTGCTTCATTAATCTTTTTCGGTTATTCCAGTCCGAACGATTGACAGCTAGGATTAGCCTTTCTGCTTTTTTTGTTTTCATTTTACAAATTTTACTGAATGAAAAATGTTAGGCTAATTAATTTTTCATTAAGGAAATAGGGGCGCACCGGGACAGAAATGTCTTCCACACGGCCCAGCCTGTGGCAAGTATGTGCGGCGCTATTTCGAATTACCTTGCGTTTCCTCGTTTTGCATTATATCTCGCTCTGATTTTTTTGTTATTTTTAGTCAAGTTAGTTTGTATATTGTTTCGTAGAATTCGGATTGATGACAGCTGGAACAATTTTAATTAAACAAAATGTCGTTAATATCAACATTTTGCTTTGCTTAAGCTAAAAACGTTGTTTTAACATTATTCATATCAATTTAAACGTCAATTATCTACTGATTCCAGACATTGCTTCGTAAAAATTCAAGAGTTTTGTTTATAGGTTAATTTTTAATGGGTCAGCGCTTTCTGAGTTGTCGAAAAACTTGATTTTACAAATATCACACGGAATTATAGCTTGATAAATTCCAAAATGAAAAAAAACAAGAAATTTCTAAAATCTGCAAAAATTGCAAAGTTTCGAAACATTCTAAACGTGCAAAATATTGCAAAAGCACAACAAGAGGCAAAGGAAAACGAGGAGATGCAGAGAAACATCTCCCTAAATAAATAGCTCCGTATGTTCGCTCTATCTTTATTTCTCATCAGATTTTCCGTTCCAATGCACTTTCTTGGATAAAAACTCCTGGCAAACGAATTCTTTGAAAATATGATTTCCATGAAATTGTAAAGCTAGCGTTATTTTTCTCGATATACTGTCCTTTCGAATTCGCTTCAAATTTCTGCCAAAAAATCGTTTGATCGGAAAAATCACTATTTTCACACGATATCCTTATCAGCAGAAGAAATGAAATTTCAACCTTAAGGTCTCATTACAAGAAATAGTAAGCATTCATAAAATAATGTTAAACTATCATTAAATAAATTTCGCACTTTCCAGATGTTATCAAGGGCTTAGTTGTAATTTAACAATTAAATGATTTCTTAAATCGCTCGTTTTTTTAAATTTCCTGCTGTTTTTCAAAAGAAATCGATTAATTATTATTGATTTCTAAATGGCATCTAAACAGATTGTATTTCCTGGAATTTTCACATTTGCTTGTTTTTCAGGAGAGTGGGGTCACCGGAACCTAGGTGTGATCATAAAAGTTGAAATTTTTATGCAGTTTCCAATTAACATCCATCATCAGTAAATCTTCTTTGAAATGCCAGAAAAAATTCCGGAGATCAAGGTTTGCATTATAAGAGAGTTACAATACTCTTAACTTTTAGATTGTGCCTCTCGGAGCCGGCCAAGATGTGGGAAGATCATGCATTCTTATCACGATAGGTGGAAAGAATATTATGGTAGACTGCGGAATGCATATGGGATATCAAGACGACCGAAGGTTCCCGGATTTCTCGTGAGTTCAGTAGCGAAAGGAAAAATTGATCTAAATAATACATCCAGATACATCGGAGGAGGTGGCTGTTTAACGGATTACCTGGATTGTGTCATCATCTCTCATTTCCATCTAGACCACTGTGGAAGCTTACCTCACATGAGTGAAATTGTTGGTTACGATGGGCCAATTTACATGACGTATCCCACAAAAGCTATCTGTCCAGTTTTGTTGGAGGACTACAGAAAAGTTCAATGCGATATCAAAGGAGAATCCAATTTTTTCACGTCTGACAATATCAAAAATTGTATGAAAAAGGTAGTCGCCTGCGCACTTCACGAGATCATTCAAGTTGACGATGAACTCTCCATTCGTGCATTTTATGCTGGTCACGTTCTCGGAGCAGCAATGTTTGAAATTAGGCTCGGCGATCATTCTGTTCTCTACACTGGTGACTACAACATGACACCGGATAGACATCTTGGAGCTGCTAGAGTTCTTCCAGGTGTTCGTCCCACGATCCTTATTTCTGAATCAACGTACGCCACTACAATTCGGGATTCAAAAAGAGCCAGAGAGCGCGATTTTCTTCGTAAAGTACATGAATGTGTAATGAAAGGAGGGAAAGTTATCATTCCTGTTTTTGCATTGGGTCGTGCTCAAGAACTTTGTATTCTTTTGGAATCATATTGGGAGAGAATGGCGCTGAATGTGCCAATATATTTCTCGCAGGGACTTGCCGAACGTGCAAACCAATACTATCGTCTTTTTATCAGCTGGACAAACGAAAATATTAAAAAAACATTTGTTGAAAGAAACATGTTCGAGTTTAAGCACATCCGTCCTTTGGAAAAAGGATGTGAAGATCTTCCTGGGCCGCAAGTTCTTTTCTCTACGCCTGGTATGCTTCACGGAGGACAATCACTCAAAGTTTTCAAGAAATGGTGCTCTGATCCGCTAAACATGATAATTATGCCTGGTTATTGTGTGGCAGGGACGGTCGGAGCCAGAGTCATTAACGGAGAAAAAAAGATTGAAATCGATGGAAAGATGCACGAGATTCGTCTAGGTGTTGAATATATGTCCTTCAGCGCTCATGCTGACGCAAAAGGAATCATGCAGTTGATCCGTCAGTGCGCACCGCAACATGTCATGTTTGTGCATGGAGAGGCTGCTAAAATGGAATTTTTAAAAGGAAAAGTGGAGAAAGAGTATAAGATTCCAGTGCATATGCCAGCAAATGGGGAGACTATAGTGATTTCTGCACCACCCAAATTGGATATAAGAGTTCCTCTGGAGGTTTGTGTCGAATATTTTAATGATTGGCTATCAATTCACTTTTTAATAATTTTCAAAAATCAACCGTGTATTTACAGAAAATCGACAGAAGCTTGAGTCTCGATCCAAATCCTTCAAAATCAGAGTGTCCATTTGTCGCAGAATTTGTATACGATCAAGAAGTAAGGACTCGTAGATTAATACGATACATAGTAAAAAATGACATTTAGAATGAAATTCTCAAAATTTTATCTGCAACCGAAAGTGATGAACTACTCCAAGATAATGACTGCATGCCGGTAACTATTTCGTTGTCAGAAATTATCAAAGGAAAAAAAGTTAATTGGAAGGAACTGGCTAATGAGCTTCTTATTTACGACCCGCACCTGCAACTCAAGGAAGACGGAATCGAGATGTTCCACGGAGAAATATCGATTCTGTCAAACAACTCTCAAGAAACTGAGCTCGAATTAATCTGGGACGAATCCCGTGAACAGTGGTTCAAAGTCATTCGAAAGACTATCACCGATCTCATTTCCCCCGATTCCACATCTCTTCCGGTTAAAGTATTAAAGTAACGTGTTCAGTATGTTGTAGATTTTGAGCGATAAAGGTGAAAATTTATGAGTATTTACCCATCAGGCAGAATTTACAATAAATAAAATTATCCTTATTAAAGAAAATCCTATCCATACAAATCCTCATCGTCCCTTCCACCACTTTCCCCGACAGGCTGTCCAGCAGAAGGAGCTTCTCCTGGGAATTTGAAGTTATTTCCGAAACCACGAGATTGTTGCAGGGTCTGGGCGAACATCTCATATTTCCTGATATCGTTGTCTGTAACTGATCTTCTTGCGAACTTCATTGCTTCTTCGAAATGAGCTTTAGTGATTTCAGGAACTGGATCAGCCAGGTCATCCTCCATGAGCTCTTCTCCTCGAGCTCTTCTGTCTTGGAGTTCCTTCTCTAGGCGAATTTCCCTTTCAATTGACTCACGAATAGCAAGCTTGCAAGCCCTGAAAACTTTATAATATTAGTGATAAGAAATCACGGCAGCACCTTTGACAAATTTCAGTCAAATCAGCTCCAGAAAATCCGACAGTGTTCTTGGCGAGGAAGTTTAGATCAAGATCAGCTGCAAGTGGTGTTTTTCTAAGAGACGCGCGGAAGATTTGCAGTCTTGAAGCCTCATCGGGAAGTGGAATGTAGATTAATTGATCAAGACGACCTGGTCGAAGAACGGCTGGGTCGATAATATCTGGGCGATTGGTGGCTCCAATGATGAATACGTTTTTTTTGGCATTCATTCCATCCATTTCAGTGAGAACCTGGTTGATCACACGATCGGCAGCGCCTCCTGCGTCTCCCACACTTCCACCTCTCGCTTTGGCAATAGAATCGAGTTCATCGAAGAAAAGAACACAAGGAGCCGCAGCACGAGCTTTGTCGAATACATCGCGAACATTGGACTCAGATTCTCCAAACCACATGGTAAGAAGCTCAGGCCCTTTGATAGAAATAAAATTAGCCTGACATTCGTTAGCAATAGCTTTTGCAAGAAGAGTTTTACCACACCCAGGTGGGCCGTAGAACAAAACTCCGCGAGATGGTTGCATTCCGAACTTCAAATACTTCTCTGGGTGCTCAACCGGGTACTGAACAAGCTCTTGGAGCTCGCGTTTTACGTTCTGAAGACCTCCAATGTCGGACCAAGTAGTGTTTGGTGTCTCGACTACAGCCTCCCGAAGAGCAGAAGGAGATGATTTTCCCATGGCAAACTGAAAAAATCATACATCGTACTGTTTGTCTGTATGCAAGAAATTACGAGCAACAAGTAACCAACCCCCGTCTTACGCGCACCTCTACAACTACAGCCTATCGGAGGTTCAGTTTTCACATGTTCGTTGCTGGATGAAAAATAGCGTGCGTGGAAAACATCCCATGGTGAAATGAGAGACACGTAAAAAGCGCGAGGATAAAGAAAAACATCGACAAGAGCCGTGTCGAAGGGATACCATTCCAGATTGAAGCGCCGAAAACGCAGCAATATCGCTAGTAATAAATAAAGCATCATATGCTTCAGCGTCAAAACGTACTCTGAAATTTTCCATAGTTACAGCTAAAGAGTTCAAAACTTCAGCATCGATAGTATCATCTTCCAAATCGATCAACTCCATTTTTTCACGAATTTGTTGAAGTGCAGCCTCAGAGCAAAGAGAGGCTAAATCAGCTCCAACGAAGCCATGACACTCGCTTGCCACTTGCTCCAAATCAACATCCTCTCCTAATTTCATGTTTTTAGTGTGAATTCTGAGAATCTCAAGGCGACCAACAACGTCTGGAATTCCAATATCGATCTCACGATCAAAACGACCGAAGCGACGAAGAGCCCCATCGATAGAGTTTGGACGGTTCGTGGCAGCAATGACAACAACATGAGCACGCGTTTTAAGTCCATCCATTAGGGTAAGAAGTTGAGAGACAATACGCTTTTCAACTTCTCCATGAGCCTTTTCTCTTTTTGGAGCAATAGCATCGATTTCATCGATGAAAAGAATGGCTGGTGAATTTTTCTCGCATTCCGCAAAAGCTTTCCGCAAATTCGATTCAGATTCTCCTGACATTTTAGACATAATCTCAGGTCCGTTGATGAGGAAGAAGAAAGCTCCTGTTTCGTTGGCAACAGCTCTAGCAATCAATGTCTTACCAGTTCCTGGCGGCCCGAAAAGAAGAATTCCTCGGGGTGGTTTTATTCCAATAGCCTTGAAAAGCTGTGGATGACGAAGAGGAAGCTCGACCATCTCTTTGATTTGAGCGAGTTGTTTCCGAACCCCTCCAAGATCATCATATCCTACTTCGTTGAGAGCTTCTTCTTCTTCTTCTCTCTTAATTGGATCTCCTTCGTAATGTATGATAGTATCGGGGGCAACAATGCAAGCCGGGGCTGGATCAGTTTCAACAACCTTGAACTCGACAGTTCTCATAGCAGCTTGAACAGTGAAAATATCCCCTTTATGAACTGGCCGGTAAGTATCGGTGAAATATGGAAGAAGAAAAACCTCGAACAAATTTCTGAAATAAAATATAACAAATCTAATATATTGGACGTTAATTGTACCCTGTTAATCCTTCGATGGTATCGTCAATTGGAAGAACATGTAATCTCTTTCCGTACTCTAGCTGAGCACTAGAAATGCTGACAACATCTCCGAGACGACTTCTTAGATTATTGCGTACAACCTTATTCATTTTGATTTTATCATTAGGACAGTTGTCTGAATTCAACACAATAGAAACCGTCTCTCGTCGTTTTTTTCCTTTCAAAATGACCGCATCTCCACGGAAAAGACCCAACTGGTTCATTTTGGCTTGTGAAAGCATCACCATCGAGTTGTCGTCATTTTCAGAATTATCTATGATGAGTCGGTGTGGTCTACTTTTATCCTGTGAAAAATGATATATATGTATAGGTGGTTTTTTATTATGGTTAGCACTGGGGTGGTGGCGGATTAGAGGACCACCAACGGGTTTAGAAATTTCGTAACACCTCGGCTTTTTAAGCCTAACCTAGATCTTTCCTACCTTTAAGATAGCAGTGGCCAACTCTTCATTTCTCTTTTCCTTTTCGTTTTTCTGAGTGGGAACTTGAGCCATACTAAAATTATAGTTTTGTAAATAAATACCAATATTTTAAGGAAAAAGAAAGTGAGAAAGGACGACGATGAAAAAAAACCGAGGGAAACTACTTTTTAGCGAACACGTAACAATAGGAACACAGTTTTCTCTAGTTGTTATTAGTTATTAGCAGTATTCATTAAAGAGTCGATAAAAGGAATCAGGATTAAAAACTGGGCGAAAGAAGAATAAATGACACGTCCACTAGACTCCGGAATGAACACCAGTCCTATCTCTTCCCACAACCATGATGACAAAACGCAGCGTCTCTCACAAACGCAGTCGTCCTATGTAGCGCGTTTGCCTCCCCATTTAAGAATCATGTGTTGCAAAGCACCCTCCTGGCAAGATTCTGCAAGATTTTTCTTCAGCGTCTTGCATTGGAGCGTGATTACACAACGTTACCTTTCCATGAATTAAAATACATAATTTAGAAAACTAAATTTGGCCCCGTATGCCGCGCTCGAAGTAAATTTTCCTCCAAAAATGTGTTCGAAATTACGTAAAATTTCCTTTGCTATTCTCGTTTTTTTTTCTGTTTTTCACTCTCCAAGCACCGTTTTTGCGCATATTTAACTTCTAACGCAGCAGTAGTGAGGACTCGTTTTTATTAGAGGATTATTATTTAAAATTTTCACGGGAACTAGTCTAATATATTTTTAAAAATAGTCTTATATAAACCATAACATTTTTTATGGCTTATATAAGTTTTGATCTAAACACGTAGGTTTCTACGCCGAAAATTATCCTCGGTGCATCGTGATCCTACAAAAACAACATGAAAATGTATTTATTTATTAATAGAGCATAGAAGCCGGAGTCGAGTGTCAAAACCTCGATTTGATAGTATCTATTATCCACCCGTGAGGACGTGATTTTTCGTTTAAAGGCGCTTTTTGGGTCTCGTTAGGGGATAGCACGTTAAAACGCGCTAATTTAAAAATTGTAAGAAAGCGCACACACTGCGTTTGTGATTTCTTTTCGAAAATTGAAGCGAATATTGGAATTTTTTCTATATTTTGCTTCAAAAATCATGTTTTTTAATTAACACCAATATTCGCTTCTATTTTCGAAAAGAAATCACAAACGCAATGTGTGCGCTTTCTTACAATTTTTAAATTAGCGCGTTAAAACGCGCTATCCCCTAACGAGACCCAAACAGCACCTTTGAACGAAAAATCACGTCCTCGCGGATAGATAATACACAGTTTTCAAATTCGATAAATTCGTGACCTTATCGCAATAGGGTATTCCATTATTTATTACCAAATACACCAACTTCAATCTCTTATGGGGTTATTCATGAAAAGCACAATTGCATTTTAATGCAAAAACTGCCACTTTAATGTTATTCACGATTGCATTTTAATGCAAAAATGCATTTTTTGCATTAAAATGCTTTTTGTGCTTTTCATGAATAACCCCATTAGCTTTTTCTCTGCATCTTTTTTTTTAAAGATTTTGTGAATTTTTGCTTCTCGCATGTTTTCTTTAACAAATAATTTCTTATTCATGTTCTGCAAGCTTTTCATAATTTACTATAATTCTTTGGAATTTCGATGTAATTGTTTGCTATCCTACATACGCCACATGTAATTTTGCAGTTTTTCAAATTTAATGAATTTCATATTTGTTTTTGGCTTCCTTATTGTCTCAAACTATGTTTCTTCGTTTACTTTTTCGATACTATAGTCATTGACAGATATTTTCACCAATTCGCATTATTTGTTTTTAATTTGTGCTGTTCTTATTCATTTCTGCTAATAAATCCATTCTCAAAATATGATAAAATGTTAAATTATTGTTTTTTTTATTTTAAGAAACAAATAGAAAATACGCGGCCAGTCCGAACCATTAATATATTTAACATAAAATATATTTAGGTAAATCTGAAAAAAAAAACATTTCCGACGGAAACAATTCGATGATACAGACGTGTTCTATTGGACACATTTATTGGGCCACGCTTGTACGGGAAATGCCCATTTGTTTGACGTAATGTTACGAGAGCTAGTTATGCCGAAGGGTTTCCAGATAAAATTATAAAGCAGTGGTTTCCCGAAATCGATAATAAATTTTTTATCAGACGCTTTTTATTCTTTACGAAGGAACGGAACGAGAACGAGACGCGTATTTACAATAGCAAAAACAAAATATGAGTTACTCTGAAGAAGGGAATATTTGAAGTGCACATAATCACTTGTAAATACTTGTAAGTGAATAATAGTAAAAGACTACCTCCGTGCCGTCGTCGACTCTTACCCGAAGCGACTTCAGGCAGTCATCAAAGCAAAAGGAGGAAGATACGAAAACTGTTGATG
The DNA here is from genome assembly GCA_003052745.1 of Caenorhabditis inopinata. Lineage (NCBI taxonomy): Eukaryota > Metazoa > Nematoda > Chromadorea > Rhabditida > Rhabditidae > Caenorhabditis > Caenorhabditis inopinata. The sequence continues at coordinate 8,660,247 of AP018152.1, read as the reverse complement.
CTATAATTTTTTTTGTTGTTTAATAAATATTTTGGTTGGTTTTCAGAAAAAAAAATCATTCGATTTGAAGTTATTACTATTATTATTTTTAATATTATTGTTTTTCAGAATTGTCAAGATGCCTGCATACTGGAAGCGACACGCAAACGTAAATAGCCGACACTATTTGGGAGAATGCAAACGCGCCCTACTGAACTTGCAAAAAAAGGCAATTTAAATTATGAAAATTTTCATTTGGATCGGAACTGAAACGTTTTATTCACAGAAAAGGCAGATTTAAAAAGAAACTATGAAAATTCGAGTTCATATGGAAAGAATACGTATTATTATGCATTTTCAGAATTTTTCAAAAGCATGAACAATCATGATACGAGAATTTTTCGCGGCTCGATTAGAACATAATTTAGATCCTCTTTTTCGAAAATATAAATAGTGATTTTTTGTAGAGCCATTGGAAGATTGCTTTATTTTTTTTATAAAGTTTTTTGTGATTATCATTTGCACGTGGTTCAATTTCTCACTGCTTAATTATTGAATAAATTATTTTTAGAAAAATGTATTATTGTGGAGGACAGACTATCAACGCTTCCAATTCTATTCTGATCTCAAAAAAAAAATTAGACGCTGTTCTATTTGTGCACAGGTAGAGAACCTTCAATTAACTTTTGGGTGCACTAAAGTTTTAGGAAGATCCGCCACTTCCTCTAGATGCCCACCCATTAGAATTTGAAAGCCTTACGAATGGGAGCGCTGCGTTTTATGAAAACCAGCAGCCCATTTTTCGTGTACTTTGAGTAACAAGCCATGAAAATGTTCCCCGAATTCTTATTTTACATTTTATCCAGACAATTACGAAATTGAAATTTATTCAGATGAAAATTCTGATTAATTTTGACTACTTTTAATTTTTTTTCGGGTTTTGTTGTTATTTTTGAAATAAATTTTTATTTAGGCGCTATGGTAGTTGAGAGGGTCAATGGTTTTTAGTCATTTTTGGAGCTTTTTTCTTAATTTTTTTTGAAAATGTTTGTTGCTATTGTTAAAATATTTGTAAGTTGTTTTTTTTCACGCGTGGCGCGCTTCAACGATGAGCAATTTTTTCAATTTTTTTTCGCTTCTTTATTTTTGGTCCAGTACTGTCCAGATAGGCCGTCGATATCGAGCCCTCAGCATTATCCAGCGATAAGAAATAAAAAACATTGAAATCCTTCCACTTCGTTAAATCTGCCGTTTATCTCGGCCCATACTTCTACATACCTCTTCCGCCAACTAGCTTTGTTTCAAACCAAAATGCATCAAGCCACTCACACCACCGCGAATTAATAAAAAACTAAAATAAATGTAATTTAAAACTTGAAAAATAATGAAATATTGACTAGGAGAATTTATCGGAAAATTTGAGATATCGAATATAAAAAACTGAACAGCACTAATGAAAAGGCAAAATAGCGGACCCGTGTCGTCGCGACTTCGCAATGTTGAACAATAATCCGTCAATACTTCTATTTCTATGGATAATAATATGAAAACAAATTTGTTCAGTTCATTCCAGTTTTTTAACGGTTGCTCTATGTTTGCTGTTTCGTTTTATTGTTGACACTGTTTTTTTTAATGTGAGAATTATTAAATATTTTAAACGGAAATTATCACTGGCTCTCAGGCTCACTATGATTTCAACTATAGTGGGGAAGTGGAAGTGAGCGTGTTTGGTGGCGCTCATAGTATGTATGCAAAAGAAACATTGATTTCGCAATAGGGATACATAAAAAATCGACCTCATTTTTCCTCATTTGTTTTTCAAATGTAAAATTGCTTGCGAAAACTTGATTTTCGATATCATTCATATCTGTAGAGTGTTATAAATCAGCTGATCGATTATATAAAAAAGGTGAAAATGTTTTATATTATCTCGAAAAAAGCGTCCTCAAACCAGTATTTAATGCTTGTTTGCCCAAAACCAAAGTTCCTTGTCGTCATTTTTGACAGTGTTTTGCTGTTTTTCTACCTTTCATTCAATATCGATTTTTCAAAGTGAGGAATCATGTTATTTACGTAGCGATCGGGCGGGACAAGGTGCAAAACCTCTCCCAGTCACTTCGTTCCTGCCAACAGTGTCTCTGATTTACTAATGAGCATATCGTTTCCATAAATATAATTTTTACCGAAAACCAGTAATAAAATACTTTCTCGGTTGCCGCAATGCCGCACGCAAGCGCATTTTGAGCTTCTTATCGAATACGAATGAGGTTAATTCTCTATCCGTGGTCCGAACAGCTTGTTCAGTGGAGCGCGAATATATAATTAAATTCTCATTTCGTTCTATTATTCTCAGAGCGCTTTGCCTGAATCACACAAAAAATACAAAGCAATTTTAGTGAAGAAACATAAAAATGAAAAGAATTATACAATCTCGCGCAATCGAACAAGCTGTTCGAATCAGAGACAGTTCTTATTCGGGCACTGTTCAGATGTGGGACAGTTCAGAATTGGCCCTGTTCATAATCTGCGTACCACTAAAAATTATTTTTTTCTTAACTTTCTTGATATTTATCACTCCAATTTTTAAATGTTAGACACGCATTTTTAGTTACATGGCTGCTGCAAAATTTGTTAATGCAGCGGCGATACGGAAGCAATTTCTATGTTTAAAAAATCGGAATAAACAATGCATTTCACAGTGTATTCGCTGCTTGTTTCCTATAAATTGTGTGCATCTTTTAATAGTATCATGCACGTAGCATCCCGGTAAATTTGCCACGTCCTCTACTTTATGAATTTTCAAAAACATCTCAGTTTCCACTATTTCTTCGCGAATTTTGTTCAGACTTTGAGAGGCAAAAAATTTAAAAATTTGCGAAAAAATCATTTAACCTTTAAAATTTCAAAATATCACTAAAATTGGTTCATTTGTCCTTGAAAGTGTTGAAAATCTCTTCGTAAGCAATGTTATGCCACTCGTTTCAATTGAATAGTATTGGATAAAGTATTCGGCATTTGTTTTCCAAAAAGGAGAAAAGAGAAGGTGTGCCTGTAGATATCCTAAACGGCTCCTCTGGCTTCAATAGTTAATAATTTAAAAATGTTCCGAAAAGTTTATCTTATTTGAAATCTATTATCGCCGTAAAAAAGTTCCGACATTTTTTCGAGTCGGGATTTGAATTTAGAGGCTCCGCCCATTCATCATCGTTGCAGCGCATTTGCTATGCGCGATATATGGGCGGAGCCTCTAAATTCAAATCCCGATTTCCGCGGGCTCGAAAAAATGTCGGAACTTTTTTACGGCGATAATATATATGCAAAAAAAGCACAAAAAACCGTTCAAATTTCTATTTCTCTATTAATTATACTGAATTATTCTTCGTAAATTACGAATCGTAAAGACATATGACGCTCAACAAATAAAAAAAATCGAAATTTTCGAACTTCATTTTAGTTATTCATAGTTTAAGAGACTGTATTCTAATGTTATGTGATATTACTGAATATGATAACATACAAAACAGAATTTCTGAAAATTTTTGAAAAAAATTTTAAACTATATGTGGAGTGGGTTAGACGATCAGAGTTTCGAAATGTACGGCTTCTGTAGCGTCTTCCACAAGCGATTTTACATAGCGATATCCCCGATTTTTGCGTTGATTTACATTTTATTTTCGAAGCTATTTACTTTTTGTTTTTGTGTATAATGGAAGTTTCGAGGCCCGCCCGCTTTCCGTTTCCCAAAAATGGTAGTTGAAAAAAAATGTTTAATTGGTTTGGGAACCTGGGAACGGGAACCTCGCCGCACGAACAATACGCAAAAATATATGCCGAAGAAAAATCTGTTGACAATATTCTCTCTGGAGGGCTCAATATATCACAAAACTTTGTTTTTTCAGAATGCCACAATGACTCACATTGCGACATTCTTGCTTGTTATCCTCGCAAGATACTCTGTGATTTCTTTAAATGATTTAGTCGTGAAGCAGAAGGAATTGGTGATCTTACATGGCGAAGAAGGAGTTATCAACTTTGAGATAAGGTATCATTATATTATTATATATGCATATCAATTCAGACAATATTCATTTTAACGCTTTTTCTAATCATAAATATATCGCAATTTTAACAAACGATTTCTTCCTTATATGCTCGCTCTGATATGGATGGGCTCCTTGACCAATAAGCCGCTCTTCTTGTTCGCGCTACTACATATTAAAAATTTCAAGAAGTTGTCAAAGCTATTTGAAATTACGCTTCCATATATGCAAAGCATCTACACTTTTTAAACAAAAGAGGTGGAGAGCAAATTTATATTCTCAGAAAATGTATGTAAATAAACGTTTATGACCCAAATTTCGAAAATATTAAAAAACGAAATATATTACTTTTACAGAAACCATTCAACTACGTCACTCCACAAAACACGCCTCATCCTATCACAATCACCGTTTATCCAACATCCCGAAATCGTTCTCGTCGACAATTGGACAGCCAATGTGACCGTGTTCGGAGAAAGTCTGGTTGCCGGAGCTGTTCTCGAAGCTCGTAATTGCACAACTGAAGGATTGAGTGATTGTCCACTAGAGTGAGTAACCGAGATATATCTGTCTAAAACAGTTTCTTCAATTTAGTCTTCACGATGCGTTCACCAGAATAACTGTAATCCGCTCTCACTGGCTTGCTGTTCTGATTCAGATAGTTGGCTGGTCATATTTTACGGCATGGAGCATTTCGTTTTATCCTCAGATATATCTGAATTTCAAACGGGATAGCGTTGTGGGCCTGAATTTCGATTTTTTAGCACTGAATATTGTCGGATTCTCTGCATACGCTATTTTCAATCTTCTGATGTTCTATAATAGTCATGTGAAAGTAAGTCGCTAAAAACATGCAACCCGAAACTAGTCTTTTCAGAGCATCTACAATATGGAAAACCCTCATTCTCCTCCCCCAGTCCTCCTGAACGACGTTGTTTTTGCTGTTCATGCCTTCTTTGCATGCCTGGTTACCATTCTGCAATGTGTTTTCTATGAACGTGATAGCCAAACAGTTTCCAGCAAATGCGTCATTCTGATCATAGTTCTCCTTTCATTTGGAATGCTCTCAATGATCGCTACAGTTCTCAACAAAATAACGATCCTTAATTTTGTGACAAGTTTATCGTACATTAAAATGGTTGTAACATGCTGTAAATATTTTCCTCAGGTGCGCTTATTAGTAGTCATCTTCTAAATTTTCCAGTTTTTCCATTTGACGAGCTGCAATTTTTTAAGGAAGTACAATATTTGGTTTCAGGCTTATTTCAATTACTCACGTCAAAGTACGGTGGGTTGGTCGGTGGGAAACATTCTACTCGATTTTACCGGTGGTACTCTCGATATCCTTCAAATGCTTCTTGAAGCCATAAATGTTAACGATTGGTCAGCGTTTTATGGAAACCCAGTCAAATTCGGACTTGGACTTGTTTCGATCTTCTTCGACATAATCTTCATGATTCAACATTATGTGCTATATCGTAACTCCGAAGTAAGTTTTTATAAAACATTTCTAGCTTTCCAAAATGGTAATTATCTTGCAAAATGTTGGTCGAAAAACAGCAAAACTAACTCTCTATAAAGGGATTTGTAAAATATGCTCTCGTGAATCTCAATGACAATGTACTAAAATTATTCTTGAGAGCCACTACAGGTGAGTTGCAGTTACACTTGGATGAGATAGCCCCGTGCGAAATGACCACAAGGACAGTTGAAAAATAAGGTCATCATAATCTGCGCTTCTTTAAGCGGCTCGAAACTGTTTTTTTTTCTGAATTTTAAATGGGATCGTATCATGGCACCAAATTTCTTCATGTTATTCCGATATCATTTTTGTGTGTGTGAGGAATATGCTTCTTATTCTGAAGCAGATTTTTCAGAAAGGTGGTGTTCTGTTAATAATGAAAAAAATTGTCTTAAGTGTTTTAAAATATGGAGATGTGGTAAATCAACCATCTTAAATTTTGCGCCTATTTTGGTGAATGTTATAGTAACTTCATACTTACTTGGATACTTGGACGCCCGGTAGTCGGCTGGAGATGTTCTCAGCGCCGGGCACCTTGCTGCCATTCGGAGCGTTTGGCAGTGGCACATCCCCAATATTTCGCTCTGTATAGCGTAAAATCTGTATTAGAAAGCGGATTTGACCAATTTCATATGATGAAAAATAATTTTGCAAAAGTTTTTGGTAAATTCGGGGGGTATGTGAAATCGGAACAAAATGAGAATAGAACTCGTAGGAAATCGGAACTTGATGAAATTAAAAATGCTAAAAAAGAAAACTGTATTGAATTGGAACTGATAGGGAATTAGAACTGTTTTAAAGTAAAACCGCATGCAAGCGGAACTGTATGGAATTGGAACTCTGTTCAATGGAGTGCGTTTGCTTTACACAGAGTATATTTTTGGTTGATTTAACGCTGAGAAAAATACTCGTGTAAAGCAAACGCGCTCCATTGAACAGAGTTCCAATTCCATACAGTTCCGCTTGCATGCGATTTTACTTTAAAACAGTTCTAATGCCCTATCAGTTCCAATTCAATAGTTTTATTTTTTAACATTTTTATTTTCATCAAGTTCCGATTTCCTACGAGTTCTATTCTCATTTTGTTCCGATTTCACATACCCCCTAAATTCGGTAACATAGAGCGCATTTGCATTGCCAGTCCCTGAAACACGGTTTCCAAGACATTAAAAAAGCTCGTGAAAGTTTCATTTCGTATTCCGTTAAAAATGTTTCCTCCGCATTCCACGAAAGATTTGATTAAAAATTCCATATTCTTTTTTTTCGTAACCGAGGAGGAAATTGATGCATTTGATGTGCTTGATTAATCCTTCAAGTTTCAGGTACCACACAACGAATACCACGGTGTGGACAATCCGAGCCCTGATAGCACTGTTCGAAATGCTGAACAATATAATGGTGACTCTGAATCTCTGGAAACGACAGAGCCTATCATCGTTCATGACTAGTCAAGATGATCAGTTTTTATAACATTGTTTTTGTTTTCACCTTGAACGTACATTAAGGTTTTTTGCATATCCTAAATAATCCGTTGACTTGATGCGAAATTTATAAAACGGTGCGAAGCATTAGTTATTCTCTAGTCGAAGAAGCACCCGTGTAAAAACGTCCGAATTGTTACCCTCTTTTATAAATACTTGATTTTCCATCACCGTACATCAAGATCCATGTACGGCAGAATAAATGTGCGCTTAGTAGAAAATGTCGACAGCTTTGCCTTGTTAAGACTGCCCTGTTGCTATTAATTTTTATGATAGCTCACAGTTTTTAATGAACAGCTGTTTAAACAGCAGAAATTTTAAACAACATTTTATTTCGTGTACTCATGATCTTTCACAACATGGAACGATTCAATGGAAGAGCGTTGAGGAACAATAAGATAGACCCTAGGAAACTAAAAATGGGAAACCACACACAAAAATTGAGGAACGAAAGAAAGAAAACGGAAGTAACGAATAACATATAGGTTCGACAAAAATAATATTATCAAATCAAAAAAAAAACGAAAACGATACGACCCATATCATCCATCAACTGAGGTGCTATTTAGAAGAAGCAGACAGAACGTAAATCATAAATATAACAAAATAGGCGAACCAGCTAACACCGAAATAACATGAACAAGGAAACACTGAGTTCGAAGAAACTGTGATGTTTTCTCAATATTGCCATGAACAGGTTATAGAAATTTGCAATTTGGGTCATGGATCCGTCAGCAAAAACAGTTATAGTTGCAAGATGGTAGATGATAAACAAGCAGGGAGATGTTTGGCTCGAAACGATGCGAAAAATAAAATACGAACGAGAAATAGGGCGGGAGATTTGAGAATCTTGCAATAACAATAAAATGTACCAAATGGACGAGAAGAGAGTTGAACAGCCATAGATTTGAGTTATTTAATGCCCCCTGATAACTACTAAAACAAGATAACAAAGTTCGTCAAAAGAGAGCATGATGACTCTGATGGAATAATCATGGCACATCAACATTAACTTCTCAGAACTGTTGGTACCCAACAAAAAATGTACAGAAATAAAAGAGAAACGTTTGGAAAGTGAAGAAAATCAGAAGGGTACCTTGTAAAATTAAAAGATTTCGAGTCTACATATAAAGGACTTCAGCCTTGTAAACTAGAAATCAGACCATTCGTAACCGGGAATAGTACGCAAATTTTTCTCCACTTTCTATTTGAAGACACTTTTTGAAGGAAACACAAATCTCTCACACCAAGAGCTGGAAAAACAAACAACGAACCCCACGTGAGCATACAGTTTTGGTCACGCAAAGCACTTCTCCCTGTAGGAGGAAAGTGTTTATATTGAAGGCGATAAGGCAACAGAAAGTAGGGAGAGGTTGAGAAAGCTAGGATATGATGGGATTCTGGAGAAGACCGAGGTGTTAGGAAGAAAAAACGATACCATGGGGAAACCGATTATTATCAAGAACAGCTCACAACTATTCTCGGCAATGGGATACTTACAGATATTAAGCGCAGTTGAAATGAATGGAATAGCATAGGAAAACGAAAAAATAACTCGCAAATAGTCGATACACCTGTTTTGTGTCTAGAAGTCGGTGAGACGTGAAACGGGGAAACGGAAAGCCGAATAAAAAGTTCAACGGTGAATACGATGAACGATCAACAGCTGTGAAAAATGAATGTGGTTAACAACAGAAGTTAGAAGGAAACATAAACAGAATAACAAGAGTTAACAATCAATGGAAAAATATTTTTAAATTTTTTGTAGAAAATTTTGTGAAAAATGGGCTAAGCAAACAAATACGTTTCTTGCCGTATTTAAAAACCTCTGACTTCAATGATGCAGTTCTTCTGAAGCTCATTGGGTGGAAAAATAGGCAAGACGCGATGAAACATGGAAGACTGACGGTAAAAAACCGGGGCACATGAGACGAAGTGTGCGTTCCGAATGGACGCTTAAAGTGCACGATGAGGTGCTGCAGTGTTATAGCCGTTCAACAAATCTACCAGGGGACGCCAACGAGCTCGGTTCGTAGAGAGAGAAAGTACGACACTCTGCATTTCAGCTCTCTTTGTAGCGGTAGAGAAATCTGGATATTCTCTGGCGAAGTCGAAATTGTCTAGCTGAAAAAGACTAAATTTGTTTAATAGTCTAAATTTGATGTCGATAATATTAAACTATAACGTACATCTTCTGGTGGACTTAGCAAAAACCGTCTGGCAAACTCGGCAATGAAGATTCCACAATCGAAATTATTCGTTTGTTGCGGCATTCTTTGTGGCAAGACACAAGGCAATGGGAAGGGCATTACACTTCCAGTTCGTTTCTCGTATGAGTACTTCATGAAAGACTCGATCAGAGTGGCCATGTTTTGCAGATTGTTCAAGTCAGCTGTGAGTTGCGAGTCGAATATAACAGTACGAGCTTTAGAAGTGAAAGGATGGCAGATAATAGCCAAAGACCAGTGCTCCCATTCGTTAACCGGTACAACAATGTAATCAAAGTCATGGAGATCAAAATCGGCAACGAAATCGTGCAAGTCGCCAAATTTCAAATCAATTTTCTGTTCTTCGCTCATCATTTTTTCGTCTTCTGAATCGAACGCATGCTGTCTCAGAGATAAGTTATGCCAAAAAATCGACGGAAGGACAGTAACGTTGGAATAGCTATCAGGAAGAACATGCTCAACGATATGATTTAGGTAGAAATCGATCATTGTGTCGTTAAGAAGGTCCTGAAATAAACTTTAATTACTATTTTTTATATCACTTGAAGTCGGGTATATCAAGCTTTTTGGCATAACTCTTACTGGTGTAACAAACGACGTTCGCTGTGTCCCTCTAATCCACTATATAAAATTGTATGGCCTCCTACATACATACTCCTATGCGCAGCAACAGATATCCTTCAATCATATGTATTTCTAAAAGATCTTTGGGTGCGTGCGCGAAAAATGAGCGCGCGCTAATTTCGAAAAAAAAACGAGTCTTTTACTACCAAATGACCCTGAACTGCTGCAGCTGCCCACACAAGAAAAGATGATGACACGGGCGGTCGAAAAAAATCTTAATAGGAATGAAGGCGACAACACTTGTCAACCGAAAGAAATCTATTTAGAAATTCTCGAACGGCCTTTGTTGGTTCCGATGAATAAGACAGGTTATGTCTTCAACGATAAACCGACTAGATTTGACTTCTTGAAGTTTCTTAAACTTAAGTTTCCTGACCACCTGTAATTTCATATATGAAACACTTGGCATCGTTCCAAGGATTTACTCGTTCAGCACACAAATGCTAAGCACCCTTACTCTCGTTTCTTTGGGCGCACTGCGGCGGAGCCCGCGCGTCTCGTACCTGGCACCGAACGCTCTTATTTTTCCACACACTATTTTTCAACGCGCTGCCATGAAATATTCCAACCATGTTTCGATTAAAAGGGAGCATATTCCTTGAACAGCTCTAGTTAAAGAGGATAAACGTCGAGTAGGATTTTGATAATATTTTTGTGAAGTTTATGAATTGTTACTGTACAATACAAATCACTTCTACTTCGGAGAAATATAAGCCAACATCCAGTAGTGGACAAGGCGCGTTGGCGTATGAGAAAAAAGTCATTCTAATTATTCGATTTATTCAAATTCAATAAGAACAAGAACCTTTTTATGCCATACACGCCGGATTTTACTTGCATGAACTGTTTTTCAAGAGAACCATACAAATTTTGACTCCGATGATTCAAGTTCGCAAACAAATTTAGTTTTCTTCCCAGCCCAAATAGTACAAACATAAACTTCATCGTACACGTAAAGAGACTCAAAGAAGTTTTAAAAAATCGGAACGAACAGAAAAGTGCATTAAAAGTGCAAAATCGCAAGCCTCCGGTTTTCGATAACGTAACTATCACAAAAATGGAATGCTGAATGCTGAATAAGTTAATCTTTAAAAATGTATAGTAACTTAAAACTTAAAATAATGAAACTATAAATTATTCAGCACGAAACAGTTCTCCACGAGGAATACAAAGACCGATCTTTTGTGGACACTCAAGAAGTACAGCACATTCAACCAAATACGATGAGAAAGCGATGCATATAACCTATTCCATATAAAAGACAACTGAACTAACTTTAATCTATTAGACGGTGTTTAAGTAAATAAACCACGAAAACGAAAATTAAGATTGTTGTTTTAAACGCTAGCCATGCTTTGCAGTTTGGGGTACTAACTGCATCGTTGGTTCAAAGGGCTTTTGCAGTTTTTGAAATCGTGGAGCCAAAAAATAAATTTCTAGTATGTTTTAAGCGGAGTTGAATTCTTAGGATATTTTATGGAGTGCTGCTGTTGCTACACTCGTCAACCTCCCTTAAACAGAAAAATATAATAATTGATTTACAAGCTCATAAAGCATCACACTTGCCAACTGACTTCTTTCAAAATGAGGTAAACAAGATGCAAAACTAGCCATGAAGATAAAATACAGGGAAACGCAGGGAAAACACACCAAACTCCCGAAAGAATATGCAAATAGTGATCGCATTTTCATGTTAGAGAGCCGTGAAGTACAATTGCTAAAGTGAATGAAGAGCAGATTACATACCTTTTCCTGAAGGCAACAAAAATCCGAAATGCGAATGGCTATCGATTGGAAAGGAAAGCGAATACGAAGCATCTCCATAGCTGCGTAATAAGCAACGCTATTCTGAAGAAAAATAATTTTAATATTATTTAGCAAATATATAAACAAAATTATTGCATTTATTAACAAAAACCGCTCGTTTGATATACAAAAAATATTATGATACCGTAATCATGTAATCTTACTTGATTATCTGTTCGCTTTTGATTGGTCCATTCGTCATTATCTTCTTCGTCTTCTTCGTCTGCATCTTCATCCATTAAATCTTCCGTCATCGAAGATTCCATGTCAAAATCATCTTCTTCAAAGTCCATATGATCGTTACTTCCAGAAGATGTTTCATCTTCTTCTCCAATGGAACCATCTGAAAAAATAATATGAACTTTTTAGTAGTTAAATTTTTAGTTTACCTAAATGAGGTCCATCGACATAGTACCCTTGAGAACTGTAGCTCCCCATCAGAAATAATTCATCTTCCCGCATCGAGACATCTGAATCTTGGAAGCTGCCATACTTGAAGTTGACAGCTGGTGTACGATAAGACGTTGACACTTCCATGATATCTGCTACTGTTTGCTACTACGTGCAATGCATACAAGGAGGGTGGTTCTGTAAAATGAAGTAATATAAATCATTATATCGAAATAAAAACGAAGGATAGAAGGATAAAAAAGTTCCTAATATTAGCAATCACTAACTCAAGAGGAATAATCGAGAAAAAAAATCACTATACTTGTATTCAATTTTTCGAATTCAAATGCAATGAAGATAAAGAAGATACAGACAACCAAAAATCGGAGTTGCCGACTCATCGATACGACGCCCTTGATATTCGAAATCAGCAGCGCCGTGGCATCATAGAGGCAGCAGGTGGCATTCCGGACGGATAGGACGGCAAAAACTCTAGCGAGTTTATAGCAGAAAGAAAAAGATTTCATGGGAACAGCAGAAACTTTCACTCAGAAGAAATACATTGACATTGAAGTACACCAAAAAGACATATAAGGTTGTCAGCACAAGGAGCAAGCATAGGGAATACTTTTCAGATTATGTAAAAACCAGAAATACAACATAATACCACTAGATGACTACTATGGATATCTTTATAACTAGCTCACAACATCTTACATCCTAGTGTAAGGAGTGTATGAGGTGAACCAATGTGATATTCATATGAAGCTCTACAAGGTTTAAAAGATGAAGCTTAAGAAATTCGTTTTGCTCGTTTCGGTACGGTGCTATTCAAATTATGCACTTGGCGCGTCGTCTATCGCGATCGCCACTGCAACAAAAAAGTAGACAGAGTGAACGGTAACACTCTGATGTACGATGAGTGACAGGAGGAAGAAAAGGAATGGGGAGAGACCTTTTTCTTTCTAACTGCCGTCTTCTCCTTTTTTCTCTCTCACCCCTAGGACGAGAGGGGTCTTCGCCAGTGCCGACGCATTAGACGTTGGCTTAGTGTAGACGGAGAGAAAGAACCAGGGCAGCCGGGGGCGACGAGAAGGAAGCAAAATAGACGAATGAGCAGACAACGAGAGATGGGACACCAATACGGAGTGCGGATGTGAAGATCAAGGCTCTTTGACTTTGGCCTATAGGTTATGTCAATCTAATTTCGTTATTTCGAAAAGTCTGCTAATTTACGGAAAAGAATGGAAATGTTACGACGGATAGTACACGGAAGTTTTTGAAGAAATGAAGGAAGGAAATGGATTTAGAATGAATGTGAATGACATGGTTAAGAAGTTCAAACGATGTAGCTATTTCAAGAAAAACCCTTCATCTGTTAACGACTATCTGCCTTACACAAAATAATGTTATAACGGCACACATGATAGATGAGCGTGGACAGAGGTGCTTTGCAGACAGATAGTGGAGGTGCGTCTCGTGACACTCTGACACTCTGAGATCGGAACTTGCCGCATCATGCTATTGGTTATTGATGTTTCCGTAAAAATCAGGTTGATCATTAAAATGCTTATTTCACTGCACATATTAAAGACATTTCCTCATAAACAGATAAGCTTACAATGAGCAATTAAAAAAATTGCTAACCACAAAAACTCAGTCATTGCGTAATATTGCGAAGTATTTCATAAAATGAAGGATTTAATATTTCATATTTACAACTGCTCTTGTATTCACACAATTCATAATTGGTTGTGAACATGTGGTATCAACAATATGGAATTAGTAGAGGCTCGAAAAATAGACTTATAGTTCTCAAAAATACGAATCAAATTAGTAACACGCAACAGTTATAATTGCAGAAATTATTAGATAAAAAATCTTAAATTATGAAAAGCTGATGACCAACTCTTAAGTGCAAGTATTTTAATGAATCCACCATCGCTAGCGGGTGGGGGAACGAGAAAGAAGACGAGTTGAGTGGTGCGCACACAAATAACACACTTCGTCTCTGCTGTTATCACGGCCAGTCCCAGTGCTCTTCACTACCCAAATTGTTGCGAATTGTATATCTAAGATGTACCTGTTGCTGTCAAAGATAATGAATGGGAGATGAATGATAAGAAAATTCTGATAACCAATACGACGACAAATAATGTATCTAGGGAACATATCAATTGAGCAGTGGGTGTACATTAAAAGTCCCATTTGTTTTGAAAAAAATTATCTCATAGGTAAAATGTGGAAAGCGGCCGAAATAAACATGACCTTTGGGGTGGAGAAACTGTCAAAAATTCAAACTTATTAAATTTATTTAAAAGTTTTGATCAGTTAAGTTAAGCAAAGGAAAATTAATAGAAAATTTCAAACAAACCAGGATTTAAGGCTCTTACCAAATACAGGGACTATGATTTTGTTACGATGGCGTCGATTTACAATTGTTCTAGATGTTTAAAAAAAGCGGGAGATGTGACACGAGATATGGTAGATCGTCAATTGGAAGCAAAGAAGAAAGAGATACACGACGAGACGTCACATGGAACAGTGTTTCGACGATCGCAAGAGTCCGTTAGAGAGGGTTCGAAAAGCTGGAGAGCTTATGCAACATGGATAGCAGAGAGCAAGTGGTCTCGTCAATAGTGTAATTTTAAATCAAAGACGGAAAGTATGCGAGAAAAGCCAGGAAAACGGGTCAGAAAAAGAAAGTAATCAGGAAAAATCTGCCGAGCAGAGCGTGAAATCATTAAGAAAAAGTTCCAGGAACAAAACGATAGATGTTGAGAAAGAAATTCGGGGAGATCGAGGAGTGGAATTCTTCAGAATCCACAGAGGATTCAGAAGAAGAATATTCATACTTACTAATCTACATCAAGAAGGAAAAATAACTCAATGTTCATTGTGTGTCTAAATCGAACTGTTAACAACATTAAAATATTTATTTAACAGTGATCAATTTTTTATATGTATTTTTCTTATAGCTTCACCGAACTAATGGTAAGATTCTATGTAATCCACACAGGAAAAAGCAGATCCGTTACATATCGAAGCACCCACGCATCTATTGAATTCTCAACATATATTACACACAATGTCGGAACGGAAGAATAATGACATTCAATCCTTCCAATAAAATATGCTTCTAAGAAGTTAAAAAGAAATTATTTTAATTATAAGAATCGTTTTTTAGACTAACTATAAGTAATTAGGTAAGCAAGATAACGGTAAATTATAAACCTATATATATTTTTTTACAAATATAGCGAGTTGTCTCTGCTTATAGTAAAACAGGTCAGCTCCACAGAAAAACCATGAATACTGTCTTTCTATTATAACCTGCGCAGTCTTAGTAATTCCATGAATATTAGGATAAACATGTGTATAATGAACCTACGTTTAGCGCTCGCGATCTCTCATTTCTCCTCATTCCATTTTCACATTGTGCAATCACTTGCGGAGCCGCGAAAAGCCATTGATTGAGACATCGCTGTGATAGATTGTTTCATAATTCATTAAATCGCAAAGCGGCAAAATTTGACTTTTAAATTCCTTTACAAAGAGGAAGAAGTAAAACCGCGCACAGGTTATCTCTGCGTCTCTCTTTCTATTATTTCTGTTGCACAATGAAGAATTGGTCCCGTATCGTTTTGCAAAAAATCCTATTTCCATAATTCTATTGAAAGGAAAGAAAATCAAAACATTTCAGAAAAACAAGGAATAAATATGAATATGAAGTTAGATTAATAGAGCAGAGCAGGGATGTTCGTGGAGTGGCTCTTGGCTCAGTAAGTGAAGAGCAGAAGTTAAATTTAAATGAGATAAAAGGGCGCAGAGAGGAAGGAGCTTTTTTCAGAACTCCGCTAACCGTTATCGAGCTGACTTCAAAATTTATATTCCATTATAAAGGATTATTTGGAATAAGATTAAGTACAGTGAACCGCATTTGAAAGTTAAGAACTTTCAGAAGAACACGATTTCTAGAAAACTGGTTAAAAAATTTTTTTTTAACATGTGTTGAATTTGGCAGTCGCTTGTGTTTTTCTCGAAAACGATCGGTTCAAACTGTGATCTGACTGCAATTTTGTAGAACCCGTCAATATTTATTGATTTTAGGTCCGATTTTATATTTTTGCAATTTTAGAAATACAAAGTGTACTTACTTGTTATTTCTTTCTTTTACCCTCTGAAGAATAATCATGTTGCCACGGAGAGAGTGAAGCGAATGAGGTCTATCTGAGACGAAATTACGAAATTGGAGAAATTCGAAAAAACGCACGTCTGGTTTTGAATTTCTCTGTGTGCGCATTTTGTGAAACCTTTTTTCGTACGGTTAGTTTGACTGTTGGAGATGTATAAAAAAAATCAAATTTGTAGCATTATAAATTGATTTTGAGACTCCGATTTATCTACAAGCAGCCCCGTTATTTAAGCTATTCCCGGTTGTTTGCAAGATTTCACACAATGCTGGTTACCTGTCATAGTAATATGAACTTTGTTCAAGCAGAAAAGACGCTGTACGCGCTGAGTAAGCGGAAGGGATTACCGTTGAGATTAATGTACCGTGATGATGAAAGAAAAGTGGAGCCTCTGTGTAATAATTAACTCACTAAAACTACGAAGAATATTGATGATAATATCTGTTACCTGATCCCTCTGAAATCGAATAGCTTTGGAGAGACCCATTTTGCTAAACTGAGATTATCTAGTTGGAAGGAATGAGATGTTGACACATTTTGCAATTTTTAACATGGATGATACAACAAGTCAGAGAATTTGTGACACATCTTCGATGATCAGTTTCAATGCGGTCATTAGAATAGAAGTTCGAATTCGTGTGAAAACAGTTAAAAATAAATACTAAGAATGCGCAAGAGTTCGTATAAATACAAGTGTTGTTATGAAATAACCTAGCTTCATAAGGCACACCCCTTTTACAATACATTTCTTAAAGTAAAATAAATTATCGGCAAATTTGCTTCCATGGAAGTTTCCTAAACCAAATGTTTAAATTATTTGAAAATTTAGCTTTGAATAAACTAGTTATTTCACCGATTCAAAACTACAGAGCAAGCGAAATAGCGTCTTATGAAGATATGTTTTAATATATTTTGAACGAGGCGCACCTTCAGCGCTATCTGATCTCTGGTTAACTACGGAAGGGGAGGGAGAGCTCAAAGGGAGAGTAAAAAGGGCAATACAAAAAAATGGAAGAGGGGTGATGCAAGGACATGGGGAGGGCACCGCCGATAGATGAATCAATAGGACGAAGCGAGGAAGGGGAGCGACGAAAAAATCACATAACATTTAGAGACGACAGAGTGGAGCGCATGCGCATACGTGTCCTTGTCGCCGCGAGAAGAAGGGTGCAGAAAGAAAACTTATTTCGTGGTGAATCATTAAAAGAAAGAGAGCATAATATGTCACGGAGAAGTGGATGCTATGGGTTGAAAAAAAAAACTTTAGAATTTCAAACTATTCACTTTAAAATGTTTTCTTTTGTAAGATGATCAAGATGATCAAGATAAAAGAGAAATCGAAATACTTTCAGATAGTATATTTGAAGTCAGATGTCAGTGTTGCGGTAGCAAAAAAAGGAGAGTAATAATTAGAGCTTCCACAAGAAGCTTATGAATAATAATTGAAAAAGCAACAATAAGAGGTTGTTTTTTGTTTCTACTCTTTGATTAAAGATGTGTCAGAGAATTTTGGATTTAGGTAAGCAACCGAATCCCTCATTGCGAATCATGGAAAAGTTTAAGCAATGAGTACGAGAGTATAACTCCCTTAGGAAAAGCAAATGGTGATGCATTTAGTGGTTTCATGTATACTAATAATTAAAGCTTCCACGAAAGACGAAGACAAAAATTCGTCTTACGCAATAAAAAAGTAGTCAACACACTGCGTCAGAAGAATTCAAGACGAGGAAGAAGACGAGACGAAGACGAAGATAAGACGAGATGGCCGATATTTCGCCCAAATGGAAGCCTTACTAATAATTTTCAATGGTGTCAGTAGCTTTTAGACACATCCTCGATCTGCAGAGAAACGGTTAATAGAAAGTTTTTTACTCTTAATTTTCTCCACTGAAGACGACCATAATTCACTGAAGATTTTCCTCTAGATTCGTTTTTTCAGTCAGCATTAATAAAAATAAACAGTTTTAAATAAAACTAGCTCACCGAATATAGTATGAAACTTGTTGTTTATTCAGATGCGGCTGTAAAATAGAAAATTAGAGTGAGACAGGAAAATAAAATACGTATCGAAAATATCAGTTATTACCACAGATTATGATTGAAATGTTTTAAATGGAGTTCAGATCAGCGCGAGATATATTGGTTAGTAGAAATAGACGGCAATTTTCAAAAAATATATATAATAGGAAGGAAAGATGCCTCGGGCCGGGACCTAGCCAACACTTTTCGATACTCGGCATTGTCACCACGGTCGCAGAGCTGTTGAAAAAAAGTTTCAAATGTTCAAGTTTCGATCAAGAACATGCAAACACATGCAAACGGCACATGCAAACAGCGCGTTGTTTTGCTTTATGAAGCATTTAAAATTACTATTAAAAAAGACAAAGAAAATGAACAAAATATGTCATTCAATAATGCTTGCATCAGGCTTGCGAATCATCGCCACGATTCACTGCACCGGAAATATTCACAGTAGTTAAAGGCGCATGCGATATTCCCGCTTTTGATTCAGCTATACGGTGGACTCGGGTGGATTTACGTAATTTGTCGCTCCGCGTAAGATTAATCAGCTTCCAACTTTTTTTTTACAGTAATTTTGAACGTTTTACAAATCGTGATCCGGGGAATCGAATAAGCTTTGAAATATAGGGCTGAGAGAAGTAGGGAACCAGTCTATTTCAGTTAGAGGATCGTGTTCCACGATAATTTTTTGGGATCGTATTAGAAATTACTAGGTTACGCGTCAATGTCAATCTTGGTAACGTCCTATGCTTCTCCAGATTTTTTCTATGCATTAGGAGGTTCATCAAATTTTATAAAATTGAGAATTCTTTCAAGGAATCTTATATAAATAAACACGGTGGTTTTGAAGTTACATATTATCGGATTGCGAGTACGTGGTTTGTCGTATAGTGGCGGTGTTTGGGTCTCGTTAGGGGATAGCGCGTTTTAACGCGCCAATTTAAAAATTGTAAGGAAGCGCACACACTGCGTTTGTGATTTCTTTTCGAAAATTGAAGCGAATATTGGAATTTTTTATATTTTTTTTATTGTCAAATTTCTTAAACTGTTTATTAAACTGAATAAATCACAAACGCAGTGTGTGCGCTTCCTTACAATTTTTAAATTGGCGCGTTAAAACGCGCTATCCCCTAACGAGACCCAAACACCGTCACTATACGACAAACCACGTACTCGCAATCCGATAATAAGTGACAGAAAGAAAGAAAACTCAAAAAAGTGCGATCCTAACAACAAGGTTATCGGCGACGGAATAAATGGCGTATTTTTTCGGGTTTTCGTCTTTTTAACTTTTTAGAACAGTCGGAAGCGATAGGGAGACAAATTATTAATGTAAATATCTGAATAAAAAACAAATTTCATAGTGTTCACAGCGAGATTTTATTTTACCCGTGTGACTCAAAGTTGAACGTCTCGAGTTATTTGGTGACTTTGGGTTCTCGTTAATACATAGCAAAATTTACTTTTACAGGGCGAAAAATAAAACGTGCCTGCCATCGAATCGTTGCATATTTGGACTAGTGTCTCAAGCGAAGGCATAGAGATTGTGAAATACGGTGAACGGAAATCTTCATTCATGGCTGGGGTGCACTTGCGTACCAGTTGCGTAGCATTGTACACCGTAGCTCTTACTTTTTAAACGTTGACGCTAACGTCAACAAAACTCGTTCATAAACATAAAGTAAAATTTCGTAATATCTTTTTTAATTGTCTATTTCCGATATTGAATCGTAAACCTGAAGCTCACATTGTTAATTTTAATATTTTTCATGCAAGGCAACTCGACACTTGTCTTAATGATCACTTCCTATACATGAAAAAATTTCGCGATTGAAATGAAAGTGAGATTCCATCTATTCTCAGCCATCTTCCTTCTGATTTTTAATTTTTCGTTGTGCAACAACACTCCAGGGTTTCCAGAGGTATATATTAGAAAAAAGAATAATGATAAAACGTTTAATTCAAGAAAGAAGAATACATTAACGGTTATGAAAACTCGGCAACGATTCTTGTTTCTACAATTGATGGTCGGCTAAGAGCCTTGAATGCAATGACCGGAGAAATACAATGGACGTTACAAGAAGGTTACATGTTACCCAATGTAAATGTTAAACTAGTGATTTTTAGAGCCCGTTTTACGCTCGCCATCTGCAGTAAAACAAGGATTCACTTTTCTGCCAAACCCTCTCGACGGTTCTCTTTATACATTAAAAAACAGTTCACTCAAGAAGCTACCTTTCAATATTCCACAGCTTGTGCAGGCTTCACCTTGCAAAGGACACGACGGAATATTATACGCAGGAAGCAAGAAAGATGTTTGGTTCGGGATCGATCCTAAAACAGGATTAAAAGTAAAGTACTACTTTTCATCCAGAAATCCAAAGTTATTTCTTCAGGTAGAAACTTTATCGTCGGCTTCCGCAGATAGGATATGCCCTGCTAATCAGAAACGAACCGTGTTTTTAGGACGCACGGAATATAGAGTGTCCATGTTCGATGAGAAAAATCGTGGGAAAACATGGAATGCTACATTCAATGATTATTCGGCACATTTGCTTCCAGAGGATAATGCGTGGCCATTCAAGCATTATGCCTCATCATCATATGGCCATATATTGACATTCGATAAAGATACAGGTTTGTTTGTTTTTTTTTAAAAAAGATCATTCATTTATACTACAAATTCTATGCCGTTGTTTATTCATATAGACTTGTAAGTTATAAGTGTCTTCACAAATACATGATAAAAACGAATGTATTGTAGAAAAATAAACTATTTGCTGGGATATTCCCGTCCTTTAAGATTTTAGTACACATCGAATAAAAACAACGCGCGCACCTGAAATCTCTAACAAGAAAGGCGCTTAGTCCCATCAGCTCCGAAAATGCTACCAGTCATTAGAAATCAGCTCAGTAGTACCTCGAAGACTGTTCAGAAAAGGTGCTCACTCCGGGTAGAAATAATCCGTCTAAAAAATTATTTTTATCTGCAGGGCCTGCTAGTGTGTTTTTCTAATAATTGAGTGGTGGGTTCGATTCTTGTTGTCCACATATTTTTTGCATTTCCAATGTTTCTGAAAAAAACAATAGAAGGAAATTTTAAGAGCATTTGATAATACCGGCAAAGCTAATTTCATTAATTTCCAAAAAAAACGGGTTTATCACCAGAAACATCACTTTCGACAATGACTTCTATCGAAAAATTGTGTCGAAATAGCATTGAATAATTATTTTGGTGATACTTCATTTTTTTACGTTGTTACGACCGTTTCACAGCCCAAAAGTTGAAAAAAAAGTTTAACCCAGCTTTCGCTTGGTGATTTTGGTGAGAACATGTGTTTTCTTTCATTTTCGTAAACTGATTTGCAGTTTTTAAAACCGCAAAACTTCCGTTGTTCGGCATTAGTTCTCTTGGAAGACTGCAAAAAGTTGGGAAAATATGGAGAACGGTGATAGAATAAGCACTCAACATTTATTCACTGCTCACGCGAATTATTCACACGAAGCGAACCGTATAGAAACGCAAGTCGGCTCGTGTTATCATACACGATTCGTATCGAATATTAGTTCTGTCCTTTTCCATTCTTTTTGCTTTTCCTTTTATGTTTTAATAGAATTAAAAGGAAACCAGAATAAAATAAAAACTATATTAGAATTCAATGAATGAAAGAAACAATGTAGATTGAAAGTCAAATACAACGTTGCTTTAGATTTTGCTGTAGCTGGTGCAGTGCTGGGTTGTTGTTAAGAACATTGTATTCACTAAAAAGGAGGTTTTAAAAAATACTTTAAAAAACATGAAATCATTAAAATCGGTTCATCCTTCTATTTCTTTCGACGTTATCAATTTGTTATATTCTGTAAATAAGACTGATCAGATTACGCAAGAAAAAAAGGAGGAAACTAGATTTTTTGAATGATTTTCTAATTATGCCAGTTCACACGCTTAGAATAAAAAAAATTCTCGTAATTTTGTAATGGATCAATTCATGGAAAAAAGAAGGCCAGAAAGATCAAATTGATATGTGTATGAAATCTGAGCCAAATTACAAGAAACGCGGTTGTAATTAATAATGACGTACATTCCGGGTAATTTCACTTTTTAATTAATTTCAAACATTCACATTACAAGGTGGTCCAAAATTACCGGGGATCGTTTAAATTATCACTAAATCGAAAATAATGTTCTATGTAATTGAAACTACATTCTTTAAATGTTTATTTAGACGATAATAAATAACTAACAATTACAACACTACCTCCTTTCGCTTTGATGAGATCCTCTAAATGACATATGTGGGTACCGAGGTAG
This sequence comes from Caenorhabditis inopinata, assembly GCA_003052745.1. Classification (NCBI taxonomy): domain Eukaryota; kingdom Metazoa; phylum Nematoda; class Chromadorea; order Rhabditida; family Rhabditidae; genus Caenorhabditis; species Caenorhabditis inopinata. The sequence continues at coordinate 8,637,650 of AP018152.1, read as the reverse complement.
TCAACGAACAAGTGTCCCATTCTTCTAAAACAGTTCTTCAAATCATTCACTTATGCGGCTTAGCGTTGACTTAGCGTTATTTGTAAGATCCGCAAATGGAGAGGTCCAAAAGATTCAAATCTGGCGAGAATGTTGACCATTCAGACGCATTCACAAAAGCACGATTGTGAGTATCACACCACCGTTGATTTTCACTACTTTTTGTTGAGCATACAGCTCCGAAAACCATTACGCTGAATGAATGTGAGACACAATGAATGACCCGATCTTTCTCATTAGCTTATTGGGACGTCTGGGAGAGCACTCTGTGATTTTGAGAGTTGAATTTCGCTACCACTGTAAAAATAATTCCTAGGAGCTTGTGTTTGAAAATACTTGTCATAGATGTTTAATTTGAAAAACAATGTTTCTGATGCTTCCGTGGGAATTTCTTCTAGTTCCCTCTCGAACAGTCCTAATAATAAATATAATACAACAAACATAATAAATATATACTCCGGAAATTCGCCAGTACGCGCCCATATGATGCCAAACTTGATTACCGGTAATTCTGTACCACCCATGGGCATTGTTGTTACCAGAGTCGGATAGTTGCTCACAATTTTCCGACAAAGGAGAGCTGAATAGATTTCAGATTATTTGGATGTTGCAATATTCTGAATAGTATTTTCCGTATTGTCATATTACCGATTTTTCCTTTAAAAATTCCGTTAAATTATAATACGGTAACGGATACTTCAAAAATTTAGCCTATTTTCAAATTTTTTGATAAATGACAACTATCAAAAAGTTTCTGAAGTTTTTCTTTCAGGATATGCTTCTCCATATCATGTTCACATGAAATGTTTGCTTCAATTAAATGAAATTATGAAGTAAAAATAGTTGTCAAAAATGAAAAAAACACGTGAAGTTTCATAAAGCGGTACCTGCAATTTACTTTGAATAGTACATTGAAGATTATTGAAAGATATATTTTGCCGCTCTCTGGAAATACTTGTTTTCTGCTAGAAAAACAAGAAAATAAGATTTTGAAAAAAACATTAAGCTTTTCCCAGCTCGAGTTGATAAAGAGAGTACTGCTGTTTAATATACAGTGCCGTGCAAAATTATACGAACCGGGGTGATTTTTACCGAAACTCGACTTCGGATGATCCGATTGACCCCAAAGTTTCAGGAATTGAGGAAAACGCTTTAAAAATAAGTTTGAATAACAAAAGAACGAATTTACTCAAAAAAAAATGTTTTTTTGAAAAAAAAATTAAAAAATTGAAAAAATGGATATTTTGATTTTTGATATTCATGGAAAGAAAAAAAAATGACAAGTTAAAAATTGGGGGAAATGATACGAAATGATTAAATTAACTTAATACTTGGTCGCCATGCCTTTGGCTTTGATAACGGCCTCACATCTTCTTGGCATCGAATCGATCAAGTTCATTAGGGTCTGAAGTGGGATTTTGGTCCATTCTTCTTGAGTTTCTCTAATTTTTCGGTACAATTTTTTGCTTTTCTGGCTTTCAAACGTCTGCCAAGGACCTCCCAGAGATGCTCAATGGAATTCAGGTCAATGGGATTCAGATTGGCTTAGCCAGGTTGATTTGACGCTGTGCGAACCAATCCTTGAAAAAGAGGGAAGAGTGTTTCGGATCGTTGTCTTGTTGGAACAACCAACCACGACCTATCTGAGACCTTCCATATGGCAACATTTCCTTCTCCAAAATGTCCTTGTACATGTACCCTGTACTTGTACTTCGTATTTGTCCTTTAACTTGGCGTGGAAGCAGCCCCATACCATGAAGATACCACCACCGTTCTTAACAGTCGGAACCTGGTACTTTGGATCGTACCGTTTGTTAACTGGACGTCGTACATGAGTGATTTCTTCTAGTCAATCATCAAATACTTCGATTCGTCGCTTTACAGTACCTTATTCCACTGCTGAGGTGTCCAGGGCAGATGATCCTTCTCCCACTTCAATCGAGCCAGACGGTTCTTCTCGGAAATCATTTGCTTTTTCACTGGGCGCCTTCCGAGGAGTTCAGAATCACGCAGACGTCTTCTGACTTTATCGTTGGACACCTATAAGCCATATCGATTGAAATTTTTTGAGAAATGTCCAAAAAACTAACATCGACTCCATATTGGACCTTCAATTCCGAGTTGATATCCGTACTTGTCAGCCGCGGATTTTTCTTGCACATCCTGACAATGATTCTGTCGGTTCCTGTTGATGTTTTCGAAGGTCTTCCAGTACCTTTCGATCGGTTTCGAGTGTTCAAAGTTGCCCAGATAACCGATTTAGAAGTCTTGAACTGCTTCGGGTGGTTGGGCATGTCCAGACCCATGTGACGACCACGGATGATAGCCATTCGCTGAGATTCTGATAAATTAGGTAAGCCACGTAGTCTATCCATTTTAATTAACAACATTCATGCATAAAAGAACGATAATACTTTAAAAAAAATGGAAAAAACCAACAAATCGGATTTTACCGATTTTCGAAAAATTCAAAAATAAGTTCGCAACTGTTACTGCTTACCGTAATTTATTATTCAAACTCATTTTTTAAGCGTTTTTCTCAATCCCTGAAACTTTGGGGTCGATCGGATCATCCGAAGTCGAGTTTCGGTAAAAATCACCCCGGTTCGTATAATTTTGCACGGAACTGTACATTCGTGGTGCTTCCTTTATATGCCACGATCGAAACATGCGTGAACGAAGGCAGATTATTGAGTTCATCAAGCTTTTGAAAAAGGCTGGAAGGCACAATAAATTTATTTCAAGTAGATTTCTACAAATAATCAATCAGCGAATTCTAGTCGTCGTCGTGATTCTTTTTCTTAAAAAAATAGTTAACAATTTTCCAAAAATTTTCAATTTAGCGTAATAAACACCTCTATTGTAAGCGCGCGATCACCGCTGCATTTTTTATTTTTATGGCTGAAGAGATCAGACCCTTGAGAAACTTGAATTGGAAATTTGAAAGCACTGTATAATACGTTGCATTATATTGTGTATGGTATGTGATAACACTGAGTTTCTTGTATCACGGACAATTTATCCCATTAACAGGACGTGAAGCTGAGCAGTTGAAAAGAAACATAGAACATCGAAAATTTCCGAAACTGGTTTTCTCGAAAATAGAGAAAATGTGCAGTTTTAGAGAAAGAAGAGTTCAGGGAACAAAAGCAAATAGGTCGCTATTTGTAATAGTCCTTTTATAACTCCCGGGTTCTTTCGTGTACTCCGGTGCTCTTCTGAGAGTTCTTCTCTCTAGGTCCTTCTAGAGAGGGGTTCCATGGTATAGTAAACGAATATTAGCAGTTTCTATTACAGAGTTTATTATAGGATAAATAGGCATAAAATAGAGAATAATAAGAATATATAAAGGAATAAATGGGGGAAGATCAACTTAGCCTCACCAAGGCCTCACCATCCTCTCGCGAGTCTCCACCACCAACTCTATCAATCTGTACGTCCTCCTGCCGCACGGTCAGTAGGCGTGGTCATAGTTACATAGTTACGACCACTGAGCCTAGAGTGTTCTGCATGTTCTTCACGTGCGCGGGGTGATGAGGCGAGTCCGACTGTTACACTTTTTAGTAAAAAAAATTCTGCAATTTGTGGCCGAATCGAACTATTTTATTTGATAATTATTCTTTATCGTTCCGTTAAAAGTTCTGTTAAATTTCCACAGTTTTTATTTTTTAGTTCTTAAGTTGTACCCGTTTTCCAGTGTTCGGATAAATTTTTTCCATCTTGTAATTAGACCACGAACTAGGCTTTGAGCAAACACAAACACAATTCTGGACATTAATTGACATAACCATTTTAGAAAAAGTGGAAACGAATCCTAATTGAAACAGGTCTCTCTGACCGATTCGCTAGGAACCACAGAAAGTATTTCTTCCTCTTTTCCTCCTTCTAAAAGAATCCGGTCTTCGTTCCTTTTTCTATAACAGTATTTTTGGTCGGTTTCTTCACCTGACGGTTTCTATAGGTTTCAATAGACCTTTTTCAATCTCAGTATCGGTACGTATATAAATATCTCATGAAAAATGCTGATTAGTTGCATAAATTTGCCGAAAGAGGCCGAAATGAAAGGTGCGGGTAATTCTCGAATAGCTGATGTTTCTTTAGGAAAAATTTATTTTCCAGATATTTTAAGTCGTAAGTTTCAAGACGAGTCCTGCCGACTGTGCCCCATTGTAAAATTTGCCAATTTTGTCCCAGTGGTTATTACAAAAATTAATTTTTTAAAATAATAGCTGTATATAAGTTACAAGTAAATTAATAAACACTAGCGTTCAAATTGTTCTTTTCTCCGAAAAAAAGCTTTTTTCGGAAACTTTATGAACATTTGTTGAAATTTTGTTTGCAAACTCATAGTGCTGAACATTTAAATGTAGTATATTACTCTATGTAAATAATGTATGAATATCGCTACAGGAGAAATGCAATGGGAACAAGATTTGAAGCAGCCAGTGGTTGCATTGTATCTTCTTCGAGATGATGGACTACATAAACTGCCCTTTGACGTGATGGGAAAAGAAACGATGGAGAATGTTGCAAAGGTTCGTGTTAAACATATCAGTCAATATTTATGTTGAAAATAATTTTCAAACGACCTGTACAAAGCATAAAGAGAAAGACAACATCATGAAAAGCTTGAACATTTCTGGGAAATTTTGTAGAAAAGAAAAGAACATCAAGTGAAATACGCCGTATGTTTTGATAAAATATCACTTGGAAAAAATTGAAAAGTGTTGATAGTCTTCTACGATTCTTCTGGAGAGACAGGCCGCATGCATTATGGATCATTGTGCGCCTCCATAGCAAGATCCTCCTCGATAGCTGCTGACCTTCTATGTGATTTTTTTTGATGATGAGTAGAACTTCTGAAGTTGATAGGCTCTAGATGAATTAAGCGTTTCATTGATCTCTATTAGGGAAAGAATGTTATTAAAAATAGATATAGGAAAGAGTTCAAAGAAATGCAAAAGCAAGCCAAAGAAAACAGGGAGATGGTGCAACCGCATAGAAAGTTAAAAACCGAGGCAGGTCGAAAAAGAATAAAGTTCTTCTGAAGTATATGCAGTAACGAAATTTTTAAAATCACTTTGCTATAACTCGATTCACCGTTAAATTAAAACGTTGAGAGTTTCATAATTATACTCTTATAAATTCACTTTGTAGAATTTCAACTGAACAAACTTATGTTTTTGGCATCTAAAATTTTTGAATGGTGTTGAAAACTACTGGGTCGAATGAAATTGATTTCTATACAACGGAATCTCATTGTGTGAGACGGAACACTTGTATGTGATTTCCTCATTGCTCACACTATCTCGCGATAGAATTTTGTTGTTTACTTGGACTCGAAAAACACGTGCTGTCTTGTTGGTTTTCCTTATAATAATGTATATCTTAAGCTTGTGTTGCTTCGAGATTCTCCTTTAACCTAATATGTTTCAGTTTGTCTTTTAATAGAAATAGCGTACCACAACAAGCCATTCTTCACTGTATCTAACTCTCACTTTTTTCGATGTTCGTACGGAGACGTATAGAATGGCTCGGGTTCCTGATGAATTTCATCCTCAACGTCTTCTTCCTCACTGTTAGAAACGCTGAAATATATCAAGATTTAAAAATACTATACTGTAAAATCTAGCCTGTAATCATAGTTTCGTCGAACCATGTAACCGTGCACTGGACATAGCGCTTTCATAACTCTTATCGAACCATCTGGATGGTATTTACAAAGACATGGCAGTTCTTCGCCAGGAGGCAAGTATCGGCAGGAACCATTTGTTCTTGATGATTCAGTTGTCTCTTCTTCGTCGCCACTTTGCTCCTAAAATAACAAATGTAATAAACAAATGTAAAATAGAAACGTACTTGGATTGCTGGTGGCAGATCTTCAATCAATATAGACTGCTTGCTCTTTGATGAATGGTTAGAGTGAATCGATTTGATAGATCGAATATCCATCACAGACAGTTTCACAGATTGAGTCGTGCTGCTTTTGTGAAGAGTATTAAGGGATACTCTGGAAGCCCTATGAACAGGAATGGAATGGTGTGATTGGGCCGATAACGAGCTGCAATTTATGGATCACAACACCTGTGACGAAGTGTGTTTAGTGAATCCATTCAAAACATGCTGCTCTATTTTTTTCTGTTGCCCACGCTTTATACTAGGAGTATGATTATAAGAGCTATTTGGATTAGAAAAGAGAATAAAAAGTAAGTAAATGAAAATTGAAGGGTTAACCTATAGGGTATGAAGCCAGAAAGTAAGCTATCCAAAACAACTTACCCTTTCCTTTTCCTCACGTATGCCTTAGTGGCAAATACGATCAATGTAACTATTTCAAGTAGAGAAACTACAGATGCCCCAATCCATAATCCTGTAAGACCACCGAGATCTGCCAGAACAGAAGTGATAGTGTAAGCTGGACTTTCTCGCATTGTCTCATAGTTTAACTCTTCGTAAAAAATCTGAACCATTGCTGCATTCTTACGGTACTTTTCCAAGCACATGAAGTCTCCTGGTAAGCATTCCATTACTTTCGCCGAACCAGAAGGCCACCGCGCTGATGAATAAGTAACTTCATAGTTTGTTTCTCTGAAATCATCAATAAAACAAATTGGAATTATTTGTTGTCAAAGCGAGTACTTACTGACAAGGTTGATGACAGTAGCAATCTGGTATAACAGCTTCTTTTCCTTTTGAATACAATTCGCCCAACCAAAGCGTAGTATTCCGCAGACATTCTCTTTGTTGCATGTTTACTGCTTGACAGGGTTTCGTGTAATTTGCAAACATTTCGGAAATAGGATACATTGGATCTGCACAACCACATGATTCAATAACCAGTTTCTGAGCGCAACTCCGATGACAAGCCTCTACCGAATATTGAAATCCGAGATAAGCATACGTGTCTGATTCTTCTCCGCCGTCACGGCAGTGGCCATATGGTGGCTCAAGACGTACGAATTGTTTCTAAAGTTAAAAAGAGCATATTACTGTCTATATAATATAGCATAACAAAGTACCATTCTGACTCCGAAAGAAGACATGAAGCCGGTGGGAGCGGAGTATCCAAACGCATCGGGAAATGGAACAATGTGCTTATCATGCACAGTAATCCTGAATCCGACCGCTTCAGTTGTTGGCAAGTACTCACTGACATTTGCATATAGTAATACGCGAAGCCCATAATTGGCTCCTGCTCTGTGTGATGAAACTTCAGCTGTTCTATTGTAGTTAAATGTGTAGCAGTTCCCAAAAGTATTGTCGTAATGGAGAGCGAAATCTCTAAAGTGAAAAATTATCTAATTATCTAACTAGGGAAGGTTGTTAACCTACCATGGAGTTTCCATACCAGACCTATGTGAATCGATAGATTAGAACACACTGATAAAGAATCCGTTTTCAGATTTTGCTGAACGCTTCAGCGAACCGAGTTATTTCGATCTGAAATTCCAGCACTAACCAGTTCTTCCGCGATATAACAGCCAATTTTTAGTGTGTTGAACCGTGGCAAGTTGGCAGAGTGGTAAGAGGCGGGAACAGTAGGATAAAGGTCTGGGGTTCGATCTCTGCTGGGGTCGACTATTTTTTAATTTCATTTTTTCGCTTTTTTCAAATCTTAAAATTCCTTTTTTATAAGTTTTTTTTGAATTTTTTTTTCCAATTTTTTTCAATATGGTGGCATTTCACACATAAATACACAAGTTCTGATAACTTTTAGAAGTTTGAAAAATTACAGATTTTCCAAAGTTTTCCATGTGCTACCCTCCATCAAAAAAAATTTGACAACTGATATCCCAAGATAACATATGCTCTTGCTGTTATTTTTGTAGGAAATCCATTTTTACTATAAAAATGGATTTATTAAACTTTGACACACAAAAAACTCAATTACATATAAGGGCACATGTGCTTGTTGGTAACAATAAAATGATCAAAGCAAATGAATTCTTCACATCTAGAGCATTTTATAAACGCATCTTTCATGCAGCCGCTGGCGTAGAAAGAGTCATTCCCAACCTGTCCAAAACAATACTGTGAGGGAGTTAGGAATGGTGAAGAATGGTCCATTTAACCAGTTTTTTCCCGGGAGTACTGTAGGAAAGGGTGGAAGTAACGAGCAGAGACTTGATGATAGAGTATGGAGATCACTTCTTGCCGATACTTTTCATGGACGGTACTCTGGGACCGAACGCTTTCGTGATTCTTTCGGAAACCACCGGTCAATTACCCCAAACTCGCCCGATTCCGAACGTGCCGAACATGGAAGTTCACCACATACGACTTCCCTCATTCAACCTTTGGATCCCCATTGGAACGGTCCTTATTAGGTATACAGGGCAAGAGAATTTGATAATTTGAAATCATTCAAATTTCAGAACTTCCTCAAAAAGTTCACCTCCTATGTTTTCAAATTTCATGCAAGCTTCTTGATATCCCAAAGAAACAATGAAATCTTATAGTTGAGTTTTTTGTGTGTCAAAGTTTAATAAATTCATTTTTATAGTAAAAATGGATTTCCTACAAAAATAACAGCAAGAGCATATGTTATCTTGGGATATCAGTTGTCAAATTTTTTTTGATGGAGGGTAGCACATGGAAAACTTTGGAAAATCTGTAATTTTTCAAACTTCTAAAAGTTATCAGAACTTGTGTATTTATGTGTGAAATGCCACCATATTGAAAAAAATTGGAAAAAAAATTCAAAAAAAACTTATAAAAAAGGAATTTTAAGATTTGAAAAAAGCGAAAAAATGAAATTAAAAAATAGTCGAAAAATAGTCGAAAATAGTCGAGAGATCGAACCCCAGACCTTTATCCTACTGTTCCCGCCTCTTACCACTCTGCCAACTTGCCACGGTTCAACACACTAAAAATTGGCTGTTATATCGCGGAAGAACTGGTTAGTGCTGGAATTTCAGATCGAAATAACTCGGTTCGCTGAAGCGTTCAGCAAAATCTGAAAACGGATTCTTTATCAGTGTGTTCTAATCTATCGATTCACATAGGTCTGGTATGGAAACTCCATGGTAGGTTAACAACCTTCCCTAGTAAGGAATAACTAACCGATTCATTTGACAGTCTTTTTGATTGAAAGAGCATTTCAATATGAGTTCATCCAATTCATACGACATTCCTTCCTTCACTGTTTCTGGCATTTCACCTACAGCGAACATAAGATTTTCTTGTGCTTGAGAAGTAATTGCTATGTCGTCATTCAGTTCGTCGAATCCTAATGCTTGTTTGACTGCGGGAGCTTCTGTTGTCGTCGTCTCAACAAGCTTTTGCTCTTGTGCACTGAGTTGAGAATCAATTTTGCGAACGATGTCTAAATCATCTAATTTATCGCTTGGATCTATCTCTAGTATGATTCCGTCGTTTCTAGTAGACACACAGTGATTGTATTCTTTGTGGCATAAACATAGGTCAACTTGGTCCTTGATGTTATCGTAAACCTCATTTCCTTTGTAAAATCTCATTGGACAGTGGCCTGTATTATCAACGCATTCAGAACACAGTTTTTCTTTCCACGATGAATCTAAAATGTTTGTATGATCATTTCTCTAAAGAGATAGCACTCACAAGGAAAGCAGGGCCAAAGTGTTTTGGAAACCGTATCTAATTGGCAAAGACATCGTGAGGAATGAAGATTCATGAAACCTGCTGTGCCATTTGTGTCGATTTCAACTTTTCCTTTAAAAGCCGCAAAACAAGATCCCTTACGATCGCCGGTCAACTGGTCAATATCACAAAGACACTGGGCTAATGCCTGGTGATAACGACGATCACGTAGCCGAGGTTTTCCTTTAATTTTTCGCTTTGCTCGACGAACTGTAAATTAAGAAAATTGATAATTAAGTGTTTTTTTAAAGCCGATCTTCGTTAAACATGTGAATAAACATCGTCTTTACAAGTACCAGTTAACTCTATTTATAAGCGGAATAACAAAAGAGTTTAAGGCTTCCACGAGACGGCCGAAATTTTGCCCAAATGGAAGCCTTAAAAGAGTTAGATGATCTACTGATTTTTTCAGATAGCGGAATATCCCATTGATAAATTGAAAGTAGTTCTTAAGTTTTCGTAATGAATTTCCTAATATACCTATTATTAAGCGAATAGTTTCGTCTGTGTTTCCGTCTGTCTGTCCAGGACGTTTTTTTTGAATAACTCAAAGGAACGTGGGTACTACTTTGATATGCGGGATGGAATCATGACCGCTTCGCAACCATATCTTTAGGAGGTCGCTCAGTGCTATAGAACTATACACACAAGATCTACAAAACTGTCTGAACAACGATATAAACAGTTAAAATTTTGCTGATACATGAATCTGGATGTCCGTGTATCACATGTCAAAAATCAGCTTCTTATGTGCAAAACTACAACTTTAATAAAAATTGTTTTCCAAAGTTTCAAAGACATTCCAGAATGTTTCAGAAAGTTCTAGAACAGTGGTTTAGCCGCGAAATTTCCACTGGTACCGATATATTGTATAATTTTGTTGAATATTCTGGAGGAAGGGGATAAACCGTGTTTGTCCTGTTCAAAAAAAGTGCCAGAAAAAAGCTATTTTTGCTTACAGTACGAGCAACTGCATGATTCCGTTAGATGCTGTAACGCCGCATGTTTTCGAAACTTTTTAAAGCGATCGAATCTGACTCGCAAATTTGAGGTTTGATGTGTGCCACCTGGGCATTAGAAACTCTCCATCGCTTGTCAGCGAAGGAAGATCCTCTTACAACAACTAAAAGGATTCGCTGCAAAAATTAAACAAAAACTAGTAGTACCATAGTTCATTTTTTTAAATTCTAACTTTTCATTGAAGCTGCGCAATTTTTTCACTTGTAATTAGGGTTTTTTTTTCATAAAATGAAGATAAACTCAATTATCCAGCATGAAACATTTCCTTAATTTTTACTTTTTGTGTTTTTGGTGAATTGGCATTTAAATGGCTTTAAATATTGAATATCAATCTAACAAAAGCCGTATTGTGTTGGTAAATCAAAATTCTTAAACTGTTTCTTGTCTGTTCTTAACCATTGTGATTTTTATTCATTAATTTTGTGGATTATTGCTGGTTTACGAATTCACCTTTTGCACGAAGCCCGCCAGTTGCATGTAAAGCAGCGGCAATTCCTTCAGCTTTATCACCAGAACCTATCCGCCGTGTGTATGCCTCGATCATTGCTTTCGTATTGGGATTGGACTGTATAGCACTTTTCTTGTATGGGTTTAAATTACATATTGTTATTGATGGAAATGGAGCATTTTCAAACTTGAGCTGAATTTTTAAAATTGTTTCTTTTCCTCATGAAATAAACGTTACATCAAGGTCAACCGTTTTTCCGTACTGTAGATATTTTGATATGAGGAAGAATATTTGAACGAGCAGAGCGAATAAGCATATCGTGAAAGCTGTGTACCAGAACCTGCAATTTCAAAAGTAAGCGTTTAACTTTAACAATGGAGCTCTCAACCATCGCCATTTTCCGGTAGCTGTTGCAGCATGAGAAATGCCGTGAAATGTAGACTGTCTTTCAAAACTATCTCGCAGCTTACTCCAGTCTAAGTGGCCGTTCATCCGTATGTTTCGAAGTCCTGAAAATTCAAATTCTTTCTTTTTTCTTTTGAGTTCGTTTTTATTTCCTGACCAGAACTTATCCTTCTAATATGCGATGTAGTATAATGCTCTTGGCTTAATAGATCAATTCCAAGTAAGTGATTTTTAAAAGAATTTTCCATTATTATCAGATAGAAAATAACAAGAAACACTGCTTGATAGCAGAAAACTCTTGCTTTACCTCACTTTTTATGTCAGAAATGACTGCTCCGTCATGCCGTTTGTTGATATCAGGTTACTCGAAATTCTTGAGGCGCAGAAGTGTTAGAAGTGTTTGTGAAAATTCATTGATGTTCATTTAAGCAATTATTTTTCAATTTTAAATAATTTTCCCTATTTTTAATTACAAGTTCACATTCTTGTGTACAATTTACCATGCGGTCGATATTTTCTAAACGATTCCCTGACCATAATATGCGGCATGAGCATTGCCATAGGGAACTCTATATTTCGTGGTCGTGTTCTGCTTGACAAGGTAGACTCGATCGACGCCGGACGGCGCTGTTTTGACTTAATTCTTTCTTCTGCCATTTTCTCCTTGATTTTTCTAATATCCTTCTACTTCAAAATTTGGAGACGCATGACGAATAATTGATTCAACTGGGAATTAGTTGGTGGTGGTGACAGAGGGAGCGTATAGGTAAAATAGTTGTTTGGCGTTGTGTATGTGTCTTCCCGTCTCGTGTGACAAAATATCTGTCTGATTGGATTCGGATGAGTGCCGCAATGGAGGGGTAGGAAGAATGTGTAATAGTAGAGGAAAAGTGGTGTTCTTAGACATGAGCACGGCAACAGAGCCCCCCCCCCACCATCGAAGAGAGAACTGACAATTGGTAGAAAATTCTTGAAATTATAAAATGTATATTTACTCTCATTTTTAAGACATAGAAAGCAAGTTCTAGAATAATTGGTGTCTTGCGAACCGTATTCGTATTATTTTTGTAGTGCTCAACTCACTATCTTTATCCTTACGTAATTTTATGTGTTACCCTCATAAACAACAAACATTACCAAGCTTTTTTGATTTTTCTTCTATAATTGGTCATTCTATGTAACAATTTTGCAATATATGCGTGGTAAATGATATCAGAAAACGTGTTGATCAGGTAGTGACAAACAACGAAACGGGGAAGGCAGCTCAATCAAAAAGATTCCTCCTGGCATACCCTCCTTCTTTCACAACGACGGGATGATACGTGTACGCTTACTCATTTCTATTCATGTTGTTTGTGTTGATTTGTTGCCCTCCAATGGTGTTATAGAGAGCACAACATCAAGTGCCGATAGCTGGGAGGTTTTTCTCTGAAGCTATGATGAGGAAGGGATAGAAAGATTCAATGATCTATACGGGTTCGATACAAAGATATGTGGGTGAGGGAGTGAGAAAAGAATTCAAAATTTGTGCACTTTTAGGTGCAGTTAGTTTGGTTTTTGGCGCTTCTAAGAATTCCTTTCCGACAGTATAAAAGAAAGTTCGCAGTTTCAGAATTGTGATATATATATATATATATATATATATATATATATATATATGCTAGGAATTCTTTAAAGAACTCACCGTTTGATGGGAATATGGAAATTTTACTAGAATTCAATGGAGAGTTTCCAAAAGTTGTAAAGGGCAGCATTGTTTTCTGCTGAAACTTGTCGCAGCTCTGGCGAAGTGGTGTATGAACTGAGAAGATATCACAGCCACAAGAAAATGCCTGCGCTCCTTTGACTATTGTTCTAGGTAAGAAGAGAACTTTCGAGCCTCACTCCTCTTCATAACTTTTCATGCTTCCATTTCTTTTTCGGTGAAAAAAAAAACAAAAACTAATAAAACGGAAGTTTGTCGTCACCGCCGGCGTATGTTGGAAAAGTTCCTTGCTCGCACTTTTGTTTAAAATTATGATTTCTTCTTACCATGTCTTCTTAGTATTTCCGGATTGACAGACAAACGCCTTTTCCATTCATGTAATCGTTTGTTATGTGTCCTCTTTCGAGCTCCAGTGGGCGGAGCATTGTCTCCGAGAAATCTGATGTTTTTACTATCCTCAGAGGCATTTCGTGTAGCTTAAATTATAGAAAAATATTATTATAAGATAAGAGACCGGAAAAAAGTCGTATTGGTAACTAAAATAACTTCGTCTATATTCCGAACCTATCCAATACATGTATGAAAATCTATTCGACATTCAATCTAAACGATACAGAAAATAATTCACCGTGTCCTGATTTTTCGAAAGACATATTTTTTCTGTTTTGATCATGGGCCCATTGATGATGCCGATTAGATGGTAACGGTGGCAGATGGGCTGCCTGGGCATTATGAACATCATCATCAATATCTATCGATATGTAGGCAGTGGGTGACGCATTCTCCATGCTCCCATTGGCACTTTTTCTCTGGAAGAATTTTACGTTTTAGATGTATATTAAAAGAGACGGGAAGACTAATTTCAAATTTATTTGATTCGCGACGAGTCTCTCACACATAGACGAGAAATTGTGATAAATGGCGTCCCAGTGCAATTCTTCTGGTGATCTCATAGAGGGAGGATGAGATAGAAACAAACAAAAGGTAGCATACCCCACAAGAAATGAAACAACTAGTCTGGAATTACTGAAAAAACTGTTTTGCTTACTCTAGATATAATGAACAATCAGCAATTTTACAGTGATAATTAATAATGTATTATTTGATTATAGTATCTTTAAATTTGAATAATTCCCTTGTTTTGGAAACAACTGCGGGGTCGTAAACGAATGAAATCTAGCGAAAAACAGGGATTCATGAGAGTTGATCACTAATTTGCGGATAGAAATCACCAAAAAGCATCATTGTGAGCTGGGCAGTGGACCAAATCGGAAAATTACTCAACTCAAAGGAAATACATCCATGATGCTTCTTCAATCCAGAAATTGAAGTTAAATAGATAAATGTGCTACGAGAACTAACGTAAATAACTAAGAAAAGGTATTTTTAAAAATGGGTATGATTGTTGGAGTAAAAAAGAGTACAACATTTTAATAAGCAACAATTTAATGAAGAACAAATTGTGAGGCGGAAAGCAGAAATCGTCAACGCAATTCATCATATTTTACGTTTAACCGCTTATCCTGAATGATTGCCCAGCCTACCGGTGGAGGCAGGACACCACCACGTCCACTCCGGCACATCTCATCTTTGTATCTTTTTATATGTGTGTGTTGAATGTGTGAGTAGCGATCCACAGACAACATAGGTATTCGAGAGCAGATGGGAAAAATAGGCAACAGTTGGACACAGCTGAGTTGGTGGTTGATGACGCCCCGTGGAGGCTCGTTGAGCTTCTGATTTCACTACTCTTTTTCTTTATTTTTCATCAATGATTTTAGGTTAAAGGGATGACGAAGGACTGACATATTGATTGAATGATTTTGATCGCATAACAAAAAAAGTATAATGTTGTTTTTTGAATTTCAACCGACTCGCATTTCGGGCTTAAAATGGAAATTTCTTGGAGAAAACCGAGACAGCTAAATTTTCACAATTCCTGTTGCTTTTTCTATAGTTTACAGAAACGGTTTTTTTTGTTAAATAGCCCAAGTCAATTGTTGGCTAGATATTCTAAGTGGCAATTTTTTCTCTTCCTGTTCATCCAAATAAGTTTTAAAGCAATTTTACCGTTTCAGGAATTCGGGTCTCCACTAAATCTTGGATTCTTGCAGAATATATACACAGTCGATCAATGGCCTACTGTGCTAGGAGTGAATACTGCTGATTCTCAAACGACTTCTATAAGCAATCAATTCTTTCCTGCTCTCTTCGTCGGAGAATCCTCTTTCGGATTATATGCCATCGAAGCTCTTGTAGATCATCAAACCATAACGTATTCGCCGAAATTGTTAGGTCCACCACTCCTGGAAGGTCCTGCTCCCATCGCTCTAACTGATATGGAACGTGAGGAGTACCTTCCTCCTCGAAGACCCATCATTCGAAACATTCCTCCTTCGATTACTCATAAAACGCTGGATGGAGAATACTTATTATTAGGTGAAAAATATTTGTTTTTTTCTGTGAAATTTCACACTCAAGAAGAGGGTGCTAAAGCTATGAAATTTTCCGTTTGTATGTGATTCTCTCTCTCATTTGTTCTTATCTTCTCCTCCCACCTTCTCTCATCCTTTTTGTTAAAATTCTCTCAACTTGAGAACGAAAGTTTCAAGGTGATGAGTGATTGGAGCAAAGACGGAATCAGATAAAGTAATGTGAAACAATTCAATTTTTACAGGATACCATGACCGGCCTACAATGACAATGTCCACTATATTTCCAACTCGATATCCTGTGCAAGGGTTACGAAATTCTTTAGGATCTGCCGTTGAGCAACCTGCACCTCAAATAATGGGGCCAATTGAACAGCAGAAGAATGAAGATACTTCGATTCTTATTCTACTTCTCAACAACCATCCATTGCCACTCTATGGCACACTGATCACTGTGATCGCCCTGGTGTTTACAGTAATTTGGCAGTGTGGAAGACAGTGGGATCAACCAAATGCATCTTCCAGAATGAATTCCTTTGAACTAGTCAACAATCCCGGAGAATCGAGAAGTGCGCAAACTTCGAATCAATCCAATCGCGGAAACTTTGGATGGTTGAATAGAAAGATCGAAATTCCTGATGGCTGGATGGCAGTTGGTAACAAGCTTATGTACTGCCCATCTGAAATTCTGGGAACTGGATGCGAAGGAACTGTCGTGTATAGAGGGACATTTGATGGAAGAGAAGTAGCTGTAAAACGAGTGGTATCAGAATTCGTCAGGTTCGCTCACCGAGAAGCTGATTTATTGCGAGATAGTGACACTCATCCACATGTCATCAGATACTTTTGCATGGAATCTGACAGCCAGTTCCGGTATTTGGCTCTTGAGTTATGCGTGGCGTCTCTCAATGATTATGTGGAACGGAAGGAGGTCAGGGAAAATGTAACGATTCCATTAATAGACATTTTAAAACAAGCAACCGGAGGGCTGGCGCATCTACATGCTTCAAAAATTGTGCATCGGGATATGAAACCACAAAATGTTTTGATTACGATGGCGAGCCAACGTGGTGAAATGAGAACAGTCATTTCTGATTTTGGACTGTGTAAAAAAGTACAACCTGGGAAGAATTCTATATCCCGAGGCATTGCTTCTGGTTTAGCTGGAACTGATGGTTGGATTGCTCCAGAAGTACTGATATTTGCTAGCACTTCCTATCCTGTTGATATTTTCTCTCTTGGATGTATTTTCTATTATGTGCTGACCTCGGGTACTCACCCATTTGGAAAATCACTTCATAGACAGGCCAATATTGTTAATGGAAAATTTACATTAGGCAAGCTGGCTGATTTAGATGGTAAACCGCTTTTCCACTAATATATAAAATTTTTTAATTTGTTTCAGATTGGTATCCTGCCGAAGATTTGATAACCTTAATGCTGGATATGGATCCCTTAAAACGGTTGACTGCAGAAGCTGTTCTAAACCACCCATTTTTCTGGAATTCTGAAAAACGATTAGCGTATTTCTCCGATGTATCAGATCGCATAGAAAAAGAAGAAGATAATAGTCCAGTAGTGAGAAGAATAGAAACAGATGCACGAATAGTCGTTTGTGGTGGATGGAGGGAGAAAATTTGCGATGCTTTGAAGGAAGATCTTAGGAAGTTCCGGACTTACAAGTCCTTTTCAGTTCGAGACTTGCTTCGAGCAATGCGAAATAAAAAACATCATTATCGAGAACTGCCCGAAGATGTCAGAAAGTCTCTTGGCGATATTCCTGACCAATTTTTGCACTATTTCACGTCTCGGTTTCCTAAGGTATATTATATTTTCTCCATCACAGCACCATGCCCATGGAGTTCTCGAATATTTCAAACGTGCGAATTGTCCCTGATAAGCTTTTCCATTATTTTATCAAAAATTCGACAATTTGACATGAAATATAAATTAAACCTACCATATCACCCGAAAATGTCATAGCTTCTTTAGGTAGAGGCGGTCTTTTGAAACATTTGGATGCCATATTCGAACGATATAAACATGTATGCGTATAGTTTCAGTGATCTTGTGCATTTCTTGTAGAATTCTCTCGAACATTTCTGAAATAATCATACAATTTCGAGCACTGGTGTACCCAAATCTGGTGCTTTTTATTTCTATATGGTTATTAGTTTCGGTTTTTTTGTTTGAAGAAATAAGCTTTATTATACAATAATAAATGAAAGTCACGAAACACGGAAAGCTGTTGCTTGACTATATCCAACGGATCTTGATAAGCTAAAGTCCACCACGAATCCCAGTGCATCCAAATCCAATTCTCGTGTCCGTCTTTTTCGATCGATATCTTTGACTGAATAGCCGCAACCCTCGAAAATAGTGCCAAAATTATCTCATAGTCTTCTTGAATTTACACTATTTCTTCCAGTTAGGAACTGAGAAGACAAGACTGCGTTTCGAATATGCAGCTAATTTGTTACGAAAAGATTCGATATAGCTCGGTGACTGAGAGCAAACGAATAAAGTCGTTTGTGTTCATTACACTAGAACTTCATCAACTGAATAAAATTGACAGCTAACTCAGTTTACCATGTTCAGAAAATCAGGTAGCGAAAAAGAGGCATAAGAAATAACTGGATTTATTTATTTATCTTTTTCCAGTTTTTTTTAATTCAGGAAAAAAACGGTATAACGCATCCGAACTGTTCGGAAGCGATTCTTCTTCTTTATTGAATCCCCGCACCCCACTTAGGACAAGGCGTTAGTTTAACCGCTCCTTTTTCGAATTCTTAGTGTGGCTGCATTGCACACGTTCTCAAACATGTTTGCGCTGTTTTTTATTCAGTTAGTTCTTCAATTCTCAGATGGGAGATGCTGTGGCTCAACAAATGTCATTGTAAATTTTCAGTTACTACTCCATGTTTATAAGGCCACCGAATACTGTGCTGAAGAACCGGTGTTCAAAAGATATTACTCTGACGACGTAAGTGCCATTTTCCGCATTTACAATTTCAAAGGAAGAATATTGTTAGGTTCGTGCTAGAATGCGTCCGATCGTAGAGGAAGAAGAGCGTATCAGGAAGAATATCAAAGAGGAAATGGCCAATGAGGTGTGGGCACGTGCACCGAAAGTGGCCGAACAACGAACCCCTATAAAACTTGATAAAAGGAACAATAAAAAGAAGTTTATTCCGAGCACCGATTGATCACACTGCGGACAGTGAATATTTTCGAATCATAATAGTCATAACACTGAGGATGGAGTCCCCTAGAACCACTGATACCCGACACCCATGCCTTCAGCCCATTGCCAGCCCTATTTTTTGAGGAATTGTTTTTTTTTCTATTAATACTCTTTCTTTTTTCTTCCCGTTGTCGTTTAATTTTTCCGGATCTCTACCCTTTCATTTACCCATCCAAATTCATTGTATACTCTCGATTTGAGCACCTTTTTAACGTTATATTCATGTTAGGGTAAATTGTGATAACTATGGTTTCGAAACTGGTCATTCTCACATTGTCTATTCTTGACAATAACACTTTTTTGATTTCAAATCCGGAAATTAAATATATTGAAAAAGGCATGAATACGCGATGCTGTGGTCAGGAAATTGCTTCTAGATAGGTGAGTCTTCCACTTTATTCTCCAACGGATCAGTCGCCTTAAAGGGGATGACTCTGAAATTTCTACTATTTATCATTACTATGTGAGTTTAGAAATTACGTCGATTAAGAATAAATCCCTAAACAGATTCCGAAAGCTTATTTGAGTGGACCGCGGTTTCTTGAATCTTTACATGAAGAAGTCTTCGACGGAAGCTTTAAAAAATAATGCTAAAATCAGATTCTCTAGATTAAGAAAATGGGTATATTTCAATAAACCCCCCCCCCCCAATTATAAATACCGGATAACCCCCCCCCCCCACCTTGCCTCCTCGAGCGTGGGACTATTTCAATATAGTCCCCCACCGCGTCTCCTTTCTGTAGTTGGGGGGGGGGGGTATATAATTGTTTATCAAAAGCTTCGCTGAGTATCAAACGCGCAGGAAGCTGAAATTTAATTGCTTCTAATTATTAATTTTCTCTGTTTTTTCTGATTTTTACCCGTTTTTCATATTTAATTTCTTTAAAAAATTTTTTATCGAAGCATCTTATTTCTACAGTCTGTCATTCTCGAAGTTAACTTCCATTTCTGACTTCCACACCTCAATTCCGGATGAAGAGACCGCTCTCAGTGTTCTTATGAACGAAAGTATTATTTCGGATAAAAGAATATGTAAAAAGTGCAATCAGCAGG
Source organism: Caenorhabditis inopinata (assembly GCA_003052745.1). Classification (NCBI taxonomy): domain Eukaryota; kingdom Metazoa; phylum Nematoda; class Chromadorea; order Rhabditida; family Rhabditidae; genus Caenorhabditis; species Caenorhabditis inopinata. The sequence goes on along the minus strand of AP018152.1, from coordinate 8,617,686 downwards.
CTTAGGCTTATGCTTAGGCTTTTGAATTTCATTTCTCTTTATTGTTAACCTGTTGTTTTGTTGATTAAATTGTTTTGTTCACTCTTGATGACTATAATTCGCTCGATACTTTTATTAATACCATACTCTCTCCCATTTAAATAGAACCCCCCAACATTTAAATAGAACCCCCCCCCCCCAACATTTAAATAGAACCCCCCAACATTTAAATAGAAGCCCCCACCATTTAAATAGAACCCCCCAACATTTAAATAGAACCCCCCACCATTTAAATAGAAGCCCCCATCATTTAAATATGACCCCCACTATATTAAGACGACCTCCAAGGTGGGGGGCTATTCTAGCTACCATACAGTTGGGGATCGAAATGAAATCTGTCGGGGGGGGCTAATTGAAAGATTTCCAGGTATTTTAATATACACCCCCAAATCAACGGTGGGGGGGATATATTTCATTTCAATTAAACCCCCCACTGATATCATTCCAATTAGGCCCCCCCTTCTTCGAACTTTCCCAAATTTCAACGGCGGTGGGGGGGTTATCCGGGTAGTGGAGGGGGTTAAACAGGGTGGGGGGGTATATTGAAATTTTCCCAAGAAAATAACGGACGTTTCTTATTGAGCACGGAAGACGAATTAATAATTTCAGTCCAATCGTAGATAAGATCTCTCGTGAGAAAAGACGAAGTTCTGCGTTGCTTTTAAGCCAGCCTAGCACTCTAGCTCAACGTTTAATGATTATAGAGCTCCACTAACGGAGTGCGAGAAGCCAGTGGTGTTTTGCGATGACGTCTATGGAAAATACACGTCGCTTTCTGGAACCCTCACGTTGAGCACTTCTGAGTTTCCAATCATGTCTTCCACATCTATTGGAGTGGGGACCACTGTCTCAGATCTCACTATTCCTAAACTGATGCACCCTTGTTATTCATTGAGTGACTCAAACAATTATAAAAATCAACTGTTTGGTAGGAACAAACTGTCTACACCAAATCTCTTTTGCCTCGTTTTCAGACATTTTCAGCCTTGGTGATTTTGCTTCTTCGGTCTGTGAAAGACAATGCGCTCATTTCGTGGATGCCAGTGAGTTAAGAAATGAGCTCGGAGAATCGGGCGTTTAATTCGTACAGTGTGCGACAATGGGCTGAAAAATTCCGGGGAGTGGGCTAGGGGCGGGTAAATATGTGCGCGACCTGCCGTTATTTCACAACGGGTCGTTTCGGAACCAGAGATTTCAGAAACGGACATTCAATGTTACAGTGTTTTCCGAGACTTTTCGTGTCTAGACAATCGGTTCCCAGATGAAGGGTTGCGAACATTTAGACCCACAACTAGCCATCCGGAATGGCTCCCCGCTGCCGCACACTGAGTTCTTCTAGCCCGCTTCGAGTGTGGTGACCGCCGTCCTCCACCATCCTGGATTGTTGGCAATGCAAATTTGGGAGCAAAACGGAAAATTAACTGCTCCGACTGGGCAATACCTCTGACTGAAAAAGGGAAGAAAGATGTAAGAAGTTTGGTTCCGCGTTTCCGACTTAATTCCAAAAATTGAGAATTGATTAGAGGATTTTGAGGGACTACGGTATCCCAGATTGTCCAGCTATCCTCATTTAAAACGGCTTATTCGTTGGAATCTGTTGAAAGCTGGAACGGTGTGTAGGCTCCATGTTAGCACCACACGGACTCTAAGACCATTGATTCTAATGGGGTTATTCATGAAAAGCACGAAAAGCATTTTAATGCAAAAAAATGCATTATTTTTGCATTAAAATGCAATTGTGCTTTTCATGAATAACCCCATAAGGCCCCTGTTGAATGCAGAACATGAAATGAAGATTAACCAATATACAGGGTGGCTGAAAAGTATTGAGACGTGAGGTATTGGCCACGAAGGAGCCGATAACTGTTCAGACTCAAGTACTTTTTCACAATGGATTTTACCGATTTTCTTGAGATTCCGAGCGATGATGCCATTTTATTCTCACCGCATCATTTCGTGTGATTCTCTTCTTGATGATGCCACGAGTCCGGCGAGTGTTGACAGTACGAGGTGTTCCGCTTTTCTCAAGCTCCAACACATGTCCTCGATTCTTCAGTTGTTGCTCAACTCGATAGACTGTTGCTTTCGGAAGTAGGAGTCGTCGAACGATGTCATTGGTGGAGATGCCGTCGTTGAACAGCTTGGCAATGGTTTGGCGATGAGGAGAAGCTCGCATGACTTCGAGAAGAGATAAAGTGATAAGAAATGGCTTTACTGTCAGCTTATATACCCTCTCTATTTTCGAAATAATTCGAAACTTTTCGAAAATACTACTTGGCACGGTGCCAAGAGCCATCATAACAAGTGTCTCAATACTTTTCAGCCACCCTGTAGAACGGAAGAGCTGCAAACCACGCAAATTATTCGGTTAATCGCCATTTTTCAAGACTAACTCTCGGATGCACGGCGAGCACGCCAAGACCAAAATCATGCGATTGCGGCAAATGGCATTTGCAGAATACCGTAGTCCTTCATGTGCTTTTCGGCCTCTAAAAAGGCAAACCATTGGTTTCTGTCAATTTAATTTTCAAAAATTCGAATTGAGCTGACCGATCTCTTCGGTGAGCTAATATGATTTCAGGGAATTTCATTAATATTTACGTATGCTACATTTCAATCTGGAAATGGTGAGGATTTGCCGCCTCCCTACACGCTCGATAATAAATCAATCAAATACCTGAGCACTATGTTTCTTGAAGGTTAGTCTGAAAATGGGATATTGTAAGGAAACAAGAGTTCAGCCTTCTGTAAAAAACTATTAATTTGAGAAGAAATCAAAATTTCAGCATGTTCAGCACAGGGTGGGGAATAAATATAGCGCCGCATTCAAGGCGGAGTGAAAACTTCAAATCGAAAGATTTTCAACTGAAAATCAACAAAAATTATAAGATTAACAGTTTTTGAATCTTCCTCCTTTCCCTTTGTTGACTACGTGAAGTCTCTTCGGGTAAGAGTCGATGACGGCACTGAGGTAATCAACGTTGACTTTGGCTCCAACAGGGAACACAATATCGAGAAGATTCTTGAGGTGGAGGTGTTACGCGGTGGTCCAAATCCCAGGACGGAGCGTCGGCTCACACTGCAAAACTCACTCAGCAGTGGTGCGAAGCAAAGTTCTCCGAATTTATCACTAAGGATCAATGACCAGCTTCGAGCCCAGAGCTCAATCCAATGGATTTTGATGTATTCACGAAAAATTATCGGAATTTGAGAGCCCTGAAGATCGCTCTGACAGCTGCATGGGACAATTTAGACGTTGACTACCTCCGCGCCGTCGCCGACTCTTACTCAAAGAGACTTCAGGGAGTCATCAAAGCAAAAGGAGGAAGATTCGAAAACTATTAATTCTATAATTTTTTTTTGTTGTTTAATACTCATTTTTGTTGATTTTCAGAAAAAAATCTTTCGATTTGAAGTTTTCACACCGCCTTGAACGCGGCGCTATATTTAGTATTCCCCACTAGTGTATCGTGTCGATTCAAAAATCGATCAATTTTGATTCGATTTGTTGAACGGGCAAATCGATTTGAATCGATTCGATTTCGCGAATAAATCGACTTGAATCGAATTGAATCGAATCGAATCGATTTAGTTTGAGTTTAGTTTGATCGATTTAGTTCGATTCGATTCGATAAAATCGTTGAAAAATGAAAAATGAAAAATGAAAAATGCTTTGAAAAAGCAAATTGAAAAAGCTTTGAAAAATCCTTTGAAAAATGCAATTTACTAAAAAACAGTTTAAAAATACGATTTTAAACCGCCGCCGAAGGCATTGATGGTTAGAGCGCACTTGCACTATTTTTGTTGATTCGATTTTATCGAATTGAATCGAATAGATTCGATTCGAATAAAATCGAATTGAATCGAATCGAATCGATTCGATTTTTATTCAATCGCGATTCGAATCATGTTGAATCGATTGAATCGATTCAAAAATTATCGATTTAATTCGATTCAATCGATCAATTCCAAAATCGACACGACACACTATTCCCCACCCCGTATTTGCATAATAAAAGTTTGCTTCAGGTCTTCATATCAAACCCATTGTGGATGGAACGAAAAAGGATGAAGCGCTAGCTGAAATGGAATCAATGCTGGACGCCTTAGTGAGCGGACACCCGGAAATTGTTCACGTTGCATTCGGAAATCCGATCACATTTTTCGGAGATGCTTACAGAAAAGATGAGAAGTACTACGCTCCTAGATTCATTCTAACGTCCAAGTTCTGGACAACCCTTGCTAAACTTCCAAGTCTGAACAGCTTATCGCTCAGCTTGATACAGCTTACCGGCCAAGAGAGCATTGTGCGGTGAACTACATATAAATCCCGACGGCACATTTCTAAAAATTCGATTTCAGCCCGCTCAAATGACTCGAAGTTTGAAGGCAATTGGCTTTTATAATGTCACAATGACATCTGTTCCCAGTTGGTTGAACAGTGACGTTGTTCAGTTTTTGGAGTTTAAAGTGTCCATATCCGATGAGACGGATATTTCTATTTTGGATCAGTTGCCCAACTTGGAGCATTTTTTACTGTCGGAGTCAAGTTTAACAAGCATTAAATCTCCATTTTTGGCAAAAAGTTCAAAGCTCATTTCTCTTACACTTCAATGCAATTCCATCGAGAGAATAGCTGCCGGAGCATTCGACCATTTCACAGAACTGAGATTTTTAAATTTGGCTGGAAACCGACTTGTCACTTTAACGGATAATCTCTTGATAAACATGAATAATCTCGTCGCTTTAGATTTGAAAGCATTGGACAATTCCACGATTTCTATTCAGACATTTAATGAGATTAAAATGGAATGTCAGGCTAACTTGAAAGGCAATTCAGTGTTGTTAGAAGCCATGCCAAACGTTCCAAAACCTGAAAATCTAATGGCTTTGGAAATCAGGGGACAAGAGAACTTGTTGAAGAACGATCAGCTGCTCTTGAAGGAGTTCAAGAACTTGGAGGTACGTCTGCCTCATCACAGTGTGGATTGAAGTCCATCTGCCAATTTTCAGATCTTGAACATCGGCAATCTTGGTCTGACATCAATTCGAAACTTGTCACTGGAGACTCTTTGCAGTCTACGCGACTTGAATCTCGTTGGAAACCCATTGAGCGATAAGCAATGGATTGGCGACGACATGTTCATCAACCTGAACTTGCACAGCATCCGGATGGGCAGTCCAAACTCCATGGTTGATATTCCGAATGCTCTCGTGGCATTCATGAGGACTTCCTCGCAAATCATGTATTCCGCACCGATTTCGCTGAACTACGTGGATCTTTACAAGAAGAATGTTGGATGCTACTATGGTTAGTTGCCCATTCATTTTCGTGCTCTCAGAATCGGGTGTTTCCAGATGTTGTTTCGAGTGCAACCATGTTCGGATACAAACTTCAGAATTCCAGTTGTGAAAGAACCGTGTATGACGCTATCAAGAAGATTCGGGTTTGTAAAACACGAAAATGGTATATAAGTGAAGTGCAACTTCCTATTTCAGAGTTTGGAATTTCTGAGAATGGATACTCAATGCCAATAATTTTTATTTATATCACCAATAAAATGTTTTGTTAAAAAAGTATATTTAATATTGCTCCAAATTTAAACATCTTCCGACTGAGAAGTGCCCGTCTTCTCACCTTTCATTCGAATGTCAGCTGGATTGAAGAAGAAGAATGGGAATCTAAAAATTGAAGAGAACATAGTTGGAAGCTGCGAAAACATTGATTGCACTTGATTGATAAGATTGAATGGATCGAACGGAACTGAAAATTATTTTATAAAAGTAATATAAATCTCGAAGTGTAGTTGAGAAACTGGTTAAAATGAAAATTCCCACTGAACATTGGAATCGTTGTGTTCTTGAAAGCTGCTAATTTCTGGATTCAACGAATACTGCAGGTTTAAGAAAATTTTTATTTTCGATATTTTCCTGAGCTACAATCGATATTACTCGAATCTTTTTCAATTGTAGGAACGGAAACTTGCAGAAATTATTATTTTCTACACACTTTTCTAATTATTGACCACATACAGTTTGACATAAAAGCCCGTGGACAAGTTTGTTTTATTTATTAAACATATTTAAATTTAATTAAAATTTTTATAATTTTTATATTATTTAGAGAATATTTTAAAATTTTTAATTCAATATTTACTATAAATTTTTTTTATATAAATTGAAATTTTAAAAAAACCTCTAAAAAGTGACACAAAAGTCCGTGGACAAATATGTAAAAATATTTTAATAATTAATTTTTTGGCCTTTTTTTGCCAAAGTTTATTAAACCAGTATAACTCAAGAAGTTCTCGCTTTGCTTTTGATACCTGAAATGTTTTTAAATTCTGCTTTAAAACACTTTCCATTGAATGTAGAACACAGTTTAGAATGACTACGTAATTTTTTTGGACGTTCAGTAGATTTTTTAAAGAAATTGTGGTCCGTGATGATCTTAAAATTTACTATTTTACTTTTCGTTTACGGAGTTTTTTCGGAAATGTATTATAAATAAGCATAATTTCACGTTAAATATTTCAACTTTAAAGGCACACTTTTTACTTTTTAGTAGCTCCCTCAAAACGCTTTAATGCGTTGATGATACAGATGCAATTTTTTGGTGGAAACAATTTGAGTAATATAAAAATTGTTTCTCCGATGTCTCTGTGAGTTTTTTTAAGCACGGCATTTATTAAATGTAATATAATGGGTAAAACGTCCGGAAGAAATCACGATGTTCTTTTTAGAATTTCTTTCAGAATTTCGGAATGTTTTGAATGCATTTATTTGATTTAATTTGAAATTATTTTTTTTTATTCCTAATAGGAAATAATTTTATTTGCTCATTGCGAGAATCCTGACAAAAAATTCCAATTTACAAATTAAATTTTAAATAGATTTTCTCGAAAAAAAATTTGGTAATGTGCCTTTAAGATATACCATATTTCTCGTTATTTCGAACTTTTTCTTTGAATATTCTGATCAGAAATTGATCTGATTCAGAATCATTCAGAATTTTTAGAGTATATATTTTTATATTATTTTTTTGCCTATTAAAAAGCTAATATCAAAAGCCAAATTTAATAAAATTTTCGTTTTTTTTTTATAAAAAAATTTTTTCAATCAGATTTTCTCAAAATTTCAGCCACTAAGAACTAAATAGTTTCGAGTTATAATGATTTATATACATTTGTGGAAAAGAGCGACAAATACTCACAGGAAAGTTTTCCTTCTTTCTGATATTCTCGTAGGATTTCCTTCGATTCTCGAGACATTTTGGAAGTCTTCAGAAACTGTTCGAAGTCCTCTGAAAACTGAGTAGTGTTTGCGCAAATCTTGATGTACCGTATAACCTTCATTGTTTATTATAGTTTTCGAATGTACAATTACGAAAATCACAGCTAATTGAAGTAAAAGTAGTACCGAATTCATTATTAACAAAAATATTGAAGTGACATTTTCAAACAGAGCCCCCGAATTTATAAAATTTGAGCTCCATTGTCTACTTTTCTGCTTATTTGTTTTTGAGCTGCAAAGGTTTTTATGCGTTGTTTTTCAAACATCAGATGCATTGTTTTCGTTTTATTTCCCAATTTGAAGAATGGGCGAGTATGACGTTATGAATGAAATAACTGAAAACTCCAACTCTTTTGTGACCTCAAAAATGATTCCATTTTTCCTTTTCCACATTTTGTTTACGAACGCTCTCGATTATTAACGACACGAAGGACGACCTCGCATTGACGCACCGTGGCCTAGTGGTTATAGGGCTTGCCCTTCGCCTGCCATGTGCTGGTTCGACCTGGGCAGTGATGTTTATACTCAAATCTGTCAGTCCTCAGAAATACATTGAAGATAACACGGTTTTCCGGAGTGCTGAGCAGCCCTTTTTATCGTTTTGGAAATCATTTTCCGAAAATTGATCTGAAGCAGTAGCAGGAGCAACCAATCCTGCCATGACTTTCTTTAATTTCAATGATTTTAATCGTCTTCTTCCTTCCTGATAGTAATACTATAACAGCCGATGTCTACAATCGTCAGCTTCGAAAGCTGAGACATGTGCAACTTACTCGAGGAAAAACCAATGCGAGACCGCATGTTGCAAGGAAGACGAAAGCTGAACTCGCAGGATATGGCTGGACTTTTTTGTCACACCCACTGTATAGCCCGGACTTAGCACCCTCTGATTATCATCTTTTTCAGTCATCTCCAAAGGCATCTTGTTGGGAAGAAATTCACAACACGGAAGGATATCGAAAATGAGTTCCTGGCGTTTTGGCAGGACGGCATTCTCAAATTGGTGAACCGTTGGCAGACCGTTATTGATAAACATGGCCAGCATATATATATATATAATTTATCTGATAGCGTTTCGATCAGTTATACAGTCAACTTTTCAAACTGAAAATGTGTCAGGACTTATGAATCAATGCAATTGTGGATTGTGGATGTTGGTAAACAAAAACTTTATATCATGCGGGTGCCTAAGCCCCAAATTTTTATACAAGAGTTAACAACTTTTATTGAGTCCTCCCAGCTGCTAGAAGATCTTTTTTATTATTATTTTTCTTTTTCAACAGCAACTGATCGGCTATTTCGAACCCAACGGCGTTGTCTTCAAAGAGTTTAAGCTGAGAATAGTACCCATCTGTTTGCAGTTTATACATCTGTAAGGATATTTCTCGCGGTTTAGTCATTGTTATAAAATTTGATTCACCTTATTCAGTTTCTAAACTATCGCTAAATTGAACCATTCAAGTTGAGAAAGGGTTTGGAAGCATTTCCAGCGTTGAATGTTCATCTTCTTTATTATCTCTTGAAAATCAATTTCAGGATGATTGATTACCACTTCGGTAATCAATCATCCTGCAATTGATTGCATTTAGTCCAATGAAAACCATAGGTTTTCCTGTTCCAGAAGAGCAATATACCGCAATTGGCTTCTGAAACTAACAACTGCTCATTTATAATATTTTTGACCGAGGTGGTTTTGATTTTAAATCGTCCGAATACCTGCTCTTTTCCGCTTTCTGGTGCGAAGTATGGATTCGCATTGCGTTTTCCGTCTTCCATAAACTCACAGAGCATTGGATTATCGAAGAATACACCCCTTTTTCATTGTTTTTCTCGGAATTGAAGCGAAAAATGAGCGCTATCTTAGTTGGGGGGTCCAATGGTTTTTCGATATTTTTGGAATATTTTTGTTTCTGAAAAAGTTATTAGACATACACGAGTTACACTAGCAATTTTTACAAAACTTTTATTGGCAGACAACAAAAATACGCCCAAAAAATGACCAGGTGACTGGATATTTCTGGGCAATTTCGGCCCATAAATCGTAAAACTTCGCTTCATCATGATATTTAAAATGCCACAGAACTACCCTTATTCAAATGTAATTTATCCTTTTTTGTCATTATCCAATTAAACTTTTAAAAAAAGCAACAAAACAAAGTGCCATGGAGGAGAAGCCGAACACACACAACCCCGACTCAACTCTTACCCTCTTTCCGCCCAGACCACCGCTGATTGCCAATTTCAAAATGGAGAATGAATAGAGGAAAGAGGGGGAATGAAGGGGGAGAGTAAAGGGCGTGGTGTTCAGGATTGTCAGATCGAATCGTGGTTTTCGTGCCACGGGTAAGCGCCACGCGTGAAAAAAAACTCACAAATATTTTAACAATAATAACAAACAATTGTACAGAAAAAAATTAGAAAAACCTCCAAAAATGACAAAAAACCATTGGACCCCCCAACTAAGATAGCGCCGAAAACTGCGTAGCTTTAAGTTTATGAATAAGAGAGTAAATATCTATTACTTCAAACTCAATACACCAAGAAAGTGGAATTTTTCATACTTAAGAGAGAGAAAGACTGCCTGTCATTTCTAAAGCACACCTGTGTTGCGATGAATCGAGTCTCATCGTCACATCACGAACTGCTGCCTGACACCTTGTTGGCGTGAATCCTGGAATTCACGCCGTCCAAATTGAATCTGATTGCTGTTGTCGGGTTGACAACAAGTTGTGAATCACTCCAAATGGTCTGTTCTGATTTTAAATATGTTTATGTTACGCGGAAATCTATTTATTATTAAGCGGATAGTTCCGTCTGTGTGTCCGTGACACTGTCCAACACGTTTCTTTGAATAAATCAAAAGAACGTGCTCCTCCTACTTTGATATTCGGGATGGAGCGCTTCGCTACCATATATTTAGAAGGTCGCAGAGTACTTGGGATACTGTTGGGCCGTACACCCAAAATCAACAAAACTGTCTTAACGACGATATAAACAGCGAAAATTTTGCTGATATATCAATTGACATGTCTGCATATCACATGTAAAAATCAGCTTGATATGTGCAAAACTACAACTTTAATAGACATTGTTTTCCAAAGTCTCTGGAACATTGCAGAATGTTCTAGAACAGCGGCGTGGCCGCGAACTTTCTACTGGTAAAAAAAATTTGAAAACATTTCAAATTTCAAATTTCACAAATTTGAAGATTTTCAAATGACTCTATGACACTCTAGCTTACTCTTATCTCAATTATGCAATCCCATTGTTTTCTGCAACGAGAAAGTGCGAGAAAGTGTGAGTGACGAGTCTGCCACTAATACAAATCTCAAATACTATGCCACTAGTCTCCAGCAAGCGGCGAATGAATCACTTCCAGGACAAAGATGGAACAGGAGATTCAGAAGCTCTACTCGAAACTATTCAGCAGCAACTTCTCCTCTCCTACATCAACCAACACCCCCATCAGAACAGAAACACCACCACCAGCACCACCGTTCCTCCCAGAAGAAGTGCGAACTGCCCTCAATTCATTCCCAAACGGAAAGGCAGCAGGCGATGACAAAATCACGGCAGATTTCCTCAAGAACTGCCATGATAATGTCACCAGGCTGATCATACGACGATTCTCGAAGTGTGTAAAAAGCGGAAAAGTTCCATTGATATGGAAAAACTCTAACACTACTGTGATCTTTAAAAAAGGAGAAATAGAAAATTTGGAATATGTTAGGCCTATCTGTCTTCTATCAGTCCTTTGTAAGACATTCTCAAAATGTCTATTATATAGAGTACGAAAAAAACTAGAAGAAGCCCAGCCGGTCGAGCAAGCAAGATTTCGTCGATCATTCTCAACGATCGACCACATAGATTCATTACAATGCTTTTGGTCGAGGTTGCCCATGAGTACCATATCCCGCTCACACTTGTCTTCATTGACTTCCACAAGGCATTTGACAGTACTTAAAGAATGTAAAACGAACTGCAAAACCTCCTTTACACCATTCCACAGACAAGTTGAGATACCCATCACAAGAGGTGAACGCCAGGGTGATGCTATATGACCAAACCTCTTCTCAGCTTGTCTAGATTTTGTCTTGGAACGACTTGAAAGGAGACGAAGACGATTACGCTCACGTATCGGGAATGAGGATCAATGGCAGAAATCTCACCCATTTGAGATTCGCAGACGACATCATTCTTGTCGCAAACGACCCACGAACTGCCAACCGGATGATTCTGGAGTTGTGCAAAAAAGTAGGCCTCCAAATAAATAGTAACAAAACGAAAGTGTTGAGAAATACATCCGCTACCAAACATCCAATCAGAGGTGATCAGAGGGCGAGCCCGAACGTGATTTGGTCTGATTAACATTTTGCTTTTTGATCGTATTGACCATTGAAGTCGAGTTGAGCTAAATGAAAAATATGAAAAAAATGGCTCCCTACTCTTTTCGAGATGATGCGATAGAGTGCGATACGCAGAAAATCAGAGAAATTTTCAAGCTTGAACTTACATTTTTAGCTCTACAAAAATTTAATATCTTAAATTTTAAAGAATATTCCAGAAAATATTTTTGTTGCAGCACAACTGGTTCTATAAGTTTTTAATCGTTCTAGAAGGTTCTAGAATGCTTCAGAAAGTTCGAAAAACAACGTCATTAAAGTTATAGTTTTGCACTTATGAAGCTGATTTTTTACATGTGATATACGGGCATCCAGACATCCGGACACGCAAATTTTGGATTTTTCATATCGTTGTTAAGACAGTTTTGGGTGATTTCCAAGAATCGCCCCCCCCCCCACCCTACATCCGCCCCCCACCATCGATAATAGCCCCCCAAACAGCGTTATTCATTATCAAAATTGATGTGGGGGATAATTGCTGTAGGGGGGTTTATATATGAAGTCGTTATCCAATATTAATTCCCCGCCAGTTGAAATGGAGGGGGGAACATTTGGATCCTAGGTAATCTACAATAATCAACCCTCAACAAACTGTACTAATCCCCCCCCCCCAGAAGATCCAGGAATGATCCCCCCGTCCAATATATCCATGAGATTCAGACGAAATGAAATGAAAAAATGAAAATAAAACTATTTAGTTCATGATGCCACGTAAAAATCGAAAATAATTATGAAAATTGTAAAAATTGGTGGAATAAACTGACGTTAGGGGAAGGGGTGGAGGGTCATTCCACAGTCTTCCACCGGGAGATCACTCTTATATTAAACGGGGGGGGGGGGAGTTATTGTATTCTACCCAGTTTTGTAGATTTTGGGTGTACGGTTCTACAGTATCCCAAGTACCCTGCGACCTTCTAAATATACAGTGTCGCGCAAAATTATACGAACCGGGGTGATTTTTACCGAAACTCGACTTCGGATGATCCGATCGAGCCCAAAGTTTCAGGAATTGAGGAAAACGCTTTAAAAATAAGTTTGAATAACAAAAGAACGAATTTACTCCAAAAAAAAAGTTTTTTTGAAAAAAAATTAAAAAATTGAAAAAATGGATATTTTGATTTTTGATGTTCATGGGAAGAAAAAACAAAAATGAAAAGTTAAAAATCGGGGGAAATGATACGAAATGATTAAATTAACTTAATACTTGGTCGCCATGCCTTTGGCTTTGATAACCGCCTCTCATCTTCTTGGCATCGAGTCGATCAAGTTCATCAGGGTCTGAAGTGGGATTTTGGTCCATTCTTCCTTGAGTTTCTCGAATTTTTCGTTACAATTTTTTGCTTTTCTGGCTTTCAAACGTCTGCCAAGGACCTCCCAGAGATGCTCAATGGAATTCAGGTCAATGGGATTCGAATTGGCTTGGCCAGGTTGACTTGACGCTGTGCGAACCAATCCTTGAAAAAGAGGGAAGAGTGTTTCGGATCGTTGTCTTGTTGGAACAACCAACCACGACCTATCTGAGACCTTCCATATGGCAACATTTCCTTCTCCAAAATGTCCTTGTACATGCACCCTGCACTTGTACTTCGTACTTTTCCTTATACTTGGCGTGGAAGCAGCCCCAAACCATGACGTTACCACCACCGTTCTTAACAGTCGGAACCTGGTACTTGGGATCGTACCGTTTGTTAACTGGACGTCTTACATGAGTGATTTCTTCTAGCCAATCATCAAATACTTCGATTCGTCGCTCAACAGTACCTTATTCCACTGCTGAGGTGTCCAGGGCAGATGATCCTTCTCCCACTTCAATCGAGCCAGACGGTTCTTCTCGGAAATCATTTGCTTTTTCACTGGGCGCCTTCCGAAGAGTCCAGAATCACGCACACGTCTTTTGACATTGTCGTTGGACACCTATAAGCCATATCGATTGAAATTTTTTGAGAAATGTCCAAAAAACTACAGTACCGGCCATAAAGATATCATATTATGGTTTTTCGACCATATCTCATTCGATATAGAACGAATCAATCTGATTTTTTCAGAGTTTCTTCATCAAGCAATAATATATCAGCTAAGAACATTTGGATTTATAAGACTAACGAATACTGGAGTAATTTGAAAAAAATCGAAAACAACAAAAACCCATATTTCTTCAATGAAACTTCGTGCTCTTAGAAATTGTTCTATCTGCGAGATTTCAATATTTTATGGGAAAATTATTTGTATCAATTACTGCCTGGCACCTACGGGGCATGGAATCGATCATTGTGTCGATGGTTGATTGGAGAATCATCTTCCACTCCTCCTCGAGAAGTTTGAACTTCTTGTCGATGTTTGAAGCAGTTTTACCAGTCAATCTCTTTTCAAATTTCTTCCATAGGTGCTCAATGATGTTCTGGTCCGAGCTCTGATTCGGCCAATCCAAAAGGGTGACACGGCGGCGGCTGAACCAGTTGCGCACGTGATGAGAACGATGCTTGGGATCATTATCCTGCTGATAAACAAAGGCACGGCCTACGCTAGAAAGTGCCCATGATCTCATAGTGTTCTCCAAAATATCCTCATATCCGTAGCGGACGAGATTACCGACGATGCGCTTGAGAGAACCCATTCCCCTGACGGAGAAGCAACCCCAAACAATGCAGGAACCGCCACCGTGCTTCATGGTTGGCAGTTGATACTTGCGGACGTAGCGAATGCCGGTAGGACGATGAATCCACTTTACACCGTCACTTCCAAACAAGTTGTACTTGCTTTCGTCCAAATATTGGCCCAGTCCTGGCGGGTCCAATGAAGATGACTTCTGAACCACATGGTTTGGGGTTGCTTCTCCACCACGGGAATGGGTTTTCTCAAACACATCGTCAGTAATCTCGTCCGCTACGGACATGAGAATATTTTGGAGAACATCATGAGATCCTGGGCCTTTTCTAGCGTAGGCCGTACCCTTCTGTATCAACAGGATAATGGTCCCAAGCATCGTTCTCATTACGTGCACGACTGGTTCAACCGCTGCCGTGCCACTCTTTTGGATTGGCTGAGTCAAAGCTTGGACCAAAACATCATTGAGCACTTATGGGAGGAATTGGAGAGGAGATTGACCGGTAAAACTGCTTCAAACATCGACAAGAAGTTCAAATTTCTCCAGGAGAAGTGGAAGAAGATTCCCCAATCAACCATGGACACAATGATCGATTCCATGCCCCGTAGATGCCAGGCAGTAATCGATACAAATAATTTTCCCATAAAATATTGAAACCTCGCAGATAAAACAATTTCTAAGAGCACGAAGTTTCATTGAAGAAATATGGATTTTTGGTGTTTTCGATCTTTTTCAATTTACTCCAGTATTCATTAGTCTCACAAATCCAAATGTTCTTAACTGATACATTGTTGTTTCATGAACTAACTGTGAAAAAATCAGATTGATTCGTTCTATTTCGAATGAGATATGGTCGAAAAACCATAATATGATATCTTTATGGCCGGTACTGTAACATCGACTCAATATTGGCCCTTCAATTCCGAGTTGATGTCCGTACTTGACAGCCGCGGATTTTTCTTGCACATCCTGACAATGATTCTGTCGGTTCTTGGTGATGTTTTCGAAGGTCTTCCAGTAGCATTCGATCGGTTTTGAGTGTTCAAAGTTGCCCAGATAACCGATTTAGAAGTCTTGAACTGCTTCGCGAGGGTGGGCATGTCCAGACCACGGATGATAGCCATTCGCAGAGATTCTGCTAAATTAGGTCAGCCACGTGGTCTATCCATTTTAAATAACAACATTCATGCATAAAAGAACGATAATACTTGAAAAAAATGGAAACAACCAAAAAATCGGATTTTACCGATTTTCGAAAAATTCAAAAATAAGTTCGCAACTGTTACTGCTTACCGTAATTTATTATTCAAACTCATTTTTTAAGCGTTTTTTTCAATCCCTGAAACTTTGGGGTCGATCGGATCATCCGAAGTAGAGTTTCGGTAAAAATCACCCCGGTTCGTATAATTTTGCACGACACTGTATATGGTTTCGAACCGCTCGGGTGGCCATGACTCCATCCCGAATATCAAAGAAAAAGGCGCACGTTCTTTTGAGTTATTCAAAGAAACGTCTTGGGCAGAGTCACATACAGACAGAAACTATTCGCTTAATAATGAGATATTCCTGCCGCCATTCTGCAACTAAACTTTACCATTAATCATTACGTTCATTCCGACATGATGCTTGAGTTTTCGTGATTGCTGAGTTTAAACATCTGGCGTAATTGCTACACTACTATCTAGCAGCTCCCAATATTCTTCTCCGCGAACAGGTCACGGTGTTTCGTGAATTTCATGTTTCAGCACATTGGCAGGCTGTCCGCCTTTACCGATCCGTTTCGGGCTGCGATCATAACCTATGAGTTAGCCGAATAGTTATTCAAATGTCCGTTTATTTTTGTGATCAGATATGTGATCTATAAAAATAAATCACGTGGGATTACACTGCGGATTAACCCTGAACTGTGTGAGAAGGGAATAGTCAGTGTTACATTAATGGAACATTGTTTCAACTTCTTTTTCGGTAGTAACATAATAATAGATTTTTTATTTTCGCAATGTCTAAATGGTATCTTATTTCTTGTTGTCTGTTAACCGCGATTTCCTATTCGGCATATTACCTATGCACAGCAAATTCTTGGGTCAAAACGGGCGAAACTCATTCTTATAAAAGATTTTATGAACTGATATGGGAAAATAAAAAAGCGCAATTGGAGAGTTTGCAAGAAAAGGCAAGAATGTCTGGAAAACCACTACTTCCACCTTTTATTAACTTCGATAGAGAGTACGCAGTAGGTTTCACTTAAAATAAAACTAATTTTTTGAAGCTGTAATATTCCAGATTGCTCCAAAATACAATTTGTCAATTTGCCGCATCAAGAAATCAATGTCCACTTTGATGTCAGGAGTAGCTTGCGCGATTTATGATACTGAAAAGTTTATGAAATACAATCGAAGTATTCTTGAACCATGGAGCAAAAGATTTTGCGCAAATAAAAATGAATATCGAAGTCTAAACGAAGTGAAATGGCGAATGGGGAATGCACATCACACATTCAGCAAAATCGCAATCGTTCGAGATCCCATCGATAGATTCATTTCGTTTTTCTCGAATAAATGCATTTTGTAAGTTTTTTTTTCAGATTTTGATACCAAGTTTAAAATTCAAAAAACGACAATAAATGAAAGTGACCGTATCATTATGTGGAAAAAACACCCATTTTCGAAAAATCTCGAATTTCTCGATTGATCAGTTTTATTTTATTTTCGCTCCAGAACCCATAATTGTATTTTTCAAAGGTATTTTCGTATCATATTCTGTAATTCCTAATTAATGCAATAATTAGGAATTACAGAAAATCGAAATTTTGGGGGCTGAACGTAAAATTATGTGGAGCACTGTATAATAAATCAAAGATTTTCAGCGAGGCTCGAAAATATCCCGAAAGAAAGCTGTGCTACGATTGCCAAGGAAATATAACGTGCTTCTTAGAGGAACAGTATTCAAGATTTGTCCAACATGCCAGCAATTATTCCAGAATGAAACCCTCGTATGAGGATAAGCATGCAGCTCCGTTAACATGGTGAGTTGGAATATTCTACGTGGCTAAGCGCTTTCATCATAGATAATGTATTGAGGAACTGCGAATTCGCCAACTTCTTGAACGAATACAAAATAGTCAAGATGGCGGCCAATCCTAAAGATCGGAAAGACGGTCTTGGCAACTTGATGAATGTGCTAAAAGAGAGCAATGTTCCTATTTCAACTCTACAATACATTGAGAAGTCCGCATTGGACGGAAGAACACCGCATGCTACTTATGATTCCGATGTACATGATGTCGTGAAAAAGCAGATTGAACGTGAAAAATCAATTAGGGACTGGCTGAAAAGAATTTACTATTCTGATTTTATTATATTCGATTTTGATAGAACATTTATTGATAGTTGATTTTATTGAAATGTTTCAAAAATGATTTCCGCGTTTTCTAAGCATTGCAACAAAGTGTGGGCTCACAATAAAAATTCTGCAATATACGGAAGCGGAAAATACCAATAATTGGTAGCAATTTTTATTGCAAAGCACCATTTTTTTTTCTTGCCATAGTGCCAAAAATCGACGGATTTCCAATTTTTTCGAGCGATTTCTACCAAAAAAAATCTTTATTTTGGTAGCTCACAACTGTTTCCTATCACCACTGCTTCCTGATATATGGCTCACACAAGAGAACCCACATTAAAGAGACTTAAACCTTATCTTTCAGTCCAAATTTCGGAGATTTCAGATTTCTTGTGAAGACTAGGAATCAGAGGGAAGGGGTCGTACGACAATGTTATGAACTATAAAATAATGCGCTATTAATAATCGCTCACTCTTTGGCATTATCGCAGGTACCTGAGGTTAGTATTTTCAAAGAAAAAACAGCTATTGTATATTGTCCCATGAGCTTCTTGAACAAGGAAAAAACCGACTCTTTCAAGCTGATTCTCTATTCTGCTCTAAATCCTTCTTCAGGTCTCCACTTTATGCACTTTTTCCAAAAAAAAAAAGACGAAGACAAGCTCAGTTGGCTTCTGCTCATCGATCTCCATTCTTTTGTCGTCCCTTTCTCCATCTCTCGTGTATACAATTTATCCCGAATTCGAATGACTCGCTTTTTTTTTTCCAAATTTCTCCTTTTTCTCAACTGTTTCGTTTATCTAAAACACAACAACTGTCCTGTGTGTCTGGCATCTCATGACCCTCAATTGTCTCTCCTCATCAACTGATTTTACACCCGTCTCGCGTTTGTAATGCTGTGAGTGACCAATTTGTTTTCCTGATTCCTCTTTTCTGCTGTTTTTGTTCTGTATACGACTGACGAATCAAATGAAATACGCCTTTTCATTGACTTCACCTCGCTTAACTGTTGAAACTTTAACTTTAGAATGGCGAACGAAGAGACTATATTCGGGTATCCCGTACATCCAAAGTTCCACATCGGAGAGCCACGATTCCCGCAGGATACATTTTTAGGAAGATATCTGCACTGCTTGGATGTCATTGATCCGAGAACGCTCTTTGCGTCCAATGTGAGCGTCTCATCCAATTTGAGCAAAACTTCATCTGAAAATATGAATAAAGCAGCGGTCTCTATTAAAAATAAAAGCATTAACATTTGCTAAAACGTTTCGAACTATAAGAAGAGAAAATGAATAAACAAATCAGTTAAAATTAAATTTTTTTTTGTGTAAAAACAATGACGATAATGAAATTCTATTAACACTTTAGAGATCAGGAAAGTCACTTGTGAAATTCTAAGCTTTTTTCGGCGCTATGGTAGTTGGTGAGGGTCAATGGTTTTTATTCATTTTTGGAGCTTTTTTCTTGATTTTTTTTCTGAAAATTTTATTAGATATAAGTTATGATTAACTAATAAGCGATTAAAAAAATCCTTTAAAAATCCAAAAAAATTGCAAAAATTGCTCATCGTTGAAGCGCGCCATGCGTGAAAAAAAACAACTTACAAGTATTTTAACAATTTCGCTTCATCATAATATTTGAAATTCCACAGCGCCTCAAAGTAATGATCATCCCATAAATTTTCTTTGAGGCCATACTTAGGCTTAGGCTTACTTCAAGTCGAGAAGTGCATCAGCTGCGGTCTTATTCATATCTATGATTAACTAATAAGCGAAAAAAAAAATCCAAAAAATTGCAAAAATTGCTTATCGTTGAAGCGCGCCACGCATTAAAAAAGTGGAACCGTAGTTTTCGTGCCAAGAGTAAGCGTCACGCGTGAAAAAAAAACATTTTCAAAAAAAATTAAGAAAAAAGCGTTTGTTTGTCAACGCGAATCCTAATGGGCATATATAAGAACGGAAAAACGGGTGTTTTCAATCGTATTCATTACTTTTTCCTATATTCAAGATTGGAAAAAGGAAGTGTGGCGGTCAACAATATACCAGAGTAGGGCGGAATTGGATTTTGGGAACTCGGAATCCGGAAAACGGAAAAAAAAATTTTTCACGGAATCTGGAATCCGGAAGACGGAATGAAAAAAACCGCGGAATCCGGAATTCTGCCCTTCTCTGCAGAGTAGGGCGGAATTGGATTTTGGGAACTCAAAATCCGGAAAACGGAAAGCGGAAAAAATTTTTTTCACGGAATCTGGAATCCGGAAGACCGAATGAAAAAAACGGCGGAATCCGGAATGCGGAATGTGGAATTCCGCCCTTCTCTGCAATATACATAATCTGGTCGCTACGGTAGGCTATTGATACAGCGAAACCAAATGAGCAGCGGCAGATATGATCCTTGAATTTCATAACCCGTTAAGCTTCCCTATCTTCCAATATTTTCCTACAGAGGAGTCCGTTGACAAACAGCACAACGGCCACAGTTTCACTCCTTTTATTTACTTTAGTTAAAAGGGAAAAAAAAGAATATTAAAAAAATTTTTCTGCGCATGGATAGGTCCATAAAAGATCCTCAAATTAATGGGTCTTAATTGAGAGAAAAATTGGGAGAATGGTGAACTGATTTATCTTAAAACATTAGTTCATTTAAAAATCTTCGTATATTTTTTCCTCTAGAACCACCCACTTCATCCTAGAAAATAATTATCTTAAAAAATGAATTTTAAAGAAAAAATTGGACGAATCACTCAAACTTCTTGATTCATATAAAGCTGGAACTGCATATAACGTCCCTGATAAAGAGCTATGGGAAGCACAAAAACTGAAATCAGCGGTATTTCATCCAGACACCGGAGAGAAAGTTCTTCCACCATTCCGTATGAGTGGATTTGTTCCATTCGGTTGGATTACCGTAACGGGAATGCTGCTTCCAAACCCTTCTTGGCCGACTCTTTTATTCTGGCAGTGGATGAATCAGTCGCATAATGCATGTGTGAACTACGCAAATCGAAATGCGACCCAACCGCAGCCTCTCTCAAAATACATCGGAGCCTATGGAGCAGCAGTCACTGCCGCTTGCTCCATTTCTGCGAGTTTGACCTATTTCATCAAAAAGGCTTCATCATTGCCTCCGACGACCAGGCTCATCGTTCAGGTTAAGCGTCTTCAGTTTTAATGAACTTCTGAAGCCAAATTGCAGAGGTTTGTACCACTTCCAGCCACATCGCTTGCCTCGTCCCTCAACGTCATCTGCATGCGTTGGAATGAGCTGGAAGCTGGAATTGACGTGTACGAAAAAGACACTGGCAAAGTTGTGGGAGTTTCGAAGGTTGCTGCCAAGCAAGCTGTAACTGACACTACATTAGTTCGAGCATTTCTACCCGTCCCACTACTTTTAATGCCTCCGTGCATTATGCCGTTCTTGGAGCGGTGAGACTTTTTTTGAAAGGCTATCCTAGAACACTGAAATCAAGCAGCACGTCCTTCTATTTATTTATCCATAAACTAGAGACAAAAGTGTCGTATTCAAGTTGTACTTCAGAAGCCTAATGAGACTTCAGGACTATAGCTGCTAAAATGTTCAAGACCCTTTTTGAAAATGGAAGTTTCAAGAAAATGCGTGTGTCGAATGAAGTGTCCTAATAAAAAAGAGCACATTTTCAGACTGAAATGGGTGACAAAAACTCAAGTTCGCCATATATTCGTCAATGCTGTTATTTGTACCATCTCGTTCGCTGTTAGTCTGCCAGTTGCATTAGCTCTTTTTCCGCAAGAAAGTGCTGTAAGTTATTCGTGATTCTTCATGACAAATTGCAATGATTCGTTGATTATATTTCAAAGGTTTTGCAGATTTCTCGAGAGCTGCTGGAGCCCGAAATTCAACGAAAAACTACTCAATCTCAATTGTATTACAATAAGGGCCTGTGATTTTGTACCTTGTGATCAAGAATCTACGACTAAAAATGACATTTCCCGTCTGTTTTATTTTGAAATTTCTAGACTTATGTATTTTTTATATATCACTTTCATCAGTTACTTACGTAGGATACGTGGTCGATCCGTTATTCGCTTGTGTGGTGGCAGATCACAAGTGTCCATGTCTTGCAATCTAAACCTAATAAATTAAAAATTATATGTAACGGACTTTTGTTTTTAAACCAGGCTGCCTACAAACAAAATGAAAAAGAAGTTGGAGAACGGAATTTTATTTTCTGAAATAATAAAATAAACAATTATTACAACGTTTTCGAAAAACGGGTTTCTGAATATTTGTTTTTTTTTTCGAAAAAAAATGGTGAAAAAAAAGTTTCGAGAACATTTGTGGAAAATTAGTCATACCTAAATAATTCGAATAGACACACTGGAAAATTAATTATAAGTTGATTGAGCGCAGCAGAAAATCGGTGAAACAGAAAAACAATACCTGTTGCATTTAAGGATCGGTTTAAAATTACACCAAAACCAAGAAAAAAAAAGAAAATCCGACCAAAATTTGAAATTTTAGATGAATCAAAGGTAACTTTTTCTATTATGTTTTTTTTAAGGGGTTAAAGGCCCATGAATTATGAATAGAAGCGGGTTTTAAAGCTCCTGGATTACGGTGGCAATAATTTAAAACTGTTTAAATAGCGATAACGGGAGGGAGGAATTTCTTCTTTTTTATGCAGTTGAGTGGATCCGCGGCATTTTAGATTTTTCAGATCTTCGTCTTCTTCGTCTTACAGTATTCACGGTGTAAGTCTCGTTGATATTGTTGTCATTGAGTGAGGCAGTGAGTGTCATACCTATTAAACTTCTTTCTACTGATGCATGCGTCACGCGGATTCTTTCAACGAACGTTAACGTAAATAGCCGACACTATTTGGGAGAATGCAAACGCGCCCTACCAAACTTGCAAAGAAAAAAGCGGGGATTTAATTTATTAAAATTATCCAATCGTTTTTCTTTGTTTTTCAATGTGTTTTCTTCTAGAAAACATATTTTAATTTAAAAAAAAAAGCGCAATGGTAGTTGGTGGGAGTTAATGGTTTTTATTCAGTTTTGGAGCTTTTTTCTTGATTTTTTTTCTGAAAATTTTATTAGATATAAGTTATGATTAACTAATAAGCGATTAAAAAAATCCTTAAAAAATCCAAAAAAATTGCAAAAATTGCTCATCGTTGAAGCGCGCCATGCGTGAAAAAAAACAACTTACAAGTATTTTAACAATAGCAACAAACATTTTCAAAAAAAAAATTAAGATAAAAGCTCCAAGAATGACTAAAAACCATTGACCCCCCTCAACTACCATAGCGCCTAAATAAAAATGTATTTCAAAAATAACAACAAAACCCGAAAAAAAAATTTAAAGTAGTCAAAATTAATCGGAAATTTCATCTGAATCAATTTCAATTTCGTAATTGTCTGGATAAAGTGTAAAATAAGAATTCGGGGAACATTTGCATTGCTTGTTACTCAAAGTACACGAAAAATGGGCTGCTTGTTTTCATAAAACACAGCGCTTCAATTCCGTCGTAAAGCGTTCAAATTCTAATGGGTGGGCATCTGGTGGAAGTGGCGGATCTTCCTAAAATTTTAGTGCACCCAAAAGTTAATTGAAGGTTCTCTACCTGTGCACAAATAGAACAGCGTCCAATTTTTCCTTTTGGGATCAAAATAGAATTGGAAGCGTTGATAGTCTGTCCTCCATTATAATACGTTTTCCTAAAAATAATTTATTCAATAATTAAGCAGTGAGAAATTGAACCTCGTGCAAATGATAATCACAAAACACTTTATAAGGAAAATAAAGCAATCTTCCAATGGCTCTACGAAAAATCACTATTTATATTTCCGTAAAAGAGGATCTAAATTATGTTCTAATCGAGCCGCGAAAAATTCTCGTATCATGATTGACCATGCATTTAAAAAATTCTGAAAATGCATAATAATACGTATTCCTTTCATATTAACTCGAATTTTCATAGTTTCTTATTAAGTCTGGCTTTTCTGTGACTAAAACGTTTAATTTCCGATCCAAATGAAAATTTTCATAATTTAAATCGCCTTTTTTTGCAAGTTCGGTAGGGCGCGTTTGCATTCTCCCAAATAGTGTCGGCTATTTACGTTAGCGTTTTCAACAATGCTCTGTGTTAGGGTCCAGGCTTCTGATCCGTATGTTAGCGCGGTGAGAACGATTGTCATCAGAGTAATGTCATTTGCGAATCTCAACTGAGTGAGATTCCTGCTTTTGAATCGTATTCCATGCGTATGAGCATTGTCGTCGTCATGTCCTTTCAGATAGCTTCAGGACAATTGACCGATAATTGAAACTCCTCGGAATGCGTGAAAATATACTATAACGGGCGGTATTCCTTTGTACTGCACTTTGTACTTATCTGATTCACTTTCTCTTAAGGAATTGGGGACTGTCCAGGACAAAAGTGAGACCACACGACCATCTGCCACTTTCTAGACAATAACATCTCCTAATATCCGTTCAAGAACTCATGTACACTACACGGAATCGCTCCGCCCATGTGCTCTAAATACTGTATGCCGAGGAGGTCGGTGGGCTCTATGTTCTATTTTATTTTAAGGTCACAACCGTTATTACTCATTTTACTCAACTCGTCAGACTAAAACATGCGTTCTTTCTTTATTATACTACTCCTCGGGAAACATGCACTCTCTCAGTAGAGGCTTCTGTTGTGTATTTTAGAAAAAATACACAACAGAAGTCTCTGAAAGACTCGACACCCAAGAGTGCAGAGGATTCAGTTCTTGCGAGGAAGCAGATCAGTCGCCTTTCTTTTTTACCGACGCCACGTTTAGTTTAATAAGCAATCGGAACAAGACTAAATGAAAATGCTCTGGAAATCGATTTATGAAAAGATCTCAACATTTCCTGCGCCATTGACAGTTTCATCTAACTTTCAAAAGGAACCTTCCCTGCTTCTGCCCAATGAAGCTCCATTGTTAAATATTCGCCGATCACTACTGAATACTTATTCTCCCGGGTCTCTTGCCTGCCGCAAAGGCTCTCATTAGAATTACATATTCTATTACAGAATTACAGATCTGTCGCTCAGTTGATTCTTCTTCAGAACGCAAACGCCAGCCTTGGCGGCAGGAAATTCTAGGAAAAGAGGGGGCTAGAGACCGTGGAGGAGAACTATTCAATACTTGCCGTAGTTTTGCTGTGAGTCTTCTTCACTTAGCCCTCATTATTTATGTCTCGTACGGCGTCTTTCTACAATAATTAAATAAACCAAAAGTTCGATCGAACTTACCGTATTTCTCCTTTAGCGGCTTTTTGAAGCTTTAAAATATCTCAGCCACTCTTTTCATTTACATATATTAACTGCTAAATTTCAGAGGATGGAAAATGATTGTTACAGAACTTGAAAGCAGGTATAATTCCAGAGCTAAACAACGAAAAGAGGAATTTTATTGTGTTTAAGGAGAATATTTATCAATTAAAAATGCCCGATTTGGCAGTCTTTGACTTTGATGATCGCACGAAGACGATGTGGACAGGCATCTATAATGGCAGGCAGATATTCCATACCTTTACCAATGACTTTTTCAGAATTTACTCTGAAGGACTCGCGACACCCAAAAGTGCAGAGGATTCAGTTCAGGCGAGGAAGCAGATCATTCGCCTTTGTCAGTCAGTCAGTCCGGAGCTCCGTCTTCTTGGAGGACCCGCCCAATGCTGCCCGTTATGGATCAAAGGAAATAGATTCCTCCCCATAATGTCCTCTGTGTCATTTTTTTTAACTTTTGCACCTTTTTCCACGAATATCAGAGCACAAATCGCTGCAGGTGCCATAACGTAGGAGGGGATGAAAACCTCGGTGAACGGTTTTTCAGAGTCTTTTGAGTGAACTGGGGTTGAGTTCCGCCTCCACGGTGAACATCTTCTCTCCTCTGAATACGGTTACCAAGTGCTGACGACGGCGGGTGCTCGCAGAAAAGGGAGTGCGATGAGTGCAGCTATAGATGGCGCCATTTTCCTAAACTACGTTGTATTATAATGAAACGCGGGAAAATAATAAAACTGTATATGTTTAATAAAATGATTCAAAAACTCACCCAAAAAAAGAGCCTCCTGTTGACAATCCATAGCTCCAAAAAGATTTTCTAGACCCACAGGATGCGCCTCATTCATCCTTCATTATATTCCCCGTTCGTTCGACTTTTCGAAAGCAAAACTTCTCATCTCAGACAGATTGATTCTCCAGAATGTGTGAAAAGTACAAGTGGCGCAGAAGCGAGAGGCGCGCCGAAGCCACACCAGCCCAAATTGAAGCGGTGAGCACTCTGGCTCGTTTTTTATAGAGGGGAAGTAGGCGTCATAAGCATTAAAAATTAGAAGGATTTTATAGAAAAATCCCCATGCGCAGATCTGTTTTTGGTTACATTTGAAAAATAAAGAACATAGAACTTTTTCTTTTTGGAAAAATCGCTGAATTTTCATTATTTCCCCAATGCTTTTCCACGAAGTAATCAATCGATTTCTTCGATATATTGCAACTGCAACGGGGGGTCGTGTGACTTGTCGTTTTTGGTCTCGAGGAATCCATTCTTGTATCAGTTTTAAGGCTTCCACAAACAAAAGACGAAATAAGACCGTCTTGTCTCGTCTCGTCTTCGCATTCGTCTTGAATCCGTCTGACGCAGAGATAGACATTGTGTACACACAGTACACAACTTTTGTATCGCGTAAGACGAATGCAAGACGAACAGAAAGACGACTATTTGTTTTCGTCTTTTGTGGAAGCCTTGATCAGTTTCATCAAATTTCCGTCGATTTCGCATGTGGTGGTGTAGAAAGATCAAATTTAAAGAACGGCGTAGGAATGAAGAGTAGTTGCGCGTTTTGCATTTCCAAAGATGAGCTGTGACAGAGATACAGTATTCAAAAGCAGAATGGAGATCAGAGTAGGGCGGAATTGGATTTTGGGAATTCGGAATCCAGAATGCGGAAAACGGAATTTTAACCATTAATGAGGGAATCAAATGATGTAAATGCGCTCTGTTCGCAAAAATTTTTGCGGGAGTTCAAAAAAGTATACTTTTCACAACAATTGAGAATAAAGTATTAAAACTCATAGTTGGGCGGAATTGGATTTTGAGAACTCGGAATCCGGAAAAGGGAATGAAAAAAACGGCGGAATCCGGAATTCCGCCTTTCTCTGATGGAGATGTGGTAAGATGAGCTAGTCAGTTTCACAGATCCGGAGAAGTATGTGATATCAGAAATAAGACGGTAAGAAAAAAGAGAAGCAGTTATTGAAACGCCGATTTCAGATGGAAGACATGTTAAGAATATCTTCGTGACTGTAACATATTTGAACGACATTCTTTTAGTAAAACCGAAAAGGCAGCTAAAATTAAAGCATGGAAGAGGGAGGAGAGTAGGCCAGAAAACCGAACTCATTTCGTTTGAAATAGACCTAGGAGAATGGCAAAGATGTCACTTCTCTACAAGAGATGAAAAATGTTTCAGTAGAGTTGGAGCAATGTCGAGCAGTGCTCTCGTCCGTTTCAGATATTATTTCTCTTCATTTTCAGAGAGAATCGCCAAGATTTTCAATGATATCTGTACGAGTGCCAGGCAACGAATTGAATGAAGGTTTCAAAAAAAAGAGCTTCAAGCTACTGAAAATTTCTGATTCTTGAAGAATTTGAAGAATTTGAAGACTACCCAAGGTAAATTTGGAAAAGAAAGCTGGCAGCTAATATCGCTGTTGGCACGAAACTTATAGAAAATCTTAATTTTGCCACTTGAAAAAAAATCAAAAAACATAATAGGAATCATGAAACGTAGGAGCGAAAACCTGGTTCTCTAGAATCTTCGATGGATGCCTCATTATCTATGTGAAGATGCACTTGACACAGAACGACCGTCCACCACCATCGCCACCTCCTCCGTCTTTTACTCATTCTATACCATTCTACCTTGATCCACCTTTCATTTCCCTCACTTTTCTCCGTTAACGTGTGTTATTCGTCGGCAGTCTCATCAAGGTCAGCACCAGCCAGCAGCAGCAGCAGCAGTAGCAGCCGAAAGGCGACATCTCATCATGCACTCGCTGCCCCCCACCCCCCTGCCACTGCTTTCTTCGGTCAACAACATGGCACACCTCCTTGGTGTCCACCTGCTCCGTAATTGGGGCCTATGTGCCTCTAAATAAAGGAATCGATCCAAATTTGTACGGTTCCCCGTTGTTCTTTCTCTATTTTTTGTTGTTTGCTGGTGAGGCAGCGCCCGCCCCTCCCCCCCCCCAACTCACTGATTTCTTTTCTTTTTTTTTTAATTTTCGTACAATATTTAGTGCGGAAATTCGTACAGAAATAGGCATGACGCACACACACACACACTGCTTTTTTGGCGACCAGGGTATACAAAGAGCTGGCTGGTTTAGAAATATTCACACATACTGTCTCGGGTACTTGACATGAGAAAATATGCTTATTCTCCTCTTAACCGTCTCCCTTGCTTTCCTAGTTCCTTCAAAGTCGAAACCGCTGATTGTTTGAGCTTAGGAGTGCGTGAGAGAGAGAGATGGAGAGAGAGAGAAACGGAGCACATTTCTTTCCACCCGCCCCACCTCAGCCCTCCTGCATAATGCATATCCAAATATTTGGGATCCCTTGACATTAAATGGGCATATCACTTCATAGTTCCGCGAGCCGAAAGCGTTTTACCTTTACGATTAATTGCATTTTTTAGCCGTTCTTTTAGTCTAATTTCTGACATTTTATCAGTGATTTCTGATGAAATGCGGCTCGATTCTTTTTACATTTGTGGAATGCTTCAACGGAGTTCCAGACGCGAATGGGGGAAATTCTGAAACTCGCTTTCAGTTTTCGCTGTTGCATTAATTCTCATTTCAAAATGTTTTCCTCGACACCTGACTGGTTGACCTCGACAATTGATTCCTGTTTTTGAAAGTTTCGACGAAAAACATTTTTTTATGTTTCCCTCAATCTTTTGCTTTTCAAAAACAATTATTATTTGGAGTTTGAAGATTCAAAAATATTAAAAAAAAAACACTTCTTTACGCCTCAAAGATACGATATTTTGAATCAAAAATCACACAAAGTGTAGGGATTTTTCAGTAGAGCATGCCTCACTATAAGGTTGGGCGAATGAGCTAGTTCAAGTTGTAGGGCTCTGAAAATGGCCACAGTCTGAGCCAGCACGGCTAGAGCGGGTTTCAGCCTGTTTCCACTTCATTGCGCGAAGACGGCAGAAACAAGTTGCCGGCCCGAGAAATGTGGCTTCAATGGGGATTCAAGTATTCAGAGAAAGATTTTCAGAGCGTTCTACCTCGTTCCTTCATTTTCAGAATTTGGATTTACCCCCTTTTATTCCCTTTTAGCCTCGCCTCTCACTGCGCGGTACTGTATGTTTGCTCAGAATTCTTATTATCTTAGTTTGAACTAAAACAGAAATTAATAAATAAAACTTGTTGTTTGAAATTGAAAATTCATCTGGGGGGGCTGTTTATTTTCAGCAAGAAAAAGCTGTGAAAACTACGAAACCACATGTTTCGTTCGCATCCTCATCCCTTCTGATACCTTCCCGCTCGCTAATTGTTCCTGCCCTCTTTTGTTCCTCTCCGTGTTGGGTGATTCACACTCGCTTCCTTTTTTTTTACATTCCTTCTTCCATCCTTCTCTACCATGGACGGTTCCCGTTATCGAAATAACTCCATCCAAATATTCCTTTCATTTTTTTGTCTGCTTCCTCAATGTGGCGCCACCACCATAATCCGACGCGTCAACATTCAAAAACGGTTTCAAAATTCCTCCTTTTGACCGTCGAAGAATTGACGAAAAAAACGTTGACGGCCGAAAACAAGAAAGTGAAGAAAACGATGTTTTATTGGTGACTCCAAATGCACTGATGTTCCACCGAAACGATTCCATTTCATTGTTTTCATCGCAGTCTTTTGTATTATAGGCTTCCACAAAAAAGACGAAGACAAAATGTCGTCTTCGTTCGTCTTTCAGTTCGTCTTGCATTCATCTTACACAATAAAAAGTTGTAAACACACTGCGTCAAACGAATTCAAGACGAAGATGAGACGAGACGGCCAAAATTTCGTCCAAATGGAAGCCTTACTTTTTTTTAATCATTTATCTTTTTGAAAAAAAACGGTTCTCTACGTCAAAAATTATATTTTTTCTTACTGTTAAAGTTAAAAAGAAACTGATCTGTAAGTTAGTTTTACAGACTTAATCTGGCCGAGCCGGAGGGGTGGAGCATAATTCGATTTTCCAGAAAATTAAATAAAAACCTTCTTTAAATTTAAAACATTTATTGTTTATCTGCACAAAACTTCCATAAAACTACGAATAAAAATGCAATTACCCATTCTAGTTCTCCGGACCGAAACGGGCCGACCACGGGCCACCTGATAACTCTCGTTAACACTCAAAGTATTGCTATGAAGACGGCGAAATTGTCGAATTCTAGAACATTCAATAGAATAAATAAATAGCGAAACGTTGACGCTATACGATTTTGATAAAGGGAATCAGTGTCCCAAGCGCGGGCTTCTGCGCAACGCTTTTAAATTTGTAATTTGCTGCTCAAAATTTGTCGCAACTTGTAAACCTCGGTTTGTTTCGCAATATAAATTCAAATTCAATGAGAAAATTGGCCAGAAGCCGTGGAGCAGTCTGGCCCATTTTTGCTATTTCAGTGCGCCCTGATCCATAAATTCCAATTTTTTAAATATAAATCACATCGCCATATGCTCCATTTTAATGAAAATTCTCAGTCGAACCACAAAATTTGACAGAAATTTGGATCATGTCAGCTTTTCGTCTACACCTCATTTCGTACCTGCATTCTGTGCCTGCTCATGCACAATTCTTCCACAATTCTGGGCCAATCTTTGAAGGTTCACAAGTGCAGGCCAAGTATTACCTGTGAGAGAATCCTTCACTGAAAGCTCTTAACCTTATTTCACGCGTTCACACATTTGTACAAGATCTAATTAAAAAGCCACGCTTTTTCCTCATCACCCACATTTTTTCTCGTCTTCATCGGTTCTCCGTGAGGCTGTCTTCTCATCGGATTCATGCGCAAAAAAGAGGACACTTAAATACTACGTACCGTGCAACGATTGAAATCATGTGTAGAGGTTCTCGAAAACATGCGCGCGCGCATCTTCTCTTCCTCCGCATCCTGAAGGGTCGTCGATCGCATTGTCCGAGAGGTTTCCGCGGGTCGATCCGCTGCACGTCTTGGGTTTCAAGTTTTTCAGCAGTAGAACACAGTGCGCATTTGTTTTGTATAGTGTGCTCCGTTCGGCGACTTCAACAGCTCCATGGTTGTATTTTCAGCAACTGAGTGCGATGAAACTGCATTGAGATGTAATTTGCTGTTACTAATCCAGCTGAAAAACGGAAAATGAAAGAGCTCAGTTCAAGTACAAGCAAGAAGATTCTAGGTGATTATCAAATGCTTTGTACAGCGTTTGTCATGTTAAAACTTATCTTTTGTCATGCGTTCCCTCGCAATGGGAAATCCGTATCAATAGCACAGACGCAGGGCTCAACGAGAGTTCAAAAAAAGGCGAACGGTTTGGATCGGATGCTCATTTCTTTCTCTTTCTCTCTCCCGTCTGCCTCCTTTTTGATTCATTCCGTCCGGTAACCGATGCGTCCAGAACCCGAAAAGAGTGTGTCGAAGAGTTGAGACGCCGATCCTTGCACGCACACTTTCCATCATCA
The DNA here is from genome assembly GCA_003052745.1 of Caenorhabditis inopinata. Taxonomy (NCBI): domain Eukaryota; kingdom Metazoa; phylum Nematoda; class Chromadorea; order Rhabditida; family Rhabditidae; genus Caenorhabditis; species Caenorhabditis inopinata. The sequence continues at coordinate 8,586,268 of AP018152.1, read as the reverse complement.
AATAAAAACGCGTTTTATTGTGCATTTTGATGTCCGCTCGCACCACACCACTACACCGCGCTGGGCCTCCGGATCGCATGCCTGTGGCTTTCTCTCCGTTTTTCTTTGCTTCTTTTTTCCTCTCTCTCTCTTTCTCTCTCGCTTCTCCATAGCTTTGGACCGTCGTTCGGAGAATGTTGCGTGTGAGAATCGAAACGAAGAAGACCGGATATCTGTCACTTTTTAGGTAGAACCGTCCGAGATCCCTCGACTCTCTTGATTCACGTGTTACGTGGAATGAGGCATTGGCACCCGGTGGACGTTTTGAATCAGCCACAATTTGAGCCTTGATTTCCTTGTATCGCTATATCTTACTTCCTTCTCTCATTTTGTCTGAAAACGATTTCAGTTTCGTCTATTTTCCCTTTGCATCTCATTCTGTCCACATTCTGATAAACGCCGCTCAATTCTCTGTTTCCAAGAGATGCCTGAAGTGAGTTTCTTCTTTAGGGAAGAGCTACCCTTATATTTATTAAGAGAATCTTCTTTAGATAATGCGATAATCGAGAAAAAGCATATGTGTTTCACAGGAAACCAGTCGTTCAATTTTCTTAGTTTTTTAATGCTATGTGTTTTGTCTGATAATGTTAAGAAACTCTCCCATTTCAGTTTTCCAGTCGTTTATTCTGAGCAAAATATTCTGAAGGTCATCACTAAATCACTAAAAAACTAAGAAACACTCTCAAAAATAATCAAGTGGTATGCCAATGATAAAGCGGTTTGGAAGGAGAGCGTGTGTCGGAGGTAGCATAGAAAACAGTTAATCTGCTTCGTCACGCCAACAAATATCCCCTTCTTCGTCGATTGAGACTTTCCAACATCCCCAAACTTCGACGATCCTTTCGATTTTCCACTCTGATAAACTGCCGATCCTATTCTTCTCCTCCTCCTCCTCCTCCTTCTTCTTCTTCTCCATATTGTTTCCTCGCCCTCCCCCCTTCCACTCGTTATTGTCTTCCGCAGATCGTTAGTTAAGATAGTGCGACTTTGCAAAATTCTTTGAAGTCTTCTGACACACTGTAACCCCCTCGAAGAATGTTGCATTCTTAATACACCTCCGCCGAGTTATGGCGCTTCGACACCCAGTCGCCCCTCCACACTTTACACAGAAGAGGAAACAAATGAGCGAGGTATCTGCGATAAAAAGATTTCCGCGCGTTCGATGTTCGTTTTTTCTCTCTATCTCTTTCAACCGGATCAATGACACCATGTTTAGAAGTGGGAGGCAATGTATCATGTTTCTTTGGCAAAAGGCCCATAAAGACAAGTACAACACTCATACTGATTCACAAAAATCTTTGTTCGTTTATGGTAGTAATCCAATTAACGATCGCAGAAATGGTTTTTTATATGTATTTATTAATATACACTTTTCATGGGGGGCATTACTTTCACTTTTGGTTCGCTTATTCATCCATCCGTTTATTTGAACATTTCCAACAGGCTACAAAGCTGAAATTCCGATTCCGTGTTCCGTTTCACTATATTACGGTAGGATCCATTTGATTTTCTTATTTCTTTGAAATCTCTCTGTTTGATTAATGTATTATTAAAACTTTCACAAAAAAAATTCTCTTTTGACCTGAAATTGAATTGAAAGTTGTCTGGCTCGCCGTTATTCTGCGCAGAATGCGCGCCAGTGAGTGTGGGCTCCGTTTTCTGAGTTTCTTTTCAGAGTTGCCATATTAATTAAACTCTGAAAAATTTCCGTATACTTCAGAGATAACAAATGCAATTTGTGTTCGGCAGCGACCAATAAAATATCAAATCTTTGTGCTTGCTTTTGCAAAAGAATGCTGAAAACTGTTTACTATATTCTACAAAAATAGATAATCCTGTTTCTAGATTTCAAGTTTTCATAACTCTTCCAAAGCAGCTCCGATTGCTACGGTACACATACATCAATTTGAAAGTCAATTCCAAAAATCTGTTTTTTTTTCGGAATACTGTTGAATCTTTGGGCAAAATTCTTCAAATTGCTCATTTTATTATGTAAATAAGGCACTTTAGAGATTTTCCACGGTTAAATTAAGACTCTTTAAGGTGTCTAACATCTTCAGATGGACCTTACCATCAGTTTCGTGAATTGCACATTCTCATTGTTTAAACGATATGTATAGCTTTTTTTGGAGCCTGCATACAATGCGTGCTGAGAACTCTGTATTAGTCCGTATCTATCCTAATGAGGACCGCTGACTCACTCCCAAGGGCTTTGGGATTTGAGAAGGGAGGGTCCCTGGGAACGGATCGCTTCATGTTGAGGTTGACGTTAACCACCCAGCCACGAGATTTTGAGGAAATGAAGTGGCTGGCTGATAATCCTTTATCAAAAGGAATACTCGTATCTATTCTAATAAGCTCCCCCCCCCCTCCTGCAAAGATTTCGTCGCTTCGGTGATTGGTGATGAGTAGAGGACGCTTTAAAATTAACATCCATAATGGATGCAAAATGTTTCTAGTGATCAATTGCTTCTCCTTGGCGCACTGCTCGATACCGAGCCATATGTATAGGATTCCGTCATGTTTGACTTGTGTAGTCACCATTAGACTTTTGAACAATTCATCTGTCGCCCACCATTTGATACCTCTATTTCGGAATGACTGAGTGTTGATGAATGTCGGTCTGTTAGAGACTTTGCGGTGCTTTAAATGTTAGTTATTTTGAGCGGTGCCAGTCATTCATAAAGTGAAGCTTGTTTTCTGAGAAACGACTCCTTGAAATATATAATAATTGGCAGGTGGGCATACATAAACCGCCAAAGACAAATGTTGCGATAACTAGAAATGTCTCCAAAGCATCTCCCTTTCAGACCGCTTTCATTCATGCCTGTTCTGATCGTGACATTTCATGTTCTTTAGATACTTGCCACGGTCAATTTCAATTTGTTGTTCTCCGACTGTAATCCCCCGTAGTTGGATATATTCATCACGAACATCACGGCGACTGCGCCCGCCTAATACGTCTCGCTTCCTCGCCAATTATTATGTCGCATACTCGCCATCTCCCCCCCCCCCCTCAACTAATTGTGCCCTTTCTCTCCCCCTCGCTCTTCATTCCATCTGACTTTCCTTTCCGGTTTTCCATCGGAAAAAAAGGCAACCTCTTCCAGGAAGAATCGGGAGGAAGTCTTCGCTTCATTCTTTTCATTTATTCTTTTACTTTTTCACTTTGGCATTGAAATCGTTACGAGAATATTTCTCGAAGAATGGTAATGCGGAATAACTTGTCATTGTGATTTCTGAAATGATTCTTTCCCTTTGTACCCTCCCTGTAACCACCCTCCTCATTCCCCCGCTGTGTGCCTCCACTGACCCGACTTCTTCTCTCTTTCCGTGTGACTCATCTCCCACGAATATTAGGCAAACATTCATTCACCCTGTTTATGACCATACCCACCACCTTCTATACCTCCCCTCTTGAATTGAGAATTTCGACAAACTCTGCAACTTTTTAGACGCCAGACAGACAACAACAAAAAAAAACGAAGAAACGAAGTGGTTAGAATCGAGAATCGACCATTCTGGACGAGGATGAACTCGAAACAGCACTGTAACAGGTGTGGAAAACAGGTATACCCAACTGATAAAGTTGGACCTCTCAAGGATTCTACATTCTTTCATCAAGGTGAGCTTTTTGCACTCTTTTCTTCGCTCTGAGTGCTGCAGATGAGCCTTTGAGGAAGCGCATTATCAGCCAAAAGAACGCTGGGGCAAGCCTTTCCGTATGATCTTATAAAGAAATTGGATTTTAGAAATTGATCGGACTTTTCTTTAAGAATACATATAGGGTCAATAGAAGCCCCCATCTCAACTGTTTTTTACTGAATAAAAGATGGGGGGGGGGCTTTACTTCGCGGGGGCTTATTTTAAAAATAGCGAAGATTTAAGCAAGATTTAAGAAAATTTTTTTAGTACTACGACTATGTTAGCAAGACTCTTAATACAAAAAAACATGCAAAACTTAAAAAAATAGTTTTAGATCTGCTGCTCAACGAGCTGCGTCAGATATCCGTAGCTTCCCCCTTTTCATGGGCATTTGCCCCAACTCCGCCCATTGTCTGCGTACGCCCGCCTTCTTTCTGCTTACCTTCGCCCCACCTCTCCGCTTCCTTTGCTCATCTCCATTCCATAGCGCTGCTCGACTTTACTCATATTTTCTGTTAGTAGAGCTGAAATACTTACATGCAATTCAAACGTTCATATGTTAATTGAAATAGTGGTATAACCCGAAAATCACCCCCCCCCCCACAAACAGGAAGACTATGGAATAGCCCCCCCCCCCCCAACAAGTTCAAAATCACAACAAGAATCCTGTGTAGCATTCTTTCATTATTCATTTTCTGTATTTTAAGTCAGCGAATGATGATAATCGCGCAGGTAATTCACAAAATTGTGCCGGAAAGTCTTCAGATTTACCTTTTCTTCCGGTTTAAACCAGAAAAGGGCGGAATTCCGGATTCCGCCGTTTTTTTCATTCCGTCTTCCGGATTCCAGATTCCGTGAAAAAAATGTTTTTTTTCCGTTCTCCGTTTTCCGGATTCCGAGTTCCCAAAATCCAATTAGGCCCTACTCTGCAGAGAAGGGCGGAATTCCGGATTCCGGATTCCGCCGTTTTTTTCATTCCGTCTTCCGGATTCCAGATTCCGTGAAAAAAATGTTTTTTTTCCGTTCTCCGTTTTCCGGATTCCGAGTTCCCAAAATCCAATTCCGCCCTACTTTGATTTACACCCGAGATAGGGGACACCTATGAACAAAAGGGGCCGGGAGTACTAAAAATCGGGATAACAAGTTAGCGGGTTAGGCGATTTTGTATACATAGTGGGTGATTGTTATAGTATGCCTGCTCTCCTATAATCTTTTCCTAAAAGAAAAGGGGGGGGACGATTATTGGATATCCTCATCCAACTTTTACACCCCCCCCCCCTCCAACAACAATCACTCCTCACAGCTTCGCTTCGGAAACGTGGAAATGTACAGGGAGAGATGTAGCAAAATTTGATTTCAATATTGGAATTCTTAAATTAAGTCATATTAAAAATACAGTTATTGAGTGATTGTGTCTACCGTAATTCTACAGTTTCTAATTCTACAATCTTGTTATTCCGAAAAAGTATTTTGACCAACTGAATCTGTATGAACCGGCTGAAATGCTGCTGACTATCTTAAAATATCCTAGAATCATTTCTAGCCTCCAACCATTTTGAGCCTTCAGGATGCTTCAAATGCTACATTTGTGGAACGAGACTTGCTCTCAAAACGTACTGCAACAACAGAAATGACATAAACGACAAAGAAGTGTACTGCTCGAATCATGTTCCCATTGCGGGTCCTCACGATTTACCAATGGCTTCGAGCAATGGAAACGGAAAGAGTTTGGAGAACAATAACCATGTGAAAAACGGCAATTGGATGTAAGTTTTCTCTGAGGATCATCTTTGTGGAGGATATTTTATCCAATAGCTCATGATTGTGCATTGTACTAAGCTCTTTTTATATTGATTTTCTACTAGGATGACATGGATGCGAATATCGAAGCATAGCCATCTGATTATAAGAATCCTTGGATACTCTCCCCAAATCTCACATATCATATTTCAGCGACGCCGGCCTCAGTGACATGAAAATAGCACACGCAATGAAAGCCACTCAAGTAGCCAGACCGTATCCGAAGATCAGTCACGAAGGCGCCAAATATGTGGTAGACTATGATGCGCAAACACGTCTAGAGCTACTGCATCGGAAAGATGAAGACGACCTGTACGAGTCCTTTCAAGACAAGCGAGCCCGAGAAACGGAGCAGTTCGAGAAAGAGAACACTGAGGAATGGGAGAAAGCACTGGCGGAGTTCGCGAAAAAGTACGAGAAGGGGCAGGCGAACATGAAGAAGGATGATCTCATCCGGCAGCTAACAATCAAAAGGGAAAAGAAGTTGGAGACGTTGCATTCGAAGAGAAAGGTTTGTTACTGACACAACGTTCACTGGGTTTTCAGATCTGCCACTGGTATTACATTTCTGAAATCTTCGTTAAACAACGGCACTTCAAATGGCGCATTTTAGTTTCTAGAAGCCTGCTTTTTCGAAATTTTTTTTCATTTTGAGAATATTTTTGGGAAATGCCGGAAAGAAACATATTAATATTGCAGTCCAAAGTGAACATTGGAAAGCAAATTACGCAATAAATGCATTCAAAAGACAGTAAACTTGCCTCGCTTTTCTCGATTTTTTCTGTCGATCGTGCCGAGACCCAAGCGCATGACTACGGTAGCCCGAAATTTAAAAAAAACAGGTCAATTATTGAGAATGATTAGCTGGACGTATTCCAATTAATAATGATCCGCCCGAGACAAATGAACGGTAGAGAAATCTTGGAGCTTAAAGTATCACAATCACGCGACATTAGCAATAGGTTATTGAGACGATACAGACCAAGAAAAGATCACCTTTGTTGAGCAACTTCTATCGATCTCTTCGGGTATTCATTGATGGTCAGCACGTCAGTTTCTGGCGCTGATTTTCCAATCTTTTGATCAACGTCTTCTTGAAAGAATCCAAACTGCGGGAAGATGTCATATTCAGAACAGTCCATTTGAATCCGGACATGTCGCAGGGAACTGACTTGTTGATGCTTTATTCAGAGTCAACAAACAACGTCCGAAAACGTTTGGTCTGTCCTAATAATCTAAGAAATTCCGCCTTACATCGGGGCTTAGTTGCATATATGAGCTATAGTATTCCTGCTCTAATGAACCGTACACAATTTCATTGATGAGTCAAAGCATATCACCCCTTCTCCGAAGCTGTTTGTCAATTATAATACACCAGTGTACAATTCAAAGATCGCGATAGATGAATAATCTGTAAATTAAAATAACATTTTTACAAATTTGAGAATATTAGTATTGACCGCATTTATAACACCTCTCTCTCAGCAACAAAGAACGTTGCGAAGCTCTACACCACTTCTCACAGGATGAAGCATCTGAGTTAAAAAGCTCATTTCGCCCCCACGATTGGAGTCGGGCCGAGTGCGAATTCATCATTTGCCTAGCATGCTGGGGTCGTCTCTTTGGTTTCACGAAAAGTAACAACCGACCTCTCGCGGGTTCCGCCGCATTCTATTCCTCGCCTGTAATAGGCACCTCCCACTTTTCATTTTTCCGATAATGATAGGGAGTGGTGGATTGGGAAGAGGTCATTTGTTCGAAAAAAAAGTTTAATTTTTTTCAGGAGCGGGAACGTCATCAAACAGCAGAACTTGTTGATCGACAAGCCAAAGAAATGCTAGAATTGTTCAAAGCATCTCGGTCAGAGTACAACAATCTACAATACCCTTCAACACCCCCACCACCAGTTCCTCCATCATGCAGCAAACGCGAGATATATACAACAACCGACTACTTTTCCGTCCGTTTTCAGAGATTGAACAACATATGAAATTGCTCATTTTTTCAGAGTATTGATGAAGTAGCAATCCATTGCGCTCGAAATGAGGTTGCTTCATTCACCGACCTTATTAGAACTCTTTCATCTGGAGCCAGATCGGATGTGGACGTGGCGAGAGCCATTTACAGGTGGATTACGATCAAAAACTTGAATACAATGATTTTCGATGATTCAATTCAAAGTGACACACCAATGGGCTTGTTAAGGGGAATCAAATACGGGACTGAAAGTTATCACGTCTTGTTCAAAAGATTATGCAGGTACTCTTCTTTTCTTTGCACTTCTTATATATATTTATTTATATTTATACTTATATATTCCAGTTACGCCGGTCTCCACTGTGTTGTGATCAAAGGGTTCTCAAAGTCTGCTGGCTATCAACCTGGATATTCTTTCGATGACCACCGTTTTCGAAATACTTGGAACGCTGTATTTCTGGATGGCTCCTGGCGATTTGTGCAGTGTAACTGGGGCGCCCGTCATTTAGTGTCAGTTTTCCTTTTTTAAATACCATTGTCTTCAAAACCTCGCCAACAAAAATTGAAGTCTATTCTTCGATTTCCAGAAACGCAAAGGATGGTTCGCATGAAGCGAAAACCGATGGAAATTTACGATATGAGTACGATGATCATTATTTTATGACAGATCCTGAGGAGTTCATTTATGAGTTCTTCCCATCGGACCCTGCTTGGCAACTTCTTCCCCGCCCACTTTCCCTGTTGCAGTTTGAACGCATTCCATTTGTTAGATCTCTCTTTTTCAAATACAATTTGTCGTTCATTGATAACAAGTTGGAATCGACAGTTTATGTGCGTTTTTTTTGAAAAAGAGGATTTGAAAAAGTGCCCATTCATTTTCAGACAGACAAGACAGGTGCGGCTTCTGTGTCCATTCGATTACCTCCGAAAGGAGATTCGTTGATCTTCCATTACAATCTGAAGTTTTTCGATTCCGAAGAGAACACAATTAGTGGAATGTCACTGAAAAGATTTGTGATGCAATCTGTAACTGAGGATGTGAGTACACTGTTATACGCATTCTCTTGTAATGAAATCTAACTTCAAGATTGTGACTTTCCGGGTACATTCCCCCTCGACCCGTCCTCTTCTTCTGGACATTTTTGCCAATTCAGTGTCCTCTGGTGCCTATTTGACTGGACAACCAATTAAGTTCAAGAGCGTCTGTAAATTCAAGGCGAGTAAAATGTTAATAAATTTCAATGAACACATTTCTATTAAATTGAATCTAAATTTATTACTGGAAAACCTGAATTTTATATGTAATTTTATCATAAGTCTAACCATTTCTCAACGAAAAAATCTATAATTGCAAATCTTTGGCAGCATTCGGCAGATCGTCTTTTAAAAAATGTACTCTTTAAAAATCGATAAAGCCATAAAAATAATTAAAATAATTTTGTTTCCAACACATGCACGCCGATATTCTGCAGAACTGCTTCACGATTTCATTAAAAAGCGATGATTTCAAGGGTAAAATCAGAAAAACGACCATTTTTAGTATTGGGAGTAGTGTGTCGTGTCGATTTTGGAATTGATCGATTGAATCGAATTAAATCGACAATTTTTGAATCGATTCAATCGAGTCAACATGATTCGAATCGCGATTGAATAAAAATCGAATCGTTAGATTCGATTCAATTCGATTTTCAAATCGATTCAATTCGATTCGATTCGATTCGATTCAATTCGATTCAATTCGATAAAATCGAATCAACAAAAATAATGAAAAAATAAAGAAAAAAATTTTTTTTCACGGAATCCGGAACCCGGAAAAAATTTTTATTCGCGGAATCCGGAATCCGGAAAACGGAAAAAATTTTTTTTACGGAATCCGGAATCCGGAAAAATTTTTTTTCGCGGAATCGAAAATCGAATCGAATAGAATCGATTCAAGTCGATTCATTCGCGAAATCGAATCGATTCAAATCGATTTGCCCGTTCAACAAATCGAATCAAAATTGATCGATTTTTGAATCGATACGATACACTAATTGAGAGCACTCTTCCTTGTTCCAAAGATTCTTAACAGATATCTCACTGATCGGAACAAGCAAGCATTCAAACTTTTCTTTTATTGTTTATAAACAGAAATCCGTTGCATATTAATGTACTCTTGGCCCGCATTTTTCTAAAATCATTAAGAAAAGTTTTCAATTTCAATTTTCAGGTTGTCTGCGAATCACTGCAAGTGATAATGGTTCCTCTCCCGGAGTGTGCTTCTGGCGAATGGGGGCCTGCAAAAGCAACTCGACTGTTCGGTCTTCTTCCAGTTTCTCATCCAGACGCAATTATCAATACCGGCAGATATGTGGAAATCAGATTCAGAATGACACGGCCGCTTTCCGAATTTATTGCCTCTCTCCACAGAAACAGAACAGATGATAGAGAATTGCAAGCATGCACCAGATCTGTGTTGAAGGGAGATATGGTAAGGTGATTCATTGTCGAGTGTTTCACGACTGATTTTCCAGGTTTACATCCAAATTGATTTTCCGGGGGAAGGACAATATGGACTAGATATTTACACACGACAAGACGACCAACTAATCAACGGGAAACAACTATTAACACACTGTTGCAAGTATCTCATTCATTCAAGGAACTGCTAATTTCGGAAATAATCTTGAAAGTACATTTATTGTCCCTCAAATGTTGCCATTCATTCCTTCTGAGAGAAAGAAACGAACGTGCAGGGTAATCTGACTATTTCTAGCTCTCATATCGTTTCCCTTATATATGGCATAATGGACTAGCGCGCTGTCAACAAGTGTAGGCACAGAATATGTACAAAACAGCTTATAATTATGCCATTAAAAAAACAAGTAGGCATGGCAATAATGCATGATATCATGTGTAAAACTAGTGCTCTAAACTGATTTATCAAAATTAATGATAGTCAAAGAGAACAATATTGACCGAAAGAAATTCGCCTACTTTTGGTACGCAATAGTTCATTTTGAAAGCCCTCCTGATGATTAAATCCCGATTTCTGTTATTTTCATCTTCTGTCCCTCAGCTTCTCATTTCGCATGCAGTATTTTCATCCATTTCTCTGTGTACATTGTATGGATATGAATTATGTCGAATACCGTTGAATTAAATAAAATTTCTACGTTGATCTTAATTGTTTTGCTATTTTTACAGATTGCTTTAAGCTTCAAACACATCGAAGACGGGTGGACACTTTTTTTTTGCGATTTTGGAATGGTTTTGTTGTTGGTTTTGTTTACGGTGCAAAAAATGCAAAAAATGCCACTAATGTTATTCACGATTGTATTTTAATGCAAAAAAATGCATTTTTTTCCATTAAATTGCTTTTCGTGCTTTTCTTGAATAACCCCATTAGTATGTAGCGAAATTTTAGCATCGTGGTGGACATTTTCAGCGCCGTCAAGATAAAGCACACTACTTGACAAACGATTCGAGACGGCTGGCTCGTGGGTGCAGTTCTGAACAGTTTCCAAAGCTGCTCTCGAAGTAATTATTGCTAAAGTTGTGCTTTTGGTTTACCAGCATTGGACTTCGACCATCAGACAGTCAATCACTCTTCAAACTTCGTGAACCGCAACACTGCCCATCATACTTACTATTAGAAAATCGAATTGCTGTGGATTTAAGCGAAATTCTGCAAAATATAGGCTAAAAAAGTGTCTACCCAAGATCCCACCTAAGATAGCTCTCGAAGATGACGCCAAAAAAAAAATAAAAAGAGCTCAACTCTTATGCTATTGGACTTCCTGGCAATTATGTTCGACAGATGCTTCGATCATAATTTCTGGTAACGTTTGTTTTTCGATTTTTACAATATTCATTTCCGTTTAGTAAAATTCTCAAAATTGTTTTTTTTTTGAATATTCTCTAGTGTTAGGCGTAGAAATGTCTCTGATTTTCTTCGTTTTGCATACTATTTCTACACTACGCAATTTTGATAACTCATTTCACGGCATGTAGAAATCAACAGTTTCTAGGCTCAATTATCCTGGCTACCAGAGTTGGGCGGAATTCCGGATTCCGCCGTTTTTTTCATTCCGTTTTCCGGATTCCGGATTCCATGAAAAAATATTTTTTCCGTATTCCGGATTCCGGATTCCGCGATATGGCTTTTTTATTCCGTTTTAATTCTTTATTCTCAATTGATGTGAAATGTATACTTTTTTGAACTCCCGCAAAAATTTTTGCGAACACAGCGCACTTACATCATTTTTTATTCTAAATATTCCCTTATTAATGGTTAAAATTCCGGATTCCGCCGTTTTTTTCATTCCGTTTTCCGGATTCCGGATTCCGTCAAAAATATTTTTTCCGTATTCCGGATTCCGGATTCCGTGAAAGAATATTTTTTCCGTATTCCGGATTCCGGATTCCGAGTTCCCAAAATCCTATTCCGCCCAACTCTGCTGGCTACTCAGGGAGAGAAGGTTCACATTCCGTCAGCTCGTCGTTGTGAGTAACACAAAATCAGAACTTAAAATTACTTTTCAGGGTAAAAAAATTTTTTAATACGTATTTGAAACACCTAACACTGCAGAAAATTATGAAAAAAACGTTCGAATAATTTTGACCCACCCTGACTCTTTCCCGGGAATGGCTTCCCGGGGATGCCACACAGTCAACGGGTGGCCAACATTTTGAAAAAAGTTACGAAACAATCAGAACCTTTTTAGATCATGTTTTTAGTCGATAAACGCATCAAAAAGTGCTTGACAGGACGCATTGTTCTCTTTCTGGTGAGAAAGCTCCAAGTTGATAATGTACACCTCTCATAATCAATTGAGAATCGCGCAGCTTCGTCAGAATGTTAGTGGGAAACTTTACTGAAACTCAGATAAGCGAAAAAATTTAAAAATGATGTTCAACAAAAACAAAATAAGGATTTTTCTATAAGGGAAAATGATATTAAGAAATACAGCTCAATTAAATACTATTTTTTCTCCCTTCTTTCCGACTACTTTTTCTCCTGCATTCGACCTTGTTTCTTTTTTTCTGTGGGGTCTCTAAAAACCACCGTGAAGTTAGTGCACTCTGATTTGACGCATCTTTGTTGCTTTTTTTGCACTAGCTAATGCTAGAGTGTGATAAGGAATTACTGAAAATAACTGTGTTACGCCGCTGGTGTGCCACTGAAATTTATGGAGTTGAGTCGATTGGCGCGCACCAGTAATCTCACGCTGACGCGTTTCCTCCCGCATTTTTTAATATTTTTCTTCCTTTTAAATAGACAAAATGTAATTTCTTTTAAATTTCACCTAAATTGACTCAATTTATAACGCTTACTTTATTTAAGGTTTTGCAAATGGGTGAAATACCTGTTAATGGCACACCAGGAGCAAGTCGGAACGTGTCTTTTGCAGGAGGAAAGATGACGGACAATGAAAGTCATATCGTCCAACACGTCAAAGAAATCATGGGAACGAGAACCTCTGAAGTAGAGATTCTGGAATATATTCGGGTTTGTTATTAGGGCAAAATATATAGATTATCTTCCAATTCTGACCGTTAAAAATAACAATTAAGTTATTTTTCTCAGTCTATTGTTAAAATTGTTAAAATATAGGCATCTAATAAGAACATGTCGTTTTCAGATAAATCCAGGAAGCAAACGTGATGCTATATACATTAACGGAGTTGTTAATTATTTTGTAGCAAAAGGGGATGACACAGATTCAAAAGACGCGATGATTCGTTCAAAGTGGAGCTCAGAAAAGGCTACAACAGTATCAGACGCAATGGACTGTACTGAGAGAGTACCTTATGATTCTACAAGTCCGGATAACTATCTGAAATCCCTAGAATATAATATGCAGACAGAACTTCACGATTCAATAATCGCGGAAGCTCCTGTAAGCATTTCTCGACCAACAATTCTGCAAACAAATATGGAAGAAATGGTTCGGAATCCAAATTTATCAACAGGACTTTACAATTCTGGGAATACGTGCTGGTTCAACTGTCTTTCTCAGTTGCTTTTTAGCCTACCCAAGTTTAGGTCTATCATTTATCATTGTTTTCCATACACATGGCATCAACACCCTATTGTCAACGTTGAAAAGGAGAACGAAACACACGCCGAGCTTCTTCTCTTATTTCGAAATCTTCTTGCAGAAATGCAGTTTTCTGATGCCAAATATATCGAAGTTGGACGGTTGCTCAAGGCATGTTATAAATATTATATTAAAATTTCAGTCTATCTAGCTTTCTATTTCTGTTCTCTCCTCCACATAATCATGCAGTCAAATTAAAAATTGCCAAAAAATAACAGGCCGTATATTTATGCGGAGCAGTTAAGTCATTTTTCTAACTGTAATATTTCTTATAGGTAGTGGACACGTTGTACCGCCGATCTCGTTCTAGAGGGCCTTCTACTATTGGCGCACAGCAAGATGCTACAGAAATGCTTATTCTTATTTTGAATTGGCTGGAAACAGCTATAAATTCTGCCATTCATGCACAACTAAATCCAGAATTTGCGAACCGGACAAATTCAGAAGAGAACTTGGTACTGGCTGAATCAACAACGAAAGCCCCAAATAGTGATATTGCTGGAACCGCACCACCATGCTACGATATTGAAAATAATTTGCCTTCGCCGTCATCCAGTCATTCTGTTCCAAAATCGAGGCCGAACTCTCCAACTATAAAGTCTGTAAGCGAAGGAATGAGACCTGCATGTAGCCTTTTCGGAACTCGCACGAAAGATGAAATGCCGCTTACTGATGAATCGATGGATGTCACTGAAACGCTTTCCACAAAGGAATTAGTTAAACCTAAGCATTCGGCCTTTCCACCAGCTATAATAAGAAGTCATGCAGAACCGTCTGCAGTACCTGAAGTTTCAGCGGAAACACGTCAGTTATGCGAAACGCTCAAAGAACAGTTTGATAAAATATTTGCCGTCAACCTCTACACGGCAACAGTCGCAGAAGGTACTTTTTGTTTCTAAAAATCAACAAAAGATAATATATTATATATACACTTCATACTTGCATTCCGGGCTAGCACTTTTTACTTTTTTTCGGTGTGAAAATTAGTATGTGAAATGCTCGTTACAATTGTATAAAAGTGGTGCGCGTTTTTGAATACAACCGATTTCGTAGCCTGTCCTACAAAAACAGCCTGCCTACTTAACAACTGCTGGTCTGTTTCAAATTTGTTAAACTGCAAAAGCTGCAAATAAGATTTTGACGACTAAAATCTGTTAAACAATTCTTGATAATAATTATGCAAAAAACGAAAACAAGTTTTCTAATATTGTAAATAGTAAGAAAATAATGTAACCCTAATATTTTCTAAGCATTTTCAAGAGCATATTTTCTTTCGTAAATATTTTCAATCGTCTAAATATCCATGCTCTACAATGCAAAAGGAGCCACCAATTTTGAACATATATGTATATATATATTTATTTATTTATTTATATATATTTACCAAAATGTCGCTTCAGATGGCGCAGTCACCGGAGAAAACGAGATAAGAAACTGCCCACAGTTCTTCCATCTTCAAGTGTCTTACGGGAATTTGCATGACGCACTTGAAGCAGTCACCTTTGATACCGGTCTCAATTCTACTTCTCACACACGCAATTTGTTTGGAAACCTGCCAGCTGTTTTATTTATGGGGCTGTCGAGATTTAGTTATAAAGATAATGTTTCGACAAAGCTACATGACAAATTTACATTTCCAAGAACAATTTTCATGGATCGTTACTTGAAGGACAATATAGAAACGGTCCTTATGCTCCGAAAAAATCAACTGGAGATGCGGAAGCAATTGTCATTAACAAAAGGCCAACTCAACGGACTACGTCGATATCCGCATGGAAATGGAGAGACCAAGCTTGTAGATGCCTTCAGAACAGTTGTGGAGGCAATTACGAATACCAGAGAGTTAGTTTAGAGACGTTCCGTTTTTTCTGTGTTATTTATAAATTTTCAGCAAAGAAGAACCACTACCGTATTTTCCATTCAGCGACTCATTTCTTCCTGCACCATATGAATCGACAATAACCACAAGTGGTTCAAAATTTGTTGAAGACTTTGGAAAAATTTATCCAACGTTCACAGAAGAGAATGTTCCTGGAATCGATGATATCTCCGTAAGGCTTCAAGTAATGTTAGAACTGTTGGCAACCACAGAGCAGAGTTGCGCCAAAAAGGAAGCCGAACTAGAAATGTTGCTTGAAAATGTATACGATGTAGAAGAGTTGAAGCAACATAAATATGAACTGCATGGAATAATCGTTCACTCTGGAGAAGCTAACCGAGGGCACTACTGGACGTATAAAATCAGTAAGCTTGAGATGAATATGAACTACTAATATGAAATATTCTTGCAACCAAACTGTCTATCGGAAAGCCAGTAAAAAGCTTCAGAATATTCCGTTTCAGAGAAATTAATAGAAAATCTTGGATTGTTTTATAACTTTTTCAGAATTACAGAAGCAAATGAATATTTGAATTCCTTATATTCTACAAGAGGCAAAAACATATTTTAGCTAAGCTTTTAAAACATAGTCGTGATGTTTTTCTTTTTGTATTTTGAGTCTTGTAATTTTCGTCGACAGATTGCTCATTTTTCGTTTCCTTAAAGAAAACTATTAAAATATGAGGATCTTTAAAAAGAAAATTCACCGAATGCAAATTTTTATTCATTAAATCGTAACGCAGCGATGATAATGTTTGTGGTTATTCTTATTTAACAAGTTGTTTTACAGAAAAATCAATTGATGGCTTGGAAGAATGGGAAAAGCTAAACGACCAAAATACCGAAAAAGTGGAATGGGCAGCCGTTGAATCCGTGGCATTCGGAACAGGATTTAAAGATTCCCCCTCAGCTTATCTGCTGATGTATGTGAGATCTGATGCGGAATGGCTTGTAGCTTCCGATAAAATGACTGAGAGCGAGGCGATTGCGTCAATGCCTCTTGACCTTCAAGAACTGGTGTTGCAAAAACGAGAAAATTTCAAGGAACGACTTCAGAGATTTCGTGAAGAAAAAACAACTTCCTTTGCTTCTGACTCACCAATCGCAATGCAGTACTCGGAAGAGGCGGCGAGCTCGTTCACATGGTATCGAGATCGAGCCGAAGAAATAGATGATGAGAATGCGAACCCTACAAAAAATCAAGAAATCTTGAGAACTCGGTTAGATTCATATCAAGTTCCAAATGGACCTGAATGCGAGCTGTTGGAAATGAGAAAAGCTGTGAGTTCAAAGTCTTTTTTTCCGAAACAACCTACATTGGGGTAAGGGCTGCCTCCCGATGCTGATTAATGAATTAAGACGGTCTAAAACGGTCGAGGGGCTGTATTAAGAAAATACTGCTCACGGAAAATTACGACTATCATACAGTCTGAAAATTAAGGCTTCCATTCGGGCAAAATTTCACCCGTCTTGTCCTGTCTCCGCCGACATTTCGTCTTTCTCTTCGTCTTGAATTCGTCTGACGAATGTAATTGCTATATATTCCTGAATGTTCCGACGCTTCCTGGGTTTCGCGCAGCTTCATGAATTATCAAGTGCGAAACATGTTTCATTGTGTGCAAAGTACGAAGTTACGCGGAACCCGGGAAGAAGCGGAAGACGTGGGACGAACGACGAGAAGAAAGTCAAATTTTTGTCTCCGTCTTTCGTGGAAGCCTCACTGAAAATATCGTGATATTTTAACACTCCATAAAATTGAGAAATGTTACACCCAGCGTTTTACACCTATGCTCATTATTAATGTGAATATTTCGGGTCATATATTTAATTTCACTGTAGCCTGCCAAATTTCATTGTTGTGGTAACAATATTTGTTGTGTGCTGTAAAACTCTTTAATGTATTAAGCCGTGATACAAAGGTAATTTCAGCGTAAAAATTTGACTAACAATTCGTTGCGAGTTTTCTTTAAAGCCGTATGTGTACCTCATACCTCAAGGAAAAGTCATTCAATGTCTCGAAAAATTCGTTCTATATTATCTTTTTTAGCTCTCTAGAATACTTCTACGCATAGAAGTTTTCAACTAGTAGCAAAGTGGAAATTAATTTGAAAACATTTAATCATGAGATAACTCCAATAGAGAGAAACAAACGGCTGTTTCATAGTTCCGATGATATTGTGTTGTTTCCCGGAACCCGTAGCACAAGGTCCCCCTCTCTAATGTCAGAAACTCTTTCGAAACCGCCCAATCCACATAAAAATGTTGATTTCCCTGTGCAATATGAACATTTTTCAGGTTGAATATCTCTACAATGTAATTGTTCAAATCGACCCTAAACGATTTAATGACATTACGGATCTTCTCGACAGTCATCTTCGAACAGTGATGAACGGCAATCGAGGCGGACGTGAATTCATGGAAAGTCATCTGTCAGTTTAAAAAATATTACTAATGGATTCAAAATCATTTTAATTCCAGAGGATATAGTATTGAAGAGCTGAGAGTTGACGCTGAAAACGATATCGATAAGGTGTACAATATGGTATGCTTTTTAAAAATTTCTAGAATGCTTTGAACTAGCCTGTCAGCATTCCGGGCAATTTCAGTGAAAATCATTACTCTTTGAAAATAGCAATGACTATATTATTCTGAAAAAGCTAAAAAAATTGACTCTAGCGAAACTCAGCCAATGATTTTTTATTTTAAATGCGATTTCGTACGGTTCGCCTACATTCCTTTTCCCGAATAAAAATAGTCGTTAGAGTCAACATTTTGGTGTTCTATGATTATTCACGAAAAGTTGGTGGAAATTTAAACAGCAACGCGAATCCTTAATTTTTATAGTTTTTGCGCTATATAAATTATTTTCCCTTTTTGATTGAAACCATTTTACTAAGAAATATCAGAGAAATCGAAATCTAACAAATATAATATTAAAAAAATAGCACGAAGAAAGTTATTTTCCTCGTAAGTTCCTGTTTCTAGAAAGCAATTATTTTTAATAATATTTGGTTCGATTTTATATAGTTTCTGAAAGTATCTCAGATTACTGTTTGGACATTTCTTAATAATTAAGACATTTGGCTTCTTTTCCTGCTTAGCCTTTTTCTGTAACTTAGAGCATCAATTGCTACGTTTAAAAATTTCCCGATCGCCCTCTGATTTTCAGTTTTTGACATTCTCCAAGATTGCTTACGTATATTGCAGAAACACGTTAGAAACTTTTTATTTGATGGATATCATGATAAAATTCATAATTAATGCTTTCAGTTCATATCTGAATATCTGTACAGCACCCAGTTCGAAGAAGCAGATTCATACTCTCGGTTTGTGGTATTTGTGCACGTACATTTACATAGAGTGCACCTTCCTGTGATTCGCTACTTGCTGGTTCGAGCTTTGGCTGTTTCAAATTTCGGAGTTATATCGAATCGTGCTCAGCAGGAATTAGATGGTTTTGCTTTGAATTCCAAGCAACAAGAAGCGTCAATGTTAAAAATCGCTCAACTACTAGCTCATATCTTCGAAGTAGCTACTCTAACAGCGTGGAGTACGCGTGTGTCGTTGGAACATTTCATGTCTGCTCAATGTGATGAAGGAACTAGGTTAGTCCCTGCAGAAAATCGAACCGGTAGTTCCGACGTTTCAGTGCCGATAAACAAGTGGAATATAGCTATTATGCCATGATAGGAGCCAAAAATGCTCGTATTTGTAATAGCTTATTGAGAGAAATAGGGCAGTTCTTGGATAACGACGCAATATTTTTTGTGACTCAAGAATGGATTGAAGTTTGCACTATTCTCTCGATGATGTCAATGTTGAAGTCGGTCGTACAGAATGTGTTCTCCAAGAAACCCGACTTGAGTGGCATGGAATTCTTCACTTCTAAAAATGAACATCGCGTAAAAACAGACGACATCATAAATGAAATAAGACTTTCTCTGCACAGCATACAACTGTGGTCCACAGTTTATGCATCTATTGATGGGAATGGAGTAAGTTTCTTTATTCAGTTAAATTAAAAAATCAATTTTCATAAGTAAATAATTGTATACTGAGTAACGAAATCAAATTTTTTCAGAGAGCCCTTAATCTTCCATTGTTTGTGCGGGCCATATCGAACAAATTTCAATTCTGGAGCGAGATGCCATTGCCTAGTACGGCTAATGCCAAACTTCTTTCTCTAAGCCTGATGAGCTCTGGACTTACCAGTACCATCTCAGAACCGGAAACAGCGTCTAATGCGCTTGAGTGCATTATTGTTTCAGTAGCAGAAGAGTTGAGACTTGTAAGTGAAATTTCAGTGAGTGACCGAAGTCGCTTCAAACTACTATTCTGTTGTGGACTCGGAAAATGATGAATTATGTTCACTATGCTTACGTTAGTCACTTTAAAGTAGAATTTGCAATTTTTTACGGTGTCATCTTCCAGTGATATGGAAATTTGGTATGAAACTGCCAAATTGATAAATGTTACAAATTGCACTGCTGCAAAAATGTTGAAAAAATTTCCGACCACATGCAGTCGAACTTCTTACGATTAGCTCCTCATCCTATTCTACTACACATTACATCATATAAAGAAAAAACTCGATTCCAAATATCTGAAGTCATTTTTTAGGGAATAGTTCGCGCTGTAAAATGTAAAAGTTATAAGGTACTGAAGATTCATGCCGAAAAAAAAGTTCTCCGTTCTCCTAGGTCCGTTGCAGATAGAGAAAACGGTGTTCGGCTCATCAGAATCACAACTATAAGTTAGTCAAGGCAGTGAACTGAACTTCCACATCCCACGCTGTTCATTCCCCTATTCAGCTCAGGAACGTGTGAGTCCTATCAAAATGATATCGTTCTTTATTGAGCGCTCATCTTTTTAAAGTTTTTTTTTTTGAAATGGTGGAATTGAACAAAGCGGCGTGGAAGAGCCGAGCTGTTCGATATCGAACTTGTCTCACAGCAGGAATAGGAAAAGTCGAATTTTGTAGATTTGAAAATGTCCCGTTTTTGAGCAGCTCACAGATTCACCGAAACCTAATATCGTCTATAAAAATTGCAATAAAGCAACGTTTTACTTCTCCTCATTTTTCCCTTTCCCGTATTCGTTACATCCGTTTTTCAGGTAGTGTAAAATCTGTGATAGAGTTTCATGTTTTTACAGGAATTGCGGTATATCGCAAGAGTCCATATACTGTTTTTCAGAGCAAAGTATGCTTGGCGGAAATTGGCGACATTCATTTAAAGATTGACCAACTCGTAGCTTCATATGATGAAGTGGTAACAAATTCCTTCTAATTGCCTCACAATTTATATTAACCCATTCTTCTTTCATACCAAGCATAGCCACTTCCATTTTTTTTTGTTTTTTTTTCTAAACCCGTTGAATTATTGTCTTTTTGCGGTGTATGCTGAGAGTTTCTCTTACGATATAATTGTACTTATTTTTACCATATTACAAAGTTCTTATTTAACTGGAGTGTGTATATCGTGGATTTCGTTTTAATGCGGCTTATTTTTAATTCGGTTTTAAAGCTGGATATTTACCACTTTGAATAAGAACATAAATAAGATTTTATACCAATTTGTGGTGTTTCACATATAAATATTTTAAAACCGGTGAAGTACGCCGTCCGGAGATGCTACTCGTACGTATCGAGCATTTTCAACAACTTCTGGATGACTCTGGCTAATAATTGAAGTGGATGCATTATCAACCGCCAATGATGTCACGTTTGAAGTTGAAGAGTAATTGGATGAATACGCTGAAGAAGACGAACGCTGTGATGATGGAATGTCGTTCTGAAATAGTCTTTAAATAATTATAAATTCAAGAATTGAGCAAATTCATTTGGTGTGCGGAAGATACTCGAAAATTTCTTTTCCCGGAAAAATAAAAATTCTCTTACCGTATTAAAACAGGTACGAGGCGAAGGTACGGGTATAGTCGATTGATAGAAATCCACCGAAATAAAGGTAGGTGATACATCATTTTCAGCTTTCACGAGCTTGGTTCCATCTAGGATTAGAGAATGTAAATTGGTATTAATCACCTGGATTGCATCAATTACCTGAAGTTATAAGCTTAGGCTTCTGAGCAATAGGCGGCCGAATATTTGCATAGTGATTCTGGATGACAGGCGGACTATCGTACACATTCACTGTAGTTCCCTCCAATTTCGATTCTCTTGAAACATCGATATCTGTTCGGATGCGGACAACTGACAGTTCTTTTGGTGCATATTCTGTGTGATGGAGCGGATGCTCCTCAACGTATCCTACCTTATTGTTCTTGTTCGACGAACGATTTAAAGCTTTCTGTAAGTCTCCGTATATTGGAGTCGCATAGCTTATGGGAGCCGATAGAGTTGGAATTGGAGGTGGAGCTGAGTTTGGAGGCTCCGGAATTGCGGGGCGAGTCGGAGGACGTGGAGGTTTAGGCTCAGGAGCCATCGATGCACTCGCCTGAAGTTGCTAGAATTGAAGAGTATATTGCGCGAGTTTCAAGAGAAATTTTAAAATTGGACATCTTTACTAATAGAATTAATTAGATGCGTAAGGGTTCTGCAGCAATAAATTTCCTTATTTCCACCTATGCAGGTATTTATTAAAAACCAAATAAATATACTTTTGGAGTAATTTAGAAAGTTAACACCGCAGATAAAACGGCAAATGTGTGTTTTCAGAATAATATTATAAATCCTCATCTACACATATCTCTAGAACAGGAAATTATGTAAAACTAAATAGGAAAGCCGAAAGCATTTAATGTTTTTTAATATAACAACTGAGCTTAATATGTATCGCTTATTAGTCGCGTATTTTAATATTTCGTGCTCCAATCATTCATCATGACTAACTCTCACACATACACGCCGAGTATAAGTCAAGAAACTACGTGAGCTTTTTCTTTTTAAATTTAACGTCTGTAAGTCTATAAAATCTATAAAACCTAAGAATTCACCTGTAAATTTGTATGAGGTCTTACAGGCGGCGGGGGCGGAGACGTTTTGGAGCCAGATAAATCTTCATCCTCCTTCTCTGAATTTTCCAGAGAAGGTAACGCATTTTTTCGAGTGGATCTCGACTCTCCTTTCCTTTCTGAAAGCTTCGGGAACCATTTTCTTCCGCTATTATCATTGTCCGTAGTGCTCTTTGGATTCAAATGAGATTGAAGTGAGTTGAAAATATTTCTTTTCTTTGCCTTCTCTATGAGAGTCCCATCAATTGCCATTTTTGTTCTCAATGATGACCGTGTCTCCCTCATTGCATTGTCCAAGTCCACTGCTCCGCAGGAATACACATTGCACAGCTTCCACAAATTCAAATGTTCGTTCCTTTTCGGATCCATGTGCTTCTTCAAATTCTGCGCCGTTCGGCTGTGCACTTTTGCAATTTCGCATAGCTTTTTAAGCGGAAGGTCTAGTCTGAAAGGCACTTTCTTTCGTCATTATTTATTTTCTCTTTTTCTTGTTTTCTCACCTCGATTGTGAGAACGTGTCGATAATTGATTGCAGCTTTTGTCCGTAGTTCGCTTCTGCCTCTGCTCTAGAAAAATAACGGGTTACGTCGGCAAAGACTGCACGTTATTAGAGTGCATTTCTGGAACAGATAACCTCATCTCAGCACACTTAAATCATTCCGAATTTTGGACGAAAGTATTGTGAAATCTATGGATTCCGTTTTCAGAACTCGCTGGTCTTTGGATAAGAAAGAAAATATTCAAATCAAATTAATAAGCTTCCAAAAAACCCTGCTGAAATCCATACTTTTGATGCGGGCTGCATCGAGGCGATCATCGGTCGGCTCAATTGTGGATTGAAAAGGAACGTAAATTGGAAATATCAGAGTATTTTATAAGATTGTAGCCGGGATATACGGGCCGATGTTGTCGTTCCCGCTACATTATTGACTACGTGTTGCCTTCTAAATACGCGCGTATAACTTACCAATATCTTCAATTCTGCTTATCCAAGAATCTGCGAGTTCTAAAATTCTTCACAATTCCTTCGTCCGAAATTCGAATTAAAGTTTTAGTTCCAATTTTAATTTTTTAAAAAGCTGTGTGCCGCCCCGCGCCCCCACCCGACCCCGGTTGACGCGGATCGCAAGCAAAAGGGTAATGATAAAGGATTTGCATCCTTTTTAACTCAGATTGTCCGTGAATTAGGAAATAAATATATTTAATTTAATGGGAAATGATAGATCATTGATAGATATTTGTATATTATTTATACCTGGCTGCAATTAAATTTTCCCCGAATCCAGCATCCTAGATATCTTTTCACGTCATTGGAGCCAGTCCTCAGACGTCGAGCTACCGAGCCTCCCTTTGAGCGTTCTTTAATTACATTTATGGTGCCACATCATTTAAGAACTGGCGAGAATGTTCAAGGCTTCTTTTGAACATTCGTTCGTTTTTCGCTTTTCTAGTTTCTCGAACTATACATTATTTTTCCAAGCAACAGAGTCCATCCTTTTCTGGAACCACCATTCATCTAGGAACTGCTTTGGTTTATTTCAGATTACTTGGAACTTGCTGGTTCTCTTTTCACAGAAAGATCTTCTTATCAGAGCCCTACACCCCTTCTCTTTATGACGTATTTCCTTTTTTAACACGAAAAATACTCACAAATTCGCTGTAAATTCCAGAAGACCATAGTCATATCGAGTTGTCATTTCTTGTCAATTACTGAAACAATAACAAGGGTTCAATAACAACAGGAATTCAAGATGAACTGGTGGTTCCGAACAGGGCCCGTCTAAAGCTGTGTCATTTCGGAGTTTTCGCTACCAAGTCTATGCTTGCTGCTGATTTTATATTAGAAAAAAATTAACGTAAACTCTAGAAAACCTGAGAACGTTGCTGCAAATTTAAAAGAAACAAATCATTGTATGGATTCTAGAATAATAAACTGATTCATAAGTTCCCGTTCCATTGTTCATGGATCTTTTGACTACCTCATTTTTCTGCGCAAAGTAAACTGGGTCAGCTGTTATTTTGTCAGTTGATTTGTCGAGTCGATCGCTTCCTCCCTAGCACTGAGCTATGCCGAATATTCGGAAAGTTATCTTAATACAAATTCTCGAAGACATTGAGGTGGATTACAAGTCAGATGCCCCCCTCGAACAACAATTTCTGGATGGTACCATCGATCCAAAAATGACGATTTTTCGGTTAATGGTCTCTATCGATCAGAATGGTCACGAGAGTTGGATTCGGATACGCTACGACATGACATGAAGAATGATCCTTAAGTTATCACGTGTCCTTCGGTATAGTCAAGCAACAGCTTCACTTGTTTTCCAAACAATGGGAGAAGATTCAAAAACTGAGACGATGTGCTCCCCTAGCCTACCCTAGTCATATCAAAGATAAGAGAAAGCTGGAGATACCCGTGTTCAAATGAGTTCGGATCTTCTCACCCTACATGTCACGCACGAATGGGTGGATCAAATCATTATTAGTCACGATGAGCGACATCCCTAAAGGATTGGTAAAGACGGACTGCATGTCAATGTGCTCAAACATGAAATTAACGAATTCACTATGGTCTGTCCTTAAAGTTTAATATTGGGAGCTGCTAGATGATGGCGTAACAATAAATATCAGATGCCTACCCCCGCCAACTACGAAAACTTTAGAAAAGCAGTCCATGCTCCTAGCGATTATCATTCCTTCAGCCATTCTCCAACGTTATCTCAGTGGAAATCACTTAGCTATAGACAAGAGGTCAGAAACGAGTTAACTGTGCTCTTTAACTCGCTGTCTTAGTCATTCTGGCGGGAATTATTTGCCTCAAAAATGATCGGAACTTATGAATCAGCCTAATAGAATACAATGGAGCTGCCCAAATCGGGCACCGTTGTGATAAAAAAGAGTTCACAGTTAGCATTGTTCAGATTCAGAAGGCACCCTGTTCAGAAACGGTTAAATTGTGTTACAGTTCAAAGTTTATCTAAAAGCGAGTGAATCGTAAATATAAATGTTGGCGTTTAAATGACAATGACAAGGCCGTACACGTAATGTGCGATAAGAAAATGTGAAGACGACGCTCAAAGACTCAAAAAAAAAGCGTTATTTGAAAAGGAATGATAATAATCTTTGAAGAGAGAGAGAACGAGGAGAAGTGAGGAGAAATAAATGCTTGAAGACATTTGAGGAAAATATAAATCGATTGCTTATCATATCACACGGCCTCGATTCTGTACATGAAAAAGACTCGGAAAGGCGCATCGTGGAGGAAACAACGAAAATGAGAATGATTGATGAGTAACCGCAAAAATCAAGGCGATTTGAAAATGGAATGTAAGTCGGATAGAGGCAGAGAACTGTTCTCCGATGAGAAAACGAGGACACCCCCCAACGGACTGTGATAAGCTTCCGCCGATCGTGTCACGGCGTGAAGCTCGTGTTGCAAAAGTTCGATGAAGGCGATCAACGATCAAAGCATATCGTTATGTGCTCAACCAGGTCATATAGCTCCTAACAGTCTTAGCTTTAGTATTTACTTACAGAAATACTCACTATCAGATGGAGATTCTTGAAGCAGTGCTTATGTGATGTAGCCTGAATTGAGGAAATGAATAAAAATAAACAAAAATGAGCCAAAATCAACAAAACGGAGAAGGAATTAGCAAAAATAAGAAGACAAATGAGCCTGGAAATAGGAAAATTAATTTTAAAAAATAATTAAATTAGCAAAATGGGCAGAAATAGAAAGAAAATGAAAAGGAAGAACAAAAATACACAAAAATTAAAAGCAGCAAAAAAAGAACGAAAATTTTTAAAAAATAAACAAAAATCACCTATTTTTAATGAAAATTGAAAAGATTTTTGATGAAATTTTCTTGCGAAAGTCGTAAAACCGCCCAATACGCGAAAAAGTCACATTTAAAAGCTGGCACGTACAAAACAATTTCTATTATTGACGATTTCTCTCAAAAATGTTTGACAACTAACGAAGATTTTCAGCGAAGAAAATAATCAAAAATGTGTATGGCTTATACAGCTTTATAAAACTAACGCATAACGGTTTTTGAGAAATAAAATGGGCGAAACGGGTGAAAAAAAATGTAGAGCAATATAATATTCGCACATATTCGAATATAAAACTCGAATAAAACGGGTGTCCGTCGCATTTCTAGAAAAAGGGTAAACTGAAAGATGGAGAACTCGAAGTTCCCCGAATAAAATCGGCTGTAAATGGCTATAAGATTCCAGATGAATGGATGGAAAATGTTTCGTATAAAATTTATGATTTGAGCAGCTACCTTCTTTGAGCTTATCAGCTTTGAAGCATTAAATTAGAATGGAGCAATTCGGTATAAATAGAGAAATGAAGCGAAATAGTCACTAAAATAGAGCCAAGTAAAGACGGAAATGCTCATTAACTTCGGAATTCGTTGTTCAAGTGCTTCGCAAAATTTTTTGTTTTGCATTCTCCACAAAACAATGGTTGCGGGAAGGGGGGCATAGTTGGCTTGAGTCAAATCAAGACGAATTCTCCAATTCCCAATTCCGAGTGACCTTCTCGATGAGACAATCGGAAAAAAAACACGAGAGGGAATGGGAAATAGTACGCGGTAGAGGCGCCAGGGGGGGGGGCAGATGGCCGAACCCGATTGAATGCTTCATGCACAGTCTCGAGACCGCCCGTCTTTCTTGTAATGCAGACGAACGCATAGAGTGACCGAACGATTATAACATGTCTTAGATGTTCTGAATCGTGGAGAGAAGGTAACGAATCCAGCTTTCTTGGTTTCCGTCCGCTTTTTTATTTTCTGACGTATTGCATTTTGTGCATTTACTAAGATAACATGCCACACTATTTCTCTAGACATTGTCGAAGAGCACCACTAGAGCAGCAGTGCTCACCAGGGATTTCATTATTTTTCCATTCGACGATCATCCGAGCAGTGGAGAAAAATCTTTCAGTCTTCATTGCCACATAACAAGAATCATTTAACCGATTAAACGAAACTTCCAGAGTAAACGTTTAAGTTCGATGTCAGGTAAGCTGGCTGAAATCTCTGAAAATCGATATCCAGCATCTCTCCTTCAATATCTTCGAAAATTCAAATAGCGTTTCACGGAATGGAGGAGTTGTACTTGGAATAATCTAAATAAAGTCCCCATCCCCTCCTCCCCAAGGGGTGTTCTTGGAAGTGAGCACACAATTGTTGGAAGAGCTCTTACAAGAAAGTGTTGAGAAATACGTACGCACCAAACATTCTGTGATTATCAGAAATAACGAAACCATCACAAGACGTGGATGAGTATGCCTTAACAGGCTACTCAACTCACGGAATGAGCTAGAACGAGAACTCCACAGAAGAAGACGGGCAGCCTGGGCAGCCTGGGCAGCGTTCAACAGCATCAAAAATACCACCTACCCCCGAATTCGAGCTCAACTTTTCGACACCATCGTTCTTCCCGCGCTCACCTACGGATCTGAAACGTGGACCCTTACACAGAACCTCGCTGAAAGGATCCGTGTGACGCATGCATCACTAGAAAGAAGATTAATTGGAATGACTCTCACGGAACAACGCCAACGAGCCTTATATCGCGAAGACATCCAAGAAATCTCCCAAGTCATGAACCCGCTTAAACACATAAAAAAAATTAGGATGATTATGCGAAGAACGGACGGAAGATGGACGAAACTGATACAAGAATGGATTCCTCGAGGCCAAAAACGACCTCTCGGACAACCCCCCCCCCCCCGAGATGGTCCCACTCACTACGAAAGAAGTCCCAATATAGCGAGGAAATCGACTGACTACTTCATGGAATGGACAACCATCGCCCAAGATCGCAAGGCATGGTTATCTGTGATCCGCTGTGATCCACGCAGACGAATGACGGATCGACCATGTAACCTAGTAAGTAGTGACTTCTGCGAACTAATATATATTTTTAAAGTTTTCAGACGACTCAGTTTAGAGGCAAAATCAATAAGGTGGGCAGCCCGACAATCTCGGCCCTCAACATTTAGTCCACATATAGTCCACATTTGGTGGACGGGTTCTTACAAGAAGAAGAGTCCCTCCGCGAAATATCATTACAAAACGTTCTGTACCCCTTTCCAATTCTTCTTTTTTGGGGCATCTGGAACGAAGCAGTTCATGTAAACTCTCAGGTAACGTAGCTCAATTTTTAAGCGTCTCCCGAGACGTTGTCTCGAAGATGACGTAAGATGCGAAAAATCCCACATCTCATGAAAGAGCACCGTGAAAACCGATTGGAGTTTGACAAAATCCATCAAAAACTGACTGGAAGACGTTTGAAAAACTTTTTTTGTGGATAAACTGTGATCACCACTGAAAAACTTTCAGATTACATTCAATGACGAAAAAATTTGAATGACATACGTAAGAGCAGAATGCAAGGGAGGAGGAGTCATGGTTTGGGCTGCCATTTCTTCCTTCCGTTGTTAGAATTTATGTTTTTTTTTGAAAAAGATGAACAGCTCAGATCATCGTGATCGTTAGCGCCAAGAAGTTCTTCTACTTTCTTCTACTCGGTGTACCAGCAAGATGATGCTCCAATTCAGAACCAGTTATATCATGGAGAAAACATCGGAGTTCTTGAATGGCCGGCATGCTTACCGGATTACCGGATTAAAAATCATCGAGAACGTTTGGGGATATCCTGCAAAGAAATTTGAAGACGAAAATAAGATTTTTGGCAACGTTACTGACTTGAAAAAAAGGCAATGTCGATGCTCGATGCCTGGAGTACTGTACACCAGATATGCCTTTACAATTTGAACGTTTCGATGACTTCCCGCATTTGTCAAGTGGCAAGGAAATACGAACCAATCAAACTGAATATTAAACTATATTTTTCGCTGTAATTTGTTTCATTTCCGTTGTCTTTAACGACACAAATGAATTGATGTTTTAAAGTGTATTGCAGGTTTATAGATTCACTATTGCTTTGAGCTGGCACGTAGCAATCGTTAATGATAGCAGTTTGATTGCTTTAAAATCGGATTCGCAGCAAGAAATTACCAAATTCTTCCAAATTTCAGAATAACGTCTGGAAAAATACTCGAGTTATGAAAAAATTTAGATGGAATTGCAGCAAATGGTCCTGGAGCACTCGGAGCACTAGTCCAGGGAGCTCATACGACAAACTACAAACGCTATCCAGCTTGAGAAATCCAGCTGAGAAGAGAGCTTCGCACATGGGAATGGATTGGGGAAAAGTACGGTAGACTGAATTTTTCTACTAATTTTTGTCTGCCTGCATATCTTTTCGATTGATAAGAAATTCAATTTCTAAATTTCCTCCTCAGCTGGATATCTCAAGTTGGATAGCGTTTGTAGCTTGCCGTATGAGCTCGCTGGACAAGTGCTTCAGGTGCTCCAGAACCATTTGCTGCAATTCCATCGACATTTCTTCATAAATCGAATAGTTTTCCAGATATCATTCTGAAATTTGATGGACTTTGGTAATCTTTCATTATGAATCTGATTTCTAAACAACCAAACTCTTGCCATTAACGGTTGCTGCGTAGCAGTCCAAAATAAGGGTCACTTATCTGCTCGCTTACACATTTTCATTCAACTTCTCAAAGAATAAAACCTTTTTTTTTTACAGATTATTATCATAAGAGTCGCAAAGACATTCTGCTTCATTATGAATATATATGGCAGACAAGGGAAACCGAACGAATGATTAACAGCGTTTTAAAAAATTAAATGAAAGATATTATCGCCTTAAAAAAGTTCCGACATTTTTTCGAGCCCGCGGAAATCGGGATTTGAATTTAGAGGCTCCGCCCATATATCGCGCATAGCAAATACGCTGCAACGATGATGAATGGGCGGAGCCTCTGAATTCAAATCCCGACTCGAAAAAATGTCGGAACTTTTTTACGGCGATAATAACTCCATTTGCAGATTTTAATCCGTCGGATCGGTAAGTCCATTAGCTAGAGAATTCTAATACGAATAGTATTAGGTTGATGGAAAAGTTATGTCGTTTTTGAACCTTCAACTTTAAATGTCCATAACTTTGTTTAAAATCAAATTTATTAATCGAAATAAAAACCCTTAGAATCAATACATTTTTGCCAACGAGAAACAAGTTTCCTTATGCCGGTAGCGTAAAAGTCCGGGTTTCTGGAAGGGACGAACTCATTGAAGGCATTTTCGGCATCGTCTTGGCAAAAGTGGTAATCGGTGGACGAGAGGTCTGGTGAGTATGGTGGATGAGGCGGAGTCTCATAGCCTAATTCGTTCAGCTTTTGCAGGGTCGGTTGTGCAACATGTGGCCGAGCATTATCGTGGAGAAGAATTGGTCCCTTTCTGTTGATCCCTGCTGGGCATCAAGAACTTGTAACTTCTGATGCATTTCGTCAATTTGGTAGCAGTACTTCTCTGCTGTAATTGTTTCACCAGAATTTAAGAAGATGTGGTGAATGAGGCCGGCTGCAGACCACCAAACAGTCACCATAACCTTTTTTTGGTGGATTTTCGGCTTCGGAAAGTGTTTGAGAGCCTCATCACGATCCAACCACTGCGCGGAACGTTGTCGGTTGTCGTAGAGGATCCACTTTTCATCACAAGTTACGATCCGGTCAAGAAACGGCTCATTTTTGTTGCGTAAAAGAAGAGCGGACGACACCTCAAAACGACGATTTTTTTTTGATTTTCGTTTAATTCGTGTGGCACCCATTTGTCGAGCTTTTTTAATTTGCCTATTTGCTTCAGATGAACAACGACTGTTGATTGGTCAACGGCACGCTCTTCATCTTCAATGCTCTCGTCACCGCTGCGGAATTTTTTGAACCACCGTTGTGCCGTACGTTTATTAGTGGTTTCTTGGCCAAATGCATCGTTGATATCGCGAGTTGTCTCGACAGCGTTTCGGCCTAGTTTGAACTGGAACAAGAAAATCGTTCGAATTTGCCTTTTATCCATGCCTTTTTGAAATGCTATAAAAAGTGACATAATCATTTCAAGGAAAAATAAATAAGACGTGTAGATAGAGCGAATTACGCTCTTTAAAATGATATATAACACGATCACAGATAACCAAAAATTTTATTCAAAAATCTTTCACAAAAGTAAACAACATAACAACGACATGACTTTTCCATCAACCTAATAATATGTAAAAACACAAAATGTGGAGGTGCCTCCTCCGAGTGACCAATTTAGCATTTGGTTTTCACACGGTAATTTAGCACGTCGGTACAATATTGCGTGGTTAATGACAGCTGATTGGGAATGAAACGACACAAACAGCCAGTACTCACGCGGTGTTGATCCGTCGTCGAAAATTTTGCCGACGGAAACTTAGCCACTAGGCCATGTGTTAAACAGCCGCTACGCTTGCTGTGCGCGTTGATAATTGTAGTAGAGACCCGTGGGCAAAATGTGAATTGAACTTTGAGAAGAACTGATCTAGAAAGTTCTGAAATAACAGTTCTCATAGGGTTTCGAAGTATTCGAAATCAAAACTAAATAATGACTCGAAAAACCTTCTGATATACGAAATAAAAGTAGCAGTATTCCATGTTTTAACAAAAAAACAAGAGGTTCCATTTTGTGTTTTTTTTTCTTCATTTTTCTATATAAATTTACGAACACTGCAAAATTTCACTATTTCCAAACGAAATCTTAATAATATTCGATGAATGAAGGATATTCCGTAGGTTTACAAGACAAAATGCTGCATTTTGAATAAAAAATATTTAGAGCAATTGAACTGTTTGTCTACAAAATCAAGGCCAGCTGGACTTGCCGTGCTTTTTCTATGGAGCACCTTGTTGGCCTTTATTCAACATTTTTATGAATACTCACATAGTTCAACGCATGAAGCGGTTTTGCAACCGTCGCATAGACAACTGATGCGCGACGATGCTCAGCTAGTGGCCAGGGCCAGAAGCCTGCTTTTCGCAGAGTTGGTGAAACGCTTCAGACATAAATGTGATGCATTACTTAGCTATTTAGTTGATCCGATCTTCGCTGACATCGTTGTCGCGTGGATTACGTGGATTTGGACAGAACCCCAGTATTTTTGAGATGTCTAAAATCAGGAGATTTTCATTCTCAACGAATCCGACCATCTCGTTGGTGGTGTATTCGCTTTCTCCGAATATCTCAGATTTTGGTTTCATGTCATAAAAACTATAATAAGTGCGCGCTAACACAATTCTTCATCCATCCGCCATGGCGGGAATTTATTATTTTTTGCTTATCGGTGCATCAGTGAACATCAGGTGTATGAGATTTCCTACTCCTTTTGTGGAATCACTACTCATCATGTCTTTTCAGGTCTGTGCAAGGCATTTAGCTGAAAACTAGTTCCTGCATTGTCATAAGAGATTTGGCGAAATGGGGTCGCCTTTTGCCATGTATCTAGTGATGAGGACTTTGAATGTTCGGTGGAAGTATAGTGTTGCAGTAAACGTAAGCGGCATCAGGTATTCGAGACCTACATCGCGCGGACGTCGTCGATAGCTGAGAACAGTCCGGCTTCCTCGACGGGTTGAGAATCTTCTAGAGTCCTTCATATCCGGTTCATCACACATTTTGGGAATGCTGTGCAGAGTACGAGCAGAAGGTATAATAGTTTGGTCTGTAGTTCTCCATGTCCTCTCTGTCTCTTTTTTTTTGAAGATGAAAGTCGTTTTTCAGTTTTCAGAATCCTTTCGTTATCATCACGAATATGAAATTGCCCAGTTCTGCTCTCCAAAAAGATTGCTGAAATTTTGTCCCCTCCCGCTGCCTTCCATTGGGAAAAGCGCATAACGGAATTTCTGAGACATCAGTCACAAATTAATGTGCCTTAGGCTATTGGACTCGCAGAGGATGTCGAGTAGTTCTCAGCTCTCGATTCGCGGTTCGATTATATGTGCAATCCAATGTACCGTTCCGTGTGTTGCCTTGACCTCATCATATTATTAAAGTCGCCTATGACTAGCTAGTATCTGCTGCGACAAGTCAGATAGCTGCAGCGTGCCCCCACTGGAAGATGAGCGATCCCAATCTGTGATCTATGAGCATGATCTCTGTGACTCGGAGAAAGAGGGTGCAGTCCACGATGAAATCGGCTCTTCCTGACACGGGAATGGGGCTTCGTTTACCTAAGAAAATGCAGATTCCGTCCCGATTTTTTGAATTAACTCCAGTTAACCCTTTTTTGGGAAAGCTCGATAATATCGAACTTTATTCATTTTTTGAGCAATTCTGCGAGTCGGCAGTCATGCAATTGAATGTGCAAACTCTTGAATCGATTGATTGATTGATTTATTTATTCATTTATTATTGATTATTGATTGAAATAATTGATTTATTCACAAGTTCCCGTGATCAACTTTGTTGAAACACGATTTCCAGCAAGCAAAATCGTAGCATGCGAAGTGAATAGCGATAGATACAAAAAAAAATGAAAAACTGGTGAAACAATTTCCCAACGCACTACATAGATTTGGGATGTAAATTAGATGGTCACCCTACCCCCAATTGAATGCAAAACCTTTAATAAAGAGGCACTAAATAATTATGGTTGAAAATAGGGCTGCAGGTTCCACGGATAACAATGTATCTTGACGGAATCAAAAGCTCAACGTCATCATTGATTTCAGTTGTGTACAGTATAACTGCGTTGCAGTTCCCCGTCTGAAAGAAATAAAAAAGGTGATATTTCGAGGAATGATAATCGAATATTCGACCTATCGACCCTTTCGTTATCGATCACTACCATCATCGTCATTATGTATAAAATCACACTTTTTTAATAGCTTTTCGTATTTCTGAACACCCCCCCCCCGACCGATAACACCACTTTTGTCGACTTTGGAACCATTTCGGAGTGAACTTCAGAATAATTAAACACTGGATCAGAGTCTATTCGATCTGAAATAATGCACGTATGAGTTTTATTCCAGAATGTTAATGTGAGGTTGCAGGTAATTGGAGCAAGAGCATCATAGGAACATGGGGCTCTCAAAGGATAAACCATCTGATCGCAGTATTCTGATTGTCAGCAGTGGAGCAATAAGCAATTTTCTTTAAGACTTTCAAGATTTAAAGATCTTTTGGTGCACTGTCATGCTGAAGCACAAAATGAAAAATAATAAATTGTTTTTCAAAAAAAATGCTGAATTCATGAATCCTGTTATTAAAAATTGGAGTTTTCCGAAACAATGCTGCGCTTCATTTTTTATTATTTATCCTTGTTTTGTCCCAAGTTTTGAGCTGGAATTCTTTGAGACGCTTTTCTGAAGATTGCCAGCGAAAATGGAATGTGCAAGTGGTGCATGCCCTGCGAATGTCATCGCCATCGTCGTTACGGCTCGAACGCGCCTTTCGAAATGAGTCGACAGAAACAGTGATGAATTATTGGATAAAACGCCTTCTGTGTACTCATAAATGAACGATTCAGTTTCGCCGAATAGTGTTCTTCGGAGCAATTTCGTAAAATGTCAAACATTCAATCGAACCAAATCCCCTCAAATCAAAATTTCTAAATATTTCAGATATTTTTTCAGTTATAACGAGTTGCATAAAGATTCGGTATTTAACTCAAGTGAATTTTTCGCGGAAATGATGTTTGAATTGCCAGAAATTTTACATGTTTCCATTCCGACGTGGAGAGACCCTTCGCGTATCCCAGGACGACAATGAAACGGAAAATTGCCAATCTGAAAAACTATTTCGAATATTAGCAAGTTGAAACGGTGAAACAGCAGCGATTTCTACCAGTTACACGACGTTTTCCTTAATAAAATCGTCTCAGCGCCTTCCTCTTCGTCGCTATTTCGCCAAAAAAATGGTCCCGCAACGAATTGTGATTCGCGAAATTGCGATCCTCCTCGTTTAGCTGTTTCACCCGGTTCAACTGTCTTTAAAAATTTTATATTATTTTTCAAGTTTCGCGCAATCATAGTCGTTAGATGTGCAACAGTTTCGCCACGAACGACAATAAAAGCAGCGAAAAGCGAATAAAAGATGAAGAAATTCAAATTGAATGCCACATGGAAAATTTCATAAACACGAAAAAAGCCAAGTTCTGTGCTAAAATTCAGAGAATAAACCATGCACTTTCCCCTGACAACTACAAAGAATAAAGGCACCGCTTTACAAGAAAACACGCCTCTTTTCGCGCCTAAACCAATTTGTGTTATCAGTTTTCGGACGATGATGCCCTTGTTGCTCTCTAACAATGAAATAAGAGGCAGTCAACATTGCTTCCAATGCATTTCACCCGTCGAGCGGTTTCGCCGCGTGCATCATTCGTGTTCGATCGGCACGTTGGAACCATAAATTCGTCGTTGTCAAGACGGCCAAGGTTATCAGAGTGTATCGACGAGGAGGACGAGCCCGTTGGATGCGTTGCGCGTGAAGAGATGAGGCAACCGATACCAGACGATGCTCCAATGATTATCCTGGAAGAAGAGGAAGACGATACCGATAATTTAGGCAGGTGTTTCTATTTGAAAATAGTTATTTATCTAATATTCCAATAATTTAACTGATTTCTAAATAGCTATTATCCATCCGCGATGACGTGATTTTTCGTTTAAAGGCGCTGCTTGGGTCTCGTTAGAGGATAGCGCGTTTTAACGCGCCAATTTAAAAATTGTAAGAAAGCGCACACACTGCGATTGTGATTTCTTTTCGAAAATTGAAGCAAATATTGGAATTTTTTCTAAATTTTGCTTCGAAAATCATGTTTTTTTTTATTAATTTTTATTGTCAAATTTCTTAAACTGTTTTTTAAACTGAATAAATCACAAACATGCGATTTCTTACAATTTTTAAATTAGCGCGTTAAAACGCTCTATACCCTAACGAGACCCAAACAGCGCCTTTAAACGAAAAACCACGTCCTCGCGGATGGATAATATCTTTTTCGGTTTTTCGATCAAGATGTCAAAATCAAAACACTATCAAAAACTAATTTTCAAAATTGGTTGTCGTATTAATCGAACTATAAGATGTTTAGTATCTGGCTTTCAATATTCTAGTGGATTCTAGTGGTTTTCTTCGGATCAGACAACTCGATATTAATCTAATTATAGTAAAATTCGTAACTAACGCAACCGAGCTAGATTAACAAATCGTCTAATTAAATTCGAATTTTATCTAATTGAATTATAATTTATTTCGAATCTATTTAATTCGATTGAATTTAAATTGTTATTTTGCCTAATTAGACACGTAATTTCTAATTATACTAATATCGAATTGCATGCGGGTGTATTCATCAAAATGTTTAACTTTGAGACTGGCAGAAAGCCACGTACTTCGGCTCACGTAGGCCAGTATATCACGTATTATGTTTGCCATCTGCCGCAATCTTTTTCACAGATCAATTAGATCGTCTTTTTTGATTGTTTAATTTCGGAGTTCCCAATGTCACCCAATCGCTGTGCAATTTTGACGTCACAATTTCAAATTTCATCAACCCACACGTTCATATGGAGTGAAGCTCTTCGCTGTGGCTCTATGACAGATATTGACATTCCCTTAGCACTTAAAATTCATGTATAGAAGTCGACTACTAACTACCCTGAATTCTATTCCTGACGACTCTTTAGCAAGTAGTTCCGTGTTGCGCCATGTTGTCTCTAGTGGAACCTTCGATATTCGTGTGTCACACGATGACGTAATGAATCCATGTCTCGCAAGTCTCTTTTTGCCCTCTTTCGTCCCTTCGCAGCTTCTTCCTCCTCATATTGCTTTTTTTCTCTATTTGTCTGCGTGTGCACTTTTTGCTCTATATCTCCCTTTTCATAGTCGATATTCGTTCTTTTACCTAATTTTGCAATGCTTCTTGTTGTTATTTATTTTTTTTTGAAACTCTTTAATACAATTTGTTGATCTTTCTTGCTCCACCTGCATCCAATGAGCTCTTAGGATTTAGAGAGAGATAAATTGTAATCAAAGCAAACGAAGAAACAAAGATGCTTTAGGCTGAGTAGAGTGCATCTGCACGGGATATGCACTCAGAACATTTTAAAAGAGAATATCAAATCCCATCAACTGTTGCTCCTGTCATAATTCCGACATTTGAACCTTCTTCCGTACCTCACTCAGCTGATAACATTTTCGATGCAAGCATGCTTCGCACAGTGCTTATCACTCGAGTAGTTGTTCTTTTAACCTTTTATTGCCTACTACTTCAGATGACATTACATTTGAATAAGTTCTACCACATTAAAATAAGAGGAAGTAGCTTTACAGTGGGAATTTTAAACGTCCGACAATGTAATTTTTTATTCAAGTAAAAAAATTACCGGCAGTCCGGAATCCCTGTCTGAACATTGTTCAATTCCAATAATTTGAACTGATCATACTTGCAAATTGTAGACATCGGACAATTGTAGACATGTCTTGGAAGAGAATTAAATTTCTTTGTCAGTTTTACGCTACCCGCCGTAATGTAGGTTGGGCAACACATCACTGCCACAGCGACTTATTACTCATGCCATATAACATAATTCTAATGAGATTAATGATTTTTATCAAGTTTTATGAAAACACGCGAATATCTGCAATTCGGAAGTTGATATTATCTCCGCGAGGACGTGAGACAATGTTTAAAGGGGCAACGAATTAACTGTTTGGGTCATGTAGGGGATAGCGCGTTAAATTGTAAGACAGCGCACACACTGTCCGCTATTTAACGCGCTATCCCCTACATGACCCAAACAGTTAATTCGTTGCGCCTTTAAACATTGGCTCACGTCCTCGCGGATGGATAATAGTAGATAGTAAAAATGCTGACATGTAAGAAACCTCAGACGGTGCGTGGAGAGCACGGATTTTGTGCGCCGATACTTTTCTATATTTAATTTTCCCGCAACCTACCGTTGGCTAAATCGACCTTTTCCCATTCAATGTCAAAGTGATAATTTTAAAACGCATTTTCCTCTATTTCCCTGTCTACTCATGCAGCGCATTGCCACCGCCGCACTTGCAAAAGGTGATATTATCAAAAACAAAAGGGAACAGGTTTCACATACCTTTTAAAGATTTTATAATTATGTTATCTGACTTTCGTTGACAGAATTAATAACATTAATTGAATTTTTTAATTTTAATTATTTTTATTTAAAATGTTAACATTTAACATTTGGTTATCTAAATACATTCATTAGAGTTTACCTAGTTCAATAAAATATGAGGGTTCTTTATACTCATATTGTATTGCCATGATATCAATCTAATTTAATTGGAAGGGTATAGAAGTTTTGCTCGGTGGCGATAAGAAAACTTTTATCAAACCAATGTTTCTAGAGTTTTTACAAAGAAATATCAAGAATTCTATTTCAAACTGAAAAAAAAATAAATTTTGATTACAATTAATTAAATTCAGCACAGCATATTCAGGAAGTTTATTTCAACAAGAAATATTAATTCGTTCCTCGTTTTAAACAGAAAGTAAAATGATCTTTAAAGTAATATTCTAGATAACGAAATTGCAATTAAATTATTGAAGATTATTAAAATGATATAATTTAGCGTTTCCAATAAGACTTTCTCGGCAATTATTTGTATTTAGGAATTCAGGAAGAGTTATGTTCATTAAAAAATTTTGCTTAGATCAGTCGTCAACGATCCATATTGTGCAAACGATAAGAAATCATGGTTTGAATAATCTTTCAATAACGGCATTAATAATTAAGAAATAACTTAAGTATCGAAAAAGTGCAAGCGCTGCAACAGCGATAGATAACAGAAAGCAACGAGACACGGAGAAATGTTTGGTTTCTTCTCCGGAGGCTTTACAGTATGCACTTTATTCCTGTATAAAACTGGAATAAATTTTAGTATCAAAGGTGATCATTCTGAAGGAACGATACTTTTAATTTATACCCTCTATATTTTCAGAAGGTATATTTAACACGTCTCCTATTTTCAAAATACTTCAACTGACCTTTTGTTTATCGGCATCGACAGAGACAAATAATATATCTTCTGAAAAAGTTTGCACATAAGATATCTAACAATATGACGGAAAACTAGTTTTTAAGCCAAGAAAAAACCCGATTACTGAAATAATTTGTGGTATATCATTCTCTTAAATATTTTGGCACCCCCGGAATGAGACTGGAAGTGCTCCAAATGGAAGGATTTTTATACTTATGAGCATAATTATTGGCTGAGAGTAATATAAAGTGAGTCAGGCAAAGTTCCGGGAAGATCGCTGATATTAAACTAGCTTCATCGATGGAGCTGTTATCTGAAAAAAAACAATGAAGTAATATTTATTATACCAGCAATA
Source organism: Caenorhabditis inopinata (assembly GCA_003052745.1). NCBI lineage: Eukaryota > Metazoa > Nematoda > Chromadorea > Rhabditida > Rhabditidae > Caenorhabditis > Caenorhabditis inopinata. The sequence goes on along the minus strand of AP018152.1, from coordinate 8,546,599 downwards.
TATTCAGTTCGTATAATTTTGATTTAAATTTTGCCTATTTTGATACGCTTCTAAATTGTACTGTACACTGAAAAAAAAACCGAGTGAGAGTATTGAATGCAAGAAACCAAACGCGGAAATGTTGGTTCAGATTTAACGGTGTGACCGCTTTCAACTCAATGCTCCGTGAACATTTCCCTTATTTCGTTTTTCGTATTATGGCCCTTCACCTCTATAAAAAATAATTTCGAATATTTTGAGATTCAGAAGAATTCCTCGTTTAAGGAGGCAAAGAAATACGTTCAATATTCCATTTTCTAGCGTCGTTTCTTTGAGCAGTGTATCATCAGCCTGCACATCTAAACTAAAAATTCTTCTCAAACTGCTTTTTAATATGCTACAGTACTAGAGAAATCGCCGGGAAACGAAAATTCGACTATTTTTTGTAACTATGGACGCAGCAGAAAAAAATATGTTAATGCGGCGTTCAAAGTGAAATTTACGCGGCAAATTCCGCAGGAAAAGTGTTCAGTGATAGCGAATTTTCTTACTTTTGCATCTTTTTTTTTGTTCACGATGAAGCTTTTGCATCTAACTACGGTGGCACGAAATTAGTAAAACTTTATAAAATGTTACGTTGGAAAAAATTTTTAAATTTACAAAATTTCGCGCCATGCGCGAGTTTCTCGCCACGACAGACTAGGAAAACGCAAAAACCAAGCAATTTTTCTAACATTTATTTTTTGTGATTTTCTGCGCAAAATTCACTTCGAATGCAGCATGGGAAAAAGAGAAAAGCAAATATTAGAAGGGTGAGCAAATTGGCGGGAATAGAAAATGGATTCAATATGCAACGCCGCGAATATTTCCTGACTTTTTTCCGACTAAAAAATAAAATTATTTTTTATTAAATGGAAATAGAACCTCTTTTAATGCTTAATATTTTAGTTCTTATTAGAGTAATCTCAGTTTTCAAGTCTTTTCTTTCAGGTTTATCTTTAAAATAGTGCAGGTCTTTGCTTTGTATCCATGCTCTGCTCCTGTTTTCCAGCCAATTAGTTCTACAGAATCGTTTTCTCCCCGTTTTTTTTAATGCTTAATAGTATCGTCACTCGGCTAACCAGTCAGTAGCCAGGAAAAATCCACCTTCGTAAAAGACGAGCTTGCGGAGAATTTGTGACTCCGCCCTATTTTACATCTTTTTACTTCCGCGTTAGACGTCTCTTCCATTTTTAGGGTAGCTGATATCTCTCGCAAGTTAACAATTTCTTATTCAATAAACTACAGTGATCTGATTAACTACTAATCTGGTCTATTTTCAGTGATGTCGGTGGCGCGATCCGTCCGCGTTCACTTCGCGGTCGACGTCGAGAACTTGAGTTCGCATCAATCGGTGTACGTTGTCGGATCGGCTGATGTGCTCGGCACTTGGGAAGCTAACCGGGCGATGCCGCTCGTCCAAGATTCTGAGAGAAAGTATGTACAGTGAGGCGATTGGATAAATAAATTAAAATAAATGTTTCAGTATGCGCTGGAAAGGATCCATCATTACTGATGTCGACCAGTTGAAATTTCGATATTTTATCGGATATAACTTGATGTCCGATCAGGGAGAGAAGCTTATAGTTGGTAAGAAAAAGCTATAAGAATGCATTGAAATGCAAAGAATTGGTTTATTTTCAGATAAATGGGAGGCTTTTTTGCATCCCCGTTCAACTCTCTGTTCTGCTGAAAGCCGAAATGGCGAGTGTCGTTCCGAACGTGTGGATATCTTCGGTTACTACGCAGGACGCAAATGTGTTTCTGATGGATGGTTGCAACATCCTGATGAAAATCAAATACTTCTAAGACTTCATGGCAATGCGCTGAAGTTCTACAAATCTTCAAAAGAACGGAAGAATTGCCGCGTTAAAATGACACCATTGGATGTTCGTTTCAAAGCAGTAAGTATTTCTGATTATTCAATTTCGTTTCGGCTCTATCACATTTTTCTCTACCAGTTTTGAAACATTCGAGAATTGAATATAAATCGTTTCCAGCCGCCAAGTGGGCACATAAGCTTCAGCTACGGAGAGGATGAAGAAGAGGAAGAAGAAGATCCTAACGTAATTGCCAACAAATGTACTCATTCTGCGACATACATCGCTGTGCTCTCTGACCCTCGACCTAAATTCTACGATCAAGGAGAAACTGGAGTGGTATTCAATAACAACAAGGACTATTTAGTTTTCAGAACTCACTGTCTGGCAGCAGAGTTTCTTGCATTTTACATTGAAATATTCTCTGAAGAAAGAAAACGAATTGGAGCTTGTTACGCTCTTCCGTCGTCTCTTCAAGACGCATCTGGCACTATTCACTTGCCTTTTATCAATTCTTCCGGCCGCCCCATAGGACAAGTTTCTATTGAATATTTGTGCGTTCGTGCACTGACTCGGTTGGATGGACCTCAACTCATGGAACAGACGTATTGTCGTCATTGGAAGAAAAGAAATGCTCTGGAAGTAGGACACCGTGGTGCGGGAAACTCTTATACTAAATTTGCAATGGCAAGAGAAAATACAATTCACTCATTGAACACTGCCGCCAAAAATGGAGCAGACTATGTGGAGTTTGATGTCCAACTCACCAAAGATAGAATCGCTGTCATTTACCATGATTTCCACGTTCTGGTTTCAGTGGCTAGGAGAGATGGTCATGCCCTTCCACCTCCCATGACTCGTGAACAGCTAGATTCTTCGAACCTTGATTTCCATGAGCTTCCAGTAAAAGATCTCAAACTTTCACAGCTAAAACTCTTGATGCTAGATCATTTGAGCTTCCCAAAAAATAAGGAGAATGTGAAAAAACTGGTTGAAGCTGGAGAAGAAGAGGAAGACTTCAAACCATTCCCGACTCTTGTTGAAGCTCTTACGAAGGTGGATCCAGATGTTGGCTTTAATGTGGAAGTAAAATATCCCATGATGCAAAATGTAGGGTTTCTCCAGCATGTTAGACAAGAAATTAAAGACACTGAATGTTTATATTTCAGAACGGAGAACATGAATGTGATCATTATTTTGAAAGAAATCTTTTCGTAGACATAATCCTAGCGGATGTTCTGAAACATGCTGATAACCGAAGAATTATGTTCAGTAGCTTCGATCCAGACATCTGCTCAATGGTTGCAACGAAACAAAACAAGTACCCAGTTTTATTCCTATGTGTTGGTGAAACTCAACGATATACGCCATTCCAAGATCAGAGAACTAGTACTTCAATGACTGCGGTGAACTTTGCTGTTGGAGCTGATCTTTTGGTAAAGACTTTTCACATTTTATAATTTCAAAAGTTATATTCCTAGGGTGTCAACTTCAACTCTGAGGATTTGCTGAAAGATCCGATGCCGGTCAAAAAGGCTAACGAATTCGGAATGGTGACTTTTGTATGGGGTGAAGACTTAGACAAGAAAGAAAACATAAACTACTTCAAAAAAGAGCTAGGCGTCGATGGAGTAATTTATGATCGAATTGGAGAAGAGGAGCGTCGTCGCAATGTTTTCATTGTTGAACGAGAGCAGAAACGCGCTCTCCTAAGTTGTTCAGGAGCCAGCACTCCTCAACGTGCTCCCTCTCCATTACCCGTTTTATCTGAAAACAACAACACTTCCCCTCCTGCAAGCGGCAAGCGCAATTCGGCGTTATTAGAAGAAAATGAAGATGAGGTAAACCTGACCAGAGAATTTCAAACATTAAATTCTTTCAGAGTTTGACAGAAAAATTCAGTATTACTGGATTCCAATCAGCGCCAATGGTCTCTACAAAGTAGTCACGTCTATTAATTTTATTTTTCTATAAATGTAACATAATTGCTTTTGATGGGCGAGCAATTGGAATATATGAAAAAATTTATCGTAGGAAGAGAGAGGTAATAATCATATTTTCTATCGATTTCAAAGCTCGAAAAGATTCGCAGAATCTCCTGAAGAAAAACATGTGATTTATGCAATAAAGGTTAAAAATCAAAATCATTGAACATGCACAACTACAACTAGGGATAATTTCACTGGAAAACTGGAACTAACCGTTGATACTTATTTAAAAAACGGTGTTCAGGTCTGGCACATTAGTATCAACTTTTTAAACCAGTACACTTGACTTGTTGGGAAAAAAGTAAATAACAAGCCGAGAAAAGTAAGTTTTAAGCAATTTACTCATGCCCATCCAAAACACCGCGGAAAAATACTACAACTCTTCATATAAAAAATGTCAGCAAGTGTTTCGTTTATGCTCGTCCAATAGCCTTGAGAAGTTCTGCGGAAGTCTTGTACGGCTGTATGATAGTTTCGTCGATAGTAGCACCGCGAATCTGCAAAATTGAATGCATAACTTGACATAAGTAGTTTTTAATACAATCTCGCAAGACACTTTTCGTTAGTTTGATTTTTTAAGGAAAAACCTGGTTATTAAAAAAATAACTTACTGCTTGAGCTGGGGTATTGTGGTAAATATCTACATAAAGGGCTTCTGGGGGAAGAACACCATCAGAAGTGGCAACCTTCAGGCCTTCATCGACTTCCTTGCGGACTTCTTTGTCTATGGCTTTAAGCTCTTCCTCGCTTGCTAGAGAAGATGTAATAATACGATCCTTGAATCCTGTGATAGGATCTCTTGTCTTACGAACTTCTTGAATTTCGTCACGAGTACGATAACTAGTTCCTGGATCTGACATGGAGTGTCCGTGGTATCTGTATGTTGCCATTTCCAACATAAGTGGCCCTCTACCGCTGTCACAGTACTCTTTAGCCCATTTTGTGGCTTCGCGAACAGCTAGAACGTCCATTCCATCGACCCAAATTCCGGGAACATAGTCACCTCTAGTATAGTAGTCAGTGGAAGCAGAAGCCCGATCAGCAGAAGTACCCATTCCGAATCCGTTGTTCTCGCAAACAAAAAGGACAGGTAAATCCCAGAGTTTAGCCATGTTCGTAGCCTCGAAAAGTTGCCCTTGGTTTGCGGCTCCGTCTCCGTACAATGTAATACAAACATTCTTTTGGCCACTGAAATTTGGAAATTAGGGCAATATACTATATATAGGTTTCTATTTCGTAGTTTCGATCAAGGCTGGGAAAAAAATATCCGGCGGCGCGGCGGCGAAAAAACAGCGGAGAAAAAACAGCGGAAAAATTTCGGCTTTTCGCCGGCGAACGGCGGAGCCGAAAAAAGCCGTCGCCGCCGACGGCGGCTTTCGCCGGCGTTTTTTATCGCGGTGTACGGTAAGCAGAGAAACTGTGTAGTCTGCATTTGAGCGTAAACCTTTTTTTTCGCCGCTATCTTAGTTGGGGAGTCAATGGTTTTTGGTCATTTTTAGAGATTTTTGCAATTTTTTTCTGAAAATGTTTATTGTTATTGTTAAAATATTTGTAAGTTGTTTTTTTTTTCAGATTTCAGATTTATAAAGATTTATGTAAAATCATTACTCCTTTGAGAGAGTGTAATAAGCACTTTCAGGTAGATTTATTTTTAGATTTGGAAAATTATGAATTTTCAGAGTAATGCAGTTACTGTTCATCATGTCATTCCACTATATGTGTCAATTCTTAATGAATTCGATTAGCTCGGTCTTCTGGGTTCAGTATATTTTGACATTACATGTGGTATAAAATGTTGTTATGCATTCAGAACAATATGCTAGTTATTCTTGAATTTGGAAAGATTGCTATGCGAAAACAAATCGAAAACCTTTCTGCAATACACTTCGTTTCTGTTTACCTATCACCAACTATTAAGAATCTAATGAACCTTCCGCTGAAATTCGATCAGCATCAAGTATTTCACTGACGCTTCGTAATTTTTAAAATTTTTCATGTTTACAGATTGAATTAAATGTGTTGGAAATCGTTGGAAGCGAAATAGAAAAACTAGCCTCAATTTCAGTCAAAGATCGTTTACCTGGTTTACAGCAGTCAATCCCAAAACGCTCGGCATCGTTTGTAGAAAGAAGCTTACAACCTACAGTTTTTCCATCTTTTTCCACTTTACAAAATGAATGTAGTTTTTATGAAAGAGACTCGCGCCAGTGTGAACCTCTTCTATATTGGCCCCTTGTGAAAACTGTTTATCCCAAACTGGCAAGTATTGCTTGGAAAGTATTTGGAGTGGCCACCACTGAGGCGGATGTCGAGAGATCATTTTCTGTTAAAAAATGTTTATTCTCCAAACAGACTCTCGTTGAGCCCGAAATTTCTTGAAAATTTAATGATAATGAAAGAATGCCCTGAAGACCAAAATGTGGTAACAAATCACATTTAGATTTATTTTTTTCAATATTTTCATTTGGTTTAGTTTTCCTGCGGTTAGACAAGACTATCATTCATTAATTTGCCTCCCTTCTTTTTTTTCCATTTTTTTATTTGTTAAAATATTCAAATATTAAATAAAAGTTTTATCGTTTCAAATAATTTTTATTTTTGCATCTAATTTTCATGAAAATAACTGTCGGATTAAGAGAGCTTCCAACTATTCGGAATATTACTCATTTTGATGAATAAAAAATGCCAGCCGAAAAAAGCCGGCGACGGCTGCCAGCCGTTTTTCGCCGGCTTTTTTCGGCTGCCCGCGAGAACGGCGAAACGGCGACGATCGCCGGCGAATTCCCAGCCTTGGTTTCGATAGAAATACGTGTTAGATAAAAAAAACGTAGAGAATCATCAATGGAACGTTTTAAATATTATCACAATATGTTATTCTCACCGGTATTTCATAGCCAAAGCAATTCCAGCTCCAAGTGGTTGTTGGGCTCCGACAATTCCATTTCCCCCATAAAAGTTTTTGGTGTACATGTGCATAGATCCTCCTTTTCCGTGCACATTTCCAGCAATTTTTCCAGTCAACTCAGACAGTACTTCTTTAACAGTAGCCCCTAGAAGCCAGGTCCATCCGTGACAACGGTAAGCAGTGATGACAGCATCTCCTTCGGCCATTGCAGCTTTCATTCCAACGGCACAAGCCTCCTGTCCGGAATACAAATGACAGAAACCGCGAATTTTTTTTTCTTTGTACAGATTTCCGGCAGCAGATTCCATACGGCGAATCACTTGCATGTCACGGTAGTACTTCAGAGCATCATCTCGGTTCAAAGTAACGGACACGTTTGGTCCGCTGTCAAGTTTATGGAGCTTGAATGGTGTCGTATGAAAGGAAACTTCGCTACTAGCAAGACGAACTTGCTGAGAGCGGATACTGACAGCAGTCAGTGATTGCAACTGTTTCGCAAACAAAGCCATCGCCGAAGACCAAATTCGTTCCAGTTGCGACAAGAAGCTGAGAAATGAAGATTTGAAAATAGCAAACGTAATATCAAAGGAGCAGGAATTAAGAAACTATTAAAAGTGTAGGACATGTCAAGAAACACATAAACAACATTTACAACACTTGGAAATTTAAAACCTACAGAAAGTTGGTCATTGGAGTCAAAACAGCTAAAACAGAAAATGAGCACAACAAATTACAGAGGCCGCAGAAATTTTTCAGAGGTCTGTGAACCAATAGAGAAACATTGAAATTAATCAACGATATAGAAGAAACATTTATTCACATTCGGAGTTACTCGTGGTTTTTGAACGTGTGATAAGTTAAGGCAAGAAAACCGACAGCAGGAATTCCATGCAAAACCGAAAAAAAATCATAAAAGCCCAAAGAATAGATCAGAGACCAGACGCCACACAAAATTTACAGAAATGTAGAAAAATGCATTAAATATATAGAAATGTGGATATTTGTAGGTAACACATTATTTACACGATTTTTTCGAGTTTCTTTTCTGAGCAATCCACTCTTGAATCTTTTCTTTCAGCTCTGAATCAGGCACAAGTTCGCTGGATGTCAATGGTGCACGGTTGAACGGATTATTAGGCGTGCTCAGAAGATGCCTCTCAATAACTGCACGATCCATAACATGACCTGATGGTAACTTAACCGGATCTACCATGATAGCATTCATAATTGAATCTTTAAATTCTTCTGGTACGTCATCATATTCTTCCTCCAACTCTGCTTTTGCTTCGTATTCTTTTTGAACATCCTCAGCCAAGAACTCAAAACGTTCCAATTGGCTGAAGCTTAGAATCTGATTTTTTTTCATACGTTCTATGGCGCTATTGAAAAAGGCTGGACTGTACGTTCTCTGAAAAACACAGCAATATGAAAAACATTATTTTAAAAAAATTACGAACCTCATCATAAGCGATATATTTCACAAAAGCTGGGACATTTAATCCCAAGTAAATTGATATGAGAAAAGTGACGAACTCCCTTGGTTGCCACCCATAGCTACTAGGGTTGCTAACTTTCAGCTCTGCACATTTGTTGCCCGTCAATTGTGATAGATTGTGATTTAGCATTGCAGCAAGTCGTTCCCCAAGTGCTGGAGTACAAAATGGTTCCGGCGAGTTGTCTGTTATTGAAAGCAGTAATTTCAAATTACTCTTCGCAGTTCCGAGCCATCCTTTCACTTTATGCTTAGCCTCATCGAGAACACCAAGATCCTGGTTACGAATTTCCTGATCGGTTCTATCCCATTCGCTTTGGCTGTAAATTATAGTAAATCGTTATATTTTATATCACAAATTGCTACACTTACTTCGCCATCTTTTTCTCGACGTCATGTATGCTTTTCAATCCTGACAAGCTTTCATCAATACACCAGGTCGCATCATTGATCACCATGTTAACAAAACGAATGAACTCTGATCCACATTCTTTTGCCATATCCATAAACTTTACCTTGTAGAAAACGTCGTCACTCATTTTCTCCAACATGTACTGGATGTTTCCACGGACATTGAACTTCTCGTAAAAGTCCCCGTTGTCTTCAAAATCGGAGTAAAATCTTATCATGCACAATAGCAGTTTATCTTGCGCCATTCGTAGACTGACAACATTATACCACAACGGATTTTGAATTGCCGTCAGCACTCTAACTAATTTTGCAATTAAGAAAGGGCTCTTGACATAATGATAATGAGTGAAAAGTATCGTGAGACGCGCAATCCACTCCGTGTTTCTTTCCATCAATAGTTTCACTCCGTTAATAAGAGCGAAAATGTAGAAATCGAGCATGTCTTCTAGGTAATGTTCCGGCAAAGCACAAAACAACGGTGTTGGTTCTGCTGGAAGTTGGCTTTCATCACCCAGTAAATTGAGGTCATCACACAGTGAATTCAGAACCAGCTGCATCTGTTTGTCAACAAAATCCAAAGCCGATGCCATTAGAGCAGGGTCTTGAGCTTGTGTTTTTAAACATAGAAGGTGCCGAGACATTAGCTTTCTGTGCTCTTTCTCATAGCTCAATTTCTGTTCAACTTCGAATCTTTCAAATCCAGAAGCAGTTTCCAGTTTTTCTTCCAGGGCGTTAATTCTGTTATTGAGATCCTTTATGTGACGAGTATAATCGCTAATTTGAGACATCAGTGATGGGAACACAATGTGTTGCGTGGCAATGGTGAGGAAAAAGCAGACGGTAGAGAAGTGATACTCAGCCGGTCTATCAGCTAAAAAAATTAGAATGTAACAGATCACATGAATATTTTTTATTTACCAAATTCAGCGGCAAAGTTTAACGCGTTCGCTTCATCCATTTTCAACCGTGTTTCTTTAGAAATGCTGACAAGGGATCCCGGTAGAAAAGGATACTCTTTTATGATTTTGGTTAAGTCGATTTTCTCTGAGAATCTGTACATAACTGACAAAAAGTTTGCCATAAAATGATCACATAGAACATCAGAAGGGTCGAAGTGTGAACGAGTACGATTTTCGTTAGTAGTAATAATAGTAGCTATCCATTTCAAGGTCATATTTCGACTACCCTGATCTAATGCAAGAGGGAGCATCAATTGGTGAAGCATTGTCCGTATAGGACTCATCCTGTTAAAGTACAATGTCTGCTCAGTATTGACTGTTCCATCATTTTTCATGGCATCATCTTCCCAGTTCACAAACACTCTATTATTGGGTCGTCTTGCAGAAGATTCCAGTCCGTACGCATAAAACGGTCCTAGATACGACATTAATCCGAATTCTCGTCCTTGTATTTTATCAGTTGGCGTTGGAAGGAAGTCATCGCGATTTACAAGCATAACGCTCAATGGACGAGGTCCGTTAGATTGCAATCTAACATTAAGAAGCAAGTTCATAACTCGCAAAATCTGATGCACAACGTCATCTTTATTTTCTTCGAAGTGTTGGCATATGTATGCACTTCGAAGTATACCAAAAATTGGATTGAACACATCTGATAATGCCTCTTCGTCACATTCCTTATGATTTGAAGCATATTCAATTGACGATTTTACGAAGGAAATTGAAACTGTGTCCTCCAAGAGCCTTTTAACAAACACCAAACTTGCCTGCTGGCTATGAAGATGATCTTCCAGGTAACCTCTTAGGATCATGATGAACACCGAGAGAACGGCTTTCTTGGAAGCTTCCAGAACTTTTTTATAATTATTGGAAGCATCACTCTGAAAACAGCGTATTTTAACACATTTTAACTAGCGACCGTTATTAGATTTTGGAAACCACTTACCTTTCCCAGTTCATGATTACAGCGGATGAATGTAGCTAATAGAAATTCTATGGCATCTTCTTCTCGGCATCCAACAATAAACTTCGGGTCAATGAAATTAAAAGATCTACCCAAATCAGTTTTTGAACTTTCTCGAGAGGAAAGAACGAATTTTGTAATGATTTCGGTAATGTTTGACTGCAAGCATGAAGGAGAAACATCGAAGATCAGTTTGTGAACGTCGATTATCGCTTCAGCATACCGTAGAATTTTGTCATCTGATTTTTCTTCGCATTCAAATAAACTCGTGAGAAAATCTCTGCTGTTTTCATCGCTCACATCAGCCTACAACAAAAGCTACTGAAACTTAGGATCATTGAAAATTAAGCTAGATTCAATGAAAGTAAATAACACACCATCGGAACATCAGCAGTGTCCATCGGCTGCCGAGTTACTTTCTCGTCTTCAATCATAAATTATTTCTCTGTAAGGTCATGATTATCACGTGATTTCGATAAGTAATGAATGATAATTAAACAAATACCAGAGACATGTATGAAAATTAGAGAAGACTTCCGGTTCATTTTAAGAATGAATCTAGTGTTAAAAAATAGAGGAATTATTGGAGATTTCTTTTAAGGAAAATATGAAACAAATTTGTGAAGCATGCTTTTTTTGCACCGCGCACAAAGAAAATCGAAGAGTCAATGGAAACGGCTGCAGCAATGCAAAGACGCTGACATTTCGGCCTTTCTGAAGGGGGTGTATAATAGAGCGCGCTTGCATTGAACGACCGCAGTCTGGATGACCCATGATGCACACGGGTTGAAGACCAAGAAAAGCCGGCGCTATCATAGTTGGGGGGGGGATCAATGGTTTTTAGTCATTTTTGGAGGTTTTTGCAATTTTTTTCTGAAGATGTTTGTTGCTATTGTTAAAATATTTGTAAGTTGTTTTTCTTAGTGTGGCTCGTGGCGCGACAACTACGATTCCACTTTTTTTCATGCGTGGCGCGACAACTACGATTCCACGATGAGCAATTTTTGCAATTATTTTTTTGGATTTTTTTTTTGCTTATTAGTTAATCTTAACTTAGTGGGCGCTAAGGTAGTTGGGGGGTCAATAGTTTTTAGTCATTTTTGGAGCTTTTTTCTTGATTTTTTTTCTGAATATGTTTGTTGCTATCAGAGTTGGGCGGAATTCCGGATTCCGGATTCCGCATTCCGGATTCCGCCGTTTTTTTCATTCCGTTTTCCGGATTCCGGATTCCGTGAAAAAATATTTTTTCCGTTTTCCGGATTCCGGATTCCGTTAAAAAATATTTTTTCCGTATTCCGGATTCCGGATTCCGTTAAAAAAGATTTTTTCCGTATTCCGGATTCCGGATTCCGCGATATGGTTTTTTTATTCCGTTTTAATTCTTTATTCTCAATTGTTGTGAAATGTAAACTTTTTTGAACTCCCGCAAAAATTTTTGCGAACAGAGCGCACTTACATCATTTTTTATTATAAATATTCCCATATTAATGGTTAAAATTCCGGATTCCGCATTCCGCATTCCGGATTCCGCCGTTTTTTTCATTCCGTTTTCCGGATTCCGGATTCCGTGAAAAAATATTTTTTCCGTATTCCGGATTCCGGATTCCATGAAAGAATATTTTTTCCGTATTCCGGATTCCGGATTCCGAGTTCCCAAAATCCTATTCCGCCCAACTCTGGTTGCTATTGTTAAAATATTTGTAAGTTGTTTTTTTTTTCATGCGTGACGCTTACTCTTGGCACGAAAACTACGATTCCACTTTTTTTCACGCGCTTCAACGATGAACAATTTTTGCAATTTTTTTTTGGATTTTTTTTTCGCTTATTAGTTAATAATAACTTAGTTAATTATAGATATAGGACCACAGCTGATGCACTTCTCGATTTGAAGTAAACCTAAGCCTAAGACTAAGCCTAAGCCTAAGCCTAAGCCTAAGCCAAAGTGTGGCCTCAAAGAAAATTTATGGGATGATCATTACTTTGAGGCGCTGTGGCATTTCAAATATCATGATTGAGCGAAATTTTACGAGTCATGGGCCGGAATCGCCAAAAAATATCCTGTCACATAGTCATTTTCTTTTTTGTGCGTATTTTTGTTGTCTGCCAATAAAATTGTTCTAAAAATTTCTAGTGTTATTCGAGTATATCTAGTAACATTTTCAGAAAAAAATCAAGAAAAAAGCTTCAAAAATGATTAAAAACCATTGTCTCTCCCCCCCGACTACCTTAGCGCCAGGAAATGTTACGCATATGTCTGTGCTTTGCTCAGAAATACTCATAACGACTTATTAAAAGTGGACATATTTTTTTCTGAAAAAACAAATCCATGAAGAAACATTTCTAGAAAGAAAAATTATACAAAACACTATTATTTCAAAATTTACACTACATGAAAGAGCAAGAAAAAGCAAGTATGCCAGAATCAAGAAACATGACGCAAATCAGTTATAAGATAAGAAAATTATTATAAAATTTCGCATTATAAGCAAAGTAAAAAAAATAAAAAATATATTGTAAGCTATTGTGAAAATCAACAGGTAATGAAACATTTGGTAAACCTAACCGAGTATAAGGGAGTAAATATTTCGGCGGATTGGTTTTCAAAATATTTTGGAAAAAACGCCATTGAGAAAATTTGAGAAAAGCCCCAAAATACCGCGAAACAAAATTTGTTGATTTACCTAATTTGAAAATTGAGTTCTATATACATCGCCTATCGAAGATCTATGAAATCTTGTTAGACAAAAAATTAAACGAAAAATAATCTTACAATTAGAAAAAGTAAATTATCGAAACTACGGCACAATTTGATTTTCGACTCTTGCCCTGTTTTGAAACGTCGAACAAAGTTGGTAAATTAGCGATATTCTAAGTCGAAAAATGGTGGTCGTGGCCTAAAAATATTGTGTAGTACACGTGGGTAACGGTGTTTTTGTGATTTTTCGATCGTATTTCTTGTTGTTATTTTTTCAATTGAATTTCGAAATTTCGTCGAGGAAAGACACGTTTTTGACAAGTTTCATGATGGCTTGCAAAGAATTTTCCGTTTATCTGAGACTGTTATACTCGTTTCCACTGGTTGTCTGGCAAGACAACTAAGCTAGATTCTCCGGCAAGCTCATCATGCTCTGTGATCCCCAAATCTTCGGCACGTGTGGAACGTCGTTTTAGGTAAAGGAATTCGTGAAAGGTTGTAATAAAACTTGGTATTATGATCGGTGTGAAGAACTGACATCATCATCGAAAAGAAACAGAGTGCCAATGATATAAAATGAGATTCATTTGAATTTTGCACTCGGAAAATTAGGGTAAGTTTTTAGCTTTACTGAAATGTGAAATATTTGTTTGCAGCTGAAACAAATGAAAAGAAAGATAATTGAGCAAGCAGAACAAAGCTTCGATGGAAGTGCCGAGAGGGAAACATTGTTTCTCACTATAGATCGTGTCGTCGACTCGTCGCAGAAGTGTAAGAGCTCGCGGGTCTCTAATAACTCAATAATAATGAAACTATAATCTTCTGTAAAATCACAAATTATCGTTTTTCTTCAATAATCGGTACAAGGCGAAATTCGAAAACCGCATTGCGTGTTCGTGTCGATATTCGGTTTTGACTTCAATTTCGAAGTTTTTCATTGGTTTCCAATAATTTAATAGAAATAATAAAGGAAAAGTAAACAACATAATCACCTTTTTCTGAAAAAGTATGCTACATTTGCTCTCTTGCACTTGTTTGTTGCTGATGTTAATGTATCTCAAATGCAGGGAGCAATTTACCTGAAACTTTATTAACTGAAAATGACCTCTAGTGCTTCTCTTCTCGGCTTTAAGTCGCTTCTGAAGCAGAAAAGTATTGCCGAATAGGGAAAAAATGTAACCACTTCTAACTACCTTAGCTAAGGCTTCCACGAAAGACGAAATAAGATCGTCTCGTCTTCGTCTTGAATTTGTCTGTCGCAGAGATAGGCAAGCTTTAATATAACCCATGTATTACAGTATACATATAAGATGGTCCGCGTTTGATTTGTTCGCAGTAATACTGTAATTGTACAGGTATTCATCCATTAATATACTGTATATAAAAATTTAATTTTCTAAGTAAGTAAGTCCTGATTTTTCGGTGCGTATTTCGTTGTAATCATAGCGGGGGGAGGAGGGCACTCGTTTTTGCCCGATGTTGGATATTTTTTGTTCCGGAATATATTTCGAGTAGCACAAGCCATTTTGAAGAAATTTTTATTAACATAAAAACAAAAAAACTGAACAAAAAATATGACAAAAAAAACAAGCAAGGTAACCGGATATTTCTTGGTGATTTCGTCTCGTAAACCAACCCAACAATCAGTAATCATTGTGGTTCCCGCAAGCACGTTTTTCGTAATGATTGCTTCGAGAACAGCTTTGTTACGCATGCCGGTGATTTAAACGAGAACAGACCGGCTATTGTTCTGAATCCTACTGCAAAAAATCGGAATTAAAAAAAAATTTCTCATTCTATTATATTAACCTGTGCTGCTTTTTGTTTTTTCGTGATTTTTCTAGCATTCTGGAAACAAGCAGCAATTAACATTAAAAACGCAACCCCCTTCCAACTACTAAGATAGCGCCCATATTTCAATGCTGTTCCTCAATAAAATATAAAACAAGAAGCGTTTATGCAAACTGTTTCTGGAAGCTTCATTCAAGTGAAACACGAGTTTTTTCTGAATATTGGTTATCAGTTTGGAATCGGCAATAAGGCAATAAATGTGCTTATAAATTTTAAATGTGGTGGGACTTTGAGAAACGACCGCATTATAAAAGAGATCTGAGATTCTGATAGTGTCATGCAAACCTACAACCTTGGCTAAAATAGTGTAAAACGATTCTTTCCAAAAAGTGCTTTCAAGGAATCAATGAATGTTTCTTCAACCCATGAAGTAGTCCTTGCTCAAGAATGTTTGGTATTCTCCAAATTTTGAATTTTTGAAATAAAAAAACAAAACACAATGAACAGTTTTCGAGACTACACTACCTAAATCTAACATCATTCATTCCAATTATAATATTTTTGGTCAATTTCGTTGTCCGATCACCTTTAAAAAATATAAGGAGAATGGGCATGAATCATAAATACAAAATTGGTTGGTAATATAAATGTGTATTCTTGTTCTAAGAAGCAACCACAGAACTGCTCAACTAATCACGCAGCACGGTTTCTTTTTATCCGTTGTTGTTTCCTTCGTCATTGAAATCTCTGAATTGACTTTTGCCAGGTTTCCACCTCTTGGAATTGAAACGGCTGAATTGTTTGATAGTTGCAAGTACTTGGCGTTCTGAAAAAGAACAATTGTGAAGCGAGAAAAGTGAAAAGAACATACTCTAGCTTCGACTAATTTCACAATTTCATCGATGTCCGGCCAGGAATCTGATTTGTCGTCCTCAACGTGCTTGTAGAGAATCTCTCCAGATTTATCCACAAGGACGGTTCCACCCTTTTGAGAAATGTAGGCTACAGAGTCTTCTGAAGTGCTCGAAGATTCTTTCGGTATATTGTTGTAGTCCCCTTCAACCAAAGATGATTCTACGACCTATAAGCTATTTTTTTTTAATATATAAAATAAGATTTTTAAACCTTGCAAAGAGTGCGCCATCCAGTGTATTCTAGTGCAGATTTTCTGTTAACCTTCAATTGCTCTTCTGCTTCATTCATATCATACAATTTTCTAAATGGCACTCCAATCAGTTTAATGTAAGCTCCTCCACTGTATCCGATAGGTGGACCTTTTGTTAATAAGAAGACGTCACATCTCAATTTCCTGAGCTCATCAATTCTGTTATATAACCCCAAAATGTGATCGTTGATTTCTGGTTTATTGAATGCTCTGAAACATGTCAATTTGTGGTTTTCAATGTAAAAATACAAACCGAACAACAATAATGAGAACGCAATCGAATGCACTCCCTGTCACGTAATACGAAATTGTTTTGCTCTGAAGCCCAAGTATTCCAGAATCTGTATTAAATCAGAAAAGTACAAAATGGAATATGGTCAAGTATACCTTCAGGAAGAGTGGTTACTGCACGTTTAACTGGCCCCAGTATCTTCTCCAATTCATCATCGATTTCACGAAGAAAAATATCCCAAGCTTCAAATGACTCCAGAAGAGCTTTTCCGGATGCTTCTGAAAACTGGTTTCTTCATTTAATCACCTCATTCTTGACAAAAAAGAAGCTGCAATCCTGAGAATAGGCCACCCCCTTTACACCATCAATAATACTCCAATTGTTCCCATTTTTAGTTCCATCGTGCGTTCCCTACCGCATCTAGACGGATCGGTTGCCCAGATCCGCGGTCTGATCTGTTCTCATGAACTTTCCATGTGCGCACAAGCGCCAGTTGCCAGCCTACTGTGCCTTCTTCCTCATTTATTCCAGGGCCGTTGTGAGTACTATTATACATAGAGGGAACCTTAAGATATCACTTATCAAAGCCGTCTAGAATAGCTCAACATGCGCTCTGTTAGAAACCGCCGTCTCAAATCTCAATTCAGATTTGTTGACCCGCGATAATGTTTTTTGCTTTTTCTGATGTAAATGCGCGCTAGCGTGCTTGCTTGCTCCGCCTGTAATGACGTCAGTTGTTGTTTGTTTTTGCATTCCTAACTAACTAGGGAAGGTTGTTAACCCACCATGAAGTTTCCATACCAGACCTATGTGAATCGATAGATTAGAACACGCTGATAAAGAATCCGTTTTCCGAATTTGCCGAACGCTTCAGCGAACCGAGTTATTTCGATCTGAAATTTCAGAACTAACCACTGTGGTTAACCATCTTTAGTTCCTCCGCGATATCACTGCTAATTTTTAGTGAGTTGAACCGTGGTAAGTTGGCAGAGTGGGTAAGAGGCTGGGACAGTAGGAGGAGATCGCGGAGGAACTAAAGATGGTGCTGGAATTTCGGATCAAAATAACTCGGTTCACTGAAGCGTTTAGCAAATTCTGTAAACGGATTCTTTATCAGCGTGTTCTAATCTATCGATTCACATAGGTCTGGTATGGAAACTCCATGGTGAGTTAGCAACCTTCCCTAGTAAGGCTTTCACAAAAGACGAAGCTAAAAAAATAGAAAAGTTGTGCATGTTTACCAACACAATGTTTATCTCTGCGTCAGACGAAGACGTTACGAAGACGGGACGAAGACGAGACGGCCGAAATTTCGCCCCAAATTGAAATCTCCTATCAACTATTGTAAGGGCCCTTTTGGCTTTGATATCTCGCCCCGCGATGAAGGGACTGTACTCTGTCCTCACTTATAGGAAGATTCAGAATAACTGTTAATCAAGTTCGGCATCATATGAACGCATACTGGCGCATTTCCGGTGCCGAAAATGTATTAAATATTTATAAATTGTGTCATTTTTCGTTTGTTTTTCATATTTTATTCTGATTATGTTTCAGCCAAATGGTTAGACCTATCTTGCTCCGTTCTTTGATTAACCCACTATTCAAGGAGTTAGCGCTGCAGAGATCATTAAACGACTGAAAGCTCCGACCAAATATCAGTTCCATAGATCTTGGAACCACTGCTGATCGTACTGGCGGAGGAAGCAAACCCACGGTGATCACTCATCAGAAGATCAAGGCCGTTCGAAAGGAAATCAGAAACAATACTCGCAGGAGCATCAGAATGATGACTGTCATATGAAGCCAACAAAGCAAAACGGCTCGAGAAGGCGAAACCCTCCTGGCTAGTACGAGGGCTGGCGAACATCACGGTCGTTTCTGATAAGAAGTTGGTTACGATGGAGGCCGAGTTCAGCTCTCAAAGTCACAAAAAAAACTTGCCAGACGTCACTTTCTTGCACCCTCTCCCCCCCCCCCCTTTTGAACTTATTATGATTATTCTCTTTTCAATAATCTTGTGCTCAACGCTCAAACCTAAAAGCTAACATTTAAAAAAATCTTTTCACATACAGCTCCACAAAAGTTATCCTAGAACCAGTTAACAAACTGCCAACAAAGCGGATTAATTCTAATCAGTACGCGTTTCATGCTACTTATTAATTAAGAACATCAAAAATCATCACGTCAACGAATGCTCCGATGCTCCAAAAGTATAGGGTAGTCTCAGATTTCGGTACGGGTTCAAGGCTTATTCCTATTTATTCGAAAAAGAAAACGAGAAATTTGCTAATCGTAGCGAATGAAAGAAGATTTCACGATAAACGATTTGAATAGTGTAAACCAAGAAGAGCATGCGAGAAATGCGAAATGGGAGAAGTCGACTTTTGACCCTAAAGCATTGTAACAAGATCAATCTGCCCCCCGGTACAAAACTAGACGCTAATTTCACTGGTGATGAGCAAGGTAGAGCTCGAAATATCAAGCTGTTACCAAAAGGTTCGAAATGCAATGAATGATAACTCTGTGAGTAGCCACGATGAGCTGGGGTTCTTAAATTTAAATTTCTCATTGAATTCGCTGATTTTTCCATTGCAATGCCCAGTAAAAGCGCTTCTCACCGCACGCATATTAATCAAGGGCCGCATTTCGCATGACTAAAAAAGGCGAATGCTTCTCGAACACTGGCGATGTGAACCGCCAACTTCCAGTTTCCTCGCACAACTGGTATCGATCAGAGTAGGGCGGAATTGGATTTTGGGAACTCGGAATCCGGAAAACGGAAAAAAATGTTTTTCACGGAACCTGGAATCCGGAAGACGGTAGGAAAAAAACGGCAGAATCCGGAATGCGGAATTTCGCCCTTCTCTGCAGAGTAGGGCGGAATTGGATTTTGGGAACTCGGAATCCGGAAAACAGAAAAAATTTTTTTTCACGAAATCTGGAATCTGGAAGACGGAATGAAAAAAACGGCGGAATCCGGAATGTGGAATCCGGAATTCCGCCCTTCTCTGGTATCCATGCGCTATCTGCCGAACTGTGGTGCATTCTGGCCATTTTCTGTCCACGCCTTGCGCTGTGTTACGTCAGCAAGTCTACCACAATTTTAGGGGAAAGTTTTACCTAGCACTTGTTGAAAACTTGTGACAGATTTGAGGCGCGTCTGTCTTAAACTCGTTGAGTTTTGCATCGCTAACGTCGCTAACGTATAAGCAAAAAGCCACGTCATTTATCGTCGTTAGCTGCCGAACAGAAAATTTTAGTCTGTTTTCTTATTAGTTTTGACTCGTTGGAGATGAACTGAAAACTTTATGCTCCGTGCATATGAGAATCGTGCTTCTCGATTTCTGATCTTTCGTCGAACAGAACGTCAATCGATTGCAATACACTTTATTTCCCCTGGCTGCATGGTTTTAATTTCAGCAAATGTTGATTTCAACGACTCTATTTGCGACTAGTTCTGCTATTGAGACCTATTATTATTATAAAGTTAAGGAGTATTTTAAAGCTTTGTTAGGCTTTGTAAGGATCCTATCGGCATATTATAATGAGAAAATGAAGATCAAATGACTGAGTAGACTGCGCTCTATTAATTAAGGACAATTTCTTTAGCACATTTTCCCTGTTCTCATATGGTGGCGATGAATAATCAGCATGGATCCTATTACAATGCATGAAGACTTCGGTCATGAAGCCTTCATACGTCTAGACTTCTTAGAAGGTCTCTTCACAGTGCTGGAGAATACTTTTCCCTCCAATGCCTAAGACCACTAGTAGTTTTATGCTAGTAAATGCTCGAAAGCAGAGCTCGAAGACTCATTTATCATTTGAGAACGAAAAAAGAGAGAGGGGATCACAGTAGCTAGTGGTCGAGAACAAAGGCGATACAATGAGTGATCCAAAGAGGGTTCACATTGCAAAATAGCTAAAATAACGGAGGCACTTGATTGAGAATCCGTGACATCTTCATGGTAGCAGAAGATCATTTGTTTGTTTTATATTTAGTTATTATCTATCCGCGAGGACGTGATTTTTCGTTTAAAGGTGCTGTTTGGGTCTCGTTAGGGGATAGCGCGTTTTAACGCGCTAATTTAAAAATTGTAAGAAAGCGCACACACTGCGTTTGTGGTTTATTCAGTTTAATAAACAGTTTAAGAAATTTGACAATAAAAATTAATTTTAAAAAATGATCTTCGAAGCAAAATATAGAAAAAATTCCAATATTCGCTTCAATTTTCGAAAAGAAATCACAAACGCAGTGTGTGCGCTTTCTTATAATTTTTAAACTGGCGCGTTAAAACGCGCTATCCCCTAACGAGACCCAAACAGCGCCTCTAAACGAAAAATCACGTACTCGCGGATGGATAATAGATGATTCCGTATTATTACGCTATTGGCCCCTCGACGCATACATATGTTTTCCTCTCCGCGCTACAATCCCGAACATTTCATTGTAGTTACCACTTTTTCTCAAAAATTGAATTTCAGAAACATAGGCAAATATTGGAATTTCACGTGCGTGGGAACCGATTCTCCCCCCCCCCACTTATTTGATTTCAAACTACCGTAATCGTTTTTATAATACTTACAGAAAATTCACAAAAGTAAACGACTCTCCGATTATATGAATCTAAGCCTATATTCAACTCGCAAGCTTCCGTATACACTTCGATTCCTTCAGAAATAATGACTTTTTAAATATTTGGTTACCCTCTTACAAGAATTATTTTATTCATTAATAGTGTGCTTATTAACGGAACTCTGCAAAAATGCTAAACATCGCTCAACCAACTTAAAATTCTGAAAAAATTTGGAAGCAACTCAAGCGAACATATTAGTTCAAGTTTTTGGTTTTACAATATGACATTTTTTTTCATTTTACATTGTTTTTGAACGAAAATGGTTGATTGAGATTTGTCTGTTTTTCTCAAATTGTCAATCCAATTTAACTAACATTCTTACCGAGTTTTCCATTTTTTCTCATTTTTTGTCGTTTCCCAGCTTAATCGTGTACCGTTAAAGAAACATTGTTTAGTATAACTGGAGGATCTTGAAATTTCAATACGATTTTTTAGAAATCTGTTTTCCATCCTAATAACGGAAGTGTACATTATTACCGTAAAAACTCAAATAGAGTTGCATGCAATACTATTGTTCAAGCTTGTTTTTGCGGGGCAATACTATTAGGGGCGCAACTCAATTAGTGGTGCAAATGTATTAGAGGTTTTACGGTCCAACACGGAAAATTCGCAAAACCCACCGCTGTTGTTGATTAGCCAAAAAGAAACGGCCGGCCTCTAGCATTTTGGCCGTTTTGGGCTTGTATCAGGTATTACCATACTTGCAATTTTCTGATCCACGCCGATAAAACATTTTCCATTTAAGATTTTTTGTTTATATTTATTTTTTTAATACGACAATCCGGAATTACTAACTCGTGCACAGTTTATTTTTCGTAAATCTACACAAACTATTTGAATTTTTTAAAAGTTCGATATTCCTAAATAACAAATTTTCAATATTTTTTTAGACTTCCAACTGTTTGGTTTATTTTTAACGTTTGATAAATCGAATTTTTCATTCTAAAATCTAAGGCAATTTTTTATATTTGCCGACCTGGCGCCAGCAAGGATTTCCACCGTAACTATTTTAATATCTTACTCATTGCTGGATCATCTTCCCATTCTTTTAATTTTTGTATTAATTCCTCCAGTGATTTCACTTTGAGCACATCGAAAAGCTTCGCAAGTTCCGGGCAAAACTCCGTGACCAAGAAGCGGTTTTGAACATAATTCGCAACGAAAACCGATCGACTGTTTTGTTGAATTATCTGAAAAAGAGAAACAGTTATTTGGAGATACATCTGATGCTTACTTCGCTGTATTCTGCAAGTTTGCTGTGAAAAAAGTCCACAACTGAAGCAATTTGTTCGTCTGCCGATGATCCAATTTGATCATTTACACTAGTTGGCAGAAGAAGTATGTCACGGACCTATAGAATCTCTCATACAATTCATGTCTTCAAAAGTTCAACTAGCCTGTTCGTTTTGTTGCTCCGCCATCAGGTATGCCTTAAACATTATTATTATTATGTTGTCAAAGAAAGAATTTCAGAGGTTGCAAGGAAATCGAATGACTTTGATTGGTGCAACCAGAATAGATAAGAGAATGGTGAAAAGAAAAATTAAAACGGAAATCGCCACTCTTTTTTTGTATTTTTCTGATTCTTCAAAATACAATGCATGGGTTCTCCTATTCTTCTAATCCGTCTTTATTATTGCATCACTTCATTCGTTCTTTTTTCTCAAGAAGAAGGCAAAAAAAAAAGAATGAATAAACCTAATCAACGAAACGATTTGAATGAGAAAGAAAATATCATTGGGATTTCGTGTAGTCGTTCGGAAATGCAGAAATGCATCTATTTTCAGAAGTGTTACTATTCGTGAAAAATGCAGGATTTTGTCTATTACACTGCAGATCATGGAATATTTTCATTAATCTTTATCCGAGAATTCCGCCACCTTACTGAAAAATAAGGGCAGTGAGTTATTCCATACGTTATTGAGAAACTTAAGCATACTTTTCTATTACGGAATTCGTTACAGTTGACTTTCTTAAGCAAAGCGTTTTTATTTAAAAAAATTATTAGACGAGCATAATTGTTTGAAATTCATATATAATAGGCATAAATTTCATGAAGAAAAAATTTTTCTGGAAATTTTTGCTGCTAGTTTTTGAAATCTTAATTATTTTCAAGGTGCAAACATGTAAAAACATGTCCCGTCATGTCCCGCATACGAATGAAAACTCATAAAAACGAGATATATTTTCAGAGAAGGTAAAGAAAAAAGGTAGTGAATTGTTTCTGGAAAAGACTGAAAAATTGATTGCAGAAGTGAAGGCGGGTGGCGTGGCACATTTAAGCTTTCTACAAAATGATGTCATGCTAGTAAATCCTTATGAGTTGCTCATTTCGTTTACCAGGAAAAATAATAAAGAAAATATTTTTCCGCGGAAGCAGAAGAGGACATGTGATGAAACGGAAGAAGGTCCCGGACAAGCTTTCAAAAAAAAAAATAGGATTGCTTCTGTTGTCTTTAGTCGGGCGATGGAATTGAAGCTGGATTAGCCATATGGATAAACCGCAAGAACTGTATCCCTGTATTTTTTAACGAATTTTTAAAAGCCTAAATGTGAAGTTTTTACAAAAAAACAAAAACATTTCAGATTTCTTCCTTTACTGATATTTTGAAGAACTTCCTAGAAATTTTCTAAAGCTTCCACGAAAGAAGAAGACAAAAGGTTGTCTTTCCTTTGGTTATTCTTCTCTTCGTCTTGCATTCGTCTTACGCAATAAACGCAAGACTTACGCAAGTTAGACGAATTCAAGACGAAGACGAGACGAGACGGCCGAAATTTCGCGCAAATGGAAGCCTTAAAATTTTCGGCATTTTCGAGTATTTTCTAAGCGTTTCTGGAATTTCCTTTAGAAGAGGAATCTTCGAGGAATGGTTCTCAAACTTTTGAACATTAATCCACAAATGATTCAGACGAAGTTTTCTATCAAAATAAGACATCTTTATTTCATATTTCAGGGTCGTCATAATCACACAACGCATAGATAATGCATTTTGTTTCAGAGCCTATTCCTTTTCCAGGTAATTTTTTCCCATCTCCTTAAATTTTAGCCAGAATACAGTGCTGGTCTAAATGAAATTAATTCTTTTAACTGTCGCTAATTTCAGTTGAAGCTCAATGTAGTGCTTTAAATTTCAGAATTGTTTCGTACTTCAAAATGCTGAAATACTCAGCTGACAAGGACTACCCAGCAATATCTGGATAGGAGTAAAAACCTGTGACAATGATGAAAAAACGAAGAAATGATTGAATTAAATGGCAAGAAAATCTGAGCGAGAATCGAGTATATAAAACTGAATAATGCAGAAATGCTAATAAAACAAAGGGTAAAAAGCATATTCAAATAGCTGAATTTTGAACGAGATTACAGCAGTATGAGATTCTGAATACCGAGTGAGGAATGACTCTCATGCCCAGGAGCATGTGGTTTTTATGAAAATTGATTTTTTTGGAAAAATACGAGCGTTGTCAGTTGTATGTAGTCTATGTGCGAATGAGTTACTCATAATCACTTATTTCAGATTAGGTCCTCTTTCTCATTGGGGCTCCTTTGAGCTGACAAAAAACAGGTGAAAATTGAGGAAAAAAAGAAGAAGGTAATCAAAAAATCTACCTCGTTCCCCCATTTCTCTCTCGTAAATGTGAAGGGGGTTCATGATAAATCGCCCAGGCGACCGAGCCGCCAACCTTAATCATATCGACGGATACTGGAAAACGCCCAATGTCCAAGAGTCAGATTTTTGAGAAACTCAGACATTTGCCTGCCATTATTATATTTACTTTTTCTGGCTCTTTTTTTTTCTTTTTCACTTTTCTATCATCCCTCACATCACTTTACCTCTTCCATGAAATAGGTATTTAAGAAACGACAAAAATGCATAAAAGGGGTTAAGTTCAATATATCAAGACGAACAATGAGAAAGAGGATCGATGCCCTTAGGGGCGAATTTAACAAAAACTGTTTCTCACTGTCTTATAATGTAGTTCAAATAAACCTGAGAGAAGCTTCAACTGCGTTCAGAATGAGTCAAATCTTACTTAAAATTCTTGTCTTTTTGCTATAACACTAGGATGAAGTACATGTTCTTTTTCTCCTTTTTTCTGGACGTTAATCTCTATTTGCCATTTTTTCAAACAAATCAAAGATTAAAACCCCATTTCTTTAGCGCGAAATAACTAATTATCAAAAGTTGAAAAATTGGGTTATTGTAGGAAAAATGCCTGCACCAGGGATACTTCAGTGATTGATTCAATTCGGAAAACTTGGTGCATTCATCCAAAATACTTTATTATCCGGTTTTCCAATCTACATATAGAAAAGGACCCTGCTCACTCAGTCCAGCCATGGAATGGGCAGACTGAGTGTGGAGAAGTTTGGCAATTATTCAGGAAGTTCCCAATTGTTTGTGATTTTTAATCTAATTGTTTAATACAGCATTTGAATGAATGAAATTGGGGTCAAAATAGAATGAAACAAACGTTTAGAAGGAAAGTTGTGGTAAATCGAGAGGCCAACTTTTTCTCCATTATTTCTTAATCCAATGGGTGCGCACATGACAAATCAAAAACCGGCGTGAGAGTGAGAACAAAAATGCAAAAATAATCAGACTCAAAATTTCCCATCACTCTGAGAATAATATAGCAGAAAGAATGAAAGTGACATCACTTTCTAAAAGATTATTTTGTCCAATCGATGAATTGAAGTAATCGTTGCAAGCATGACAGCTGAAATGGGGCTCGAATAATTATTTTCATCATGGGATGCATTCAATGGGAAAAAAGTCTTTGAAAATCAATCATTTTATTCATTTATTCAAACACTCTCGCGTGTTTTATGGTAGGAAAACAGTTATGATATAATTAGTGAAAGAGATTTAGGACACTTCGTAACATGAAAGAGATTTTGAAATCTATTGACTTCGTTTTAGAGATAAGGCACAAAGTTTAAAACCAAGAACATGTTACATAAATGATTGGTTGGCTCAAAACGGAGCATTTGTCAATTTAACAAAATTTTCAATATTTTAGAATCTTTTAGTGTTACGGTAATGAAACTCGTGGAAGAGAATTATAGAAAAAAAAACTATTGTGAAACGTTTTCTTGGCCTTCTGTAAATTTTTGTTGAGCTTGAGCCAGAATAACGGAGTGCTGCTGTGGATTTTCTTGCATTTGTTGAACAACGCCCTGTTGAAGCTGTTGCTGGTCCAGTGCTTGATCAATTTGTTGTTGTTTGAGGAACTCGTAGAATTCCGCATTTGGCCCAACCGTAGCATGCTCTTCTGAATTCTTCAACTGGGCAACCGGCTGCTTCTGTTCATTTTGTTGTGACACTATGCCTGCAACAGTGTGAGGCCCAAGAAGTTGTTCAACGAGTCCTTTTTCAACTGTCAATGACCCTCCATTTTGATCCATGAGAGCTTGCAGCATAGCCGGATTGAGCATGGCTTCGGTGAGCATCGAAGGATCCTTAATTATAGATCCGTTAACCTGATCTTGAATTCGGCGTGTTTCGTGAAGATTCTTTACTCTTCTGAGATATGCCACCCGGTTATCAATTTGACGCCCCAGACGTGGATTAGCTGGGAGACCGAGTCGTTTGATCTCCTCGTCCACTTTCATGTTACGCACTTCGAGTTGCCAGTTCTCATTGTATGAACGATCGACGATCTCTCGAATAGTTCTGAATACAAAAATTTTAAAAGTGAAAAAAGACAATCTATATTTTTTGAAAATGTTTAAATATTTTGGCTTACTTTGGCAATCCAGCATGACTTCCAGCCTGCCCAACTGGCTCGACGGCACCATGATTATGAACTCCTTTCTCTTCGATAATGTAAAACTCAGTTTGCTTTTTGGCACGCACTCGGTATCTGCACTTGCTTTGTAGTCTGTGAAGACAATCGAAATAGGACCACCCATCGAATTTGCGATCGGTTCTTTCAGTAACATAAACAGAAAAGAGAAGGGCTTCGTATTCTGAGAACTGTGTGGTAGTAAAGCATTCCATCCATGTGTCATGGCGTCCAGACAACCGTTGCCTGAAGAATGACAACAAATTAAAGAAAAATATCAATTATAGAACTAGTTGGTATAAAATACACGTAAGAGGAACAACAATCTCATTTTGTATTATATTTGTATTTGTATTTTGTTATTTTTTGGCATAAAGATTTTTACGATATAGTATGTAGGTAGTAGGATACGTTTTTGATCTTACACTTTAATACAGGATATTTTAAATATATTTTGGACGGGAACAAGTGCAATTTTCGACGAGAACTAATAACTCACTCAGCGTTAACAGGACCGCTAGCTGCGATGTTGGCAGAAGAGTCAATATTCAGCTGTTGCAGAGGATTTTGAAAGTTTTGTTGCTGCATCATCATAATCTGATCTGTTATATCACCATCGAAAGAGCTAACATCGGAGCTGGCCGATGGCGACGCCTTCAAAGTTAGATCCCCGACAGACTCATTTGATGGAGATGTCTGAATAGCGACTGGCATTTGTGCAAGAGTTTGAGGTACTAATGGAATTGGTGTAATTGTTGGAAGTTGTGCAATCGAGTGGTTGTTTGTGCTCTGAAGCGCGCTTCGCATCAGCTCTATCAGTTTATCATTCAGAAGTTGATTTTCTTGCTGTTTAGAAGGCGACACCATCATTTGCTAAAAAAAATATAACATTTGAGAACTGTAAGGATGTGAAAAACTTGCCGGCAAAATAAGTTGATTGAGTGCTGAAAAGGCATTTGTGTCCTCCATGATTCCTGGGAAAAAACGCTGTTCATATCGTGAGTAAAGTGATGAAATAAATAAAGGAAGCAGAAACAAATAGGAACGGAAAACGTTGAATTGCGATAAAAGGCAGAGATTCGCTTAATATTCAAATGCGAAAATGAAAAAAAAGGAAAAAAGAAAGTAACAAGCTACGTGCAGCACAGATATTTTTTAAAATTAAGCAATGGAGAAAATATCACAGAAATCATTTTAATAAACCCATTCATGCAGCTCAAAGAATCTTATTTCTATTCGCGAGCACAAGAGCATTAAGGAAAACTTAGATTTTCCGCTGTTTCACCGATAGAAATAGCGAAGTTATAATGTGTCCAATTTTTTGAAAAAATTACATTCTGAAGTGACGGTGCACCATTGCATATTCGGCGTTATTAAATAAATTGAGAACATTTTGGCGCGCCTCGAGCTCGCTTCATTATATTTATCAAATTGGGGAATTTTATTAGTGGAGAGTAGTTCACCATAAAGAAGAGAACACCGATTGCCGTTGTTTGGCTTTAAAAACTTTAAACATCCGCATTTTTGGCAGCAGTATGGGCGTACTTTAAGTTATTTTCTTGTGAAAATTAACGTAAGTTCTAAATGAATTCAAACGTGAAGGGGTCAAGCAGAAGCTGAAAAATGAGGAAAGTGGGCGTAGCAGTCAACCTATTGTAAGCTATTCCGAAGTAATTGTAGAACATTTTGCAGTTAGCGCGTCAAGGTTTAAATAGTTTTTTAAAAAATAAATTTCGAATGCATTAAGTCAATAACTAGCTTTTAACATTTCTGCAACTAAACTGACATTCTCTATTCCGAACGCTCCTCTGTTGAAAATGTATTACATTTTTGCTCCATTTTTAAATCGCCTCATTGGCTAAAACGCGGTGACTGCCTGTGATCGAAGGGTCTTTTCATCGGGTAGGTCGTTGCAAGGCCTTCATTGAAGTAAATATCGTGGCAATGGCAATGGTTGAGGGATTGTTTAAATAAGCTAACCAACATAAGGAGAAACAAAGCGACGTTTCGATTAAGAAGCTCATTTTACAATGAGATCCAGTTGTCTTTTCATACTCGTCGAGGGCTGTGAGCGTGGCAAAGCAAGAAGTCACTTTTAAAGAAATGTCTAAAACATTTTAGACGAAGAAACAGCTTTTTAAAAGGAAGTTTTCTAAATTTCCAAATAAAAAAGCGATCAGCGTCTTTCGTCGGGCATCAGCATTCGAAAATAGAACGAATCACAAGTGTTTCACATTAGATAATTCAGCGCAACTGTTGGGAATGAATGTTAAACACAGACAGAGAAAAAGCCATAGAGCACTCTTCTGTATATGGAGCACATATACGGGCGATTTCAGTATTTCAGAATAAAAGTGCGCGCATCAGTGACTCTATTTCCGTACCCATCTTATCGAAAAATCGTCTATCTGCTAGACATTTTCGAAATTTGAAAATCAATTGCTGTTGTTTGAAAAAAACATTCAGTAAGTTCCTATCCGATGAAGATGCTTCTTGGCGAATTATTATTTCTTCTAGTGTTTTCGCATACTGATCTACTGATGTTGAATGATTACTTTACGAAATTATCGCAGAAATGCACATTTAATCTTCGTCAGTTGTTTCCGGGCAGAGTGAACATCAACCCCCCTCAGTTGGAAAAATAACCCCCCATATAGAAAAGTAGCTCCCCCATTCGAAAAAGATAATCCCCCGCCATTTCATGGAATATGAACCCCCGCTTACAATAAGACCTTCAAGAACTGCTATATTAAATAAATGTGTTTAGTATTATTGAAAATGTATGGCACTATATCGGTCGGAATAATTTTGAACCTGGTATCTTAGGCAGTAGTTTGGGGGGGGGGAGGGGCTAAAGTTCCTGAGCGGGGGGTTCATTTGCTTCTGGTGGGGTTCTTTTGTTCACAAGCCCCTCCTGTGAACTTACACCCACCAAAATCAACGGAGGGGAGTTTATGTTCACTGACTTCAGCCCCCCACGTAGGGAAATTGCTCCCCCATGCACAAACCGTGAATTTAAATCCCCCACAGAAAAATCTACTACGGTGGGGGACCAAACATTATCTTTGGGGAGCTCAACTCCACCTTGGGGGGATCAATTACACTTGTGGGGGGCTTATGTTCACTATCGCCGTTGTTTCCTTTTCACGTTTTAAGACACAGGAAATTTGAGAAAAAATTAAAAAATCGTGTTAAAAACAAAAAAAAATTGTGAATAATGGGAAAATGAAATGAAAGTTTTCTGGACATTGCGGCGCTTTGCGTTCACTACTTCTGGGCCAGCTTGAGTGTTTCAAATATTTCATAATTAGATTTAAATTTCTTTAGATTTCAATAAATATTGCAATCGAGTAGCCACAGTCCGCGTAGTATATGCAACATTCGCAGTCTATGGCTAGCCGAACTTCCTGCATTCCAACATCCTCCCCGCTTCTGTGTTCTTTAATTTTCCAACAGAATCAGTTAAACGTTCCAAAAAGCGGTCGGGCCCGCTCGGCCCGCCTCAAAACATTCTTAAAATGTTTTCCAGTTATAAGCCTTTTTTAAAGCGATTTTTGAATGTTTCTTTTATATAAACTATTTAGCAATTTCTGCCGGAGAAACAGCGGCGAAGTGTTTTGAAGAAAAGGTAGAGGTATGTTGTTTCTACAGTCACAATTCGTACTGTTTTTCGTTTCGGGATGATTGTTTTGGAGAAACAGCGGTGGAAAGTAAAGCATTGGGAACTTTTTTTTAAAGTAAACGACGGTGAACTTTAGGTGAAACGGCGTTACAAGTTGGTTCCTCACAGTATATAAAATATGAGAAATACCCTAAACGGACCATTAGCAGCTATTTCATTAAACCGAGACTGTCAGAATTTCGATACAAAAAATCTTCGTAAATTGGATTTTTGGTCATATGAAAAATATTCTGATATGGTTTATTGAGAAAAATTAAAAGCATTAGTGCTGCTTTCTGCGAAAGCATGAACCGTGTGCAGAAGAAAGACCGAAACTGTTAGTGTTAGATACTAGTAACTCGGTTCATTAGTATCTAACTCTAACGAAGTCGACTTTTCCACGGTTCCGGCCCGTCCAGTAACATGTATTTTAAAAGTGTATTTTCGAAAAATTAGCAGTATTCATTTAATTCTTAGTTCTAGAGCAGTGTCACAGAAAGATCAGTTTTACATATGGCGAAGAATCCACTTACTGGAAACCTATGGCGTCATGTACACGGATGAGCAAAAAACTTGCCATAATTTGAAGATACGGACTGTAAGAATATATGACATTTCAAACGAATGCTGCAACTCCTTTCTTTGGAAGAGCATAAGAGAAATTGTCATTACTTATGAATGGGATTAAAATGAAGTCTCTTACAATGTATTCGCGGGAAATAGTAAACTTAATAATGATACTAATAGAGAAAAATTAATTTTTTGTAACCGCAGACCGGTACATAAGATAATGTTGAATGAAGGGGAAACTGAAGAAGGGGCAATGGTACAGAATGCGAACGACAAGAGCACACGAAGAAAAAGAAGAACTGATGGAGACTATTTGTTCTGCCTTCTCTTCGATTGGCGGTCGAATGGTGTACAGAGAAAGGTGAGGAGGTGAGTTGGCGAGCCAGCGTAGAAATAGTACATGTGGATAAGAGGGTGACCTCTCGCAAAAAGTGTCTGTTGGGAAGATGAAGGCAGATGGTGACTTGGATAGAGCCATTATCGAGAAATGGGGAAAAGAGTGCGAAGGTCAGGGGTCAGCGAGAATAAGGACTGTAATGTGAGATGAAATGTAAGATAAAAACGATAAAACATATTTGTGGCTCTTTAACAAACGAGAAAATTACTCGTTCAGAACGGCAAAATGCTGTTTTTTTTCAGCATCGAGTCTACTTAAATAGACGGAGCGAGGCACACCCACTTATATTTTTTAACTGTCCTACGTGGAAAAATGAATATAGGCATATTCTACTGGGCGTAGAGGAGTACCACAAGTATGTCGAACAAAGGTTATTTTGACAAAATGGTCACTGCACTCTAAAATTTATTAGTCGCTACCGCAGGTGCACCTCCTGGAGGAGATGTTTTAAAATTAAACTCACTTTCTACTCTATTTGGTATTCAATCTGATTGCCGGACGTCGAGCGCTTCATGTAAGGCGAACATTTCGGTTTGCACTCCTTCGTCACAATTTCACGAGATTTCAGCTTTCACTTATGTAAAGGCGCTCTAATAAACATTGCATTTGGCCAATATTTAAAACCATACATGTTAAGAACAATTTTCCAATTTTCGCACAGATTCTCCAATTTTAATAAACTATAATTCTGCAGAATTCGTAGTGTTCTCACCTTCTCTTCTCACCGAAAAACCGAATGAACACCGAAAGCATCCGAAAATACGAAGTTAAAGGAAAATCAAAATTCTTCGAAGCGATTTGTATGGTTATTCATTACGTTCCTACTAAGACCTCTTTAATCTATGTAGACCCCATCTCCCTTATTTTTCCCTACAGATATACAGATATGAGCAAAAATTGAAAAAATACGGCTAACATAATAAAAAGGTAGGTAATAAATCATTGACTTTACAAAATATTTATCAGAAAAGGGAAAAAGTGTTAAAGGTATATAGCATTTATATACTTAAAAATGTCTTCGGCGAGAACCTGGCCCTAAATCCGTTGTTTTTTTCAGAAATCAGACAATTATACTTGTGCTCAGGGCCTGCTAATCACTCTCCTCAAAATCTCGTTTGGAAAAGATCTTTAGCTGTAGATCTCGGTATATATCGTAATGAAAAGATTGAATGATAACTGCAGGCCAAATTTTCATCGAGTGGCCTGTCTGAAGTTACCGATGTTATCGGCCCGGCCGCTTTAATGACTTTGCTTCAAATCTGTATCTCTTAGTTTTTCGCTATTCATATTAATTCCTGGAACTTACCGAGATCTACGATTTCTGACTTTTTTCTAGCGATATTTTCAGTTTGGAAGAAGCTTATGAGCCGGGCTGTGATCAGCCATGTACGTTACGGATTAAAATATGCAAGCAACAAAATAAACGGACGTGAAGCGCCAAAAAGAACGATAGATACGAACTTTCAGACCTTTTCTGCTACGAAAAAACGTTTAATTATTATTAAGTCCAATAATAAGCTCTTTAGGATTGGCTAGCCATGCACACACAACCAGACACACTGAATTTGCTGTTTGTTATAGTAAGGATACTTCACTATCAAATTTCTTCTTTTTTTTTTCATAAACGCTTGTGGTGATTGTTCGGACCCCAAAAATAAACACAGTGAGTTTCGAAATTGATCTACGAGTTCCTCACAAAATTTCTTATCGTACCACGAACGACTGTCTTTGAAGAGTAATTAACAGCGTATTTTCATAGGTCACGGTCAAGCTTGTGTACTACTCGAGGGCAAGATAAATAATTATTTTTTATGCCTTCCTAAGCAATTTCATCAGATTTCCTTTTATTTTTCTTGATTTGAGTTATTTTTTATTGAATGTAGTAGACTTTCAAACAAATTAATCAATTCTTTTCCAGTCGAAAACACACATTTAGCTGTTTTTGTTGGTTCCTTCGTATATCCTCAGTGATAAATATGTCCACAGCGCGAGTTTCGCCGTGTCCTAGGAAAGCCTGCTTTTAAAAACTTCTCAACAAATGCCACTCGCGGAACTGCGATGGAAGTACTTTTTTAGTTTATGAGTTCTTAAATCATTTAATTAGTCACATAGCTTCTGGAATCTAGAGATTAAGGACACGTCCTCAATTGTTCCAGCCAGGCGCAGGATAAAATTAGGCTAATTTAGTTGTTTAGTTTAGTTGTTAAACAAGCCAAGGTTTATGGACGACAAATTAACTCAAGAACGGGACAGAATCCGTGTTCTCCATGTTTCTGTAAATGAATGAACAACAAGATTCCGTGCGAAAGTAGTGTGACCAATGAGGAGGGCACAGACAAAACTGCCTATTTCTCTCTATTCTGCACACTGTCTTACGATTGGTTTTTGCATTTTACTTTTGATTATTTCAGAGGAATTGTTACATCCTCATGTACAATTTGAATAACCTTACCCCATAGTATGAACAAAGTTCGTCGGTTCTAATCTCCTTTTCTCCTACCATTTTTCTTTTATTTGTTTCTTCATTGCGTCACAAAGAACGCGGCCTTTTCTCTTTTTCAATGGTACTATGAATGTGTACCAAATTGCATACTAAATGTATGATTGCCTATTGCAACGTACTCTTTTGTAGATGAGAAAGTGCTCAAGATTAAAAAAAGCGTTTGAATGGAAACGAATCCGATATTGTTGAAACAAAAAACAATAGGAAGACGATTGCGCGTAACTTTTATTGGCAATGTGCCCGGAGGGGTGTGCGCAATGAATTCTTCGGAATTTTCCAAATTTTTTAAAATTATTTTCGGTATTTTTGGGTGCATTCACTTTATTATAGAAATTTTTTATCTTGTAGAATTCTTCATGTAAACACCTTATTTACTCATTGCGAGAAGCACAACGCATAGCTTTGGAGCTCGTTTTTCTTCACTTTTAAAAAAGATAAATTGAATAGATTTTGCATGGTGTGCACTAAAAAATTGAAATGCTGATTGATGAAAAAACGGAAAATAACGGCCATGCAAGGCGTACGTCTAAACGTCGAACGGTTACACCTCTTATTTGCGGTGGAATGCATACATTTGTTTCCTGTATTGTTTATTTCCTTAATGCTATTGTTGTTTTTTAGTTTCTCGCTTGTTTCTTTTATCATATAAGTTCTGTCATTTTTTTAATTACTCTTTTCTTTCAATGGTGTGGAATCACTGCTAGATTTTTCATTAATTCCGATTATTTATCATGTTTCTTGCTGTATTTTTTTATTATTTTTAATAACTTCCGTGCAAAATTTAACGATACGTTTTTCAATTATTCGAAAAAGTCGATTTGGTAGTTCTGAGCAGGCGAAATAGAAAGCATAGGCACAAGTAAGAAAAAAAAATTGAAATATATCAACACGAAATCCAGAACAAAATTAGTTTTGCACCTTTAAGATACACCGTAATCCTTGGTGCCCCTTTGTTTTTCGAATAAATCGTTCCAGAACATTTTGATCAGATAAAATATATTTTTGGAATTATTTTGATCAAAATCGTATTCTAAATTTCGCTCCGAACACTGAGTTCTGAGTTAAATAATAGAAAGAAATATAAAGTACATAAACTGAAAATGACTTTGTTTTCATGTACAAAATATTAATCGAAGTTTCTATTAATCTAAACTTACCAATTTCCCCATCAAATGTAAAACATTTCAGACGTTACTTCTATTTTTTTCAACCTTCCCTTGTAAACTTCTCCAGAGCATACTCACAAATTTTCACTTCTCGTATTATCAAAGCTTGGAACGCTCTTCCCCACTCAGTCTTCCCCATAAAAATCCCATCTTCCATATTCAAAACCAACATTGCTCAATTAAATTTCTCATCATACCTCACATTAAACTCTGGGAATTTCTAACATTGTCACATGTACATCTGTAATTTATTATTTATTATTATCAAATCTTCTCATGTAACCTTGAAAATATAAGAGGCTAATTCAATCTTTTTTCAATAAGATATATATATATAGTGTTCCGCATAATCTTATGTTCCCCCCAAAAATGTTCGAAAACTCGAAAACTGGCTTTTCAACCAAAATGCTTCCTATTGAAGAAATATGGGCTTTTTGTAGGTGTTTCATGATAGAAACTTAAAATAGACTTAAAATTCACACATCAGGAAAAAACCAAAATTTTATGAAAAAAGGTTAAAAATTTTTACACAAAATCATATGTTCACTTGCACAAAACAGTAAAAAAAAACAGAAAATAACAGACGAATGATTATTAATAATCGATGGGACGACCATTCCGGCGAGCAACTTTAAAAATTTGGCCATCCATAGACGAATAAAGATTGTCGAGCAGCTGTTGGTCCACTTTCTGCCATGCTTCAATGATAGCCTTTCTGAGAGATGGAATGTCCGCATAAATTTTGTTTCCTTCGTAGATTTTCCGTACCATGTATCCCCAGACATTTTCGATGATGTTTATGTCAGGAGAACAGGCCGGCCAATCGATAATCGGGATTCCGCGGTCACCTATCCACTTAATTGTGCGTCGAGCTCGATGGCATGGAGCTCCATCCTGCTGATAAGTAAAATTTTTGGAGCGATTCCGACGGATAAATGGTAAGATCATCTATCACGTATCGATATTGGCAACCGTCCATCTTCTTTGGTACAAAGCAAAGTTTGACTTTGACTTGGGAACTGATTGCTGCCCAGACCATCACTCCTCCACCCTGATGTTTCGACGTGAGAACTGCAGTTTTTCTTTTCTTAAATCATGCCAATAATCACGGTAGCCATCCGGTCCATCGCAGTTGAATTTCTTCTCATCACTGAAGATAATCTGAAAACAAAATACCAGTTTGAGAAAGCTACAGTAATCTTTACCTGTTTCCAGTCAGTTTTTGGTAATGCTTAGTAAATTCAATGCGATTTTCTCGGTGTTTGGCGGTCACATTTGGAGCCTTTCTCATTTTTCGGCGTCTGATGAACTTGCTCTTCGAAAGAACGCGGCGAACAGTCTCCACTGATACAGAAAGTCCAAGTTCGCTCTTGATCTTTGAGCAAGTGACATTAAAATTTGATGCTCTGCGGATAATTCTTCGCTTGTCTCGACCAGAAAAAAGAAGTGGACGACCAGAAGACTTCTTTATACCATAACCAAGTGGATTTGCAGTATATCGATTGATTAAACCAAGGGAACGCTTCATTTCCTTAGCGATTTGACGGTGCGAGAGTCCTTCAGACAATTTGGCGTCAATTAGTCCATTCTCATATTCACTCAGAGGTTTACCTTTTGATATGTCTTCTAAAAGCAGAAAAACGATAAGTAAACAGATTAGAACCAAGTTTAAATTTCAAAAAACGACAAAAAATAAAAGTGAACATACATATCATTATGGTGAAAAAAAACACCCATTTTTCGAAAAATGTCGAATTTCTCGATTGCTCAGTTTTATTTTATTTTCGCTCCAGGACTCATAATTTTCTTTTTTAACGGTATTTCCATATCATATATGATAAATAATTAAGAATTACTGAAAATCGAAATTTTGAGATTTTTGAAGGTGAACATAAGATTATGTGGAGAGCTATATATATATATATATATATATATATATATATATATATATATTATATATATATATATATATATATATATATATATATAATTCCAAAAAAATGGGTTAGGATAAGCCTACATTGTTTTTTGAAAGCGCAATTTTATGAAAATAATAAATGCTCGATTTAACTTTCAAATTAAAACATTCTTATGCCACCTTGTCCTTGGATACGCGAAGAACTTGCCACGACTGAGATGACAAGCGAAGCAAAATTTCTAGAACGTCGAACATCATTTTTGACCCAAAATCCTCTTCGAAGAAAGCAGACGCGTTAATTTCGCAATGTGATCGAGATACATCGCATCTGTGACGGAGCAGTCCGTGATGATTTCCACCAGAAGCCGGAAATGAGTAAAATGAGTCTTCAAAAAGCATTCACTAGCCTTTGAAAAAATTTGAATTACCTATTTTGAAAATTGCTGAATAAACTCGTTACAAAGGTCTAGTAGGGGCGTATTTTTGGAGAGAAAAGGAAAAATATCAAACTGGTAATGAGAATTTCTTAGCTTAATTATTTAGAACATTTATAAATCCCTTGACATACTGCTGCTTTCTGTACTTTTGTTTTTACTAAGAAGTGAACTGATAAGGATCAATTCACTGACTCTCACATTTCCAGTATTTTGCCCACTGACCAGTGTCGTCATAAACAAGAATATAAATGACGAAAAACACGTAATAGAGGATGATAATAGCAATAATAATTATTAATATACGCATAACGGTCTGATCATGTCGCGCTGAACCGGTCCCTTATCTTGCCATATATGTTGGCTGCGATGCCTAAACATTTGCATATTCACAAAGACTGCGAAAAGGTCTCAGTATCCGCCGCAAGTCATGTTCCGACCTATCCTTATTCTCACTATTCTCTCAAGTGTCTTGGCTTACCATCGTAAGAGCTCAAGAACGAAAATAGCAAAAAATAATAAATACTTATAGAATACCGTGAGCTCAAATGCTCCACACCAACGAATACGATTCGTGGAGGGCCAGACCGTGCCGAGTGTCACTTGGTTCTAAAGGCTGAGGAGTTGGAAGCTGGAAGACCAGTACCAACTGGACTTGGATGCTGGCAGGTATGTATTTAATCCAAGGATGGGATCCAAAGCTACTAGTACGGCCGAAATTAGGTTATAAATGCTAAAAACGCAATCGTAAGACAGTGTGCGGAATAAAGAGAAACAGGCAGTTTTGTCTGTGCCCTCCTCATTGCTCACACTATTTTCGCTACATTCCAGAAGCTATGTGACAAATTAAATGTCTTCCGATTTTAAAAATTATGTTTTAAATTGGGAAGCTCTAAAAGTTTTACCAATGTTCTAGAAATGTGAAGGATAATTCTGAATGTATATAATATGTTAAATCAAAATTTCTGTTAAAAGCTGTTCAATTACAATATCGGAAACGTGGCGTTCGCAAAATAGGTGTAAAAGTTGATTTCTTCTAATTAAGTGTTGTATTATTGCTATAATATTGCATTGACCTTGGTGGTTTACCCATTTCGAATTTACAACTGCCCTAGTAGAAAACTTAGGTCGATTGTTGGCTATTTCGACAATACGAATGTAGTAACTTTTATCATTTTCAGGAGGATCATGACGGTGAAGAACGTGAATACTGCGATATCGTCTGTCCGAAATCGCACACTGTTTTCATTTCATTCATTGATCAGGGTCACCGTGCTTGCTTTAACTTTATCACTTATCAAGTCGAGAAGCGCAACGATGAACATGTTCTCTGGCGGTCTGGAAAGTGTCTCAATTCGACAGTCAATTACCGCATTGGATGCAAATTCGATGATCCATTCGAGACTCAATTTAAATCTGACAACGAGATCTTCGCCCATCTAAGAGCTCGCGCTCGTAGAGTTTAGATTTCCTGAGAAGCACCTTTTGTATTATCCTATTTTAATTTATTGTTTTTTGTTTTACTTTTCTGTCTCAATTCCTCAAATGAATCAACTTCGCAAAAATCTGGTTCAGAATTAATCATTTATATTTCAGTTAAAATAAATCAGAAATCATAATTTTTTCTCCATTTTATATATAAGAATCATTTCATCGGCATACTTCCCTTCGGGTGTTTCCAAGATCATTGGAATCCCATTGAGCCGCTTATCGTTCATTAGAAACTCGAATGCTGGTTTTCCAAGTTTCCCATCACCGATATGCTGATGACGGTCCAGGTTCGATCCGAGATCACCGATAGAATCATTAAGATGCAATGCTTTTAGATATTTCCAGCCAATTACATTATCGAATGTCTTCATTACGTCTTCATAAGCCTCCTTGGTTCGAATATCATATCCTCCAGCGAAAATATGACAAGTGTCAATGCAAACACCAACTCATGACTTGTTCTTCACCTTGTCGATAATGAACTTGAGCTCTTCGAAAGTGCCACCAATAGTGTTTCCTTGCCCGGCCATTGTTTCTAGAACTGGAAAATGAAGTTTATTGTTTAAGAATTAATATGGCCGATAGAGTGGCTAATTTATAGTCATGACTATGTACCTTCTCACCTACCTATAATTATTGTTTCTGTCCTATCTGCAATATAATCGATGGTTTTCGCGATTGTCGCCATACATTCTTCTTTTTCGCATTTTCCAACCGTCGATCCTGGATGAAAATTGAACATTGTTATACCAAGTTTTTCAGCTCTTTGACATTCATCAAGCATTGCAAGTCTGGATTTCTCTAGTTGTTTTGAATCAGGAGATCCAGCATTAGCTAGGTACGACCCATGGGGCACTATTTGATTCAATGGAAATTCGGTTTCTCGTATAGCTCGCCACCAGTTTTCAACGACTTCTTCGCTCATCGGCTTATGATTCCATGTACGCTGATTGCGAATAAAAAATGCAAAACTGCGACATTCTTCCGCACGTGCATTATAAATTGCCTGTTCAAGACCTCCAGCAGCACTCACATGGAATCCAAGCATTTTACTCGAACCTTCTGCAGCTTTCAAAACGTTCGTACCAACAGTTTCTCTAGATAACTTTTGGGCAATAGACTCTCCACAGATCTTTTTCGGTTTCTTTTTTTTTGAATCTGATGTCAAATCTTCTTCTAATAAAGCAATTTTCTTTTTTTGTGGTATAGCTTCTTCTTTGTGCACTTCAAGGGCTTCGTTTTCCATTGCCTCTTGTTCTTAAAATAGTAGATAAATCCACCTCATCCGTTCTACGCACCTTTCATTCTCTCCAAAGTTATCCGTATGTGTTTTTGAACCTGACCACTTTTTTTCTTATTTTTCAAAGGAGTTGATACTTTTTTCACTTTTCTAACTGATGGCGACATGACATCATCACCGAATGCCAGTTTTTTATGAACCATCTGCAGTTTTAGTTACAAGACCATCATTTTTTCAATGGATCAATGCATAAATAGATGATTCCGGCAGAAGTTGTAACCCATTCGTTTCATAAAACATTACAATTTAATAATCCCTGAGATGATATCATTTTCGAATTGTGGATAAATATTCAGAGACTAAATCAATGAAAAAATAAAATATAGAAAACGAGCGGGTAGAATATTCGAAAGTTTAACAGGTTTACGAGTGTTTCATCGGAACGGATTAATCGGGAAATTTGCTGCACAGGGTTACTTAAGAACAAATAAAATAAGAAAGGATTCTGTAAGAAATGAAAACATCGGGGATGAACAAAGACGGTAAAACGAAGAGCAAAAAACATCTACAACGATAATTAAGAGAGTAGTCATTGAAAAATGAGAACTTTAAAAGAAATATATTAATTGCAAAGAAGATTTCAGCCTTCGCATACACTACTCATCTGAATTCGGAGAGGTCTCTCTTTTCTGCGATTTGTGTTGGCAGACTGCCCGTTTTCTTTGATTTTAATTTGTTTGCGCTCATCCTCCGTTAGTATCTTGGGCTCTTCTTCCAAATCTTTGTAGTAGAGAACACGACTTCCAACTTTATCCAAAAACTCTCTAGGGTGCGGGTATTCCAAATGAAAGTTTTTCGTGAAACACACCCTGAAAATAAAAAAAATTAGATCAAAACATTGTGAATTGCTGGCAAAAATGGCTACATAGCGATGAATTGTTTTTATGGACCGCATGGAAAAAAAAACTGGAAATGATTCCTCCGTAATAATTGGAAAATGGTGATTTTCTTATTTATGAAAACGAACGTTTTCTTCAATCAGGTAGTTCCTCGAAAAATGGGAAAACGTTTTTAAACACGGTATATTAAATGCCGAGCACGCTGCAAAATTAAAAGAGACACGTCAAAAACGGAATCCAACCTGTGACGGGTTACACGAAAAGGGGTTACATGAAGGCGGGATATTTAAAAAAAACGGGACTCGCGCAATTGCGCTCCACCAATTGCGCTCGAGTCCCGTTTTTTTTAAATATCCCGCCTTCATGTAACCCCTTTTCGTGTAACCCGTCACAGGTTGGATTCCGTTTTTGACGTGTCTCAATTAAAAGTTTAAATCTAAAATCGTTGTGGGACCCGCCAACGAAAATTTTCACGCGACTAGGCTTTAAGCATTAAGGCCTCACATCGGGTGTGAAGTAAACGTTTCAGTGACCTGACTCGACATTTTAATTTTTTTACGGAGCATGCACGAAATTCACCGGCATGTTGCTGGCTAGTTATTTTTAAGTTCTTTTTTCTAGTAATATTTTACGATATTAAAATTATAGTAAGACGGGAAGAATACGCAATCTGCGGTAGAGCACGTAGATATATCAAGCCAGTATATCAAAAATGCATGATATTGAAGAATATTCTATTGTCAATTGATTTTATATTTCTTCGTATAAACATCGTTCCAAAAAGAATCTCCGTTATTATATGCAAGTGGGAATTTCGCGGCTACGCCGATGTTCTAGATGAATTGGAAAGCAATATTTATTCTACGGTATACAAAAGGCCCACGTTCTTTTAAGTTATTCAAAGAAACGTCTTGGACAGACAGACGGAAACACAGACGGAACTATACGCTTAATAATAAGTAGATTTTTGAAATTTTTACATAATTCGGAAACCTACTTGTTGTCAAGCATTTCAAGACGACTTTTCAAGTAAGGCCACTTCTGCCAGTTGAACTCTCTTGGCTGAAAATAATTTTAAAATTGATTAGCAAACAATTTTCACAGATTACATCAGTTATGGCTAGCCGTTCAACTGGAATTCCTGAAACCTTTGATACCGCTTCAACGAATGATTGTACGGGGTTTTCAGCGTTTCCATCGACAAGAACTTCATGTGTAGGACTGACTTCAACAGTAGATGGACGGAATCGTCGAACCATAATTGGTTCACCCGATTTACCTATATCAGACTCTTCGGTAATAATCTGAAGGTAGAGATGTGAGCACCAGTTATACGAACGTTTTTCCAAAGTGTCATTCGGGTTTAGGACAGATCTTCCAGTACCCACAGAGGAACCTCCTATCTCTCGCAATCGAACCCTGAGAATTTTCATTATATTTATGGATAATAGTAAATTATCTCACATTTTCGGCGTCAGCTCATCTAAATAAATTTCCTGGTACATTCTAAGACATTGCAAGAGAACATCTCCAATAACGGTACTTTGAGAAACAGGAAGTTCGAACAATGGTTTCCAATTTTCTCTTTGATTTTCAAGAATATCAAATAGAATAATTTGCATCATTTTTTCATCTTGTTTCAATGGTGCACGTAATTTTATAGAAATGAAGCAGGATTGGAAAGCACTCGTAACGGTTTCGTCATCCATGAAATTTGCTTCATAGCCAGTGTCAGAACCATCGTCCGATGAATGTTTCACAATGACAAATTGATCTTTATCCATATTCAATTGCTGAGCGACCCATTTTTTAAACTCTAAAACCCGCATTCGGCAATCTACATCGAGTTTATGGAAGTTTTCATGTGAGAAAACAGTAATAATATTTCCATCAACAGCCTCATCAGAACGAGCCATGTTTGATAACGCCTGATTAGAAGTAGAGGGAATCAATGTTGATTGCCCGCTGCTGACGGCGGACAAAGACTCCGAAGGTGTTTCATCTCCAAGAGCAATTTTCAAATTCTTGTTTAAAGGAACTTGGGGATCACGATTATAAAAAAAATCGGATCTAGTATTCTGCATGTAGTCGCTCATCAACTGAGATTTACCATCCAAGTGGTTTTCATCCAAATCATCTCCTTCTGACACACAAGGCGACATTTGAGGAGTATTGTTGCATAAACTGCCAGATATTCCATCAATATCATCTATGCTCACAGATCTCATTGAGGCTGTTGAACCCCTTCCAGAAGGAATTGGTTCATCGTCCGTATCCGCCTGAAAATTTTTACCATTTAAAGCACAACCGCCAACTTTTTAACCA
The DNA here is from genome assembly GCA_003052745.1 of Caenorhabditis inopinata. NCBI lineage: Eukaryota > Metazoa > Nematoda > Chromadorea > Rhabditida > Rhabditidae > Caenorhabditis > Caenorhabditis inopinata. Next base: position 8,503,128 of record AP018152.1, on the reverse strand, counting down.
CAAATGCCGTCTCAGGATTTTCGTTTTTGGAGACAGTGGACAGGACTTCTGCAGTTGCTCTTGGCTCATTCCAAACCCTATCTTCCTCATTCATGGAAGCCACTGTTTCAGCCCATGTTGGTCCTTGATACGCATTTTTTGTAGAAGCTGCTTTCTCCACTTCCTCTTGTGATGGCAAACGGACTTTTACAATAATTGAAAAACACTTTCTATCGAGAATGTGATACATGACTGACTTCTCGAATGGTAGTTTCCGATCAGAAATCGTAGCTTCTTTCGAATCATTAGTTACCATTGTTTTCAGACCACCATCGTAGTATAGCTGCAACGATGATTAATACAAAAGCACCTAGAAAATAGGAAAACAAACCGTCGGAGTAGTATGACCGACGTATTGTGAGAGCAGAAATCCGAACTCCTTTCCATTGTGAACAGTATCAATCATCATAAACTCGCACCTGGAAGAAGCGGCTTCAAGTACAACTCGAGCTTGAAGAACATCATGGATGTCATCTCGAAATTGACTTCCTATACACTGTTTTATTCTCAGCATTTTTTCATTCGAGCTGACCACAAGAATCAACTCGTTCGCCGTTGTTTTCTTTCCAACGTCTACTCTCTGTACTTTTATCGTGACCTTGTTATCGATGTCAACGGGAAAGAACTCGGAAGCTAGGCGAACGTCAAGAATGAAATTAACTACAAACATAGATCCGGGCTCTCCATGCTTGACATTAAATACACTGCGTAACTTCTTTTCCATATCCTTTGGTGACCGATAGTCCATCTTGAGATTTCCATATTCAACGTAGATCAAACGAGCCAAATTTTTTGAAAATGGCAAGTTATAAGCACGAGCACGTTCGTTGAAGAATTCAAATGCATGATTGAACACCGACTTGATAGGCATTTCTCGTGATATTTCCGTTTTGTATTCACCGAAGTCATCGGCTATCTGATATTTTTGTGGAGTCAAATCAAGTTGCTTCTGGTCAGCAAGGGTGACTACCGATGGAAATGGATAATTGATATTAACGCATACTTGAATGAGGCTCAGTTTACGGAGTTTTTCTTCTTCTGCCTCTCGTTCTATTCCTTTCCACTTTTCCTGAGAATCTTTTATATACTGCGGTAATTGATTGCTAAGAATGAATTTGGCATTTCTTCTTGGATCGATCTGAATTTTACACACGACTAATTTATATTCATATATTTTTAGAACTTACCTTACGGTACATGAGCATATACGCATTAGTGTTGGAATGATTCCATCCACTGGCATGTCCACCAAAGCTTTTTTCGATTTCTACAGGCGAAGCAAAATCCACACGAGTGTCATTGAATACATACCATTTGTCTTGATCCAAATTTTTGATATACGCGAAATAATGTCCCCCTGCCGCATTTCCAGAATGAACCATAACAGAAAATAGCTCATATACATTATCGCCGTTTACTTTGACGATGTTATCAACGGCAGCGTGGTCAATCGGTTGTCCCACACAGACTGAAATTATATAGTTTGGCTTAGTTGGCTAAATGAATGGAAGCGGAAGTTACGATCGTATATACATTCAAGAAAGAGAGAACTAAAACTAAAATGCTCTAGATAGATAATGTCGCTAATAAGTTTTTTAAATCATATTAATCCAAAAACGACAGCCATCATTTTTTTTTGAAAACTGTCTTCTAAAGTTAAGCCGACCGCGTTGTGTAAGGGACGATAAACTAAACTATTTGTTTAATAATTAAATGAATTTGCCCAGGTAGGAAATGTATTTGATTTTCCACTTTTTTCTCGCATAGATCGCTTTTAAAAATTCAATTGCAATTATTACCATTACCATCTCCTCTGTGGCTATAACGATTTGGCGACGGGTTACCAGGTGTGTACCGTTTTGGATTCGGAGAGCCTAGCTCCATATCATCGTCATCATTCTCATTCGTTGGTTGTTTCTTGATTGGCTGACATGCAGATGACGTGGTTGTTTGCTTGTCTTTGTTGACATAACAATTCAAGTCGAGAACATCAGGAAATGTCATTTTTTCGTTCAGTTTAATGCGATGCATTGTATTGTAGTCAAAATCAAAACGTTTCAGTTGGATTGTCAGAAGGTATGGGAACTGTGTGATGCGAAGTCCTTTATGAGCATTTTGCTTACTTTTGCAATTTTCACACATGTATTGGTTAGATCCGTCAAGAAGTTCGGGTTGAACAAATGCGTCCAGTGCCTCTTCAACGCTTTTGTAGGCGTGAACGGCTCCAAAAGGCTTGACTGCCAATGGAAGGTCGAGGAAGTAATCAGTTTTGATGCTCTCTCGTCCACATTGGAGACACGCCACAAAATCTTCCATCGTTCCTCTATAGAGATCCTGAATAAGTTTCTCGTGTTTTGTTCCCTTCCATTTGTGCTCCAAAGCATCAAACATAAGACGACAAAGTTCTTGAACATCATGCTGATCGTAAGCTTCGTTCGACGTCCATCCAAAACTTTGTGTCAAATCCTTAGTTTCGAGTGAATCGCTTTCAGAAGTTTGAAGAAGAAGAAACAACTTTTGCAGTTGGCACGGAATGCTTTGCTCCGCTTTCTTTCTTTGTTCTTTAATATGAGCGGATTGTGGTATGTACTCCCATTCATACATGGCATTTCGAAACTCTGGAGTCATATAAAGTGATTGCACAAGACTGTTCAAGTAGCACGTCATAGCCTTAAATGGTATTAGAGGAGGATAATGAATATAACTTTGAATACCTGGTTAACAAGACCGACGTATCGATGGCCGTTCTCATCAACTGGTATCGCATACTGACTGCTTGCAGAAGTCGCGGCAGTGGATGAAGAAGGAAGCGCCAACTGGTTTGACCTTCCAGGACTGTTCTCCCCTGATGGCGCCGCAGCAACCCCTGAAGAGCACGCTTGTTGCTGTTCACCGCCAGGAAGGCCATTCCCAGCTAAGCGAAAACCTGAGGTTTTACCTTCTGGGCTGGAATTACTGTGATTTGAATCATCCACCCGTACCATTATCTCTGAAAAATGTGAAAAATAATAATAGAAATTACGAGTGGCACGAAGAAGTTCTTGAAAAGCGTAATGAAGATGCACTAGACATGCAAGCGACTGCCAAATGCGAAAACCAATAGAAATCTTCAAATATGCTCATCTCTACATGTGCACGTCGAGTCGTACAGCTAGAGAAAATCCAAACGGAAATTGTCTATTATTGGGGCAGTGTGTGACAAAATAACGGCACTCACTATTTTGGTTAGAAAACTGATAGATAATGATCTCTCGAAGATCAGCGTTTAGTTATTTTAAACCCTGGATTAGAGAAGACCTTCCACTTCGATGTGCTTTTCTTTTGGGAACTCCAAACAAGGCGTGCCGGGGAAATTGGCCACAGAGCTGGTAGAAAATGAAAACTTTGATGCAAATACTTTATCACTTCAACGTTGAACAAATCACTATTAAGGAAAAGAAAGTCTATGTTGAACTTTGAATACACATATACCCAAAACCTTAAAAAGTGAGATAATATTAACTAGGCTTTAACAATTGTAAATTTTAGGATAGTTATAAGTATTTCATAACGTTATATTTGAAGGCCATATTGAAAAGTATATTGAAGATTATAAATCAAAACAAAAAATATCAGTTTCATTAGTTCGAGCTTTCGGGAACAGCTAACTGATTATTAAGGGGAAAAAAGAGGAAAACGCAATTGAAAAACTCATTATGTTGCGAGACGCAGCATGAGGTTGGAGTGTCGTACTCCATTATGTTTAGTGAAAACAAGAGAATTCTAATTAAAATCTGAAAGAGTGATTCAAGACATGAAGAAGCTTATATTTGTAAAATGGTAATTATCCCGGGCTTCTGACCAGAACCGTACCTCATGCCGGGGAAAGTGGCGCTTTCAAAACACAATTTATTTCATCAGTCCGATCGCGTTTCATATTTTTTATTTAGTCCCTGGAAAACGCATGCAACTTTTAGAAAGGATATAATCCATTGTGCATTACATGTAGGACTCGAGCAATGATTTGGAGAGATTGAAGGGGAGTATCAATAAAAGAAGTGTAAAACAATTCCAAGATCAAACTCAGAATAGAAATAGTAACGTTCCCGCAAGTTAGGATTGAAGAAGATAATGATTGAAATGAAAAGGAGTTATGATTCGGCGGGAAACAAAAAAATCGCTGCGCCATTATCTGTGGAGCGCTCTTCCAACTTTGTTACGACAAATACGACGAGAAGTATTTAGAAAGAGGTAGGGAACTCCTTCGTACTGACCACGGCCATCTCACTCGAGGTAATTTTTTAAAGCATTGTCGCCGACAGTGAAGCGAGCTTTGCCTGCATTCCATTTTTCTGGTTATTGAAACCTTGATTCCTTGAGTACCTCGGTGTAAAGCTCGCCAATCCTCACTTTTTGGCGTAGTGCTAAGAAATTTAATAAAACATCGATAGTCTTCGCTTATTTTAAATCCTTCTTATAAATTCCTCACTATAATTTCTCATAAAAATCAATCTGTATCACAAATTAGTAGATTTCTGGTAAAAGTCTTCTATTACTCTAAAGATATCACATCTCAATAAACATGCTCGTTGAAAATCGAAAGCATGCAGTCATTGCTGACGCTGACTCACTTGGCGGTTTCTCTAATGTCAAAGGTATCCCTGACTAACGCTTTGTTCTAACCCAGTGAAATGTTGCTTGCTCCATGATTTTTCAAAAGACTTTTCGGTTTCTTTTTTTTTGCGGATAGCGACAAGTCGGAAATTAAAAAAATATATATGTTCATAGTTACACGAGGAAAAAATTGTGCAAAATATTTTTCGATAACTAATTAAATAAAACTCATTTGCTTTAAAAATAGTGAAAATACATTTTTGTGGAATTCTTTTTAATTTTACTTTACAAAAGAACTATTTATATTAGAAGAGCTTTGAACGTATTTTCAAAAAAATTCCCTGAAGACGATTTCATTCGATCTAAAAATCCATTCAACCAAACAGTATCACGAGTACGTTCCCCTGTTGTAGAATACGGCTTCGAACTTTTTGACCCATTGAATGCCTTACTTGCTAATAAACTCGAGTCCCCACTTCGGTTCTTTACCAGGAACGTTCTACACCGTTGTAACGTCCCCTTAACCTCATACGGTTATCGCTTCCTTCAGTTTAATCTCAAAAGCACTTTCACAGGCGCATTCTTCTAGTCCTACGCACCATACATGAGAGTATAACTTTCCAATCTTACCATGCTATCTGCACGCTTGTCCCCCGTCATGTTCTCCGTATTTACTAAAAATTAATTTAACTAAATTTGAATTTTTCTTGCATTCCAACTTATTGATTTGGAACCGTGTTTGTAAATGTATACGAGTCAAGCTTCGTCAAAAAGTGACGCGCACAGAAGCTATCCCCCCCCCCCTTTCTTAACGCTTCTAGCTTAACCTCCAGGGCCAAAGCTGACTCCAATTGATCATTTTACTTATCTATTGTGTCTAACCCCCTTTTTCTCTCCGGTTCTTCTACTTCTCATATGCCATTTCTTTTTTGTCTAAGATAAATAAATTATTAATTTTATCAAAAAATTATTCGAACCACTGTAATGACCGAGAATTTGAAGGCGCGGCCACGGCTGCTGTATTTAATGCAGGCGCGATCCTTCGACGCACTTTCAGCGTCACGTGATTACTGGGAACCGCGCTGAGCTTAATTAGAAAGTATAGAAAACAATATTTATTAAAAAAAATAAATTCAATCAAAATTGTGCTACTTCTTCATGGTTATTGACTGTCAGACAGCCTCAGCTCGTGATATTCCTGGAAAGTTTTAAAGATATAAATAACAAGAAAAACCTACGAAGGATTCAGATTACTGAACATGGTGCCTGGAAAAACCGGGAAACTTTAAATTTCATTTCTTTTACCCACAGTACATTAAAGAAGATAGCTTAGCTATGTAATTGAGTATTTATTCCGGGTAGTCTGGACCCCCGATGTATGGAGATTATGAAGCACATGTGAATTGACTGAAAGTAACGTATATACTTTCCCATAAGATTTACTATGATTACTAATAAACTAATAGCAAACTTTAAAAAAATATGCAGTATGGGTGGTATTTAATGGTACTAAGCATTAAGTAACAGAAGCGGCCATTTGCCCCAAAATACGCCGCACCTATTTCGAACGCTATCATTCTTCCTGCTCTCACTTACTCGTAAGCTCAGAAGTTTGGACATTTAAAAAGAACAAGCGGAAAGAGTCAAAATGATCGACACATTTCTAGAAAAAAGACTGTTTGGGATAACACTCATGAAGCAGAAAGACCTTCATCGAGATGACTTCTGTCGTCTACTAAAAATTAGGAACCCCACAATTCATAAAGAAAACTAAGATGGGCAGGATATGTGATGCTCAGAAATGGCAATAGATGGACCATGTTGATATGCAAGGACAGATATGAAGAGACGTTGAAAGGTTACCGATGTGATGGTTGAATTTTTTGAAAAAAGTAGCGATCTGACATGGAAACCACTATCGCAAAAGACCGGATGGACTGGAGAACTGTGGTCACAAGCAATATGAGCGAATAATGGATCGACTAACTAACTAGAAAAGTAATTTTGTGCATTCAAATCTAATTTTTTAAAGCATGTACTTCCGTAGATAAAAAAATGAATTCATCAGTGTAAGCGTGGTTTTAATTTTTGGATCTGCTGGCAAATTAAGGTAGCCCTAAGCAACGAAAAACAGAAAGAAGTGAATAAACTTGGGACGTCGCGTGTTTGTATTTTAAAGTAACTTGAATGCAGCATTATAGAGCTGTCAGCTGGTTCTCTCGTTGTAATGGACAAGGTTACCGGAACGAAAAAGCTTCCTGAATATTTATTCCTGTTTCTCTTTTGGGAACATTAAAACACTCGAGAACACTAGGAAATATAAAAAATGAATACAACAGAACAAGGCATTTGCTAGTTGATAAATTTGAGGAAACATTTTAATACTAGGTCCATATAATTCAAGAATACAAATGGAAAAACCAAAAATATTCGAGATAATAAATTCTGTTTTTTTAGAGCTTAGGGAAGAATAGGCCACTATGGAATAAGCAAAAAATAAAATTATTGCAAGTGTTAAATCATCCTTTACACACAAACTGAAAATGCTAATATTGGTAACATTTAAAAACCACAGAACCTCATTTGTGTACTCCGAAATGAGAAGAAGAGCTGGGATTGATGCGAGAAGAATAGTTTTTTCATGAACATGATATGAAAATAAGAAAAATGATAGTGACGTCGCAAACAATGAAATTCTGAAATTCCGGTCTGAAGGATGTAGAAACAGAGATACAAGCGATGGCGCGGAGCAGAGAAGTACAAAAGTAGTGCTGAAATCATTAATATTTGATTTTAAAAAACAAAAAAGGAAAATCACATTTAAAAAAATAAAATATTATCATTAAAAAAAGCCCATTAATTTCAATAATAATAATCTAATTCAAAATTACATATTATCTTGATTACCTTAAATAAATATGCAAGTTCTGAATAGGAAGACGCTTCAGAATGAACGAAAAAGCACACCAGAAGCTGGCTACCTTATCTTCATAGAGCCCTCGATTGAATGGAAATATACGAATTAGAACATCCTTCGCTGTATTAGTTAATAGAAACGGCAGCCATATAATAATGAATGAGGTTATGACAACTGCACCAATTTTCGAAACATTGAAGAAAGAGTTGAACAGTTGACCTTTTTTAATAGATCTTGAAAGAATGAATACGAAAACTGGAAGTGCATGGTACAATTCCATCTGCTTGTAGTTTAACGCTGCTACGAAGAAGATGGAGCCCGAAATGGTGTAATTTTTTGTTAAAAAAACATATGTTGCCAGGAATAATCCAAGAGATATGCTGTTGTACCTGAAAGAGTTTCACACTAACCAAATTTCTTTAATTTTCTTTGACTCACTGAAAATGACCATTATCCATAAATATTATTGCCGGATAAAACAGCGCCAACGCATAAATTAGTGGAGTAACATTTTTCGTAGACGATAAAAAGTATATAAGAGAAGGTAGATAGAATATATAAAATGGAATAATTGCAGAGAGTCTCATGAACAGTTTGTGATTAGTTGATTCGTAACCATGAGAAGTCTTCAGTTCAACCCAATTTTTATTAATTTTATTCGCTCTGCAAAACTCCACACAGCGCTTGTTTTATAAAAATAATCACTTACAAAGCACCAAGAATGTAGTGATGATATGCAGTCAGAGGTGGATAGTCGAGACCCCAGTAGAGAAGATTATTATGTGTTCCGTTAACGTACCACTGCTCAATTGGAAGATTATACGTGATTTCCATCCAATGTCTTTGTGCTTCATAATCTCCATACATCGGTGGTTTAGACTCTCCAGAATAAGAATTCAATGACATAGCTAGCTGAAGACAGAGAAAAGCCGAAACAATACAAAAAGTGGTAAGAATCTTGTTCTCCGAAGTTGAGAGATCGAACGTTTTCCTGGATGATATAGGATATGATTCCTCCTGTAAACCTTAGTTAATTTTAAAAATGTTAAATTATCAAAAGTACCCATACCTCCTGTAACAGAAAACTATCCCGAAGCTTGAAAAAACGTGGATTGTGGACTTCAGTCCTCTGTTTTCTATTCATTTCTGAAACTGAAATACATATGAATTTAAGTTTTAATGGTGTTCGAATGATAGAAAACTATAACACTCCCTACCAACCTGGTGGTCGGCACCATTTGGGAGCATGTTTTTCAGATTGCGTATTTTATGAGCTACCAAACACACCTACTTTCATTTTTCCATAGACTGTAGTTAAAAATAGAAATGGGAGTATTTAGACATGTCATTAAAACGCATAATTCTTCTCAGGTAACTTTTGCTTAATAGGTGCAAGGCTTCCACTTGGGCGAGTTCCGAAAGGGTATCAATCCGACCCAAGCGAGAACAGACCCATTAGCCTGACACACGCTCTTTCTCGTCTATTTGAACGTATTGTTCTTGAAGATATCAGATTGGGTACTCTCCCAAAAATTTCCGACCAGTTCGGTTTTTTAAATGCCCAATTTTGCGTGTAGCCAATCCGTAGCCAATTTTCGCTCAAGAAGTCACCAGTTTCACTTTCGTCTTCGTCTAGAGAACGTAAATATATGTGCCCCTGTTATAGAATACGGCTTCGAACTTTTTGACCCATTGAATGCCTTAATTGCTAATAAACTCGAGTCCCCCTTCGGTTCTTCGCCAAGAACGTTCTACAACATTTTAACGTCCCCTTCCCCTCATACAGTGATCGCTTCCTTCAGTTTAATCTCAAAAGCTTTTTCACATGCGTATTCTTTTAGTCCTAGTGTGTCCTAGTGTGGCATAAGAGTGTAAAATTATAACTTTCGAACCTTATCATTCTGTGCTCCCTTGTCCCTCGTACCGATCCCCGTATTAAATAATTAAACTAAATTTGAATTTTTCCTGCATTCTAACTTATTGATTTTGAACCGTATGTGTAAATGAATACGAGTTACACTAGGTCCAGAAGCCTTTGCGACACACGTAGGATCTATCCCCTTCGATTCCCTAATGCTATAAACTTATCCTCCATGGCTGAAGCTGGCACAAAATGGTGATTTTACTTATTTGTTTCGTCCAACCTTGTTTTCTTCCCCGTTTTTCAACTTATCATGTATAAGTTCTTTATGGTGAGCAAATAAACTATTGCTAATGCTTGCTACAAGTGAACAAAGTCGAAGAAAAACGATAAATTTTTGAAAACTAGTTGTTATCCATAATTTTCAATGAAAAACCCTGAAAAAATTAAAGCGCTAAACATTTCAGGAATCGTAATTTCACAGTGTCATTATTTTTTAAATTACATTTAAAGTTTCAAGATAAAACATTACTCTTTTTGTCCAATTTTTCAGTTTCCCTGAACCTCTTGATTTTCAAAAATAAATTATAATTATTTGCAGAACTAATGGTGGCTGGAAATTTCGAAATTTTGAAAGAACTGGCTGTTCATTATGATATTCTATGAGGAATTGCACACGAACTTCTATTAAGTCCCGCTTCTTCGTCAATAATTGAAGGGAGTTTTATGTAAAAGCCATTTAGAAATAAACTGCAATTCAATTCAACGAAGGAATTTTGATTCCAAACATGGATTTTCCTACAAACTAATAAAATAAAGTTGGAAAATGGATTTTATTATCGGCGATAATTTAAACAAATTTTCAAAAAGCAGGGGTTTTGAATAATAAGCTTCGGCACCCTATTTGTACCCATCAAATTTATACTCTAGAAAATTTGGTGCCACTATGTTTGACATCTTAATTGTTAATAAGATTGGCCTTGCTTTTGTGATCAATGTCGCGTTTCCTGAGACAACAACGTAGATTTGGCATCAAAGAAAAAAATTCAGCAGATTGCCTCAGAAAAATTTGAAAAAATCATGTTTTTAGAAATCTAGAAAAAATGCTTATTACTAACCTTTTCTTGGATATCGCTGCCGATCAAAACACGGAATAATCTGCAAATGTTATGATTGTTTTCAATTTTTCACGTATTTTTGCAAAATAAGTTAAGAAAATTGAAAGAATAGCAATAATGTTGCTTGTTATTTAATTAAGGCGTCGCGCGTTATTTATGATTAGCATTAAAAAAAGGGTAGTCTTCTAATATAAAAAAACATATTTAATTTTCGAATATCGCACTATTCCTCTCTGAAATCGTTTGAAATACAGAAAGTGTCTTCCTTGCTAACTAAGACTTTCAAATTATGACATCTCCAAACCGTCAAAACGAGTATAATCTTTTTTAATTTCCAAAAAAATTGGCATAAATGACAATTGGTAATCGGCATAAATGTTGGACGTTTAAGAAACGCTTGTGCAACGTTCTGAAAAATAACCGTTTGCAGTTATTTTCCATATATACAGTGCCGTGCAAAATTATACGAACCGGGGTGATTTTTACCGAAACTCGACTTCGGATGATCCGATTGACCCCAAAGTTTGAGGAATTGAGGAAAACGCTTTAAAAATAAGTTTGAATAACAAAAGAACAAATTTACTCAAAAAAAATTTTTTTGAAAAAAATGTTAAAAATTGAAAAAATGGATATTTTGATTTTTGATATTCATGGAAAGAAAAAACAAAAATGACAAGTTAAAAATCAGGGGAAATGATACGAAATGATTAAATTAACTTAATACTTGATCGCCATGCCTTTGGCTTTGATAAACGCCTCACATCTTCTTGGCATCGAGTCGATCAAGTTCATCAGGGTCTGAAGTGGGAGTTTGGTCCATTCTTCCTTGAGTTTCTCGAATTTTTCGGTATATTTTTTTGCTTTTCTGGCTTTCAAACGTCTGCCAAGGACCTCCCAGAGATGCTCAATGGAATTCAGGTCAATGGGATTCGAATTGGATTGGCCAGGTTGGCTTGACGCTGTGCGAACCTATCCTTGAAAAAGAGGGAAGAGTGTTTAGGATCGTTGTCTTGTTGGAACAACCAACCACGACCTATCTGAGACCTTCTATATAGCAACATTTCCTTCTCCAAAATGTCCTTGTACATGCACCCTGTACTTGTACTTCGTACTTGTCCTTATACTTGGCGTGGAAGCAGCCCCAAACCATGACGTTACCACCACCGTTCTTAACAGTCGGAACCTGGTACTTGGGATCGTACCGTTTGTTAACTGGACGTCGTACATGAGTGATTCCTTCTAGCCAATCATCAAATACTTCGATTCGTCGCTTTACAGTACCTTATTCCACTGCTGAGGTGTCCAGGGCAGATGATCCTTCTCCCACTTCAATCGAGCCAGACGGTTCTTCTCGTAAATCATTTGCTTTTTCACTGGGCGCCTTCCGAAGAGTCCAGAATCACGCACACGTCTTTTGACAGTGTCGCTGGACACCTATAAGCCATATCAATTGAAATTTTTTGAGAAATGACCAAAAAACTGACCTCGACTCCATATTGGGCCTTCAGTTCCGAGTTGATGTCCGTACTTCTCAGCAGCGGATTTCTCTTGCACATCCTGACAATGATTCTGTCGGTTCCTGGTGATGTTTTCGAAGGTCTTCCAGTACCTTTCGATCGGTTTCGAGTGTTCAAAGTTGTCCAGATAACCGATTTAGAAGTCTTGAACTGCTTCGCGAGGGTGGGCATGTCCAGACCCATCTAACGATCACGGATGATAGCCATTCGCTGAGATTCTGATAAATGAGGTAAACCACGTGGTCTATCCATTTTAAATAACAACATTCATGCATAAAAGAACGATAATACTTTAAAAAAATGGAAAAAACCAAAAAATCGGATTTTACCGATTTACGAAAAATTCAAAAATAAGCTCGCAACTGTTACTGCTTACCGTAATTTATTATTCAAACTCATTTTTTAAGCGTTTTTCTCAATCCCTGAAAGTTTGGGGTCGATCGGATCATCCGAAGTCGAGTTTCGGTAAAAATCACCCCGGTTCGTATAATTTTGCACGACACTGTAGCAGAATATTTTGCAAGAATTATTCATGAAAACTTGAAAAAAATACACGAGTTTTGACGTTAGAGATATGACCAGCTGAGAAGAGTTTGGTTAGATAAAATACGGATAAAACATCATTATAGAAAATACAAGCAATGGAGCGCTTTTATATTATTTCCTACAGATCGTAGTCTGTTGGATAAATCCTGGGAAGCGAATCCTTAGGAAATAGGTTTGGCTGCTTTTCGAAATTGACGCGCTGTTAAAAAAATATTTTTCTGGCAAATCTTCACTTTCACGATCAGCTATTATTTCCAAACAAACTATAGGCTTTCCTTAAATAGGTGGGTGGAACAAATGAACAGTATATTGGTATGGTTCAAATTAATGATTGAGAATCAAAGAACAAAATTTGGAAATTTAATTAGTGAAATAGTTTATTTAGAAGTTTCTTTTTTTGATTAGAAAATTAAGGAATCTAAAACGAGCCTAATTAAATGCTTGAAAAAATAAGACTTATTCGGATCGAATTAAGTTATTTCGAGGTCCCATTAGGCATTTCGGATTGTACATTTTTTTCACGGGTGTTGTCGGAAAATTTTAAAATCCTAGAGGACCGCTTTAAATATATTAGTACCGTAATGTTCGTATTTTGATCAAAAACGATTTTCTTGAGTATTAATGTTGTAGTTGAGTATGATAGCGTTATTGTTTAGGAGCAAATATTGGTAAAAATTCGTTCACTATGAAAAAAGGTGTATTTTTTGAATACATCCGAATAATGTTGTCGGGCAATTCGGAAAATCATATTCAGAATCAGCCTATCATCAAGAAACAGTAAACTACCTGAAATGAGGTACTTCGCTCTACCGCACTACGTTGTCTAATATTCAAAATGCCTGCGTTATTTTCGAGAGATATTGATCTAGTCTCACTCATTGTGTTCATTTATTCGTTTCGTTAAATTTTTTCGAATTGTTTTATTGAGCATTTATTCAGATGTCTGACGCTGGTAACTGGTGCTTGATTGAGAGTGATCCTGGCGTTTTCACCGAAATGCTGCGAGGCTTTGGTGTAGATGGATTGCAAGTCGAGGAGCTTTATTCCCTCGATGATGATAAAGCACTGATAAAGTAAGATTATCTCTTAAATTAAAAAAACAGTTACATTTTTCAGACCTGTTTACGGGCTCATTTTTCTTTTTAAATACCGCCGCGGAGAAGAAACATCAGGTACTCCTTGCGAAAAACCGTGTATTTTTTTCGCACAACAAGTCATTCAAAATGCGTGCGCTACACAAGCTCTGATCAATCTCCTAATGAACGTCACCGACAAAGACGTAAAACTTGGAGCGCTCCTGAACCAGTACAAGGACTTTGCCATCGACATGGATCCAGCTACTCGTGGTCTTTGCCTCTCAAATAGCGATGAAATTCGGACAGTTCATAACAGTTTTTCTCGTCAAACTCTTTTTGAACTTGAAACGAAAGGAGGTGAAGCTGAGGATAATTATCATTTTGTTACTTATGTGCCAATTGGAGGAAACGTTTACGAATTGGATGGCCTTCGAGATCTTCCTCTGGAGGTAGCCGAAATTAAAGAAGGGGTTGACTGGATAGAAGCTGTCAGACCTATCATTCAACAACGAATGCAGAAGTATAGTGAAGGTGAAATTACGTTCAACTTAATGGCCATGGTCCCCAATAAAAAACAGAAGTATCAGGAGATGCTGAACACTCTTATGCAAGCCAACGAGAACAATGAACTTAGTGAACAAATTGAGGAACTCAATAAAGCTATCGCCGAAGAGGAGTATAAAATTGAAATGTTAATTATATTTTTATAGCTGCTATTATAAGATATGTTTCAGGTATCGAAAGGAAAACAATCGTCGGCGCCACAACTACACTCCTTTTGTCATTCAGTTGATGAAGATTCTCGCAAAAGAAGGAAAATTAGTCGGTCTTGTGGAAAATGCATATCAAACTGCTAAAGATCGGGCCAAGCTGAACACTGACAAAACAATGCTCGAGCTGAAAAGAAAACAATAGATGAGTATTTACTGAATTTTAAATTAAAGTTATTTTTTTGTCTCGTTTTAATTTAATTTCAATGGGTTTTGAATTATTTTATTTCAAGATAAATACTTTTAACGAGAAGTTTTCTGTAAATGAATATATTCTCTGGTATAATGTCCTTTTAAAATTCCTTTTTAAATAATTTATTAATTGTATAACAATATCTGTTTCAAAGAAAACATAAATTGCATGGCAAACCATAATTATTGATGGAGGTAAATGAAGCAGAAATGAGCGATTCGCCACTAGTTCATCTTCCTGAAAATGGTGAAAGAGGTATTTTTGTAGCGTAAAGAGTTTTAGAACAATATGGATTTTCTAGTCAACGTTCCTTTGGTTCAGTCTCGTCATTTTGATCAACGTTTGGTAACAAGTGCCCGACAGACAGACAAAATAGACGCAGATGATCTAGTCGCCCTTGCATGCCAGCTGAATAATGCACGGCAACTAGTAAAGGGGAGAGCCTGCGATAGATTGAAACAAATCGCCGATCAAATGGAGCATCTTCATATGGCTGCTCGAGCTGTCCTAGAAGACGCTCAACGAGATGAAGAATTGCACAATGTTCCTTGTAATATGCAGAAACAACCTGGCCGTATATATCATCTGTATCAAAAGCAGGGTACTTTAGACAAGTATTTTTCAATGCTAGCTCCCAATGAGTGGGGCTATCAGGAAAAAAAGGAAGAATATCTTGGATCGTATCGCCTAGAGTATGATAGAAGTTGGACCCCAGTTAGTGAAATGGATCGGAAGGATGAAGAAGTGGCACGGCTGCAGCAACTTCTGCAGCGCTCTAGTTCCGAACGATTGACTTGGACATCATAATTAAACATATTATTTCTGTTGCTGTGGTTATATTAAGTACATCTAACCAGTTTTTTCTGTCCTAGGCAGCTCAACATAAATAATATTATATATATATATACCCCATTTGTTTAAATAATGGTTATTACCCTAATTAATTCTTTATGACTTGAAAACCTCACAAGGAAAACATTTACAGATGAGCGGAACCACATTGATTCTCGACAATGGAGGCTATAACATTAAAGCTGGAACGATTAGCAGTGATGCGCCTAGGTGATTTTTATTTTGAACCGAAGTTCTTTATAAAGTGTAAATATGAAACTATTTCAGATTAATTCCTAACAGCATTGTCAAAGCAAAACACGAGAGAAAGCGTGTGTTTGTTGGCCACGAACAGGAGGAATGTTCTGACAAATTCTCTTTGTTTTATGTCAGACCGATCGAGAGGGGATATGTTGTTGACTGGAATACACAACAGCAAATTTGGGAAAAAACATTCGAATTTCTTCAAGTAGAGCCTTCAACCTCCCGAATTGCGTGCACTGACAACAACTACCTGATTCCTGCTCTTCGTGATAGCTCAAACGAATATTTGTTCGAATATTTTGGGTTTGCTGAGGTTTCTAAAGCTTCCGCTTCTACATTTATAGCCGAACATTCGCATCAATTAAGAAAACAGAGATGCGTTTGCGTTGTCGACTCTGGCTTTTCTTGGACAACAGTAGCATCATTTGTAGATAGTATGCTAATTCAAGATAGTGTTATAAGGTCAGTGCCGCACCATTACCCTAACAATTATTGAAGTTAATCGTTTTAGAATTGATGTCGGTGGAAAAGCTCTCACAAATAAATTGAAGGACTGGATATCCTACCGGCAACTGAATGTCAGTGAAGAAACCTACGTCATTAACGAGTGCAAAGAAGAACTCTGTCATGTATCAATGGACTTTAACAAGAGCATGAAAGAGGCGAAGTTAGTCACGCCGTACATGCTTTGTTTTTAATCTTTTTTTTCAGAAAACGGTTAGAAGAGAACACAATGGTGAAAAGGTACATAATGCCAGATTTCCATACATCGTTCCGGGGTGTCGTTAAAGATATCAGTGATCAATACGACCCACAAGTTCCTTCAATTCATCTAGGAGTCGAAAGATTTACCATTCCTGAAATTCTATTTAAGTTTGTAGTCACTTCAAAGGTCATATAAATTTACCCGTTTACAGCCCATCGGATATCGATATCGATCAATGCGGTGTCGCAGAAGCTGTAGTTGAAAGCATATGTCGAAGTCCAGAATCTTTGAGGCCAGCTCTAGCAGAAAGCATCATTGTTGTTGGCGGTTCATCCGGCTTCCCAGAATTTCGGGAAAGATTAGAAAGAGATGTTCGTTCAATGCTTCCAGCAGAGTTTGAAATCAATGTTTCAAAAGAAGTTACAAATCCGCAAACCCACGCTTGGAAGTGTGCTCAAGAGCTTTTGAGTGGCGGAAAAGTACCGTGGATTAATCGAAAAGAATGGGATGAACGAGGTGACTCATTGGAATACTCCATGTTCTTCAGAACTATCGTGTCCTCTGAAGAACTGAGAGAACATTGTGCAATTGTGGATGATAAAGAGACATCTCCAAATGAAGACGAAGATCTCTGAACAGTTTATTTGCTAACTATTAAATAAATATTTTTACTCCATTGTTATATGATTTTTCATTTTTTCTGTTTTTTTTTCAAGCGGTCTAATCCGTCTTGTGATTACTGTTTCATCGATTTTCTGTTTTAATTTAAATAACGATTTTGCTCAGATGTCAGCAGGGCCAATAGTAGAAAGAAACCAGGATGCCACAATATATGTCGGTGGTTTAGACGAGAAAGTATCTGAAGCGATTTTGTGGGAGTTGATGGTTCAGGCGGGACCCGTTGTTAGCGTAAATATGCCAAAAGACCGAGTGACTGCCAATCACCAAGGCTTTGGTTTTGTCGAATTTATGGGTGAAGAAGACGCTGATTATGCGATCAAAATTTTGAACATGATCAAGCTTTACGGAAAGCCTATCAAGGTAACTGCGTTTATAAATCATAATTAATATTTTAATTTAGGTTAACAAAGCGTCTGCTCATGAAAAGAATATGGATGTTGGTGCAAATATTTTTGTAGGAAATCTTGATCCGGAAGTGGATGAAAAACTTCTTTATGACACCTTCAGTGCATTTGGAGTAATTTTACAAGTTCCGAAAATTATGAGGGATGTGGATTCTGGAACATCAAAAGGATTCGCTTTCATTAACTTCGCTTCATTCGAAGCTTCAGATACAGCGCTAGAAGCTATGAATGGACAGTTCCTTTGCAATCGAGCAATCACAGTTTCATATGCTTTCAAAAGAGATTCCAAAGGAGAAAGACATGGAACCGCAGCTGAAAGAATGCTCGCTGCGCAGAATCCATTGTTTCCCAAAGATCGGCCCCATCAAGTGTTCTCAGACGTCCCTCTCGGTGTTCCTGCTAACACACCTTTGGCTATTCCAGGAGTTCACGCTGCTATTGCTGCACATGCCACAGGTCGCCCAGGAGGATATCAGCCTCCACCATTGATGGGAATGCCTCAGCCTGGTTATCAAGGACAGTACCCACCGGTTCCACCACCGCCACCTAGCGTCACTCCGATGCCTCCTCCGATGCCACCGATGCCACCAACCCCAGGAATGACTCCCCGCCCGCCACCTCCACCGTCATCAGGAATGTGGCCGCCACCACCACCACCGCCCCCTGGAAGAACACCGGGGCCACCAGGAATGCCTCCACCACCGCCACCATCTCGGTTCGGACCACCTGGAATGGGAGGAATGCCGCCACCTCCACCTCCAGGAATGAGGTATGAAATACAAAGTGAAACATTAATACCAAGTTTGTAAAAAGGAAATAATGTTAAAAAAAAACAAGAATAATTTCGCTCTTTCTATTTTCGCTTCAGGAATAGTGTAGAATTGAATGTTGATTGAAAGTTGTTGGTGACTCGTGAAAGCACGTGAAAGCCTTCAAGTTATTCCAACTTTATGCGTCACTAATTTCAAATGTTTTATGTGACGAAAAACATGTACACGTTGAATTAGTATATTTAGGTTTAACTTAGATGCAAAGATACAATGCAGACGGAAAAAAATGCAGTGAGATGTTGTTTATTCCTTTTAATTTTTAGCAATCCCGTTTTTTTCATTTTCGAAATTCACATTGAAATTAATATGATGATGCTTAGGTATCCTGGAGGAATGCCACCACCGCCACCACCACGCTATCCATCTACTGGCCCAGGAATATATCCACCTCCTCCGCCAAGCCGTCCACCAGCACCACCATCTGGCCATGGAATGATACCGCCTCCTCCACCTCCTTCGTAATTCTTCCAAAATTATTGTTACCGTTTTCACGAAAATATCGAATTTCGCACTAAAAGATCTTTTACATTATGAATAATCTGCTGTCTGTTATTTCCTAAGTTATTTCGTTTTTTTTAAATTAAATCAATTATTTTCTATAAATGCTTGATTTTTATCAGTTTAAACGTATTCAAATACCACAACCTTTTCCTCCTATCGTTCCCTTTTTATCAACCCCATCATAATCACACCTCTCGTTTTTGATTACTATTGCAAGCCTTGCAAACCTCATGTCTCTCGTTCCCACAGCAATATTTGTTGCTTTCTTACTTTTTCTTTTCGTAAGAAAAAAAAACAAATCTCACTTTGACCGCACTCCTACACTCTACAGTGTCTCATTATAAAACACGCAAAAGGTTCTTAAACCCGCCGAACAGTGGAGTGTAAACGAGGTTTCCGGTGGAATGAGTCTGTCTCCCACATCGCTCTGCCCCTACATTGATTTCATCAACGAACGGCACAAGTTACACGAAAAAAGGGAAGAGAAGTAGAGAAAAATAGAGAAATAACATGGACAATGACTGTATTCACATGGGTTACAGTGAGTACATCGAAAGCAATTAGTCGCGGAAATCACGTTGCAGAATCTCTTTTTTTTTCAACTCTTAGATTTTATAGATTTGATCAATTTGATGTTTGCCCTTCCTATTTAACGATTCGTGTTCTTATAGATACTGATTAAATGCTTTCGAGTCGCATCCGAATTTTATTGAAAATAGATATAACCATGCCACAAGGCGCAACCTTATTCATAGAAATATGCATTTCATATTTATTTCATAAAAATACATTTTTCACTTACTTCATCTTAAAAAATTATGAAACCTTTATAGAATGTAGACGCGCGATTAAAATTGAAATGGTTTACTGTCGATTAAGGCTTCCACCAGAGAAGGGCGGAATTCCGGATTCCGCCGTTTTTTTCATTCCGTCTTCTGGATTCCAGGTTCCGTGAAAAACATTTTTTTTCCGTTTTCCGTTTACCGGATTCCGAGTTCCCAAAATCCAATTCCGCCCCACTCTGGTTTATACGAAAGACGAAGACAAAAAGTCGTTTTCGTTCGTCTTTCAGTTCGTCTTGCATTCGTCTTACGTAATAAAAAAGTTGTCAACACACTGCGTCAGAAGACTTAAAGACGAAGATGAGACGAGACGGTCGAAATTTCACCCATATGGAGGCCTTACTGTAGATCGTATTGTGTAATTATCTTAAACGAAATCAGAGCCCAAACGGACCGCTGCATAACTGTTTTGAAATTGAAAACTACTGCGAAGAAAGTTGAATATTGTAGCTAACGATGCGCTTAATGAAAAAATGTGAATATAGATCCGTCAATGCAGAAGCCGTTAAGTAGCTGTACCGACAGATTCCGCATGGGCTATTTTATCCTTTCTATTTATTATATTTCAAAATAGTATCACTTGACAGCGATCATCGGGGTGTACATGATCAGCGATTTGCGATTTATTTTGAGGAACGTTATGCGACGAGCTGAAAGACGAACGAAGACGACTTTTTGTTTTCGTCTTTCGTGGAAGCCTTAACCTGGGGAAGGGGGAGTGGGAGGTAATTTTCCGTCATTTTACAGATATGGCTTAACGAAAACCGTTCACCGATTTTGAGAACGGTCAAGTTGACACATAAATAGCTAGAGATCTGAACCGATCATTCAACATGATCAATCGATATACCCGGGATATTTATAGGATTAGAAAGTCTTTCGGAGGTCCACCACTTATTTCGGCGAATTTGAAGATTTTCATCACTTCTCGTTGAGTGTTCGTATTATTAGGTGGAATGATTTTTCGGTGATTTTCGATAAATCTTGACTAACTTGTTTTGAACTGATTCCGCCAAAGTTTTGAATAGGAAACAAGAGAAATTGTTCTCCGAAAACGTCTAGTTTTTGGAATTTTTGAAAATGCTGAGGTGGTCCTATAAATTTGCGGAACACTCTAGCGCAAATGTTGATCTTTTCAAAAGTTTAATTTTGAAATTCTTCTGAAAGCTGCTCGTCACTAATGGCAATGGAGAATAGCTTGTCATCTCAATACTCTTATAAAATGCTCTTTTCACAGGCTATCTGAATATTTTCTGAATTCTCTGCCTATCATTTCAGGAAGTGTGTAAGACGGAGAGAGAGAAAAAGAGTCTTTTCCCTTATCAATACTAACCATTGACGCTGAATTGGTGTGGAGCAAAAACGCCGCCGATACATAATGACTGTCACTTATTCGTCTAATCTGTTCAACTCTGCTCATTCATTTTCTTCTTCTGATTCTGTCTTTATTCGCTCACGCTGAACATTCCAGAGCAAAATGGGAGGAGCGAGGAGATCTCTGCTCTTTGCACTTATGTTATCACGTGAGTTATTCTTAATTGTACGATCGTACAATGTTTCAAAAAGTACTCCAGAAGGCAAGAAAACGTTTTGAAAATCCAGTATTGCTCATTGTTTTCAGCGTTTTCAGTGGAATCTCGCGATTTTCATTGAATGGGCACAATTAAACCTGAAAATTCCACGAAAATTAGGCATTTGCTGGCAAAATAATGCATAATTGCTCATAAAAAAAGAAGCAGAGAAATAATTTTTGGGTGAGCAGAAGGCATAGTTCAAATCTCGGCCACAACTGCTTCGCGCAAAGATTTTGTAATTTTCCTGTAAAGAGAAAACTGTGATAAAGCTATTTTTTTCGTTTTACATTGCTGATAGAACATTTTAATAAATTTGCGAGCCGATTCCCCGTGAAACTATTTAGCAGATAATCGGAAAAACAGAATTACTTATCTTAGCTTTTGGCTCTATATGAAACAGATTTTTCGATCACTTGCAGGCATTTTTAATATCCAAACGAATATTTAAAGATATCATAAAGAAAAGAAAGTGTTGCAGTACTCGTGGAATCCACTTCGAAGTCCAGCTACAAATATGACGGCTCTCTATTCTCAAGCAAAGAGCTTGACTATGACGAAACGGACATCAAAGCAATGGGATCAGTTTTCTCAAGATACATGGCCGATTCTGACGCTCAACTCATTCTTGATCTGGACTTCTTTCGGCACTTTTTCAATTACGCCGAAGCATATAAAGACGGAGCTGAAGAGGGGAATCTGGAGATGATGAAATATGCGGTGGAGATGGTCGAAAAACTAAAATCATTCGATATTTCAATAGGTTTGCCGTTCGTTTATCGATGCTACCTACATTTCTTCTGATTTTCTAGCTTGCGTTGGGGACATGATGCATTTCGCGTGGACTGGAGTCGAGTATGCGACCCACGTAGAAGAGCATAAAAACTGTTCTGACTGTAAATGCACACCTCTCTTCCAGCAGAAAAAAAGTGAACGTCATTGGATTTTCAATGTGTTCGATGCAATGGGAAAGATCCCAGCAGGTATTATGAGTGGTAATAACTTGTGGGTTGGATCATGGAGCACCTGTAGAAAGATTGAGGTTGTCAAGAATGCCCAAGGGTAATATCTCTCGCAGCGTTGACTATTTTCACGTGATTCGCAATTTCAGCCAAAAATGGAAAGGCCAGTACTGCTTGGCGACGATTGATGCATACGAAAGAGACAATCCACTCGTTTATTTCGGAAATATGATGTCCGGCGCGCCAGACAAGCACTGCTAGTGAGTTTATGAGATTAGAAATGCGCATTGTCTCATTACCGGGTGAGAAATGTTTTCCCAGGCGCTTGAAACCGGGTATAACTCCAGAACTAAACAACGAAAAGAGTTGATATTAAACAGGGTTCTTATTGTATTGAAGGATAATATTTATCAATTAAAATTGCTCAATTCGGCAGTCTTTGGCTTTGACAACAGCACAAAGACGGCGTGGATCCACACGGTAGGCACATATTCCATGGACAATTTGTCCCTTTCCTCCACCATAGACGCCTTTAGAGATTAGATACCAGAGAAGGGCGGAATTCCGGATTCAGCCGTTTTTTTCATTCCGTCTTCCGGATTCCAGATTCCGTGAAAATTTTTTTTCCGTTTTCCGTTTTCCGGATTCCGTTAAAAAATTTGTTTCCGTTTTCCGTTTTCCGGATTCCGAGTTCCCAAAATCCGATTCACCCTACTCTGTTAGGTACTGAATTGATGCTTTTGCATTTCCCTTATTCTGAAAGATTCCCAACAGCTAATTATATCTATTTTAACGATTCTGGGTCCAGGAAGCAAGACAATCTCGCAGATGTAGTTCTTTTTTTGTTCATTTTTATATTTTTTCCATAAAATCAACGGAGACTCGCCACTAGCTCAAATACAGTAGCGGCCAACTAAATATCACCTTTTTGTTTTTCGGCTATAACTTTTTTCAGAGAATAGATAGAAACTGAAGGTCTTTTATGAAAATGTGTCAAATTGAACCAGAAATATGAACCAAGTTAATTTTTCTCGATAAAGAAAATAAGAATTTTTTTCTTGGGTTTTTTCATTTTTTTCATTTTGGTCGTTTTTCATATACTTTTTTCTGGGAGCGAAAACTCCAACATTTTTTTAGATAACTTCTGAAATCTTTGTTTTTGCCATGGTTAAAGCCAAAGGGAAACGAGATTTGACCCCAACTTTGCAGTCTGCGATTGCCAAAGGTCGGGAGCAAGCGCGCACGCAGAAGCAGCTTGCCGAGCAGTTCAATATCCATCGTAGCACCGTTTCAAAATTTCTAAAACGCTGGAAGACTCAAAACGGACAAGCAATCAGAAGAAAATACTTGGGGATTCGTGTTACGGACCATCTGACAGATGGAAACATCGTCCGGGCTTCCAAAACCAACTCAAGGCTGTCTGCCGCTAAAGTTCTCGAGCAAGTTTCTCATCGTGGATCGCCTGTAGCTAGCGTCAGAACGATCAGACGTCGTCTGAATAATGCCGGACTGTTTGGTAGGAGGCCTGTGAAGAAAACATTCATTTCAGACCGTAATCGAGCAGTCCGTGTGGCCTGGGCACGCGCTCATCTGCATTGGACTTAGAACCAGTGGGAACGAGTATTATGGAGCGATGAGAGCAAGTTCATGCTGTTTGGTTCCGATGGAATTTCTTATGTCAGACGACCAGTGGGGGCCAGATTTGACCCAAAATATCAAACACCAACTGTCAAACATGGTGGAGGCAACGTAATAGTGTGGTCCTGTTCCAGCAGCCATGGAGTCGGGCCTCTTCACCGAATCACTGGCATAATGAACAGATTTGTGTACGAACAAATCCTGGAAAAGATCATGCTCCCATTCGCTCATGCTTCTCCAACTTGTTTCGACAAGATAATGACACTTCCAAGCACATCAAAGTGAGTCAAACTTCACAAACTACCATACCATTTCTTTAAGAATTGGTTTGCGATCAACCGTGTGAATGTGATGGAGTGGCCCAGTCAAAGTCCAGACCTCAATCCCATTGAACATTTGTGGGAGGAATTCGAAAAACGTGTTTCTGGTATCCGTGCTCGAAATGCCGACGAAAAATTCGCTCAATTTTTGGAAAACGCATGGGCGAAGATTCTACAGTCTACTTTGAGCAGCTTTATTCAGTCGATGCCGAGAAGATGCCAAGCCGTCATTGATGCTAGAGGCTTCGCAACAAAATATTGATTCTTTCTAGTTAACTTTTAAAATTTTTTGTCTCTTTCCTTGCTGTTTTCCGTGTTTTTTTGCCATGAACCAGTAATAGCTAAAATCCGAAAAATCGAGAATTTCAAATTTTTTCGAAAATATTTTCTTTATCGAGAATAATTGATTCGGGATCATATTTATGGTTCAATTTCGCACATTTTTACAAAAGGCCTTGAGTTTCTATCTATTCTCTGAAAAAAGTTATAGCCGAAAAACGAAAAGGTGATATTTAGTTGGCCGCTACTGTAGCTCCCAATACCTTAACTCTGGAGGGATGGGAAACTAGATGGACGACTCTTCTTTTTCTGACAGTTTCTACAGAGTGTTTAGCGAGAATTCTGTGATGTTGTGGGCCAGATATTCTGACTCTACTCCGCATTTTATTTGAGAAAACGTTCGTGTAAGTGAGTGGTAGTGGACGCCTATCCAAGTTCATCTTTGTGCTGTCATCGAATTAAACATTTTCCCATAATGCTTTCCATAAAAATCTTTCGTTGTGCTGTACCTGTATCAGACTACTCGGATAATTAGTTTTCCCTCCCTAATCAATCAGAACATGTTCAGTGAAAAGACCACCAAAAATATAACTGACGATGATTCCTGTTTTGCACTTTTCCCAGTCTTGAAGTTTGGAGTGTGCATGCCAAACACGTGCACTAACCACGATGTAAAACAAATGCTAACTTTTGGTAACTTATAACTTAAGAAATTTAAATTGAGCAAACGCTTTTCTCCAGCTATTAGAGCTGCCGAAGCAGCAGTCGGGACGAAATCAGTGTGCCACGTGGATGTGGAGTGCCGTGCGGAATCTTATTCAGATGCTATGAGTGAAAATGGATTGGCAATGTTTGCATTGTGAGCGACAATCTGTTGAGTTATATTATCTTGCTCGCTGTTTAGATATCTGCTCATCGCTACAATAGTTCTGGTTCTTTTCGGAACACTTTACGATTTGTTCATTGCTTCCAAAACACCGCCGGAGTCACAGAAACATCCGGCCTTCAATCGTAAGCTGTTATCGGAAAGATGAGCGATTCAATTCAATGCGTTCCAGATTCATTTATCAAATTTGTTTTGGCATTTTCGATGTATACAAATGGAAGTGAAATTTTGCAATCGAAGAAGAATGATCGTGAAATTAATTCCCTTCATGGCGTACGATTCCTGAGTATGTGTTGGATCATCTTGGGCCATACTTATTACTACATTGGCACCAGTTTGACGACTGACAACCTTGTGCCCACGCTGATCAACTTCCCAAAACAGTTTCACACACAAATCATTGTTCAGGCACCACTTGCTGTTGATTCGTTCTTCTTTTTGAGGTATGCCTAAAATTGTAAAATTGCTCACATCGTCCTACTTTATGCGATTTCCTTTCGTTCGCAGCTCTCTCCTGTTTCAGCGGAATGCTCGCTGCATTTTCATTCTTCAAAAGAACAATGAAGGCCGATCCAAACCATCCACCAAAGCTGAGTGCCTTTAACTGGGTGACATGGCCAATGTACTATTACAAAAGATATGTCCGTATTACACCTACTTATATGGTTGTCATGCTCTTCGATGTTACTCTCTTCACGTATATTTCAAACGGCCCGTTTTGGAGACCAATTGAGAGACAAGGATGCAGAATTGCGTGGTGGACAAACTTCGTTTATCTGAACAACTTTTTACTGCAGGATCAAGAATGCGTGAGTAAATGAAGCTATATTGAATGGCAGCTCTGTGGCTATAATAATTGTAGTGCATGGGATGGACATGGTACCTGGCCAATGACATGCAATTCCACGTGGTTCTTATGCCTCTTCTCGTGATTGTTTTCTTGAAATGGGGAATGAAAGCAGGACTTGGATTGTCAACTGGCCTCATTGGATTGTCATCTCTGATCAGACTTGTTATCACTCAAATCAAGGGATACCCTCCTGCGCCGTTGCTCACCGCAAAACTTCAGATGTAAGTGTTTCCACGAACGCTTGATGATGATAGCGCTCACTGGCCCTTAGAAATTGTGAAGTACGTATGTATAGTTGATTTTCTATTAACTTTTTTGTAGAGAAAGGGAAGTTTTTCTTCCATTTTTCAACTCTTTACTGTTTTCTTTCAGGTGGGCATAATACTAGTGGGAGGTTGACTTATTTTAAACCTAGAAATAACCGATTTCGCAAACGCGGCGCATGGTCATTTTTGCACATCTATTAAGACAACAATATTTCAAATAGATTTTCAATAATTTTCAGCTCCTCAGAGGCACCGCTGAGAATCTTGACCGCGTTTTATATTAGACGGCCATTTAAATTTTATAACAGTTGCTCGTGGGTGATTGCGTCCAAGGTACGCAAACACGGATTTTCGAATAGAAGATATAAATTCATGAAACTCTCCGAGATCTATTTTCGAAATAATAAATTATTTCTATGACTACAATGTTTCCGTATTGGGGCGTGTCCACTCCGCTTCAGGAAAGCCTGTTCTTTCAGAGTACACCAGCTGAATGATTACTGGAATGATGTCTACGTTCGTCCGTATATCAGGTGCACTCCATTCATTGTCGGCGTAGTTGTGGCTTATCTTTTGAATGCGTGGACTGCTCGTGAGCAGAAGGATCTTAAAATAAAACTAGAAAGAAGAACTATAATCATCGGGTGGTGCACCTCTACTGTTCTCGGATTATATGCAGTTTTTGGTTTGTATTGGTTCGCAAAAACTGGAGACATTTCAAAACCATGGGAGGTAATATCACGGAACATTGGCTGAAAACATTTTAAAATCGTTTTGCAGATTCTATACACAATTTTTGGCACCCCAGCGTATGCCCTGGCTCTTGGTTGGGTGGTATTCGCTTGCACGACTGGAAACGGAGGACCCGTTGACACCATTCTCTCATGGAGATTTTTCGTGCCTTTGTCGAAAATCACCTTCTGCGCATATTTACTACATCCGATTATGCTCCAGATTTATAATTTGAGCAGACCACAACCATTCCATTTCACAACTTTCATTCAAATGGTAAGCTTCAAGCTTTAAATCAGCGTTTTCTCTTCGATCGACTTTTTGCTTGGTTTCGAAAATTCCTAGAAAAATTTTTAATTTATTAAAAAACCGTTACTCTTAATAAGTCCCACCTTAATTATTATTCATGTGCGACTCCGAATTGAGCTATAGGAATTTTCCAAATAGCGCTGTAAACTGCTGAATTAACGACAAGCCAGTAACTTTGGAGAAGGAGAAGCTCCAACGAATGCTGTTACTATGTCGCAAAAACGTAATTCATTTTGGACAGACCGGCTTTCCGTTTAGAAGCAGCTGTTTCGGCAAAACAAGGGAAATACTGCGGAAAAAAATTGAGAAAACAGCTCGGCAAATTGTGCCCTACCTTCATAGTTGCTTTCAGATCCGATACACGGTGGAAGCTGTATTTGCTTCATACACGATAGCCTTCTTCTTCTCATTGGCATTCGAAAAGCCATTTAACAAAATTGACGAAATGCTCTTTGATAGCAAAAAAGCATTGAATGGAGAAAATGGAAATACGACAGAAATGGTTCCATTGAACAGAGTTAGAAATAGTGATTGATTCCAATGAAGTTCATAGATTTATTTTTATTGAAATGCTATTCGTTGTTAATTTACTATATGGCGCAAAGCGCAAAATAAAATTTTCAAACGAAATATCTCGTTAATTCTTAAAAATGGAAGTCGCGGCGTAGCCGCGAACTTTCCACTGTTTAATGTTCTTAATAATTTTAAAATTTTTTCTATTTGTTGCTTGCTTAAAAATTTGTTTTCAAACAAATTAATTGTCTCATTTTGCTTTTTATTGCAGAAATAATTACTAGAAATTGAAGTACTAAATTAGACTGCTTGACTAAACGAAACTGAGAATGATGCTACTATTATCGGTTCGCGAGTACGTGGTGAGCCGCTTACAGGTGGGGTTTGGGTCTCGTTAGGAAATTGGCGCGTTTTAACGCGCCAATTTAAAAATTGAAAGAAAACGCACACACTGCGTTTGTTTTTCTTTTCAAAAATTGAAATCGAATATTGGAATTTTTTCTATTTATATTTTGCTTCGAAAATCATGTTTTTTTAAATTAATTTTTATTGTCAAATTTCTTAAACTGTTTATTAAACTGAATAAATCACAAACGCAGTGTGTGCGCTTTCTTACAATTTTTAAACTGGCGCGTTAAAACGCGCTATCCCCTAACGAGATCCAAACACCGCCTTCAAACGAAAAATCACGTACTCGCGGATAGATAATATATAGCTCTATTGCAACATATAAATACATACATTAGTTATCTGCTTAGTTTTAATCTAAAAATGTCTTCTTATTGATTAATCAATATATTCGTCGCACGTGCATTTCTTATATCGAAATTACGACATCACCACTACCTAAAGACTGAATTCTCGGATTCCATCTTCTGAGTTGTTCCTTGTATTTTTTATAAGTTTGCTCTTATAATAAACGTGTTACCTATAATTCATCTACGCGTCAACGTGCCGTTAGACACAACAAGCTCGAATCATTTACGGTACAGATATGGCACGATTTACAACTTGGGGCAGAAGTACAGTAACCCAGCTTTGCCACAAGATGGTGCACCTTCCGTGTTCCTTAAAAATTACTACCAGGCGGTAAATTCGGAATAAACAAATGTCTAGAGAGCCATCAATCGCTTGAAACTCGAAACTTCAAACAGCGAGCTGAGCAGTGGTTGTCCGAGACTATTTATCGATAGCATGTTAAAGTAGATCGTGAGAAGATTAGGCGCAATGGTTTGAGAGGCACAAACGAGCGACAAATTCGGCGGTGGTACTAATTTTGCGAATTTCACTTCTGGATCAGAATGGCCTACCTCAAACTTCCGTCGTACAACCTACCCGAAAAGACTGAAGTGATGAAGTGGTGGAGGGGGGGGGGTCATGAAGAACAAAGATGCGAGGATCGAGCAGCACTGGTTCATTTCGTTCTTTGTTATAATGATAGAGTTTTCCTTAAATTTGACGACGATTCAATGATTTTTGCTGAAGTTGCAACTTTTTTTCTCAGTTACAGTGCTTTTGTCCCACCTTGTAGATTTAGCACAGTTTTTATTTAGTCGTATTCAGAATATGCGTTCGAATGGTGGCTCGCTTTTCTATTTTCTGGAATTTCTCTTTGGTTTTCGTAATTTTTTTCGGATTTTTGCGCGTAACTGATTTACCAAAAAAAAATATTATCTATCCGCGAGTACGTGATTTTTCGTTTAAAGGCGCTGTTTGGGTCTCGTTAGGGGATAGCGCGTTTTACCGCGCCAATTTAAAAATTGTAAGAAAGCGCACACACTACGTTTGTGATTTCTTTTCGAAAATTGAAGCGAATATTGGTGTTAATTAAAAAACATGATTTTCGAAGCAAAATATGGAAAAAATTCGAATATTCGCTTCAATTTTCGAAAAGAAATCACAAACGCAGTGTGTGCGCTTTCTTACAATTTTTAAATTGGCGCGGTAAAACGCGCTATCCCCTAACGAGACCCAAACAGCGCCTTTAAACGAAAAATGACGTACTAGCGGATAGATAATATCAAAAAGTGAAAAAATAAAAATTTTTATACTCTGACAAGGGAACTGTTTTTAGACAATGGTTGAGAATTTTATGAAAATTGGTGCACAGACACTTTCGAGCATGCTGAAAACCATGACAAACTTTTTTTTTGCCCAATACTCTCCAGAAGCTGAATATTCGCATCTGAAGTTTCATCACATCTGAAATTCTCCCTCCATCTCGCGACCTTACTCTTCTCTATGCTTCCATATCATTCATTTCCGTAAGCAGCGGTGGTGTAGTGGCAGTGGGATGGTGTGGAACCCTTGGGGTCGCAAGTTCGAACCCTATTATGGAAATTTTTTTGTTTCTTGTAATTTCATTTTCTAGAGGTCTCCAGAGCACATTGCTCTCGAATGGAACTTGCAGAATGCTGAAAAAGGGTATATGAGTTGTGTTTAATTGTTTTTTGATCTCAAAGGCTTTGACTCTGACCTTTAGAAAACGACAGAAATTTATTGAAACATCAAAAATTAACACATATGGTACTTGAAAACGAAGTCCTTGAAGCAAAGATACTTCTCACAATGGATACATCTAATAAACGAAGTACTAGACACTTTCAACAACACAGTGAACATCTTTGGATCCGGTAAATGTAAGAGTCCGAGCTGTGTTAATTTTGAGCTGGAATCCACTCTGATCAGCATTGTAGATGCTGGATGGGTGGTACAAAGGGAAGTGTTGGTTGGCAGAATCCACGAAATTGTTGGAATCCTTCTCAATCTGATCGCGAGTCTTGGGTCGAACGGTAGACACAAATTTCGTGATTTTCCTGGAGGAAATTCCGAACTTTTTCTTTCATCCAGCCAGCCAACTATCCGATCCGACAAAGTTTCCAATGCAAATGTTGTTCTTCCTTATGATGTCAGCAATAAGATAGCCACATTCCAAATCACATTCCACATTCCAAGATGAATTCCAAATCGGTTTTCCGATTGGATTTGGCGAATCCTACAAATTATAAGTTTTCGCAATCAGAGAAAACGAGCCACACGAGTGAAAGCAGCTGAAATTCAATTATTCAATAATGCCTCCTTGACTTTAGAAAGTTCGACGAATTCTCCAATACTGAATTGAATCAAGTTGGGGGCTCCAGGAAGGTTGACCACATCTGGATACTCCTTGATTTTATGGTACTCCTCGTCCTCAGGAGTCCAACCTGAAAAAGGTGCTGAATCTGGAATTTTGAAATAAAAAGAAACCCAAATCCTTCGAATCATCGTCTGAATATTGAAGACGTTCTTCTGTGGTGATTACATATTCACCCTTGTCAATCGAATCTCCTAAATCGATAAGATGAGCAGCAAGTTGGAGATCTTCTTCTGACAGCGGGACCTTCTTCGGATTGCTTTCCAGATCAAGGATATACATAAGAATCCGACGGAACTTGGTCATCAGTAATGGAGAAAATGGATGAGATAAGAAAATGGAAACAAATAATGAAGAAACTGAAGGAAAATCTTCTTTTTATACTCATTTGCATGCCTGGAACTTTCTCTGGAACTTTCTGCAAGTTCCATTCGAGAGCAATGTGCTCTGGAGACCTCTAGAAAATGAAATTACAAGAAACAAAAAAAATGTTTCATAATAGGGTTCGAACTTGCAACCCCCTGGGTTCCACACTATCCCACTGCCACTACACCACTGCTGCTTCACACGTAAACCGCAGTTTGCAAACAGTTGCTGAAAAAAAGGCATATTTGCGAATAATCGCTCAAAAGTTGCTGAATAACGCCCGAATTTGCAAACAGTTGTCCAACAGTCGCGGAGTTATCAAAAATTGGAGAATGGTTCGCGAATTTTTGAGCAATCGTTCCTCAATCGTTCCGCAACCTTTCAATAATCGACAAAATCGCATGACAATTGTCAAATAATTGTCGAAACGTTGTTCAACACACCTCGAATTTGTGAATGATTGTTGAATAGTTGATCAGTTGGCTCAAAATCGCCAGAAAAAAGCGATTGCCAAATCGTTTTTAAAAAATCACTGAAATTTTATTCTTGATTTTTTCCAATTTTATTGCATTCCACTATTATTTCGAGAACAGATGACTCGGTCAAACAGAAGACTGTTTCCACGCTTAGTTCAAAAGGAATCGATCGCTGCAACCGGGAGCAGGCACCATTTGCATGCTTCGGCGGAGACATACGACTTGCCGCATGAGGCTCCAGATGACGATGTCGATTTAGAAACGACCAGTGCGAATGAACCCACTAGTGAAAGTATTAAGAAACTATGCGTTTAAATGGATTGTTTAGATTTGGTTTCGAAATTGCGAACAGTGAGCAATGAGTTGTTGTGCTTTCTGGGAGCCTCCTGCTTTGCAAGAAGCACCGACGCCATTTCTAACAATATGGACCGTCCTGGCAACACTTATGGATTCAACTTGCTCACACACTGCCGACGGTACAATGGTCTAGTTCATGAAAAGTTGACAGAGGAGAAGGAAATTATACCAATCAGTTCAATCAGAGGTCTCGGCTCATCTTTGTGCAACGGTAGCGACACTTACTATCTACAAGTTAATGGTGCTTGCGTACACCACTAGAAATCCGCTACGAACCTGCAATAAAGTGCCATTTTTCACTGTTACGGGTCAGCTTAATCATCAAAGAAGTAATTTAATTCTTCTCGTTATCTGAGTTCTTGAATCCTTGGACAACTGTTCAACAACTACTGAGCAATCACTCAGTAACTGCCCAGTAATTTCAAACAACAACTTTTGAATCTTCACTTGTTCCTTTGCTTATTTATTTATTTCTTCCTATCTTTATGTTTTGAAACTGCTTCATCCCTCTGAATACATAATTTTTAAGCCGAACGGCTTATATTTTTGTGCCCTGGTCGTCCCGAATTGCTTAAATGTTCTCCAAAACCAGAAAGGTGAGCGACGGCATGAAATGACAAGTCAATTTGATTTTCAGCGCATTCTCGTCAAGCATCAGCAAGTTGGAGAGAACGATCATCCGAACCCCTCTGACCAAAGTACCGACGAAAAGGTATTCATTTCGGATTTCGAAATTTATCTTGCAGAGGAAGAAACAATCTTCGTCGAATGGAGGCCAGTGGAATGCGCCAGGAGTGATGAAGGCCGGGCTCGCAATCGATGATTCGAAGTGGTCACTTCCGGCTCTGTCGGCATTCATTAAGGGCACGGTTCGAAACCTAATGTACGTCACTTACAGTAGTGGACATTAAATTGAAATTCTATCATTGCAGCAACCGTGAGCATCACAAAGCCCCCGCAGAAATCGAACGCAAGCTTACAGAGTTCTCCGCGAAACTATCTTCGTTAGTTTTTTCCCCAAAAGTGCAATCTTGAAAAAGTATATTTTTCAGCGATCCGCACTTCCAACGTGATTTGCCTATCATTGGCAACGAGAGAGATTCTCAATCGCCAACCAAGCACAATTTTCCAGAAGAGGACGATGAAAACGAAGAACTTATCGTTGACTGATCCTCTTTTTTATTCGTACAATTTATTGTTGATGTTGTCATTACTTTTGATCTCTCAATACATGTTTTGTTTTTTTTTTGAGAAGTGAGTACATAGAAGCAACAACGGAACAGTTGCTGAATGGTTGGCGAAGAACAAGTTGGTGAATGACAACTGAACAATTGCTGAATAATTACTGAACAGACACCCAAGAGTGCAATTACCGAATAGTCGACAATTCGTTGGCGAATGATCAGCAATCAGTTGTCCAATTTATTCGACAACTGATTGTTCCCGACTTAGCAATTATTGGCCAACTGATTGCTTACCATTCGCAAACTGCGGTTTACGTGTGCTTACGGAAATGGTTGATATGGAAGCATAGAGAAGAGTGAGGTCCCGGGATGGGGGAAAACTTCAGATGTGATGAAACTTCAGATGAAAATTCAGATGCGAATATTCAGCTTCTGGAGAGTATTGGGCAAAAAAAAAGTTTGTCATGGTTTTCAGCATGCCCGAAAGTGTCTGTGTACCAATTTTCATTAAATTCTCAACCATTGTCTAAAAACAGTTCCCTTGTGAGAACTGCAGCAGAAGTATTTTTTATAGAAACCATTTAAGAAAATAATAAATTATAAGAGCTACCACTATTGATGGAAAACTTTCCTTATTTAAGTTCAAGTATTCCTTTACATCGTTTGTGTTTTGAATCCATTATTTTTTTCTGATTCTCATGAGTAAAAATGAATAAAATAATAATAATGTGTAATAATGCAAATTTCGACCAATCTTGAATAGGAAAACGGCGGTTAAAACACACAAACAATGTATAAAACTAGTTACATTAGAAAATATTCATATATTGCAAATTTTTATTCAGGAATTGAGCACGGGTTGCGACGAAACCTAGAATGGAAACCCCAGCGATCAATAAGCTATCAGCGATTCAAATCTCAAGGAACGAATAAAGGCATCAAAGATTGAAGGATGAATAAAAGAAGATCTCGATTACGAAGAATGAAACAGGAAAACATTCAAAATAATACGGAAAGAAAGGTGTGTTTAATTGGAAATTCTTTAATATTAATTCAAATTTTGTCATTATTGCTGTAGTGCAACCTCGGCAGATTCTGGAAGGTGAATAACCAATATAAATCCCACTGACGTGAACGTAGCCACCCTAAGTCGTATCGTTCTGCCTATATTGCTGTCGTCCGAGCAGGTGCAGCTTTAAAAAAGGCGGAGGTCAGCCACATGCGAAATTGTTGAGAAAACACTTTAAAAGGAGTGCTTTAAAAGGAGATCACCTTGCATATAATTTTACCAGCGGAAAGTTCGCGGCTACGCCGCGATTTCCACTGGCTTCCACTGGCTTTCGTTTAGAAATAATTGTAGGCGTTCTGCTTTTCCACTTGTTAGTAAAACAATTTATTAGCAGATCGTCAAAAACCAAATAAGATTTACATCCCGTGCCGTATCCCAACTACCCTACAACCTCCTAAATAAATGAATGTGAAGCGCTCGGGTGGTCATGACTCCATCCCGAATATCAAAGTAAAAGACCCACGATCTTTTGAGTTATTCAATGAAACGTCTTGGACAGAGTCACATACAGACAGAACTATTCGCTTAATAATAAGTAGATAGTGATGTTCCAAAAACGTTGGAAAACCATGTCCATAAAAATTGTAGTTTTAATGATATCAAGCTGATTTTTTGCATGTGATATACGGACATGCCAACTGATATTTCAGCAAAATTTTGGCTTTTTTTATCGATTTTAAGACAGTTTTGTACAATTTGGGTGTACGGTTCTACAGTATCCCTAGTACCCTGCGACCTCTTAAGTATATGGTTTCGAAGCGCTCGGTGGTCATGACTCCATCCCGAATATCAAAGTAAAAGACCCACGATCTTTTGAGTTATTCAATGAAACGTCTTGGACAGAGTCACATACAGACAGAACTATTCGCTTAATAATAAGTAGATACCAATAGATAAATTCATAATGGGGTTATTCATGAAAAGCACGATTGCATTTTAATGCAAAAATGCCACTTTAATGTTATTCACGATTGCATTTTAATGCAAAAAAAATGAATTTTTTTGCATTAAAATGCAACTGTGCTTTTTCATGAATAACCCCATAAGGGTTTTGTGTTCTATCGATTCAATGTGAGTAATAAGTGAGAACTACTATAAGTTATCTAGTCTTTCTCATTTCAGATAAAAATATTTTTGTCCCAGAAATAAGCGCCGTTCACACTGCTCGAGTTGTGTGATCACCGATCTATGACGTTATCGATTTCATTTTCTAAAGTTGTAGCTGAATAAACCAAAAATGATGAAAACTATTGTAAGAATTCTCTAAATTAAAAATAAATAAATAATTTTTTTGCGGGTTTGAATTTTATAAATGGCAATTTTATCATTGAACTTCTGATACTTCTCGATTTATCCGTCTTTCTTATGGGGTTATTCATGAAAAGCACAATTGCATTTTAATGCAAAACATGCCACTTTAATGTTATTCACGATTGCATTTTAATGCAAAAAATGCATTTTTTGCATTAAAATGCTTTTCGTGCTTTTCATGAATAACCCCATTACAAACCGACGGAAGGTTCACAATTTCTACCCCCCCCCCCTCCACCTTTCTCAATACTAGATTTAACATTTTTCAGTTGCTTATATTTATGTGGAAGAATTTAGCAGAAGTCATTTGATGAAGAGTAACTAGAAACAAATTTCGAGTCAGTCGCAGCTATACAGCTAGCCTGACTAGAGAATAGACACCAACTTGCAAAATAATTCGGCACGACGTCAATATATATTATATATCTTCATTGGATTTAGTGTCTGCCTGGATTAATCTCTCCTCTTTTTAAAGTTCTCGTTTGATAAGTTGTATTTAATTATTCTTCCTTTTTTTTTAATTGTTCTTAACCTTCCATAATAAATTAAGCTGTATAGTCTATTTGGAAGGGCTTATTTTTTCGGCGATTTTTTTCAGAATAACATTGATTGCATTTTAAACAATTTTTATCAACAAAATAGAACAACAATTACCAGCGACAACAAAAAAAAACACGCTAGGTTATTTTCTGCGGTGGAGCCAGAAACTTTAGCGTCCTTGTGTAACTTGATGTGGCACAAACCTTTGAAGTTGTAACCACCCACTGATCCTCCTTCAAACCACACTTCGGCTTAATGCGGTGCTTCAAACGGGTTTAGAGAGGCTACATTCTTTGAGTTGCGGGGTCCAGTTCTTGAGGCAGGGAAACAGTTGTAGCCGTTCCAGCAGTCTTTTTGCATTTTAATTACGTAAATACCATGCCACTTTTTTCCGAAAAAGACGAAGGAAATGTGTCCCGCCGAACTAGCACAAAGCCCTTTTTCCCAAAATCTATATTTTCTATTAAATCCTCCTATTTATTCCAAAAAGAAATAAAGCATGCTATTTCGTTTTTTTTAATAGCCATCGATTTTGCAAGACTTCCAACGAAAATTATGACAAAGATGTCTTTAAGACAGAAATTTAAGCAGAAATGTTAAAAAAGATTTTCACCTGGAATCGAGTCGAAAAGCATCAAAATTACAATTGGGACGCTTTTATTTTCTTGCAAACAGTTTTTCGAGACATCAGATCGATTTTTAAGTTAATTTTTTTAGATTTTCGGATTTCAATCGTTAACCAATGTAGGTATTTTGTTCATGTATTATTGAATTTATATTTTTCTGCATTTCACTACATTTCTTTCTTCATCAAAAATTTTGTTTCAGACTGAAAATTGAAAAAAAATAAACAGGCTTGCTCTAAACAAGAGATGAAATTTGAAATTTGTTTACTCCCACGCAACGAAAATCGCCCTTAAATTAAAAATTTACGCGAGAAAAGCACCGCACATCTTGTAAGCCGAAAAAGTTGTTTAAAATATCGCAAAGCGGGCTAGCAAGCACTTGACGCGTAAGATGAAAGCGATCAGATTTTGATTTTTAACTCGCAGTTTATCAATTTTTCTTGACAAACTGGAATTTTTTCGAGTTTCTGTTTTATAAATTTGATAGAATTAACCGGCATAAGCATTTTATGTGTAATCCCATGCTTATAACTTCTAAAATCAGTCCTAAGAATAAGTAATCGGTAAAATCGCGTATGTTTCTCGGCAACAAAATCAAACCCTGTCGGTCGGAGTCTGAGCTTTAAAGCCAACAATTCTCAAAATAAGACTATCACAGAATAGATCCCCGAACTATTCAGCTGGCGTAATAGGAATTGCCCGGGAATAGAGCTGCCGCATAATAGAATTCGCTTTTTAGTAAAGCGCTAATAAATTGTTCGAAAACCATAAATTATCATTTTATTTCTTTCTACGAGTTCCCACAGGTTATTTTTGAAATTTGTGTTATTAATTGTATAAAAAGGTCTTCGAGTTTCGACCATTTCTATTGGAAAAGCGAACTCTGTGTGTTGCAGGCGCGCTCTATTGCACAGCGGATTTAATTTTTTTTGGAGCAGTTCTGCCTCGTGATACCCCGAAAGTCTCGGGTTATACTCCTGAAGAATTTTAAAAATATAGTACTAATAATAATCTTACAACTCACGATCAAAAAAAATTTCAAAAATTCTTGTGCCGTGGCTGAGAAGCACCTCAAGTATTCCCGAAAGAATCACCATGCTGAACAAAGATGGCTCAACCTATCCCGTTTGCATTTCTGGTAAAAACCAATT
This sequence comes from Caenorhabditis inopinata, assembly GCA_003052745.1. Taxonomy (NCBI): domain Eukaryota; kingdom Metazoa; phylum Nematoda; class Chromadorea; order Rhabditida; family Rhabditidae; genus Caenorhabditis; species Caenorhabditis inopinata. The sequence continues at coordinate 8,464,900 of AP018152.1, read as the reverse complement.
AAACCCCTACTACTCATAAGAAAATGTTGTCCTCTCAATGCATTGGGCAGGCGGTTACGTTTTTAGATATTAAACAACGATTGACACTTATTGGGAATTTATTGATTTTCCAGATATCTCTAAATCATAAACTTAGTGGTAAAAAATCTCAATCACAGAACATGAGCGACTATGAAATACCTATTTGCACAAGATTATGCAGGTTAGCGTTAGAGCGCAGTTTCCCACACATAAGAGGAAGAGGGACACATACGCTCGCGGCAAGCAGTGACCACTGAAGAGACCAGTCGACTGCTGTCTCTCTCTTCGTCCATCGATCAAGCGCTCACATCGCACGCACACACACTGCTGCACTCACTGTTCTGTGACCGCGACGCAAGCACGCATCGCACGTAACCCCATTTTGAAGGATCTCCTCTTTCGTTCCTCCTCATAGGCCACTCTGTGCTGCACTGCAGGTATTTGAATTTGGCGGTTGTTGCGCGCGCGCCTTCGCCGCGTATCAGCACAAGCGGCGGGCCCTACCGCCCTGCTAGTCGCATTCATATGTAGGGGCATGCGTTCAAATAATTCTCTCGCTTCTCTCTTCCCTGCAACCCCGCCTCCTCTTCCTCCTCCTTCCTCTTCTCTATCTGTTCAATTTTCGCTTCCACAAAAATACAGTCAGAAAAGAAAAGTGGCTGATTGATAATAAGACAAACTAAGATGAAAAGAAAGGAAAGCACCAAAAAATTTAAAAATCCCGGTTCAATGCGTCTCTCAAAAATAGCTCACTTCGCCAATTTTAAAACTTCTACTGTAAATAACTTTCTTACCTCTCTTACTTCTTCTGAAAAATTCAAAGTATCTGCTCTATTATATTATTCTCTTTCCATTCATAAAATCTATAAACCTACATTTTCATTCGTCGACCACCTGTTCTGTTTACTCTATTCCTTGATGCTTGTGTTCATTGCCATTGTACTGAAGATTAATTTAGTGTATTATTTTCATAAAGTTCTGCTCATGTTGCTTATTTTTTAAGTTACATTGAAAAGAGCTATAACTCTACCTGTTAAAAATAAAAAATTTCAGGAATATACGTGAAAATGGAGACTCGGAAACGGAAATCAGAGCTTGAGCACTACATCGATAAATTGACAGACCCACCAGAAAAGCAAAGGAAGATGGCCGAGTTCTACAATAGTTTGCGAATGTTTTACAAAAGACGATGGAATGCACCATTAAAGCTTCCGCATGTGCAGGGAGTTGAAGTAAATCTCTATCGGCTCTACGACACTGTCATGGCATTGGGAGGCTGGCAAAAAGTTGCCGCATGTGACAAATGGTCTGACATCGCTGAGATGTTCGGATGTAAGGACGACATTTTGTGCGGAGATCATGCTATAAAAATAATTTATATGAGATATTTATCCAAGTTTGAACAAGTTGAAACTATCGGAGATGTTGATGATTACGTGGATAATGAGATGTCAAGAAGCCGAGGACGGAATGCCACTTCTTTCTTTGCTACCAATGATTGCCCAATAAGTTATAATCGAATGAATCCTGAACAACCACAGAGAGACGAAAGAGGACAGATTATTAATGAACCAGACTATGCACGGCTAACGAAGTCTCTCCTTTCTGGGCTGCCGAATGAAATTGACTTCGCTATGAACGTTTGCATGCTGCTATCTCATGCAGGACCAAAACAACTTCGAATTTGCCATGCACCTACGCTTCTCACTTTATTAGTTGCTCATACGGGTGTATATGATGGTAGGGTTTATAGTTATCTCATTGTTGTCCAAGTTTCACTTGATGATATTTTCAGATGAAGACAAAACTATTGTTGAGATGGCAAACGATTGGAAGAGAACTACAAGACACAACTTCCGGAGTTTTTGGTCTTCTTCTGGAGTTCCTCTCGATTTGCTTAAAACATTTCTGGATCGAGAAATTGAAGAAGAGTATGTCGATGACAATGACGACCAATTTTTTACTGGCGTATCTAATGAATTCAATGTAAAAGACTCCAGGTGCTGGCGTCTTAACCAAGTCACCACTATAATCCGCAACTTGTCTTTTGAACCTGCCAATCGTGTTACTATCGTAAACACATGGCCAGTAATGAAGTTCCTCATAATGTGCGCATCATGTAAATGGTCTCCGCTTTACGTAGCTGCTCTTGATGCACTCAGTAACTTGGCAACTGATGTGAGTTTTTGAAAAAAACTAGACCAATTTATAAAACATTTCTTTAACAAATTCCTAGCTGTTTATGATCCCTTAACAACTTTACTAGTTTTTTAAAATTCCAATTATCTCATACGGTAAAGCGTATGTATTTCACATTTGTGTTTGGATAATAATAGAAATACTGAGGAATTTCAGATTGATCTCACTGACAAAACACTGGTATATGTTTCCCAACATGCGATTCTTCGCATAATTAATGACGGAATCTTCAGTTTGGATAAATTTAAATTAGTACGATGTTTGGAGATTCTCACCGGACTTTGTGGTTTTGAAGGGAATGAAGCAATAATCTGTGATTGGATCAAGTCAGAAACGATAACCCATATTTTTGAAATCGTTGGAGTGAAAGACATAATGATGTGCGTATACACACTCGAATGCCTTTACCAGATTTCTGAAATGGGCGACGCTGCATGTGACTTGATCTCTGAAACCCCTAAAGCAATACAACAGCTAGTATCTATGGCAACTCTAGAAGCTGTATCATTTGGTCCAGCCGGTCTTGCTGGAATGAAAGTTGTTGAATATCAACCAAGCTTCACACAAGGAACTAGTTCACAACAGGCAGTGCAACAAGGCCCTCTTCCATCTCAGATAACTGGGCAACAGTATGCTCATCAAAATGTTCGGATAGTTGGTCCGGGCCACATGCAGTCCCACCAGTCCAGCCAGCCAAACCAGTCATATTCACAAATGCAACCTCATCAGCCGATCGTTCCACCTGGAACACCTGTACCTGCTCCACCAATGACTGTCAGACAAGTAATTCAAAATAATCTTGCCCTCCAACAAGTTCAACGAGAGAATCTACATAGGGAGCAATATAGTCAACAAAGTAATCATTCACATACTAGCGTGCCGCCGTCCCCATCTTCCATTGCTCCCAGTTCTTCTGGACAACACCCGACAAACGGAATGAAGCTTGACCGCCGTACCGGCACTCTTCCTGTTCGGCCGATTGCTCCTTCTGCTAACTCAGGAGAGTGCCAATTAGAACAACTAACCGAGAAATGGATTAAACAAAATTGCGTGTTCGAACCTGCGATGTCTACTCCGCGAGGAGAATTATATGCAGCTTATGTGGATGATTTACGAAATCTATATCATTCAATGAGTGGGAGCTTAGCAATGTTCAGTGGAGTTATGAAGAATCTGCATCCAGATGTTAATTTTCGATTGACGCAAAACGGTATAATGATTGTAGCTCAAGGAATTCGTCTTATTCGACCACATCGGCTTGCTCCAGCATCATCGCAAACTGCGAGTGAAGCTCACCCGCTGATGAGAAAAATGCTTACTTCTGACACAGATAGAGGAGAAAATACTCTCATAAATGGGCATTCTACGTGAGTTTTGATTAAAATATTCTTAAGGACCGCCACGACCGCCACCAGTGCTCATTCTAGTTGTATTTTTTAAAACTTTTTTTCCTATCCAGAATTTGCCGAAAAATGCCAAAAAATTCATTTTCAGCATTTTTCAACCGATCCTGAATAGAAAGAAAACGGTATATAAACAACAAAAATGCATTTAATCGCAACTTGAATAGACCAAGTAGAGCGGAGGTGGTGCGCTTGTTCGATGAGCGGCTTTTATAAATATGGTCGATCATGGAATCTGTGATCGTCGTAGAGAAATTTCAAAGGGGAAAATATGTGAAAGACGTAAAAATAAAAGTTGAAAAATTACAAAACAACAATGTGCACAATATTTTGATCAATATATAAATTTATGTAACTGTAAAAGAAAAGTAAGTAAGTATATTAATGCAAATTGACATGATACCTTTCATTTTGCAGTGATTAGAAACTTTCATTGTAATCTCTAAATTTAATTTTATAATTCTTCAATTTTCTATATTTTCAGAGAAAAATCTGTAATTGAACATAATGGGTCCACAGAGCCATCAGGATTAACAGAAAAAAGTACGCCAACCGAACCATTAAAAGCGATTGGAACAACTGTGCACGAGGAATTCAAACAGGAAAAAAAAGAGGAAGAGAGCGTAATTCCAAGCGAAGTTATTGCCGAAAAAGTTAGTGTTTTGTATAATTTTAAATTACTGCATGAACCTATTTCTTCTGCATGATGCCTTCAGTTTTTAAGTATTCTTCCTTTAGAAAAACTTCTGCAACGGAACTGTGGAAGTGTGTCAGGAACCGATTCATGCCTCTTCGTTGTTCGACGAGAATGACGCCAACCAAATTAAAGGAAGTGAAGTGTCAATTGAGGTCCGCGAGCAATTTGTGGTGTGTAGTTGATTAGCTCCTCTTGTTTTAAACCTTTATTTTTTAACTTTGAGAACCTGAGTGCAAAAACCTGATAGTTTTGTGCTCATTTTCGGTATGAAGTCTCCTATGATCATCGTCAACTATAATTAGTAATTTAAATGCTCTCAAAAATGCCACTCACCTCGGTGGAAGAGAACCGTGTTTTGCTTGTTCAAGTACATATCGAAATCTAATCCGTTGATAGTGTGAGCAATAAGGAAGGCTAACACAAGAAATTATAACCACACTATCTCACAATTGGATTTTGTTGTTTACCGATTAATTTCTACCGTTATAGCTGCTGTTCTCACTTCCGTGACACCTAACCCTTCTTTTTCAGGATGATTCGGATATCACAAAACTGGAGCCAGAGAAAATAAATGGATTAATTTGCAACGGACATTTAAAACAGAAAAAAGAATCGATGGCTAGCCGAGCTGCTCATATAGTTGCGGTGGCGGCTGCCTGCAACGGTGATTTAGAAAAAATGAATGGAATTCCAATAAGCAAAGATACTAAATCTGAATTAAAAGAAGAACCTGAGAAGAAAGAAGCAAGTGCTGAAAAAAGGTCGGAAACTGAAGTGAATGTCGAAGTAAAAAGTCAAGAGTCGCAAAAGAGAAAGTGCGTTCCAGTTTCTTCTGAAGCGACAGATTTCATGTGCGATTGGGATTGCTGCTCATTGTACTATCCCTCTCCTTCACATGTACTCAAGCATTTGTCTGAAGACCACGTTGCTGAAGAGCTACGGGTTCTTTGCCGCTGGAATGGATGTTCTGATCCGACACCTCGTAATCGCTGGTCACTCATAACCCATATTCAAGACTCACATTGCAATGAGGCTCAGTTAAAATCTTCAGCACAAAAAAGAAGAGAAGGTGGAGGAATTATCATGGCCCGTGGTCTACCCCGGGCAGAGGTTGTCCCGCGTGATATAAACAGCCATCCTGGATATGCGAAGAATGCTGCGTTCGATGCTATCAGAAGACATGCTTTCAACTTCCTCTCTCGAGAACTCACTGACGAAGCTGAAGGACCAGTTACTAAAAGCATCCGACTGACAAGCTGCTTGATTTTAAGAAATCTAGCAAGATATTCGGCGGATGGAAGACAGTAATATATTCACATAAAACTACTTTTGATAAACATTTATTTACAGAAAACTACGTCGACACGAGTCTCATATTTGCTGGCTAGCTCTGTCTCGGCTAGAGAGTTCTCACGCACTGTCCCAATTGCTTTCGGAACTGCATCAATCACCAGCAGCCGAAGAAGATCATCAAAAATCGTTATCATCGGCTCCTTCCTCCACTTCCCTATCTTCCATTGCCGGAAGTTCATCGCAATTGCCAATTATTCCTGATTCACCTACGTCTTCTAATGGGGCCACACCCGTGAAAAAGCCTAGCTTAGATTGTAATAAATCACAAAACCCAATTAATCGGGTGCTAAATTTTTCCTCGTTGTCTTCGTCTTCATCTGACAAGGTAAGTTGACATGTAAAAAAAATTTTAAATATTACTAACTAACATTCAGATGTCTTCGTCTACACAATTTTCCGCTGGAAGCAGCTCGCATCGTCATCAGCCAATACAACAACAGCATCTACCTGGTCAACCATCTCCTTTAGTGCAAACTACCCCTGTCCGTGCTGGCGCTGGAAACTAACCCGTTCCCTCCAACCATAATCGCTTTCTTCTTGTTATTATTGCTCCTCCCTCTTGCAATGTTCGTTTATTTACTTTTGTTCACTTGTGCGTTTTTGGTCTACAATCATCCAAACGATCGTAGCGGGCAGTGCCACCGGTCATTTATTTTTCAAAACTTTGTACTATGTGGTGAATTGTTGAATTATGTGACGCGTCTAGAGATCTGAAATTCTCTGTGAATAACTCCAGGTTTCCATGTTTGCATATGTATTTGAATGTTCTCTTCAACATACTGATGGGAGAGAATCGGAATATTAACGGGTACATTGTTCCTTCATTATCCTTTCCGTTTCTAATTTTACATAACTCTTGTATTTATTAGTCTCAAACGCGGTTGCCTTTACCTTCAAAACCTTGAAAGATCCTCGTCTTCACGTACTCTTCTCTAATTTAAGTCCTCCTAATCTTAAATTTACATCAGAAAAGTGTCCTGCTCTCTTTTTTTAAAGATGTATAATTATCGAACCAGACCATATATTTTCTTTAACCTTTTTCGTACTGCAATTCCAATTCCAATATCCACTAAGTTTTTAATTTAATAAATTTTATTTATTTATTAAACTTTCTCATTTACGTCTTATGGTTTTCATGTAAACAAGTTGTGTACTATACGTTTAATGTATATCTTAAAGTTTCTCCCCCACTCCTCGGTTTCAAAAAGGAATAAACAATGAAAATTCAGGAGAGGGAGAAAGTTGTACGGAAGATGTCTTTAGAAAAAGAAAAATTGTTTGATAACAACGATGAAGTGATTGAGCCTGATGGCGTAGAAGTGAGAAAACGAAACGTTGCCTATTACTACCACAAAGATGTGGGTCATTTTCATTATGGTACGTCTTCCTAGCTTAAGAAGAGATGTAAATTATTTTTAGGACAACTTCATCCAATGAAACCGCAGCGACTTGTAGTATGCAACGATCTGGTGGTATCATATGAAATGCCCAAATATATGACAGTTGTTGAGTCACCTAAACTGGATGCCAATGACATATCAGTGTTTCACACTCAGGATTATGTCAATTTTCTTCAGACGGTAACCCCGAAACTTGGCTTGACAATGTCTGATGAGGTTCTGAAAAAGTTTAACATTGGAGAGGATTGCCCGATTTTCCCTGGAATATGGGATTATTGTACGCTGTATGCTGGTGGTTCTGTTGAAGGAGCTCGTCGCTTGAACCACAATATCAACGACATTGTTATAAATTGGCCAGGTGGACTCCATCATGCCAAAAAGTCAGAAGCTTCTGGTTTCTGTTACGTAAACGATATTGTTCTTGGAATTCTAGAACTTCTGAAGTATCACAAACGAGTATTGTATATTGATATTGATATCCATCATGGAGATGGCGTGCAAGAAGCGTTCAACAACTCGGATCGAGTGATGACAGTCTCGTTTCACCGATTTGGGCAGTATTTTCCTGGTTCTGGTAGCATAATGGACAAAGGTACTGGACCTGGAAAGTACTTTGCCATCAATGTTCCATTGATGGCTGCAATTCGGGATGAGCCTTATCTCAAGTTATTTGAAAGCATCATCAGCAGTGTTGAAGAAAATTTTAATCCGGAAGCGATTGTGCTACAATGCGGATCTGACTCATTATGTGAAGATAGGCTTGGACAGTTCGCTTTGTCGTAAGTGTTGTATTTTATGTTGTCAAAATCGAAGCTATTATTAACTGTTTTAAAAATTTGATTATACAGATTCAATGCTCATGCTCGTGCAGTGAAATATGTCAAAAGCCTGGGAAAGCCGTTAATGGTTCTTGGCGGGGGTGGGTACACTCTTCGAAATGTGGCTCGCTGTTGGGCTCTTGAAACAGGAGTCATATTAGGACTTAAAATGGGCGATGAAATTCCTGGAACATCATTATATTCTCATTATTTCACACCTCGTCTTCTTCGGCCAAACTTGGTATCAAAAATGAGTGACGCTAACTCACCAGCATATTTGGCGTCAATTGAGCAAGAAACATTACAATGCCTGCGAATGATACGTGGAGCGCCATCAGTTCAAATGCGAGAAATTGTAGGGATTCGGTTAGAAGAAATTGAGCAAATTGAAGAAAATGAGAGAATACAGCGACTATCGCAATCGACCATCGAGAGGGAAGTTAGCAAAGTTTCGGAAAAAATGGAAGAAGAATGTTTAGTGCACGAAAAACCTAGGTCGTCAACATTCCCTGCCGGGCAAGACCCCCGAAGAATTGGCCAGTACTGGGGATATGAAAGATCAGAGGTAGCTCCACCCAGAAGTCGATCAGATGTTATAGAAGAGGGTAAATATGAGGAACGTGAGCGACGAAAAAATTTGAACCACCCAGTAATTCCGTAATAGCGTGTATATTCAAAATATCATATTGCGTGATCATTTATCAATAATTTATGTCTTTATGATCTCCTGTCGTTGAAAAAATTATTTCACTTTCATGTAACAATTTCTAAATTTGGTTCATAGTTTTATGAAATTAAGATTTCTCAGGAGGTTGTGTTCCGATAACAGCTATCAAGTGGTACAGCTTTGACGAAATCGACCCAGCTACTTAGCGGCTTCTGGTGTGATGTCAATTTGTTCATTTTACACTTAATATAAAACGGCACCAGATTTAACATTTGAGCAGTGATCATCAATTTAAGATTGAAAATCTATTGTTTTTGAACCATCTTTTAAACCGTAACATACGAGCGCAATCAGAAATACACAAAAATATTCCAACGTTTCGGTTTGCGCCATAATCAGGGAAAGTTATATTAACTGAAACATGTATAATTATTAGCTGATCGATGAATAGCTGGCACGTTTTTCCGTATATGTTCGACGGGGTTGACGTACGTCAAATGTTTAGACAATTCAAATTCGACGCTTTTCTTCTATGCTTCTTAGATACTTCTTTCCCAACACATTAACAATAATACTGGGAGACCTTATTAACATATTCGGATTTCGCCTGAGTTTCTAAAGATTCTGTAACGCGATTACGTTACCTACCTTTATAGTAAATAATAGGAATGGGGAATCTGTTTTCGAAAATCCTTTTCCTTCTTTTCATTGTGTGAAACCTTCCCCCTTGTTCTTTTGACAGTTGCAATCCTGATAAGCCGTGCCGAAATTCTATGGCTACTGTCAACGTGCCGAATGTCATAGACTATAACTTTCAAGCTTATCAGTTCGGCGCTCTAATAATTTGTCTAAATAAAAAGATATAGGACAGTGATGTTTTCAAACGGAACCATCAAAGAAACTTATCGGGCAATATCCACTGTAATATTTCTACCAGTTTAATTATGGGTTTTTAGTTTGATTTTCATTTGTCTCATAGTTGAAATTCAAAGTTACTTATAAAATAGACTGAAATCTAGTTTACGACGGGTTCCAATTGAAACATGTTAAAGATATAAATGAGCTGCTTTAAGGGCTCTGATATGGCTGAGGCAGTTTGGATTTCTGTTTGCAGAAATTGTTTTGTTTGTAGCAACTAGTTCCTATGGTAGAGAGAAACCAATATGGCGTCTTAAGGCTTCTGGAGATTATTTCTCCGGTTTTTTTTAATTTGAAAAAATTGCTTTGAATCTGGCCGCTTAACCGAAATACTTATTTCAAGAAAAAGGAATCTAAAAAAAAACTATTACATCATGCTACACTAACAACACGACAGAAAAATTTCATACTCGTTGATGTCGTCGAACTTTGTCGGTTATTTGAACAATTGGAATTGAAAGTATCAAGTAAAAAATAAATGACACCTGCACATGGTTTTATTCTGTTTATTTATGAAAAATTTTCAAAATGGAAAAAGAGTGGAAGGTTGATACTCCCGGAGAAAACCCGCAAAAGTAGATGTGAATGAGAAAATGGGTGAGTAAAAGAAAGTGCACAGAGAGCAAAGAGGACAACCGATGCAATATTCACAGAAATCATCACATTTACAGTTAAAAATATTACAGAGAAAGAATAATGATAAACCAAAAACTAAACTTAAGTAATGATGCAATCTAATTGCTAAAACAACCAAGGGGAAAAAGTTGACAACCCGTATAACTTCAACTTGTGTGTTTGATCTGATTGGATGCACCTGTAGAGGGGACTTTAAAAATGGAAGGGAAACAACTTAAAAGATAAAACAAGAAAGTGGCTATTTTTGACAAATTTTGCGCGAAACTAGTGTTACCGGGCTCGAAGTTAGCACTTCGGACGAGACAATATCGACGATTTGACGAGCAAGGTGTATGACTCGGATGTCGAGTTCAGAGATGTGACTGGATTGTCCGTGGGCTATGTCCTCCACAATTGGCGAGAGTCCTGAATCCAAGAACATTTCGATGTATCTGAAAGAAGATTAATATAGCCTCAACCCTATAATTAGAAAATATTCAAAGCAAGAATACGTACCCTTTTTCGTAAGTTGGGGCATTGTTTCTTTCTCGATGCTCAAGAACGTGATGAACACCCCACAAGCACCACATGATGGCTCCGTTAGACTTCGACTCTTTCATAATTCGACAAAATGGAACAAAGGACTTGTATGAAACCATAGCAGAAGGAAGCGAGGGATATTGTTCTATGAGTTCCAACAATTTTTCACAGGCGTCTTCCCTTTGTTCTTCACTCTCCCACCCATCAGTGTTGGTTAGAAGATTGGCGAGAATACCAGCAGCGAAGTAGGATCGCTCCACTTCTCGATATCTTCCCTTCGAATCAACTTCGTTAAATAATCCATCGAGACATGAACTGAAAATCTTCAGTTTTAAAACTGACCGTCATTTTTTCACTTACATGAGCACAGAAATGTACTCATACTTGCACAACTGTAAAAGATGCAACTCTTCCACTTCTGCCAAATTGTTTAAAATTCCGAGAACTTTGGTTTGAACATTGCCGTGACAATCGAAAGCTTTGAGGATTCTGAAAGCGATTTGCACTCCACCAGCATCTAAAAATGCTTTACACGTCGCTGGGCATTCGTCAGTTAGATTCCAAAGTGCGCTCAAAGTGAACTTAAGGGTGTACAACGCATTATCATGGTCACGCTCATGTCCAATACGGTATTCTCGAGTGTAGGCGTCCAGGTAGTCGTTCATGATTTTTACAAGATGGTAAACGTATTTGGTCTCAGTGGTGAGTGCCTTTGCTTCATCTGGACGCATTTTGGGAGTTACAATTGAAACAATAGCAATTGTCATACGCTCGACACTGGCATCTCGATTCAGAAGCATCGTATCTAAGGCTACTTTGCATGTCCTGTAGAAATCGACTCCTTCCAAATGAAGAAGATAGTCGTTACAAATTGTGAGCCATACATTTTTCTGCAGCTGTGTCATGCTTCGGTACTGTTCTGCTGCATCCAGTGATCGTTCAATGCAACTGCTGACTTCCTTTACGGACAATCGTTTTATCCTCTTCATTCTGAATTGTTTATTTTGATTAACAGTGGGAATGAAAATTTTTTCTTAAACTTGATATGGTTTAAAGAGCAAAAACTTACTTGCAGAGATGATAGAGGCAAGCACTTCCAGCAATTTGAACTGGTAATGTGCTGAGCCCTTGTTGCATCGAAAGACAAACGAGCCGGAGACACTCTTTTAATTCTTCTTGCGAAAATTTGTCATATCCTGATTGCAACTGATAGTAGACAGAATGAAGGACATGGGTTATGAATGCAGGTCTGTCGAGATTAGCATAATGCGACAAAGCAAACAGGATTGATTTACGTGACACTGTGTTGATTATTTGCAACTTCCGGTCCGGAACTTCAATTAGTGAAGAATCGAGTGGAGTTGCTGTAAATTAAAGGAATGCTATGAATTAGGAAAAAGGAATTAAAATTAATGTACCCAGTAGACTGATTTGCTCTAATTTCGGATGAGCTTCAATAATCTTCTCAACGAAAGCTAACGCTCGATCAGTGCCGAATTGCACGATGCTCAATCCGGACATGTCAATTGCTCTTAGCTCGGACCATGGTGTTGCTGTCCCACTTTCAATCGCTTCCACTGATCGGTTATAGATTCCCAGAGCCAAATCAAGATGAGCATCCTGTGATGTTTCTTGCAAATAATCAGTGTTCACTTTTCTTGAAATGTCTAAAACTCTCAATTTCGTCAAATTTGACAATGTTTCCGTGACGTTTCCTTTTAGAATGTTCAGATTATACATTATAAGCACTTCAAGGTTTCGTAGACTAGAAATGCATGAGATATCAGTGACGCATGTACTTGAAATGTCTAGGAACCGCAATTTCAATAGACTTGCTCCAATCTGCGACAATGTTTCGTTAGCAGTGCTTCTGTTGGCGAATGCAAGACTTTCGAGGCTTGGAAGCTTCTTTGCAATGTAAGCAGGCCAATTGGAAGTTATTCTGAGTCGTCCACTAAGATCAAGGTGTCGTAGTTGCTGTCGAGAAACACAATTAAGAGCCGTGTGGAGAACTTCAGCAACTTGAATCTTGTTTGTGTCTGTAAACAATTATATGAACTTTATATTTTGTAATGAGAAAATCGTACTTGGGAAATAATCGATATCGCCCAGACGGAACGAAATTAGGTTTTGATTGGAACACAATTTCAGATCTTCAAGTTCAACTTTGTTACCCATCAAATCAATTTTATTGATTTGGAATCGTGAGGTGCTGCACATTGTTTGCAATGTTCGATGATTAAGTTTCTTTCTTTGGCGCAAGGCTTCGAATATATCGTTGCTGCATGAAGAGATAACTTGGTAGTTGAATAAGGGCAGAGCGTCTATAAATTTTTATATGCAGTGAATTGATTATACGACTACAGTGAAGAAGAAAGGTAAAAGGAGAACACACGATCCAATTAATAAAATATTATGTTTTTTCTGGATATAAAATTCAATATTAATTTGACCGGGTCGTTCTGTTTTACTTTTCTTGGTTTTAATTGCGGAGAACAATTAATATATTTACCATTTTCAATGAGCTCAGCAATTCGTTCTGTGGCCAACCGAGAAAGTCTCGGAACGACCGAGGTACTGCATGGTGTCACGTCTACATAGTGATCCATATCAGATAAAATCTGAAAGAAAGCAATCAATTAAGAAACTGAGGGGAAAGCTCGAAGTGAATGATAGAGGAGTTAAATAAATATTTAGTAAAACTCCCTTTGAGTTAGTATGTAGGTTGCGATTTAAAAAAAGAGAACAAATAGTAAGGTGGGAGGGCAAAAATAGAAAAGGAAGGGAGTGACTGGTTCCCAACGCTAACACAATGCGAGTAAAGAAGAAAAAGGAGAATTGAGGATTCTAGGCCATCGATGAAAACTACTCATGTTTAGATCAGCTAAAAACAAATGAGCTTAACGGTATTCTTCGTGACTAGTCCCTTCCCAATTCATCAGATAATGTGAAAAAAACAAACATTTAATTATCCAAATGTTTCTGGCACCAAGAAAACTGATATGTAATGTCTGAATTGTATTATGCGCTATTGCCTGTAATGAATTTAAAATAAGCCAAAAATTGAATTTAAAATAAACTTTAATGCATTTTAAAGCGATGCTACTGTTTTTACCTGTTTTTGAGAATATTCTACCTCAGTAAACTCAACATTGGGCAAGTGATCTACGAACTTTTACGATTCTTGGTCAATGCATTCGTCCCCTTTTTTCAATATTCAAATTTTTATCGAAGAATGCAAAAAAATATATTTTGCATCAATTCTATCAAATATTATCTGCCTTTTTTTCACAGAAAAGTCTCGCTTTCATGCTTAATGTTACTTACATTACGCGGTTAAATAAGGTTTATCGCCACCGCCTTTTTGTTTTAAATGTTATAAATCGAGAAGACGGTTATCACGAATCGTCGAAAATTCAGCCACGTTTATGACGATGGAGACGAATTTGGCTTGATCGGCGATGGTTGTGACCGCGGCTGATTTTCCGACACGCTGCGACAAATGTCCTCCCGATTTTGAAAAATAATAACGCCCAGTGTGGTAAAATTGTTGCATATTCCCCTATTGCCTGCCACATCTTTATGAAAGTTTTGTGGCCGGGGCAGCGGCTGTACATTTCTTGTCGCGACAACTAACATTTTCTATACCTTATATTAAATACGGGCCCATAACACAATATAAATAAATATTTAAAAAATGAAGGGTAAAAAGTAACGATTCCATTCAAGAAGATTGAAGATGTTCAATATAACAGTAACTATAACATGAGGTTATAACGGTAAAAGCATAACGGTGAAAACAATTATAGCATCAATAATCGACTATTTTTCTGTTTCTTTTTCTATCACTCTCTAACATGAATGTCCTCTTATTTCCAATCAAGAGAACATTACGTCATGAGAACAGTACGAAGAAAAGGAAAATGAAGGGATCACATGATATAATGGGGGAACCCCTTTCACGTATTCCATGTGACTTATTGAACAGTTTAGTATACTCAAAATTCGGTTCGATTGCACGCAAGCGAATGGCGAAAAGATTAAAAGGGAGAGACATTTCAAAGCGCCAATAATTATTGTTTCAATACGCACACACGCACACACATTGATCATGTGGTCAGTCATTCGTGATGATACGCAGATATTATCTACGCACTTCAAACTACTGTTTCTATCCTAAAGGGTCAGTTAAAAACATTTTAAAATATTGTGCATCCAAAGACGATGAAATAAGGAATTTTCTTAGTATCGAGCAGTCCAAATGCAGATTCCAAATCAGTATTACGAAATATTGTCAATATACTAATTTATTGACGTGGAATCCGCATTTTTTAGAACATTGGATACCGCTACCATAGTTGTGGCAAAGGGATGCTAACAGTTTTTTAAGGCTATTTCATTCACAATTCTAGCATTTTTCTATTTTAGAGTTAAGGATGTCACCGCCGCTATTTTTAAGATTAAAAAAAGACATAAACTAACGTGTATAAGAAAAAGAGAACTCAATTCTTGCTATGGTGATACTATGGTACTACGGAAGAAAAGCAACAACAACAACTGCAATAATATAATGACAACAAAGAAAAAAGTTCACCATTTACATAACGGCATTCAATTGCTACTGATATTTAACTGTTTTTAAATCATATTTCGCGGAGCTTCTCGAAATCAATAATAACTGTCAGTTGTAAGAATAAAAATTTCGATTTTTAAACAGACTACAAGAAAAGTAAACAATGTTGGTTTTAACTCTTTGAAAACGTGAATATTTTCATAGTAACCCACAGAAAAATATTTGTACAAGCATTATGGTACTGTAGCAGAATTGAGGAAAAACATGGAAACTGAATAGCTGTGCTCTAAGGAAGTTTCCACCAGTCGGTTCGGTATCCAACTCGCCAACTGATAAGATTCAGTACGGGGAACCCTGAAGTGGGAGGGAAGTGTCATGTGATCATGATAACGGGTTGGTGAGAATAGGTAGAGGGTTTCCCCACGTCTTTCTATTGTCGATCGTAAAAAACGCACATTTTGTCTTGTTTTCTCTAAATGCTCTCAAAATCCAGTAGGATAGTAACGATGATAATGACAAGCGAAAATAGAAAACAAGAAGTACTAAATATTTTCTGGTTTCAAGCCACGGTCAGAAATTATAATATTGTATGAAACAAACTAGATCAGTGGCACAACTCAACAAAAAGTAGTACACTGTATTTGCACTAAACTGAAAAGATAAGCTGCCAATCACTTCAATTGCAAACAACTCATTCGCGAATTTTCCAGAACACCTAAACGAGCAAGAAAATAGCAGTGATCAAAAGGTTATGAAGTCAGGTGGTCTAACTTGTTGACACAGAATTCTTCTAAGGAAAGCAAAAATTAAAAAAAAGGTTTACGAGAAACAAAGAAACTGAGTTAGATAGCTTGAGGAATTGACAGCAGTGAGAATAAAAAATGAAGATGAAACGTATAAAAACATTAAAAGAGATGGTTATCTATTTCTCATATTGAAACTTTCTAGTCGATGCGCAAGTAATTATCAAAAGAGAATATAATTTCAATTGAAGATCAAATAAAAAAGGTAATTGGCGGCCGCCGTAAATCGACAGACCCGAGTGAACTGGAGCGTAGATGCATTGTACCAATATTTATAATTGTAGGTCTAAACAGAATCACAACCCTTACTGAGTCTGAGTAATATCAGGTATACATTTAATAGTATATTGTTTTTGTTAATTACTAATTTTACATAAATTAGGCTAATAATAAGTTGTCTGAGTATGCTTTGGCACACATCTGAACGCTTAGTTGAAAATATATAAATTTCTCCAATCATCTTATTATTACACAGAACTTGAACGAAAAAGTTCGTCTGAGTTCCTTGCTGTTTTCACAAACATTTCTCTTCTACTTTCTATATTTTTACTGATTTTTTTCTTTTTCTTTCCTCTTTTTTCTGTTTTCGTGAATAACCCTATAGCTAGCGCAAACCAGTAAGGTTGACATAACAACTTTTTAGACTACCATACCATCTAATTAGATTAGATTAATTAATGACTTAAATGCACGACGTGTGCGGATTCTTAAATATTGAGTTCTAAAGGGTGACCAATAAATGTGATATGATAATCGTACCAAAAAACCAAAAAATAACCATCTTTGTCGAAGCCAATAAAATAGACGAAACAATCGAATTATCGCGAAGGGAAGCTTTACTGATTTTCTGAATGAAAAATTCTGAATAAGGCTTCTAACAAACACACGTTTCCATGGGCTCAGACCGGCACATATGCAGTTCTTGGACCACCCAGCAGGATTCCGCAGGAGCTCATCGTGCCAAAGCCACTCAAAACTGCTGTAAGGAGCTTTTCGCGCAGTTAATCTCGTTTTCGAATGACTTGCTGGCTCCCCGGATTTGAACCCACTCGGTTATGCCGTGAAGGGACACATCATGCCTCCACGAAAAATTATCCAAATATCTCAAGATGGCACTGCTCAAATATGAGACTACACTGATACCAATTACCTGCTAGTCCCAAGAGACTTCGGGCTCTCATCAAAAGCAAAGTTAAATAATAATAATTATTACCTTTTTAAAAATAATTAGTTCAATAAACTTTGTTCAATTATCGCTTTATTTGAATGAAATCTAAAAAAATTATTTATGTTATAAAATATTGGCTTTGATTGCTATTTGCCTAATTAGACGCATTGTCTATAATTAAATTAATTTCTAGTTGCCTGGGAATTAGATAAAGTTTCGCTACTAACGCAAAATATAATATATTATTTGCAATACACGCCGCCTGACAGACAATTCTAATTTTAATAGTGTATATTGAATTCTTTTTTGCTCCCTTTGATTTTTTTCTGCAACCTTTTTAGAAATGAGATATCTAAAGTATCCCAAAAAGTTTCCATGTGAGTTAGGCCCGTTTTTTACTCAGTCTCTACTAGGCGTAGAAGATCAACAACTGATTCTCTTCTACATATCCGGAGGAGTTCGGCACCCCGGCAGAGTCTCAGTTGGCCAATGGGTAGAAACGTGTCATATCGGGTCGAAGGTAGCGCCCAATACTCTTTGTCCCGGTAGCTCTAGCTCTGGCTTAGCAGGTCATAATAGAGTAAACAGGCACACAATAATTGCTACAAACAGCAAACCAAACTGCCTCAGTCCTCCGCACTCGGCCTCTGCTTCTCATACGGTAGATTCAGAAGTAAGTCGGGAGAGGCGATCAAATCTCGGAATACCGGTAGTCTACCACTCGGAAAAGGAAAAGAAGAAAACACGGCCCAAAACAAGAAGAATCGATTTAAGAGTGTGCACCTTCAACTGCAGGTCTGTCGTATCCGAAAACAGACTAGCAGAGCTTCTCGAAGAAACAAAAAGAATAAAGTACGATATCATCGGACTATCGGAAACAAAACGAGAAGCAGAAGAGCACAAAACCCATCGAGACGGGACCGGAGTTTTCTTAGGATCTCGGAACAGTAGTTCCGTGTCAGGAGGGATCGGCTTCATCGTTAAGAGCACCCTCCTCCCAAAAATCATAGAAGTCAAGTTCCTCAACCATAGGATCGGCTACCTTACTCTACAAGTAGGAAGGAAACTCAGCTGTACCATCTTCCAGGTGTACGCACCTGTCGCTGATACCGATCCAGAGGAACTTGCTGATTTCTATGACATCCTTCAAGACGCCTATCTAACCTGCCGTAGCTGGTACAAGCTCATTTTAGGCGACTTTAACGCTAGATTGGGTGTAAGAAAAGACACGGAACGATACATTGGCACGAATTCAATGGAACCAAGAAACGAAAGTGGCGAACTATAATATTAGCTACCTTTTGTGAATCAAATCGTCTATGGCACATGAACTCGCAATTCAAAAAGCCAATGCATAGACGATGGACACACATCAGCCCCGACCAGAAGCACAAACATGAAATCGACCATATACTGGGAAATGGAAAATTTGTGACGGATGTGTCGGTGCTCCCATCATTCACAAATGGTAGGGACCACCGTCTACTTCGCAGCCACCTGCACTTCAATACCAATATCGCAAGATACGAGCAGGTCAAGCGAAGGAAGCTTCCAAAGAGAGAGTTGGATCCGAACACTGCGCACACGCTCAGTGCCACAGTCACAATAGATTCAAATACGGACATCGATCAAGATTATCAAAATCTAGTCGAAGTAGTCAAGGATCTACAAGACAAAGCAAGGCCATCCAACCACGTACACAGAAGAATCTCGGAAGCAACTCGTCAGCTTCTAACCAAACGGCGTTTCACAGACAGATCAGACCCAAGCTTCAAGTCACTGTCTCAAGAATGCCGAGAAGCTGTCGAGAAAGACCACGAAGAATTCGCCAGAACCCGCCTACTTAATGCCGCTAATCAACGAAGGAGTCTTAAGTAGGTAGCGAGAGACATCACAGTGTATAAATCTCAAATACCTTGCCTTAAGTCTCCAGCGAGCGGCGAATGAATCACTTCCAGGACAAAGATGGAACAGGAGATTCAGAAGTTCTACTCGAAACTATTCAGCAGCAACTTCTCTTCTCCCACATCCCACAGGGACAGATAATCACGTTTATGCCATCGAGAATGGTGGTCGGTGTTTCATTTTTTTTTGATCAAATCTGCTTCCAATAGAACGTCCGATATAAGACATTTCATCAGACCCAAAGAGCATGTCCCTCTAGAGAGCCATCTTCCATTACTGAATACTCCAGATGAGATGAGCGCACGAACAGGCCACGCGTGCCGCTCTATTGCTGGATAAACGTTTTTTTTCTATCAGCATCTTCCAAAGAAAACACCCAGATTATTCTAACACTATCCACCAGTGAACAACGAAGAGCTCATTCAGCTCATCTGTTCTGTTAGAAATAGGTTCGCAAAGCACCAATAGAAACCGTTAGGCTCCGCCTACCGCATAAGTCACGCAGTTTAATAATAAACCGGTGTGGAGAGCAAAGTCACTCTTTGAGTGTCATTCTTGAGTCTCACAACGAAAACGAATTTAATACGAGAAAGCGAAAAAATCAGATTTTTGAATATTTTAGTTTTTTCCAATTCACATACGCATCCGTTTATTATTTTCTTATTTTCTGTACAATTCTCGGAAGAAAATCTCGGAAAACTGTTGACCGACTACGAAAATTGTCAAATTGACGCCAATGTTGCTCATGAATATTGAGACGTTCTAGGGAATGTAATTCGCGTCGAATTTAGCAGCTTTTATAGTTAAAGAGTCCTACGGCTGACCATTGAGACTTTGGGATAGAGACTTCTTCGAGCATAGAATTCCAATTCCACATGCTCCAAAATCAAGAGTGAACTGAACTTACAGAGACTGTTCGTTGGGTTTTGTTCAAAATCCAGTTTATCTAAAGATGAAAAATTCGAAAAGCACCGATGATTGCTTAGAAGCATCGCCAACACCGTGTAAAGTTCGGCAAAAACAACGAAAGAGCGGATTGCAGTCAGGTGAGGATTAGGGTATATTCATTTTAAGATCCTTGTTATTTCAAATCATTTTCAGCGATGGAAAGAAATTCAATTGTGACGACGCGGCTGCATACCGTGATTGCTGTCATGACATGGGATAAGAAGAATTGTTGTATTCTCGCTGTAACTTCAACTTTCAATGGTTTCGGCTGCCATCGTTTCCTACTGTGTGCGTCAAATAGTTGTTCGTTTCGAACGAAATGGATAAATCAGCACGCCGATAAGTAACAAGATAAGGTTCGCCACAATATATTTGTAAAAAAATTACACAAAAATACGGAGTACTTTAGTACCCGATACCTTCTCATGCCTCAATGCACGCCGTACATTGACCATGGAATTCCAGGTTTATATTGGCCAGCTTTCTTGTGTCGTCGAGCATCCTTGAGAATGTTTGGGGATTCATGGTGAAGAAATGCACGACGGAAACAAGATCTGCCGCAGTGCCCCGATCAACATTCGATGGCACATGTCTACCTACCGGTGAACCAAAAACATTGCAGAACAATCTTTATAATTAAACAAATTCTCGTATTTTGATGCAATTCACAGTAATGATCACCCCATTGAATATTAAACCACAGCTGTTCTCAATATTTCCTTTTTTTTCGCATTTTTATGACCAGGCGCGTCATTATGTGGATTTTCTTCTTAATTTTACGATAAAATTAGTTACTATTGTTTTCTTCCAATTTTCGGTTCCAAAACCGATAAGAGATCTACATCTCTTTTGAACGTGTTCTTCTTGACAGTGCGTGAAGCGATTGATGCTTCGAAATCAGCTATGTGCTATTACTATTTTACAATTCTGCAACCTTAGAGAACAATGGAGAAAAGTTGCGTTATCTTAGTTGGGGGTTTTTGCAATTTTTGGAGGTTTTTGCAATTTGTTTTCTGAAAATGTTTGTTGTTATTGTTAAAATATTTGTAAGTTGTCTTTTTCACGCGTGGCGCTTACTTGTGGCGCGAAAACTACGATTCCACGATGAGCAATGTTTGCAATTTTTTTGGACAATTGTTTGCTGTTATTCGGGAACCACAATAATATCGGATTGTTGGGCTGGTTACAATGGTTTGCAAGCATTGGGTTTGGACCATCCGACAGTGAATCATTCTCCCAACTTTTTATACCCCATTACTGGTCACCATACCCAGAGAATTGAATCACTGTGGAGCCACTTGAAGCGAAAAATAAAGCCAAAGTGTGGCCGCAAAGGGAATTTATGGGATTGAGGCGCTGTGGCATTTCAATTATCATGATGAAGCAAAATTTTACGAGTTATGTGCCGGAATCGTCAAAAAATATCTCCTAGTCATTTTCTTTTTTTGTGCGCATTTTTGTTCTTTGCCAATAAAATTGTTCTAAAAATTTCTAGTTTTATTCGTGTATGACTAATAACATTTTCAGAAAAAAATTGCAAAAACCTCCGAAAATGACTAAAAACCATTGACCCCCCACAAACTAAGATATCGCCGAAAAGGTGTAAAATTGCATTTTCCGGTAAAATGTGAATAGAACAGAAAGGTTAAAAAAAAACACGAAGGATGGCAAAGGAAAAACTGCAATAGCAAATACATATAGACGGCTAAAAACAAGAAGCTTGTTTTCGTAAAACGACCAACCGGAACGCCTCGCCTCATGACTTTGCATTCGTTGCTTAAATTCGGTTATATTTTTTTCTGTCACAATGATACAGATCAGGAATGAGTGCACATTCCATGGCATTACTTCGAGTTGAACGTGTCCAATTAGTTTAGTTTCGGCCAACGCGTCGGATATCCTAATATTGGCCCAAGCGGCCACACGGCGAATTTCTCAAGGCGTATTTTTATCTTCTAGATTTCCCGTTAATGTTAAATGCTTTCGCTTCGTGGCTTCCGAGAATTTCTGTCTCGTTAATGCATTTAGCAAAAAACACCAAAACGAATCGAATGCTTATTTTTTTGTCATGTTCATGAAAAGCACGAAAAGCATTTTAATGCAAAAAATGTTTTTTTTTTGCATTAAAATGCAATCGTGAATAACATTAAAGTGGCATTTTTTGCAGTAAAATGCAATTGTGCTTTTCATGAATAACCCCATTAATAATTATTCCCGAAATGATCTGAATTATTTATTAAATAAATCGTCTTATATAACTACTTTCAGATGCTCCAACACATTTTTACTCCGCCAACCTAACTTCTTCAATTGGACGGATACAAAAGTATTTACTGTATTTACTGTATTTGAAAACTGAAAATAAAGAATATTCAGGGTTTCTAATTTGTTGTTCTTTTCAAAAAATGCAAGTGCAGGGTGGAAACGTACCGCTTGATTACACGAATATATTCATTATATTTCTTCGTAGACCAAAAGCCTATATTGGCCAGATAAATGTTTAAAAAACGGGACAACGGGTTAATAAAAGTACATTTTTAAGATCCGATAGCTGCGAAGCAAAATTTTATTAAGATGCTGTGCGTGGAAATTTGTTTTTCGGGCCCACAACAATACGTTCCATTTTTTGAAAATGGTCGGCTTAAACTAACTCAGAGAATTTTTAGCAGACAAATGAAAATTTACTATTATTTTTGCTGCATAGACATCAGCATGCAGCCTGCTTGCTAGGAGGAAGCATATTGAAAACCAGTAAGTTGCCGTCGAAATCGGCAAGTTGTTGTGCAATTGTTTTTGCTTGCTGATCGTTATTGAAGAAATGAACAACTATTCTTGTTTTTCCATTTTCCCACCCACTTTTCAGATCTATTGTGGCATATTGCTTTATTGAGAGAAAATTCTCTATCCCCTATTCTCTATCGAGACAATGATTTGCATCTCAAGATGTTTTTGACAAATTATTCGAATATTCTCAGAGTAAAAATGCCAAGTTCTTAAAAATTACATCCCCCATCCCCCGTCTTCGTTATTCTTGCGAGTGGCCACATCCTGAATATCTAAAGTTTTGCATAGAAACACTGTATCCTGGAAATGGAAAATCGATAAGAGATATCCATGTCTTTTGAATGTGATCTGTTTCTCAGTATATGAAGCAATTAATTCCTCGAAATCGACTGAATATATGCTATTACTCTTTTATTATTCAAAAATAAGTAGTCGGTCAAGACACTCCTGTTTTATTGGAAAAGTACATAAAATACACTTAGAAATTAAGCACTTTCAAGCCATGATAAGAGCACGGCTATTGGCTACAATTTCGAAATGTGCACCGGGAAGTTTTGCTGGAACACTGCACCAACCGTCAGCCCTGAAAAATTAATGATGGGAATAAAACATTGTCCGATTAGAACACCAATCAAATCGTAAACTCTGAAGATCCTTTAAATAAATTATAATTATTTCAATTAAACATTTCACTGAATAATTTAAACACTGATTTCACTAAATTCTTCGCTAAGAAATGCATTTTGGAAAAAATGAGCTAAGCAAATATCACGAAAATTCGCTAGTTATCGCTAGCGTTTCTATAACTAATCAAGCAGATGAATGACAAATAAGGAATGTAGGTTAATTTTTCAAAAATTATGAATTAACAAGGTTTAGCTTAAATTAATGCTATAATTCCAGCTCTGTGTAGGAAAATAATTTTAAATAAAAGCCGTAGTCGCGAGTATTTCATTTGCGTATAAATTACATTATATCATCGAAAAAGTACATTGAAACTAGAACTCACCAGGTATTGAACTCTAAAATTACCATATACCAGAGAAGGGCGGAATTCCGGATTCCGCCGTTTTTTTCAATCCGTTTTCCGGATTCCGGATTCCGTGAAAAAAATTTTTTTCCGTTTTCCGGATTCCGGATTCCGTGAAAAAAAAATTTTCCGTTTTCCGGGTTCTGGATTCCGTGAAAAATTTTTTTTCCGTTTTCCGGATTCCGGATTCCGAGTTCCCAAAATCCAATTCCGCCCAACTATGAGTTTTAATACGTTATTCTCAATTGTTGTGAAAAGTATACTTCTTTGATCTCCCGCAAAAATTAATGGTTAAAATTCCGGATTCCGTGAAAAAAATTTTTCCCGTTTTCCGGATTCCGGATTCCGTGAAAAAAATTTTTTTCCGTTTTCCGGATTCCGTGAAAAATTTTTTTTTTCGTTTTCCGGATTCCGAGTTCCCAAAATCCGATTCCGCCCAACTCTGCCATATACGATCCTTTTTTAAAGAAAGAAAATTCAAACCTGAAACAAGCAAAGTCTGGATTGGAGAAGCATCCTTCTGTACATCGAGAAACTCTAGATTGAAAAGTTGATGGGATTACTACTTTAACTTCACGGAGCTCTGTAATATTGCCAGATTAATAAGGTATTTTCAACTCATCAGAAATCAGAGTGAAAAATGTAATAACCATGAAAATATTAAAACTAAATTTATTCTAAAGTTATAATCCACTAGGCCATAGTAGGAAACACTTTTTACATCTAAAATTTAGATTCTAAATAGCGAATAATGATAATAGCTACACCTATAAAATGCTCATTTTCGAATTTGTAGATATTTACTTTCCAACTTAAAAGTTTTTTTTAATATGAATATTATCTTTCAGGGAAACGATGAACCATAGGTTGAAAGAAGATGCATCGAAAGAATTCTTAATCATTATCTTCATACTTTTTTGGTCTATTTTAGATTAACGTTCCCTATTTTTGTTGACTGACTACATCGAATTAATCACTTTTCAAATTTAGTAAGAGTGTGCTTTGCTGCGAGACATTATTCTTTTCTTAATTTATTGAATGCTACTCCCGGAAAAATAAATGTGTCCCCCAATGTACGCAAACACCAATTTAATTATTTTGCATAATTTGTGTTCGCGGAAATAAGGACCGTGATCTTAAAGAAAAGGAGAATTGTCTCGAAACGATTTTCGTACTCAATCAATGTTTTCTTACTGTGGCATTTAGATGTAATGACGATATATAAGTCAAATTGGAACTCTCAACTAACCGTGAGCAGATGCCAGGTATTCTAGCAGATCGGCTTTGTACAGAACATGAGATTCGTCAACCTATAAATGACATTTTAAATTCAAATTGAAATGTATTCTTAGTTGCAATACAATTTTTAAAATAACAAAATTTACCTCAAAATGCATCAATTCATCAAATCGATCGTTTTCGTGGCTGAACACTGGCGCAATGAGCCCAATATCATAACAAATCACCAAGCTACGACATCTCTGTAATATTTGAGCTCATTCCCGCATACAGCAACTTTCGTCAGAAGACGTACCTTGAATTCGGGAAACATGTAAATCGTTCTCCTACCATGAGTCATAACCAACATATACGGGGAAGCTTTGCGTTTATCAATCAATTCAAGTTGATTGATTTGTATTGATAAGTCTAGCATAGTTCGAATATAACAAATATACATTTTGTTACGGTATCTATTCAAATTTGCAGGCCCCGACCATCCTTGGCCAGAAGTTGTGTTGTCACAAAGGCGAATGTTCCATAGTGTTGATTTACACGTGATCTCCTTCAAGAATCTGAGGAACTCTCGCAATCCAGCACAGGTTACATCTTCACTGTCAGAGAGAACAATGCCGAGATTGATCTCCTCCAGAGTCTTGCAGAGAGAAGACGATGCTTTGAGATTTTCGAAATTATGAGATAGAGTTAATCCACCACATTCCGCTCCTATTTGTACTGTTAACTTTGAAAGATGTGTGAAAGCCACTCCTGGCTGTGGATGGCGGAAGCTACATGCAGTTCCACTGGTTGCTGCCAGATAAGAATGTTTCTCCAGAAGATGTTGAACTGAAAAAAAAATATATTGATCTATTGCGTTTGTGAACTAATTACAACTCACTATGTGAAAATAAAGAAACGGGAAGGACGATGTTTTCCACTTGGCAAAGGTATTTCTTAATTAAAAGTATCAACAGCTTATCTATTTTCTTGCTATCTGAAAAGGAAATGCTAGAAAGGTTCATTTGCTCTTCGTTTATTACCATAGATATTACGAGTAGTTTGATACAAACTCCAAAGAGGGTCATGAAGTGCACAGAAGTATGTTTTGGAGCATAGATTCCGATGAACAGCAGCGGCAAATGAGCGACTTATTTGATCCCAGCCCAGGGCAACCAACTAAGAATTATAGCATTTAAATGAAGTTTGAAAAAATTTGAAAAAAGTGGTTTCATCACTACATTGCTGATTAAATGAGCCTTAAAACGAGCTTGTATTTTATGTTCAACGGAGAATTTTTTTTCGCAGAAATTATTTTTAAATTTTTACTGAATTTACAGAATATAAACCTCAAATTTTTTAAAATTCCTTGAAACGTGTTCATCGTTAATGACGAGTTTGAAAGCAACAGAAAATATGGTAAATTCAGGAAAAAATCAAAGTTTTCATACACTACCGAATGCTATGATATACAAAAAGGGACGCTTCATTTGATAATGCTTATCCTTGAAGATGTGTAAATGAGCTAAAAGATGCTAAAATACTCTGGAAAGTTCACAGTTCTTTATCTTCAAAATGCATATTTTCGGTGCAAAGCGTGTAAAATTAGGTGAATGCACTGCACTTCATTTCGTTGAAATTCGAAGCATCAAAATTCCTTATTGTGTATCTTACTGCAAATCACTGCTTAGAGCTTTGTGATAGTTATTGCTGTTGCAAGAACTATCGTGTGAATCAATTTTTTGCGGTTTTATTTCATTTTTGTTGAATGAAAATAATGCAATAATAAAGGAAAACTTGCCTCAGTTGGAAGAACTTTTGATACAATTATTTCAATAATTTCATCAGGAACTTGTGGAAGTTCGCTTGAACCTTGAACTCTGACAATTGGAAGGCGCGCACAGCGACATCGCGAACGTGACATCTGGAACGTAATCAGATAGATAGATACCTGAAGGACAGAAAAAAAAAATAAGAAGAAGAATGTTGGGAGCTGATTAGAACATTGTTACATAGAGTAATGATACGCAGAGAATAAAACGAGCCAGGGCCAGCTGTCAAAAACATTTTTATTTTTGTCGAGATGCGAATCATTGCCTCCTTCAAAAGCGTGCATAGAGAATGTTCTCTAAATAAAGCAATATGCCAAAATTGATCTGAAATGTGGGTGGGAAAATGGAAAATCAAAAGTAATTGTTCATTTCCTCAAAAACGATACAAATAAGAAAATTGAAGCACTATCAGGGAATAGAGTTCAATTTGTGAACCCGTGGTATTTTTCTTCATATACCGGTTTCTCTTTGGTCTTCTGTTTATTTCTAGCTTTATTGTACTAAATTAAAATTGAAACATAGATAAAATTCAGCTGATCATTCTAGAATTGTTGAAAATCGAACATTGAAAAAGTGAAAGAGAGAAACGCTTTGAAGGATCAGAGAACAAGAGAGGAGTAAAAGACAAATAAATAGTGCAAGAAGGAGGAATTGAGGGGAGAGGAATCATGTGAATGGTAAATGAATAACAGCTTTTCAAAGAACAATGCCAAATGATGCAAATAAATGCCTGTTATTGCTGAAAACAATTATTGTTTACATTTTAGGATAGCGAGTATACATCACTGAATTTAAAGCGTTGTCCATTTGGGGAACGTCCAATTTAATAAACAAAGTACGCATTTCGCAGTTACCCAGCAAAAAATGAAAGCAAAACTTGCAATTCTGTCAACTTTTTATACGCTTTGTAAGTTTGATCTTTACATTTGAGGAATGTTTGTTATTTTGTTTAGCACGATATCCTTCTTGTATAATCTCAATTGCAATCTATAGTCTGGTTTGTAATTAAAAAACACCGTGATTAACCAGGCGATATTTCTAAAATCAGCGTCCAAAAATAAATGAAAGAATCTTTGCAACATTCTCAAATGTCAACATCTTCACTGCGTGCTTGAATTATCAAATTGTTTTCATGTAAAGAATATTTTAAAATTTGTTGGAAATGACCTGAATCGCTGCCTGCATATGTAAGCACAACTCTTTTTTGAGACATTAATTCTCCATTTCTTCGAATGAGCACAAGTTCGCTAGGCGATCACGACCTCATGCAATCGCGCTCGAATAAACAAATCCTGATGCCTCTCAAAATTCCATAAATTTTAACATTTCCCTGTGTCATCTATAGTCATTTCGGCATGTGAGTGAAAGGTTTATTTTCTTATTTACTAAATGTGCCATAGTTTCAATCACTAGCAAATATACTTAGCAGCAGCTTGTAGAACAACGATTCTCTCCAATCAGCAAACTAGCGCTGAATGAAAGTCAAAATAGTTGCAACAATTTTGTTCTGTTACAACTGTTCTGTTCTGTTATAACTAACAAAACATTGTAAAGTTCCATTTGATATCGAAATTGTGTTTTCATCGTTGTTATTACTAGACATTGTTACTGAACGTTGGTGTCGATTGTAGCATTCCTTACGGGGATCTAAACTTTTGGACAAACATAAGAAAACAAGGATCTAAAAGAACAATTATTGTTTGGCCATTTCCGTTGATTTTAAGCTCGTTCCATTCTATCTAATTTTCAGATTAATTACTTTAGCAGACAATTGTTATTTAGAAATTGTTTTCTACATAATCTTTTTTCTTCTACACCATTTATCGTTTCTATTCTTCTATAGTACTTAGCGATTTCTAATAGTCCAACAACGGCGAAATGACGGTGCACATTTGTTCCTACTTATATCTTCCGCCATTTCTATGGTAACAAGTCTGTGAATAATTTGCAAAAATGTCGAACTTTTAATTTTGTGACATAAACAATTACAAAAAAAAAACAAAGATATACAAAGGAGTTGAAGTGAATTCGCTCTGATGTCTGATTTTAAAAAGTCCATGGTTTTTCTGCATCATATTTTTCGCTACAATGCTCTAATTGGCTGCAAAAGCAAAGCGATGCGCTACGCGTGAGAAACCCCCATAATGTGCATTCAAAAAAGTTAAGCTTCTCCATATTGTGCTGAAAATGACTCAAAACATAATTGGTTGTTTAATAGAAGAGTGATAGAGTTATAGCGCAGGTTGTTCACCAAACTGCACAAAGAAGATGCCTTGTCAGCTGACTTGAAACAAGCTATTATCGCTGTTTAATTTTTCGAGGTTAAATGAATCAGTGTAAATGTTTGTTGCAAACGTAGTTATGTATTTTCACGACAACAGAGAGTGGGAAGTGCAAAAAATGTTTAAAAAAAAGGCAAAAAAAAAGGAATTGTGAAAGTCAATCTATAGTGAACGAGGGCTTCTCCGGGAATCCGCCATCATCAATCTCATCATCCGTATCCAGCGAAGAAACTGAATCTTTTCGATTTTGCTCTGGCTGCAAATAAAACTTTTTTTGCAGGTCATTCAGCGGATTTGATGGGTATTCTAGTTAAACATATAAATCTATTGCACTAGGTTGCAAGATTAATGGTAATGCTAAAGTGTACAGCGCATTGTTTAACATCTATACTATGGCAATCGATCGATAAATTGAATAATTTTGGAAGATTTAATTAAGATTTTTTCACAAATAAATAGACTGCAAATGTGCGGATTGCGTGTAAAACTGCAAATATATATTTGCTGTTGTTAATTTGAAGACGCGGGAGTGATCTGATTTGTGATTTTCTTAATATGAAGTTGTATACAATTTTTCACGATCGCAAAAGGTCAATTCTTAGATTTCACGATTCAACTTGTCTTGTTTTTACGAGTGTCATTTGGGAATCGCCTATAATGCGTAACTTGATACCGCGAATCCGATTTTGAAGATGTTATCTCAAATTATCAATCTATTGCCATGTCGCGCACAAGAATGGAAGAGAACTTGTCAATATGCGATTCACTGTATTTAAATTCAAATGAAGCGCATTCTTCCGTTTTTAAGCATTTCATGACTTTTATATCCAACGTTCGTTAATAACCAACTCTTTTCATGGCTCTATCCAAGAATTTTACAGCAGCGTCGTGCTTGAAAAACTTGGCTTCATCCAGTGGAGTTCTACCCCAACGATCTTTTTTATCCACATCAACTTTCGCAACATTGACTAAGAACTTAATCATAGTCTCATAACCCTCAGTTGCTGCAATATGCAGAACAGTCCTGCCATCGTGATCAGAAGTGTTCAAATCTTCTCCTTGCATGTATAATCTTCTCATAGTTGAAAGATCCCCAGCTCGTGCCACATGGAACACCGGTATCAGACGATCTCTTTCTCTGATATCTCGTCGTCGCGGATCGCTTTTTATATTCGAGTTGTGAACGAGACAGTCATAGTTGTGAAAATTGAATGTGGAAACAAGTTTCTGAAAATGAGAACATTCGCGGAAGTAGAATCAAGAGCACCTAACCCACCTTGCAGAACGCCACACCTCGGCAGCTGTTTCCAAGTGTGTCCAATGCTGGCGAAAATAGACAAATGCCCATTACGTTTGGCACGACAACAATCATTGCTCCTGACACTCCAGATTTTGCCGGTAATCCTACCTGCCAAAATAAAAAAGTGAAAATTGAATAGGTCGTCGAGTCGTCACATTAAATGAAAACTGTCCTGAAGCATCGTACATTCCACATGAGTACATCAAGGATAGTACATCCCGACATGGGTTCGGCCCCACACATGTCTCGTTGGTTATCGGACACACTCCTCCGTTGGCTAAAGTGGATGCCATCACTGCCAATGATTCGCACGTGACTTCCACCGAACACAGTTGGAAGTAAAAGTCTAGAGCATCAGTTAGGGATTCCGTCTGCAAAAGAATGGCTATTCGGGCTCTGTTAAACGCTGAGAGCTGCATAAATTGGATGCTTTTATTCATTCTTTTCCACGCAAAGCCGCTCCACTTACTTCTTTCGGGAAACACCGATTTTCTTTCATGAAGTAAGACAAGGCGTAGTTTCTGTCAGCCGTTGCTCTTTCAGACAAAAACGTGGCATTGTTAAAACCAATGTACTCATTTCCAGCGATCTTTCGATACTGGTTCATAACGTAATCGAATCGATCCGCCATGTTTATCTTGTTCTTGATCAGAGAAGTAATAACTATTGCTCCAGAGTTTACCATCGGGTTGTGAGGTTTGTCTGAAACAAAAGAAGCTTATTGATGGGTAAACGTTAGTTGTTTTACGACTGACTAGTAGAATCAAGACAAATTTCATTGAAAAGTCTTCCGCTGGGCTCCTGACCCACATAAGAGTGTACCACTTCTGCTCCAAGGTCCGATGCTACGATCGCATAATTGAACGCTTTTGAAACGGATTGAACACAGAAATTATGCTTTGCATCTCCAAATGAAGCCTGAATAAGGGAAGCTAGTGTCTTGCAATGCGCCTTCTCAAAAAGGAACGGAGGACACAAGTTATAAAGCGAGGGGTACATAGAAGTTCGCGCGAACTTCTAAATGTATCTCCACCTACATATACTATACTTTCCGATTTCGTACATTTTCAGAATATGGTTTGGCAACTCCCCAATTTCTGTGGGAAACTTCGGGCTTTCCGGGTAGAACAATCACCTTATAAATCAATTTTTCTATTTAATTGTTAGAGTAAAGAAAGTCCGTCAATTAGATGAACGTCTGATGCTTCTGATATAGCAGTGGCAGAGGCAGACAGAGAAAGAAATGGAACGAACCCTTTGACCGTCCACAGTACACAATGAAACAGCCCATAACTCGGGAGATTGCCTTGCTAATTGGGGAATATACGTGGCAACTTGGCCATCTCGAATTTCTTTGCATTCGTTGAAAATGTTTCGAATTTTCTCAACAAAAGGAATCCAATTCGGAATGACCATATCTGTCTGAAGAGCTCTAGAAACAATGTCGATACTTGGCGAAATGCATCTAAAAATCGGATAACAAGGCAAAATTGCTGTTGCCGACCTACTCTTTGAACTGCTCTTTTGTCAACTTCCAATGCTTTTGCTCAGTTGCCTCGGAGCATTTCTCTTCTACAATTTTTTCGAATTCCCTTATTTTCTCCATCATCGGGACGAGTCTCGGATCATCGTCTCGAAGACCGAGTTGTCGGAGAACCTGAAAACAGATGCTTCATGCGTGTTTCTTCAAAAAGCTGTTGTCATCACCGACTGTCAACAGTTTCCCAATCGATGCTTCGTTTCTGTTGGGGATTTTGAATAACTCGAATATCATATCTTCACTTCCTTCACTTTCGTCTCTTTCATACGGGTTGGAAATGCCACGCAGTGTGGTTTTCAGCGACATTTTCGACATGCGAGACCCGATCATTTCGTGAAGACTTTCCACTGAAACTCTTGAATTTCTCGTTTTTCAATTGAGCTTCTTCAATTATTTATTTGAAAAGGATCGAGTCAGACAGTAAGGCTTCCATTTGGGTGAAATTTTTTCGTCTTCGTCTCGTCTTGAATTAGTCTGACGCAGTGTGTTGACAACTTTTTTATTACGTAAGACGAATGCAAGACGAACTGAAAGACGAACGAAGACGATTTTTTGTCTTCGTCTTTCGTGGAAGCCTTATCAGACAGAGCTCAAAATTCACTACGTCACACTCAGTACATAACTGTCACATCTAGAAATGCGGTGGATTTTTTTTCAAATCTTAAGGAATTTTATGACAAACTAAAAAGTGTCCCATTCTGTGAAATGTGTATTTTACAGTTTTCGATCAGCAACTCTGAATATTCCTCGAAAAACTCACAGGTGCGGTCCGACGGAATACGATACATTACGCTTTTTTGTGTGGTCGACATTGATCGATTGCTGAAAATAAGTGGGACATATGACGGCTATCATTCATATGTGATGAATTCAGTCGATATTATCACAGAAATTAACAGATAGAAAAATGAAAGCGACGCAAATGGGATTCACTTGAAAACGTGGTGATGGGGGAATGTTTTGTCTGTCGGCAGAGACAGTTCCTCGTAACAAGTGCGTGAAATGGCGCACAAGGTGTCAGAGATCGTGGGTACTTTCGCACTAAACTATGAAGCTTTAATTACAGTTTGTTATTTTCTCGATTCATTTCAAGTTTTCCGACTAAAAATAAGGTTGTGACGTAATGAAATGAAGGCAGCTATGTATAACAAATAATTGGCTCAAAACAGAGAACTTGAAGGGTGAATAAACGTCGTATTGATTTTGAGATGCATTAAAAAGAAAATAGTTATCAACCATAAATGATTGATTTCCGATGCTAGACACATCAATGGCCCTTGAAGTCATTGTAGCAAAGAACACAGTTCATTCTGTAAACAATTGAGAGAGAATATGAACTGCCGCCTTGAGAATAGACGTGTTTCATGTCACTTCAGATATTGAATTCGGTAATTGAAGCACAAAATGGAGCCATTGAAGAGAGAGACAATTAGCTAGTGCTATGATGATAAAATTTGCATGGCTGGTGCACCATGAAACAGAAATTAGGAAGGGAGATCTCCTTGAGCGACAACGAGACAATGTGCGCAGAAAAAGATATCTTAAATCTTAAATATTTCACAGAGACAGGCGACCAGCTGGGAAAATTATCGGCACCTTGATAAGTGGAGATCTGGTGGAATTGAGTTAGTCTGCCATTATACGATGATGCAAGAAGTCGACGCCCTGGGCTTCAGCAGCGCCAGCTTCGGAGATTTAAAATTCGACAGAGAGTGAGCCATGACCTTCTGCTCTAAGAATCGAGTCACATGTCCTTTCTCCATTAAATCTTTGCTCAGACCGATCCATGTCCGATTCCACGATTCTGTGAACGATGGTTCTACCGATTCGGACTGCATCGCACCGGGTGGTCCTCTTATATAGGCTCTGCATTTTTGAAAATCGAAATTGGCAGCGTGCCAAGAGCTCTCGCAAAAAGTCAATTCTAGAATTAGTCATAGAAAGACATTGTACATTCATTAAAAGCCGTGGCTTGTTAAACGCATGCTCTCGGGCTCCTCAGCGCTGTAGCTAGATAGGCTCATAAGAATTATTGAGTCAGAAGGGATACCTGTATACAGGACCCCCCCCCCTTTCTGAGTCGTCTTTAATTCCGTTGACCAAATAGCACAAGTTTCTACAGTAATCACACAGCACGTCTGTTCTGAACGTTTCTTTTCGATTCCTGCGAACTTCCGCATAATAAACTGTTTTTAAACAGTTTTAAAATAGGAGATAGGATTTAGCATGTGTCGGGTTATTGCCCGGTTTGTAGACCAAAGATATCAAAATCCTCAAAGCCAACGTCATTTTTGACCTGCCGATCTAAGGAGATCTACATGGGATCTACATGTTGCAATTGGCGCCAAGGGCGCGATGCCGACGTGTTTTTGGACTCAGGGCGGCGCGAAAAAACACAAAGGAGGAAGTTTTGTTTTTCATAAATTACCTAAGTTTAATCCTTGGTTTTAGGATTTTTGAGTTGCCTTGTGCTAATTTTCTTTTTTTTTTCTCCGTTTGTTGACTGCCTTGTTTTAAATACATTCCTTAATAACTTACAACTCATGAAATCAAGACAGTTCTATAATGAAACTTCAGATCGATTCAGATCAGTGAACTGATCTGAACTTATGATTGAATGGGCCAAACTCGCAATTAGAGCTTCCATTTTGATCCGTTTTAAGGGGAATATAGTTTTTATGAAATTTCAGATATATTGTTCTCATTTTTCTGATTTTTGGCTGAAATGTTGTAGAAAACGTTTGCTACCAAAGATCAACTAAAAGGGCTGGTGTGCACAGAAATATTTGTGTTTCAGCATTTGAGCATTTCAGAAAAATTCCGCGAGTGTTGCGGATTTGTGGAGTTTTGCGGAGAGAATTGTGGGAGGCTTGGTCTATACTTGTAAACCTTCAAAGATTGGCCCTGAATAGTTGGAAGTTTGAGCAAGACTTGTGAGCCTTCAGAGTATGGTCTAGATTTGTGGAAAACGTGGTCTGTAGTTCTTCAAAGTTTGATCGAGAATTTTGGGAAACTTGGGCTAGAATTGTGAACCTTCAAAGTTTAGCCTAAATTTGTGGAAGGTTTGTGTCGCCATATTCGTTTAGCAGTTGTTCCAAAACCACGTTTTCACCACCAGTCCCCCCCCCACCCGTTTCAGATAATAGTTTTTTGATCACTAACTCTCGTTTTTTTGTAGAATTCAAGATCAAATGTGCAATTTGTAACACCATCACACAAAAAGGTTCTTCTGATTATGCTGCACAGCGCACGCGTCGAAAACGGAGTGTTTGTGTACAACGTACAACGTAAAATGTTGGTCGCTATCCTTTCCGATAAAACAATGAAAAAAAAAGAGTCGTTTGGGATCAGAATGTTGCTGATTGACAGTATTATCACTCATGGCGTACTGCCACAGATATCGGAAGATCATATTTAACGTCATTCCCACTGAATGGATCTGTGACGCAGCTATCTTCCTGTCATCGCATTGTCACCACGAACGCCTGAATTGCGGCGTTTCGAATCACCTGTTCCAGTTGAAATTACAGCACACATCGGTGTTCTATTGTTGCTTCTCTTCTATTGTGATCGCTTCATGCTCTTGTAAAAATTTGAAGACGAAAACAAGAAGGAATGATCATTTGATTTTTTATTTCACGTGGAACACTGCTTGAACAAACATATATTACCCATTTTGAGGCAAAGTTATTACGTTATAATCATCAAGTTATTTTACATGTTTCTCTAGTTGATAGTTTGTGACTCCGTCACATGGAGTGATGCAAAAATGTCTGCAAAACAGCTCGCGGAGGAATATTTCGATAAAAATGCAGCGTTTGTGTTTTCTTGAACTCTCGATCTGTGAGTTCTAGTTAGTTATAGTATCTAATAATTGCGAAAAGCTCTTTTCTGAAAGAAACTGATAATAAGGAACATTTCAGTTGAACTATACGCTTGAGTATTCAAAGCCAAATCAACGTTTCATAGATCCCCCCGCACAGATGTCACCTAGATGTCCCGCACAGATGGTCTATCGGAATGATGATCACCATTTGAACGCGATCTTTCTCCTGTCAGCTTCTCCTTCTGCAAAAGAGGAATTTGCTGGGAAACAGCACTATTCACAAGAAAACGGTCTCTTTTATTTCTGATGTTTAATCATGCGGAATCATACGAAACATTCATGAAACCCCCGACATTTCTGTTTCCCGGTCCAACCCACCTCCTCCCCCACCCACTTATGTATATTAATCGTCTACAGTAGCCACAATTGAGAAACTCGCAGTTTTCGGCGTGCTAAACACAAATGTTGTGTGCTCTCCATAAGGCCAAACGTTGTCGAGCGACTTCTACAGAAATGGGAGTTTATCTTTGTTGCTCACACGGTTTTGGTCGCTCACTGTCCCTCCACCACTAGTTTTTATAGTTTTTATATATGAATTCCCCATTGAAATCGCTGAAATTTATATGGGAAATGTGAAGGAGCGCTGGAAATCTGTAGGTAATATTTATGAAGGAAGCAGTCAACACACCAACTAGAAAAAAAATAACTGTCTCTCTCTTTCTCTCTCTCTCTCTCTCTATCAATATTTCTGACTCTATGTCTCTCTGTGCTCTCTTTGTCGATAAAACCGAATGTCCAAGAAAAATGTAGAAGTTCATAGATGAGCGAGAAAAAGAGATTTTCAGCAATTTCTGAAAGCGGCAGGTGAATGAAACGCTAGCAATATGCTAACTTTTAGTGTTAAAAATATAAAAGAGTTCATAAATACATAATTTAATACATTTATTCTAATTTTCTGATCTACGATCAAAGCGCACCAAATGCGTGCAATGCACAAAAAAAAAAGAAGAAGAAAACGTTTTCATTTTCCGAAAAACCTTTGAAATATTCTACATAATCGTCCAAAAAGTAGCCCCCATCTCATGTTTCAGACTGAACCGTCTCCTGCTGTAATTTGCATTTCCCGTACTTCACGAACAAAACCGAACTGCCTTCAAAATGTAAGTCTTGAAATATTCTTTAATCAAATTATCGATAACATTCACATTCCCCCATTCGATTACGGTTGATCCCCGCTTGCTTCAGACCAAATAGTGCATTGCTAGTGCCACTTTAATGTTTAGAACACACAATAGCTCATCCCTATTCATATGGTTAAATTATGTACGGTCCCTCCTCACCAGCCTGGAGCATCTGAATAAATGAATGAGCAACAATACGTACTTACTCAGTTGCTCTTCGCTCACATTGTTGGAGCATGGAGTATCGCGAATCAGGCCTTCCAGTATTCTGACAAGCGACACTCGAACAAATCTCAAATCTCCTTAACTTTTTCTAAAAACTACGGACCATTCAGTACACATGGTTGCTATCTGCCGAAATTTCTGGAAAAAATCGAGATATTTCTGATAATCTGAAAATCCAGAGCTCCAATTTTCAACACGCAATTAGAGCTCTTATTTTGGAGCGACCAAAACTGTTTTTATTTGTCTAATACCGTCTAATATATGTAAGAATGCATTTCTCTGTAGTTTCAACCATTAGTCCAATCGAAAACAAGATAATCCGTTGATGTTATCGCCTCCGCAACAACGGGAAAATTGGAAATATTCGAACCTTTGCATTGGTATCAAATTGTTAACGCCTGACGTTTAATGACCAGAAAACAATAGTATATGCACAAACAAAAAGTGTCACGGTGGTTTGAAGGCGGCGGTCATTAAATTCCTCTGATATTAATTTTTTTAGAAATAGTTGAACAAAGCAAAACGCTGTCAGCGACGGGTCAAAACGCTCGTTGTTATTGTTATTTGGCGTCAGCCGCTATATGTCTTCAGAGCAGCTTCATCGAACATCTAAATAAACAGCTTTTGATCATTTGATCGTACTTAGTTCAGAACACATGCCGGGTAGCACTCCGCCTCCCCCTCTCCCCCTCTCCTTCTCCACCTAATATAGAAAACTGTGCTTTGCTGTTGTTGATAAGAATTACGATCAAAGTCAAAAGCGGCCACTCATCAGCGATTCGCAAATTCTTCGGCAATTAAAGCTCCTGTTACTTTGAATGCTTCGCTGTCCAATCTGTATTTAACATTGTGGAATTGCAAAAGTCGACTACAGTATTTTTAAACGATTATTTTCGGAAATAAAAGCATTGAAAAAGCATTTGATAAGACTCACTAGTTAGCGGATGCGTGCGCTATTCCGTGCGATTTTCGATGCTTCTACTGAGGTTATCTTTCAACTAGCAAACTGCTCAACTGCTCACTTTATGGGAGGTCGGCGTTTAGAAACAAATACTACAAGCTCCTTTAATAATTCAGTTGCAAGATTCTATTACAGTTGATTACTGTAGCTTTTTAGACCTGTAACTTTAAAAGAAGAAGAGTTTCAGACTGTTCTAGTGGGGTCACAACCCCACGCTTAATATTGGTCAATATCTAACGTGTATTTTAAGAAAACAAATATTAAATTTCAGACAGTGAAGTTGGGAAAGCAAATGGTCAATGAAGAGATCGGGGTGAGAATCGTAGAATCTGGCAAGCTGTCCTCGGTAATGTTGACTTGCTTTGATGCTCTGGTGTGAGGCCTCTTAAGAGAAAAACGCAAAATTTTGAGAGACTCGGAATTAAGGCTTCCATGAAAGACGAAGACAAAAAGTCGTCTTTCGTCTCGTTTTCGTTCGCCTTTCAGTTCGTCTTGCATTCGTCTTACGCAATAAAATTGTGCATGTGTTCAAACACAATGCCTATCTTTGCGTCAGACGAATTCAAGACGAAGATTTAAGACGGGACGAGGCGGTCATATCTCGTCTTTCGTGGAAGCGTTACTCGGAATATCTATAGAGCTAGGCCGTTTGTCTCTATGCCCGCCAGGAATTCACAACTGCTAACATTGCATACTGTAGCAAATGCCTTTAGGTGATTGGGAAGTTTTCAGTCTTTATCCCAAAATTTGGCATTTTTCTCTTAAGATGCCTTACACCAGAGCATCAAAGCAGGTCAAGATTACCGAGGGCAGCTTGATTTGCTTTCCAAACTTCACTCTCTGAAATTCAATATTTGTTTTTTAAATACACGTTAGATATTGACCAATATTTAGCAATATTAAGCGTGGGGGTGTGTCTCCTTCTGACGATTTTGAAGCCGGTTTCCCACAGTAATCTTCTTTTCTTTCGCCGTTTTCCGCTGACTCAAAAGGAGTACCAATATTTCTGGAATGCTCGAGAGCAGAGTTCAATTGGAAAACAAACAATGCAGATAGATAATTATAATTCGAAACAAGCGGCTTGTTATTTTTTCGAAATAAGCCCAATACACTCATCGATTTATTTATTATTTACCTTTTTACCTACTGGCGAAGAGTGGCAAATTTCACGCAAAAACTGAGACACAGATCAATTAGATAAATATTTAATGTTGGAGAAAAACGGTAATTAAATCAAAGTTTGAGGATCACAAAATAAAATATTCGTTTACAATTGAGTTTTGTGTTTTGATTGTTCAAATTCCCCTTGAATTTTAAGTTTCTTTATTGAGTTATTCCGAAAAAAATGGATAATTTTCAGTTTCTTCAAAATTGCGATCCCACGATACTTTGTGCACTCCGAGATTCTCGCGTCTCGTAAATTTTAACGTAAAATGAAATGGATTAAAAAATTTTGGAGACCAAGGTCGCCGCTCGGAGATGAAAGCAGAGTAACGGACGTGACTCCGAGCATGCGACAATCCCTGATTCTGATGGCAAGACCACCTGTGCGACTAGATCCAATGATTGATGAGTTTTCAGATAAAATTCGCACAGCCGTCAGATCTCATTTTCATAATATCAGCATTAATATGTGCATTAATAGGTGGGACTGTCCAACCAACAGTTCTGCTGATCGGAGGGAGGATCACTGATTTGTACATAAACCACGGAAATGTATGAATTCCCCATTGAATACGATTCATCGCTTGTTATTTTTCAGACTGTAGCTAATGTAGATTTTCTAAAATCAGTATTTTCTCTTATATACGCTGGCCTCGGTTTCGGAGTCATTGTGTTAATACTAGCCTTAATTCAAGGAATATGCATTCAAAGAGGAACTAGTCGAATTCTTGATCATCTTCGGAAGGAATTCTTGGGCGCGGTTTTACGGCAAGACGCGAACTGGCTTGATAAAAACTCTTCCGGAAGCATCACATGCCAGTTGAATGAGTGGGTCGTGTTTCTTGCACTTTGCACTGACGCTATTTTTTAGAAACATCGAGATTATTTCGGATGGCCTCGGAAACAAATGCTGCATGCTGGTCCGTGGATTCGCCATGTTCACGTCGTCGATCATTTTATGTGCATTCATCAACTGGCAGCTCACCTTCATTACGTTGACCATGGGGCCTCTTTCGGCCTTCGTTCTGCATATTCTCACCAAGGTATCATCGCGATTTCAGCATTTAGCGAGAAGTCGCAAGTTCTGCAGGTTAATGAGTCGACGAACGAAGAGCTCATGGTGCTTGGGGCACAGTCCCATGCAATTATAGAGGAATCAATTCTCAATGTGAGAACAGTTCAATCGTGCAATGGACAGGAATTTATGATTGAGGTACACTCGTTTTTGAATGAAGCGGTTTCTCAAGTGTGATGTTCATTCCAGAAAATGAAGCGCATTAACAGAGAAATCAAGGCGTTCTACAACAGAAGCACATTTTGGGCGGGGTTTTTCGACGGTCTGGCTCTGTTCGTCACTTATTTCATAACAGGAGTATCCCTCTTGTAAGTTTATGAAAAGTTGCTTCTTCCTTTCTCATTGATTTGCTTTGAAAGTAAGAATCCAAAGTCGAATAACATTTTTTAAAGTTGCGGCTGTCGGTTGTATTTTGACGGAGGAATTACAAGAGCTGGAGACGTGATTATGATTGTGAATACGATCTGTGTGACTGGCTACTTCTTGGGATTACTTGGACCTCATATGTCATCGTTGCAACGCGCTGCCACTTCGTTTCAAATCCTGTACGACACCATTCAGTCTGTTCCGAAGACAGAGGGAAAAAAAGGAAAGGCTGGAGTGAGTTTGGTCAGAGGAAACATTGAGTTCAAGAATGTCAGATTCACATACCCTACTAGAGATGAGGAAGTGCTTCAAGTGAGCTTTTCTCCGGACTGCCTCATTGAAACTCCCATTTTTCAGGGACTTTCCTTTGAGGTTCTACCCGGTCAGACGATTGCTCTTGTTGGAAGAAGTGGATGTGGTAAGAGTACTTCTATTGGGTTACTGACTAAGTTGTACCGAGCAAATGAGGGAGAAATTCTGATTGATGGAAAGAACATTGATATGCTAGACGCAAAAAGTTTGAGACAACAAATTGGAATTGTGCAACAGGAGCCGAAACTATTCGATGGCACCATAATGGACAATATCAAGTTAGGGAGGAATGTGGACGAACAAACCATCAAAACAGCCGCCGAAATTGCCAATGCATCCGGATTCATCGAGAAATTAGAGAAAAGCTACGAAACACGCCTCGGACCAGGCGGCGTTCAGTTATCTGGCGGCCAGAAACAGAGAATCTGTATAGCAAGAGCTCTTGTCACCTCACCTCCAATTCTTCTTTTGGATGAAGCTACTAGTGCTCTTGATTCTCACAATGAGCACATTGTGAATGTAAGCGATTCTCTTGAAGGTGGACTAGTGTCTGGCCAGATGGGAAGAATCGAATGCCGAACCTCCTTCGACTGTCCATCTCCAAACTTTTTCAGAATTTCAGAAGCAATCATTACTATTACAGAAAGCGCTGACGAAAGCATCCGAGGGGCGTACCACAATCATCATCGCTCATCGATTGAGCAGTTTGAAGAACGTGGACCGCATTTATGTATTGGATCAAGGCAAAACTAAAGAAATTGGCACGCATGATGAGCTCATTGCAATGGGCGGTATCTATGCGGCACTGGCAAAGAGCCAAGAAGTTGAACAGAGTTCGAGGAAAGACTGGGAGAGGGAAGAACTGAAACGAGCTGAAATGATGAAGAAGAAGAAGAGTCGAAATGCGGAGATTATCGAACCAAATTTGACAATCCTCCAGGAGCGCGAGCACAATTTCATTGGCTCCGCTATAACAGAAAATGAGGAGCATGCATTGTCGTTCAGTGGAATTGCAAAACTGTTCAAATACCTTCCAAAGCACCCGAAAATGCTGATTTTAATTGTTTTGCTCTCGATTCCACGGGCTATCGAATTTTGCTCGTACGGTGTGGGAATGTCACTTGCATTCTACACTTTGCAGGTTGATTCTTTATAAAATCTCTTAAAATTTCTTATCATTTTCAGAACGCTAAAAGTGATTACATGTTTTGGAATTGGTTAACATTGGGAGAGCAAACTTTGGCTGGATTGACGTTTTGGACGCTTCAAGCTTTATTGGTTCGAAAAATGTTTCAGCATATTCAGAAAAAAAGAGAGAGAACTTCAGATGTATTTGTCTGGATGGATCGCAAATGAAGTGATGAACGAAGTTAAAGAATCAATACTAAACGAGGTTCTGAACAAGCCGATTCCGTACTTTGACAATCCGGAAACTTCTCCATCAGCGTGCGTCTCCAAAATCGTGTCTCATACTCGCAACTGTTACGCGGTTAGTCCCCTCTGCGAGCAAACTGCTCGGAGCAATTATTTTTCAGTGTCTCGATCATCGAGCCATTCGCTTTGTGTGGTTTATTGCTGGAACCGTATTCTCTCTTATGCTCGCCTTTCCATTTGCTTGGGAGCTCGGCATTCTTGGCCTAGTAATCACCATTCTCCTCACTATTTTCTCGTTCCATTTTGTGAGTGTTGCTCATAGAGCTCACAGCGAAAAGTCATCAATGGATAAGAGTGCGGAGTTTGCTGTCGAAATCGTTGAGCATATCAGAGCTATAAAGCAGTTGGCTGCTGAAGAGTATTTCGAAGAGCGATTCTCGAATTATCTCAAAACTTCCGAATACTACGAAAACAAGGTGAGCCAATGAGCCGCTGAAAAGAAGAGCGGAAAATAAAAATTTCAGATTGGCTTTAACTCTTCCCTTAATTTCGCCGTAACTCAATCCTACGTGTTTGCCTGCGACATGCTGCTCTTCTTCGTGGGAACACTTTTGATTTATTACGGACGGTACACACCTGACAAAATTTTTCTGGCTTTCAACGGAGCTCAAATGTCTGCTTGGGGAGTAATGTACTTTTCTCCCTGGTTTCCAGAAATCGTACGAGGATCCGCGTCAGCCAACCAAATCTTCTCGCTTTTCGACAAAACGAAGGCGAACACCGTCAGTGGAACATCGAGACCAGAAATCGATGGAGCTGTGGAAGTGTCAGATCTCACATTTTCGTATCCGTCAACTCCGCATCGCAATGCGTGCGAGAGATTCTCTCTGAACATTCCGAAAGGACATTCCATAGCATTGGTTGGAGCATCTGGGTGCGGGAAGAGCACGATCATTTCAATGCTTGAGAGGTTTTACAGTCCGAAGGCCGGAAGAATTGTTGGAAATCGACTGTTTTTGCCTTGATATAAGTTGATTTTGCAGACGATCGACAACAATGATATTCAGGGAATCGATCTGAATCATCTACGCCAAAATATAGCAGTTGTCGGACAGGAGCCCGTTCTTTTTAATGCATCCATTGTAGAAAACATCACGATCGGATTGACAAACGTATCGTTCGAGGAAGTTCAAGAAGCTTGCAGAGTGGCCAATGCAGCGAATTTTATCGAAAGTTTCCCATTGGTAGGGTTGAAAGACTCCGATATTCTAAAATCTCTAGAAACCCGTTTCCTCTTATTTCTCTGAATTCTTAGTTCGTTTTTTTTTCAGGGTTTTCCTGTCTTTTATAGTCATTAACAGAAAAAATGACAGTAACCCTAGTCACATTTTAGGGCTACCATACAATGGTTGGTGAAGGAGGGAGTTCACTATCTGGAGGCCAGAAACAACGAATAGCCATAGCTAGAGCGATCATTCGAAAACCGAAAATTCTCCTTCTGGATGAAGCAACTAGTGCTCTAGACACTCAATCCGAAGAACTTGTGCAAAAAGCTCTCCGATCAGCAACGGCTGGAAGGACAAGCATTATAGTTGCACATCGGCTTAGTACTGTACAACACTGTGATACGTAAGTGACGCATCAGTTTATAGAGTAACAAAACGC
Organism: Caenorhabditis inopinata; assembly: GCA_003052745.1. Classification (NCBI taxonomy): domain Eukaryota; kingdom Metazoa; phylum Nematoda; class Chromadorea; order Rhabditida; family Rhabditidae; genus Caenorhabditis; species Caenorhabditis inopinata. The sequence goes on along the minus strand of AP018152.1, from coordinate 8,420,740 downwards.
CGTTAGTCGCTAGCTGAAAATGACTGGTATGGTGCAACTGTCTTTCTCTTTTGAAATCGCGGATACCATATTTTTGAGAATTTCGTACCGTGTTTTATTCTTGGAAAAAGATTTACGAAACTTAGGAAATCTATACATGATAGTAGTAATATTTGGTGCGCTTAGTGGACCTCTCTCTGCTCTGTTCGCGCAGCCGGTAACACGAATGCTCTACCAACTTTCCATTGGCTCGCGTGAGCAACTGCTAGTCATTTAGAAAATGAGTAAGCAAGCTACAGGGTGTGCAAAATGTAAAGTAACACGAGCTTCGCGCAAGCTTTCAGGCACTGACGCATTTTTTGTGCGTCGATTTTTATTTTATTTATTTTCAGCGTGTCTCAATTGCCTTGCTCCCAATTTTTCTTGTTGCTCGCTTCATTTGTACAGGTATAGCAGTTTTTAGTAAACCGTCCTATGATTATCGAGATGTCTATGAAGGGAATATGCTCAAGTATCATCGGTAAAGCTTCCGGAATCTCTCGAACAACAGCGTGGAGGACTATAAAACAATACGGAGTGCTCAACACACTTGAAAACCGTCCAAAAAGTGGAAGATATCGCACTTTCATCACGTTCATCAGAGTCAAGATTGTCAGAAAACGAGTTCGTAGAAATCGGCACCGTAGCATCAGAAAGATGAGTTTAGATCGCAAAATGAGCAAATCTCTTCAAAGAGATCTTGAGCTGATCCGGTTCAGAAGGTTGCAATTCTATCGGAAAAGAATAAGCTCTATCGATTGCAGAAGTGTAAAGCTCTTCTTGCTGACACTAGCTGAAATGAACATCTGAAGATGTAGATGTTCTTCACACAGGAAGCTGAATTCGGTTAATAGCATCGAGTTCTTGCAAGGAAGCAAATGAGCGCTGAAGAATGGTTAATGGAGCTTCTCATCCACAACCACAGTCATCGTCTTTAGAGAAATCATATCCGACGACACTAAGATGATACTGATTTTCGTGGATCCTGGTGTGAAGATCAGCAAGGAATACTATGTGGAGGAGATTTGGAATACGATGGTGCTTCCGTGGAACAAACCACATTTCGGAAGCCAGGTTTGCACATTCCAACATGATTCTGCTCCATCTCAAGGCAAAAATCATCGAAGAATTGTGCTCAGCTCAGCTAATTTTACTAGTCTCATCAGCAATTCTGAATGACCAGCCTCATACTGTCTGGAGACTTCTTCATTCCAGAGCCCAAGAACGTCCACATCCCAATTTGGAAGGAGAATGAGATAGGTTATCTCCAGAATACCTCCGCATCACATTAAAGGCATTTCTCAAGAGACTCAAGGGTGTTGTGAAGAACAGAGAGTCAACTGCATCGAACAACTTTCATAATTTATGTTTTGTAGTCGTTTCCATAAACTATAATTTTGTAAATCTTAAATCACTTTGAATGTGCTATTATACTTTTGTCGCACCCATTAGCTTAACCATAGAAATCGGCATGACCGACGGCATTATTCCATATCGTTTAGCCGTTGCAGTGGCTGAAGTAGCTACATAAAAGCCAGCTGGGAGCACAATGATAGATTTCAGAATATACTACATATCTCGAGGAACCGTGGCGGAATGTGGAACACACGCTGAGCTAGTTGCTCTCAATGACAAATATGCAAGATTAGTTGCAGCTCAATGTTTAACCTAAAATTCTTCGTATCTCGGTCCTGCTGAAATTTATGATCTTTTAGTACAATAAAGTCCGTTTAGACTTTGATTTCGTGTCAGTCAATACATCCTTTGAATTCTAAACTTTTTGTTTCTGAAAGTATTTGAAAATAGCAAAAATAAGGGAATTGCGAATTCTTCAGCTTGTGAAATAACCCGTTCAATACAACAGACCATTTGAAATTAACGTGTTTGGAGGAGGGAAAATATTGGAAAAGAATGGGAAATTCTGTAACTAAATGGGTACCGGATACAATGGATCATATGGAAAAAAAGAGAAAACTAAACAAAAGCAAAATCAGTTTTGGCCAATTCTGTGCCACATACAAACAGGTAAACCATGTTGGCGGACCATCTGAATCCAATGAGAATTTCCAGTTCCATCGACCTGACGACCTATAACACAATGGCCTATTTTCTGAAGACCGCCTTCTTCGTCATGATCATAGACCTGAAAACATGGTGTTGTTACGGAGCGTGTCCATTGTGCGAATACGGCATTTAATTCGGGGGGTACAATGATTCGGGGGTACCAAGTTCATGACAGTAAATCTGTTTTTGAGTCATTGTTCAGATCTCAAAGCAAAATCGTGTTCCAGAGTTCAATATGAGTACTGACTCATCCAATTCTTTGTCTCCTCAAGTATCACGAACTGCAAAAAGACAGAAGAAGCGTCACCGAATCATGAACTTGGTACCCCCGAATCGTTTGTACCCCCCGAATTAAATGCCTGCGAATACTCATACGTACCTCTATTACAATATGAGATCTATCCAATTTTGTTGGAGGCACATGGAATAGAAAAGACTCGGAGAACGACGCATCTGATGGATTGTCATTCGAAGACGTGGAAGCAGAGGAGGAGGATGGTTTCGAGCCGCTGCAAATACAAATGTGAGACAGTTTGAGGTTGTAGAACTCCACTTACTCGACAGAAGACTTGTGAATCAATGACGGGTTTACGGTCGTCTGTTTCTGTTCTATCAATCGTCTGCCCTCGAACAACATAATTCTGGCAAACGGAGAATTATTGTACGGAAGAGCTTTTGCTTTTTTGACTGTTGCCGTTACAAATTGAACTGTGGGGGCATAAGTCAGAATTGTCAAAAGTTCGCACGCGTCCTCTCCACAGCTGACTGCTTTGTTGGCTGCTGCATACAGTGCATTCAGGTTCACTGCTTCTGGAGATGCTCTGCACAATTTTTCTTGTAGTGTTTCCTCTTCAGTCTGAAAAAAGTGAATGTTATTTGTTAGAGCTGTCTTACCTACCGCTAAAACGCGATCCTCGAAATCACATTCGAACGCCGTTCTAGCACCTTGATCATCATTTGCCAAGAACTTGGTCCAAGCATCCTTGTGGCAGGCAACCTTTTCATCTCTCAATTCGCCGTGCCTATCGCCCCATTCTCTGTGTTCATGACGCCCAGCTCTTCCGTATTTCGTGCCGTTCGGACGTGGATCTCTATGAATGCGATTGGCTCGGGCTGCTGGAGCTGGTTGATGCTTCCCAGCCTTCAGCATGTTTTTCGGTGCCCATCCCATCGATGGGTCAGTACCGGCTTGGGAGGCAGGCTGGAAACGTTCTTAGTCGATAAGTCAGGATGACAAGTGCTCAGGAACTTACAACTTTATGGAGATGCACAGCTTTATGCGGGATGTTCATAAAAGATTGGTACTCAAAGAAGTGTTTTGCGATGAAGTTCATTCCCTGAAAAACAAGAATCTATTTATTATTCTTTTCTTTTCTTTTTGATAAAACCAAATGATTATGGAATGCTTTGGAGCATCTCTGTCCGTACCAATCTCTACATGCTACCTTTGGAGCAAGTTGTGATTCATTCCGTTTGTTTTCAGATGAAAGAAAAAAACAGAAAATTACGGTTTTCTTTTCTTGATATGAGTCTTTCTTTATTTGAATATTTTTTGAACGATGAGAGTGTTCCGGGTCAAAAAGGTATCTTTCCATCGTGCAACAACGTCGTCTATGAATCAACTCGTACGCTGTCGCCTCCCTATGATCTCTGTACGTCTGTCATGAATAATGTATTTCTGATTTCAATGTCGCGTAATGTTCCTCTAAATCGCTCGCTTTCATCACCTCAGAAACGAGTGAAACATAGACGTCCATAGTCATAGCGCCACAGAATGATCTACTGCACCATTTGAAATTCGGAGATGCGAGCAAAAATGATTTTTAATTGATATTCTTAATAAAAACTGAACTCTCTGACAATTTTAGCGTAATTTTTATCTTCAGATGTCCGAAATTAAAGAATAATGACGTACAAATCGGCAACTTGTTGCCAATTCCGTTCCCTGACATTTGCATTATGCGCGGGCCTTACTTCATCCGTTGGAAAATTGTATGCGCTCATAATAACTTGACGACGTTTTAAGTTTTTCCTATTTCATTTGTCAACTTACTAAGAAAAAAGCAACGGACGATAAAAAATACAACGAGAACGAGATGACCGAGATGGCCGAAGCATCTAATCGACTAATACAGTGGAGCAAACTAAAGCAGAGATCTTCCTCTATAGTATTTCTCTAATATTTCCCATCTGGAATTGCATCGACATTGGAAAATACTATTCATTTATATGCAGATCTGATTACTGCAGAGTAACAACACTTCATCAATTTCCTTAAGATGTTACAGCATTTGGTGGTGACTATGTAATTAACATATTCCCAAAAGAGAACAGAAGCAAATGCTGATTGGTGGATTGTCGAAAACAAATTTCTATGGCTATGAGCATTGGTGAAACATCCATGGAATCTGATATTCTATGATAAAGATAACATTCTTGACGATACAGACCTGTTGGCCAGCATATTTGGATAAGCGCATCACTATCACTCGTGACGTTACCTTGTTTACCGCAAATCAAACTTCCGCATTCCGCCCGAAATTAGAATAGGATTGTGAGAAATTTCGCTTTTCTTCTACAAGCTTAGCGAATGATCTAGAAGCTAAGGGAGATTCAAGTAACCACGCTCTCTCATTTCTGTCTGAAATCTACTCTTCCTCGTCTACTTTCAATTATTCTTGAAACATTTCCGGCTCATTCTCCTAGACTCCTATTTATCATACTTCCGCGCTCTTCCGCATCATTTATTCCGCGCGAACACCTGAAGCTTTGGAATAGAATACCATGCGTAACTCCATTTGGACTGCTGGGACTCATGGGACTACTACTAAGGTAAACTGGCCGCAATTCCTCCATCTACCAGAGCTCTTGCTCGGCTAAGTGTGCTCAGCCCACCCAATTCCAGATGCAGTGTGCTCATTCACTTTATAATTTTCTTCGTTCACCCTCTCCTTTAATCCCTCTTGTTTGAATATATCTTCATTTCATTTTTCCCTTGTCATAGTGCTCTTTGTGCACTGCCGGGAGGCCGGAAGCATAGCTCCCCTTGAAGTGTTTGCTAGAAGTGCCTTGGCCTGCGCCGGTTGTCACAAATGGAGAAGTGCACTAGTGATAAGTGTTCGAAAATGACCAGTCAATTTCCCTGATAACTGCGATTGCTGTCGTTTTTCGGGGTACTGCGACGGTTCATTGAGAACTGGTACTGGAGCATTTCTGTCAATGCTTATTCGCGCAATTCATTTATTTCTTCTGAACATAATTGATCAGAAAGAGAAATCCAAATCAGCTTCAACTCATCTTTTCTCACACCGTTTTGACACCTGCAGCGCTGTTTTTTGCACGTTTAGAAGCATTGCCGATATCAGGGATTCTGCTTAAAGCAGGAAAACTAAGCAACTTATTGCTGAAATTGACCTCGAAAGCTAATGTTTTTTTTTAGCAAAATCAGCTGTCGTCAACAATCTAACAATGCAGCTTTCAAAATGTCAGATGAGCTTCGAAACTTCTGGACTACTAGTCAGACGTGTATAAATAAATTCCAAAAAAAAAAGAAGAATTCTTGCATTACAAGATGTGAAAATCTATTTCTCAAAACTCTGAAAAACATTCCTGTTATTTGAGAATTCTAACTTGAAGAAGACCTTGCCTCGCTTCCTTGTCTACAGTCGGCGTCAATACTTCTGCTTCTCGGATAAACACTCCGAGCGCACTGAGCCTTCGGCCTGCTCTTCTCCCGCCACCAAAACGGTGTAGGAGCACCGGACGGTGCGGATGTTGGTGGACTCACAACAGGTTCGTCAGGCATTTACACAACGGCTTCTGACAGTACGTCTAATCATGGAAATTGAAGAACAATGAGGCCATGTGTCACGTGAAAGGGGAAGAGAGTCGATCGGCAAAGCTGACAGAACGCCTTCCTTTGTGGTTGACGGCGGAGAGCAGACAGAAAATTACAGTAATTGGAATTTGAAAATGCGGAGAAACGGCGGGAAGAATAAGGGGAAAATGGAGAGGAAAAGCGGGCGGTCGCTAGGATATTTTGATGGATTTATGACTCAATTCAGGCTTATTTTTATAATAGAGCGCGCTTTTTTGAAGAGCCCTTATAAGAAAAATGCACAAAAAATCAGAACAAACAAAGGAGAGAAGGCATAATGCTTAAAAAATACGCTTCGTTTCATCATAAAATGAAGAAAAAAACGTTTGAAAAACTATAATATAAGACGATAATTTTTCTTTTTTTTTTAACTCATTAGAGAGCTTGGCAAAGTGAAATATGAGAAAATTAACGGAAATTGTAAGAAATAGGCGTGCTCCATAATACAGTATTAAATTGAAAATACGCAAAGTTTCAGAGCTTTATCTTTGCAAAATTGTTGTTTTCAAATAGAAGAAACAGATGAAACGCGACTGGTTTTAAGAAGATCCTAAATGGCTCCATGGGCAGCAGCCTTAAACACTGAAACCACTGCTCGGGGGCCACTAGTTGCGTTTAAAACTATCTTATCCTTTGATTTTTCCGGGTCAAACTCTCGAAGCGAATACCGCGTCACCGCCGCCTAGTGCATTACAACGGTTTTCGGAGGAGACGCAGCCAAAAGTTCGATCTTGAAATATGGAATTGCAACGTAGCTAGGGCTTGAAATATTAACGTTTTGAAGAGGTCACCTTGCCCGGTACTTGTGAGAAGAAGAAAATGAATTTACGTCTCCTAGCAACTAAGTCCCAATGAAAATAAAACAAGTGCATTGAAAAAAGAAATTGAGAAACAGTTGCAGAGTTTAACGAAAAAACAAAATTCGTCTCGAATCGAGTTAAGCGTAACTGAAATTAATAGTGAAATAGTGCGAAAAATAGCTGAAAAAGGCGTGAAACTTTAAGCGACGTACTCCGCTTTTCTCTGCTTTTCAGAGCGATGTCAGCCGAGGGTTTCAATTAGAATAGAAGGCGCTTCGTATAAAGAAAAAATACGCGTGTCTGAAGTTTCAGTTCTCAGCGCGCTCAACCGTTGGTTAACACGAAAATATGACACTTTCGGGAGCGTGTAAAAAGATGGAAAGCAGCTCGGATATCCTAATTGGTTTCAAAATTCCGCGGCCGCGGGTTTCCTCCGTTTTCGGGTATGGAAAAGGCCAGAAACCCGTGTCGAGTCTATCACATGCTCTTCCTTTCCATTCTTACAATGGCACGCTGATTGAATAGATCGCCGAATAAGAGGGGAGTTGGGGAGGTGGGGGTGTGGGAGGGGGTGGTCATTGGCTGAATAAGGAGAGGAGAGCGAGATGGATTTAAAACTCATCATTGGCTCAATGATTTAGTTAATTTGCGGTGGCTACGATGAAATGAAAGTAAAAAAGGGAGTTTGAAGCGAACAGACGACACATTTCAAAGAAAAAGAGAGTTTACGATGAGGAAAGTTGCCAAAAAACGGGAGGGTAAGTAAGAGGTTCTAATCTCTTTTCGACTTCGACTTGGAAATTGATGACTTTTGGAGAAACACAGAGGGAGGAGTGATGAGTTCCTCCAGAACTGCACAGGCCAACGTCCAAGCCAAAAGTGAGAATTGACATTTCACAATTCTACAAGCTGCTCTTAACTCGAAATTGAAGACCTCCACACGTTATAGCTTCGTTTTAATGCAATTCGTGTTTTTGCAATATCATGCATTTCAAATTTCTCTAGTTTTTTGGGCAACAAGCAGCTGAAAATATAATTTTGACGAGAAAATTGCTTCAATCATTTCAGTATTTTAATTTGCAGATCTCTTTTTTTAGAGATCATGTGATTACATTGGCTGCAGAGCACACGGATTTAGTCGGTCCGCCGCCTACTTAATGGATTCTATTTCAAAACTGCTCTAGTTGCCAGTTATCTTTGGAGCATCTTCAATTTTCTTAAAATCTCTCAAAATTTATGCCTCCACTCCACCGAAATTGCTCCAAGCTACATAACCACCGCGTATCGATCAATGCGCTTATTGCCATATGACAGTTTACGGTAAAGAGTTGATATGACGCACTAATACTTACCAAAGTTAGACCCCCAGATTCTCCGTAAGGCCCGCACCTGGCCACCGTCAATTTGCCATTTTGCGTTTTAAGCTATGCGAAATGCGTGGAAATTCAAAAACTCGGTGAAAGAAAAGGCAAATTAAAACTAAGGCTTCCATGAAAAACGAAGACAAAAAGTCGTCTTTCCTCTCGTCGTTCGTATCCTCGTCTTTCAGATCGTCTTGCATTTGTCTTACGCAATAAACGTAAGACTTACGCAAGTCAGACGAATTAAAAACGAAGACGAAGACGAGACGAGACTGTCATATTTCGTCTTTCGTGGAAGCCTTAATTAAAACATTAACTTCAGACTTCGTTATCAGAAACGTATAACCGTATATTTTCATCATTTGGCACGGAGACGGTGCCTGTGCGCTACATATGTGAAAGTACTGTCTCAAAAATGAATGACCATTATGCTATTTTTAATCTCGGGCGGGTCTGGTGAGCTCACCATCCACATGACCATCCCTGCAAAAACGATTCATCAGAAGGACTTTGAGCGGATTTTAAAAGCTTCACCTTCGGCGAAAAGTATAAGATTTCCGAGGGAACAAAATGGGTGGCAAGATGAAAATAGTTTTCAAATACTTCAAAAGGAAGCTGACAAATGGGCTCTTCACAAGCACATAAATTTCGGTGCTCTTCGCGGATTTAGAGGAAATCTGAGAATGGTTGCCTACTGGAACAAAACATTCGAATCCGATTTCAGCGCGAATCGACTGATAGTGTTGTCGAAAAAAGGGAGGGAGGAGCGGTGTTAAAGCGAAATCTCAAGGGACACTTCATCATGGTTAGATCATTGCGAAAAAAGCGAAAAAAATGGGGGAAAAAAGTTGAGCAGCTGCATCATCAGTATCCTCAGAAAAGAAGCTGAAATAGAAAAAGAAGAGGGGTCAAATCTAATTTGCATTCCTTCTCTTTTCCGTCATTCTTCTTCATTTTGACACCTCTTTCTTGTTTGTTTTATGTAAAAAGCACGAATGAAACACGTGTGTAATATGATTTGCTCTTTCTCTGGAAAGCGAAGGTGCTCTTCACGATTTTCCTTTTCCAAACATTCCACAATCAGAAGCAAACAAATAAAAGTTTTTCCATTCACTAGCTTCGGCCCCGGACCTCCTGGGCCGGCCTATGACTTACTTCCTCCGTTATGTTAACACTGGTGTCTCGACAATGCTCCAAATACTCGGCAATTTCTTGTTCTACGTTCAAAAGTGTCAAGTCTGTCTGAACCGATGTCGCCGTGTTGGATGAGCTGAAAAAGTGTGGCTAGACAAGCGTCAAGGGGGGGGGGGAGAGAGCGGGCAGAAGAGGAATAAAGGGAACTAGAATTTGCAATGAAAAAGGGGAATTGAAAGACACAATGGCTTTGTCAGGAAACAATTTCCTTTCGCTGAGGGTTTTGCGAATATTTTTTCAGAAGTTGTGTCTGTTTTAATGTAACAGGAACACAAAACTAGCACGACACGATGAATTCGTCCAAGTCTAAACTGTCTTGACATTCTATTTGGAATCTCCATACATTTTTAGGGAGGAATCGTAGTTTCTTCTGGATAGATTAGTGTCATGAAATTGGATGACGTAGAGCGCTAGCTATGAAATGCACACGACACATTCCCCACCTTGGTGCCGGCTCGTCGGGATCGTCCTCAACCGCTTCGTTCAACGAAAAGTCGGCCGAATCGGAGTCGTCGAAGTTGAGCTCTGAAAGTGCTTCTCATTAGAATGAATGCGGCAGAAAGCGGCATGCGCCAAAATGGATGTTATAAAACAGAATTGTGAAGTGAAATTCGATACGAGAGAACCAATTTCTTGCCGAGGTTTGAAACGTTTTGGAGAGCTCCGATAGCCACAATTGATATGTTTGCTCGGCGCAAAGAGAGACCTGAATGGCCCGAGAGCAGATGAATTTACTGCTCACTCGGAGCTTTAGGTACTCATTGAAAAAAAAACAAAAGCCAGCTCAAGGTCTTCTTTAATTTATGAGTCTCGAGGGGAAAATGCTCTTCTTATACAAGAAGAAAAATGAAGATAAAAAGAGCATTGGCTCTTATCTTGTCATCGTTTTACGAGGACTAAAAAGAACGGAAGCCATCGAAGACGTACACTTCGGCGAGAACAACTGAGGCAACGAAATGAAAAGAAGGCAAAGTCGCCGTTTCCAGGGGCGGCAGAAGAGAAAATGAGCATTGTTCAGGATTCAGCTCTTTATTACAGTCATCTGAATAGCTTTGTTGGAACGAGCCCTCGAAAATCGAAAAAAGCAAATGGAAAAAGAAGTATCAATCCGATTACCTCTTGAACCACCATCGCAAAGACTAGAAGGACTGGTGCTCTGTGATTCGCGCTAAAACGACGCGAGCGAAGTACTCATCGACTAAACAATTCAATATGACGTCTCAGAATTTCACGAATTTCGAAAGTTTAATAGAATATGCTGCTCCATATGATTAACGGGCACGCCACCTTCAATTGCAGGTCATGTGTGGGACATTTAAAGACCATAAGAGATGCGCCGCATGGATAAAGCGATTTAGATCCGTGCGCGACTGCTCTATGTGCATCCATGTTAGCTAAGCGTAAGATCCGAAAATTTTTGATCTGTGGTTAAACGGAACGGTTAAAAAAAAGCCGTCCACTCTAATTTCGGCCAGACGCCGCAGTTAGTTCAATTTTAAATTAATTTTTAATTCGGAAATTTAATTTGAATCATTGATAACTATTGATATCGGCATAAGCGCTGTGCTGAAAATCTTGTTTAAAGATTCATGAATTTTTGTTTCAATTTGAAAGTTGGCATATTCTTCAACTATTCTAACACTCCTTCCTACCTGCATTGGATAGGAAATGATCAAGAATAATCGATGAAATGTTGTCATCGAAATCAGCCAATTCCTCCGTTTGAGCCGTTCTGAAACATGGATTTATAGCTCTTTGCGTCTCCAACGCGTCTACCTCCTTGACGTCGTGGAGATCCGGCTGACATCGTCGCGGAGTTCATCGATGCGGCCTCTGAAAGCATCAAAATTGAACTCTTGGCAGCTAGCCGCGAAGAGAAAGAAACACTGTGTGAAAGTGTGAGAGAGAGAGAGAGAGTGAGTGACAGAGAAACAGAGAGACAGATGGCAACTAGAAAACACCGGGCAACATTCCATTCAGAATACAAAAATATGTTTTACGAAAATAAATGGATCACTTAGGAAAATCATTTTCAGTCAGAATGCATGCATCTTTTCGTATTTTTCCAATACAATTCTCCAATTTCAGCAACCATTTGCAGGTTTATTCGAATTTTTCTGGCTGAAAACCTGAAGCGTTTGTCTCAGAGTTAAAATGTACACTTTATTTGAAAATAATAAATGCGAGTGAATAATAATAATAATAATAATAATAATATTAATGAAATCCTGGATTTTTAACGTCATTTCAGGAGCCACCAGTACGGTTTCGTCTTCTGAAATTCGGGATCGTCGCCAATGCAAATCAATACGGTTATTGCTTCTTTTTCTTTTGAGTTGGGAACAATGATGAAATAAGTAAACAAGATACTGGTAAGACAATGAATGAGTGAATGTTGCCCGATAGAATTGGGGGGTAGGGAGTAGTACATGAGAGTTCGGAAACAAATGAGATCTAGAGGAAATGAAGACGTCAGAGTGTGCTTACATGGCGACCTGCTGACGGCGTTGTTCGACGAATTTACGATTCAGGCGTCGTTCTACAAGACAATCAGCGGCTGAAATAATGGGAGCTAGACCAATTTACACAGGTGACGATAACTACCTGAAATAGGAGAGCACGGTCTATGGACTCTCTCGAAGTGCTCTTCCTCGGTGTCTGTGTCCACTGCAATAGGGCACTTTTTTGGTCCGGAAGATGTGGAAGGAGCAGTTGGAAGGCTGATGCCAAGTGAGGCAATGTCAGGGCAGGAACCTAAAGAATACGCTATGGTTTGGCTGGCGGAAATCCATCTTCTCACTTGTGCGATGTTTCTTAACATCGGTACGCTTGTTGCTTAGAATTGGAGCATCGATCTCTTCCTCCAGTTCCTCTTCACATCCACAGGGGTTCTCAAGATGTTCTTCAATCACCATCGCCTCCATCTTTTCTTCCAAATGCCCCTGACTTCCACGTCCACTATCATTAGTTGTCGAAGGTGATTTACGAGAACGGCCTGAACAAAAAACCTTCGTTGTCCATAGGCCCTTAACGTTTGTGTCTCGCGTTCGTTCTAATTGTGCGAGATCTTCCTTACCGTTAATCAAATCACAACTCTGCGAATATTCTCCGTTGTTGTACACTTTGCCCGAGGCGCTCGTGGAATCCTTCTTCTTTCCGAATATTCTGCAAACATTCACTCGTCATTCATTTTTCTATTTCACTTCCGTCTTTTCTTTTGTCTCGCTCACGCCATCTGGGACCGTCGGTGGCTCAACGCGCGTAGCACCAAAAATCGTGCACCGCTCTTAACACATTCATTTTTTTTTAGATATCTCCTTTTTTTTTCTTTTTCAATTTATTTCCATTTCCATCCTCCCCCCCCCCCTCTCGAGCCTCCCCAAGGGAACTCTTCGTCATAGTTCGTGGGGCGCAGAAGCGTACGTGAGAGCAACGACACATTGGCGTCTTGGGAGGAGCATCATATCTTGAAGACATTAGATAAAATGGTACCGTACGAAACTCGAAAAACGCAATCACCATAATGCATTGATTTCCGCGCGTTCCTCATTTCCCCACTCAGTTTTTTCATTTGTCTTCGAGAAAAAACAAGACTATTCAATTTCAGATAATGAGGTGAGGGAGTGGGTATCTAAATGTGGTGTCAAATTTCTTACTTGTTTTTGATTTGCGATGCCATTGTCGCCTTTTTGGAGGGTGTCGCTGGAGGAGTCGTCTTCTGGGTTGGAGAGCATGTGTCTGGAAAACATTTTCTCATCGACGGCTCACCGGCGGGAAAACAAAATTGCTTTTTCTTGTTGGATGTAAGCGAACAATTTTATGCGAATTGGAAAACAACTGAACGGGAACGATATTGTTTTCTCTCAGAAAGACTACTGCTCGTTGCGAATAATTGAGCTCCGTCTTTACGTTCAAAGTCCGAGGATTGCTCGTTGTTTCTCAACTAATTTCAGGCAGACAAGTTTTCAGAGCTAAAACTAAGGCTTCCACGAAAGACGAAGACAAAAAGTCGTCTTCGCTCGTCTTTCCGTTAGTCTTCCATTCGTATTCCGCAATAAGAAAGTTGCCAACACGCTGCGTCAGACGAATTCAAGACGAAGGCGAACATGAGACGAGACGGCCGAAATGTCGCCCAAATGGAAGTCTTAGCTAAAACACACTTAAAAACGCTGAATCACCTCGATTAGTACTTTCACTGTCAGTTCTTTGACGGTGCATGTCAAAGCCACTGTCGGCAAGTGCACGATTCTGCTGTCGCAATGTTTGCAGGAGACTCATTCGTCGACGACGTGGCGCGTAGCACGTATAGGCACTGGCATCATCGCTCATGTCGGCTGAAAGCGAAAACGCATAAACCCAAGTTCTGAATATTATTTTCTAGCTTGTTTTCTAGTTTTATTCGTTTATGGCGCTTGCCTCCTCTGTTTTTCTCAAACTGAACTGGCCTCACCTCACCAATTACTCACTTCCTTCTTCAAGCCACTTCGGGATACAAAGAAGGGGTTGAAAAGAGCAAGAGTAGGAGAGTAAGGAAAAGAGAGAGAAGGAGAGCAAAACGGAGAGCGCACAAAAAAAGGGTGTCAGAAGAGCACCATGAAAAAGAACAAGCTTCACCAATTTCTTGTTTCTGAGACTATAACGAGGAGACATTTAGACCAATAATCGGGCTATTATTCATTCTCACATGATACGATTGTAATTTTAAGTACTTCCATGGCAATGCATGATTTGCAAACGTAAAAAGACGTCACTTACCACTGGTCCCTCTACGAGCAAGACGTTCGCGAATTGGAACATGTGGAACCATCGGAGAGCAGAAGGGCTCTAGAAATGTTTGAAATTAATGAAAACCAAACATTGAAATCGTTGTAGCTTTTGGCAACTTTTACACGCGCTCTTTTTCTACTGTTAGCGGTTAGCTCGCGGTTCTCAAGGCAAACACATTACCGTTTTCAACGGTGAGAGACTTTCTCGGAATCAAGAAGCTGCCACGCGGACCACCTCCACCCTGTCCCATTCCAGTGGCTCCAGCTGCGCCAGCGGCCACTGGCGGCTGCAAGGAGTTTCTTTTCTGCTTATGCCTTCCAGAATCATCGACTAGAAGTCGAAACATGATGTAGTCGTTCATCATGGTGGTGTTTCCCGACAACATACTTCCGTCGGCCTCTGTATGTTAAATACATTCGATCGTTTTCGAGATAATGAGAGAATGCTTAAGCGAGAACGAGAACAATACTAGAGAAATGTTCATGTGCCTGGTACGACAAACGGACAATAGTAGAAAAACGAATCACACGTAGAAAAGAAAAACCGGGAGAGAAGGGAAACATGAGAAGGCTTGGAGAGGTTCTAGCCCCAGACCCGCCGAGCCAACTGGGCGGAGCCGTTTTAAACGAAAGGCGGGACACATTCTCTCTTGGAGACTTTATTTTTGTGCCAAAATGAATAAGATCAATTTGGTTGTGGTTTTCATAAGACCTCGTTATTGCATTTAACAAGTCACAATTTCAATAGACCCTCCCTTACATATGTGGTGTTTGAGGTCAAACGTTTATATCCCACGGACGTGCGGATCTATTCAAAAACATTGAAATTGCTGAATGCAGCTCATCAAAAATCAAAAAAGCGGAGTTAAAAGTCCACCAGAGGGAAAGACTAAAATTAAATTAAATTTGTTCAATTAAATTTGTTTGTGGATATGAGCAGTTAATTCAAATAAATACTACGTATCCTATGGATCCTCAAGCTTCACAATGCTACTGTATATCTTGGAATCAGCATGCTAAAGACATGATTAAATCGAAGTTTCATGCTGAAGTTAATGCTGAAAACAAGAAAGGACTCTTTAAAGAGGAGTGGCTATCCTGAAGTGGTTCCCTTTTTAGAAACATGTAGGTGGAAGAAAGTGAAACTTGAACTTCCGAACTGTGAAGGTAGTTTATTATGCAAATTCTAGCACGCCCCTGACGTAAGAAACTATACATTTCAGTGTGTTCAATGATGAAATAAGCTCACGGAGAGAATGCGGTGTTTTTCGAGTCGGTCACCCATTCATAAGGCGGGAACACGACTCCGTGCATAAACTCACACAGCCGCATGCCACCTAACTGTGTTTTGTTTAGAACCATGTCTGTGCACCGAGAGGAATAGCTATTCTTTGAACTTGAAAAGCCAGAATTTGTCGTCTTCTGAGGAGTGCACGCGGTGTTTAAAGCTTCCACTCTTCTGAATTTTTAACGAAAGGCTTTCGCACCGAAAGAAGAGAAAATAAGGACTTTTGCTTGAACTATTCATTTGTTTCGAAGAGAGAGCCAAAAAAAAAACTAGAAGTGCGTGGAAAATAAGGACATGTATTAGGAGAATTTGCAAAACGGCGTGCTTTCATTCATGTAGAATAATCGTAATCCAGCAATTGTATTCCCCATTTATAGAGGGAAATCTAATTTGACTGAATTGAAATACATCTATGCACAAATAGAGAAGAAATCAGGCATTTCAGCTATGAGGACAATGTGTATATATAATATGAAATTTTCAGGCTCCGGGGAAAACATTCCTATCCCCATATAGTGCCATGAAAATATTCAGCTAAATTTACGTCAACTAGGGCTCATTCGTAGTTTTCTCAAGGGATTCTTGAATATGAACGACAATAAATCTGTTGTCAAAAATTGACACTACCGATTTGTGGTCGATTGTATGAGTGGATGAAGGGGGGGGGGTTGGGGTGGGCGACAACCACTAACAACCCGAAACGTGGTTCCCCAGTTACCGATACGCAAAGAGAGGTCGGTTTTTCGAAAAGATAATTCTACAAGGCACAGAGAGCCCACTACTGGCGAATGGTAGTCAGTCCATCATAAGAGAGAATTCCGAGTAGTTTGATGGATGATGACAATGTTTGGAAACGAGATGGGAAAGTATTGCTTCGAGGGAAACTTGAGCTCTGATCATCCCACCTATCCTCATACTGCTCGGTTTTCCGCCGACACCGACTCGATTACGTTTTGAATGGAAAAAAATATGTCTAGCTCGAGAGTTAGGACAAGCAAAAAATAGAAAATGAGGGGGAGAAGAACACTTGAAAAATAATTAGCCCGAGCCAAGAGCTATGTATAGTGATTGTCGGCTTCCGCTTCTTCAATTGAATTGTGCAAACTTTGTCACTTTTTGAGATAATATAAAACGGAGAAGTCGAAGATTGGCATGTGGCGAAAGATGCGATGCTTCTAATCAAATTGAATGGAATAATGAGCGGAGATGGTCAGCAGCATTCAGTAGACGCGGCATTCGGAAGCTTATAAGCTAGCTGCCGAATATATTCCCAGAGAAAGAAGCGAGAAAAGCAAAGAGGCGGGAGCTTTCTGGAAAGTGGGTGGAGTTTATGAGTTTGGGAGAAACAGCGGTAAAAGAAGAACTAAAAAGAAAGTGCATATGAAAAAAAATTCTTGTTTTTTCAGGGCACACAATGACAAATCTACGTTTTCAAATTCCTCTTTCAGCTGTCTCTCTCAGCCCCCCCCCCTTTTATAAATCAAGAGAAAAGAACGCCTTAGACGGTTTTTTGGTTTGGAAACTTTGGTAGTTCTTCATTTTGAGTTGAGCAGTACCGTTAGCGATCCTCTATGTTTCTGAGAATCTCCAGCTAATTAGGGTTGCTTATAAGCTTTATGATCAGGTAAGCCTAAATAAAAATTAAACGGTTTTAAGCCAGAAATACACTATGCAGCTTAGTGTAAACGTCGCCTTGCCTGGGACATTAGCCAAGGTGTTAGCGAATGTTAGAGGAAAGGTGACCTCCGCCTGTACCCTTGAGGACATAGCAGTATATGCGGCCAAATGTTGCAAGCGAATCCACGTTCCTGACCAATAAAAGTACGTAAAGAAAGGATCTGGAAGAGAATCCTGATGTGAAGCACGTAACCTCTTTTCAAATTATCATGGGACACGCATGGCTCATTTTCATGCTCCGATGCGCTTTTTTTTCATTTATTGTTATTATGTTAGAGAAGAATCCAGAATATAGAAGCATCTTCAAATTTCCAGAATAACTCAATACGCCGAACTTCCTGCTTTTTAAAAATAGTAATGCTGTAATATGCATTAAAATTGGAGTGAACTCTGATTCTCCAAATGCATCTAGCAAGTCGTAGACTCAGACTGTCGGGTTGGAGTCACTAGTCGGCCACAGAACACTACTTGAAATGTGCTCTGAATCTCTGTTTTCACATTTTCAGTACTGCATTCCGGGAAATGTGGAAAGTGATGTGTTCAGTCCATATGATAGAGACCACTGGAAACAGAAAAGTTTCTCATTGCTTCGCTAAGACTCTCCCCTCTTCCATCTATTCATATAATCTTCACAAAAGCTCTCATCTGCTCGAGACTCGATCAGAGACCGTCTTCAATGCGAAATTGCTTAGATGAACTTTTGGCAACGAAATGAGAAACATGCTTGGAGAAGTAGCGGAGAAAATGTGCAGATGGAGGAAGCCCCGAGTAGTCGGAAAAGAAGGGGACGAGAGGATGGGGCAATCGAATCGAAAAACCAATCAAAACGTAAAAAAAGAGTCTTTCCGTCCCAACCACCTTTCCGCCATTTCTTCCCGTCCTTTTCCTTTGCTTCGCAATATTATGATGATTCGGAGCGCAAGGGAAGCACTTTTTCCACTAGGCTCACGCAGAAGAACTTTCTCGAAGGAAACATGAAATTAAGCCAACTAGCCAACTTGCATACAACTCAACTTGAAATATAATTTTCCATTTCATCCATTTGCATTCATCCTCGTTGTTTACCCCCAGAAAACTATACAAGAAGATGGCTCCTTCCTTTGCATAATGAAACGGAAAAGGGCGACCAAGTCACAAGAGCAACAAAAAAAAAGAAAAAAGTGGCTAGGAGAAGGAGCAGAAGAAAAAGAAGAAGTAGTAGAAGGCGATGGGAACAAATTCGAACGAAAAATTTATAGTTCTTCTGATGATAATCTATTCTTTCGTTTTATTTTAATGGGAACGCGAGGGATTTGGAAGAGAGGAAACTAGTTGCTCTATTTGTTTTGCAGACGGCGGACAAAATTGAGTTTGATGAATGAGTTATGGGGTCAAAGGTCCCAAAAGTTAGAAAAATTCCCTCTCGACGCTATTAATACTCTAAAAGCTTGCTAGCGACTTTTGCTTTAAGATACACACTGTTTTCATTAAGTGTAGGCCTTGCAGTATCCTAACTCACGCAGGATTCTCAATCTTCCGTATTTCGTTTTATATTTGTTATCAAGTTCGCTAGTTTTCCAATTGTTTCAGTGGTTTCTGAAATTTCTGAAACCTGCTCGACGTCATTTAAGAAAAATTGCTAAAAGACGATCGTATTTCAAGAGATGCCGCCGTGAAGCGATCCGGGTCTGGTTTCACGATGCTCTCGCTCTTCGAAAGTCATGTAGAACGAACCGGAAAGCAGACAGTGATTAAATACAGTGTGTATTTCCCACGAGCTAGTGCTCGCCCAAGTAGCTGACAACTTGAGCAAAATCTGCACAATGCGAGTGGAAAATCGAAGAGAAAAAGAGTGGGAAAACGATGGGGTGAAAAACAAATATTTGAGTGAAGGAAATGGAGAATGGAAGTGATGTGATAATGTTCCGAAAATATAGTTATTTCGGGGACGAGAATGGAGGGGAGGGGGTACCCGACTGACAGGTCCAAAGTCCTACATCGTCGTTTGATCACATTTGAAACTGATCGGTGCGGCTCATTTTTCCAATAAAATCGTTTCGCTTTTCTGATCGCTATTGATAGAATTGATATTGCAATCAATATAGTTATTAGAAATCAGTGTCAGCTGGAACAATACATAAATATCCAATAAATTTTAATGTTTACTGAAAATTGAATACACTTTTCTCTTTAATGTTTGAAAGATCTTAACTAATTTTCACTTTTTTTCGAGATTTCGGTCATGATGATAACCGACGGACAAGAAAAGGTAACAACTGATGCTGAAACTGGCCTCCAGATGAGCTGATCTCAAATAGCGTTTACTAATACTAATATAATACGTGTAGATTGAGAATTCTAGAAATTCGAAGCGCTGAAAATAGTTTCGACGTGAAGAGGAAATAACGAAACGAAGTAAACACAGTGTGCTGACATCTCGGACGAAATACATGGCTCTAAAATAATTATTTTTCAATGTTGATTGCATGTGAAGAGCCAGCAGCCACGCTAGAGCTTCTCGGCACAAGAAAGCGACAAGCCGACGGACTAACCGCCAAGGAATACAGGCCTACTAAAGGCAGCTGAACATAATTTCCTTCATAGCAGATGTTGTATGCCCGGAGATTGCAGAGGAGTACGGTTTGATAAGAGCAATTCACGCTGCAAATGGCAAAACAAGCGAGAGAGCATGATGGGCAAATGAGGCGCATTCCGAGAAGAGAAATGAGAAGATGTGGGGGTTATTGCGAAAAGAAGTTTCAGATATCTGTCGCTCATCAGAATGCCTTTCTCAAGACGTTTAAAGTGACACATTTTGAATCTTTCATAAACGTCACATTCCACGAATTCCAGACGCTTTCGAAGATATCGTCGTCGTCATCTTATTCTGCACCAAAAAATGCGTCAAAACTTTGCTCGCCAATCAACAAACTACCGTATCTGCTTCATTTAAATAAGAATTCCGGCAGAATTTCGTCCCGTGAGCCGGCTCAATTTATCATCCACTAATGAGAGTAACTAATGAGAGCGTCTTAATCGTTGTAGTGATGAAGAGGACAGCCTTTATGTAGATTCCTAATTAGAAGACGTGGCATCTCATGAATACGCACGCTGGATCAATGCGAATGTGCATTGCTCAGAAAAAGAGAAAAGAAGAACAATGTGCATTGTGCTTTTCGTTCTATCTGATTTGCACAAAAAAAGTTGATGCATCATATGACGAAATGGCTTTCTGCTGCTCAACTCAATAAGAAAAACGCACAAAATAAGAATTCTTTAGAGACAATTTTGCATATAGCATTCCTCTAGAACTCAAAATACTTTTATATCGAAGAATCTTTAATGGAAAGGCATGCTATTCTAATCTTCCGATGTAAGCTTGAATCAGTGGAATTCTGAAAAATGTGCATAAATGAAAATATTCGGAATCCATTGTGAATTGTTTGGATTGGATTATAGTTTCCTATGCGATACTGCAGTGTGTGACTGTGGCGGCCTAGAAAGAAGCGAGGTGGCCTAAAAAAAGCTCATACAAAAGTTGCTCGGGGATTTGTTGCTCCTTTTTGTATTTGCTTTTGGCGCTATCTTAGTTGGGGGAGAGGGGTCCAATGGTTTTTCGGCTTTTTTGGATTATTTTTGTTTCTGAAAAGCGCCACGCGTATTCAAATGTAACTTATCCTTATTTGTCATGATCCAATTAAGCTTTTAAAAAAGCAAAAAAAGTGCCATGGAGGAGGAACCGAACCCACATATCCCCGACTCAAATCTTACCCTCTTCCCGCCTCGCCCACCGCTGCTTGTTAATTTCAAAATGGAGAATGCATAGAAGAAAGAAGGGGAATGAAGAGAGCGAGTAAAGGGCGCGGTGCTCAGGATTTTCAGATCCAATCGTGGTTTTCGTGCCACAGGTAAGCGCCACGCGTGACAAAAAACTCACGAATATTTTAACAGTAATAACAAACAATTGTACAGAAAAAAATTAGAAAAACCTCCAAAAATGACTAAAAACCATTGGACCCTCCCCCCAACTAAGATAGTGCCTTGCTTTTTGCACAAACAGATATTATCCATCCGCGTGTACGTGATATTGCGTGTAGAGGCGGTGTTTGGGTCTCGTTAGGGACTAGCGCGTTTTAACGCGCCAATTTAAAAATTGTAAGAAAGCGAACACACTGCGTTTGTTTTTCTTTTCGAAAATTGAAGCGAAATTTGACAATGAAAATTAATTTAAAGAAAACGTGATTTTCGAAGCAAAATTTAAATAGAAAAAATTCCAATATTCGCTTCAATTTTCGAAAAGAAATCACAAACGCAGTGTGTGCGCTTTCTTACAATTTTTAAATTGGCGCGTTAAAACGCGCTATCCCCTAACGAGACCCAAACACCGCCTCTACACGCAATATCACGTACTGGCGGATGGATAATAAATTTCGAAGTGATTTTTTCGTGCTCCATTGGTATTGGCGGCGCATAAAAAGGGTTAGAACAACTATTACTTCGCCTTAAAAAAGCTGTTTTCGAGAAATACGCGCCATCGACTTGTCGCGAGTACATTTCTCGATTGGTGCTTTTAAAACTATACAGAAATTGATGGCAATCTCAGATTAAAGGTGGTATTGTCCCTTTTTGAAACTCGTGAGTCCTTTAAAGCGCATTTGCACCGCACTTACTATTAGTACTGCATGATTTTCTAATAGTTCAAAGTTTTTATTTTACAGAATTTCGCCCTAATGAACGGAAATAATGCAACGTTACTCTACCGTTATATTTTTCCCAGTTTCAAAGAAAGGCAGTTCTATTTTGGCTCATTCCGATTCCTCGTAATCCACGAAAAGGCTGCATCGCTTATTGAGCGATATGTTAGACGAACACCGCAAGACCTAGCGAGAATTTGAATTTTAAAAAGTTATTCATAAGTTATGCAAAACTTGTGCCATAAACAACAACGACAAAAACAAATAGGATGCATTTTTTATGCTGAAATTCAAATTTCGCCTGGTCTCGCAACGATCATCTACCGTACCACACCAAAGAAACAACGCAGACTGTGCGTGTGAAATCGGCTTCAAACGCATGGCGTCGCATATTCGGCGTCCAAAAACAAAATAAATGAAAGGAAATTGACTAGTAACCGGAAAAACGTGTCCTGACATATGTCACTTCACCGATATCATTCTCCTCAATTTCACGGCTTGTACGCGCATTTTCAGACTCGAAATTGATTGACAGAGAGCCTCGACAACTTCCTTATGAGTTTATTGTTTTATCTTCTGAAGGGTACGTCGATTCGGAACAGGGGCCCATTTCTAATCTCTTCCATATCTGATCTTTCCCTGATGCGAGCTAGGACAGCTCAACGGCGCGCGATTGCAGAGCTCTCTGTTTCATCCATCTTTCGTTGGCTCAAACAGCTCGGTTTCTTCAATTAATAGCTTGATTCGGTTATTTTTGTCTCTAGATAAATTGAATTAAAGATTGCTACCCTAAATCAAGCAGTTTGAACGAATGAGTATGAGAACTATGCAACCGCGCTCTTCTATATGACTCCTTTCAGAATCGACTTGAAATCAATTTAAAAAAAATAATATTATAACTGTCGGCGCGGGGCCTTAAAAAGTCGGAGTAACCACCTATGAAAACGAGTGTAACCAAAACCTGTGCGCCTTTAAACTCACTCGGTTTAATTTTATTGATTTAACATTTTTCGGGATTATCTGTAGCAGAGTATGTAGGGCGGAATCGGATTTTGGGAGCTCGGAAACCGGAAAACGGAATGAAAAAAACGGCGGAATCCGGAATTCCGCCCTTCTCTGATCTGTAGTCTTGTATCACTATTTATTGTTCTGTTTTGGTATAATTTCAGAACCGTAAATCGAAAAAATGTTTTCCAAAAATGCGCATTTGCGCAGATTGCAGATTACGGTGGCACCGGTTCTCAAGACGAATTCGCGCGCTCGGCCCAAGCTGACTAATCATTTCTCGTTCAACTAGACGCGAAAAACCTAATTGGAATACGAAAATATAAAATCAAAAGGAGGGAATTCAATGAAGTTCTAATTTGAAATATTATTTTAGACATTATAAATTGTAACAATTATCAAACAATTCAAAAATGCATGCCTAGTTTGAAATCGATTTTAAATACGAAGATAGTCGATTAAAGTGCGAGAAAATTTGAATACAAATTTTCAAATAATTTGGTTTATCGAATGTAACATGACTGGTTTTAGTTTGAAAAGTGGCGTAATACAACCGAGAAATGCTGAAATCTTCTGAAATCAGATGCAATCAGAAATCTGGAAAGTTCAAAACAGATCGGTGTCTAAAATCGATTTTCTTCTGGAAGTTAATGTTCATTGCGGCGAATGAGAAAGCGAATTGGACGTGGAAAATGAAATCCTGAATATGCGCAGAATGCTGACAGAGTAATAAGGTAATCTGAAATTGAAACTACTGCAAAAGGAGAAATTAATCAGCAGAAAGACTCAATTCGCACGTTTTCCGATTAATGGCACCCACTTCAGGTTCAGTGGGCACAAAGTCGAAACCAGGGGTTGCGTTGGATTCAGAGAGCTAACGAAAGAATAGTTGGAGAGAGGGATACACCAAACCACTCGCATAATCCGGCGTAGGGTATTCGCAGAATGCGCTGCAGTTCGGCAGGATACGCCTGCTTTATGCAGGTGACCCTCAGCGCATGTCAGCTTTATAGCACAGTATATAACAGTACGGTGCAGAAAATCAAGCAATTATTTCAGATATTTTCATATTTTGATGGATTTTTATAACAAAGAAGCAGAAGGGATCACTAAAGATTTTCAAGATTTCAATGAAAATTTCAGAAAATTCTATAAAAATCAAAAGAAGTGTCATCGACGGCCACCCATAGAGAAGCAGAAATCGAGAAATCTTGTTTAATGCTCGCTTTCAATGCTTTTAAACGAGAGGGTGGTTACAATGTGCTCAAAATGTTATCTGAAACGCTTCTAGTGCTGTATTTCTATTGCCGGACAATCAAACGTTTGAATTTTTTTCAATAATGCGGCACAAATCGTTCTAGGATAATTAATGGAGAAGTTGAAAACGCAGGGCTAACGAAATTTTGAATTCGACACTATTCAAGAAGCATATTTTAAAGCTCTCGATATTGATTTGGTAGCCTGATCCCTCCAAGGGGTTTCTTCCCAAATCTCTAAAATGGCTAATAAGAAGTATTGAAACTAACCGAATCGTTTCTTCCTCGTCGTTTCTCCTTTCCACATCACAATAGGCTGGGTGCTCCGTGCCCTTTGAGATTCCGTCGATCCAGTTCCATTGATTTGTCCCATTGAAGATGTACCGGCAGTGATACCATGTAGATGAAGATGATGATGATGATGATGAAGAGTATTTGGAAGGTGATGATTTGAAGACAATGAGTTTGTTGTTGTTGTTGTCGTAGTCGATGATGAAGTAGCCGTCGTCGCGAACCGATCCACATGATAAAATGGCTTTCCCGCAAGCCCAAAGTGAGCATGGTGAGCATGGTGATGTGGATGGTGGGGATGGTGACGGCCGTCGCCGATATGAGTTCCCAAAAGCAGGGGGTCCGGTTTTTCAGTGTCGCCCCACATATATTAACCGCAGAGCATTGTGTTTCGAGAACCACGAAAATGTTGGTAATGTGGTTCCTAGAAGTTTTATTGTATAAGGTGTTCGAATTAAAGAAGAAATATAGAACGATGAAGCGAATTTGCATTAAAAAACGGTATGATGCAAAGTGAGAATATGTAACGGAGTGTCGAGTTTGAAAAAAGTTTGAAAAGATGGATGCGTGATGTCATAAAATTGCTCAGCAACAGAGATTTGAGCATCATTGAAGAGATGAGCTCTATTGTGCAAAAAACTTTGGAGCACACAAACCATATAATGATAGACACAACAAATATACAGCTGGGAACCCATAAAAATAAATGATGATAGCTGGTACGGTAATATCTAACGAGAGGCTTGATTTTCGGCCACGCTTACAATTTTCCCACAACTTTGCGCACGCACCAATTCTTCAAAGGTCCGTTAGGCCATTCCTGACACTTTTAGGTCCCTTGGGAATTCTTATGCTGAAAATGTTTGTCTGAAAATATGGCCGCCTTATGAATCAGATTGGATCATTGAGATTTTTTAGAATTATAGGTTTACATGTTTTTACTTCATACACTTAGAATTCTTAAAGCTCGAAAAATGCAAAATTTCGCCGAATGGAATCAGAATCGAGAAGCATTGATGATGGCTCAACCGAATGAAAACAGGGAGTGCTCAAATGAGAAAGCTTGATGTCTACGCCATTTCAGTGACCTCTATGATATTTTTTCACATCAATTGAATGAAAAAAGGACATAATTCAAATTTGCAGTGGGCACCCTCCCAAGAGACAATCCGTCTGCGAGCCGACAGCAGCGGAACAAAAAAAATGCAAACAAAATGGAAAGCTACATGGAAAGATATCAAGCGACCCGACCCTTCTTCGCGTCTATATGCGCAAGTAGATTATGGTGGAAAAGCTCACTGACAAGACATGTCACTACTTGTTATATTCAACGAATTTTGATGAAAAACCGAGCCAGCCGACGAGAAACAAGAATTGGGAGATAGTAAAACAGCGAACAATGGGCACAAATTAATTGAGAATTTGCTAGTCTCGATAGGAGGAATTAAGGGCAAAATGATGATGATGAGTAGTTTCGGATGATCTCCTTTTTTTTCGAAAGAGCACGTGAATTCCAGAAAGGACAAAAAAGGGAATGAAAACTTTGGAATGACTTATTAGGTCAATCAATCGAAAGAGGAGATGGCAATGCACAGCGCAACGGTCACAACGAAGCTAGTTTTGGACTTCGATTAGATTGCTGAAAGGGGAGGAGAAATGGAGAGGGGAAAGATCCTCGACAACGGCAATCACGTCATAAAGAAATAAAGTATATTTCGATTCAACAAAAAAATAACTTTTTACAGATGAGTTGGAATTTGAACGGAAGTTTGTTATAACTCATAAGAAACCGGAAGCAGTACAGTAGGAAAGATGGCAAGTAACAGAGTGGAAATGTGAGAATAAAAACCAACTATTTTCACAAAACACGAGTAAACGCGGCGAATTGGATGAGGAATTCCATTTGAAAACGCAAGTTTCATAGCATTTGATTTTATTGAAAAACGAAAGAAAAGCAAACTGAGCAGCTTCTTTCAGATATTTTAGACCTTTAAGCAATAGAGGCGTTGAAGAGGAACGATTGACAACTTCGCACATTTTCTTGAAAATTATTCACTTTCATTGCAACAATTTTCTCATTTCTTCAATTTGAGATGTTGAAACTCTGTGTGCACAAAATTCAAATGAAAATTGCGAATTTCAGTTTTTTCTTGTCTCTTTTCTTTTTGAAATTCGGATGATACTTTAGGAATCAAAGAATAAAAAAAATGTTTAACGATGTATGTAAAATATGAAATCATATGGATATGCCCTTGAGCTTTTCAAGATGGGAAAGTCCTGAATGCTCGCGAACGGTTCATCAAATGAATACGGAGATTCTGATGCTTCAGCATTGCATTTCAGAGTGATCCTTAAGAGGGTTCGCGGGATAACACAATAAAAACCTTGGGGCGTCAGAGATCTCCGAGAAGAACATGAGGGGATCATGAAGCAGAAAATGCGAGCCTATTCTGCACCGCCCAAGGGGGAACGGGGTGGGTGGGGGGAGGGGGGTCCATTATCATCAATTCGTTCTCCCCGGATGGAGAAACTTTACGCTGTCACGCTTAGCTCCTAGAGTAAAGCAAAGTTTTGATCGAGAACCGGTTTGCAATGTTTTAAAATCGCAAGAAAAAGAAGAGAGCTCAACGAAAAGAGATACCCGTGCGATACAACAACTTCCGGAGATGTAGAGTGCACCTGTGCGAGAAATAATTGGCGTCCTGAGACTCCTCAAATTTCTACTTTTTCCTTCTTCCTTCTTCTCTTTTTGGACCTTTTTTCATCTCTCTGTGTGTGTATGTGTGTGTGTGTGTGTGACGCACTTCGTCACTTCGCATTTTTCATTTGTTTTGGTGCTACAACCACTACATACAGACACTTTTCTGCCAAATGAAACAAAAAAAAACGATGGAAAGGACAATAGAAAGTCGGGCATTGTTCGATTGAGACAATTTTCGACTCAAACCTCTTCAGATTCTTGTAAGTGTGAAAATGGGGCGGAGCTCAGCGAGAGTTTCCCGTTTTTCAGCCGAAAGATTTCGCGTGTCGATGAAAGATTCACGCAGACTGGCTGGCTTGTTGGGCATGCTCAATACGTTCACACCTGCGGCAGCTTTCAAAGATTTCGGCTAAATAAATTTTATAGGAAACGGATGGGATCTCTACATCTGGATGACGACAGCGAAATATGAAGAAATGGCGAAAAAACTTGAAATCAGAAAGCAAAGTCAAACAAACACACGACTCATAAAGAAGAGTGACGATAGATGCTTCGACGATTGATATATGATCATAAAAATTTGGTATGGGAGGCTACGAGATGCGCTTTCCAGAGAGAAACAGAATTCCAGTGAGCAGAACAAGGGATTTCAGAAATCAATGAAGCCGGCTTTAAATCTCACACTTTTTGAAAAAAAAGTAATCAATTTGCATGAATTGTGCTTTCATTTTAAATTGTGAACATCTTAAAATCTTTAAAGAAAAAGAAATTCGCTCTGAAGAATCCACATTAAACGGGAAAACTGATCTTTCCATCTGCCATAAAGTGCAGACGAAAAAGTTGAATTCCGACAACTAGCTGAAAGTTTTCCAAATGACTTTGTCTTCTAAATGGAAAGCTCTGATTTAGAGTAAATTGGTCTTTTTGAAAACAAGCTTCATCCGTAATGCGCAGCTTTCTTCTGCGACGGATTAGAACATTAGAATGGGTGGATCTGTTGTTTCAGAATCATGAAGTGCCCAGGCGAGTGGCACGCTGCCTTCTATTGCATTCATTTACCTGAGACAATGACCATTCAATTTTTTTAAAACATCTGTAACATCTCTGCTCAAACAGTGAGCATTTGTTGAACCATACATCCTTTAAGAATGAGTGAAAATCTATAAATAAGATTGTGGGCACTGCAAAGAGATATACACTATTCTTGTTGTTGAATTAATTTCTTTTCCCGTTTTAAACTTTATCTTAAAATATCAGATCGATCCGAGAAGTTTCAGAAAAGTTATGCTTGAAAAACTGTTTGCTAATACCTTTTTGGCCAGTACTGTATTCGACAATATAGGAGACCGTTCACAATTGAAAATAATAGAAAATCGTTTCGTTCAATCCGAAAAAGGTCGCTTCCTTACTAATCGACGTCATTTATCTTTGTCATCACTTCCAGAATCTCCGAATCTCTCAATTCGGCCTACTGTTCCGGATGGTCGATTACCTTGTCTTTCACATTGACTAATGACCGTCGGAAAATAGGAAAGGAGCAGCAGAGTAAGGAGGAAGTAGCTCAATAGCTTGTTAACAGTCTTCAAAAAATAAAAAATGAATACACTTCTGAAAGTTGCAACGTTCCTCTCTGACTGAAATAAAAATTGGCGAAGACTATAATTATCTAGAGAGAAAGCGACTGAAAAAAACCCGGAGGCTGGATAGAAGAAAACAAAAGTGCCTCTTGATTGGAAATTAACTGCGGAATGCAAAGAGAGCAGCAGGAAATACAATTCAGGAGGAGACTGCTGAAAAACAGCAGTAGAAAATCAGAAGTGACGTTAGGATTACAGAGAAGGTGCCATCCGAAATAAGTTGGTGAAGTGAAGACGACAAAAGGCGGACGTACTTCTTAAGGAAATTCTATATATTTATATATTATTTATTTATTCATTTATTTATGTATTCTAGAAGTGATGACGACTTCAGAAAACGAAGAAATGAAAGCACCGAGTGAGCAGACAGCATCAGATTCCTTCGACGTAATTCGATGTTATTATGGAAAAGAACGAGCTGCACAATAAAAGGGAAAAGCAATAGTGAATGAATATTCAAATTATAAAATAATGCTACGCAGAGTAATATCAAATTGTGCTGGAAATTGGGGGGAAAAGGTGCCCACCATGAAGTAACAACTCATTTTCAGAGGAAGGCAGTTTGCTGCATGCTCTGTCATTTTTCCAGCAATCGGCTCGCTTTTTTTCATTGTTTTTCGTCATATTAGTGCTCTATATATCTTGAGAAGAAACGGTTGTTTAACTTCATTTTTGAGGCTTTAAAAATGAGTAGCAGCTCTGAAAAGCGTTGCAAGAGCACAATGTTGATGGCGGAAAATTGGGCTAACCGGAATTCAGTCCGTTTATTTAAAGAAAAATGTTTAAAAAGAATCGTATTTTTCATGGAATTCAACGTAAATGAGCTAATTATTTAGCGTACAGTTCGGGAATCGAACAGCTCATTCTGCGAAGCTGAAAGAAGCTGAAGAAAAAAAGAAAGAGTACTTAAATTTCAAAAAAGAGTGCTGGAATTTGTTGCCATTTACGCTGTGTTTTTACTGACTAGAAAATGCACGATTTCGTGTTTTAATTGCAGAAAATTTCAAGGAATTTCAAAAATCTTTGAATTAATTACTGAATTTTGCCGACCACCAACTCCCCGTCCACAGAATGCGCATTTTGCAGTGTTCACTCGCAATATGAATAATGGGAGAAACAGAACAACAAAAAAAGAACAGAAGAAAGTATAGAAAAGTCTATCAACCAAAGCACGGTGACAAATGAGAAGTGGGGAAAGGAGAGCAGGAGAGAGAGAGAGACACAGAGAGAGAGAGAGAGAGAGCAATGGAGGAAGGAATAGGTCCGAACACTAATCCCGGACAAAGAACTTTCCCCTTCTTCATAACCCCACACTTCATTCCCTATAAAAACAATTTATTTCTCAGCATTTTTCAGCCATTTTCAGGCGTTTACACAACGTGTGACGTAGGGGCGGAGTGACAATAAATTACAAGAACGGATGGGACCAACAACTGCCTTGTTTTTCCTTCGCTTGACGCTACTTCCCTATGGGAATTTAGTAACCGCACGAGTTATTGAAACTTTTCCATAAAATGTTTCAAGTACGGTCCTGGCCTAGCTGTTTGTAATCATGTTACGATTGATATTGATGGTTAGAAGGATACGGCGGTGCAAACAGGATTTCAGTCGTTACGGGGAAAATCTGTCGCTCTTTTTATATTGCTGCAAGAGATGCACCTGCTCGAAGAATGCTGAAAAGGAGGGACAACACAATTCGGTTGAAAAATGTAATATTTATATGAAATTAAAAGAAGGGAATCGGGGAGGGTGGGAATGCATCAGAGTAGGGCGGAATTGGATTTTGGGAACTCGGAATGCGGAATCCGGAAAACGGAAAACAAATTTTTTCACGGAATTTGGAATCCGGAATACGGAATGTAAAAAACGGGGGAATCCGGAATCCGGAATCCGGAATTTTAACCATTAATTTTTGCGGGAGATCAAAAAAGTATACTTTTCACAACAATTGAGAATAAAGTATTAAAACTCATAGTTGGGCGGAATTGGATTTTGGGAACTCGGAATCCGGAAAACGGAAAAAAAATTTTTTCACGGAATCCGGAATCCGGAAAACAGAATGAAAAAAACGGCGTAATCCGGAATCCGGAATTCCGCCCTTCTCTGGAATGCATGTGATCCGCTTTGAACTACAGTAACCGATGGCAAAGAAGATGCTCTAAAATACGACAAAGAAAAAAAAAAGAATCTTAGGAAGGGAGTTCAAGGTTAAGATGGTCTACTTATTTGCAATCGTTGTGCATATTGGTGACTATATAGTTTCCAAAGTAGTCACCGGAAACATAAAGTTTATGAGCAAAGCACAGCATGTTTCGGAATCATTGCCAGGCCAAAAAGCATCATCCTCAAAAGCAGAAATCGCTGGTTTCAAACATTTTTCGACCGAGTTCGAAAGAGAAATGAATATGGTGGGCGAGAGCAAGTAAATATGGACTGGCGAGTAAGTGAAAATAAATGAGATGCAAGAGCCTTCAATCTCAGGGGAATCTGAACTTGTCGAAATCCACAAAAAGGATATTACTAGCCATTCACAATTTTTCGAAAAGCGGGAGTAACAGCACTGATGATGATATTCCAAAAACTAGTAGGATTTATTCATGAAATTCAACGGAAGGGTTCAAGAAGGCGAGAAGGATGCTACTGAAACATTTAAAGATAAACTGCGATCTTTGCAAGATCTTCATAAGTTCATCAAGAATGGATGAGATGGTTGGATGAAGTTTTATGGATGAAAAAAGACGTTCCAAAAAAATCGTTTCGTTTTTTTGCTGTGCTCATCAAACGCACAATGTGGGAATGGGCAGAAGTCGGAAGAAGCATAAATCAAAACGGAAAGACTTCCCTTTTCACCTATTAAGATTGCACTCTGAAGTCTTTGCCGAAATGGGCCGGATGCGAGCCACAAAAATAAAAAGGCACTATAAAAATAAGCATCACAGAAGTGGCACTTCTTATTCTTTTAAAACGTTCGACATTTCATTTTATAGCCGGGAGGGGGGGGGAGGTATTGAAAAGTAAGAGAAGGGCGCTCCATCGACTTTATACTTTCAAAGATTCATTTAGGTATTTTGACTTGTTAAATCAGTTATAGGACAAGTTTTCTCAATTGTTTATCTGGATTTTCAGAAAATAATTTGAAATCTAAAAAGCACATATTTCGAAACTTTCAAGAAGCAGAAGTGCAAAGCTCGATGTGAACAAGCGGCTCAAAATATATTAAAAAAAGGAACGCTAATCTATACAAGTCACTTCCTTCCGGCTCACGATGCCCATGGCACGCATATTGATGTTTGACGACGAAGAGTGTCTCGGACTTTCGCTTGGAAGTACTTCAAAAGTGGGGTAACGTGAAGTGAGCAGATTTCGGGTGGTTTCAGACAACAGAACGGAACATGGAAATTGTTTTCAACAAAATTAGATATAAACAACGGTTGTTTTTTATCGGAAAAGAAACAAGAGACATAAAAGAGAGCAGAAGACCCGGATGCCACTCTCACGTACCGATGGATCGGAAAAAGAGGAGCAAGTGGTTGGAATGGGTCCCCGGGGATGGTACAGAAAAGAGTACGAATCAGATGAGTTGTAGAGAAATCAGTATGAAAATGGGAACGAACAAAAGAAAAAAGATGGATTAGGTGCCGAAACGAGGAATCTGGAATCAACACTGAAAAAAAAACACGTTGAGAATAATGGAATCGGACTTTTAGATTTTTGGATGTCTGAAAACATAAATCAAAATATAGTTTTGAAGACATTCGCGAATAGTTACAGCTTCGTATGAAACATCTTCAGTTTTCTGAAAGCGGAGCCATCTGTAGAAAGTGAAATACTGTCATGAGTCCTTGTGCCCAGACATGCAACCCGGACGGAACACGAGACAGCACAAGACATTCTTCAACACCAAAAGAATAGTTGGAAAAAGCAGAAAATCGATAATGATCTCTGCGAGTTCTGTGAAGCTTTGTTCCGATGATCGCTATCAAGTGATACAGCTTTGAAATGTTAGCCGACCAACAGTAGTCTGTCAACCCGGCCACTTAACTGTGTCTGCACTGATATCTAAGTTTTCATTGCAAAACGAACAGAAGTCTATACCGACCGTTTTTGACCTTTTTTGAGCAGCAATTTTCAATTTTAAAAAGGTTACGCGTTCGCCCGTTTCGAACCGATTTGCAAGTTTGATAAGACTAATTTTTTTTCAAAAAAGATGGTCTAGAACGAAGCCAAACTCTTCACTTCTAACGGCATCATATTCTGTAGAAGGTGTTGGCTTCTGTAATGCTTGAATTTCGGGAAATACTGAAAATATCGCGAGTAACATGTTTTCAGCGAACTACGAACAGATTTTAACTACTGTTAAAACGGTAATCTTCAAAATCAAAAAAAAATGCAATGCAATCTCTCCATTCTTGAATAAGCTTTCATTATTTCCAAGAACTACGTTAAACTCTTAGAAAGTGCTCAGAGCTCGGTATTCTTCGTTTCTCGTATTTTCACTACTTGAAGTATTGCAGTTTAACTTTTTCCTGAAATTTGCAGACTCTTGCCCTGGCCTAGTTGATATGTGCGAACTTCTAGTCTCCCACGAAATTATCATAATCTATGGCCCTAGTTCTTAGCCCCGACTATAACCAATAGAGCCCTCAAAACTCCTTCAAACACTGATTTACTATTCGCATTGAGAGTTGCTGAAATAACATTCCAGCATCTTCTTTCCCGCTCGTCTTTCTCCTATTGCTCACATAATTCAGCGCAGGGAATGCCCGTAGAATTGACAGAATTTTCAGCAGTTTACCAAACGGCGCCGGAGATGGACGTCTTGTGCGCCAGATGCCCATTGCTTGGCCAGCACTGGGCATCAGATCTATAGGTTAGGGGAATTTATAAAAAAAAAGATCTCGTGCTGTACTATCACATTCACTTTTTAATGTTTTCTTCACTTAAGCTGAAAACGTTCAACCTTGATCAAGAAATAAATATTATTTATCTTATAAAAATTATACAGAGAAAGCTTATAGTTTCTCGAGCGCCTAATAGAAGAATTTAAAAATACCAGGAATTTTGGAATTATTTAAACGAATAAATTGCATAAAACTCAACGAAAAAGTGCAATTGGTCAAACAAGAAAAAACAGAGACGTAAAAGTCAAAATCTGAATCTGAAAGTGGAGCGGCGTCGCATAAAACACGGGCTTTCGTCATTTCGCAACTAGAAAAGAGCTCGTGTCCACATTTTTTTGATGAATGACCGTAGGTGGAGTTGTTCGAGAAATAATTCCTCATGGGAGCGGAAAAGTGTGCAAAAGTGGGCAACAATGTAGGGAGAAATGCTCAATTCCGAAGAAGCGCATTTTCTACTGTAGAAGCATGAAGCAGACAATAAGGGAAGAATGGCGATGGAATAATAATAATAATAATAATAATAATAATAATAATAACAATAATCAAGAATTGAAGTAATTCAGCGGAAAGGAGCAACTCCATCCTGAAAAATTGAAGAAAAGAAGAGTTAGTGTGGTGGCTGTGGGATGGGGGGGGGGTGAGAGGACTTTCGGAAACTCTCAATGTATCTCAATACTTTCTCGCGCACTAAAAAAAGGTTTCGTCAGCTATTTCTTCGTTGAATAGACAGGACCTTTTCCATTTTTATTGGATGCAAGAAATAAAAGAGAAAATGTGAAACAATTAATAAGAGAGAAAGCACAAAGAGCATCCGAGTGGTTTTGACTCTCCTGGGCGAAGATTTTAAGAGGATTGCATGGAAAGAAACGGAACAAATGAAGAGTTTATAACGGACCATTAGGTTGGAACAATGCGAGTTGCCATTCGTCGGTGACACAAATTTATGGGGAAAAATGAACTGGAAATGAAATCATTGCAATCATGAAAATGGTGGGATAAGCGACAAAAAAAAGACGAGAATAATTTCAGTAGTTGGAATACGGTAGATTCTGAAAAAAAGATACCAAAATTCAATGGAAATTCAATGAAAACTAAGGAATCATGATAAATCATTATTTTTACGGAAAATTTTTAAAACAACTGTTGTAGAAAAGGATTCAGATGTAGGGATTATCAACTTTGGAAAACGCACGCATACTATTCAGAGTTTGCAGCTTGCTTGAGATTGCAGCGTTATGAAGGTAACTGAATTTTGAAACTTGAACACCAGCCAGCTGGACTTATCGAAACGAATTCAATCACCTCGCTAGGTTAACACCTGATAACCAAATTTCTATGCTTTACCGTTTGCCAATTTAAAGAAAATCAGATTAGCCGTTGGCCTTAGTTATCGCTTTCGTTATTAGATAAGACTTTTGGGTTGCAAAACAAAAATGGAGCGCTAGAGGGAGTTAGAGCGCGGTGATATACTGTGCGTAATGAGTTCGTGTACTCGCACAACGCGAGAACAGAGATGTCGCTGGCTCTGATGTCCTTATCGTGCTTCGAACCCCAACCCCCCCCCCGGCGCTCCCCGACCGGATAAGAAGACGTCGGAAAGTGGGCACGACGACGGCGACATTTAACTAAACAACACGTGTTTGTCATCAGATGAAGCAGTTGAAATGAGACAGTGTGGAGAAATTAGAGGTTGAGGGATGGACGGAGAGAAAAGAGGACGAAGGACGATGAATTGGAAAATGAATGGGCGACAGAAGGAGCCTGATTTTTAAGAAAAAAGAGGAAAAAAGAGGACGAAAACGGAGGAGATGAAGGAGGAGGGTCACCGCCTGACTCATTATTGTCCTTTCTCATTTAATTGAATGCTCTCAACAAGTTGAAGAGCTCCGCAACTTTTCACTTCGATAACCAAATCGCACTTTGAATAGAAATTATTTTTATTCTTGAACTCATAATTATGCCCCATCTAATTGAGTAGTGATGAACTTTAGCCAACGCTTCTCAATCATTCAATGAATTGACAAGTTGCCGTGAAAAATAGAGCTTGCCGATCGGCAACGGAAACGAATCTTCCTAAAGCACGGCAACTTGAATTTCTTTTCAGCAAATGACCATTGTGTTTGCCGCTTTTCACAGCCTCTTGCTGTTTCGGCGGCAAGTTGCCATAAACCAGCCAAAAAAGGGGCTGTCAGTTGTTCCCTTGCGCTTGCGCGTACTCTACCGTAACCGTCCAGTTTCAAACTACCGTAATAATCTGGAGCTGCATTAAACAGCTTCCAGAATGAATGCTATTATCCGGAAATTAACTGAAACAATTCGAGCAATTTAGCTGATGGAGATGAGGTGTAGAACAAGGAAAATTGTATGTTTATGATGCGACGTTACTGAAAGCTCGCTTCTGTAGCACTGAGAGCTGAATTCGCCATATTTCACCATTGCCCAGTTAAGAATTTCGAAGTAATTTGTTGTAACCCGCAAAATAATAAAAGAATTTTCAGAAAGCGTGTCGTTTTACACGGCAACTTGCCCAATGTTTCGAATGAGCAGACGCGAATCTCCGTCCTATTCGTCTTCTTCTTCCCACTTCCCTTCATCTTCCGACTTCTTCCTTGTCCTCTTATCAATATGTCATTTGTGGAAAACTTTTTGTTTTTTTTTTGCACAAAATGCTGCTCAATGGCCCTTGAGATTCTGCAATTCTGTAGTGCTTCATGAAGCGGTTCTAAATTTTAAAACAGCCAGAATTCGCGTGCATTCCTAGAGTCAGAAGTAATGATGAACAAGGAAACGAGCAAATTAATGAACGAATAAAATAACTGAATGAGGAGACACCAATAAATTGAAGGAAAGAATAGCGAAAGAACAGCTGGTGGCACTATAAAATACGGCTTAATGCTTCGGAGCAAATGTGATTGAGCAAAAAGAAAGGAGGGTTATAAACATTTTTGTAATCCCCCGATAAGACGAGGCGAGACGAGAAACTTTGAATGATGAATTCGAGGTGCCAAGTGCTACTCAAGTGTGTTTTCATAATATTCAGATTCACATCACGGCGAACACATAAAGAGACGCTACTGAAAATGAAGAAATGCGAATATCAACAGTCAGACCAAACTTCTATCAATACTGTGCTCACGAGCTTTGACGTCTCTTCAAGTCGTCAAACGTTCATAATAAAAACTGTAGGAGCTTCTGCTCAAGTGTCTTCTTCAGCTTCAAGGTGTCGGGAGATGGCATAATTAAGCTATAGATAAAAGGAGATATCGGAGTGCAGGGGAATGGGGTAAAAGTCGTGCCGGTCCTCCTTCCACTGTCACCTCTTTATGAATAATTCAGCAACGACAACGAGAGTCTTCTTTCCTTTTCCTTCGTCTCGTGCTTGTCCAAGTTCCTGAGTGTGGGTATGTGATGGTGCCAATGATGACGGAAGACGGCTAAACTTAAGATCACTCGGAAACAGAGAGAAACAAGAGTTACGAATTCCAAAGTTTGCAAGAACCTATCTACGACCCACAAACGCTTATTGTTGTAAGCCATCATGAGAAAGTCATGTGATATTAGAAGGCGCCCCCCCCCCCTCCCTCC
The DNA here is from genome assembly GCA_003052745.1 of Caenorhabditis inopinata. NCBI lineage: Eukaryota > Metazoa > Nematoda > Chromadorea > Rhabditida > Rhabditidae > Caenorhabditis > Caenorhabditis inopinata. Next base: position 8,383,646 of record AP018152.1, on the reverse strand, counting down.
CCGAATCGTGTAATAATAAACCACCACCCCCCCCTTCTCGCGCTACCACAACTGGAGGGGGGTGTGGCGGAGGTCTCCAAGCTTCCGAAATTCAAAACACTTCAGACTATAAAATGAGAATTAAGACATAAAAGAGCAGGTCTCACACAACTATCAGATCATATCGAAACAAAGGGGAAAGTCTAACTAAAATCTTTAATTCAATTGCAGGAAGGAGCAGGTATAGGCTCAGCATTTTGTGATTCTGGGCGACACCATTCGAACTGTTGGAAATAGAAATACTTCATGAAAGTGAAAGTGCCAGGAAAATGAGAAATAATATTGAATTTCGTGGAGCTTGCTTGCTTGATTGCTGAAACGGGGAACTGTTAAGAATAGACTTAAGAATTTGGTCCACAGTCCGAACTCGTCACATTTCAGAATTGTTCGGCAGGGCAGCGATCAGTATTAAACGCTTAAGTGTGGGCATAATATGCAAGAGACAGGTATTCGATACCTTTTCGGCTTGAACCTTTTTGCTTTCTTCAGCAAACAAAACCTGCCTGCCATCCTACATTATTTTCGCGATTGTTTCGAGCCGAGTGCTGCTGAAATGCCTGAGCCAGTCAGTGTTCTTGGTGTTTTCGACGCTGCTCAAAACACCGCGAATACAGCTCTTCATGGACAGCAAACGAATTTTCGGCTCGAAAAGCGGATCTTAGAGTCCCGCGCTTCAAAAAGATGACGTAGTTTGTAGAAACATGGAAGTAAAAAAAGAAATGAAAAACTAAATGGAATGAGCACGCTCTTTTCTTATAAAAAAGGAAATTTGAAAAACGAAGAAAGAGCAAACTCTTTTTTGATTTCATATTCATTATCGATGTTTGTATACTTTGAAATGAGCAAGGTTTTGCAATATGAAGCTTAAAACTTCGAATCTTGTAAAAGAGCCAAAGAGGTTTAGGGAATCATAGGAAAACTGCCAATAAAAAAACCGAGAACACGCTGTTTCTCTCTGATTGTGGCTCTTTTCTCCACTTAGTCTACCGTTTACGTGAGAGTTGCTCTTGCGTATGTGCTCCGAAATGCTCGCGAAGAATAGAACAGAGCAAAGCTGCGTGGGCAAATGAATATGAGTCAAGTGGATACAGGTAGTAGACGGGTCTTGCAGACCTCTCGATATTAATTGCACTCTTCTACAAGTCAACGGAAAATGCGCATGCAAATGATGGACTATATTCCGAAAAGGAGAAGAAGGATTGAGTTGTTGGCTCCGCGAGGGCTCTCAAAAATTCGAGGAAACAGAGAAAAAAGTGGCATTTAGATAGGAAACACTTGAAATTCAATTGAATCGGGGTGGGGGCATGGGAGAAATGGGCAAAAGTAGAAGGACAAATAAGTCTTCAGGAAGGATTGAAGGGTTTTCGAACACCTACGGTCTCTTGTGCTCTCTTCTGAATCAGAGTAGGGCAGAATTGGATTTTGGGAACTCGGAATCCGGAATCCGGAAAACGGAAACAAATTTTTTTCACGGAATCTGGAATCCGGAATACGGAATATAAAAAACGGTGGAATCCGGAATGCGGAATGCGGAAAACGGAATTTTAACCATTAATGAGGGAATCAAATGATGTAAATGGGCTCTGTTCGCGAAAATGTTTGCGGGAGTTCAAAAAAGTATACTTTTCACAACAATTGAGAATAAAGTATTAAAACTCATAGTCGGGCGGAATTGGATTTTGGGAACTCGGAATCCGGAAAACGGAAAAAAAATTTTCACGGAATGTGGAATCCGGAAAACTGAATAAAAAAAACGGCGGAATCCGGAATTCCGCCCTTTTGAATCTGAATGCGCAAGAAGAACAACTTGAGGAGCGAAACATTATCATCTGAAAGCAGGAGAAGAAACGAAATATGTGTGCAACAGACAAATAAAAAAAGAAAATAGCAGAAATTGGAGCAAGCATATCTCAACGATGAACCACTGAAATGTTGGAGATGTATTTCGAATTTCAAAATTGGTGTATGATGTTAGGGAGTCAAACAAACGACCATTGTATGAATGGAACAGCTCTTTTGCACAACATTTTATTTGAAAAATTAGAATTGGAGCATTGTTCAGCTAAACTTGTAACTTGTCCAGAGCAATTTTCAGAACGCTTAGAATATTGCCGTGAAAACAAAACTTTCAAACACATTGTTGTCCAAAAAAGTAAAGAGACGACGATCTCATTTTGATGCATATGTAAATGGAAAACTACGGCGGTCCAGAAGCCTCATGTTTATAAAGACTTGAATCCTCCATGCCAGCCTACCGAAAGCCTAAGTCGTACATCGTTGTTCATTTCGAAACTTGAAGCTCGCGTTACTTTTCAATATTCAGAAGAATTTTTTTTCAGAAATGTTGCAATTCATATTATCCATCCGCGACTACGTGATTTTTCGTTTGAAGGTTTGGGTTTCGTTAGGGGATAGCGCATTTTAACGCGCCAATTTAAAAATTGTAAGAAAGCGCACACACTGCGTTTGTGATTTCTTTTCGAAAATTGAAGCGAATATTGGAATTTTTCCTATATTTTGCTACGAAAATCATGTCTTTTTAAATTAATTTTTATTGTCAAATTTCTTAAACTGTTTATTAAACTGAATAAATAACAAACGCAGTGTGTGTTTTCTTACAATTTTTAAATTAGCGCGTTAAAACGCGCTGTCCCCTAACGAGACCCAAACAGCGCCTTTAAACGAAAAATCGCGTTCTCTCGGATGGATAATAACTCTGACTCATTTTCGCATTCATAACAATCATCACGCATGCTAGATTCACTGACATCCATGCCGATCTTGGAGATCCGCCACGTGGGTCGCACATATCGTCTTCTATTCTACATGTCCAGTACATAAACGGATATTGCCGTTTTCTTTTCTTTATACTCTATTTGACAAACCACAATTGAAGTTACTAGTATAATCGAAACAAATTATTCGGCAGCTTTTTCAAACATTTCTGAAAATTTTGAGAATCAATTATTGAAATTCACTTTCATTCTTCTTCGACAATCAGATTTCCGTCCACTTTCACCAGGTGCTCGCTGGATTTTTAATCGAAAATGTTGATGAGAGGCCGAAAAAGTGAGGGAAACATGCTCAAGAATGATTCAAAAGTATATTTTGCTATGGAATATTCGGCACGGGCTCTCTAATTAAGCAAACGCTTTTATGTAAAGGCATAAATTGTCGGAGCTCCACCCCTGAAACTCAATTTTCGTGCGTTTCCGATGCTCGAAAACACTTATGGGGTTATTCACGGAAAAGGGAAAACAGAGAAAAACGCTCAATAAAAATGCTGAAAGTAGTTTAGTGAATATGATGTCTGAAAACCTTTTCAGATTTTTTAAGGTTTCACATTCTGGCACGGAAAGTCAGCTATGATGCTCATTTCAGAGCTTCTGACAATCCTCCTCAATTTTTGAAGTTCGTTAACCTACGTCCATCATTTTGAATGTGGTTTTTTTCTGTGAATAAGCCCATTAGATCCCACTCATTTCCCTCATGCCATTTCACTGAATTCATTTATTTCTCTCATTTTAACAAACTATCGCGAACCTCACAAATCATATCGTTCTTTCCTCACGGAAAAACGAAAAAATATATAGAGAAAACTTCCGGATTCTTTTATATGTGAAAAGCAGAGTTCAGTTCGGAAAAGAGCGGGAAAAGTACGAAAACCGCAGAGTTCATAAAATTCCGAAACTTTTTGAAGAAATGAGATGGCCATCAAAACGTCGAAATGAGTAAGCTAGAGGTCAACAAGAAAACGAAGGTGGACCGTAATCTAAAGCTTCTACACCTCATTTCTATGCAAATTTCAGCAAAGAAAAAAAAAGAAGATGGAATTTCCCTATAAAATTGTAGGGCATGTAACCTTGTCAAAGCGCTGCTTCATTCGTCTAAAGTTCGGAGACAAGTTCAAAAAAACAATGAGAACCCCGTTCCGGTTGATAGCGGTGAGGCTCTATAAATGGTAGACATGCTAATTCCAGGAAAAATAACTGAAAATGAGCCGCTGGCTCCTTTTCCCTACTAAAAAGAACCGAAATAAGCATGCAATGTTGCAAATAGAAATGCGAATTGACTAGCTAAAGCCGAGAAAATAACTAGTTTTCTTATTTTCATCGTTGTTTTTTGCTCTGTTTTAACAAATGTCTGCTATGAAAAGCGTCATATTTCTCATGTGAATCTTCAGAATACTTAATTGCCTAATTTTTGTTCATTTTAAAGTGTTTTTTTTTCATAGAAAAGGTGCATCGTCTGCCGGAGAAAGCCCAAGACGGACAGACTCTCTCCGTCGCCTTTTATTTCCTTTTCCGGCCGTCTTCTAAAATTGAAAAGTGAAAAATAATGTTGCCAGGAAACGAGTTTATTTTCTGATTTATTAAGCAATGTGTCACTTTTTTGCCAGCTCCACTTTCTTGAGATCAATAATTGGAAAACGAAAACAAGAGGGAATGGAAAATTGGAGAGCTGCCAATTGCGATGGGCTAATTACGAGAGAACAGAGCCGCTTCTTTCAGAAATGACACTGGAATTAAGCTTTCTGTGCTCGATGCCACGCATAGTGAAATCTCGTAGCAAAGGCCGCACGTGGAGCATATTAAATTATAAAGCAAATATCGCATTTTCAGCCAAACCTTTCCTTCATTGAAGCATTTGTTCGAGTACAAAGTAAGCGTTGGGTATTCAGTATCCATTTTATGGAAAGGTCACAGACGTGCAATTCAAATGTTTTACGAAAATTGCAAAGTCGCAATCTTTAAAAACTAGACATCACTATTTCAATTTGAATGATCAGCAACAGAGAAACATTTTTTTATTTGAATAAAAGTTGGATGTGTTTCTAATATTCCATGAAGTCTTGAGGTTACAAAACATTCCGCTAATTTCCATTCGACGAGTTCGTGCTTTCTTTGACGGGAATATTAATAGTCGCCGGAAATGGCATAGTTAGTGAACGGCAGGGAAATGATTAAAAATTGCGTGAGTGAAAAAGGAGAGAAATCGAGAAGATCAAGATTCAGAACGGGAAAGCAAGCAAGTATAACGGGACGTTGAGAGTATAGACTTTTTCATAGAAGAGCACTGCATGGATCCGCCTGCTTAGTTCTCATTTTCTTCTCAAGTGCATTTGCCATCAAGAAGGAATTGAGCGAAGGAAAACTATTCGTATTGAAGGAGTTGAAGACAAGGGGAAGTGTGGAATGAAATAAACACATCGCTGATTTATGGCTCTCGTGCGGGACCTTCGCGCAGGTCACTTGGGAACAGCTGACAACACCCGCTGGAGGTCTAGCTTTAAGTGAACACGTCTGGAGGCAGGGGAAGTCATTTATCATTTTTGTGCGGTGGATCACAACATTAGTGGAAATGCTCCAATTCAATCAGGCAACTATGAAGGCACTGTTCTGAAGTATGAGCACAATTTATTCATTTAATTTTAGTCCAAATACTAGAAAGAAAGTTTGTCTTATTATGAAGAAAGATTACAATATCTTGCGAATATTTCTAGATATTTCCAGATAGCTGCTAGTTATTGATTCTGGAAATTAATGTTTCCATAGATCGTGTTTCTACAGTATATTTTCAGAAGATTGAACCCATCTGAAACTCCGAAAGAGCCAGCTACTTTTTGGAAGTTTACTAAAAAGAGACCAGGGTGTTCTTTTAATGTTGAACGCTTCAAAGAGAATCTAAGAGAATTGATAACTTTGATGAGAAAAAAGCACAATGAAACCATGAGCAATTTCAAAAGAATTTTTCCGAAAAAAAAACTATAATGGGGAAATTCGGCTATTAAATGAAATCGCATCAAATACTTGTAGGCAGGATGCAACACAAAAACAAATCAGTCGGGCGACATCGCGACAATTGGGGAAATGAAGGGGACAAGCTCTGAAACTTTTTTTTTTGGAGCAGAACACATTTTTGGGAAAAACAACGGAATGTGCATGTCTGGCGTTGTATACATTCCAAAAACACGAGTCGTTTTTATGCTTTATTTTATGCGAATGCACCGTGGGCTTCCCAAAAGTTCACAGTTGCGTTTGCACGACTTCTAACAGTTTGGTAGACACAGAGTGCCACTCTGTTCAAACAAAAGGAATAAAAGAAAACAAACAAAAAAACGACACTGGAAATCATGAAATATTCAACTGAAACCTGCAGTCCAGATCATATTCTGACGAGAAAAGCACAACAAGACTAGAATAGAAGACTAGACGCCGTGAAATATTTAAAGCGAACCTTCAGCTGATTTTCAATTATTTATTAAAGCGATGCAATTTTTATTGGAAAATGACCAAAAAATTACATAGAAAATATCACATTCAAAGCAGCTATCAAAAGCACTCAGATTTCTTCTGAGAAAATTGAGCTCAACACCAAAAATGATATAGGAATATAAATTAACAATAATTTCAGCAAAGCTGTACAATTTTGGACATAAGCCAAACTTTGGAGATGCCATACTCGCCGAGTTTGGCTGGGATCTACTGCGGAATTGGCTTGGCTTTGGCTTCTGCGGAAAACACTGACACTTTTCGCTTTAATTTTAGTAGGGAGTTCAACCATTCACGATTTATAGACAGTTTTAAAAGAAGAAAAAATATTAACAATGTAACAGTTTGCTTGCGTTTTTGGAAGCCGTAATTCCTATTAATCTTCCCATATACCAACCAACTCTCTTCTTCTCTAATTTTCGGTGTCGTTCCCTCTTCTCGGCTCAAAAGTCTAAACAAATACATACGGCCTTCTGCTCAGTTTCGTCAAAAAAACATTAGAGCGGAGAACAAGAAAAGCCGTGAATCGTTCTCATTATCTGTGTGCACTTCTGTGCCGAGTCTCAAAAAGGAGGGACAGATATCGAATTGCTTTCTCTTTTTTCGGTGTATAAACTTTTTCTACGTTTGGTAGTGATTCGAATGACGTGATTTCTATAGTAAATGATCAAAGAATGCGAGAGAAGCTTTGGGAATTCTTGAAACCTCCGCAATCGAAAGAATTTCGAAAAGAATATATCGTCTGAAATCAATGGTTTCCTTAAGAATAGTTCGTTAATGCTGAAATCCTCGCTCTTTCTTAAAAAGTGTTGTACTAGCTGCTCCTTCTGCAAAGAGCACCTCCATTAATCGAATTTAAACAAAAAACGCATTTTCGAGGAGCTCTCTCAATATCTGAAACAACGCTAAACAAGTGATGTGAGATGTCAGAAAAGGTCATCTTACAATTAGTACGCTAAAAATAGACGAAAAACGAGTACAAATCGAATAAAGAAGCAATACGAAACATTTTCAAAAATCAAACATAATTTCGAAATTTCGAAACAAGAAAATGAGTAAAATAAACTAACGTGCAAGTGGTCCGCTCCACGAAATTTTTGGATAAATATCGACTGAAACTGAAGAAATTGAGCTCATTTTATGGTTAACCATCGACATTGTGCTCGTCTTTCGGCCGTTTGAAATCACATCACAATTCTGAAGCTGAAAATGAGCTCATCTTGCCGTTGAATAAAAAAACTGTATTAGAGTTGCTCATATCATTTTTCCCCGCCAATCGTCTATTTTGGACGTCATGAAAGGTGATCTTCTGTTATTTTTCGGGTAGGCTTTCCCATGCTTGCAGCCTGGCCAATTGCAGAACTCCTTAACCGATTACTGCTTTTTTTAATTGTCGCCTCATTTCTGAAAACGGGGGAAACAAAAAATTAAGGAAAATACACTTTAAAAATGCTGAAAATTGGCGAAACAACTGGAATGAAACTTTGGGAAAATGATCAAAAACTAGAACGAAACATTTCTCCAAATTTTTCAGATGTTTTGGCCACTTTCTACATTTTATCAGTGGTTTTTTCCATTTACTTGTTTTTCGCTATTTTCGGGAATTGCTCCAATAATTTTACATAACTCATATTAAAAAAAAATACTTCTATTTCGAATTTTCAGTTTTTTCGAGCGATAATATTCGTTTTGAAACTTTACAAATTCTATAGTCTTTCAATGAACCGATTACTCATGGCCTAGTGTTCTGTGAAATCTTTCATTTATAACGGGAATTAATGATAATTTCATATATATAACTAGGAGAGCTCATTGTAATGATGCAGGGCTATTTTGATTTCAGAAATTCATTTATTTAAATAATTTTATTCAAATCACAGTGCTGCGCAAAAACGATATGCAACCCGAAACTGAGGAAAAGATGTCGAACGAATAAAGAGAAACGCAGAAAATTCCAGAATCAAGGATACAAGCTTATTCTCTGATTCACGGGCTGCCAACTGCACCCATTCAAAATTGGGAAGGGAGAAAGATCAATGATTTCGAAACCGACAGTTTGGCATACCGGTAAAAACCAAATGCGAGTTCTCGAGGAACCAATTTCTTTTGGTACAAAAAAAGAGCGAAAAACCCGTCAAACATGACTACAAGTCGAAAAACTTTGGTGGCAGACGGCATCTATCAAAATCTAGTCCAAGTCGAGTAACTTTCAATTCCAAATTTATAAAGCATCGCAAGCTGAAAAAAGCTAAAGGCCATTGCACATGGTTTTTTTTTCGGGATGTATTATAAATTCTTCGATTTTGCGCGAATTTTAACCTTTATCTGCCTTTAATTCTATTTTCAATGCAGTTTAAATTGTTTTAAATTTCGGCATTTTTCCTGGAAAAATCACAAATATCAAGCTTATGATCAGCGCTAAAAAAGTTGATGACTTTCTTTAAAGATGAATTAATGATTTGAATGTCGCAAATTTTAAATGTCGGCGAGTTCTAAAATTGTAAATGAATAGAAAATAGTTCAAACGGTTATGTATATCATTATTATGTATATAAGGCTCGCATGCAAGCGTGCAGATAAAATATCAGATAAATTAAGTCAACGAATATATGGAAATTTTTGAGAAATTACTGAATTTCCTATACATTTCGTGCATTTTGTTTTTCATATTAGATAGGTGCTGACATCATTCTTAGCGTTCTTTAATATAAATTATGACCCGCCCGGTCCCACTTTAAGCCAAACTTTTTTATGATGATGAACATGGAAAGCGTTTCGTTTGCTGACTAAAATTGGTGGCCTAGCAAAACTAGTCCAGTTCATCAGACTTCTATTCACAAAACCAAAAAAAGAAATGCACATTCCATAATGTGTCTTCCTTGATCTCGCTCAGAATGAAAATGAACTTTGCGGGAGCTTACTAAATTCAAAACTCGATTTTCTGATACGAAATTATATGCTGACTTTTGAGTTACAGGAAATCAGTCATTGTTTTCCATTGAATATTTTTTACTTGAAGCAATGTGTAACTCTCGGCTTTAGACTATCAAGAAACCTCGTTGCACTGTGTTGATTACACTGTGATTGCACACTCCTTTTTCATTGTTCTGCAAAGCAAACTGTGCAAAATTTCTTACCATAGAACGAGTATCCCTTCTTATTGGCTGGCTAAATACTGACGCTTTTCCACCACCTCCAGCCACGTGTACATGTGAGTTGTCTTGCAGAAAACCATCCAAAAGACCTCCGAAAGCCATTGTTTGTCAGCATGAAAGTTTTTTAAAACATAACATTTTTAATTTGAAACGGAAGAGAACGAGTGCGGGGGGGGGGGAAGGGGGAAACAAAAAGAATCGGGTAGAAGTTTGAAAGATGTGGAAGTTAGTGAGGAAATTAAAAGAACACATTTTTTTGAGTAAAAAGTGCTTGAAGCAGATACTATAGATTCTAGATTCAGATTCAGATCCTAAGCAGATACTCTAGATCCTCGGAAACCCATTCACGTTTGTCATTTTCATTTATTCATTCCCTCATTTGTTTCGGTTGACGAAGATGATGGGAATCTCGGATGGAAACTGAGATGAAGAATGACGATTTTATTTAATTTTGTTAAGTATTTTGTGATGGAATGGAATAGCTGCCTTCCAAACTTTATAAACTTCTTTGTTTTTATTTGAATTATACAGAATTCCTACATCTTAGGTTAGATACTTCTAAACAATTTCTATGTCAGTGCTCGAAATCGATGGCAGTTTTGTTATCAGCAAGAATTTTAATAAATATTATAATTATAAATACTAAACTTTTGAAAAAGAAGCATTGAATATAGCAAATGGGCTGGAAAACATCCGAAAAAAGAAAAAGAGGGAAATATGATCACAGAGTCATTAAGAAGCGATCATAAGTAAAAAAAATACGATGCAGGTGTTTCGAAGTAGGAGAAGAGTAGGGGATCATTTAGACGGAGCATCACACACTTGATGACATGTTTTTGTGCTCCGGAATGACCAGCGGGAATAGGGAGCAAAGGGGCATTTGAGAACAGCTGGTGAAAATAGAGGAAGTAGTGGTCAATAACTGCAGAACTCAAGTACTAGTCGAATGAAAATGAACGAACGCAAGTGATATAAAATAGCTCACTTCAAAATAATAGAGCTCCAATAGAATTTCTGATATGGCTTCAACGGGTCACTGGATTCCGACAAGTAGATGCAGATTGATTCAAAAACTCGAAACGAAGATTAATCTTAAAAAAATAAATGGCATGATTAAAAATATATTAAATAGGGTGCAGTAGTAGCTCAACCGGTTCTTTAGGGAAGCCAATGACCACGGAACAACTCTACCAGACTGAATTCTTCTTTTCTACTCGCAAGCAAACTCAATCTCAATTTCAGACACCAGAGCTCGTTAGCGAGCGTTTTCTTTGTCAAAATATGTATTTAAAGTATTGAGAAATATGACAATTTTTGGGTTTCTGTAGTTTGAGAATAACGGAAGAGTTCAAGGAACATCCCAATTTGAAAAAGGAAGCATAGTAAACACAAACGATGAACACTGGGAAAAGTAGTTACTCGCTGAAACCGATACAATGAGTTTTCAGATCACAACGAAATCACGCGAAAACGAAAAAATCTAGATGCGTATCAAAAAATCGATCGTGAATATTGTTGATTTTCATCTTAAAGTAGACCTAGTGCCGAATTTACTAAAAATGAAGAAGGGCGCATTGAAAAAAAATATAAGTAGATTATAAAAATGAAAAATCGCAGAAGGCATAGAAAAGTTTCCTCAAAGAATAAATTCCAAGAATTTGTCGATTTTCAATGTTATCAGTAGCATTATCCGCACGCACGTATTATTTCGACTCGAAACATCGTCGAATTATTAATATTCTCTCTTGTACATTATGATTATATTACGTTGAGTCAAAATTATTGCAGCACGTTGAAAAAAAAATTTAATTCAAATTGAATTTGTTTATTTCTAATATCAGTCGACATAATATGCACCATCATTATCGGCAATGTATTGTCAATGGATAGGTAGCTGTTCTATTCCGTTTCGGTAGAAGTCTTGTGGGTTACTGCAGCTCGGTATTGAGATCGCCTTCATTTCGAAATTCCTTTTCATCCAGGAAATGAGTCAGAGAGTGGAACAAGTGACAATCAGTGGGGGCCATGTCCGGAGAGTACGGTGGACGCTGTAGAGCCGTCCAGTTTTTTCTAACAAATCACCTTCGCGACATGTGGTCGTGCGTTGCCATGGAGGTAGTAAGCTCGATCTATTTTTTCTTTGATTATAATAGAGGTCTTCTGTGGCCGTTGTATTGGTTTGTAAACGTTACCAGAGAACCAGTCCTTCCGCATTCCACCAAATTTACAAAAGTACCATTTTTGGGTCTCAACTCTCTTTTTGGCATTGGAACTCTAAAATCCCAAGGTTTCAGTCACTGACGCTCATGATGAAAGTTGACATAGAGTGTCCACTTCGCATGCCCAGTGATCAAATTGGAACGCCATGTCGTCGTTCTTTTTTGTGACAAAGAGAAGCTGCAACATCTGATGTTGGGAGGCCTACAAAACATGGGGTACCCATCGACGGCTTTCAGAGAATCCAAGATTGTGGAGGGCCCGATTGATGGAACTTTGAAAGTGTCCAAGCTTGCTTGCAAGAAACTTACTTGACTGAGTACCAGGAACCATCAATAAATTGCTTTGATCGGCGGCTAGCCTTGTTAAAGAGCCAGAACGGTGCTCATAAAAAACAAGCACACGGCTTTGCTCCCGAGTTAGTTGAACCGGAGTGTTGCTTGATGTTGCCATTGAACCAGATTTTTGTATAAATGATGCAATAATTTCGACTCAACCTAATAGATATTTGCAGTACCATCTACAGGGTGGCTGAAAAGTATTGAGACACTTGTTTTTTGTTGTATTTTCAAAAATAGAGTTTCAACAAAAGAACCAAATTTATTTTTTCAACAAATGATAATAATAGAAAAGTTATCAGAGGAGATATTCGAAGTTTGAGCCGTTGGCCTTGATGCACGCCCTCAAACGAGCTGGAACAGAATCAACAGTGCGCCGGAGGTAGTCGTCGGGGATTTCGGCCCTTGCCTTTTGAAGAGCAGTTGTGAGAGACTTCACATTTGAATGAGAGCGAGCGATGATCTTGTCTTCCAAATATCCCCAAACAGAAAAATCGAAAGGATTCAAATCCGGCGAAGAAGCTGGCCACAAGTCCTTGCCCCAATATCCGGGAAAATTGTGATCTAGGACCGCTTTCGTTGATTTGGAGCCATGTGATGGATCCCTGTTTTTTGAAGGATGAAAGGTTGCTGGCCAAAGTGGCTAGTGACCCACGGACGTAAAACATCTATCAACGCCAACTTTTGGTACACGTCGGAGTTGATTTTCACATTTCTATCAATGAAATTGACTTCCGACGTCAATCCAGCCTACACCATCACTGACTTTGGAAAAAGTCTATTGTAGGCCAGACGACGTTTTGGGGACTTTTCTTTGTCCTTTGGCAACGAGCATTCTGCGGCTCAACCGTGAAGATTTTCTGATCAGTCCAAACAACTTCCGAGAGGCGGCGCACCTTGAGTGCGTTGAGCAATTTTTTCGCTTTTTCGAGCCGATTCTTCTTGGACTGTTCTGTGAGGTATTGGCCACGAAGGAGCCAATAACTGTTCAGACCCAAGTTCTTTTTCACAATGGATTGGACCGATTGTCTTGAGATTCTGAGCGATGACGCCATTTTGTTCATCATTCTCTTCTTGATGATGCCATGAGTACGGCGAGTGTTAACAGTACGAGGTCTTCCGCTTTTCTCAAGCTCCAACACATGTCCTCGATTCTTCAGTTGTTGCACAACTCGATAGACAGTTGCTCTCGGAAGTAGGAGTCGTCAAACGATGTCACTGGTGGAGATGCCGTCGTTGAACAGCTTGAGGAGAAGGAGAAGCTCGCATGACTTCAAGAAGAGATGATGTGATGAGAAATGGCTTTACTGTCGGCTTATATACCGTCTCTATTTTCGAAATAATTGGAAACTTTTCGAAAATACGACTTGGCACGGTGCCAAGAGCCATCATAACAAGTGTCTCAATACTTTTCAGCCACCCTGTACATATCGAAACATACATATAATGGGTCTGACTGTTGACCACTTTTGCAACGAAGAATCGAAATAAAAACGGTAAAAATTATGGGAAATGGATGGAATTGCAAATGAAAATTACTTAATTGTCTTAATTTTTAGAAATATAATAGAGAAAACTTCACCATACATCAAATCTCTACGTGGCACATTCACAAATATGAACTTCTGCAAAATAGAAAGAAATCATCGAAAATTAATGATGATTCACTTGGACAACTTTTTTTTTAACTTTTAGACATCTTTTCAGATTTTAACGAGATCATACGAATAGAGGAAACCCAAATTGGTGGAAGCAAATTGGACACAAAAGTGGGCGGGCATACGCGCAAAGTCGCAGAGCCTTTTTCGCTTCTTTTTTTGTCTATAATAAAATGTCCTATTGATCGATTATCGTTTTTAGTTAAAAAATTTTTATTTTTAAATTTAAATTATTAATTTCAGCAAAAAACAAAATGGAATAGCCGGAAACAGTTGCAAATATTTCCAGATTTTCATTTTCAGCTTCAATATCAAACATAGAAATTTCCCAATGAAACGTGCGCGGCGTCTTAGTGCATAGGCTCCGCTCCGCTTTCTTTTCAATTCGTTCCCACAAATTTTACGTATCTAGAAGATATCTAGAACTTCTGTCGCCGTCACTTTTATTTGTATTAATCGAACTACGTAGACTGTAAGAAAATGTCTTTAGCCTCCACAATTTATGCTGATACCGCAATGGAACAATCGAAGAGATGAAGAGCTTTTCCGCATTCTAGAATTGCGCATTGTAAAGCTTGAAATTTAAAATTAATCGTGATTGTTAGTGACATTTTTTGTGCTTTTCCCGCGCAATTAATGTGATAACTGTTAAAAATTCCTTCTTATTGTTAGATATCCCGAATTTTCACTTGATTTTTGAGCTCTTTATTTAATGTAACTTGTCCAACGTTTCTACTTAAATATAAACAATTTTTAATGGTTTTGGTTTAAATAGCTATAAAATTGAAGCATTTAAAGTATTATGGTACGTAAAGTTGAAAAGTACGAGAAATAATTCGAGGGGTAAAGGGGAAAGGAGGAGATAAATAGAAATACAAAAAATAGAATAAAAAAACAAGAACGAGAAGATTTAAAATACAATCCGTAATATCGAGTGACCATGTAAGGTGGCTTGAACTATTGACTATGTTGCGTTAAAAAGGGTTTAAGTTTCCCAGGGTGGCACCCCCACTAGCTGACAAAGATCATAACCAGGTCACCGAGTTCTTCTTTGATATTCAAAACAGGGTTGAGCTGCAAGAGTTCTTCTTCTGGTGATGCTTCTTTCTACATCCAATATAAATATTGAATGCTTACACTGATGAGACTGTTTCGAATGCTTTGCCCAAACACTATTTGAGTTATATATGGCCTGAGGCTTTTCTGCATCCCGCCCGTGATCATTAATACCTTCTGCAAGTCTTGCAGAAAGAAACCGAGAAGATCAAGATACCTTTTCTTTTCTGATTTTCTGATATTCTTTTCTGGTTCTTCTTAAACGTTAAATAAAATGTTCAATGCAAAATTCTTCTTCCACGTTAATTCGCTGTTCTCTTTTGTTTTTTTTTTGTTTCGCACTGTTTATTACCTCACTTGCCACTCAAATTATTTCTCGTGTTCCTTTCGAACTACTTATCTTTCTAAATGCTTCAATTTTTATAGGTATTTGAACTTGAATTCTTGCTAAGATGCTAAAATGCTAAGCCGAAACGTTGGGCAATTTACGTTAAATAAAGTGCTAAAAGTGAAAACTCGGGTTATCTAAGAATTATCTTTTTCACAAATATCACATTATATTCCAAAAATCTAAAAATGATAACTAACAATCAGAAAAGAAAAGGCAGGGCATAAGATTCTCTGGTTTTATCCAAACATTTCGTTTCAATTTTTGAAGATAGACCAAGGTTTACTTAAAAATGTTTATTTTATTAAAAACATAACTAGCGGGAAGCAAAATTTCCAATTAATCCAACGATCTATCTTCAGTTCTCTCTGCAGTCTTCGTTTCATTGAATGTGGGTGGGATTCCTTTTTAATTTCGGCGCTTTTCTCTGACATCATTTTGGGTTGAAATTGGGAAAAAGGAAAAAAAGGGGACGGAAATGGGTGAGATATTCGATAGGGAATCCCTCCTTGAAACGTCGAAACTGACATTTTCAATATAACAAAGCAGACTATTGTAGGTCTCGGAAATACATAGTCATAAGGGGATAACAAAATCTAAAAAAAATAATAGACGGCGAAAAATGTGAACCGAAAATTGAAATAATTTATGAGAAAATCCTTGCAGAACGAATTTATCGGGTTTCCACAGAGTAAAATGTCAACAGTTAAATTTTTGCAGTGACCTTGGGTCATTTCTGAAGAAGAGAAAGCCACCGCCTTCTTTTCTTTTTCCTTTACTTCGGAAGAAGAATACTTAAATTCCATAAATTTTAAATTCGGTTGAACACATCTCACTCATCACTGGAGTCAAAGTGGTGAAAAGGGTAGAATTGCGATGGAGAAAAACGTTAGG
This sequence comes from Caenorhabditis inopinata, assembly GCA_003052745.1. Classification (NCBI taxonomy): domain Eukaryota; kingdom Metazoa; phylum Nematoda; class Chromadorea; order Rhabditida; family Rhabditidae; genus Caenorhabditis; species Caenorhabditis inopinata. Next base: position 8,367,629 of record AP018152.1, on the reverse strand, counting down.
CCGAACCTGGTATGGGCTTTTATAATGATCTGAACAATGAATGAAGGCGGAGTGGTTGAAATAGTACCTGCTTTCAATTTCAGATATCGTGTATAATTAAGTATTTCAAAAATTTTTTTATATTTCATAATACTAAAAGGTCTGATACCCCTTCATTACTGTGAATGAATCTGATTCTGCCATAAGTATAAGAAAGTTTAAAATAAATACAATTACTACATTTGATTGTAATTCCTTGTAATTAGACACACACTGCGTTTGTAATACTTTATTCAGTTTAATAAGCAGTTTAAGAAAATTGACAATAAAAATTAATTAAAAAAAACATGATTTTCGAAGCAAAATATAAATAGAAAAAATTCCAATATTCGATTTCAATTTTCGAAAAGAAAAACAAACGCAGTGTATGCGCTTTCTTTCAATTTTTAAATTGGCGCGTTAAAACGCGCCAATTTCCTAACGAGACCCAAACCCCACCTGTAAGCGGCTCACCACGTACTCGCGAACCGATAATACTCAGCCTAATAATTAAGTCTTAAAATTTACGCATTGTACTATTCTTTCTGTTACAAATTCAAAAATTATGAAGCTATGCTTCGTTTAATGTGAATTTTGCGCAAAAAAGGTGTACGAAATTTTCCCGTTATTTTTCTCATTCGTGGTGGGACCCTTCCGTGACAAACTCGAAAAAATTGTTGAATGTCTTCCAAATTAGCAAAAAGTTTCGCCTGAGGTGTCGCCAGGAATGATTAATAAATCGGATGCAATTGGCTGTACCCTCGAACACCTTCCTTAGCTGAAGATTTATTTCAAAAGAAACATTATAACATATTATCCATCCGCGAGTACGTGATTTTTCGTTTAAAGGCGCTGTTTGGGTCTCGTTAGAGGATAGCGCGTTTTAACGCGCTAATTTAAAAATTGTAAGAAAGTGCACACACTTTATTCAGTTTAATAAACAGTTTGAGAAATTTGACAATAAAAATTAATTAAAAGAACATGATTTTCGAAGCAAAATATAGAAAAAATTCCAATATTCGCTTCAATTTTCGAAAAGAAATCACAAACGCAGTGTGTGCGCTTTCTTACAATTTTTAAATTAGCGCGTTAAAACGTGCTATCCCCAAACGAGACTCAAACAGCGCCTTTAAACGAAAAATCACGTCCTCTCGGATGGATAATATCAGTTTTTCGGTTTTGAAAACGTCCAAAAAAAGGATCAAGGAATATAAAGGCAGACGATCTACTTTCACCCGGTTTAAGCTATTTTTACATTTTTATTTAACAGAGTAGAAACCATATTTTCGTTTTTGATTCTTTTTTATTGCTATGCATTTCTCCGATTTCGCAAAATTTTTTGCCAGTTTCCGTCGATTTTTTTTCTTTTTGAATTCTCTTTTGTTTTCAGAGTTTTGAGTAGTCTATCTATTTTTATGTAATATTCTTGTTTTTGCTGCAAAACTAGAAAAATAGAAATCTAACGAAAAATATGACTAATATTACGAGAAACCACTATTTAAAAAAACACTATAGTACAGCGAACCTGCTTTCAATTTATCTAATTTCTCTAGATCGAGAGTATTCTTAATCAGTCCATTACGTTTTTTCTCCTATACTCCCAAGCTGGGAAACAAGAAAATACACTGTACAAGATGATCAGTAAAATGTTATAAATTTTAAATTAAAGTAATTAATTAATTAAAGTTTTCAATTAAATAAAGTGGAAGAGGGAGTGTCAGATTTATCGTTACCTTTCCAAAGTCGCACGAAGACCAAGTATTTGTATTGTTTTGTTCCAAAAACTTTCAAATTAATTTTGCATTCAAAAATAAATGATATATTCCGAAAAATAATTAAGTGTTCATTTGGAGTTAGCCATGCGAGACCTCTTTTCAAAAACCAATAGTTCAGTGAAAAAAGAAACAGAACGAACAAAAAAGAAGTGTGAAGTGATGATCACTTTGTGATTTATCACATTCGTTGTCTTCATCTCTTTTTCTTTAATATGCTCGAACCCATTCTTTGCTCTTTTCTCTGGAGATTTCGTGTCGATTATCTGCGGTTTTCAAGTGTCTTTTTCTGGGAGAAAGAGCAATGCTCTTTTGGGGTGGTTTTTATTCAACAATTCTTCATTTCATCTCTCTTTCTCTTTCACTTGTTTCATCGCGGTTCACGAGCCATCACTCCCCATTAAAAGAATTGCGGAGCACATTGCGGATAACCCTCGAATTTTTATGATTTTTTTAAGGAGAGCGATGTGGCTCAAAACAGACATTTGGTTGCATGGAAAAGGCATGGATGTCTAGGATAGGAAAACGGAAAAGGAAAGGATGTGGGAGGGTGGACAAACGGACGTGAGGATATCTACAAGCGGATATGTGGTGTTACCCGACAAGTAAGGTTCAGACGAAATGCGATGCATTTCGGGCAAGAAATATGTGGCACATATTTAAGATTATCGATAGGATCTTTTTAATCTAGGGAAGAAGTTTAATTCAGTTCAATTTCCTGGCAGGGAAACAAGGGTGAGGCCTGATATTTTCAGTAGCACAATTATGCTCACCAACGCTAACTTTTATAATTGTTATCGGTATTAACCGCATCAACATTAACTTCAAATCAAATTCCTAGATGTAAAAATAATACATATTTTAGAGAGCAAATAATTGGCTGCCGAAATATGCTCAGGTTTAGCGCTGCGAAACTGTACAAAAGTCGTTATTTTAAAAATTTTGAGCTTTCAATGAATGGAATTTGCAAAACCTTACTCGCACAAATATTGATTATTGTTCAGAATTTTTATTTTCCGTTTTTAATTTCGTAGAATAATAGAGTAAATAGAATAAAAGAAAAATAAGTTGCTTGGTCAATCGAAAATAAATCTGCCTTTCTTTTTCTATAGTTTACAGCAAAGTATACAGTGCAAAAACAGTGCTCCACACCCAAAAATATCAAAAATGAGGTGTGTTTGAAAATTCATCCATTACGATATATAAAACACTCCTCGAGTAATATTTATGGTCTATAAAATCGAATAAAATTGAACTTAGTATGAGCAAGCGAAGAATGTGATTTTTGATTTTTTGCTTTTCTCAATCCACATAATAATAAAAACTGCATTTTGTGTTATTTTATTAAATTTTGCAGTCTTGAGTCTTGAAAAACCGTGCATCGATATTGATCGATGAGAAAGAATCACCAAAAAAATCACAAAATCCCCCGGCTGACCATCGAGACCACGCAGAAAATCGTTCGTCGAGCCAGTTCTAAAACTGAAAAATGCGAAAGGCACCTATGGTTACCGCGTGAAATTCGCCAAAAACAACGAAAGAGCGGATTGCGGACGGGCCTTTCTGATTTCAGATCATCTTCAACGATGCAAAGATGTTCAATCGTGACAGCGCGGATGGATGCTGTCAAGACTGACAAGACTTGAGAACCGAAAAATTGCGTTATTCACGCCATTACTTCAAAGGAGTAATGGTTTCAGCCGCCATCAGTGTTCCCAATCGCGTTAAAATGTTCTTCGTTTCGAACAAAATGAACGCATATGAATACAGATAACCGATAAGATGAGACCTGCTACCATTCATTCGTCGAAATAGATCAAAAAAATGTACACTTACAGTGTCGTGCAAAAGTATACGAACCGGGGTGATTTTTACCGAAACTCAACTTCGGATGGTCCGATCGACCCCAACGTTTCAGGAATTGAGAAAAACGCTTAAAAAATAAATTTTAATAACAAAAGAACAAATTTACTCAAAAAAAATGTTTTTTTGAAAAAATTGAAAAAATGGATATTTTGATTTTTGATATTCATGGGAAGAAAAAACAAAAATGACAAGTTAAAAATCGGGGAAAATGATACGAAATGATTAAATTAACTTAATACTTGGTTGCCATGCCTTTGGCTTTGATAACGGCCTAACATCTTCTTGGCATCGAGTCGATCAAGTTCATCAGGGTCTGAAGTGGGATTTTGGTCCATTCTTTCCTGAGTTTCTCGAATTTTTCGGTACAATTTTTTGCTTTTCTGGCTTTCAAACGTCTGCCAAGGACCTCCCAGAGATGCTCAATGGAATTCAGGTCAATGGGATTCGAATTGGCTTGGCACGGTTGACTTGACGCTGTGCGAACCAATCCTTGAAAAAAAGGGAAGAGTGTTTCGGATCGTTGTATTGTTGGAACAACCAACCATGACCTATCTGAGACCTTCCATATGGCAACATTTCCTTTTCGAAAATGTCCTTGTACATGTACCCTGTACTTGTACTTCGTACTTGTCTTTATACTTGGCGTGGAAGCAGCCCCAAACCGTGACGTTACCACCACCGTTCTTAACAGTCGGAACCTGGTACTTGGGATCGTACCGTTTGTTAACTGGACGTCGTACATGAGTGATTCCTTCTAGCCAATCATCAAATACTTCGATTCGTCGCTCTACACTACCTTATTCCACTGCTGAGGTGTCCAGTGCAGATGATCCTTCGCCCACTTCAATCGAACCAGACGGTTCTTCTCGGAAATCGTTTGCTTTTTCACTGGGCGCCTCCTGAAGTGTCCAGAATCACGCACACGTCTTTTGACAGTGTCGTTGGACACCTATAAGCCGTATCGATTGAAAATTTTTGAGAAATGTCCAAGAAACTAACCTCGACTTCAATTTGGCAATTAAGTTCCAAGTTGATATCCGTACTTGTCAGCCGCGGATTTTTCTTGCACATCCTGATAATGATTTTGTCGATTCCTGGTGATGTTTTCGAAGGTCTTTCAGTACCTTTCGATCGGTTTCGAGTGTTCAAAATTGCCCAGATAACCGATTTAGAAGTCTTGAACTGCTTCGCGAGGGTGGGCATGTCCAGACCCATGTGACGACCACGGATGATAGCCATTCGCTGAGATTCTGATAAATTAGGTAAGCCACGTGGTCTATCCATTTTAAATAACAATATTCATGCATAAAAGAACGATATTCCTTGAAAAAAAAAGGAAAAAACCAAAAAATCTGATTTTACCGATTTTCGAAAAAATCATAAATAAGTTCGCAACTGTTACTGCTTATCGTAATTTATCACTCAAACTCATTTTTAACCGTTTTCCTCAATTCCTGAAACTTTGGGGTCGATCGGATCATCCGAAGTCGAGTTTCGGTAAAAATCACCCCGGTTCGTATACTTTTGCACGGAACTGTATGTGCACGGTAGGGTAGAGGTCTATCCACATGTGCATTGTGCACATTGTGCACGGTAGACCTCTACCCTACCGTGCACAATCAAGTGATGGTCAGCAACTCTCTTCAGACATGTGCCATAGCGAGGAAAATATGTATATGATGAAAAAAGAACTACCTGTATCTGTATCCCGGCCATCTTACGATTATCGACACATTGGCTCCTGGTAGCACGAACATTGCTGAATAACGGTCATCCTTCCATTGATTTTCTTATTTTTAAGGTAAATCGCAGTAAAGGTCACATTTGGATTCAAATGCTTCTTTTCTCATTTTTTATAACCTGGCGTATCATTATGTGGATTTTTTCCCTCATTTTTTTTTGTTTCTAAGTTTAGTTGCTAACCTAAAATATTTCTTTTCCCTATTCTAATAATCATTCATTTAGAGAATACATGAAAGTATGGAAGGGGGGGGGGGGGTGATGGCGTATCTGTATTTCACTGTATGAATCGGCATCACCGTTCATGTTTTTTTTATAGAATTTCTTTTTACAAGTCATCGTAACAAACGGTAAAATTAACTTTAAAAATCAGCATTTCCTTTTCAAATTTAGCTTCTTGCTGGAAATTTGAAACTTTTTCATTCAGGTGCTACCTCCTTCTTGATAGTGGCTTAAATTTATTTGCTCAATTGTTTTCAATGAGAATTGAAAATTTTTTAAAAGAACCTTAATTCTCATTGAAAATTTGTGTTAGGTTTAACAGTCTCGGACATAAAAACGAGCTTGTAGATGAGGCTAATTTAAGTCAAAAATGCTATAAAAACAGGAATATCATAAAAGCTGAAATGGGAATGAAGAGTTCGAGGCTGGCGGGGGTTGTGAATATGAATATTTGACTCTTTTATTCGAGAAAGAAAGAGCAGGTATTCAGAAAGAGAAAGAATATAAATGCTTCTTCTCGAAAACGATTCTGTCTTTTTATACACAAGTCACTTTCGCATAATTATTGTCAGAGTGTAATTTTAAGAATGCAGTTCAATGACGAAGCTTTTGTTTGCGTCTTTTTCGATGCTTTTTCATTTCAGAAGCTCTTTTAAAATTTAAAATGTTATTTTTAATGTCTCAAGTTTAAAATAAATATATGCAAAAGGAATCAAACGTATTGGCCACCATTCTCGATGCCAAGATCTCGACGAAGCACATTGGTAGATATTGGACATTCGGGAAAACCTGAGAAAAGCCGGCTCACTTTTGAGATAAATTTAATATAAAACATTCTTTTTTTTTCTGTGATAAAGTCAGAAAATTTAGTAATCGGACTGTGCCGATACTTCCATGTTTTTTGAAGTCTGATTTTAAGAGCCATTTTCATATGGCATTACTTATAAATCTGAATCTGGGAAACATACGGACAACGGCATCTTCAATCACAAAAATGGATATTTGGCTTTTTTGAAATAACTTTTTGAAAAAACTTCTCAAAATGGTTGATTGTGACACTTCAAGACCTTCAATTGTGGCCAGTGGTGGTAATAAAAACAAGAGAAAATGGAAAGCGGTGAAGTAAGTGCTCATTGAATTGCTTTATTTGGGATTTACTGGTCTTTCCTGACTGATTTATTTTCTTTTTTTGTTTTCAGACTAGAAAAAAAAACAAGTCGAAAGTCGAGAAAGTAGAAGAAGAAGCGCCAAAGCAAGGTACAAAATGAATACAGAAAGAGCGCTCAGGTTAGATTAACAATTGTGCCATTCAATCAGCAATCGAATGATTCTTTATTAACAGTGCTCCGCATAATCTTATGTTCACCCCAAAAATGTTCGAAAACTCGAAAACTGGCTTTTCAACCAAAATGCTTCCTATTGAAGAAATATGGGCTTTTAGTAGGTATTTCATGATAGAAACTTAAAATAGACTTAAAATTCACACATCAGGAAAAAACCAAAATTTTATGAAAAAAATATAAAGAATTTTCCACAAAATCATACATTCGGGATTCCGCGGTCACCTATCCACTTGATTGTTCGTCGAGCCCCATGGCATGGAGCTCCGTATTGCTGATAAGTGAAATTTTTGGCGCGATTCCGACGGATAAATGGTATGAGACCTCTTCTAATCACGTATCGATATTGGCAACCGTCCATCTTCTTTGGTACAAAGCAAAGTTTAACTTTGCCTTGGACACTGATTGCTGCCCAGACCATCACTCCTCCACCCTGATGTTTCGACGTAAGAACTGCAATTTTTCTTTTCTTAAATCATGCCAATAATCACGGTAGCCATCCGGTCCATCGCAGTTGAATTTCTTCTCATCACTGAAGATAATCTGAAAACAAAATACCAGTTTAAGAAAGCTACAGTAATCTTTACCTGTTTCCAGTCAGTTTTTGGTAATTCTTAGTAAATTCAATGCGATTTTCTCGGTGTTTGGCGGTCACATTTGGAGCCTTTCTCATTTTTCGGCGTCTGATGAACTTGCTCTTCGAAAGAACGCGGCGAACAGTCTCCACTGATACAGAAAGTCCAAGTTCGCTCTTGATCTTTGAGCAAGAGACCTTAGAATTTGACGCTCTACGGATAATTCTTCGCTTGTTTCGTCCAGAAAGAAGAGGTGGACGACCAGAAGGCTTCATTATACCATAACCAAGTGGATTTGCAGCATATCGATTGATTAAACCAAGGGAACGCTTCATTTCCTTAGCGATTTGACGGTGCGAGAGTCCTTCAGACAATTTGGCGTCAATTAGTCCTTTATCATATTCACTTAGAGGTTTACCTTTCGACATGTATTCTGAAAGCAGAAAAACGATAAGTAAACAGATTAGAACCAAGTTTAAAATTCAAAAAACGACAAAAGATAAAAGTGAACATACATATCATTATGGTGAAAAAAAAAACACCCATTTTTCGAAAAATGTCGAATTTCTCGATTGCTCAGCTTTATTCTATTTTCGCTCCAGGACCCATAATTTTGTTTTTTAAAGGTATTTCCATATCATATATGATAAATCATTAAGAATTACTGAAAATCGAAATTTTGTGATTTTTGAAGGTGAACATAAGATTATGTGGATCGCTGCATAAATAAAAGGATAAAAAAAGCAATAAAAAAATAGTTAACGGTTTTGAATCAAATTTGAGCTATGATCGAATGTCGTTAAGATTTTCGAAGCAGCTCTTGTTGAAGCTTGTGATACTGTAGGAATACTGAAAATACCGAAGCTTCAAAAAATCATTTATAGACCCAATTTTTCAATTCGAATTAGTCTTAAAGTAATTTTTTTGCTTTTTATCGTGTCATCAGTAAACAACTTTCAAACTCGTGTCGCAAGCTCGCCTGCTATTTTGCTCATTTCCCATTGGATACAGTACTGGCCATAAAGAAAGCGCGTGGGTATTTTTTTTGGGAGAACTTCGCTGAAAACCGATATTTTGTGGTGAAAATTCTACTGTAGTTGCGCGGCAACTTGGCAACTACCCTAACGGCAACTTGCGAAAAATGAAATTGCATCATTGTCGTGCAGTTGGAGCCAGGTACAAAAAAATTTTGGGTCTGTTGAGGTTTAAGTATGAAGATATCTTGGAGAATATGATGAGACTATGGGCCAGAGCTTAAGTTGGAAGAGCGCTCGGCTTTCAACAAGGCAACGACCGAAAGCACACCTCTAACTATAAGCATGTTGCAAGCTTGTTTCAACGCCTTCGAGTTAATTTGCTATAGTGGCCAAGACAATCTCCAGACTTAAATCCGATCGAACACATGTGGGAGGTGCTCGAGATAAAACTTCGAGGTGTCCGGGCCACCAATGAAAACCAGAAGTTTGCTTAACTTGAAGCAGCATGGGCGAGCATCACAATCACAGTCATTAAGGCACTTTTGGAGTCCATGCCAAGCCGTTGCCAAGCTGTTATCAATGCAAAAGGGTACCCAACGAAGTATTAGACATTTTAAAACCGTATTTTGGTTAGATATTTAGAAGTTTTTTTTTCTAACATTGTTTTATAAAGTTTCAAAAAAGTGAATTTTTCACGGTTTTCTCAAATTTTAAATTTTTTTTCAAAACTATTTATATTCACGAGCTGCAACTCACTGAATACATTACTCAGGCCAGTTTTAACACTTCCAAAAAATTTTGGAACGATCGGAGCAGTTTCAGCTAAGTTATCCCAAAAAATCGCCCATGCGCATTCTTTATGGCCAGTACTGTATGTAGCCGAACGATTGCACCATTGTTGTCCAAAAATTGAGTGATTTAATACTGAAATCCCTTCAAACTTTGAAACAAGAAACGTTGGCTTCAATTCTCCTTTTTTGTCTTACAATTCATATAGGTAATTGAAATCCTTGTCATCCATGTTTTGGAGCAGGCGAACTCTGTCGAAATCCTTCTGAAAAACCGTGAGAAGCAATTATCACAGAATACTGATCAGTTCTCAAACTTTTACGGTTGTTTATAAACTCGGAGCTCATCTATATTTCTGCGTTTTTCTCTTCTTAAAGTCATCAAAGTCCATTTATATCTGTTTGGATTTGGAATGACAAAAAATGATTTTTAGTTTCACTAAAATCGGTTTAAAATCGGCCAGAATTATGCAAGACAGCCCACTGATTCCCATCGTCGAAAGGAGCGGATATCCTCTGGCTCAATGCATTATTTGATATTGTTGTGGAAAATAAATTTCCATTACGTTTTGCCGTTCAATGCGGAAGGCCTTGTTATTCTATTTTTATTATCTATTGGCATTAAAACAATGTCAGTTGTCTTTTCGTCTCTGTAAATCACACGCTATTTATGATACAGACAGGTTTTCGAATTATCCCCTCTCTATTCCATTGAATCCTCATTATAGCCCTTGTTCACTCCAATTCAACGTTTTAATTGTACAATTCGACAAATTAAATTAAAAAAAAATACCTCCAGCAGACATAGTTTCTGCCGTAACTCTTCTGTCATTCTGTTCTTTTATTCCTTTATAAAAAGTTTTTTATCAGGATTCTACTGAAATGTGTTCTCTGACTTTGTGTTATCCAACCACAGAAACTAGTTTTCTATTCAACTTCGAACTGCACTTGTCTCCAGCCAGTCATGGCTATAACTTGAACTAAATATGTGGAAAATATGGCCTAGACATGTGAAACATGCAGCCAATTCAGACATCTATGCCATAGATTGTCCTTAAAATGTGAAAAAGTTGGCTTAGGAGCGCGAATTCAATGTAAGTTTAAATCGAAAAGTTAAACCGGTGAACTGTTTCCCTCATTTTTTATTAATTTTACCAAAAACTAGGTCCGACTGCTAGATTCCACTCTAGATGGGTACTTCAACAGTGTAACATCTTATTCTCCTTTCACTATGAATCCTAAGAAAGAAACTGTCTGTGCAGTGCTGGCGCATGAACTCCACTAACCCCTCTCATTTAGTCCAGTAGCTGACCATCTACGTTGGCAAGCCCCAGTTGCCATTCTACTTCCTTTCTGATCCTTCTGCCCGTTCACTTCTTGTGTGTTCTGTCTTATGTGAGCGCTATTACCACAAAATCTCCAATATATACAGAGATATTATCGCCGTAAAAAAGTTCCGACAATGTCTGTCACCCTTTTTTTACTCGCTTCCTTTGAAATCTTCAATAAAATTCTGAAGTTCTAACCTGTTTTTCATGTTCCAAATGCTATCTTCCATCACCAGAATTTCATATTCAAGACATTGAAAAGAATCATGAAAGCTCTGAAAGCGCCTGTAGCATGCCGTTGATTTATCATTGTACAGTGCTCCACATAACCGTTCACAAAAAAAATTTCAAAATTTCGATTTTCGGTATATCCTAATTATTTATCATACCTTTAAAAAATAAAACTATGGGTCCTAAAGCGAAAATAAAATGAAACTGAGCAATCGAGAAATTCGACATTTTTCGAAAAATGTTTTTTCCACATAATGATACGTTCGAACCTAACGTTCAGATCAACAACTGACTCTCTTCTATATATCCGGAGGAGTTCGGCACCCCGGCAGAGTCTCAGTTGGCCAATGGGTAGAAACGTGTCATATCGGGTCGAAGGTAGCGCCCCGTCCTCTTTGTCCCGGTAGCTCTAGCTCTGGCTTAGCAGGTCATAATAGAGTAAACAGGCACACAATAATTGCTACAAACAGCAACCATAACTGCCTCAGTCCTCCGCACTCGGCCTCTGCTTCTGATACGGTAGATTCAGAAGTAAGTCGGGAGAGGCGATCAAATCTCGGAATACCGGTAGTCTACCACTCGGAAAAGGAAAAGAAGAAAACGCGGCCCAAAACAAGAAGAATCGATTTAAGAGTGTGCACCTTCAACTGCAGGTCTGTCGCATCCGACAACAGACTAGCAGAGCTTCTCGAAGAAACAAAAAGAATAAAGTACGATATCATCGGACTATCAGAAACAAAACGAGAAGCAGAAGAGCACAAAACCCATCGAGACGGGACCGGAGTTTTCTTAGGATCTCGGAACAGTAGTTCCGTGTCAGGAGGGATCGGCTTTATCGTTAAGGCGACTTCAACGCTAGATTGGGTGTAAGAAAAGACACGGAACGATACATTGGCACAAATTCAATGGAACCAAGAAACGAAAGTGGCGAATTATTAGCTACCTTTTGTGAATCAAATCGTCAATGGCACATGAACTCGCAATTCAAAAAGCCAACGCATAGACGATGGACACACATCAGCCCCGACCAGAAGCACAAACATGAAATCGACCATATACTTGGAAATGGAAAATTTGTGACGGATGTGTCGGTGCTCCCATCATTCACAAATGGTAGTGACCACCGTCTACTTCGCAGCCACCTGCACTTCAATACCAATATCGCAAGATACGAGCAGGTCAAGCGAAGAAAGCTTCCAAAGAGAGAGTTGGACCCGAACACTGCGCACACGCTCAGTGCCACAGTCGAAATAGATTCAAATACGGACATTGATCAAGATTATGAAAATCTAATCGACGTACTCAAGGATCTACAGGACAAAGCAATAACAAGGCCATCCAACCACGAACACAGAAGAATCTCGGAAGCAACTCGTCAGCTTCTAACCAAACGGCGTTTCACAGACAGATCAGACCCAAGCTTCAAGTCACTGTCTCAAGAATGCCGAGAAGCTGTCGAGAAAGACCATGAAGAATTCGCCAGAACCCGCCTACTGAATGCCGCTAATCAACGAAGGAGTCTTAAGAAGGTAGCGAGAGACATCACAGAGTATAAATCTCAAATACCTTGCCTTAAGTCTCCAACGAGCGGCGAAAGAATCACTTCTAGGACAAAGATAGAACAGGAGATTCAGAAGTTCTACTCGAAACTATTCAGCAGCAACTTCTCTTCTCCCACATCAACCAACACGACCATCAGAACGGAAACACCACCACCAGCACCACCGTTCCTCCCAGAAGAAGTGCGAACTGCCCTCAATTCATTCCCAAACGGGAAGGCAGCAGGTGATGACAAAATCACGGCAGATTTTCTCAAGAGCTGTCACGACAATGTCATTAACCTGATCGCACGACGATTCTCGAAATATTTAGAAAGCGGAAAAGTTCCATTGAAATGGAAAAACTCGAACACTACTCTGATCTTCAAAAAAGGAGACAGAGAAAATTTGGAGAATTATAGGCCTATCTGCCTTCTATCAGTACTCTATAAGACATTCTCAAAATGTCTATTAAATAGAGTACGAAAAACACTAGAAGAAGCCCAGCCTGTCGAGCAAGCAGGATTCCGTCGATCATTCTCAACGATCGACCACATACACTCAGTACAACGCTTGCTCGAGGTTGGCCGCGAGTACCAAATCCCGCTCACACTTGTCTTCATTGACTTCCACAAGGCATTTGACAATGTGGAACCAAAAGCGACATGGGAAAGCCTTCGAGCACAAGGAGTAGAAACAGTCTATATTAACCTGCTTAAAGAGTGCTACACAAACTGCACTACCACCTTCACACCATTCCACAGACAAGTTGAGGTATCCATCACAAGAGGTGTACGCCAAGGTGATCCAATATCACCAAACCTCTTCTCAGCTTGTCTAGAGCTCGTCCTCGGACAATTGTCTTGGAACCACCTGAAAGGACACGACGATGACTACGCTCACGTGCCTGGAATAAGGATCAATGGCAGAAATCTCACCCATTTGAGATTCGCAGACGACATCATTCTTGTCGCAAACGACCCAAGAACTGCCAGCAAGATGATCCAAGAGTTCACAGAAAGGTGCAAAAAAGTAGGATTCCAAATCAATACTAACAAAACCAAAGTGTTGAGAAACACGTACGCCACCACACATCCGGTGATCATCAGTAACAACACAACCATCACAACAATCGAAGACGTGGACGAGTATGTCTACCTTGGCAGGCTACTCAACACGCGAAATGAGCTAGAACCTGAACTCCACAGAAGAAGACGGGCAGCCTGGGCCGCGTTCAACAACATCAAAAATACCACCGACGCTCTCACCTGTCCCCGAATTCGAGCTCAACTTTTCGATACATGGACAACCATCGCCCAAGACCGCAAGGCATGGTTAGCTGTGATCCGCGCTCACACAAGCGATTGACGGATCGACTAAGTAACTAAGTAAGTAAGTAATGATACGTTCACTTTTATTTTTTGTCGTTTTTTCACTTGGTTATGGTATAAAAAGTCTTCTGGTCATCCATCTCTTCTTTCTGGGCGAGACAAGCAAAAAATTATCCGCAGAGCGTCAAATTCTAATGGGGTTTTTCATGAAAAGCACAATTGCATTTTAATGCAAAAAATGCCACTTTAATGCTTTTCGTGCTTTTCATGAATAACCCCATAAGGTCACTTGCTCAAAGATCAAGAGCGAACTTGGACTTTCCATATCCGTGGAGACTGTTCGCCGGAGTCAGTTTTGGAGTTTTCGAAAATTTTTGGGGTGAACGTAAGAATATGTGGAACATTGTACATTGCCTGATGCCTTGGAGAAATGTTAAACAGCTGCTCTGCGCATTGGCTGCCCATGGCATGCTGCCGTTCCCTCAGTGCTGTTCATTCTGCGCTCGTTTCAAGTCCGCTATCGAATTATTCTAATTAGGGTTTTTTAATGCTGAAATTTGAACTACAACTGAGAATGCGCTTCGTCGCCATTTTCATGCATTTCCTGAAAAATGCTCTTTAGAGAAGTGAAAAATTGTTTTTGCATGTTTGATTTGATCGCTTTTACATTCATTCTTAAATCCCACTAAACCCATAATAAAAAAAAAATCGTATCCTGTTGCTAAAGATGAGGTCTCCATTGTGATAATCCTGCTCAATCATTACAGGTTAGCTCGACATCAGAACTCAGTGTGTTTGGAGCCCAGAGTCATTCTGAAAACATTTGCATTCTGTATTTTTTATCAAGAGTAGTACGGTAGCTGTTATGCTCCAGTTTTAGCAAATCTAGTAGCTTATAGAAAGATATTTGGGCTCACACAATTTGGCGTAGGCCGTGTGCAATGTGCATTAAATGACCAGAATGCTCAGCAATTCGGGCGAGCTTTCTAGTGGCCTCCACGACACGCCCCGTTCGCCCAATGCTGCAATGCAATGCGCATTCGCCAGTATTACTGCGTAACTGTTCTGTGAGTATTTCTTAGAGAGAAATGTGGGGAAATGCATGTTCTTCCTTATTCAACTATGAAAAGTGTATAGTTTGCTTCTTATTTTTCTTCGTATTCAAAAGAAGGAAGGCGACTATCACATGCTGCCTTTACTTCTCACAGTTTGCCTATTTTGGTCTCTCATGGAATGCTGTTTATTTTGCGCTCCGTCTCGCGGCTATTTCGGCAAGCAAAAAAAACATAATCCTTAATTCAGTGCGGACGAGTGCGCGCTTTTCAGACTTATTATTCTTGCTTCCCATTTTCGTTTTTCTTCGCTTTTTCTTCAAGTGTAACCCAATATTGTTCAACATCCATTCGTTCACAGTGATCATTTTAGTTTGTTCCTTGTCCACAGTATTTAATGTGTAATGCAAAAATACTAAAAACCATCACTATTTACGTTATTCCTCTTGGAGGGAGGTGCTAGAATTGCTTGTTCTGTTACACTCTTCAATCCAGGTTGCCATCGAATTGAAAGCCTACCGTATCCATTTGGCATAGCCAAAGCGACATTTTTTTCGACGAAACTTTGACTTCAAGATGTGAAAAATCCAAAATAAATTCTTCAAGCATCTACAGTTCCTGCTTCTTGAAAGAGCAATTGTCACCGTTTCTGGAAGTGAAGCCTCCTAACTCCTAACCCTGAACTAGGAACCTTCAAATTTCTGAATTTTCCAGATTAGTCGAGCAAATTTAATGAAATCGGCATGTTTCCCCGAGACAGTATAATGATTCGAATGAATGAGCTTACATGAAGCTTTAAAGTGCATGGAAGTTTCGTCTGCCGCCGCCCCCATCACAATTTTTTTGCTCCCTCCCCCCCCCTCCTCCCTCTCAATTTTAGCTCGCCTATTTTCTTATTTCTAGTAATCCATCCTAATCCAGCTGTATTCTTCTTCTCCACCGGATTACCTCCATCTGAGTATTTCTTTTCACTCGTGCCGCTCATTTCTTCTCATCCAATTCATTCGGTATTCAACTGCACATAATGCTCCATTCGTTTTCTGAGTTGATCTCACTGAGAAATTGTTTTTTCCATGTTTCAATTGTATTCTTCGAAGACGATTCTTTTGTAGTTCAAATCCTCTTGAAACCGTGTAATTTCAGATTTCGAGCGCAGGAAAACGTGCAAAGAACGAAAGACCAGAACCGGTGTCTCCAGAAGTATTTCGACTTTTTTTCCGTTTTAGAACGAAAAAAAAAGAAAATTTGTCTTGCACGGCGCTTTTCACTATTTTAAGAAACGCGCGTGTAGTGTAAGCGATTTTCCATTTTTCCGTTTCTGCCATTCCGACTCACTAACCTTTCTTTTCTCACATGCTAATGGAGTACAAGTGTTTCGGAAAAGAATTATTTCGAAAAAGAAAAATCAAAAAGTTTCCATTTTTCTAGAGAGCCTTCAGAAATATGCTCACATTGTTTGAAAGCGGAGTTTCTCAGTGTATGTCATATAATATCACTCCGATTACAGGCGGAATTGGCAGTTTCATCGCGATCTGTACACCTGCAGTACTATATTGTATCATGTCTGATTTGTTGATCGCTAATCAACCTCCCATTTTGCACTCTCGCACTTCTCTTTAACGGGTGTGACCGATATGGACATACCTACCGTGTCGGTAACAAACTGATTTTAGTCACCTCTTTTGTTAGGGATCTGGGACTCCTCCCTTACTGAAATTTGAGTAATACGTAAATGTGGAAATCGCAGACACGTGTCTCCGCGCGAAGCGACTACTCACACTTCTATCACTGAATCTTCCTCGCTCTATGAGAAACTTCACGAAAAGTTGGCTGTTCAATGCCGCATGAAAAGCGACTAGAAATTGTAAAATTCTGAAAATAGACTATCAAAGATCGCCGTTTTAGTTAACAACTCTTTCTGCTGTGTATATCGTGAGTGTTGGCTCGTTCGTACTATCCCAACCTCAAGTTCGTCATAAGTCCTACGTCTTTCCACAGAAGACTCATGTTCCTACATTGTCTCTTCCTCAATATTACCAACATTTTCTCTCAAATAGTACTTGTCTGAAACGCTCTCGTCTGTAATCTCTCCAAAGTCTCAATTTGAACATCTTACTGAAGCTTTCACAGCTAGATTATACATATTATAATATACTCATTTCATTCCGCTATTTCCCTTTTCTTATTTTCACGTGTTTGCGTTTCAAACTTTTCTTCCTGATTCAGTGTTCAATACTTTTCCTAATACCAACTGAAAACCTTCCTTTACGGCCGTATCTTCTTTATCCTCTATGTTTCCCTCGCTTTTTTATTCAGTTAAGACGCGCGAAACGTTTAGTGAGCCAGTGGACGGTTAACCGAATGCCTGCTGCATGCCAGCCTGTGTCTATTATGGAGTTACCTAACTAAACCAATGCTCTGAAATTGAATCCACCAGGGATTCGGTATTCGCTTAGTTTCCCAGCTCTTGCCAGCTTTTTTTGCTTCACAATTGACGTAACTGATATTATTGGCTTAACTTGTTGCGTCATAAATTTCGTAGCTTTTATTTTTTTTTAACAAAGCAAATCAATACAAGGCGTACATTTTCTCATTCCACCGAATGAACCTTCAATCACAAAAATTCAAATGTGTGGGCGTAATCTGAAAGTACTCGATTGCAAGCCACCTGCTGGTTTTTCGCGACTCTCGGCATTTTCTCTGAAAGCATTTCGCTGGTTGATGTGAGCATTCAAGTTGAATTCTAGTGCAACTGTGCTTTCTTCATGGAGTGTCGATTATAATGGAAAAAACTCTTCCGATGGCGCTACTCCATCGACCGATCGAACAATCCATCAATCAATCAATGAATCAATTAATTAATCAATCAATCAATCAATCCATCAAGTCATGTCTCGCAGTTCTAGCTCTATTCATCGTTCACGCTATTTGCCTATTCGGTGCGCTGCCCACCTTGCGCCAACGTTTCAAACTGCATGGCTAGACCGTTTTCCAACTTTTGGCGTGTTTTTTTTTGTTTCCTCACGCTCTTAGTTTCCACTTGTGTGAATCAAATGGTTTAATCAAGGAAAAGCACAGAACACAGCTTGGTCACCAATCAGTGTTGAAGCGAGAACACGTTCGAAGACTACCTTCTTCGGCTAATTCGGTCGGGTTCAAGATGAAACGATGATTCTTGTACTTGATGAATTGAGAGCGTGGCCAGAAAAATAATAGTTTGAAAAGAAGATTAAACATGTGAATAGGGTAGGAAGTTATACACGAATACAACTTTGGCTTCGTTATCATCTGATGGTTCGTCGAAATTGTTGAAATTTTTGTACACATGGGAAAGTGAAAAGTTGTTAATCGTCTTCGTAAAAAGCTATTGTAGAGCTGTTGTGAATGTGGAGGCGGAATTCAACTCGAAAAATCACAGAATTCCAAATGTCAGAAGAAGATGACTGGAAAGGAACCGTCCACTGGGATTAAATTTTCTTATCGATATTGTATCCGGCGCAATTTGTTCTCTGGAAAGTGTCTGTTAATTTTTGTAGATAAAAGTATTAAAATCTACAAAACCTACGCAGAGGAGATTCTGTAGAATCATCATTTTCTTTGATCTATAGCCACTACAACGGACAGGTGGTCCTCCAACTCGACGGAGATCCGCTCATAGAGCAATCCTCCCGCAGAACTCAACTGGGCTTCAACAAAGACGAATGACCCGTTTCCATGTAGGTAGTCCTTCCGAATAAGCGAAAAAGCAAAGCTCACCTAACTATTGATTTTGTGAAGACGTTGTTGGTAAAGGAATGCGACAAATTGTCCGCTCGCTAGGTTTTTCAAAAATTTACTCTCTTGCAAATAAAGAGGGCTAGTAAAACACACGAAAATGAACTGATTGTTTAAAGGGCATTCAGATAAAATGCACCGATATCTCAAAAATCATTTGGGATGAATTGTAACGGTTTGTTGCTTAACGGACAGTTCCAAAGTTTCCAAAATAAAAAATAAACGGGTAATAATGATCGGAAAATGCCGAAAATGGTAAAGGTCACAGAAAATCTTACCTGTACATGTCCTCCGACGAAATATAGTTGCCGAGAATCTCGACATTAATCGAGAACCGATATCTCGAAGATGCACGGGAACAATCGTAGCTGAACTATGATTTTTAAAATTAAAGCCATTCAGTTTTACTGAAATTGTTACTCTTAAATGCGACCTAACGTTCTCGGGCAATAGATGAGCAACTACGCTTCCAATCCAATGAAAATACAATCCCACGTCAAATTAGAAGGCATCAAGTAGGTGGGCGGATCCGTTTCGACGACCTGGTTACCTTGTCGATCTTATTTTAGAGCTGCTTGAGTTAATAGATTGATCTGCGATATTTCGCAAACAGTAATTTTAATTTGCAAGAAAATTATTTGCACCGGGCTGTAATTAGCCTGTATCGGCCCACATTAAAAGTCTATATTGAACGGAAGTGCAGCTTAAAGATTCTCAATTTTTTTTCATTCAATTTATCCAAGTTGATTTTTGCTATGTTCATTAAAACTTATTGCATTTACTCACATGATTCGTTATAGGGAGTTAGCATGGAATGGCAGAACTGCACCAGCTTGGCAACTGATACATTTGCAGAGCTGAGCACGTAATGCACGGAGACGAGCTGCTGCTGGGCCAGTTGCTCAGCGCTTGAGAAGTATTTGCACATTTTCGGTACCAGGCTCTTAAATTACTCGAGATTTCATTTTACCGTATTAAAGGAAGGTTTGAAATCAAACATATGAACTGCAAAATAAAAATCTTTAAAAAATCTACTTATTATTAAGCGAATAGTTCTGTCTGTCCAAGACGTTTCATTGAATAACTCTAAAGATCGTGGGTCTTTTACTTTGATATTCGGGATGGAGTCATGACGAGCGCTTCGAAACCATATATTTAGGAGGTTGTAGGGTAGTTGGGATACGGCACGTGATGTTAATCTTATTTGGTTTTTGACGTTCTGCTAATAAATTGTTTTACTAACAAGTGGAAAAATTGAACGCCTACAATTATTTCTAAACGAAAGCCAGTGGAAGCCAGTGGAAGTCGCGGCGTAGCCGCGAACTTTCCGCTGGTACATGTTATTTCAGCATAACCAAGATTAAAATGCACTGTATTTTAGGCAAAATTCAAAAAGAATTGAAGTAAATTTTGCATATTAAAAATAGAAGACGTGCTTCTTAGAATCAGAGCACACCTGAAAATGGACAAAATCTGTCACTTTTCTCATCACTAGCGTTATATAGTTGCCGCCGAATATTTGCCCCCATTACCAAGCGGATCCAGGCCTATCAATTCGTGATCATTCCATATAAGACCATTCATATCAAAAATGGCCTCCAAACATCAAAGCGGTCATCTTATCGCTTCAAAGCGCCACGTTTTTTTCTGTTTCGTATAGCTTGACGAATAGTGTACTAAACAGAAGAAATACCTCTCTATAGCAGGAAGCTGTACATTACACACTTCCTAATTCACATTCATCATCATATTCCCTTTTTATGGCAGATTTCATAGTGTTACAAGCGAAACACGCTTCCGATTAGTATTTATTAAACCTTTTTTATTTTCTTAATAATCTTATTATGCTCCCGTTTTGAACTCTAACCTCACCTGCTGGTGATGAGAAAATTCAATTCAAACGTTCGTATCCTGAGATTCGATGAATTGGTTTTTTCTTCAGGCAAATGGCTCCAGATCCAACTACTTTTGATCGAGTGTTCAAATTTGTTATTCTTGGAGACAAATCGGTAAGTTCTTCATTGATGAATTTTTGTCTTTTAAAAAATGCATGCAATGCACCAAGAATGGGCGCTTGGGCGAGAGAGAATGTCTGTTTAAAATAAAACAGTGAGAGCAAAGAGTGCGCAGAGAAGAACAATTTCCCCGCTTACAGTAATCCACGAATATTACAAATTTTGGCCAATTACGATGCGGAAAGACCATTCTTCTGATAGTAGCTGATGTGAACTTTAGTATTCTTGTGTTACATTCATATTAGAAGAATAGGACGCATGCTTAATTTTCACATGCGCAAGACACTTGGTTGACCTTGAACCTTGACTGATTTTCAAACGCACCTGATTTCCAGATGTTTTACTAGTTCAGTAGAGCGAATTAATACTACGTTCTATTCTAAAAGTATACATGTGGGTCATATTTTATTCTTCTATTTACATTTCAGATGATATTTTGATGTTCTTTTTCCACGTTAAATTTATATAAGTCTAACTATTAAACTAAAAAAAAATAAACATATATAATGTATTTCATGTCGGAAAGAAAACGTTACTTCGCTCGTTTTGCACCGAAGGGGATGAAGAAGCTATCTGGACTTCCTTAACTGTAGACAATGAGAAAGTCTTAATAATAGCCACGGTATCTCAAAAATGGAAAGAATGTCTCTTGAAAGAAAACAATGCAGTTGTTCTTGTATTCTCTACAACTGACGTTTGTGTAAGCTTTCGAAAAACGCATGTTCTCAAAATCAAGAAAAAATCATTTTAGAGTTTTGAATACACTTTGGAACTGTATAACGAGATTCAAAACACAACGGAGAAGATGCCAGTGGTATTCATTGAAAATAAAATGGATATAGTGGAAAGTAGTCAAATGGAAAAAGAGATAGTGGAAGGAGAAATAAGGAAAAAGCACAAAAGACTTTACAGGTGTGCGGAAATTTCCAGGAAAACGTTAGAAATATCTCCCATTTTACAGAGTGTCGGCTCTGAAAGAGTTCAATGTCATGCATCCATTTGCTTATCTCATTGAGAAGTTGACACGACAAAAGAAAGATCATAATGCGAATGAAAGGTGAAAATAGAACATTTTTCAGAAAATGTAATTTATAGAAAACAAAAACTAAAAAAAGGAAATTTTATAACTTTTTAAACCTTGGAATTTAGTAGAAATTGTGTTTGCTACCTACAGAGAGCCCATAATGTATAAATTTAGCTTAAAAAAGCAGATAATGAAATATCATAGTTTGCGTTTTTTAGCTGAAAAACACCTCAATTGGGTTCTCGCCAAAATATCGTGACTTGTTTGATTATTTCAAAAAATTTGAGTAAATTCTACAAAAATAGAACTTCAGTTTTTTAAGTAGCAACTTCTGTGTTCAGCCAGTATCTACAAATATAAATCTTTCACATGAGACCTGTAAAAAAATCATCCAAATTTTTACTGTAAACGTGGAAATTTCTTAGAGAACTGTAGGCCCATCCCTACTCTAAAAAGAATTTACCAAACATGTGCTGAGCAGAATATGGAGGGCCCAGTTCGTCGAGAAAACCAGATTCCAACGGTCATTTTCAACTATTGACCAAATCTGTTCAATCTACTTCAATTTTGCCGCGAATACCATATGTCGGTTATCCTTATCGACCTTAATGTATTGAAATATTGATATTGAACCAGTTTCAATCGGAGATAATCTGCATTAAGTAAGTTCAAAGGCTGTTCTTTTGTGACAGCTCTAAATCTGTAAATCTAGACCTACTGGAATCAAGGATAAAGCTCTATTTTTGTAGAATTCATAACAAAATTTGGTTAATATGCAGACAGTTTTTGACATAATGTCAAGTGGCGTTTTTTAACTGAAACAACCCATCGCTGATATTATATTGACCGCAACTGAAAACTCGCATGAAATTCCAAGTTATAAGAAATTTAATCATTCAGTATTCAAAAAAACTATATATGACAGCGATAAAGTTTTCTCAACAGTTGTTTTTTTTTTGTTTTTCAAAAAAGAAAAATAAGTGGAAGCCAGACCTCGATAGTAATGTCAGTGAAATATGCATTGTTTTTTTATTTATTAAACAAGGCCTATTAGATTCAAAATTAAACAATGATTCGAAAATAAGCTATAGAATTTTTCAGAACGTCTCAATATCCCTTAAAATATAACAAATTTAATATTTATCACCATATGATTAGGAAGATGCTTCACCTTTAATAGCTGTTACACGGTTTAGTTTCTTTCAAATTATTTCCTTTTTCGCTTCTTCCATTTTGAATTTCTCTCCTTTTTGGCTCTCATTTATGTAGAAAAGAGATTTCGCAGAAATGAAGGAACGGAATGGAATGAGATGACAGAACGCGGGAAAACAGAAAGAGCGCTGAATTATAGGTCGTAGGTCACTTCAGTGTTGTTGTTTCCACTCTCTAACCAGTTTCCTCGCTTCTATCGTGCGTCGGTTTTTACGGTATCTACATCTTTCTGGACATATGTTGAACAAAACATGTTAGCTTTGAATTTCCGAATATCCTTATGAATTTTTTGCAGCCTTTCAGAACGCAGTATTCGTCTATAACGTCCTCGACGACGTCATCCCCATCGACAACAGTTGAAGCAACGGCAGAACCAGTGCCAGTTGCAAATGCAACGGCTCATCCTTTTCACAAGAAAGATAAATGTATTATTATATAGATTTTCCGATCTGTTTTTATTACTTTACAGCAACGTTCGTATAGAACAATGTCAAAAATCACGTTTTTGTAGAAGAATATTTGGCCGTTACGGTTTTGAACTCATTTTTCTAATTTACGGAATACAGCTTGAAGAATTAAAATGTTTAATGTTGCTATAAATAACAGTATATTAATTTTTTCAAAAGCAGGTTTTATCTCTATGCAGAACATCAAGCGGAAAGCTGAATAATCTGATTTTTCATCGGCAAGTTTAATTAAAAAACCGCCGTTTTGACACTAAATATGTCAGCACGAGTTTTACGTCAGCAAAGAATCGAATGACGCATCGACGATTTTATTCATTTTTCCCACAGCTTCCACGACTTTTTTCACTTCTTCGTCTCTCATTTTTCAAGGCTGATTCCTAATATAATCTGAAATATTTTAGTAGAAAACTGGTAACAAAACCCGCTAAAAACGATGGCCGCACGACTTTTGGGTACTTCCTCTAGGCTTTTTAGACTCCACAAGCAGTTTCATACATCTAAAAGTTTGTTTTAAAAAATTGTTCTCGCTTTTAATTATACTTTTCAGTTGCCTTTTTGCCGATTGTCCAGTTCAAGTTATCGGACATTGGAGAAGGAATCGCTGAAGTTCAAGTGAAAGAATGGTGAGTCTGATTACGGTAGTATTGGATATCCTGAGAACTTGGTGTAATTCGAATAATCTTTCTAATCGACTATTTTTTTAATTCGAATTTTTTTCCAATCTTCTAAATTTTTAGGTACGTGAAGGAAGGAGATACAATTTCGCAGTTTGACAAAGTTTGCGAAGTTCAAAGTGATAAAGCTGCAGTCACCATTTCCAGTAGATATGACGGAATCGTTAGAAAATTGTTAGTTTTGAATTTCTCATTTTTTGCAGTTCAGTTGCTCTCTTGGTTTTGAAGCTGATCTTCTGTTGTTAGAAAAAAAAAACTCACGTGGTGCTTTGCTTGCACTGATCATTCTGCGACTCTCGCTCTGCGCTGTCAACTCTTGCACACGATGGACAGGAATCATTGATCACTTAAATTTTCTGAGAGAAGAAACATACCGTTGTCAACGCAAGAATAGAAACACAAATAAAATCATCAGATGATCGTAGTCTTTTATCAAAAAAATGTTCCTTCAAATTTGTTACATTCCAGGTATCATGATGTTGACGGTATGGCTCGTGTCGGGCAGGCCCTTATTGATGTTGAAGTGGAAGGAAATGTTCAAGAAGAAGATCGTATGATTTATTATTCTCTTATAAGGCTTTCTCATAGAAAATATATTATTTATGGTATTCTTATTGTAACTCGAATGAAAGATGCTATAGTGTCTGTCCAGATTTTGTTTTAAAGGATGCGGATAGTATTGGATATATATAAAAGAAAAGAAATGGGAAATGCAGGAAAATCGAAAATATTTCATTAAAAATTTTGTACACCTGTGTAGAAAAAAATTTGAAAACGTGCTTATCATTTTTTTTGAAATTCGCCGCATTTTCTATGCATCCCAAAATCTCTTTCTTTTTGTATTACCAGTACCTTCTGCGCTCTTTAAAATTCTGCTGCCAGACATTTGTCCATCTTTGAATGAGGTGCAATTTAACCAATTTTCATCAAAATTTATTTTACTATACAAATTCAAGGAAAGCGGAGACATCTTCACTGATTTCCCTAGAGACACCGTTGCGCTCCCAACATAATTAAACATTTTAGGACTGCTTTTGCAATTTGACTTTGCAGAGCCAAAAAAAAAAGAAATTACTTCCCCGGATGCTGAAGCACCGCAAGCTTCTCAGAATGCATCCCAATCCCTTACGCCTGAAGGAAAAGTTTTGGCTACCCCAGCTGTTCGGAGGATCGCAATCGAAAATAATTTGAAGCTTTCTGATGTTCGCGGAACCGGTAAAGATGGAAGGGTTCTGAAAGAAGACATTCTTAAATTCCTAGGAAAAGTTCCAGCTGGTAATTAGATAGTTGTTGAAAATTGCGATAATCGCTTGATATATTTTCAGATCACGTCTCTGGGTCTACCAACATTCGCTCTACTCATCAAGCTCCACCTCCTACAGCAAAATCGGTTTTTCATAGCCAATTTTCAACTAAAACAATAAATTATTTAGTATGGCGCACTCAAGGAAGATGTAATTGTTCCAATCCGCGGATACACTCGTGCTATGATCAAGACAATGACAGAAGCGCTCAAAATTCCTCACTTTGGTTACAATGACGAAATCAATGTAGATGAACTAGTTAAACTACGTGGAGAACTCAAGGATTTTGCTAAAGAACGACATATTAAGCTAAGCTATATGCCATTCTTTATCAAAGCAGCGTCACTTGCTCTTCTGGAATTTCCATCCTTAAATGCAACTACAGATGATAAATTGGAAAATGTTGTTCACAAGGTATTTTTTTTTGATATTCCATCAACTATAATTGCTATTAAATTGTACGGATTTTATAAAATGAAGTTCAAATTAGCAATACACTTTCAGGCGTCGCATAATATCTGCCTTGCTATGGATACACCAGGAGGTCTCGTCGTACCTAATATCAAGAACTGTGAGCAGCGAAGCGTTTTCGAAATCGCTGAAGAACTCGCCCGCCTTATGGATGGTGGTAAGAGACAACAACTTGGAAGAGACGATTTGGTTGGAGGAACATTTACACTGAGCAATATTGGAGTCGTAAGTGTTTCGATTGTCACCTTTAGTTCTAATATATAATAAGACTTAAGATTGGTGGTACCTACGCGTCCCCTGTCGTTTTCCCTCCACAAGTTGCTATTGGAGCCATTGGAAAAATTGAACGACTTCCGCGATTTGATAAAAACGACAATGTAAGATAATATTTTATTTAAAAATTTGTGTTCATAAAAATAATCTAGATCATCGCTGCAAACGTGATTAAAGTCTCGTGGTGCGCAGATCACCGAGTAGTGGATGGAGCAACGATTGCTCGCTTCAGCAATCGCTGGAAGTTCTACGTCGAACGCCCATCAGCAATGCTTGCTCAACTTAAGTAGACCATATTACTGGTACTATGTTTATCTTTTTTTAAGTTAATAGGAACCTATTGAAGGTTTTGACATTCCCCTTCGCACCACTTCCGTTATTTTTTCTTCAAAGGTGCCTAATAATTGAAGAGCATAGTGTAGACGCCGATTTCATTTAATTCTGTTTTTCGCTCATTAGTTTTTCTTGTACCATTTACTTGTATTTCGTAGAAAGATAGTACATAATCATGTTCATATAGAATAAGACATTTCAATTATGTATGAGTTATTTACAATGCAATTTCCTGACATTTCCGACTAATACAAAATTTTCCTCGGACAATGAATGGGTCGCGGGTCAATAAATCGATCACAGAGAAATTGCCACAAATCGTCTTCAGCTTCTTTATATCGTTTCCCGTTTATCATAATCCAAGGAACCTTTAATAATCACATGTATAATGAAACGATTAAAAAAATACCCAATCCATTTCCGGAGCCATCTGAGCAGCAACATTTTCATGATCACTGAACAGTTTTCTTCCAAGTCGACTTTCTGCACACTCCATCATTCTGAAATTAGAAGTCTTTTGTAATACATATAAGCTTTTTACAGTATGAATGTTTTAAAAAATAGTGTAAATCCACTTGATCAAATGATTCTTTCTTACTTTGATCTTTCAACTTTTGTACTATCCTTGAAGCAAGCATCTGCAGCCATTGATATATTTAGGTTACCCTGGATACACGCGACTGAAATAGAGAAATACTAAATAAGAATGCAACACTGTTTCAGATAAACTTACTAATTTCCATGTAATCTTCAAAATTGGGAAGTTCTTGTATCACACAAGCTTGTAACTGATTCAGCTCACATTCTCGTTGGCCGTGATGGCATTCACATCTGAAAAAATAATATTCGGTTTATTTAAAATCGAAGCATACGACATACACAACGTCTTCACCGCTATCAGAATCTACGCAAGTTGTTTTGATTCCATACGGATGATAATCAAAATTTATCTTGCCAGTCGAACCAAGCATTCTCCACATTGGCAGCCAATGCCATTTCATCCAACTGAAAGATAAAAAAAATGGAATGGAAACCAAAGAATATATGCGTTTAATAGTACAAAAAACTATGAGCCTATGCATATGTACAACTTTTTAAATACAAATTAGATTATTTCAATGACTAAGCGGCAGAATGTGACCGCGTTCAAATAATTTTTGGAAACTAGCGTTTCGAGTATAGTGCATAGTTCAACCGCTTATGAATTCGTTCTCTCATCAAACAACACACATACTTCGATTATTTCGCAGACAATTCTTCAATAAACTTGTTTGAAAAACTTACTAAGAAGTGTCGGAACACTTTCCTTCTCCGAATGCTATAATATTGACCTTTTCTCCGTTTGTCTCATTATCGCTTGCAGATGATTTCAGAACGAATATAATAGAAGAAATAAATACGGTTTTCATGATCATTTTCTCTATCAATTGATCACACTAAAACCCTGGTGTTCGGAAGTTTTATAAAGAATGAAAGGTCATGCGCTACGAAGTTAGACGATTAGATTTCAAGGGGTCGGTGGAACCGAATTAAATTAAAAAAAAACACTTAAGTTTTCCGAATAATGTCTAGGTCTTTGAACTGAGTTTACCAATAAAAAGGGGAGTGTCTGAATTGAAGGAATGGATGAAACTATATAACCTGGTTTAGAAGTCTGAAAATTAAAAAAGAAACGGAAGTATATATTCGTTTATATAACTTCTTACTCCAGTATAAGGAATATAGAAAAGAAAAGGATAACGATATCAACTGACCGCGATCGGTGTGAGACGTCATGGATGGAAGTTAAACTTGTGATCAAAAAACATGTTTTTAAATACTGTTCTCATAATGCTAACTGGATTGATAAAATGTTATATTCTATAAATAATTGTTTTCTTAGAATCATACTCACCTAAAAAAAAACTTTCCCAGTAGCGGGAACGTGTGTTAAATTGTTAGATGTCAGTTCCATTTATTAGGAAAGGAGTAGAGTTTTCTGCGATCTGCCCCAAGTACCCTTAAAAATCTCTTAATAAAGGTACGTCAATTTCTGTTCTGAAATGTATTTTCAATGTTCTTACCATCATCATTTCACTTTGGGCCGAGCTTTCAGCAGCTTGATGATCGCTCTACAGCTAGCTTCTTGCTTGAATAGTTAGATAATCAAGAATTTGGCTGAAACGTAACTGATCGCAATAAAAAATGAAAAAAAAAATATATAAATGACCCAATTAATTAAAATGTAATAAACATGGGTACTGGAAATGCGCCAGTACGCGCCCATATGACGCCAAACTTGACTACCGGTTATTCTGAACCATTCAGCATGAAAGAGTACAGACTTTTACCTACATATAATAGTTTTTATGAGAGCGATGCAAATTTTGCCGATAAATTTGAAATCCGACTTTTGAAAATGTCTTTTTGTCTTCGTCTTTCGTGAAAGCCTTACAAAGGCAGTATATAAAGTTGGCATAAAAATTCCGTTCTGCACACCTCGTACCCTGAAGTCCGTCCGGATTTAAAGTATTCACAACCATGAGTCATTTCAAGCTTCTCCACACTGAACCCTAATTGCGATGCTGTTTTCCGATGGAGAAATCGTTCGACGTCTTCGTTCTGTGAAGTCTCACCGTCTACAAAGTGGTCAAGTGTCTCAAAGCAAGAGGAAATGTCTCGGAGTTCCCGAAAACAAAACGTCCTCGCACTTTCAACAGCCGCCAGATTCGTGGTATCATCAAGAAGAGAATCATCCGGAACGATACCGTCAGCAACGAGAAGTCAGAATCGATGCGAATCGGCAACACTATCGTCAGAGAATTGTGAAATCGTACTTGAGTCGGCTTAACCAGTTGCCGTCAGTTGCCGTAGACAACTACTTTCAGGTCAGCCTAAGAAAAACCGTCGGAAAAATCAAAGAAGTTGCTTGCAGCTCTCAAGCCTCTCCTATGTAATCTGGAAAGACGAAAAGTTTTTCTCTATCAGATCGCTTCCGACCCTCCAAAAACCTGTGCCAATCGCTTCCAATAGATCTATCCAAGTCCTCAAAACGTCGCCCGGCAATCAACAAGATTGGACTATTTCGCATATCCACTTAGGCAGTACTCGTTGCTCATTTCCCAGGGTATTGGAGGAAGTGCATGACTGCGTCGATTAGATTTTGATAGTGCCCGCATTTGAATCTACTGTGACTGTGGAAGCGTGTGCGCAGTGTTTGGGTCTAACTCTCTCTTTGGAAGCTTTATTCGATTGATCTGCTCGTATCTTACGATATTGATATTGATGAGCCAATCACTGAAGATACACACTCATAAATCGCTTCTTCTGAGTTTCGCCGTGTTTTCTTTTGCTTTTCCGAGTAGTAGACGACCTGTACTCCGAGATTTGATTGCCTCTCTCGACTTGCTTCTGACTCTACCGTATCAGAAGCATAGATCGAGTGCGGAGGACTGAGACGGTTTTGCTTGCTGTTTGTAGAAATTTTTGTACCGATATTCAGCAGATAAGTAGAAGAGAATCAGAAGTGCATCTTCTACACCTCGGAGAGCTTAAATACATGTAGACGTCATTTCACTGCGTTCTTTGCTTCAGGCTTACCACATTTTTTTTTGCAGAAATTGCTATTTTTTTTCAGTTGTCTCGTATTATTTTAGGTATATTTTTTTATCACAACTTTTTCTTCTTTTTCAGAAAATAATTATTCTGAAAAAATCTATTCAGAGAATTGTTGGCAAGCAAATTGCATGCTGCTAAATTCCTCTCTATGGAACCTATTAATTACTAAAACTTGAATTTTCTGTGTCTTTTTTGAATAATATTATCGATCTAATAGTAAGCTAAAATTTTCATTTGTTCACATTGTTTTCTTAAAAGTTCTGAAAACAATCGAGAAGTTCTGCGATTTCTGTAAAAATGAGATGAAACGCCCTGAAGAAAAGAATGCAGTGCAATCGCGCTCTATGGTAAACTGAAATTCAAAATTGGGAGAATTTGAACCCATTACACTTCCGCGTTGCTGCCCGAAAACTGGAATGCGTTTCGCGGTAGTACTGATGGATTTTTTCATTGTAACAAATCAAAATGCGCAAACCCTTCGGTCGACTTGCACTTTTGCAGTTCAAAATGTTCTATGCATAACGTGTAAAATGCTTTTATACTGAATGAAGTGCGTGACGCAAGATCTTCTGCCGACGGCACCCAAGTGAAAGTGGTCAGAGCAAAGACTGCTCATGTGCAACCTTAACGTGGTTATTTGCCTGCTGAACCAATCTGTTTAACCAGTAAAACATTGCAAAGACAAACATTAGAAACTATAAAAACATCGGCAGAAACAATCGAAATAACTCATTTTCTGGTTGCTTCATTTGACAGTAATCCGTTGATTTGATACAAATGATGAAAGTCATATGGTCTCCATGGCACTGATTCCCATTGTTCAAAATGAATCATTCCCAAAATCACAGGAAACTGTCAATGTCTACAGACGCCATCGATAAATATGCTCTTGTTTTGGCCTCTTTTGTTTACTTTGTCGCGCTCTCCCTTTTCCTTGTTTCAGACATTTATATATTCGGCGTGGACATTGAAGCCCCGCTAAAAGAGTTCACGTCAACGTGCGTGAACTTTGGCTGAATATGCATCAATTCCTCAATCATACCGCAAAACGTCTGCATATTCAAGTCGTCATTAACCGCCATTCCGCTGACTTGCCGGCAGGTAATCTCCGATTGAACCAGACGTCGGATCAATAAACTCTTATCATTTTGTTTGTTATTCTCGAACATTGTCTTTTGTCGTCGTTGACCTCGTCCGATTCTATTCGTTTTCATCCGTTTCGCTTTTTTTCTCTTCATGTCACTCTAAACTATTACAGCAATTGCTCGCTTTTTCATCAGGAATCATGTCGAATTTCATAGTTTTTTTGAACATTATCCTTATCATTTTGCCATTTGTCTATGGCCAAAATCTGTTTGAAGTTTACAAGGATATGATGCTAGATCAGGCTAGGCGAAACAAACCTTTAATCGACATTGAAGTATTCGGAGAGAGTCTGTGCCCAGATACTACCAGGTAATATTTAATATGACGGAGGACGCTTTTTTGGAGCTACATTAGTTAGAGGGGGGGGTATTTCTTTCGTTATTTCAGCTGCGTTTTTTCTCGTTAAGTGCTAAGAATAAGGCTTCTAGGAAAGACGAAACAAGTAGGTTGCCTTTCGTGGTATCCTTTCGCCTCGTCTTCATTCGTCTTACAGTTTGTCTTGCGTTCATCTTACGTCGTCAATTAAAATACATGTGGACGATGACGAAAAGACGATGACGAAGACGAGACGAGACGGTCTTATTTCGTCTTTCGTAGAAGTCTTACTTAAGAATATGACAGCCATTAGTTTCAGAATTAATCAATACAAAAACAACAGAAAATGAGAATTGAATTCTCAATTTCTCAATTCTTTAAGTGTGATGGCTAATGGGGGAAGCAGGAACTAAATAAGCGACAAAGCTATTGAAACGAACTCAGCAAAACTTTACAAAAATCCCGCAATTCTTGGATAACAAAGATTTGTGGAGTTTTGCTGAGAAGCACAGAAGTCTTTTAAAATCCAGAATTATTAATCGTCTTTGTAGTTTCCTCCGAAAACAATTGTGGCCGGCTTGGACATCTCTTCAAGGTTCTAATCTGATTAACGTCACATACCACCCATTTGGATTGGCTCGGTGTAAAAGAAATGAGAAAACAGGAATACAGTGAGTACAATAGACGTACAGTGCGGTCAATATCTATAGGACCCCCCTCTAATTATGGTCTATCCGGAGAACGGAAAAAGATATCAAAATTCTGTAAGCACCATTCAATTTCAAACACAAAAAAACCCCCGGGGCTAAAATTTCATGAAGATACCACTTTCCAGGATTCTGTAACAACAAAAAGGTGCATCTGCAAGTGGTCAATATCTATAGGACCCCCTTCATTTTCTGCTGTTTGCAGATGGGAGGTCCTCCGGAACTTTGATCTTTTTTCCTGTTTTTGTTTTATTGCACGTTTTTCAGTTTTCTACAGTAATTTTACACTTCTAGAAACCTTCCCGCTCTTTGAAAAATCCCAAATACACTAAATTACACATTAAAAGACGTAGTTTATTGAAAACTGGAAAGGAATGGCGAGAAAAACATCAAAAACGAACAAAAATTCATGAACTAGTTTCTCCTCCATTGTTCTGGATCACTTCAATCAAACGATTCGGCATGCTGGTGACCATATTCTTGAGAACAGCACTGCTGATGAGGTCCCACTCCGATTTCACAGCTCTCTTTAGCTCGTGTACTGTCGACCATTGTGGTACACACGTCGAACCAAGTATCCTCAGACATTCCTGATGTGGTTCAGATCCGGAATGCAGGTGGGCCACTCCATCACATCGATCTTCTTGGCGGAAAACCAATCCATTGTAGACTTGCTGCGATGGGTTGATGCGTTATCTTGCTGGAAGGTGTGAGTACGGCGGCAGTTCTGCAAGAATGGAACGATAGTGTTCTGAAGGGTCAGCTGATACGAAGTGGACGTCTCGCGAGTAGTAATGAACTTGAGATCCAACTTCTTCTCGTCGCAGAATGCTCCCCAAACCATCAAACGTCCACCGCCGAAATTGCGCTTCGAGAAGTACTTCGGATCTTTCCGAAGATCTCTCTAGTGGCCTCTGTATTTCTCCAGTAGCCATCGATAATGTCTGGGGATACTTGGTTCGACGTGTGTACCACAATGGTCGACAGTACAACACTATGCACGAGCTAAAGAGAGCTGTGAAATCGGAGTGTGACCTCATCAGCAGCGCTGTTCTCAAGAATATGGTCGCCAGCATGCCGAATCATTTGGTTGAAGTGATCCAGAACAATGGAGGAGAAACTAGTTAATGAATTTTTAGTAGTTTTTGATATTTTTCTTGCCATTCCTTTCCACTTTTCAATAAACTACGTTTTTTAATGTGTAATTTAGTGTATTTGGGCTTTTTCAAAAAGCGGGAAGGTTTCTAGAAGTGTAAAATTACTGTAGAAAACTGAAAAACGTGCAATAAAACAAAAACAGGAAAAAAAGATCAAAGTTCCGGAGGACCTCCCATCTGCAAACAGCAGAAAATGAAGGGGGTCCTATAGATATTGACCACTTGCAGATGCACCTTTTTGTTGTTACAGAATCCTGGAAAGTGGTATCTTCATGAAATTTTGGCCCCGGGGGTTTTTTTGTGTTTGAAATTGAATGGTGCTTACAGAATTTTGATATCTTTTTCCGTTCTCCGGATAGACCATAATTAGAGGGGGGTCCTATAGATATTGACCGCACTGTAGGACCCTTCCCCCCACTCGGATTTGAGGATACAGACAAAGCTGGAAATGATATGAAAATCTATGTATAAATGTTATTTGACTCGTCATTTCGGAATCTCCTTGCCTCACCCATGCTGAGAATTCCAAAGAGGGCTTATTCCGTCTGATGAAGAGGAGGACGGACCGTGTTAATCATTCATTAAAAGAAGCAAATGGAGAACTGTCATCTATCGTCCGGGAAGGGAGAGCATCCGATTAGTCGAAGATTCTTTATGAAATCGAAAGCGATCGGGGATTGACAGTTTATAGATCTGCTATCCATAATGCGATCAAAGGGGTAAATGATGGTCTGGAAAATCACTGATCGCCTTAAAAATCCCTCGTCTCTCCTCGAATTTGCAAAATGCAGGAACATAAGAATGAGCGTCATTCGATTTCAGTTTCAAAAAATTACCTGAAATGCTCAAGCGCCTAGAAGTTTCAAATCCTCGTGCAAGTAGAAAACCAGTTCTGCAGCTATTCAATATCCACAGAGAACCCATTTCAAGCTTAGGTAGATCGGTGGTTTTTTCGAAGGGTTCCCTCCCACCTATGAAGTTATGTAGTTCTCATTCTCATTTTTTGTGTGTGGCTTGAAAAATGACAAATTTTACTTCTGGGAACAATTTTTAAGAATACCCAACTCTTAAAGATTAAGAATTTGTAGCTACACTACTGGCCATAAAGAATGTCCCCTGGTTTTTTTTTTGGGATAACTAGTCTGAAAACAGATATTTTGTTGTGAAAATTTCACTGTAGCTGCGGAACACCCCTACGGAAGCTTGCAAAAATGAAATTACACCATTGCAAAACTTTTTAATTTTTTTCAATTTTTTTTTAGTTTTTTCCATTTTTGAGTGTTTTTATTTATTTTCAGTTTTTGATTCAGAAATGAGCGAGTATGATTCTCTATTTTTTTTAGAAATGGTTAGACCTATTGGAAGGAAATCCCTCACTGTAGACCTACGAGAAGCCATCATTGTCGGCTGGAAACGAGGTGATTCTACAGTTGAATTGACTCACCAGTTCAATCGATCTCAAAGACAGATTCGTCGCGTTTTGAAAAGATACCGAGAAGATGTGAATGCTTTTTAACGTTTAAAAACTATTATTTCACGTTGTTGATCGTGAATCGCCTGGAAGACCCCGCATCGGGTCCAGGAACGTTGTTCGAAACATCCTGCGCGCGGCTCGAGAGGATCCTAGAAGGACTTCTACTGAGATTCAGATGATTGTCACTTCTCCAATGGAGCCCGTGCCTTCAAGGAGAACTATTAGAAGACGTCTTCAAAAAAATGGACTTCACGGACGCAGTCCTGTGAAGAAACCGCTGGTCAGTTTGAAGAATCGAAAAGCACGTGTAGCGTGGGGTCCAAAGGAGTGGGCGAAACACGTCTGGAGCTACGAATCTAAGTTAAATTTGTTTGGTACGAACGGAATTCAATGGGTTCGTCGTACAGTTGGTGCCAGGCACGACACAAAGTACCAGTGCCCAACAGTCAAACATGGAGGCGGATCGGTGATGGTATGGGATGCTTCTCAGATACTGCAATGGGCCCGTTTAGACGTATTAATGGAATCATGGATCGGTTTGTGTATGAAGATATTTTGGAGAATACGATGAGACCATGGGCGAGAGCAAAAGTTGGAAGAGCGTTCGTTTTTCAACAAGACAACGATCGAAATCATACCTGGAAGCATGTTGCAAGCTGGTTACAACGTCGTCGAATTAATTTGTTGGAGTGGCCAAGTCAATCTCCAGACTTAAATCCGATTGAACACATGTGGGAAGTGCTCGATAGACAACTTCGAGGTGTCCGGGCCACCAACGCAAACCAGAAGTTCGCTCAACTTGAAGCATCATGGGCGAGCATCCCAATCACAGTCATTAAGGCACTTTTGGAGTCCATACCAAGCCGTTGCCAAGCTGTTATCGGTGCAAAAGGGTACCCAACGAAGTATTAAACATTTTAAAACCGTATTTTGGTTAGATATTTTAAAGTTTCTAACCAAAATACGGTTTCCTAACATTGTTTTAAAAAGTTTCAAAAAAGGGCATTTTTCACGATTTTCTCAAATTTTGGATTTTTTCCAAAACTATCTATATTTACAAGCTACACAAGCTACAACTTACTGAATAAGTTACTCAGGCCAGTTTTAACACTGTCAAAAAAATTTAGACCGATCGGAGCAGTGCCAGCGAAGTTATTCCAAAAAAAAAAGCCAGGGGACATTCTTTATGGCCAGTACTGTACCTAATACATTGTACTAGGTGTTGCTATATTTTGTGAATTCCAGACGTTTATTTTTAAGACGTTCAGCCATATTCCAGACCGTCATTCATTCTTTTTGATCGCATTGTGGATTGCAAATCTATTAGGTTAATGAAAAAGTTATTGCAGTTTTATATTGTTTACTTTTGTGAATGATTTCTCAATAAAATTTTTGGTTAGGTATGTGTATGTGGTCGTGTTATATATCATTTTAAAGCGCATTATTCACTCTATCTATTTGTTTTATTGGTTTTTTCTTGAAATAATTATATCACTTTTCATAGCACTTCAAAAATAGCAGGCAAGTTCGCACGATTTTTTTTGTAACTAACGTTCTTGGTGAAAATCCAACGAAAAACCGCAAATGGTCATCTGTGGATATTGGAAAGCAGCAAAACTGATTTTCTACTGGTACGAGGGTTACAAATTTGTAGGAATTTGAACATTTCAAATAAGGATTTTCATATCATTTCCAGCTTTGTCCGTATCCTCAAATCCCAGTGGGGGGGTTGTTCTATGGTAATTTGATGAACGAAACGTACAGGAAAAGAACATTTTGAGAAAAACTTTAGTTTACCAGCTCAATTATAAATAGAAATGAGAATATGCTCGCTGAAAAAGCTTTGCCCAGATATACATAAATGTCCTTAGATGCGAGTGCCAGCACGGACCATCAGAATGCCGGCTGAATATGCTACAGGCATGTGTCATCAGTGCCCTTCAATTCCCACAGCTTTATCTGCCGATTGGTAAGTCTTCAAAAGAGTCGACAAAATGAGAGAGCACAAAGAATTGTCGTATCGTTTCGTTAGATTAGGCTTGGTGTTGTTTTATTGTTCTCATTTATACGCATGCCATGTTTCAGCCACTTGTATGGCAATTCAGTCGGCAATTTACCACCCCCCCCCCCCTCTCGCTGTTACAGAAATAAAGAAACGCCTTATCTATTTAATCAGCCAGAAAAGCTTAAAATATTACAGTATATTGTATGCAAGGAAAACGGGATTTCTCGGCTGCCATTGACGAGTGCATTACCAATTTCGTTCCGAGACCCGATCTCGACGAAGTTTTGTAAGTATTTGTTTCGAATTATTCAACGACTCTTTCGCAAAACTCTTCTTGTAGCATGGTACGGTGTTCGGAAAGTCAACTTGGAGCAAAACTAATGATAGAGCACGGCTACAGACAGTATTATGTGGCTCCTGAAATTGATTGGGTATTCATTGAATTCAATATAATACATCTCAACGACGATTTATTCTTCAGGTGCCGTGGGTTCTCATCAATGGTCGTCGGTCGAAAGAAGCATCGAGGGATTTAAAGGATATAATTTGCTCATATCCACAATTTTCTAGTTATCAGTATTGCGAATAATGTTATTTTTTAAATTGTTATTGCCTTTTGTGCTTTCTTTTCTTATCCCCCACAATGCACGCTTCTCGCATTCTCACTTCGGGTTGTTGAATGTACAGTCTGTCCAATAAAGATAGGACACTCTCCCGATTTTGAATTAGAAAAAAGTATCAAAAATTTGTTGACGCAGTTCGATTCGGAATAAAAAATAACCAAAGGAGTCAAATTTTCATGGAAACTAACGCTTTCCGTATTGGTGTGCAATCCAAAATTCACTTTTCAAGCATCCCAATAAGGATCACCTGGTATGGAATTTGACGGGGCAGCGATTTTTGTGTCGTGGTTCGTGGCGAACCCACGTCTTCCAACAAAACAATGCTCCGATTCACAAGACTGCGTGTCCACAAGCCAAAAGTCCGAAGTCCAATTTTCGTTTTTATACTGATTTCAGACCCTCATTTGTCGCTGCGTTGCTGCCAGAGGACTTCGCGTTAGTAGGTGATACGGAGACAACTTCCCAGTGCTCAAAAATTCGCATTGAATCTATCCAATAAGGCTCGATTTTGCCATTCAGAAAAAAAAATAGAAAAATCGAATCAAAAATCATCTGAATGTCATTCGATTAAGAATAAAAAATGAAACCCTGGAGCCAAACTTTCGTGACATTAACGCTTCCCGTAATGACGTACGATCCAAAAGAAGTCACTCTTCAAGAAGTCCAATATGGATTTGACCGTATGGCATTTTTGATGCCGCCGCAGCGATTTTTTTTACTTTTTTTGTACCGATTTTGTCATTTTTCCTTTTTTTTTCTTTTTGAATCCATTTATTATTTATCAAGCATTTTGACATTTTTTGCTTTAAAAATAATTCGAAGGTTTTGAGACACGAATTTGATTTTTCTGCCGCTATCTCATGGCTCTCCCATAAATCCTATCCTCGCGTCTCAACGCGGCATGGGAGTGGCAACGGCAACGTCGGCTAAACCAGGAGGGCGTCTCTTCCGGGCTGGCAACCCTGACGTACCCCATATATGCTCCTACATGCTCAAAAAAAGAGGGTCCGGATCGGCGACGCGGAGGGAAGTACGAGCTCCAAGTGCACTGGAGCGGTCGGCAACCTGAAGTGACCTGCAGACAAAAACTGTCGTTATAATTGTAGTGCACACGGAAAAGAAAAGGATCGGCCGACGAGATATCAACACTATCTACGGATCTGTACCTACAACTGCAGGACCATCAACTCAGAACCCGATCTTGTCACATTAATGGAAGCCAGCAAGAAGATCCGCTACGACGTGCTGGCTATCCAGGAAACCAAAGTCAAAGCGGAAATTACTAGAAGAACCAACGGCGGCGATCTTATCATCCTGGGACCTAAAGGCGACAAGAAGAACGTAGGAGATGTGGGTTTCATTGTTCATCGATCAATCGAACATCAAGTGATCTCGTCGAAAATAAAAAGCCTACGACTCGCAGTCTTACGAATTAAGGCCAGCAAGAGCTCCACAATGTCCATCATCAACGTCTATGCACCTACATCAACTGTCGACGACGAGGACAAGGATGCCTTCTACGGGCACGCGCCCACGCGGAATTCATTGAAAGCACAGAGAATCACGGACCTTGAGCGGCCCAGAAATCAGTCCAATCGAAAATTCGTGGGGACGGCTTGTTCAATTCGTTTACTAACATGGAAGGAAGTTCAAATCTCTTCAATACCTCAAGGACATCCTGCATTCCGAGCGATCCCAGCGGCGGAGTGGAGGGCTTCCGTGGACAGCATACTCAATAGAATGTTCGATGTGATCCAGGAATGTTTGATAAATCACGTGAATTCCCAAAGAAATCAAAGAATAACGACAGAGTCGACACAAAACATGGAATTCGAAGATACAAAAAGTAAAAATAAATCGCTGCGGCGGCATCAAAAATGTCAGGTTGTCTCATCCTTATTTGACTTTTAGAAAAGTGACTTTTGGATGGTACGCCATTACGGAAAGTGTCAAGAAAACTTGGCTCCATGGGATATTTTTTATTCTGAATCGAATGAAATTCAAATGATTTTTGATTCGATTTCTCTTTTTTTGGCTGAATGGCAAAATCCGAAACGTTATCCTTATTGGATAGATTCGATGCAAATTTTCGTGCACTGGGAAGTTGTCTCGGTATCGCCTATCAACGAGAAGTCCTTTGGCAGCAATGGAGCAAAAAATAAGGATCTGAAAGTGAAAATTTGCATAAAATGTGGCTAATTGAAAATACGTTCCCCACCCAAAGAATCAGTGCGCACTCAGCTGACAAGACAGGCACGGCGTAAATTTATTTGGCGTCCTACGTTTAAACCAGCTGGGAAAAGAGGTTTATTTGCGTGGCAACGAGGTCAAACTACTCTACGAGCACAAATGAGCTCCGCGCGGAAACTACTTCGGCGCCGAACAAACATTGCTTTTAGCACTCTGAAGAAATATTGCCTATGAGCAACTTTCAAGAAACGTTTTTTTTTTGAAATTCATATAGAATCACGTTTTCAATGCTGAAACACTCAGCTGAAAACAAACATTTTGAATTTATGATGGAGCTCTTAACATTTTTCTGGAAAATAATGCTATTTTAGAGCACTCGCAATCGAAGGTCTCTGTATAAACATTTTTGAATCCGAAGTATTAATTTAAAAGCTTCTAAACTAAACTTGCTTCTTCGTAGTAGCTTCTGATTCTGAAATCGAAATGTGACATCTTCTGAGCTTCTGAACTAGCTGTTCTTGCGATTCCACCACCACCTTTCCCTTATTGTAGTATCATCAGTTTGTTATCAGTGTCGCAGCCACTTTACTGCTCAATCCAATATCCCCGTTACTGCGATCTCACCTCTTCCAGCTTCTTCTGCGTCTCCTCGTCCATCTGTATCACTTTTTGCGCGCTCCCATCTCAATGTTTTGCACATTTGCATTCCGACAGCTGTCCCGATCTTGATCGCTCGATGAGCATTTGAGTAGGAAGAGCTAATGTCACTGGCCGCCCTTTTCCCCTCATCCCCATTCTTTCTCAAAAGAGTTCATTTCAACCATGAGAGTAAGAAAAACTCAGTGTCCCTTAACCACTGTTCTCTTGTTCGCCAGCTGCAGTCTCCGTATTCGACACGTTCGTGCAAATGTCCTCTTCACTCAGTTATGGTGCATTTTCCCTTCGAATGGCAAAAAAACACTCCAATGTCTTGAATTTTCATTATGAAAACATTGCACATTGTCGGCGCATTTCTCAGTAGATGTCATTTTGAGCATATGTGACTCATTCAAGTTTCTGCATAAAATGCTGACTCATTCTAGGCTCTGTTACGAGGTTCTAAAGAGTGCATTCTCCACATTTTCATATTAAAATTCTCGATACCATTTCTGTAAATAAAGGGAAAGACTCGATTTTCTATCTCTTCCAGCGATTTAATTTTTACCTGCCGAACCCCCCAAAAAATCAATAATTGGAGTCATTCACAGAATGATTCCAAGCCTTCCCACTTGAAAGTTGCTCTGTCGAATGTTGCAGTCTTCTGAAAGTCCAACCTCTGAATTTGATCATTATTAAAATAACTGCAAAAATAGAAGAACGACTAGGCATATATGTGATTCTCTGCAAAGCTCTTGGCGGAACATTGCCAAAGCAAAAGCTTGTCAGCAAGCTGTAGGACAGGCTCTACCCATTCTAGGGCATTACTATTATAGCAAATCTATCAGAGATGCACAATTGTTACAGGAGCCGAGCACACCTGGCTTTCCTTATTTCTTTCCATCTCAATGGAAGAGCAGAGTGTTACAGTTAGAAAATTGTGAAATTCTCTTTGGGAAAAGGTGAATTTTTTAGTTTTGGTACATTTTCCGATGTATGATTTGAATTGTTGTTAAAGCATCTTCGTTTTCCATTTTGGTGCAGTCGTGTTTTGTGTTGAGACAGACATAGGCAGTCTCCCGTCCGTATCAACAATAATATTGTCTTAACAAGCCCCCCCCCCCCCGCGCACTCTCTCGTTTCGTTCAGTTTCTCCCTGCTTGTCACCACAACCTTCTTATGTAATATATGCATTCGCCGCTACGCGCCAGCGGTGGCTTTTCTTCTTCTAATTACACATTTACACATATAAAACTATCATTTCCCCCCGCAATCGAATCACCGCATAATAATCAGTTAATCTCAACCAACCCCTCTCACACTTCACAGACTGGCCTATCACGTGGTTGGCGGGGCCTTTCAGACAAATTTTTAGCTGCCGACTTAATTAAGCACCAATACTTTAAATTTTGGGTATTAAGCAGGAGCTTAGTATACACGGAAAACCGCTTCAAATAAAAGATGTCAACTTCTCCTAGTCTTACAGTATGCCGCTGAAAATTTGGGTAGAGTTGTCCTAACAGAATCCGGTGCCCTGTGCTCGAGAGTTAGTAACGCGATCATCTCACTCATCCAGAATATATGTGTAGCTCCATCCATTGTTCGCTTCAAATTCTTTTCTTTTGTAGAATCTTATCGAGTTTTTCCGCGATAAACTGTCTTCATTGTTTCAGAAATATTCACGCAATCGTTGTTGATCAAATGATGATCGACAAGATCAGATGATCAAATAATCAGAGGTGTAGATCGGAGTTTAGGAGAGTGTATGAGCACCGACTGTTCCCTGTCTATCCCTTAATAATATATCAAAATGCGCAAGACTTGAAGACGGCAAATTTTGTTGAAAAGACAAGACATTATTCTGGTGGTCTCGCACTTCCGGAATATCTAGAAGAAAGGGCAGCCCTTATGTAAAGATCAGATTTCCTTTTTTTTTTCGAAGGAGACCAACGTTGGCTTGTAAAATACATTTTTTTTCACTATGAAAATTCGAATCGAATGCACTCGTCAAACGATGTCGCACCCCGGTGTTTTCGAGTCGATTTTCCCTTGCAAATTTCACTTTTTTTTCAGCAATAAAAAAGCGCAAAAATTCATTGAAATAAATTTTTGAGATTATTCTTACAAAAATTGATTCAAATTGATTTGATTGATTTGAACCATTGAAAAGAGGTTGTTAATTCGCTCTCAGCTCTTCAATGGAATCATTGAGAAAATGTGATGTTTTCAGTTCTTTCAGCTGAGGCTTCCACGAAAGACGAAGCAAATCGGTCGTCTTTCATGGAATCCTTTCGTCTTGTCTTCGTTCGTCTTTCAGTTCGTCTTGCGTTCGTCTTACGTCGTC
The DNA here is from genome assembly GCA_003052745.1 of Caenorhabditis inopinata. Taxonomy (NCBI): domain Eukaryota; kingdom Metazoa; phylum Nematoda; class Chromadorea; order Rhabditida; family Rhabditidae; genus Caenorhabditis; species Caenorhabditis inopinata. Next base: position 8,325,110 of record AP018152.1, on the reverse strand, counting down.
AATTAAAATACAAGTGTACCAACACAATGTCTATCTCTGCTTCAGACGAATTCTAGACGATGAAGAAGACGAGACGAAACGGTCTATTGAAGAGATGAGAGCGAATTAACAACCTCTTTTCAATGATTTAAATCAATAAAATCAATTTGAATCAATTTTTCTAAGAATAATCTCAAAATTACAAATTTCAATGAATTTTTGCGCATTTTTATTGCTGAAAAAAAAAGAAATTTGCAAAGGAAAATCGACTCGAAAATACCGAGGCGCTGCATCGTTTGACGAGAGCATTCGATTCGAATTTTCATAGTAAAAAAAATGTATTTTACAATCTAACGTTGCTCTCCTTCAAAAAAAAAGGGAATCTGATCTTTAGATAAGGGCTGCCCTTTCTTCTAATTTTTCATTTCTTAACACCAATTTGCTTTCAAATTTTCAGCCGGCCCGGTCAAAATGTTTTAGACTAATTTGTGGTATGTCCGCTACTTGGATAATCTAAATTCCTCCAAAAAACACACTTAGAGATTTCACTTTGACCACTTCTTCAGTCCGTTTTCTATCAATCTCAACTCATTAAACCATTCAGTTTCTTTTCCCATTTCATTTCATTCATTTTCGATTTACACAATCTATCAATACGACCCCGATATCCACAGTTTGACCTGTATTTTTCTTTTTCTTTTTACGCACAAAAAATGGAAATGATATACCTTTCTGTATCCTTTTGTCTCTCTATGCTTCCCTCTTTCCTTCCCCCCCCCCCCCTATTGCGTGATAGTGCGCAGCGCTCTTCCTACTATTAGAGCTTTCCAGCGCGGAAGCCAGCGATGTCTATGACGATTCGGTTGGTTGAAGAGAAGCAGTCGGGAAACGGTTACTCATTTCAATAGAGAGCGCCGCGTTTTGACTGTGCCCGACGACGGCTGAGAGAACATGCATTAACCCGAAATTATAGGCTGGTACCGGGCCCCCCCCCCCTCTCTCTCTCTCTCTCGGGATGCTTCTCTTCATCATCATTAGTTTGCAACCTTTTTATTTTTCAATTTTTATTTAAAAAATTTTTGATTTTTGATTTTTGTTGCGATTCCAGCATATTCTGTAGCAGAAACCCAAAAATATGGCGTCTTCAGTGGAAAAATGGCCTATTTTGGGTGATTTCTATTATTTTTGAACGAATTCTATCAAAATAGAACTTTATTTTTGCAGTTAACCTTTTATTTATGCGACCACTTTCCACAGATTTATGGCTCCCACTCTCTTCTTCTTCTCTCTCTCACTCTCTTGAGACTGAAAAATATTTTTAAAGATGTTCCTAAAAATTTCGGTGATTTGAAGGGGATGCTCTCCTGTGAGAGCTCTGCTTTTTTTTCTTTTTTTTTCACGGAATCTGGAATCCGGAAGACGGAATGAAAAAAACGGCGAAATGCGGAATTCCGCCCTTCTCTGATGTGTACCAACAAAATGTCTCTCTCTGCGTCAGACGACTTCAAGACGAACACGAGACGAGACGAGACCGTCTTATTTCGTTTTTCGTGGAAGCCTTACTTAAAATATTAATTTCTATTCATGTGTTTTTCATTCAAAAGCTTTTGCAACACTAGTGAACGCTTAAAATTGGGGATTTTCAACTGAAAAACCCAAATGCTCATGTTTCATTGGTCGCGGGATAGTAGTTGCAATATAAAAATTACTGCAAACCGAGTTTTATTCGATTTTCGATTTTCGGTCTTCCGATTCCTAATATCTATTAAATGAATTGTCTGGAAGCTTTAGTATAATCTATAAACGTTTGATTTTTTAGCGTTAGCTACCAGTTTTCGATGACTCTTTCTTATTCAATTTGAATACACTAAGACGTTGCAATTAATGTGCAAAGTATGCATAATAGATGCAATATACAGTTCAATGTCACATTCTGACGAAGTGTGCTTCTCTCTTCATAGAGTGTTCTCCATTCTCAATTACCAAATCACGCCGCAATCACAAATCCAGTGTAAAACATTTCTGTCACTCAATTCGCTTTTGCTGACTCACCGCTTCCCGTTCGTTTCCTTTTCTCTATTCACTCGTTTCCTTTTTTTTTCTTCTTCTTCTTCCCACATGCATCTGCATATCCATAACAAACTGTGTATCTTTCATTTCACGCATCCGCTTTCTCCCACCCACCCGTTCTTCCCGTTCCGATCTCCCATTTCGTCCAAAAATCGAAAAGCGTTACCGTTTTGTCTACAAATTACAAATATAAGTGATAATTGTTCAAACATCGGATGGATGCCGAAACGAAGCAAGTGAGGAGAGGAATGCAAATGACGTTCTCCAGTCGAAATCCATCTGAGAACAGGTTTCGTAGAAAAGCACGAAACACTTTCCGCTGAAAATCCCTGAAGGTCCCATTTTCCCACATTTCTGATCTTTTATTTCGTTTCTCTCGAAATGCCAATGCTCACCTTACACTGCTTAAGAACTGAAACCCTTTCTTCTTCTTCTCTGGCCATCCAATATTCCGTCATTCCGTCAAATTTCTTCGCATGCGCCCATTCCTTAAACTATGACCGCTTCCGTCATAAATCCGTCAAATCCATCACCGATTGGCCCATTCGATGTTGTCTGTCTATCAATCCATTCGTTCCCTTATTTTTAATGAATATCATACAGTTTTGTTCATCCCCATTCGCGTCATTGATGCTTTCATCACGTTGTTGTCCTGATCGATTTATCACCTTGCTTCATCTTCGTCTTCGATTTCCGTTCATTTTATTGTTCGTCTCTGCACCGTTTTTTTCCCTTATTTTCTGCCATCAGAAAGTCACGAAACGATTCGTTTTAGCATACAAATTCTCATGCTTCGCCATTTTGGAATCCTTCGCGCTTTCTGGATGATGATCTTCTTCTCTTCTGGAACTATGCTCAACTCAACTCTCTCTGTCTCTCTCTCTCTGTCTCTGTCTCTCTCTCTCTATTTTTCTCTTTATTTCGAATCTCTCTCTCTCACTCTAGTTCTCTATCTCTCTATCTACATCTCTCTTTATCTCTCTCTCTCTCTCTCCTTATCTCTATATCTATCTATCTCTATCTCTCTCTCTCTTTTCCTCTTTATCTCTATTTCTCTCTCTCTCTCTCTCTAGCTTCCAACCTCATTAAACGGCGGCGAAGCGGGGGTCCCAGACCGAAAAAAACAAACGAAAGAGTCCATTATTTTGATATATTTGTATACATTTCTCTCCTTCTCCTTCCTTTATCATCCGCTCCATCGGCTCCACATGTCTCTGCAGACTTTGAAAAACGACCTACAGAATTGTTCTTTAAGTTTTCGAAATCTTTGAAAGCCAACACTTAGAATAGTAAGTTTCTTTCGAGTCAGAAAATGATTCAAAGCGCTTCTCAACGAGTTACAAAACTTAAACCTGTTCAAAAATCTCGTAGCGGTGTACTTCTATTACTTATCTATAAATTAATTGACGGATACCCTCTATTATAAGGCATTCGCAGCTAAAAAATAACAAAAGAATGTTGCTTCCGGTTTCAAGCGTTTCAGCAACAACGTTTATGCTAAATTGTATTAGGCATGCTGTTCGATCCATTCCATTCTATTAGGGTTTCAAAAAAATACGATCGCTGTAAAACAGCTTCAGACTGGTAAACCGAGAGGACACGGGGCGACCACTGAACACCGCATAATTTTCCTTAATTTTTGAAGAAGGCGGCAAATCAATGAACTCGACGAGTTCTGTGAAGTTATACTCCGATGGCAGCCATCAAATCACATAGTTTTTAACTGAAAACGATGGAGTTGGCGGCGAACGGACACCGCCCGGAATCAATCTATTTCCACGGCTGCTTAACCGCTTCTGTGATGGTAACACCATCTGTTTAAGAGAATTGCAGTTTCACTTTTATCAGATCAGAAACAGATCAAGAACTGCAATTTATGTCCTTTTTTGAACAATAGCTTGCAATTTGAAAAACGTAATGCAGTAGCCCGCGTGCGGGGATCTTTGGGTTGACGATTGGAGGTATGGGGGATTCGTTTAATGCGGTTTACGCTAATTAAAATAGACAATTAACTGTAGATAACTCACATGCACAATGTCTGCATAGGTCCTCATTCACGGACGTCGGCACGCGGCACAAGAAATATGGACGATATACAGGCCTTAAAGGAGCAAAAGTCTCACATCATAAGCGGGGTATACTGTATTTGTGGGCCAGCCAGCGGCTCAGTTGGCTCATATGAAGTTCAAGGTAAAGGACAAGGGTCCACTTGCTCTTGAGTCTTTAGGTAATCATAGCGAATCGGTCAACATTTTTGGCCAATATTCAATGGATACCTAATCTTTGGCTACTTGATCAACGGCTACCTGATATTCTTTGGCTACTTTTGCCTTCGATTATCAATGGCTACCTATTTTCAATGGCTCCTAGTTTCAATGGCTACCTAGTTTGTAGACATTGATTTAGTAAATACGATTTCCACGCAAAAATGATCTAAAAGTCGAAAACTATTCAAAAAATGAGCAAAATTCAATTTAATTGTCAAAAAATTCAAAAGGTAGCCATTGATCAAGTAGCCAAAGATTAGGTAGCCATTGAATATTGGTCCAACATTTTTAGCGTTTCACACTGATCTATGGAGCCTTAATTGAAGCTTTAAACAACGACGTTTTGTCATTGGCTACGGTAACTTCGGCAGAGCCGTTCACTTTGGTATCTTTTCCATATGATTCCGTATTCAATTAAAACGCATCTCAAACAAAAAAAATGAAATAAAAGAATGTTCACTACTTGACCCTATCAATTCGTTTCCATTTATCTAATTGCGTCTCGTGTCCCACCCTTTTCAACGTATGTTGACCTGTCTTCAGACCATATAAACCCATCAGGCTGTCATCTCTTCATCACATTTAGTGCATACTAGGCATGCCGTGTTTCCAACTGTCTTTTCACATATCTCCCTTTTCAGGTAGCAGCTTCTCTTATCTGTTTGATCTCCTCCTTCTCCCTCTTCTCTGTCGATTCTCTCACTCGATTCCTACCAAAACCCGCGACGTTTTTTCAACGAATTCTCCTTCTCTTCTGATGATGACAAGGTTACTTCAACTTTAGACCTCCATGTTTCAATCTTTCTATTACTATTCCCTATTGTTTTATAATTTGAAAACATAATCGATGGAAATGGGCAAGGAGTGGTTGTGGGAGGAAGAGGTGGAGGAGCGGGAGGAGGAGGAGGCACACTGATTTATTCCCTTCGTCCCAATCTCAACTTGACCTGATTAGTTTTCAGAATAGCGCTTCATTTTTCCCCAGTTCTCATTGTTATAATGTTAAATAAAGAGTCCTCAAAGCCTCCGTTGTAGACTTCCACAGAGAATTCTGAAGTCTCATGGACTCTTTCCGTTCCTTCTGTTACCGTAACGTTTGAATAAGGCTTCCATTTGGGCGGAATTTCGGCCATCTCGTCTTCGTCTTGAATTCGTCTGAGTTGCGTAAGTCTTGCGTTTATTGCGTGAGACGAATGCAAGACGAGTCGAAAGACGAGGAGACGAACGGCGAGAGGAAAAACGACTTTTTGTCTCCGTCTTTTGTGAAAGCCTTATGTTTGAATTATCTGCAAATCTTTGTCAATAACAACTTCAAAATCGTTTTATCTTCATGCAATTCTCCTGTTGATTGATTTTTCAGCGAGTTTTAAATGCTGAAAATGTGATAAACACTCAACAGCGCTCGCTTCCCTAGTGGATAACTAAGTAGATTATTTTCTTTTCTTCTTTGGGAATTTTCACTTCTGAATCCCTTTTAAAGATATTAGAAGAGCTTGAATAATATGCCACAGAGAGTGCGCAACTTTCCGGAATTCTTTCTTAAATCTCTGAAAATTTAAAAGAAGAACTTACCTCACGCCTAGTCAATTAAGAAAATGTTTCAGCGGTGTACACTTTTCTGCATTTCGATATCTCAAAACGTGAACTTTGATTCAGATAACTTGCCTAGATCAAGAGAGAACAAAAAGTTGAAGCTTAACTGCGGCTGGAAACACAATGAATTATCCATCGTATCCGTTCTCTCCGTTACAACCTAATAACATGCCGTGATTGTCCGGTTGCTTCGATTCAATCCGTCGTGCGCTTCTTTCCTCTGAAGTTCCCAACCGCACGACGCTCTATGATTAGTTATTTTTGTTAGCACGACCAATTTCATATTCCGCTTCCACACCTCTTCGTGTTTTCTCAATCGTCATCCTTCTTCCTCCGATTGACTTCCTGGCACTCATTCTGACGTGAATGGCCTTTTTCGTGTTGAAATAAATGGAAATGCAATGCAATGCAATGCAATGCATAAACTTTGGTTTTTGTTTGTGTCCACTTCCCTGCCACATTCATCTGTTTCACCCATTATCAGCACGGAACATCGGATGACCAATTGACAAACGCTTCCTTCCATTTTTTTCCTATTTTTTATCCATTTTTGTCACGAATATGGAGAATATTCAAGTTTATTCGATTTTCTCGCATACTTGAAGAAGGCCCCTAAATAGACTTTAATTCGTTTGATATTTCGCTGTTTCTGTCTTCCTAGCAATTTAAGAATAACTCAGCAAAACTCCATAAGAATCAATCAAGTTTAGGACAAGCTTCATGCAGAGATATCAGTAAATAGAAGTGCATGCTGAAACCTTCCAGCTTCAGTGTCCGCATAAGACATAAGTTTTCCATTGGTAGTGCAGAGCACTACCCAACAGCGCACTCCACCGCACAAGGTGTTTCAGCATTAAGGCTTCCACGAAAGACGAAACGAGTTGGTCGTCTTTTGTGGAATCCTTTCGTCTCGTCTACGTTCGTCTTACGTCGCCAAATAAAATACATGTGTACCAACACAATGTCTATCTTTGCGTCAGACGAATTCTAGACGAGGAAGAAGACGAGACGAGATCGTCTTATTTCGTCTTTCGTGGAAGTTTTATCCAGCATTGACAATCAATTAAAAATTGCTTTTTAACTCAACTTTAGGCCCAAATGACGATTGTAACGCTGATTGATCTCTATGTTTTCCCAGACAAGCAAGGGCAATCGTTTTTAAAATTCCTGCCGAACCCGAGTGATTTCTTAAGATGCTTCTTCCTTTAAATATGACTTTTAAAGATTGTTTGGCATAGAAATTTGCGAAAATTGTTTGAAATCAGTAAAATTCCAAATATTGAAAGGTTTTCGTTTTCAAAAAGAATAATGAAAGTGTGCAAAATTCAAAAATGAAGTGTTTCAGAATGGATGCATTGTTTCAACCCAACCGCTTCGAACAATGAGTTCACCGACCTTATGTCTTGCAGTTTTTTGAGAATGACTTTGGCTGTTTCTGTTGTATTTATCCCATCTTAGAATCAACAAAAGAAGGCGTGGAGAGAGTGAAAAAGATAGAGAGAGAGAGAGAGAGAAAGAGAAAAAGGAAACATCGAAGACGTCAAACTTATCTTCTTGTGCTCCAGAAGACGGAACTGAGAAAAGCAGTTCGGAAACTTTTTGGAGAAAAAGTTTGCCTTCACACAATTTAAATGTTTGCCTTCATCCAAAACATTTATTTTATAGCCCTATAGCTTTTAATCCATTCCAACCACAATTTCTGCAACGCACAAGAGGTGCCCAGAGTTCAACGCTATGCAAATTGACTGTTTTCCGTGCCAGATTGAGTGCAAAAAGGAACTTTATTCTTGCTCTCAAATTCCCTTTATTTTAAGATCTCAAATAAAATAACGGAATTTAAAAAAACCCGAATAATAGAGTACAACGGACGGACAATTAGGTGGTGAGAAAAGTATGATAATATTCATTTTAGTCAATGAATATTGTTCATATGCTAAGTGAAAAATGTGCAAAGACGGGCAAAAAGGAGCTGCTCGTCGAGCTCAGTATTTCTAGTTTTCTTTGCTTTCTCGAAGAGCTTATTATAAAATATTCCCTTCAACTTGATCGAAAACAGAAAAATTGAAAAAAGTGCAATACGATCGCATTTCAATGAGCATTTACACTAGTACCGAAGCTTTCAGCGTTGTAGATCCGTCAAGTAGTATTGTGTGTGCTCCGACATCCTTCTTATTTCGGCGGATATCTGCCGGTGATCCACGCCAAAACGTCATTCAGACGGTGGGCGTATTCTCATGTTTTTCGAGAATCCAAGCTCGCGAAAATCTTGAATTCCACTCCTCCTATTCCTTCTTTTCATCATCTTTGAATTTTTTTTTAAGTTTCTGAATTCTGATCATCGTATTTCCCTGAAATTTTATAGTGGAATTGCCCACTTTTTTACCGAAACAAAACCATTTTCTAAATATTTTAACATCTAAAACCTTCTAGTTTTGTGTGAAAAATATTTTTAAGAGAGCAAAAGCACATACTCTTATAGCTTATATTCCCGATTCTCGTCTTGAAATTTCCATAGCTGTCTTCATGTTTTCCGCTCCTCAAAAACTTCGTTACAAATGATAATTCAACGATCTTTTCATTCGATTTTTGCAGACAAACTCGGATAGTTGGCTGAAATACGGTCGACGCAATGTCGTCGACGAGCAGCATATGCTCTTCAAATGACGCCGATTTCATCGTTGACACTCGGATACCGGCGTCGATACGAAGAGACATTGATCGATTTTCAGTATTCATCAATAGACTCCGGGCAACATTGGATCTCAACTCGTCTGTTGTCGGTTAGTGATTTCTGAAAGTTCAGCAGCTGCCATCAGAATTCAGCGATTTTGGCCGTAGTAGCTTTCATTGAGCTCAACAAGAAGAAATATGCATAGCAATTATGATTGATTCAGCAGAATGGACTGAATTCGTCTACTCGCTTCGTGCTTTAATTAAGCCTAGCTACTGGAAATTCCTGGAAAAAAGATGTGTGTTGCTCTTGACGTTAATAGAGCTGCATTGCTATGCTTCTGATGACGTTACACCGCTCTTAATATTCAGAATAAACTGTCAGAAACATTTGATTTTTTTTCTTTTGAAACGTAAAGAAACAATAAAAAAAAGCAATGCGAACTAGTTAAAAATGATTTTGCAAGACTTGAAACTTACATTTATTCTTGAATTGAAAAAAAAAGGAAGTCCCATGGACCATGATGGGAGGAGGGGGGAGGGTCCTAAAAGGTTACTGCTCCAACATGAAAGAATGTTTTTGTAGACGGCGAATCCATGTGCGTAAATGTGCATGCATCATTGGAAATGGTCTCTGAGTCCATGCGGGACTTGTTTAAATACTCTCAGTTCAAGACGAATCCAATCATTTTGCTGTCTCTTCAACTTGTGCAAGCCGTCAAAGGTATGTGTGTTTGTGTGTGTGTGTAAGTGAAAGTGAGCTCATATGTGATGGCTCTTCCCGCTTGAGGCTCTTCACAGCACATTTCTCTTTAATTTTACTCTCACTCATTCTCTCTCTCTCTCTCTCTCTCTCTCTCTCTCTCTCGTTTTGGAGAAAAAGACAAAAAAAAGTTGTTTTATGTGCATCATCGCAAGAATACTAAATGCTTTTCATTAAGCCAGTGTTCATTTCCTGCTCGTCATCATTTGACGGACAGTCCATCTCAATTGTCCCCCTCGCTTTTCCGAGAGCAATACGCGTGCGACACTCAACTCTTTGTAACTTGTATTCCAGTGTTTCGTTCCAGACTTGAAATTCGACACCTGCTCGGTGGATACAACTCAGGTGCTCAACATTATCGATCAGCTGGAATCAGCCGTTTTGAACATCATTCTGTGAGTTTCCCCCCGCAACCACTCGCACACCCGTTTTTCTCATCACATTCGTTATTTCTCTCCAATGAATTGTCGGCCTCTACACGGTTTCTGAACAATAAGTGTGCGATGAGATGCATACGGAGAAGGAATTGGATCAGGTAGCTGTGCAGTGTGATGACACACCAAATGGAGCACATAGATGGTGCAGTGCCCATCATGAGCTCTTTAATCTGGCACGTTTCTCAAAAATCGTCATGGTTACGAGGCATGGCAGAAGAGTCGTCGTATTTTTTGCGATTGTTCTAACAAAGATCAATGTATACGTTTGATTATCAATTCATCGCCAGCGTTACCGGCACTCAACACCCTTAAAAAATCGAGAAAGCATCGTTTATTACCAGAGCCTGTACCCTATCTTGTGCGCCTTTATGTACATTGAAAGATGCGATTCTGAATTTCGCGATTCTGGTGAGCGGCAACCTAGACAGTCCATTTAAAAGAGTCTGGAATCAGATTCAGATTCCTCACGCAGCTTAAATCAGAAAGCGATTGCTACTCTCTGACATGGAAGTGCAAAGTACATTTTCTAATATCAATAAGGATTCAATTCTTGAATTCTTATACAGAAGCCCGTTCATTGTAACATGTTTACAATAGCTTCCCTGTGCACATTATCCCAATTGCTCATTCAAGTCATTTTAAGAAACCGTCACATAGTAACATCAGTTCACCACACGCCGAGCCGAAGTTCAACATTGGGTCGCTGGAAACAGAACGTGAGTTGCTATTATTTCTCATAAACTGTGAAGAAACAATAGAAATATGGATCCAAAACCATGTTTTTGGTTGGCCAGTTCTCTTCTTTTTTCGTTTATATACACATACACATGCACATATATTTTGTTTGTGTATGTGTCAACCTCCCCCCCCCCCCATTCGTCTTCTCTTCGTTCCCTTCACCTTCTGTTTCTTCTCCCCCCCCCCCGTTGTCCGCTTTAGAATTATTATTATTTATTATTATTATTCATAGTTATTCTTTATTCTATCAAACTTACTATATCTGTCTTCGAGACATTTTCTGAAATGTGGTCTCCTTCCCCAAAGTATCGGTGTTATATGAGGGTGAGCTGGAGAATCTTGAGAGGAGACGAGATCTGAAACCAAATGAGTCATACTGTAGTGGGTGGGTGGGGGGGGGACAAATGAATAAGATGCAAATAGAGGTATATATGTAAAATGAAGCAACTGAAAATTGTAATTCATTCGAGCGAAGATCTCTTTTTTACTGGAAATCTGTTGACTCATATTAATGATTCCATTTTTATAGTTAAATCAAATCAGATGTTTGTTGCCAAAGAGACACCAACGTTATTGCAATTTGAGAGCAATTTTATCTCAAAATTCAGAGTTAAATAGTGTTTCCAGAACTCCGCTGATTCCTATCTTCGTCACAGTGGAACGGCTTCTTCAGTGGCACAAACTTTGCAGAGAAGGCATTCTGCTCATCAAACACATCCGGATCCCCATGATCGTTAGTTTCAAACGTTTTTCTATTATACTTTCGTTGTTGATGGCTGTGTCATTCCTTCGAAGCAGTAACACGCCCATCGCCATATAAATCACAGCTGTAGCGGTTTCGAGCCACATTCATTCATTCTATTAATTTTTGCGGTTGTATGTTCGCAGAGTCCACCGATAAAGTGATGGAGATTGACAAGCTGCTGATCTCCCGATCAGATGGCGTTGATGTGGCCTTTGAAAGGACGAAAGCGTGGAGCACTTACAGTAAGGATGTGATAACATATGTTCGATCACGGATACAATTAGAAATGGATCATGCAAGAAAGGTTCAAGCACTGGTAGACACTTCCCGACGAGATATCAATAAGGTGAGATTCCGAATTAGTGATTCGCGAGATTCAATTATTGTTGCAGCCATTCATGCCATTGCGTGAGATATTCGAAAATTCATTCGACACAGAAGTAGAAATGGTTACTCACACCAAAGAAGCCACCGAGCATTTGAGAGATCGTGTAGTGGAAGCACTGGATTCTCGCAGGAAGGAGCACGACGCTGTGAGGAACGCGCTCAAAGTCGAGTGGACGAAGGCGATGAAGTCACTGGTAATATTCGCTCGGTCACCTGAAAATACTGTTCAGCTTTCAGCATGACTGTGAAGAGTCGTTCGAGAAGTCCAAGATTTCGTTGCGTATGCGAGAAGAAGCTCTGAAAAAAGCGAGAGAGAGTTGTCTGCGAACCGAGAGTTCGCCTCCAGAACGAGAAGCGTCGCGAAGAAGAAGGGAGCTGGAAAAGAAGAATCGAGCAGTGGAAGAGGCAATGACCAAAGTGAGAATGCTAAGCCATCTTTATTCGTTTTGTCAGCTCATTTCATGAGAAATGCATTAGGTGCTTTTTCTTTAACAAAGAATCCAAGGAAATACTGTAGCCCAAGACTTGGAGACGGTTCATTTTCTTATACAAGAATTGGGTTGAGAAATAAGTTCGTACAGTTTTTCACAAAGATTTATTTGAACATGATTGTCTTTTGATCACAGTTCATTTTTTCGGCCAATTCACGACTTGTTTGGCGACCATCTTCCTTCAATAGTGCATTCAGATGCTCTTCGTCTAATTCTGCAGGTCGTCCGCTTCGAGACGTGTCTTCAAGATTAAAGTCGCCATTTTTAAAACTCTACGAACTTATTCCTGAACCAATATCCGGAGGAGTTCGGCACCCCGGCAGAGTCTCAGTCGGCCAATGGGTAGAAACATGTCATATCGGGTCGAAGGTAGCGCCGAATACTTTTTGTCCCGGTAGCTCTAGCTCTGGCTTAGCAGGTCATAATAGAGTAAACAGTTACTTACTTACTTAGTTACTTAGTCGATCCGTCAATCGGTTGTGTGGGCGCGGATCACAGCTAACCATACCTTGCGATCTTGGGTGATGGTGGTCCATGAAGTAGTCAGTAGATTCCCTCGATATTTTGAGACTTCCTTTCGTAGTGAATCGGACCATCTCATGGGGGGTCGTCCGACAGGTCGCTTTTTATCTTGCGGAATCCATTCTTCCAACCCGGCATGACACGTTGTACTTATTAGCCAAGGCCGGAGTGCCGATATCCTCCAGATATGCAGAAAAGAATCAGTTGTTGATCTTCTACGCCAGATTATAGTGTAAAATGGAGGCGCTTTTAACTATCAAAGTTCATGTACATAGTTTGTGTACGAATGAGCTCATAGCAACACCCTTCATTTTTATTCGATCACACTTTCCTGTTTGTGGCTCTTTTAAATGATTTCAAAAAGCGAATTATACAGCATTATGACCATTTTCGAGGAGGTCTCCAGTTTTTTTTTGTCTGTCTCGAACACTCTACCACTCCTCATCTATTGGAATCGCAAAAACAGCCAACAGCTGGAAAGAAATGGCCGTTTAATAAAAGAGCATTTCGTTTATTTTCCACTTCGTTTTGAGGGTTATATACATCCAGATGCATCAGAATTACACGGTGCATGTACAGTTCACCATTTGAAAAACACGGAATTGAGAATGAGAATGTAAGAGTGATTAACACAGCTGTATTCCATTTTTTGTTCATTGTCTTACGAAATTCTGAGCACACCAGACTTCGACCCGGACAGGCCACCCGCCGAAGGGGAACATTCTGAAAATTGACAACTAATTTTGGTGAAAGATCGCAAATGTAACTTCTTCGCGAGTTTTCTGGAATTGTGTTCCCACGACAGTTAATTCAGTTTTGACTATAGCTGGAGTAGCTGGAAATCCGCCCGACCACTTAACGGCTTCTGGTCTCATGCAACTGTGTTCATGTGTTCAATGAAATCAGTAAAGATTTACAATTAGCGATATTATTTAGGAGTATTTAGGAGCAGTTTCCAATTTGAAAATTCTGATTTCCTGGCTCGCGTAGTCCGCTTCTGTCCGGATTCAAAGTGCATAGGTTTATAGGGCTGTAATTCAGCTAAACGGTGCATTTCTACTTCTCACATCCTCTGGATGTTGAGCTGTGTTGTAGTATTAAATCGAGTAAAATCATTTGCTTAATTAAAACCGTTTTCATATTTGATTCGTTTAAAATTTCAGAAAGAAGAAGCCGATCGAATAGTGACGTCGATTACCATTGAATTGAGAAAGAAACGAAGGGATATTGAGAAAACCAAGGTGAGAAGTTCAATTGATCCGAAAGATCAAAGGGTGTTCGATCTTACTCCCTCTCAAGTGCTACTATGTTGCTCTTTTGTTGCTCCTTGGGTTGCTCCAAATGTGTATGTGTGAGCTTTCTATCCTTCATCTCATTTTCTTATTATCCTCAACACTATTCAGTGTCCAGCCATGAAACTCAATAACTAGCGAAAAGTGCTGAAATATTTGATAAGGCGGTCGTCGCTGCGGCGGTGGCGACCTCGTGGGAAACGACCGCACTGCTTCTCTTTGTGAATTTTATACAAAAGTGGCATGAAATGCGGTGAAAAGAGAAAGTTTATCCAGCACAGAGCTCTTGAGCTCAATTTCCCGTAATTTCCGTTTTGAAACATTTTTTTCTTGCTTTCGAATCAATTTCCTGTCATCCGATTTTTTTTGAAACTCGATTTTTACTGCTCACAGAGTTGGCCGCTTTCGAGTCATTTTATTGGCGCAGTGTGCCGATCGCCAAATGCGTCATACATATATAGATCGAATTGCAGAGGGGAATTGCAGCGCTAAAAGAGCTACACACAGAGAGAATGTGTTCTGCAAATAGGCACGAGAAAAGATAGAAGTGTGGCAACCTGCCGTTTTGCTCAATTTGTCTGTTGTGGTACACAACGACTTTCTGATGTCAACAGCAACTTGCGCTGCGTGCCAACACTCTCTTATAAGTAGGTGAAAATAAAAATGCGATTTCCTCAGAGCTTGCTTTCTGATTAGATTCAAATGTGCTCTCTCTATCTCTTTCTCTCTATGTCTCTCTATCTCTCTATCTCTAGACCGCGCTTGAAGCTCAGAATTGAAGTCTGTAAATTTCTGGAAATAGAATAATGAAACACTTCTTGGTTTCCTTCTACTGTCTCCCAAAATAAAGGAGAGCAGCTAAGTTGGAAAGAGAGTCGCACCAACTTTGAAATGAAATTCCATTTTTCAAATTCCAGAAAATCGTTTCTATAATAATTATTTTAGAAGAGTGATTTCCATCTGCGTGGGGCTCCTCTGTCTTCAATCTAAATGGAATCATATTTAATTTCAAATAAAATAAAAAAATATATAATGAAACCTATTTAAAGAATTTTCTGCGCTTTGACAAGCGTGACAAGCGCGTTTTCCCGATGATTGCTTCTCAGATACAAGTTGGCATGGTGCCGTTTCAGAAGGCAAATTGCGCCTTACCCTACGGACTCTGATGCAGTGGCACTAGTTCTCTGGTTGTTTGTTGCCGGATTCTTGCCATAAGTTGTTAAGGTAGCCAGTTCAGTTGCCATTATTCGTTTCAGAAAATGGATTTACCTTCAATTTCAGAAGTTTCATAAGTGATTGTAGTACTTCAGCTTTTTCAGTCATCGTAGTTCAGTTTCTAAGCGTGTCATGAGGCTTCTGAATTCTCAAAACCATCAAGTTGGTGTCAAGTGGAGCGGACCCATTTTTGTTTAGCTGTAACATGATGTAATACTTTTTTCAAGACATTGCTCTCTGTTAAGAACTCGACACAATGTTATAGCATACAAGCTAGAGTACTACGGTGTAAGACATACAAAAATGGAGTTTTCAGTTGGAAATGCCTTTAAAATGATCTGAAAATCGTTGTGAAGGCATTGGCATCTGTATTGTGGCTTAGAATGTTTGGAGTTCACCACTTTTCTCTAGTCTCAATTAGCATTAAAGTGAGCACTGCTGAAAATTCAATACGCTTCGGTGTCTCCGCCCCAGCAGTTTTCGGCTGCAAAAATGCAGCTGTATGTTTGAACATTTTTCATCAAAGTTTTCAGAAAATTTCTACGCCTTCTAGTTCATTTAATCAGTTTCAAAACAAACAATTTTCTGTCGAAACGAGAAATACTGTAGTCTGTTGAAAAGCAATTCAATAATCATGCAATATTACAAAAATTTCAAATTCAATTCGCTGAAAAGTTGTCTGAAAAAATCTGTTGTCTGTAGCTCTGTTTGTCGCAGTTAGTTCATTTTCTGCTTCTTTTCGATTTCAAAAGAGGTTCTCGGATTGAAAAGGAACATGTGACGGTGTACTAGAAGCGAGAGACCAAACCTCGAGCCTGCCAAAAAAAAAACGCGCCGTCGCCGTGATGTCAAAAATGATTTAGAAGCCGCGCCGCAGACATGGCGAGCACGATGTGTTGAGAGCTGGCACTTTCATTTGCCGCTTTCCTCTGCTACATTTCGGAATGCATGTACCATTGCATGAAGTTATGTGATGGTTGAGTCTTCTAGTGAAATGCGATACCCATAGTGTGAGAAGAATGAGAAATTCTGAAGGGAAAACCACGGACGTGAGAATTGCCTTTTTAAAGTCACATCAACAACACAAGTTTCTTAAAGCGTTCGTTTTTCTTTCCTTCTCTTAACACGAATCTGAAACGCACAAAACATACCGTATTCTTCTGTCAGAGCTTCCGAAGTCTAACTGATGTCGCTTCTATTCTATCGCCCAGCTTCAAATTTAATATTTGTTCATTCCATTCTTCTATTATTTTCTTCTCAAGCAATCATCACCTTCTCTCTTTCTCTTCATCATCATCATCATCCTTGCTCTCGACATCGTCTACAAGTAATCAAGTTTTGGTGTGCAGCAACACAGTTGGAATAGAGTTTGAGACGAAGAGACGTAGGTATTTCCCGTTTTTGGCAAAACGAAGAAGCCGCGCAGCAGAAGCACGCGACGTCGTCGATGGACAAGACGGAGAAGGAGAAGGAGTAGAAGACGGAGAAGATGATGATGATGATGATGACGAGAATGAAAAGCCGTCCGCACATTGTTTGATAGCTGAAAATGCTTTCAGTTTTTTTTTTATTTTTGCACAAAAATCATTGCTCCTGGTTTTTTTTGGCTCTCACTGTGATCTGATTTCTGAAGTTTCCCTGGTTGCATACTCTGATGCGACGATGATCTCAGCTTGGTGAAGAGGTATCATTTACTCGGCAATCATTAATGTCTTCCGACTAATGTCACAAAGGATTAGATATTTCAAATGGTCCTGTATTTTTTGAGTGACGATTCCTAATACGCCTTCTCGTTCACTCATTTCCCCTCATCTTTTCCAATAATTATTGATTCGCTTGATTTCCATGATTTCAATGTGCTACTCCGGTTTCCCATTCTTTTTCGTTCTCCGCTTCCGTTTTATTTTCACTTTCTTCTGACCACATTGAGGAGTTATGCAATACATTTCCAGGAAATCATTGAATATTCCGATTTGCTTTTTAAAAATATTTTTGGACGGCCTCTGCACCGAATAAAATCGATTTGTTAAAAGCATAGATCAAAGTGTCAGAGCTTGATGAACAATTAAGTTTTCGGTTTCTCCAAATCAACAGCAACAGATTTCAATAAGCAAGTAGTCAGAGCCCAACCTTTTTGCAGGCGTCCTAACCAGACAGAATCAAAAATTATAAACTGTACAATAATCGCCGGAAAAAGCCAAAGACTCATAATATCAGAGCATGACGAGAGCCAAGTTTTTCGTCTGCCTTGAACACCACTTCCCCCTCCCCCGCGACCTCCTCACTCTTGTTTTGTCTATTTGCCGAAACTGGTGTCACCTCTGTGGATGCAGTCCATAAATCGTCCTTTTTTTCGGGCTCTCTCTATGCTTCCAACTTCTTTTCCCGCCAGCTTCCATTTTTTTCTTTTCTCCGTTTCTTCTTTTCCAGTCTGTTTCCATCGTTTCAGAAGCTCCCCCCCCACCCCAAATGAACCTTGCTCCAGTGGGGGGGAGGGGAGCAAAAAGAAGACCTTTTCTTCTTCTTTTGGCTTCTATCTTTCCTTTTACTCATTCTCAACTTTTCCCTCTCAATTCATAAGTTTTTTTCTTATTCATATCTCCCCCCCCCCTTTGCCTCCTCCTTTTACTTCTGCTTCTTTTCCTCGTTTTTAGCAGACGACGACTACATTTTCTCCAGCTCCTTCGTGTTTTTTTTCTCCCACTATGGGAGGTCCTCTTTCTTTCCTCATATCGCTCCTATTCATCCGTTCTTGCTGTTCTATTTATCCTACTTATTTCCAGATATGCACATGCACACACTATTCTCTTCAAATCTCTTTTTTCCATCAGTTTTCCCCTTTTTGTTCAATAATTTTTTGCAGTTTACTGAAAATTAACTCAAAGAATATAACTGAATGATTTTGAAAGTAATGGGATTTCTCCTAGTTTTCGGTTTTTGATCTTAAAACTTTTGGGTTTCTTTTTCTGAGAATTTCTCCAAATATGCCAACTGAAACTTGGTGAAAATAAGCTGAATGATAACCTGAAATTGTTGATGAATGTTAAAGAAAGGCTGAAAATTCACAAAATTCGCATTTTCGGATTCCTTTGAGAAACCCGGAGAGAATGAGAATTCGAGAACGGCTGGATGGGAAAGCAATTTTTTCAATAAGTACATTTTAAGAGAGCGTTTTTTTCATTCTTGAAGTTCTCTGAAAATGTGAAAAATCAAAAGAAATTCGGTTATCAGTAGGCGGTACAGCTCCTTGATAATTTATATTTTTGTGCACTGAAATTTCGGTGAAATGGAGACATGATGAGCTGAATTTTGAGGAGATAAGTCGGATCTCTGTCAACAATGAAAACGCTTCAGTTTTGCTCTCTCTCTCTCTCTCTCTCTGTTTTCATACATTTTATTGTTGTTACGTAAAAAAGAAGAAGTCCATGGGACTACGACAAAACGTGTCGTTTCTTCTTCTACTTCTTCTTCTGCTTTTTCCACTTCTTCTGCTTGCCCTGCTTCTTCTTAAAGCGCTTTGTCCACATGTTTATTTATAGAATCACCACGTTCTCGCCGCACTTTTCGGTGCTCGACGACGTTTGTTTCTCATTACGACGTTCACAGGTGCTCCTCCTCTCTGCAGCAATCCCCCCCCGACTCGTGTTCGGCACTCCTCATTCAGCCCTTTTTTTAATTGAAAGTATCCGATGTCATGCACACTTCCCTTTTTAGCTTGAATGTATGTTTATAGAGTGTTGAGAATGTGGATAAATCTGAGATCCAATTCACAATGATTTGATATACGATACTCACATCTCTACTCCAATGGTTTCTTTTAGTCTGATTTTGCTTTTTGAGCGTCTTGAGAGACAGAAAATATAATTTATGATGCTTCTTTAGAAATTCATTAATGTTTTCTGTGACGTTGTCTTCCCGTACTCTTGCTATTCACTCCTTCTGAATACCTCATCGAAAAAAAATTTGGAACTTCTAGCCTGCTCTTCAAGCTTTTTCTTATGGAGCTTACTTTTACTAGGGCACGCAATACTAGGACACTTCATCAGCTTGTTCCAACGAATGGCTGGTTTCGAGGAAGCTCAGGGAAAGCCCAGTCATCAAGAGTGCGGGGGGTTGGAATCGTAAAAACTGGAAATTGAACCCTAATTTATACTGAAATTAGCCAAAACTTCTAAATTAGACAATATTCAGGTAATTCAGTGGCCGAAACTTCATAGTTTCCGCGTGCCGGTAAATTATGTATAATATATGGGCGGAGATTGATGCATTTCCATTATTTTTATTAATTCTTGCGGGTTTTCCACATCATTTCATTTTTCCAAACTATCAAAAACCGATAAAAGGTTATTTTCTAGAAATCTGCTTAAAGATTTACCAGTTTTCACATCATTATTTATTCATTCATATTTAGTAGTCTTTCAGTAAAATTACGAAGAATGAACGTGATTTTCGTCGTTTTTCAAACGGAAATATCATGAAGATGCCACTTTCTAGACATCATAAAATGAGATGACGACTTTTCCATGTCCCATGTCCAGATTGAATTGTATTTTTACTTTACGTCATTGACGTCATCTTCATTTCTCAGCCAAAATTCGGGAAATTTAATTTTAAAAGTTTAAGCATTTTCCAGCAATACGAGCAAAAACTTTGATTAAACTCTTAGATTCTCTTTATTTAGAAAAACTGATTTTCTTTTAGTTTTTCCATAAAAATGCTTTCATTCATTGTCACTTGAAGGGCATATGCGTATGTGTGCGTCCGTTTAAAAAATAGAAGATAAAATAAATTCTGTTAAAATATCTATTGTTCCGACGACTACCTTGTTTCTTCTCGTCGTTCATGCCTATTCTGTTCAGCAATTCGTGTTTTTTCGCTCTTGTGCTTCAATAAAAATCTCATAAATCCGTAGTTATCCACTGCATTCATTTTTTAATATTTTTTCAATACCCTTTGAATATTTCAGACTTTCCCAGTCTCCCCCAAATCGGTCGTCAAGATTCCTTATTAGCTAAACTCAATTATTTTATATATATGATTCCCCTTCCCAAATTCCAATAAATAACGACAGAACCTACTCTACAATGCTTGCCTTTTCAGAAATTTTGTTTGAATACGCAATAAAACAAATGTTTGTATTGTAGGAAAGCGTAGTCGAGCGGCTCCGGGAGCTAATATTCCAGTGTGAACAGACGACAAAAGCGTGCACAGTTCATTACTTCACCGTAAGTTCACTTTTGAAACTGAAAATTCTTATATCGTGCTGATATATTAACGGGCTAAACCGAAATTCTTGATTTTCTAACTGGGAGTCAATAAAGAAGCATATGTTCTTTTAGTCTTTAAAAATGAAACTCCAATGTCACAAACATCTTTTTTTCCGAGAAAGTAAAACTCATTATCGTTTTGCTAGACAAAATTTCCTTTGCCTTTTTTCTGCTCCTTTTTGTGAATCATCTCATTGTGGTGGCTGTGGGTCACAAGTGATCATGAAATGAAAAATTGTGGGGGCGAATTTAATTAAACGCCCTCCTGACCCATCTATTTTCTGATCTCGGTCATTGATGTTCCTAATAGAACACGTATACATACACCAATAGCAACTCTTTCGTTTTCTGGCTCATTTCTTCTGCTTACACAGGAGATCGCGTAGGAAAATGATTGAACTGGTAGGATAACTTGAATTGAAACTTTTTCTTCGTAGATTCTCTTAATTTTTTAAAATCTTTCAGTCACTGGCGGCGCTGTGGGCGCGATTGCCTGGCGCATTTCACGAGTTGTCGAATGCGACTAGAGACTACCAACCAGGCACCGAGTACATGGCATTCCTGCAAACCCTGCCCACTCGAGCTGCCAGTAGTAGCAGTCTTGTCAGGTAAACGTAGTTTACATAAATAAAAGTGTATACCTTTTTTAAATTTTTACTAAAAGGCATAGCACTTGCGAGATTTAAAAAGAGCCGAATGAATCATTGCTCG
Organism: Caenorhabditis inopinata; assembly: GCA_003052745.1. Lineage (NCBI taxonomy): Eukaryota > Metazoa > Nematoda > Chromadorea > Rhabditida > Rhabditidae > Caenorhabditis > Caenorhabditis inopinata. Next base: position 8,303,963 of record AP018152.1, on the reverse strand, counting down.
ATCTAGTATATTAAAAATTCTACCATCAAAACGTCAGAAAAGTAAATTAATTAAAGCATGTTTTTTAAAGTATTTTACTAAACGTCACCGTCTGAGAAGAAGACAGGTCGAAGAAAACAAGCAAATTCTAATTCGCCACAAAAAAAGTTTAATACGATTTTCCATGCGCCTTTAAGCACGTTCGAAATTGTTTTTATTTTTATCAAGTTTCAAGCATTTCTATAATTTCTATAGGAATTTTGGGAGATACAGCTTTTTTTTAATACTGTCACCAACAGAGAGAGCGGTGTAGCTTTAAATCGTAAATAAGAACATTTCTAAACTACAAAAATATTCCTTAATACAAAAACAGAACTTTCGTGAATAAATTATTATTACATTTACGACTAATTTTTCAAATTTGGTTTTATATATAAGCATTTTTTTTATTTTTTTGATATTTCCTTATTTCTCTTATTGGAAACTTTTATGTTATATCTAGAAAATCCTTTTAAATCTTAAAAATGCCTCAAAGGTATAAATGATAACCAATTTTTCTTTAAGCAACCGTGTTAACCCGAGAAAAGCATGTGGTGAGTTCTAAAATAAAATTTCGTGCATATCACAATGAAATCAGAATATTTTTTAATAGCCAGAAGGTATAAAATAGCAAAAATTGTTTTCCTCTATTCGCGAAGGGAAGAAATGGAAAAACTGGTCGGCTGGCATGTTTTTTTCGCGAGTTCCCTAGGCCATCTGGCCGCTACAGTAGGATGAAACTGCAAAATTAAACGAGCGGCGGCAGTTATAATTCTTTAACAATAGAAAACATTAAAATTATATTAAACATTTATGGCATTCGTAGAAGCATATCTGCCGCGTTTTATTTAGTAATCCTCCTTCGTTAATGCGGGCTCGTTTTCCGTTCGGGAATAGGTAGGGATACGTATACGCATTCCATTAAAATAGAATGAAAACATGCATACAGAAAAGTACCCTTGCTGACCGTTGAAATTACAATTTAAGAACATGCAATTTGTGACAGCTTTTTCTTATAAGCTTTTTCGCAAATATTTTCCAACCCAAATCTCATGCACAAAAACATATTTCCAGATCGGATCGTTCGATCGATGAAGGTGTAGCATCATGCGATGGTTCATCTTCCATGACGTCCTTACGAAGGAATGCAATTAATCCTGATGACGAGGGAGCGCTACCCGACACAAAAAGACATAAGAAGACCAGCTATGCGGGTCGAACATTTGACAATCACGAGATCTCAACAGCTGCACAGTCCCATCATATTCAAAGGACAGTTCAACCGTCAAAGTGTTCAGCCTGCGACACTTTGTCCATATTATACACAGTTCAGTGCATTGATTGTGGGGGACAGTGGCATAAAGCATGTTTCCCTCGAGTAAGAAGTTTTATTCACATTTTTGGCCAACCATCTCTCAATTTTAGATACAACAAGTGTGTGGTCAATCTGCTAAATTAGTCGACCGCCGAACGTCAATTTTCGGAGTTCCTCTGAAAGGACTTCTTGAGCTTCAAAAGAGACACATACCACTAATAATTGAAAAAAGTATTGATCAGTTACAGCGAAAAGGTCTTAGAGCTAAGGTAAGCTATATATCCTATTAAGAGAGAAACGTTCGGCGTTCCAGGGAATCTATCGAACCTGTGGAGTGAAATCGAAAATCGAGGAAATTTGCAATTCGTTTGAACGAAGTTCATCACAAGACGAAGTATGTCTGGAAAACGAGAATCCGATGAATTTGGCGTCGGTTGTTAAGCTATACCTTCGAAAATTGCCGGAGCCATTGCTCACTTTTGAACTTTACGATGATTTCGTGAGATTAGGAACTGAATGTTGCTCTGCACAAGCATCCGGATCCAGCTATGAAGATGATAAAATTGAACAGCTAAGACTGCTTGTTAGAAAACTACCGTTCCATAATTATGAGACACTCAAATTTATCATGATTCATCTGAACAGAGTGTCTTGGTGAGCTTTATTTTTTACAAGAATAGAATTCCAATTAGTTGTCTTTTCAGGTTCCATGAAGTAAACTTGATGGGAGCTCAAAATCTATCAACGGTTATTGCTCCATCCTTAATATGGATGTCTCCAACACGAACAGATCATGCTTCAGCGATAATGCATGCACAGTATACAAACAAAGCAGTAGAAGTGATGATACGAAACGCCTACAACATTTTTGGAATGGATAGGCAAGCCGATTGGCAAAGTTTCTTCTCTAGATACAGTGTGGAAGAACCGCCAAGAGAGGAAGAAGATTGTGGAAACGAATCGGATATCGAAGATGATATTGAAGACCTTGATGATCATGATAGATCTGATGAGGACGATGACGAGGAAATATTCATGCCCCCAACCCCAGACATTCTGAAAGCAACAAGGAAACCCGTGGAACAAACTACATCGCTGCCGAATCCAAAATGTGAGTTATTAAACGTTAAAAAATCAACATTTTGGGCATTTCTAGCAAGCGGAGATCCTATTCAAAATAGAGTATAAAACGATTTTTAGTTTTTAAACGGATGTAGGCTTCGTCCGTTAGAAAATTTTTCACATCGGAACATCTGTTGAAATAGCTTTAAGACATATCGGGGAAGAATAAAGGACTGGTACAGCATCCATTCGAAAAAGCCGCCGGAGAAAAACTGTTGATACGTTGAAAACTTCGTAATTCTGTTGCGTGCTTAAACACGTTTATGTAGGAAGAATACATTTTTAATTTCGTGATTACAATTGTATGAACCATTCTGATTTTTGGAGTCCTAGAATACTTTTATACTCTATAAATTATTAATATTCCTGAGATTGGAATAATATTATTTTCAGTGCTAGTAGAAAGGGTATCAAGTGGTCGGAGATCAAATAACAATGAACTACCAACAACAATCCAAAGAAGGTCCACGGAAGTGGCAAGAAAATCTGATATGGGTGATAAACGGAAGAGTTACACAACTTCAATTGTCATTTCTCCTAGAGGTAAAAAGAAGTGTTAATGATAGTATCAGACGATTAAAAATCTTAGATGGATCTCCGGACAGTGTGGATCAGATTCAGATAATCGAACGGGATGTATATGAGAAGAGATCATCTATGGAGCACGATAAGGTATTTAAGAAACTGCATATAATACCGGTTTTCTGGTGTTCTATTGGTTGAGTTGTTGACTTTAATACTAACCATCTATTACCGTGTGTCAAACATTAGAGTTATTATTTTGGGAAACATTGATATGGCAGAAATAGAGAAGATGTTGTCCAAAGTCGAGTTCGAACCCAAATTTTTTGAGACCTCCGGAAGGAAGATGCGCGGGAGTGCGGGCAATTCTCCTTCACTCCAGGAAATGTTTGCCGAGGGATCGGTGGGAAGGACAAGTAAGAGGAGCCAAAAAATGAATGAAACTGTTGAATGGCACATATTTCTTCCCTTTATTCACTCATTGATTTTCGGAAAGGCTAAGAAAGATAAATAGAAGAATGAATTAGTTTCGATATTTCGGGATCCTCTGGGTTTCTCCTCTGTATTCCGTTTTTTTCTTTTCTTTTTCTTCTCCGTCACACCGCATCGCTGCTTTGTTTTCATTCCCCACGCTACATAAACATAAAAACAATTAACCGAAATGCATGTGTTGATTTGCCATCCATTTAGTTGGTCTCTTTGCCACTGACCACAGATTGTTCAGGTTGAATCGACGCGTCTTTGATATCTTCTCGAGCAGCTTTGGCCCCTTTCGCATGTCTTCTTCCACCACTTCTTCAAGCCGAGCATGATTCAAATAATTCACACTTACAAATAGATCTCCAACAACCAAAACAGGTTTGCATACCCTTTTTTGCTTACCAATTTATTTGTTTTCTATTTTTTTCATTATAATTATGACATGAAGCTATAGCTTATTTTGTACGATGTACGATGCTTTCTGAGTTAGTTCTCCTTTTCGGTTCAAAAAATTCTCCCACTAACCTTTTGATTTTCATTTTTCAATTTTCGGAAAGCTTCAATAACTTTTTTTCAAAGTATTCTTAAAATTTTGAAATTTTCAGTGCTTCTCTTTGGCGAACGAATGTGCACAGTCTACGGGAGTGGCAAAAGCAAATCATCGCCAAACAAATCTTCACCGAAACCAACGACTCCTACAACTTCAATTAACCGCCGAAGAGAATTTCAACGCAGCGGACGCCGAGGCGATGCTGAAGGAAAACGGAATGAATACGGTTCCGGCGATGACGATTGTGGCTCCAATGACACTTTCACCGTCCAGCCACAATAGTATGATTGTGTATTCTGACGAGTTCGAACTCTTTCGAGATCAACCTGTTTCTTATGTGTAACTTTCATTTCTTAAATGGATTGACAGTTTGATAATTGATAGTCCCCTATAACCCTCTAATCTATCCTGTCCTTTTTCGTCTATCCTCTCTCTGAATTTTTCTTTTCGTTTTTCGTTCATTGTCTCACGTGTTCTACATATCCAAACATTTTTAAACTCCTGCATTTTTCAGAACCAACTTTTCAAGAATTCTCTCAAAATTCCTCCCTATTCCTCTCATTGACAGCTTTAACCGTTTCCCAATGAAAATGCTGAAACGTTTTGAGCTTTTTCCTAGGCGCTAATCCCCTCAAAGTTCTACGATTGTCTTGCCATTCTCTGGAAAACTACTCTCTGTTTCAATTCTTGCGTTCGAACAGCGGGATTCTTTGATATTTTTTCATGTTTCTTGTTAATGCGAATGAGTTTATCTTTACCAATTCTGTTTGTCATTCATGCTACCATAATAATAATACCACTTGTCAAAATACCATCCGGACAAATGTGAATATGAAAAATAAATATATTGTATAATTGTTCAATTTGGTATATGTTTGATGCAATAAAATGAGAAATCAAAGGAGAAAAGATGAAAATGAGTTCAGACCTTACTGACTACAACATCTCCTGTAAACTGAGCCTTGTAGTTCATTGTCATCTTTTGAAGGAAGGTGTTCTCCACAATGTTCCAGTAGAAACGAGTCGCTCCGATGTTATTGACGGTTACTCGGAGAGTTACATGATAAGCAGTGTAGGTCAAGACGGATCCTGCAGAGGTTTAACAAATCGAAAAGCCGTTAAAAGAAACTCAAGTGCTTAGAATATGCTTCAAAAATTCTAATTCGAGTTGCCTATATTCAATATACTTCTTTTTACAACAAATTTTCAGCGAGCTTTCAGGTGTTAAATGCATTTTTTTTTCGCTTTTGAGGCGTACTGTTTCAATGGAACTGTGGACGCGATATGAAGCAGAGTACAATATGAAGTTTAAATGTTTTTTATCTCGGAAATTGCTCTCTTTGCGAACTTTTTGAATAAATTTTTCAAAATTTCGAGAGAAGAATAAACCTAGAACGGCTCAATGTGGAGGTATCGTGTTGCCTTTTCGCCAATTTAGTTTTAAGGTTTGCTAACAGTTTTCGAAGCATATAACCCAAAAATGATTGTTTTAAGATATTTGCTAACGACGTAAAAGCAAACAGAATGTTCAAGCCTTATGTCTATCATTAGAAAAAACACTCTAAAATTCAATTACTTTATAAATAAGTCAGATTTATTATATCAAAACGCATCGATTTTTTTGAACGCTGGCGGCGAATAACCATGAATCAAACACCCAACTTCTGCATAAGATACATACATAACTTCTGCTTCCTCGGATATCACGTGGAATAAGGTACGTGGAACATCTCGGGATCCACCAAGGCTTGAATCAGTTCGCTCACTAGTCATCTCAATGTTAGACAAACTGGTTAGGCGCGAAAAACTGAAACACACGGAGTGGCTGGCTCGCTGTATTTACTAAAAATTGATTGTTGTCTGTGAAATCTCTTAAATCTACAGGATTCGTAGCAGATCGCTTAAAATCTGACTAAAATTGGAGCATTTTACAAAAAGAGCAAAACTGGAGCGAAAATGAAAATGCTGCTTCAATCAACTTATAAAAAACAAAATCGATCTAGCCATTTGTCTCCTTCATAAGATTTAAAAGTCTTAAACTTGCCGCAGCTGCTCTATTTTATAAATCCACTACTTTCATTCTACTTTTTTTACAGAAATTTAATTTTAGTTTTGTATTTCACAACATTATTCCACAACCATTGCTTCGAGATTTAGAGCTCTCTTTAACATCTAATAGTAAGAGGCCTCTCTTAAAATTGCACTAAGGCAGTTGGAAGTGGTCGTATAGAAAACTGAATTATTATAAAAATTAAGTTCAAGTTCTGAAGAATTTTGAGACGTTATGGAAAATGCGCAGACACGGCAATAGATTTTCAGCGACGTCAAATGTAGCCCTCGAATTTCAAATTGGTGCGAAATGAAGAGATTAGCAAAGAAAATTCCATGAGAATTTCACTAACGCCGTCGTGTTGGAGATAAATGTGTAAATGCCGTGAAAGCTCGTTGAAAATAAGCAATGTTCCCCCGAATACGGATTTATGAAATTTACGAAAAATCCAGAGTATTATTGAAACTATTGTGATGTGTTCAACGTGAGAGATAATAAAGGGATTCAGAGACACGGTTCACGGAATCTTGAAAGCATTGAAACGCCTTCTATGATTGAAGCACTCACCTGTAGCAATTCCTGGCGCCGTTCCAGTAAGAGCGCCCCCTTCCACTTTTCCGTATAAGCTCCCTGTTGGTGTAGTGGTCAGCGGGTTCTCTACTTGTATCGGTTGGAAATCATTCGAAACAGTCACACCTTGAGTATTCAAATTTGCTGCTATTAAGGCTTCAAGCATCTGAAAAACGAATTTCCATGCTTTTCCCTAGGTGAAATGCAATCGACATACCGCGGCTTTCAGTTCAGAATCAGCCCTGTTCTTAGCAGTAGTAGTATCATTCGATTGTCCAACGAAATACCAGATAGCTTGATTAGTAACCGAAGGAGTGGATGGAAAGTACGTCCAACCGATAGGTGGACTGATTTGCATTTGGAACACCGGATTTTGTATGTACTCAGAGTCAGAGGAAGATCCGCAAGACATCGTATAATCCACATGACTGAATAGGATGACGGCGGCTGAAAACAGGCCGAACTTCAGCATTTCAAAAACAGAATGCTGAATTTCAGTCGATGCGTTTCTTTTATAGGTTTCACAGGATATGTTTGATGAGGTTGTAACCGTATAGTACAGGAGTGTTCTGTTGGTTTTTATTCCAAACACTCGCTGTTCTGAGCAGTGCAAAATCAACATGTACAACGAAATTGTTGTAAAACTGTGTGGGGATTGTTTGGCTTTCTAAACTTGTCGTTTTCAGCAAACTGAATATGAGCCATGAAAACTACCGTAGTCTTCGATGATTTCCCACTAAAACATAGAATTCGTTTGGAAAATATACTTCTTCCAAATGATAATAAAAGCATTTGATCACCAATTTATGAGCACCTCTCGATGTCCTTTATTTATATTTCATATTATCATTTCAGCCACTTCTCGTGATTCTCCGTTTCCTGCTCGCCGTCTCACCAGAATTCATTGTCGATTGAGAAAACAACAAAAGACGGCTTTTGCCGTACGCGCCGCCATCCAGCCGATGAAAAGAAGACGCGTGTGAGAATGAAAAGATGACCTGGAGAAAACGAGAGATGGAAGAAGAATCCTTCATCTATAAAATAATGGTTCTCCGATGTATGTGTGTAACACACTCTTGTAACGTCTGTCTTCTTTCATTGGAGTTGATTTAACCGCTTTTTCAGGTTGACTGCTGTCATTACTGAAGATTCATTTATAGAACAAGCAAAAATACAATGGTATCGTCTGGAATTGATGTTTCATTTTTCCAAATATAACTTTCCAACCGTCTCTAAAACTACTGAGAGAAGAGCAAGCATTGAGCTCCTTCTAATGGAAAATGATAGAAGGAGCTGTTCTAATTGTGGATTTTAAAGCCTTTTTTCGCATTTAGAAATTGAGAAAACTTTCCGATTGGAATTTGAAGATTTCTGATAGTGCAATCTCATTATCATGGTGAACCCGCCCCCACCTGTCTGTCGCGGAGTCCATTTAACAAATTTAAAGAGATTCTTATTCGCCAAATAAAAATATTGATTCGCGTAATATCTGAACAATGAATATTCCGAAATTCACAGTCAAACAGGATTCAATCACCATGGACGCCATCTAATAAATTCAAGTTCATATAACGGTCCATCTACCACGAATGGTATGGAAGGTTCTATCCTTTGTTTCTTCTTTTTTTGTTTCTTCTCCTCCCTTTCCTCTTAGCTCTCGTGATAGTCCGCTGGTGGTAGTAGCGTTGAGTTTGTGGTCCGTTGTGTAACAGGTGAGCGACGCAAGAGTCTCTTTTCAACTGCCTTCAAGAAGTCGGACAATGTCGCACATTTTGTGCTCTGATTGCTTTGTTTCTGTTGATCTCTTCTTCTTTTTCTGCTTCACTCGTTCGCTCTGCAATTTTTCGAGTCGAGCTTCCGGGACTTCCGTTCTCTTAGTAAATTGTTTAATGCTACAGTAATATGATTTTGTAGAAAATTGTTCCATCTTTTTTCATAAAATTTTGATTTTTTTTCCTGATGTGTGAATTTCAAGCTCATTTTAAGTTTCTATTATGAAACACCTACTGAAAGCCCATATTTCTTCAATAAGAAGCATTTCGGTAAAAAAGCCAGTATTCGAGTTTTCGAAAATTTTTTTGGTGAACGTAAGATTATGTGGAGCACTGTAGTTCTTTCTTGCATTTCATTGAAAATACATAGTTTTCTGGAAGTTTTTGAAAAGCCAAGAGCCGGGAATGTGAATGAGAGCAGTGGATTTCTACCATTCTCTTATAACAGTATTAACTTTGATTTAGATTTAATGGAAATTCAACAGAGAGGAGGCGAGAAAATATCAAATTACTGCTCTTCTCGCAGCTTGTATCAAGAGAGTGAAGACCATCATTTCTTGAAAGAATCCTTCAGCATTCTCCATTCTCTCTCTGAAAACGTTTGATTATTGGTCTTTCCACATGTGGATGCTACTTCCAGCGCGCACTATAAATAATTTAGTTTCAAAACTCATTACATTTCTCTGAATGCTATCCTATGTCAGATATTTTAAGTAAGCTAAGCAAACTCGGCTTTCGCGCTGCTCTCGATCTAAAGGAATTCATTCGCTTCTTGTGCCAATTTCAGACGATATTTTCATTAATATCTTTAGTCTGGATATAGACTTCATCGCGATTACGTTGCGCATAAAATTTGAAATGAAACCCATAAAATTGTAGTCTATTCTTTGGTGATCAATTATTTGAAAATGGCTTTTCCTGTAGAGAAATTAAAAATTAAAATGAGAACAATGCATCTCGATTTGCTCGTTTCTCTTTCATAATTCCTTATATTGTGGAAGAGAAATGGCTCGTTAAAAGTTTCCGGAACACTTATATTTCTGACTGCTAAAAGCGTTTTTCTCGATGCTCTTTGTCCTATTATTCGTTCTTTTTTCGCATTTATTTGCTCGCCATTCAATGCACTCATTTCCCTATTCGCTTATCTCAATGACTTGGTCGCCATGAAAATGAAATGTGAATTTCTTTATGGCGATTTGAGCTTTAATTTCAGTGTTTCTCTTCGACTTTCAGCGCTTCGCGCGGCTATTTTTGTAATCAACGTATGGCTCGGCTGCAGTACCTTACAGTATACCGCACTTTAAAGAGACTCATTAATGAGCGGTGCGGAGTGTTTTTTTCAGGAAACGTGTTCTCTAGTTCATGCGGATATAAAATGGACGACGTGACTTGTAGCATGACCTCTCTTCGCGCTTTAGTCTCTGCCACTGAGCTCAATCCTGTGCTCGTAGGTGCAACAACTGACGCACTAATATATCAAAAGTTTCGTTGAATGGAATCGGAATCAAATCTCTCTACCAATATATCTATGTTTCGTTATCGTTCGCCACCAATCTCCAAAAAAACACGCGTGTTTCCTTCCGGCTCTTCTTTGCGTTCGTTCTTTTCTCAATCTGTCATCGGTTACAGTGAATGACAATTTCCTACTCGGACACCTTTCTGAAGCTTTTATTCCGATGGAAAGGTTCGTTATGGAAGGCAATATGGAAGCATCTTCTTATTTTTCTTACAATGTACTATATCATAAATGGGTATTACAGGTGAGAATGCTGTTTTAATTCATATATCCAACTCCACAATCCACACAATCCTTCAGTTTTTTTTAATGAAAATAGTAATTTTTGGCAACAATAGGGCAACTTGCTGCGCAATTGGCAAGCTGCCATAGAATATGCAATTGCCGGAAATATCGGTAAATTACTAGGCCAACAGCCGGCAACTTGCCAACAGTTCACAGAGCGCTCTTGAACTAAAAAGAGAGCACAGACATCAATCAGGAAGTGAACCTATATCTTTTTTGCAGGTTCGGGATGACCAAAGAGCAGCAAGACAATTTCATAAAATATGTGATGCTAGTTGATGGTTGGACTAAAGAGATTCCATTAACGTTCTTATTAGGCTTTTATGTAGCAATGATAGTGCGGAGGTGGGTTGCCGAAGCACCCAATATACCTTCAGATTATCATTTTTCGGTGGTGGGATTGTTGTCAATTGATTAGCTGGCCTGATCATCTACTCTTCAATGTGTCAGCGCTAATCCGAGGCCGAGATGTTAGTTGAAATCGTACTGTGGCACTGCAAAAACGTTAAATTGCAGGCGGAGACTCGAATAATCAGAAAAACAATTGCTCGGTACGCTATTCTCACTTCAGTTCTCGCGTGGAGAAGCATATCTTTGAGGGTTCTAGCTAGGTATCCGACGGACGATCATTTGGTGGATTCAGGATTAATAACAAAAGAAGAAATGATGATGTTCAAATCAATCATCGTTCATGTTGATCCACATCAGGTCAGTATTTGATAATGAGGTGCAGCTTCATTTTTGAAAAATGACGAGTATTGGGAAACCAATGTTACTCAAAAACTGCTAAAAACCCGATATATTGTACTGCATTCGTATGCACTCAGATCGCTTCTTTTCTCAGAAATGGTGGGTTCCACTGAATTGGATTCAAACGATGATGGTCCGATGTTTTGAGAAAGGGACATTAACACACACGAACGAACTACGCGTGCTTCTGGATGCATTGGAAAAGTATCGAAATGGGTTTTTTCAACTATTCATTTACGATTGGATTGCAATTCCTCTTGTGTATACGCAGGTGATGTCAGTTATGGAATGTGGCCCAGTAGCAAACACAATTTGAAAATTTAAATGAGCAATCTGAAAATGGTCTTTTCAATTACACACAACTGAAAATAACTGAATTTCTATTTCATGACGTCGCTGCAAATGCTGACGAGAAAAGTGGAATAGTTCCAAGGCAGCGAATAACCAAAATAATTTTCTATGATTAGATCTGAGTACCGTTCGTCTACTCCCAGGTGCGCAGGACAGACAACCACGTAGTCGTGACGCGATAAGATTGATCATTCTTTGAAAGAAGAGATGATGCAACTCTACTTCCAATGCGCTTTCCCCCTTCCATTCATCATCTGCACTCTTCGTCTGCCGTCCCTTTTCGTACTTCGAATGATAAGTGCAGTGGAGTGAAGCGCTCTTTAGTTAGCGATAACCAGATGAGGAAGCAAATTTTCAGAAATTAAAGTTGACTAAAGTATCGATAAGGTTTCTCAGTAATTAAAAAAAACTTATCGGTTGATCGGTGCATCATAAAATAATTTAATTTCAAATGTTGGCAGGTATCCACAATCTCCGTATACGGATATTTCCTTTTTGCACTCATTGGACGACAGTATCCCAGTAAAAATGAAAATGAAGAGATTATAGACGTGTAAGAACTCACTGGAAACCTTATCATCAACACTTGCCCTATTCCAGATATGTTCCAATTTTCACAATTCTTCAATTTCTTTTCTATGTGGGATGGTTAAAAGTCGGAGAGGACCTAATGTTCCCATTTGGGGCAGATGACGAAGACTTTGAGTTCAACTACATTTTGGAGAGAAACCTTGAAGTTTCAATGCTGATTGTGGATGATCTACACAATCAAGTGCCTCCAGTGTACGTTGAAAGTTTGGACGACGAGATTCACGTGGGTTTTCTGTGAATTTTGATTATATGGAGTTGTCCGCTTTCAGCTGTTACATACAAGCGCATCTGCAAAACTATCGAACCATCCACAACGACAGCACCTACGGAAGTTGAAGTTCAATGTAAATGCAATGCAAGTGCAAGCCGTTCCGGAAAGTGGGAATGTTATTTGGTGGATATATCAACAACATTTGACTTTTAGAACACTTGAACGAGCGTAATGTTTCTTTATCAACGACTTCAAAGCTTTCTTTTGCCGATTTAGAGCATATGGCAAATGGCCCGAGGAATATTCCAAAGTTTTAATAATTCCATTAATTTTCTTTTCCAGCTCTTTCTTTTAATGATCTCAAGCCTGTTTTACTGGTTTTTATTCAGCTCTCATTTCATTCCTTTTTACTGAATTATCGATTTTTTTTTCAAGCTAAAAACAGAAAACCGCACAATTGATATTTTCAGAATTATTACATTTAACAAAGAGCAAATACCCACAATTATTATACAGATATGATATTATACAGTCAAGTATGTTTAGTCGAGTCCTTCACAAACACTTCTCGCGGAACTAACTGCTTCCGACAAGTCGTGGAATTGACGGACATCATATTTGATTGTTTCACAACTTCTTCATGATCAAATGATATAGGGAATTGAAATAACTTTCTCGATCTTTCATTTAGATACGGCAGCATCATATGATACACCAAGTACCAATCCATGTGGCATCTACCAGAATCCCTTGAAGTCTCTTCAAAATTTCGAAGTGTAGCTTCAAATGTGGAAATCTTTCCGAATAAGAGCAAGTTCGATAGCAAATCGTATATGACAGCAACATTTTCTTCTGTGGGTTCTGAGAATCTTTCATTCATTGTGAGTGCGACTCCATGAAACACTTACCATTTTGGAGAATACTTTTTAGCTGACTTTCATTCTTTTTTAACAGGTATTCGTCTTCTAATTCTACATGTGATTTTACCAATTTTCGGATATTAAAGTTGGGTTGCAACAGTATTCTTGGCATATCAAGGCCACTGGCAACTTTGAGCAATGATGGATGCGGTAATTTTTCCGCTCTCGGCTCTAAGCTGACAGCGGAGCTTAGTTGAATGACTTGTTCACGCATTTCAGCATCATACTCAGGCGAATCTGCTTCTGGAAATCGCCCGATTCAGATGGAATGCAACGAGTTAAAGGGAAAATTACCTATTTGTTGATCTTTTATTGCTTCATTTACATCCTTCTTTGTTTTACCAAACATCTTTTGAACAACACTAGCTGTGTCAGTTTTGCATTTATTTTTCAATTTACCGCAAGTTATTCCAACGCCTCGAAGATCTTCAACTTTAGGAGACACTTTTTCGTAAAGTTTCATTGCTTCCGCAGTGAGGATTTCGCCCCGATTAGTTGGAATCGACAAATTGCACGTTTTCGTGAAGCTATCGCAAATTCCATGCCCCATGAACTTTGCTGTTTGCAGAGGAGCATTTGCTGATCGTACCTGAGTAGAGTAAATTCTTAAATATCCAAATAGGGAGTTAATACCATTAGCTTCATTGTTATGGAGCCTGCGCTAAGTTTACAATCAATGAGCTTCCGTTCTAATTCTGAACCGATACCCGCAATAAGTTTTGACACCTCTTCCATCTATAAAATTATATGTTTAAATTCTGATTGTAAAAAGTTCACACCGTCGTAAATCTGATCCCGTAATTAATATCGCAAGACACCGACTTCCGGGCATATGTCTTGAAAAAATCATCGGGATCTTTCTCAATTCCCCGACACTGTTTGAAGATTTTTGTAGCGAGTTTTGGGCCAAATACTTGAATCAACTCTCTTTCCGATTTCTGTTGAAGTTGGCTGCATTTCGTTATGTTGCCTATTAGGCTAATTTAATATTAAAGTTCGAACGTCATCTATTCAGAACTTACCGAAAATTGAATTCAATCGGCTCATCATTTCGTAACCGAGGCCTGGCAGATCTCGGACTTTTTCATCAAGCATGAATTCAGCTATTTTTTCTTCTTTAACCCAATACACGCCATCTGGTTTGGCGTGTCTTGTGGCGAGTCGAGCAAGAAGACTTGTAGATCCTATACCGACACTAGCCGGACACCGCGTCGTCTCTTTTATGATTTTCCGAATATGTTCCGCGAGAAGAGTAGCGTCATGAATGCCATATCTATCACATAGATGACTCATATTTATGTACATTTCATCACATGAAACTGCCCGTAATTCCAGAGTATAGCTTCCCAAAATTTCGTAAACTTTCCGGCTTACTTTCACATAATCATCAAATTGATAGGGTAGAAGTGTTAATTGAGGGCACTTTTGGAGAGCGTCCCGCACAAGCATTCCGTTTTTGACACCACAGTTTCTTGCAGCATAACTGCATGATGCAACTTCGCTCATGCTGTTCGAAATGGTTCCCTATAAACATGCGTTCAATTGGTATTCATTTCATTACCCTATCAGAACGAACCTTACTATGTGTAATAGCAACTTCCTTATTTTTTAATTCCGGTCGGTCTCTCACTGCAACCGACACAAAAAAACAATCAAGATCAACATGGAAAATTGTGTTATGTTGAATCTTAGTATTGTTTCCTTGTCCCATACCTTCTAAATCTGATTCTGGGAAACTTTTCTCTATCAATTTTTTCTCTATTTTTAAATTTGCCACGAAATCTTTCATATCCTGTGCAAGCGTAGATATTAAGTGGAGTCGGCTTCTTGCGTAGTATTCTCGAATAAAATTTGTATTTGGGGAATCCGAAAACTTATTCGTAAATGTTGAACAACTATTATTTCCAGTGGCAGTTTCAGAATTTGATTTCAAGAATTTTTGAATCTTTCCATTTTCTTGTGAGCCTTTTTCGTATATTAGAAAATCTCGGTAATCAAGAGGTTTCCCTGCCGCTATTCTGAAAAGCACATCATGAGCACCTACTTATATGTAAAAACAATCTTACGATTCAATAACCCAATCAGCTTTTATGAAGATTTCACCTTCTCGAATTCGATTGATTTTCGCATTAGCTACGGAGGAAGCTATTGTATAGGAAGTTATTCCATGCTGATAATAGCAATGATATTCACCACCATGAGCAAGGATCAAATCCCGGATCACAAGCGCTGGAGGATCTTACAATTAGAAATAGACATTCATAAATAATTTCTCCATTCTGAAACCTGTATATCCATTCACAAATACTGAATAACCATTTAGACAATTTGAAATTCTCTCTGAATGTTTTGATTTTTCACTGTTTACTTGATAATTTAGTTTAGTGATCTTCATTCTCATGTAGTCATTCTGCAAAAGTGAAAGAATAATATGATTATTACCTAGGTTGGTTCAAACGTACAAAGTTATTGATTTCAAAGTTCTTTCCATGAATATGCATAGTTTCAGGTTGATTTAAGCATTCGCTTGATGAAACAACTGCAACTTGACTGTGCAACGTGGAAGATGACACGGATCGGAGATCCTTCGATGCCATGGGCCGCTAAAGTGAAATGATTCCGATAATACAGAAAATAAGAATACCTTTCTATTATAGTTATTTACATTGTCTTCAATTGGGAGAGCAACCGGTAACATAATGGCGTCTTCTTCAATCGATTGTTTTCTTTCGTTTCGGCTGTAATGTTCTTCGTCTTCATTAAATCCTTCTAAGCCAGCTCTGCTAGTACTGGGAACATTATCCGATACAATATTTTCTTGATAAAAATGTCTAGGCCAATCTTCTGCTTTGAACGATTTTAATAGGTTAGAAAGCGCATCATTGTCTTGGTTCGCTTCTATTTCGTCTTCGTCATCAATGGATTCAAGCATTCTAGTCAACGTATCATCTAAAAATACTCTCTCGTCAGCAGGATTTAAGTCTTCCACGAGAACAGTTTCATAATTATCGGTGACCGTCTCTTGACCACTTCCTGTCAAACTATTGAAGGATACCTACAAAAATGAAGCTTTATTATGCGACGTCATGTATTACTAACATCGACTGGTTCCTTTATAGCACGACTTCTTTTCCTGGTAATTGTTGGACTTGTTACAAAGTTTTCAAATGAGTCTTCAGAATCGGGATATCCGGAGTACACATCAGGAGAACGCATAATTTATTGTGAATGCCGCGCCAGCACTGAACTTTTGGTGATTTTTTAGGTACTAACTCGCCAGAAAAAAATTTCCGAGAACAATGCTTCCTAAAGCTCGAAGCAGGATAATATTTAAATATAAAGTACCGCTTATCTAAAATAATCACTACAAAACAATGTGGAGAAGAATTATTATGGGTCGGCGTTAAGAAAAAGTTAGCAAAGATCAACAAGAGGATGTTGACTAGAACACTACACATAACGCAATGCCTAGCATTCAGACATGAGGCCTAACGGCAGTGCATGTTGTCTCATTTGACACGGCTTCAAGATGTCGAAAAAATGCTGACTAGGGACAATTTCCGTTGATATATATATAAATCGTTATTTAATTTATTTCTCATGTTATCTACATCTGATTGTATTCAGAGTGCTTTTAAACCCGCTCGAATATATATTCCAGATTTTACATTTCTTCGGCGGGATAAAAATATTTTATTTTAAAACATTGGTGTTTTTTGCATAATTGAGGCCACTCCAAATTCACTTTTCAAAATATGAGATATCTTCTCAGAGTGGACCGAATCGTTCTCGCATGGTAACTCATTAGTTCATGTTAGAAAAAGTTTATTCATCCGAAAAAATTAGAGATAAAAAGTTGGGAGTAGGGGCGGTGGCAATAGAAATCGAGAGAAATGATTTTGACTTTTGCTAATAAAATAATTAATATCTCAAAGCTCGCTGAGATCATTCACAGATGGGAATAAAAAAACGGCAGAAAAAAGACCAATTGGGTGAAAAGGAGGAACACGAAAAGGCAAACGATGCTACTTCATGATTGCCTAGTTTCTGATAGGATTCATCGTTCATCGTTTTCCATGAGAGTAAATATTATGCGTTCGTCTTCTATTGGATAAATGAGAATAAATACCAAGAGAAGATAATAAGCGTTGCTATAAACATTGCCGATATGGTGGTAAATAAAAGCATACATCAGAAAAAGAATAGTACTATAGGAAAGCCATGTCGTTCGAAAACTGCGAAAATCTATATTTTCATTTTTTTTGGCGGGGTTAATTCAGTACCAGAAAAGGGTGAAGTGTGAATAAAGGTGCTGTTTTATAGTGTCTATGCTAGCTCTATTTTCACACTGAGTTTAATCAACATAGTAACTATAAACGTGTTATACAGGAAATGGAAAGCCACCAGAAAGTGTAATCGACCGTCAAAGGAGAAAAATAATTAAAAAGAAATCATGACAATCATGACAACATTGATTAAAGATAGGTTCGCAGTGCTCTGCATTCAACAGAAAGAAATTTACCCATTTTTACATTTGTTTGTAATTTTTATAAGCTCTAAATATTAGAGAAAACTACTAATGCTATACGCCCGGCAGTTTTCGCAAAGCATTTTTCCCGTTTGACGTTCTACGGGGACTTCCTGTCGTCCTTGCAACGGCTACTTGTCTGGAGTACATTACAAGACCACTAGGCTCATCTTCCTCGTCTGAGTCTTCACCACCAGATCGAGATGAATTCAAATGTTTTGGCAAAGGAGGAGGTAATGAGAGAGTAGCTTTTCCATCAACAGGTGAGATCTACAAGTTATAAGATTTCAAACTTGCTTAGAAAAGATTCACTCACCTCTCTTCGCGGACCAAACCAAGACAATAAAACAGGAAGAAGGATGAGCCCGTTGATTATCCCAGTGCCAATAAGCGCCGTCATCACGATGAAAAAATATTTTACCACAAATCTGCAAATAAAGAACAGATGGAGAATTTATGACCATTAATTCTTACTCAAATTCGGAAAATCCGAGCATCAAGATACCAAGAAGGGTGGAAAACGATCCATGGATGACTGGAACGAAAACGCGGTCCACTGCAGATGATGTTCTTTGCGCTCTTGTTCCGAGGGCAGTTAGGAATGAAACAACAACGTGTACTGTGAATTCAACTCCGATTCCAACAGCGGTAATAAGAGTTACAGCAGAAACAGGATTGAGTTTGATTCCAACGAGTCCCATGAATCCAGCAAGCTCGCATGTCATGATTCCGAGAATGCAAACCACCATCAGAGCAGCCCATGGATTGAAAAGAAGAACAGAGATGACACAGAAGACAGATATTGTAATGATAGAAATGGCTTGCATCAAGTTGCCGGTTAGAAAAAGGTATTGTTCCCAGAAAGTGAATGCAATTCCTTGGGGAAAATTCGGGAGTCCCTGATCTGTGAATCGCTCGCAAACACTTCGAATGTCTTTAATGGCATCCACGATAACAGCTGTGTCAGTAAGGCCAGTCAAGTAAAATGGAATCTGCGAATAAGCAAGTGGCTCGGCGGCAGGGATGTAATTTCCAGTATAATTTTTGCTCAATTTCCATTTTGGAGGTGTTGGGAAGAATGATGCTTGAGATACGTAGTACATCATGTGATCGACATTGAACCAGGCCGTCAAATAGTTGTAAAATCCATCAGAGTTGATTATGCCACTATCATCGACTAACCGTATCTTACCAACTCTTCCAGCACATTCGTATAATGTTCCATGGGAACACATTAAAGCGTGAGCAAGACGTGCATCCTCGGACACGTTGCTTCGAATGATGTTTCCAGTTGTAAGGTCGAATGAGCCTTTTGCTACTTCTTCATCAAATCCACGTTGTACACTGATCAACCAGTCTCTCATCAATCCTAACCAATATTTTTCTGAAGGTTCCTCATTTCTGTTTTTAATAACGTATTTCGAAGATCCAATAGATTGACGGTAATTGTCGATCTGGCGTTGCTGATGAGCATAGTCAATGTTAGGTCCCTTTATGACGGCAAACATAGGATAGAAACTGCAAAAACATAGTTTTTTTTTCAAACTATTAAGAAAAGATACTAACCTGAAATATTTGTCCCTCGCTCTTAAGAACTGGGCAGGAGCTGTATGTTCTGGAAGAACATCTCCAAGCTCCAAGCCAAGTGTTGACTGCCGCATTCCAATAAATGACGCAGCAAGCAAGATGCAGCAACCAGCAATAATTGCAATTTTACAGGCTGGTTTTGAAATAAAGGGAATGTAATAATATCGGATGAAAGAATGTAGAGACCATGGAGCTGGATCATCACTGTCAGATATTTGAGCCTGTGCGATACCGTCAAATTGTTGAATAATTGAAGCTTCTGAAGGTGCTCCAATAATCCGCTTATTCGGAATTTTTGGTTTAGAAATCATAGAATAAGACTCCTCCCGGGTGTCACCGTACAAGCAGCAGATCAAATCACGACGCTGGGCTTTCTTTCTTCTGAGATCAATGGAAATGATAGCAGGATACATGGTCAAAATAGCTATAAAATTGAAAGTTAGGAGAATACTTGATTGGGCACAGAATGAACGTAGTGCTGGGATAGGAAGCAGAGTTCCAGTAAGGAATGAGAGAATGTTGTTAATTGAAGTACACAAAATTGACATTCCAGTTTCGCGCATCAGAATAGCCATCTCGGCATGACCTCCAGCCAACTTAACAACATCGCGGTAGTTGTGGAGCAACATGAACATATTGTCCACTCCGATTCCTAGTGTGAGAAACGGAACAATCTGGGTAGTTGCTGCGTTGAATTCTATTCCGAACCAAGTAGCCATCCCCAAACCGGCAACTGAAGCGAATGTTACAACAAGAACCCCAGCAAGTGCCAGTCCCATTGATGATTCTGTTGCTGGTAAGCAACTATCAAAACGAGCTTGGGTAATGATAGCGTAGGCAAGCATCAGGGCGTATCCAGCAAAAATTATAGTGTAGTTGAACTGGCAGAACTCCTCAAGCATATCCGCAATAGATGTTGAAGCCAGTGGATGAAATGTTCTTCTTTCATTCCCATCCTCGTCAACATTAGCTTTGTGGTTATAAAGGGATTTTGTAAAATTTCTTTGCCACGCTTGAAGAACTTGCTCAGCAGCTGTTTCGTTCCATGCATTCATATCCAATCCGGCCTTTGTAGGGTTTCTTCCTGGTTTCTGCTTGAATCGCAGGAATATATCAGCGGGGCTTGCTACAAGAAAGACCGATTGGAGTGCATCGGCTCCGGTAAGCTTTCCACCCTTTTTAATACGTCGAGGATTTCCTAGTATCATATCCTCTGGCCAGTTAAGTACTTTTGCAGCAAATCCAGAGCAACCGCCGGACATCTCTGCAGCGTAATCAACATTCCTTGGATGTAAATTTTCAGGAATTACTTCTAACCACTTCTCTTTGTTTTTTCTCAGCCACTCAAAGGCAGACTTCCGATACGATTGACAGTCTGAAATATATTTATTTCATTCATTTTCCCAGAACCCTATAAAATGTTCCTCATTTATTGAATTTTAAAAGTATTTATTGGTTTTTATTGATATTTTTTATAAGAACGATTCACTAAATTACCAGAATTCTTTAAAAATTAGATGAATTTGGAAAATAGCCAGATTTTACTCACATTCTTTTTGTTCTCGCGCTTTAATTTTCCGTTCACTTTCATCGGCCAGGCGGACTTCTTCTGGTGTTAATGTTGTCGCGGAGACAACTGGAACAGACGTCACTGGAAGACTTATTGACACAGAATCTTCAATATTAGGAATAGAATCGGTTGGCTGCGCTGGGTGAATCAACGTTATATTATTAACAGCTTCTCTCTTTTTCCGTCCGAGAAATCCGAGCCAATCAAAACCACTTTCTTTCTTAACCTCCTCTACCAAATCTTCTCCGTATTTTTTAGAAATTTCCCGAATTCGATCAAGATGTGGGCATATATCGAAATAGTTTTTAGCCATTGGTGGGCAACCTGGATCCAAAGGATCTAGACACGGTCGATCCAAATATCCATGGCCGAGACCAGCACGTTCGAAGAAAGTGTAGTGAGAACCGAGATTGAAAGATCGGTGAATTTCGTCAATAACAGCAATTGGGTCGAAATCAGACCACCGGATCATTTCATCATCTGATAACGTGCTCAAGATACTTCCTAAGATTCCAAGCGAAGACTTCGGAAGTAGTGGATGAGGCCCGAGGGCTTTTGATCCTTCCCAGAAACAATCAATTGGCGTAATCCAAATGCACGGAACGATTCTGTCGATAACATCACCAAGTGAAGAAGCTGCAGAATCTGCGGTGACTGCTGGTGGAGCGGGTTTGAAACAGATATCGGACAAAGACCAATCTCTAAAAACGAAAAATTACCGTCTCCAATGAACAAATTGTACTTACACTCCATGAACAGATACGTTAAAGCTGGCAATGTATTTCATAATTTCAACATGTTTCAACAATGGGCCTTGAGCTAATGCATCTTGTCCTTCGTATTCAGGAGTTTGAATCAGTACTTGATAGCCCCCGCCTAGGCCATTTTCCCTAGGAAGTTCTGGTCCGGAATCTCCAGAAACATTTCTCATTTCTTCCTGAATTTTAGGCAGAAAGTTCAATTCTTCGTCCAGTCGTCCACCCTGTGCCACCCATAGCTTAACAATATCCGTTTCGATGTGCACATACTGTAGTCCATAACAGCACACTGCGAACACCATTGAAACAGCGAGAATAATGGACCAAGCATTTCTATGAACGCAGTTTCCAAGAGCGAACAACAACTTTTGGATTAAGCTTCTTGAATAGAGAGCATATCGGTTTCCCGTCGCTTTTCTCTGAAAATTTAGAGGTTGCAACTTTATTTTATTTAAAAAAAAGTTATTACGTCGTTATTACCATTCACCAGAACTTTTACCGTCATTCCCCAGAGGCTATTCATAAAAAATTCATAACATTCCCTTTTATGTCACTTTACATTTCAAATGCCAACATCTGCTCTTTTGTTTCACACACCCATTCATTTTCTTGTCATTCAATACCTTCAAGAATCCCATTTCCATCAAAATTTAAAG
Organism: Caenorhabditis inopinata; assembly: GCA_003052745.1. Taxonomy (NCBI): domain Eukaryota; kingdom Metazoa; phylum Nematoda; class Chromadorea; order Rhabditida; family Rhabditidae; genus Caenorhabditis; species Caenorhabditis inopinata. The sequence goes on along the minus strand of AP018152.1, from coordinate 8,281,841 downwards.
CTTTCATTTTAACTAATAATTTCATAGATGATGGGACATTAGAAAACACCTTCTATTACAGGATGATTAAATAACTACTTCCAATGGAACGATAGTATGATTAATGAAAAGAACGCAGATAAACAATATTTTTCTTGTTTCATACGCTATCACTCAATGAACACGTACTGTCAAAAAAAACGGATGAGGGACGCTATAAGAAGCTCAACGAAGCTACCTCCAGGTTCACCGAAAATGATGCACCAGGATTAACATAATTTTAACTATTCCTCAATTTCTGACATTTTTTATTACAGACTCTTGCCACATTTTATTACACTCTTTTTAAACCAAAAAATTTTCGGCGCCGTGATTTTGTAAACTTCTGCTAGAAAATGAAACAAAACTATAACAGAAAAATCGAATACGATTTGGATACGACGCCATTTTAAAAAAGAGGCACAAGAGATTTGAACGTTATAAATTTTTTAGAAGCCTACAAAAATCCAAGAAAATTATCTATCGAATTCAATAAGAAAGCCCTTATTAATGTTTGTTCAAAAGCGGCTCATCCCCATTTTAAAAATTTGATGATTTGTATAATATTCGAATTTAATATTCAACACGACACCACGTACGCTAAAAATACGAGTTCACAATATAAATTTTATCTTTCAGTAGTTGTCACCATTAAAATGTATTAAATACAAAATTATTCCTAATTTTATGTAACTTTGTTTCAAATTTTGATATTTCTAGATAGTTTTTTTCAAAATTGAATACCTATTTAACTAAGGAAAGCAGACGAAATGCGGAAATTTCAAGACGAAGTGCTTGCGGACGTCCTGCCGTTTTTTTTCTTCTGCGTACACTTTGTTGTGCTGTGATTGACTGTTGTGGCTGCGTGTTCCGTTACGCTCTCATTAATGAATCATCTCTCAATTGAGAAGAAAATTTAACAGCCAGCCATTTCCTCCTTTTTTCTCTAGATTATATGTCAATGAGGTTTTCCCGGTATTATATATAATATGGGCAAGCAGAGGCGGACGAAAAGGAATGCGATTAGTTCAACTACTAGCAGCATGTGCTCTTGGTATGGAAAATATTCTCGGATTTCATTTAAACAATGAGCATTTTCTTTAAATACCGAAAAGTAGCGATAGTATTGGTAACAGTGAGTGTGCTGACTGTGGGTGGCACATTGGCTTTGCGGAAATGCAAAGCTGGGTAAATAGATGTATGCAAAGTGGCTGTAGAAGAGAACCGAGTAGAATGAACACTTCAGCCACGCTTCCGTTTTCATTTATTCGCCGCCAAGGTGAGTAATTCAACTCCCATACTGTTAGTCAACACAAGTCTAGAGAATTTTAATTGAAAAGTATTGACATACTACCTATCCATTAAATTAAAAGCGAAAAAAATCCAGTGAGGAATGCCTTACTATTACAAACTTTTCATACCTTTTACATAGTACAGATGTAGTCAAAAGAACAGTATAGAGTTTTCGCTACTGAAATTTTTAAAATAATGGGAAAATAGAACAGAGGAAAAAAGTGAAACTAGCGAGTCCGGAGTTTATGCACACTGATGAAAGGGTGCTAGGGTAGTTGGGGTGGGGGACACGTTTTTTCCCTATTTCGACGATTTTTCAGTTTTTGAAAGTTCTGAGGATATTACATTAAATATATTTTCTTCAGATGGTACTTACCCGATTTATCTGCTGAAGGCATAGGTCAGCATCACACCAAGAAGGTCTCGCGCGAAACTCGCGTTTCCAGCGATCATTGTAATCGGCCGATGATGACTGCCCCACAAGGTACCGATCCAGAAACTGAAAAAGCTAACCAATAAATTTAGTAAATAAAGTAAAAAAAATCACGAACTCTTGTGAGAATATTGCCGGTTTGATCGTTCTCTTGGTAATCATCATTCTCGTCGTATGCTTCGTATATGTCTTCGTCTTCCGGTGCTAAAACAAATTAAGGTTAACTTTTCAAAAAATGAATAGCGTGCAGTATTCACATAGATTTAACAAATGCTGAGCTGATCTGTTGTTGTAATTGCCGACCGCCGGAGATCGTTTCCCCCCTGGCGGCTCCAGAAGCGTAAGCATTGCTGCCGACTTATCTGGTCTTACAGGCAGCGCTGACTGAAATTACAATGTTTCAAAGAAATCAGAACATAAAAATAACGTTTTAAAAACGCGGTTAAGAAAAAAAAACGACGTGGAGGCGGCTGAGGCGGATAATTCAAAAAATGTGTGAGAATGAGATGCGAATGAGCCGGAAAAGAATAGAGGAATAGGGAGAACGAAAAGAAAACTTGCGCTGGTTTGTGTGTTCGCGGGCGACAGTAGAAATGGGCGATAGACAAATATTGTGCGGGTCAAACACGAATTTTCATTCATTTTTTGAAAGTAAACGTTTCTTATCTAAGCTAAGCTACTCATATTGATATATTTTTAGTAAAATTATAGATAATTACAACAAGAATTTTTCAATATAAAATTATGTTAAAAAAAGAGAAGTTACGCGCGCCAAAAGTTAAACTGAACTTTTAGTTGTGTACGCAAACAACACCACGTCAAAATACACATTACAGCAGGATCATGATATCGGGTAGAACACCGGCTATGAATCGGGCCAATCACGGCCTCCTGTAGATATAAGCCGTTGAAAAAAGCCATTGAAAGTCAACGCGGCCCGCTTGCATTAACACAGCAAGCTTGCACATAGTCCGTGTCTCTCATACGCTCCCTTATCTCTTGTCACCTAAACTACTTATTTTTATGGAATTAGATCTTTTTTTGTAATTATATCAATTTTTCGTTACATCAATCGTCACCTCCAAATTACGAAAAAAAAGTAATACCTACTGCAGCTTCCATTCGTCGCTGCACTCTTAGACATTTAGCCATTATTTATTGGTCCACAGCTGAACATATTAGTTTAAAAAGACATAAAAGAGCTTATTCGAAAAAAAATGCTGCTATCTCAGATAAGAAATGCAAAAACTTATCTAGATTATGATTTCTAAAAATCGCTTTATGTTGTCTATTTATCAGCCACTTTTGAATGAATTTCATAGAGTAAACGAAAGAGAATCTGCGTTTTTTAAATGAAACTCAACGGAAACTAATCCGAACCACTGTGCTGGATTCGTTATTTATGATCGATTAACTTAAACCACCGGCAGAATTGTTTTCTTAAAAAATTTAATACAGGTTAGAGAATCTGAGCGCTGAAGGTTTGTATCTTTATCTACCGAGCAATTTCTCGAACGCAGGATAGTTCTGATCATGAAACAATGTTTTCTGTATGAATTACATTGCTTCCTTATGCTTCCTTATTGCTTGAAAAACAAAAAAAAACAGAACTAAGCGCATAACTCGAAAAAACATTTCAGGTATTCTGCATTTACGTATATCTCTTTTCGACTTCTGAAGTAGCGAAAATTAGAAAAAGCTTTTCGCATTGTTTTATTAAACTGTCCTTCTTTTAATTAGTAATTTCTCAATTTAATGTCATCACGTTTATTGAAATTTTCGCTCGAACCCCGCAGAATACGCATTTTCGGTCTTTAACGATAAAATGATTATTTTTTGATTATCAGTCGAAAAGAAGAGACATTTCCTAAAACAAGAACCAGAAAACGATAAATTATTCTCGAAACCAGTAGGACGAAAAGTTAACTTTTCAAAATTCGCGCGAAATACGGAACTTAACTGAAGAGGAATGCCGATAAGTGTAGTTGTCTCCCGCGGAGGCGAAGGATGGGGTTAAGAGACGTGAAATTGAGAATCGAACTCGTAAGACGGAAGAAATGGGGGGGGGCAGAATAGAAAGGAGCAGAGGTAGAGACTTTGAGATAGGAAGAAACAATTAAAAAAAATGCTTTAAAATTATTCATTATCACAAGATAATTAATGTCAGCTGATGGGAAAACGTAAATGATAAAAAAGAGCATTGGGTCGAATGGTATCTAATTTCATTCCAGTGATAATCCGTCATAGTTTTGTTATTAAAAGGTGGGTGGGAGGGTTTGTTTATTAAGCAGACTCTATCGGCGAATCATTAAATTCCCTGAGCAAATAACAAAAGTGTGGAGTAGTTGGTAAGACTCCAAAAAATGTGCCAAGAATATAAATATATTCAAGACTTTATGAAAGACGCTGAATATTATTAGAGATAAAGAAGGAACGAAGATCAGAAGAAGCCACACACGAAAAGAGGGATAAGCAAGACGACAACATTTTTTCCTCTTTCACCAACTGAGAAGGGGCTGAGGAAGAGGAGATGAATAGGATGTGGTGGTAAGAGGAACGGGAGAAAAAAAGAAACGAGAGATGCGGACGCCGAATAGAAACATACACAACGAACATGTGGCGAAGGGAGCGGTGATGGTGGTGAGGAGATGACTAAAGCAGTAAGAGCCACAGTTGTTTAAAAGTGTTGTTTTTTTTGAAACAAAAAGGTTCAAAAAGACAGCGAAAAATTGATGAGCTCATTCTTGCAACGGAAGAATATAGAAAACACCTTTACAAAAAAATGTTTTTCATTTATCAAACTATGCTTTTGAATCACTCGAATGTCTTCATTGAATGCGCCACTTGGCAATGGCAAAGTTTTATTATGAAAAAATAGGTGGGCGGGTTTGTTTACTATGCAGATAATTCATGCAACGACATTCAATATGCCATGACATCGTTTTTGTCACATACATTGTAGAAAAATTACACGAAGAGCGCAAAGATTGTCTATATTTAAAGAACCCGAGAAGTGAACCTTAAAGGGACAGAGCAGTGATGCCTGACGTATTTTGATTTCTCAATGGGGACCGTGTGTTTTACTTCCTTTGCAGAGAAGATGATATGACATTGAAAAATTGAAATTTTTCAAAACTGCTGTGACGGACTTTGAAAATTATTTTTGAACCAAAATATTTGTTGTGAATGAATCATGTCGTCTCTCGTCATGATCGGAATTATGTACAATTATTGATGAAATCAGGAGAAGGGAATGTATAGAACAGAGATGAGTCATCATAGTAAGAGAAGAGTACGTGTTGTTACGAAATATACCAAGGAATTTTTGAAACTAAACTACACAATGGAGAGCATGGCTCGAGTATACGTCAAAAAGTGGCAGCAAAGACAGCGCCCTTTTTTTTTAAATCTAATTCTATGGGTGTCTAAAAATGAAGCGAACACAAAAAATGAGAGACCGGTGGAATAAAGTTTTGCCAATTCGCAAACGGAACAAGAATAGTACTATTTTTGCAAAGGAACGTACCCAATTTTATTTTTCTTTCTGTCTTTTCACGTTTTCGGGCACACCTACCCTAATCCATCTTTAACTCATGTAGCATTTTGCGGTCTCACCACTAGTGGCGCCACTTGACAACGAAACAACGGTTTTAAACCTTCGCGCAAACACATTTTTCTCACTTTTTAACTCTAAAGCTACCGAAAGTCTCTTAAATCACATATTAAAATCCGTTGTAAAACTGCAGTTTAGCACACTAAATGTTTGCTCATGACCTTCGTATCTACGTCGAAGATTTAAACACTATCGACCGAACCGATGAGGGAGCAAAATTCCATCGAGAGAATGTGTTTGGCTACAAGTTTTTTTTATTTATCTACGTAGGATTATGTACCTTACAAAAAAGCATTTTCGGTAATATTTTCTCGTGCAACGGAAGCCATCAACCGAATGGTGCACACAATTGAAAATAGAGCCATGGTGCATATTACAACACTAGTCGTCATTCACGAAAGCTACTAAAAAGGGAACATGAGAAATGATTTAAGCAATTCACCGATTTGAGAACTTAGAGAAAGCAGGGTCAACCCCATATGAGAATTTGGCACAAGTGCTTCAAAAATTTCAGAAATTTTCCCCCGAAAGTTTTTCCAACTTAAAATGTTGACGGTCGTTCTGTAAATCACCGTGGTTAGTAAACTTGCAAAAATAAGTAAAGCCTACAGTATTTCAACATGGAATATGATTAATTTAAATACGCTTCTAAATTAATTAAGCCACACGTTAATTAAGGCAGTTTTCAGATGGAAAATAACGTTTTTATCCGAATACGCAATAAGGAATGGAGGAGAACACGATACGCAAGGTGGTGTGCAGTGTGTGTTTTCGATCCCGGTTCGGTGAATTAATCGATTCTTAGTTTCGAAAAAGGAACCGATTAAGTACCGATTAAAAATCGGTACTTTGGAATCGAAACGATTTTTCGATTCTTTACCGATTCTTAATCGATTCTTTTTCGATTCCAAGTCATCGAGCAAGAATCGGTAAAAGAATCGAAAATTTGAAAAATCGATTCCACATTTTTCGATTCCTTTTCGATTCTTTACCGATTCCGGCTGGCTCCGGGACATTTCAAAACCGGACGTTTTAAAACCGGACGTTTCAAAACCGGGCATTTCAAAACCGGACATTTCAAAACCGGTCGTTTCAAAACCGGACGTTTCAAAACCGTGATTTCGACTATTAAAGTTTTTTCGAGATTTTTAGTTTTTTTTAAATCCCGAAAACACATTAATAGTCGAAATCACGGTTTTGAAACGTCCGGTTTTGAAACGACCGGTTTTGAAATGTCCGGTTTTGAAACGACCGGTTTTGAAATGTCCGGTTTTGAAACGTCCGGTTTTGAAATGTCCGGTTTTGAAACGACCGGTTTTGAAATGTCCGGTTTTGAAATGTCCGGTTTTTAAATGCCCGGTTTTGAAACGTCCGGTTTTGAAATGTCCCGGCGCCAGCCGGAATCGGTAAAGAATCGAAAAGGAATCGAAACTCGAAAGAATCGATACGATTCCGGTTAAAAAGAATCGATTCTTACCGATTCTTTTTTTGAAGAATCGAAAAAGAATCGATTCTTTCGGGTTTCGACCCAGGTATCGATACGGAAAAATCGAAAGACACACACTGGTGGTGTGGAAAAGCCAAGAGAACAAAACCGTTTTAGGGAAACGAGGGAAACGTGAAAAATAAAAGAGCGAACTGAGGAAATCATGAGCCAACGCGGCTGACCAAACAATTATGGCAATTACAAAAGTCGATGAGTTACTACATTGAGACAGTTGGTGTGGAGTATAGAAAGTTGTTCACTGCTTTCTTGAATAGTCCATGAGCAGATTGCGGAAAACGCTTCCACAACTGGGCATATTACACGAAATATTTTGCCAACGCACAGATAAGTACGATATTAATCGAACCGCCACAAAGCAAGGAGTTATTTTTGATCTTTTGAAATTAGAGATGAATCGACAACCGTAATCCTCAAATTTTGATTGAATAAGGTATTGCTGTAATTTACAGTCAATTTTGTCGATCTGTTCTTCGCTCACATCGTTTCAGCGCCGATTACAGCGCACCAGTCATTTTGGTCTTTTGCGATGGTTGTCCAAGAGATGATTTCTATTTTGGATTGATACTTCTTTTCTCAAAGAATCCGGTCATCTCATCAGCGATCTTCCAACAGGTCATATTTCATTCCTTGATATCCATTATTGCATTAACGGGGTTCATCCAGTGCCGCTTCTGCGCATCATGTCTTGCCCACCTTGGTTATCTTCTCTTTAAGTATCGGTTAAGTGAGCGCATTCATTGTATTCTTCATAACATTGAATGTTGACCATGTTACGGGTATTTTCTGTGTAATTCTGGCTTCAATTCGATATTTTTTTGAGTAGTCTTTCGAGATGTACTCATTGGCGTTTTTGATAATATTCGTGGATGCGCCGAATTGGAGACCGGGTGGTCTGAAGCGAACGTGCTTCTTAACTTTCTTGTTTTGTTTGGAGTCCTACTTTTCCACACTTATGGACCACATCTAGAACCAGTTTACATTTTATCGGTCCGAATCCTGGTGTTGTATCGTAGTCCACTACATGACTTTTCAGGTCCGTCCAAGACATTTGACTGAAAACTAGTTCCCAGCGAGCCAAAAAGAGGTTTGGCGATTTTTTTTTATATTAAGGTTGGATGCAACACCTGGATGCAAAAAGGTTTCAGAACTCCCGCTTCTTTTAAGAAATTATACATCAATAATGAATGATTTTCAAGTCTAATGAAACACAATAGTAAAGAAACTGGATTTCGAAGACTGATTGTATCATTCATTTGGAACGAAGACAGTATGGCTCCGAAAAAGCCGTAGAATGTTCAGGGCAGCTTTAGATTTAATGGATAACGGTATGTCATTTGGAGCAAAAATATTCCATTCAGTAGGTTTTTTTCTTGAGATGTGAAGATTTTCAAAATTATTGGATAGGGATAAGATCACTGTCGTTGACAAAATTAATGAAACTCTTAATAGAATGTGAGGAACGGAAAATGTAAATCCATATAATAACCGCTTATGGAATATAGTCTGTTTTTTTCAGACATAATAATCAAAAGGTACAATGGCAGTTCAATTTGAAGTAATCCAAAGTTAATATATACGGAATAATTGAATATAGCATTTGCCTCAACGTAAATTGAGTCTGATAGACGGGTCAGTGGTTATGATCTTTATTCTGGTCATTGTAATTTGAAGTCTTTAAAGCCGTTTTGCAGATGAAAGCGAAAATAAGAATTGGAACTTATATCAGGAAGCGACCACAACGATGGTAAAAATCTGGTCCCTGACTCAAGAATAAACATTTTTCTGAGCCCTCTGTCCGGCCTCTACTCTCTCTCTCACTATCTCAATAAGAACCGTTAATTTAAATACCTTGAATACCGTACAATATAAATTACCGAATTAGATCTCTACTATTCAATTAATTCCTTTTCTCTTCTATTCACTTTTTTTTAAATAAATAAGTTATTAAAAGCCGCTTCGACGTGTTCAAAAACCGTGCGGCATAAGAGTTTAAATTTTCATTAAATGTGCCAAAATCAGCAGTGCAGTCTGGTTCCCAAGGGAAGCATGTGCAGTAAACACGGTGGTCGCCGCCGCCCTGTCGTTTATGTGAATATCATCACAACCGTCGGAATATTTTTTTTTCAAACAAAACAGCTCTCGCAAACCAATTTCAGTTTCAATCAACTTTTTAAAGAAGAACTTAACAGTAAACGTGAATTAGTTACTCAAACCAATAAAAAAATATTTGTACAATATATTTGAGAAATCGCTTTTAACTTTATCTATTACTGTTACTTAAAAATGAAAATACAAAGCATGGTTGTACAAAGTGAATTTTAGCGATTACCAAAACAAATAAGTTCATATTTCGAGCTATTTTGAAAATTTATTTGGTAATGTTTGTTTAAAAAATATATTTTGCCTTTCCAGGTCTCCAAACCTTTTTCACAAATTTCTTCTGAAATTTTCATAAATTGAAAATTTTAATAATGAAAAGTGCGGCATAACAGTCCTTGCTCCACTGTATTAAAACAAAAAGTTAGCCAGAGACGCGAAGGCGGTCTACTCAGACTAGTCAGAGATGTGGAGGAGAGGTACGGGATTACCATGGACGCGTCAGTAAGGGATATAGAATTTTAATTTCAAGGAGACGCGTTCATGTATAATAGCCTTCTTGTAGAACAATAATAAGTAGGACTAAGAGAATTTACGGGAACTGGTGGATACTTTCCCGAGAAATTGATCAAGCAATTTGCCCGAATGTGGCAAATTGTGCATATTCAAAGGATTCAGCAAGAGTGCTACGACATTTTGGTGGTCTTGTCGCAAAACCGGCAACAGCAAAGAGAAAAGCGAAAGAGTGGCACAACTCGTCTCTGTATTTCGAGTTTGAGATCAATGAAACATGCCAAAAACTTTGAACCTCAATTTTCATGTTCGAATTTTTTAAAAACATTCAATACAGATTTCTTATGCTTCGAGTTCTTATTGAAGCTGCAGCCGTTGCTATCATCGGCAACGTTAATATCAAACGTCAAAGTTGCGGTCTAATTCTCGTTGAATTTTTTTTTGAGAATATCAGGGAAATAAAAAATGAAATGGGAAATGAGAGAGAAACGAGGCTACCGAGTCATGTCTCACGGGAAAACAAGCGAGTAAACTGATTATACCGTGTACTTTTCGCTTACTTTGGCCGCGTGTTTCCTCTCGTTTTTTACCTCTCATCGCTTTTGACCTCTACATGAGGAAGAAAGGAAGTTCCTCCATTCAAGAAGATCCAATAGACTAGCAGTTTACTCATAAAATAAGCAATATTTCGGAAGGAACAGATTAAAAGTATAAAAGTTTAGATTGTGAAAGAAAACTTAGCTTTTTGATTGTAGTCTGAAACGAAGATGAAAGTCTTATATGGTTGAAGTTTGTTTATTTTCTTTAAATTGTTTCTACTACGTTCAACCCGCTTCTTACGTTATCATACCAAGTTTTGCGTAATCTCTCCAGGATTATGGCGCTCATCATTCTTTTGACAATACTACGTTAATTACAGGAAGGTGGTTATAATGAATTTTTGCGGTTAGATAAGTTGACTCGTCTATCAATAAAATATGTGGAAACATTTATGCAAGCACCCTAATGTGCGCCTGATTTATTCGCAGGTTTTCTATCATTAACAACAGTAAGAAAACTTTGTTATAAAAAAGAAGAAAAATAATAGTTCCAGCTGAATTCATGAAAATGTATCAGAAAAATAAAAGAAGCCGGCCCAATCAAAAGAATTGAGGAAAGAACAAAATAGATTTCGGTCTTGTTCGCGTGTTGTCAAAACGGTGTGAAAGTGAGTGATGAAGAAGGAAAAAGAAGGATGGGAGAGTTGTAGAGAAATAAAGTGCGATTGGGAGAGAAGTAGGAAGATTATGGTCGGATGAACATACGAGATGAGAAGCGACCTGACAGAAGGACGACGTACGAAGGATCATACTCACTTATGCAAATTTGAATGAATAAGGGACTCTGTTAAATGAGCACAGAAAACGGAAACAGCAAAAGCAGATTATGAAATGTTCGGTTAAAACAATAAAAAAGCATGTAACAAGTAAAGAAACTTTTGCGTCTAGCGTGGTTAATTAAATGTCTGTTTTCACATTTTTTTTACCTGATCAAGAACATCGAAAATGCATGAAACTCGAAATTTTCTGTTGTTAATATATTCCCACGAAGCTTTTATTAGATATTATATTCGTGCAGCCCTAATTTTGTTATTGAAAATTTGAAAATTTCCGTAAGAAGCGTTTTTTTTTTGTTTTCAGAGACTGGGTGTAATCCTGGAAAAGCATGGTTACATGTCATCGCCTTAAAATTCACGTCTTATTCTTTAATTTCATTTTTAATAATCACAAGGAAACGCCATGTTAGTCTATAATAACAGCATTATAGTTAGCCTCGCTGAGTTACTTTCGTCAATAGTGGTGTGGTTCCCAGCGAGTAGTCCGAGAGAATTGCGAAATGAGAAAGGAGTTTTCGTAAACAACCATACAGGAGAGACGCAGATATATAGGGTATTAAAGAATACGAAAAAGGAGAACGGAGAGCAGGTGGTTAAAAAGAAGTTGCTTTGGTAACGAACTCATTAAAAATTTGTGGAGACTTAATTCGCTCCTGCGAATCTTACGAGGGAAAAGAGAAATACAGAAAAGAATAGTTGGATTAATCGATTAAGATTACATTAAACATATTTTTTATATATAAAAATAGAGGAAAAACGCTACTTCGTCAAATAATCAAGTATTTAATGGTTCTTAAGCGCTGAGGAGCACAATTAGGGAGAAGAAGCGCAGAAAATTCTACGTTGGAATTATCTTTTAAAAACCGGGATTCTGCCGTCCCGTTTTATGGTTGGACACGGCATAGTTCTCGGTTGAACGAACGGGTTATTTTGTTTTTTAGCTTTATTCTAAATTTTAATGTCGCTTAAACTAATTTTAAGTTTCGATGAATCTTCAACTTTTAGTACGATAGAACGTATTTTCTCAAGTCATTTTGATCTATGAACCTCTGTATTCAGCTCAGTTTGTTTTTTGATATTCTTTGTACGTCCTAATAAAAGTGTAGAATGCTTCTGAGAATTTATGAGTTGACAACATTATAAAAAATTTAAGCAAAACGTCAGAAAAACAAACAGCGCAGTCTATCGAACTGAGTTACCAAGCGGGTAAGTTTCCGAACTCTGCCCAATTTGAAATTTTCCCAGCTCTGTAATAGAGCAGGTTCAATAAACAATAAACGAATTCAACTCTTTTTTTGACATTGTTGCTTTCACATTTTGGGCGCTGTGAGACACCAAATTTCATTTTCTCAGTAAGCAGTAAATGCAATTTATAAGTTCGTATGTATTCTATTGCTTAAAATAAAGAATAACGAAATGTCGAATAAAAATTAATTCGACAATATCCTTATTAGAATTTAATAAAAAAGTGAAGTACCCATCGTAAACCATCGACCGAGGAAGGATTAGGCAAGTGAAAAATCAGTGTGTCGAAATACGGAATGCAAATATTATCCACTTATTTTCAAATTAATATTTATTCGATTTTGGTGGATGCGTATTTTGCAGAGTAGGGCGGAATTGGATTTTGGGAACTCGGAATCCGGAAAACGGAAAAAATATTTTTTCATGGAATCTGGAATCCGGAATACGGAAAAAAATATTTTTTCACGGAATCTGGAATCTGGAAAGCGGAATGTAAAAAACGGCGGAATCCGGAATGCGGAAAACGGAAATTTAACCAATAATGAGGGAATCAAATGATGTAAATGCGCTCTGTTCGCAAAAATTTTTGCGGGTGTTCAAAAAAGTATACTTTTCACAACAATTGAGAATAAATAATTAAAACGGAATAAAAACGCCATATCGCGAAATCCGGAATGCGGAAAACGGAAAAATATTTTTTTCACGGAATCTGGAATCCGGAAGACGGAATGAAAAAAACGGCGGAATCCGGAATGCGGAATTCCGCCCTTCTCTGGTATTTTGTGAGTGGCTAACTTCAATTTTACAACTGCTACCAGTGGGAAAATGTAAGTAAGTGCCCCGGAAAGGAAAACAAGACCCGACTTGAAGAAAATAATCTCGCCTATAAGGAATAAAAACACGAAAACACCTATTTCATTTTATCGCTTTTCATTAAGAATAGCGCCCCTGATCTTCAAGTCTTGTAACCTTGGGATCTACTTCCGGGTGTGTTCATGCAATCGAAAAGCAATATTTTCAGAAGAATTAATAAAATTATAGTACCGAGACAATTTTGTAGCCGGTCATTATAAGATTAATAGTTTATCATGTAAAATTTGCAAAACGTTTCATACTGATTACTGATTTTCTTTACGATATTTCGAATAAAATTTGACATTTGGGAGATACCCCTTTCGCCTTTTTTGACTTGCCATCTATTTGTGTCTCTCCGTTTATTCTATTCACAAGGACTAGTGACTTGTTTTACAAAACAATAACTGGCGAACGTTCGTTGAGGGATAGACCGGGAATGAATCCTATGAGAAAAATAGTGCACAGAAAATGAAAAATAATGCGCAGAATGTAGTGGAGCAAATTCATAAACCGTCTATTTCGGGAAGGTTCTTCTTTAAATTGTTGTATTTTATCGATGAAATATAACATTATGAAGTAAAGAGAAGTGTAGAAGTGTAAAAGATAAATACGCAAACAGTTGTAACTGGCGCAATTATGGATAACGCAACAGTAATATTACGAAGCTTCAGAAACATCACATAAGCTTACAAAATATTGCAAGTTACTAAAGCTCTACTAAATTTCCTCTGCATATTGCTTTTCAGTTGTCTGAGTAATTATCCTGTCGGGTCTGCATTTTGAATCATTCTACCTTGACAAGAACAGAAAACGAACTGAAGTTCACGAAAATCATCGGCAAAGTCGATTGTTGCTGTAATCTAGGCATTGTGTTTAAGCCTAACAAGAGAAGAGACGCTGGGAACGTCGAGTGCGCCACTAGAGTAAGCTCATTTCCAGTCCAGACCACAGTGCTAAAGCGCCGGTGGCTAGAGTGCTTAAAACAGTATTCAAAATATTGATTTTTTGTATCGTTTTTGGTTCATAAACCCGTTTTTCTTTTATTCAAGACCGGTCAAAAGTGCTGAATCTTCCTAGAAAAAAACTTTAAAACGCGAAATACCCGGTCCTGAAACGCCCTAATGTAAAAAAGACATTTAAAATGGAGAAGTATATGCATTTTTCCTTTTTAAATAGGAAATAATAACGGTTTAAAAACAGAAACCATGTAAGAGTTAAAAATACCTGAAACTCCATAAGCTTATAATATTTACTCTATTTACAAATAATAAATTTGTGAATAAAATTCCTAAAATTCAAATTTACATTAAGGAGTTTTACAAGGAATTGTGTCATTCAGCTTGATGAACCCGTATTTTTCAGTTCAGCGCTATAATAGTACTCACTATCAGCTATACTTGGAAATTGAGAAAAGAAATGAAAAAGGTATTGCGAAATGGAGGGGATTTCAGCAAAATGCACTTTCGAAAAAAAAAGCGCTACGGAACGAGGCGAGAATCGATGAGAAGAAGGCTTAAAGAGGCAACGGCTACTTATTGATTTGAAGCAATGGAGCAGGAGACTCTGGCATTTCGATTACATTGTTGCGTTGTTCGTGCTTGGGGCGTCAGTGAGCGCTTTTCTTCAAAAAATTTCGGTCAACATGAATAGTAAAATTAAGATTTCTTTATTGCTCAGACGTTACCTCGGTACCGGCTCTAAATGAAACAAATGCGTTATAAAACCAGTTTTACAATAAAAGTACACGAAATGAAACTGATACATATATTGATGGTGTTTATCAGTGACATCCTTTTGTGCTTTTGATTCGCAATTAATGTAATGATTGTGAAGAAATCCTTCATAGATAGCTCGACTTTTCACTTGTTTTTAAGCATATTATTTAACCTAAATAGTCCGACGTTTTGGCTTAGATATAAGCCCTTTTCAATCTCCCGTAATACTTTTGAACTCTACTTCTATTTTACTTCAAATTTTTCAATTTTTTAAAATGTATTTGAACAAAAAATTCTTGAAATACCGAAAAGTCGGACTATTTAAGTTAAATAAAGTGCTCGAAAACCAAGTTGAAACTCAAGTTATCTATGAAGGATTTTTTTTCCCAATTAATATCTGTTTTGGTTTGAACCCAGATTACTAGAATATTTTCGGATCCTTCAAGGTGTTGCGCGCGCAACACAGGTGCGTTGAAGTTCACTAAAAAAATAGCGTTCTATACGAAGACGTAAGCAAACACGCTCTAATGAGAATCTGCGTCAAAAGCGGAACAGATCTGAATCGATTTTGGAATTGATCGATTGAATCGAACTAAATCGACAATTTTTGAATCGATTCGATCGATTCGATTTGATTCGAATTGGAATCGATTCGATTCGATTCAATTCGATTCAGTTCGATTCGATTCGGTTAAATCGAATCAACAAAAATAATGCAAAAATAAAGAAAATGCGCTCTACCGATCAATGCCTTCGGCGGTGGTTTAAGATCGTATTTTTTTACTGTTTTTTAGTAAATTGCATTTTTGAAAGGAAAATACGATTTCAAACCGCCGCCGAAGGCATTGATCGGTAGAGCGCATTTGCACTTGAATCGAATCGAACTAAATCGATTCAAAATCGAATCGAATCGATTCAAATCGATTTGCCCGTTCAACAAATCGAATCAAAATTGATCGATTTTTGAATCGACACGACACACTAATCGCAACAGGTTTATTCCGAAAGAAATGCAATTGCAGCAATTTTATTGCGATTCAGTTACATTTTGTACAGTTTTATTATGAATATGGCTCTAAAACGAATTAGTTTTAATTCGTTATAGCCCTTATATCAGAAAAGGGCGGAATTCCGCATTCCGCATTCCGCATTTCGGATTCCGCCGTTTTTTTCATTCCGTTTTCCGGATTCCAGATTCCTTGAAAAAATTTTTTTCCGTTTTCCGTTTTCCGGATTCCGAGTTCCCAAAATCCAATTCCGCTCTACTCTGCCATATACCCATCGGTAAAATGATGGTAGACCAGGTGATTTTGATATGATGATGAAGTTGTTCCACCTTCTCTTTCTGTACCAATGATCTGCGCGGCGAAAGAGATCAGCAAATAGATTCCTTCTTGAAACTCTACGAATTCGTCACGTCGAGGTGTCTCCATCTGACCAGATAGCGCGGAATAATCTTTGTGGCCTGACGGCCCTAGTTTTGGCATAACAGGCTATATTACTGTATATTATTTCTGAATAATCCGATTCGGTATTTTTCAGAGATCTAAGACAGGTTTTCTTTAAATGAAAGGATGGGGAGACTCGAAGAAATCGCGGTATTTTCCTCGTCTGCCAAAAAGTCCGGAAAAACGGAACCCGAAGGACCCGTGTCAACATGAGCCGGTTTTATCGTGAACTGCACCGTCTGTCCTCGGTCCTCCGTCCTCCGTTCCCCAAAGATCACATTCATAGATCACAGATTAGGATCTTTCTTGTTTTTCCGGCGAGAAAATCACTTCAAGTAGCACGATAGGAAAAGGAAGTACAAGAGTTCTACTTAAAGCTGCTCAACAGCCATCAAGTAAACCCTGCATACTTAATGCCCGTCACAATAGAAATCCCACGACTACTTTTTTTGAATATGTCCGTATTGAACTCAACACCTTCCCTGACGAGAAAGTCGAAAGTGATGACAAAATCACAACACATTTTTTGAAAAGCTGCAGTGACAATTTCAAATATCTGCTAACGGATCGATTCTAAAAGTATCTACGAAGTGGTGAAGTCCCCACTAAGTGGAACACTGGAAAACGATTCTCATCTTCTAAAAAACGGGACATGCCGAACTATAGGACAATCTGCCTCCTGCTCGTACTCAGTAAGGCATTCCCAAAATGTGTGCAGAACCGGATATGGAGGACTCTAGAAGAATCTCAACCCATAGAGCAAGCCGGATTCCGTCGATCGTTCTCAGCTAGCGACCACGTCCTCGCGATGTGGGTCTCGACTACTAGATGCCGCTTATGTTTACACTCAACTTTATCGATTTTCATAAAGCGTTTGGTATTGTTGCAAAACATTCAATCTGGGAGAGTCTACAGAAATGGACTTGAATTGATTTGAAAAAGTTTTTTGGTAGCTTCCGAGATTCTTCTGATGCAGTGACTGGATAGTTATGTTATAGCTTCATGTTGAAGCTCCTTTAGCAGTTTGAGCAGATTATTATAGTATTGATCGATGGCTGCTGTTGATTAAATGTTAGCACTCTTTTGCCAGATCCAATAATCTTCTCGTTGGTTTCCTCCGACTGGCCTGCTCCACCGTTGCAGTGTTGTTGTTAAAGTGCAAGTTTCCGAGAAGGAGCCGATGATCATTGGTGAAGGCATCATTGAAACATCAGTCGCAAACTTTCCGTTGGCCAATATAGTCGATTTCACGTTTGAGCTTCATGTCTCGAATGATGTAAGTGGTCTTTAGAATTTGGAATTCATGTGTCATATGCGGTTAGACTCGCAGAGGATGGCGAGTAGTTCTCCGCTCCGTGTTCTGTCATGACCACATTCTTGCATTAAAGACGCCTATTTGCTGCGGCAAATCGTACAGGCTTCCTCTACGCTATCATAAAAGTCAGCAAATTCTTCTGCGACACGAACGTACACTTTGAATATGGTGCAGCTCCACTGGAAGGTGAGGGATCCTGATCTCTGACGTATGTGCATGATCTCGGAGACTCTGGGAAGGAGGGCGTCGATTTGTTGAGCTAACTCCAACTACTATTTTTTCTTGGAAAGTCCGATAATGTCGAAGTTTATTCTTTTTTTTCGGTCTGATCTGCGAGTCAGCCGTCGGCGGCGGCAGTCCTGCAATTGTATGTGCAAACTCTTAAATCGGTTCTTCTTGTTCTTGGCCGGTTGATTCCCTTTTCCGTACCTTTTGGCAGATGAGGTATAGTCAGTGATTTCTATGCCCTCTCCCTGCGTTTTTCTGAATCTGCCGTATCAAAAGCAAAGGTCGAGTGCGGAGGACTGAGGCTGAGGGTGCTGCTGTTTTGAGTACATTTGATGCCTCATGTCTCAGAAAAAAAGCAAATTGGATTCAAAAAACATTCAATAGTATTAAGAATAAAACTGATGCGCTCACTTACCCCAAAATACGCTCCAACCTCATCGACTCAATAGTTCTACCCGCTCGCACTTATAGATCAGAAGTTTGGACTTTCATAAAAGCAATAGCGGAAAGAATCAAAGTGACCAACGCCAAAATATCGTCATCGAAAAGACATCAGACGTCTAACAAGCGTTAGAGAGCCGCGCTGAAACGATGTGAGCGACGAACGAATCGACTAAATAAGCTAAAATGTAAATATGTTTATGCTCAGAATTTTGCGTATTTTCTCCTTTAATGGTTCATTTTCCAGGGTTCCGAAATGTATTGATAATAAACATTTCTTTAATGCAAGCTGTTTTTTTTTAACCTTTCTTGTGGTGAATATATATCAGTTTATAAAGTTGTTCTATCAAAAGGGAAAGGGGAGAACTGAGAGATAAAGGAACAGGCAACGAAATATGAGTCGCGGCTGGAAAGTAAAAACTCTTTAAAAGTTTGAAGATCTAAATTGAAGGACACGGTCTTGTCACGATGGCACGCGGAGGAATTGTTCCCTACATTTCTAAACATATGAATAGGTTTTAAAAAAATACAAGTCGCACAAATTTTAGCATAAATATCTCTATAAATTATTATTTTTTGAAGGCATCACCTAATTTTACTTCGTACCACATAACTGCCACTTTTCTTTATGGGGTTTCATGATGCATTTTTATGAAAAAATGTCACTTTAATCTTATTCACGATAGCATTTTAATTGAAAAAAATGCATCGTAGTTCAGTGCTATGTTCAGTTAAAATGCAAGGTGGTGTCGGATATCGTCACCGAGAAAGTCTATGCGCCTTTAATGTGTCGATTTACGAGGCCCTCAATTTTTTTCCAGAAGAACTCCTATTGTGCGAAAAATTCACATTTTCGGAAAAAATTTAAATTAATTTGATAAAAATAATATTTTACAGCCAAAATGAACGATGAGGAGGCGAAAAAGCGTAAAATTACTATGGCAATGGTGAAAAATAGTAAAATTATTTATTTGAAAGATTAAAGGCGCATAGACTTTCTCGGTGACGATATCCGACACCACCTTGCATTTTAACTGAACATAGCACTGAACTACGATGCATTTTTTTTCAATTAAAATGCTATCGTGAATAAGATTAAAATGGCATTTTTGCATAAAAATGCATCATGAATATCCTCATTAGAGACTTTTCTTTAGAGTAAAATCGGCTGTACATCTTCTTCTATACAGTCTGGAGCAACTTAGCTTGAGCATCTTATACGCGCTACGAACGAGTAGTGGTTTGCGTTGCCTTATTTGGGGACTAAAGCAATAAATCATGTGTGACACAGAGAAATTCGTATCACATGGCATTTTAAGATTCATTTAGGATTTAACCTTTGCTGGCCCATTTGGCGATTACTATCACTTTGAGTATGCCTCTCGGTCTCGGACAAATGTTTTTCTTAACTTTTTTGTATATAAAGAGACGGAAAAAATCGAAATTTTTTTCGAAAAAATAATTACTAAAGGCCAGTTCAATTTACGTTTTATAGTTTTTTAAGGTGTTGGAAATTACTTTTCATGGCTAATTTTTTTAATTTTCGTTTCAGGAAATTTGTGTTAGTTTCAGAAATGTTTCTATGTTTCAGAAAGGTTTCCACGAAAGATGAAGACAAAAAGTCGTCTTCGTTCACCTTTTAGTTCGTTTTGCATTTGTCTTACGCAATAAAAAAGTTGTCAACACACTGCGTCAGACGAATTCAAGACGAAGATGAAGACGAGACGGCCGAAATTTCGCCCAAATGGAAGCCATAACCTTTCTTATTCATCAAATATTTGGTTTTCGTATTTTGAAGCATCGGAGTGGCTAATCTACACGTCCTGTTCGATTATTTTGTACAAAGAAATCGCCGTATTCAATGCAACGATTTCACGACATGGAATTACAGCGGACCGTGAGCGACTTATCAATTCGACAGACATCCACCGCAACACGAACAGATTGGGGCCAAGAACTCGGGAACGTAATAGCCTTAAGAAACATAAGCATTCCGTATAAATTTGAAGCAGAAAGAATAAGAGTGAAGGAAAGCAAGGATCGAATAATAATTAAACTGCATCGTGAATGAAGATTTAAACATAAAACAAGAACAATAGCATGGACTAATACTGTTAACAAACAGGAAGAATAAGGAAGTCTTAGAGCAGCTTTTCGTTTTTTAAACATTTCTGTTGACAGTTCTACAACAGAGCCGAAGTTGTCGCAGGATTACATGGTGGAATAAAATTGTTTAACTCTACCGAGCTTATTTTTAAAAAATCAAGTCTTTCCAATTCTTAGAAATTGGGGTTTAATAGGTTTAGAATTCCACAAAATCGAAAAAGGATATAATTTCTTAATACGACGAGTATTTATTTCTAACGCGTTTATCGGCTATCGGTGCACCGCACGACACTTTCATCGGGACGTTAAACACTTGAGTTAATTTCTGATGCATACGTTTTTTAAAAAAACTAACGCATCGAATATAGTATGAGAATTATCTTTTACATTGATAAAGTACCTTTGTATCACTGCTGAATGCATTAATGAATTTTAGCCACGCAGAGGGAATTCGGCTCTTGAATTTAAGTTTGTCGCGAAACTGTGGAATCTAAAATACTTTCGAAAAATTAACTGAGAGACTAATCTCGCTCACTCCGAGAAAGTGTACAATATTTATGTTTTGATAAGAGCTATTTAAATCCCTTGTGTGCTTTCTCCACAGCGTGGTAAGCATAGTAATCTTCAAGTGGTTTAAAAGTCATGAATGCAAACAAGATTGATAGGGTATTGGAACCCCATTCAATGTATTTTAAGAGCAACTATATATTGGGTTTATTTCTGAACGAAGAGGATTTTTTTCATTTTCTCCTATTCACGAAGGCAAAGGAATAAAAAAACTGGAGTATAGTCATTTTATTTAAAATGATCCTTTCATTTCTTTTCAGTTGATATTTTGATTTTCCTGAAGTTAAAGAGTTATAACCACTCGCGCGCAACAGTTATGTCCTACTGTAGCGGCTACATTGCCTACTCAGGTAATTTTTGGCACATGTGCCCCATGTTGGGGCGCGGTTGCCGGTGCTACGCGGTAAGCTTTTTCAACGTGAACGCTTACTGCGTAGCACCGGCAACCGCGCCCCAACCTGGGGCACATGTGCCAAAAATTACCTGAGTAGGGAACCGGGAAAAACATCACGACTGAAAGTTTTTCACATTGCTTATGGGGTTATTCATGATGCATTTTTATGCAAAAAATGCCACTTTAATCTTATTCACGATTGCATTTTAATTCAAAAAAATGCATCGTAGTTCAGTGCTATTTTCATTCAAAATGGAAGGGATATCTTCACCGAGAAAGTCTATGCGCCTTTAATCTTTCAAATAAATAATTTTGCTATTTTCTCACAATTGCCATAGTAGTTTTACGCCTTTTCGCCTCTTCATCGTTCATTATTGGCTGTAAAATATTATTTTTATCAAATTAATTTAAATTTTTTCCGAAAATGTGAATTTTTCGCACAATAGGAAAAAAATTGAGGGCCTCGTAAATCGACACATTAAAGACGCATAGACTTTCTCGGTGACGATATCCCTCATTACCTTGCATTTTGAATGAAAATAGAACTGAACTACGATGCATTTTTTTGAATTAAAATGCAATCGTGAATAAGATTTAAGTGGCATTTTTTGCATAAAAATGCATCATGATTAACCCCATTACTCATCGAAAAAAAAACAAAAACTTCTTCCGTGCATAAGGTTAATAAATATTTTACCTTCCATCATCATGCTTTATATAATTGAAAGTACTGAACGAAAAAAAAGAAAAAACTGCAGGCACGAAAACAGAAGAAGACACTGTAAATGAGCATAATGGCTTGTTTTTCAGTTGTAAATTCGAAATTTTCTTCGCATTAACGCGCCGGAAACCGTACGTCCTCTTAAAACTTATCTAAAATAGGCAAATGAAAAAAGCTAGAATAAAAAATGTTGACAAGCAAAGAAATTTTGAAAATGAAAAATAAAAAAATGAGACAATTAGCAATTTCAATAAGCCACTGTTGCTTTTGATGCTTCTGAAGACCCGACAACTGAATTTTGCCACGAGAAACGACGAACATCTTTTTTTCGAATTTCTCGATAGTGCTTCACGCAGTTGTTGATACTCTCGCTGAACTCAAATTTTGGTTTGTATCCCAACACTAGAAGGCTCTTGGTAGAGTTGAAAAATGTCCAATGATGAAAGTAGAAATATAGGAAGGATGGACTGGGCAAATAGGTTGCAAATTCGAGCGGCCCAAGCAATTTTATCGCGAATTGGATGAGCATCGAAAGAAAAAGGTATATATAGTACAAAGGAATGAATGGTAGCTGTGTTGCCGAACGAATGCGTTTGCCGGTCTGAAAAATGTTTTTTGGTGGAATTAAGATTGTGAAGCCAATTTCATACGTAAAGAAGAGGCCCGTATGTGTTGTAGACCGTTTTCATTGGGGTTGTGTCATTGATCAAGAAGATCTAAAAATGCATTATTCCCAATGTTCTGGTTTCCAAATTCATACCTCGAAAATTCGTTTTTTATCGCTTGACAAATTTACGGCGTTGAAAGCTGAGAAATCTATGCTTTGTGTAGAAAGCTGCTCCAAGGAAGAAGCTGAGCCGTTAAGAGCAGTGCCATCTTGCTCAAATACGTCAAATTCCTGAACCGAGTTTCCGATAAAATCTCCTTTTGACTCACAATCCTCAACAGAAATTGTGCGAACGGTATTGTGACGAGCACGGTAGCCTTCGAGATTCTCATCTTTCTCATCTATTAGAACATTCAACTCCGAATTGTTGCCAAAAATTTTCTCATTTTCTTGATCAAAAATGAACGAGTTATCTGCGGATGTGAGCAATTCGCTCAATTTTCCCTCAAAAGACTCGTTGAATTCAAAGCTGGTAGACCGATATAATAGGGAACAAACAGCGGACCAAATTGCAGTCGACACGTTTCCCGCATATGCCATCTGCATGTGCCCATCGTCGTCGCCGAGTGAAAAAACAGTGTTGTCGTTTGAAAAATAGATCAAATCAGTTAGAATAGAACAATTGTCGCCTTCTCCATAGGTGGGAACGCATCTACTGAATTAAAAAAAAATTATTTTGAAAATGGTGGTCAATCTTACATTATGTAAGAGTCGTTTGTGGCGGCTTTTACGAGCTGTTCGGCTTCAAACTTACTGGCACAGTACTCTGGAAATGGCCACTGCGGTTTGAAAACTATTGGATCACGTTCTGGCTCGTAAACATTAGGCCAGCGATGAGAGCATTGTAAGAATGGAGTTGAGAGATGAACCAATGGCGCATTTGAATGGAAAATCACTGAACGTACGATTTCCACATTGTGCATCTGAAGCTTCGCGGTATCAGGGAGCAAAGAAAAGTCGGTGCAATCGTGCAGATTGACAACCTCAAAAATTGTTAACTTGGGCTTCATATTTTATGCATTTACCACGTCGGCGGCCAGAAGAGCATTCGGCAAATTTTTGATCCCATGGTACCGGAGACATGTAGAGAGGCCCTCGAACTCTAAATTGTTAACTCTAGGCTGATTTTTATAAGTGACCGATTTTTTACCTGGGTACTGATCGTAATCAAAAGTCCATAGCGATATCTGAACAGATTGTTGACAGTTTTCCAAATATTTTGCGAAATGCCGTGCTATGAGATTATTTCCAAGAAGTGTGATCTTCATATTAGAAGGTTTTGCAAAGGGTAGAGATGGCTGAAATGATATAGCAAGTGGAATATGAAAAGTGCACCATTTCGAAAAGTCTTAGATAAATTTCCCGAACATTTTTTACCCATACTGCAGTGACAAATAGCCAAACTATTGAAAAGTCGTTAGATTTTCACGTAAAGCAGTCCTAATGATGGCAACTCCTGTCTGCTTATGTTTAGTAAAAGCCGACATCTCGCAGGACCTACTATGTTATTACATAAAAATATTCTTTTTAGACAACCGAAATGTCTCGGCTCCTAGTGCTCAGTTTCTCTATAAGCACAACCTGCAAATAATCAGCGCAAATTTTTTGTTTTGCGTCACTGCAAATTTCATGTTACAAATGGAAAGGTCCAATTCATTCGCATTAAATCTAAAATTCGCAGATTTTCTTAGAGTACTTTTCATTTTTATTACTTACAGAATTTCACACTTTGTTAATATTGGCTAGCTTAGACTCGTTAATCTATATCAAAGAAAGTGGTGAAAAAACAATAATGAAAGAATTCCTCGAGAATATTGAAAGTTGCAAATCTATGGAATGCGGGTCAAAAGAAGATCGAAAATTTTTGAATCTATGTGTAAACTCAATCATTATGTTCCTACCAAATCTTTTTTATCTACTTACGAACGCACTGTCTGTACTTCCGCGAAGTTTTTTATCATTACCTAAGTACTTAAAATTTGAAAGCGTTGCCCGACAATTTTTATATAAGGTTTTTTTTGGGAATGAAATTCCCTTTCCTGTTCGCGCCTTCAGTTTGTGTGACCTATTTTCATGATCTGCGTGCTTAAATGGAATTAATCTGGTTCGATAAGTTATTTATTCTTTTTTTTAAATTAAACAATTTTTTCTAAACATATTAGTTCGATTGATCTATTTATCAGCTGATTCGGCAGTTTCCGGGAATTTTTCCGCGACTTTGAATAGCCACAGCTTTTTTTTCAGGAATCTCTCCGTATTTCCATGGGTTATCAAGGATTTTTGGTTTCAAATAAGATTTAGCCATTATTTCCTCTCCACTTTTTCGTTGTTCTGAACATCTTGATTCATGAACGGCCCAATATTTTACTGAAATTCAAAATTGAATAAGAATAATAACTTCACTTCACGTTTTCTCTCTGCCTGTTCGACGTTTCTGAAGTAGAAGTTCTCTATTTTTCGTTCAGTCATTGAATCGAGCTCTAACTCAGAATTGGGATGAACTTCATTGTTGGCTTTATTCTCCATGTTGCTTGGTAAATCATCTGCTAGTTCTATATATTATCTGTTGGAAGATTCGGGCTCTTATTGGCACGACAGCTCACCTTTAACTGAAGAACATTTCTGTATTTCCGATATTTGTTCACAATTGCTTTGAAGATCTGAATATAGAATTGGGCAACATTTATAGCGCACATGTAACGAGCTGCAAAGTTCCAGTGAGCGCACGGCACGGCCCGGATTTCCAATGCGAAGTAATAAACTCAACTTTGCAATGATTATTTTAAATTTCAACATTTCAACATCAAATAGCAATGTCCATGATGAACTCATTCTTATTTTTATTTTCAAAAAGGCCGGACACTTGACCGCCCAATATTTAGCAAAATTATGTTATTTATACGCTATAGAATTTGGTTCACTGAAAGCCCACCTTGATCCAATTTTTTAAATTTTGAAACACCGTAGTCAAACCCGCTGAAGCTTAATACATCATTCTTCCACTCCATCACAAAATACAAATAAATCTACATATGTCTTTTTATACGTTTACACGTTATGCAAACGTAGTTTCAAAAAATATATGGCACGTCTTTACGCATAATTTTTAATTTGAAATATCGGTTCGGTCCCTCGTTTCTTCCATTATATCGTGGCCGTGACCGCCGAGATGGTGGCCTGGTTTTCACTGTTCTGGACCGAAAACCACTCATTCATCGATAATTTCGATAAAAAGCTCTGTTCCCTGCAAACATGTTAAAAATAAAGTAAATCCTTGTTATTTTTTTTTGATAATGATTTTTAATTTACTGAACTTTATGCAGTCGGTTTTTTGTGTGTGCCTTGAATACATGTTTCTTATTTCTCCGTTTGCTACTGATTTTTTAATGAAATCTTGAGTTTTCTCAGGTTATGGCGGCCGGAGCGATTTTGAAAACAACTGCCACCTTGACAGTAATTACAACTTTGATTATTGTGGGAACAGGTTAGATTGTTAACTTATTCTTAATCGCATCTGGTATCACCACCGGTCATAAGTTTTGCGGCATCGAATCAAGTGAAACCAATCAAATTAAGGGCCTGCAGTTCACGAGTATTCTAATCGTGTATTACAGGGTTGTTTTATATGCTCAATGGGCAGGGCCATCGATTTGATATCGCATGGTTCTTAACTTCAACCTCTCCGCATATGTGGGCTGGTCTTGGCATTGGATTCTCGCTCTCATTGTCTGTTCTCGGAGCTGGCTGGTAAAAAATATTTGTTAAATTAAATTTTATAAATGAAGAACTTCAGGGGAATTTTTACAACAGGGTCGTCAATTCTTGGAGGAGGAGTGAAAGCACCAAGAATTAGAACTAAGAATCTCGTATCCATTATTTTCTGTGAAGCTGTTGCCATATTCGGTATTATCATGGCTTTCGTTTTCGTAGGAAAGCTCGCTGTAAGTTTTAAAAAAAGTTTTGATTATCCCTATATCTATATCGTGAATCTGAGTCGTCCCGATATTTATATAAACTCACGCCCTAAGCCCCGTCTGGTCTTACTCGGATGTAATGATGTGTTAGAAGTGGTTGAGAAATTACTTCTCCTTTTGCGCTTATTTGTTTGTCGTACGCGCATGTCCTAGGACTACGGTGGCTCGAAACTTTAATAATTAGAAAATCATTTCGAACATTTCTAAACATGCTTTCTAGCTTTGTAATTTCCGCGCCATAGATCTCATGCAGTGTAAGGAATTGTTATTCTGCTGTTGTGCCAAAATAATAAGCTACATATATGAAATAATAGAAAAAAAAAACGATAGAATTTAATTATTTTTTTAATAAATTAGGTTAATTTTAAAATCACGAAAACCTCGCACTTTTCATATGGCCCAGTGAGACCGCCGGTCGCCTGTTATACGTCTCGGTGCAATCATTGTGCGTCTGTAATTAAAAATAAACGTTAAAACAACACATCATCGAAATACATTGCAATCTGTGAAACAAAAAAGAACAAAAAAGGTGTGCACTTCATCAGACCATTAGGTCATAAATACTGTCTGTTTGCACTATAGAAACGACAGCCAAATTTTGCAAAAAATATCCTCCGGAAATCCGAAATAGTAATCTGGGAACAGTTATAGCATTCTCAAAAAAATCTTTCACCGTACTTAGATTTAAAAGAAGTTTAATATTTTTTAAATATTGTTTCGCCCATTCTTAGTTAAATAAAACTTACTAAAAATGATAGTTTCGAAACGATTTATATTTTCCGATTTTTTTTTCGGACATGAATAAAGTTAATTATTTTAATTTTTACTTATCTAAGCATTCATATATACCATTAAAAAACAGGAAATTTTCGAAATTTTGATAAATGCTACGAACAGCATCCGATAAAAAAATCAATTTTTCTGAGTTTACAGGAGTTCCGCCGTGAGGACCTTCCAGTTGGAGAAGCCGGAACCATGATTCTTGCTCGCAACCTTGCAGCTGGATACATGATTTTTGGAGGCGGCCTCACTGTCGGTCTCTCTAACCTCGTATGTGGTCTTGCTGTCGGAATTGTCGGATCTGGTGCTGCTATCGCTGACGCCGCCAACCCAGCTCTTTTCGTCAAGATTCTCATTATTGAAATCTTCGCCTCTGCTATTGGACTCTTCGGAATGATCATCGGAATCGTTCAAACTAACAAAGCTACATTTGGAAACAAATAATTCAGCACCAGTCGAAAACCGTTTTTTTACATTTGAAGGATTAGTGATATTATTTTTATCTAGTTAAATATACCAATTTCCATTCAATCTGGCAGCGTCCCTCAAAACGAATGTATATTTTGTTCCTATATCTTATGCTGCATTCGAAGTGAAATTTACGCAAAAAAGTGCTTGGAGTGATAGTAAATTTGCATCGCTTTTTGCTTTTTCTTTTCTCATGTCGGCCCCTCACGTATCTGAGGACTGAGGTGGCTCGATTTTTTTTAATTTGATAGTTAATTCATTTCAAAATTTGAAAAATCGCTTCGAACGCAGTATTTCTTGCTATAGTTCGGTGATTTTCTAATACATTCCTTAAGTTCTTGTAACATTGATTGGATTTTCTCAATTCATCTTTTATTGTTTTCACTTCTATATTTGTCTCTCATGACAAAATTTCAAGAACCCTCCGTTTTCAAACATCGTCCTTTATTTTAACTGATTTTTAAAACATTTCCCGTTAATAAAATAAGACAGGATAAAATCGCATAAAATTGTAGGAAGCACACTCTTTGTTGTTTCGAATTCGAAATATCTGGAAAAGTGCATTGTATGTTGGGTAATAATTTATAATAAATTGAAGTAAATGCCAGCTGACTACGTTTGGGTAGTTTCAGCTGGTGGAATTCCTTACAGAATTCCAGCGATTGCAGATCCAGGTAAATATTTTACACATGAAATTCCGAAAATATTCTATTTTACTTGCTAGTGTGCCAAAACGAGACAGAATGGAAGCGAATTCCATGCTCTGATGGCTCATTAAGCAAAATTGTCTCTTCATCGGCTTCTGCATTTGCTATTGATCATACTGGAAGAGTTCTTATTCTGGTGCTTCCAACGCATATTTCTATCAGAGAATGTGTTGAAATATACGAAAATCAGGTATTCTTATACCAAAAATCTGAAAAATGTGTGTTTTCAGAGATGGATCGGTATATGGAGAGGAACACTACCTTTTGATCGCTCAAGATATTCTGATGAAAGCGGGAAAATCTCAAAAGATCTCTATTATGGAATAAAGTCTGGATGGAGCTGGGAAGACAAGTGGTTTCCTAATCTAGATCCTCGAAAATATGATAAAGACGGCTGGCAGTACTCTTTATCTTATTTGTTTGCAAGATGGCATAAACAATGTGGAATGCATCATATTGTCCGGAGACGACTCTTAAGAAGACATGTGAGATACACATCCCACGATCAATGGATCGAAATTCCGAATGAAGAGTCACTATTATTCACTGAGTTAGCAATTAGCGGAGCAGATGTTATGAGTGATGGAGAAATCCTCCTTTTCGCACTGGGGACCAACGGCAGCATATATAGAAGAGAAGGAATTCATTATAATTGTCCGAGTGGTGATAGATGGAAATTGGTACCTAAAATAAAGTTCGAAGGTGCATTTTCAGAAATGAATGTATTAATGTTTCAAACTTTAGATTCTGATGACATAATTCTAATAACTGCTTCACCTTCTCTAGCCACTCTTCTGGCGATCACTTGGGATGGAAAAATGTTTCAACGAGAAGGAATAACTAAGCAGAATCCAATCGGACTGACATGGAAAAACATTGACACGCCTCAAGGGAAAGCTGTCATTTACGCTTCCATCGGCAATAAGACAATGTGGTGTATTACAGCTGACAGATGTGTAAGTGATTAAGCGATAATTGTACACTCGTCTTAGAACTGACAGACAATTTTAACTTGTTTTGGGAGTTGGGTATCTAAACGATTACGAGATTGTCGCATTAAAAAAATCACAATTTGAAATTGTCGTACAATGATATCGCCATCCGGGTCCGTCAGGCGGATGAACAGTAATTTGCCCTGTCGGCCGAAATTCTTGGATGAAAAAATCGTTCTCGCTATCTTTTTTCAATAAACATCATCTGTATAAAAAAAACTTACTTACTTGGATACTTGGACGCCCTGTAGTCGGCTGGAAATGTTCTCAGGCCGGGCACACGTCTCTTTTCATTTATTTCGGTCCTGTGCGGCTTGGGACCAGTTGCCGTCGGGAGTATTAAATTTCTTCAGTACATCGGACCATCTTGTTGCGGGACGGTCAGTGTTCTTCAAGCAACCCGAGGATGACGCCCAACCCTCAGCTCTCACACCTATAAAGAAAATAAAAGAAAAATCAAGGCTAATCTCGATGAAAGTTTTGAGCAATCTAAGATTCAATAAAATCTACAATGTTGGTTGTTACCTATATAACGGAAAGTGATATTCGATTAATTAAACGCATTCCGGGGAACATGGCTACGAGATGTGCACTATGAACAACTATCACAGTCTTGGTGAATTCGAGACGAGTCCTGTCGTCGCGATGAAATCCTGCAACTAAGAACATTGATTCGCTCACTGTTTACGATGGTGAAGTTGAATAAAAGAAAAAAGCTGAACTTCTTTTCGTAATATCGAAAACAAAATAAAGTTATCAGTTTAAATTTACCAAAAAATGTAAAGTTGAAATTTGAAAAAAAGAATATTCATCTGATGTGTTCAAAGACCTCATCATCATTTAGTTCTTTAAACGCTTCATCAAAATTTGTGACCGCAAAACACAGTTTACTTTTCCTTCTGTTCTTTTGCGATGGTGCTCCGAAAAATACTGAGTTGGTTCACATGCCGGCTTGATACTGCTTTTCTTCAAGAAAGCTCATCGATGGTTTTCCAACTTGTAGCTTTTCATTTCTTGATATCCATTCCTGCTGTTGACATTTTTTGGCATCACGTGCACTTTTTCTAAATTATAGCAGATAACTCTTGATATACGTCAAATATCTTTTAAACAAAGTTTTTGTTTTGTGTGGTTTCATATGTGTTATGCCGACAAAATATTATTTTAGAGATACGTGAATCACTCTGACTCTGGTTCTTTCTGCTAGTTCTTTTGTAAAGTTCAAATTTCTGAGCCATACGTGAGAGCAGGCAGAAAGATTCTGTCTAATTCTAGCTCTAATTTTTTCTTATTAAATATTTTAGGCGTATTGCAGTTTTTGATAAAACTTTTTATTGGGTACAGATGAGCAACCGACCATGTAGGAACCTTTAATAATTCTTGTGTTCTACAGGTGTGGTTCACTATGCTCGAAATCGACAAAAAGCTTAAAGAACACAATATGAGAAGCGTCACTAAAAATGGATATCACATGGTGACTCAAGGGGGAATTTCAACGATATCTGTCACAAAAAATGATCAGGTGCGATTTTACTGTCTCAAAAGCACAATTTTTTCTTTAGGTTTTCTGTGTGTCTACTCAAGGAAAAATTCAAGTGCGGACCGGAATTGAACCTGGAGAACCATCTGGAAGAAGATTCGAAAATATTGTTGATGGCGGAGAGACTAACGATCAAAAATGGATATCGGTATGAAACTATTCATTTTTTGCGCGGTGTCCTGGAAACTGAAAGTGGTAGTGAAGTGTCAATTTGGACCGAAGGCATAAAATGTAGACCGCATTATATCCACGTTTCACCCCTTGGATGACGAAACATGGGTTGTTACGGGCACAATATTATGAACCTATTCACTGAAAAAAGGTTTAAAAAAAATTGAAATCAATGACAGTTTTTTAAATTCATATATTCAAAAATTACATTCTTGCACTCTAATTCCTTTAGAAAAATCTATGCACCTTCAAAGTGTGTGGTTCAGGGCCTTTGCGATTTCTTTATTGTTAGTCTGTCTGTTTTCTGTTTATTCAAATATAAATTCTTAAATATATTATTATTTTTTAAAAATACATTTTTCATAAGAAGGTGGAAAATTGTGTCTGCTCTGATAGTGACTTTTAGTAGGCGATAAAATATGAATTAAAGTATGTATTAGTCAAATCTCAAGTAAATTCAAGCGGCTTTCAGAAAATCATTCCTTGTAACTTTCACTTCGCGGGATCTCGTCGATATTACTCCTCCGTTTAAAAGAGATAATACGAGTTATTTCATTTCATTTCAGCTTCACTCAGGCTCTGTTTCCCTTTCTAACGTTCCCGAATATCTCATTTCTTCGTCTATATTGCAATCTAAAATGGAAGTCATGCAGTTCAAAAAAGCAGAATGGCGATTCCAGGTAAATATAAAAATGGAGCAATTCGAAATATTAAATTTGTTCAGATATTAGAACGCCTAAAAGAATCATCTGACTCGTCATGGGCCATTATGAATGGTTTTGATCTAAAATCCTCTGATGCGAGTGAGAGTGATAGTTCATGCAATTCAATTAAACGAGTAAGATGTCAGATAATGCAAGAAGAATCTTTTAGGTGTTCGTTCAAGTTTAGTTTTTTTTTTTTGAAAATATTTATTTGAAGAAGTATTAATGTCACAATCACGGACACTTATCTTGACCTATCTGGGGATCGATATTGCTCCAAAAAAATCGAGACATCATTAATCAGATCAGTACTGCCTTCATTCCAAAAACTTCCTCAGAAATATCTTCTCCTTGTATTCATTGGCCCTCAATCTGATTCTGAATGTTTTTCCTTTACCGATGAAAAATCACGTAATACATTTCAAGAACACATCGAAGATGTAAGTCAAAAATGAAAAATATTCAGTTTTGCGCATTTTTACAGATTATTCGCAGCCATATCTGTTCTTCGACTCGTAACTCGTTTGGGCAAAGCATGTGGTCTGTGAGCACTGAAGGTGTTGTCCGTTGGCATTGCTTAGCCGAAATGAAAAATGATTATGAGGTAATTAAACTAGAAAGCTTTAAAACATTATACGAACCCCAGAGTTGTGTAAATATTGGAGAATCAAGGGGGCTAGTCATTGATGGCATTTTTAAGGATATTGACTGCGGATATAAACGAAGCGTTTGGGCTATTAATGAGGTATTTCTGACTAATTTTAAAAATTGGCTTTATAAATTACTTCAGAATGGATCTCTCTACGCTCTGAGCAGTCAATATGATCCATTGAACTCACAAAATAGTGCGGAAGAATTTAAAATGATAAATTTCAGAACCTTTAAAATTCTCGAATACCAAAAGTTTGCAGTTTTTCGCGGATTTATTTCTTTTCAAGGATCGCAGAAAGGAATATCTGCTTGGATGTGTGATGGGGAACCTTGTTCCTCGGCCTTCTCTTCCTTGCCTTCTGCCAATTGGAATTGGGTAGATTCATCATGGGAACTGGAAGATGAACAATGGATGTACTCGAGTGAAATTGATGGTGCTTACGAATTCAACAAAAAAGATAACGGAAAAGCACGTCGTCGTTCATGGATTAGGAAAGCGAAGTTTGAATTGAAAAAATCCCCCTGGTGTCTCGTGGAATCTCCGCCAATTGAAAATATCCGAATCTCTAAGGTGGACTCTCCCGATGTAATCCTTTTAGGTTGTCGTAAAAAAAATAATAGTTTTCTTGTTTAGGGTACAGTGGTAGTCTTAGCTCTCACGGAAGATGGACACATTTTGAAGCGAAACGGAGTAAATAGAAACAACTTTACCGGTACAAGTTGGACTGAGGTATTTACTAAATACGCAATAAACGATAGAATCCGCGAAAATCGTTTAGATAAGATTTTATTTTTAAAAATCATGTCATTATTCGAAGAAACGGAAATTATAAGATATCGATGGTAAATCGATAATGTTATCAGTATTTTATGTGTATGTGGATTACTGTAGGTGAGCACATTGACGCAGTTTTTAGTTCTGCTTTCCTCTTTTCTCTAACTCTGGCACTTGTTTTTCAATCGCGTTACACATTGGCCGCGAACCGACACTCCCCACCCATCCTTGGTCAGAAACATGCTTCGGGGATTTTCAGAAACAACTTTTTACACAAAAAATTTTTTTGTGGCCAACAAAACACTAAAAACGGCATATTTATTATTTTCGAAATAAACTACCATTTCTAAACTTTTTTTCGACTTAAAGTTAAATCATGTATTACGTATAACCCTACGTATACTGAGACC
Organism: Caenorhabditis inopinata; assembly: GCA_003052745.1. Classification (NCBI taxonomy): domain Eukaryota; kingdom Metazoa; phylum Nematoda; class Chromadorea; order Rhabditida; family Rhabditidae; genus Caenorhabditis; species Caenorhabditis inopinata. The sequence continues at coordinate 8,248,118 of AP018152.1, read as the reverse complement.
ATGATTTTGAAATATTTTTCCCTTCCCATTTACTGCCAGCTCTCTTAACGCTTTTGCCAATTACTAAATACAGTGCTCCACAAAAGTATAACGTCTCCCTGATTTTTTCGGTGTATTCATTTGTTACATGGTTTTTGAGTAAATTAGATTTATAAGATATGTATTTTTCGAATTCAAAAGTGTACCAGTGATGAAAACAGATAGCTTAGAAACAACAATATTCTGGAAAATGGCTTCTCCGCATTCGCAGAAATATAATCTCACTTAAGGAAATTTCTTGAAAACAAAAACTAATAGTAGGGAAAAATGGTTTATAAAAATTAACAAAGAAACCAAAAAAATTGGGTGAAGTATACTTTTGTGGAACCGCAATACCAAATGTTTTCGAAAAAATGCCGAAAGCTTTCTGAAATTTATTTAAATATTTCATTTTCAAGATACTCACGGATTCACCAATCTCACGCTTGCATTTGCAATGGGAAGGAATGAAACTATGGTGTATTACCCATGATGGACTGATACTGTTCAGAAGTTTAAAAACCTTTGAAAGCAACAACTTTTGGCCAAGTTCTGGTTGGACACATTTAGATATGGACTTATCAGCGTTAAATATAAATTTATATGAAGTGTGTGCAAAAGATCTTGATTTGACGGGTTATTCAGACATAATATTTTTACGAATCAGTAATGCCATTTTTCGGATAGATTTAAAAAATGGTAAATTAAAAAAATGTATCTCTTTTAAAATGATTTTTCAGAAACTGTGTCTGATTCTTATCCAATTGTCAATCTTCAACAAGTAGTCGTGAATGCCCAAGGTGTGACTTTAATTCCTTAAAAACGAAAAACTCATCGTATTTTCGCAATAAGTTTTATTTTCAGGTTACCTCTGTTTCCGCGGCAACAATATCACTGTTGTTCGAGACTGGAAAGTCGTTCATTATTCCAACGCGAAGACCTCAATTATCTTTATGCGTAAGGCTGAATGTGCGACAAATATGGGACGTGGAATTAAAAATTTTGCATTTTATTAATACTTTTTTTCTTGAAATATAAACTGTAAAAAAAGATGGTGGCAGAGTTACTTACTTACTTAGTTACTTAGTCGATCCGTCAATCGCCTGTGTGAGCGCGGATCACAGCTAACCATGCCTTGCGGTCCTGGGCGATGGTTGTCCATGAAGTAGTCAATCGATTTCCTCGGTATATTGAGACTTCTTTACGTAGTGAGTCGGACCATCTCATGGGGGGTCGTCCGACAGGTCGTTTTTGATCTCGAGGAATCCATTCTTGTATCAGTTTTGTCCATCTTCCGTCATTTCTTCGCATAATGTGCCCGGCCCATCCTAATTTCTTCTTTTTGATGTATTTGAGTGGGTCCGTGACTTGGGAGATTTTTCGGATGTCATCGCGGTGCAAGTCTCGTTGGCGTTGTTCCGTGAGGGTCATTCCAATTAATCTTCTTTCTAGTGATGCATGCGTCACACGGAGTCTTTCAGCGAGATTCTGTGTAAGGGTCCACGTTTCAGATCCATATGTGAGCGCGGGAAGAACGATGGTATCGAAAAGTTGAGCTCGAATTCGGGGACAGGTGAGAGCGTCGGTGGTATTTTTGATGTTGTTGAACGCGGCCCAGGCTGCCCGTCTTCTTCTGTGGAGTTCAGGTTCTAGCTCATTTCGCGTGTTGAGTAGCCTGCCAAGGTAGACATACTCGTCCACGTCTTCGATTGTTGTGATGGTTGTGTTGTTACTGATGATCACCGGATGTGTGGTGGCGTACGTGTTTCTCAACACTTTGGTTTTGTTAGTATTGATTTGGAGTCCTACTTTTTTGCACCTTTCTGTGAATCCTTGGATCATCTGGCTGGCAGTTCGTGGGTCGTTTGCGACAAGAATGATGTCGTCTGCGAATCTCAAATGGGTGAGATTTCTGCCATTGATCCTTATTCCTGGCACGTGAGCGTAGTCATCGTCGTGTCCTTTTAGGTGGTTCCAAGACAATTTTCCGAGAACGAGCTCTAGACAAGCTGAGAAGAGGTTTGGTGATATTGGATCACCTTGACGTACACCTCTTGTGATGGGTACCTCAACTTGTCTATGGAATGGTGTGAAGGTGGTTGTGCAGTTTGCATAGCACTCTTTGAGCAGGTTAATATAGACTGTTTCTACTCCTTGTGTTCGAAGGCTTTCCCATATCGCTTTTGGTTCCACACTGTCAAATGCCTTGTGGAAGTCAATGAAGACAAGTGTGAGCGGGATTTGGTACTCGCGGCCAACCTCGAGCAAGCGTTGTACTGAGTGTATGTGGTCGATCGTTGAGAATGATCGACGGAATCCTGCTTGCTCGACAGGCTGGGCTTCTTCTAGTGTTTTTCGTACTCTATTTAATAGACATTTTGAGAATGTCTTATAGAGTACTGAGAGAAGACAGATAGGCCTATAATTCTCCAAATTTTCTCTGTCTCCTTTTTTGAAGATCAGAGTAGTGTTCGAGTTTTTCCATTTCAATGGAACTTTTCCGCTTTCTAAATACTTCGAGAATCGTCGTGCGATCAGGCTAATGACATTGTCATGACAGCTCTTGAGAAAATCTGCCGTGATTTTGTCATCACCTGCTGCCTTCCCGTTTGGGAATGAATTGAGGGCAGTTCGCACTTCTTCTGGGAGGAACGGTGGTGCTGGTGGTGGTGTTTCCGTTCTGATGGGGGTGTTGGTTGATGTGGGAGAAGAGAAGTTGCTGCTGAATAGTTTCGAGTAGAACTTCTGAATCTCCTGTTCCATCTTTGTCCTAGAAGTGATTCTTTCGCCGCTCGCTGGAGACTTAAGGCAAGGTATTTGAGATTTATACTCTGTTATGTCTCTCGCTACCTTCTTAAGACTCCTTCGTTGATTAGCGGCATTCAGTAGGCGGGTTCTGGCGAATTCTTCATGGTCTTTCTCGACAGCTTCTCGGCATTCTTGAGACAGTGACTTGAAGTTTGGGTCTGATCTGTCTGTGAAACGCCGTTTGGTTAGAAGCTGACGAGTTGCTTCCGAGATTCTTCTGTGTACGTGGTTGGATGGCCTTGTTATTGCTTTGTCTTGTAGATCCTTGAGTACTTCGATTAGATTTTGATAATCTTGATCAATGTCCGTATTTGAATCTATTGTGACTGTGGTACTGAGCGTGTGCGCAGTGTTCGGGTCCAACTCTCTCTTTGGAAGCTTTCTTCGCTTGACCTGCTCGTATCTTGCGATGTTGGTGTTGAAGTGCAGGTGGCTGCGAAGTAGACGGTGGTCACTACCATTTGTGAATGATGGAAGCACCGACACATCTGTCACAAATTTTCCATTTCCCAGTATATGGTCGATTTCATGTTTGTGCTTCTGGTCGGGGCTGATGTGTGTCCATCGTCTATGCATTGCCTTTTTGAATTGCGAGTTCATGTGCCATAGACGATTTGATTCACAAAAGGTAGCTAATAATTCGCCACTTTCGTTTCTTGGTTCCATTGAATTCGTGCCAATGTATCGTTCCGTGTCTTTCCTTGTACCCAATCTAGCGTTAAAGTCGCCTATGATGAGCTTGTACCTGCTACGGCAGGTTAGATAGGCGTCTTGAAGGCTGTCATAGAAGTCAGCGAGTTCCTCTGGATCGGTATCAGCGACAGGTGCGTACACCTGGACGATGGTACAGCTGAGTTTCCTTCCTACTTGTAGAGTAAGGTAGCCGATCCTATGGTTGGGGAACTTGACTTCTATGATTTTTGGGAGGAGGGTGCTCTTAACGATAAAGCCGATCCCTCCTGACACGGAACTACTGTTCCGAGATCCTAAGAAAACTCCGGTCCCGTCTCGATGGGTTTTGTGCTCTTCTGCTTCTCGTTTTGTTTCCGATAGTCCGATGATATCGTACTTTATTCTTTTTGTTTCTTCGAGAAGCTCTGCAAGTCTGCTTTCGGTTGCGACAGACCTGCAGTTGAAGGTGCACACTCTTAAATCGATTCTTCTTGTTTTGGGCCGTGTTTTCTTCTTTTCCTTTTCCGATTGGTAGACGATCGGTACTCCGAGATTTGATCGCCTCTCCCGACTTACTTCTGAATCTACCGTATCAGAAGCAGAGGCCGAGTGCGGAGGACTGAGGCAGTTTGGTTTGCTGTTTGTAGCAATTATTGTGTGCCTGTTTACTCTATTATGACCTGCTAAGCCAGAGTTAGAGCTACCGGGACAAAGAGTATTGGGCGCTACCTTCGACCCGATATGACACGTTTCTACCCATTGGCCAACTGAGACTCTGCCAGGGTGCCGAACTCCTCCGGATATGTAGAAGAGAATCAGTTGTTGATCTTCTACGCCACGTAGAGGCTGAGTAAAATGTAGAAGCTACATGATAATTAAATTATCGTAAAAACTGAATTAGACTTATATATGCAATACTATTTTTCATTTTCATCACATTCAATATACCGCTGGCTTATAGTGTTACGCAACTTTGAGTGGATTCTGGTGCATGAACACAAGTCGCTACCGTATCAATTTTTATTTTTTATTGATTATTACATATTTGTTACTATGTTTTTCAATTTTCTGGTAGCAACTTCCGTTTTTAATGTAATTACGGCTGCTTCACCCCATCGTGGTTCTATTATTCAACTGATGCAGCAGGGTGTGTCGAATTGGGAGATCGCTAAGCGGTTGAACATCAACCGAATGCTAGTTTATCGGACTGTTACTCGCTTCCACCGTCTTCGTACACCTAATGACCATCCAAGATCGGGTCGTCCTGTCACTTTGACGACGCCAAAAGAGTTCGGGAAGAATCCGAAGAAATCCGGAGCGAAGCATGAGGAAGCTTGCTAAAGACTTCAAAAAGTGCCGATATTCTATGGGAGTCATTGTCAAAGAGAAGCTGAAGATGACTCCGTATCGTTTGCAAAATAGCGCATTCCTGAACGAGAAAATCAAAGCTCTCCGAATGCAAAAAAACACGAAAGCTTCTTCAAGGCACGCGCTCAGGCACACTGTTCACAGACGAGAAATTTTTCACCGTCGAAGCTAATAAGAATGGCCAAAACCATCGGGTTATTACAAAAGACTTTCAAACTGCCTGTAAGAACGGAAAAATTCTCAATAAGGCATCTCATCCGTCTTCAGTCATGGTTTTTGGTGGAATTTGCTACGATGGCAAAACCCCGCTGATTTTTGTTGATTTGGGAGCCAAGGTGAACCAAATCTACTACAGAGAAAACATTTTAGAGGCTGCAGTTCTTCCGTGGTCTGAATCGCATTTCGGAAACCGATCCTGGTGCTTCCAACAAGACGGCGCACCGGCTCATCGCCCCAAGGCCTTTCAGCAGTGGTGCAAGAACAATTTTCCTGAGTTCATCTCCTCGTCAGAATGGCCAGCGTCGTCACCCGACCTGAATCTTGTGGACTACGCCGTTTAGGGATATTTGACCCAGAAGGTTTCCACCAAAAACTACGCTAGTTTGAGCGCTCTGAAGGTCTTACTTGTGAATGCCTGAGACGAAATGGATGCCAACTACCTGCGTGCCGTGGTGGACGCTTACCCGAAGAGATTGAAAGCGGTGGTGAAGGCCAAAGGAGGGCGATTTGAAAACTATCGTTAAAACTTGTTTTTGTATCATTTCAATAAACTTCTGTCCAATTTTGGTGAAAATTGAACTTGTTTGAAGACATTTATAACGTTTCAAGCATGTAACGCTATTTGGCAGCCACCCTGTAGCAGAATATACATCAAGTCTCTATCCTGAATGTCTAGAAGTAGAGATTTTTGAATTGGGAATTCAAGTTCAAGTTCAAGTACATACAGTGTCGTGCAAAATTATACGAACCGGGGTGATTTTTACCGAAACTCGACTTTGGATGATCCGATCGACCCCAAACTTTCAGGGATTGAGGAAAACGCTTTAAAAATAAGTTTGAATAACAAAAGAACGAATTTACTCAAAAAAAAAAAGCTATTTTGAGAAAAATTTTAAAAATTGAAAAAATGGATATTTTGATTTTTGATATTCATGGGAAGAAAAAACAAAAATGACAAGTTAAAAATCGGGGGAAATGATACAAAATGATTAAATTAACCTAATACTTGGTCGCCATGCCTTTGGCTTTGATAACCGCCTCACATCTTCTTGGCATCGAGTCGATCAAGTTCATCAGGGTCTGAAGTGGGATTTTGGTCCATTCTTCCTTGAGTTTCTCGAATTTTTCGGTACAATTTTTTGCTTTTCTGGCTTTCAAACGTCTGCCAAGGACCTCCCAGAGATGCTCAATGGAATTCAGGTCAATGGGATTCGGATTCGATTGGCCAGGTTGACTTGACGCTGTGCGAACCAATCCTTGAAAAAGAGGGAAGAGTGTTTCGGATCGTTGTCTTGTTGGAACAACCAACCACGACCTATCTGAAACCTTCCATATGGCAACACGGTTCCTGGTGATGTTTTCGAAGGTCTTTCAGTACCTTTCGATCGGTTTCGAGTGTTCAAAGATGCCCAGATAACCGATTTAGAAGTCTTGAACTGTTTCGCGAGGGTGGGCATATCCAGACCCATCTGACGACCACGGATGATAGCCATTTGCTGCGATTCTGATAAATTAAGTGAGCCACGTGGTCTACCCATTCTAAATAACAATAAGATAACGATAATAATTGAAAAAATTTAAAAAAATGAAAAAAAACCAAAAAATCGGATTTTACCGATTATCGAAAAGTTCAAAAATAAGTCCGCAATTGTTACTGCTTACCGTAATTTATTATTCAAACTCATTTTTTAAGCGTTTTTCTCAATCCCTGAAAGTTTGGGGTCGATCGGATCATCCGAAGTCGAGTTTCGGTAAAAATCACCCCGGTTCGTATAATTTTGCACGGCACTGTATATGAAGCAGCTCCAGCGTATACCCTATTCAATGACATTGACTGAACAATTTTCATCACCATCTTCCTTTTTTTGTTGCGTATTTTCCTGCTTTCCGTTCAAATTTAGTTCTTCAACGAGTTCTGGAAGTTTTGAATTTCTGGAGTGGCATCCACATTTCTTTTCTTCACATTTCCAGAAGCTCTAAACCCCCAGGCATCTCGCCACTTTCTTTAAAACAATGGATTGGATTGTGTCGTCGGTCTTCTCATTTAACATTTTATTCAAAATACATACGTAATATGATTTTCTAATAAGTAGCGCAGAGAGATCTTTTGAGGCATCAACGGTTCACTGAAGACAGATAGTTAATTTTTCTGCGATTATGTTCTGAATTTTCGTTGACATGTTAGACATTGACGTTTTCGTAGAGTTACAGAAGGGGGGTATGTGAAATCGGAACAAAATAGAATAGAACTCGTAGGAAATCGGAACTTGATGAAAATAAAAATGTTAAAAAAGACAACTGTATTGAATTGGAACTGATAGGGAATTAGAACTGTTTTAAAGTAAAACCGCATGCAAGCGGAACTGTATGGAATTGAAACTCTGTTCAATGGAGCGCGTTTGCTTTACAAGAGTGATGTAACGCTGAGAAAAATACTCGTGTAAAGCAAACGCGCTCCATTGAACAGAGTTCCAATTCCATACAGTTCCGCTTCCACGCGGTTTTACTTTAAAACAGTTCTAATTCCCTATCAGTTCCAATTCAATACAGTTTTCTTTTTTAACATTTTTATTTTCATCAAGTTCCGATTTCCTACGAGTTCTATTCTCATTTTGTTCCGATTTCACATACCCCCCACAGAAGCTAAAAAAATCGAATTTCAAAAACAAAGGAAATTTTAAATTAACAATAAAAACGGAGGTGTTGCTCATAGTTAAAAATACAGAAATCAAGAAAAAATAACTTTCGCCGGCATGGCGTAGCGCATAGGGGGCAATACTATTGTTCAAAAGCTTCGTTTTAGAGCAATACTATGAGATGCAGTAGAAATGAATGGGCAAGTCTAAGAGTTTTTACGATGTTTTAATCTGTGGAGTAAAAAGCCGGTGTTCTATTCTATAGAGTGGAATAATTTCAGGTAGCATATTATGGAGATGTTCGCGGTGATATTTTTATGAGCAAATCCGTTATATTTATCGCAATTTCAGAATTTAAGGTGTCGGTAAAACTTAGGACCGATTAGGCTAATCTTAGATAGTTCAGTGAAACTGGTAAAAACTAATAAAAATATAGAGATACAAACAGATCATTTTGAAAACAGCGCAAATTCGGGGATAAATAGTTTTTACGTGTAGTTAAGAACGAAATCTTTAAGAAGATATTTATACACCACAGAAAATGCAACCTGATCAACCATTAGTCGACAGGTTTTGAATGGATATTAAGGGAAAACATCAGTCTTTTAAAATTTGTTCTCTCTCTTTTAAACTTTACCAATTTTTGAAATCCGACTTGCTGCTATTTAGCATTATGGGTATGAAGCACTGAATCCAATTATCATACTCTCAGCGAAATTCACCAACAATTAACTATGTTTGAACAGCTGGCCCTGTTCGATTTCTGAACCAAACAACGACACTCCAGCGGTGCGCTTTCTGTGTCAGTCGTGTACTACTCGAGGAAACTGGGATATTTGTTGTTTAGTGTCATTTTCCATGTCATCTCGATTCTAAATTAGTTTTTTTTTAATATTCAGCAGTATGAATCTTTTAGTTAGCTTTTTCTTCTATCTTGAAAAGTGCCATTATCTACAGGCTTTCTAAAAAAATTCAAATAATTTCATAATCAAAAAATTATGGCTGATTATTAAAATGTCTCCATTTTATATCGCAACGTTCTGCATCGCTTTTCGTAAATAAAGCTATTTTTATTCGCTTGAATTTCAGATTCATGCCATGGGAGAAGGTGTTCCAGCAGCTGGTTGCTGCTGCTTTATTAATAACGTCCGTTTCCCGATACTGATTCTAACCACCTTCTGTATAGCGATCTTGTACTCCACACTTGTCGTTTTCAACTTACTTGCGATTTTAGATCCGGATATAGAAATCAGGCCAGTTCCTGCTCTAGATTCCTTACATGGCAGCACTTACAAAGGTATGACTAAGGTATTTATCTGAATGTTCATGAAAAACTAAATAATTCCCAATAATTGCAACATTTATGGTTACTCCACCTTACTCTCCGCCTCCTTTTACTGTTTCTTGTTACAAGCGCGATCAAGATCTAGATTATCAAGGGTGAGAATCTTTCAAAAACATCTTGAAATGTCTAATCCGTTTTGATAGTTTTAAATGATCTCATATAATTCATTTCAATAGCATACACCTTCCGATCAGATCCTCTAAGCACAATAATTCTCAAGTTTTGAGGTCCGAATTTTTCCTATTAAATTAACATTTTCCTATTTAAACCAGAAAATCATCATTATCCTCGAAAGACGTGGTATCTTTTGTTTGGCTCGACATTAAAAAGTTTAAAATATGCATCATAAAGCGCAATGATCTTTTTTTGCACATCCCATCGGATTGTTGTAACCACCAATTAAATGATATCAGTTAAATGCCAAAATAAACATCATTTTTATTTTATATTAATAGGCACATTCGGCTTTGACCGTTTGAAACGAGACGCGGTTCCACTAAAAATTCCATCAAAAGTTGTACGATTCGATCTGTCCAACGAAGAAGAGGAAGGACATCCCATTCTCCCACCAACTAAAAGCCACGTTTCAATTTCCACGACTGAAGTTTACACTACTGTAAAATCAAGAAAGCCCGTGCCGATTTTCGTCACAAATCATCCGGAAACCACCACTGAAAAAATACAACTGTCCAGGAAGGAAGAACCAATTGTAGATGATGTTGTTGCTAGAGGTACCGTTTACCATCAATGTAAACAAAATAATTATTGTTTCCATTCCAGAAGTCGAGAAATCTTTAAAGAAATTGAGAGATGCAGAAGAAGGAAAACTCGAAGAAAAGGTGGAAGAAGATAATCGTGAAGCTTTGTAAGAAATATCTGTTCATCACATAAAACGATTTTTTTAAGCGTCGAACCAATATCCCACCGTCTCAGAAGAGGGCTGTTATACGCCTCTCCAGGGCTTGGAACTATCATTGGAAGCTTTTTAACAGTGAATTTAACAAAAAAATATGGTGTCCGAAAGGTATTCTCTGCCTGCATGGGACAGTCTGCTATTCTCATTATTATCTTCATTTATGTTCAGAAAAGAAGTGAGTGTAATGCAAATAAATGGGCTCAAATTAAATAATTTTAAGGCTATGCACTATTGATACTAGCGCGTTTTCTTCAAGGAGCACTTTTTTCATCTGTGTTTCCAACGATGGGTAATTTGCTCATCCAATGGGGTCCACTCAAGGAACAACTCCTTTTCATTACAACAATGCTCATGTTCATCTCTGTATCAATATGATTTTGTAAAAAGCAAAATATTTCTAGTTTTTAGATAGGGCCAGTTCTGGCATGGCCAGTGTCCAATTATTTCCACGCTCTGGAATTGTCTCTTGATAGTATTTATTATGCTCAGTGTATTCTTCTTGCCATTATGGCTATACTGTAAGTAAAAACAATGTCACTTGAATAAGTTATTTTCTTAGATGGACAATTTTTTACCGCGACCAACCACAAATTCATCCATGGGTTAGCGGAGTCGAATTGAATCGAATAATAGCAGGAAAAGTGAAAGTGGGTCTTTCCTAGTAACCCTTGTATCAAACATGTTTATTCGTTGTAGGAATTACACTCAAATCGTGCTTTATCGGATAGCTACACCACATTATTACGTTCACTGTCTGCATGGAGCATCTGGATATCGGCGTTTGGTCTCTTTTCGGCCACCGCTTTCTTTTCAATTTACGTACCTTCCTTCCTGTCTTCTCCTGATGTTTTCATAGTCGACTGTCTTGGAGTCTACAGCAGCTTGCCACTACTATTACTGGTTTGTTTGCTGAAAAATTGTCTGCCGAAATATATTTCTTTCAGCCAATAGCTTCAGCTATTTTTGCACTGTTGAATTTGTCTTTTAAACCTTCCACAAAAATAATTCGAATCTGGAACACCATTGCTTTTGTCATTTCTGCAATCCTGATATTTGCCATCATTCCTGTGGCCCATCTTCAGACAAAAACAGGGTAAATTTATTTCATCCGCAATGTTATGAATTTCGTTCATGTTTAGGCTTTTGTCTCTTCTACTTATAGTGATGCTTCCGTTCGGGTTGGCCATAGTTACAGGGTTTGTGAGAAGCTTGACTATAGTTGGGCGAGTTTTCGCTGAGAAAATTGTTTCTATGTGTGCCGTATCATTCGGATTGGCTTTCGTAGTTGTTCCAGTAATCGTTACATATGAAATAAGTGAAAAGTAAGTGTTTTTAACTAAAATGTAATATAGAAAAATATTTCTTGGATAAGCATATTGCTACTTCTAATTAGAAACTTTTGTTTTTTCTAGCAAATTGGCCGAATGGATCAAGGTGTCTATGTTCTTATGTTTTGTACTCTTTGTAGTTGCTATTGAGTTTGCTGTATTTGGAAGAGGTATATTTAAAAATGCATCTTAAAAAACAAGACTTATCCATTTTCTAGGAAAATCTGCCTCATGGGCAGCGTCATCCTGGGATCCCCTTGCTGCGTCCACCAAAATGCAATCTCTGGCACTCATTGATTTTAATCAAGATGAATGCGGGTTATACGAACTCCGAAGAATTGAACCAAAAAAATAATGTCACTTAATTGGGAATGTTCACTAAATGTTTAAAGCTTGCTAACGTTGCTCAACTATATCCCAAATTGTATTGCAGGTCATTATTGAATTATAGTAATGCTATTCCACGCCTTTAAGAATTTTTAAAGTTCAAAAGAATATCATTCAGAAAAGAAACTTGTATTTTTATTTTCTTATATTTTGCGTTGTTTGCTGAATTTCTTCAATTTTTACTAATAAAGTTTATTCTTATTGAACAAGCCAAAGAAGCAAAATGCAGCTACTACGGTGAATGTCATAATGTGCATCACGTACCTCGCCGCACCACAACGTACGACATTCATTTTTGGCCGCAGACTCGACAACTGTTGCGGGGCCCGCTGGGCTGTCTGCTCGGCATCTGCCACTTGAGCTTACTGATTACTAGTTTTCAAGTTTCTTCAAAAATTTTCTGTCAACTACTGATTTTCCAAAATTCAACACATATGTAGTCGATTAAAAATGTTCGCATCATGCGAGTACAATGTACAAGTTCTCTAGTCGGTCTTTGAATTTGGCTTACAACAGAACACGCCATGTTTAACGCAGGGTGATTTACGGAAAAATGATATCAAGATTGTTCTGAAGAAAATATAATGCCACAATAAACAGCTCTTGTCGAAAATTTAAAACCTTGGTAAAGATTTATGCTGTGGTGGTAATTATTTATTAACAGAATTTTAGTTAATGTCTATTTCCCTTAAATTCAAAATCGCAACGGGGTTGAGTCTGAAGCCTTCGGGAGCTTTGGAAAACTTTTTAATTAAAAAAATCATCTTGAATTAATATCAGGCTTCACACCTTTAAAATTCGGTTCATAAAATTAATAATACGTGATTAGTATAGGAAAACGCTTCATGTGGTTACGCAAATTTAAGTTGTTATATGTGAGCCTTCGAAAAATTACTGAAAAATGTTATTTTAGAATGTGGAAAATATTAACCTTGAGAAAATGTGTGATGGAAATGAATATGAATGATTTCATAATGCCTGTCTCTCTCTCTCAACTAATGTTCGAGCACGGTATTCATATCTAAAGCATTCCGTCAGACTGATATTTTCGAAGTGAGAGCTTAACATAGCCCTTAATATTTAGCAAGCACTCAGAACTGTTCCCGAATAGGCCTTCGTGAATTCCCAGATTTTCAGATATATTATATCCTTTTTTCATTACTTAGTTACTTAGTCGATCCTTAGTCGATCCGATTCGCCTGTGTGGACGTGGATCACAGCTAACCATTCCTTGCAGTCCTGGGCGATGGTGGTCCATGAAGTAGTCAGTCCATCTCCTGGATTTTTCTTCATGGAAATTTCACAAAGCTCGTTTTCGACATATTGAAGATTTTTCATTCCGTGTATCCAATTAGATGATGTCTTCCTTGTATAAAAAAACAACAAAGTCAATATTTTTCGATAAACTCTTTGATTTATTTAAAATAACCTCATAACAAACCCGCTTGATAAACATTTGAGACTTTCGACTGCCACAAAACATGAATGACTAATCATTGAAATATTTTTTTTCGACTGATGTTAATTGAAATTCACCTGCTTTTATCTTCCCCTGGGGCTGCTGAACTTAAAGTAAGTTAAAGACATCAGCAAGTCCGCAGTACTAAAAAAATTATTCGGGGCGCACGGAAAACTATTTAAGAACTAGTCTAAACACTTCTGATCTTCTAAAAACCCTTCGCCGTGTTCCCAAATAGATAGATCACTAAAAGTGTCCTATTTCGTTAGACCATCATCTGACAGGGGCCCAGCATCTCTCTGTCGGCATAGTTAATTCTCCCAACCAATTCTGGTAGGAAAGGCCGCATAAATAAATGAGGATGATTAACGCTGCAAGTTCAGGAGAACTGCAACTGTATGCTCAGAACTATTTTTGACTTCCGCATTTGATCCGTTTCTGTGGGTCTCGACATCCGCTCTCTGAAAGCGCCAAAGATACCATAGCACAAAATATGTGAAAAATGGTTTCTACACGGAAAGTCAACATAGATTTTCTGAATATTTTACGTTTTATTTCTAGGTGAATAGTGAATGTTATTTTGAAAAAAGTTCTTCTGCTTGCAAAAATTTATAACATCAGTCGCATTTTTCCTTTAATGTGTGTTTCTTGACGAGATGAATTATAAACATAACTGAGAGAAGACACACCGATCCGTTTGTTTTTAGATGAAACAACTTCTTGTTTTTTCAGTGACAACAGCGGTCTTAATTTCGCTACGATATTTTTACTTTTTTTTTCTTATTTACTGTAAGTTGTTTTTTTTTTTAATTTTCTTTTTTTTAGAATTTGAAAAATTCTATATTTTGGCTAATTATTTTATAATTTGAAATCGATAAAACCATTTTTGAGATTCGAGTCGTCATTCTTCAAATGCAGTTTTTATCAAATGTCAATTTATAATTAAAGTCTCCACAGAAGAAATTATAGTTCAAGGTTAGTCCGAAAAAAGCTAAAAGTATTGTGCATTTTGAAAAAGAAGCATGCAATCACTTCGATCTTCACTTATTTTAAGAAGAATAAAAGAAGCAGGAGGATGTGATAGATCTAATGCGAAAAGGAACAGTGGCTTACCTCGCAACATTCCGAGTTCGTTCCCTAACTTCGATTACTACAGCACCGTATAATAATATTTCATCTGGCTTTTTAAAAATTCCTTGTTATTCTTGAAATTACCTCTGTTTCATCAAGTAAAATATAAATTTTATGGTTCTTTTTAGTTTTTGTAATTACTTTTTCTACTTCCACTGCCGTTAAAAGCATTTCAATGCAGATAAAATGTAGATAAAACGCAAGGGATAGCGGACAAACAATTTATTTATTTATTTATTTCATGCCTTCTAAAAGGTAAAATATTAAAAACATTCCTATTTGCAAAAATAGTTTTGGAACTGATGTCTTTTCAATTGAATCTAGTCAGACCGTCTTCAATATACTACTGACGTGTATTTACTGACGCGCTTTGCTCTATTTTTCGAAGGCCGATTTTTTCTATTTTTAAGGTACCGTCCAACATGTTGTTTTTCTCAAAACAATTACTCAAAAAGTATTTTCTTAAGTTTTAAGCAGCGCGTCAACGAACGTGTGTACTACACACGGAAAACATTAATTCAATTAATTTTCCTGGATTAGGCATTGGCTTCTAAAATCGTTGAAAAATATGCGCGTGAAACTCGATTTGCGGAATACTAGTTTGAGTGCGATTGACGCAAATTTGCAGTAATATTAGAAAGGGGCCTTCGGTGGCTAGAAAATGCTCGTCATTGCGGGTTTTCGAAGAGCTAAAAACAAACGAATTGTATCGTTTTCAACATTTTAGAAACGCTTTCGGCTAAAAATATTTGAATGTTTTGCGCTTACTGATATTTGAGCTTATTACAAAAGCCTAAAATCGAAAGTTCCCCGAAAAAAACCTTTAAAATCTTCAAAATGTATTGAATGCCCTCTCTTTAATTTTTTAATCATATCATACGGCAATACAAATATCAAAAACGGTAGCGGGGCTAGCAAGCAATTAAAGTGTGCATTAAAATTCAACTTGTTGCGCCGTTTTTTATTTTTCGAACGAGTGGGTTACACCTTACTGTTGGAAAACTGCGCTGTCCTTAAGGAGTGCAAAAGCTTTGAAAAATGAACGACACATATTCCCCCCCCCAAGTATGTGCGAAAATTCGGTCCTTTTTTAGTACCAATCTAATATTATAGTCTCTGAATTTGATTCCCAGGTACATTCGTATCGTGGCCTCTTTCGGCCTTTCAACAGCTTCCTTTCATTTCCCACTCTGAAAATTTTAATTTGCTTTGTTTCAGCACTTGATATTGAAGAGCATCATTTTTAATTGACATCTGTTCTATTTGAAGAAAAACATGACAATATTTAATATCAATGCTCCATAGCGTGTTTTCTATTACGCCGAACTTCGATTGCTTCCTGTGGTGAAAAATATAAATAATGTACTGTTTTTTCAGGTAATTTACATGCTGCGCTACCAGGCGTCTGTGTATGGCGATTCGTACGGAAATGACTACCATTCTCCTGTACAGGTACTGGAAGTCATCGAAGACATAATATTAGTACACAGTGTGCTGCCTCGAGGCTCAGGGAATTCATTATTTTTGTACTTAAAATCGTGTTTTTTCATTTATGCTCGAATGGAATTTTCCTCAAAAAGCGGTGCTTTAAGGGACAGAAAATCTGCTTCGATTTTTGCGTTTTTTTCGTCGTTTGTGACGGAACCTTCGCATATCTAACGACTATGATAGCGAGAAAATTACAAACTTGAAAGAAAACTGGAAAATTTTCAAAATTTCGCATCTTCCTAATTCTTAGATACGCAAGGGTCTCGCTGTGACAAAAAACGCAAGAAACGAAGAAAATTTTCTAGAATATCGAACTTTTCTGCGCAAAAATTTTGTTTCGATTGCAGTACAATTAGGAAATGTATCCTTTTTCTCCGAATTAACGATGAGATAGCAGTTTCTGAGACTGAAAACTGTAAATTGAGCTATTCTCATAATTTAAGAGTTAGTGAAAGCAACCGTTCTTCTCTTTCTAAATCTTGAAAAAAACTGCGCTTAAATGCCAAAATAAATCACCCTTTCCGTAAGTCGAGTTGTTTTATTACCGACGCGAATATGGTCAGGTGCTCTGTGTAACAAAATTATTGGTTCGGTCCGTACGGTACTCTAAAAACACGTTTCCTTGAAAAACGGCATGACGCTTTGGTGGTTGGCAAATGATTAAACGAAGTTAAACTGACGTGACATATATGAGAGTCTAGAGCTGCCGAAGTGATGTTTCATTAAAAATAAATATTCGGAATGAAATAAAGCACAATGCACCATATTTGAATGTTGATAACTTTCTAGGGAAACAAAAAAAAACCATTTCCTGGAGTACTAACCATTTTATTTTATCAGCGGGTTAAACCATTTTTCAAAGCCTAGATTCCCGAGTTCTAAGCATCTCTTACTGTCACGCTTAAAGAAACCGTGAAACTAAGCCAGTTGTAACTGAAAAAAAAAATAAACAAAAAGCATATTTGTAAAAAAATCTAATTTATTTTATCGAAAACTCTGAAAAATTCAGTTAGTTAATATTTTGTCGGTACAGTTCTGTGATACATGAAAGGAAAGAACTTTCTGATTTAAAAAGTTAAAAAATTTTCGACCAATTTAAAACTGCGTATTACTGATTTCTTTTTTTGCAAAAATGTTTCTTGTTAAAATTTTCAGAAATTTTCTTGGAATTTTTCGCAGAAAAGTGTTAAAAAAATTTTTTGTCGCTAAAATAAAAAAAAATATTTCTACCTCATTATCTTACTATTATTATTTGATAATTTCATTTCAGTAGTTATTATTACTGTAATAAAATGACATTTTAACTGTACAAATTGAAAATGTAGAGGAACTTTTTTAAAATTAATTTTTAGTCGAAAATCGATGGAAACGGTGTTAGTTTTAGATGAAATTATAAGTTATGATAAACATATAAAATTATATAATGTACCTTGAGCTTTTGCAAACAATAAATGCGTTGTTTTTCTCACAATTAAATAATAATTTTTCAAAAAAATAATTGTATTAAAAACCCAGAGCGGTACCGGCACCCGTCTACTACACCAGTAAGCTTTTAATGTATTGTGTCGCAAAATCATTATTTTTCTAATTTGTTTTCCGTTTTCTCATTGCACCACCGGACTGCGACTTTTTCTGCCGATACTTTCTCAGGCCTGCGAGAATTAGATTTGTTAAAAACATATTTACTTCCGCTTTGAAAACAGCTTGATGCGACAGATGTGCGGCTATCATACTGCATAATTAAAACGTAAAAAAGGTTAACAAATTTAAAAGTTGCATACAGAATATTCATTGTGCATTCAATCTCCATTGTTCCTTGGTTTCAGGGACCATCTACAATCGCGTCATCCACAGGTCTGCGGTCGCAGCAGGGTAGACTAATCAAAAGACCTCCGACAACGTATAAGGTTTAGTTAATGATTTAAGAAACCATCGCCAACGAGCCTTCTATTACATTTTCAGAGCATACCTGCATGTCGGTTAGCATCCCGTCGTCGTCTTTACGTTGCCGATGGTAGTTGCGCACAAAAGTCAATGACAAGTAGTTCGGGTGTCACTTTTCCACCTCCAGATTACATGAAAAAAATGAAGGAAAACTATGAAAATGGGAAGATTGTAAGAATGCATAAAACTGAAATTGATATAATTATATTAACAATGTCTTCTAGATATACATCCGTCGGAATACTCCCGGAATTAAAGGAAACTCAATTCCAGGAAGACTTACCACTATAAACACTTCCATACGGGCACCTTCGTAGTTTTTCTTCCTTATTATCATGTGGGAAATGAAATATTTCAGATATCATGCAACATCCATGGCCACAGGAAGTGTGACTCTAGACATCAGTGGCAGTGCTCCAAAATATGTATATCGACTGCCAAAAACAGATTTTGGATCCAAGTTTGACGAGTAAGGGGATAACATGTTTTGCATCAAGCTTTTCCCGCAACATTTCGTACCTTTTATTGCCAT
This sequence comes from Caenorhabditis inopinata, assembly GCA_003052745.1. Taxonomy (NCBI): domain Eukaryota; kingdom Metazoa; phylum Nematoda; class Chromadorea; order Rhabditida; family Rhabditidae; genus Caenorhabditis; species Caenorhabditis inopinata. The sequence continues at coordinate 8,229,867 of AP018152.1, read as the reverse complement.
TTTCAGTAACAGACGGTTTACGCTGCAATTCGGCAGAGAGTTTTACACATAAAGGAACTTAACACCTTGCACTTTGAGGCAACTGAAAATTGTTGTAATTAGAAGCCAAAGTAGGATGGCCACGGTCTTTTGAGTTATTCAAAAAGAGGACCTGGACAGACAGAACTATTCGCTTAGTAATAAGTAGATTGTTTAAAAGGTGTTCTAGAAGACTTATGGGGATATTCATGAAAAGCACGAAAAGCATTTTTTTTGCATTAAAATGCAATCGTGAATAAGATTAAAGTGGCATTTTTTGCATTAAAATGCAATTGTGCTTTTCATGAATAACACCATTAATCAAAGATGTGTGGCGAGAAACGAAAATGAGATATTTGCGTGCCTGCCTCTTCGACTACCCTAATTTTTGAAGAAAATCTCGCCTTGTAACATGTTTTAATGCTCTGAAAATCTTGAAGCTTTCTAGTAAGACTCCGACTTATAATATTTAAAACTTATAATTAGACTAGAGCCGACTTTTCACGAAGAAAAAAACATTATTTTTCTGTTTTCTCAACGGACCCGGTCGTAATAAGCACGGTTTTAGAATATGTGGATATTCCTAGAAATGTTCCCCACCTCTGACTATGTTACAGGATGTTAAAAGAAAAAAGATATTTAAAAAGAAGAATCCGCCCATTTTATTTGTTGGTTTTTAGAAACCGACCGAATCAAAATATGTATGTACCTGCCCAAGAGCCGCCAAAACAACATTATACAACCGTGCCTGCATGTATGTCGATGGGAGGAGAAGTTGTGTTTGAAGAAGAAGTTGATGATGAAATAGCTGATCTTGGAGCACATGAGCTGACTGGAGACGGTTTCGATGCAGACAAATCGCCCAAATCAGAATCTCCCGATCCGTACCTGAAGTCTTCTGGCCCGCTTGTTCAGCTTAATTCATCAGCGAAATGTTCCAACTATAGTATGGTTCAAAAAAGCCGGTTACAAAATTCTAGATTTTCGTTAGTCAAATAATCAAACTAGGGGGTAATCAAGTATATATTCAGCTGTCCACATCAAGATTGCTTTTGGCGAGGAGCCAACGAGATGTTGATGAAAAAACATATGTTGGCACACGGACCTAAGAAACCAGTTGTTTATGATAAATCTGGGGAAGCAGTGAAGGTGCAGCTAGTACAACCTAAGCCAAAAGGAGTGAGTTTATAAATATATTAGATTCGCAAGTTGATATAACAACTATTCAGGTGAAATGTAGCGAGTGTGATACATTTGCCTACTCTCGTCCTCTTCTTCTTCGCCACATGTATGACTCACATGGAATAGAGGCTCCTCTTGTTAAACGTACTTTCGCAAATCGCGAAATGCTGCAGTCTTGGCTCGATTCACTACGTGAGACACATGCCGTCGAATTCGTTGTCTCTTCTGGATCGAAAAAGTGGGGTCGTGGCTTACAGGTTCACTACCTGACATGCTCCAGGAGTGGAGATCAGAAGGAAAGGCCGAACAAAAAATACGTTCGCCCGCCTCGACCATCTATAAAATGTGGAAGAAATTGCATGGCATATCTCAAAATCAAGCAAAACCCAACTGTTTCCGAACTTCAGATTGAAGGATGTCTACATCACAGCGGCCACGAAATTGATCACACTAGAATGGTTCTGGAACCAAACGAGGTCGGAGTTATTTGCACTTCGTAAAAATTCTTTAATTTTTTTCAGCTTGATTCAATAGGAGCCATCCTGGAAGCAGTCAATGATGGAATAGATGTGTTAGGAAATGTGGAAACTCTACGAAGTGAGTAATTTTTTGCAACTAACGTTGGTGTCTGATCGCCGTCGGATGTCTGAATAAGCAACACCGATTTCGATGAAATAATACTATGTCCGGCAGAAACTAGAAAAATTGTGTTACGTTTGCAAATTTTTTCTCCGCTCACTTCCCGCAATTTAGTTCCAGCATTTATCCCCCATATCAACCGCTTCTGCGTGTTGCCTATAATAATTTTATTATACAGGTTATGTTGGATCCTCTGGACGATTCCGCCTGGTGACTGATAACGGACTCGTTGAGCAAATGCCTATCTGGTTCGAACAGTACCACCGAGACATGACTTCTTTTAATGGAAATAGTTACCGAAATAGTTCTGGACCACTTTCACTTACTAATCACTACGGTATGTTGGAGCCGGTTTTATTATTTATTTTAAAAAATCTTATTTTGCTTCTCTTCAGTCTCCTCCATGACGCCGAAACCGTCTAGTTTTGGAAGTCGAAGAATTTCTTATTCAGAAATGAATATTAAGGTATACTGCTGTCCTTCAAAACAATATCTGACAAATTCCAAGATTCCAGAAAGAATTAGACGCAATCACTATGAAAACATCCGTACCTATTCGGTTCAATGGCGGGCAACTTCAAAATATTGAGTTAAACTCTGGTGGTCAGGATTACGATGAAAGTGTATGTTTTAGTTTTACGCTAATGTTTTTCTTTCGAAGACTCCATGCTTGAATGAAAAATATTCTATTATAGTTTTTCAGAAACAATTTTTCAAATGTTCCCAAAATTTTGCAAAAATATAAAACCTTACATGAAATTGTTAGCAATATGTTTTTGTCTTAGTTGTGACGGGCAAAGCCCCAGGAATATCGAACTAAAAACTTTCAAATGATCAAATTTTAATCCAAAAGTTAAAGAACGCTTCGACACTATTGTCGCGCTTTCTTTAATCTGTAATTCCAGGAGGCTGTGCTACTGTAGATACGTTCAATCGAGAAATAGATAGAAGAATGCTCTCTAGTTCTATCAATAAATGTCGAAAAGATTAGCTCTTTTATAATTGAAAGCGGCAAATAAATGTTTGAGTGATGCCCTAATGTTCTGCCTCCTGACCGAAAAATATTTTAACAAGTTTCCCGTTGATGATTAGCGGCTTGGAGAGGCTAAATGCACCTCTATCTTCATTCCTTTGTGAGTTCTTACATTTTCAGAAAGTTAAAATTGAAATGGACGATGAGGATACTCTGGCCACGCAAAGCATCTTGAGAGACGAGTTTGAGGAGTTCAAGGCAGGAGACTTATTTGGACTCAATGGGGGCGACGATGAGATTTTGTGTGGCGGAGAAGAAGCATCCGGAGTCACTTCAAACATAGACGGAATACTTGCTGCGAATCTACCAGGCACTTTTAATGACCCGCTGTGCGGAATGGATTTGGCCACTGATTTCAGTGGTTCATTTGACGATGAAATATTAGATGAGGTACATTTCCAGAAATTCAGAAAGCATCGGCTTATTTTGTCTCATTTGCACTAAATACTTTTCTCGTCGAAGATGACCACATAAGCAAATCCTACTCAATTGTCAGAAAATATATGAAAATTGTAGTGTCGTAGTGTTAGCTCGATTGTAATTTTTCAGGAATGCTCTGTTAAAAATTAAAATATTAACTAAATCGTGAATATGTATTTTTCAACGAATCATACTAAATTAATCATGTCTACGAAGGTTTAAATTATTTACCATGTAATAGGAGAAGTGTATTTTTTTTATAAAAGACGGCTATTATTTCCGAATATTTTCTGGCAAGTGACCTAGAGAAACGTGACATGTCTGTTAAAAAGTTAATTTTTCTGGTCTTCAGGCGCATTGCTTTTGCTGAGGCTCTACGAGATATTTTATATGGTACCGATTTATTGTGTAGTTTTCATTGTACGATGTCTGTTGTACGTTTCTTACGTTCAACAGGTACTTCCGCACCAAGGAAGGGATAGAAAGCTACTAACACGATAGAAATCAATTCGTATACAACGGAATTGAATCGTTTGATTATGTGAGCAATAGAAAGAAGCACGAATTATCTTTTTTATTCTTGAATTGATGTCTACCGTGCTATTGGCTGTCAACATACAAACCCTTCTCGGAGTCCCCCGTTGAAACATATTCCGTTAGGATTGCGTTGCGCTCTTGTTTACTTGAACCCGCAAAGCTCGGATTCCCCAATTCCCGTTCTGCTGTGGCTGTTAGCATAACTTCTAGAAGCCTAACTTCTTTTTAATTTTAATGTTGTTATTCATGCCTAATTTTCAAATATTTTTTGCATTTTTACCGCTTTCCAAACGAATAGGGAAAAATGAGAGGAAAAAAAGCATTTGAAAGGGGTTTTCTACCGATTCTAAATAAGAAAATAACGGTTAAAAACGCAAACAATTTAAATTAGTACGTACCACTTGAATAGGCCCATCAACTTTAAACATTTTCCTAACCAGCATTTAAAAAAAGAGCTAAGCTTCTCCTGTCCACTGGGCCTGAAAGAAGTGCATCTTCAAAAAATATTTCTTCAACCATACTAAAGTTTTAACTGTAACTTTTAACAAACGAACGTGCAAATTGCTCTTTTCTATGGTTGACCCGTTCCAAACATAATATATTATTTTTAATTGGTCACCCGAGCCGTCAAATTTTTTTTTCGAGCGTGGTAAATGAAAATCCTGCGGACTATAATCATATCATCATTATTTCAGATACTCGGACTCACCACTTTCAACGATCGTAATAATAGTCTCCATGTTACATAGTTATCAAACAGTTGCATAGCTAGAATCCTAACAATTTTCAGTCTAGCTAGAGCCGCTTTTATTAATCATAATCATTTTACTTATTTTTTTTTATCATTTCTTATCCTTCACTGTTCTAGTTTTAATTAGTCATAGATGTTACTTTAACATTTAAAAATGTTTAGTTAGTGTATTTATGTTATTCATTTAGGTTGTGTTTCATCGTTAATTTCTCTTTCTTTATGATCAGTTTTGTTTGGTCCCCGAGTGTGAATAGAATAGATAGTCTGCGAGTATAAGTAGGTAAGAATCTTGTTACCCGTTTTGAGTGTATATCTCTCTGCACCTTGTCATAGGCTAGGAGTTGGTTGTATTCTACGTTTCTTTTTGTTTTACATTGTTTCTTCTATTTTTTTATTTCTCATTTCAATGTAAATAATCGGTTACATCAAGTTTCCCAGAGTCATCCGTTTGCCTTCCCCGTTGATAAATAAGTGTAGAATTCCAATTTTTTCAACACATTTCTTTAATAGCTTTCTGTTTCTCATATGATTCTTAGTCCAAAATAGTAGAGTTATCAAGAAGAACATCATCTCAGATTATAAAATCCCTATTTAAACTTTTTTGTTCTCAATTTCTCTTTTAATCACGATCAGGGCTGGAAAAAAATTGTTCCTGTATTATGATTAGATGTTATCAAAACTAGCCGGAATCTTATTGGATTCTGAGAATTTTATCAGGAAATGTATTTCTGTTTACTATGCTGTTCGAAAAGAATGCCCCCAATAAGTGCAGCGCAAAATTCACTTCAACTTTAACGCAACCGTTAACGCAATTGAAGATGCTTGAAACAAAAACATATTTCGAAACCGCAATTATAAAATGAAAGCAAGGTCAATCTGCTCCAAAAATGGCGTACTTCGGTATTATCAGATCCGGAAGACTCATACACCTGGCATTTCGAGAACGTACTGTGCGTAGATTTGTAAAAAGCAACTGTAAATTGGTCCGAAAATCGAGCGCTGTCTAATGTTAAAGCCCGTTACGGAGCGATGAAGAACATCGAGGAACGCCAATGGAACTCACTGAGCGATGTATGACGTGCTGAAGTGTTACAACACCGAACAAAAAACTCGAACAGTCGAACAAACTATATTTAAGAGTTCAAACGCTAGTAAATTAATAGCAGAAAAAAATAAATTTCAAATTGATTAGTTGGAAACATACGCACTACTTTATTAGAAAATTACGACCGGTAACGGTATGAATTTAGAGACATTAATTGATTTTGGTAGAAGAGATGAGGCTGGTGATCGAGTGAAAACCAGCTAAAACAGGAAACAGAATAAATTAAATAAGAATGAAATTGGATAAAGAAAACAAACTTCAGGAAAAAAGTGAAAAATTGGACATGCTTTAAATGGTCTTAAAACCCAGATCAATTTTTCTTCTTCTCCGAATCCAATACTTTAGCTCCCTTAACCGGACTATCTTTGTGATAGAGGTAGACAATAGAGAAGAGCACCAGTCCAGCCATCATCGAGAAAGAAGAAGCATAGTAAGGGTATGCTGAACGAATGAAACGCTCATATTGCGTGTGCCATAATGGACGAACTGACACCTGAAATCCTTGAGTTGAAATATGAAATTATAAAACCTAAATCGTTTTTTTTGCTTGTTTGTAGTATACCAACCTGTTGTACGTCATATAAATGAGTGTATCCGACTCTCCTGTAATCAACAAGGAATTTGAAAACTCCAAGAACATCTGGAAGCTTGAAGGCGGCAGTAAATCTACCATTGTTATTTTTCAATGTAGCTCGGACAAAGGGGTCAATGCGAACAAATTCGAGTTGAACGTCTTTTTCTAAAAATGGAGCCCATTTTCCGTTTTTCAATTCTTCAATTTCGATGGTGTAGACAACATCTTCCGTGATAAAATAGTCTTCTTTTGGTGGAAGAAGTTCTCCTTTTTTGTGATGGTTAACTGACTTCACACGTAGAACCCCGCTCTCTTTCATCACCCATTTTGTGATGGCAGAAACGAGGTCTGCATTTCCGGAAGGAGCACCTTTAACTAATGGATTGGCTGAATTGGTTTTCGCATCGAAGAAAGCGTTGGAGAAAAGGTCAGTGCTTCCGGAAAATATTATTCTGGCATTGTTACGGGATTGTAGACCGCCGATAAGAAGAGTGCGCGAACCAGCAATTGAAGGATTCTGAAGTATCATAATGTATCAAAAAACAACGTTTTAAATGTTACCACAGCTCGTGCGGCCTTTGGATCATAGGAATAGGCAGTTCCAGAGGACTTCACGATACTCAATGCTAGATTATTTTTCTTTCCTGCCAATAGTCCAATTCCTTTGAAAAGAACGGGATTGTTGCTTGCGCTACTACCCACTATGAGCTCAGCGTTGATAAGCTGATCTCTTCCAACGACTAAAGTTGTGTGATCACCAGAGTCGAGGGTTTGATCGTAGTTTTGGTGATCAATGACTGAAGTGCCAACCTCATCGAACTCGAACCCATGTTCAACGGCGAGTTCACGAAGTGCATCCCCAATATTAGAACCACCGGAAACGAGCAAATTGCCGCCGGCATCCACAAACTTGGAAATCTCAGAAGGAGATAAAGATCCTCCAAAAACTTGAACGCCAGGAGCCAGAATGAAAAGGTGGTCGAATATCAATTTTCCATGTTTGAACAAAGCAAGTTGAGCATCGTCAGCTGTACGAAAAGTCAGCTCATGGCCTCGTTCTGAAAAAAAAACTCCAGATTGAATGAAAATTTTTTTAATATTCAAAATTAGTGCTTTAATCACATTTTCCTTGGATTACTCCCTAATTGGGTAAACTTTAAAAAACAATTTTTTTCTAGTTTTGTTTACGTTAAGATAAAAGCACTGAATATTGCAAGTCGCAGAAAACTGAGGAGGTGGAATACGGGAACCAAAATTCGAAAAAAAAATTGGTGGAACATATGCAGGGCGCATCTTGCATATACAGCTTGCATTTTAAACCATAGTCGAACTTGCAATTTCAATTCAAGGCCCACTTTTCTAATTTATGGTCTGCGCATTCGACCCCTTGACATCCGTTTTTGATGGATTTCGAAAAAATTGTGCCCACCTGACCATTTTTTAAACAAGGCTGATTGTAGACATCAATAACCCTGGAGTTTTGTTACCTTTATTTTTTGGAAAAACAAAGAGCGCGGGACCAGGTTGTTGAAATTCGGAGTCGGGAGTCAAGATATCTCTTTTCCCAGAGGGAGGGAGGCTACCAACTTACAATTCAGAAACAGGGTCGTTCAAAAAAAATCAAAAAAAAAAATTTAGTGTACCGATAATTTTAAATGGTCTGAAAAAATCGCCTCAAAGAGCGAACAGCACTAATATCCAAATAATTAATATTCGAAGTAGTATACGTACGACGAAATCTAACATTATTTACCTATTACAGAGTTGAAGAATGCGGAGTGGGTGTCTTTAATAGCGAGCGTTTCTCCCAAAACGAGAATTCGATCAGCAACCGATTTTTGAATGATGACGGACGCAATGAGCAGAAGAGTTGGAAGCCACCTCATTCTAAAATTATACTAGTTGTTTTGCCAAAGAAATAAGCAAAGAGAGCAGCGCTTGCCACGTCGAATACAATCGTTGCCCAGTGCAAACACGGAGGCGACAAAATACACAAAACACGAATATTTAATTTAGTCTCAACCAGGCCTGCATGGACTGCGGATCGTTCTTCGGGATAGAAATGCTCCTCATTTCCTGAAAAAAAAACAAAAAAAAAAGGATACATCGAAATTTATTCCGAATTATATTTAATAACAATTCACGTGATAGCATTTTTTAAGTAGGCATCGTTAATGGAGAGCAGAAAACCGATGAGTGATGACACGTTTTCTATACGTGTAAAACTACGATACTAAATTTTAATGTTTCTTACATTCAAGCTTATCGTTATGGAATGGTAAATTAGTGCGAGTTATGCTTGGTCCAAAAGCCTTAGCGATGCGCGCAGGTTCAATTCGATTAGGGGTTTAGCGGGAACCTTTTTTTCCGTTTTCTCCGTTAATTTCTTGGAAAGTTGATAAGTAATTATTTTTTTCCGATTTCCTACTAACAATTTAGTATTCGAAGGAATATAAAACATCTTGTTTTATCTCTTTTTTCTGGTTTCTGTTCCATATTTGATGCTTAAATTCTTAATAAAAATTGCAATTTGCAGAGTATTAGCTCTAAAAGAATAATTAACATAGCTTTCCAATTTAAAAACAAACTAGGAATAAATGATAACGGTTTCGGAGAATTCGTGTTTAGGATGCGACTTCGTTTCATCGCCGATTGACCATTTCTCTCCTTTTCGTAGTTTCTAAAAGGGTGATCTAGTTATAAGATATGATCAATGGAATGACCGGCTTCATGAAAGATACAATAGGAGCTGTTGGCGGCCATTGCTCCGATAGATGGTGATGCATCCATTTAATACTCGAGAGCCAATAATTTAACTTCGGCGATTCCCTTCAATGTAAGCTTGTGACGGACACCGGAAAATATGATCATTGCAAAAAAGGAATCGATTATTTCAGCGTAATTGCGATTACATTAATGATCAAGCATTATTTAAGCAATGTGCACACGGGAGAAAAACGTTTTTATATTTGCCTTCTGTAAAAGTATTGAAAAACACCCAAAAGCCCCTAAAATGTTGGAAATTAGCAAATCAACTGAAAAATTGGGAGAGCTAAGTCGTTAACTTTCCATGGGGCCAATTCTAAATTCTTTTCTTATCATGGACATCTCGAAATGATAGAATTATTCTAAACGGATTCTTGAAATCGAAAAAACCGTGCGCGAGTTTCCTGTTTCAGAACTGGCTACCCACCACCGACTTGCGAGCTGCGGCGAGCAGCATTTAACTTGAAAGGCAATAAGAATGATGTAGAGGGTGGTTGTAGTACACCCGATGTTAAGATTTTCCAAAAAAATAACAATCCGCAGACAAAAATTTCATTCGAGCATAGTAGAATTTAAATATTTTTCAATTTTTGTTATGAAGCAGTTTGTCGGCAAATAGTAGCATCGATCTGAGAGACTTGGGGGAGCGTAAGCATAACTTTCCTGCGATACTGATTCACGTCGTGAAAATAGAATGGGTTTCGCTCTAAATAAACTGTCTGCAAATCCTTCAACTTTGAGAGGGGTTCAATATCTGAGAAGTTTTCCACTTTGTTGTCATTAGCCTAGAAAAGTAACTTGAATATTAAATTAAAAAGACTATACTGACCCAGAAATCATTAAGCTTCTCTAAACTCTCAACACCTGAAAACGTTTTTATTTCGTTGTTGGAAACATCAAGAAGAGTGAGATTATTCTGAAAAAATCAAATGAAATAGATGAGTAAAGCATTGTTTTCTTTACTAAATTTTCTATTCCGTGGATATCCATTAGCCCCTGATCACTGAGATATAGTTCTTGCAAATTCTTCAAGGTTTCCAGGCCTTCAATTTTCACGAGTCGGTTTCCAGGAACACTGAGAACTTTCAACTTCTGAAGGTTTTCAACACCTTCTAACTGTCGTATTTTATTCTTTCCCAGAAAAAGTTGCTCTAAATTCACAAGATGGTCAATATTTTCAATTTTTTTGATTCTGTAATTTTTTAAAATTCAATATTCTTTCTTTTTTTTTGAATTATTCCTACCGATTGTCGCCAAGCTCTAGCAGTTTGAGATTAACCAATGCTTCCAAATTCTCGATTTGTTCAATTTTGTTATTGACAAGATAGAGAACCTCAAGTTTTTCCAATGTATGTAGTCCGCTGATTTGACGAATTCTACGAGATCCCATTATTAATACATCTATGATTCAGTCTTACCTATTATAGCTCAAGTCGAGAGTTACTAAATTGACCAAACTTTCAAGATTAGAAATTTCTGTCAACTGGTTCTCATACAAATCCAGCGAGGTTAATGAGATGAGTGATGACAGAGAGGGATTGCATAATGTTAGAAGATTGTTCCGCATGCGCAATTCCTGTAGTGAATGGTTTAAATGAGAATTGGATTTACGCAATTTTTATACCTCTATTTTCGTAAAACGAGTCAAATCAGGTACATGGTCAGCTCGGGTGTGAGTTAGATCGATATCCTGTAGTAAAGTAACGTTCAATAATTAAGAGATTATAATTTGATTAATACTGTTGAATCAGAATCATAGATGCTCAGGTCGAACTGGTTCTTCGACACGGGTTCCGGTTTTTCGCCATCCTCGTCTGGAAGGACTAACACCTCAGCAGGCTGTTTCTCGGACATCCGTTAAATAAAATTGGTTGAGTTCATTTAAATCAACAAAGAAAGTATTTTCAACTGCACACATAAGCGACTGATTTTTTAACAAGAATATATGAGATTGAACAAGTTTTTATTAAACATAAATAATAGAAAAATTTAAATAATTAAACTGGCTTACCAGGTCTGTACAAAATACTATGTAAAAGCTAGGTAATATACGCAGTAAACATAGTTAAAAAATCATTTTCTTTCAAATGGATCAATCCAGACATTCTGTGATCCAGCTTGCTGATCGCGAGATGATCGGAGAAGTGCTCGTTCTTCTTTCTGGGCGTTTTTGTAATAATCGTGGTGATATTTCGGATAAATCGTCACTGCAACAACAGCACAACATGTGAATACTGCTGTGGTGATAACAGCTACGGACCCAAGTGATGGCTTACTTACTTTTGCCCACTTCGGCATTCGGTTTTTTACCGAAAGCCAAAATGGTATCGGTGCTCCATCAGGAATGCGCATTTTTCCTCTGAAAAATAAATCTTTAGAGCGGAATTTAAAATAGCAAGAAAACAGACGGTCGACCAAGTGCCTCATCTACAAGTAAAAAAAAATATAAACACGGGGAGACAGGAGACGAAAAGAATTTAGATGAACACCTGAGTTTGGAGCGAAGGCGTTGAAAAATATTCATAAAGGCGCATGGAAATTTTTATTGCGGGTCCCGCAGTGGTGAGTTTTAACATTTTAATCCACCTTTAATATACTGTTCTTAAAACTTAATATTTCCAAAAATTTCGTAGCGCTACTTGACTGGTATTACCTGCAACCACCTACCGTAAAAACTCAAATAGTGTTGCATGCAATACTATTGTTCAAGCTTGTCTCCGCGAGGCAATACTATTAGGGGCGCAAATCAATAAGGGGTGCAATACTATTGTTCAAAAACTATTTTTCTCGTTGTTTTCACTTGTGGACTTCTCAAAACAATAAGAATTTATTACGATTTTCAAAAAAGTTTCTGTCAGAAATGGCAAGACTTTCAGTAAGAAAGCAGTAAGTTTTCCAGTCAAAAAACAACACAATTTGAACAAAAAATCGAAGCAAAAAAAAACAAAAATTATGAAATAATATCAATGTCGAATTCATCATAATCTTCACTTTCTTCGTTTTCTTTGCTTTGTAAGTCAATATCACCAATAAGGACGGCAACTGAGACTAAAGACAATGACTGGACAGCTTTTTCTCTTTTTTGTTTTATCAGTTCCAATCCTTTTGGTATTTCGCCGTCGTCTTTAAAACAATGAATCTTGAAATCTTTAGATCCGCCCGTAGCATTTTTCAGCCCACATCCAGTGAAAGATTTTTTGATCAAAAATTCTGGTAGCTGTTTCCAAGCGTCCAAAATCCATATTAAATAAATTTCCATTGGAGGAGGACGCATATTTCCTGAGTCAGTGTACGACTTGACTCCGTGAATCATCCAACTCTTACACGATTCACAAATTTTACTTTTAAACGGACTGTTCCAATACACATCTGGTGCCTATGATTGAAATCCTGTTGGAATGCTAGAAATTCAACGTCTTCTACCTGAATGAATTTAGTGGTCCCCCCAGGGATCACAGCCATATCAGCACGTAGGATTTTCATCACTTTCTTGGTATCCATGTTAATGTTGCAACGATATGATGCTCTGTGGTCTCATCATTGAAAAATGTTATCTCTGACCATGACAGCTCCATCGAGGAACCAAACTTTTTAATAATCGATGCAATAGGAAATTTTTCCGGAAGCAAAACTAAAGGACGACACTTGAATCCGTCCGAGCGAGCAGTAAGCATGACAGAGATATGAAGCTTGTCATGTCCAGTTGTATGTAGTTTCGGAGACCTGAACTCCTTAATTTATTATTCGTTGAACGACCTACCTGATTTTCTCCCAATTCATCGATAGTCAAACTATTTGAGAAATATAAATAATCCGCCGTTTCATCATAGGAATAAACGTAGTTACAGTTATTTTGGAGCATCAGTTTTTCAACATAAAGTCAAAAATCAAAAATTTTTTCGACGCATTCATCTGGAGGTCAAATAAGTGATCGAGAAAATCATTTAAAAATAGAAAATAATCAAACAAAAAGAAGAAAAAACAATAAAAAATTGAAATAAGGAAAAAATAACAAATCTAAATTATTTTGCTCGCTTTTCACTATTGAAAGGCGTATGGGCGGTTAACAGTTCTTTAACCTCAAACGTGGATTGAAAAAATTTGTGTCATCACGAAGGAGCAAAACAATTAGGGAGGCAATGTTATTAGGGGCGCAAATCAATTAGGGGGTGCAATACTATTGTTCAAGCTTGTCTCTGCGGGGCAATACTATTAGGGGCGCAAATCAAATAGGGGTGCAAATCTATTAGAGTTTTTACGGTAACTACGTCTTTTTCATCGGGGAGCGCTGGTGGCTAGTTTAAAGTGTTGGTTCAATCCCTTCTCCATTACTCTTTGCTTCAAAGTTTTGATAATGCCGTTTCATGCACTAGAAAAGGGGCCCAGTATTCGCTAGTGTTGTTATGTCTTCTTATCTGTTTCTCGTAACTTTTTCTGCGATTGACGCTTCTCAACTCTTGGCCTATCTATCGGTTCGCCGGAATAGGTAACCGAATGTTCCGCACTACGAGAGCAGTAAGTTTCTGCGCTAGATGTCTTCATGAAGCTTCTCAGCGCATATGAGAAAACAAAAGTTCAAGTCGCGGCGAAAAAGGTTTTCACGAGTTTCCAGAAAGGGAGGCAGAGACACATACACACCCACAGAAGATGGTAGTGGGTCTAGTAGATTCGAAGGAGCCTCGTGCTTCGTGCTTGTCACTTCCAGTTAGGGCTGCAGAACATATTGAGCATCACCAGATTAAAGCTTATGCCAACGTGCTCATAGTCAACCGAATCTGGTTCAATTAAGGGATATTTTGTATAGCTTTTGAGAATTGAGGAGATAAGCATCCTTTACGGTTTATAATTATGTAACTCGACATTATCAAGTCATTGAATACCCAGAAGCTAAATTCAGCAACTACTTACATTTCAAACATTTTTTCGGTTCAATTATTTTTCAATGATTTTCCACAAATGTTTCAGGAGTATTTATAAATAAAGAAATTCTCCAAAGCTTGTCTACCTCTCTATTTCGTAGGAGAAGTTTTTTGAAACGGCGTGAAATAAAGGACGATAGCGGAGGAATCGAAACCTGACCATATATTTTTCAGCCATCCCCATGTGACTAGGGCTGCTTATTGTTGTACTGCAGCAAAGCTGGTGAAAAAGAAGGATTCAATTATGATTTTGCTCTAGTATAAACCATTATAGGCGATATTAATAACAGCCAATTTTTCGGAATATTTCTGCTATTGCTGCGAATGCCAATTACTGCGAATGTATTTCTAAGCCGTCTCTTTGTGCCTACATATTTCAGTGGCTTGTCTGGAACAGATTATGACAGAAAGTGGTTTTTGGAAAAATAGTTTCAAATTTCTTTCAAAGAACATATTTATTAACTGTGCTTACTGTGATTTTATGAATGTTATCGCTAAAAAAGACCTTTGCGTTGCGGCTGTGAAGCGTTTCGCTCTAAATGATATTTGATTGTGGATGAAAATGGGAGAAAGTAGCTGGAGAGTTTTCCATGATTCTTAGGCGCAATTAAAAATTTAGATATTATAAATACGGAGCAGTTTTGCGATCTTGAAAATGACACTAAAAACATTGCAATAAGATCGTTGAACTGTGTATGTAAAACTGAGCGGTGTTTGCAACCTTTTTCGATATTACACCACAAGCACTATTTCAGCACCAAACTGACTAATATTAATCGTACTTTATCAAGAATTTAGAAATGTATGTATATTCATTAAATCCAACATGCTGGTACCAAATATGCTCTATAATTTTGAGCAATCTTGATTTTTCAAAACGCAGTGGTTTTTAAATTCTGTCATGTCGAAACGTTCTAGAAATACCAGAATGTTTTAAGAGCAATTGTCGCATACCTGGATAATGGAAATATTTTTGTATCCAAACGAATAAATAGCAGAGCCTACTTGGACCAGTGCATTCTTTTTATCTGGCTAAACAAAGCGCGTTTCGTATCAGTGGAGTTTCGTTACCAAGTTCAAACAAATTTTGTTCGCGTCTCATCACATTATTTTTCAAGCAGAAAACGTTGTTCTTGTACGAAACCCTATCTATCTATTAGAAGCAAAATGAGTGAAGGCTAGTGTATAATTTTATTTCCATTTTTTAAAATCTCTATTTAGATAATTCCCGTGGCAATTCCCGAGAGCCAGAACAGAAGGAAGGAAAATCTGAAGAAGTTTTCGAAGTGGAAAAGATTCTTGCCCATAAAGTGACCGATAATCTGTTGTTGCTGCAGGTGAGAATATTAAAGATAGAAATCCTATTAAATTTCATTTTTCACGTATTTTAGGTTCGCTGGTCGGGTTATGGGTCTGATGAAGACACTTGGGAACCAGAAGAAGACTTACAGGAATGTGCTAGTGAAGTTGTTGCAGAATACTACAAGAAACTTAAAGTTAATGACAAAGCCCAATTGATCGAAAATCTTCAAAAGCAGATAAAACGGAACCAGTCAAAACATTTGAAGAAGCGTCGGAGATCCCTTAGTGATGAAGAGACCTTTGAAAGCGATGGAAGTAACGAGACTCCAAAAAAAGTGAAAAAGCAAAAAAAGTGAGGATATAAACCACAGTTCAAATTTTTAGACTGAATATTAATTTAAAATATTGCGGTTCCGAGCTCGTTAAGAAAATTCAATAACTACGCATCAAAATACCTGAGTAAAACATGCAAACCTAAAAACTAGCGTGGAAACGCTTAATTTATAAGTATTAAGTTGTTCTAGATCGACAAAAGAAAGAACTCCTGTCGTATCCAAAACTCCAAAGGTGCCTACTAAAGCGGCTCTCAAATCTTATGAGGCTACTGGAGCTGCACCTGTACGCACCAACAATGCGAAAAAAGCTGCTATGGAAGTTCGGGATAATCGCCGCACGTGGCTTGATGATTCTTCCGATGAAGAAGTGGACATTCACAGACCTGAGAGTGAAATTGAGAAAATAACGAGCAAAGTCAAAGCTGTAAAGTCGCCTAGAGAACAAGCTCATTCACCATCTAAGGAGCCATCTGAACCTCCGCAACATAGAGCTAAGGTCACACCGTTGCCAAGCGAGAGAAATAGTCCCAGCCCACAGCCATCATCTTCAGCTGCTATGGACAACTCTAAGAAGGTATTCGTACCAATACCTATATCTGAAAAAATTAATGTGTTCGCGTATTTTAAGAAAAATACTTCAAGTTTGGAGCCATCTAACGGTCTCCATGGAACTTCCGCGCCTTCAACCGTTGAAAAAGAAGGTAAAGCATTTTGAACAAGTTTAAAGAGAGAACTGAAATTTTTCAGAAACTACTTGGTGTGTCAATGGTATAGTTCGCCACACCGATGAAAGTAATAATCGGAAGAAATTGATCTTAATGACCCACCGTGTGACCGGAAACCGCATAGTCGTGGAGTCAAGAGGTGATCTGTTGTGTTGTAATATTTTTTAACCATATTATCTATAATTATATTAGTGAAACCTTTTCGGATTAATAATTTTACAAATATAAACAATTTTATTCATATAAAGTTTCAATAAGCCAAGATTTTTTCAGAAGCCTTTGAACTCGATGGATGGGCAGTGACAAAGTATCTTCTTGATCGCTGTGAATTCTAGTTTTGATCTGGTTTACTTTCTTATATTTTGTGTAGAATTGAAATATTTTTTCACAGTTCTAGCATATCCTTCTGTTTGTTCCTGTTTTAAGACAAGTTTTTTTTGTAAACTGCAAAATCCCATCGGAAGAAAGTGAAAGCAACCAGGGAGCTACGAAAAAACTACTCGTTTTTCCATTGCTCACACTCAAAATTTGATTTTATCGTTTAAAAGTTATTTTACAATATGCTGGTAGCTTTTAACACGATCCCTCTTTTTTTTTGTAATTCGTTCCTTAGCCGAATTAATGCATAACCAATTTTTACATTCCAATACGTTTCTTCCTCTATGATCTGTATAATTTTCCTGGTCGTATTAATAAAATTCGTCCTTTGAGATATCTATGTCGTACCACCAAATCGGTTAGTCAGCCGTTCCGTTCATTTTTGTATTATTTCTGTTACTATTTGCATTCCTGAGTAGTTTTGCAGGAAATGAGTGACAGGCACATGTCAAGTATTTTCCCGGAGTGTGATCAACTGAAGCAGGTTCGTTTTCTTTTCATAGCAAACGAAATCTAGTGGTGAAAAATGTTTCATGTGTATATTTACCTTTTTTTTTTAACTTTTTGAGCCCGTTTGTTTATATCTTATGGTTTTCTAGAAATTTTTTGGGATCTAACAATTCTCTAACAAATTGTTTTTGATCTAATTAGAAATGCTGATTTTATGAGGAAGTCTTGAGATTCTGATTAGAACAATTAATTCATTTAGCAGTTCCTCTGCTGAATAGGAAGTGTAAGAATCTAACACGGGTTTAACTAAATACCGGGAAGTTTCCGACTTAGGTAATTGAATGGTCGAACTAGATGAGTGACAGTTGTCCGATTAGGAATCCCGGATTCAGAAACAAATCTCACAGTTCTTACCCACTAGAACCATAAAATTCGACCAAATAGTTGATTTTGTACATTTTTTATGTGTTTAAAAGAGCCCAGATTATAGCAACTCTGATGTTAAATAGTGTTACTGGTGATTTTGTACATCGTCAGTTTCCAATTGTTTAAAACTGTACTCTTAATTATCTAATTCTTACGAAGCGAATAGATCTGTCTGTGTGTCTCTCTGTCTGACCAGGACCTTTTTTTTTTAATAATCAAAAAAAACGTGGGCCTTCTACTTTGATATTCGGGATGGTGCTATGAAAACCCGAGGGCTTCTTATATAGATTGCTTATATAGCAATTTGGATGTCCGTGTATCACGTGTCAAAAATCAGCTTTATATGTGCAAAACTATAAAATTAATAGACCTACTAACGGGACTTTGGACTACTGCGCATTCATAGAAAACTTCGTATTGACATGAGTTCTCTATGCTCGATAATTTAGAGGTTTTGTAGTTATTTCATACGTTTTAGTGTACTAGTACAGTAAAAACAACTGTAAAACCAAATTATATCGTGCTCATCCAATTCAGCCACTGTATCTCATTTTCTAAATGGAAAAAGCGAAGGTTCTTTTCTTTGAGCCAACAAAATTATTTACCAATGTGATTGATGCCCTCAAATTGTCAGATTGCATTCTGAACCTAAACCGGATTGGAAACGTATTAGTGTTTTTGATACGGTGTGCTTGATGTTGCAGAAAACGAGCAGTGTGCGGTATAGGCTTTAAATTCCCAGTGATAAGGATGTGATTTTCGCTGTATGTAATACCATTACTACTACGGAACTGAACGCTTGGATGGCCAGAAACGAATGAACGATTTTGATTCGAAATATGACCGTCTCGTCTTGAATTCGTCTGACCTGCGTAAGTATAGCGTTTATAGCGCGAGACGAATGCAAGACGAACAAAGACGAGGTGACGAACGACGAGAAGAAAGACGACTTTTTGTCTTCGTTTTTCGTGGAAGCCTTATTGATAATAGTAGAAATAGTGAAAGTCATAAACAGCTTACAGCAGAAACCACTAAAACCAAAGAAAGGTATTTATTCGAATCATTTTCCACCAGTACTTTCATATCAATGTCTTCACGCCATATCTGGCAACCAAATTGATACTTTATTTTCAGATTTATGATAAGTGCTTCACAGAATTTTTCCAAAAGTTTATCACTCCCAACTACAGGCATCAATATGCTGTCAATCCATGCGAAAGGTTACATGATGTTTACAAGCGGTGTGTCGAAGAGGTATTCATGTTTTTTAAATGAATATTTTCTACAGCGGAGGTAACACTTTCACTAGAAAAAACTACTGATAAAGAAATAAATCTTATCAAATCGTCAAAAAACAAATTTCTCTTCTTCCAGGTTCAGTTCTGACCGAAAATTTACCACTGTTTGTTTTCTTTAAATTAATGTTTTTTCAGGCATTCGATTTTTTTAAAATTTGAAAACAGATTAATGAAAAGTAAAAAAAAGTGTACAAACAACGAGGCCTGGAAAAAGTGAAATATTTGCAAAATATATTTTTTCAAAACTTACTAAATGTTGTCTCAGATATCAGAAATGAACGTTAATGAGAAACCCCCAAAGAATACTAAAACTTTAATTCATTCATTTAGTAATACCCGTTATAAATAGAGAAACCGGTGGAGGAAAAGGAATGGAAAAAATTAGAAAACTACCAATTTCGGCCGGCTTTAGCCCTGGAGGTTAAGTGAATATGATTAGCATTACAGCAATTTAATTTTGCGGCATACGAAATCTGACTAATACAGCGCCCTTCAAAAGTATAACGACTGGCTCGATTGAGGTTGTTCTGGATTTTCTGGGTGAAATTTTGAAAAATTCGGCTAATACCGTTCGATCAGGCATATAAGAAAACCTACAGGTTCAACAATTCTATCGGATCCGATGTTCGGCACTTGATCTAGAATAGATAATTCAAAAATTGGCACGGTCAAAAGTGTAGACTATTTTTAGAATAAGTCAACAATTTTTAATATGAAACTTTTTTCACAATCAGTAGTCAATACAGTTTCCTTTAGATGCGATTAGATCAATAATTCGCTCGGGCATACAATCCCCAAGCTTCTGGAGGCGTTGGGAGCTGATATTGTTCCATTATCTTTCGATGGCATCTTTCAAACTTTGAACGGAGTTGTATTGGGTTGCATGCGCGTAAACTGCTCGGGTAAGGATGGACCGGAGGTTTTCGATAAGATTGACATCCGGTGAACATGATGGCCAGTCCAAAGTGTAGTTGGAAGCATGACATGGAGCATTGTCTTGTTGGAAGACAGGTCTTGAACGACTACGACGGTTTATGAATGGTATCAAACTGGTCTGGAGTGCTGATATGGCAAGGCATCCATCTAATTTGAAATGAACACCAACTGAAGCTTCCTCCTTGCGGTGAAAGCTCCCCACACTATGACCGAGCCGCCTCCGTAGTTCCGCTTGGAAAAGATTCCTGGCTCTTTCTTCAAGTCCAGTAGTGTTTCCAACCGTCGGGGCCATGGAAGTTTAACTTCTTCTTCTTTCAAACACTTTTTTGAGATTCCACTAACAATCAGAACATCGATTTGATCTCGTTCGGCGGCAGATAAGGGAGGCCCACGTGGCATATTGGAAGAAAAATAAATGGCTTTTATACCCAACCCTTTTTTGGCCACCAGAATAACAATACCAAAAACAGTCTATGCTTTTGACGGTGCCGATTTATGAATTATCTACTCTAGATCAAGTGCAGAACATCGGATCCGATTGAAATTTTTCACCTGTAGGTTTTCTTATATGCCAGATCGAACTGCACTTGCCGATTTTTTTCATTTCGCTTAGAAAATACCGAACAACCAAATACTGGGGTCGCTATACTTTTAAAGGGCCCTGTATGCATGGCAGATTTATAAGTTTTTAAGGTCAAAAAATGTATTTTATAAAAGAATCCAAATTACTAGATTTCGGCTTTATTTTGGTTAACTTGTAAATATCATACAATTCTATTACGTAGTTCAATTGATAAAAAAGAAAAAATTACCCAGATTAATATCCAGCACATTTAAAAAATATTGAAATCCTCCATACTTATCCTCTATAGAGAAGTGACAAAATATAAAAGCAGGGCTGTTGAAATACTCTTTCGAAGGCGGTTGGTCAAATTTAAATTAGAAAATGACAAGGACTATACGATAAATGTTTTGATAAAATATTTATTTCTTGTGCCAACAACTCAACCACGTTATGTAAATCTGATTTTTTTTTTGCGTAAAATGAACATTGAAATTGGTTGGTAAACTTTCACTGACTATGAGTATGCTTTTCAGAGACTAGCTAATCAAAGGCCATTCGAAATCGATTTAGATGAAATTCGGAAAGAATATTTAAACACAGACGACGACAAACTCAAAGATCGACAAAATTCTTCCCCATCTGTCTCCGAGCAGAAGTTATAATTTTTTCGAATCTCGTTCTTCTTTGATCTTATCCACTTTCAAATTCTCTTGTACGTAACCGTTGGCTTTGTAATTTATTTAATTTTCAAATGTTACTCGTTATTTTCTTTTGTTTTTTCACTGGTTTGCACTGCAGTTAAATACTGTATAAATCTAAAATAATTTCCAGCAGTTGCTATTCATCTTCGTACATGGTTCTGACCAAGTGTTTATATCGAAATTCCATTTATATTTCCTGTTCTCAGTTTAGAGTTTTGCCTTCAATTACGAACATATTGTAAGAAAAAGTTTTCGGTGATAAAAGGCAGAATATTAAAACCACAATAATCAATTCTTTAAAAAAAGAAAGAAATTGTTTAAAGTGCCACTTTTCCGTGTTTAGAAAAGAAAACAATTTTTCAAAATACCTTTCCGGCAACATTTTTCAGTTTTTTTTTAACTTATTCCTAAAAAATATAACGTACACCTCTTCGAATGGTTTTTAATTTATACATTTCAACTTTAGCTAGACTAATTTTTTTGTTAACTAAATTTTTCCTCGGATTCGATTCGAAAATATTTTGGCAATACCTAAAAAAATATATTCATTAATTAGTGAAAAAAGGTTTTTGGCTACGATTGTTCTCGTAATTTTCTCAAAATTTTAATTTCAATCCGAGGTTTTATAGATGGACCCTAGTAGTCCGATGTTTCAACAAATGGTTCAGCAGCAACAGAGCCAACAGAGAATGATCGAATTGAGCGAAAGAAATGAAAGAGAGGTGATTCGCTTAATTTATTTCTATATTTTTAAAATTCTGTCTTCCTGAAATACACGTTCTTTCGCGGCTCAGCCCGCGTCGCACTAGTTTCCTTAACATACATATCAGTCAATTTTGTAAAAATGAACAGCATTTTCCTTGAAATTTTCTTTGAGATAAACAAGGTAGCCAGCCCAGGCTGAACTGACCTTCTACCTGCCGACCTAGCACACGACAACTATGATTCCAGAAGATTGCAAGAAAAGCGGAAAAAGAACGAGAAGAGGAGAGAAAAAAGCAAGAGGATGAAAAGATTCTACAGCTAGAGAAGAAACTAGAGGAATTTCAAGAGAATGCTAGATTTATTGGAGATCTTGCCTCTAACTTTCAAACCAAGTATCAAGACGCTTTGAATGGTCGGATATATACGCTTGTTCGGGGGCTGCAAGTAATGAACAAAATAATTGTCGCTATAATAACATTATTTATAGGATTTGGATAGGATGAAAGGAACTTTTAGTGACAAAAAAGTACCGCTAGATCTTCTGCCGTACCTAGACGATGGTAAAAATCCATTATTATATTCCAAGCACTGTATGGAAAAAACATTAGAAAAGAATAAAGCTGTGAGTGAACAAGTCAAAATAATCTGCTTATTTATCCAATTAATTTTAAGGTGAATGGTAAAATAGAAATTTATAAAAAGTTTCGTGCTCATCTCATGAAGGAGTTCAGCGAAGAAATGCCTGACCTTGTGATGCATTATAGGAGTATCAGAGAAGATTTGGATTTGTCCTGATTTCATACATTTCACTTTTTCATTATGTATTCTGTAACTCTGTAATTAATGAAATTATCTATTTTCGTAATTTTTTCAATGGTTGGTTTATATGTATCGGTTGAATCAAAGCCAATATCTGTTTCCTGTTCAGTGTTGTAACATAAAGCAACCGTTTCTATTATTAAGATGTCGATCGGAGCGAACGCAGTGATGAGTGTGCAGAATGGCTTCACAGCCAAGCTCATTCGCTTCGTGCCACACTTTGTCGCTCTTCGGCTCAGTTGGACTCATAATGACCTGAAAGCTGAAGGACTTGAACAGTTTGTCGAGGAGTATTTGCCGGTTATCCGGGAAAACAATCCAAGAGTAAAATATTTTCTGCAGCGGTCTTATACAACGTGCGACCCGTTTGTTGTCGGAGAGTGAGTTGCAAATTATTATTTTCCATAAATAAAATGTACTAAGGTACAACTGGTTGCGTCATCGGAAGAAGCGGGTGAACTGGAAATCTAAACATCAGATTTTGTCCATGGTTGAAGAAATGGCTATTGGCGGAGATTATCGAGAAGGTTGAATTTTTCATATTCCATTATTGTTGAATTCTATAAATTATGCAAATTTAGGTTATAAACGAGGTGTAAACCGTCGTCTCCCCCGCGGTCAAGAATTATGGGACACTGAAACCATGGGGCATGACGTTTACAAAGTAATGAGCAAATGGAAGGCGGATGTGCCACTGGAAGACGAGGTTCCAATAACTGTTAAGACTCATCCTCATTTCACCTATAGAAAATATTAAATTAACATCGGAATTCCATTGCAGTTTTAGTAGATCCATCTTGTTTTTTGTTGCTGAATAAAGTAAAGAGGGGAATGGCTGTCTCGCGCTTACTTCTGTAATCATCTGACAGAAGCGATGTCGGCAAATGTGTTTTGTGAATGTTCGAATATTTTGTAAAGATGTATGAGTTTTTCGTCACCAAGATCGCAAGGTATGATTATCTGTGATCCGCCCCCCGCAAAATCGAATAATGGATCGACTATGTA
The DNA here is from genome assembly GCA_003052745.1 of Caenorhabditis inopinata. Lineage (NCBI taxonomy): Eukaryota > Metazoa > Nematoda > Chromadorea > Rhabditida > Rhabditidae > Caenorhabditis > Caenorhabditis inopinata. The sequence goes on along the minus strand of AP018152.1, from coordinate 8,206,278 downwards.
TCATAAGTAGGTAAGGTATGTGTGTTCCGTTTGTCTTCACCGGCGGCGATACGTCCTTCGTCAAAGCAGTCGTCTCGAAGTATTCACAGACAAACCCACCATGTGTTCGTATTCGTTTGAGAATTCTAGTGGATTTATCCGTCAAGTCGGAATTTGTTCGGTGCGGTAAGTTGACGATAGCCTTAATGATTGCTAGGTGAGCTTCGGTGTGTCTCACGGAGCCACGACCACACGTAAGCACATGCTGATATTTGAATCAGCGTACACGCACACTACCGCTGCCCGGTATTGAGCATTTGCTTGACTCCCGGTGATATTAGTTGATGTTGTTGTTGGTGATGTTGTTGTATAAATTTCAATAATATGCATTTCGCTGAAAAAAAATGAGATTAACTCAGAAAGCTTACTTCTAGCCTAAATAGAAATTCTTGGAAACAAAATCGGAATCTTTTCAGAATTTGGGAATCTGGTTAGAAAACGTAGGATTCTAAAAATAATATTATAAGATTAATAGAAAAATTTAAATTAAATTTCGTTTATATATTCCAATGATCTATTTTAAAGACTTTCGCATCTGATTAGGTTCTTCGCACCTGTTGTTATTAAACATTTTTCGGCTGCATTACAATTGTAACTCGTCCTCATTAGGCAAGGAACTAGCTATATGAAAGCGGGAAGACGTCTATGCATCTGCAACGTTTTGTTCCCATGTGAAGCCCCTTCGTTTCCATTATGCGCTTTCAGCGAATTTTGATTCTAGGATGCCGTGCCTAAATTTGTTTAATTTGAATCTGCAATTGGACAGAATCTTTTTCAGATGACTAGGAAAGGGTCATCAATTCTCGTTTTCGTCCTCATGTATATGGACTGCGTCAAATAACATAAAAATCTCAAAAAAATTAAATAAAACAGCAATTAATTGAAAACAAAACAAACTTGGAACTTCAATCACCTGTCACACTTCAATATACTTGACCAGTGGCTCTTCTGCTTCTCAAAATAGAGCAGCCCCTTGAAAAATTCTTTCATCATCTGGCAAAAAACTCATAATTCACATGGAACGATCGTTGTCTTCCCTGCCACTCGTTTCTCCTCCATCTTCAAATAGAAAACGAATAAATTTTATCTTTTATCGAATGCGCAGTCCGACGAATAATAGACGAGCGGCGGTGTCTCTTTGAACGCGTATTCCGCCATTTGAATAAGTGAGAGAAAAACGAAAGAAGGATGAAAGCCAAGTCGTTTTTCTTCCTGCTTCTATCAAAAAGTGTTGGGCTCGGTGTTAAAAAAGGCTTTAACTTGTTGAGTATGAAATCTCAAAAAAGAATCTGAAATTTTTTTTTCATATAATTAACATTTCATAACTTCATTCGAAGTAACTAAAAGCCTCGTTTTTCATATTGTTCTTTACGTTATTTGTTACAGATAGCGGTGTATAAATTGGAGCAGAGGGTTTTCTGGTGAAAATGGAAGAAGGAAGTAAAGGAAGTGGTGGCGTGTCACGTGCTACCGCGCTATTTCAACAAAACTCGGAGAATGAATTAGAAAAGTTCGCAGAAAACAAGAAAGCTGCGTCCCATTAAACACTCGTTTCCTCAGAACATTCATGTTTTATTTAAGATAAGCGGACTATTGGAGCCGGCAGACACTGAACGTGGACAGTTTTTTTGTTGAACACCGTTTTATGGTTCGCATTTTTTGAATTACTAGACGTTTTAGGATTTCGAAAATAACATTATCCCTTTTTTGTCAATTGATTGTCAAAAAAGCTTTCAATCAAAGAGTTCATTCTGTAAAAACCAGTCAGAATGAAGCTATTCGAAATTTACATATATGTGCTCTATTGAGACCGCAATACCAAATTTCCACAGGTTCATTGATAAGCATTGAACTGTGATATCACGTTTCTCGCTTCATTTGTATATTCTTCAGGGAAGACATTCTCATTTCACTCGTGTTTTATCTGTTTGAGCGAGCACACAAAAGAAACGTTGACTCCTCTCTCGTGGGCCTCTCCTCCTGGTCGCCCCAAATTTTATGAGTTTTTGCACACATTCACACCTCTCTCAAAACGTTTAATTTGTATTGCACAATGTGTAAAATGGGGAGGAGCTAGCCGACTTGCCTGTGACCATCCCATCCTGGTTTGGTTTCCACGAAAAAAGCTCGGATTATGAGTACCCCCACAGCCATCATAAATTTAATTTCAGTCAAGCGAGGCTACAATTCAAAAGTCAAAATCGATTATTTATAAATTATCAAAAGGAAGTTTTACGTTTTTGAATGAAGAAATACCGTAGTCCAGCTCCTCTGTCTATTTTCCCATAATTTAATCCCTAACACCTTTCCACACACACATACAACAGAAAGTATTTCCATCTTTTTCATGCTGCCGTCATTCAACCCTCAGTGTCCTTCGTTTTACGAGTTTTCCAATGGAAATCCCCTCGTCCCGCCGTCCAGAAGGTCGTAAAATTTACGACCGTCCCTCTCTCCCCCCCCCCCCCCCCCTCACCAACGCCCCCTGTGCCCGTCCGCCCTCCCGGACATTCTATGTATTCCCTTCAATCTGAGAAACTTCCACACTATTTTATTTTCAGTATATGAATATTTCAGTCTATGAATATTTCAGTCTATGAAACGGTGAGTTTACTTGGCTCGAAACGATCGTCTACCCTGTAGATCGAGCTGTGTGTTGAGAATATTCATTCATACACAGGCTAGATTACAAGGTGAACGGCCTTTTTGAACGTGTTTTATCGGATTTCTAGAACAGATGAGAAGGTAGTTCCAAATTGAGTTTCAACTTGTAAACCAGTGTTGAATACATTCGAAAAGCAATGCTTTTCAATGCTCTTAACGAACCTTTGAGACATGGAACAATGATATTCAACTGACTTTGAACATTGGAAAATTTCGTTTTCAATATATCAAACGTTTACAGATTTCTGTTTTATGAATAATTCGTATTTAATGTTGTTTCAAAACGTTTCGAAGGGCAGTGGTCCGAGTACCGTTAGTATTAAGGCAGGAAAAGAGTTACGGGCTCAGGCGAATGAGGGGTGAATGAGGATTGTTTGCTCGCGGAGCGGCCACTTGACAGTTCAGTTCGACATCTTGTCCTTTCTGATCGCATAATCTCCTAATCCTGAAAATTGCTTTCTTGAACGTATTATGAATTTAAAAATTCAACGTTTATTCTGTGTTCTCATTGTCGCCTTCTTTTTATCGAATGAACTCCTCGTCGAAGGAAGTAAAATAGAAGCAAAGCTGTATAGGTATTGTCATTTGTACTCTTCTGCGTTGAATACGAGATTACAGAGATCTGCTAACCAACTACAGTTACTTAGTGAGACCCGTCCGGAACCCCAGAAAAGTGTTAACAGTGACAATGAAGGTGTTCATACAGCAGGTGTTAACGGTGGATGCAAAGCATCAGATGATTGAAGTGAACGCTTGGTTGAAATACGTATTTAATCACCTTTTCAGCAGAATTGCGAAGTTATCATTCAGGTTTGGACTGATTTTCGTTTACGATGGAATCCTCTCCTCTACGATAATATCACTTCCGTTCGTTTTTACGGAGAAAACCAAATATGGCAACCTGATATTCTCCTTTACAACCGTTACATTGAAGAGTAAGCCCACGAAAAAAAGCATAATACAACGACTTAAATGTCGAAAACTCAGTGAGCAAGAGAACTTTGACATCACCTACAAGACAAATGCGTTGGTGTACAATGACGGCGTTATCAATTGGATTCCACCTGGTATCTTCAAAGTATGCAGTTCATCGTTTTGACAGGAAAACCTAGACGAGGATATTTAGATGAGCTGCAAAATGGATATCACATTGTTTCCGTTTGACGAACAAATTTGCTTTATGAAATTTGGGAGTTGGACTTATCATGGGTTTGCACTTGATTTAAGACTCGATGTTGCGAAAGGACAAGGTTTGACTATTAGCTTTCAGCAAAATCAATTCGTATTTTTTGGCCCTTCGTCGATTTCCGTGCAATTTCTTTAACGCCTCATTAAGGGATTTGAAAACTATTGACAGTACTCACCAGTTTCAGAGCCCTCGGCAGATATTTCGACTTACATAACAAACGGAGAATGGCATCTGCTAGCGACCCCTGCTAGACGCGAAGAAAAGTTTTACAAATGCTGCAAGGAACCTTATCCAACAGTAAAGTTGGTAAAATTATAATGCGCGGTCCAATGTGTTCCTATTGTTAAGATTCTATCTTCATTTGCGTCGTCGAACGTTGTATTACGTTTTCAATGTGATTCTTCCCACACTTTTGGTGTCAGTCATGTCTCTTCTTACTTTTTGTTTACCAGCCACTGATTTAAGTGAGAAAATAGGATTACGTAAGCTAAAATAGTTCGATTAGACTTCTGAAGAATGTTTTAGAAACAACCATTTTGCTCTCTGTATGCTTCTTCTTAACTATTTTGTCTGAAATGACACCAGCAACTTCTGAAGCCGTACCTCTTCTGGGAGTATTTTTTTCTGCGTTGACATTTATTGTAGCTTTGTCCACCACCTTCACAATTTTAGTTTTGAACATCCGATACAGGCAAATCACAAATCATTATCTGACACCGCTCGTAAGATTTCATGAAAGCTTTGTTAATCTATTCCAAATAAACCCGTTTAGTTCCGTTCCATATTTCTGGAATGGCTGCCTTGGTGCATGATGATGAAGAGACCTGATCACCAATTCCGTCGTGGTTCCTCTTTCCGCGATAATGCAACTGATCAATGTGTCCAGGTAAGAGTGATACTTTTCTTCTCTAACAATAGAACATTTTCCAGTGTGCGAAGAATGCAGAGCTGAAAAGCATATTGCGCGGAACGGAAAACCAAAACCAAATTGAACAAAATGACACGCTTTATCCTTTCCCTGCAGAAGCCTTATCATTGAAAAGAAAAGTTGGAGATGTGAGTTATTTTTGTTTTATATTTGCATTATATGCTTTTTGATCTTTCCAAGACAGTGTAGAAATTTAATTTAAAAATGGAACAATTTAAAATATGCATATATATTAAGATAAACTATGCAAAGAATGAGAATAATTGACGGATGCATGATGGAAAAATTTAATGGAATTCCTACTGTAAATTGCTACTTGAGAGAGAGCCCGTAAATTGTCATTATCATTGTACACTTCTGTTCGGAATGGCCGAGATATGCATTCAGTTATTTTCGGAATCATTTGTGAACACTGAAAAATGGAATTTACTCGGAAGCTTCTATGAGTTGATACTGTAACCTTGTCAATACTCCTTTTGCTAGACATCATATAGAAGAGAAATCGTCGGAAAACTTTTTGTTCGGAAACATTGAGCGAGGACAATGGTGGGTCCTGTACATCTATCTGAAAGTAGTGCCAGGTTATTAAAAATGCGAATTTATCAGCCTACTGGGGCTTTCCAATCATCTAATCTGTAAGACAGTTTGAGTTGTTTGTGACGCTCACTGCACTCCACTTTCTGTAACACAAAAACAGTTTGAAATCGATTCAAGTCTGGGTCGTAACTTTTTGGAAGGCCAATAAGGTTACTGCAATCTGTTCCACTTCTTTGATGATATTCTCATGAAGAGGACATTTCTTTTCCTCTTTTAATGTCATCATCCAGATTTTATCTGTATACACCATATACTCATTCCACCGTTCTTCAATCAGAAGCGAATCCATTATGCCATATAGTAAAATTAGGCGCTCTTGGAAATCAACTTGACCGCTGGAAGAAACTGCGACAAGTTCGTTTTCTCCTACAAAATGGAATGAATAGCTTAGGTGAGATGAAATCATTATGAATATTTACCGCGACTGAAAAGATCCCTAGCTTCGATTGGTTTGCCGATACTCAACAAAGCAAGTCCTGCTTCTCGTGCTACAGTATGCATTACAGTAGGGTCCATGTACCTGCTTGCCACATCAAGAGCTTTGTTGTACAGACGAGCAATGTCTCCACATACATACTGCTCGACTGAAAACGACTCCATGATTGATAGTCGCATCATTCCACGAAAAAAAACGTACATGGGAGGTCAGCGTCTCTTCTCCATAATTTGACAAGGGCCTGCGCTGCAGATTGATAATAGAACATTAGTTTCCCGTGTTCAAGCTTCCAATATTTGTTGGTATGACTGCGATTTTTAACAATCGTCGCTAACTTTTCATATGTCAACCAAATATTAAGGTAGTCGTTTTCTAGCCTGAAAATTATTTAAGCCCATTTGATTTTTCCATTGCTATGTGTAAAGAATACCTGAAGCTTTTCAGCTTTTGCAATAGATCCTGCTCAATTTCCATAGTTTTTTTCAAATCCTCTTCATAATTTCTTTTCGGAGTCAGTGACAGTTTTTGGAGCATAGTCTTTGTTTTTGACTCTGTCATTTCGCATTTAGCTGAAAGCAGATCAATAATTTCAGGGATTATTTATTCAACGTCGATGTCAAGTGCACGAAGAAGCGAAAAGAGAGAACTTTAAACGCAGAATGAGGGCATGTGAAAGAACTCTGAGAGAAAACGGTGAATTCAAATCGTCAGCCGGAAATGAAATAAGGAATGCATAATTTTAGAATCTGAATTGGCAAATTTATTGGTTACAATAATGAAAATGCACGAGGTGATGGCCCATCAAGTGGAGAGAATAAGAAAAAGAATTACGCTGAAGCGAAAGCGAAAGGATATTCAGGTATGAAACCAATGTGAAAATGCCTTTCTTAAATGTAAATATGGTCGACTGCAGTCGATAAAAAGGGTGGCCGTGGAAGAGAATACTCTCAGTGGACTCAGGTGGAAAACGGAAATTCTGCAAAGATTACAATAGTAGAATAACAAAAGTAGAACTCCGTTAATAAGCTTGCAAATGTGAATTTATTCAAGAATTTGTTTCAGACTTCATAACCGATTTCGTCGCTCTACTTCATCTACAGATCCTTTTTCAAAACTCAATTCAAAACATTCTTTTCTGAAAAATTCCATATCGATTCTTAAAATCGTTCGCAAATTTACCTGCACGCACATGTGCCTAAAATTCCCTATATTTCCCAAATTATTTAGTTTTTTTCAATCATAATGACACAGGCGAAACGCAGCAGAAATGATGAGTAATCAAAGCTGGAAAAAATATTGGGACGCTGCATCCTTTGTGCATATATACATGCCGTGGATCGCGCATTGAACTAAATACAAAATAGTAAAAAACTGTATATTAGAGTTTTGAAACTTGCTTAACTTCTTCCGTAACGGAAGAAGTTTATGGCCAGTCACTGGTCCTCACCCCTACACTCCTTAAAGTGGTTCTTGCGCTTCATTTTTATTGCAACAAATAGGCCTTACAGATGCGCGACACGGTCCTGCACATGCTCAATACTGTCATTTTCGTCATTAAGTGTCTAACTAGTTTCAGAGAAAAACAGTTTCCCTTTGAAATGAAGCTGCTGAATTGCAGGACGAATGGAAGTTCGCCGCCCAGGCGGTCGACCGCTGTTGCCTCGTTATCTTCACAGGCGTCTTTATTACATGCTGCATTATTTTTGTTTCAATTCCACCAATCAAGATTCTAGATTGAGCATTCGTCGGAGTACCCAACTTCAACAAAATAACACGCATTTTTTATATTTTTTTCCACAGTTTGCTAAAAACATAACATTTGCAGAGAAATAAAACATGAAATGAACCGTATTGCTTATAATTGGTTAACTTATTATGAAAACATTAAACCCTAAATCACTGTTTTCATGGACTAGAATGGAACAATACAACGGGTATTTTGGAGGTGACAATATGATGAATAAAGCAACGATGACGATGAAAAATGAAAGACAATTCTATTTTCGTGGAGATGCTGGCACTTCTCTTCGCTGGACACTGCTTATGCCGCTCATACTTTTACGAGTTTGGTCTCGCTTCATTGTGCCACTTTTTGTAAACACCTGAAAATGCGTGATTGGGCAGACGCCGATTTGAGTCCGATTCACACCTGTCCTATTTTCTCGGCAAAGTTCACACTGCTGATCGACTCGTTCAGACTTTTTGCATCAGGAGACAAGTGGACGATGACGAGAGTTTTACTGTCACCAGCTGAAAATAGTTGAGTTCAATGGATACTTAGAAAAGTGTGAAAGGAGCTTACTCAAACTGTCTTCTAGAATTCTAGTTAGTTGGCAGTTTCTGAAAGGAATGTGCTTCTGATTTTGACGAAGTGCCAGCACAACATTTCCGAGTTCAGACAGTGACTTGTTGATCGCCTGCGCTTCTTTCAGCAGCTGTCCCGTGGCATTCGTCTGTGAAACTCTTTCGGACCCAGCGAGGTCCACCAGGTTTAGACGGCCTGAATAAAGAATTCGACTAAGAGAAACACCGGATCGCTAGATCGGATCATACCAACTGTAGTAGTTTTTGTGATTAGATTCGTGGCCGATACCAAAACTCTCACAATGACGTGAGAGCGGCTGGATTCAATGTTTGCTTCAGTTGCAGCGACCGCCTAGAAACCAGCTATTTCAAATGTTTCAGGTAGTTCAAATTCGGATAAAAACAATTTGTCTTACTTTATTTTTTCTTCCTCGAGCTAGGGTCTCCGTCACTTCTTGCGCAGAGCTCACAGTCACTTCTTCAAGTCCTGGAATTGAACTTTTCCCTTCTTCAGTTTGTCGAATGGCTAGGCTCGTGTTCGCAGTATTCAACAAATCACTGAACAAAAGGGGAGAATAATACAATTTCATTGAACTGTTCTTACCGGATTTTTTCATTATAAATTTCCATCATTGCAACTTTAATATCGTATTTTATATCTCCGGTTCTTTCCCTTGCGGTTTCAAACAATTGCATGACAGCTCGTTGGTTAATTCCGGGCATATCAATGGGACCCTTAAAGTCTACTAAAATTTAAGATCCATTATTCATTTTGAAAGCTTACATCCATCGTATAAGTTTTCCCACTTCCAGTATGGCCGTATGCAAAAATGCACACGTTGTATCCATCCATGCAGGAAGTGATAATTGGCGAGACCTCTTCGAATATCTGCTCTTGAGTGAAGTCAGTTGGGATCACCTTATCAGCTCCTGCGCTAGTTTTACGACTCCCGCAAGTGCTTGAGACATGAACAACTCCATTGTCCATTTCATCAATTAGAACCACTGCTTTTTGGGATTCAGACTCCGATTCCAGTTGAGGACGGATACGATAGAACACGCGGATGTTGCCTGAAGTGTGAAATCAGAAACTATTCAAACTACGACACGGTTTCAGCCCACCATTCAGTTCGACTAGCTGATTGTGCAACTGTTTCCTTTTCTCCATTTCAGCTTTGTACCTCTCAATGAGCACACGGAAAAAATCGGTTGTTTTCGAAGTGAGCATCATTCTCATTTCGGCCATGCAGACATTAAATGCATCCTTCGTGTCTACAGCAAGCCTTCTCAATTCGTCCTTTTCGTTTTTCAGCTCTTCTGCACATCTTTGCAGTTTCTTCCACTGCCCCTCTTCTCTCATTGATTGCACCATTTGTGGGTACGGCTTAATGACGTCGCCAGTCGGTTGCGGACTCACTGATCTGGGAACGGAACATGACGAATCACGGCTGGAAATACACAGAACATCGTGCACAAGCATGCTGACAACAACAATAGAAGTTTCTTTTTATATCCGATCAAAAATCGGGAGAGGATTATACCAAAAACTGTGGGCGACGAGCGGACAGACTGTATTCTGTATTCAAAATGCGAAAAGACTGTAAAACCAACAAAGGAGAAACAACACAAGAATTCCAGACAACGATGAAGCATACCTCAAAACGAATCTGTCTTCGTTACTTGTCATATCACTTTCATAATCCTCATCGGTTTCCAGTAATTCATTTACACGGGCCACTTTTTGCATTTGGCTCAGCGCGCTTTTCAGCCGTAAATTTTCCTCGGACAGTGTTCCAAAATCCAGCGAGAGAACTGAAATTCCTTTTAACATGTTGGAACGGTTTGTGTACGACGTGGCTCGGCCTGCAATTCAATTTCGCCTTTCATTTCCTCATCATTCCACTATTATCCGGGTTAGAAATTGGTTTTTTATCTAGACACTGTTGGTTAAAGAGCTTGCAAAATGAAATGAGAACGTACAATTATGATTTTCCGTGAAATCTGGATCAGTTTTGGCCGGATTGAAATGCATTGGATACAAAAAGTGAAATTAAATGAACGGCATCCGTATAAATATTGAGTTCACATTCAACATTAAAGACAACGACAAACAGGGATGCACGCAAAATAAACAATCTCATGCCAATCCGACCACCACAACAAAATATAATATAAAATGTTTTAAGACTATTTTGAAATATTTTGCTCTAAAAGAGCTCTTTTGTGAGCATTCCCAACCTCTGTTAGAACAAATAGGTGCTCAAAATGTAATTTTTAAGTCATTCTTATTTCTTGGGAAAGGGAGAAAATTGTAAATCTCGGTGAGCTCTATGACTTCACGTTTTTTCAGATTTGATACAGAATCAGAAAACAAAAACTGTAAAATATGTCAACCTGGCTGTCTAACAGCTTCTAGGGTGATGCTCCATCTGGAACATTGTCATAAATCTTGAAGCTTTTGAAGCTGCACTAAGATCTGCAGTTCGCCACCTTTCCCGACCATTGCTCTCACGGAGTTTGATTTCGAAGAAAGTAAAGAGCCGTCATCATAAGAAAGCTAGCAATAATGCGACAATAACCATGCAAGACGCCACTCTTCCGACCTCACCTTGAATGAATTCTTCCATATTCGCTATCCGTGATTCTTGCTCATCTATTATGTCTTCTAAGTTTCTCAGAAGTCGATCTTTCGTTTCAATGTGCGTCTCCAGAATTCGCATTTGCAGCTTCATATTCACGAGTTCTACCTAAACGTTTTTCGTTATAAACTGGACAGTTTGGAACCAATATTTTCAAGGGAAGTATTATTTAAACTACAGTAGTCCTCCCCCACCCCTCAACAAGCGAGCAATCTCGCTGTCTGCCACGGCATCGACAAGCAACAATTGCTTCATTGTAAGTAATTTTCTGCGTTTATTTCGATATTTCTTTAAAAATTGCGATCTTTCTCAAATACAAATATTGATATTGACGAACATTTGATCAGGGACGTCGGTTTTGTTGTATTTTTTTACTTTTTGCTTTTTTTATCGCTTCTCGCATTTCTGACATCTTCGCGTGGAAAGTGTCTTGATATCTATTTCACAAAAAACAATGGAATTTAATCAATGTCTTCGTGCTCCGATGCTCTGAATCGGTCACAAACGTGTAGCTGCTTTTCAAATAGCTTTGTTAAGCCTTTTTGGTGTTTTGATTTACCCAACAAAATAAGTCGAAAAACGAGCTGCTCTGCCACATTTTCACTCGTAGCGGTGACCTTCTATCAAGGACCTTACTGTTTTAAACTCAAAAGACGATGATCCTACGCCTTTTTTTCGGAAGGAAAACTCTGTAGTAGCAGGAATCTGAAGCTCTTCTCGTTTTCGAAATCAACGTTTCCTCAGATCCTGGTGAATGATTCCACGGAATTGTAAAGAGGAGGATGTTTCCACACGGGTGAATGAATCACTTTTTTCAAATTTCAGATTACTGCTCAGTCATGTTCGCAAAGCAAAGTTCGATGTTTGTTTTATAATGCCAACTATTAAATATAAATCGATTGAACAAATCGACATCAGTGAAGGCATAGTTAAGTAGCCGGCTGACTGATTCCGTTTTCGTCGGTCGGCCTACTTTAATGATCAGATTTCAAAATTGTATCTCTCCGAGAGTATCAATAATGATTTCCCCCCCCCTCCCCTATGTTAGACGGTTAGACTTAAAGCACTTAAAGCAGGAAGGGCTTACTTCATGAATATACTTGCATTGCTGAAAAATGTCGAGTTCGCCGACATGCGAATCCATTTCTGATGTTGGCAATGGAGGGCGACTCCTTTTGTGTTTTCGAGTGTTGATCGCTTATTTTTCTATAAAAACAGTAAATGTGAGGTTTGGTCGGGGAAAAAAAGAATTAAAAAAGAAGGAGGTAAATAGTTAATACAAATTGCGACAAAAAACGGCAGAGACCTACTCAATTTTCCAACAATTTCGGATAATCTATCAAATGGAAAGAAGCAACTGAAATAAAAACAAAATGGGAACAAACTGTATTAAGAAAGGATTCAGATCGGACGACGAGGTTGCCTAAAGTGTCTCAAGTGGCTTCCTATTCAAGGCGTAGCCGAAAATGAATTGCTGGTCAGGTATTATGAGCGGAAGATGGCCAAAAAAGAAAGAAACCGAGAGGAAGAAGAACTGGTCGGCTACAGACAGATGGAGTCTCTGCAAACATAGTAATTCCGCGTCATACAAGTGGGAGAATGTAAACTAATAAAATGTGTCGTAGGAGGAAGTGTGGGATGAAAGGGCACGAGGAGACGAGATCAGCGATGCACATGGCTTTTTATCGAACGAGCGGCGTCGCTCAAACATCAAATATGAAATTGAATACGGAGCACACGGGGAATAAGAAAATAGGGTTGTGGTCTACTCTCGGGTACGGTTGTTTGCTGTCTAGCATCTGTATTCAGGTATAAGAGGTTTCGCTCTTACCTCGCTCTTCAAGACAATTCCATTCAAAAAGCGTCAACTTCGTGTAAAAAAGAAACATTTTTGGTTACATTTTGACCTCACGTTTTGTGAACGCGCATCGCAGCGCACCAGTCTTTACGATCTCCAACTGGCTGTTTTCTTAAAGAATGGTCCTCCATCAGGCCGTTCTAGCGAGTCTCCAACTCCTCAGATCTCGTCAGATGCCTTCTTAACCGAGATTACCCCTTAACTAAGAAAATAATTAACAATTTTTATTTATTTTCCTCAGAAATTCGGTTGGCATGCTTTCATTAAAATGGAATCCTTAATAGAAAGAAACGCATCAAGTGAAATTGAGAAACAGAAGTTCATGGTTTATCTCAAAAATTTGCAAAATCTTCCGAATCCGTTTTGTGTATTGTTTTTGCTTCTCGCCCACTTGTTCCCCGTCTGAAATCTGTTCGTCTCGCATGTGTTCGTTGACGAGAGCTCGTTAAATTCCAGCGACTTTCAAGTGGCGGAGCAAAGCAAAAACGATGAAGTGTGGAGTGAAACGAATGCCATTTCGCGTCGTTTGGAATCGAAGTGATGAGGAGGAGCAGGGCAGCGATACGACTGCCTGCGGCTTAGTGAAAAAAAACCCGAACGATTGCTTTTTGACGGACTTTAAAGAAATAATGAGTTGAGGCCGAAACTGTAGGTTTTCGCTGCTAGCTGAAGTATAGAAGATTCTCTGTGAGCGGTGAGAAGTTGCATTTTCGCAATGTGGAGGAATACACTTCTCGTTTTTGAGCACCGGGATTAATGGGTTATGGTTTAAGAAAGTGGGACATATGTAGAACGCGAAAATTACAGTTCTACAGGCTCACATCAAATCAGAATAAAATTTTGGTAAAAAGAACGAAGAATTGGCTAGAATTGAAGTTCTATCGATGAAAATTATCAGCCGGAAAAGTTGCAAGTCACATTCTCAATGACCACTGAGATATCTCAAGAGTCTCGCACTGGAGGCGCTCGGCGGGCATTAATGTGTTTGTAGAAGTGATAAAAAAAGAGATGCGGGAAAATCATCGAAAAAAAGGCAATTATAGGCGGAGCTGCGCGGGTGGGAGAAGGGTGCGGAACGGGAACACGTAATAAGCAGTAAGCCATTGTTTCAGGCTTTTTTCTCTCTGCCAGCGCGAGGAAACAGGTATTACATAACAAATGAATGGCGTTTCTTATAGTTGAGGTGGCCGAATGGCGTTCCTTAAAACACGCATGCTGGCGGTAGGGAAATGTGCAAAAGTGAAGTGTTCACTACGGCCGATTAGGTGCGGTTCATTGGACAGTTTTCGGTTTTAAAATCGCCTTAGGGCGAATGCATTATTTAATGGTTTCACTTTCAATTTTTAAAATCAAATTTAGAAATACTTTAAATGGTTTTTTTGCATTAAAATATTGAATAACACTCCGAAATATGGATTAAACGACGGAATAGTCTAAATAAGATTTGAAAAGGAAAACTCGGTTTTATAATTATTAAATAAACTCCGTATCCATTTCGGTCGCAGATATGATCCAGGCCGGACGGACCATGCCGAACTTTCTTAAATATAAAAATAGGGAAGAATGAAAATATTGAATTATGGATGTTGAATACGAATAAGTAGCCATCCGACTAAAAGCTCTGGCACAGCTGGGACGGTCTTGGCGCTTCTGTCGATTTCAGACGGTTCTTCTGCAGAATAGGCAGATTTATAGAACTCGCCGATATCTACAAATCTTCAAATAATGACATTTTTGAGCCATAATTTCAGATTTCCAGAAAACTTGTGTCCTAGTCCATATGTTGAAGAATTCATAGCTCCGTGCTTTTATTCAGCAATTATTTTATTCTTTTTTTTGCATTTTTTCTGGGAAATTGTAAAAGCGCATCTTTTTTTACTGGTTTCACTTCTTTTCTCATACCGATTGAGTGGCGAAGGCGCAAAGTTTGAGTGGCGCAGCCACCCCGGAGGCACACAAGCCCCAGATTGCAGCACAGCCGGTAGTGCTTCAATCTTGTTGGTACATATAAATTAAGCAAAAATGCGGCTGAGGGAAGACAGAGTCACAAAACCACGTTGAAAATGCATCACGACTTTTTCAACGTGGTTTTACCCTAAGAAACGCCTAGGGTACCAAGAAATGATTCCTTTTGAAAACCGATGTTAGAAAACGAAGACTGCAGCAATTCAGCAAGATTCAGCAAACCAGCCGGAGAAATTTTAATTGTGAACAATGTTAGTTTCACAATGAAAATAGAATTAGTGAATTCATAAATAATCAAGAAACTGTGGGCCACCGTCATTCAGTAATAGGACACAACGTGCCATTGAAAATTTAAGCCCAAAAAGTGAAAATTGCAAAAGTTGATAGGGAAGAGTAGTGAAAGTGAATTTGAAACAGTTGTACTACCATCAGCCAACAAAACCGGGCATGTTCATATACTAGTAAATAATAATAATATCGGGAAACACGGCAGCCTTCCCCATAGATGATCAGAGTATTCGAAAAAGAGGAATCGGAGGGTCGTAGCGGAGGAGAGATGTCATTATACGACTATGCCCTCTGCAGAATTACACGCAGAGAGGATCAGAGAATACGAAGAAGAAACGCGCATAATGGAAATAAACAGGCACTCAGAACAATTTCTACTAGTTGGCCGCTTTCAAATAATTACCGACGCACTGGCCTGTCCGATAAATCTCTTCGAAGTGAGGCAATTATCAGGTAAAATCATGGTGATTAGATGCTCAGCACTTCAGAAGGCTCGTTTTCCAGATTTCAAACTTTGCTGCTTTTCAGAAAAAGTAAAAAAACACATATTATCTATCCGCGAGGACGTGATTTTTTAATTTTAACGCGCTAATTTAAGCATTGTAAGAAAGCGCACACATTGCGTTTGTGATTTATTCAGTTTAATAAGCAGTTTAAGAAATTTGACAATACAAATTAATTTAAAAAAAAACATGATTTTCGAAGCAAAATATAAATAGAAAAAATTCCAATATTCGCTTCAATTTTCGAAAAGAAATCGCAGTGTGCGCTTTCTCATAATTTTAAATTGGTGCGTTAAAACGCGCTATCCCCTAACGAGACCCAAACACCGCCTCTAAACGAAAAATCACGTAATCGCGGATAGATAATAATTCATTTTAAATAAAACTAATTATAGAGCAAAAGTTGCTCAATCCTTCTTTTTGTTATAGGCTGGAAAACATGAGAACTGAAAATGTGTTTTCTTTGAATCATCTGAATAACCATTGATACAAAAGAGACGCTATCTTAGTTGGGGGGTCCAGTGGTTGTTAGTCATTTTGGAGGTTTTTTTTTGGGTTTTTTTCTGGAAATGCTAATAGACATATTTACTCGAATAACACTAGCAATTTTTAGAACAATTTTATTGGCAGACAACAAAAATACGCACAAAAAAGAAAATGACTAGATGACTGGATATTTCTTGGCGACTCCGACCCATAATTCGTAAAATTTCGCTCAATCATGATATTTGAAATGCCACAGCGCCTCAAAGTAATGATCATCCCATAAATTTTCTTTGAGGCCACACTTTGACTTAGGCTTAGGCTTAGGCTTACTTCAAGTCGAGAAGTGCATCAGTTGCGGTCCTATTCATATCTATGATTAACAAAGTTATTATTAACTAATAAGCATAAAAAAATCTTTAAAAATTGCAAAAATTGTTCATTGTTGAATCGCGCCTCGCGTGAAAAAAAGTGGAATAGTAGTTTTCGTGTCAAGAGTGTCAGCCACGCGTGAAAAAAACAACTTACAGATATTTTAACAATAATAATAAACATTTTCAAAAAAAAAATTGCAAAAACCTCCAAAATGACTAAAAACCACTGGACCCCCCGCCCAACTAAGATAGCGCCAACTTAACTGTATTTCAATAAATCGCCGCTATTTGAAAACTGTTTGACTCAGAAAAATGTGCATTACTGGAAAGCAGAAGTCGCCAAAGAATTTCAAATAGTTTTGGAAAGTTGTCAGTTTCATCGATTCAAGAAAAAAGATCAAATATTACTGAAAACGAGAGAAGGCAATGAGCAAATGAATGGAAAGTGACACCCAGTACCACACTGAAAGGGAAGTGTGACACAAAAGAAAAGAAGTGGGAGTGTTTCAAACTGACTCACTTATTCTCTTCGATCGCAATTTCTTCTAATGCTCCCGCAAAATTTTGCTCCATGTTTAGTCTGCGGACACTCTCTCCGCCAGCTCATCTGAGAGCGCAAAATTACAAATAGACGCAGAATTGAAAAAGAGAGCAAGAGGAGCAGTAAAGAACAACAACTAAACAGAACAAGCTTGAAAAAGAGAGAGATGGGGGAGAGGGTAAAATGAGCTAAACTGCTCTAGCTGGTTCACGTTTCGCAGAAATAAAACCTATGAATATACTACGAAACGAATGCTTGAATTCGATATTGATGATATTAACTCAAAATAATTGCGTTCTGATTATTCTACTTTCCCACGGATATCCAAGCGTTGAATAGTGCACGCTGGCTTTAATTTACAGAATTTTAAGCATGAAAAACTCTGAAAGTAGGAAAGAAAATACACTGAAATTTGGTAGAAAACCCATTTAGAATTTTTCAATTCAGTTTTCATTGGGTTCTATGACGGCTTGGAGGCTTCTCCCGTTCATTCAGAAGTGTTTTCTTCATGTCTTCTATACTTGAACGGGATCTTGGATTCGCCTTATTCTCCGAAATTCTCCGAATACAATAATCGTGGTTTGCCCTTTCATATGAACGAAGCTGGGAGCTGGCGTCGCACAACTCTTCAGAGAGTTCTGCTGTGTGAGCAGGAGCACAGTACTGTTGAATCAGCTCCATGGAACCACATTACCGCGCGTGTTTCTTGAAAATGTCGTTGATATATGTAGGACTCCTTATTGATTCTTTACTTCTTATCAAACTGTATTGCCGATCAACAAAACTGTACATTCAGTCCCTCTCGGCAATTGTAAAAATAACTGAAAGGTGGACGACTAGTGAAAAACGAGTTTGACTGAAAATCAGTCTGTAATTCAGTTCAACAAATAAAGAACAAGGTGGATTGGTTTATACTTCAAATATTCGTCTATTTTTAGCTGAAGATGGATGAGAACATTTTGAATAAACCAAATAATTAGTTTCTTTATTTTCATCGAATTGTTCCAAACTGAATTCGATGCGCAGCTTGAGCTTTTCCCTCCCAGAGACACTTTAAACACGTTTCAAATAGAAATTGAAATTAAAAAACCATCCGGATTCAGACTTTTAACATTCTTTTCATAAAAGAGGCAAATAAAATGAGAAAAAAAAGAAAGACAGTCATCGATTTCATTCATTTTCTTGTATTTATTGCCTATGAATAGAACACGCAAAGTAAAGTGAAATGAGAGCAAATCGGCACTTTGTAAGAAGAGAGAAAAAGACAGAGAAACGGAAGAAGTGACCCTTCCGCTTCAGATACAACGCACACGCGGAACGTGTTTCTGGTTCAGTTGTCATGGATACACGGGCTACTGGTCACTTGACGGGCAGCAATCTTCACAGTCTTTGAATTGAACAGAAGTGGATTAGTGGATTCTCGGCATATCATGTTTTCAATAAAAGATTCATCTATTTCTTGAAGAACTATTGGGAAGCCACTCTGCGCACTCTGATGTAGTCAAAGGAAACGGTGGATACGGTAAAACTGTTCGGAAAGGAAGATGTAGTAGAATGGAAGCATTACATTTCGTTATTTAGCTTCATGGATGGATTATTTCATTTACTTCATGTTATCATGGACAACCATCGCCCAAGATCGCAAGGCATGGTTAGCTGTGATCCACGCCCACGCAAACGAATGACGACTAAGTAACTAAGTAACTAAGTAAGTAAGTAAGTAACCCACATTATCAATCTTTTCGAAAGCTCTTAACTCTCATTCAACGGGACAAACTCTATGAAAGGTTCACAACCAAAGTGTTAAGAAACGCGTTTGTCACCAGAGATCCGATGATTATCAGAAACACCACCAACTTCACTACAATGGAAAACATGAATGAGCATGTTAACAACATCAAACACATAATCGACGCTCTCACCTGCCTCCGAAGTCGAGCTCAACTCTTCGATACCATCGTTCTTCCCGCGCTTACATACGGATCTGAAACGTGGATCCTTAAAAAAGACCTCGTGGGACTCATGCATCACTAGAAAGAAGATGAATTGGAATGACCCTCACGGAACAACGCCAACAAGACTTACACCGCGAAGACATCCGAAAAAAACTCACAAGTCGCGGACCCACTTAAATACACCAAAGAAGAAAAAATTAGGCACAAGAATGGATTTCTCGAAACCAAAAACGACATGTCGGACGGCTCCACCATGAGATGGTCTGACTCGCTATGTAAGGAAGTCTCAATATATCGAGGAAATGGACTGATTACTTCATGGACCCCCATCGCCCAAGATCGCAAGGTATGGATAGCTGTGATCCGCCCCCCCCCCCCCACACACAAGCGAACAGCGGATGAACTTGGAAACAGTCGGAATTGTGATGCAAATGTGCTTTAAAAATGCTGGTCTCGCCACGAAAGTATACGATAAAACGACGAACTACAATAGAACAACATGAAAACCAAGTAAAATACAGAAGTTGTGATAGATTGGACTAGCCTCCACCAATAAAAAAACGCTCTGGTAAATCGGCACTACTTTCGTGCCAAGATCATCATCTCTCGTGTTTCGACAGTTGTGTTTCGACCAAATTATACGAAGGTTTTATTTTTTTGTTAGCCGTTTTTCCCTTGTATTAAGCTCTCACATGCTTTGCAATGGAACGCTTGCTAACGGTCTACTCCCTTTTCGCTTTTTCAGCATTACTTTTTTTTACTTTTTTCAGTTGATTCACATGACGACGTTGAATCGAAGAATGCAAGTGGAGAGAAATGTGGACGGTGTCGTTATGATGTTAGAAAACGCAAACTTAGCTGTCAATTCGGAGCAACCATGATCGCGGCGTGTTTTTCTAAACGACCTCTTACTGGAATCGATCTATGACGTCCACGATTCTTTCCAGAGGCCTCTTAAAAGTGTTTGAGAAATCAAATCAAACAAGATCCTCCACTATTTTTATCAGTTGAAACCTGATACTTTGGATCGTATTGGGCTCCAACAAGATGTCGAATCCAAGTGTTTTCATTACTCCTTAACAAAGGTTAACATTTTTGTACTCCTGCAGTACCTCTGTGCTAATCACATCGATGCCGTGCAACGCCGATTTTTGAGATTCTTCTAGCTGGTGAATGGTTTCTAAACTGAATTTTTTATAGAGTATTTGGTCTTTAAGGCTTTTTCGGATTGTTCTTCTGGATGACGCTGCTTCATTTGGAGACTCTACTCACTTGGATGTCCATTGAAGTCAGGCAATGTTCCTCTCTTGACGCTCGAAAGGTGGTGCGATCCATTCGACGAGTAGATAAACGGGTCCCACCTGAGTATTGGGGTTGTTCAAAAGCTCTCTGAACTTATTGATGACGCAAAGTTTTGAAGACACTACCTGAGAAAAAGACCTTTAACAGACCTCGCTGACGCGGTTGTAAAATAAAGTAATAGGGAGTTGGCGAGTGAGTGAAGAAGAAAGAAAAAGACAGTGATTCACATGGTTCACATTTTTGATGACTTTTCTGATTCCACAGGATCAGCAATGGAGCTACCGGAGAAACATCAAAAGAGCCTGTCCGTGGATCGTTCTTAACTATCGATATCCACTCAATTCAATGGCTGAATCAGTGTACAATTTAAGTGCTCATTTGCTGAAATAAAAAAAAACAGAAAAAGGAGGAGAATTTCTTTGACGAATAATTCCAATAAAACTTTCATTTTTAAAGCGATTCTCTGGTCTGCACTAATTTTAACTTAAAGCCGTTTTTCAAACTTATTCAACAAACCCAAGAAGCGGTCTACGAATATTTGAGAAAACTGCGCTACAACTGGAAAAACTGAAAATATGTTTTTTGGATGTTTTTTCACAAAATTGAAAAAAAAATTAACAATTTTGAGGCGTTCTCTATCCTTACAGGTAATGTAAACATCAAAAACTCATTTTGCAGGATATCAAAATTAGTAAAATTTACAAGAAATGAACTTGCTATTTTGTGTTTTATTTTTAGCACAAAAATCATTTTTTTTTCTATTTTTTGTCCGATGTCAGTGACTGCATCCTCTACTAATAGACTTGTCAATCACAAGGAGGTACAAACCTTCGCGGGGGTATGTATGTGTAACAAGACGGACCAGGGACCCTTGTATTGTTTTCGTCACATCGAGCAAGAGTAGCAGGTCAAAGAATGAGGAAGGAGAGCATGAAAGCATTTCTAGTCTAAAAAACAAACCATCTTACCTGCAATTTACCGTATCTCACTTTAGGTTCATCCACTTATTAAAGTTGATGAGAATAGAGAATGGCAGTAGCTCTACTCATCTTTGCAGCAAAACCTTGCAAGATTTTGTGTGAATCTGGGCTGCTCCTACTAAGCATTTGTGCTACATTTGACCGGGTTTTGAGAAACTGTTGTCAGCGAAAATTTCGCCAAAGCTATGCGAATGTTTGGTGCCTTCATCTCGTATCCTAGAGGAAACTGATAAATGGCTCCTTCCTTATAAAAGAGCATTGAGCCTTGAGAGTTTGCTTGAGTAAGTGTTACTTAAGAGAATCCCTGCATGTGAATGATTGCTCTTACTATGGAAACTGTAGAAAAGAGCCCAAAATTTAATGTATTCTGAAGTCCAACACAAAAGTCCGTGGACAAGGTTGTTTCATTTATGAAAAATATTTAAACCTAACTAAAAGTTTTAAAATTTTATATTATTTAGAGAATACTTTAAAATGTTAAATTTGATATATATTTTTTTTAATTTATATAAGTTAAAATTGAAAAAAAAAACTTCTTAAAAATTGACACAAAAGTCCGTGGACAAACATTGAAAAACAGTTTATTTATTAATTTTTTTGCCACTTTTGTGGGTTAACAAAAATAATTTATTAGGCATACTTTGGGAAAGATTCTTTTTTTTAATTTCGTTAATCCAAAAATGACAAAAAAATTAATAATTAAGCTGTTTTTCAATGTTTTCCACGGACTTTTGTGTCAATTTTTAAAAGGTTTTTTTTTCAATTTTAATTTATTTAAATATTTTAAATTAATTTTTAAAGAATAAATATTGAAATTAAAATTTTATTTTATTCTCTAAATAATTTAAAATTTTTAACACTTTTAATTAAGTTTAAATAATTTTAATAAATAAAACAAACTTGTCCACGGACTTTTGTGTCAGACTTTAGAATACATTTAATTTTGGGCTATTTTCTACAGTTTCCATAGTAAGAGCAATCATTCACATGCAGGGATTCTCTTAAGTAACACTTAGTCAAGCAAACTCTCAAAGCTCAATGCTCTTTTATAAAGAAGGAGCTATTTATCAGTTTCCTCTAGGATACGAGATGAAGGCGCCAAACATTTGGCGAAACTTTCGCTGACAATAATTGCTCAAAGCCCGGTCAAATGTAGCGCAAATGCTTAGTAGGAGCAGCCCTGTTTTCGATGTTCGTAGCTTTCATTTCACATTTTCAGTTCACGAATTTCCGTCATTTAGCATTATTCAACAGCTAAATGTGAGAAATATATTCAGCGAAATTGAATGATATCTGATCCACCGTAATCTTAAGCTATGAACATTTTCCGTTAAATATGTACATATATATGAAATGGCGCCATTATTCGAAATGCTTACATTTTCCGAACCGCAACGGACCTCGTTCATCCATCGCGAAACGCGGCAGGTGTGCGTCTACTTTGTGCCTCATGTCGCCATGATTCACCTCATCGTTTATCAACTTTAATTGCACTTCACAATTTGATTCTCGTGAGATCAAAGACCTAATATCGGGAGAGAAACGGATGTAGAGTAGGCCAAAAACAGTTGTCTGGGTCATCACCTTGTCTCTTTTCACCATCGTGTCAGATTTCTAAAGTGTGCAATATCTTTCGGTCGCAGCAACTCACGCCGAAACAATTCAAGGCAGCCGTCACGCAGGGCACCACTAACGTTTCGAGCAGCTAGCAGTTCTGCTCAAGCTGCTGGAAGATCATATGCTCGTTTCAATTTATGAAATAACTGATCAGAGTTTAATGAGCCACAAACATGTGAGGATTGCGTTCCGAACTCATTGCTTGTTGAGGTACACATTGAAGTATGACTAACTTTTCGAAATGTTTTCATTTTCAAATCCCAATTTGTTTTCCTCTAGAAGAGAGTTTGATTTCGTCAAGCCTCTGAACTAGAAAAGCTTCATCAGTCAAATCATAGCCACGGGAAACGCAGCTCTGTATATTTTGCTCAAGCTTCCATTAAGTTCTTCTTGTAGTCTTTCTTCTCCACTTCTTTCTTCTTTTATATTGTTCCGGATCAAATCTGTTTCATTGATCTCTATTTCGTAGAAAGAAATCTCGAAATGCGAAGTGAAAAGTGTCTCTTTCTTCGAATTTGTTTTCGAAAATCTCGAATGTTATTTCTTTTTGTCTTCCTTCTTTCTTTTCATGCTGGTTTTCATTCGTGGAACTTCACATTTTCAGCATTCGTAGAGATTACTGAAAGCCACTGAATGCACCTAAGAGAAACCTTTTTTGAAGATTATAAGAAATATATTCTTTTATGAAGTTTCGGGTGGAACATCTAGAGTCTCCAGAAGCTGACTGCCTGAACCGCGCCCCAGAAATTTCCGAGTAGCTAGCAACAAGCTTAAAAATTGTTTGAAAACATCTAAACTGAGTTCTTCTGCAACTAGACGAGGTATCCAATTTCATAAAGTTCCTCCGCTGAAAAATATTTTTCTGTATCATCTGCTATTCCGGCTATTGAAACAAGTTTTCAAATCGCATTCGCACGTAGGTTATTTCGAGAATCTTCGCGGAAATTCGATGCGATTCCCCGCTCGGTACATATTTCACTTCATCCTTCACGTTCGAGACGTCTAACCACACTCCGTCAGATCTGTGATCGGTGTGGCGCTCCTCTTTTTCAAATATTAATGGAATGTGCCACATTTCCCACCAATTTCACATTTTCAATACATCCGTTCTGTTCAAAATTACGTCGTGTTGGCACTTGAAATCCGTGACGCAGCTCCCTTTTTTTCCTCTACTTTATTTGCTTTTTCTCTGTGTCACGTACCTCAATGTCAGCACCGCCTCCCCCCCTCTCCTCCCAAAGAAACTGTTGCGTACCAATAACAAAACTATTGTTGTGAACAAGTTATATTCTGATTTTCGAAATGACAGATATGCATCCAAAAGCCGCGAATCCAAAGGAATTCTTGGAGAGCAAATGGAAGCATGCATTCACAACCTTTTTCGGTTAGTTTAATCAGTTGAGCAATGCTTAATAAGGAGCATTTCTTTTTTTAAGATTTGGATCGAAATGGTATCATTGAATGGAAAGATTTCAAAGATCTGATTGAGGTGAGACCATCGATATGGAAGTGAAGGCGTCTGAGGAACAATCGACGCCAGAAGCTGTCCACCTTAGATTATTGTGCTGTAATAAGTAGAATATTAGAAATATTTGAAGAAAACTAATATAGGTTCTCATTTCAAAGAGCATAGCTTCAGGTCATTGGAGAAGTTCGTGGACGTCGCTCCGATGTATTTATGACCGCACGCCTTTGCCTTCCGGATATCTGGCAGAAAATGACTGAAGCCATCGGAAAGGAAGAAGAAGACATTGTAAGTATACAATCGCGTTGAAGGACATCAAGTTTTGTAGGTCTCACAAGAGAGCTCCCGTTAAAATCAATGAAATTTGTATAGAAAACTTTAAATTTTCAGTGTCTTGAAGGCTCTTTTCTTACAGAACTGACGTTTCAGTTTTGTAGAATTCAAGTGCAACTAGATATCATTAAATTAAAAAAAATCACCCAGTGTTGATATTTCATTCGCCACTGCTGTACGCATTTTGAACTTTGCATGCCCTACCCTTCATATGTCATCCCGAGCTCTCTTTTTACAATTCTTCTGATCGAAGAATGACTGATTCTGAGCTCTGTGCTCAACTTTCGCATGCTTCGGTGGGGATTTCGACGAATTCGTTCTCTGACGACCTTGATTTTTTTCCGGAGTGATCGAAGTGCGGGGTCTTCCGCTTTTTGGACGGTTCTTGAGTGTGTTCAACTCCTCAAAACGTTTGATGGTTCTCCAAGCCGTTGTGCGTGAGATTCCAAGAGCTTTTCCGATGCTACTTGGGCCCATTTCCCTCTTGGCCATCTCGACGATGGTACCTCGATGGACAGAAACAGCCACCATACCTGTGAAAAAAAAACATAGAGACTTGAAAATATGAAAATATAGTAATAAAGACATGCTGAAAATAATGAAAATAAATTCAGTGCACGAGAAAAGCTCCCGCGCCCGCCAGCTTGCGCGAAACATGTGTTACCATACTTTTGGCGCACCCTGTAGAGCATTGAGAGTACTGCCTATTTCTATTTATCATGGTTTAGATCACTCTTTCCGACTGGATTAACCTATGCGAGTCTTCTCGAAAATCTGTTCGTGAGCCAGCATGGCAGAAAGCGTACGTGGAATATATGTTTAAACTGCTTGATGAATCTGGTAGGAACTGAAATTGGTGGAACAAACACATAATCCGATAACGTCATTTGCAGGAGATCATCTTGTGGATCAGGCGGAATATGTTCAAGTGCTCGGCTACTTTGGAGTTAATAGAAAAGATTCCAGCCATTGTTTCGATCAATTCGCCTTTGTAAGTCCTAGAGATTACAGAATGTTCACAACTTTTATGTACAAATCGGACGGTTTGAAATTGAAAATTCAATCAAACCCATCGAAATATTTTTCGAAACTTTTAATTCAAAATTTCATTTTCTTCTTCGTTTTTTATTTCGCACAGGTTGCTCAGTTAGTTAACAATTTTCGCTGAGCACATTTATTTAGATGAAGCACGGGCATGATTTTCTATGTATTTATACCGATAAAAAGAAGAAATAAATGGGATTGAATCAAATAACTCTATCATCTTTTCAAATCAAAATTTTCACGAATTTTCAAAATCGCAAAAGCTTCTTTTCGGACGTTTTTGAAGAATAACGCTATGAAATCTTGACGATGTGAAAGAATCTTCAAAACTATTCTTAACGATCCTTCATTTTACGTTAGAGGGTTTAACTCTATGCTCTAACGTTTTACCTAGCAATTTCATTCTTTTTAAATGTTGTTTCACCCATTCATTTATATTAAGGCCAACTTCTGAAGTTGAAAGGCCGAGCTGCCAGTTCAGCCTGTTATAACGACCGAGCGGAAGTCCGCGGTATGAACAGTTTAAATGATGAAATATCAGAGATTTTCATTAAATAGTGAAACTGAAATATCGCATCTTCTGATTATTTCCAAATCAAAGGGAGTACAATAATCTGAAATTTCAGAATCACCAAGGCAATCTGATTCATAGTATTGACAAAAAGAAGTTCCATGTTCTTTGGAAACAATTCTTCCATTCAGAAGATCCGTCGTGCCCGGGAAACTGGCTTCTTGGCAAAGTTTGAACATCGCCAAAAAATAACAATTATTATGTATTTTTACCAATTCTGTACCGGTGTTTTGATACTTCATTCAATTTCTTATTGTGCCGCAGTCTTTAAGTATTTGTCAAGCATTGACCAATTCTTTTCTATACTTCCCCGTCCACAAAACGTTCCCATCACTTATCCAACAAATCAAAATGAGCTTTTAATCATTTATTGAAGCCTGATAAACTTCTCTAATCGACAAATCATCAAAAACAAATCGAAACAGTTACTCGTTACTACGCTAATAGACTTGCTATTAGACTACAATAGACTTGAAAGGTTTGCAACCGGATGTATGTGATGTTTGTATGGACGAAACCCGTGAAGAAATAGCACGAGGGGCTGGTATTTAGGTATATGAAAGGACTTAACCCAATACGATGTTTCCACCAATTCGACGACTCTGAAAATTAAAATAAGAAGAAAGCATTCAAAAATAACTGCATACTTTTGGAATTATATGACGCTTGAGTGAAGTACTCAGATTTCTATGATCGAGAATGTTTTCAAGGCTTGCAATGTTTCGAATGGTGTTCTCTCGGATAGCTTCGAAATCTCGAATGTCATAAGCCATTAAGGAACAGATGACGTTGCATAAAACAAAGAAGGAGAAGAAAATCCGCATTATAGAAAGATTAAGAGTATGCAACTGAGGTGATATCCCACACAGAGCACGGCTTTATATGTCGCAAGTGACAGATTACAGCGAGAGAGAGAGAGAGAGATAAGGAGGTGGTTCCATCTCCTTCTGTACTTTTTTTCATGAACTCCGCCTACCTCAGAATGAAATTGCGCGGAGAAAGCAGATATTCATAGCGGGTAATCGGGTAATAGAATAGGTAATAATAGGTAATGTAAAAAAAACGGGTTATTATGCATGGAGCACAGATAAAAGAGATTTTACCCAACAAATATGGCATACTGTGCTAGGCATTAGTTGTCCATATAGATACGGTGTTTTGCGTTCCTGTATAAAAATAAAGGAGCAAAACACGAGATTTACAGAGAATAAAATGTATATGCGGAAGGAATCTGAAACAAGATTAAAAGAGAAAACGATAATCAATTACAAGAACAAAACTCTCTGGCCTAAAACATAATTCAAAAAAACCTCTTTCGCCTTAGCTAAACACTGCGCGACCCATACAGTGGAGTGTCGTTTCGAAGTAACCATGAGTCTTGAAGTTTGTAGAACAATACCGGCAATACATTCATTATTACCAAGCATTTCAAGTGCATTTCATGTGGTATTCAGATCTAAACCCCACTATTGCATACAATGAGCCTGTACCCTTCGAGCTTTTTAAATTCGAAAGTTTGAGATGTATTTTGTTAATTCTATTTTCAGGCTTCGCTTTTTCTTTAAAACCCCGAGCTGTTAAATTTCTTCTGGGTGACACTAACACGGCAATTATTCGCCAATTAAATAAAATTATGATACTTCCGTATAAAAACTAGTTTGGTTGAGTGACTCTTCGTTAAAACCTTTTTTATTGACACTACCTAAAAATTTATAGCTAATTTTAATTAATAGCTCTCTCAAGACAAATTCCTTACAAATCACTGAAATTTTTACGTTTCTAATGTAATTTCCGGCAATTTTATTGGGGTCTCTCCTTCGAGAGCTATGCATATGTATATTAGGTTATGGCGGTGCAAGCAAGTTGTTAAGTAAAAAAACGAAGTTCTATTTTAGTAGTTCTCTGAAATTATTTCCGAAATAATCTAACTAATGCATTCTTAATTTACTATGTATTTAACCGCTGTGGCATGCTTAAGGCGATTTCTAGAAGCTTCAATAACACTTCCGACATCAGATGATGAGAAGGTTTACATGCGAGAATCAGTGAACCGATATGCTCATTTACATCATGTTTCATGATAAACCTAACATTTTTCTCTGCCTTATTTTCGGGCTTTTCTATTTTTAACGCAGAAAGATCAGTCGCAGAGAAAGCTAATGACGAATGTGTTAACACACAATGAAACGCGAAATATGGCAAATCCGTCATCTTATTCTTTTTTTAGAAATATGTTCGACTTCCTTCTCAATGAGAATCTCGGGAGGCGTTGCGATGAATTTGGGTTCCTTCATAATGATAGATTCCGGTGATGAGCCAGAATCGATCAAACGTGAATCGCATATAATCGTTGTTTAACTCTTTCTTTAAAAACTTGTATTATGATAGTAAATAGAGAATTATACGTATAAAAATCCCAGCTTCCCAATAGTCTATAATCTCAGATACAAGTGATAGGATCAAGAAATCCAAGTTTTTTCAACAAAATATTCAGCTCCATTGAGTTTTAGGCTACGACGATTACTAGAACTGGCCAGATCATTGATATTTCATTTTGTTCAAGTACAACGAGTGCTCACGTCATATTCCCACTTTTATTGATAATCACATTCGATTAACAAAGCATTTCAACTTTTTTCAATACCCGAAATTTATAAAACTTATAAAATTCAATGGGAAATGCCCGTGTTTCTATTTTTGAAGCTGTTTAATTCTTGAAACCAATACCAGGTCTTGTTATTGGAGTATCAGCTTTTATACAGCCAGAAAACAAAACAATCAACACAGGATAGGATAGAGGTAGGAAGGTATAACGGGCAACTAGGACAAACTAGCATGTCTATTTTCGTGGCATAGAGCGGCAATGAGGAAACAAAAATAAACTGAAGATTTTTCAAAATTTTCGGATATAAGAAATTTTACATGAATAATAAACAGAGGATGGAGATAATTCACAGATAATTGCGGTGGGGGAAAGCAATGCAACTACAAAAAAGAAATTGGGAAAAAAGAACGGGCATAAAAATAAAATTAATTATCCAACTCTTATAAGCTTAATTACTATTACTTTATGACATGAGAACAATAGTCCGAGACGACAAAAAAACTCCATTCAAAATTAAATTATGACGAACACATAATAGTGGAGATGCAATGATTGGAGAAGTGGTGGGCAACGCTTGAAGTCTCTAAAAATTGGTCCATGAACAATTATAAATGAAAACCTATGATTTTAGACACGGATAAAGTCTCTGAAATGATTTACCTCACAACAGTTCATTTCGAGAACTTTGCCAATTCGAGAAAGATAGTTTCCGTACGTGTTGTACACGAACTAACTTCTTTGAAGGTATTTTGAGTAGTTAAGTTTTCCATGAGAGCGACTTTAATACGAAAAAACGCGCATGCTAAAATCTCTGCACAACGGCTTGGAATATAATGCAATTCCATTACTCTAAATATAAAAAAAATTTAAAGGCTTATCGTCGGTAGACGAACTGGAGGCCTAGGTCACGGCCGCTAGGACGTCATTGATAAAAATGCAGTTCACAGCTGAGCCATCAGGTTAGGAGCTTAATAGTCGGAATCAGATTTTCAGGCACTACAAGACAGAAAACTATATCACTTAAATGCAACGACAGTTTCTTTTTAATTAATGCTATTTCCGCGTTTTCAAAAGTTCACTTTTTTAAAGGATATAATCCTCCCTAAACTAATGATTTTTAACATTTTCTTGTTTAAATACTAAAAAAAATTTTCAGATTCTCAACATTACTATTCTAATTGAAAAATAATAATATCGTAATCTGAAAAGTTATTTCAAAGTAAAATCGCCACTTTAAAATATTAATTCCGGGTTTGAATTGGCTCGTAATTAATATTTTGAGCATAGTTTAGTTGCAAGCAGCGTTTGTTTTACTTTTTCTGTATTTAAAAATTTCACCAGTATTTGTAAGATTTGAAGATCCCGGATAATTGTGCGAAATTCTGCCTACGCGATTCAAACTTTTCATGCCATATATATATATATATATATATATATTCGACCTTGCTTGTGATTACGCAATTCAACTGTCTCTTACCCATCATTCCTTATCTTCCATTAACGCGCTATCAAGCAGAGCGGATCTAGAATTACGCAACAAGCCATTAATACTTAGATCATAACTTGCCTTAGTTTGAATTGAAATAGAAAGAAAACGTCATTAGTTTTCTTGTTGAAAATATCACATATATGCCAGTAAGCGGGTCTCGTTAACTATTAGTTAAAGAGACCCGCTTACTTTCCTAGAATAGGAAACAAAATACCTTAGATTTGTTTGGTCGATGAGTATACGTCATCATAGCATTATACTAAATTGGAATTTCCTGAACCAATCTTCATGCCCCTTATTTGAGGAAAATGAAAGTAAATACATAGGATCATGTAATAATAATAACGAATTAATTAGGCAAGTGCATCATTTCAGAATAAGCCAGATGGACACCCACTCTTGTTTGGAAAGTAAGACGCGGTATGATTTCAAACGTAGCCATTAAAACCTCGATAAAACAGCCGCTGTTCAGATTTGTTCTTTTCGTCCATAAAATCTCTGACCAGTTGCCTGTCAATATAATTTGCACTTTTCTGCCGAAGAAGCCGAAATGACCTAGGCGATGAAAAAACATGTAAATATATATATCCCTCTCAACACATGACGTTTGCTGAGGATTTCAACCCACCTTTTGAAGATTAGTCGGTTTTAAATTTGCCGATGTTATCGCAACATAGGGCTATCAAATTTAGAGAAGTTCGAGTATAATCCTCGTGTAAAAATTCAGGATTAAATACAATTCTACAAATATGCCAACTTTTAAGACATTCACAATGATTTGTGGCGGGATCGGGAAAAATTTGAAGATATCCACAAACGGGAGAATACTCTAGCTGCTTAATTTTTTTTTGAATGGGCACACTTGTTATATACCAAATTAGTATGGGCTTATGCGAGCTACCGAGACATTCATGCTCAATACACCCGCAAATACGCTTTATTGGATATTCAAATTAAGACCAAAAGGAAAATTTTTAACCAGCTTTAACTATAGTACATTTTCAGGCGTCGTGACCGATAGGCAGTAAATGCATTAAGTAAATGAGCCAACGACACTCCTAGCGGTGAACGCATGCAAATAGGTAGCGAATGCGTTGAATATAGCGATCTCGGCCAAGTCCTCCGGACTTCGAGAATATATTCAGTCAAATTTTTTGGTTCAGATATTCAATACACACAGGCCCTCTCTGTGAAAAAGCCATGTTTCGATGATTCCTTCCAAGGAACCCTCGTTCATCTGCCACTTTTCATCGCTTCAATTTTCGGATGAACATCAAAGAGATCGGCGTGGACGCCAAGGCACCTGTTCACTCCCTTCTTACTATTTTCCCTAAACTCTTTCACATTGACGGTGCCTTTCAACCCTGTGGTCTACTTTCATTTCTCACATAAACTGTTAATGCAAAATCCCCTCGCAGAAAATTTTACTTGGAAAATCGAGAAGGAAAGGGAAAATGGGGGATGATGGTCATGGTGAATGGTGTGATTGGTGCAGGTAAAACCAGTTTTTTTCCTTTCAAACAGTGTCACAAAATGTGTCATAAATCTCAATGATTTGAACGACTACTTCTTATTTCTTTGTACATGTGAAGGAGGATAGTAGCAAGGCTTGATCTCAATAGTAGAATGTGAATACCAGAGAAAAAATAGGCTGGACCTTTGTAATGAGTCCCCTGGCAATAGTAATTGAAATAGTCTTCAATTACATCAGTTGACGGTATTTTCGATTTAGAAATACGGCGATTTGTATCTTGTCTGAATGTGAGCAGCGCCGCCTAAAATCTATACAGCTGCAGGTGGCAGATAGATGGATGAGTCTTTTCGCAAAACCTCATTTCAAACGGCATTAGCCGCATCATGTTTCATGAACTGTTTGACATAAATACGTCTGACCTAATTTGGGCAATGATTGATAGTAACCGTTTTCGTAAATTTTAAGCAGATCTAGCACTAACCAAAATAGTGATTAGACACAATTTTTGACTGAAAACGAAGCATGGAGCATTTTGCTCTAGAAATCACCGGTTCCAATTGAGCGGCGATGACGACGAGTCGAAACGGTCATCTTTTTAGGTGGAGGAGATCGAGGAGATACCACAGCAGTAACCAGTACCGGCGATTGAACTTTTTTTGGTATATTTGAAGTCATTAATCTGTAAGAAAATAGGAAATTATTAATAATATTTATAACTCCTAACCTGAGAGTGCGCTTAGGAACTACTTTAGTTTTGTTGATAGAATGGATTCCACGTCTTTCTTTTTGAAACCCAGCAGTTCTCAAAGTCGTAGCAGAACATGACACAGGTGCAATAGCCGGACCATTATTGCTACGACGCTTCCGTACTGGCATGTAATCTGCAAAATGAGTTCAAGTTTAAAAACCAATTTTCTAGCCGTTCAATATTTTATAATCTAAGAACAACGTGGCCTTGACACAGTAAATCTAGTTATATCTAGATATTCGAAGCGGTAATATAAAACGAACGATATATTGAAGTCAGCTCACGTAACAGCTTACGCAATCTAAACATGATGGCGAATTCAAAAAATTACCCAAGCCGCTCACCTCACTATTTCCAATTACGCTGGTATATACACAGTAGCAACTACCACCTATAGATTTAAAGCAAGCATAAGAGACTTCTTTTAAAAACTAACGAGAATGCCATGTTTTTAGTTCAAGCTATACAGATTTTAGAGATAGCTTTCATGTGAGAGCCATAAATCTGAAGGTAGTGGAGGTACAAAAGGATTATTAAGAACAAAAATAAAGTTTCTGTTTTTGTCTAATATTTCCGAATTTATTCAATATCTGGATGTCAAGAACTTCAAAGAAAAGTGAGTCATGGAGATAAGCCACCATACATGAAATCCATATCTTCAGAACTTTAAGACGTTTCCTGTTTTTTTACTAGTGGTGCCTTGCTTTTAACGAAAAATTCTGGCACTAGTTTTCCGGCCGAAGGGGTGACGGAAGAAAATTATACATATAGAAACGGGTGTTATTATTAATTATTAATCAGAATTTTAAGCCATTCTGAACATGTCAGGCTGAGAACACTTTAAAGAAAACTTGGGCATTTTTAGCCGAAAATTCGAACTTTTCAATAAGAACTATGCATAATTATTTTATTTCTGCCGAGGTCTGCAGTTTTTTTCTCAAATTTCTTCTTGGTTTGCAACTTGACATAACGCTTTACGAAGTAAAATGATCGATGGGCCGTCAAAGGTCACTCATATTGCATGGTCTTGAGATGTTGAGGAAAAACGGAGGCAGAGACAAGGACCATTCGAATGACAGGTTAGTTGTTTGAAGAAAAAGCAACTTATAAAATCTAATACGGAATGAGTTTGGTTCCAATTTTTTTTTGAAAATAAACGTAAGTATATAAAGACTCACTAGTCAGTTTTGTTTGTTTCAAAGTTTCAACGGATTGCGCGTCAGTCCTTTTCGTTGATGAGCTTCTGCAATTAGTTTTTGCGAGCAGAATTTGGTTTATGAAAAGAAACCTGGTCACTGGTTTTTCATAGTCTGCGACGTCTTTAGAAGTACAAGCCACAAACAGTTTAACCTCGTTTGGCTCAACCAAAAGCAGTGGACTATCAGGAGTAGGAACGGTGTCGGAAACAGGAGACGAATCACGTCTTCCAATGGTCTTCCGAGAACATAATCTTTTTTCTCGATAGAATCTTGGAACCTCAGAAGCGGAAACCGACTCGAATTCGTATTCCCCATGAGCTCCAACAAGCGGAACTCCACCAG
Organism: Caenorhabditis inopinata; assembly: GCA_003052745.1. NCBI lineage: Eukaryota > Metazoa > Nematoda > Chromadorea > Rhabditida > Rhabditidae > Caenorhabditis > Caenorhabditis inopinata. The sequence goes on along the minus strand of AP018152.1, from coordinate 8,172,346 downwards.
AGAAATCGAAGTTCCATTTGTTAGTCTCCTCGTCATATATATGCTCCAAACTGCTGTTGAGCCTCCGAGAGACCTGAAAACGTTGAGTATTAATAATTGCAAATTGAAAAATAAACTGATACCTCTTCGGGATCAGGTTTTCCGAAGAGACATCTAGCCGCCTTTTTTTTCGCGTTGTCGACCATTCTCGCAGCCATTTGCTGTTTTTGTCTCTGAAATTTCGTTTGATAAGAGCATGAAATAAAAAGTACGTAAGTGAGAGAAAAATGCGGTAAAACGCACATTTTGGGTCAGTAAGAAAAGAGGAGAAACAATGAGTGCGCCGCGGCAGATCGATCGATCAAGCGGCTGGGCGTGCAGAGTGTCGAGAGAAGCGAGAGGAAAGTGAGTTTCAAAATAAAATTTAAGAGGAACAAACAATGATATCGTGTTAAATTAGTTCACGTGCAAAAATTATAAACATTTTTTATTAAAAAAGCTAAGCTCACTTCGAACTTTTTGATACTGCCGCGGAAAAAAAAGTCTGCAATTTATCAATAGGGCACACTTACTTCAGTTTCAGAGGCGTTGAATCGCATGCAGTTTGCGTTTACCTAAATAGCTGTCCCTTTGTAAGATCATCGAGTCCTGAAAATTTCAAACAAAACATTAAAAACTAAGGAAAAGATGTGCCGCCGCAGATTAAAGTGCCAAAGCCGCGATAATCATGCTGCTATTAAATGATAATTGATATCGAGAAAAGAAAAATCGAGAGATAGCAAAAAAAAATATTATTAACCATAAATGGTTAATAATTACACACAGGTCACAATTCTTAACGGAATACAACAGAAAAATACCATTTTTAAACGATATTTTGCAATCGCGTTCTATGAAGTGCAACAAAATGCGATGAATTTGTGAAGTATAACTGAAGAACATCACCCGTTTTCGTTCCTCTCCTAAACTCATCTGAAAGTCAGAAACCAGCTGAAGAAATCATCACGGTAGCATATGGCTTTTTTACATATATATATATATCATTCTGTCTCGAAATCTTTCTTCTTTCAATCATTTCACCTTCGCTATTCACTTTTTTCTATTCTCGTCATCATCGTCTTCCGTCGTGGCTTCTACCAGCTGTTGCGCTTCTCGAATTCATATTCATTCCGACGCTTTGTGCACTATTACGTCACCGTCTGCCACACACCTGCCGACAAATGGAGCTTCGACGAGCTCAGTCTTTCCGGAAGGAATGTGTCGGATCGGAAGCGGCCAGTTGGTGTGTGTATCGTTTAAGTGAGGTGAAGAAAACGCAGTGGAAGAATGTCAATTAGGATAAGTGACCGATTAGGTGGCAACAAGTGGGGAACATGTGTGCGCAGAAGGTACCGTGATACGTCAGCTGTTGCCAGTGTACAACTAATTATGTTTCAATTCACTGGAGACTAAACTGGCTTCAAGTGGTTTTTGGAACGTATCATGAACAGATATGGTGTCTTACTTTCAAGTCTTGTTTCATCTTCTGATAAACTCTAAGAATGCTCCAAAATATTTTCTCTTATTTGTTTGAAACCCCATCTACAATTTGATAATCATAAAAACTCCGGAGCTGGGGGTATTGGCTGCATGCCAGCCAAATATGATAACCATTTTAGCCGTCTTGACTGCCGTAAACCTGTCAAACTGTCAAAAAACCAACTGTGTGCACATGACCAGAAAATAAGAAGCTGAAAGCGTCTCCGCGATTCACTGCATACAAAAGTAATATTTTTTTAATGTCCATTTCATCACAGACTGCTTCTTTCGATAGTACCACTTGTTCTTTTTTGCTGCAATAGCACATCATTGAGAATGGTTTGACATCAAAAGTGATTTGTACCTGTGATTAGTAGAGCGAGACGAGCCGGCACACTATTTGAATCATATAAAAAGGTGCCGACGAGGTTGATGAAATTCTGGAGACGACGCCCAGTGAAAGTTTTGACGGAGTCGTATTTCAACACATTCTGATTTTATATGACTGTTTCGAAGAAGCCACTGTAATACAATGGTGCTGAGAAAAAACAAGAGCCAACAAATTCTGTAGGGATATACTTAATTACGGTGAAGCTTACTGTAGTATTTCATAGAGGAGGAGGCATTTTCTTGATTACATACTTAACGAAATGCAGAAGCATAAGTTACATCGTCTTATTCCGCATCATTTGCGCGCCTAGCTGCAACCCTCTCATCAATCACCGCCGATTGCAGTCGGAACATCATAAATTATTGGGTGCCCCTCCACGCTCATCGTCTGTTCCTGTTCGGCACATCAAATGTCGTCGTGTTCCATCTTGTACCGCCAGTTTTAATCAAAGGAAGGAGCATTCAGAATGGAGAGAGTGCACACAATGTTTGCGCATATTGCAATCTAATTAAGTCAGTCTATGGGCATTCTTATGATGTATGTACTGGCATGACCGCCGCACACAAGGGTGTTCCCTTGTGTATTCTGTCAAAAGAAGAACGACCGCCGAATTTGCATACGTTCAGGCGCGCGTTTATGATGAATAAAAACGGAAGCCGAAAGAATACATCTGCTCTTTGAATGCCTTGCTGGCAGTCGGTTTGTACAGATAATATTGATGTGTGCATGCAAAAAGAAGCCGATGACAGACGATTGTCAAAACATACAACCTTTCATCTTTCCGTTCTGCAGACAGTGCGTTCCTTTTGCTAATAACACCGTATTATATATTAAGCCCGTTTTAGTACCTGTCACTTCAATAAAAAATAAAGTTCACAACGCGAATTCACTTTTCCAAATGTTGTGCTCGAACAGTTTCTTATCATATTCTCGATGAACAAAGGTTCTTCCACGTCATCATTTTTTCTCCGCTGATAACCGGTTTGTTCTCTATTTTTTATTTGGCTCGATGCCAATTGTGACACGCATTCTCTCCATCCCGGAGTCTATTAACTTGAAGGATTGATTGATCTCTTCTCTACCTCATAAAACCGTCAAGCTAACTGTGTGGCGCGACCGTTAATCAGGCGTCACTGTATCCAATGCCACTTCATTTTCTCACCTCTATCCGTTTCCTAAATTGCAATTGGTACCAGCTGGTATAGAACAGATTGCGAACTGTTCCAAAAAGACGTTACGGGTGCGCTTGGCACATCTGTGCACACATAGCTCCCTCTCCTTTCTGTTCGATCTTCACACGTTCGTTACAATGTGAAAGGATTCATTGCATATGTGCCATGGCCCACTCTTGACCGGATCGCAAGAGGTCATCGCGAGATGGCATGTCTAATCTACTAGAGGATATCCAAGTCCCTATTGTTTGACGGGCATACCTATACATGAAATATTCAATGAATTGTCCGAGTGGAAAGGGTGTATAAGTGAATTTGAATTGGGCGAAGTTTAGCCTTTGAAGAAACTGTAGAAGTTCACAAAAATTGAACACGTGGGCACTGGGGGAAACAATTGAAGCTTCACATCTTTGTATTATGAGAAGAGCAATAAACATTTATCGGGAAACAAATGAAATTTAATTCGAAATATCTGCTATCATTTTTCTTAGAAAATAGTATTTTATCATATGCAGCATATCCTTGGTATTAGGTTGAACACAAAGTTATTGCGTTTTTATGTTGTTTACTTTTGTGAAAGATTTTTGAATAAAATGTTTGGTTATCTGTGGTCGTGTTATATATCATTTTAAAGAGCGTAATTCGCTCTATCTACTCGTCTTATTGATTTTTTCTTGAATTAATTATGTCAAGACGATGCCGAAAATGCCTTCAATGAGTTCGTCGCTTCCAGAAACCCGGACTTTCTTCCTACCGGCATAAGGAAACTTGTTTCTTGTTGGCAAAAATGCATTGATTCTAATGGTTTCTATTTCGATTGATAAACTTAATTTTGAAAAAAGTAATGGTCATTTAAAGTTGAATGTTAAAAACGCAATAACTTTGTGTTCAACCTAATATTACTCAAAGCAGCAAGCCCCTCCTCTCGATCCACGTCACATAAATTTCCGTTCCCCTCCATCCATCATCGAATGGGAATTTCGATCCCGGAGAAATGGACGCAGTATCCTTCACTCCACATAATAGGCCTCCCGTTCTCTGCATCTCCACATGTCAATGCGTACCACTCGGAGATTCAATGGAAACCGCAATAAAAAAAGTCCGTTCCAAGGTCTTCCAGGAGACAGTTTCGCTGGTTCGATTCACATATAAATTGTGAGACAAGTCACGTTGATGATGTGCTCTCTCGAAGTTATGTAATAAAACTGATTTATGGGGACAAGGTAATGATTATTTAATTAGGAGGATGGCTTTGTGCTATGCATCAAGAAAGTGGGCAAACACCGAAAGCAAAAAATGAAGCTATGAGGCATTATGATCCGTATCGAGATCATGCAATTTGGTCATTGACAAGAATTTAAGCATGCATTTCAATAAAAGATGAAATATTTTATTGAAATTCTTTATTCGTTATGCTTTACTTTAAAAGAATCCAGACACGTTTTGGTATTCAATCGGTTTATTTTAGTGTTGTTTCTCAACGAATGGCAAAGGGGTAAAAGCGAAAAAGTTCCTACACATGGATCACAGGGCATGGGAACTATTGTAGTCGTGTTGCAGAATGACTAGTTGAACAGTAAAGAGAACAAAAGAACACAGAGATAATCAAATGATTAGATTCGACCCGTGAAAGGGGCACACAGACTTCCGTCTCTAGTATGGCGATCGGGAGCTCACAGTAGGACGGCGAGACTTTGGTGCGAAGATCACATTCACTGGTGAATTCTTATTCGGGGACAACGAGTTCTTCTTACGCGAAACTGCCATGTAGTCTGTCATCTTCTGTTGGCGTTTTGTCGGCGACTTTCTCGGAGTAGGCGGCTCTCTGAAATGCCACTTGCTTGGCTCCTCATCATCTTCAAACGAGCTGTTGGCATCCATTAATGAAGGCTCTTCTCTATCAGATGTGCTTGGCGAGCTCAATGGAGTTAAAGTTGTTGAGCTGATGTCCAAAGATGTGATGGAGGTGTTGACAGTAATAACTTTTGTTCTAAAACATTAAGAATAAAGGTGATACCATTAAATCGTTAATTTGATTACCTGTAAAACTCCGGAACACAATTTTCCGGCAAGACTTCATATGCGAATCCAGATTCGGGAAGAGGTATACCAAGCTCGAAATCAAATCCCCATTTTTGGCTTTCGACCTGGCGCATGCGCTTGCATGCATCATCCAACCAGGCACGAGTTCTGGAACGTTGCTCCGGAGTTGGACGCCCAAAAAGGCAACGACGTGCGGAAGACATTCTATGAATGTGATACAGAAGAATGAGGAAACCTGAAAGAGAAAAAGAGATAAAGATGGAACACTAAAAAAGTTTTGAAATTGAATATCGAAAACTAAAAGCGAGAAAGATATATAAAAGTGCTCTGAAGCGAGACGCCCTCCGGTCACGAACGTACACATTTGAATATCCATCAGAGGGAGACGAAGGGAGGAGACCCGCCCTCTCTTTCCACGAGAGGGGGAGGAGTCATATGCGCAGCCGGAGGCAACTGGGGGGTGTAATAGTGGGGTACTGAGGTGGTGGGGTGGCCATCAAAGTGACCGAGGTCAGCAGTCGTAGAAGAGAGAAAAGGGGGGAACGGACCAAACAAAAACGTATATTCTATGCGCAACGGCTGGTGGCACCAAAGGGGTCCACGAGTGGACAAGCGGGGGGGAGGGGATCAGATTTCTTTTTCTGATACGCCGTTCTTTTTTTTTGAGTAGAAGAGTAGGAACGATTGTCAATGGGAGAGTTGTGGTGGGGGGGGGAAGCATAAACATTTGGAAAGTTCCGAGAGAGGAAAATGCAGAAGAGACGGAGGGAGAGACGCCTAATGATCTCTCGGGGGAGGTTATAATTCACGATTATAACCAGAGAGAGAGAGAGAGAGAGAGAGAGAGAGAAAGAGAGTGAGAGCTTCAGGAATAGAAGGATCAGACAACAAAGAAGATTTTCCCCAGCATGCTCGGGATATTCGGGATTACGAACGGATTCAGGCTTCACTGCAAATTACCTTTCGAAGGAAGCACTTGCTTTCACGCAACCTTACTCTACAGTATGCTATCTAATTGCGATTGGAAGTATTATTTACAAGACTGAGTGATTCATATTTCTAAAAGTATTTCTTCGAAAGCATTAGTGAAGTCGTGTAATAATTACACTGGTCTCAATGGATGCCAGTATCAATTTGCACAGCTCGACACTGGTTCCTTTCTTCTCAATGGTCAATCTTACAGTCAACTCTTCTCCTATGTGTCACTTTTTGCTATATCAACATTTTCCCATCCGGCTCTTCTTCGTCTGCCTCCAGGACACCTTGGCACCGGATGGTGGTACGACTATGACTAATTGAATAAACAAACAGAAAAATATGTGGGTGAAGGATGGAATACAAGGCAATACATATACAAAAGGATGACTGACTAGCCAGCACATGGGTATAGTTGTAAGGAGCGCAAAATGAGACGAAGAAGCAGTGATAACAACAATAACAGCCGAGAATGGAAAGTAATACAGTATGATGGAGGGGAGGGGTGGGGGGGGAGCTCTGTTCAAATAGGCGGTCTTGAGTGTTGAAGATAGTTGACCCTAGAAGGAGGGGACGGTCAACAAATAATATATATGTGAAAGAAGACCGTGTTGTTACTTGTGATTAGTGAGGGGGAGGAGTGCAGACAGTAAGACGACGCGTCGGAGTTATTCATAGAAACGTTGGAACGGAAAGCCGGCTTCGGCTTCATCTGTTTATAGTCTAACTATCATCGTAGACATTGTGCAAAACCGAAATAGTCAATCGAATGCTAATCGAGAAGCATCACACTATGGAGGAAATGCTTCATAGCCGCCAATTTTGACTGCAATTACTCAACATTTTGTAATTAATCGGTTGGTTGGTAACCACCGACCAACCGGGTGCTTCATATTATGACAGAGGGTTTTGTAGCAAGAAGCGAGCATCTGTCCGGCTGGTAGAGCGAAGAGAATGTGTGCGCAGAAACGGTTGTAATGCTTCAGGGGAAAGCCAGATGTGGAAAAAGGGGATCGAGCACAACCGCATAACAAATTATGTAGCACGTAATTACAAATCCATTCATGGAAAGCGGCTAAACTGAAGAAAGTGCAGGCTTAGGATATTTGCAAAAGTATACGAAAACAGTAGAAATTAGGAGCGGTATAGGCGATGACAGATAAAAATGGCAAACAGAAGAATCGATGAGGATCGTAATGAAGGAAATGAGGAATTTAAGGTGGTGAGTGTGTGGTAAGAATGAAGTAGAGACACGCCTCAGAAGGACCTCCCAACTATGCACCTGTGTAGCACTTCATTTCCCAAAGAACGTTTCCCATAGCATAGCGGCGGTGAGTTACAAGGAGGGAGTGAAGAGAAAATGCGAGAGGCGGACGGCTCGTCTCATCTACTTTCGCTCCGCCCTGTTTTCCGTTTCGACGCCGCCCTTGGTGGTTGGCACGATGCCAATATCTAAAGAGTGCTCGAGATGAAGAGACGCACAGAATCGCGTCGTTCTCGCTTCCTCTCCCCTCAACAAGCACCCGATCATTGCTACTTTTGTGCTATTTCGTTGGTGTGGCCGAAGCATGAAATAGCATGAGGCAGGACTGAAAATTCGGTATTGGCGTGAAATTTTGATAAGATTACTGCTATCGCAATCATAACTTTGGGTAATAATGTAGCACCTTTGAGTCTATTTTACTAAAGCTTTGTTCCTATTAACTATCACTGCCAGAAACGTTTTGAAATTGTAAAGCAACGAATAGCGCGTTTTTTTGCTCGGTGTCTCTATTACATGCATCAAGAAAGAGAAAGAAAGAGAGAGGGAGAAAGTTGCTAGAGCAAGAAAAGGTGGAAAGAGAATGTGAGGCATTGACTGTCGACCTGTGGGTTGCTCTTATCACGAAACAAGTAGAACGATGCTCCAAACAGAAATAAATGTCAAGAGAAATTAGTTGAATGTGATGCCGTATGTCAGCAACCGTAAAATCGGGTTGAGGACACGGGATACGAGCCATTGTGTGATGTATACCGTAGTACAACATTTTCTTTATACCAGACTCCAGGCTATGTTGACTTCTTTACGAGTTTAGGTTAACATTTTTTCAGATAATCAGTCATTAAGCCAAAGCCACGACAGCCTCGTATTTGAATCAAAAAAGCATTTTGGTGGGCGTCGGCCGGCTTGATTTGGAAATAAAGCAATTAGTCCTGGCTCGTAGCCAACTCAGTAATTCGCAGTCATGTTTTTAAAGTTTTGCTGTCAGCAAAATAGTTTGGCTGAGCACAATCATCAACTATTACATCAACGATCACAGCAAAAATTCCAGAATTTCAGAATTTCTTGTTCTGAACTTGTGGTAATCTTGTGCTAGACATTTGGGAAATTTGGCCAAAACTTTGGAATCTTGAAAGTTTGGCTTAGATTTGTGTTAGACTTGTACTAGAGTTGTGGATTTTTTTGAGTTTGGCTGCCGAAAATGGAACAGATCGAAAAAAAAACCGAATACGACAGCGGCTGTCTGAGATGCTGACATTACTGAAAAACCTAACAAAAATTCGAATTACCCGTCAGAACGAATACCGACTAAACATAGCACTCAGATTTTTGGTTTATCAAAACACTTTCTGATTGTCTGATTTGTGCGTATGACTCTAATGACCTTAACAGCGGAGTGCTACATCAGAGTACGTAAATTCACTTCTGAAATTTAACGTTCTCCTCTGTGTGATACTACATTCTCCCTTTCACTAGCGCCAACACCTTCCGTGTTTCTCTCATCATTTAGCCTCTTATCTTCGCTTTGAAATCTAGAATACTTCTTGTGAGTACACCGTCTTAAAAAACCGACGAATTCATCATCATCAGGAGATGATTTCCGAAATACCGATCATATGATTCAAAGACGCCAAAACGGGTTTCAAAATCTTCAGAACGAGACAACTTGGCTGCACACGAACAAACAACTGTGAATAAGAAGGGGCTTCATCTCATCCATTTACACCATTTTTTCGCTGCCCGATCCCATCGGAGATCGGAGAAAACGCAGAGCGAAAATAAAAACATTTTTGGCAACATTCGCATGAACACATGTGCGAAGTGGGGTAACTATGCGAGAGAATAAAGGAAATAAATCCCGTTTAATTCATGCCGCTTCCTTTGTCTTCGAGTTCCGAACCACTGACACCACTCGAATAAGAGGAAACTAATTTCGGGGCAACAGTCTGACGGATATTAATTGGATTTTCGACAAACTGTGACATGTTCAGCAAGTTGAAAGAGGAAACACTTGACAAGAAAATAGAGGTTTCGCCGTTTTAGCTAAGCACTTTCAGCTATACTTATTATGAATTCAGAAAAGGAAATGAATATTTGAGTTTCAGAATTGCTTTAAATGAGAAATACATGAGCTCAAAAAGTCAAAAGTAAATAAGGGAGCAGTTGGGTAAGCTACGGTAAGAGATATTGGTTTGACGGAAGTTTGAACAAAACTCAAAAAGCGGCAAAGTGATAAGAAGCCGCTGTTCCAGAGCTACTTCTGAAACTTTTGGATTGTGCTGCAATGCCCTTCAGTTTTCTGACAGATTCGTTAGTAAATAAGAGCTATGAGAAATAACGGTCAAAGCTCCCGAAAAGTCTTCCGGATATTGAACTATTGATGAATGAACGGATTCATAGTTATTGAGAAAATTGTTTTTGAAACTGAAGCTAAACACTACTTGTCCAGAGAATCAGAATGCGGAAATTGAAGGCTTCCCGATTCCCAATGCGATAGGTAGCGTCAAGACCAGTTTTTTGTAAGGCAACCTGCCTGTTCGTGAAGTAATTTTCTACGGCACTTTGCCGTTTGCCGCACAACAAGTCTCTGAGCCACCCATTGTTTTCAACTTTCCCCTTACATAGTTCATTCTTTAAAGACAGCTCTTCAATGATTGAATAAATCTAAAACGAGTAATTCTTTTCATAAAAGGCGCGTAATATTCTATAAACTTTGATGTGACTCGTCATTTCGTTCACCTCTTCTAATATCAGTGAATTGAAAAGGAAGTTTCTCATGTCTCTTATTATTGGCGTCAAGGTCTCCCACTCTGGCCTCTATTGTTTCTGTTTTTGTTCTTTCATAATCACATCAACGGAATCCTATTTCGTTTCTCAAAGAAAAAAAAACTGCGGAAAAATAGTGCAGACTTCTGAATATTCCCGGTGCCTCTTTTACAAAAATGTCTCTCTCTCTCTCTCTTTTTCGTTTTTTTTTTCAAATTCAATCATTTCGCGCCACGCTAGAGAAATAGCAAAAAAGAACCGGTCTACCTTCACTTTTGGCGCCAAAAAAATTCGACAACAAAATTTCTCTTTCTTTGTCCCATTATTTCGTTTTCACATGTGCGTGTAAAGTGAGCGCTTTGGAAACAAAAACAGCAGGGCGAAATGGTCATTTTCGCGCGTCCCGCAGCTGATCATGACTTGGCGATTGGCATAGTGCCAATGGGAATAGATGAAACATATGCTGATGGCCGTGAGACTAGCCATGTTTTTGGTGGGGGGGGGGAGTGATTGAGATGATGAAACGGTTTTAACTTGCACCTCTACTACAGTATATTAGAACTCTGCCCTAATGGTGCCAGCTTGGCACGTAACAACTTCAATGGTCTATACTATAGATGAGAGTGTGAAAACCGGAACATCTGTTCTGGAATCGTCTCGTTTCGTTACCATTGCTCTGCCGACAGAGACATGACGATTCTCCAAATTCGCGTCACAATGCTCCAAATAACTAAAGAACATCATCACGTCACGAAGACAAAATGACACGATTCTTTGACAAATAGTATTCTGGAAGTGAGTCTGTTTAAACGTAGTTACGTTTCTCATACTGTAGGCTGGCGGGAACATTGCGTTGCACGCATTCCAAGTGATTCAATAGTATCCTCTTGCGAAAAGCATTTCGCCAAAGAATTCATTACTTTCGAAAAGTCATTGGCATCATGTTGCCTGCCACCCTTTTCTCATTCAGTTCTGTCCGCAATCCAACCGGTTTTACCAATTTCTATGACCAAACGATCGACGCCCAAAACCGCCATTGAGAAAAACAGTTTTGAATTTTTCGCCGCCAAAATTTTTGGAGGGAACATTCAATTTGGCGCTTTTTTTTTGCTTGTGGAGAGAATTAAACGAGACGATTGTTGCAAAGGACAAAGATGAACGAGTCGAAAAACAACTAGAAAGAGAGAGAGAGAGAGCGTCTATTGTTAGTCGGCGAGCCTTTACAGAGTCGGTGAACCGATAATCTTTCTGGCCAGCTTTAACATAATCTGATCATTTCCAGAATTGTTTTCTAGATTCTCTAATTTCAGCTCAGTGCTGCGGAGTGTAGAAGCAGCCCCAAGCAAGTCTCATCGACAACTATACTGGGAGCCATTGACGAATTGCATTGCCTATTACAATTATGGTAGTTTTTCATTAAAGTAAAGAAATTGTGGGTGAGGCGAACGAAATATGTGGAGACCAACTAATTTCCAGTCCAATCTGCGATGATGACTTGAATCAGTTTCGACATGTTAAAAGCTTTTCCGAAATAAAAAGAAATGAACAAGCCGGAAAGCCCAAATCTGTGCGGTATTAATGAAAATGATTCTCAAAACATGGATTGAGCAAAGTGAGCCTCGTGATGACTCTGAATTGAAATCCTTTTTCGTCTCGCCGCTGCGTTAATTACACAGGAAGCCTGGTACATTGCTGGCCATAAAGAATGCGCGCAGATGTTTTTTTTGGGATAACTTCGCTGAAAACAAATTGTTTCCTAACATTGTATTTAATAGTTTTAAAAGAGAGCATTTTTTACGATTCTCTCAAAAATTTTTGAATATTTTCCAAAACTATCTATGTTTATACTGAATGGTTACTCAGGCCAGTTTTAACACAAAAAGTTAGACCGATAGGAGCTGTTTCAGCGAAGTTATCCAAAAAAAAAAACGCCCGCGCGCATTCTTTATGGCCAGTACTGTATTTCAAGAGATATACACGACCCTAATTTACTTTATCTAATGATTCCTTCATTTTTTGAGTGAATAAATAATTTTTTAATCTGGAAATCCCTAATACTGAACAAAGTTGAAAGCGAGGATACGGCGAATGTGCAAAACATGCTTCGAAACTCAATTTCTACTATTCCTAGTGGAAACTGAGAAGCACAAATTGGAAAGGTGATGAGCAATTAGTTTTTCAAACTCGACTCCCTAGACTTACAAACGGAATTTTACTTTTCCAACAGAGAAGTACGACATGAAAGAGTGGAGTTAAAGCTCTTTGTTTGGTCTGATATTTGTGGAACGCACAGATACGGCTCTGCAGCACTGAGCAGACTTAATGAAAATCCACGATTTCTCGTTGGCCCTTCTTACTAGAATCTACTTATCTTATTTAGTAAAAAGTTCTTCATCTTCCATCAAAATTGGTGGACAATCATCTCATTTCGTTATTTAGTAACCAATTGGGTTGAGCCGGCTATATATAAATGTCGAAGTGAGGAAAAGGATAAGGTAAAAGTACAAAATAGGTTTAGAGACAAAATTTGTACTTTTAATTGTGAAATTTGAGGACCAACTGCAGATTCAATTGACAACTCGCCTCTGTGTTTTAAGGCGGAAAAAGAGAAAAATGAGGGAGCGCAATTTGCTGGTACTCAAATTTGTGGAATATTCAGAATTGTTTCAGATTCAGAATTCAGAACTTTGGTAAGTTTCATGGAAATTCTGGGCTCAGTTCGATACTGTGTCTAATGATACGGAAGTTGTGCCGGTGTTTCAATTACATATTGTTTCATGCAATCATTCCAATATTTGGCTGAAATGTAAGGGTTTACCCGGGTCATTTTAGTGTTTGAGCAGTCACTTCTTGGGACAAAATGCAACTTACAGTACGGCCCGCCCGGCCCGACGCTTAAATTTCTTCATAATTAAAATGAATGTTTGAAAAATGTCGAGCACTGAAGATCTTGGCAAGTTATATAAGGATGGACCCAGTGATACACCTTTCAAAAAGGATCAATAATGTTGCGAAACGGACTTGCGAAATCAATACATTTACAATTGTATTATGGAACATTTGAAAAAAGTTATGAATTGGCCCGCATCGGACTGTTGTGGCATAAATACAGTAACCTTTATTCATAATAATACTAAAAATTAAAATAGTTCTGAAAATGATTCATTGCAATTATTTCTTCCGCATGACTTCCGAAATATTGAAGACTTTTTCAACTCAAACTTTCAATTTCCATTGTGCAAATATCAGTTACGCATCATTATTTTCAGAACTATTTGAATTTAGAGTGTGATCATAAATAAAAATTGCGTTATTTCGGCCGCGACACTCCCACACTGATCCGTTTATAACGTTCTTCAAATTGAAAATTCCTACCCAAAAATGGTAGGAATTGGTATATTCTGAAATACAAATGTAAATCTAAGTTGGTGTGAGATTTGTACAGAAATTTGTATTAAAAATAATAAGAAGAAGATCTCTGTTGTAAGTTTTCACGGAAAATAATAGAAAAATATGTAAAGACTATAGAATTTCAGTGAGATGTGCTATGCATTCAGCACCCGATAAAGCCCCATCCAGAGGGACGGTTTCAGACTAAAGCTAAACAAGTTATAGTCACCTTAATGTTTATTTCCCAAGTGTTACAGTAAACTGATATTTTACTTGCAAGACTTGCTCAATGAATTGGTGAAAATCTTCAGATAATCAGAAGAATTCATCTGGCAAACGAACAATTGCCAAAAACGCTCTTCGAGAGCATTCTTGGCTCTAAAAAAGTTATGGTCACCGTACTGTTTATTTCATAAGTGTTACGGTAACCTGACAGCTTCCCTACAAGCCCTGCTTAATGAATTGGCAAAAATTCCCAGATAATCAGAAGAATTCATCTGGCACATGAACAATTCAAGGACGGCACCCCTGTTGTTTCAGAACAAATCCCACACCATGGCAAAACAACATCCACAAAAATTGCTTTTCGAGAGTATTATTGGCTCTTTTTTTTCTGATTTCTTCATTATAAATCTTCATATCTGTTCGTTCTATCGTATGATGCGTACTGTAACGGTCGATTAAATACCAAAATTTGGTTTTTTTTCAATTGAATATTTCAGTTTTTAGCAGCCAACGCTTCTGTACTATTACTACTTACAGATTCGCACTCTCAACACAGATGGATTCTTACAGTGCGGTCAATATCTATAGGACCCCCCTCTAACCTATCCATCTATCCGGAGAACGGAAAGAGATATCAAAAATCTGTAAGCGCCATTCGAATTTAAACACAAAAAACCCCCGGGGCCAAAATTTCATGAAAATCAAAGTTCCGGAAGACCTCCTATCTGCAAACAGCAGAAAAGGAGGGAGGGGGTTCTATAGATATTGACCACTTGCAGATACACCTTTTTGTTGTTACAGGGTCCTGGAAAGTGGTATCTTCATGAAATTTTGGCCCCGGTGTTTTTTTGTGTTTAAAATCGAATGGCGCTTACAGATTTTTAATATCTCTTTCCGTTCTCCGGATAGACCCCAATTAGAGGGGGGTCCTATAGAAATTGAGCACACTGTACTAATTGTTTGGCCAATATTCAATAGCTACCTAATCTTTGCCTACTTGATCAATGGCTACCTTTTGAATTTTTTGAAAATTTTGAAAATTAAATTAAATTTTGTTCACTTTCTGAATAGTTTTCGACGTTTAGACCATTTTTGCGTGGAAATCGTATTTACTAAATCAATGGCAACAAACTAGCTAGCCATTGAAACTAGGTAGCCATTGAAATTCAAAGGCAAAAGTAGCCAAAGAATATCAGGTAGCCATTGATCAAGTAGCCAAAGATTAGGTAGCCACCATTGAATATTGACCTAATTGTTTTAGTTGATATTTCACCCGTTCCCCCACCCGCTGAAACCCGCCGCGCCCCCCTCCCCAGAGAGCCATCAACTTATTTATAAGGGAATCGTTGCCCTATAAAAATGCAAATAACTAGAATCGAGAAGAAGCGAGTCGCCAATAAAAACGGACATTAGCATATGCATTTCATTGTAATCGATGGGAACATGGACACAGTGGAAGAGCTGACTAAAGAAACGAGGAGAAAGGAACTACAGTACCGGCCATAAAGATATCATATTATGGTTTTTCGACCATATCTCATTCGAAATAAAACGAATCAATCTGATTTTTTCACAGTTTGTTCATGAAGCAATAATGTATCAGTTAAGAACATTTGGATTTGTGAGACTAATTCATAATGGAGTAATTTGAAAAAGAACGAAAACAACAAAAACCCATATTTCTTCAATGAAACTTCGTGCTCTTAGAAATTGTTCTATCTGCGAGATTTCATTATTTTGTGGGAAAACCATTTGTATCAATTACTGTTTGGCACCTACGGGGCATGGAATCGATCAAAATGTCGATGGTTGATTGAGGAATCTTCTTTCACTTCTCCAGGAGCTTTTTGAACTTCTCGTCGATGTTTGAAGCAGTTTTTCCGGTCAATATCCCCTCCAATTCCTCCCATAGGTGCTCAATGATGTTCTGGTCCGAGCTTTAACTCAGCCGATCCAAATGAATGACACGGCGGCGGTTGAATCATTTGCACATGTGATGAGAACTATGCTTGGGATCATTAACCTGCTGATACACAAAGGCACGGCCTATGCTAGAAAGTGCCCAGGATCTCACGGTGTTCTCCAAAATATTCTCATATCCGTAGTGGACGAGATTACCGACGATGCGCTTGAGAAAACCCATTCCAGTGGCGGAGAAGCAACCCCAAACCATCTGGTTCAGAAGTCATCTTCATAGGACCCGCCAGGACTGGGCCAATATTGTCTTGTCGGACGAAAGCAAGTACAACTTGTTTGGAAGTGACGGTGTGAAGTGAATTCGTCGTCCTACCGGCATTCGCTACGTCCCCAACTATCAACTGCCAACCATGAAGCACGGTGGCGGTTTCTGCATTGTTTGGGGTTGCTTCTCCGCCACGGGAATGGGTCCTCTCAAGCGTAGCGTCGGTAATATCGTTCGCTACAGATATGAGAATATTTTGGACAGCACCGTGAGACCCTGGGCACTTTCTAGCGTAGCCGGGGCCTTTGTGTATCAACATGATAATGATCCCAAGCATAGTTCTCATCACATGTGCAACTGGTTCAACCGCCGCCGTGTCATTCTTTTGGATTGGCTGAGTCAAAGCTCGGACCAGAACATCATTAAGCACATATGGGAGGAATTTGAAAAGAGATTGACCGGTAAAACTGCTTCAAACATCGACGAGAAGTTCAAACTTCTCCAGGAGGAGTGGAAGAAGATTCCCCAATCAACCATCGACACAATGATCGATTCTATGCCCTGTAGATGCCAGGCAGTAATTGATGCAAATGATTTTCCCACAAAATATTGAAATCTCGCAGATAGAACAATTTCTAAGAGCACGAAGTTTCATTGAAGAAATATGGGTTTTTGTTGTTTTCGTTCTTTTTCAAATTACTCCATTATGAATTAGTCTCACAAATCCAAATGTTCTTAACTGATACATTGTTGCTTCATGAACATACTGTGAAAAAATCAGATTGATTGGTTTTATATCGAATGAGATATGGTCGAAAAACCATAATATGATATCTTTATGGCCGGTACTGTATGTACAGTGTTTCAGAATGGTTAATAAAACGGATGTTGTGAGACAACTGATTAATAGCGAGGATTCCGAAGGCTTCGGATTCATTTTGATAATGCTCCATGAATACCGATATCCAAATATACAAAAATCAGTAGGAATATAGCCAACCAACCATACTTCTTCGTATTGATCCGACCAAATTTGAGATTTAAAGATTTATAAATCGGAGAAATTTAAATTACTCATGCCTAGTGACGTCATAAATAGCAAAGTGCTGGAATATACGGTAGCGGCACCTTTTGCCTTTTCCAGTTGAAGAACAAACACCAAGTTTCAGTACTTGCTGTAATTCCAAAATTTATTTGATTTCTTCAAAAGCTTTTGAGTGAATCCTACTGAAATAAAACATCATTTTTGTAGGTTTCAACCATTTTGAACGATCACTATTTACAGAATTTCAGCTCTACATAATGAAAGAATGACTTCTGCTTTGAGAGCTGTACTGTAAATAAAGATCGTACAGAAGCATTGGCTGCAAAAGCTGTTGTATAGTTACGGAGTCGTGGAGAAGACGAAGGTTTATTACTGCGAGATTCGAGTTGGAATTAGTTAATAATAAACATCACACTGATTAAATAGAGTTCAATAGACACGTGTCGTGTCATTGCCAACGTGGAAGGTCACGTGCCTTCCCAACACCTCCCCATCCCCCTCGATGAAGATCCACGTTGACCTTGGCAAGAGGCTGATTGACGGTTTCCAGAAGTAGAGGGTCTTCTGGTGCGAGAGGTAGAGTGGCTACCCGATCTTCGCAAAGCTCCTTGATCGGTGGAGGCACACGAATCGTATCGGATTGGAGCTCGTCGAAATCTGTGGCTTCGTCGCGGAGAATGGTTTAGGAATAATCAAGTGAAAAAACAGGATGTTGGCATTTCATTGGCCGTTAAAGTGCGCGTCAGACGATGGGACGAACAGATATGAAGATTCATACTGAAGAAATCAGAGAAAAGAACCAAAAATGCTCACGAATAGCGTTTTTGGCAATTGTTCATCTGCCAGATGAATTCTTCTGATTATCTAAGGATTTTAACCAATTCATTAAGCAGGTCTTGCAAGGAAAATATCAGTTTACTGTAACACTTGTGAAATAAGCATTAAGGTGACCTTAACTTGTTTAGCTTTAGTCTGAAGCCGTGTGTCTGAACGGGGGCTTTCAATGAGTGCAGAATGCATAGCGCATCTCACTGAAAGTCCGTAGTCTTCGCAAATAATGCGTCCACTATATTCCTAGAAAGATTCAGAACAACGCTGACCTACAAGCGTCGAATTGGTTTTCAAATTTCAGAAGATTCTCGAAGAGATAACAAGCGAGACAGAAACGTCAAAATTTGTCGTCATTCGACGCGGTCTTCACTAATTCGAAGACTCGGTGATTACTATCTTCTCATTCCGTCGTTTTCCGCCTATTCGCATTTCCACTTAAAAATCGACCACCCGCCGACATGAATATTGAGTTATGGGCGACAACAGGGACATTTGAAATTTGAAGAAATGTGTGACGAGATGTGTTAATTGACTAGAAAACAATGGGGTTCCATTGAAGATCGCTGAAAGATCCTTCCTCGAAAATGGAATCGTCTCTCTCTCTCCCCCCCCCCCTCCCCAAACAAAATCCAAATTTGTATGTGAATAGATATGACTAGTACCAGGTGCACGGGGTCATGGCTAAACGAAGAGTTGCGCAAGAGCAGAATAGCACAATGAATGGGTTTTTAGCGCGGAATTTTCGGTGGGAATAGGTGTGTGAGAGGTAGTTGGGGGATGCTGTGCCACTGGAAGAAGTTGAGAAAATCGCCTATTTTTAACACTCTTGACATTTTTAACATTTTTAACACATGCTCTTCTATATTTCAACATACCACTTTGTCAATATGCATCTTCCGCTTAGATGCTGACGTGATGTTCTTCACATTGCAAATCACATAGGAGCTTAAAATGTTTAAGCAGCAGCTGCTGTGGTTTTACATTGTGAGAAGTTCATCAGCTCTCTATGCCCCTGAAGATGTGAAAACCCTCTCGAGGTTTAGAGAAGTTCTCCACTAAACTAGGAGCCTTTTTGTGAGTGCGCCTTGTTGAACCTTGTTGAAGAGCTGACCCATTAGAACGTTTGGGATCAAATCATTGATGCTGATTTGGTGAAAAAGGTGAAAGCAGTGAATTTTAGATTTGATGATTGACACTTAAAATGGAAGACAGCTATTTCCGTGACTCATTCAACTAAGAGGCTCAGATCGGTTTCCTTCAACTCAGAAATTTGAAAACTTTGTTGAAGTTTCTTTTTAGAAACATTTCGAAATGAAATGAAATTTCACCCCGTTTTAGCACTCAGAAGACATAGCTCCAGCTGTGGTGCACCTGACAACCACCTGTGCTTATTCATTCAATGTCTCACTTTTTAAAACACGAATTTTATAGATATGGCATGGTTCCGCAGTGTGTCGAAGCGCTGACAAGATCTAGTTTAGCTGAGAACGGAAAAAATGAATGAATACTGGAAAATTGGCAAATCGTTTGATGGCTTGTTCAAACAAGTCTGCCGCCTATTTCGGTTATAAATTGGCAAAAAAGCCAACAAAAAACGACTGGATTGTCCTTGGAATCGTTGTTTGTCGGCACACTTGGCACCGCGCCAGAAGACTCTTCAAACAAAATGAGATAAATTGATTTTGTCGGATGGAAAACGAAGGCATTCAGTAGCAATCAGAGGCCGGCTTTTCGAGATTTTATCTGGGAGGGGGGAGGGGAGTGACGACCTTCAGATGAGGTTCTATGATAGCGGTTTGGCCCTATTGCGTGATAGAAATGGAAGGAAAAAATCGGTGGGGTAAGACGATTGAATAAGAGATCGAGAGGTTGATACCAAAGAGAACCGAGGGATTTGTGCTTTGTTTCGAATTCGGCGACGTATTACATAACGAAAAACCAAAATGTAGGCAAACATATGCTTTCTGGAGCGTTATCAAGCTTTGCACACTGTTATCATTTCCCCTGAAGCACTACCTCTAATGCCGTTTATAGGTTTTTCTCATTTCAGCAGTTTCCTTCCTTATCATTCTCATTCTGCGCCAAACCGCTGCCCAAAAACTCGGGGACATTGGAGGTGAACAAAAAAAAAAGACATACAAATAACATTTCATCATAGAAAGAAGCCGGGCGCCAGATAGGATAGCAAGACCAACGGGTCAAGGGCTTTATACGCAAAGTGATTTGCGCCACCATTTCTTATTTTATTCGAGGGAATCACAAAGTTATATTGGCCAAGAAACTGGCTGTATCTGCAAGATAACTGGAGCTATAGCAATGACTAGAAATGGGAAATCGGCTCTTTAACTTGGCTTAACTTCACTTAACTAATTCACTTAACTGTAACGAACAAAAGGAACAGCAAATTTTGCATTTTTCAACAGAAAAAGTACAAATTTGGGTGCTTGCCATAATAGCGAATATTAACTGATTATTTCTGTGAGCTCAGGTTTAATCTTTTTTATGGACAGGCCTATTAAAGCTATTTCAAGAGACTGAAAATGCAATCTATAAATCTGAAAGTAGCGGTAGAAGTACTGTAAAGTTGGATGCTGAAAAAGCTGAAATAACCAAATAATCGAATTTAATTGACCCTTACTACAGTGCACGCGCACTCGTTTTGGACGGCTCACAAACTATACGAATTGCCCCACGTTTTTATAAAACTTTTGGGAAAAATTTGGGAAATTTAAGGTTTCTTTGTGAACTGAAAAATTGTAAATGGAAAACTACTAAAAATGAAGATCACTTTTTCCAGAATTTTCTCAAAAAGTTTGCACTGAAAATTGGGATTTTTCAACTGAAAAATCACAAAGCGCCATTTGTTTTTTCATTAGATGCCACAGATGATTGTGAAACATCGAATATTTCAAGACAAAAACTTTTTTTTTAATAGTTTTCATTTGAAAGAAATGAAAAGCGAAATGACATTCGAAACCGGAAGCTTCAACTCATTCCTTCCATATTTATGTATCAGACGTTTTACGCTGCCAATTGTACAAAAATCAGGAATGCTCTGGAGTGTTCTAGAACTGTCTGGAACATTCTGGAATGTTTTAGAAACTTTGGAAAACAATGTCTATTAAAGTTGTACATAATTTATCACATATGAAGCTGACTTTTGACATGTGATATACGGACATGTCAATTGATATATCAGCAAAATTTTGACTATTTTTATCGTTGTTAAGACAGTTTTGTACATTTTGGGTGTACGGTTCTACAGTATTCCTAGTTCCCAGCGACAACGATGCGCTCAGTAGGAGACCCACATTGTTTTGAGTTATTCAAAAAACGTCCTGAACAGACAGACGGACACACAGATGGAACTATTCGGTTAATTGGTAGATGTTTCTCCATTTTATTTTCAGAAGAATCAGCTCAAAGCACTAAGCAGAACGCAGACTTCAATGCGAAGCAACATTTGTTTTGCAGCCCGCTCGTGTCAGATTGACAGACATGTTGACCGCGGTCATTAACCCATCTCAAACAATTTTCACCACTTCGACACAAGACCACGAATTCCCAATTTTGCAACCATTAACTTGTCCGTAGAACAGCTTCTCAAGTGGCATGTGTCACACGTCCAATTCACATTATCCTTCTTTTTTTTCGTGATCTTTTCATTCATTCTGTTTGCTGAGAACGTCGTTCACTTCTTTCCATTCGGTATACTGTAGATATGTAAATGGACTGTTTGCACAGTTCAATGGGGCGCCTACATTATATTGGCCAATTACAATCTCGATATAGGCACGGAACGAGTCGAATGTGGCTTTAGCATCTTTTCCCAGGCGGGGGGGGGATGGTCTTCTACAAAAACGTTCTGGACTTGGTGCCTGCTGCCTAATGTCTCTCCAATCGGTAACCAACTTTTATGGAATTTTCAATCTGATCTTATAAAATAAATGTCGGTAACTTCAAAAATGCGCCAAAACGGTGCCCTTGACATGCGGTTTTTGGTAACGAATTTCTAAATCTGTGGAAAAAAAAGAAGAACATGAGGTAAGCGGAGATTATGATCATACCGGTAAAGTCTCTTTGAATCATTTTTTAAATGGCAAAAATGACAAAGAAAGAAACCACAAAGGAATATTTTTAGTGTATGGAGAGGAAGAACTCATGAAACACTTCAGAATGGGAAAAACTTGGAACACCGTTGTAGGCAAATCTTATTCAAGTTTCCGCCAGAACGTTTTGAGTCATTTTACAGGATCGTTCACTGAAATAGCTACAAGAAATAGAGAAGAACGCGGAAAAGCGTTAGTTAAATTGGTCAAGCGTCCTGTGCTTCGACAATCTAAGCTTGTCTGCGGCAGCGTGACCTACAGGCTACGCTACTGAAACTGTACAAACGCTGGGCACCTGGCTCACTATCAGGACTCTAGAGGTCCTGAGAAACTTGAAATCTTAAAAAACGCAGTTTGCTCTAAAGTCGGAACTCAGAAGCCTGGAAATACTGAGAATGGTCTTATTTGAAAAGTCTCAACGTGTAAAATTCCCTATTTCATTGAAAAGCCTTGTGCACTAAAAGTCTGAAAAGTGAAAATTATGTGATAGGAAAACCCTGATCGTCAAAACATCTGAAGATATTGATTTTCAGTTAAAAGTTGACTGTAGCCGTGATGAATCTCTATTGAGAACCGAGAAAAATAAGTGAGAGGACCACTGATTAAGGGCATTCCCGTTTAAACGGGCATATAAAATGCAGCGTGGATGTTTAATCGTCACAATTGCTTCAGAATTCATTCAATAAACACGTAATTGAACAAAATTGAACAAAAGTTTATTGAAATTATTAGGAAAAGAAAAAAAGCAGAAATAGTTATCGAATCTTCCACCTTTGCCTTTGATGACAGACAGATATCTCTTCGGGTAACCGTCCACTACATCACGGAGGTAACTTGAGAGTATTGCTATCGGAATAAGGCTTATGGTTCCTCTCTTCGAGATTAACTGTGCGAAATGCGACTTGCAGAAGTCTCGTATGGTCTTGGCACGATGGGCTGCTTCAGAATTCAGAAGGTCATCCAAAAACTGCTTACAAGGTGTGCCGGTCTGTGCCCATGGAAACACAACTGCTATCTCCAAATTCTTTTTTTTTCTGTAATAAAGGTGATTGACTTTGGCACTAGCGGCCACAAAAATGGGCGTAGTTTTCACTAAGGCTTCCACGAAAGACGAAAACAAAAAGTAGTATTTCGGTTCGTCTTGCGTTCGTCTTAGGTCGTCAATTAAAATACATGTGTACCAACACAATGCCTATCTCTGCGTCAGACGAATCCAAGACGATGACGAAGACGAGACGAGACGGTCTTATTTCGTCTTTCGTGGAAGCCTTAGTTTTCCCATTTGCACAAACTCCAGCAGGAACCATCACTGAAGCTGGATCAGAAGTCTTATTAACTTACTTACTTACTTACTTACTTAGTCGATCCGTCATTCGCTTGTGTGAGCGCGGGTCACAGCTAACCATGCTTTGCGATCTTGGGCGATGGTTGTCCATGAAGTAGTAAGTAAGTCTTATTAAGGATGTTTCATTCAGAAAAGCAGTAAAACTGTCTTTAAAAGGGAACTGTTTTCAGATAACGTTTTAAGAATCCGTTCTTTGATTTTTTTCACAAGGAGAGCCTGGTGTTCCATCTGTAAAGAACGAAGATTTTCGAAATCAGTTGCGTCTGTATGTCCATCTTCCGTTTATCTTTGACAGTTATTTTCATTGATCTACGATTTATTTTGATGTTTATCTCATGATTCTCTCTGGATTTCATCTGATTCTCAAGCGTGGATCAGTTCTTTGTAGTCTATTGTTCCAAAACGTTCAAAACGTTTTGCGACGTTGTTAACCAGAATTTTTCAAAAAAATGTTTAACTGGAAATCAATTAGTACGAAAATGCAAAAAGAGCATTTTGTTTCTTTTCTTTTTCTGTTCTATTGCATTTTTGAAACTGTAATTGAATGTCATTTAGTGACTATTAAAAACTAATGTCTGGAAATGCGATTATCGAAATAGAAAACACGCAATTGAACTGATTGACTTACAATAATTAACTAAAATTCATTCATTAGCTGTAAACAATTTTTGTTTTTCAGCCGCCAATAATGGAAAACTAATCCAATAGAGTATTTCTGCCAAAAAGCTTTAGTTGTTGATGATGGAAAGACGTCAAGTCTTAAAATGAGTCTGAATAGGCTTTCTTAGATCTTCTGATTCCCATTCTCATCGTCTATGCGGGAAAGAAAGAAAAACAGACGAAAGTTCAAAATTTCGCTTCTTTATTTATTTATTTATTTATCTCCTATGGATTCTTCCGCTTTCTATTCTTGTTTTTGCCAAACCGGTGGCATGTGAAAAACCGAAAATCGCCAGAGCAAAGGTCTTTTCCTCGTCGCCTTCAGCATTTTTTCTTACCTTTTTATTGTTTGAAGTATGCATAGCAGAAAGGGGCCGAAGTGCACACTTCTCCGTTGTCTTCCTTTCCAATCGGAGCATCACAAACGAGAAAGATTTCTCCTTCGGCGGAGCGGCTCTTTTGTGCTCATTTGATTTGTCGCTTTTCAAGAGGATTCTTCGAAATCGAGCTTGTTTTCGTTTTGAGCAAAACGTGAAGCTAAACTCGCAGAACAACTTGCTTTTGTTGCATGCTTCTCTGTTCGCATTCTAATTGTTTGTATTCCAAAACGAATCAATTTCCTTACTGAGTCGTCTTTCAATCAGTCTTACCCCACCCCACTTTCATAGTTTTTCTCGATAAATTATTCATTTACTATACTTATATAAAATGAAAGCACTTAGTAAGCACCTGGCCTTTTTCACCTAAATTTATAAATTTTTGATGGATTTCCACTGTTGTTTCAGTCGAGAAAATCTAAAAAAAAAAGCGTCAGACGGAATTTCGGATACGCGGCTCTCAAGGTGCATTTTTATCGCTTTAGAATCTCTTTGTTGGTCTCTTTATGACTTGTTCCAATGCTTTTCACATGTCGACTACCAGCTGATTGCGCCCTTGAGAGCCAGTGAGACTCTGTTTTTAGCATCTTCGATCCAAAATCGCTTTTTAAGAATATGTGAAGCTTCCATCAAATTTTGTGATGATTCATTCAAGAACTCTTTCAACCAAATTCGCTAATTTTAAAACTTCTTGAAAGTGCAAATTCAATAGAAAACTTCTAGGCTCTTGTGAACTAAGTGTGCCTCATTAAACAGTCTTCTTTTAATAAACGTTACAGTAGATGAAAAAGAAAAATTCTATATTTTAAAGCTTCCACGAAAGACGAAATAATATCGTCTCGTCTCGTCTTCGTCATCGTCTAGAATTCGTCTGACGCAGAGACAGACGTGTTGGTACACATGCATTTTATTTGACGACGTAAGACGAACTCAAGACGAAAGAATTGCACGAAAAACGACAGACTTGTTTCGTCTTTCGTGGAAGTCTTACTATATTTGACAAATGAACATGCATAAGCAGCGTGTGAAACGGTTTTACGGAGTCGCTTCCAAATTATTTGAAATTCAGAAGGATCTTCCACAGCTGAAGCTGGCCCCTTCTTTCAAATTGAAAATTGCAGCTCAAAAAATTTCGAAAATTGTAAGCTTTGTTCCATCCACTTATAAATGGAAACCAATTAAATAAATTGAAATAATAGCCGAAGCGATGAAGTTGGTGGTCCGATATCGAACGCCCGGCGGCTTCTTTGTCGATTTGAACCAAGAATTCATCTTCTTTTTGAAGAAAGCAATGCAACGGCTTGGATTGCAAGTCTGCATTGTGTGCATGGAGACATCCAGGTGTACGTTTTTGCCAGAACGCTGCTGTCTTCTATAAAGTTTTGTGCTCGCATCAGTATTCCCAACGGTGCTCAATAGAATGGAAGTGCATGGATGGAAGAGCGCAATGTCTTTTTTTTGTTCCAACAATAGAATTTATCTTTCAATTGAAATATATTGCACTTCGCTCAACTTCAAATCTTGAATTGTGAAAAAAAATACAATTCAAGATGTTGAGGTCTGAACTCATGTCAGGGCTTTCCGTCTATTTAATCATCAAATTTCAGATTTTTCAGATCAGTTCCGCGTCCCGTGTTGACCTTTGCATTCTTCTTGAGTGAAATCCTCCTCCGCTATTTTTACTGGTTTCTTTCTAACTCTTCATCACCCATTTTCTTCATGACCACTTCACACTCTCCATATTTTCACTTCCATCCGCTCTTCTTTTCGACATCTTCTTTCTTCCGCCGCATATTTGCATAGAATTAAGCGGACTTTCGACGACAGCCAAAAGGACGTGTGGGGGGGGAGAGTGTGGAGCTGCAAGACATTCGGCGAGAGCAACACATCGTCTTCTACGAACTAACCGCCTTAGTCCTGAGTGTGCGTCGTAGGTCATTTTTCAGTAACTTTTTAAAGCCTCAAAGTTCCCATTTTACAGTTTAAAAGCTTTCTTCGTTTTTTTTTAAACTTTTTTTTACAATTTATAAATATTATTCTTTGTGTCGAAATATTACAGTACTTCTGTAAGCAAACGATTCTCCATGACTGTCCTACACATCACGGTGCTTTTTTCGAGACATTTTTTTGAATTAAAAACTATTTTTTCGAAGCGAATGCGCAAAATTGCAGGTCTAGCGCGATCTACCGCACTAATTGAACTGAGCGCCGGAAAATCAACCACGGTCATCTGATTTCAACCAATTTTTTTCAATTCATTGCTCCCCTTGTTCCTCTCGTTGTTTTTCGTTGAAGATGAATATTAAAAACTTAAAAATTTTATAAAAGTGGAAAGATTGCTGGAATTTCAGCTTGTTGCTCATTCTCACTGATTTCTTCGCCTACCTTTCAGAAGAGTACAGTATAAAAGAGCTTCAGTGGAGCTCTCTTCATTTTTACCCTATTATTTTGCATCTTCATTTTAACTTTGATTTATTTAATCTTACTTTAACCTTTCTCATACTTATAATAAACGGTTTAATTACCCCAAGTTTGAGGTGTTCCGTTCGTCTTGGACTTGGAGAAAACTAGGAGGCTGACCCCCTTCATACTTCGTTTAAATTCTAGAATTTCTCGGTTTTTCCTGTTACCTTACACTATTTAAAAGCATTTCTCTTAATGTTTTGTGGGCGTTTCCGCCGGTATTCGTCATTTATTTGAACTGTAATTTTATTTTCTGAAATTTCACGCAGCTATTTGTTTTCTTATGTGATATTCTTGTGTTTTTTCACCTACAACCAAAACAAAAAAAAGGAAATCACGATTAAAAAAGCAGTTTGTAATTCGAAAACTAACAAACTATGGAAAATGACGAATCATGTTAGCCGTTCCAAGCGCCGGCGCCCTCAGAATTAGTACAATAGAGCGCGGTAAACCTGCGTTCTACGTAAAGTGCTCCACAAAAGTATAACCTCACTACGAATTTCTAAAGAATTTCCGGCAATTAATAGGTTTCATGAAAGTTATTAAAGGAAAATGACAGTAGCATTGAGGAAAACATTTAAGAATTAGCAATAATCAAAATTTTCGCTGAGAGCTCTTTTTTTCATGTTTTGTTAAAATCTGGGCTTCGTGATTCTATATAATTGGATAGTATAGCTTCACCCCATTTTTCTTTTTTTTTCAATCAAAATTATTGTTTTCGGTAACAATAGCGAAGGGTCCGCCTCTTACTGCCTATGAAAAAGACGAAATAAATGCAAAAAGGTCTCTCACACCGGCAAATCGCTCAAGACATGGGCAGAAGTCCACGTGCCATCATTAATTATTCAAAGGACCCCACCAATTATAGTAACAAAAGAAGATCCGGACATCCTTCATTCCTCTCATGCTGTGAAAAGCGATTGGTTCTCCGTAAAACATCCAAAAGCGTGAATACGTGCTCCAAAATCCAGATGGAGCTCGATTTAAAAGTGTCTTCTGAAATTGTTCGAAGAATAATTTAAAAGAGCATGTTCATCAAAAGAAAGAAGCGAAAAGCCCCACATCTCATAAAAAGTCACCAGGAAAAACGGTTGGCGTTCTCCAAAAAACATTTTAAAAACTAATTCGAAAAAGGCAGAAAAAATAACTTTTATGGACAAGGTGTAACCGCCACTGAAAAACTTTCAGATTGCGTTCAGCGATGAGAAAAAGTTTAACTGCGTAGAGCCGGATGGATTTTGCAGTTATTTTCACGACATTCGAATGGAAAATTTGCGATTTTCTCGCTGATACTTCAAAGGAGGAGCACTGATGTTTGGGCTGTCATTTCTTCTTTCGGTCGTTTGAAATGATGCTTCGTCTCGAAAAAGATGAACGGCTTAGATTATCGTTTCCTTCCACGGAGAACAGTTGTTTCATTTTGGCGTCGAAACCGTTCCAAGGACTTGATCTATCTACATGATGGAGCTCCGATTCACCGAGCTACACCGAGAGAACCATAGCTTGGATGTGACACGTCGGAGTTCTTGAATGGTCGGTATGCCCACCGGACATAAACAACATCGAGAACACTTGGGGATGCCTTGTGAGAAAGATCTTCGAAAGATACAACACGTACAACCATGTTCCAGAGTTGAAAATGGCGATTATCGATGCCTGGAGTACTGTCGATCAGACGTACTTGCCAACGTGGACCTATCAATGAATACTAGTATTCTTCAAATGGCAAAGGTCGATCTCATTATTTAATGTTTTAAGTTGTTATGTATTTGTTTCATTTTCGTTAATTTTTAATGTTTTCTACCGAGTAAGGTTGCACTTTTGTGGAACGTCAAAATGCAATTTTTCACATAAAACGTTTTTTCACAAAAAGTTTTCTTCCGCTTATCTCTGGTGCATTTTTGTAACCGGAAAACACATGCCTCTATGAATTTGGGTCAATCATGCCAGTTACCACGCTTTGCCCACTCACAGCATACTTCTGGAGCCGGAGCAGACAGAATAGGCTTCCAATGCTAATGAAGAGATTACACCTACTCACTACAGCGTTTCTCTGCATCAATCTCAACGCTACTTCCTTGGCTCTTGTATGCCCGTGTGTTCTCTCAGGACAATTTATTAGAGAAGTTCAATAAATGCACCGATTCGAAACTTTAAAAGAGAGTATACTAAGCCTAAGCCTAATCCTAACCCTAGGCACCAGCCTAGGCCAAAGACTACTCCTAAGCCTCCTAATCAAGCAGCTTCTTAAATCCTTGAAATCATCTTCTTCTCAGTTTTATGTTAAACTTTTACAAACAATATGTTCAACCAATCATTGAATACAGTACCGCAGCTTACTCTCCCCCATCTCAGTCTATTCTAGAAAGAAAATCATTGCGGCTCTTCACCCGAAAAGCTTTGCAAAAATACAATATCCACTTCACCTCATTTCAAGTTCGCCGAAATACATAAATTAGATCTTACCTATTCTCGCTTCAGAAGGCTAAGAGCTCTCACCTTAAGTTTCTCCAATTCATCTATTTTTATTATATCTATGGATATGGAACATGAAATCTCTATGGAACATAAACGAAAAATAAATAAACAAAATACAAATTCCGAGATTTTCAACCAATTTTAGCACAAAAACAGAAGTCATTGTGGGAAAACGTTTGTTAAACTCATTTTTCCGCTGGTTATATGTATTGAACTTTCGCATATTTGTTCTAAGTTAGAACAGCCGAAGCCAGTTAGAGTTTCGAAGTTAGAACAAGATCACTTCTCATACCAAATTGACTCCTCTCGCTTCCTGGCAAAAAGTCGCAGCACGAAATCTTGACGATGACGAAGACGAGACGAGGCGGTCTTATTTCGTCTTTCGTGGAAGCCTTACATATGTTATAAACCCGATAAGCTAGAAAACATTTTCAGTAGCTCGCTTAAAACGATAATCAATAAAGTAATCACAGAAAAGGATATCAGACGGTCCTTGGATAAGTATGCATTGATAGTGGATCAAACAGAGTATTACATCATGAGATTTGGGAACTGAAAATGTTCAATCTGTGCCAGAAACGGGCGCACCCGGGCCGGTGCATAAATTGCGAATTCATTAAGTTACTTAGTTTTTTTTTCCGGTAGACTCATGGAACGCTTCATCGGCCCATACTATTTTAATTCCTCTAATATTCAGCTGCATCAATCCTTAAAAGACAAGGACCCACAGTTAATTTAACGTTTGAAGAAAGCGTTACGTCGGCACGTGTCTGCCCAGGATTGCCCGGATTCTAAGACGGAGATGTCTGAAAACTGAAATTTGCTAAATTATTTTTCGGTAAATTAGTACTCTATCCGGTTTTTATCTATGACTAAAATACCTGAAATTACTACTTTAATTTGGAATTAGATCATCATTTTCAGCGATCGGGGCTCATCATTTAACTCTAGTTATGGATAGAATTTCTTTTCGGGAACACATTATATATTCGTTTTTAATATAATATTTTTCATAAATTATTTGTATTAACATGTTTCATCATCTTATGTTCATCTTTAATTCTTTTCATTCGCTGTCTTCTATCTTCAAATCAAAGAACACGGATGCCACGCAAATTATGATCTCTAGTTTTGCTAGTCCGCGACTCCGATGACCTTGGGCGATTGAATTTGAATGCAGCTGTTGCTCCACAAAACTTTGAAGAGAATCACAGAGATTTTTGAAAGAAATTCTGACAATGCTCTGCGTTTATTGTCTAGCAACACTCTATTCAGCTCGACATGCAATTCAATTTCAGGGTCTCTTTTCCGCCGCTCCCTATCATCACCACCGCCGTCCTCATCATCGTTTCATGCTCGTTGAAGCTTCCTATTTCTCCCTATCTGTTTTTTGCAACGCCACCCGCTTCCCCCCCCCCTACCAAATCCAATTCTTTAATTCCACCCCAAAACGTTGTTCTCAATAGAGCACTCTTTCAGAAGAGGGGTCCGCATCTGTGCTTTTTTCCATTTTGAAAAAAGGATCATAGGAATCAAAAATAAGTCATTCCTCGAATAGAGGCTATCCGTTTTAAGCGTTTCGATGTCAACTCACGAATAGCCGAGCACCGTAGTTTGTTTCGAAGGCGAATTGGCACGAGCAAAATTGAGGAAAAGGGAAAAAGAACGCGACGGAATTTTAATAGTTTTCAACCTAATCTGAGCGTCTCCCGTCTCTTTCAATCCGGATTACCCTCTTCTCCCAAAAAAAAGGAAACCTCAGGCTCAGCTACAACAATTCTTTATTTACAGCTTCTTTTCTCTTCTTTTTTTCTTCATAAAATTGTTCCGAGACTTTCAGAATGCATTTTTAGAATTCAACGTTTATTCCGTGACGGCTTTAATTCCGCATTCCGTATTCCGTTTTCCGAGAAATAGTTTGATTCCTGATTTCGTATTCAGTGAAAACCGTGTTTTTTCGTCGTTTCAAAACCCTTTTTATTAAAAAAAAAACTCTTCACAGTCGCACAAAGAAACGGACTGTGGTTTGAGAAGATGCACAATCCGACATTTTATAGTTAAGACTGAAAGTTTTTGGAATCTCAATAGATAATTTATATATTCTGACCATCTAAAGTTTTTAAAGAGCCGCTTTCCTGATTTCGAATTCCGTGCTCCGTAAAAAATTATTTCAGCAATCCATGAAAAAAGTGCAATGGGCATTCCGTATTCCGTAAAAATATCACTCCATAAAAAAGTTGTATTCCATCATATTATGTATTCCTTATTCCGGATTTCAGAAGTATTATTTCGTATTCCGTGCAATTTTTGTATTCAGAATTGTTTCAAGCCCCAATATAGGGAAACAAAAGACCGACGCTTACGCGAGCATAGGTTGCTTCCAACTGCTCAAAAATGGTTTTATATAAAAAATGTGAATGTAAATCTATTGAACAAATTAAAGTTTCCACGAAAAACAAAGACAAAAAGTGGTCTTTGTTTGTCTTTCAGTTCGTCTTGCATTCGTCTTACGAAATAAAAAAGTTGTCAACACACTGCGTCAGGCGAATCTAAGGCGAAGAAGAAGACGAGACGAAGACGACGATGAGACAAGACTCGAGAGGAGAAATTTTTGCCCAAATGGAAGCCTTAGAACACACAACACATATTTCTCCGGCCCATCTACTGTATCAATCTTATATCAAAGCTGTATCACTTGGTAGCTATTATCGGAACGAAACTTCACAAAGAACTCGCCGAAATCATGGATGTCCGATCATTTTCAAACATTAACAGTCATTTAGCCTACCCGTAAGAGACATTATCTGAAATAATTAAAATTGGATGTAGAAAACATCGTTTTATATTATATATAGTTAAAGTAAAGATTCGTAAATCTGAAAAAAAGAGCTCAAAAAAATAAATTTTGATAACAAATTTGCTCCAATTTCCTTTAAAAACCTCAAGAATCCGAACGAAAACGACGCTTTTTTTCTCATAAATTGTGAAATTTCATTACGGAAAAAGAAGTCCAAACTTCTGAGAACCAGACGAAATCCGTGCTGCAATCAAACTGCGATTCTCTCCTTTCATAACCTCTCGATTCCGTTTTCCGGTCCCTCGGGAATTCACTCGTATTTCGATATATTTTCTTTTTCTCTCTCTTCACATTTTTGCTATGGGCCCATTCCTGAAAACGTTGTTCTGCAATCCTATCCTCAGCCTTAACGGCTGTTCTCTTATGCTATTGGCGGGTATATTGACGCGTAATTTTCAGCTCAACTTTTTATATCGATAATGGAAATGAACTGTAATTGAATGAAATCTGTAAAACTCGATATTTTGAACGATTTTCCTATAAAAATTATATTATATCTGTAATTGTTCTTCATTTTCCGCGAAATTATAGCATCTTACTCATTCAGAATCGTTTTCTTCTTAACTTTCAAATCGGGCCGGCCCACAAGTTCGCTGAAAACGAGGCGGACCATTCACCCAAAAAATCTCGGAACTCCTCCCACTTCTGCGTCATTCTCGCGCATCGTTTTGCAATTCGAGGGCACACGAATGCCCCTTAAATGACTTTTCCATTTCATGTTAACTTCTCCGAGGTTACCTCTATTATTTTAATTATTATAACTCGATTTTCGAAAGTATGTGTGTAATTTCAGATGAGCTAAGCTTTGACACAGCATGCAAGAAAAATGTCGTTTAGCTGGATTCTCGATTCTTCTGACTCTATTCGCCATTGCCAATACCACAGGCGGTGATCGCTTCCATATAGGTTACTTCTATTAAGTAACTGAAACATTCCTAATAAATATTTTGTCAGGAACCGTTGCGAACCGCGGATCATTTGCATACGAGCATTTAAGGTATGCAATCGACCGATGGAATACGGAGCACGGTGCACATACGCAGATCAAGTTCACAATTATATCTCCGATCAGATTTGATAATAATTATGAAGAAAGAAGTGAGTTCTTCTGCACAGGTTTAAGAGATTTGGAAGATCTCAACCCTTACAAGGTGGAAGACGATTGCCACTAAACCTTAAAACCGGCGTTACTTCATAACTGAAAAACGAAAAAAGTTGAAATGGAGCTGGATTTTTATATGAACGATGAAGAATAATGATCACTTGAAATTGTTCGATTCGGTCATCCTTGTCTTCTATGACAGCATGAAGACGACGTGGACTGGCAGAACATCCATGGGCAAATTTCCGCATTTCTTTTTCAAAAAAGACAACTTTAGAGATTATTCTTGACAAAGGTGACAGTATGATAGTACGAAGATTACGTGGATAGACATCCGCTACGCACGTAGTTACTTAGTTACGTAGTTACTTAGTCGATCCGTCAGTAGCTTGTGTGAACTCGGATCACAGCTAACCATGCCTTGCAATCTTGGGCGATGGTGCACCATTAAGTAGTCTGTCAATTTCCTCGAAATGTTGAGACTTCTTTTCGCATAAGTCGGACCATCTCAGGGGGCGGGGAGGGATCGTCCGACAGGTCGTTTTTGGTCTCGAGGAATTCATTCTTATATCAGCTTCGTCCATCATCGGTCAGTTCTTCGCATAATGCGCCCAGCCCATCCTAAATTTTCTTTTTGATGTATTTTAGTGGGTCCGTGGCTATGGAGACTTCATTCCTCCACCAAAAACGTCTTCAGAGACTAGATGTGGTGCTGAGGTTTCACATGACCCTTTTTCTGAAAAACTCGCCACACTTAAAAGTGCAGAGGATTCTGGTCAGGCGATTCCGGTCAAGCCAGCAAGAAGGTCTTGTCTGGTAGAGGCCAGTCTTGGGTGGGGATTGCTCTATGAGCCGCAGCTCAGTCTTGTTGGAAATCCTTATGTGGGTAGTTTTAGTGATTTTAGGCCCATGAAACAAGGTACTTCTCCTGTACCTCCTCTATGTAGCAATTTAGCCAATTTTTATGTGTATACGGTAGTGAATGCCTATCCACATCGTATTCGTGCAGTCATCGATTCCACAGGCTGCCGAATAGAGCAATTTTAATCGAAAGTTATTCTACTATAAAATCCTATTGAATTTCAACCGTTTTCGTTGATTAGTTCTGACGTTTACCGGTTTTAAAGTGACCGGATACTCATTTCAAGCCCTGTACCTGCTTTCGCCAGTAAATGCAGCTAGAAGTATCGTTAGATCATTTGAGACACTAAAAACGCGCCACGCTCAAACCGTCAAAAGTCGCATTGAAACAAAGCGTTAATTTGGATAAAGTGAACCAAATTAGAACCAGCTTAGGTTCTATTTTCAGCAGTGCACCTTATTGTACACGAAATGAAGGTGAACTAATGGCTGCTGATGTCATAAGAAAACGAAAAGAGTGTGAAATAAGTATGAAAAGTAGGAAAAAGGCTATAGTTATCCAAATTTTTTGTCTATTCTTCGTCGGGCAAACCGAGATTTTATCGAACTTTGTCGTGCAAATGGAGTCTTTGTCGACCTTTGTTTGGCACACCGAGGCTTTGTCGGGCAAACAGATACTTTGCTTTGCTTCTGGGAATATGTTACACACTGTCTTAACAATTCTTCATTGTTTGACAGATGGATGAGCGAAAAGTCTTCGTAATATTCTGAATTTTCTTCGTAACAAAATTTATTCAAAGAAAACTAGATTCAATGTGCGATATATTCACCATTAGCATTTACGACTTCTTGCCAACCCAATGAAAGTTGAACGATTCCATTGTCGTAGAACTCGGGAGACTTGGAGGCGAAAAAGTCGTCCAACCTCTCCTCGACATTCTTTCTATCATGGAACTTCTGCCCGCCAAGGTGATTCTGCATAGAACGAAAAAGATGATAATCAGTTGGGGCGAAGTCTGGTGAATAGGGTGTAGCAAGTTTTATGTTTTGGGCGATGCAATCGATGAGCCTGAACCACTTTTTCCATTTGAGTACAGTATAGGTCCGCGTTTACAATGGCGCCATCTGGAAGAAGCTCTTGAAAGGTTACGTCTTTACTGTTCTACCAAATCTACAGCATCACTTTTTTCTCGTGAATTTCTTCTTTAAGGTTCGTTTTGGCGGTTTCCTCGGCCGCGACCCATTTTCTTTTTCCAGTATGCTTGACATGAAACATCCATTTTTCATCAGCAGTGATAATATTCCTAATCCAATCGGTCATTCGTTTCATAGTGAGCAGAGAAAGTGTCAGGTCATAACGAAATTGTTTTTGTGAATCCGTCAAAAAGTGAGGAACGAGTTGACCAAATTTTGGCACTCTTCCAGATTCATGAAGATGATCTTTGATAGTTCTTTGAGGATGCTTGAGAGCCGCCGCAAGTTGGCTCTTGGTTCTTCTTCCAGCGCTCTTGAGATATTCGCGTTAATATCCACAAGTGGACAACAGGATATCATAGATCGTAGTTCTCAAACTTTTTGAACCAAAATTTGATTGTAGTGTAAGAGACAGAGTTCTCGTCTAACACGGCGCACAAGTTACGACAAGGTTCGCTGCATTTGCGACCATGGAGAAGCTCGTAAAGAAAGGCACGTCATAGAGCATGAAGATCAGCAGGCAAATTCCGGCTCATTTTGAACGCTGCCTGTATGTTTGCCCGATGTTTTAACCATGCATAGTAAGCACTAAATAAATTAAAAAACAGAATACAAAAAAGTTCAATTAGAACTGAGCAATGACAAAACAAAAAAATTGCGAAAACTTTTCGTTCAGCCTACGATCACAACAATACTGTGGCAGAACACCAGAATCCGTCTTTGTTTATAACAAAGCTGGAATAAATGTGCCATTTGTCTTGCAATAATGATGATGTAGCGTTTTCAGTGTGCGAAATCATGCACCAAGGCATTGCAGCAGTTGTACTATCCAATGAAGAAAGCAACCACGATGCTCAACTTATTATGTCTATGTGCCATTATTTTAATGTGAGCACATTCTTGAAACACGCTCTCTATTATAACTCATTTCAGATTCCATGCTTATCACTTCAATCGACATCCCTACGAAACTCCATTTCTGACTTTGTCACCTTTCTCGGTCCGTCTCGTGGATCGGGGGCGCGTGCAACCAGCGAGTTTCTTGACTCAATGCGATGGACTGGGTTCCTGCTTGCTTATCAGCATGGTTCCGACCTGGAAGAATTGTCGCCTTTGATGCAATACAAGGAGGTCGCTGAGACAGGAGGACGGCGAATTCATATTAAAGTGAAACGACTGCCCAATAATACAGATGACTATGAGCCGTTTCTGAAATACGTGAAAACTAGGCTGAAACAAACTAATATAGTAAGTTATTAGTTATTTTTTATAACTTATTAAAGAATAATTGATCAAATTATTTGGAACACCATAAAGACCAAATGAGGTAATCCTTATTTGGCATGTTCACAATTAAAACCGGGATGAATAAATTTTCAAAGTTGATTGCAATTTCGGGCAGCGTTTATGCCGCGTTCAAAGTTATTTCCTGGAAAAACGCTGTCCAAAGCTGCCATTTTTTTTCCAGATTTTCCAGAAACTGTCGCAACGAGTGTTACCGTTGCTTGCCTCTTCCCTTCGAGACCACCGACCGTCGCACGATTTACGGATATTTTTTAACGAAATTTTTTCAAGTTTTTTAAAACTTTTTTCGCTATATTCGGCTGCAATTTCTCCTGGAAATCAATTTTGAACGCGGCATTATCTAAAAAAGTGCGAATGCAAATTTATCGAACAAATTTGTACAATACAAGAGATCTTTTCGTCGGCTCTATGTACTGTTTCCTAATTCATTAATAGCTATCATAGAAGCACACTCTCACAGAACTTGGGATCTTGAAACTTCGGTCGTTCAAAAAAGTTGTTTAAGCCGTTTAGATATATAGTTACACCCCGTTATATGCTCAGCTTACGTGCTCAGCCCAGATGCACATAGCGCAACGCCAACCCGAACCGATTGTCACTAAAAATGTTCAGATAATCCACTCTAACAACATCACTGTTCTCTATAATCTTCTCCAACAAGCCCGAGGACTGAATATGGCAGAACCTCCCTTCTCATACGTTTTCACCAATACGGTAACGAATTTTTAATTTTGAAATGTGGTATCTCGTTTTTATGTTTTTTTTTTTTTGAAGGATCTCTCTCTACTGGAAGACTTTCTCAATAATATGTATGGTGCATCATTTCACTGTAATATAACAGGATTACAGTTGGTGAAAAACGACCCGATGATGAAAGTAGGTCTTGCACATTGGTAAATTAAAACTTCGACAGAACTTCAGACCCAATTAGCACTGACGTCAGAAGCCGTGTATGTCTTGGGCATGGCAATTTACAGAATTAGAGAGGTGAGTAGGACATTTAAAGCTGAATTTAGAAGAATATCTTTTTTCAGCTTGGACATGCTCCCCGTCAATCGCCTGTGATGTGTGATTCCCCTGACATTTGGTCTGATGGCCGAATATTGAATGAAGGCATTCGGAAGGTAATTCTTGAATAGAACCATCAAACAATTTGGCCAATCCTCGCGTCCTTTAAGTTCTCTTTCAAATCGGCAAACAACTGGCTGAAGATACCGTCATTCTCTCCGTCTTAATCCATCGAACTAGTCTCTTTCACTTCCTTTCAAATGAAAAACAGCTAGGAGAAGAGGGGGAAAAGAAAAAGAGAATTGTTTTTGATGACTAAGGTTTACAGTAATTGGAATAATTGAAACATTCAAATGCGATACGCTTGGTTTACAAAGATGATGTGTAAACGTAGCATGCATCTGTAGAGTCAATTGAGTGGTCATTGCGAGATCGTTTCGAATATGACACTTTTTTAATTGACAGAGAGCGATGAAAACGGACTTTAGCACGTTGAAAAACAAATGTGGGGAGAAATTGTAATTTCAATGCTGAAATTTGCTTTTGAAATGAACTGAAAGGTGTGCACAATACTGATCAAGCTCAGCACTGGAAACACAGACTCGCGATGAGAGACAAGAATGCATTCTCATTACGTATTTTACATTTGCATCATAAATTACCAACTAGGTACACAACACGTCTTTGTTTTTTTGCCAACAACGAACTTTTTCACGCTTTCTATCTTCATACGAAAGAAATTCTTACGCGTTCCTAAGCACTGAGTCGGGGATCTTTATTTGGTTAGAAGAACTCTCGGGATTCTGGAATTCCGGAGAACTTGAGCACTCTAAAATCTCGAAAATCTGTAGAAAAATCTATAAGTCTAACATAGAAAATCTATACATACTTGCTGTATATGAGGAAACTGTTAATAATTTGTTTATTAAATTTTCAATCTTATAAATTGAAACTCAGTTGAAACTACGCAACCAGTTAACCGGTGACGTGCAGTTCAAGTCTAATGGAGAGCGAGACGACATCATGTACCACGGTGTCGGGCGAATCAACTCGCAATTTGTGAAGGTGAGTTGATATCTTATTATGAAAAGAAGGAGGTCAAACTAACGAAACCGGTTTTTCAACAAATTTCCTTCTCGAAAAAGTTACAAAAATACACTGGAAACTTGATGGAAAAGCAAATAAGATTTGTAGTTATCATTAATCAAAGAATTTCTGCAATGAATATCGAAGGACTCGCGCATCTCAGCTTAAATTCCTACTCATATTTGGGAAATATGCGCGATTTAATTCAATGGTGCTAACTCCTCCCACTTTTGCATCTTCCTGGCGCACCTATTCGCAATGCAGGTGCATAGAAATGCGCCTTAAATAATTTTTCAATTTCCTACGAACTTTTCCGATTTCATCTGTAATATTCCTAATTATTGAGGCATTTTTCTTTTGTTTAGTAGAATAATAGAAAGTTATTCAATTACCAAATATAGTTTATTTTCAAATATTAGAAATGCATTATCTGGCCGAAGAGTGAACATTTTCTTCAGAATTTATTGTAAATAACATATCTAATTTCTATTGTAGTACATTACCAGCTTACACGTTTTCAATTTTTTCAAACATTTTCTAATGAAAATGATTGTTGGTCAAATTAGAATTCCGGATTGTAAGAAACAAGTTTGGAATTCTAACTAGAAAAATATTATATATTTTAATGTTTTTTTAATTAGAAAATTTAGGAACACAAAACGGATTACTTATAATTAATGCTAAAATTGTAATGATCGGATTAAAACATTTCCAGGTTTGATACGGAATGCCGGATTTAATTAGATGCTTCCCGGTTTAAGTAAAGCAATTTCAAATCTAATAATGTCGCGCTTGATTTAAAATGAGTCGAATTAAAACAGTAAACTTTCTAATTAGAACAAAAATGATTTGACTGAGTTATTGAATTTAGAGGAAAAATGCACATTTGGATTCAGTACTGGCTAAGACACTTCAGCAATGACTGATTCCCAAAATGTGATTCGAAGTTGTTTCCAAAATAATACAGCTTTTCATGAAACATTTTTTTTGCCTCATCATGAAAGTTCTTCCAAACCGAATTGTTCTATCAAAATGTTCAAAATGGTATTTTGAGCGCTTTTACAATTTATGTACTTATACGCGCAAAAAAGCAGGTTATTCTAGTTTGTGTCAACTTTACCGCATAGTATAGTGTACATATTCTATCTATTCATAGATCCATTTTTGTACAGGTATTCTAGATGTTAGCTATTGCTATTTAAAGATTACCACGAAATTTTATTATAATTAGTGCTCATATTCGGCAAAAACAAGAGTCAATCGAATGAGAACGGCAATAAAACAAATGACGGAGGGTTGATGGGTATTTACAAAAAAATTGAATGAAATATTTATTGTCCTTGTGCCTTCTCGAGCTCAGCCTTCACGTTAGCTGGGAGGGCGTTGATGTAATCTTGAATTTTTTGTCCCTTGGCTTGGACGGAGAGAGAAGCATCGTTGGAGATGACTGTGAGATCAGCATCGGCCTAAATAAAATTTGTATTTTTTCATATCTAACTACAATAAGTGAAATGACTGCTTTGATAAGCACGCTGATATACCTATATAGCCATCCACTCTCACTCAACCTATTGCATAATCTGATTGTAATTCTCTTACCTTCTTAGCAGCTGGCGAGAAGTGAGAGATGGCGGCTTTGTGAGCAGCCTCGGATTTTCCTTTTTGTTCCTTGACGAACTTTTGGAAGTTCTCCCAGTCAGAGGCGATCTTTCCTCCTTGTTTTTTTACCCATTCAAGGACCTTAGCGTCAAGAGCGGCCTCAGTCAATTTCCCATTTGATTGGATGAGCCCTTGGAAACTTTTGAGTTGATCTGGGGTGGCGTTTTGAAGGAATGGTGGCACATCTTGTCCTCCGGCTGCCTGTCCGTAGACAGAGACAGCGACGACAGCGAGAAGAGCTAGCACGGCAAGACGGCACATTGTTATGAATTAGAAGGAGTAGAAGACGACTGTTAAGGGATCTCCAACAGAAATAGCCTCTTTTATACCGTCGACGCACACTGCCTTGTTTCTCTGTGCCGCCCTATCGCTCCCCCCACAAGTAGATCATAGTTGAGATGATTGAGAGATGCAGACACAATCCAGGTGTTCGCTGAAGTTGGCCAGTTTTTTGAGGGAATAATCGCTGAATTTGAGAAATTTTGTAATATGAAAAATAAAAATTAAGTGACGAATTTTTAAGCTGTAACATTATTTTCGAATGCGTTATTCGTTCCCGCTAAAAAACGAATGTTATTTTTAGAGACTTGATTATGGCTGATAGCTGTACAAAAAGTTCTAGCCATTTGCTTTATAATAATGATAGCCATTATTATTGACGTGACAGTATACTAGTGCATTTCAAAAATCCCAATACACTAAAGCAATCTTCTTTATATCCAGAATATATTTGAATGCTTTGTAGAGAAGTTGCAACCAGTTCTGCACTAGTTACACGAATTATTTCCAAAGTTGGTTTAGATCTCTAAAGAATTCCATTCAATTCTATCTTTCCCCTGTCTTTGGGTCTTACCTTCCATCATCGTTATAAGTGCTATTTTTCCTTGTATTTTCCTTCCCTTTTCACTACACTTATTTGAAACGTCTGACCTTTTGCAATATCTCTCAGCCGCTGTCTCTTCCGTTTCTGATATTTCCAACTCCCCTTATGACATCATCCATCTATTGTCAAGCTTGTCTTTGTCAGAGACTTAAGGGTAAAACCTGAAACTAAAATTGTTGCTGTGCAACCTTGAACTATTCACTTCTTTCCTTAATGCCCTATCCACACGATTTATTATTATCATCTTCTATTTTTTCTCAATACCTAGCCCACAATCATGGTTTTCCTCTTCTCTGTTTCTGACTATTCATTTCATCCGATTTCATATCTCTTTTTCACTTCCTGATTTATGTAGAAAACAGTATATGAATACTAGCGTGTTTTATTAAATCGCTGAATTCGTAGGTGTTATAGAGATTATTTCTCCCGATTTCATTCTAAAAGTTGCAGCATGTTAAAGTGTAAAGATTGTCAAGTTAAAATAGTATGGAATTTCGATTTTTATACCAGTCAAGCACAATAGCTCATTTCTTAATCAATGACTTTCAACGTCGCCTTTCACTATAAAAAACTTGTCTTCATTCACTTACAATCTCCTGACTAAGGCTTTAACGAAAGACGAAGACAAAATTTCGTCTTCGCTTGTCTTTCAGCTTGTCTTGCATTCGTCTTACGCAGTGAAAAGTTGTCAACTCATTGCATCAGATGAATTCAAGACGAAGACGAGACGAGACAGCCGAAATTTCGCCTAAATGGAATCCTTACTCCTGACCTTTCTTCTCCGAACCCACAAAACTACCTAATCGATATTATCTTTTTTGTTTTAAGTCATTGTAGCAGCCATTATGTATCCTTGTTTACATTACGTGGTGAATAGAATTGTATGATATTATTTTTATGAAATATACCCCGTTGACCCGTCATCAATAAGAATACCGCTATCATTTCCCCCAAGAAAAACCATCAAAGATGATAGATATCAGTTTGGTATCTGAGGGAAAATTGATGAATGAATACAAGAAGAAATGCAGTTGAGAAAACAAACAAAAAGAGTTTGTCAGATCGTGAACAGTGTGAAATAAATTGAAACGCAAACAAACTTACTACAGGAATTATTATTTTCCCATATCGGCCTCGTGTTGAGCACTCATTGAAAGGAAGGCAAAACGCTTGTAGTAAAAAACCACAAACATTGGCAGAAGCTAAAACCAAACAAATACATTTATTTGAGTTGTACTTAATTCTGCATTGGTCTTTGGTGTACGAAATGTTATTATATTCGTATATACAGTAAATTAATCAAAATTCAGCTTGGAAACTGGTCTGAAAAACGTGGATGGAACTATGATATCCGTTATGCTAACCGCTGGGAATTCGACATTGATCCAGATTCCGAAGACTTGGAAGGACTTCACCTACGAGTAGTTGTTTATTTAGAAGAACCGTTTGTTATAAAAACTGGAGAAAATCAGTATGAAGGGTTTTGTATCGACCTTCTCAATGAAATGACAAAAGTACTCAAGTTTAATTACACTATCATTGAGGTGCAGGATGGAACGTATGGAATTGAAGTGAGTAATCGAAGGTAGAACTCTATTCGTTTATCCTTTCATTTAACAGGACGAGTCTGGCAGATGGAATGGTATTATTGGGGCCTTACAAAAACATGAAGCAGATTTGTCACTATCCGCGGTAACCATAACATACAGCAGAGCTGAAGTAGTTGGTGAATCATTTGAACTGAAGGCAAATAACAGGCAACGACTAACTGTCTTTAGATTTTACTTTACCGTTCATGCATCTTGGTATCTCGATTCTGTTAGCTCGGACGTCCGAAGAAACGGATAAAGGATCCCTTTGGACATTTCTGGAGCCTCTTTCCCTAACAGTTTGGATCAGCCTGCTCATCAGTTATTGCATTGTTTCTTATTCAATGCATATTCTAGCGAAATTCTCCCCATACGAATGGTAGTTCTATTACTCCGGGAAACTAAGTAACTCAATCATTCTAGGTACAACTTGGAACGAATAGACGAAAGAGATTTTGAGAATATTAAAAATCAAAAGAATCAATTTACAATTCTCAACTCGTTCTGGTTCACAATGGGATCACTTATGCAGCAAGGATCAGATGTCATTCCAAGGGCTGCTGCAACAAGATTGATTGCTGTTGTTTGGTGGATGTTTACTCAGATTATAATCTCTTCCTATACTGCTCAATTGGCGGCGTTCCTGACTGTGGAAAGAATGTCCACTCCGATAGGTAAAATGCTTTCGGTTTGTTTTTCAATGACTTTAGATTCCAGAGAGTACGCAAGACCTAGCCAATCAACAAAAAATTAAGTACGGTGTCTTAAAAAGCGGGTCTACTATGGATTTCTTCCGTGAAAGCAAAATACCAATGTATGAACGGATGTAAGAATTTCTCTTTTTAATAAAGAAAACGCTAGAGTCGTTATCAGGTGGTCAGTAATGGAGTCATCATCACCTGGAGTGTTTGTGAGCAGTTCCAGAGAGGGAATTGCACGGGTAAAATCCGGTGGTTACGCGTATATGATGGAGAGCTCCATGCTTGAATACTATCTGGAACGAGATTGTGAACTACAAAGTATTGGAGGATTGCTGGATTCAAAGGTGCGTTCCTAAAAAATTATTTAAAAAATAAAGCGACTGTCATTTTTTAGGGATATGGAATTGCACTGCCGAAGGGCTCACCATTGCGTGATATTCTATCTAGAACAGTTTTACAATTACAAGAAAGAACTATTCTAGAAGCTCTAAAAAACAAATGGTGGAGAGATAGAAGAGGTATACTCACCTAGTATTCGAAAAAACATATTTGAAAATATAAAATTGAATGTGACAACTATAAGCTTGTTTATTATCAGAAGGACCTTCTTGTGCTCCGCCTACTGCAGAAAAAGCCACTATATCAAAGCCACAAAACATTTTTGGTAAATCTTTTCAGTTTTTATTTCGATTATGATTTAAGTTTTCAGGAATATTCTATGTTTTGCTAACCGGCTTGATTGTTGCTTTCCTCTTGGCTTGTGGAGAGTATTGCATAGAGTCACGTCATGAAGCTTTTCGACTAAAATTAACGATTTTCGGAAAGGTACGGTTGTTTTATTGCTCCAGAACAAGCTGTCGAATTCAAACCAGTCCTGTTATACAATTTAAACGGATTTCCTTTTGACGGCTACCTTAGTGGTTCACCAGAAAACCGCGACTTGATCAGGTGGTATATGCTTGAATAGAAAATAGAATTATACGTTTTATTTACTTTTCCGCGCTTATTTTCAGCTCACGGATTGGTACCGAGGAAGTTCAAGTGATCCCAAAAACAGGAGTAAATTGCGGAATATGCAACTAGATACAGCAGGTCAAGAAATATCATTGTGAGTTTTGCTTTACTGATGAGATTTCAGAAAAAATGCTTTATATTCTCGCTTCTTTCGTACCATCATATTCAGTTAGATTTCCGCCAGAAATCATTTTTAATTTTGCATGAAAATTCGCCAGAATTTTCGAAACATTTGTTTTCAGTTTCAATAATAAATTAGAGTAATAAGATGAGTGGAGCACAAAATGGCAGAGGCAGGTAGGTCAAACACATCGCATTTGCATGCTCGAAACGCTTCATTTTC
Source organism: Caenorhabditis inopinata (assembly GCA_003052745.1). Classification (NCBI taxonomy): domain Eukaryota; kingdom Metazoa; phylum Nematoda; class Chromadorea; order Rhabditida; family Rhabditidae; genus Caenorhabditis; species Caenorhabditis inopinata. The sequence goes on along the minus strand of AP018152.1, from coordinate 8,127,534 downwards.
TTGTTTGGTTCCTTTTCAGTTGACTGCTTTGCTTCTGTTCCTCTTTATTTTTTTTTGTCCGAAATGGCAGGAGGCAGCGAAATCGAATTTTCTGGTGAAAAATAGTTAAATGACTAAATGAAAATTCCCCATGAATTTGCTGGCTGTATTTTTCACTAAGATTCAATTTCTTTTTTTTCACTTCAATTTGTTAAATGGGGAAATTTCAGATTAAACTAGAACGGAGCATTTTATGAAATAATGTTAGAAGAAAATAAACACCTTTTTCCAAAAAAAAACAAGTTTTCGATTGTAAGGACTGGAAATACGCGGCCTTCTGATTTATTGATTTGCATTCAAAAGGCTCAATATGTTTATTGTACTTTTAAAGCACATTTAGAATTTGTTTGGCTGGTACGAAAAAGCAAGCTATACCCAATATACTTTTAATAATAATGTTTTTGGTTTCGAAGTGTGTGGTATAGGGGGGTATGTGAAATCGGAACAAAATGAAAATAGAACTCGTAGGAAATCGGAACTTGATGAAAATAGAAATGTTATAAAATAAAACTGTATTGAATTGGAACTGATAGGGAATCAGAACTGTTTTAAAGTAAAACCGCATGGAAACGGAACTGTATGGAATTGGAACTCTGTTCAATGGAGCGCGTTTGCTTTACACGAGTATTTTTCTCAGCGTTAAATCAACTAAAAATACTCTGGGTAAAGCAAACGCGCTCCATTGAAGAGAGTTCCAATTCCATACAGTTCAGCTTGCATGCGGTTTTACTTTAAAACAGTTCTGATTCCCTATCAGTTCCAATTCAATACAGTTTTATTTTATAACATTTCTATTTTCATCAAGTTCCGATTTCCTACGAGTTCTATTTTCATTTTGTTCCGATTTCACATACCCCCTGGTATAGACCATCGATCATTCTCAGAAGTTTTAAGGAAGAAAAAATGTTCAACATTGTATCTCAATAATAAGGAAACTCAAATTTAAAAATAATTTTTAAAAATTTATGGCAATATAGTAAACCATTACAAACTGAATAGTTTAGATTACGTGTGCGTACTATGCCTATATGTCAAGGCACTTTCAATTTAGCACAGAACTATTTTTCACTGCTACTCCTCTATTTCGGCGCGCTGTGAATTCTAACACTTCAGTTATTTGATTTTTGTTTTAAAATGCCATTTCAAAAATCATTTCGATTCTGAAACAGTTGCCATCTCGAAGTCAGAAAATTTCAATTAATCCGTCTTAAATAAACAATATCTAAATTAATTTATTTAAAAAAAACACCAGGAAAATGAGTTTTTTAATAAGCGCACTGTATAATTTTGTTGTTAATTAGAAAACGTTGAATGAAACAAATTGCAATCTCTCAAAATAGAACTATTTTTATCATCTAATGCATCATTACATTTCGCAGGCTCCCTGATACCACAACCGGACGTTTAAAAAGTGTTTCTGAAACGGTTTTTGAAGCAACTGGGTCTGAAAATGCCGATTGCTTGCCATTATTTTCCATAGTGAACGTCAAAAAACGTTGCGATCGTTTTCTTAAAACTTCGGAAAAAATTACACTTATTCTGACGGTTGGAAGATGTCCGGTTTCATGATATCCGGGAGCCCTTTTCTTGCACAATAAAACAATTTATAACTTTCAAAAACTAACTTCTCTAACACCGAAAAATTCAAAATTTATCATAGAACAAGACAAGTTTCAATTTCAGAACATCTCCGAAATCTCATCCAGATCCTCTTGCCACTTCACGACCTGATCCCACACGCCTCTCAATATCGTCTCCAGCTCCTACCATCTGCGTCGTTTCATGTGAAGATGGTACTCCAGTCAGTCAGGAGAGACCCCCATCCATCAGCAGAGCGGGACTTCGAAGATTGAGTAGGATGTTGCCAGCTACTACTCACGAACAATTATCCAGGTTTCGGCAAGGCTCCTCGTCTTAATTAACGATATGGCGAATAGTCGAAAAAAGTTATTTTTGTAAATCGTGTACGTGATAACTTTTCATTGTTAATTTCTTATCATTTAAAACCAAACTCCTCTCATCAAACTGGTCAACTTTTTATTTGATATTCATCTAAACCATCATCGAAATAAATATAGCTGAAATTGCAAAGCTGAAAAGTTGTCATTCTTACAAAAAGGATATCGGAGCGTGCAGTCTTCCACTTTCATATCTTCAGCATAAATTTGTTCAGCAGCACCATTATCTCTGAAAAGAAAAGGTGGCTACAACTATAACTCAAATGTCAGAATGCATTCAGTTCAAGTTTTCTTGTATTGAAAATCGAAGAGCGTTCAATTTCAATGAAAAAGGAACTTAGACGATACGGAAAACAAAGAAAACTAGTTGCGCAGGTATACACATTTTTCAAATTTCGCATTAGAAAAAAGGTTTGTACGGTCAATTACAGATTTCTTATTTCTATTCTCTTGAAACCGTTCTGTTTTCTGAAGTCCTCAAATGCTTGCGTTTCAGTAATTATAACTCAAAAAATAAAATGTTTCCATGATTTGCAACTAGTGAATACTTATAACATTTAACGTTGCCCCACAGTATCAAAAGGTTTGAAATATTTTTTGCATCTCGAGCAAAGTAAAGACGCATTTATAACTTTTTTACATCTATTTCTAACAACTTTAGCGCAAGTATAAAAGGAATATTAAGGTATATTAGCAATGAAACAGTTGCACATTTGCTCAATCGTTACAGATATTGGACCATGTGGAAGAGGCCCCCCCCCCACAACCATTGATTGACACAGCCAACGCCTTCGTTTCCCTCGTTTATCTATGAATGACGATCGATTGAATATGACATTCTCAGATTCTGTGCGTTCAGAAACTGCTAACATTATTTTACAATTTTCGTTTTTCTGCCTCGATTTTCATGATTTTACTAATCATATTTTTCTCGCAAATTTCCGCGTTTTCATTAACCAATCGTCCTTACAGGTTTCAACAGAAAACGCAATGTCCGGCGCGAACAAAGTTGATCAGAAGTTTAAAATCAGTTCGTCTGATAAAAAAGAGTTACAAATTAGTTCTTCTGCCTTGAAGCAATGTGAATATCTAAAGGATCTGGTAAATAATTTGAATTACAAACAGGAAAACGTTGAAATAAAAGAGCCAATCCCAGTAAGCAATGTCGACGGAAAGACTTTGAATGAGATTTTCAAGTGGTGTGAGTATCACAGGAACGACGCACCGCACCAAGTAGCGCCAGAGACAGTTCAGGGTCCCATCAATCTTCCGTCGTGGGACAAGGAATTTCTAGATGCTTTGGACGACAAAATGCTATTCGACCTGATTTGCGCTGCACACAGCCTTCGTATCGAACTGCTTCTGGATTATGGCTGTGAGAAAGTGGCGAGCATGATGAGAGGAAAGACACCCGAAGAAATGCGCATAATGTTTGGAATAGCAACCGATGAAGAGGAAGTAAATGTGATTTCCCAGGCGCGCACTGAATCTAAAGCTGGAGCTGCGAAGAAAGGCGACCCCACGAATGCCAGAGTCACGAGAGCTTCAGCGAGAAATAACAAGGGGAACGTAATGTGACATATATATATATATATATATATTTTTTTTTAAAGATTGAATAAAACATCTCTGTTCTTTTTATAAAATGTTTCATAGTCGTGCTAGTCGGACCCAAATCGCAGCGCAGCGCCACCCCGTCCGGTCACCATGAAACCGAATCGTTCTGACGCGGAAGTGTGGTGAGGCGTTGTACCTCTTGGTCAGATAAACTCCTTGATGTGACGAAATGATTGAGCTTGAAGAGAGAATTTATTAGCTCATTTCTTTCGCCACGTAGAGACTCGGTACAGACATCGTTGCCCCGGAAGGGGACTTATCAAAAAAAAAAGACAACAGGCGAGAGTTGAATTATTTTAAAAATAAATTGTTAGACAAAGAACAAAGGTTTGTGCAAAAACTGGATAATTCAGAATGATAAATTAATAATTAATATTTAATTAGAAATTCCGATACTTTCGGTTTCGACCAAAACAATCAAATTTAAATCCATGTTGAATGTTCGGAAGCTAGTTTAGAAAGTATTAATATTAACATATTTAGTCTTGGATTACTAAAGTCTTATTAAAGTCATATTTTTAGACGAATTTTCGATTGTTTCTCGCAACAACTATGGTATCCTTTTTTGCGATTAATTATTTTGAATGAATCCTTTCTTATTTGTGATGAAATTATATTAGAAGTTGAAGTTGTACTGCAAATTAATTCAATATAATTCACCAAGACATGTTCGATGAAAAGTGGTAAATGTTAGACGACAGAGCCTGCTCGATCGGTTTAACGATACGCTTTGAACGAGTATATTTTCAATCAGAAAATGTCTCCCGTTCTTTGGAATAATTTGCAATATTTCAGCCATTAATTTCATCACAATTAAAATTGCCTTCGAAACCGCAAATTCTAAGTTGAGCAAATTGTGCATAAAAAAAATGTTCAAAATATTTAATTGCGGTAGAAGATAGCATAGTTGTCGTGAGGACTCAATGACTGAACCTTTTTCGACAATTTCGACTGAAAAATTCTAAATAATTAGTTTTCTAAATCTTTTTCGCGACCATTTTGGACCCTTTTTTAACACAAAAAGTCAAAAAATTTATAAATCTTTATTTAAGACAATTCCATCTGTTTTACTCTTTCATTCACCTTAAGCAGCATAGAGTTTTTAAATTAAAGTTTCATCGTTTAATTCGTATGGCCTTGAGTTGCAGAAAGATCGTAAAATTGCGTTCTATAGCGCAAACGTGGAAGGAACTAAACATTTGGTAATTCTCTTATTTTCGCACATTAGTTTAGCCCGCAACTCAAAACTGGAGCTATGAGGTGAGCTGATTGAGGCTAATTTGTAGGCGTGTATAAAGCATTTATGAAGCTGTATGTAACAAGTATATGGGAAAACTATCGAATTATTGAAGTTGCGGTAGCTGAAGCCAATAATGTAGGTTCCATGTTAGATAAAAAATAATATTTATAGGCCTCGTTTAGTCTGAGAAACTGTTAGAATTCGGGTTTTCAATGGATGTTGACTACTTTAGAGCTTGCGACGGAATCTCCACAACTTTTTTTAAAGTTTTCGCGTGAAGCTTGTCTATTTACGTTTCACGTGATATACGTAACATTGCATAAACAATTGTCAATGTTTGGAGTAATCCGTTAATTTTAGAAACGTAATCAAAGTTGAATTCGTGAGCGTTCGTGCATGCAATGCGTCTAAAGCACAGTGATAAAACTGACGTAAGCAGGGATTGGAGGACTGCTGATGCGAATGCGTTATACTGAATAGCCGGCCTCTCATCAATATTTTCAATTTTCGGAATAATGCTTTAATGCCACGTAAGCAAGTCGAAATTCCGGAAAATTTTAGGCCGTGCATTATATTCAGCAGAGCGCATTTGTATTGGTAGTTAAGGCTTCCACGAAAGCCGAAATAAGACCGTCTCGTCTCGTCTTCGTCATCGTCTAGAATTCGTTTGACGCAGAAATAGGCATTGTGTTGGTATACTTGTATTTTAATGGACGGCGTAAAACGAACGCAAAACGAACTGAAAGACGAACGGAGACGAGACGAAAAGATTCCACGAAAGGCGACCGACTTGTTTCGTTTTTCGTGGAAGCCATAAATTAATTATTCATGGATCAATGCTGCCTCCTCTGTTATCGAGGCTAATTGTGTAAACGCGTTTTTTGTCAACAATATATGAAATATTAGCTTGATTAATCATTTTGAAACAGTGAAAACTTAGAAATCGGCTCTAAAACTATAGTTTTTTTTTATTGATTTCCGCTTAATATGCTAATTATTGATCTATGATCTTGGACCAGTTCCTGCGTCGACAGTTGCAATTATTTGAATTTCATTTTTAGCACGCAGAGAAAAATTGTGAAAACTTTCTTCTTCCGACGATAACAAAAATTTCGAACAAACTTTATTTTGCGAATAATTGTTTTTGTTTGTAGAATTTAATTTTAGGACTCTGTGACATCAAAATCGACAAAATCTGGGGCTATTGTCAAATCTGAAATACACGCGAAGGATGAAGCGACAACGAAGGCAGAGTCCCTAGTGTCAAAAAAAGCATGTCAAGAGAAAAACTCAAAGCGATATACAGGGAAAAATCTAAAGAAATTACTATGCCCTACAAAACCCCTCGGAGTGATGCCACGTTTGAAGCGACCAGAGCTTACTTCTACCCCATTACTCCCGATTGACGAGAAGTTCAGGAAAAGATGGCATGTAGAGGGACTCATTGGCAAAGGTGGATATGGAGAAATTTATTTGGCCATTGACATGAAGCTAGCTGAAGAAGTGGCAATAAAAGCTGAACCGATATACCGCAGAGGGAATGTGGCGAAACGAATGATACTCGAGCAAGAAGTTCTTATGAAATTGCAAGGAAAACCTCATTCCCCGTTCATTCTTGCTTCTGGTCACACTGATAAAATTAATTTCATTGGTAAGAAGCTTTTGTAATAGCAGGTTATCAGGTTATCCATTTTAGTTCTTCAACTGCTAAGTATCAATTTAGGAGATATTCGAAGAATGAGCCCAACTCGAAAGCTGAGCAAGTCGACGGTTGGAAGGATAACCGTTCAAGCAATTGCTGCTTTACGAGACTTACATGAAATCGGTTTTTTGCACAGAGATGTGAAGCCTGCTAATATCTGCTTTGGAATAACTCCAAGAGTATGCCAATGACTTACCGCGGTTGATCAGTGTTCATTTTATTTTCAGACTCGTCATGTTCTTATGTTGCTAGACTACGGCCTTGTTCGCAGGTATAAGGATTTGGATGGCGAATGGCGACCACATCGCAGTAAAGCCGGTTTCCGTGGGACACAAAGATACGTGTCGACAAGAGTTCATCGTCGGTTAGAACAGACACCAGCTGATGACATGGTATCGTTGATGTACACGTCATTCGAGCTTCTTGCTGGAGAGTTGCCGTGGAAAAATCTTGAAAAAAGCGATGACATTTGGAGAATTAAAGAGGCTGTGGTACGCTTTTAACATTATTAAATTGGTAAGGCTTCATAATTATTTCAGCATTACGGTTCGGTTGAATACTTCATTGGATCGGCGCGCGATCTTTTTGATTTCTCAAAACTCGTTTCTCGCCTCGATCCTATGGCGGATCCTCCTTATGCTACGCTTCAGGCATCAGTTAAGAAGCTATATTCTCCGAAGAAGCTCTCAGACCCATATGATTGGGAGAATAATTTCAAAGAGGCAATTTTGGAGAAAACATTGCATTGTGATGATAATAGTACAAGGTCATTGCCGTAATTTCTATTGTTTATTTTATTATAAATATATTTTTTTGAAAATAAATGCACTTTAAATGCAAACACGGTTTCATTAAATAATGAGATGCAATTTTCAAGCTAAATAAATGACACTAGCATAAAAAATAAAGAAAAATTAATAATGATAAAACACTAACTCTCTCTCAAAAGCCTGCTTCTAAATTACCGGTGTGGATGCATGTGCGTGAAGTTGAAATGAAAGAGATCGATAATAGTACCTTCTGCACAAATGGAGTCAGTCGTCCCATGTAGCTGTCGAGGTAGAGGGTTGTTCCCATGGCTCCGGTATTCCGAACATCTCTCGCATTTCTTCGGCTGATTTACCCTTAGCTGCATTTGCAACTGTTTTACAGCCATAATTGATGAGCCCAGTGATATCAAGATGATAGGCTGCAGATAACAAATCGAGCAAATTACTCATAGGAAGTCGCCCGAGAAAGTGTCTATCCCATGACGGAATGAATATATTCTTCTTGTTTTTTTCTTCTTGTGCAATAGATGGATCGTCCTCTTTATGTTTCTCACACCATTCAAAAACTAGTTTCAGAGTGAATCCAACAACATTGTTAACATTTATCGGTTGAATATCGATGCAATCTTCCCTGTCGTAGCCAAGGTCCCTGATAGTAGCAGAAAGCGTGGTAGAGACAATAAGAGCACGAAGATCAGCTTGCAAAACGATGCCATCTGAAGAGATCACTTGAAGATGCCGAGAATGAGCCGAAGTTTTTAATGAGTTCGAACTGAAAACACTTTTTTGGATGCGACAATATTTTGTTTGAATACCTAGTTTGGGGGCGCTTGGCGCTGCTTTTTTTCGGCATACTTTAGTAGAATAGTACGTACTACAGTATTTATGAGCTAAAAACATTCATTATTACTTTAGAAATGAAAAAAACAAATTAATTTGTATTTTTCCAACGATGCCTGCTCGAGGCTTCTGACACTTTTCTCCTAATCTCTGCGTCATTGACCGACGTTTGATTCGAACCAAGTGATGGGTCCGTTGCTTCATGAACATCTTTTTAAAAGTTTCTTTACATCTGTTCTTTTATAGAAAATCAAAATGGAGGAAACCTTGTTGAAATTCAAAAATATAAACTCATAATCAGAGTAAGAATATTCCAATTAAGGCGTTCCTACTTTTCAAGTGCTCACGAAATTAGTAATCTAAATTTCGGGTTGAATTTTTTTGTAAAATATGGGATCGAACTAAAATTATTTTGCACGGAACTGTTCCGTCTGTTCAAATAAACAGGGACCACTCTCCTGACAGGTAGATCACTATGGCGGCCACTAAGGCTTCCATTTGGGCGAAATTTCGGCCGTCTCGTCTCATCATAGTCTTGAATTAGTCTGACGCAATGTGTTGACAACTTTTTTATTGCGTAAGACGAATGCAAGACGAACTGAAAGACGAACGAAGACGACTTTTTGCCTTCGTTTTTCAACCCTTAGCGGCCACGATAGCTTTTTAATGCAAGTGCGCCCCATCACTTTCAATTACATTACGATTACAGGACAATTCAAGTTTAGTTTATAAAATAACAAGTTTTCAAATGTTCCTTTAAAAAAACCGAAATTAGTCCGATTTCCAGCTTTGCATTATTCTTATAACAGACCAAGTGGAGCATTTTACGAGTAATTGAAAAAATATTTGAAAATAAATAGCGCGATTAAATGCGATTCTGCTTTTACTATAAAATGTATCGAGAAACACTCTAAAACGAGTAAATTGATAAACTATCTCGAACAAAAGAATTGAATTTTTGAAATGAAGAACCGATATCAAGAATCAAAGCTGAATTTCAAAAGAAAAACAACTTTCTAAAGCTTTTCAGCATCTTTGTGCACTTGTACACTTGACGTGGGAATAATATTCGCGCTTTTGGCTTCTACTGAATGAGAAACAATTAACTGTTCGACTATTTTTTTATTATTTTTTATTTTAGTATTTTTGAGCAAATAAAAATGTCAAATTCTTCAACAGAAATGTAAGAATTTATGAATACAAAACAAATCTAATTTTTCCGTGTTTTAAATAAGATGAAGCAATATTCGTATGCATCGCGGATACGATAATAATTTTTAACGCTCATATGAAACAATTTGGTATTTATTTCAAATGGAAATTTCAAAAGAGATAATATTTCTGTAGAAAGTATATGTAGGAACAGCAACATGTAAAAAGTTATATTGAACATAATTCAGCAAAAATAAGCTGTTCATATGGGACTTCCGGATGAACTTCCGGACCCTTCACGACTCTCGGAATCTTCAGAATTAGAAAACGAGTCTTCTTTATGGGGATGATTAGATTCGTGAATTGGGGAATCGGTATCTTCTTTGACATTGAATGCATCCCGAATTTGATCTGAAGTTTTTCCAGAAATCATCGACGATACTTTTTTGCACGCAACATGAAACAAGTGAGGAATATGCAGGTAGTTTGCAGCGTTAACAAGTTGAAATAATTCATCATTTGACAGCTGCAACGAGTTAATGGGAGTTATACAAGGGGAATAATATTGCTTTGTTGGCACTGTTTCAAGAACGCCAAAAAGCCAGCTGACGTCTATTGTCGCTGAATCTATTGGATAAGCTTTGAGCCATGCGAGCTCGCTCGCATGAAACTTAAAAACAGACATTTTTTTGGTTCTAGATATGCTAAATATGAAACGGACTTTAATTTAACACGGGCACTCCATACTGGTTTATTCGAAACAACTTGGAATGGTTCACTGCTATGGGCATCAACTGTCATGCAAATTTTCTGGACACGAGATACCAATTTCTGATCACATATTTTTCTGAAATATTAATAGGAGCGTGGAGAACACAAATATTTACATCAAATACTTCAAAAAAAGTCATTCAAATCGACTTTACTTCAGAAATAGTAATTTTTTCACCTACCATTTGCGCGGAGGCATAACCATTCTTCTCCACTGCTCGGACAATTCTCAGTGGCAATCGGAAACGCCTCTCAGCATAGAATATTTTTATGTTATTGTTGTTACAAACAAATATTCCGCAAATGGGATATTAAATGTTTTTACAGTGGCCTTCTTAAATTTTTAATTTTTTTAGTTGTTATTGATAATAATGCGGTTTTCTCAATGCTGCTAGATTTTGTAACGAATAAGCGTTTAAAATGTTTTCTTTAAGACGAAGATATACATTTATTTTTTTAACAATCGAAAATTCTGGATATTCTTATTTCCGAAAATGTAAATTCGGAATACCCTGAAATTTTGAACAATGTCAAAATTCTCATTCCGCACAACTTTGACTCAAGACTATCATTATCTCCCTCAAAAACTAATACGGTTTTTTAAATGCTCGCTCTTGCGGACTGGCCATTCTGAAATCGACAACCGAAACACGCGGCCTTTTGTAACCGCATGAAAAGATATACTACGATTTCCGAAAAGCATTAGACTCTTCCCCCCGTGACTTACTGTTACTGAAAATCCGTAATAAAAGTGTGATGCATTGCGGCGAATGGGTTAAATCTTTTCTGGAAAACCAATTCTCGAAAATCAAAGTGAAAGACAATTTATCAAATATCACTTCAGAATCACGTCAGGCGTTCAACAATGTTAGATTTTAGGACCTTTCCTCTTTAGTTTCCATAAACGGCCTGCTTCAGGAATTGACCTCATAATGACGATGGCCTCAAAATCCTAGATTCTGACCCAAACGATATCCAGAAAAGTATAGAAACTGATTGAAAATTTGGGGACTAAATATAACAGAAAACAAAACACGCGTCTCATATTGCGCAAAATGAAAATGGTACCAGATTATACGATGCTTTCATTTTAGAAGTCCGCAGTTCTACTTTCGTCAGTATTAGATGTATTCGTCCTGTTATATGTAGAATGCGTCTCACATTTATTTCACTTATCAAATGCCCGCATTTCAATCGTAATTGATTTTATTTGTTATCATTGCCTAGTAGAAAATGAGAAATTTCTGGACTTCAAAACAAAAGACAAAACCAATCACTGTTATGAATATTATATGAAATTTTCCAAAAAGCAGTCGTCGACTTGTCTCGAGTCTCTTTTTTTTTGAAAAGCGTATTTTCCCGCATAAGATTGTAATCAAACAGGAACAATGCACTTTCTTCTCACTCGCTCCAGACCTTGCTTACTAAAAATTTGAGGAACTAAATAATAATTTTTATTACATGCTAACTTATCAATATGGAATTGTAAGTGGGAATGGAATGGACTGAATAAGAGTCATGATTGGCCCTACAACCTTTGCGACGCTTATACAACTTGTTTCATATGATATCTTAACCGAATTCCTTTGACTTCCAGGATTAAAGCTGGCCCAAAATATCCATTATAACTTATATGCACCCATTCATCCCCTTTTTTATCCACACATTGTGCCTCTCACTTATTACTATTTTATTTATCTTACACATGTAATCGTCGTATTCTTTGGAATACATATTTTTATTGAGAAGCAAAGACGCAAAGACGCACAGTGGTGATTGACGGGCACTGCACGATGATTTTTTTGGGAACCATTTTAAATGTTCTGGGTTTTGTGCTTATGTGAAATTTGAGCGACAGATTTCTTGCAGCATTTTGCAGAAAATTCTTTGTCATATGGAACCTGTTTTTTGTGATTGGTCCATTTGTATTAACAGCATAGCTTTCTGGAATGATCGAAAAAAGTATATTGTTATGCTATGTAAAACAAAAAGAATTTTTGAGTGAACCGACCGCAAAATGGATTTTAAAGTGTGTGGCGGACTTAATATTTGATATAGCATTCTGGATGTCCGTGTATCACATGTCAAAAACCAGCTTCATAAGTGCGAAACTACAACTTTAATAAACATTGTTTTTCATAGTTTCTAAAAAATTCCAGAATGTTTTAGAACAGCGGCGTAGCTTAATATTTGACTACACTTATCTCAGTCCCATTTCTAAATGTCTCCATTTTTTTTTCGGAAAACGGTTTTCATTTGTATAAACTGAAAATAAAAACTCACATTCAAATAATTATTAGTCCATTCATCGAAAGAGTAGCTAGGAACTTTGCGCTTGTCGGTTGATGGAATCCACCGTGGCGAGTTTTTGTGGTGTTCCAGCCAAACGATAATTTTTTCTAATTGAACGCTGGATATATTTTTTAGTGGTATTGGTTCTTTTTTAACATCCTTGTGATCACAATCAAAGTTAGAGACGAGCTTTGCGAGAGTTTCCGACTGAGAAGCCAGCTCAGGGGTTAATTCATACTCTTCACCATTTGATGAAACAACAGTGATCGCCCCCGTCGATGCTGAGGATGTGGACTCCGTAGATTCCATTTTAACAGGAAAAGCTGAAAAATGTTAATCGTTGAGTTGCAAAAAAATTCAGAAAAACATAATAATGTATCCAATGTCTCACATTTCAGCCAAAATTTTAATCGATTCGCAACAGAGAGGCACACGTCTCCTAGAAACTAGTGTGGATGCAAGAGTGTGCAGGATAATGCTACGACGCTACTACGAATGCTTCATTGTTAGCTCACGCGAATTTATTTCTCAAGCAATGTTATCAATTTTTAAACAAATATTCTGGAAATAAAAAGCCGAATTACGTTCAGACACAGCAATATGAGGGAGCGATGCGTCTCAATGTTTATGCAATGAGTTTCTCTCCTCATTTACGGTATCTACATATTTAGTATCCCATAGAAATCCGATATCACTCACGTTTTTCATCATATAATCGATAGGGTAGAATCAATTTTAAATATGGTTTTTTGAAAAACTTCGCAATGTAAAAGGGTAAAAAGGAGAAAATGGGACTGAAACGAGATAGACCTTTTTGGAACAGGTCAGTGACTTTTGAAGATATATCAAAAATTAAGTCCAAATTCTTATATATTCAATTAAACTGCAGGGGAAAATTGTGAAGTTTGTAATCTTTCAGGCAACTCAAAGAAGTTTTAAAAAATGTCTGACACAAAGTAGTATAATGCGCTTTTGAACGAATCAAATTGCACGGATAAGAGGAAGTGTTGTAGGACATCGGATGTTCCGCATCAATAAATTATCGGGTATTGAATTTTTTTTTGATAAATTAATATTTCTTTCAAAATAAAATTTAGTAAATTGAAAAAATTAACATTTTTCGCCTTTATATTGATTATTGAGAGAAACTTTGAAAACTGAGTGAGCTATGACAGGAATTTGAATCGCAACGTTTATTTGTAAATGGCGAAATTTAACGTGATCCGATCAAAAATATTGCTCAGATAGATAGTCAAAAAATCTTAAAAACTGTCTTAACAACGATATAAGCAGTCAAATTTTTGCTGATATATCCAGGATCAAAGTTAGCCTAAATTAACCATTATTATTTATATGCATCTATTATCGCCGTAAAAAAGTTCCGACATTTTTTCGAGTCGGGATTTGAATTTAGAGGCTCCGCCCATATATCGAGCATAGCAAATGCGCTGCAACGATGATGAATGGGCGGAGCCTCTAAATTCAAATCCCGACTCGAAAAAATGTCGGAACTTTTTTACGACGATAATATTCATCCCCTTTTTCATCCACATACTGTGTCATTTTTTCATGTCTTAACAACGAAGGTACTTGGGATACGGTAGAGCTGTACGTACAAAATCTACAAAACTATCTTAATAACGATAACAACAGTCAAAATTTTGTTGATATAGCAATCAGCATATCCGTGTATCACATGTCAAGAATCAGCTTCATAAGTGCAAAACTAAAACTTTAATAGACATTGTTTTCCGCAGATTCTAAGACATTCCAGAATGTTCTAGAACAACGGCATAGAACTTTCCACTGGTTAAATACATAGTAAGCGCTTAAGATACATGGCTATTCATCCAGTACGATAGTATTGCAGAAAGAATATGTGAGAACGAAAATTATCGAACGGATTTTATAACTTTGTAACAGTTGAGGTTCGAAGTGAATGACTATCAGATTTAGTTTTAATGACATCTAAAGAAAACATTGAAATATACACCAAGTTTAGATGGGGAATCTCAAAAAAATAAGGTTCCAAAAACATTTTTAATATCGAGAAACCAAATATTATTATTATCGTTATTCGGTTTCACATCATCAAGATGAAAAAATAACGCAATCGTAGATCAAAATAGTTATTAATATTATAATGATTGCAGTAGTTTGGCTATGGCCGAGGTTACATGAGGTGGCCGAGGACTCTCAACTTGGTCGAAGGAAAATTAGTGACTCAGATTAGATATTGCAGGCTGACAGAAACCCGTGTAAGAAAACGTGAACAGGAAGACCACATTTTAAAATTTAACACTAAAGGAAATTTGAATATTTCACATGCGTTAAAAATGTTTTTTTACGAATGTGGAGCTAGAAGCGCGTAATAGAATGTCAGGCATTTTTCGTTACATAGTTAGCTTTAATAAAATTTATTTTGATTGATAATGATAATTTGACAAAGATTTTGGACTATAAAGGATTTAAAAAAACACATGAAACAGAAGGACGAACTAAATGAACAGTTATACTTAGAAAAAGAGGCTACTATTAGACAGGAGGTAGTAAGTGATTTAATGATATAAAACAGAAATATTCAGTCATTTTTAGGCTCTGAAGGAGTGGAAGGCATTTGAAGAATGGCTGACTTGAACTTTGGAGTAGGACCCGTCAATGTAATGTAGTTGTAACGCGGGCCCGGAGTAGCAGAGTTTTTTTCTGCTTTTGCCTTCATCCGTTTTTCCGCCCATTCCGATAATACTTCTTTTTTTTTGGCAGAACGCATTTCTATATTCTCTGATTGTTCCTGAAAAATATACTTGATGGTGAGAAATATAAGTGACAAATTTGCGGGCTCTCTTTTTCTTGCAATCGTGAACAAGCTTCTTATGACATTTTTCCGTAATGCATAGATTTTTTTTGAATTGGAAGCCCGTCCCGTTAATCAAAAATGTTCCTATCATTGAGCATCAGCTATCTATTTTTTAAATATATAGTATTTAAAGGCGAGCCAATATATAAATGAATAACGTGCGTTGAAGAGTTATATACCTACATATATTCTTAACTACCACGTAGCAACCGTTGATGATAGAAATTTGATTGTTTAAAAATCGGATTCAGAGTAAAAAATATCCAAGTATAATACACTGCAGAATGATATCATAAAAACTATTAGAGTTATGAAGAAATTTCGTTCGAAAATTTCGAACTCTGCAATCAACGAAAGAAGACCGGGCCTATATCAAAACTTGATGCAAGAGCCACACGATTAGTCGCTTATAAATCAATTAAGTCGTGTAACAACATCAATCATAGAGTGGTCAAGTGGTCAGTTTGGGAGTCCTACTGGAACGACTTGTTCAAGGATCCAGTCTTCTTTTCCATAAGAAATTTCGGAGATAGCAGCCTTATGGTGTGGGAAGCTTTCTCCTCAGCTCAATATCTCAAGCTGGCATTCATCGCTTGTCGTATGAGCTCCCTGGATTATCAGGAAGTGCTCCATAACCATCTGCTCACTTTTTACTCTACATCCATGTTTCAACAACCAAACTTCCATTATCAACGGTTGCTACAAGACAGCTTTCAGGTTAAGCCTCAAACTACCGTTAACGTAATCTTGAGCTTGCTTTTAAGGATATATGCATAACCAATCAAAAAGAAAAGCTCGATACTCCATCGCAAAACTCACAACTCAACTCACTTTAACTAATACTCCTATATAAAAAATACGATTCAAAATAGTTATAAAAAACATTAGACAAACTACTGCTAACCGCTATTTTGGTATTTTCGACCACAAAATTATTAGCAGGTGAAAATGATTATTTTGATGAATTTTGAACACAGCTGGAGAGCCCTCGTTTGCTTACCTGTGGCGTTATGAGCGTGTTTGACATTGAAGTTTCCAACTGATTTATAGATTCCACCTTTTTCGGCTTGACGAAGAAAGAAGGACGAGCGTTATCGATAGCCTTCAGAGGTTCCAGTAGTTGAGCATTTTCCAAATTAGCGTTGGCAACAGAATGCATTTTCCGTTCGTAACACTCAATATCAAACTTTTGCTGCTCAATCTTTTCTTTAAGATCCAAAATTTCCTTCTGTTGAACTCTTATCATATTTACATAGTTTTCATTTTTTTTCATTAAGTCGTCAAATCCACCCTTTACGCTTTCAATTGAACACTTAAATGATTCGAAATAACCGGCGATAATTGCACCCATTTCTCGCTTTGAAGTGGTTTTCATCTTGGTAAATAATTTTTCCCATAAATGTATTCGTTCAGTTTCTAGCTCATGAGCCCTTGTTCTTAGTCGTCTCATTTCTTCTACATCGATATGGTTAATAGCATTCCGGATAATAAGACCTCGACTTATGAATGATCGCGCTCTTTCTTCAGCTTCTTCTTTCTCCATGGTGAGTCTTTTTACCCGACATGCCAAAGACTGTTTTTCTCGGAAAAGAACTTTCAAATCTTCTTCGAGTTTTCGTTCAGCTTCCATGGCCTGAAATATCAATTATCACACTATAAAACTGACTTCAGCATTTATACTTCGGCAAAAATCGAGTTTCCAGAGGACGCAATTTTACCGTTATTGGAATTTTTCAAATCGAAAAGCTCTCCTTCCAGTCTAGATGATTCTTCTTCGAGTGTTTTTATGTGACTTTGCAGACTTCTGATATGCTCCATTGCAGATTCAAGTTCTTCCTTCAACTCAACCGCATTTTTTTTAAGTTCGGCGTTCTGTTCATAAAGAGTTGATGCCACTTCTTTAAACGCTTCACATTCTTCACTTATACGAATTTTTTCTGATTTTTCGAATGAAGTTGATTCATCACTTTTTGGAGAACTTGTTCGATTAAGAAGTTCTCTGCTCTGTAAATTTCATGTTATTTCCATTCAGTACTTATCGAAAAGTAGTTCGACAGATTGGCTAAAATTCTTTAGTTTTTAGAAGCAAAACCACTTCCTGTTTTTTTTCGTGAAGTTTTTGAATTTTTAAAAATTTTAAGATTTAAATTAAATTTTTATTTTAGGAGGAATTAAAATTTTTTTGGTTATCATGTTTAGCAACTGTATTTTTAATGAAAGTATCACTTTTCTAAAAAAAACTTTCCAAAAATGTTGAATTTTTTAGAATTTTAGGCTTTGAAATTCTGTAAGTTAACATGAACAATAAAGGACGAAAAAATCTTTAATTAGAATACAAAGCATTTTTATTAGTTTTTTTTCTATTGAAACTTTTTCTTTCTTCAATACATCACAAAGATAAAATTAAAAAGTATGAGATTTTCGTGAGAACATTTTGATGAATATTTTCTGTCGGCCAGATACTGATAAAGCACTATTCAGATAGAACCGCAAAATCTCACGTTTTTTTCGAGTGTGCAAATATCCCTACGCAGATCTTCAACAAGATCCCTCTGTTCTTGAATTGTTGCATCCTTTCCGTCTACTTCTACTTGTAATTGACGAATTTGTGCATTCAGTTCTTTTTCACGAGCTTCCAATTTTTTGTCAAAGATGTATTCCTTTCCACGGCGATTCAGGTCGTGTTCCATTTCTTCAATGATCTCGTCTTTTTGGCGAACCATTTTCCGACACCTTTCTAAATCCTAAAAATAGATTAGATAATTGTATATATTTTGGTCAAAACTCACTGCACGAAGCTGAAGCTTTTCTTCGTCTTCTACCATCTCTTTATTGGGGATTTCCAAGAATCCTGTATGAAAATGTATAAACATAGTTGGCGGTAATTAACAGTGAAAAGATACACAATTCGAAGAAGAGACGAAACAAATAAGCTACATCAAAAATACCCTTGTAAATCGTGGCAAGCTAAATAAGAAGCTAAGAAAATCTGGCGCTCTGAATCTGAATTTGAACCAACATTTTTACCGCCGAAAATTGAAATCTCGATAGAGCATGTTTGCATAGCATTCTATAACGGTGGCTAAAATACTATTTTTTGACTTCAATTTATTCGAAAAATTCTTAAATGGCTGCCGGAGGTGTTCCTACTCCATTTATGGGATCTGGAGTTAAGCAGGATCTTCATCTTCTTTGCAGTAAATTTGTTTCAATAGAATCTAATAGGTAATTGTTGAATTTTCAGTTTGTACTTAGGAAATCGTTATCATTATAAACACTTATAATTAAATAATGGGCTAATCGATGCAGATCAGTTATACTATTCTGTTTTTTTTAACTACCTGTTCAGAATTAAAACTGACTTAGTTTATTTCTCGTCAAAATTAATCGCTCTCCTTATCAGAAATGAAAAATTAGAATTCCATTTTTTGAAATATCGCAATTAAAATGTGATGTATTTTAATATATTCTTCGTTCAATCGCATAAAAATAGAGAAATTATATTATTTTGTTTAAAATGACACACTTAACCAATTTTTTAGATTTTTTAATGAAAATGCAAGTTAATGTTGGTCGCTTTTCTGTTTCCTTGGGGTTCGCAGAAAATGTGAAACACTTCGTAATATCGCAAACAATGACTTTTAGAAAATTTTGCTTGTTGTTTTCGACAAATTTTCGTTTAATAAATATTATTTTATAAAAGAACGTATTTTTCGTCCTATGCATAATAACCTCCATAAGTTTGTACCCAAACGGAAAAAATTGTTCTCTGAGAAAGTTTGAGAAAAGCAGTTAATATATTTTTCGTGTAAAATAAAACGAAAAAATAGCATTGAAAGTTATTTGAAACACTTTTAAAACACATCATTACAATTTTCGCGATTTTTCTAATAAAAATAAAAAAAAAAAACATTTCATGGTGTTCTAGATGAGTACCCGAGTAAGTCGCACACCGCATATTCAACTCCGAATCTACTAAGTGACAACCGCAGAGTATAGCAAGAGAAATCAACATACAACATTATTTCACCGAGAGTCCGTCGCTGTTTCTTCAAACATTTTCACCACTACTTTCCGTCACTGTTGTTGCGCTTTTCTATCGCTACCCCAATACACACGCTTCGCCGCTGTTCCACGGAAAAGATAGCCGAGGAAATAATGAATAGCATTGGTTGATAATGAGGAGATAACTGATTAGATGACCGTGCACGTCTGCGGACTCGTTTTTTCCAGATTCAGTATGAAATGTGCCATTTACCCAGAATTTCATAACTTAGAAACTGCATCCGTATAATCGTCTAATGCATTAATTACTTTAGCGACAGTCGAGTCGTGAATGATGAGATCCTAAAATTTTAAATTGGTGCAAACTGTCTCTAGCCTCTCTACCTTTAGCAAAATCCCCTATTGAAAAATTATTTTTGTTCTCTGAAATTGATTTTCTTATTGTAGGTTATTGTACTTTAAAAAAATATGCAATAGAAAAACAGAGAGCAATTGCAATTCTCATTAAATATAAATATTCCGGTTAAAAAAGAAACGAGAAAAAAATTCTTCTTGCGGCTGGCGGTACGCGGTTCCTGTTTATCGCAAATTCCGAACCGAACGAACCGTTCTTGATTCAAACAGTTTGTTAAATAGGGCGTGATGAGATAATTTTGTTTGTGTTTTTTTTTTGTTTGCTCGAAAATGCTATTAGCGTACATTAAAAGAGAATTAAGCAATCGCGCGCCATTAAACAAACTGCTGGACTTGCATAGTTTCAGTTTGCCTCAGGCCAGAATTAGCCCTATTCAGAATCGACGTTCCAGCTGTTATGGAAGTGGAAGATAAAATGTCTTAAAACCACACGGTATTAAAGAGATCTTTTCGAGACGATTATAAAAGTTATCTCAGCTTATCTGCCGCGAAACTATTGATTGCACTATGCGGTGATGTTAAGCCAATTTCCCCGATTAAAAAATCTGTGAAGGTAAACATTTTTATACTGTATTTTTTTTGGTTTTTTTTTTCAAATAATCTTCAAATTAAAAATCACTGTGACTTCTGTCTATGAAATGACGGAGGATATTGGATGGAATGCAGTGCCTTTTCGCTGCTAGTCCGCCACGCGCTTCCTCGAAAATTTTCCCTGCACTCCTTCGCAAACAAAAGGCCCTGAAACGTACTCCAGCCCAAACTAAGGGAAAATTTCAATATACCCCCACCCTATTGAAACCGCCCACCGCCGTTGAAATTTGGGAAAGTTCGAAGAAGGGGGGCATAATTGGAATGAGATCAGTAGGGGGTTTAATTGGAATGAAATATATCCCACCACCGTTGACTTGGGGGTGTATATTTAAATACCTGGAAATGTTTCAATTAGCCCCCCCCCCCCCGACAAATTTCATTCCGATCCCCCACTGTATGGTAGCTAGAATAGCCCCCCCCCACCTAGGAAGTCATCTTAATATAGTGGGGGGTCATATTTAAATGGTGGAACTTCTATTTAAATAGTGGTCGTTTAAACGGACGAAATCGCGGCGCATTAGACCGTGACTTATTCTGCTTTCTTGTATTCTAGAAAAATTACAATCAGGCCTAGGGGAAAATTAAAAAAGAAGACGATCCCGAATGAACATAAAAACGGTAATGAAAATCAAGGAAGTAATAATATTATTTTCAGAATTCGAGATTTCGCCGACATTTTCCGAGAATCCCGGTTTGAGACCATCTTGCATTATCGGTTAAGTCCATCTGAATATATGGAAGTGAGATTATTAACGTTTTCCATTTGAATAAATACAAATTATTTCAGTTCGCTGAGTACTTATTACACAATGCAGCATTATATTTTGGCAAAGAAAACGAAATTGGCGTACCTAGACCTTTTAAAGTAAGATTTTTTTGCAAAAATAATGAAATAAGACGAGAACACCCTATAATGCAACGCTTGCCGTGAAATATGTTCAAAATCCTTTTTGATCTGGGAAATCGTTATTGTTATAATTAGAAATACGTATTCTAAAAAGGAAACTTGGGATTCTATTGGGTTGAGTGAAAAATCTTCGTAATTTTTCGAAGTTTTTTTGAAACTGAATTTATTCATGGAAACCGAGTTTCAATGTGTGATATATTCACCATTAAAAATTTTACAAGACGGTTCGCGCTGCCATTCGGCAGCTAGTTTTTTACATTAAGGAATGTAACACCTTCCACCTTGATGCAACAGAAAATTATTCTAATTAGAAGCCACGAGCTTAATTAGACAATTACCCAATGTAGATTAGGCATTATTGGAGGTAAGCCCTGCGTGCGTGTTTTTACGGTGACACAAGACCTGAACTCCGAGCGTCTGGAGCGGATCTTCAAAAAGGTGTACGGTCCTGCGTTGACCATCAGCAAGTTGTAATTTTTTGGGCGATGTAATCGATGAGCCTGAACCACTTTTTCCAATGAGTGCAGTATAGGTCCGCGTGATCACTTTTTTCTCGTAAAGTTCTCCTTTGGCGGTTTCCTCGGCCAGCCCCATTGTCTTATTCTACTACATATAATTGACATATAACACCAATTTTTCGCGACCAGTGATAATATTCATAATCCAATCGGTCATTCGCTTCATAGTGAGCAGAGAAAGTGTCAGGTCACAACACAAGGCTGCATTTGCGACCTTGGAGAAACTCGTACAGAAAAGCACCTCTTAGAGCATGGAGATCAGCAAGTAAATTCTCGCTCATTTTGAACGCTACCTATAAGTTTGTCAGGTGTGTAAGATATGCATAATAAGCACTAAAAAAACGGAATAAAAAAAATTAAATTAACATTGAGCAATGATGAAACAAAAAAATTGCAAAGACTTTTCGCTGAACATAATAATCATAGAATATAGTTCATTTAAAAGTTCTTCCCCTTATTAGGAAATTTAAAAATCTGTTACGGGCTTAGTCTTGAATTAGAAAACTGAACGTCTGCCCCGTTCTCCTTCTGACTAGATTGCCGGACCTGATCGGAAAAACTCGAGTCTGATTTTCAGGAGCGAATATTCGGAATTTTTGTTTGCTATGCCCTCTATAATTTACAGCCTGTAGATCATATTTGCCAGGTAGTTTTCTAAAGGAAACAGAGCGATTTTATTTGAAACATTTCCAGATTCCTGTCACATTGATTCAGTTTGAAGACCTTCTTAATTTTCAAGAAAATTTAGTTGCGAACAAAGAAGTGGAGGCCCTGGCTGCTCTGAAAAATCTACTTATAAAAAAAGCTTTCCAACTTAAAATGTTCCAGTCAACTTACGACCCAACAACTCATAAAAAGTATCTAGCCGAAGAAGATATGCCAAACTACAGTAGGAAACCCATTGTAAGCTGGCTATCCTTGTTAATTAATTATTACGACTTTTCAGGAGCCATTTGCCAGAGTTCGAAACGTGAAAAATGATCATGCCCTAGCTGAGTTATCTTATATTCATAATATCTATATACAGGTAAGTAAATGCAAAACTATTTCTACTACGTATCTATTTCTTTAGGCGAAAAAAAAAGTAGGTGCTACGGATATTAAAATAGTAAACAAAAAAAAACCATCCGAAGAAGTTGAGGAAATTCTTGAAAAATATGAAACGGAATTGGGAATAATTCGTGCTCAAAGCCAAGAAACAGTCTCACTTCCTTGTGCACAGGAGGAAACTACTGGAAGTAGCAGGTCCACCCTGAAAAATAAAGCGTATTCCGCTGATTTGAAATACACAAGGCAAAGAAGGCATCTTGATCCGAACATGGAAGGCAATCTTTGTATTACGTATTAGTCTTTAAAAACATTGTTTTCAGAAAACTTCAAGCATTTGAATCGGCCCGTAACGTTTGGTCAAATTGCCCAAGAATGTTTAGCCGAAGGTGACAATCAAGAAGCAAGGTGAGTCTCAACCAAATGTTTCTTTAATATTTAAATATATTCAGCCATGATAAGCGATTGAAAAGGTCTAAACGTCTCAGAAAGATTATGACAGTAAATACAGAAGAAGAGTTGGATGACAATGCTATCGCTGAGGAAGTTTTACGAAAGGAATATGCTTCTCGATTAAAGTCTGAAATAGTTGGTAAGAACCCCCTTCAATAAAATTAAATCTGATATTGGCTTTATTCACCCAATTCTGCTATTAAAAATCTATAAGCAAAGCACAATGTTTCATAAATATAAAATGATAGCCTAAAATTTCAATAGTGGAAATTTCTGTAGTGGTGTTTTGTAACATTGTAATTCGCTAAATACCATGTGTAAGTAAGTAAGAGGTGAAGTTTTCATGATGAGTTTTGAAAGGGCTCTAATAGACTAAAACGTTAGAAATTATTACAGAACTCGGTATAATAACTGTATTTCCCCCCACAAACCTCGGTAGTACCCCCCACTGGAATGAACCGGAATCGCCCCCCCCCCTTTTTTTATTTTATTCATCCAAAAATCACGTGTAATCAATCTTCTTTTCAACATTTTCAATTCATTTTTAATTCATTTCATTTCAACATTTCAACATTCAACATTCAACTTTTCAATCGTTCAACAGAATTCTTGAAGAACTTAAGTCCAAGAGAAAGAGATTTTGAATAAAGGATGAAAGACACTGTTGTTTAGGTGAGATCACGAGGGGTCCTAAAAGGATAGGACGGGGGGGGTGATTCTGGAATCGTGGGGGGCGATTCTGGAATGGTGGGGGCGATTCTGGAATGGTGGGGGCGATTCTGGAATGGTGGGGGCGATTCTGGAATGGTGGGGGCGATTCTGGAATGGTGGGGGGCGATTCTGGAATGGTGGGGGCGATTCTGGAATGGTGGGGGCGATTCTGGAATGGTGGGGGGCGATTCTGGAATGGTGGGGGGATTCTGGTTCATTCCAGTGGGGGAGAACAAAGATATAATGGGGGGGGGTGATTGTAAAAGATTACCTCTTTTCCGGAATCGCCCCCCACATTAAGAGGTGGGGGGCGATTCGGATATTTATACATCACAGAATAGTCCCCCACACACAATCACCCCCCACATCCAAAATTAATCGAAAACATAACTGTTGGGGGGGCGATTCCGGTTATGGGGGGGGCGATAGAGGTGTGGGGGGCGATTCTGTAAAATTACCCAGAACTCGTCTACCCTTTACTAATTAGAGCACAATTATGTTCATATTTCTAATCGATTTAGTGAATCAGAGTTGTTTGATGATGGGATCGGATTGGGATTGATTGGCGCAAAAAATCTAGAAACGGACACAATTTCTAGTGCACCAGAGAAAACTACTGGAAACAACTGGTGCACTGATAAAGAAAGAATGTTTTGCCGTTTTTTTCTGCCTTTTCTTCTAGAATAGGCTCTCTGCTCATCCCTCGCACCTTAAGCCGCTTCTCTGCTCTTTCCTTGCTCCTTAAGGCTCCTCCAGTAGCTCCTTGTCATTTTCTAGTGCAGTATCGGTTACTTTTGCAACGTAAACTTGGGGATAGCTTAATAATTACGTTCCTCATTATTTCATTACGTTGGCTTATGAGAAGATATTTTCAATTTCCAATGTATTTTTTCAAAGCACTTAATCAATTGACAGAAAAAAAAATAATAACGGAATTTATATCTTTAAAAACTCAGAACCCGAACCTGTGTTGTGTGGTAAAGTAAGTAAACAAGGAACGTCAGGGATCGCAAAAATAAGAGCACCGAAACGGGCTAACGTGAAGCTAGTCCAGGAAAAATTGGAGCGGGAAAAAAAGGATATAGAGCCAATCACAGTATCCGACATGTGAGTACAGGAAAAAGCGTTAAATTTATTTCTAAATAATCAATTTTAGTGATGCTTCTTTCAAGTCACCGACAAGAAAATCGAGGAAAACCGCTAGCCAAAAAGTGGCGAAACCTCGCATTACTGGTGAATGGGCCAACAAACTTCATGCATGGCACGGACAAGTTGAGGCAACTGACAGTCAGGTTAAAAAGTTAACGAATCTAATCAAGCTAGAAGAGATCGACGATGATGAATAAAAATATGAATTTTATATTAATTATTTGTTATTTCAACGGAAAATTTTTCCATTGGAATTTGCTTGCGAAAGATTGAAACACGAAATTTGTCGGGAAAATTCAATTGTCGAAAAAAAAATATGAACAGTCAGTTAAATAAGGACAGGTGCCCCCGCTCCCACTCCCTCCATGTTTGTCTTTTAGAAAAAACTAAAAACGGTGTCAATCATCTAAATACCAAACGATTCAAAATTAAGAATAATCCAGGAGCCAAATTTTCATGACTCTAGCACTTCCCGTAATTGTGTACCATCCAAAAGTCACTTTTCAAAAAGGCGAACAAGAATGGGACCACCTGGCATTTTTATTATTTTTCGGCAGCGATTTTTTACTTTTTTTCTTCGAATTTCATTTTTTGTGCCGATTTTGTTTTCCTCTGTTTTCTTGCGTTATTCACATTCTTTGTTAAATTGACCAACTTTTTTGGCTTAAAAAAGCATTGAATAACAAAAGTCATATTTAGTAACAAAATTGGCAAATTCAGCAAAGAAAAGCATAATAAGAAAGATGAATACTTCGTAATGGGTTATTTCTTCATTGCTCTGGATTACATATAACAATTTATCGGACATGCTAGACATGGAAGCTCTTCACTCCGCCGCTGTGATCGTTCTAAATAAAGGATGTCCTTGAGCAAATAAAGCGGGTTAACTGCCTTTCTTATTTGTAAACGCATCAAACCAGCATATTCTTGTCGTCGTAAAAGATAACTTGAACAACGTTGATTATTAAACTCTTGAAAAAGGTGAAATATCGCATTATCCCATATCCCAAAAGTATCTGCATGAACAACGCGAATACAGGGTAGTTAATAAGTATGTGGTTTTATGTTTTGATGTGTACTGAAAAAAGAATGACTTGTAACATGTGAAGTAAGTTTATTTTTTGATGAAATAGAACAAATACAACAATTATTTAAAAAGGTGCTCGAAGTTTGACCCTTTGACTTCGATGCACGCGTTCAGACAATCCGGAACTGAGTCCACTGTGCGCCGCAGGTAGTCGTCATCAATGTCATCCCATGCTTTGAGAAGGGCTTGCTTCAGAGAGTCGACAGTTGGGTGAGAACGAGTCATGACCTTGCTCTCCAAGTACCCCCAAACAGGAAAGTCCAAAGGATTGATTCGACGACGACGGTGGGCGCATGTCCTTCTACCTGTATCATAGAAAATGAGCATCGAGTACCAATTTTATGGATTTGGGAGCCATGGAACGGTGCCCAATCTTGTTGAAGGGTGAATGGTCGCTGGCCAAAGTGGCTAGTGGTTTACGGAAGTAGAACATCGTTCAAAACGGTTTTTTGGTATTCTTGCTTGTTAATTTTGACGATCCGATCGATGAAGGACAGTGGAACCGGATGCGAATCCAGCCCACACCATCACCGATTGAGAAAACATCTGGTTGAATGCCAGACGAAGTTTCGGAGATCTCGACTCATCTCTTCTTAAGAGTTTTGCCAGTTCGCAGTTCGGTAAAGATCTCCTCATCAGTCCAAATGACGTCGGAGAGGCGGCGCACCTTGATGTCAGTGAGCAATTTCTTCGATTTTTCAGGCCGATTTTTCTTGGACTGATCTGTGAGGTATTGCCCACGACGGAGGCGATAAGCTAACAGCACATGGATCTTGAGATCCAGGTGCTGTTTGACACTATTTTGAACACTTTTGAGACTGATTCCAAAGGATTCCGCCATCTTGTTCATGCTCACAGCATCATTTCGCGTTATCCTTTTCTTGATGATTTCTATTGTCCTGCGAGTGTTCACAGTACGTGGTCTTCCTGTGTTTTGATACTCCTGGACGTGCCCTTTAGTCTTGAGTTGCTTCGCAACTTTCTGGACCAACGATTGACCGATATTGAGTCATCGAACGATGTCACACTCGATGACGATTTTGGCACGGTGGGGAGAAGCTCGCATAACTGGAGAAAAACGAAAAGTGATAACAAATATTTCTGGGCTCTCCTTATATACTCTCCCGAATTTCGAAAAGCTTCGAAAGTTTTCGAAAATCGGACTTGGCACAGTGCCAGGAGCACTCAGAAAAAAAAGCCGCATACTTATTAGCCACCCTGTATATATTTATTTAAACATAATTCTAAAAATCTTTTGAGTGGTGTCACATCTTCACCCGAATAGACAGTGTTCTACCTGTATTTCATGACTTCTTTTAGGAATCAAGTTCTTGAAGGACGAGACGCCAACAATATTTGGATAGACCGAAATCGTATAACCAGTTTTACTATTCCCGAAGACGAGAAATTACATAAAAGAGTACTTAGGGCGTTTTATGTTTTCTGTCCAAATTTTGATGGAAGACGATGATATTGTAAATCATAGCGGTACGGGATGTCGATGAATATAAAAAGACGTATTCGTTCCAATTTTTCAAACGTATTTCATATTCGTTCAGTACAAAATTCATATTTTCTTGCATTTCTTTGAATCCAGGTTTCGATCGCTTTCACGATATGCAACGTTCAATGCGGTAGTAGTGAAAATGGTGGTCTTAAAATGAATCAGCGGCTTTATTCTAAAAGTTTTTGAAATCGTTCGTGGTTTAAAATTTAAATCACTTTCCTTGTTTAGAAATTGCTGGTAAATTGTGGAAATGTTTTCGAAAAATTGATTTTTCATGTAATTTTTTCAGATTCTATCAGTCTCTTTCATTTTTGACCAATTTACTTCATTTAATTATTAAAATTACTTATTATCCCACATCCAATATCTCATATCCTAAAACCCACAAAACATGTGTAGCGGGAATATCGAAAATTTAGTCTCAATCTGTGAACAGAAATGCACAAAAAAAACAAAAACTTTACATTATGACTCTGTGAATCTGCCGGATTCCATAGCTCCTAGTATCCTCGTAATGTTATGTCTTATTTCGTGCTGTCTGATTATGGGTTCTGGTCTCATGCAACCCTACCGATCTTCTCATTTAAATCGCGAAATCATTTAGTTTAATGAAGGAATGAGTTGCAAAATAGCGAAAATCAAAAACTGATTTAGAATTTTTATCGGCAAATTTCCCATTTTGCAATAGAATTTCGAGCTTCTCCCGTTTTGACTCTGTCGGTCGTTCATAAAATGAACACCGGCCTACTAATTGGAAGACATAATCCTGATCTTAAGGAAGTTTTGATTGCGCCGATCTGTGCTAAGACACCGAGGAGAAACTATCCGCATTGAAGTAAAGTGATCGACCAAAGTACAACCTCACTACGAATTTCTAGAGAATTTCCGGCGGTTAATAGGTTCCATAAAAATTATTAGAGGAAAATAACAGTACCAATGAGGCAAATAGTTAATGATGAGAAATAATCAAAATTTAGTAAATTACCTCATTTTTTCTTAGAATCTGGGTTCCGTTCTATAAAAGTAGCCTCGCCCCATTTTTCTGGTCTTTTTTTTGAGTTTTTCGAGTATTTATTTCCTTTTTTTCACTCAAATTATTATTTTCGGTAACAATGCCAAAAGGTCCGCCTCTTACTCCCTATGAAAAAGATCAAATCGATGTATAGACCAAGGTCATTCACACCGACAAATCGTTCAAAACTTGGACAGAAGTCATTGTGTTTCGTATCGAAAAAGATGAACGGCTCAGATTATCGTTATCTTCTATGGAAATAAGTTCTCCCATTTCGGCATCGAAACCGTTCCAAGAACTTGATATATCAACAAGATGGCGATCCGATTACATAACAGAGCCAAGATAACCATAGCTTGGATACGTGCCAGAAACATCGAAGCTCTCGAATGGCCGGAATGCTCTCCGGATATAAACAACATCGAGAACATTTGGGGATGCCTTTTGAGAAAGATCTTCGAAAGATACAACACGTACAACCATGTTCCTGGGTTGAAAAAGGCGATTATCGATGCCTGGATTATCGATGCCTCGACCAGAGGTACCTTGACAACCTGTACCTATCAATGAATACTCGCATTCTTCAAATGGCAAAGAAGGCCCAACTCGTTGTTTAATCATGTCTTCAGCTGTTATTTGTTTCATTTTCGTTAATTTTCTATATTTTTCTATCGAGCGAGGTTATACTTTTGTGGAACGTCTAAATGGCATTTTTTACATAAAACGTTTTTTTCACAAAAAGTTTCCTCTGCTATCCGCTTACCTCTGGTACATTTTTGTATTCCGGAAACACATATTTCCATAAATCTAGCTTAATCATTACTCGAGAAAAATTCACATTTTGGAAAAAACCAGGATAAGGTTATACTTTCGTGGAGCATTGCAGTATATTTTAACCCAGTAATCTCCACTGTCACACACCTAATGAAAAAATTTAAATACATCTCATATAAAAGAAAACATCATAAAATGCTATTTATATAGACATTTGGTTACCATGTAGTGATGCCAGTGGCAAAGTGAGTGAGAGGAGGTAGTAAAGAGAGCCAACAAATAGGAGAAGAAAAAAATAATATAGAACGCACGGTTAGTTCACTTCAACTATTCCTCTGTTCTGTAAAATTGAAAAATTCAATAACTTTTTACGAAATTCACTCAAAACGTTTCGGAAGATCCTATGGATTCTCTGAAATCTTCTGAAGTTTATAATTAACATTCCAAAAACAACGCGAAATTGACATATTAAAAAAATGAATATAGTAAATATACCACGTTTAAATGACCGCTGATTACCAAATATGGGGTTCTTCATGACAGCTGTGAATAAGCTCTTGCAAACAATGAGGAACATTTGGGGAAAAATTAATTTTTCTTCATTTTTTGTTCTTTTATTGAAAAACACGGTTTAAAAATACGGAACTTGTGAAAACAATACAGCATGAATAAAGTGGGCCCATTAAAATATCTACTGTACTCAAGGAGTAGTTTTTGATTTTTTTAAATCAGAATTTTCTTTGATTTCTGATTTTTGGCGCTGCGCTTTTATGTCTGATTTTTTCTATTAAAACTCAAGGCTTTTCTCAGGTTCCCTTGTTGATGTTTAAGTGTTTCATATTAAAATTTCAGACACCACTATGGATTTTAAAGCGAAATACTTCGAGTGTTTTACCGAACGAACATTTCTAATCCGGACAGCATATGCTGGAATCAAGGGAAGGCATGTGATAGACTCCAGAGCGGCATGTGCTGGAAACATATGTTCGACTCTGTTGTTCGACCAACTGGTCCGGCTCAGTTCAGAATCTGCGTCCACCAAAGTTCTTCAACAACAAAAAATCGTAGTTGAGGAAGAGTTCCGGAAAATTAAGCTATAATATCGAAAATTTATAATATGCTGAAAGCAGCATATTTTTTTCGCTCCAAAGTTTTTTATCAACGTAAATATACTACATTAAATACGGTCCATTACAAATTTTTTCAGTCTATTAAAAACAGTTTTTCAAAAGGAAACTTCTCGTTATAGATTAAAAGAGTTTCGAAATTATGTTGTTGTTCACACAATTTCTTCATTCATTTTTAAAACAATTTCTTCATTTACCATTATTTCACCGGAGTGATTTCGTCGAGGTTGATCGAAATAAACGTTGCCTAAAAATGCAAAAATTCTTTAAAAATTCAGAATCAGAATGGCTTTGAAAATAGACAGATGTACAGACTTTCTTTTAGGATCAAGAATATGTGTTTTGCTCGCCTTATCAATTCGGGTCTATTCCTCGCCAGCTTACTAATTCCAGGCCTTGCCACAATTTCATTTCAATATTGCATGAAACAGTAAATAAATATAATTGATGAATTTCCTCCCAATTTCGACCACGCCTACTGATCCCGTGTAGCAGGAGGACGTTCAGAGGAGGATTGCTAGTCAGTTGGTGGTTGAGACTCGCTCGAGGATGGTAAGGCCTTGGTGTGGCTAAGTTGATCTACCCCTTTACTTCTTTATTCTATTCTTATTATTCTGAATCTTATGCCTATTTTATCCTATAATAAAGTCTGCATAGAAACTACTAATACTCGTTCACTACACCAAGGGACGATTGTATAATCAATACTAATATTTTAAGAAGTCGGCTAACGTTTTCGTTGATCTCTTAACTTCTGTGTTTTCCCGAAAATTTTTGGCTTTCCGAGAATTATATTTCAAATTCATTTCAAAGCTATTAATTTCAGTCTTGCAATTGATCGAGCCGGGTCAATACTTTGTAAGCGTTCTCTGTGTGCTGTAAATACGCTCTAGCGAGATTATGGAAACCAACAGGCAAACATTAACAGAAAGCCACGACAAATATCATGCAAGTGTGGTAGAATAAGCACACCTCCGGTACTAAATACGTGTCAAAGCAACGCGCCAGACACGCTTTTTTTCTGGTTGCTTGTACTTATTTTCTTTTCATTAGAGATGGAAAAGATTGAGATGGCATTGATAGTTCTCTGGTTTCTTTTCTCGATGTATGAAGCGACAGTCTTCGCCAAAGCCCGCCCTCTTTTCCTGAACTGTATAAAATAGCCCTAATGTACGTGGTCAAATTTCAGTGGACACATCTCCTTAATTTGTGGGTGCATCCAAAACATATAAACTACGGATTAAATAAACCAGAAAGAAGATGACAAACACTGGAGAAGTGCAAGTTGTTGAATCTTGCGATACCATCAAAAAGATAGACTCGCTGTCAACTTTGCCGTACTGGTAGGTAACTTTTCACTCTCCAGAATCTCCGCATTTCATTTAAATATTTTTACTTGAAAGATCAGCTGTAGGCACTATAAGCTTTGGAAAATACCAAGTTTACTACAATCTTATTTTCCACTTTCGCATATTGGTTTTAATAGTGCAATTATATTTAAGACCGGCCAGAACTCTTTATTCCTAACAATAATAAACTGAAATGTGTCGCGTTCTCACATAATTGAACTCAATCCTTATCAAATAATTTTAACCTGTCTGCCATCTCTCTTATCATTTTTTTCAACACAGCGATCAAAATCTGATCTCATATCAATTCACCTAATTAATCCACAGCAATCAAACTATTTCACGTGATTTGTACAGCGCGTTCTGGTAGTTTCTATAAAATCTTATAAGAGTTCGAAATTTTAGCATTGAACTACTGAAAATTACTTTGCAATTCATAGAAATGGTTTCTATGCTTCTATGAAAACATGGAAGGCAATCTAAGCCCTTTTTCTACGACTTCAGTACTGCTTGTATCCATATTCTGCTTTCTATGTCAATATCGTATCAATTGAAAAAAAAATATGGGTGTATACAACGTGTCTCTTATCAATAATTGATAACTTCACTGTAGCACATTATTCTCCGTATATGCAAAGATCTAAAACTGATCTATCACATTCGAATCCTATCTCGTTTCATATATTTATTGAAGGAAATTATGATAAAAATCTTTGAATAAAACAAAAAGGCGAAAGATGAGATTGGTAAAAAAAATTCAATTTTGATTTTGAACACGATTAATTCGGAAGAAATTTTAAATAAAATACGATAAACATGAAAATCTGGTTTGGTCATTTCTACTGGGCCTTCAATAACGAAAAAGATGAATCTTGCATTTTCTGAAGATTTATCGTATACTAAGAAAGTAGTTCTTGATTAATCCGAATTTTTTATCTTCTAATTTCTTTGTACTGAAATGATCGTTTTGAGTAAAAGTATGATTCTTTTTTCTAAATTTTTTATTTTTTTTTCAGTGGAGTCGACACCGATAGCAACTCAGTTGTCAATGGAAGAACTGCCGAATCAGGAAAAAACTGGTCCCCAAAGTAAATTTTATTCAGTAATTGTTTAAAAAACAATGTTGATTTTGTTGTGTTTCAGGCACTACGAACTTTTACATGAGAGAATCGAACGTTTGATTGAAGATAAACAACAGTTCTTCTCACTCGAGTTCTTTCCTCCACGCTTTGTAAATGGTGTGCCAAACTTTCTTGAACGTGTCGAACGCCTTTCCGAAGGAGGTTCGGTTTTTGTCGATATGACCTGGCATATGGGAAGTGATCCAGCAAACGTTGATAAAGTGACCTCATCGTCTTCTATTGCCGCATCGATGCTTGACTATTGTGGAGTCGACACTATGCTGCACATGACCTGTGTTCAATATAATAAAGCTGAAACATTGAAACACCTCGAACAAGCTAAGGCTATGGGCTTGAGAAGCATTCTGGCACTACGTGGAGATCTTCCACCGGGTGTACGTTTAGTTCTTGCCTTTCTCCTGATTTTACTTCAAATATGCCATAGTTTTAGATCGATCTCCAAGACACCCATCAATTCCGTGCTCTCGATATGATACGGTGGATTCGTGAAGAATACGGTGACTTTTTCTCTATTGCTTGCTCCGGATACCCTCTTGGACATCCTCAAGCACCGTCATACAATGCCGATCTCATGTACCTCAAAGCCAAATGTGATGCTGGAGCTAACTTTGTCATCACTCAACTGTTTTTCGAAGCCGAAACTTTTGAGAAATTCGTTCGTGACTGCCGTGAAATTGGAATTACTAAGCCTATCATTCCGGGAATTATGCCAATCATGGGCTACGAATCTATCAAGCGCATTGCTAAACTTTCTCAATTGGATATTCCACAACACATTCTTGATGACTTGGAACCAATTAAGCACGATGACGACGCTGTTCAAAAGTATGGAACTGATAAATGTATTGAAATGTGTCGACGTCTTCTTGACAACGGAACCGCTCCTTCTATTCATTTATATACAATGAACAGAGAAGGAAGTATTCGTGAAATTCTGAAAGCATTAGGTCTTTGGAAGTTAGAAGGAGATCGTGTTTTCCCATGGAAAAACCGTGCACAACATCCAATTAGATGTTTGGAGAGCGTCCGTCCTATATATTGGAGCTTCCGACCTCGCAGTTATATCACTAGAACTCGCGATTGGGATCAATTTCCGAACGGTAGATGGGGTAAC
Organism: Caenorhabditis inopinata; assembly: GCA_003052745.1. NCBI lineage: Eukaryota > Metazoa > Nematoda > Chromadorea > Rhabditida > Rhabditidae > Caenorhabditis > Caenorhabditis inopinata. The sequence continues at coordinate 8,093,389 of AP018152.1, read as the reverse complement.
AGTTCTTCACCAGCATTTGGAGATGTGAGCAGCTATTACTTGTCTAACCTGACGGTCAGTTGTAAATCATTAAAATATTTTCGTATTATACCCAATTCAGACACTGCGCAAAGCTGATGATCGTCTTGTAATGTTTGGAACCACCATCGATAGTTTTGAAGATGTGAAACGGGTATTTATCAATTACATTACCCAAACTCCTAATGCAGCCGGTGTTAAAGTGACTGTTCTTCCATGGACTGAAGCCGAAACCGGAGTTCAGCCAGAGACATCTTTGATCCGTGAACAGCTTGTATGGTGTAACGAAAATGGAATTTTAACTGTCAACAGTCAGCCTTCAGTTAATGGGGCTCCTTCGACTGACCCACTTGTTGGTTGGGGAAAACCAGGAGGTTACTGTTATCAGAAAGCATATCTAGAGTGTTTTATGACGGCAGAACTATCTGATAAACTAATCGAAATTATTAAAAAAGACTTCCCGGTGAGAGTTAACTACCACGCCATCGACAAGGATGTATGTTCATGAAATATCAATAAAATAACATTAACTGTTTTAATTTTATAGAGTACCTTCGATAAGACCAACAGCGAAGAGACGACTCCAATCGCCGTCACTTGGGGAGTCTTCCCTGGATCCGAGATTGCCCAACCAACAGTCGTTGACCCACTCTCTTTCCGTGCATGGAGAGACGAAGCTTATCAAATGTGGATGGCTCAATGGTATGAATTTATTTGACCGATATTTTTAAAATTAATATACAGGGGAGATTTCTATCCAAAAGATTCCAAATCGTATGGAGTGATCAAGACTATTCACGATGAGTTCCGCTTGGTTACTCTGGTCGACAATGACTACCAGAAACCATCTGTTCTCTTCGACGTACTACAAAGGGCTCTCGAAGGTCTTCGCAAGTAAATTTCACAAATGTATTGGTATGCTTTGTTGAATACAGCCATATTTTACATTTACTAACGTTGATGAAAAGATCGCTTCGCTGGGAGGTTTTCTTATTCTTTAAAACAACAGTATTATTCCTTTAGTTTTAGATGTTAATATTACGATTTTAAATCGCTTCCCGTTGTAATTTATATTTTGTTCCGTTACCAAAAATAAAATTAAATATAATTAATCAGTATGATTCAATTATATACACCTCAAGTATATACCATCCGGTGAGAATGGTTGTTATTGATCCTTGGAAAATAAGCATCATTCGTCGAGTGGTTGATGGCGGGAGTAACAACAACCCATACGGATAGGGTGCTTCAATCCATTTAAAATACATGTGAAATCCGTACGGAAATCAAACGCTAAACGGTCAAAGTATATTTCTTCTTCGAAGATTGTCTCTACGTGAGAAAAAAAATGAGAAATGAGAAAAGCATTCATCCGAATGATTTTAACTAACAGCACTTTATTTGGTAATAAAGTAAGAGGGAAAAAAGTGCGTCGCATAAAATACGAAATAAAACCATCAGGGCGATAGCAACTGAACTTTTATTCATCACTAAAGATGAGCTGAAAAGTTCGTGACACTCATTCATTCTGACAGACAACCAGCTTTTCGCATGTAGTCGCTCTATCGGGTTTGGAATTAATCTCCCAGTCGTTTCAGCAGACGCTTTTAACGTAATTTCAGCCTTGATTTTCTATCCTGATATCCGTTTTTATCGGTCCGAACTCGACGATGGTCGTCCGGCTCTTTTTTGTATTATAATTCATTCGATCTTTGGATCTATTGTTGATTTCTCTTCAGCTTCTACCAAAATCTATAGCGATTCGAGGATGGGAAAAGACTAACTCCAATTTCAATAGAACACTTGAAACAATAAATTTAAAAAAAATGTATTTAATTTCAAACTGCTCTTTTTGAAAAATAGACCTGTTGTGTCAAAGAAATTTCAATTGGATTGAATTTTCTTTTCTGCCATTTTAATATATTTTTAAATACAGTTTTGACGAATTGATAAATAATGCGGACTGCAATATGGATGGGCCTATGAAGATCTGAAAGCGTTTTACAAACACTGCTGACTTTTATTATACAAATCCAACTTCAAAAGGATTCAACTGGAAGTTCTTCAGGAGCCAGCTCGAATTCAATAGTAGCGTTTCCAGCTTTTGGAGGACGCAAAATCGACTTCTGAATTTAAATGTTAGATGCGACATCGTATAATGAGAAACCCACCTCCCGACACTGAGTTCCATCAAGACGGTGGATTTGTGGAAGGAAACGAAGAATCTTTCCGCGATAAGTGTCGCATTCCGCGAATGGATTGTTATCCAAGTAAACGCAGCTGAGTTGGGGCAGCTCTACCAGTTCATCCAGAATCCTCCAATCGGAAAGCTGAACCGCAAAATTGATGTAAAATTGAAAGAAAAACACATTGTTTCACCTTGTTTCCTCTTGCCCAGAAATCCGTGAGTGTTTTCAACTGATGAATATTCTCAATTTTCTCGAGCCGGTTCTGGTTGAGGTCCAGAATCTCCAATGGAAGATGCTCATCGATTCCGCAAATATACTTAATCCCGTTCTGAGCCAAATAGATCTCTTTCAGGTTAGTCAGTCCAGAAATATTCTGAAAAAGTGTCAATTACAAACGCTTAATTAGAAAAGGAGGGGGGGGGGGTCAAGAGACACATGGTTTTAAATAATCAACGAGCAGCCTAGATGTATTGAACTATAAATTGCGAGTTTTCGTATTATTTCAAGCGATGAAACTCACATCCACTACAGTAATGGCATTCGCTGGAAGACTGAGCACGGTGAGACTCTTCAAGTGCCCCACATTTTCAATGGAACGGATTTGGTTGGCTCCCAAAAACAATCTATCGAGTTTGAGATTATTGTCCAGATTCTCAATCTTAGCAATCCGATTGTCGCCTAGTTCGAGATACTCCAACTCAGTCAACGCATCTAATCCCTCAATCTTTGTTATTTTGTTATGAACAAAGAAAAGCGTCTTCAGTTTCGTCAGCTTTTCAAGATTTTCGATTTTGGTGATACGATTGAACGATAAGTCCAGCGTTACGAGATTGACAAGAGCATCGAGATTCTCCACTTTTGTGATTTGATTATCATAAAACTCCAGATGAGTCAACGTCGTCAGGCAGTCGAGATTCTCGATTTTTTTGATCAAATTCCAACGGAACGAGAAGTGCTCCACGTGAGTTAACCACGAATAGTCACCAATTTTCTGCAAGCGATGACGCGTCAAGTCAACGTTTCTTGCGTCCGATGCGATCTGAAGGAATCCAACAATGCGTGTCATGAAGATCAAAGCACGTTACCTCAACATACTCGGTGTCCTCCGGCTCTACGGTTAGCTTCTCAAACTCCTTCACTCCATCTTCGCAAGTGACACTAGTGACATTCATCTCTTCTTAATAAGTCGCTGAAAATAAGCCTTCGAATCTTCAGAAGTGTCGAGCAGAACATTCTGGAAAGACCTCCACGCGTACTGCACTGCATTGTCGTACGGAGGTCACGTGAACAATTGCCATACCTTCAAAAGTTTTAATTTAGCACAATTTGTGAATATCTTTACTCGTTTTCTTTCTCTCCAGATATATCATAGAGAGGTCGAAGCTTGAAGATGGAAAAATGAAGCCAAAAAAGGAATCCATCCGGAAATAATTTCGATTTGAAGAATGACGCCACTCCGATTAAAATAGCTGCGCAGTGGGAGAGCGGAGTAATTCCAAAATTGCAAAAGCAATGAGGCACTTTCAATAAAATCTGATGATTTCAGTGCTTCAAGCAGTCAGGACTCAATTCTTTTTTGATTTTAATATATTATCGGATTGCGAGTACGTGGTTTGTCGTATAGTGGCGGTGTTTGGGTCTCGTTAGGGGATAGCGCGTTTTAACGCGCCAATTTAAAAATTGTAAGGAAGCGCACACACTGCGTATGTGATTTCTTTTCGAAAATTGAAGCGAAATTTGACAATAAAAATTAATTTTAAAAAACATGATTTTCGAAGCAAAATATAAATAGAACAAATTCCTATATTCGCTTCAATTTTCGAAAAGAAATCACAAACGCAGTGTGTGCGCTTCCTTACGAATTTTAAATTGGCGCGTTAAAACGCGCTATCCCCTAACGAGACCCAAACACCGCCACTATACGACAAACCACGTACTCGCAATCCGATAATATTAAAAATTAAAAGAGCTTTACAAGAGTTTCTTAGACGAACAGTGCTGCAAAATATCCACAATTCGAAACTTGTCTTAATGCTTTGTTAATTTAGGTCAAGTTTCATCGAATTTACCGTTTTTCATGTTTTTTTTTTTTAATTTTCGTCTCATTATTGGATCGTTTCGTTTCTAGTTATTCCTATTAGACACTAGAATGTCAGCGGATGGCGAACATGAGCTCAGTGGTGATTGAATACAGATAGAAGACAGGCGAAGAGAAGATGATAGAAGGCAAGATGAAAATAGAGAACAGCAAATGCTGCTCTTCGAATAATGTCTGATAAGTAGATTCGAATAAGCAAAAGAAAAAGTAGCTGGAGAAAAAGGAAAAATCAAGGAGGAAGAAGAGAAAGCACCCAGATTTAGTCAAAAAAGGAATCTTGATGAATTTGGATTTTAATTTCAAGCTTTTGAGAAAGCAATAATTTTGAGTAAGGGTTTACTTTTCGGAAAATGGGTAAAAGCGGCAAAGGAATTCATTGAAAGTATAAAATCCAGAAACGCGGCGTTAATTCTCCGGAATAACAATCTAGGACTACTCAAAAGTAAAACCGATTTGGAAGTCTTGAAAGCTATCACGGGAAATTCGAGCGGAGAAAGCTCGACTCAATCGGAAATGACAGCGCTACTTCTTTTATCGCAAATGCATGCCAAACAGAAGATTGAAAATACCAAAAGTTTGGAAGCTGGAAAAGAAACGTCAAATGCTTCAGCTGAAATGCTTTCTGACATTATTTCACAGAATGTCCGCAGAAAAGTATAAGTTTGCCAGACAGATTATCAAAAAGACTAACTAAAACGTTGGAAAATGCTTAAATTTGGAATTCGCACAATTCTTGAAATATTCTGCTTTGAGTTACATTTATCCGTACAGATCTTCTTTAGGGGCTTCAACATAGATTTCTTATCCAGTCAACTCTCACCATACTTTCCTCTACTTTTTCTTTCTCTGAAACCAAACTGTTTCGAGCTAGAATTTGCTTGTCATCGATTCTCATTTTCCTTCCCCTCATTCTCGAACTCCACCATTGACCGATACTAGAAAAACTGATAAACTGATAAGGCTAAAAGTCATTGACTGATACCCTCCTCCCCCCTATAACCTTTACATTATGCTTTCAGACAATGCAAAACATAATCTAAACAAAAAAAAATGATGCAGAACAACGATTCGCTGTTGAGAACAGAGCATTTTGGGTTGCTGTACAAATATGATAGTGTTTTTTGAGAACGCTGAAGAACGTGGCATGAATGTGTTAGATGTGAGCGGTACATCAGCTGTATACCATGAATTCTTGTTAAATACTTGGTAGCTTTCAATTTTTCTAAAATCAATAAATCGAAATTAGTCAAAACTCTCCCACCGACGTTTTTTCATTTTTTCACTAAAGCACATTTCCGAAAACAAAAATGGTTTTGTCGCTATGCGCACTTTCGTTTGCAATGAATAATTTAGCGCCTGGATACGTTTCAAGCAATTTGCAACTTTCTTTGCACGGACCACTTTCTTAGCAATGCCAATTCCTTTCACTGTAATTTCTACAACTTCTCAGGACATTTGGAATGATTCAGATTTGGATGACACGATCGACATTTCTGATGTGACGTGGATTTCCGCCAAGTTCGTCTCTCATTAGTGCGCCAGTCCCATGCATGTTTTGAATATTTTCAGAAACCACTCGTTTCCGCAATCGATGGTGTTGGAGCTGGAAACGGAAAGCTTGGTTAGTAGCATTAAGCTGGTTGTTCACAAGGACTATCCGCGTAAGATCAAGATAATCGGTATGCGATGAGGTTGATCGTTTTTCAGCGTCTTCATTGACTGTTTCGCTGGGAATTCCATCAAACCACTTCAGAAATTCCAGAGCGAAGTCCTACAATGCAGATTATTCTGTACGCCAAGAACTCTCGTTCAGAGACGATTTCCATGTGGAATACGATCGGAAACATCCAGAGAACATAACGTTTTTCAATTCGCCTGCGAAATTTGTCAGGTTGGTAATTTGATGTTTATTGACAGACGCTTCTATTTTTTCAAATTCAAAAGCAGCTGAAAGTATAGCTTCAAATATGGGAATGTCTGCACAATCCCAAATCGGCATTTCAAAAGTAAATAGTGGGCTCCCTTCTTTTTTGAAAACGGCAGTTGGCACCCAGTGTCCACGTTGTTTCTTCTCGTTTCCGCCCTGTTTACTCAAGCTGCTCTCGCTTAGTTTTTGTTCGGCCTTACTTGAGAGTAAGTGTGTTAATAGAGGGCAAGAAATTGGAAAAGAAAGACAACCGTTTGGGCTCTGTAAACATGTGCCAGAAGTGTTTGGCTACTTTTTTGGCTTGGAAGAAGGCTACAATTTCGGTTTTTTTCACTTCAGACAACATGTTTCGAAGGGCTAGGGGCGTGACAAGTCTTGTCAGATGTTTATATGAAGTGACTTGTTTCATAAGAGTCTTTTGAATTTGTTTCTGATGAAATTGCTGCCTAATTGTTGCTTGCTGCTGCCTAAAAAACCTTTTTTTCATCAGTTGATGGCCTTCATTTTCTCAAATGAAAAAGCTGAATAGATGTATATCACTTCATGAGGATTCAATAATCAATTAGTTAGTTTCCAATGAAAAGAGACACAAATCCATTTTCGGGGAATATTCAGAGGCCCTAGTCATGAGCGTTTTCTTTATGGAAAATGACAAAAATCACGTTCGTTTTTCATTTTCCTAAAAGAAGACGTGCATGAATATAGCCCAAGAACAACGATTGAACTCTTTTCAGTTCTATAATACACGTTTCCTACTAATTCTAGTGCTCAGTAGTTGTCTTTTCCAGCCTTTGTTTTCGCATGTCTTGCCGACTTTTAGGAATTCGGTAGCTTCATACTTAACGACTAGCTGCGGGACGTCTGGTGCCAAAGTAAGATTTCTTATTAACTTAATGAAGGCTTCCACGAAAGACGAAACAAGTCGGTCGTCTTTCAGTTCGTCTTGCGTTCGTCTTACGTCGTCAATTAAAATATATGTGTACCAACACAATGTCAGACGAATTCTAGACGATGACGAAGACGAGGCGAGACGGCCTTATTTCGTCTTTCGTGGAAGCCTTAAACTTAATATTTAATAACATCGAGACGCCATTTATACATGTATAAACTATTTATAAGGTAGGCTTATTCGGTTACTCGGCTTTGCGTGCCCCATTGAATTTATTGATTCTCGTGGCTTCGTGAGCCATGAAAATTGCGAGGATCCAGCCGAAAATGAGAGAGACTGTCAAAAATTGCTTAAAAACAGCTTATTATTCGAGATAAAACATATTGAAAATTTCAAACTAAAATGATATTTTTAAATAGAGTGAAAAGTCAATCGAAAGTGGAAAACGTGGCAAAATAGAAAAAGATTCAATACTTTTAGTTTCTGCTAACTTTTCTCTTTGATGCCTTCTTATCAGTTGCGAAATTTCTTCGTTTTCAACATTTCCTTTTAGTCGTTTTTCTTACTTTTCATGCATTCTGGTTCCTAATTATATTTCAGAGCTGTTTTCTACTACGAGGAGTTCCTCTTTCGGCGTTGTATCGTTATTCAGAGATGCCATCTGCCGATGTGCTATGTGATCGTCGGAGCTCGTATTTGCACATATTTCCCTATTTTAATATATTTTGCTCTTCGTTTCCTACTTGTTTAGCTCCGTTCACAGTTTCATCGTCTTTCTGACCTCGTGCTTCGCTTTTTTGCGTTTGCTTCCTCTTCATTCTCGCTTTCTTTTCACCGAAATCGGTGCTCTTCACGACAGTTTTATTTGTTTTGTGGTTGAAGTTTCACTCTGATCATCAGGACACGTGTTTACTTCATTGCTACTTCAATGAAACTCCTTCATCGCATGGATTTCTTCCAGTCGGTTTTCATTGCGGATTGTAACAGAGAAATAATTGTAATTGTTAGTAGCCGTGCTGTCTAGCTAGTAATATCGCTTGCAAACTCTCTGATTCCGCAGCATTCACTTCTTTGTTTTGGCTAAGGCTTCCACGAAAAACGAAAAAAGACCTTCTCGTCTCGTCTTCGTCATCGTCTAGAATTCGTCGGACGCAGAGATAGACATTGTGTCGGTACACATATTTTAATTGACGACGTAAGACGAACGACAAGACGAGCTGAAAAACGAACGAAGACGAGACGAAAGGATTCCACGAAAGACGACAGAC